>OY735143.1:24821028-27630876 GCA_963457615.1 Nicrophorus investigator
GGAAAAAAAAAACATTTTCATTACGAATCAAACAAGAATTTGCGAATTATGCAACAACAATTAATGCAGAAAAAACCTTACCCGTGCTCTGACCGATCTCTTCCATTTTTATCTCTCCCATTATCTCTATTGTATGATCTGCTGGAGTGCCTCTCCCTACGATCCTCCATGGAACTGCCTCGAGCACCGCGGCGTTCATCGCGTTGCGTATCCACAACCTCCTGGATTTCCTCAATAGCAGCTTTCAAGCGCGCATAACTATAATGAAACGATATAAAACTATTGTCACGCAAATCTCTGGCACCAATTTTACCCAACATGTTGTTTTCCCATTAAATGGTCGTCAATCCTCTGCTGCGCATCACCAACAATCAAAAAGGCACCACACACTTCACACACCTCCATCTGTTTCTCCTGCGCTGCCGCCAATTCAGCTGTAGAACTCCAGTGGCTAAAAAATAATAACAATTTAATCTACTATTATTAAACACACAAAAATCAACTGACCTGTTATCATTAACTTTCTTTAAATTATCTCTCTCATCCTTCAATTGATCACATAGTTTCATCAAACCTTGAGCTTGCTCAACATTGCCATTATTCCCAGACTGTTCAGCCTCCTCCACCAGCCCATTTATCTTCTCATTTAGCAGAACTATCTGCTCCTGATTCTTCTGTGTCTGGGCAGGTGTCAGAGATGATCCCTCTCCTTTACCACTCAAAGCCAATCGTTGTTTACCCTTTATAATCTTCCTATCCACTTCATTTACCATAGATGTACAAAATCTTTAACATTGCAAAATTAGTATATAAATCAAGACTGATGAATAACATCATCTGCACCTGATAAACTCTTCTTGATAATAGATTTTCCTGTGTCCTTTAGACTGTTCGAAAAGCTTCTTTACTTCATCATCATGGACCTTTGTGCAAACTCCCAAATCAGCTCTTGTATTGACAAATAAATCATGTGGACAGAACTTCACCAAGTAATACTTGCAATACTGGAATTGAAGATTAGAGTAAAATTAAAAAACAACAAAAAGAATAAATTGGAGGTTATCGTACGTCTGCGTCTTCCCAGTTCAGTTCCTTGCCCTTCTCATTAGGTGCTATGTTGCGATTTCTTCCCATCAATTCATCCAGAAGGGCAGCAGCAGCTAGCACAGCCATAGTTATTAACAATCGTTTTAAATTGAGTTAAAATAAAACAACGACTTTTTAACCTGTCATTTTCTTGGATAAACTTAGAAAATGGTGGGGGTGGCATATCAAGCATAAGAAAGAGTATTGTCTTAATCACCACAGATGGCGAGTCTTATTCGTTTAATAAAATCTTATTTTTCGATTTTACAGCAATCTTTGTGTTCAAATATAAACTATAATTAATTTAAGAATTAAACAAGAAAAAGTTCAATACATATTATCAATTTAAATTGAAAATAATATTTATAAAATAGCAATACGCAAAAATTAAAACTTAAGTGTCAAGTATTACGAAATAATATTTAAATATTTGAAAACACCAAAATTGCCAAATTTGAAAATTAAAGTGTGCAAATTGCCAACTCACAGCAAAGTGAAAGTAAAAGTTGGTAAACGTCAACACATATGTTATTTGTGGTTATGTAGACTTGAATTTTATTACGGTAATTAATAATTATAAAAAACACGATGCTAAATTGGCTTTAAATTTGGTTCCTTGATTAGATAAGGGAGCAGTGTAATAGTATGCGTCCTAAATAAATAGTAATTTACAATTGGGTGAGGATGAATTTGTGAGATTGAGCTGGTAGAAATAAATGAAGAATTTGGAGGATCCCAGCGACATGGGACGACTGAGAGATTGGAGGAAGGCCCTCAGAAGCCCGCCCTCATATCGCATTGTAAACAAGACCCTTAGGAACCAAAAACATTTTATCACAATTATTACCATGACTGGTCTGGTGGTGCTGCTCATCTTGTACATTTTCCCAAAGAAAATGCACTCCGATAGTGTTGTGTTTTCCTCCAATTATAATTACACATATCCAATTACGGCTCCAATTATCATAAGTGGCATGCATACTTTTCGGATAGGTAATTTATCAAAATTTATGATTAATTGAAAAAATTGAATCTATATTAATTTTAAGGGATTATTGCTGATTTGGACACAAATTCTAAAAGCAGTAAAGAAAAGCATACTTGGCATTCATATTTTAAGAAGGGTTTTCTAAGCTACAGCCCTACAAGACAGTCAATAGTTATTACATGGGACAATCATGAGCCAGTTAAGTTAACAACGAATTTCGCTCTGAAAGACAGGGGCATGGAATTATCAGAGTTGGTTGTATTTAATGGACGTTTATTAACTTTTGATGATAGAACTGGAATGGTTTTTGAAATAATTAATGATAAAGCAGTGCCTTGGTTGTTGTTGATGGATGGTAATGGACAGTGAGTGTGTCTACTCTGTTGTTCTTGAATGATATTAAATTGTATTCTTTTTTTTTAAGGAATACAAAAGGTTTTAAAGCTGAGTGGGCAACTGTTAAGAATGAGCAATTGGTTGTGGGATCAATGGGTAAGGAGTGGACCACTCCAACTGGTGAATTCCAGCAGAACAATCCACAATATATCAAAATGATCAGAACCAATGGTGAAGTACAACACGTGAGTTGGATAGAAGAATATAAAAGAATTAGGAATGTTTTAAATATACAGTGGCCTGGATATATGATACATGAGAGTGGGGCTTGGTCACAGGTGCACCAGAGGTGGTTCTTTTTGCCACGGCGGTGCAGCCAAGACAGCTACAATGAAACTCTAGATGAACATAGAGGCTGCTCAGTACTCATATCAGCAGACTCAGATGTCTACGACGTCAAATTCATTAAGGTAATTATTATGATTATTAACACACACACGCACCAGTATTATTATTTTTTATTAGTATTATATATATATAAGTATTAATTTTTTAGTTGCCAAATAAATCTAATACTA
Source organism: Nicrophorus investigator (assembly GCA_963457615.1). NCBI lineage: Eukaryota > Metazoa > Arthropoda > Insecta > Coleoptera > Silphidae > Nicrophorus > Nicrophorus investigator. Next base: position 24,824,017 of record OY735143.1, read on the forward strand.
GGGGATTTTCGTCATTTAAATTCGTTCCTACGTCGAATGATACGGTTATTATTGCTTTGAGAACGGAAGAAATTGATGGTAAAACGTCGACATATCTCACAGCGTTCGATATCAACGGCAACGTTATTTTGGATGATACCTATGTTTCAGATCTTAAATATGAAGGATTTGAATTCATCTAGCATTCCAATACATTACTCTTAGCTCAATTATTTGTATGATAATTACATTACCCTTCCCAATTGTAATTAATGTATATTTTATAATTAATTTAATATAAAGTCTATTTTTCCTTGAGTTTCGATATACCAATTGCACGCAGCTCAACAGAATCTCCTTTCACGATTTGGGCAGATATCTCCAGCAAACGACAAGGATTCTTGACATCTAACTCGTAATATCTAAAAATATCGCATTAAAATAAGCGAATATTAATTTATTTTCATAAATACGCAAATACCTGAATGTAGCATCAGACAAATTACGATATGGTGGATCAACGCGAATCCCATCTAGAATTGGTTTGATTTGTTGCAAGGAAATATTATCTTCAGGGCCTTCAGTTTCAATCGCATTGCAAACTATTTTCCTAAAAGTTCCAACTTGCTGAAGCAACAAGATCAGATTTATCAAATCGTTAGTTTCTCCGCCCACCGCTTTAGTGGCTGTATACAGGATATACTTGCCAAGTAGCTGTATATCGCAAATAAATAGCTGATGAAAATACGTTAAGCTATCGTTATTCTTCGTCAAAATGCACGTAGCATTATCATTTTGCATTTGCAGCTGCATGCAACTGCATTGGTTCGTTAAATTGCTAACAGATAAATCGTAATCGTACATGTTTTTGTTGTGCAGATATCTGGATAATTGCAGCTCCTGTTCGTGCAAAGCGTATTGATCCTAGAAAGACACAATAAGTATTTGAATCCAATTATAGTCGATTCCAAAATAACTTTATCTGTTCCGATGTAAAACGAGGTGTTGAATAGTTTATTTATTGGATGGGTGTACAGGAACGGCCAAAGGCTTCTCCAGAAACTATTGTCTTTGTGCATGAAACGCTCGTGGAAAGTATCCTGTGGTTCAGATTGTAACGTCTCGTGAACCCATCCTGGCGCAAAAATCGCCAAAGACATATTCAACATTCGAATTTTCTCTGCAGCCTAAAAAATATTGAATATTATTCAATATCTTTGTTTTTATTTTATAGAACTAACGATGTGGCAATTAAATTTTCCTCCTCCGTACGTGTTCCTACCGAAAACATCGATTCCAACGTAAACATCCATCACTCTATGCTCGGCATTTAGATAGCTCTTGAACAGATTGTGCTCTTTATAAGTGTAGTTCAAGAAAATACCGTCGCAAACATCAAAGAAGCACCTGAAGTATTTCAAAAATTAATTTGTAAATTTTAACCTTCAGAACAAATACCTATTTTTCTCGTTCAATTCGTTTTGCCAGCTTAGCTTCCCATTTTCTATCACGCTGTCGTACCAAAGAATCAAAGACTCAGGTATACGCGCATGAATATTTTCTGTAATGTAACTCACGAATTTCTTCATGCTATCAGTAGTTTCCAATTCATTTTCTATGTTCAACAACCATCCGTCCAACTTATAGATCGACGCCAATTGTATTAAATCATCTGCGAATTTCTTGTAGTCTTTCAAAAAACCTTCACAAAGCAGTTTACCAGCATTATGCTCGGTGATTATTGTACCCATAATCTTAACACCGTTTGCGTGCGCTTTATTGATCCATGCTAATGGAGGAACAGTGATGAAATGATGAGAGAAATAGACAAATATATCAATTTGAGCCCATCTGAAAAAAGTGTACCCATTTCCTCTTGGGTAACCAGCCAAATACCTAAAATCAATACACATTACATAAAAAAAAAACTTCAATAAAAATTATGTTTTACCTATCATCCAAATAACCATTTTTCATATCATGACAAACCAAAGTTTTTGGAGTTAAGTATGAATCAAACCTTTTCACTATATTCCCAATATTGCCATTAGTTTTATGGCAAGTCAGTGAACTGTTCTGCACAATTGTTGGTGATCGAACTTCCCTTTCTTTCAAGTTCTTCAACCACTGGGGTGGATTTGCAAGTGTGTTTGATAATTCCTCGAGGCTCCTTATAGGAGCACACATTGAGTCCCGATCAAATTGAGAAGACATTTCAACATCTTAATAAAAAATCACATTAAATGAAAAATTTGCTTTAGCAAGTAACTCACCTATTGGAGATGTATCATTTGACTGAGTGTTTTTCATTGTTTCCATTTTTATAGTATGCCCGGAAAAGGAAATACTAGGCCAGTGATTAATTGAGAGGAAATTGCTTTTTTTTTTATAAAAATCAATGATTACAGTCAACTTACAGGATGTAATTCATAAATTCAAGATTATTAATGCTAAACTATTTCAAATACTATGATTATTACAAATGTTACAATGTTTTCTATAACTACGTTTTGGTTGAGGTTACTTATGTGAGACAGAATTTAATAATAAATATTTGCTAAAAAAAAGTTGTGCACCAAAAGATAAACGAAACTTCTATTTGAATATTTTTTTATGTAATCAATGGTTGGTTAAATTAACTAAAGATTTCTATTACAAAATATGTTTATGTCTATATTATCTAAAAACTATTAATAAAATCAACAATTTAAAATTAATAACTTTATTTGAGCGTTTTTGGGTTTAGCTGAAAAATAAAACTCTACAAATAACAAAAATCATTAACGGTAAAATAATTATCAAGGCTTCGTTCATATTAAAATTATAGGTAACCGGATCTATTGGTAATAAATCTTGTTAGTTTGGCTTCTTGAACGTAAAGACGCCCTATCAAAGACAATACCAGAAAACATATATTGATGATATTAAATATAAAATAATTGATAATATCAATGAGTAAATAAATCGCTGGTCCTATGTAAATATTTATTTCATACCATGATAAATATATACTTAGTTAATGCAGTTTTATGTTTAGGATATTGCTGAAGTTATATTATTAAGAAGTAGTGTAGAAATATGAAAATAACTGAATATTTTTCATATTTCATGAAGTTGATTAAATTTAAATTTTGCAATGGTTATGAAAGTAATAAAGTATCTTATATATAAGACAAATATGCATTCTTTGATTACAATAGAAAATTTGATTTCTTCTTATTCTTTATACCACTACCATTTTCCTAACTTAGCCCAATTTGGCTAGTTTCCACTGTATGTTCGATAGGAAGTTATGAATTTTATTTCTATTAGTTTATGAAACGTTGATATATGTTTACAAATGGGGAATCCCCGAATGCATCCATCATAATTTCTTGTTGTGTTATTGGTACCGGCGTTATTGTGTTGGTCCTACTGTGGTTCCTGAGGAAAAGCCACCTAAAGCATGCGCAAAAAATGCGTCGGCCATTTTAGGTGGGTTGTTTTTAGCGTCATGTTTGGCATTATAAATTCAGTTTAATTTCTGTGTCAGACAGTGCATGTAGCAGATCGAGTACATCCGTTTGTATTGTGCCCGAAAGACCAAGATGAGTTACGGACGACCGCCACCCCGCATCGAGGGCATGGTTTCTCTGAAAGTGGATAACCTCACTTATCGAACAACTCCGGATGATCTGCGAAGGGTCTTCGAAAGATGCGGAGAAGTCGGCGATATTTACATCCCAAGGGATCGATTCACGCGCGAAAGCAGAGGATTTGCTTTCGTAAGGTACGTTTATTGAGGAAGAAAAAAAAACCGTTGGCGCCGCTTCCGTTTCTCTCCCTCTTCCCTTCTCATCGCCGAGGGTCGTTGACCCAAATCATCATCTTCGCATTGTTTGTTTGATCCTTAAGTTTGGTAAACATTAATGATGCATTTATTTTTGCGTAAATATGTTTCCGATAATTGCTGCATCACCTTTCTTCAAAGGTGAAAGGCGGCATAGGTGCTGCGCTCTACATCTAGCTACCAACCAGATGCGAATTTAACTTGTTTACTTAATTTTCGTCAATAATATTATGATGCAATTCGCGCCTTATTTATAGAAATTTATCTGTTTATTTATTCGAAGTTAACCATTAATACTGTTCTCGATTAATAATAACATAAATATAATATTTGCAGATTTTATGATAAACGCGACGCACAGGATGCTCTAGATGCCATGGATGGTAGAATGTTGGACGGCAGGGAGTTGAGGGTACAAATGGCACGTTATGGAAGACCGACGTCGCCCCATAGGAGGTATGGTAGATCGAATAGGAGGAGGTAAAAATACTCTTGCGAGAGTATAAATGTTGATGCTAACGTGTTTTCTTGGTATCTTTGCAGGGGACATTCGAGATCAAGATCCAGGTCTCGATCACGGTCCAGAAGACGCTCCAGGTCTCGCTCTTATAGAAGACGCTCGCCGAGCCGCAGCCGGTCTAGATCAGACAGCAAAAGTTCAAGAGGTCGCTCCCGATCTCGTTCCAAATCCGAGAAGAGGGGTGACAGGGAGAACAATACCAAGTCGCGTTCCCGGTCTAAATCATAGGTAAGCTGAAAGAAAACTTTCAGCGCAGGACCTCTTACGAATTACCATTTCTTTTGCAGATATCCTAGACCTGGCGGTGCCTTTTTCAATTTTTGGCGCCCTCATAGTTGCCATGTTGCGGTTTGTGTTTAAGAAAATCAAGGTATCTAGTTATTTAGTTACTTCTTATTATTTTTTTAATTATTATTGAACTTGGTATTCCTTAATATTATTTTTCACTTATTCGTATATTATTATTTTTTAAATTCATATTTTTACTTGTTTAGTTTCGATAATATTTTTTTTGATATTAAAATAGTTTATAGTTAAACAATTTGTTAAATTGCAAACTGAAGAATATATATTTCAAGTCAAGTTATTATTTTATTACTTTGATTTACTTTTCGTTCTCGTGTTTTTTCTTTCTTATAATTTTTTTGATTGAATATATTTAGAATAAAAAGTACACTTATTGAAATGTAATTAGTAGATTTTAAATATATTCAGATGGATTCAAAATTTGTTATTTGCAGGATTCTGTTAACTTAAATTGAAAGCAAATATATAAAGAGCAATAATACTTGTATCATAGCGAATTTGTATTTAAACGTAAAAAAAAGTACTAAAACACTGGAGTGTAATTGTAAGTGTTCTGTATAAGGCCAACTTTTCTAATTTAGTTTCTTGTTCTCCTTCGTTTCTTGATTATTACTTTTCGTTCGGAATTCGCGAGCGCCATGCATAGAGGCACTTGCGAACGAGCATACATGCATTTTAATTCTATATCTATATATTGATGATAATAATAATGTTTCTTCTATTTTAACTAAAGAAATATATCTGAAGGCACACATACATTTTCACCGAATGTTATTACTGTTTATTTTGTTGTTGTTGCATATTTTTGTTGATATGTGATCTGGTGGACGAGAAAAACTAACGTGTTTTAATATATGCACAGGCTGTGGCAGTGTTAGCTGTTGCGTGTCGAGGGAGAAAGAGAGGCTGAGTCAAAGAGACCTGGTGTTGCTGTTTCTCAGCCCCACGTGCAGTTGCAGTAGCAGTCCCAGGTTGCGGGGGCGTACTCTTAGCAGAGCTGACTGTGGCCGCCCAGGTGCTGTACTGCCGCAAAAAATTCATTCATTGATTTTGGGGCTTGACAAACATATGACCGAGACAACTTTAATCTTGATTTTCAGACTAGACTTTCGATCAGACTGTTTTGTTTTGAGAACGATAGAGGTAGATTGAGAGAAAGAGTTTGAGAGTGGTGATTTTCCGAGGTTATGTATTTTTATCCGATCTTTTATTATTATTATTATTTTTTTACTTTTTCTTCGTTGATTGAATTGTGCATTCAACTGATCATTTATGTCCAGGAAGGTAAGACTACAACAACTTTCCGAAAAGGCCAGGTAGGTATACCTATTGAGATGCAATATTAAATTGTCTTTTTCTTCTATTCTTTTACAGAGACCACATATAAACACTACTGTTCTTACAAATGTTTATTAAATAAAATTTTAACTTATTTATATTATGTCTCCTATTTTATCGCTCATCAAACATATGGCAATATTTGCTTTGTTTTATGATGTACCATTTTAAACATGCTCCTCTTCCAACAAAATATAAAATTTACCAATCAAACATTGTTTAAAACGAAACCATATATTTTAAGTATCCCATTTCCTAGTATTGATTTCAAATACCACAAAAAGCAATTCTGAAATTAATCACAGTTTCTGATAAAATTAATTTTATTACCTCCAAGAAATTGTTATAATATAGCAAGTAAACAAATTTATTTAAGATTATTCAACCAAAATATTTTCATTAAAAGAAACTTTAATTATTTATATTTTTTTATTTTACTAATTAATTTGATAAATGATTGAAATACGCAAAGAAGTAAATGTTCGTTTGGAAAGAAACATTTTGTAATTAAAGCAAGTCTATTTTTAGCAGAAAGCAGAAAGTTTTAAAATTATTTTGGTTCTAAGAAAATCAATTTCTTGAAAATGTCGTTATGATATAATTCTTAGTAACATTTTTATTTCAATGTTAATTTAAATCAAAATAAATATAGTTTTAATGAATGAAAATTGTGTAAATTTGTTTTTAAATATTAATTGCTTTTCTTGGTAGTGATATTTCAATAAAAATCCTTGTAATTATTAGATTGTTAATTATTAATTATATCGTATTTAAATAAATCTAAATTTGAATTATGAACGATTTGAACGATCGTTTCGAAGGAAAAAAAATCACGCCGTAACCAAAAGCGCGCAAAGTGAAATTCCCTACGGACGCGCAGCCCACTTGAAACCTGACAGTTCACCATCTTGTTTGTTGATCTACAAAAAATAATGTGAATTATAACAAGGACCAACAAAGAGGTACCCAGAAGATTTGTTGCACAACGAAGGATATTCGCATCCGATACGCGATGGTCTCCAGTTTCGATTCCTAGTGATTTCGCAAATATCCACACCTCAGGTACGAACGACCTTCTGCTTTAAAAATAAGTCGAAACTGGAATTTGCATTTGCAATAAATTACATTCTCTAAATGGAAGCGCATTCCATACTAATGCGAGTTCACGTCCCCAGTGCTGTAGCCCATACAGATTGTTTATTATGGTGACAATCACATCAATTCCACTATTATGGCTGAGGATAGCAGTCGGCCCCCGCAGAAATCCTATGACTATTTATTGAAGTTCTTGCTGGTCGGTGACAGTGATGTAGGGAAACAGGAGATCCTTTCGGATCTAGACGATGGGGCTTCAGAGTCTCCTTTCTGCAGTGGCAGTGGAAAGTGTAAGTATTTTCATTCAATCTTATTAATATTTTTATTGTTACATTTCTTTTAATTGCAGCTTATAAAACAACAACTATACTGCTGGATGGAAAGAGGGTGAAGCTCCAGCTATGGGACACTTCAGGACAAGGCAGATTCTGCACTATAATAAGGTCCTATTCGAGGGGTGCGCAGGGAGTTCTTCTTGTGTATGACATAACTAATAGATGGTCCTTTGATGGATTGGATAGATGGCTGAAGGAAGTTGATGAGGTAGGCTATCTTAATTTAACTTTTATTTGTATTAATTGTAAAATTCCATTGCAGCATGCGCCCGGGGTGCCAAAGGTGCTTGTTGGCAATAGACTGGAATTAGCGTTTAAGCGGAAAGTCGGCGTGAAGGATGCTCAAACGTACGCCGATAAAAACAGCATGGCTTTCTTCGAGATTTCCCCGCTGTGCAACAAATTCAATGTTATTGAAAGTTTCTGCGAACTCTCGAGAATGGCTCTCCAAAGGAACGGCATGGAACGACTGTGGAGATCAAATAAAGGTAATTGTGCACATTTCGTACAATACTATTTCTAATTAATAAATTTTATTTCGTTTAGTGTTAAGTTTACAAGAGCTGTGCTGTCGCGCGATTGTAACGAGGACGACCGTTTACAGTATAGAGCAGCTACCATTACCGACGTGCGTCAAGTCTCACTTAAAATCGTACGCGTTGACAACGCGAACGCAACTGAGGTATTCGCACAGCCAGAAGAAGAGCCATTCGAAGAAGCTGAAGCTGCTCACAACCCCATCATCGCCGGCCGACAACAGGAGCTGCGTACCTAGGAACAGCTGCTGCATTTCATGATGAACCAAAGACTTGTAAATTCCCGGAGGATAAAAGACCAGTGTGAAGTGGACTCGATCATTAATAAATTTGTGGGAAACGGAGTTTCTATACAATACGTACCTACTCGTTCTGTCATATCAAGACCAATGTTGATTACTATCAAATCCTAGAGTACTACAGGTGCGCGATTTATTTAGGTACGTTTAACATATGAAGCTGAAGAGAGGAGGGGGAGAGAGAGAGTACAAATATTAATGAGACAGTTTAATTTTTATATGCGTATAAAAACAATGACAGAATAATATTATATATATATATACACATACATATATTTTTTTGTTACGTTGTGTTCTGGTTATACTCGAGAACTTAACTATTTAAATCTGCATATATCCTTTTTCTTATATGACTAACCGTCCTATTTACACTATACTAATTGATATAGCAATGACTCGTCGTAAACTACTCCACTTGTTCAAAGGCAGCACATGGGACAAAGATATGAAACTGAATGACCTCAGTTTGCAGCATCACAGACTGAGACCTAGATTTAGGTGATTCGTTGTGAATAAGCAAACGAGTGATTTTGCAATAATTATTTTCGATATGCAAAGAAAAAAAAGAGAAAAACAATAATTTGATGAAATTGTATATATTTGTGTATATTGAAGGAAAAATTATATTTGAAATTAATCAGTATTTATATATATATATATATATATATATATATTGAGGAACAAAAATGTAAAACAGAACTGTACAAGTTTGACAGATACCGTTGTTATTTATTGTTTTTGCCCCAATCCCCATCCATCTAGAGGTTGTTTTATATTTTATTTTTTTTCAAAATGCATCTTATTTATTCACTTTTTTACCCTGTATATGGCTTTTAACATACTGTAATTATTATTTTTCACTTTAATGTTATTACCTTCACCTTTTTTTTTATATTAAACCTGTAATTACATTTCGTTGTATTTATACTTATTAAAAAATAATTTTAATCACTTACCTCGTTTACCCACAATCCATATTTTTTTAAATTTGATCTAAAATTATATTAAAAGCGTGTAATAATATTTAAGTAATTGAAAAGTTTCGACACGATTTGCTGAAAAACAAACTACATAAGAATGAAAATGAATCAAATTATATCATTGAGTTCCTGTTATTATAAATCTATAATTGTTAGAAATGTATAACAGTTTATTTACCACATTAATAAAAAAACGTTTTTGATATAGATTCAATACAAAAATTATCCTTGGTTCGCAAATAACATGTACATTCATTTAAAAAATAGTTTGCAGCGTTTCGTAATCTTTAAAACTACTGCTAATTGACAATTTTGCTCGGAACTTCATACATACAATTCCGACGAAAATCTTAAAAAAATATAGAAATGAGAGGTTCAAGAAAAAGTAACAATTTAAAAAATATATTTATACACAACAGAGTAAAAACAAAATTTCACCTAAACTAATTGAAATAACTTAATTTCACATGCCGCAGCTAACATAAGTCTTCGTCATTATTACTAAGTATATAATATAATCATATAAGTTGTTTCCTCATAATATTTTTGCTTCTATTCCAATTTTGCGGTTTAAAAAAGTAATAACTCTTGAAGGTATAAAATCCTACCTTCATAAGAGTAAAATAATAAATCACTTATTGACTAGTTAACGTAACCACAATTAGTTTTGTAAGAATATTATATAATACATATCCGAAATGTAGACTTCCAAGTAATAAACGATAGAGTGCGTGTATTTTGTTTGTGTGTTAATTCTCGAAGATCGAGTCGTTTTCTCTTCACCTGAACTCGTAGATCTGTATGCTGTGTTCAGGGACGTGCGTCAAATTTAAAGATTGATACCTGGAACAATTACTAGTTTTACAATAATTATATAATCTAATAGAATATATAGGAAATAGTGTTTCATTAGTGTATGATTCTAGAATGATGCGAGTCATCATAAAATGTAATGTGATATGTTGTTGATTAAACTTGCAATATTTTATAGTTATTGAATTATACATGCATTTGATTTATGTGTGGCATTGATATAATGTAACTGAATGCTATTATATGTAAATGATTAGAAAGTATAATATTGTTACTTACCATTCTGAACTTCGATGATAATAATAACCTTCAATATTTGCCTTCGACTTTTGAAAGCATATGTAATAAAAGCCTGCAAATGAGGCACCACTAATATCCTTAATAGTATGATCAGGCACTAAAAAATGTTCCTTCCACCTCATGAAGACAAAATCCGTATCAGCTAAAGCTTTATAGTTAAATGTATCTGAATTGAATGTCTTTGCATACTGGCAGAACGAAGTAAATTTACTCTGAAAAATAATTGATTTAGTATATTCAATTAAAAGAAGCTTTTTATATATGATACCCAATGCTTTTTGTCGACATCCTCGTCTGCGTCCCATTTCCTCGTTAAAAATGGATATTTCTGGCTTATAATTTCACCATCGAAGAAGGTGGTCAACGTAGGATACTCGTTCGTCAGTCCATTTATTTGTAAGTATCCGCATAGGTAAGAATTCTCTTCATCTACGTGCTGAAAAATTCAAAAAATTATCCACTCAAATTTGGCGCGAAAATAGTTATGAGGTTAACGCCGGGGGGAGTGGTCTCGCTCAAATGTCAAAGTGACATATGTTCAGGGGTATTTCGGTGCAAACTGTTTATAAATCGTCGCCAAAAATAATGTTATTATGCATATTTCGTTGATATATTTGATCCAAATCGATGGAACAATGACCGATGGTTTTTTTAAACTAACCTGCAAAACTACTTCCACCTCGTAAGAGTTTCCTTTGGATTTTTGAAATCCTTGAAACTTGGAGCCGTTGTATAGAAGGGACTTGGTTACTCCCGGTTGCTTGGAATTTGCCGGCGGTGGCGGCGCAATATCTACCTTTACAGGCATATTCCAAACATCTAGTATTTCTTCGCACTCCAACCAAACTTTTGCAAACCAGATGCCAAAATAACAGTGGCGACGTCGACGGCGGAATATAGAACACATACATTACTTATAGGCAATTCCAACCACTCTACATATTAGTAACTCGATATTTACACCTTAGAATGATTAGTAAACATCCTATTATTGAATAAACACCGATTTCAATTTTGAAATAAAAATTTCTAACATAGCATTATTTATTCAGATCAGTTTGGTAAAAACATATTACAAAATTTTACTTGAAACAGCGAAGTTTCATTGAAGTTTATTTGTACGAATATATGTTTACATATCATCTAAATGCTAATACATAAAAAAAATAAATTTATTGACTCTTGCATACGCAAAACTCAATTAAATCGATTATAGTAATTACAAAAAAAGAATCATAGTAGCACAGTAATGGAAACATCTTACAATATATTTATATGTATGTATCATAAATAAGTATCAGTACTCTAACATTCAAATTCTTGTTGGTTCATGGCTCTTGCCTGTGCTCTCACCCTCTTCTCATACTCCAAACGGTTCTGGCTGCAGAAAGAACATCAACATTAACAAATTATTTAAACAAAATTGATTAAATACTGACCAATAAATTGTGTAAGCTTCTGCTTGTGCTGGATCTTTAACATTAGGTTCATTCAATAAATTCTGTATTCCAAGTAAAATTTGCTTTATTGTTATGGCTGGCCTCCAATCTTTCTCTTCATCCAATAAAGATAAGCACACTGTGCCTGAGGGATAAACGTTCGGATGGAAAAGTGGCGGCTCGAATTTGCACTTGGGCGGACTGCTCGGGTAATCGTCTTTGAAGATCATACGAAGTTTATAGTGGCCACCTTCCCACGGGGTTCCCTTCTTTCCGGGAATGCAGCAGACCCAATTCATCAGGTTAAGGGAACCATCCTGGTTCTTGCTGGGACGGGCGACGAAGCCCTGCAATTCGGTTTTTAGGTTATATACAAACGGGTGTAGAAAAGAAGCGATGTACTCACAAATGGATGCTCCTTCCTCCAAGCCTTTCGCTCCTCAGCCAAACGGGCACCGGAAATACCAGACATCGTGCAGACAGCTAGTAGCTAGCAGTTCACTCGGCCGATAGCGGATATCCAAGAAGAAAAAAGTCTTGTAAGCAGGGCGGTAATTTGTTTATTTCAGAGCTGAAAACACACAAAGAAAAGCGGTAAATTGGTCGGGAATTTGACAGAATACCACAGTTATGTCAAAAAAAGACGTACCCTCGAATTTAAGCACGACTGCCAACATTAGAATATTCAAATTAATTAGATTACATTAATTAAGCACATTTTACACTTATTGATAACAATTACGTTAACTTTCAATAATAAACGATTATTTTAATATTAGTTGCACCAAATCCTACGAATTTTGTTATTCGATCACTTTATTTTATATTTTTTGTTTGCTAATAGGAACGAAAGATTATTGCTATTTAATGTTTATTACTTCTAAGAAAATTAATATTGTAAATTAATCGAACCAAATTCTGCAATGCTTCAATTAACACGAATTCAGTGTAGCCACAACACTAAACTATAAACATACCTTGTTTTAAGACCACTGTACAATTTGTAAATATTTATATTCACTTATGTATAGAATAATTATTGAAGAATAATGCTTTTATTATTTAATTCAGAGCATGTAGTAGGAATTTCGTATTTATACAATAAACATATAGAAATAATCTTCATAACTTTAAAAAAAAAAGTATATTGTTTTATTTAAAAAATATTATAAATGTATCCTAGAAGTTAACAATTTTATCATTTTGTTATGCTAAAACTACTTTTTATTATATTACAGATTAAATTAAAAAAAAAAAACATTGTAGAGGTACTGAACTTATTCCATTTCTTGTTGTGACATCACCCTTGCTTGAGCTCTAACCCTTTTCTCATACTCCAATCGATTTTGACTGAAAAAAATACAAGATTAATCATAATTAATTTAAACTGCTATAAGATTCTCACCAATAAATTGTGTAGGCCTCTGCTTGAGCTGGGTCCTTCACATTAGGTTCATTTAGTAAATCTTGAATGCCCAACAAAATTTGTTTGATTGTTATTGCTGGTCTCCAGTCTTTTTCCTCATCTAGCAAAGACAGGCAAACAGTACCTGAAGGGTAAACATTCGGATGGAACAGGGGTGGCTCAAATTTGCATTTGGGTGGGCTGCTTGGGTAGTCATCCTTGAAGATCATCCGTAGTTTATAGTGTCCACCTTCCCATGGAGTGCCCTTTTTACCAGGAATGCAGCATACCCAGTTCATCAAGTTGAGAGCACCGTCGGCGTTTTTACTGGGCCTTGCTACGAATCCCTGCAGTAAACACAATAATTAAAACCATTCAAAAAGTACAACTTCAATCCTTACAAATGGGTGCTCTTTCCTCCAAGCTTTCCTCTCCTCAGTCAAACGAGCTCCAGCGATACCAGACATCCTATTTTATAGATTATTATTAAGGTAATAATAAAAAAACTTCTAGAAATTTACGAAAAATATAGTTTATACAGTCCTATACACAAATGACCCTGTTGAAGATAAATGACAAATGATAAATGAAGTTGTAAACGAGGTGAAGTATCGTCAGGATAAAATGATAAAAAAATTTAAAACCCACTTAACAGCTAAGTTGTATTTTAATATTTATAATTGGATTCTTTAGTATTAAAGTAAAAATTAAATATAAATTTGTTTTTAACAGAATTTTATTAAAAATTTATTATAGGCCACCAGAATACCCTGTTTTTGCGGTATTATTTTTTGCGCAAATAAAAATCAATAAAATCTCAAGAATAATATTTAAATCTATAAAAGTATCTCAAATTTCAAGCAAGCTTATACTTTAATATTTTGACTCCAGAATAATTAATCTATTAACATGAGTAGAACATCGGAAAGACACTTAAGTATGACCGAATCTACTCAAACTATGTCCTCTTTAAACGTAGAGAAAAGATCGTTAGGAAAACAGCACACACCTTCTCCTATAAGTAAAAAGTGGACATGGGATGAATACAAGCAAAAGAGGCACGTCGATTTACCTCCGGTTCCCATCAAAAAGGTCGTGAAGAAGAAGAAACGCGAGAGCACTCCCAACTCGTTGCTGCAATTTTCGGAAAAAGTTAGTATGGTTCGCGAAAAATCGTTTATATCGACTCAGACAACTTTAGTTCAAAAAACGGTAAAAAATTACGAGTACGAACGCATCGAAACCAATAAGACTTACGATGAACTCCAAGAATATACATCGAAGACGCCGAAAAAAAATCCGGAATACGATTTGGACAGTATTACGAAATATCTGGAAAGAACTCGGGCTTATCTAGCTGAACAAGCAATTATCAATGAAAAGAAAGAAAAGTATATAGCAAAAGAAATGGAAAAGTATCCGAATCTGAAAAACCTGAGAAAATCTTTGTAATTTGTATTTTTAATGTTTCAAAATCAATGTGAGATACTAGCTGCGCTAAGTATTCATAATTATTTTATTTTCAAAATTTTATACTGTATGACATAGTTTTTTAAGATGAATCAATAAATATTTTCACTTTTGAACAGTGTTTTCTTGAGAATTTATAATCCTAGCTCATATTTTTACTACGTATTATAATTTTGGATATTAAATTTGTGTCTTCTTAATTATTATCGCTTACTATTAGTATTTGTAAAATGTGATTATAATTTTTATTAGATTTATTCTCACAATTCATAAAAATGTTTGTTGAAAATATTTTATTTGCGATAGTTTATCAATATATGTAGTTTTTTGTTATTAATTTTTATTTCTTTGTGCAAAGCGATAGAGTTAAGAAAGTTTGTACAGTGATCTGCAAGTATTTGTGAAATATGGAGAGAATAATTTACGAGAAAGAAAATAAGAGGACGAAAATCACGAGGCAAAGGTTGCGTTCGGATTCGATGCTAAAATGTATCGAGATCAAAAGGGAGCGAACCCGTTCCTCCGAAATCAATCATCGCCCAGTCTTGGGTGACCTCCAGAGAAATGTAGTTTGCAACAGGAAAATCTTCAATGCGGATCTAGAATTCAACAAGGCGCAGATGAAGTTCAACAACTCGCCAATCCTGAAGAACTCGTTTATACCGAAGAAAGATTCCAGGGCAAAAGTAAACTTCATAAATAGAGTCGAGCAGAGGAAAACTGAAAGGCGCACCAGTGAGTATTTATTAAGTAGAGATTTACGTGATGGTAGAGATGATTTTGCAGATGAAACGTACACGAGGGTTTTAGATTTGTACACATTTGACTATTTGGAGGTATGTGACTTAAGTTAAACGAATCAGTTTCTAAATCGAATATTTTTCAGGACATAATCAAACACATGTTGACGAAGGAAAAGTCGCAGGTCTTGCCTAAAGACTTTATGCTGAAATATTCAGCTTGCGAGGAGAGCAGAAAAAGAGTGTTGCTCTTTTTTTACAAGTTCGAGACTGAGTTTCAAATTTCCTACGATATGCGTTACGTGATTATTAAAATGTTCGACAAAGTTTTAGCAAATATGCCCGTTCCGAAGAACAAGTACCATCTCTTCATGATAACAATTATTTTTATATTGAGCAAGCACAGCAGTGTTAACGTAGTTTCGGTAAAAAGAAAATTAAAAAAATATATAATTACCATCAAATTCATTAATATAATTTACAGATTGCCAAATTATTGAATGCTTGCAAAGGTTATTACATTCAGGAACAAATTCTTATCCTGGAAAAGGATTTGCTGGTCTTCTTCGGGTACAACTTGATGCTAAACGAGCCCATACAGTTCGTTCAATATTATTTGCAAAAAATTGGACCAAATTCGGAGGTTTGTTATTATTGAAATATGCTTATTTAAATGTATTATAATTTAAAACAATTTAAATAGGAAGTAGTGAAGATTATGAGGAATTCTCAGAAAATCTTAAGCTCGTTCGCTTTGACCAAGGAGTTTTCGATTCATCCTTCGTCCAAAGTAGCTGCCGCCGCGGTTTACACCTCCCTGAAGATCATTTACGGCAACACGAGGCTCTACGATATAAGTTCAAACATTCAGGGATATTATTATCCTCCAGATCTGTTGCCTATCGTAAACAGCATGTCCCAATTAGAGTTGTAACTGTATCATTTTATTCGTGTATTAATTATTTTGGCTGGTCCAATATTTTACTTGTAGACATTTTATATTTGTGTTTGTGTACTTAAGAAATGATGAGTAATAAAAATAAAGGATTCATCTTGATTAAACATTACCGGTTTCTTCAAAACAATAACTGTAACATATAAATCGATGGTTTTCAGCATATTGAACAGTTATACAAAGTTAATATTTTTACTGCACAGTTCTTGGGTTGTTAATCTAATTATTTTCTAATAAAGTCTAAAGCATAATAATAATAAGCTTTTTGCGGAAGCGTATTTTGGGACAAAGAAAAAGGTTGGAAAACACTGCATTGGCTGAATTAGCTGTTATAGTAATCATATTTTTTGACAGCGTTACAGATACACTTTAGATTTAGTAAGATTTAGAAATGGGTAAATTCTTGTTGCATCATCTTGTTTATTTATTCAAGGATGAATGTTGAGGTTTAAATATAATTAAAAGGAATGTTGCAATTTTAAAGGAATTTAAAATAATATAGGTGTAGAAGAGATCTGCAATATCGAGGAAAAGTCTGATGAGTGGGACAGAGACGGAGAATCAATATTTTGATGGCGGAGTTTGACAGCATTGACGTTTCGGTTGTTTTGTCGTGAAGATGTTACAAATATTTCTGTTTGAAAGTGCCATTTGATAGTGTTTCAAGTGCGTTTTGGTTTGTTAAGGACTGGAGTATGCGAGCAAAATGTAGAGGTCGGAGATTAGGTTCTTACCGCTTCAATTTTTTCGTTTTATTTATGCTTACGCGAATGGAATATGCGCTTCTATTGATTTGGGATCTGCTGAGCGAACAATAAACAATTTCCCTGTGACCTGTGGTGCTGCAAGAAATATGGAGAGCATTGGGGATTTCGAGTACAACTCCAAGGATCTGATTGGTCATGGTGCCTTCGCTGTTGTCTTCAAAGGCAGACATAGGAAGGTCAGTCACCTTGCTTGTTTTTCTCCTTTTTCACTACCATTTGTTTTTCTTTGGTCCACATTCCGTAAACTTATGCCAATTATGATTTCATTTTGCAGAATCCATCTCTTGTTGTTGCCATCAAGAGCATTACCAAGAAGAGCCTGGCCAAGTCGCAGAACCTCTTAGGAAAGGAAATCAAAATACTCAAGGTATGTGTATATTACTGCTACTCTGCAAATAATTCAAACCAATAATCAGCGTAATTCTTTATTGCTTCAGAAATTGCAAATAGCAATAATTTAACCATAACTGAATTCTTAGGTTAAAATCAAGTTATAGCTATTTTTACTATTCAAATAGAATAATACTAAATAGCTAAGAGTATTTGAAAAAAAACTTTTTTAATATATATTAAATTACCAGATAGACTGTAACCTACTTTAGTTGACATATCAGGAATTTTTAAATTATGTTATTAATGATGATTTATTATTATCAGGATAAATAAAGATATAATTTGAGACATGAAGTACTTATACAACTACAAGATCTGTTAATTAATATTGTCTTGTTATTGCAGGAATTAACTGAGCTTCATCATGAAAACGTTGTGGCTCTTTTGGACTGTAAAGAATCCAATAATAATGTATATCTGGTCATGGAGGTAAGTTTGTTATTTTTTCAAAATTATATTTATTAGTTTAATTTTAAATCATTTTTATAAATATACTAATTTGTATTATGCAGATAGATGCAATTTGCGTTAAATTAATTAAATATAATGGTATTTTTAGGTTTTGCAATGTTTGCCTAATTTGTGATTGCTTGGCTAGGTATGCAAATTATGAAATAAAATCACTTGTTTGCATGATCAGCTCTTACATGTTTTCGAAAATAAAACGATATTAATGCTAATTTGTTAGTAATTAGTGATAATTGATATTAAATAAAAATAGCTTTGTGGAATTTTGGTAACTAAAATATATTTAACAAAACAAATCATTGAAATGTATGATTGAGAATTAGAGCACTTGTTCTATTTAACTACTATTTAGTTTATCAAACTGAATTAGGAGTATTAGTCTCAATTCAGGTAGTAATTTAATATTGAAAATACTTAATATTAATTTTCTATTTTAACTTTGAGTACTTAATTTTACAATAATTTAGACGAATTATTTATGTTTATGCTCAGAAATGTTTATTGTTGGAAAATGAAAAGCAATGATCATTTGCAATTATATTTGCTTTCTTCGTACATAAATTTATACAAAAGCTTATGAGTAAACACCATTTACTTAGAAATATAGAACCAAATCTCTTTCTTTTGCCACAGTTATAATTAAAAAAATCTATCAGACAAACATTTAATAAATAAAAAAAATTAATTATATATTTAATTAAGGTGCAGTTATTATATTCAGAATTCGAACGCAGTGTTTCATTTCTCATGTTGATTTTTGTTTTCTCTACGATTCTTTTCAATAAAATACTGCTATAAATATGGAATTCAGCCACGAAATTTATTTCTTCGGTTGCTCTTCATCGACATCATCCATCTGAGGAATGGTGTGCTTCTCCGGTTCGTTGATGACCTCTTTGGCTGTGCAATCGCATAGCTCCTCCACCTCGTCAGGTTGAGCGTCGGGCATCAGCGGTTTTTTCTCAGCCTCCACTTTGATCTCTTTCAGTTCTTTGCCCTCGTTGGGATCTTCCTTGGTGGCGCCGTTTACCGCATCGTAACGTGGCTTCTTGTGCTTTTGCCAGCACTTGTAGGAAACGGCCACGCTGCCCACGACGATCACGGCGATGACTAAGGTCACGGCAATGTTGGAGCTGGAGGATGGCGTCGTCGATGCATCGGCTAGAACACACGGTTTAGTTTAGCTTATCTGCGACGTGTTTGAGGAGAACAAATATGAAACGCGCCACATTTATTATTTATAGGTGCGCATTTAGATATGGCATACACATTGCAATGTTACAGACTTATCCTATTTATTATTTCACTTTTTTTTTTGATTATCGTTATCGCCTTATCTTACCTCTCAAGAATGCTTTTTACATATTTCAGTTTCGTGCATTATAATGTTAATATGTCTTGAGATTTCTATGTCAAGTGATTGCAAATAGTGTTAATATGGATTTCCTTAAAATAATCCATGTGCCCATTTAATTTCTCTTTTAGCGATAACAACATGCTGCAAATACTTACACTTGATTTCTTCGTTCTCTGAATTCGTGGCTTTCACGACGGTCACTATCTCCGCATGAGTGTTGGATGATTGCAAGTCGCCCTCCTGAACTTTCACCAACGCACCATCGGATATATCTTCTTCTTTGGATTTTTCTTCCTGCTTCAGCACTTCGATTTCGGGTCCAAAATTTCCGCGGGTACCGAACACTGGCATTATTGGTCCTATTGCGGTGTCAATGTTGTCCTCATCCTCCTTTAAATCTTCCGTGGATTTGTCGTCGTTGTCCAAACTTGTATCTTTGATGGTGTCTTCACTGACTGGCAAAATTTCGTCCACCGTCGTTTCGTCATCTTTGTTAACCTCTTGTTCCTCTCCCTGCTCTAATTGCACTGGAAGCGATGTATCCTCATCTTTGGTATCTTCAGCAACATCATCATTCGTAATAACCGGAGTGATAGGCTCAATTAATTCGTCGGAGCCGCTTCCTTCCAATTCGTCAGCACCATCCGACATCATAACATCAAGGTTATTGTCTTCTACTACTCCATCGTCCATTAAATTATTGGATTCATCGACGGTCTCCACGACAGCTATATGAATCACCTTGTAAATAAATCGATTGATATAATCAAGTGTTTAGCAAAACTTGCCTCTCTGCACGTATTGGCTGCAAGTGATCTTCTTTGATTCATCCAAAACCACGACGGTCATCTTCGGTACTCTGCACACATTTTTCAAGCCGCCTTCGGTGATTTTCGAAACGATCACTGTTTGCGGGAAATGCCTCATAGTGCCGAAAGCGTCCGAATCTTCGAACTGAAATTCAAAAGAATATATTCATCTGCATCCTCAGGTTATTTGGTAAACTATACGTCGATTGGGTTTCCGCTAAGATCCAGCTGCTGAAGGTTGGGCAGGTCATCGAAGGCGTTCCCGGGGATTTTACGTAAATTGCAGTTGGATAAATTCAATTCCTCAACAACGGATTCAATAAAGGAACCGATGATAGGAAACTCCAGTTTCTTGTTGCCAGACAAGTCGATCTTCTTAAGCTGGAGGTTATCCTTGAAGACGTCGGATGGAATCTCGGTGAGATCATTGTTCGACAAGTCAATTTCTTCCAGAAAAACGTAATCTTTGAAATCCTTTAAACCCAAATGCAAATAGTTATCTTTTTTTAAAGAAGCATTATCAGCTTATTGTTACCTGAATTTCGGTGAGCTTGCTGTTAGATAAGTCGATTTTAATGCTGTTCTCGGCGATGTCCAGGCCTAGCCTAGGTGGTTAATCGTTCGCACCGTTAATTTGCTGATTGTGTAACTTCCATTTATCACTTACCCGTGCGACGCTGCGCCAATTAGTAACGTTATAGCGAGGTAATTCATCTTCCGTTCCGGTTTGACTCTTCAAGAAAGGTGTTGTATTTGGCACGTCGCATGAATAATACGCTAAGTAAAGAATTGAACTAGCAAGCTCGATGCAATCATAGTAGATTATTATATTACACAGATAAGGTTATTTATATAATGATAACACTACTCATACATTGAAGCCGTTGTATTATTGATGATTTATTATGGCCGATTTTGTGTTTCAACATTCGTACTTTTTATTTTTATTTCAGGCCATGCAGAGCCCTTTTATATTCCTTTCTCCCTTAACTGAAAACATGACCGTCGGCGATTTCTCGCGAGGAGTCCCGATGTAAAAGGTCGTCGTATAATTTTTATTGATACGGTTCACTTGAAGCAGTTAAAATTATCGTCATAGCGAGATTAGAAACTGCGCTGGATGGAAATCATCATCTCTTTCGCTACTTTTCACTAGGAATTACTGATTCGTAATGTTTATCGACAGGATTAATCACGATTGCGTTCGTTGAAAACTCAACGTCTTATCAGTTTGTTTCTACATAACTTTTTATGAATATCTGAATCATAACGGAAATATGGGTCATATCGTGTATTTGATCTTAATGCAGATACCTGTCTGGCATAAAAACCCTTTTTTTTTTGCGAAAAGCATCTTGCATAATTTGATTTATCTGCTGCGACATTCATCGCAATGTATTTGTTGAAGTGTTGTCTTCTTTGAATCGATAATCTATTTGTTATTGCAATGCAAAACGATATGCTCTGCGACGATGTTTTTGAAGCACTCACTTTCTACACTAAACATTTCATTTCCTGTAATACTTCCACTGTTGCATTCTTAAACAGCTTAACCTCGTTCGGAATTGCTCTAATAATAATAGTCACTGGTTATTATTATTATGCCCTATTGTTGTTTTCCTCCTTATTGCATGTTTTTCATTTACATTTATGGTTCTGTAAAATAAACGGCAACAATTCTCACATGAAGATTTGCACAAAAAAAGAACTACTAACTAATTAAATTTAAATAAGCGAATTGTCAATGATTTACAAGAGCACTTGAACTGGATAATTTAGAAAATATAATCCTTCCACTTTAAAGTTATCCAAGGTCGAAATACGTTTTTTAATACAGGATTTAAAAAGGATTTGCGTTCGCATTTGCGAAATTTACTAAAATCGATTGGAATTGAAAAAGTTGTATAAAATATTGTTCCACATTTATATATTGTCCAAAATAAAACATTATACAACTTAGATATAGTGTATCAAAATGATAAAAAACATTTTTAATATAAAGTATTTGATTGAGCAACTAACTATTCATGTAGATTTCATCGATTACGAAATATTGAGAATCAAATGAAAATGCTTGTGTTTATTTTGAGTGCAAAATTTT
The DNA here is from genome assembly GCA_963457615.1 of Nicrophorus investigator. Lineage (NCBI taxonomy): Eukaryota > Metazoa > Arthropoda > Insecta > Coleoptera > Silphidae > Nicrophorus > Nicrophorus investigator. Next base: position 24,846,251 of record OY735143.1, read on the forward strand.
GAAATAAATAATATATTTTATAATTGATAATTGATAGGCAAATTGTTTTAATTAATTAATTAAAATTATAATCAATATTATTAAGTCATAAGGCTATCATCTGAGGTCTTTGTTACTATCTTATATGCTTCATTAATTAACTTATTTGTATTGACAATTGAAACTACTATGTAATTTATATGTTTTACTTATTCAATTTTATTTATTTTCTTTTCAGTATTGCAATGGAGGAGATTTGGCTGACTACTTGCACGGTAAGTTGATAGGTTGTGTGCAATTTTCTTATTGTTTACAAATGTATTTGGTTTCAGCTAAAGGAACGTTGAGCGAAGACACAATCAGGTTGTTTTTAGTTCAATTGGGTAAGTTATTTTCTTCTCCTTTTTGCACGTCGAATCATTTACTCATAATTTTGATGTTTTGATACTGTTTAGCTGGAGCAATGAGAGCGTTATATAATAAAGATATTGTTCATCGAGATCTGAAGCCGCAAAACATTCTTCTGGCGCACAGTGGAACGAAGCAACATCCGCAACCATCCGAGATCAGATTGAAAATAGGTATAGTCTTTCATATTAATTAAATTTGTATTTGCAACAGATTCATAATATTCAAATTCAGCTTCAACAACAACAGGTTTCGTGACGTGTTCTATTTAAATTGAAAATTCCTTTATAAATATAGCGAATTTGCGAAATGTTGACAAATTTAGATTACCTAGATAATAGATAAAATTAGGAGTTGCATAATATTTAATCAAAACTACAATTAAAGTACATTATGAAGTAATTCATTTCTATACTTCTATACTATACTATAATTATTAATTATTAAAATCAGTAACTATTTTTTTAAAGAATATTTGAATATTTTTGTTTGTTTTTTTACAGCGGATTTTGGATTTGCAAGATTCTTGCAGGACGGCGTCATGGCTGCAACTTTGTGCGGTAGTCCAATGTATATGGTATAAAATGATCATTTTCTCTCTCAGAAAATTGTAAATGCTAATTGTTTTAATATTAATGCGTTTTAGGCTCCTGAAGTCATCATGTCCATGCAGTACGATGCGAAGGCCGATCTTTGGAGTTTGGGTACCATAGTTTTCCAATGCCTGACTGGAAAAGCGCCGTTTCAGGCGAACACACCGCAGGCTCTGAAGCAGTACTACGAGAAGAATGCAAATTTGGCACCCAAGTTAGTTTTTTAAGAAATTATAAATTCTAGGAAATTATTTTAAAAAAATAAAATCAAATGAGCTTATTCTAACTAAGTATGTCAACGTCAGATTTAATGTTACATAATTAATTGGAAAAAGTAATGTGTATTTTTTAAAATATTTTATTGTGATTGCAGGATTCCGGGTGGGACTAGTCCAGAGCTGTGTGAATTGTTGAACGGTCTGCTGAAGCGAAACGCAAAGGATCGCATGAACTTTGAGACGTTCTTCAATCATAAGTTCCTGCAGAGGCCCGAACCTCCGCAACCGCAGAACCCAGTGGATCTGCCGATGCCTACCGTATACGGATCACCTACAATAACCAAAGCGTCACTGAGGGCTGTGACTCCGATAAAAGTGGGTACTCCGCCCAGATCGACGCCCACACCAGGTGCGTTGATCGTGAATAATCGTTTTTATTGTATATTGTTAATTCGAAGATATTTCAGAATATTCAAAGTTACCCAAAACGGCGTTAAGTTCGAGCACTGAAGATGATTTCGTCCTAGTACCTTCTAATTTGCCCACCACAGAGCATTCCAACGATAATACACACGATAGATAGTAAGATTTAATTTTTCGTATTTGGGGCGAAACTAAATGGTTATAATTGTTTTGCATTGCAGTTACAAGGTGGTGGCGCCCGTTAGAACCACTCTGCCTCAGCCATGCGTACCTGTTATAACTCCGCTGAGACCCAGCTCGTTACCAATTTCAGAGCCTATACCGGTTCCTACCCAAAGACACGTATACGAAAAGTTGAACAATCCCCAGGATAAGAGCTCGGAGCAATCACTCCCGAAGAGCTCCGTGCCGAGATCGCAGCCGATTAATATGAAAAGATCGGAAAACCGCGTCGTTCACAACGACATCGATTTAAGTTCACTCTCTCCTCCTTCGGTAATTATGTTAGGATGCAAATATTAAATTGATATTAACGTGTTATTGTATAGGTTCAGTTCGTGATTGGCACACCTCCAAGTGGTGGACGTCGTCGCACGTCCTCCAGCGGATCCATAAGCGAGACTCCGCCACCACCGAGTATATGGCAAGTTTCGCCGGTAACACGACACATACCAAGCAGTTCGCCCCTAAGACGTTCAGGTAACGTGATCAAATTTCAGTAAAATGATGTTTGGTGTTTACAATCCATTGTTGAACATTGTAGATAATTGTTTGAGTACTTCTCCAGTTTTAAGCGGCCCATTGGCTAGAGTGCCGATTCTGAGCAGCCCAAATTTATCCGATAACAACAATCTAAGGAACTCGCCGATTATACCGTTTGCAACTAGGCCTGTTACTCTACCGAACATTTCAGAAATGGGCAACTTCCAAAGCCTCTTCGGCGACAATAACGCTATAGAAGTGGAACGCACTTTCATAGCTCCAGAGCTTCCCGAAGAAACTTTACTTGAAGTATTATCTTATTATGCATTCTCTTATTTGCAATCATTAAATTATCTTTTTTTTAGAAAGAGCACAATGAAACATTGGCTAAGATCAATTACGTGCTTGCCTTGAGCAATTGCGTTCTGGAGTTTGCGGCAGCACGTTCCACACCACTTGGAGCTTTGGTAGACGCCTCGACGCAGATGCAACCTCAAACCGAAATGGGACGACGCGCTGAGCAATTGGTTCTTTTAATAAGAGCTCTGCAATTGCTCAGCTCCGGTTTGTCTCTTGCTACTCAGCAATTGAACTGCGGACAGTTGCGACCTAGTAGCACCGTCAAAACTGGTAAAATGTTTAGTTCAAAGCGAAGATATTCATTTCTTTACACGTTTTTCTATTTCAGTGATGACCGCTTTGAACACAAAGTTTCGATCAACGTTGGCCGAATGCAAGCAACTCAACAGCATCGGATTGTTGAGCAAAGTGGGATCCGCCAACGTTGCAGCTGATAACATCTTGTACAATCATGCGATTCAAATTGTTAGTAACAGTTATTGCAAAAAAAAAAGGTTCTTTTTGTTAATTAATTGCGTTAATTCCAGTGTCAATCGGCTGCTTTAGACGAGCTCTTCGGAAATCCCGAAGAATGTTTTCAAAGATACCAGACGGCCCAAATACTCTTGCACAGTTTATCCCAGCAGGTTCATAACCCACAGGATAAACAGCGTTTAACAAAATGTCAGTTATTTAAATGTAACAAGATATGAAAGTTGTACTAAATTCTTTGTTTTCAGATAAAGAAGCGGTGGAGAAACGTCTGTACGTCTTGCAACAGCAAGGGTACATTTACGCGAGGGACTGAGCTTTCACTACTGAACCCACTTTTTAATAAGGGCACATCTTATTTTTAGTTACTTTATTTGAATCTATTAACTTTTAGTTTACCATTACTTATTATTACATAGATGGTTATATATAAATATTTAATTTTATAGGCAGCAAACTAACAAAAATCATACCAAAACTTTGGATGAAACAAAAAAAAAACACTAATGATGATGAAGGAGAAAACTAAATACGTATAAGTATAACATATAATGGATACAAAAATTGACGCTTCTGTACGATATATCTTCCCGTTTCGTTCGTTTCTTACATTTTGTTGTCGAAATAATTAAACATATCTTTGTACGTAGATTGTTATGTGGCGCTCCGTTTAGACATTTCTTTTCGTTTTGTTGTACTTCTTTGAGGAATAATTATAGCAAGGAAGAATGTATATATAAAAATTGACACCGAAGACACGCGACTCACTGTATAAAAAAAAAATATAGAGGAAAGGCGAAATTGGTTTTACGGATTCGGATGATGGTTATTTATTATTAAATTTACGATGTATTTGTATAGTTTGAAAAATTCTCTTCCAAACGGTGTATATTAGATAGATGACTATCCAGTCCATTAACGTCGTGTGGGTTATACCCTATTTTTTTGTATCCTTTTTTTCATTCATTTTAAGTTTTTAATTGCATGCAGTTTCGTTTCTTGATTAGTTTCGTGTAACATGAATGGAAAGTAAACGGCTTGGCCGAATCTCGGATTCGTTGTAAATAGTGTGTGTGATAATCCCCGAGCCTAGTAGTGCGCGTTTATTTTCCAAATGGTTTACACGCTATAAACATTAAATTTATAAACGTATGAATAACTCGTTCGGTCTTCGTTGATTGTGTTTAAAAAAAAAATGATAAGTCCGCATGGATTTCAAAATGCGACATATACATAATATAAATATATACATAAAAATAATAATGTCGAATATTGTTTTCATTCTACTTTTTAATTTATTAATTAATAAATGGTATTGTTGATTGAGAGGTACGAAGTAAGAAATAAAACAAAAATAGTTAATTAGCACAATTAGTTTACTAATCAGCGTCTTTGTTAACAGAAATACCACAACTATAATTGAATAAATCCAATAGGAAAAATGGAAAATAGGTAATAATAAAAGAGGTTCAATGATAATCTCAATATATATTTCAGTTCTTAACGGAAACAATTTCGGAGGAATATTTTACAAAAATACATTGAAAAAAACAAATTAAATTAAAACGTAAGCAGTTATTGTACACTCATAAAAAAAAATATTTTCAATATCGTTCACATAACATCTTCGATAAATAAACTTAAATTATTAAATGAAACTTAACGTTACTTTGTTAGTTTTACGGTCTTCTCATTCGGCTGAAAAGTTGTTTTTTTTATTAATAAGATGTTTTATAGATTGGTTAAAGGAAACTTACGAGTTTAATGAAGGTTCCTTCATACTTTTTGGTGCCGCATTCCTCCTTGGTCGTGAATTGATTGATCTGAAATTATTATATTTTTATTAATTCTAATTAAAATATGATGTAATAACCACTTACGCATCATCGACTGATTCCTTTGTTGAATTCATGGAACTTATGAAGAAAAAAAAGAGTTAATTGAATTTCAATTCGCAGTTTGGAATACGTACCCGTATGTTCTTTCCGTTTTGTTGTACGTTTTTTTCACATATTTCCTCTTACCAGCAGAGCTTCTTAAATTATTTTTACTTAAATGTGCATTGGTCTCGACTAGCGTGGATTCATCGGAATCGTCGTCACTGTAAAATAATTAAAATTAATCTACAGATGTATAATTTATATTTGGAGAAAGTCTTACCTTTTGGTAGAAATGTTGCTATTTGTATGTATAGAAATGAGAGGTAACGGTAATCGAGTCAACATCACCTTACAATTATCCATGTTGTTACGAATATTCCTAAAAAAATAAGTTTTTTACATAAAGAAATAATAATTTTAGATTGAACTCACTTTAAAGGTACATCAGTCATATTAGCAGTGTCGCTTTTGTACGGCGTGGATCTGAAAATTTGCGTATTAATAAATTAAATAGGTAAAATCGCAATGGAATTACGTTGATTGAAGGCATGGGTTAAAGGTTTCTTCCAGTTGTCTGTTTGCAACATTCGCATTATTTTTCCTTCTAGTTGGAGTCGTCGATGGTGTAATTGATATATCACTAGTCGTCACCGAGATACTCACTTCAGAGCTTCCAAAGTTATTGCTCAAACTTGAATTAAAACTGGACATGCTGAATGGTGATTTGTTTAGGTTCAGCTTTTTATTCCTACGCGTGATGAGCGGCGAAATTGAACGTTTCCTGTTGGTCACATTTTCTAAGACCGGCGACAAATGTTGAGTATTCTAAAATTGCGGAATGATTATAGAGGAAATTCGTTGGTTACTGAATTTTACATTTGTATTTATTGCATGTGCTACAGTTTGACTAAGATTATCCTCATCAATTTCCAGCACTGTTGTTAAGCTAAAACCAATGATTGATCAATAAGAAATTGGATTATTTGTTGAATTTTTATTACTTGGTCTGCACATTGCTTTCATTTTGGTTGGGATCATTATTTTCTAAATCGTCATTTTGAGGGGAATTACTGTTTTCTGGTTCTTCTACTAACTGATCCATAGGTGTTATCTAAGGAATTCAATTAAGTTAAATAAACACAAAGATATTAAATTCTTACATTCACTGAGGAATTGATGACTTCTCCTTCAGCACCATTCCTTTGCAAGTCTTCATTCAAATTATCAAAGTTGCATCTCTGCAGCCTAACTGTAGGGTTCTGGATAAAAAGACCACTAACCATACGTTGTGCTGAATTCTGCTTATAGTATGGATTCTCTGTTTCAATTACTAAAAAGCAATACCAATTATCATAAACAGTAATATTATTATTATGAGTAATCACCTGAAGGTTCAGTATCTACTTTTGTGTCATTCATAATCTTAATAATAACTTCACTCAACCTTCCTATCATTGTCAATGCTTCAACGGCATCCCCATTGATGTTTTTGAGGACATGCATTAGCTTTCGGTTGGTCATCAGCTGAGATATGTTCTGCTTCTGCAAATAGGATTTCTCCATCACCAGACCACCATAATCTGCTTTCATATCAGCCAGGGCTTTAGCCAGCTCTCGGTTTTTGGTTCTCAAATACGTACATTCTGCAAAACCAAAATCAATTATCCTCAAATATTTTCAAATTTAACCAAACAAACCTTGACTGACAAAATCCATGTTTGTTGTGGTGCTGTTGCACGCGGGTCGAGATATTTTGGGCATTTAATCACAAATTTGTCTGAGTTTCTCTTCTTGAAATCGTTATTTAAAAAAAAAACCTTTGAAAGTATCTTCACTCCACTTAATATCTTATGGCATATTATTGTTTATTAATAAACGGTTTTTCACTCGGCAATAACTATAGCAAACTGTTGAATAGACGCCAAAGTCAATTTTACTGCCAACATAATAGCAGGAAAATGTTTACAGATGACGCCATGTTATTTCCAACCGTCGTTATGCTTACATAACTTCTAACTTGTCAGATTATAGTTTCAAAGTTATTTATTTAACGAACATTTAATAACAATTAAATGAAGAAAACTTCTCGCTTATTTCATTAATATTTTTATTCGTGCATTGCTAACTAAACAATTATGTAATCATTAATTTATTTAGTAAGGTTAGGTTATGACAGGTTAAGAATAAAAACATTATTTTTTATTTGTTAATCAATTTATTTATGTATTTATGAGAAATAACATCATACTTTTAAAATGCAAAAATTGGATAACAATATATTAATATTTTATAATTTAAAAGTAATTTTATATTAAAGTAGTAAGTATCTTAATAGAAGTTTTAATAGAATTATTATGTACTTTAAATATTGTGGAAATTGTGTTCTTCTTAAATCAGTTATAAATCCAAGTCCTAAAATCGTATTGCAAAAAACTTATTGCGAAAACTTGTTTATTTATTGGTTAGGTTATTAGCGACGGAGACAATGTACTTGGCAAACTCCTGTCGAAACTTTTCGGCGTTGTGTTCCAGGTTGACGTTGATCTGGGAGATTTTATTGAAGACCGGAGCTGAGGGAGAGAAGAATTAGACTTCGGCCGCCTCGCAACGGCCAACATATATTTACGTAATTTCGCCGAATTATCCGCTGGAGAGTTCAGTGTGCAAACTAAACATGCCCTTAAGCTGAGGCCCTGCTGACTGACGAAGTAATTGTGCATGTAATCCAGTTTCTTTCCGTAATCTTCGTCCTCATTTGAATACGCAAAGACGACGCCGTCGGCGTTTTTCCTCCAAAACGGCCAAAACGAAACGCATCTGGAAAATTAAACAGACGATGGGAAAATCAAGTTAAGAAAGAAAGAAAAGAAAAGAAAGGTAGCGACAACTTTTCGTTTCCGCTCGTGTCCCATAACTGCACGTCCACATTAGTCTTAGTCCCATTAATATCCACATCGTGCAGATCGTATTCTAAAATGCGTAGCGAATCCGTTGGTCTCATGGAATCCGGTACTTCCAAACTCATGTCCGCTAAGAAATTCGCTATCCTCGACTTTCCGACCTGTTCTCAATTAAAACAAAGACGCGATTGAAAACGAGCTGCGAAAATATAGGTACAGGAGAAACGAAAAACACTCACATTTCTCGTTCCGATGATTAATATCTTCACATTCAATTGATTGCTCTTCATTCTGGATTTATGTTGGGTCCGAGTGAAGGACGCCGGAATTGAAATGGCATTTGAAAAGATAATAATGGACGATGGCGTACATTTGTTTTCATTTATGGATTTGTTTCCATGGTGATTCCATCGATTCCAAATAAAAAAAAAAGCTGGTGAAGAAGTGGAGCGGCGTGAAAAAGGTGGCGGTTGTGGTCCGCACAACCACCTAACCGATTGTCATTACTGCTACATATTATATAGGGTGGGTTCGGACGAGCCCAGATCTCCTCCAATAAATCAAATTACGACGCGCTACGGCTTTATACCTCGATTCCCTCGAGGCGAACCGATATTTCTTTGAATTCCATATGATGTTTCCAATATTTATTTAGCAACATCGTTAATCCGCTTCGATAAGGGTCATACCTTTAAGATTCAATTTAATCATAAATAACTATAGCTTTTATGATAAATGCATCAACTTTCATTCTCATATATCTTGCAATCCAGGGCAGCTTATGTCAACGTAATCTGACATTTACAGAATTTGCATAAAAAGTATTTACTTAAGAAGAAACATGTCATTATTAAAGAAGAAATATAAAAGGTTCGTTAAACTTATTTAAATACTAATAACTAAACTTTGATACAACATTTCTCATTAATTAACGTTTTCAAAGTAATTACGACATTAACGAACGCTTTGACGTTTGAAAGCTTGCGAAACGTAATCAAATTGTGACAAATAAAATAACAATCAAAAACGATTTCTTAAAGTTAATACTAAACTTTTCTTCATGTTAACTATAACAGCTTCGCTTTTCAAACTAAATTATTTACAAGTATTGCATTTTGTAAAAAAACTTTATTATTTAGCAAATTGAAAAAGCTTTAAGCAATTCAGCATCAAATATTTGATTTTAGTTGATTATATACTTTTATATTTTCGTTAATAATATAAATATAACAAGTATCGTATTGTTTATTGTTGATAGATGTCGCTACAAGTGACGATTTGTTGAAATATTTGAATGAAATTAACGGAAGTGGTTAAAATTGATTTACGCAAAGTTAAGCAAAGTTTATACGTACGCACTTGCACTTGGGTGATCGAAGTCCTAGATTGAATTGGAAGGAAAATTAATTAATAATACCTGTAAATTATAAGAAGGAAAGGAAATGGTTGAATGAGAAAAGACGAGTCTGTTATTTTTTAGTTATTTTATTACACCAACAATCAATTGATAATATATTCAATAAGTTTTTTTTTTTCATTATTTTATTATATTCTGTTTTGTTCATTTCTCTTCATCATTCAAATAACAAAAGTTACCCTTAATAATAGACTTTAAATAAAAAATAATAATAATCCTAAACATAATAATTAATAATTAATTAAACGTAATAATAATATAATGGAAGCATATTCTTAAGAAATTTCAATGTGAAGCTGATTATACAAACGAAAAAAAAAAAAACAAAAAATAATAATGAGGAAACAAATAAAAATACAAAATAATAGTAAGACATGTATGTACTTAAATTAAAACCCTTGAAAGCTTCAGTTAGTGTTTGCGCTATATAAATATGTACATTAAAGAATTAAACGAAATAATAATAATGAACAAAATGTCACCGAATTAATAAAGAAAACATATTTATAATTATATTATATAAAACAAACAAAAATAATATATATATATGTAAGGAAAGAAATAAAAAAATAATATATATATATATACATTACAAATGGCTTTCATTACATATTCTAAAGATTCTTTTTGCGTGTTCATTCGTGTGTTCCTTCTTCTTTTTTTTTTTAAGTATTATTATTTTGTTATTTCATTAAGCAAAGTCATAGAGGCTTCGTTTAAATCGATTCAAATATATTTTTATGTATAGTATATGTATTTTCTATTACTTTGATATGTCTATATGTTCTGTGTTCACTTGTAAATTCGCAGTACATACATATTCAATATATATAAAAAAAATATTTATTTTCTCGTTTTCGAATACAATTGATGATACAATTTTGACCGTTGCTGCGCTCACGCTTTTTTACACCCGATATACACACATACTCACATTCATATACATTTAAATATATAATATTTATAATAATTACTTTAATTAGGCTAAGTTTAAAATATAATCAAAAATATTTCATTTCTATTCCCTGATTTGTTCTTTTGTTGTTGTTTGTTTAGGTTGTCCACTATATATATCATTGAGTTCGCGCGCCAACCGTCAAAATTGTTTTGGTTTCATTTTCTCTCAAAATTCTGCTCCATTTTAGCGTACGAAGATGATGGCACTATGACTTTGTTCTTAGGAAAACCTGATTCGCGAAATCGATAGAATAGGAATTACAATAATAAAATATATCAATAGAGAAGCATATCTAAAGCTAACGTTTCACGTTGTTATTTCCTTATTTATTTTATTTTTTGTTCCTTACATCCTAATACGATACTATCATAAGTACATCTGAAAAGGTTGGCTGAGTATTGAGGTATATATCAGTAATTTATTATTATTATTTTCTTCTTTTTTTTTTTTTAATATATATATTTTCATATTTTTTACGCTTGTAAGTGTAAAAAATTGGTTGTGTTGTACTGTATCAAAGGCATCTTGTTGCAAACATGTGAATGAAAAAAGGGGTTTTTCTTTAGATTTTCTCATTTTTTTGTTCTCTGAGGGGAGGAAGGGGTCTCGTTTCTCTTGTAACAACAACACGGGAGCAATCTGAATTCAATTATCATATCATCATCGTCTTCATCATCAACACACCGTCTTCATCGTTAACATCATCATCATCATCATAAAACACTAGCCTCTTGCACATGTAAAGTCAACTTCGGAAACTGTTTTAAACTAGCGACAGAATAACGAAACAGAATCAATGAAGGAAACAACCAAACCGAAAGAAAAATTAGTAAAGTATATAAAGAAAAGATAATCATCGCGGATGGGCCAAGTCAAATAAAACAATTGTTTCATTTTTTGCCTCTTTCGATTAAAGTACACAGACAATCATTACAGACACTAATCTACTTCACGCCAAAAAAAATTATATAATTAACCGAAAAAAAAATAAATACAAAATCAAAAATATTCTTGAATCTTTTTTGGTAAATTTAAAAAATCTACTGGAGCTTCAATTTCGTATTTGTTAAAACGTAGAAAGATAAAGTTTTTTTTTTTTTTAATATTAATTTTATATCTTCTTTTTACAAAATATCCTAAACGTCTACCATTAGGTACAAATTTTCAATTTCTTTTTAATACTGTTTTCTATTTCCGTTTCATTCATTCATCATTTGTCTCGTAAATATATATAAATAATTTAAATTTTCTTAAAATTTTTCATTGGCATGAATAGATATGCAATTTCCATATTTTTTACCATTCTTTATATTTAACAATCCACCAAGTCTTAAAAAACATCTAATTTCGCTCCGAAAGGAAAGGCACGGACGTCCTGCGGGATGGACGGTCCTTGAGAGGCAACGAAACATGACTAGTATTTTTTTTTAAATTAACATACATTAAAAGCAGCGCGCAAACTAAACAAATACATAATAAAAAACAAACTTTTAAAATTAAATAACGAATTATTTTTTTATAATTTAAAAACGCGCTGCTCGCGTAAAAATTGCATTAATTTTGTTTAAGAAACTGTCGCTCCCTCAGCGTCCGCCGCAGTAAATCCGTTCCTTCCGCGGAGGACGAAAACCTAACTACGCCTTAAATTTAAAAAGAACATTTTCAATGTTTCCAAATTTAATAAATTCTTTGTATTTCAATAATGGCACGAATAATAAAGTAAAAAATATATTAATTTTCATTTTTCTCTTGTGGGAGAAGGGGGGCGGTTTGTGTGGAAAATCTAAAATAATTTTCTTTGGTTCGACCGTATCACAAAAAAATCAACAAAACAAAAAATAATATAATATCGCCGCACGAACGCAATTCGCGGCAATTTTAATTTAAACCTAATCAGACGAGAACAATATAAGTCACTTATACAAAGAAAAACGAAAACGCTAAAATATAAGTCAAAAACAGTAGTCGGTTTGCAGCCAAAACGAAATCGGATTTACCAGATCAAAAGGAATATGCAAAACGTTTATTTATTTTTTCTTTTCATAAAACGCAGATTCCGTTTTCAGTCTTCTGAGCTAAACTGAACTAAGATTTGCGATTCAAAACGAAACTGTTTTTGAAGAAATCGATTTTTTTTTTAAATATAAATAATTAAAAACAAATTAAATAACTTTAAAATTAAAGAACGAGCGTTGAAAATGTGTGCCGGAATCTGAACGTAAATTTAATTGGCACATTTTTTCCTTTTAAATATATATATATAATATTAGTTATATGTACAATATGATATTTTTGTTTTTATAATAATATTATTTTTTTTTTTTGCAAAGTTTCATCTCTTTTTTTTTTCCTTTTTTTTATATAATAATAAACCCTGGAAAGATATGTGTACTTGTCGCTAGTGCACAAGTTATCATCGAGTGAACATAAATACATACAATTTTTTTTTTGTCAACACTAAGAATTCTCATACATTATCCATCAACAGTAAGAACCTACCTTACATATCCTAGCTAAAACTGGCGAATCGGTGGCAACATCAAAATTATACAATATTATTAAAAACAATATAAAAAAAAAAACAACAACTTTGTTCGATTCTCTTTCGTGTTCGAGATATGCTCAAGGTTCGTAGAAGATATGTACAGTTTGATTAATAAATACGCGTTCAATATTTTCCTCAAAATCAGCTCAATTGCAATTCGATTTCTTCTCAAGATTTAATTTGCAAAGAGTCTTAGTTTTACTAATTAATTAATTTAATATGTTTGTTTTTTCTTTCTTTAAGAGTTGATATTTGAGGTGAAATATTGTTTTGTGTATGTGACTTTCTATAGAATGTTTGTTTGATAATGTGTATGGGGGGGTAACGTTTTTGTTTTTTGTTTTGATGGGTGCCACCGATTTGCGGTGATGAAAAAATAAAGGGTTTTGAACCGAATCACAGTAACGCAGGGGAATGGCGCCAAAGGCTGCTAAATATGTGATATTATCTTCTTTATATAATATAATATGATTTCATCTGGCATCTTTATATAATTAGTTAATAAAGATATGTTTTCTTTAAAGAGAGGGGGGGGGATAGTAAAAATTATCTTTTTTTCTTCTTTAAATGTTAGTGGTGAGGGCGTGGGGATTTCTTTTTTTTTTTTTGAGGGGACATTTGGGGCTAAGTGGCAGCACTCATAAAGACATTTCGAACCGTATTTGTACTTGTTTGATTGTAAAGAGTCCAAAGAGAGAAAGAGCGTGAGAGTGAGAGAGACAAAGAAATGTATAGCTCGAGTGGTGTTTCTTTCGTTTCAATTTCTTTTCTTTCTACATCTTCATAAATCTATATATGTGTATATAAATTTGTTTATAATTTCTTTTTTGTTAAATTTAGCTTTGAGGTAGATCTATCGAGCAGACCGCGATTGAATTTATTTATTTATATATATATTTAATATATATATATATAGTTGTTTATATTTATATGTAGATATATAAATATATTGTTCTTCAATTCGTTTTCTTTTTTTTTTGTAGTTTGCTTCTTCTGGTTCGAATGGCTTTCGGTTGCGTTTTTTTTTTTTTTAAATTGTGTATATAATTATAGTAATAGTAATAATAATTTAATTAATTTATATACCGGAGGAGGTGGTAGCGTTTCTTCTTCGTCTTCTTAAATTTTCTTCTTCATCTTTCGTCCTTGCTTGCTTGTTTTGCTTGCATTTTAGATAGAGAGATGGAGAAAGAAAATAAAACTCTAGGGAGTTTGGATTTGTACTTGTGGTCACTGCAGGCGCGGCGGCAGGGGTGGCGGCCCCAGGACGCTCTTGATGGCAGTGGTCTTGAGGAGTCTCTTGAGCATGCCGCTGGATCCTCGGTGCTGGAGACTCTTGTGCGTGGTCAGGGAGTTCTTGGTGCGATACCTCCGGTGGCAGAACTCGCACACGTAGAGGGTGTCCGACTGTTCGTGCTTGTCCTGGAAGTGGCGCTTGAGGGAGTAGTAGCAGCTGAAGGTTCGTCGACAGTATGGACACTCCTGGGGCTCGTTGATGCCTCCGGAGGTCGGCGGAGGCATCCGTATGGGGGTGGCGGCGGCGGCGCCTGGAACAGGACGCGGTCAGAGAGCGAGAGGTGCTCGCGCGGTCACCGAGGGTGATTTTCGAGAGGGGGGCGGGGGGCTGTTCTGGGTATCTTTTTTCTTTTTAATCTTCGGTTGGGTGTTATCTTTCATTTTTAGTTGATCACGTTTACTTGAGGGAACGGTCGGGGCTGGAGTTTCTGGATCAGGATGGGTTCTAGGTGTGCCTGGGGATTCGATGGGAGGATAGGATTTTGGGGTAGGTAAAAGGTTTCGAGGTAGTCGCCGTTTCTCCATTTACCATCGATGGATTGGACGGCGGCTCACCTCGCATCCGCAGCCACAGCACATGCCAGCAACCCACAAAGAAGCAACTCAAGAGTATATATATATAACAAAGCGAGAGCGGGATGAGAGCGAACAAGAATCATAATATTATATAAAAATAATAATAAATAAAAATAAAAACAGTGAGAGAGAGAGAGATAGATAGAGAGAGAGAGATATAGTGATAGATGGTGATCGAGAAGAAGAGATGATAGAGAGTGAGAAGAATTGAAAGATATTGATATAGATTGTTTGATATATATATAAATAAAGAGAGAGAGAGAGAGAGTGTGTGTAATTTGTGTGTTAGATCTTTTGGTGTCGTATTGGGGGTTACCTGGGGATCGGGGAGGCTAAAAGAACTTAATGTCGATGTCTCCAGGTCGGGACTTGTGGTATGTGTAGATGTGCGTCATGAGCGAGTTGCGAGAGCAGTACACGCGCTCGCAGATGACGCAACGGTACTCTTCCTGCCGTTCCGCGTGCTTGTCCGCGATGTGTCGCTTTAGGGACGCCTTTGAGCACAGCATCTTACCGCACAGCTGGCACGTGAACACCTTCTTGGGTGACGCCCCTGCAACAGCAAAACCAAGCCATGTCCGCGTGTTGTCTGGTCGCGCGTGTTGCCACCCTTTCCTTCCTTTCCATTCCACACCTTCCTTTCCATTCCATTCTTTCCACCTTTCGTTCCATCATCAACAAACGTACCACATTCATCTCCACTCTTTCGCAACCTCGCGTTCATAAACTTCATCCCCCAGCATCAAACTACTCTCATCTCTCATCACCTAACACCATCCACACCGCATTCCTATCTACGTCCAAACAACTATTTACATCAGAACACGCACCCAAGCATCATTTAGTCTACCATCGCAATGATCAACATTTTTGGAAAAGAAAATCCAACTTCCTAGAAACACCAATTTTCCAAAAAAAAAATCACTTCCTTGAAAAACCAACATTCAACTATTTCAAAAATTTATGAATCATGAAAAAAAAATGACTTCCAAAAAAACATTATTTTTGAACTGAATTCAATTGGAGATGTAAGCAAATATTTTGTACTATATTTATTTATTACACTAAAACACTAATTATGAAGTCAATATTGAATATCAAGAACAAATATTTCGAAATAATTATCTTCCTAGCAATGAGAAAATGTCTCCATTTTCAATGCAAAAAAATGATCTCCTGAAAATTTAATCACTTTTAGAGTTCCATTATTGCAAAAATGAAGGAAAAAAACATTTAATAAAGTATGCATGAAATGTATAACAAAATTATAAGCTGTAAAAATTTGCAAAATTGATTATAATTTGAAAATGGTGTTTTTTTTTCTCTGAAAAGTGAAATTTTCCTGCACGGACGTAGACTAAATAGATTGCTCTCAAGGTGCATTTTCCTACGCAACATCATCTTTCAGACCTGACTCTCAATCAAATTCATGACATCATTCTACACCATCCAAAAGTCCCCACTGTTTATATTTCATTTCCCAGCGTCGGCCAACATCAAAATCAATCAACAACAAAAAGAAAATCTTCATTTAATCCTATTAGTTTTTTTTTTAAGAAACATTTAACTTTGTAAATGATAGTAGTGCATTGCAGTGCAACCCGAAACTTGTTATCTTAAAGATACAACTTTGACCCTCATGTATAAACGAATATTTAGTTAATAACAAAAACAATTGTGCACGTGATATTATTCGAAAATAAACTAGGAGAGACTTTGTCATCATATGTCGAAGATATAATAATAATATACGTTTCCTTTCGTTGGACTAATTAAAAATTCAACTTTGACCTCACGATTACAACAAATCGCCGCTTCTACGTTGTTATATTAATAAAATTATTTTTTTTTGCATCGTTTTAAATTCATTTAAAAATTAATTCAACAAATAAATCAAATATGATTAACTGAAGATTTCTTTGATTGCAAGAATTGATTGTAATGTTTCCGGTGGTATTCTTAATTCCAACGACCTTTTCTCGCCGTTTTTTTTTTAGTTTCCCGCAAAGCGAAAATTAGGAATCTGCTGGAAACTTTGGAATTTTGTTCTGAAAATTTTTGACTTTATTCAAAAATGTTCCTGCAAATTCCTACTTTTTTTTTCCTTCGATCTTTTCTTTTTTTTTTTTTTTGAAATGTCGAGTAAGTGACAGAAGCCAATTCAGCGCAAATGAAAAATTTGGATTTTCGCCCGCCCGGGATGAAATCGGAGAAAACAAACACAAAGAGAGAGAGAGAATGCGATTAATTGAGCGAAAAGCGAAACAAAAATATTGGTGTGTCAAAAAAACAACAACAAAAAAAAAAACAATATAGGTAAACAAATTAAAAACGAAAAAATTAAGAATGCGAAATTAGTAGTAGTACAGATGGAGGCGCTCCCAAAGAGGTGCGTTGGGGGGCGGATTGTTTCGCAGCCCCTGCGATGCGGGGGGTTGACGTTTACGAACGCAAGTGGTGGCAACTCTCCGCGACCGATCATTAAGAAAAAAAAATAATAATAATAGTAGAAAAAATAAAAATTAAATTAAAATAAAAAAAAATAAAAAAAAAATAAAATCAGACAAAATAAAACAAAACAAAAAATCACAAATTAAAAAAATAAATAAATGGGTGGTCATACATAAAGACAAAAAAGATTAATTTATGGGGGGTTCGGTTGTTGTTGAGAAGGGGGGGGGGGGTCGGGGGGTTTGTGGTTCGATTTGGGTTCATCTTGGGTAAAATATAGCAGTTAAAAAGAGGGTTTTTTTTTCTGAAGGGGGGGTTGTTGGTTTTGGTTTCTGTTTCAGAAAACTTCTTTTGATCTTTGAAGAAAGTACAAAAAAAAAACATTTCAGTCGCTGAAGTATTATGTAAAAAAAAAATAAAAATAATTATATAAATCACACAAAAAAAAAATATAATAATTCTTATAGAGGGAAGAAACAACAAGCAAAATAAAACCCAAGCTGCTCGCCAATGTAAAAATATATTTGAACATAAATACAACAAGTACATTTAAAAAAAAATCCATCATCATCATCATATATTGCATCAATCAACAACACATGACATGCTCATACGCAACTAGATAAAATAATAATAAGAATAATAAGAGACAAAATAAAGAGTTAAATAAACGTGGGATAAAAATGAAATTAAAAAAAAAGTTGTAGATAGTTAAAGTAGTAAATTAAAAAAAAATAAAATAATTATAAAAGTAGAGTAATAATCATATATATATATTTAGAAGAAGGAAATTCTCTCTACACAGGACGTTTTAAATATATATATATATATATTCTATGCTTTTTTCCTCTTCAAATTAGGGTTCTCGATTTAATCAGTTTAATTTACTCAAACGGGGTTTCCTTTCAATTTTTTTTTTCTTTTAGCCAATTCTCCTAATTTTTACACCAATCAGTCCGAAATTATCAGTCTTAATGAATACTTTTCAAATAACATTTTCTTTCCTTTTCACCAGTTTTTTTTTTTAGCTATACATATTATTATTAAACGAAGAACGGGCGGCTCCCCCGCTTTACGAATTCGCATTTTCCGTTCTCACATTTATAACTTTTCCGATCCAAACTATACGAGACTCGTAAAGGAAAAACCGTCCGTCCTAATTTTTCCGAGCATTTTCCCTTTCTCCCGTTTTGCTGCAAGAGCCCCACTACGCAGAAAATCAACGGAAAGCGTCAAAATTCGATAGAAATAAACTCTTGCAACAATTACAACAAAATTAGAAATGGGAAAAGCCATAACTGTTTTTTTTTTTTTTTTGGTTGCCGTTATTTTTTTTTACAAATCATTTAAACAGAAATAATTATAATTATACAATAACAATCAGTCTTTCAGAAAGTTCAAAATAATATTAAATTAAATAATAATATATAATAAACAAATTAAAATAGTCCTGCCCTCTCGTAATAAGTTTTTTTTCTTCTTTTCCGATCAACTTTCGCGCGAAATAATAATATAATAAAATAATTCTTAAGAAGAAAGAAAAGAAAAATAAAAACAAAATAATAAATATATATATTTTATATGTAATAATAATAATAATAATAATAACATTAATTGATTTTGTGTGTTTTTTTTTGCTTTTTCTCGTATATCGATTTTTTTAAAATAAAATTACTGGAAGAAAGCCTTCACCGTTTAAATCATATATATATATTTATTTTTATATATTAATTATATAAATTAAATACGAGCGAAATCGCTGTTAACAAATTGTAATAATTAAAAAAAAAATGTTTATATATACACCGAAGAAAGTTGCGTATTTCCAAATGCTTTTTATTATATAAATAATTATTTTTTCAAGAATTTCCCTCGCTCCGGCTCTTCGTTCATTAATAATATTTTTTATCACAGAGTTCCGGAAATAAGACAACTAAAATTGCACATGCGAAGGCCGAAAGAACAAGAACAATTTTTTTCAAAAAAAAAAAATTGCCAATAGGGCCGCACTTGGAGCCGAGGGTTATTTTAAAAAGAAAATTAGCTTAAATTTTCCACAAAAAAAACGCACGAAGAAATACGCAAATCGCTTCGACACGAAAAAAAAAAAAACAAACAAATATGCAGTGTAAGAAAAATTTAGTTTCGCTTTACAAGTTACGCAAGTTTTCGTTTCTTAATCGGCCTAATAATTAACTTTTTTTTTTTAAAAAATTAATTAATTAATTAACTTTTCGTCATATCACAGAGTCCCAAAAATAAGTCGCAATTGCACGTAATTTCCGCACGCATTTACAAAATAAAAAATAATATAATATATAATAATAATCACGTAAAAAATAAAGTACTTCTATAAATATATATATTTTTGCGCGTATCCGAATATTGGGAAAACGCACGCATCACCTAAAAATCAAGTCTTTTCGTTTTAAAAACCGTCAACTTTCCCATAAAAAATTTGGTTTTTCTAAAAATTTTGGCCACTTGCAAAGAAACGTAAATTTTCCTTTCAAATTAAGATATAAAAAATAAAATAAAAATAAATGCCTTAATCCTTAAATATGTATGTATATATATATAATATATAATATATCTATAAATATAAAAATTTTCTTAAAGCTTTTGAGCTTGTTTTTCTCTCATAATTATTTTTTTTCCATCCGTCCGTCCGAGCGTCGGTTTCTTAAGCGCACATCTTAAGAGGACCGACGACGCCGTTTGCGAGAACATTAACAAATATATACGCTTAAAAATTAAGTCAAAGATGTAGATTAGATTAAAAAAAAAAAAACCTTGGATTAGATATATATATATCGATTATACAGCTTACAAATTAATTGAAACAAATAATATATTAATATGCTTTTCTCATCTTCTATATAATTAATATTATTAATAATAATATTTAGTGTTTTTTTTTTCTTATCCTGTTCCGTTTATTATATAAACACAATATTTTCTCTGTCGTTTCTTTAAAAAAATCGGATCGAAATTGCACAAGTTCAATTCATCCTTTTTTTTTATGTCTTAAATGTGATTAGGGGCTGAGTTTACTTGTAATATCAGACAGCTTGACGATTATTGATTGATTGATTGATTAATTAAAGTAGGGGGTTTCGCTAAATATTTTTTTTGCCTGGACTCGAATATTTATTTACAAAAGCGCGAGGAAAAAGTTTTAGAAAGGGATGCTTTTGAATTGAATTAAAAATAAAATGATTTAAATCAAATTAAGTAAGATGAAATTTGGGTGAAAATTAAAGTTAAAAAAATATATATGAAAAAAAAAAAAAAACTTTTTCCTTGTTCCGCTGCGAGAGGATGTATATATATATATAATAGTAGTAGGTGTGTTAAGAATTATATAATATTGATTTTTGTTACTTTTGCCTCCTGTGGTAAATGCTTCTGTGATTGTTTAAAGAATTTAATGTCCTAAAGACCTTGTGGCACAGAGTACACACTGCATTGTTGAGGGGTTGGAGATGTTGTTGCTCCTTGTGTCTTTTCAATGTGAGTTTGGTGCTCAGGAGTTTCCCACAGACGTCGCAACGATGGCTGGCCGACAGAGGGAGAGGCAGACTGATCCTTCTCACTGGCACACCGGGAACAATAACCCTAATTAGCCCTTAGGTCTTAATCTTTTAACAAGTAGAGCTTTAGACACTCACTTACGACCAATACCACAAAGCAAAAATAATAATAATAATAATATATGTAATAATAATAATAATAATAAGAAAAAAAAATAATAATAGTAATAAGAGAAAAAAAAAACGTATAAAATATATAGAAAAATAAAACATTGGATAATATAAATATATGTATAAAGGTATGTGTGTGTATGTGGAGGTACAAGAACGAAATAAAAATAATAAGAATTAGAGACGGAATGGATTGAAATGTTGAGAATTGAGTGTGCGCATCTCGTCGTCCAGCTCAATAATTAAATTCTGTCTGAATCAATTGAAAATTCGTTTCAAGTCAAGCATGTCTTATACTACATTCATCTGTGTTGAAATCCGTTAGTTATAAATGGGTTTAAATTAAAACTATTTAAAAAAATAATTAAAGAAAAATTATATATATATATATGAAGAAAAAAAAAACAATTCCCTTTCATCCCTTTTTTTCTGCGTTAATCGTAAATAGTAATCATATAGAGTCATAATGAATATATATTTAAAAAAAAAAAAAAAGTAGAAGCAGAGTTGTTTTTTTTTTGTATGTCGCACTTCTTCATCCTCCATCGATCAAACTACTGTACAAGAGAAGATCGATTCTTCTCGCGTTTGCACGAAGCCCTCAATAAAAAAAAAATTAAGGAGATGAATTAATTAATTAATTAACAAATATTATATTATTAATGCAAAAATTGATCTCCCACTGTGGAGGGCTTCGTGGACAGTTTTTTTTTTGTTTGTTTCTGTTTTAGTGTTCAGTCCAGAAATTGAGAATCCGTTCACAAGAAAAACGAGTGGTGCTGCGGGATAATGTCGTCCGTCTTGACATTCTTGACGTTTCTGTGATAAATACTCTTATGATTTCGCAACGAGTTTAGACTACTGTAGACTCTCTTGCAAATGTTGCAAACTGGCTCTCTAGATGGCCTCATGTGGACATTCTGAATGTGTCTCTTCAGTCGGGTCAAAGACGACAGACTCTTGTTGCATGGTTGGCATCTGAACTCGTCCGCACCTAAACGGCAAAACCGCTCTCAATTTCTCATTCTTTTCTTTATATAATATATATATATTTATATATAATATTATTTTTGGTGTTGTGTGTGTTTTATTATATTACATTTGATATTTATAATTATAATAATTTTTTTAAATAGCAAAATTTTCAATAAAAAAAAAAAAATCAATCAAAAATTCATATTTCATAAAAAAAATAACAATCCGAATCCAACAAAGCTCTCAACTCGTATGTACAAAACTAATCAAAATCCCCAGGCGCTCACATAAACCAAATATTAATAAATAAATATACAAAAAATTTGAAACCACGAAACAAGTGTTATTTACAAAAAAAAAATTAAATTAAATTAAAAAAAAAATCCCAATACTTTTAATTTTTAAACAAATTAAACTCATGCTTTTTACGTGTGATTGAATTGAATATCGTGAATTTATTTAAAGAAAAAGCGTTAAAGCAAAATTAATTAAGTGAAGCAAGAATTTATTGGGATGAAACACTTCGTGTAAAAACGCAACTTTTTTTTTTAAAAGAGAAATAAATAAGGATAAATTAAGTAATATTTAATGAATTGCATCCAAAATTTTATCGATAAAAAAATTGTATTCCATCTCAACAAACAATCGCTCAAAAATACTCCAAGCCCAAAAAATAATAATAATAGTAATAATAATAATAAAGTAATATATAATAGTAACAAATAATAAGTAGAGTAAAATTAAAAGTTAATGTTGCAAAAAAAAAGAAAAGAAAAAAATAAAACAAAAAAATAATTAATCACGACTCTCACTCACATATACGTTTTCGTTAACGAAAGTTTTAAATCCTTGGCTAGTTTTTGTGTGTACTTATATATTATATATCATTGTTGAGTTGAAACGACAATTTTTTTATTTTTCCATTTTGTGTGCATATTTATATGTATATATAAATATAAAATTATAAACCAGATAAATAAATAATTAAATAAATATATAAAAAAAAATATTAATAATAATAATAATAAACAGAAATAAATATTTCACCCCCCTACAATTAACGTTCGCTACAATATATATAAAAAATATCTTAAAAAATACAAAGAATTATAAAGAATACTTTCGATTCGCCCAAATTTGTGTAAAGTTAAGAATTTTAATTATTTTTTTTAAACGATCCGAAAATATTCTTTATTTACAAGGTTTTTTTTTTTTCGTACTCGTCTTTAAGTAAGCTAAACAAAATGTATAGGCTAGTTTTGGCTGATCCAAAGAAAACAAAGAAAAGTTAATTATTATATATAAACTTAAAATTTCGGCGTTTTTTTTTTCTTCTATTGTAAATAAAAATAAATAAATCGTATTCAATCGAGACTGAAAATTTCTCCCAAATGGATTGAAGTGATGAAGAAATAATAAATAATTAGGATCAAGAATAAGAGAACCGCATGTCAGTATGTCTTTCCTCTCATCTCTCTGCAGATTTATATTCAAAAATATATTTTTGTTCGCGCGATAATTGCGATTCATTTTTTTTTTTATGTTTGCACAACTTGGGCGTCAATTTGCTCTACAATTATATTTTTTTTTCTGTCTACTCTTGCGACGATCAAAAGAAACTCTGAGATCAAGACGTAGGCCGCAGATGTGTTTGTTGTTGTAGTGATAATAAATATAATTATAATAATTCGCATGCAATTTTCTCCTCCTTTTCCGAGACGACAACAAACGAAAGTAAATGAAAATAAAAATAAAATAAATAAAATGTGAAACTGATTCGAGAAATAAATGATCGCGACTGAATGGATGCTCTTCAGAACGTTTCGGTTCTTCCGTAAAACAATTGGCTTCCCCAAAAATTTTGCGTCAAAGTCCAAATATATATATCGAAAGAAAAAAAAAATTAATTAATGATAAGTAGAAAATTAAAAAATTAAATTAAGTTTTTTTTTTTAAAGATAAATAAATAAATAAATAAAAAAAAACAAACGAACACAAAAACAGACCAGGGACAAAACTTATACAACACAACACAATTGTTAAATAAAAAAATAAAGTAAAAAACATTCCAAAAAAAAAAAATACACATAAAGTGATTCTAAACCGAGGAGGAAATGCGTAAGAGTTTCTTCTTAATAATAAAAAAATGATAACAGATAAAATTGATCGCGTTTCCTTCGCGTTTCCTCCTGAAGCTCCCAAAGTCACTTGTTTTTTGTTTTTTTTTTTTGGAGATCGTCGGAGAGCTTTTCTTTTTATTTTCTTTGTTTTGAAGGCAGCTTTCGGACAAAACAATCAAAATAAAGTTTAACTTCTTTTTTTTTTGTTGGTGGTAAATTTTGGGGGTTCGGGCGGGTTTTTCGAGATGGGGGGGTTTTTCTCTGGCGGTTGGGGTATTTTTTTTTGTTTTGTTTTCTTTTTTTCTCTTTTTTTTTTCTTTTTTGGTTTGTAAATGTCAAACATTAAATAATAAAACGAAAATAAATAGTGGTTAAATAAGTACGGAGTAGTTGAAAATTCTTACCTTGAGATGTTCCCGCCAGGCTGTCTCCTCCTTGGAACGTCTGTCCGAGACCTGGAAGGAAGAACACTGATTGTTAGAAAGCAGTCAACCGGTTGCGTCAAGTTAACTGCCCGTCTCTAATAAATTGATGGTCCCGCAAAGGTGAGACAAATTCTACTTAGAGAGGAGTTATAGCAATAATAATAATAATAGACCATCACCGATTAGAGATAGGCTTCTACAGGTACAGTTAATAGAAAATAGCAACAGGATTTTCATCCACTACTTCTCTCTTTATTAAATTTCACGTGTTCTATTAAGAATTAAGCTTCGGAGGGACGTGCCGGATGGAAAAATCGATTTTTCCTCGAGGCCTCGACGTCATAGGTTTTTCGCTTTTCTTTTCACTTTTCCACGGGCGAGAGTGAAAACCGAGTGCAGGATTTCTATAGAACCGCGCTCCGCGACTACTCAAACACAACTGACCTAACCCAAGGTGAGTTGCAACTACTAGAGCTAAGTACTTTTGCTCTTGCTGGTCGTCTCTTTTCTCGACGTGCCGCCTCTTCTTCGTGTGCCCGTGGAAGCACGTACTCGAAATAACGCTCGCAATTACATCTCTCATCTCTAATTAATTACGCGCTAAACTTTCGTCCAAACGCATTTAGAACATAACCAACAGCTCGGAAACACTCCGAAACTAATTACATAAAACACATACTATAATAACACATTCAACATTCTACTCTTAACAAGAAATGTATTGATTCCAATTTAAAAAATCAACTACTTTACAGTTTACAGAAACATTATCATAAAATTAAGTAATAAAAATGGAAATAAATATCAATATTTATAAAAAAATCATCAATTTTCTAGAGAAAAATCAACTTAGTTATACTAGACATTTTATATATGAAAAAATATGATAATTATATTTATTTAGAAATTTGTGAATGTATAAATGTTTTATGTGAATTGATGTTTATAAAGTATTGATTTGGCACGGGCTTATAAATGTTAATGTAATTCAGTAAATTTATTTCAAATGCTGTATTTAAGTTGAATATTTATTTTTATAGAATTTGTTGATTTTAGGTTTTATGTAAAATATGTTTTTTTTTTGCTTTTCAGATTTGTATACTTTGATGGCGCAAAAAAGAAGTGAAGTGCTCGAGAGAAGAAGTAGGTTAGTGCGGTAATCTAATGTGAAAAGGGTAAGTGTACGAACCTCCTAATGCAGCTTGATCAGCGAGTGTGCCCATGCTGAAGTTGTAGCTGCCGGCGGCGGTAGCAAATAGTTTGCTTTCATTAGGTGTGAGGTAAGGTCCGATGGGGCTGTCGTGGTCATCGTGGTCACCGCCGCCGCCGCTGCTCCCAGAATGGGGTCCTTGCGGCAGATTAGGCCCGTTATCGTTAGGAGCCTCATTGGAATCGTTACTGTTCTCGTCCTGGTTCGTCGTGCATAGCAGATCCATCGGTTCTGTCTTGATCTCATCCCTCGAATTGTTCGTGGGCGATGGGGAGTTGGGGCTGGAACCGTGCTCCGTCGAGCTGATCCCGTTACCCTCGATGTCCGTTTTGATGGAATTCAGTATAGGATTCACGTTGTTCTTCATCGCCGTCGGCGAGAAATCCGTCGGTTGCGTCTGCGGCGGCTGATGATGGGACAGGTTCAGCTCGTTGTTGTTGTTGTTCAAGTGTTCGTTTCGTGATCGCTTGTGGTCACCCTCAGGATCCTGGCTTATTCTTCTGTCCCTGCGATTGTGCATCGCCGCCCTCCGGAGCAGCTGGTTCACGGTCGTCGCGCTGTGAGGCGGAGACGACGGCGACGTGAAGACCGACTCGTCCATCAGTTTATCGGGGAACGCCGGATGGTGATTCGACGAAGGCGTCTGCTGCTGGGCCCTGACCAGACTTTGTACATGCGCTAGCTGCAAATTCGGAAAAGAACAACAAAATACCATCAGTCAAAATCGTAATTCCAAAACCAATTTTTAAGCAAGACGATGCACCCACCTCTCTATCATCTGCGTGTTTCTGCGTGAGACCGCTGACCCGCAGGACCTCCGCAGTCTTGAGGAAGGACGAGAGTGATCTCTGGTGCACGTTGACCTCTCCATGGTATATGAATTCCACGAGAGCGTGCAGGTCTGTCCAGGCTACGTCTTGGAGGACTATCACAGGATGTTTACAAGGGGTTGACTGTAAATGAAATAAATACAATTATATTTACATACAAATATTTAAAAAGAAAAACGAACAATTTTCAACGTTCGCTGCGCTAAACCTGAACCTGTTGCACAGATCGATCGAAAACGTTACAATATACACACGTACCTTCCCGTTCAAATAATACTCAACACGTGTTAGTATTAGACAAGTAATTGGCCAAGTACCAATTAAATAGTAATAAAAAAAATCTAGTTTATTTGTAGTAAATCTTTTTCTAACCTATTTTCATCATTAGTTACAGACTTAAATTTAAGTTTCTAATATGCAGTAAAACGTAAAGCGTGTCATCGTGTTTAACCTTCAATCCAAGTGCTGATTAATCATATGAGTAAACTCACGTATTGTTCCTTGTTCTGGAAACAAAGCGCGATAATTGAAAGAAAATTTGGTTTTTGCAGTTTCTCTTTCGAGTTTATTTTATTCATTAAAAACCTGTTTTGTTAATCAAATTCGAATTTGTTATTGTATTTAAAAAAAATGTTAACCAAAATTTGATTTTATTCATGTTGAAAGAAAACTAAGAAAAAATCATCTTTAAAATATTTGATTGAGTTTTCATTTTTAGTTAAAATTTAGATGAAATGTTTGTTCTTGTTTATTGAAGATTGAATGATGAAAATGTAAAGAAGTTGCACCGATAATAGTAATATTAATAGTTTGTAATTACAGAATAACGACTTATGGCCGTTATCGTCCGTCTTCGATACGAATTTTTATTTGCAAACGTTCGTAATGTAATCGAAACTCATGCAATGCGTGGTTATAGTCAAATTGATAGTCTAATTGAGCATAGATTAATAGTTCAGCCTGCATAGATGGACGGATCGTTATCGTTCCGAACACTCTGACCTTTTTCCTCGAGATGTTAACATTTTATGCATTGCGCTCCGCAATCAGCCGAAAATATTTATAGTTTCCTTTCACATAAAGCCACAAACGTACGATAATTGAACCTGATAATCTCGTAATCTCTGAGAGCCAGTTTCCTGTTCGCACTTATTTTTATTTATTTATTATTTTTTTTTACAAGTTTTTTATTTTGTAACGATGACGCAATAACCGAAAATTTTATTTTCAATTGCTGAATTTTAGTTACCTTAAGTAATTCTCTGAAATATGGACTACAGGCTGACAGGACGACCCGATGCGCCTTCAGGCTCTTCCCGTCGCAGGCCAAGGTGACGTCGACGAAGTCCTCATCGTCCCTCAGATTCTCGAACGCCGATGTTATACTACTCTGGTAGTTATTCCAACGTAGACAGAAATGTTGTGTATCTACCATCGTTAACGTTAATTACCTGAAACCGAAGAAAAAGAAACAAAACAAAATGTAAATAAATATTATTATTATGATTTCTGTCAAATTTTCCATTAAACTTCACGAATTTTAATGTAAACATATTTTCGCGAAATTCCAATAACAAGAATCATACACAAATCGTCCGCTAGACCATCATCTTCTCTTTCCATCTCTCTTTTTCGTTAATCTTGCAACGAAAATAGATTCTTTCATTTGCACCGAATAAACACATTTTCACTTTTATTATTGTTCTTCGTCCTTCTTCGGATACTTCTCTTATAATATTCTTTCAACTCTTTACTTTATTATTTTTTTTTTACTTTGCATGCGAGTATTTGCTTTGGCCTCTTTATATTTCTGGACCTCCATTCCATTCCAAAACCAACAGGTTCCATTTTTAGAGAGAAAATTAACACGTCTTTAATTTCTACCATCAATATTCGGCACTATTTACTCGCTTAAAAGCATCATTTCCCAACACTGTTTGCATTCGATGAAACCCGCACAGCGAACAGTAAATATTCAAATAATTCTCTTAACCATAATTTATTTAAAAATATTTCAATTCACAACTAGTTAATTAGTTATTTCAATCATATTAAAAGTCAATAGCCATTTGTAACAGTTATTAATAATTAGAATTAAATTTAATTAAAAAAAAAGTTGAAAATTCTAATTCTATTCAAACACGTTTGAAGTTTCTATGTAGATTCTAATGGCGCCCGGCGCATCCACAATAATTTTAACACGAATAGAAACATGAAATTAAAATAATATTTAAACTACACATTCTATAAAATATTTATTTTTTATTATATAAATTAATTAATTGTTTATATTTTATAATAATAGTAAATAATAATTTATTTGATAAAAAAAAAAGTTTTATAAAAATGTATAATTTTGTTTTATGTAATTTAATTGTTGGTTTGTTAAAGTTTGAATTTGACACCTGTCACTTTGCGGCGAGCGGGAGATACGAAAGTGACAGGTTCGCCATAAAAAAAAGAATGTTTGTTGAATAGTTACCCATAGTTGAGGTAATAATTAGTCCAAAGCAGGAGAAGGTAGTTTAAGGGCACTGGTATTTTAGCACCGACTCGTCGCAACTGTACTGGATAAACTATACATATTGTTTATGTCGATTTGCATATGGAGCGATGATAAAGTTCCACTTGGTCTGTGTTTGTGTATAAACAGCCGATGAAGGAGAGAAAAAAAAGTATAATATAATCGTAATAGATCGTCTCGGGCGGTGCGCGAGAAGATCGCGATGAATGCGCGCGAAAAGCCGCGGAAAACTCGAAATGAGGAGAGAAAAAAAAGCTCAAGAGCGGAAAAATGGGTGAAAAACGAAACGAAAAGTGGCGGCACGGAACACTGGAAGCACGCGGACGGCGCCGTCGACCGGAAACGGAAGCGGCGGAAAACTGCAGACGTCGTTGCCGCGCGGCCCTCTTTCAATCATTAAAAATAAAATTCGCGCTGCATGAAGAGACGAAAAAACATACTCATTGGCTATTAGAACGCGCCGGTGGGGGGGATGCGAAAATATGGCCGCGAAAAATATATATATATATATCTGTGTGGGTGCGTGTGTATATATATATATACATATATAGTACACATTGCGCGGAAAGGGAAAACTCCGACGCTGCGTGCGGGGGTGCGTCGCGACGCCGGGCCGCGACCTCGACGGTCAATGGCAAATCAACGACGCATCAGCTAACGAAATCATTCGATACATTATTCCCGCACGTTTCTTTTTCCCCATTTTTTTTTGTTCATCCTCGTTTTACCTTTCCTCCTCACCATTTTCTTTTCTTTGCTTCCATTTCTTTCCATAATCGTTTCCTTGCACTTCTTTCTCGTTTCCACCGCCACCGAAATGCAAAGCAGGCCCCGAACAATGCGTATAAATTAATGATTAATATGTTGAAAAATGCGGCTGGTGGGTGGCGCTCTCTCGTATAATGCAGAAAAATAAACCGATACCCGGTCCATCTTCGACGACGTTGCGAATAACCCAGATCTCAAAATAAAACTTACGAAAAAAATTTATATATACATAGAGATGCAGATGGACGAAATCCATCGCCCGATTGGTTGCCTAAAACCATTATTTTTTCAACATAATATTTCTGAAAAATCCTGTAAATTTCCTCTTTATTTTCCGCAATTTTATATTATTTTTTAAGTAAAAGTATAAGTTTAAAAACATTTTTATAATTATTACAAAATTCAATTGTAAATATAGTTTAAATGAAATTCGTTAGAATAATAATAATAATAAAATTTATATTTATATACAAAAAAATAAAATTTGAAATAATTTAATTTAAGTTAAATAAATTAATTGTATTTTTTTTTTACGGAAGTGAGCGCATTGTGTTGCATAACCGGAGGGGTTAAAAAAATATACGCACGTCGCTAGTACATATGTTCATAATCGATTTTCCTCCCATTACCATATTCTCCTCTCTAGCTTCGCTTTCATTTTTCCCAATTTCGCTTTTATTTTTCCTGTTTTCCCTCTTCTTCTAGTTCACCACCGTCACCATCATTTTCAATGCCGCCCATCCTGCCTAGGATTAATCGAATGGACTAATTGATCGTCCGGACTAACCGTTTAGCCGGTTGCCACGAGCTTATGTAATTATGTTGATATGTTACACAATATTGATTTTTTTTCCTCTCCGCTCGACGTTTTGCTGTCTCCGGGCATCATTCCATTCGTACACGGTTATTTTATCATCCGCCAAGTTAAATATATATACATTACATTTTTTTTTATCTAACACCAATTCCAGATAAAAAAAAATTGAAATAGTTGATAATGAAATATTATAATAAATTGTAATAACGAAACGTCGTTTATGATTAATATTGTCTTATTAGCAACAAAAATAATTAATGATTTACATTAAACGTTACAATAATCTAATTTAATTAAATAAGCGACACATTTGAGATTACGTGATTTTGCGTCGATTATTAGATAAAATAAAAATAAACCGTTATTTTTTTTTATCAGCGAGATGACTTAAAGATTACAACGTTGCTATTTACTATTTACTTTAATTCCTGTCACTTCTTGTATATTTACACGTCTGCATCGAATTGGATCATTCGCAAAGTATTTACGTAACTAATTACGTCGCTGCACAATTATTATATGTTAATGTTTTTTCTAAAGAAAACCTAATTTTCAGATGAAAACAAATGTCATAAATATTTTGAAGTCTGGTAAACACATCGCCTTGAAAAACATTCCTTCGCAACATGCACGAACGTTATTATTATTATTAATTTGTATCCCTAATTCTCTTATTAATAGCTATTTCACAATATTCCTGAGATACAAAAACATGTTTATATATTCGTATAAATTACAAATTCGAATAAATCGAAAAAGATGCAATTAGCTATTTTCGTATTGTCTTTAAACCGAAGTGACGTTAATCTAAATCCAAATACACAATTGATTTGCACACGTCAAGTATAATTTAGTTTAGTTAAACTGTTTTTTTTTTTTAATTGCATGCACATATACCGAACAAACAATTGACGTAGACTCGAAATTATGCAAATACCGATGTTGCAAAATTATGCATCAATAGAAGTTTCGTTGAGGTGTTTCAATTTTTTTTTTCGTTATTTACGTTATATTTTTTTTGGCAATTTAAATAATGGATGTTTTGGCGGTCGAGCGCAGGGCCGGATCGGGCGCGAATTCCTAGGCTTCGCGTCTATTAATACCTGGCTTCGACAGAGAGAGAGAGAGAGTCCGTAAATTCCGGTTATTTGTTAGAACTCCCCGGCCCAAAAGGGCCGTCGACCGTTGCCCTCGCACGCCTAATTAGGCACGCATCAAGGGCTTCGGAAGGATAAGTTTTCTTACCCGTTTTTCTATTTTAGGTAATTGCTCGATTTGATTACATTTGTAACGATCATATTAAAAAATTACAAAAATTCAACGTAAATTACAACTAGAAACTAATTTATAAGTGATGTTTAAATATCAATTTTTGTATGCAGCACAGATCAAGGTTTGTTTTCATTGCAATAATTTTGGTGCTTCTAAATAATATTTTTACACACAGATCGCATCAAAACAAGAAGCCAATTATTTGTTATGGTTTATGCTGTTATTTAATTGTTGTTTATTCCATTACTTTCGGAAAACGCGAAAATATTGTTATATTTTATTTATAAAATAAATAAATAGTGTAAATTAAATAGTAATAACTTCAATCTAGTTTAATTTTAATAATTTAATTTAAAAAAAATAATAAAACTAATAATATGATTAGTTAGTTTCTAATTATATCAAATTTAAATTAAAAATCAACAATTATTTAGATAAAATAAATAATAATTATGTTTTATTTAATTTAGATTAATTGAAATCTTAGAAATTGGTATTGACATTAATGATTTATTAATAATTCAGAATTTATTTAAAAATAATTGATATTTTTGTTATTATTTGTGAAATTAAAACTCCTAATTTGTTGTGTATTTCGTGAAATGTTTTTTGGAGGATTTAATTAAAAATGGAGGTACTTTTTAGGAATAGTTGAATAGATGTGTTATTTACCTTAGAAATGGAGCGAGTGTTGTGCAAAAACAAAATTTGTTTGGGAAATAAGTATATCCATGTTCTAATGATTGCCCAGGGTGAGAAACGTGTTGCACTTCAACGTAGCTGCATCGTACTTGTATTATTATTATATATACTTGGTTTATTCTTTTTCGGTTCTCGTCCTGCAACTGGCCAGTCTTTATTTTCGCCTGCTTCGGAGGCCGGATGTGTGCATTCGCGTGTTCAGAATAAAGAAGTACGAATATTGGGGTTGCGGAATTCCCGTAGCCGTTTTATTTTCTTGTTTTTTTTTTTTTCGATGATAATTATCCTTCGTTTTCGAAATGTACGATTGTTCGAAGGTGAACGCAAACTTTTTCGCGACAAAAAATAAATTTCAAAATAATTGAAATTATTTTTATTGTGTTTGTTTGTTGCTTGTTGTTGATGGTGTCGTCCTTCCTTAGTTGCTGCCGCTCGGTTTCGGCGTCGCGAAAAAAGGATAATAGTGGTGGTGGTGGTGTTGATGATGATAAAAAAAGCTGTGATCGCACTCGCACCGCACAAAGCACCGTATCATATCAGCTCGAACCCGCGACTGCGTTTATATTAAAAATTCAAACGCGCAAAAAATGACTGCTCGCTTATTCTTTATTGGGACATAGCTATGAGACATCTGCCGTAATAAGCCAGCACTAAAAAATAGTGCGTTCCGCCCACCCCTCCCCTATTCCAAATGAAAATGCGCAGAATAAAGAGTACAGGCCCGCAATTAAAAATGTCAAAATAAAAAACGGCCCGTCGCGATCCGGCCCGATCCTCCGACCCGGCCCACGGACCCGGCTCTCCGCGGGAGGGTCGTACCCGACGCGAGACCCGTGGGACACCACCGTCCGGCGCCGCCCCCCCACCTCCGACGCCGCCCCCGCGCTCTCTGCCGCCCGCTACAGACACACGCACAAGCACGCATAGTAAAAAGCACACGCACACACACACACACGAGAAACACACACACACACAGAGAAAGAGAGTCTAAACAAAGAAGAAATTTGCGAATCCAAGATGCAATATTACGCGCGCTGCGGCGGCGGCGGCGGCGGCGGCGTCGTCGTCGGTTAATGAGTGAAATCCCCACCCCTGCGCGCAACCCCCACCCACCATTTCCACTAAAATTTTACCCCAAAAAATCATTACGTTCTTCTTCTCGTTTCGCAGTGTTGGTTTTGTGTGTGTGTGTAGGGGTGGGGGTGTGCGGGCGCCGCCTCCCGCGCATGAACATTTTAATTTCTCGTCGGGCATAGAATGAATACGCGCGCGGAGGCGGCTGCGATTCGGCGGGGGCCCACTATTTTTCCCCCGCACATTTTCGTTTCGCCAGGCCATATTTTATTGATTTTATAATCAATATCGTAATAAAACCTGCAATGTTTTCATCTTTATTTTTCCCCCAGCATCCCTCCTGTACACTGTTGTACACACACACACACATACGCACGCACTCGCAACGCCGCTGCCGCCGCCACCCCCGCCAAACACACTCTCTCTCTATCCCGTGCACTACCTATTCCGTTACATTTTTACAGCCGCCCCTTCGCAAAAACCGCCGCCCCCGCGCGCCGCGTTCTCTTCCGCCTCCTCCCGTCCCCCCGGAACCGGGGTTCGAAACCCTCCTCAGTCGCTCAATATTCAAATTTTGCTCTAATGTTTTTAGCACATACAATACACGTAAAAATTTAATGCTTACTTGCTACGTTGAATTTCGTTAATTAATTATTTAATTAATTTATCAAAAATATAAAATAACGAACTAATTATAAACAATATCAAAACATATTCATTACATTTTTGTTGCTACGAATATATTTAATTCCACATTATTCCAAATGGTGTTTCCTAACCTTTATACCAATTTCAATTTTAAAATCGTTCTTCCAAAACATCTAAATCCATTTTAGAATAATTGATAATTAATTACAAAATAACAAATTTACTAACCTTTATATGAAGATATACAACAATCGCAATATCGAATCATATTAATTTACGTAACTTAATGTTATTTAAGTAATTGAAATTTAATTTTCTACATTTTTTTTCACATATATTCGTGTTTTCTAACCTTTATACGAAGATTCATTAGTTTTACACCATTTTTTGAGAAATAATTATTTGATATTTATAATAAAAAATGTGTTTTAATTGTTTTATTTGTGTGTTTGAGTCCATTTCAACTTAATATACATTTTTCATATTTATTAAAAAAATTTCAGATTTGTAATATAATTTATATTAATTTTTCTTCATTGATAATTTTCTGTTATTTTTTTGTAATCAAATTAATTGTTACGAATGAATCTAATAAGATTCCATTAAACTAATGAGACTTAAAGTTCTAATATAAACATTAAGTAGGTTATATTAAATGCTGAATCTCTAAACCAAATGGAAATGTGTGTAATTTCTGTTGACGATAGACATGCTAACACGTTAGTAATTAAAAAGAAATATTCTAATAAGTATTTACATTCGCCTCAATTTCAAAGAAATCAACACGAAAATTGCATCAATCAACGCTTTTGCAAATACGAATAATTTGTAATTACTATTTAAGATTCCATTCAAACTTCCAGTAGCAGAAACGCATATATATTCATGTTTTTTTTTTTTAAACAAACCGAAGCGAAATGTTACTATTTTCATTAGATAAGATTGCGCGAAGAAACTAGAAGATTTAATGTTTTCATTTTATGAACTTCGCATCCTCGCACTTATTTTTTTGCTGACCGACTATTTGATTATAAATAGAAGCCAAATGTTTATTTATGATGTATATTAGTTCGAATGGACACTTCTTCGAATATCGCTTAGCAATCGAATCCGATAACCGTTTTCTTCATATATTTATTTAATTTTCATCATCAAAAAAAAAGAAATAAATAAGAATTAGTAATTAAATTTCAGGAATTTCATGAATTTATGAGACGTTTGATTTATTACAATTGTTTGTCGTCGAAAACTCGCGATCTATGAATAATTTCGAGTTACATAACACGAAATCTAATTTTAATTACGTTATCACGTCCACTTCTAGTAAACATTTTGATACATCGAATTAATGCTTGTTTTTAATTAGATACTATGAAGTGTAGTGAAACTAATTAAAGTTATTTCGAAGAAACTCATCTTAATCGGCGCAATAGTTTTGCGAATTCTAATAGGAAGTAAAAATTTATTATTTTCTCTAGATTAAATGCAAATATAAATTTGATAACATTTTTAATAAAAATAACTTTGAATTTAAATAATTGAAAGGAAAATCCGAAATATTTTTATTTGGCTTTTATTGTAATTCGCTTAATGCGAAAATCATACAATCGATTGAAAACAATTATATATAAATTTTATGCAATTTTACCCGAATGAATGTAAAAACATCCTTGTTGTTCCGCAATTTTTCATTGATATTTGTTTTTGAATTCGATAAAGCAATAAACCCAAAAAAAAAATTACTAACAATGACGTCGATGCAAAGCGCGTCGTGAATTAGAACCGAATTGTAGTGAAGAGAATACAAATTTGAGAATGCAACAATTTTTTTTTTAGTAAGGTGATGAATAATTTTCTATTGTTCGTTTCTCAAGTGCGATTTTTTGTTGTTGCGCAGATTAGCTCACCTTCGGTATTATTCATTGTTTCTGCTCGGATCGGGTTTGAACTACTTTACGTCTATGGAAAACACTTCAATTTGCTCATTAGCATCCAATAAAAAGCACTAATCGCGATCCGCTGAACTACAAAATAAGCATGTGTGTGCACATATATTTCAAATCGAAAAATATTGTTTACTGCATTTGCCGCATTCGAACTTCACAGTTTTCTATAAACAATCCCATTCGTGCACACGATTCTAATCAACGATGTGTTTTCTTCTTCAAAGTCCCTCTCACACATTTGTTATGAATATTAGCGAACATTCCACAATCAAAATTAATACTCGTAAAAATATTATCTACAAAATTGTTATAAATATTTGAATATTCCAGAATAGCAATCTTTACGTCAAAATGTCAATGTCAAATCAATCGCGAAATGACAGCTGTCATCTTACGTCAAAAATTGTATGTTATAAACTATTATATGTCAGTTTATTGAAGGAAACAGTATTGTATTAAATACCTAGTAAAAAATAATGTTTTATGTATTTTTTAAAATTTATTATACTTTAAAAATATATTTTAATTTTAAAAACACTTTTGTAAAAACAACAAAACTTATACTAATTAATTATAAAAAGAATAATATGTTTTGAACAGTCAATGCTTATTAAATAAATTAGCGAAGAATCTGTATAGTTACAACAACAAATTTAAAACATAATGTTGTTATATCAAATTATAGTGTAAGTTAAATAATTTTGGTCAATTAAGAGTAAAACCAATGAAAAAAAATATTAGAAATCGATATTGAAAATAAAACAACAATTGTACAAAGTCATAATTTATGGTATTTTGTGGAGTGTTTGTTTGAAATTCGACACCATGTATTCAAATTTTAACAGCGTGAAAGCATGAAACAAAACAAATAGCGTACATTTTGAGGATTATTGCACAACTATAGAATTGACCGAAATTGCTATATAGAAAAATTTATTTTCAGTGTAAAATAATATTTGAATTTAATATTTGTATGCGCTTCTTTAATCAATAAATTAATGAATTATTATGTAAATTTATTCTTCATTTTTGTTGTGTAGAATATAAAATAATTAAATTTAAACGTATTTACATTATAATTAAAAAAATAAAAAAAGTTTGTTTAATTCACTAATAATTTTATTATAAAAATTAAGAAAAAGTCATAATTACAAAATTATTATTAAAAATTTGAAATATATTTCGTAAGTTATTAATCAAGTGTAATTAATTTGGGAATTTATGAAAAAAAAAGTATTTTTTTATGTTACGAATGAATGCATAAGTTAATAAGTAAATAATGTTGTGAATTCTCTTACCTCGAAAGACTGCGCGTCGAAAAAATGTAGTATTAGACTGCAATATTTGGAGACAGTCGCAACAGTTAGATGCAATTTGAACTTGACAAAGTCATAGCCATAGTTTCGTATCAAGTTGGTTACGTCATGTAGCCGAAAAAAGCAAAACAAAATATATAATTTAAAACGATTTTCCCGGCGTTGTTTATGACTTTGTAGGACGAACAACAACAACAAAAAAATATGCGAATATCGAATGTATAGATATAAAAATGGACGCGGGAGAAGATGTGTGTGTGTGTTACATTCAGAAGGACCCGAAACTATTTGGGAAACGACGTTCTCGCGGTTCGATTCCATTAAAAACACTTAACTTGTTTTTGCAGTCTATAGAGTTTATTTACCTTCTATTTACTATGAATCAGACTTTAATTTGTTGTGTGTGTGTGTGAGTGTGTGTGTGTGCATTATATGTGCATGCACATACAGTCGCTCTCCTTTTTTTCCCATTTTCGTTTTCTCTCTTCTCTTCCTTTCTGCTGCTGCTTTGTTGTTCGTCGGTCAAATAAATATATCCATTGCATCCAAGTGAATAGAGAGAAAGAGAATTCAAAAGAGAGAAAGAGAAAGAGTCGTATAGTTCAGACGAACGACTGCCAAATTAACGACAGGACCGCACTCGATCCGAATTCCTGCTGAAACTTTTGCATTATTTTTGTACGCGTTTTACCTAGGACCAGCAGATAGACGACGTTCTTTGACGTGGACTCGGACGAATACGAATGCGACGCAAAGAGGTCGATCTAATTTTAGTTTTATTGCAGCAGCCGCACAATAAATGGCTTATTAATCTTAATCACGTATTGGATAATTTATGCATGTTAGTTTTACACAATTGTGTGTTTATTTCAATAATATGTGTTAGATAATTGTGCTAGAATCGAGGCAAGAGCGGCAACAAAGGACCTCTTTCATGATCGCAATTACAAACACACGAGTTTTTATCGCCGTCCAATAGATATTGGCTAATGTAATAATACTATCGATAATCTGAAGAATAACGCTATTTACATGGAAAAAATACTCGTCTGTGCATTTATACATGTTAGACGCACTCGAATCAACATTAACACATCAATATTACACACAAAAAAAATACATTTTAAATAATGTTTCAATCAATTAATTTAACCATACTAGACTAAACTAATTACATTTAAAACTAATTAAATTGACAGAAAGAAAGTTGTGTTGTTAAAAAAATTTATAAAGAAAACTCCAATTAATTTTCAAAAATAATTAATTTATTTCTCAAAAATATATATTTTTAATATTTGTTTTATTAAATAATATTTTTTTTTTAATTAATTAAATTAATTTATTTAATCAGTATAAAAAAAATGGTTTAAATTGAAGTAGTTTATTTGATCTAATAAATAATTATTTTTATGTACAAAGAAATGTTTAAAAAGTTATAAAACTCAACTTTTTACTATTTTTATAATAAATTTAAATAAAAAAATAATTTGTTTCATCATTTAAGAAAAGGTAGTATAATTTCATATAATAATTAGACATTGAATAAATTATGTAATTTTTCAACATGAATTAATTTTAAGTAAATTTTTTGCTCAATATCTAATAAATAAATTATATTTTAAAATTGTCCCAGAAAATAGATCATTATTGTAATGAAATAATAGAATTTTCATAGATTTCTTTTAATAGAATCATCTATTTTTTTAAAGATATTTTTATAAATTTTCCTTTAACTTTTTAAAATTAAATTCTTGTAAATGAGTCAAAAACACTTAGACAAAAATTAGGAACAATTTAAAAATGTTTAAATGTAAAATTGATATAAAAGCAAATATGATTTTTTGGTTCAGTCTTTTAAATTAATTAAAATTACAATTTTTTACAAATTCTTACAAAAATAAAAATAATTACAAAAACATTTTTGATCAATTATAGTTTTTTTTTTAAATTTTTACATCAAGTCTTATAGAATTTCAAATTGTTTCATAAAATTACTAGTTTATATTTCTAAAATCTATATGAATTTTGTAAAATTTTTGTAAAATTTTAATTTTTTTTTTAAACATAAATTTTAGATAAATATGTTCTAAGTGATTTAAAACACAACTTAAAATTTACAAATGTATAACACAAACATTGACAAAAAAGTAACTGATAAAATGATTCAGACTGTGTTCATATCACAATTGATACGGTTTTTTTTGCGTTTACTCAATGTATTACAGAACAAAATTTCTGGAAGCTATATAATCGAAATAGATTTAATTTAATTATTTTAGAATTAATTTATATGCTTTGTATTTAATTTAGAAATTGATGGAAACATCTCAAATATCCACGCAAAAAATGAAATTAATGAAATCAAATTTGTGGGTCACCCTCACCCCTTTTTTTTTCCTAATTATACAT
Organism: Nicrophorus investigator; assembly: GCA_963457615.1. Classification (NCBI taxonomy): domain Eukaryota; kingdom Metazoa; phylum Arthropoda; class Insecta; order Coleoptera; family Silphidae; genus Nicrophorus; species Nicrophorus investigator. The sequence continues at coordinate 24,886,168 of OY735143.1, forward strand.
ACATACAAACTTTTTTTTTTTACATAACAAACAATGAGTCACACACTAAAAATATCATCAGGTAAATACATTCCGAGAATAAAGGAAAACGCTTTCGAATATTATACATAAATTTGCAGGAAATACATAGCAATATACCTAAAGTTTTGCTTTTTTCGATTCCGCAGTCGTTATTTCATGGACGTTTATGCTTTAATTATAGTGATCCCTCTCTCTTCACACACATATAATTTTTTTTTATATAACATTATCAAAAACGAAATATGCTTTTAGTGCATTCTATCTCGCGATAAAAAAATTATCAAACCAACTCGAACCCATACGCATACATTGTTGCGTGTATGTGTGTGTATATAATATTAGTCTAAATTTAATGACTGCTGCTATCGTTGCTAAAACATGGTTTCGGAACACTGATAAGCGAAAAAATTCGCACATTTAGTGATTTTTTTATATACATTTACATTTACCAAAAAATATAATCTTCAGCTCCAAAGATCATAACTAAGTTCTATTGAGATGTAACCACATTTAATAATTATTTAATATTTAAGTGTATTTTTTTTTTGTTGGAAAATTGTATTTTTTTTATTTTTTGGCAACCGGTAATCTCTCGACCTTGGGTTTTGCGTGCATGAGATTATTGGCACTCTAAACCAGAGAGTGAGAAGGAGATAAACCGAATAATCGAGAGGAAAAAGGAGAGCGAAAATATTATTTCGTTTATTTATTTCGGCATTAAAGGTCGCAGGTCAACAGTACTTTATTCTATCATCTAAAGCCTATTTGCAGTGTGTAAAAATAGATATCACACTTACATAGATTGCAACTTTTTTTTATTTATTGAAGTTATTCATTAGTTAAGTGACATTTTCAGTTAACGTTCACTTTATAAGTAAATTTAAAGTGTACGTTAATTATATATAATTTATTTAGAGTCTATGAGAATTTGAACAAAACTAGTTCTAATCATTTCATAACCGGTTTTTCTTAATAAAATCTTTAAAGTTTGTATTGTTATTTTTTTTGTTAAATTTGCTTTTTTATCCAAATTTTTGTAACTTTATTAGTTTATGAAAAATTTTAAATTTTGAGGTTTATCAAAAATTGATTAGTTTATGAAATTTGTGAAATTTTGTGTTTTTTTTAATTAGTTCAATTTATTAGTTTATGAAAATTGTTAAATTTTGTGGTTTATCAAAAATTAGTTCACTTTATTAGTTTACGAAATTTGTTAAATTTTGTGGTTACTCAAAAGTTAGTTAACTTTATTTGTTTATGAAAATGATTAAATTTTGTGGTTACTCAAATATTGGCTCACTTTATTAGTTTATAAAATTTATTAAATTTTGAGTTTTATCAAAAATTAGTTTATGAAATTTGTGAAATTTTGTGTTTTTTTTAATTAGTTCAATTTATTAGTTTATGAAAATTGTTAAATTTTGTGGTTTATCAAAAATTAGTTCACTTTATTAGTTTACGAAATTTGTTAAATTTTGTGGTTACTCAAAAGTTAGTTAACTTTATTTGTTTATGAAAATGATTAAATTTTGTGGTTACTCAAATATTGGCTCACTTTATTAGTTTATAAAATTTATTAAATTTTGAGTTTTATCAAAAATTAGTTTATGAAATTTTTTAAACTTTGTGGTTTATCAAAAGTTAGTTTACTTTATTAGTTTATAAAATTTGTTAAATTTTATGGTTTATCAAAAATTAGTTCACTTTATTAATTTATGAAAATTGTTAAATTTTCTGATTACTCAAAACTTGGTTCACTTTTATTAGTTTATAAAATATGTTCAATTTAATGAAGTTGTTGATCCATTATTTGAATGAGTGTTTTCATTGTCCGCTTAATATTTAACCTGAGGTTATCCAAATAACTGAAAGATTACAAATTTATAGACTTAATAGTAAACAAGATTATTATGTATTTCCAAATGTAATCACGTAAAAATTTGTAATTAAATTACTTAAATAGAATTTTGAGGTCAATCCAATTTGATGATTTTTTCAAGTGCAATAAAACAACGACCGTTATTATTGTTTTCCGCGAAAGCTTTCCCAATTTAGAATAAGGACGAGGGAAGCTGTTTCCTTTTGCAGAATAGCCGCATCTATTTCGGTTTGTATAGTCTGTGCATTTAATAATATCAGCGGATATATAAGAAGAGGAAAATGCAAAGCCATTCCGAAATCTCAATTATAAACATCGGAGCGGAGTTAGACGGTGTCGTTTAAGATTTTTTCTTTATTCTCTTCTCCTCTTCGAAAAAGACGCAATTTCGTACGTGCAGGAAGGCTGTGTGCTTCGATAAGCTTTTGCAAAACGATACCAGCACATAGGAAGTTTACCGAATTAAGCATTCTTGTAAAATCGCACGCAGACTTTCTTTTATCTGAATCTAACTTACATTTTTCTTTATAAATTATATAAAATTACATTTATTTGATGAAATTCGTGCAAGCTAATATTGTTTAAAATGCTGAGACTTTCCAATGAATCGGAAGAGAAAAACCCACAAACTGGTTTGCATTAAATGGAAAATAATTATTTTCTTATTTATTTTATTTTGCGGAAAGTTTATTTATAACATAGAATTTTTTTAACTGCGATGAGGAAAGGAAGAAATACGAAAACAATTTGGACAATGTCCACGAGGTTTGATAAATCCTTCCGCCTATTCGAAATACCAATTCACAAATTATAAAATCCTTGCTTTTTCTCGTGTTTGTGTGTGCGTACGGCTGCAAATGAATCATTGCAAGATTGTAAGTATTGATCCTGTTCTTCTCAAGGATACATGCAAGGACCGTATTTCTTCTTCTCGTTGATGCCTTTTTCTGTATATATTCAATTACCGTTCCTCGAAAATGAATGGAAAAAAAAATTCATTTCCAATATTATACATTTCTATAGTTGTATATTCGTTTATAATAATAGATTTTTAAATTTAATTAAATTAATTTATAATTAGTTCATTAATTGCCAATTAAAATACAAATATTGAATTTTCGAGCAAATAAAAATTATTATTAAATATTATATCAAAAATTAATAAATTAGTAATTTAATAATTAATAATGTAAAATTATATAATTTTTTTTTAATGAATAAAAAAATTATTGTGTATTTAAGGAACTTGTTCGTAACTTGTGTTCTGTATCAAAATGTAAATGTATGTAACGTATTCTTCATGAAAAAAAATGTATACTTATTTCTAGTTTATCGGAGCGAAAAATGGGGATGGCCCCTAAAAGGGGACGTTAGACTCAATCTCTTTTATTTGATTCTCTCCATTCTTAGGACAAGAATGATATTACATTTGCAATCACATCAATAATGGTTTTAATATTCTAAATATAAAATCGTTTGGAAAAAATCATATCTCAGTTTTACTTGGCTACGTTCTTTCTTTCCAGTAAATTTAATAATTATAATCTATCTGTTGTTATCTAATACTAATTAAGTAATAGATTAGCAAAGAATTTAAATTTAATTAAAATAATTATATTTTATTTATTCAAATCTAAAAAAAATAATTTTATACATGAATTAATGAACATAAATTCAATTTATTTGGATATATTTTTTTTACTATTATTTATTATAATTTAAAAAAAATCATCCTTTAAAATCTTGAATTTTATCTTAACTATAGACTATTTAGCAAATGAAATATTTTGATATAAAAATTAACAATTAATATTTTTTTTTATTTAATATTAATTGAAATTATTTTTTTTTTGTCATATAAGTATAGAATAAAATTAGCGATTTCCATGCAGTTTTTTTCATTTTTGTATTAAATATTTTATATAATTTCATTATGTTTCAAATGGAAATGTGATTGTTAATCAATCATAATGAAAGACTAAAAAAATCATCCCCTATTTTATTTTTTTCTATTAATCTGGATAATAGTTAGTTTAATTTGTGTTTTCATTTGCAATTAAAGTGCATTTAAAATCGTTTGTTTGAAGTGCATTTCGCGAAATTACAGAGGAAAATATGTATTCGCAAATTGGCGTCTAATTAATGAGCGGAATTTTTGCGAGCTTGGAGGAAGTAAAAAAAAAAATGGAAATCGCCACGTGTTCCTTCCTTTTAGTTCGCGATTTTTCCTTCATCATGGCTCTCTCCTCCCCTACAAAGTCCTTTCATTATTTATCCTTTCTTTCTTTCATCCGCGTAGTGGAGGTTTCATTAAGCATATTCTCAATTGATGTGTGCGCAACGTTTCTTTGGTCTCTTTCTGTGTGTGTGTGTTTGTACGTAGAAAATCAATAGGAAAAAAAGCCCCCGAGTACTTTCATATGTTTGTTGCGATTTGCGCAAGCTAGTTTTGCTTTTATACTATTGATTAAAATTTAAAAGAGCTCGCGCTCGCGAATTTATTCCGGTATTTATTTTGCGTGCTGCTGCCGCCGTCTTTCTTCCGCCGTCGACGTCCCCGATCGTTCCTTCTCCCTTCAGCGCTCATTCCCGTACAGCAGCGGCAGCAGCATCACCGCCGACCGCCACCAGAGGCGGCAGCGGCATCCTTTTTCAACCTGTCTCCCTCTTGCCGCCTCCTACTCCGAACACCCCTCTCTTCATCGTTTTCAGCCCTTTTATGTGTACCCCGTGTACGCGCGAAGGGCGTAGGCGAAATAAAACACACGCACATACATATACAATTGCAAAAATAATTAATCAATAATTTCGCAATTTTACGAATTACCCCACCCAAAAAGGCACATTAATATCCTATATGTACGCGTCAAGTATCGCAACTTGCGTATAAACTTGCACTTGCGCAAAGTTTTTTTTTTGTATTATTTAAACCTATTTACACTAATTTAATTAATTTAAAAAAATAATTAAGCAATAATTACTGATGACGTGTCATATATGAATTTATAATAAATCAATTAGTACAAGCCAAAGTGCAAGTCAAATTTGTATAAATTACTTAAGATTATTGAAAATAATTGATTATGTTATGATAATTAATGTTTAGTAATTTTTGTCAAATTTTATCAATTCAATTATAAAATTTTGCATTTTCCCAAATTTATTTTTTAATTAAATAAATTTAAAAATTGATTAAAAAAACTCATTAAGTTTCAAAAGGACAGCTGTAAAAACGTTATAAATTAAAAAAGAAAAACTGTTGAGAAACTCTGATTTACTAAGACATTGTATTTGACAAGTCACTTGACAAGTATCGCGTTGCGAGCGTATTCAGAGCAATTGCATAAGCCGCAAAACGCACAATGCCGCTGATAAGGAAGCCGTCTGTATTTTTTCCAAGCAAACAGTAAGATTAGCGCCCTATTTGTGCGAAATTCTTCTGCTCTCGTTTTCGATAGTGCTGTTTGTTCAGTCATTTGCGTAACTTTGCCTATACGAAATCGTTTTTTTTTTTTTTGTAATACTTCATCTCTCTTTCAACTTTACTCGCCGTATGAACAACGTTACTACACCCGTTCGCATCACCTTGGAAGGCGGACGGCCGGAGGTGCGGAATAATAATGAACAGCCTTTTACATTTTTTGCTGAGCCCCCCCTTTTCTCTTCCGCCCTCCCCGGTGACGACGCCTATGTCCGACGACGAGAGCGGAAAACCGAGCGAAAGACACGTAATGACTAACTACGAATCAACGACGACAACCCTTTCATTCCGTTACCCCATTTAGCTTACTGTCAAATCGAATACAACATACACCAAAAAAAATTACCCTCATTTCTTTCATAATCTCATTATTTATAACAAATTAATACATATTAATAAACATTTCAATTTTCTTAACTAATTTTTAATTTATTTACAATTTAAATACATTTTTTTGTAAAAAAATTTAAAATGAAAACTTTGAAAACTAAATATAATGTATTAATAATTAATGGTCCAATTTAAAAATTTTAAATTTAGTTTACATATTGAAAATGGTTTTAATAATTGTTAAAGCGGAAGGAAATATAAAGAGCTTAGGATAATTATATTTTTACGATCTTTAGCGATGATACGATTTTAATATTCTATGAAGCACTATTGGGAATACTTATTAATTATACATATTTAGATTTAGTTAAATGAATACGTTTGGAGCATAAATAAATTAAATTGTAAATAATAACATTAATTGTTGCTCACCCGTTGTTTAACTGTTGCAATTAAAATTAGCTCAAAAACAGTGCAGAAACATTTGATTGTAGTATTAATGTATAGTATTGTATAATTAATGGTCCAATTTTAAATTTAGTTTACATATTGAAAATGGTTTTAATAATTGTTAAAGCGGAAGGAAATATAAATAGCTTAGGATAATTATATTTTTACGATCTTTTGCGTTTAGACGATTTTAATATTATATGACGCACTATTGGGAAAAGTCTATTAATTATACATATTTAGATTTAGTTAAATGAATATGTTTAGTGTTGGTCACCCGTTGTTTAACTCTAGCGATTAAAATTTGCTCGAAAACAGTGCAGAAACATTTGATTATAGTGTGTGTTTGCATGTGCGGTTTATTATTTTTTTTTTTAAAGCATATTAATAACTTTATCAATAGCGCGTTTTGTAGTCATAATATAAACATATTATTATTGTTTGTTTACCGAACGGCAAATAGAATAAATTGTAATTGCGAATAGCTGTTTAGAGCGAGATTCTCTCTCGGACGCACGGGAAATCCTACAAAGGTTCTTCGAGGTTCTGAAGAAGCTCTACGCGAGTTTGTCGATTTATTTATTTTTTTTCGGAATCCGCCGGTTAAATAATGCGTTCCGATTTCCCGTGAATTATGACTTCCGAATAAACGCGCGCGAAATTTTTGCCGTTACTATTGTTATTATTATTATTATTAAAACCGAAAACAATAAATAAACGGCAACTAATTGTGATTTATACATTAATTGTTATTGCAGTTCGCGATTTATCAAAAGCCCTCTCGCCAATTCGAGTAATAATTTTACCGGATAATTCATATTGTTGCTGCTGTTTGTTGCTTTTTTTTTTTTATTGTTATTATTATTATTATCATCATCATTTCGTTTTGTCGAATTATTCATTTTAATGCGGACTGCGCCCATCGATAATAATTAATAACTCCCGTTTTTCCGCAGCGCTATTTATTCTCGCTCTTCCAATTAACGCGAATATCGAGCAAATGCATATACATTGTTATTATTCGCATTTATATTTATTTTTTTTTGTAAATACGCTCTTTTCGATAGCGATTCAAATTCATAATAATAATAATAATACATATAATAAATTATTATTTTTAATTCTCAGAGGAAAAATATTGCGTATATGAAAAAAATAACAAATAAATAAAATGCAATTTCGATAAAAAATTTGTCATAACTGACCTTTCCATAAATATGAAATCTACGAATTGATACGAACTAATCGATACATAATACATTATAGACACAACAGAGTGTCTTGGTTTATTTTCGGATTGTCGAGCGATTGTTTTTCTCTTTTCTCCGCGACTTTCAGAGAAACATTTTACAAAAAAATCCTTCTGTGATTCGGCACTTTTTTAAATTTTTGCTTTTCCGATTTCAGATTTCGATCGATAACGGATTTTCGTTTCGCATTACGTTAAGTAATCTACAGAGAGGTAAAAATTGTACAAAACAAACAGGTAAACAACGATTTTTTTTTGATAAGTGCGATTTCCTTATAGATTATATAAATATATTTTTTTACTTGATAAAACCAACGTTATTACATATTATATTGAGTAAACCAATTATCTTTCATTTCATTTATATTCCTAATTAATTTATCAATGCTATAACTAACTTTCTTGCATACTGAAACTACTTTATTTTCAAAATTTCAGAAATTGTTGAGCTCTATCCAATCCTAAAAATACAGTCTAAAAAATTATAATTTCTATTTTTCTCAAAGTTAATGAATAATCAATAATTTTTTGTTAATTAAATATTGAAACAATTAATAATTTTAAGTTTTCTGTATGATTGTTTTAATATTGTTGTATTATGTGATTGAATTGGAAGTTGGTAGAAATGTTGATTGTAATTTTAATTGAAGCTATAATATTTTTTATCTTCTATATTGTTTCAAATTTTAATTATGCGCGTGAATTGAGTGGAGAAGCAATAATGGTTTGTTCATTTGGTTTCAGCGGACTCGGATAATATTAAAACAATTAGCAATTAAAATTTTTATTGTGAAAATAATAATGAATAAAATGGAAAAAAAAATGATGTGGGTAAATGTTGATAAAATAATAAAAATAAATAAAAACTTACGTGTATAAATAGAAAAGAGTAACCAAAAATGTGTGATAATAAAAATAAAATGTTTTAAAGAAAACGGAACGAATAAATAATAAAATAAATATGCGTCCGAAGATGAGATGATCGCTGTTGTGGAAATTGAATGTGTACACGTCTCATGTGTTCAAAGTGCGTCGTGCGTCGGAGATCATCTTCAGGGGGGCCACCGCTTCCTAGTGTTTTGGACACAACAAAGTTCACTAGCCACGACGTCTAACCACCGCGATGGCCTAGTATATACTCTAACACACACAATGGTTCCGACAGTGCTCTACCCCTTAAAACTAAATTTTGCGGAGAGCCCAAAACTTGTAGGACCACTTTTTTATTGGAGTTGCAAATTCATAGGCGTACAGGTACCACGAGGGGGGCCCAGGGGGGGAGCAGGGGCCGAGTAATGACAAAGGGGTCCGGACGAAAAGGGGGGACGTCGTCGTCGTCGTCGCAAGAAGGGTTCCTTCCTCTCTATACTCTCTCCACACTATATAGAGAGACTCCTATATACACATATACGCACACACACACACTATAATATCGCGCGGTGCTCCCCGCGCTCGCGGCCCCCGTCACCCCTCGGGCCCGCGGACCCGCAACGCACACCACACCCCCCGCGAGCGCGCGGAACCCCTCTAATTCCTTCCTTCGAATTTTATGCTCCCATAATTTATTCTCTTTATTATACTCAAATTAAATTTAAAAAGATAAGAGTGGAAAGGAAGGTGGATGAGGAGGCCGCAGCGGAGAAGGAAGAAGAGGCGAAGCTGATAGAGGTGGAGGAGGAGGAGGAGGACGAAAGAAGTGGCCGAAAGAACGGAGAGGAAGAAATAATTACTCCTCCGGCCGCAACGCACCGAAAAGTCAAGGAACCTTTACTGGATGGAACCACCACCAACGGCCATCATTCAATTAAATGTAAAACAAATTCCCTTCCTTCCTTCCTTCCCTCGACTCGACCTGTCGCGTTCCCATTGTCCACTTTTTTTTTATTTCGCTTCTATCTATCTCATCCTCCTCTTCTGCTCTTCACCCCTTGCAATTCGTGTGGCCATATTCATAAATCAATAACCGTTTTTAATTGCGTTTTCGGCAACGCACTTTTATCATATTTCGTGCGTATTTTCCTCCCTCAACCCCATTATTTCCAACGCGTCTAAACCCATTTCCTACCCCCAAAAACGTCAACACACATATCACACACTCGCAACATTTTTTTTATAAATGTTCATAGCGACGACACCCAACAAAAATCCCAGGTTTAATTGTAAAACATAAAAAAAGCACACATCAAAAGCTGAATCAAAAAAAATATTTTTTTCGGTCAAATAAAATTCTTTTTTTCATTAATATTAGTTAAATTTAAAAGAAATTAGGTAGTTAAAATGTAAATGTATCAATTTGTAACTGAGATTTGGTTTTTAAAACACTGTGAAATCTATTTAAAAAATCATGGTATTTAGAAAAGTTAATGTTTTTTTTTAAAAAAATGGAATTTAAAATGTAATAATGGAACGATTGGTGATCGTCGCAGACGATGGGAAAGGGGAGATGAAAGAACAAAGAAAAAAGAAGGGAAAAAAACGTGTAAATACCGAATATTAAGGACCTTTAGGAGGCGCACATCCTGCTTCGCCCTCCTCGAAATTCGGCAGACCTTGCCTGATCTGATTAGCATTTATTCAGATCACTTCATTGCGCCTCATTTCAGTGTGTTTATAAAACGAAGACGAAGACGTTAATTCGCATTAAAATTGCTTCGACAAAAGAAAATTGTGGGCAAAAAATAAAAGGTGAGGAGAAGAAATGATTGAAAGATCACGCTATGTCTAGCTTCTGGAAGAGATCAGGTGGGATGTGTTAATTGACTGCTAACGTGCGTTTCGTACCTGCAGGCTACGATTGAGGAAGGGTTGATATTAGGAAAATGCCCAGAGCAAATAGTCAAGTATTTGATTTGCCGTGCTTCGAAGTAAGTCATTTTCAGTGGGTTTTGAGTTTTGATTCAGTCACAATCGATATTGACAAAATTTAAGTTTAAATTATTTTATTTTCACAATTATATAATTTGATATCCTAAAAATGTCAAAAATATTTTCACTAAATTTTGTTTCTCTCTCTATACTTTACATACAATTGTCCCGAAAATACAATTAGGGGACACCAGGATATCTAATTAAAAATCGTGACATGTCCCGGGACATCTGGTATAAATTGCATTCGAAATCCGAACTGTCCGATGTATAAAGAACATTTAGAGCTTATCTATAAACAAGGCAACAAATTTAACGGAATTTTTGGTAAACAAAGATAAAAAATAGTAATATGATACTGGATCTGACCCACCGTGCATAATGGAACAGGATCCGCGTAAAACAATATATGCTTTAATTAATATTACGTTTCAGAACTAATTACATCGGAGGAGGAAGATTAAAGGGAAAATATTTGTGTGTGTGTGTGTATATGAAAATTTCCGCGTTTCGAGTACGCCGATTGTCGAAAACTCATTTTGCTCGGCGATTAAATTTCATAAAGTTGCGTACGATTTTCTGAAAATTTAATTCGTGCCTCGACGGAAGGGCGGATCCCTCCGCATCGCGTTGCAAAAATAAAAAAAAATAGGGACGAAGTGAGAGAGGTAAACAGTTTCCTGCAACGAGCAGACAACATTCTGCACGAATGATGCGAATTAATTGGTTTTTCACTAATTTGCATTATGTAACATTTTTTTATTACATATATTCATTATAATTCGCGATTGAAAATAAATACACGCAAAATAAATATAAATATTACCGATGCGTTCAGCTCATTTTATTTATTTTTTTGGGGGAGGTTGGGGGTCGGTTTGGTCTGTGCACATTCGAACGAAAATTAATTAATTTTTAATTAGCGAACTTATGCCGAATGTAAATGCATTCGATTTTGTTTAATTAATGTGAAACCTACGCGCTTCTAGTTTTTAATTAATTTTTGCGCATTATTTTATGCAATATGCAAAATTTATTTTACGAACGGAATTTCGCCGCTCGGAAAAATATTAATGCAATTAATATTTTTCATTATACGAGAATTTATATACAAAATTGCATACACTATCTATAATGAAAACTATATCCAAAAAAACAAATTAAATAAATTATTTAAAATAAAAATCTAATTAATAAACAAAGTTCTCTTAAAAATATATAAGAAATCAATTCATATTTCAACTTTATTTTTTTCAAATAAAATAAAGTTAAAACTTTGGAATTGGAATTGAAATAGAATTACGCGGCTGTTGTTTATATATTCTTTTGTGTAATTGGAAATTATAAACGTTGAGAGGAGAATTTTCATCTGATTCATATTTCATTGTTCCAAATAAAATAATGTTGAAACTTTGGAACGGATATAGAAATAAAATATGTTGTTTTGCTTTCCACAATTGCTTTATATAATTGGAAATTATAAATGTTTCGAAAAAATAATAATATTTGTATATAATATAATAATAAATATTTGTATAAAATTAAGTTGAAACTTTGTAATGGAATTGGAAATACGTGAATTTTGTTTAATTGGAAAATTCTAAATGTTTCGAAGAAATTCGTAAAGGATTATGAGTGTGACCTTTATACCTGAAGTTTCCTTTAAAATATAATATGAAACCCATTTTGTATATAAATAAGTTTTAATTAATTTTGTTAGCTGCCAAAAGCTAACAAAAGTAAAAATTTCTGAAATTTGAGAAAATAAACTTTTAATTGTTATTAAATATGTGTATTATTATTATTATATTTAAGAACATTTATTATCTGTGGGAAGGAGGGCATCAAGTAAATGAGCTGGCATAATTAGAATTATTGCTTTGAAAATGGATAAATCAAAATTATCTTTCTTAATTAGTTTATAAATTAATCTAATAATATAATATGCGTATCAATTCTGTTTATTTTATTTTGTTCATAATTTTTGTATTTCTGTGAATTCTAGGTAATAAAATTGTATACTTTTTGCTATATTTATGAATTTAATGATAACAAGTAATAGTTTACGTGGAAGTCTAAATATTTGATGTGCATTATTGAAATGGATATGTTGAACTAATAATTTGCTGTAATTTATTGGAAACCGCCTGATGAATTATGTAATACTTTCATAATTTCTTTAGTTTAAACAGTTACATTGTGATGTTGGAATGAATATTTTCATTTTGCGAGAGATTGCGGTGAAGCAAAAGGAAATTGTATGGAATTTCCATAAGATGGTCGAAAAGAAGCGGTTTCTTGTATAAAGTAAGTGTGCGCGGGGGCGTTTCATTTAAAATTTAAACCGTTGAAGATCATGTAAAGCATGTAATAAACAAACCCGTCTTAAACGTTTCGCGAGACCTCAAACGGCAGTTCCGTTCGGAAACCGCCGCCCCCGGACGAGGCACGCGCCCCATGCCTCCACCTTCTACAACGAAACCCCACCGCCCCACGCGCGCCCGGCCAGAAAAACGAGAAGGGGGCCGCAATGTAACTATGTATGTATGTTCTGTAAAGCGGGCTGCCTCCACCGCCGCCCCCTCCTCCTTCTATCCGACACCCCCGCAGCGCGGCGGCTCGCAAAGCGACTCGTTTCCGTTTTCCCGGATTTTCAGCGGAGAGCACGAGCGCTAATCAGCGCGCAGTTGTTGGAATTTTTAGCGCGCACCGCCTCCGCCGTCCCTCATAAAGATTCTTTCTTAGAGAAAGAGAGTATTTTAAAATGTAGTTCCCGAGATGCTGTAGCGACTAGCTTTATTGATTTTATGTAACTAAGACATTCTTCCCGACAAATATAAGTTTTAAAACTAAGCAGCGCGGGGGCGGCTTAACGTCGGAGCACGGGATGAGAAGGGGTGGCGGTGGCGGCGGCAGCGGCGGCGGATTCTCATCCGTTGCCTGGCGAGGAAAGCGGGGAGGGGTTGACTCGCGGGGCCAGGAAACGAAGATGAGGAAAGAGAGACGTTCTTAGGATCTCCTCTTCTTCTACTTACTTTTACTTCTCTCCTCCTTCGCCGCCGCCACCGCCGCTTCCACCCCCGGACACATCCGCAAAAACCCAGCCCACAAATGCACAGTACCGTAATTTTCATATTTCAGCCGCGGCGGCGTTCATTTCCACAAATGAATATCACTACAATCTCTTTATTCCTCCACCAAAAAAATCCACATCTGCTCTCTCATCCAACTTATACAATAATCGTAAAAGACCACCAATATACTTAAATCGCAGTAAAATTGCGAAAAAAATATTTAAAAATATAAATAATTTTAATAATTAATAGTTTTTTTTAAATATAAAAATTTCAATTGTATTTTTAACAACTTAAAGATTTTTATTTTAGAATGTTATTTTAAGTCCACAAAACAGCAGTAATTAATACTGGCTATTAAAAAAAATAACATATGTTGTCTACAATTTATATAAATATACTTTACTGAAAATAGTTCGATAAAATTCGCAGAATTAACGTTACTCATGTAACCTTGCTTTGTCCAATATCAACTTGAAAATTTGCTCATGCTTTGAATTGCTAATACTATTTTATATTTTTAGATAAAATTGTATGCAAAAGATATGCACTTTGTTATAGATATATGGGGAGACCCAAAAAACTTACAAGAACCAATTCAAATACAAAAGTTTTAATAATTAATAAATATTAATATACATTAAAAATGTGAGATTATTTGGTTTTGCTAACTTCTTCTATTCAAATGATCAATAAAGACTCGTTTTGCCCTCATCTGTATTTGCTATATAAGCGCCACCCACTTCAAGCCCTGTTTCATTTTGTAAAGTAAAGACTTCTGCAGAAACCCTCTTTGCCTTTCAGAATTTAGTTTACTCTAAGTAGCTTGAAAATGCTTAGGTTTAAAATCAAACCCGTGCACATAATTACAAATATATAACTTACCAATATTTCAAAAGCTTTAATTTATAAACTTTTTTTGTGAAAATCTTGAAATTAATAATTTTGAATATAATATAAAAAATATGTAATAAAATTATTATTTTTTTCTGATTACGATATTTGATTGGATATATAGCTTATCAACGAAAACAAAAATATACAGTAATCATTGGTGAAAGTGAAAACAAACATAAAAATTTGCTGAATTTTGAGATGTGTATGAAATCCGAATTCGCAATTATTTTCTCGTTGCGCATTAAGCAAAAGTGATTCTCTATTTTTAGCGACAGCGCAATTTTTATCTTCGCTTTATCTATAAACTACATAATTTTTTTCATTATCTCGCCGTTCCGTTTCGCTAAAAGGAATGAAGCAAACATATATATATAATACTTCCATTTGAAAAAAAAGAAATATTACACACATGTGTGTGTTCGCTTTGGTTTTCGGGCTTGAAAACTTTTCAGTTTCTAACAGCAAAGAGTAACAACGAACAAACAAAAATGTTAATCAAAGAGTGAAAGCGAAAAAAATATAAATAAAACACGAATCTGGGGGAGAAAAATCCGGGATAGTAAACTGCTCGTGGCTAAATGAAAATAAAGCGGGGCGCTTTATGCGTTTGAAAGCTTTTATATTTTTTTTCGGATTTCGCTTTACGCGGATTAAAACTGTACGAATTAAACTTTAATCGCGCGAAAGAAAAAATATACTTTTTTTACTGCAATCGAATGTTCGAACGTACGTACAAATGCATGTGCGCAGATTGCATCTATACATGGATGGAAAGGTGAAACCAGTCAAGATAATTTTGGGCGAATCGAAAGTTCACATTGCATTTTCTGCTCTGCTCGGTTTTCTTCTCTCGCAATTTATTTTTCTTTCTCTCGCCGCAGACACAATTATTTCGTTATAAAACGGTTTATCCCACTTACGTTCTTGTTGCTGCTGCTGCTGCTCCTTTTTTTTTTCTTGTTTGTACTTCGCTCGAAGACCTTCCCGATTGGTCGGAGTTATGTAAAACCGTCTGCTTTGTTTCTCCGCTCTTTAGAAATGCACATAATTTCGTGTACGTTTTTACCAAAAAAAAACTTACACACACCTCGTATTTCCTAAATACATTACGAAGTGCAAACCGTTTCATCACCACAGAACAAACATGCAAAATAATCAATTATTGAAAATTTACATTTTAAGTATTTTTGAAAATGTTATAAGTTACAACATGCAAAAGAAAAAGATCGCTTATTAGAAATTGATTTTTTCTTAAGTAATTTCGACTTAAGTAATTGATGACCTACACCAAATTTTTGTTACCTTTTTCCACAAACAATTTCATTCGGTTTAACGTCTTTACAAATACACAACTAATAAAAATGTATAAATATTTTTATAAACTCGCAAGTATTTATATTTATTTGTCTATAGAAACAATTAATCATCAGTATTTCTGGAAATACATTTATTTTATTATCGAAATATCATTTTTCTAAATAAAAAAAATAATCTTCTACTTATCTATTTATCTATATTTTCGATTGCCATAGATTGTCTTTAATAACTGTTAATAGATACTGCAAATTCAATACGTTTTAATTTAAAGTTTTTAATGTAAAAATTTAATTTTTGTATCATTTAATTATTATATAATAATTTATATAATTTCAAAAGTTATAATGTAATTTAGTTGAATTTTAATTGAATTGAATGTAATTTAATTTAATACATGAAATTTAAAAATTTAAATAAATTGAATTTTTGTTTTTAATAAAAAAAAACAGGGATTTCTTAAAGAATAATAATTATATTTTGTTTGGATTTAAACATTTCCACGGGTGGAAAGTTCAATTACATTAAAGCAAGTAGAGAAGTGGAGATAGAGAAAAAAAATCTTACAACTGTTTATTATATAAAAATATGTTATATACATTTTTTTTTTTATATATATTTAAACAGTAAATGCAGCGTCTTATCTATCTACTTCTCAAGGTAACAATTGTTATCTCTCCGAGCTTTATTTATTTTTTATTTTATGTGGGTCTTTCTCATTGGACTAATCTCTAAGCAAACTAAATTTTGCAACTTATGTGCATAAAAAAAATTATAAGTAAACTGCGAGGCAGACGGAAAGAAGAAGCGAAATAATAAGAATAATTTGCGCGCACAAAAAAAAATAGCATAACACATTGTAATTGAGTCATGGGAATATTTTAACAACTAAGTTTCTTTTTATACTTAAGTAGCTTTCAGTACGATTTGTTGATGTTTGTGTGTTTCCTTTGGGGTTGTTTGTATTTCGCTAATCGTTGGGTTAAAAAAAGTGGGTATATAACAACAAGGACGTGTGGGCTGCGTCGCATCCTTTTTTGGTCCTTTTGTGGCGTACGCTGGGCTCCTGCTCTTCGGCGCCCGGCGAAGCGGAAGACACACTTCCAATGCCGTTCCGTTGAGCCCATAAATAAAACTCTCCCATTCAGCAGCCAGGACCTGCTGCATTATCATTCTCTCTCTCTCACACATTCTAAAAAACCCACAATATCATTCGATCTCCTTCCCAAATAGTTAAAATAGAATGTAATCGATATTTATACTGAATCCTAACTTATTATTACATTTTTTTAATTCTCGCTCCTGCTGACTCTACACGCCCCGCATTATCTTATCAGATAACCAAGGATTAAAACTTAATTAAATTGAGTTATGGTAGGTCCAAATCGGACGCCTATTTATTGTACATATTTTTTCGTGTGCCTCAGTCAAAACAATATTGATAACGCCGGCAAAAATATGCGGTGTGGCACTCACTCCTCCATTCAGTACAAATACATAATGTGCATCTGACATAATAGATCTTTTGCGTTCGATGAATGGAATTCAAAATGGGACTTCCTGCTCTCCTCCATCCACGAGACGGATCCAGTTTCTCTAGGTCCTGAAGGGATTCTAATGAGCAGATGGTCTTCGCAGAAATAAATAAATTAGCGATTTCGCTGTTGCAGAAGAGGGGCAGCCAGCCTTGATATATGCGAAAACAAACGCTGCGAAAAAGGGGGCTTTCGCAAATTGCCATGAATGGCACTCGTTTGAGCACCATGTCCTAAACATCATTTTTCGACCATTGTCGTCGTACGAACGGATTTCTTTCGCTCTGTAATTTATATCTGCATGTTTTCAGTTTTCACAATTTGCTAATTGTGGTTTGTAACTGCAAAGCATCAAACACATTTTATACTAAAAGCATTCTTTACCAACCTATACGTCGCGAAATGACAGCTGTCAAAAACAAGGAAGTATATACTTCAAAAAAACGTTGAGAAACCCTTTTCTATTCTATACTACATTCAAAATAAATAATTTTTATACTTAAAGTATTATATACATTAAAAACTAAATAGTTAATTAAGCTAATTCGATAATCAACAGTTTTTTTGGTACTATTTTTTCAGTCGTCCCACATGGTAATGTTTTGATTCCATTTTCTCTGACACATCACTTCTAAGCATAAAACATATTATATTTATAATGTTCAAATTAATATTTATTGTATTTTTGTATTAATTTTAAATTCAATGAATTAACAACTATTAAAATATTATATACATTAAAAACTAAATAGTTAATTAAACTAATTCGATGATCAACAGATTTTTGGTACTTTTTTTTCAGTCATCCCACAGGGTAATGTTTTGTTCCTTTTTTCTCTATATTTTTATTATTCTAATTGATATTTATTGTATTTTTTAATTAATTTCAATTTTAATTAAGTAAAATGAAATTAATGAAACTAAACTGAAACTAATTAATTTGCGAATTATCGAGTTAAAGATAAGTTCTAGAATATCTTCGAGTTGCGGCTGTTTGTTAAATAATATTTTGTTGATTATTTTGTCCCAATTTTTATTCCTAGGATTATCAACAGGATTAAATTTAAATTATCAGCGCGCATTTGCAATAACAAAACTGTTCATAGTCAAATTGCAATAACAAAATTTGAAAATTAATGACAAAATAATAAGGCTAATATTTATAATTCATATAGTCGACTCGACGTTACACAAAATTATTAAGTTAATATTAATGCATAAATATTTTTTTTTTTTTGTAAAATGCGTCCTAAACTTGTTGTCTAAGCGGTGACGGCATGCAAATGTTTTGTTATTGGAACAACAAGCATTATCAATCTTGGGTCAAAATTCCATAAAGTGGTTTTCAACAAAATACTTGTCGGTGCAGTAAACAAGTTTTCGATAAAATTTATTTAATTTTTGTTATGCATGATTATTTATGTACTTCGGAGATGTCATCCAATTAATTAGTTAATTACGGAATTATTTTCAGTTTCTTTCATTTTTATATCTGCATTCCAAATGGTATTGTATACAATGTAAATATGTAGGATTAAAATTTATTTCATCATGAAATAGTTAATAAATCATCAATGTTGAATTTTTTTAATTTGTGTAACTAAATATATATTGCACGAAAAGTGATCACTAAAAATACATTTTTTGTAGTATTTTTAGATTTTTTAGAAATTTCTTTAAAATTAATTGATTGAAAACTTAATTAATATTATAATTATTTTGTAGTTTTAAAGAAATTTCAATTAACTAATTAAATAGTTATTCAAATTATGTAAGAATATAAAAAAATATTCAAAATTATATTCTCAGAGCAAATTTTTTTTTATTAATTTGATTATGAGATTCTGGAAATGCTTCATATTGTAGTAATCTGAATGAAGTGTAGTAAATCTAAGTGTAGTAAAAGAAGATTGCTTCCGGTTTGATGTTTGAAGAGCAGAAAGAAGGGAAGAGATGGTTCGGGCATTTCGTGATTCCGTTGTTGAATCTTTTCAATTGTACGTAATTGAGCAGATGGCATTTGCAAAAATAAATTAGCAATTAAATGGGGGGTTTGACATAAGGAGCAAAACGTGGAAGGAGGAGGAGGACGAAAAAAGAAATGCGTGCACGTATTTATATGGTTCGCAAAAATATTGTGCATGAATAGAGGATGAATAGAAAGATGAATAGAGGCGAGTTTTTTTTCCCCTTTCTTCATCTACTTCTTCTTCTCCTCTTACTTTTTTTTCCATCCCCCGGTCATTATTTGTATGCAAAACTTTCGGCCATAGTGAAAAATTTCACATGAACTTTAGCTATGTACTAGAAACCTGTATGGCGCACGGAATATTAATCGCGAAATCTCTTTTCATCTCCGCCCTTGCCCCTCGCGTTGCCATCCTCCTCCTCCTACCCCATCGCTGTTTTTTTCCACTGTTTAGTTGGCTCCCCTTCGCGGGGCACTTAACATCATATTGACTATTAGAGAGAGAGAAAGAGAGAAGGGCTAATGAACTAGATGAAAAAAGAGAGATAGAGGCGCGCATTCAAATGAATGCAATTTTTGATGGACATCGGAGTGTAAAAAAAGAGATGAAGGAGGAGGAGGAGAAAAAAACAACGGCAGGGAGAGTTTAGGGCTGCAGGCAGAGGAAAAAATCACGAAGTAGAGTGACGAGGAGGGAAAAAATATCCGTCGCGCATAAAGAACCGGTTGCGTGCAAATACACTTGGTCGTAGACACGTAGGGGATGTTGGATATACACTTATTGTGCAAGAGCAGTCTTATTTATTTTTAGTTTTTTTTTTTTTGGTTCGGAAGGGTGGGGAGTTCTTCTTGGTTTTCGAGGCCTTGTACCTATGACAACTATTGCGAAGATTGTGTTTTGCGCTAGGGGAGGGTGTGGGGTAGTAGGTATGAGACAATAGGGTCGAGGGTCGCCAGACATAGACGTAGACCTAGACAGATCACGATTACGACCGCTTTTCTCTGCGCTCTATCCACCGCGAAGGACCTCCACTATTCATATTCTAATATTGCACAAAAATCACCATGCGAAACGCACAGACGGACAATAGGAGGACGATTCTTCTTCGCAAAACCTGATCCTCTCCTCACCGACAACCATTGTCGACGCCACAAAAGAATATTTCTATTTTACAAATTATACAATTTTCAATATTGCATACCTGATAGACAACACAACCGCAACCACTGTTTTCGCATGCATTTATACTTGAAATTTTCAGAAAACTTATATTTACAAAAAAAAAAATAAATCATGATACAAGATAAAATTTAATATATTATTTTTGATTAGAAATAAATATTTTTTAATTTAACTTTGATAGAAAAAATAAACTATTAATTAAGTAAACTTACGAGTTTTATTGTATAATATAACACAATTGAGAAATAACAACTAAACTTAATTGATGAACGATTTTGGCTGTAATTAAAAAATTATGAAGTATTTATTTGTTTGTTTGTAACATGCATTTGTTAATCTAAGATAATCTAAGATACTTCATATTATCTTACATATCTACGAGTATCTCCTTTAAGTGTAGACGTTTATTTTTATAATTTTCAATTTGCTGATCTACATGCAGATCTTAGTTATTTTTCTTAAATAAACAAAAGTTTTCAAAATTTTCTTATTTGGAAAATTTATTATATATTTTTTTTGATGTATTAAAATCAAGATATTACAATTTTAATTATAACATTATAATTTATATTTTAGTTAAGTTTTATGTTTGAATTTAGTATAAAGTATACTTCCAGACTCCACACAGATGATAAATCTAATAAACCTATTTTTATCTATTTGGAGATAAATCTATAATTAATTAAACAATCAGCACGTCATCCTGATTGATAGGCATCATATCTGCTGCATCAATGAGATAATATATTAACAATAATCCCTAATATTTTCTAAATGTACTTTTTAAATCAATTACAAACATAAAGATAAGAAGCAACTTATAACTAAATATAATTTTTTTTTTTATAGATTTTATATAAACTACACTAAATTGCTAATATTTATAATACCACAATAGTTATTAAAATATTAAGTTTGTTTATTTTGGGGAAAATAAAATAGTTTAGTGAAATTGAAATTATTCTCGAAATTTTAAATATTTCGAATGAGACTCAACCAATAATTAAATAATTTGATTGTTAAAATTTCAAATAAATTAATGAATTTTAATATTTTTTACTTTTCAAAGTAATCATATTATATAAATATTTGAATAATTTAATTAATGTTCAAAATAAACTAATAAATCATTTATTCAAGCGACCGTATTTTTATGCAAGCAATAAAATCTCAAGTATGAATAAACTCCTACGCATAAAACCTGGTATTTTGTTACACAAACATTATTAGTATATATATATATATGTGAGATTTTTTGGCAAAAGAATATGCAATTTAAATTAGGCCTGGCAGTAAAAAGGAGAAAATATGCCCGGAATCCGGACAAACGAGAAGAAAATCGTAAAACATTGCAAAGCTTCTTCTTTGTTCGCCTTTCTTTCCACGCATTTTTTTTTGTTTATCTCGAGACGATTTCATCAAGTATTTCGTCCTGTTTACAATTACACAAAAAATAATAAAAAAAAAAAAACTAAAAAAAAATAGTGATAAATTTAATTACGTGATCTTGATCATCTTTACAAAAATAAAACTAACTGATCTGATAATTTTTTTAATCTTATAAGATCTTTGCAAAAAAAAATGTGTTTGTAGTTTAAACCTTTGCGGGAAAGCGGCGGATATATTCGCCCTATCATTTACACGTATTCTCTTGGCTTATTCAAAATCTACTACCAGTTGCTACATTTCTTTTTCTGACGAAGCTGTCAAATGTCCGGCTGCAAAAGGTAAATTATAACATAAACTACTGGAAAATATATAAATATTTGGAAATGAAGTAAAAGTTTTGCACATACATAAGGCGAGGGAAATTGAAAAACTATTTGATGCGAAGAGAACAGTTTATTAAAGAGATGCACGTACGCATTGCAGAAATATTAAATTATTTAAATTTAAAACTCCAACTGTTTATTGCACCTTTTATTTTATTTTATTTTCGTTCGCTTTTATTTATAAGTAGGACAAGAACAATTTAAGTCGATTTACATATCGAAATTGCAACGCATTTAAAAAAAAATTATATACGTATAAATATTTAATGTAAGTAACGTGTAGATTTTTAAATAATTTTATAATCGATGCATTTATTTATGTAGGCCTATTGTATCACACCGACTCATATCATATCAATTGCCGACACGGACATTCTCGAAATACATTTTTTTGACCTGATTATTTCCATACCATAATTTCGTTCGACTTTCGTACATTTCGCATTACTCATCTCTAAATTTTTTAAATTTCATTAAAATATTTTGCTGATTCAATTCTAAAACGTTAAAAATAATTCAAAACATCAATAAAATGTATTTTATAGCTTAAATATTAGATCTAATTAAAGATTTGAATAATAAAGCAATATACAAAAAAAAAAAATTAATTAATCTGTAAGATATTTTTTTCCTGTTTCGTATTGTTTAGAGTGTTCACTGCGTATGTCAATCGAAGATTATTAAAATCAAAACATTCAGATTGCATAAGGTCAAGTTATAAAAAGCTAGATAACGGCGTGATTGTAGTGAAAGTTAAAACAAGAGCGCACATGTATTTTCAATAAGTTTGAACGAAAAACTCTTTTTTTTTTCCCCGCAGCGCTTCGTAATTAAATGAAATACTCTATCGGTTTCAGCTGAAAACAACTGAAAAAAAGTGAAAACGCACAATGATGAATGAACCACGTTTAATAGGAGCTTGGTGTGTGCGTTTTTTTTTTCCTCTGCAGTTTTTCCCAGCCAGCAAAAATCTACAGGTGGATCACAGCCAATTTGTAAAACTGCGTTTATAAAATAAAATCTGTTTTACACGTGAAGTTTTTTTTTTTTTGTTCGAGCGCAAACCCGATTCATCCGCAGCTAATAACGATGGAAGCACTCTTTTTTTGGCAGTTCAATTGATTTCGCACCGAATTGTTATTGTTTTTGTTGGCAGTTTAGGCAACATTTTAAAATGTTTCATCATTTTATATAGAGGATGAGAGATAGTATTGTTTATTTATTTAAAAAAAAGAAAGAGTTTTACGTTGTATATTTTAAATGCGTTTATTAATTCATAATTTTATTTACTATTGCTATTTAACAAACTATTTCATATTAATTAAAAACTGGAAAATATAATCTAAAATGTTAATTCTTATTTGTATTGAACATAAAATTATTCCGTTTTGGTAAGAAGTAATGTGAAAACATGAAAAAAAAAGTTAGACTTACGCAAGGAAGTTTTTTCAGTTTTCTAAGTAATATTTCAGGAAACATAATCGAAGTTTGTAGATCTTCTGGTTGATTGAAGAAAGTTTGTATAATAGAATCGAATTATTATGTAACATCACTGACAGTTATTGATTTATCACCGTGGTGATATTGAATGGTGATGTATTCACATTTACGGTATAATTGGAGAATTTTAAATATTCGGTTATTTTGAATATTTGAAATTTAGGGTATATTTTGAGAATTTATGGTAATTTTTGAATATTTGAAATTTGCGGTAATTTTTGAATATTTAATATTTACGGTATATTTTCAATATTTGAAATTTACGGTATTTTTCGAATATTTAAAATTTACGGTATTTATTAAAAGTTTGAAATTTACAGTATTTTTTGAATATTTGAAATTTGCGGTAATTTTTGAATATTTGAAATTTCGGTTTATTTTGATGTATGTTTTGAAGATTATATATCTATGCTTACATCAAATTATATTGAATAAATTTCTTTATTTAGCAATTAATTATTTTGGGTTAAAAATGGAATAATTGATGATTAAGGAGAAAATATCCTGAAGAAAAAAAAATCATTTTTCTTTGCACATAGAGTAAAATGAAAAATGGTTCATGCAATGAAACGTGGCTATTTTTGTGGAATCTACAGGTGGATCATAGACCATTTAAAAACTGTGTGCTTTAGATAAAAAAAAAGCGCAGTTGAAAATGCAATAATACCCATCCGTAATGTAATAATAAAAAAAAGCTGCAATTTTTTTTCACGCGCGCGGATTTTCCGAAACAAAGCTGATTTATGTGATTGTGCGTTATTATTTTTTTGTGGCAGGGCAGTTTTAGCATTCGCTTTCGCTTTTATTGCAATTTGCTGGTTCGTTTGATCGCGGAAAAAAAAGGTGTTTGTTAATTAATTTTAAAAAGGTATTTATTAAAGGGTGTAATTTTCTTAAGAGGCGTTTATTCAATAAAGGTTATGAATTATGTGGAATTACTTGTTATTATGTAATTTGTTGTTTCTTGGTTTTGATGTTAATGTAAATAGTTTGAAGAAAATTGCGTCGTCGTGTGAAATGGGAGGAAATCGAGTTTGTTCGGTCGACGTGGCAAATTGAGAAATTTCGACGCGGCCCGAGGGCAGTTTGCTAATGGTCTATTCTACCTAAGCCACCACACTCGGTTTTAATGCTTCATTTGATATTGAGGACACTCTTAGTGGTTGTGTGTGTGTCTTATTAGTTGCTCTCTTTTTTATTTCGGATGATGATGATGATGATGGGTCAACGGCTTCGGCTGCAGAATGATTATCGGAAAGGTATGGATGGATGGTTTGGGTTTGGTGGATGGTTGTTGTAGGATGGAATAACTACAGGAATGCCTATTTCTGCACAGAGAGGAATCATATCGTTTACAACAAGTGAGAGAGACCAACCAGTTTCCCACCGCGAATATTAGGGGGTTCGCCAGTTTCTTGAGTTGGCGACGCGAAGGGGGCCCATCGCGCGGCACTCAGTTCATGGACCCCGTTGTAATTCGGCTGTCTGCTAGGAACGCATGGTTGCACTTTAGTTGGCCTATGCTATGCATCTTGCCCTTTTCCCCTTTCCGCCCCGCGAGAACCCCCCGAACGTCCCACAGCCGCCACATGCCTGCAGTACCCCCCCGGTTGCCACCCCCCGCCGAACTCTGCCACGAAAACCTCCGCAATACATCCCCGCTCCGAAAAAAAAATTGCACCATGCCTTTCCCCCTTTTGCAAGTGTTTCCCCCCATCAGCAAAAGCCAAATTGCAAAGTGACTGCACCTTACTCACACACACACACACACACACACTTACATACATATGCCTCGATACACCCATACAGAGCAGTAAGTTTTCGGAGGACACATGTTGCACTCTCACTCGGCCTCCTCCTCATCCTCCTCTTCTCTTCTCTTCATCTCGCTCCCAGTGATTTACATTTATTTTTCTGCCCGTCTTATTGCCTGCTAATGATATCTTCATATCTTCGCGAATATAAAAACCAGATAGCTTCATTCTAAATTAATGCCGATTCCAAACATTTTTCGAATTCCCCAAACGAAATCCTTCCTTACCTCCCTCCCACCCCTTTTTCGAGTCAATTAAGTCGGGTTGCACACTTCGCCTTTCCCCTAACTCGACTTCACCAACCTCAAACAATTGAACATCGGCTACTATTTGGCAAACCTTACACGATTATTATACAACCCCGAATTGCAACCCCGTTTACCCAATCAAAGACACAACTTCTATATTCATTGTCTTCATCCTTGTATCGTTTGTTTTTAATTATAGCTACAACATCAATCTGTAGACTATTAATTAACGTATTAATTATTAACTTAATTCAATATCAATTTTAAAACAACATCAAGTAAAACATCATTTTACTAATCAAATAGATTGAGTTGTAAATAAATTTAACTTTTTAAATAAATGCAGTAAAAATCAAATTCCTTATAATATTTGTTTAGTTAAATTAACATGTCTCAAATAATTGAAAAAATCAAAACATAAATTAAAACTTAGAAATGTCTGTAATTATAAAGTAACACGAATGAGCTAATAATTGTTTCAGATTTTGGATGGATTTAAATGTTGGAATACATTTTTTGGGAGGAAAAGGTAATAATTGTGTACAAAAATTTAAGAAAGACAGGATTTGTGGATGGATTTAAACGTTAGATATTTGTCAAAGTGAGAGATTGTATCTGTCTTTTGGGAGGAAAAGGTGAGAGGCACAAAAATTAACAATTTCGTCGGCCATTGCGGAAACTATAAATACAGCCCTCCCGGCCTGGATGATGATGATGAGTGGGGGGTTGGAAAAAGGAGAGAGACAGAAAGAGTGAGAGAATAACGAGGGGGCGGCAGAGTTTATGAGAGTGAGAGAGAAAAAGAGAAAGAGAGAGAGATGCTGTTGATAGAAACGAGGACCCCCGCTCGCTCCTCCGTCCCCCCGCGGTGTTAAAAAGTTCGATCAATATGAATATGCTTTAAAATGTGGATTTTATTTCAACAGGCTGTTGCGGCGCCCCCCTCGGCCCGGGAACCGCCCTCTCTTCCCGCGGAGTGAGAGAGCACTTCCGCCCCGGGACTTCCCGCAGTTTACATTTTAACCCCCCTCGTCAACCCCGTGGGCCGTAGCAGGAGGATGAGGACGGTTCGCGAGCGTCCCCGCATCTCCTCCCGCGCTCGCAGGATCCACGACCGCCCGCGCTCGCTGCCACCCCTCGAAAAACGCGCGCTCGCAACCGCACCGCCACCCTACCCTCCCAACCCCTCATCCACATCCACCCTCAGTTTTTGGTAATTTTGCAAACTCTTCCTCTCCACATAATATTATATTCATACGCGGGGTGGCTTAAATTACGTTATCAGCAATCGCGAAATGCGAACGTATCTCCCTCTCTGATTACACATTACGCAATTTTTGCCCTCGCGCAACAAACAGACTACAACAATAAAAAAAAAACGAGAAAAGGAAGAGCGGAAAACCGACCCAGAAAAAAAAAATATAATAAAATAAAACACACGTACACACTGGGTGGAACAAACATTAACGACGCCAGCTGCCCTCGCAGCAAACGCAAAATGCTGTGCGTACATATTTCTCTTTCTCTCTCCGAACACTTTTAATTTAATCATAAATGAAACAATTGATACGCTTCGAGCATCCGTGTGTGATTGGGGGAAGCAAAAAGCAGGTGGATGTGGTTTTAGGTCACACACATACGCACACGCACCCATACACCCAGAAAGACACAGCAATTCGGTCAAGTTTCATTCCAATGCTCCAAAGAGATTCAAAAACCGCACAAGAAATCTCAAGTTCGAATTGGAATTTGCATACAATTAATACATTAATCTAAATTTTATTCAATTCATGCACCTTTCAAATTAATCGATGAGTTAATTACGAAAAAATGTAGAATTAATATGTGATTTTACTTATTTTATGAAAATATTCTTCTATATAAAAAAACAGTGAAAAAAAAAATATTAATAAATTATAATTTTTGATTTAAATCAAAGAAAATGATATTTAAATTAGTTTGAAAACTAATTATTTTTATTAGTAAATATTAGTGGGTTTTCTATTTTTAGAAAATGTTTATTACACAAACAAATTAAAACCGTTCTAGTTTTAATACGTTTTCTGAAACCATAAAATATCTGAACGAAATTAGTAAAAAAGTTTTTGTCAATTTGATGTGAATTGCGTTTTTTAAATAAAAAAATATAGTTTAAGTAAATTTTTTACTTTAATGTTATTTGGAAATTCAAAAATAAGTTAAGTACTAATAATTTTCTTAAATTTTGATGATATATTGTCGAGTGTATTATATTAAAAATGGAGAAAAATTTTAAAAAAATCACAAGTATTAAGTCTTATTTAGGATCTATTCAGATTAACAATAATAAATTATTAAGGTAAAAAGAAATTAATTAAAGAAATACCTCAAATGTTAAACTTATAAAAAATAAATAAATGGAGAAGACAAATTTATCCAACTAAAGTCAACAGTAATCAAATTTACTTCAAGTCTTATATTATATATAAAATAAGAGAAATAAAGCATTACGATGACAAATAGATTCGTAAACCAAGATGACAAATAGACGTCGCTCAAATAAGTTCAAGGTTCGAGGAGAAAACTGGCAAGAAATAAAATAATCTACAGAGACTTTTTTGAATCTTTGATCAATAATAGAAGCCGCCGATGCTCGAGTTTACAACAAAGTAATACCTGTGTTAAAAAAATATTGTATGGAAATACCGTTTAGTAGCAAAAATACACGGTGAAGAATTCAAATAATTCATTGTGCCTTTTTTTAAGTAAATGCTAACAAATGTGTGTGTGCACAGACTAGGATTGTAAATATGATTATCTCCGAAGTGCACAGCCTAATGTGTTTAAGCTGAATGAACGACTTTCCTGATTCGCGATGATCAAATATTTATTCATTCAGTTTCATATAATTTCAATTTTATTTTTAGTAAATTTTATATTAAAATACTAAAGTGAAATTACAAAAGTATTATATTTATAAAATTATATTTCAATATTTTGATTAACAAATTTAAGACAATTTAAGAAAAACGTTTTTTTTTAAATAATTTTGCTTTAAAATTAATTTAAGTAAAATATTTTTTTAACAAGATTGTTATTTCCCAGTTGTAAGAAAATAATTAAGAAAAACGGACAAAGGAATGTTTTTGCTGGATCATATTTCAGGTCAACTATTGAAGCCTTAGATGCAATGTGCAAGGAGTAAATTGTTCGGTAATTGGAGATAGTTGTTAAGTTTTATAGAAAACAAGGGTTGTTTCATCTTACATAAATCTATACTCATTTTTCTTTAAAAACATTTTCAATATTTTTTTTTATATTTCAATTTTGTATAGATAATTTTGTACAACATTATAAATGATATTTAAATATTTTGAGATTTAATTACATTAATTAGAAAACAAGAAAATAAATGATTATAAATTTGAAAATAAAACGATTGATCGTGAATTAAATGCTGAAGTTAAGAAAATTTCTGAAAAAAAAGTTAGAAAATTTGTATGAGTTATGGACCCCAAAATTTTACTGTGACAAGGTAAAAATATGATTAATTAAATTCTTCCACCGTTTAAATAAAAAAAATTATATAAGTCTTGTCTTCTTAAGTAGTTTTTTTTTTTTATTTTTAGTTATTTTATTAAATTTGAATATAAAATACTTTGAAAATTATCAACCATGAAAGTTAAGATGTTGGCACAACTAAATTCTTGAATTTTTAAGTAACTTGAAATTAATTGTAGCAATTGTGATTTAGACCTTGTAAATGTATTAATATAAATAAAAATATGAAAAATGATGATGAACTAAATAAATAATAAATAAATAATTTCTTGTGTATTTTAAAAGTGGAATTGCAAAAATAAACTGCGAACACCGTGTGATAATTTTTGGATGAATAATAAATATTTGTTATTGCAATTGAAGGCTCCTTCTTTCATTACGAGTAATTGCATGCATTTAGTTCACAAGTTCATTAAAATGTGCATACACAAAATAATAAAAATTAAAATAATATAGCGAACTGACGAAATTATAGTCCTCCTTTCTCTTTCTTTCCATTTTTTTTTTGGTTTGTTTGGGGCAAGTTATTATTATTATTGCAGTCGCTCAGAAAAAGGAAGTATTTTGGTTTGGAAATGGGTTTTCGCGTGCAGCAAAAACAGACATAGAAAGTGTTTCTGTTTCTATATACAACCGTGTTGGTTGGAGAGTACATTGTACTTAAACTACAATAATAAAAAATTTAAAAATAGCGATCCACTGCTTAGACTTGCACATAACATATTTTTACGCATTGGGAATTTTAATTTTAGTTCGGGTAAACATTTTTTTTTTCCGCTCGGCAAGTAAAAATGCAACAAAAATGTGTGCAGGAGGAGAGAGGATGATGATGAGGTTTTGTGAAGAGGGAGTCGAGAGAAAGAGGCGAAATGTGTCTGTGCTTTGCAAAAAAAAAAGAAAAATAAAGGAAAGGAAAGAGGAGACGTGGCAAGGCAGGGCATGAGGAACGTATGCGAATGTATTTTTAAATTTAGTTGCGCGTTTGCTAACTATTATATTTTCGGGAGTCGGACTCGAGTTTAGCGGAGGCGGCTGAGGGGGAGGCGGCGGTCGCGCGGCCCCCCCGGTTCACTGCACCCTATTTGCATCGAAAATTGCATGCGATTTTATTATTCACTCACGGTTCACTTCGAATTAGCAAACATCAAAATATGTATAGTGTATATAAACGATTTATTCGAGAATCGCGGATCGCATACACTACAATCTTCAGACTTCCGAGATTTCCAATTTATCATACATTTAGTTTAATACAATTTCTCAAATATTTTAAATAAAACATTTAATTCGATTATTAAAATTCGTATTTTCAACGGCTATGACAATTTTAAGTCTTTCATAAAAATTGACAGTGACAGCTATGACATTTTTTAAGGTTTCTTATACGTCATTTTCAAAATTGACAGTGACACTTTGTGAGTGTGTATTTATTTTTTCAGAAAAATAATTCAAATGAATAAAAATTTGAAGCATATTCATTTATTGATTTTTATAATATTTCATATTTATAAGTAAATAATAAGTAAGAATTGACATTGACTATGCTATGTAATTTTTGAAGTTTTAACTGATATTTGACATTTTGAGAATGACATTTAAATTCGAATAAAAATATGTTTTAAAAAGAAAATTGACAGTGACAGCTATGTCACTATTATAAAGTTTTATATATACGTCATTTTCAAAATTGACAGTGACAGTTATGACATTTAAGAAGGTTTATTATGCGTCATTTTCAAAATTGACAGTGACACTTTGTGAGTGCGTATTTATTTTTTTCAGAAAAATAATTCAAATAAATAATAATTTGAAGCATCTTCATTTATTGATTTATATAATATTTCATATTTATAAGTAAATAATAATTAAGAATTGACATTTTTGAAGTTTTAACTGATATTTGACATTTAAATTCGAATAAAATATATTTTAAAAAGCTTTTGAAAAATTTCGAATTAGTACAAGTTGCAGTAATTTTCCATAGAAGTTAGCCTCGAATTAAATGCTAACCTTATAATGAAAACAGTAAGGTCATACAATTCGAAATATTATTCTTAATAAATTTATATATAAATTTTATCTAAAAAAAAATTCTGAATGAAACTCGTTCACATTATAAATAAAAATTGTCGTGTTTAATGAGCTAAAATTATTAATAAATAATAACGTGTAATTATCAAAGAGCATAACGTGAAGTTTTACTCTACAGCTACTTGTTGGGCAACGCAATTCGCCAGTTTTTTTTTTGTTATATACACACATATGCACACACATTTCGTGCGATGCATTCGGAAAACAAGGACGAGACGTCATTAGCGCGCATTTAGGTTACACAAAAATAATAATAATAACAGCGAGAGAAAAAAAGCAGAGAAAAGAATAAACGTGCACCGAAGGTTGCAGTATCCAACATGTTTTTTTCTTCTTTTGTGCATTTTCAGTGCGTTCACTAATTGCAAAGACTTCTGCGACATTAACGTGAAACTTTAAGACACTTTGCCCGGCATAATAATAACAATTAGTATTACTGTTCTTCGCTTCTCGCCAAACCAAATTATACAGCTGACTTATGTGATCAGGTTTCTTAACAATATCAATAATTAACGTTACAAACTTATAATGATAGAAAATTTTGTTGAAACATTAAAAAAAAAATAAACGCTCTACTTACTTTTTTTTGTTGTTGTTGCTGAATTATTTACAAATTATTATTGTTAAGATAAATTATCAAAAATAATTAGTGTAAGTCTGGATGAAAATATGTGCAATGAGTGTAAGTCTGAAATATTTGAAAATAAATTTTTACGCCTTTTTTAGTATTTTAATAATATATTTTTTTAGTATAAGATTATTTGCCTCTATTATTACAACATTTTTGGTGTAATAATTGAAAATGTATTGATTTTTCTGTGATTTTAAAATAATTTAATATTTTGAGTGTAGTAAGTCCGTAATGCACGGAATTATTAAAATTATTTCATTACTTTAAGAGCTTTTTACTGCAATATAATATGTTGAGTGTAAATCTTATAAAATACTAAGTAAGTCTTTAATATTTGATAATATTTTTACAGAAAAATAATTAAAATGTATAAAAATTTGAATATTTTTCTAAAGCATGTTCATTTATTGATTTATATAATATTTCGTATTTATAAGTAAATAATAAGTAAGAATTGACATTGACAGCTATGTCATTTTTGAAGTTTTAACTGATATTTGACATTTTGAGAATGACATTTAAATTCGAATAAAATATGTTTTAAAAAGCAAGTTGACAGTGACAGCTATGTCACTATTATAAAGTTTTATATATACGTCATTCTCAAAATTGACAGTGACACTTTGTGTGTATTTATTTTTACAGAAAAATAATTAAAATGAATAAAAATTTTAATATTTATCTAAAGCTTCTTCATTTATTGATTTATATAATATTTTGTAGCTTTTTACTGCAATATAATATGTTGAGTGTAAATCTTATAAAATACTAAGTAAGTCTTTAATATTTGATGATATATTGAAAATTTTTACCCTTTTTTATAATGAATTTTAATGAATATTTAATGTGAGTCTATGGGCTTCCAACGTTACAAACTTTTAGATATAATAGTTGAAAATGTATTGGATTTTTTTATATTCTTCGTGATTTTAACAAAATTTAATATTTTAATTGTAAGTCTGTAATACATGAAAATATAAAACTAATTTTGTTACTTTAAGAGCTTTTTACAATACAACATGTTGAGTGTAAATCTATAATAGTTGTATAATACTGAGTGTAATAAATCTTTAATTTTTGAAAATATATTGAAAAATTTTACGTTTTTTTTGTTGGTATTTTAATGAATTTTTAATGTAAATCTATGTGCTTTCACCGTTACAAGCTTTTAGATGTAATATTTGAAAATGTATTGGATTTTTCTCGATTTTTCGTAATTTTAAAAGAATTTAATATTTTGTTTGTAAGTCTGTACTTCACGAAAATATAAAAGTTATTTCGTTACATTAAGAGCTTTTTACAATACAATATGTTGAGTGTAATTCTATAATGGTTATAAAATACTGAGTGTAGTAAGTCTTTAATGTTTGAAAATATATTGAAAAATTTTACGTTTTTTTTTTGGTATTTTAATGAATTTTTCGTGTAAGTCTATGAGCTTTCAACGATACAAAGTTTTAGATATAATAGTTGAAAATGTATTGGATTTTTTGTTCAATTCTTTGTGATTTTAAAATAATTTAATATTTTGAGTGTTGAGTTGTAAAACATTAAGTCTGTAATATTTGAAAATATATAGAAAATTTTTACGCTTTTTTTTGGTATTTTAATGAATTTTTAACCCATAGACTGGTTTCCAAGCTTTTATTACATCTAAAATTTGAAAAATTGTTGGATTTTTTTTTAATTCTTTGAATGCTTGAAAATCTGAAATTTTAAAAGCTTTTTACAATACAATATGTTGATGTTATACCTAATTTTTTTTATTTGCGTTTCTGGTATACATTTTAATTAAGGATTTATGATTTTTAGATATTCTCATAAAACTGTTTAACTGCAGATTGTTGGATGTATTTGCTGAATGTGAAATAACAGGCGTAGCGAAAGCAAAAACAAATTTTACATTCCGCATATTAAAGAAGACAATTTAACCTGGGGCTTTTATTTAAATACGAGCTTTCGGTTTATTTCCTTTCCCTTCCCTTTCTTTTTATTTCTTTCTCTCTGTGCGTCTCTATAATAAGAATATTTTGGTGTGCGGATCGTATGCTTATGAAATATGAATATTGGATTTCAACTCGACAAAATAAAGGGAGAGACAAAAGAAAAACAGACTCCTCTCTCACACGCACTAACGCAGAGGGAAAAGAAGTTGAAGAAGAAAAGGAAAAAGGGAATATGTATTACACGTTTCCTCTCCGTTTTGCGCCGTGCCGGAAAAAGGAAAAACCCTCCCGAGTTCATGCGTTTGGGTGAAAGAAAAACCGGAGCACGAGGGCACGGCCCACTCATGTGATACCTGTTGGTAGCGGGACCTTGCATTTTTTTTTCATACCTATTTTTTTCTTTTTCTTCCCGTTGTTTATTTTATTTTATTTTTTCAACTTGTTCAACTCGCGCTTTTCGCCCTATTTATTTAACAGAGCTTTAATTATTTGCCTTTAATTATAGGAATTGTTTCTTTCGCAGCTTGTTTGTGCTTTCCTTTATTCTCATATCTTTTCACAACGGATGCGTGCACGTTGGAGGGTTTATTTGCCGCGGAACGTGAAGTAGCTGTAAAATTTATTTTCCCGTGTTTTATTATTAAATCCGAGGGGATGAAACGTGGCAAACGACGTATTTTATGTAATATCGTTCGCGCGGGCTAATTCCGACTACTCCACCCCCATCTATGCGAAAAATTACGCAACGCGAGGCGGAGGGATTTGCGAGCGCACGTGCCGACAAGGTGAACGCATTTATTTTTATTCTATTCCTTGTCTTATTTCTTCTTTATTTGTATTTGATTTTATTTTTGTAAATGCTATAATATCGAGTATAAATTGTGTGTGTGTGTGTGTGTATGGGCGAGGGAGGTGCGGGGATTTGCCGGCGGAGGAGGATGAGGCTGGGTGGGTTTTTCATCTGAACAAAGTAAACAAGAGTTGAACACGGGCGGGGGGGAAAAAAGAGGGCATACATAATTAAATCTGAAATAGAAACGTCAATACTCCCTCTGTACTCTGCATATCCTGCTGTTTAGTTCCTGCGAAACCACGCCTAACTTTTAAAATTCACTAATTCTGCGCAACGCACCGCCAGGAACCCCTCATTATATTGTATATATATATACATATATACTCTTCTGTGTATATATATATATATATTTTTACAGCATTAAAACCTAAAAATCTATAAATGTATATTTTCACAACCGCCCCCATTTCCCTGGTAACTCAGTGGCGGCGGCGGCAAATTAGTGAATCCTTGTGACGTGAGGGGATGATGTTTGATGCTGATGGTCGGGCGCCCCGCGCCGCTAGCATTGCCGCCCCCAACTCGCATCATCCCCCGCCTCCCCTCCCTTCAACTGAAATACGGGGTAGAGGAACATATGAACACACGCACACGTGTTGAGCGCGACGCGAATTACATCGCACCGGAAATTAGCTTACGATCTCTCGCTCGGAAAACAAAAAAAAAAGACCAGGAACATTTTCTACATTTCATGGTCGCACATTCAAATAAGTGTACACAACTCAATTAACCGATTGAAAATGTATTGATTACTTCAATTAATTCTAATTAGCATGTATTATCATCTTCTTCTAAAAACAATTTATTTCACATCCCTTACAGTAATAATCATATTATATTTCTAATTTATTTTAAAATTATATTAAAAATACTCGGTAATATTAAGAAAGCCTTATAGAATTTAGACCAACATTGTTACTTAACTTTTTTAGGACGTGGATTAGGACTTACAATAGTTTATAAAATATAATTCAACATTTGGATGAAATATTTTTTAATTATTTGAAAAAGCTTACATTGGGCCAAAATTAACTTTTAAATTAATTGAATGAATTTCACAAAATGAAACATTTCTTCATTAAATATTTTATTATCAAACTAAAAATTCTTAAATTAAAGCAAATAGCTAAATATTGATTAATTAATTCTATTAATTCAATTCTAAAAACAATTTATACAATAAATTTAAAAATATAATACAACTCTAGGATGAAATATTTTTAATTTCTTTAAAAAGTTGCTTACATTGGGCCAAAATTAACTTTAAAATTGTATGTACAATATTTTATATAAAATTTGGGTTAGATAAATTAATTTCAATTATTAGTAAAATTTGCCTAGATTGGACCACAATGAATTTTACAAAATGAAACATTTCTTCATTAAATATTAAATTATTAAATTAAAAATTCTTAAATTAAAGCAAATAACTATAATATTGGTTAATTTAGAATTAGGTGAATTATATTCAATTATTTTAATAATTAAAATATTTTTAATTATTTTGAAAATTTGCGTTTATTGGACCAGCATTTCTTCATTTAAAAACAGTTCTTGGGTTTTCTATAATTGACTATAATAATAGTTTTAATTATATTAAGTTTATAAATTATATTTTAAATAAATTACAAAAAAGTTCTTTGTGGAATTTTGTTGAAAATTATTGTAAAAAAATTTGAATTAGATATTTTTTTAATGTAAGTCAATAATGTTTAAAAATATGTAAGAAATTCTTTCAGTTCTTTATGATTTTCTAACAATTCAACTGAAGACTGAATTATTTCGATTCTTTTTGGGCTTTTAATAACACAATATTTGTAAGTCTGTAATAGTGGGAAATATATTCGAAATAATTTTGATTCCTTTTATTATTATTTTTTTTTTAAACTGTAATGTTTTGTCAAAATTAGAGTTGAGAGAAACTTTTTCAATTATAAATAAAACTAGTTATAAAATGCATGTTTCAATAAAGATTATATTTTTACAATGGGCAACAACTGTTAACAAATCTTAAACAAATAACATTCTGAAAACAAAAAATTGCGACGTACTGCTTCTTTTAATCCTAACGCGAACTAATTTTTTTTTAGAGACGCGCTATTTTTAAACTTTAATGGTCATTCTGAACTCTGGCGAAACAACAAGACGAGATTTAGTGCACGTCATTTCAGGTAATAAAGATACAGAGTTATTTCGAAAACCGAACAGATCAATGCACGACAGAAACAAATTATTATTATTTTATTTCGAGTTTCAGTCTGTGCATCATTTATTTATTGATAAAACTTGTTGATTTAATCAAACAAAAACAATCTTAGCTATAGGAAACACAAATAAATAAATAAATAAATAAAACGGAACGACAGAGGTGGAAACAGTTATCTATTTATTTATTTTTAAAATTCCATCTATGCAAGTCAGAATTTTTATAGCTGTAGATTATTTTTCGCTTAGATTAATTGAATTATTTCATTTACAATTTGCTTTGTTTGTCATAAAAGAAGCGTTACTATTTTATTTTGACGTCATTTTCTTGCTGTTGAGGTTATGTTAGTTTTGTTTTTTTAATTACGTAAAGTGGAATATCAAATTTAATGTTGTAATATTTTTATTTTATAAAATTTCGTTATTTCCTAAATTTTGTCCATCAAATATTTGTCTGTTATTTAATCTCTTTTTTTTAATTAAATAAATTAAAATTAATATGTACTATTTCTATTTATTTGCATTTTTTGCTGGATGCGGTCCTGTTGATGGTCCTTGGCGCAACCTGGTTTAAGCAACAAAAAAAGGCATGATTATTACATACAGGAGCAGGGCATTACATATAAATAATGTATACAATATATTTTTCAGAATTAATGTATTCGCCATTGTTTTCTTGTATAATTCACCAAAAATAATAACAAGAAAAAAAAATAGTAATGCAGACGAAATAACTCGATTAAGGAACAATTTACAATGTAAGTTTCATCTGTCTACTTCAATATTCGAGATGGAAATAAGCCCTTCTCCCTTTTCATTAGGATCCAATTTATTAGCAAACATTGCTATAGAGATGTCCAATGAAATGCTTTCATCACGCGCGCGCTCCCCGTGGCTTGTGTCTACGTGCTCGCTATTAGTCCACCTTTGATGTAGTAGATCCACGGGACTTTAAAATATTTTATCAAATACTTTCTAGCTAATTGAAATACTGATGAATCGCATTCAGTTTGAGCTGAATTATTCGCTGAATTGTTCATTAATTTCCCCCATTGACGCCGCATTTGCATTTCAAATTGACTCCAGAGCACACAAACACAATTCTTTTGCAAATTGGTTTGTTCGTCTCTCTTCTTGTTTCATAAAATGAAAACTTATTTCTTTTTTTATAAAATCAAAATACAATTATAACTTTTACCAATTGATTCGTTGAGATTTTAAGTTCGTAAAATGAAAATTCAATTTTTTTACAAAATCAAAATTATATTTAATCCAAAAATAACATTATTACAAAAAAATATGTACTAATATGCAAAGATATCATACGAAATCATTTTTCAAATTCTTTACATAATATTCAAACAAAAATATTTTGTAATATTAATATTATTTTTAGTTCGTAATATAAAAATTCAATTTCTACAAAATCAAAATAATATTTAATCCAAAAATTACATTATTAGAAAAAATATGTACTAATATGCAAAGATAATAGATATTTTTTTTTTCACACGTTATCATTTTACAAATTGTTTTTATGATTGAAATTCTTTCTAAATTTCGTAAATCGAAAATTTATAAAGTAAGAACTTATTTTCTATAAACTGTAATAACATTATTTGCTAAACTTAATCATTTTTTAAAAATTTAAATAATATTTAGAATTATAATAAGAAAAAATCAATTATTCGAATAGAAATAATTTAATTATATTAAATTAATTATATTTAAAAGTTATGTCAATTGTAATAGAATTATTTCGTTTTATTCATTTGAATGATAACTTCATTTTTTTAACAATTTTAATTGAAAATGCAGCAAAATATTTTTTTATGTTAAAAAAATTATATATTCGATGAAGCGCAGAAAATAATGCGTTCCATAATCAAAGCTAATGGATATTAAAATTAATTTCGTTCTGTAATTGAAAGGCCGGAGCCGAAACTGCGATTTTATGAAATTAATTTAAAATCGCAATCAATGCAAGTCGATGTGTGCATGTTTCATGATTATGGAACGGGGGCGGGGTGAGGATTGAGAGGGGGAGTTGGAGTTGGCAGGAAGCACGGGGGCGGCGAATTGCCCACTGGAAATTCTATTTATTATTAAAAGCATTTTTACATTTGCTAAAAAAGCTAATGGGAAATTGTAATTAAAATTTAATTAATTTAAAACCACTCCGAAAAGTATACAAAATTTGTCCATTAATTACCGACCGAATTAATATTGAAATCATTAATATGTTCGAGGAAGCGGTGCGGCGGGAAAAAGAGAGAAACTAATGAAATAACGGAAATTATGAACTGAAAAAAAAAAAAAGTAATGCACGTAAAGCCCGATCGATCATTGAGTTGAAGAATTACATAAATAAATATATTTATATATAATATAATATATAAATGTACGCATTTATATTACTCTCCCTGTTTCCGAGATACAAAAGTGTGCGTATTTTTTATATCTATATATTTCTCCTAACGTTGTGCTGTTGCTCTCCCTGGTGACCTCCGGATCTCGTCTCACCCCCGCGCCTATCGCGAAACCGACTCCCGCTCCGAACCCCCGGCTCCTTTTCCCTTTCTATTCCCCTCAGTATTTAGGGGAGTGCGTTGTTGTATGGGCGCCCATTTGATAAATTTTAGCATAGAATTTTTTCGAGCCGTAATGAGGAAATTATTTATTTAAAAAGGAAAGTTTTTCCCTCCCGCTGCGAGAGCCCAGAAGTGCGAGGAGGTGGGGGTGATGGGGAGGAAATGAGTCGACGGGGTTCGATCAATAACTTTGATTAATTAATTTTAAATTATCGCTGCTTGCTGAAGAGCGGCCCGATGTGGAGGATGAGGGGGTAGATGAGGTGGAGGAGGAGCGGAGAGAGGATTCGGCGGCGGCGGCGGGAGGACGTTGCGAACGAGGGGTGGGTCGGGGTGTACGAAATAAAAGCGCGAGCTTTTATCCAGATCTGGTTTCATAAAGTATTGATTCATAACATTTAGGGCACACTTTCTAACAGGATGAAAGACCGTAACTAAACAAGGAAAGAAGCGTGGTTGTGTAGGTAACCAGCAGATGGATGGATCTTAACATATTTTTTTCATTCATTTACATATAATCAAAAATATACTTAGTAATGGATTTTATTATCATTTCAATACATCAATAAAATAACAATATGTACATTCACCGGTAAAAGTAAGTTTTTAATATTTTCCCCAAAAACTTAATGCAGTAGAGAAGAAAAAATAGTTGGAAACCCAAGAAAACCACCAAAACATAACTATTTGAAAATATTACAAAAATGTCTTGGCATCAGCTAGATTAATTTTAATAATTATTTTCTTCATTCACTTTGAGATTACAGCAATTTTTTATTTGACTATTTTTCTTATCAACATCAAATCAACAGCCAATATACAAAATCTTAAAAAAGTAATAAATATGTGCGTTAACTGGTCGAAGTAAGTATATGCAAAATTTATTTTATTTTTATAACAAAAAAATAAAATTTAAAAAATTAGTAAATTTATACATTTACTGGTTAAAATAAGTATTTTTTCTTTTCGTTAAATTTATACAATTTTTTATAAATCCATAATCACAATTAGAAGCAATACTAACGTTACCCTTGGAATAAAAGAAGCATTTTGATTGATTTCTTATAAAAGGATTCAACATGTATAAATCTTTATACTTATTTTTTATTGGATTATATCGATGCTGTAATAGAGTTATTCTAGTATTTATTATAAAAAATCTCATTTAAAATATTTCCATTACGAAATAAATAAAATGAGTTATAAGTTTTCAGTTAAATTTGTAGCGTCCTTGAAAAATTCGACGGGCGAAATTGAAGTGGTGGCGTCCTTAGCAACCCCTCCGCGTTCATAGCAACCGAAGTAATTCTATAGTTACGGACTTTAATAATGAAATTATCTGATGATAAAAAATTACTTAAATTATATTAAAATATTTTGTTTATTTCTTTGTTTCAATAATTTGATTGGCAAGAACATCCTTAGAAACCCACTTCTAAGTAACTCTTATAAAGAAATAAGACTTATCTGATGATGGGAAATCTTTGATTTGTATGATTTTTACTTACATTTTCAGTGTCTTTGAATAATTTGACATTGACGTCACGTAGCAACCAAAGTAATTCCATAGTTACCGATTAATTAAATAAAACTTCTCTGATGATGAAATATATTACATTTTGTAGTAAATGTCCTTGAATGATGATTCGTACTTAGCAAGCGTCCTTAGCAACCCTTCCGCGTTTGTAGCAACCAAATGAATTCTATAGCAACCGATGTTTATAATAAAGTTATAAACCTGTAATAAAATAATATGTTTATTATGATTGTGCTGAAATCTCTGAAAAAATGAAAATACCTTTTATAATTGATATTCGTGAAACATTTAAATAAAACGCGTTTGAAATATGAACGTTGTTTCGTTGGGAATTTGTAAGAATTTAATATGCATAAATATAAACGGGAATATTACTTATTTTTAAATTGCGGAAATGATTTCCTCCCCCCGAGTTTATTAATAAAACTTTCCTCTCTCTTCGTTTCATTTTCTCTTTTTTTAAGTCTATCGTTCCCGCTCACTTTATCTGCGTATGCATGGTGTGCTTAATATTCTCAAGTAAATAGAAATTTCTGATTTAAAAGGAATTTATTTCCTTTTGCAGGAATTGAAAACGTTTCCCGTAAAATGTAATTAGAATCAGGAGGTGGATGAAAGGAAGGTGGGAGGGTGAAGGAATGGAAGGAGGTGGCGTACATAAAGAAGTGAAGTAGGAAGGAGATGTAATAATAAAAAGGATAATTAAAAATTCCTTTTCATTTGTGTCCTCCGCGAAATTCCAGCCGTTGTTTTCCTAAAGTCCTTTTTTAATGTCAGTATATATATTGTGTGTATGTGTATAATACATTTATTTCGTTGGGAGTTTGAGGTGATGGAGATGGTGGAAGAGGAAGAGGAGGAGCGCAGAAGAGGTCAAAGAATGAGATAGAGATGAAGCAGAAGATGATGATGATGCTTGGGTACCTTTGTACCGTTACTCACCTAACAATATAATCAATCGAATCCTCCATGCAGAAAGGGGGGGGGGGGCTGTGCGGCTCTCCTTTTTCTTCGGACAGCTCTTCCTGAAAACTGAAAGAGACGGAATCCGATGGACGACAGGCCGCGTCCGTGTTTTGCACATACATGCATGTATTGTACACACATATATATTTCGCAAAGAGAAAACGATGCTGCTCGGCCGTATTAAAATGCTTTTCCCCTCTCGCCACCCTCCGCCGCCCCGACGTAACCTTATTATTGTGTAGCCAATTTTTCGATGCATCATTATTTATTGCTCCGGACCAAACTTTCCAATAAGCATCTTTTTTTTCCTTTCCTTTCGGTTCCGACGAGAAATTTCTTTGAAACGCGCATTCCGTGGTATAATACAAATGAAATATTGATTTGGCTTATACATATATATATATGTATTATATTTTGAAATCCCTCTGAATGATGATGACATAGCATTCGCAATTTGCGACTATGGACTTTCTTTGTTCACGCATTTAACTTTTTTTTTCGCAAATATCGATTTCACAGTTCATTCTCACTTTCTTTCTACCAATTAAAGCAATTTTTTCAATAATTTGTTAATTATGATATTATTGGATTAAATATATTAACTTTAGATTAGTTCAGCAACATTTTCAAAATCAAATTTATTTACATTTTATAACAAATTGTATAAATATGTAAAAAAAAATGTTATAAAAATAGTTTCTAGTATTGAAGAAATGATAAGAAAACTCATGATTTCTCTATGACACATTATTAGTAAAAATTTAGAATATAATATAGTAACTTTAATATAAAATAATTAGAAGTCAAGTACTGATATAAAAATAATGATTAGTTCGATTGTTAAAATAAGTTTGATTAAAATAATTTTTAGCAAATTTTGTGTAAATTTTTTTATAGAGTAGTAGAAAATTTTTCCTTTTATGACATAATATTAATAAAAATTAGAATGTAAGTTAGAAAAAAAGTAATTAATTTAGAAGTATTGATAGACAAATATTTGTATATAAATTGGATCATATTAACGTCTTTATATTAAATTTTCATGACAACGATACCGTCAAGAAATTTATTAAAAATTCTTTAGAAAATTAAACAGTATTTTATGACAAATTGTAAAAATAATAAAATGTTTCTAAAATTGATAAAAACAGTAACGCTTCTTTTATGACATTTAATACTGTAAATTTAGAATTTAAAAAATATTTTCTAGTATTGAAATAATTATAAAACACAGACGAATCGTCTGATTTTTTAAATAAATTGAATAAAATTAGTCATATTTTTGTTTTATTTATTATTGTGCAACGTTTCTTCTGTGACACATTATTAATAAAAACTTAGAATGAAATTAATTATATCTTTTGAATGCGTGGAGCGATTTCGATGAAACTTTAAATGGATACTTCTAGGAGCAATCCAAGCATTTTGGCGTAGAAAGAATTTTCAATTCTCGCTTAGTTCAAGAAATAATTAATAAAAATAACAAATAATTCTTGATTAAAATTGAATTATTTTCTATCCTAAAAATTATCTGAGTTCACCATGTAGCTTTATAGATGCTTAACGTTAATATGAATGTTCATTTTTTAAAATCGGATCGGTAGAACTGTAGTTACAGCGCAGAAATTTGCGTGCAAAAGAATGTAACTTTAATATAAAGTAATTAGAAGTAACGTAATGATTAGAAGTGAATAAAAATTAGTCCTATTGTTAAAATAAATTCGATTAAAGTGGTAGAAAATAAATTAGTAA
Source organism: Nicrophorus investigator (assembly GCA_963457615.1). Classification (NCBI taxonomy): domain Eukaryota; kingdom Metazoa; phylum Arthropoda; class Insecta; order Coleoptera; family Silphidae; genus Nicrophorus; species Nicrophorus investigator. The sequence continues at coordinate 24,929,861 of OY735143.1, forward strand.
AATTTCTTTTATGACATAATATTAATAAAAATTAGAATCTTAGAAGTTAAAAATAAAGTAATACATTTTGAAGTATTGATAGAAAAATATTTGTAATTTGTAATTATATAAAGTGATAGAAAACTAAATAGTAATGTTTCTTTTATGAAACATTATTAGTGAAAATTTGGTATACAATGCAGTAATTTGAAAATAAGTAACTAGAAGTTAATGATTGAAAAATAAGGATAAGTTCGATTTTAAAAGTAAATTGTATGAAATTAGTCTTATTTATTTTGAAATACATTGAATTAAATTTTATTATTCTTTATATGTTATAGAATATTGAATTGCCATAAAATATTTAATTAATAATTATTTTGTATTATTATAATAAGTCCTAATTGAAAATGAATGTAAATAATAATAAGTATTGCTTTATTTAACACTCGTTTAGCAAAGCGTTTATGTAAGACGATATAAATGCATATGAGTTAAACAGAGTGGATAAAAGCAATTAATAACTTAATAAACTTGCAGAAATTATAGGTTCTTGGCGGATTAACAAAAAGATCATTAGTATTAAAGAAAATCTGATAAGTGCACGATATACTGCAACTACGTATGGATGGAAGGCTTGCTTACAAACATAATGAGGTAGGGAGAATGCTGAAAGAACAACTAAATAGCAGCGGCAAAGCACATCCTCGCGCCGCAATCAGATCGTCTTGCATCGCTACCGAACACCTGTCAAAAAGGCAAAATCAGAATTATTAAAATTTAATATATTTTTCGTTATTTGTAATCGATACAAGTAAAAATATTTAAGCATTCATATGAGAGAGATTCTAAGCTTCGAACTGAAACGCTTTCACGACCATGAAAGCAAAATAAATAAGACGCGTAGACTAAACTTAACCGTTCCATTTACTGAAAGCGAAGAAATAAGGTCTGCTTTGTATATCATACATCTCAGATTATCTCATTGCATTTAAAATTAATTATATAATTATTTTTTTCTACTTTTAATACAATTTCAGCAATTTTTGTAACGCATTTATAAATTTTAATTTTCTTTTAATCCAATTTTCTTTTAAAATATTATCATTGCATTTATTTTTGCTGAAAAATACTGAATACAAAAAATGGGGTGTTTCGAAATTCAAATCGGATTGATTTATAAGCGAGAGCAATTTGCATAATGAAGAGTCGCTCCGAATTAAATACTTTCCTGCTCAAAAGTGGATCGATTTGAACGAGAGAAAAAAAAAATTAACTGTAATCGGAAGGCGTAGGCGGTGTTTTTATTATCCTCGTTTATTTTTTGTTTTGCGTTGTCGCTTGATCCTGGCCGAGTCCTTTGTTTGCCTGTTTTATCTGCAAATCTCTATTTGTTTCCATTTGATTTACGGTTCGAATTTACATTTCGAGGGGTTTAAGCGGTACGAAGGGGATGTGTGCGAGCGCGGGGGTTCGGTTTGGTTTTGGATCGGAGTGTTGCGAGAGAAAAAAAATCGTCACATTAATTTATGAAATATTGCAAATTATTACCCGAAATAGATTCAATTTAACAATGAATAATAAATCGCCGCCGCTTTTTGGGATAGGGAAATTTATTGCCATCAACCAATAAATATTAATCGAAATGTATTACGTTATTTATTGGTTGGGAATTGCAAAAAATGTGTGAGCTGTATGAAGAGGAGGAGGAGGTGGGATTGCATGTTGTTGATGATGATGAAACAGTCGCACATTTGGAAGTAAAATCTGGTTTGCTGGTCCCATGTGGTTGTGGTTTGGGTGGATGCATGTGAGAACGGTGAAGACAAAGTGAATTGCATGTAGGTCAATGCATAAAATATCCTATTGAAATTTGGCTTCGGATCGGCTCCGTGGAAGGAGATAAAAATTGCGAACGGCGGGGCTCGCACATAAAGTTTGCAGCAACTAAAAAACAGCTGGCCCTCCTCTCCATTAACTCCTTTTTTGCTGCTGCTCCTCTTTCCCAATTCTGTATTTAGTCTACTCTAAACTTTCTCGTCGCTCTCAAACTGAAGCTGCGTATATGTCTGACTGGAAGGATGAAGAAGAAGAAGAAGTAGAAGGTTGGTAGGTTGGATGGATGGATGGATGGATGTGGATGCGTGCAGGGAGGAGGCGCGGCCGACGAAAACGCAGAGGAATAAATAAATAAATAAAAGGCGATTTCTCATCTCGCCTGTTTATTATTGTTATTAGCGCAGACCCCATCCGATCTTTAAATAATTTCTGATTCTTGCACACATGACACATTTTTATAGGCAACTTTCGAATATGTCTCTCCTTCCTACCATCCACCAATGGCTGTTGCTTTTGCTGCTGCTGGGACTAAGAAGATCGGCCTCACTGGTAAAATGTAGGCGAAACCTGCCCACTTCTGCCAAATTATAACTTGCTTACAATGAGCGTATTTATTGGACATTTTATTACCTTTTCACCTGCTGCTGCTTCTCCTGCTGCAGACCATCGCGCATACTGCATTCGCGTACTCCTTTCCAAACAACCTCCACTTACACAAGAATTGCAAACCCATTATTTTATTCAAATTTCGCACAAACTGATTACATGCAAAATCAAAATCTTCAATCTAAACGCAATTTTAAGTATTCTACTAAAACAATGCAAATATAAAACAATAAAATCCATGTATTTCATCTAAGAAATTTTATTTATAATTTATTTTATATTGAAAATTTAAAAAAAAAACTTCATTTTGAATAATTAATAGAAGAAAATTAAGAAATCTTAATTAATTTTGATTTTAGTATTAAAATATTTTTAAAATATCATTTTTTAAGACAAGAAAAATCTATTATTTTTCTATACTATTACTAACATTTCTGAGTATTTGAAATTACACATCAATATTCATATTTGTTGAAATTATTTAAAGGAAAGGAAAGATTTTAGTAAATTAAAATATTTATTATTTACTCATTTTTGTTGGTCCTAATTTGGGATTTAATATTTGAAAAATTTTCATTTCTTTCAAATTTAAATTGTTTTTAATAATTTTTTCATTCCACTTTTTGTAAACATATTATGATCAAGTTTTACATATAAATTTCTACTACTGTTTTTTTTTTTCTACTATATATATTATGTCAATTTAAAATTTACAACTAAAAATAAGAACTGTAAATTATTATCTTATAGGTGATAAACTTTAATTTAGGCTAAATTTTGTATACTCGTTTATGTATTTTTTTATGTCTTCTCTAATTCTACATTTCCTAAATTCTTGAACACAAAATGATGTGCATCAGTATTTTAAGAAGTTATAACTGCGGAGTTATCACTAAAAATATAGAATTTATAGTCTATAAGTTAAAAAATTAATGACCAATAGTTAAACCTCTTCTTAGAACAAACAATCTTGGTATCATATTTATTATCTAAATCAGCGTTTCTCAAACTATGGGTCCAGTTAAATTTTTAGTGACAACTGTCATCTTTAATCAAAGTGTCAAAAAATAATAGGTTTCGAAATGACAGCTGTCATCTTGAATGAAATTGTCAAATTTTGTATCTTGTAAACTATTGGATTTAAGAATTACGACAAACAAGTATGTTTCCTCTACAAAAGATGTAAATTAGTCAGTTCGAGTTGCTGAAAATATTTCTAAAAATAAAAATAATTTTATTATATTGATTAATTTATTATATAGTATAAAAATACTCACCGTAACTATAAATACATTTTTTTTGCTAAAATTAAGAAATTAAGTCGAATCGGTTTTCTAAAAAAAAATAACTTTATTATATTGTTTAATTTATTATATAATATGAAAATACTCACCGTAACTATAAATACATTTTTTGTTGCTAAAATTAAGAAATTGAAATAAAGAAACACATTTTTAAACCACATTTTTATTTAATTCGCTTATGAATGAATGAATTAATGGATGAGTCTCACAAATCAATTCTAAGATTTAAAATCTGCGTTGTTTCTTGTCCCATATTCTTGTATTTTCTGTTTTACATCATGCATTTAGTAAAAACTAATGAACTGTTAACACTTTAAGCCCGGCATCAAAAAAGAAATATATTCGTATTCTGCTCCACATACATCGATTATAAATTACAGCACATTTATTAGTAATAGTATTATGATGATAATTATGATAAAGTTCGCTATTATAGTTAATAATTCCTTTCTTCTTCTATTTTAGCACGAGACTTGAATCGCAACGCCTCTACCCCTTTGCCTCCACCCCTGGCAACAATCACAAGAAGCAAAGGGCAAAACCAAGACTGAAAGTGTTAACGAAATTTAAAATTTCATTTTTTTTTTTTGGTTCCCTTTTATATTATTTCTTCCTATTTTTTATTCCCTTTTCCAAGTTTTAAATTTTATTTAAAATATTATATAATATAATTCATTTATAGTTTCATAACTTACAATATATATATATATCATCTTTGTATTTTTTTTTCTCTCTTCTCATTCTTTGTATTAGATTTATTTTAGTGTATAATTAATTTTTTATACCCGCATAATGTGTAATAATAATAATCTCCGCTAAAACTCGCTTATTCCTTCAACTATATACAATTCACAATTACAACCCATTCAAATATAACTTGCATTAATATTTAATTCATCTTTTAATTCATTTCTCGAATGATCACAATTTTTTTCCCCCTTCAAATCTAAACAAACAACGTTTCGACGATCCAAGAAAATCCAACAGTTAAAATCCGAATTCTCGTCTAGACTTTTCGTTGTTGGAAATGCAAGTGTTTTTTTTTTTTAGGAACTTTTGGTTTCTTTCGGTTTATCGCTCTCATCGGATTCCAGCAATTGGACTTTCGTTGATTCGCCTCACTAAAAATTAATACAAATAATTCTAAATTACATAACAGAAACACCTTAAAATATCTATTCTCACTATAAAGAAAAAACAGTTAGAGTTCCCTTTACTTTTGCTTACAAATAATAATAATACTGATAAAAAGATACAATCACAATTTTTCAATTTCTTTATGTTCATTAAAATAAGATCACTTTTTGTACATGCACCACACATATCTTTGTCTTTTTAGTATTATATTTTATTTATTTTTATATATTTATATTTTTCCTATACTTGTGCTTGACACGACTAACTAAACTACACCAGCGTTTCTCAACCTTTTCTCCCTAAAGCAGTTGACAAAAGCTTTGACACAAAATGACAGCTGCCATTTCGCGATCCAATTTTGTGTGGGTTGAGAAACGCTGCTCTACGAAATCTGGACAAACTACGAAATCAATAAATATTATTAGTTTTTGAATCAATATACAATTTACAATAAGGACGGTCGTATAATTAATTATTTCACTTACTAAAACAGTAAAAAAAGAAAAACGAATTAGGCAGGCTCTAACATATTTGCTTAAAGTTGTCTCTAAATGAACGTAACGGGAATCTAATACCGAATGCGAAATTGTTCAATGTTTAGAGCAAATCGAGCAATTTTCCTGCGCATTCTTCGAATGCTAATGTTGTTTATTCCATCGGAATCTCTCGCCTATCACATTTTTTTTATTCTTCTTCAACACATTTCTCGCTGTTCCTTTAATTTCATATTCTGAAAGAGTCTATCTGCAGCGGAATGTAGGTTTTGCATGGCCTAGCCCACTCTCGCTGCATTCTTTTAACATTTAACTTCCAAATAAAAAAAAAAAGAAGAACTTTTCCCATTATTTTTACAAGAAACAAATTTATTATTTCTACAAATATTCGTTATAAATTGAAATTTTGATTAACTTGTTCTAAATAAATAATTTATATATTTAATAAATTTAAAAATTTATTACTTCCATATACTTTATATATGTTTCCATTAAAATTAATGAAATGAAATAGTAATGTGATATAAATGATATTAAATTTCCTTAAATTAATTGTCTGTTATAATGTGTCAACAAAGATATTAGAGCCGAAATTCGTAAACCCCTCGCATATTTGTATAAAATAAATGGCAAATATAATGAATTTGATTCACAATTTGTACCCTAAAAGAATGTGTTTTTTTATGCACGCGAAACGTCATTTTATAACAGCAGCAAACGTGCAGCGCAGAGACACACACATTTAGATGAGTATCTGCGGGCCATACTGGAAACGCTTTTAAAGACACCAAAAGCTGATGAACAAGATGATGATCTCCGCACCACGGCGATGTTTATCTAATTGGTGGATAAATTTATGTACATCCAGTGTGAGTTTACGAATATAAATATGAGGAACAAAACGTTTCCAATTAATTAGTGACACACACAAAAAAAAATTGTAATAAAAAAAAATACACCCTTCAAAAGTTATGTATTTTCACTCCCCTCGTCCCACGGCCAGTATTTACATAATAATAAAGTGGAGCTAATTAATTGGTCGGGAATGTTTCTCGAGCGATTCTGATCAATTTACAAAAATAATAAAAATCAACAGCTGCGCTTCTTCCTTAAAAATATTATAAAGCCATCCCCAAAAACTGAAAGAGCAAAAAAATGCTCTGCAGCAGTGGTTATTATATGTATTATTTTGTATTCCACGCGTCCTTCTTTTAGTTTGATTTATACAACTACACCTTTCAATTAAAATTGTTCCCAGCCTTCGGAGAGCGAAAACTGTTAATGATGCAATTGCGAAATTGTTATTTAAGTGAGCCAGGTGTGTTTATGTGTATGGTAAGAAGAGGAGAGTCCGAGAATACTGGAGTTCGCGTTTCTAAGAAGACTCCAGCGATCTTCCTCGTAATTTTCATAAAAATATTTTTTGGGAGGAACCATATAGTATATGTAGTATGTGTGTGCGCTCGGATCGCATGTTGGAATAACCTGACTTGACCCATGGGTCTTTAAACTGTAATAAAAGGACAGAACAGGTTTCGCACTCTTCTTGCACCTCTTCTCCTCTTCCTCCTCCGCCTCACCTACCCAAAAAACTAAGAACCACAAAACGAGCAGCAGGAGGCGGCCGGTTCGACGGAGGACGACGGGAGGAAGATGAGGCAGGAGCGCAGTTTACACCCTTCCAAATAAAACAACGTCAGAAATTAAATTGATACCTACAAATATTTGCATGGGATGCCAACGCCTCCTCCCGCTCCGACCCAAAACGGAGTACAACAAACCGAAGAATTCCTCGCAGCTGCCCCCGAGATGAAGAAGCAAAAAGAAAAGAACAAGAAGGACAATCGAGCGAGATTTATATGGGATCGGATGCCTTTTGTTTTGCGCTCGTCACCGAGCGAACGGCTCAATCATCTCCGGTGGCGTCGCCCGATCTAATTTGCTCCTCGACATCCTCCACCCGTTTCACGGACAAATCCGAAAGCAACGGGTCCATCTGACCGGAAGTCCTGGGACTTTTGTAGACGGCAGAGGTGATCTTCGGTTTGCTGCTATCCTCCAGCTTCTGCGGCGGTTCATCATTGATGTAACCGCTGTACGTGGGATAACCGTAGAAGCCGTTATCGTATCCTTGCTGATTCCCATAGCTGTAGCTTCGATTGGCCAAGCTCTGATTCGACTGCGATAGTCCGGTCCTGCACGTAACCATCTCTTGGACTTCAGGGGAATCTTCTCCTGAATCCCCGGAATCCTCCTGATAGTAACTGTCCCCAAGCTGATCTTCCTCGCTGTCCCTAAACAATAAAAAATTATATAAACTGAACAATCTGCAAGAATAAATAGCCTCACGTGTCGGGTTCGTTGTGCACAAGCGCGCATTGATGTTTCTGATGCCTGTAATTATAGTTAGCTCCTCTCACATCGTCAGCCCCATAAGCTCCGCCGCTCGGACTCCTCCTCACTCCCTGCTGCACCTCAACCACGAACACGCTATCCCTCGCACCTGGCGAATACTTCATAGTGGTCTCTCTGCTATCCTCCTCGATATCCTAAAACCAAAGAGCGACACGTTACCAAAATAACCCATTTCCAACAAATGCGAAAAACAATCAAGGCAATAGCACTAAAAAAATACTATAGTTTTACGTAAAGGTTACACACAGAAGAAGCAAGTTTTTAATTTGATTTGAAAAGCGAAGAAGAAGAAGGGTATACAGTTAGGTGGTAAAACGGTTTTTTCATTTTGGAAGTGAGTGAAACACATAAATTAAAGTCTGACTTTCATACGTTTCTCTCCTCTGTCTCTACAATTAGATGATTATTCTTCAGAGTCATAGTAATGATACTTCCATTTGTCGTCGAATGACTGTTGCCGGTTTCTTTGATGCCATTGGTGATGGCCCCGTCGCAGATTTCCTCGGCGCTATTGCACACGTGAGACTCGACCAGCTGAAAACGAAATTACATAATTCCAAGTGTAACTCAAAATTGCACATCATCATCATCATCATCAGAACATTGTCCAATATTTCCGGGTCACTCTTGCGGTGGCCTTACGTTTTTTTTTGTTCTGACAGTCATAACGGTACACACAATTATATAATGCGGTAATTCGCCAAAAAAATAATATATATATTCAAATTGCTCGTACTTTTATATGCGGATAATTTCGAAGCCCGGAGTCAAGAAACAAACAAAAAAATAAGAGAAAAAGAAAGAGAGATTCGCTGGAAAAAAGCGCATGTAAATGAGGTTTGCGTGATGGCATTTCAATGATAACATTTGTTACGAACCCTCGGAAACAGGGACTGAATGGCCTGCTGCTGCTGTTGCTGTTAGTACACCTTCATCGGGAAAGGCCCAATTTGAATGAAATAAAATGAGAAATAATAATGCAACAAGAAAAAAAATAATGAAGAAGAATATGGACGAGGAAGAGGAAGCACGAAGAGGAGAAAAAGGTGGATTCGAGAAGGAGGACCAAACAAAACAAAAATATTACGTGAAATGGGCACCGGGCCAGGGTTTCTTCGAATCCGCCTGCCCCTTCCGAGAATCGGGCGTTGCGTAATTATTAAGGGATCTCGAGATGGTCCGAGAATATGTCGAATATAATTTCTCTTTGTTTTTAAGGATAATGGCCAAATATAGGACGACTGAGGTCAAGTAAACGTATAGGAGAGGAACAACGGTATTGCTGCTGCTGCTGCTGCCTCTTCGACTCTTCGCCTCTTCTCCTCTCATCACATCTCATTCCTTTCTCTCCATCTTTCTCCTTCATTTTTTTTTCTTTCCTTTCTGTTCGCTCGGATCCTTTATTGTTTCGTTTCACCATTAAATATGATGTTTCAAACTGCAATTTGCTCGACTGCCAAATTGATATTAACTGGGTCAGCTTTTAACATTTTTTTTTGTTCTTTTTCCTTTTTGCCTTCCATTCCCACCCTTAACACGACAACAAAATTACTTCGACACCATTTCCATACAAATGCAACATAAACAAAATGAAACGAAAGAAATGAAGATACATTTTTTAAACGAATCAACGACCTCCTGTTTATCTAACTTTAAAAACACAAATTGTGACATTTCGGTATGATTTCATTGGAATAAAATATTTAGAATAAACGTCTAGACATGTAGTTTGTATATATGAATTGCGTAAACACTCGCCGATGACACACGAATAATAAAACCCAAGGAAAAAAGCATTACACACAGAATGCACTTCCTTTATTGATCGCAAACTAAATAATATATAAATATATATATATATATAAAAAAAAATATTTAACACAATGTAAGTGAACATATTTTATGGGATCCAAAATAATACGAGTTCTTCGAAACTAATTATTGGGTTTTAGAATCGCAGCGCAGACATTCATTTCCTCCTACTTCCTTAATAACACACATTTTGGTGGACGTGGGAGCTTCTTCGTAATTCTAATATTTGTATTTAATGCCGACCCTAAAGAAGACAAATTGCACTATTTCGATTCTCAGAAACGTATCTTTCTTCGCTGATAAATTTAACAGTTGTCCTTCAATAATTAAGAAAGTTTTGCAAAAATTGCATCGTGAATTTAATTATAAAACTATGCACAAACGAATCAACTTATTTGTGTCGTTGATGACATAGGTGATATGACTAAACAAACAATTCTATGGGATAAATAATTCCAACGTCACCATTGATAAACAGAAAAAATACGTTACGAAATATTCCGATGAGATATTGCCGAAGCGCAAAAAAGAAACATGAAGAATGATAGAGAGAGAAGATCTTGTTTTCGGTTGATGTTAGAAATTGGTTAAGAATTGTTGAACGCATCATTGCATTTATAGTATTGACGTCAAGTGGATTTGTCGAGTAATTTCACACCATCTCATTTCAATGCAAACTGACCACGGTTAATAGTCTAGGAGGATGAAGGTCAAGGCTGTCAGAAGGCCATTCGTATACTGTGGTAAATACAACCGCGTTTGCATTGTCTTCACTTTATTGACTAAAGTCTAAATAAGACAACATTAAAATTAACGGTTAAATTTTAAGTAAATTTCAATGTTCTCCACACTAGCAATATTTACTAACTATGCTCAACAGACGTAACAACAACAACAACAAGTGTTAATGCCTATAATGACAGTAATTGCTACTTAGCAAACTATAAACTTGCAAATGCGCGTCGAAATTATGCGTTGTCTTGAGAATAATCTCTGATACAATTACGTGATATAATTGGATTAGCAATTCGCTTAGGCCTTACTACACGATTCAACAAGTTGAATTCGAAATGAGCAATGTTTGACGCTTCAAATAACATTGGCCTACTTGACCCAATAAGCGCCTGAAACCTTGAATTTTCGTATTTACTTTGCATCCGTCTGATTTACATTTTTGCAATTTTACACTGTCTAAAATATTTTTACAAATTTTAAATACAATTTGAAGTTTTTGCTATTTTAATTAGTATTAAACAAAACCAAATTTTACTTTATATATTTATTTATTAATTAAAGCAAAATTATAGAAATTCTTTATAAAATGCTTTAAGTCAATTTGTAAGTCTACTTTTAGTTATAATAAAGAACAAATGTTGAAAAAACTATAACTCTTCAAATTATTGCTTAAGTATAGTTGATATTTGTATATCCAAAAAGTTATAAACCAAAAAATAAATCCTCAAGAGATCAAGAAACATTTAAAAAATAATAAAGTATAAACTCGTAAAAGAAGGAATTTTACAGCTGTTTACTTCAAAATTATATAATTTTAGTACTTTTTTTAAAATTAAATTCGAAATGTTGAAAATAATTTGAAAATTAGATTATTTTGATATATATTTTTTCAGTTTAAATCGTATTATTTGTTTCCTTAACTAATGGTCTGTGTGTGTGTATGATGTAAAACTATTATTGGTTATTTTAGGGTGTGTCTTTAGTAGTTGGTACAACTGAAATATAATTATGACATGTGTCAAGCATATAGTGGGTGTAATTTTTTTTTAATTGTTATGAAATTATGAAAAGAACTGAATTGATTTTGTGAGAGATGATTTAATAAAAACGCAGTCGCGCTGTAAAATTGGAAGTGGAAATGCTCCTGGGTACGGTCCTGCTCGATGGTGAGCAATTGATGAAAGAACCAGTGGGCTTGTATTTTCGTCTAGTCACTATTATTGCATAGATAGCAACACATTAAGCAGCTCGAAAACAAGTCTCGCAGAGTTTATTCACACTGCTGCATCGGTGTGAGTGCGTTCGTTGTGTACGTGTACGGGTGTGTGCATATGTGAATGTGTATGATATGCACCGCGGATTCGGCAGAAATTTGGGTAGACCCACCGGTCTATAGTCGCGCCGTCCGCTCGCAAACCTCTTCACCATAAGAGAGACAAGGATGAGGATAACTGCAGGTCCGTGCAGTCGATGTACGAGCGCAACATTCCGTTGACTTTGCGAAAGTCAAATGCGATTAGAGACTCTGCCCAGTTCAAAAAAAATATGGGGGGAACCGAAAGGGGGGACGCCCAAATATTTTCGGCGCGGCTCTGTCTCCCCCCTTGTCTCTTGCAGCCTTGCACACTCGCACATATTTGTATGTGCATGCACATACACTTATGTATGAGTGCGCTGCTTTTTTTTTGTAGACCATATTAATTTTTCGTACACGTCGTATGCGGCTCGTTGCAGTCGATGTGAATGGACTTTGCTTTGCTAATAAATATGAATTTGATAATTTTTCCCCCCTCGACGGTTTCCGTCTGTGTGTGCACATGCACACGAAAATGTTCTTGTAGACTTTACAAAATAATATTTATAGTTGGTGTATCGACCTCGTGTTTATTCAAACTAAAACTCCTTTCCTTCGCATCTCATCCACCAATCCTCCAAAGCTTCTTTCATTTCGTCCACATTATTTATATTAATGTATTTTCGCCCATGACTAACAACCTAAAAACGTACCGAATAAACTACAATCCAAAAAAAATTAAATGCAATTACATTAATTAGCCTTAAAGCCCTTAACCCACTTTCTCGATCCGCAAATAATCGTGACTTAAGTCAAAAAATAAGTAACGTAAAAAGAACCGAATCATATCCGACGGTTTTTTTTTTCTTTGGATACGAAATCATCATTTGCATACTTGAAAAACAATTTGGAAGGATTTGCATTTCTATTGTCAGGAGTGAGACGAAACCACTACGGTTTGCTCGCGTGTGTTCTGTGTGTGGGGGGACGTTAAATTCGCGCAAAAGACATTGAAAAAGTGCAACGCTTCGAATTGAGGTCGGCAAAATGCACCAAGGCCATATCATTTGGACGGCCACTAACAATTTAAAACAAATCCAGCGATTCCGACTACGAAAAGACTCGAAAATAATAAAATAAATACCGCAGAGAGCGCGTCATTCGGATGAAATAATATTTATTCGGTTTTCTATTGGTTTGCGGTCAGATCATTCATATTTCCTTCTTTGTTTGTTAGTATTATGTTTGTCTGGAAAGTCTGATGACTGATTGAAGGTCCTTTTCATATACTCTCCCAGTCGGTCTACAATGTTTGGTCTACGTTCGCTCAATATACATTGAAATCATTCAAGTTACAACCGCACATTTCAATTAATCATATTACTTATACTTAAATTTATACTCATACACAATTCGCGTTCCCTCAAAACACACAACTTTAATTCAAGAAATACGACAAAAATCACTATTATAGAATCATAAAAAATGTTCATTATTTAACAATAAACATTATTTTTGCCTTAATTTTTAGCTTAGAATCTGCTTTGCAATTTATCTTTAAAATATTCGATACCTGTAGCAAATACAATATTTATTTTGATTTATTAATTGTTTATTTCAAATGTGAAATAATTTTGTCATAAAATATTTCTTTTTAAATGTTTATAGTTAAATAAAGGTTGAATTTCAATGCGATTAAGGTGAAATTTAAACGAAATTAATTAGCAGCTTTGGTAAATAGAAGTATTTACGGAATGGACAGATCGTGGAATATTGAAAACAAACCAGAATGTAAACGTACATTTGAAATGTGTAATTGCGAAGCGCCCTCGTGGTAATTCCATTAAATGAAAACCACCAACTAATTAACTCGACGTGTACAAAGGTTTTGATTATAAGAGCACAGCGATCGAATGGCCTAGTGCAATTTATGTATCGAATTTCCAATGATTCCGTCAAAATATATATGTGTGTACATACAATTCCATTTCGCATAGTTTATGGGATGTAAAATATATATTAATTCAGATTTGATTTGTTTAAGTTACATTCTAAACATTTTCATAACTAGGTAATTATTACGATTTATACAGAATAGAAACTGTATTATAATAAATTAGTATTAAAATTTATTTTTCTATATCTTTAAATAAAATAATTATTTTTCGCCTAGAATTAAGTTTCAATTTTTATCTTGCAATTATTATTCATGTTTAATTAATAATCTGCAGTTATATTCTTCAAATTTCAAGGTTTTTCTATTAGATTTTGGAAAAAATAATTAAAATTCCTTTATATATTTTTTGTTCTACTGCATTTGTTGTGACAAACGAGAAAATATACTGGGAGCTGCCACGAAGGGAATCGTTTTAATCGTGTATTTAAATCTACAAATTGGCCACCGGACGACAATCCCATGTACGACAATCCCGTAATTATGTAAAATCGCAAAAGTTGCAAGCGTTTTTTTTTATTATATTAATATGAAATTCATATTTTTTTAAAGAAGCAATTAACGTTATAAATGACTTTATGAAGGTAGAATATTAATGTTTCCAAAACTGAGATACAGTTAATTGAATAATGGACATCCAATTTTGTATATTTAAGGTAAAAAATAATTGTTGTAAATAAAAAATGTATGAAAATTTTCAAATATGTAAATTAACATGTGTTTTTAAGGAAAATATAATATCTCTTGTATTACTATTTTATTGACTATAGTATTAGCTTTAATTTGCGTTTTTAAGTGTGAATTTGTCATATGTTATTGTAAAATGTAAGTAAACAATATTGATTTTTTTTTTCAACAATCCATTAGTTTTAGAGATTTTTCATAATAATGTTGTCAAAATTATTTTTTTTTCAAAATTTTTAACTTTAACAAAATAACTAAACCAAATATTTTTTAATTAAACTATTGAAATATTTATATATTCTGTTATTTTTTTTTCTTAGGAAATATGATGGATGTATTTTTTAGTTGGAGAATGCTTTTAAAATTTTGAATTTCTAATCGGCGAACGGCGAATTCTTCGATTCAGTTTGCGATGTGGACATTCGGTCGCAGATTGTGTTTTAAAAATCACTTCGGCCCCGGCAGGAAAGACGAGCCGAACACAAGAAGAAGAAGAAAAAGAAAGAGTGGCGGAGGAGGTCGAAATAAGTAATGGCCAAAACAAATGCGTTTTTCTGTATTCTCTCTCTCGCTCACTATTTACGTGTGTGCTTCCTCCTGCTCTGTTATTTCAGTTTCTGCTCTTTGGACGACGTTCCTCTCTTCTTCGTTTTCTTTTTTTTTTCGATCGTTCGTCCTCTCTTCCTTCTTCTTCTCCTGCTGCTGCTGCTGCTGCCAAAGAGAAGAGAGGTGTTCTCGTTGGACCATGTTTCCGCTACGCAGTTGAGCGGGCACGGCCCAGTCCGATTCTCTTCTTTCCTTCTTCGTCTTCTTCTTCTTCCTCGGTGGATAGCCCAAACAGAAAATAATGAAAGAAGAAAAAAAGTAGAGAGGAAAAAAGGAAAAAATTTGGAGAGAAGTGAAAGAGCGAGAACGGACGAGAGAGCGTAAGATGGAGGAAAGGAAGAGAACACGGCGGAGCCGAAATCCCATCCGTCCGTCCTTTACGTCCCTTACGTAACGGATCTTTGCGATGGACGAGGAACGCGAACAACCATCGCCGGGCCTCTGGGGTCTCTCTCTTCCTCTCGCGTTCTCCTTCCTTTCTGCTAATTTCTTTTTGTCCCCTTTGCGTTTTGTTTTCGGGAGTGAATGGCCGGCCAAAGACCTTCATTTCGGCGTGTATATATGTGTGTGTGTGTGTATTGCCAAATGCAACGAGGAATGCAATTTACTCGAAACGGTATACAGGGGTGGCTCGATACATCCCATACCAAGAACTCATTCTAAATTTCTTCATACAACTTTCTAATTATCATAATTTTTGTATAAAAACAGATGTTCGTTATTTTAATAAATATCCACATTCGAATGGACCCAAATGGAATTATATCATAAAAAAAATTGTCTTATGAAAAATGGTCATAACATATTTATTGATTTTTTTAAATACTTTGTAAAAACTTTAATATTTCAATCAATAGATCAATAATAAAAAAAGTATAGTTATTTAAAGAACGTTTTCAGCAAATACAAAATAAATTTGTACGTAGTCTTTCAGACAAATTTCATAAAAGATGAATAGAATACAATTTATTTTTAGTATAACGACTGCAAAAATTGTTACTAAATAAATGAAATTGCAAAATTAGGAAATACTACATTAAAAATAATTAACTTTTTTTTTTGGTTGTAAAATTATAAATTATTTGAAAATGTATTCAAAATAACTTCTCATATAACGAATCCGCAATTCCAATATAACCTAACGTAACAAATATTATAAACCTAATCTTGTATTAAAAAAAAAACAATATTATTTATTTTTGTTATGAAAAATAATTTGAAACGCGATTATTATAAATAACATAATATAATCTAATTTACTATAACTTAAATGAACCGACCTGTAGGTTTTTATAAGAAAATTAATGACAATTATGAATTTCTCTTATTGTCTGTTCTGAAATAATTAATATAAGCGTAAATAAACAAGGAATATTAAAAGGTTATAAAATCATAAAAAAAACACTCGTATTTCACTATATTAAGGTGAGATAAAGATAATGAAACGAAAAATTAAATAAATAAATACCGTCTCAATCCCGATCGTGTTTAGCCTTAACCTCGTGTAAATTGAACAAGTTTTTTTTTTTATTGAAAAGAAGGAGAAAAAAAAGTCGGTAATTTCCAGGGGTCATTTTTGTTTGCGTATAATAATCCGATTAATTGGTTATTATTGAAATCGCAATAACGAAGACAGCGAGACGAAGCGCAAATAATTAAATTAAAATATATTTATTAAATGTGGAAAGGAAATTGTTCAAATATTTATACGATGAATTAAATTCGTGAAAGGGGACTAATTAAATAAGAATTTCGTGCAGTTTTCCGAAATAAAACTTGACAAATTGCGTTTAAGAAAAAATATGTTAAGAACGGTTTGCATCTGATTTTCCTTGATGATATCTTGAAGCAGAGAAGTCGAAGCCTTTCGGGGCTCACGAAAAGCAGATGTTTCGGAGAGCCGTTCCTCATCTGCGGCTTTAAATGTGATTATAATAAACAAAACATCTGCACGAGCAAAATAATTAATGTATGAAAAGTGCGAAACAGTTATATACACACACACACACGAATGTACGCGAATGCAAAAATACAACAACAAAAAAGAATAACAGAATGAAGGGTAAAAAAAATGGAAGGATGTTAAAATTGTCTAAGTGGTAACCGAAGAAGCGAAACGGTAATACGATCCTCGAAACAAAAAAATATGGCGCTTAGATGCGGAGGAATTTGCGAGGTTCGAGCTAGGCAACCAATTGCAGGAATTTGGAAGGCAGAAAAGAAATAAGAAAGAAAAACGTCCGTTCGGGTAATGCTAATTGTTTATATGTTGTTCGCCTTAAAGTGACATGGTTTTCTCGACGTTTTTCTTCTGCAGCCGTAATTAGCATAAAAATGTCTTTATCTGGCTGCAACGGCGCGACCTTCATGATCGACTTAGTAACAGTAACTTAAAACCAAAGTAATTAATATTTGACATACTTTATATATATATACGCCATGGCAGTAGCTTTGAAAGTTCAAATTTCAACAGAAATCCTTGACGGACAGGAAACGGCCTTTTCTTTCATTATTATTACTGCTGGCGTATACACACACAGACACACATAAATATACAAACAAACAAACAAACAAACAAACACACGCACGCACAGACAATATCAAAATCGTTTTTGTGTCTTTCCATTTGCGAATCCAATTAAGTTCGATCCTTGCGTTATTATTTTATTGCACATTACGCCGTTCCTCCGGTCTCTCTCTCTGCTTCTTCATCTTCGTTACGACCATCTTCATCTCGCTCGCTTCCTTCGACATTGGGTGGGTTTTTGGTATGCCCAAATTGCATCTCCGCTGCTGGCTATTTAATTGGGCATAATGCATGGTATACGAAAAGTATTTCCTTTTGGGCTATAAGGTGTAATAAGGGATAATGCGAGAGTTCATCAAGACCGAAGGGGGGCAACGACCATCGTGCTCATACTTAAGCTCATTATATTTTCGACAACTTTACGCACCGACGGGTTTTTGCCGGGCGAAAATGCAAAACGAAATAAAATCCGACTCTGCAAATGCCAGAGAACCTCCAGTCTTCTCTTTGTTTATTTATTTTTACTTCCATCCGCAATAATATTTCATACATCATTATTTTACCTACAGACAGATTTAAACATACACAAAGCTTTCTAACATTCAACAATCAATTCTCCTCAAGTTCATTCAAAAACTCATTTCAATTTAACTTAGAGCTATTGACCAGTCTTCCCGTCCTAAATTATTAAATAAGAATACTTTTAAGTTTTTCATCAATAATTTAAAATCTAAAATATTGTATTTTTTTAACATTATTTAATAAGTCGGTGAGTTTATTGGAGTCTTTTAAAAGGAAAATATATACGTTTAGTGGTAATTCAAAAAATTGCTCTTAAAAGTAGTTGATTCAAGGATCCTCCAGGAAAGCGTCCTCGAGCAAAGTATTATTATCGACTTTAGTGTATTCTGTGTAAAGCATTAGTTTAGTTTTCAATTGAAAAAATCTTTTGAAGTGAATAAATGCACGTAATACATTAATTAAAAATATTTTTTTCCAGATAATATTCTATCATAGAATAGAGTATTTGAAGTATATTTGTGATATTTTGTAAGCTTGATTTCAATGATAGATTTTAAGCTCGAGCATGATAAAGTTGTCGTTTTAAGTGGTATGAAATATGAAAGCACTGAGGCCAATTGATCGATGTATTAGAATTGGTATTTTATGAGCTGACAGGGCGAATGGAAGAAGATGAATCGAAATTGCGGAGAACATCGAATTAGTCGGAGGGCACACGTCAGCGGCGGTGGCGGCCCATCAATGCAAATCATTCATGTTCATGTTGGACCAACTGTTGATAAGTATTTGGTATAATTAAAACGATTCCCGCTAGTGAGTAACGAGTATCTCGGGGCGGTTGCAGCGGAAAAAAACCGCACAGCCAAAAAAGAAGAAAACCAAGAAAAGTGCGGAGCCAATTTCTGCGGGTTTGTTGACTCCCCTGGACAACGAGTTTCTTATGTCGAAGAAGCAACAGCAGCAGAAGAAGAAAAATAATTTGGCATCATCGCCGTTCCGTGTAAATATTCATTGCGCAACAGCACTGCCTTAATTAGGCAGGAAATTTCCCTTTCCTCAATTATCCTTTTAGCTGGCGGCGCCTGTTGTCAGGTGATTGATGGCTCCTCGAGAGGAAGCAGAACAAGAAGAAGATGAAAAAAAAAAAATAACGAAGAAGATATAACAACGTAAAAATATAACGAGAGGAAGAAGGGTCCGGCTTTATTGAAATTTTTCAATCGATCCGTACATTTCCTCTTCAATCATTATCGGACGGTCGTCGTCGTCGTGCAGGGATTGTGGAATGCGAGGAACTGTTTCCAAATTGAGATCACGTTCTTACGTGCAAACTTCGATGTGTGTCATTATTGGGCGCCCTTCGGGCGAGAATTACATGATTGCATCGTTGCTCCGAAGACACCTTTGCAGCAACAATAAAATCGAGTTTCCAAATAACTACATTCAATTGCAATTCATAAACCCATTCGTAGTCGTTCGGTACAAGCGACAAAACTTTCACACTGTTAAATGTAATATGATTACAACAATTCTGCATTCTATTTACATACTAAATTAAATTTTGTTATTGTAACCCTCTATACTAATTTATAAGCTTAACTTATTACTTGACAATTATCAAATTAAACTAAATAATATTTTTTAACTTTTTTATAAAGTATTGTTTATAAAGCAGAGGAGATTATATTGTAACTAACAAAAAAAAACATGTTTCAGCGTTGGATGGATATTGTAATCCAATTGGAAACACATGTCATATCATATTAGTTATTTAATAGGTAAAATGCCCATCCAAAATCTCGACAGGTTCAATCCGAATTAAAATAAATTTTTCAAATAATTTTCAGCTTTTTTTGATTAATTGACTGAATTCAATTACTACATACCGTATAAATTTCATAATTCACGCAATTTAATTTAGTCTAATATAAATTATGTAAAAGTATTTTTTTAAGCTTAATTTACAACTGTTTCAGTTAATGCATCTTTCCTTTTTTACAGGATTATCATTGATTAAACCTGAAAACTCAGTAATCTAAAGTTAGGAATGTTTGAAAGATATTTATGTGGTACAAATACATGAATGAAACCGAAAAAAAAATTGTTTTCATTGGTGGTATGTTCAATGTTCAAAGAGTGGAACAATAGGGCAACGATGGAAGTATTATGAGAGTTAATCGATGGCATTTTCAGTCCTTTCGAATGGATCCTGTACATTCGGAACGCACTAAATCCAGGTCATTGAATTTCAACGCCCTCCGGCCAACTGATAATCTGCAAACTCGTAATGTCTTCAAAGAGAGAGAGAGAGAGAGAGGAGACAAGCGGCAAGTAATGGGCAAACAAATCCATAACTATGCAAATTTACCTTCACTACTCGGCCAGTTTTATTATTCTATCCATATCCATAGGGGGAGGAGGAGGAATACTAATTTTGATTTCATTACTCTGAACATCCTCAAGACGTATTTCCAACGCCATTCCCATTAGGAACCGCTAATAAATCTCGCATCCTCTGCAAGCTTTCATTATGAATACGTCGTAGACTCTACATTGTTTCTGAGTTATAGACATTAATTTTAGATTTCTACACGCAAATAAATTCTCGATTTCACACAGAAAGTAATCTTTTGATACATACAAACTTTATCCAATAAATATTGTTATTATTGATTTTTAATAATTGATTACAAAAATTCTCCAAATGAGCATGACGTAAATAGTAATCTTTTCATACATTTAATTCACAAATAAATATTTCATGGACTTTAATATATGCAACCAGTACTTCACAAGAAGGTTCGCAAATATCTCGTATTTTGAAATAAAAGTAAAAAACGCGACTGCCTTGCAGCTAAAATAATAATTAGTAGTTGCACAAAGTTACTTACTTTATCTCCATTAAGTAGATGCGAATGCAAAGGCCTTTCTGGCGGCCCGAAGCTACTTTCTCTGTGTCTGACTCCGTCGTAATCCATACATTCCGTGGTTCGCCTTTTATACCGACGCCAAAGAATCCTGCACAAAACGAACAAAAATATTAATAATATTAATTATTATTTTGATGAATTAAAGTAATGTTAATCTAAATATGGTTGTATTTTAAAAGAAATTTGATGTAATAGAAAAGTTTTGAGGAAATGTACCCGGCGCATCCACCATAACAAAATTAGATTCGGCGATGCGAAAAAGCTTACCTAATTACGAATCCCGTCACTAAAATGATGACTAGAGGAATCAGCGTGGCAAAGCATGCCAAGAACAAGGTTTGTATATCGTTGAATCCTGCAGGATAAAAGAGAAAATATTAGAAAGATTGCGAGAGAGAAAAATAAAAAAAGCGCGGATGTAATAGGAGAGAAACTAAAAACTATTTACTTCCTCAGCGTTGCCTTTATGCCAAAGGCCAACTGCGGAAAATAGTATGGATGGAGAAAGAAGAAACAATAACGTGGGCAGAGTGGGATTTATGGTCTTCAGGTTTGGGAAGGGAAAACACGGCTTTCCCATTCTCCCATTTAATTCAAATAGTTTTTCGCCGAATAAAGTGTTATTTAAACAAATCGAGATTTATATTTGCTCACCGGATTCGCCCTCCTCTTCAATGTAATACCCGGTGCCGTTGAAATGTCGCTCCTTGACGCTGGTCACCGTTTTATTCACGAACGTCGGAGTGGATCCCGGGATGAATCTGTACTGTTCCGGCGGTAATGTTGCGTTTAATGGAAAAAGGGAAACCCGCGTCGTCGAACTCTCCACCGACGATGGAGACGTTTGGTTTGCAGGCATGCTACCATTCATCAAATCCATTGGATTCCCTAAAACAACACACACAAAAAAATACAATTAATCAGTAGAAACATTATTTTTGTGGTCTACTTTTGACATTTCTTTTTAGAAACCACAATTTCTTAATTCAAGACAAAAAAAAACACAATTAATCATTACAAATTTTTACACCATTTTTCGTTTATAATAAAAATATTGAAGAAACAAAAATGTAAAAAAGAACATTGTTGAAAATTGCACATTTCTAATAGTTGTTTAACAAATTTAATAATCGGAAATGTTCTGTTAATTATTTATCAAAATTATATGTAAATATATTGCTTTGTTTCAAAGTTATTTAATAACAAAAAAAGTAACGCTTTTCTTATGACACTTTGTGCAAATGACATAAATATTTTAGGAAGTTAACTGAACAAGCAGACATTTCCTCGAGAAAACCAGATTGTGAATTAATTAATATCGGACTGAACAATAAATCAACTAATTTATCGCGAGGAGAGTTTTTGGGAAGCGACGGAAATTAATTCTACGTAGTTGGCAGTTCGTTTTTTTTTTTATTATTATTATCTGCGTGCGATGTTGTCTTCTGTTCGGCGTTGTACGCTTTCGTCCTTTTAATGAATGAAGATGGATAGCGGTTTGTTGGAAAATGGTGCAGAAGAGAGTGGGTGAGTGAGTGAGTGAGAGTTGGGGGCAATTAATTTGTGGTATTCAACGCACAATTCACGGGATTAGTTCATTAAACGGCTCGTTTATCATGAATGAATGCGTTTTCGGGCTCAGGTGTCTTCAAAAGTCTGCTGATTCGATGTTTTTCTTTTCGCGCAAATCCATTAAAAGGGATTCCGGATTTGGTGGCACGAACGCGATTGAACAAATTAGTCCAGGTTTTAATTTCCATTAAGGAAACTTTAATCTCCGGGTAAACTATCTCTCACTCGTCCATCCGTCCGACCGTCTCTGGTTTCGTTTAAAGTGAAAATGGGGTGATAAAATAGTTTTGAAGCGAGATTACTTGTGTTCTTTTTTTTAGGGGTTGGGATTACGTCGGAGAAAATACAGAACAAGGGCGCCAAGTAGATAGAGTGTATATGTGATAGAGAGAAAAGGAAAAAGGAATGGGAGGAAAATACACACGAGAGAGGAGCAGGAAAAGAAGACAAGGGGGAAATTGCAATCGTGCGTATTTGTCCTTACAAATATACCGAGCTGCGAAGGACGCTCCGTCGGGATAACAATTTGTTAAAAGGACTCCTTCCTCGCATTGCTATTTATACATTGAATGCTTGAATCAATTTCCACAGCTTTTTCCTTCGTTGTTTGTTGTTCTTGTTGCTGCTGCTGTTGTTGTTGTTGTTGTTATTCTCAACCCTTATTTATTTACTTAAATTCGACCATATTTTCATGTTCAGAATATATTCAATCATTTCTACTGACTTCGGAATATCTACTTTCATATGCAGTAGGTATTTATTTTATTAATATATGTTTTGATTGCAAAATTTATAAAGACTAGAAAACAATAGTTAATAAATAAATTAAAAATTTCTTGAAAATTATGAAGTAGTAAACTTTATTTAATCAAAATTGAATAGAGGAAATCGTTATGTAAGTGATAACTTCCACCACATTAAAATGTGATGTCATTCTACGGGGAAACCTCTAATTCGGTGATGTCTATATAACTTTTGAAATTTAAAACAATAATTTTCATTCAATAAACTTTTATGATTTTGCATTCAAATCCATCTAATAATAAACCATCATTATAAATATTTCCGATTTTATAAACTAAAATATATAATTTTTTATAACCATAATTTTTATTATTGATTCAATGAGATTAAAACATATTTTCAAAGGATTAATACAAAAATTTAATAAATGATGTGAAATAACTATTAAAAACATATTATTTTTATAGGAAATGAAATTCCAAGAAAATCAACATATAAACAAATTAAAAATGTTAATAGTCGCGAAATGAAGATGACATTCTGTCAAAATAAGGAATAGCTGAAATATGTATATTGTTGAATAACTAGAAATAAATATTTTGGGTAAAACGTTGGTATTATGAATACTTGATAATTTACTTTGTGAGTAACAAGTAGCAAAAGTAAACAGCTTTGTTATTCTAGTTTATACCGTGTACATATCCAAGAGTAAATATGTTTTCCCTGTTCATCTTATTTGTGTTTTCATCTCATTATGATAATTGCGCTACAAGCGTGTCACCTTAAATCATAAACCCAGCACACAGTAAATCCAGCATCCAGCCATAATTTGCATGTGTTTACTCGTTAGAAATGATACTCCGGTCATAACAAACTCCAAGCAAAGCGGCGTAAACACATCAAAAACGTATAAAAAGAAGGGCTGACAAAATAGGGAGACCCATCCAGTTCCTTGCCTTTCGAGGCCCTCTCCACTTAATTAGATCGACTGCAGTTGGCACGATCGGGAGCAGTCGCAACGATCCTCCGGGTATTTTCTAACCCAAAAAAAAGAAGTTTCCATCCATATTTCACCTTCTGGAAAACTTGCACAAAGCCGTGCCACTTTCAGTGCAATTAGTGAGACTGCTTGGATGATGAGGACATTTTTTCTTTCTTATTTCTCCAGTTGTTTGTTTCATATTTATATCCAATTCTGGCGAGACGGTTTCTATTCATGAAGTTACAGAAGTTTACCACCACACGGTTTGTTGGATGCTGTCGTATAGAAAAGAGCGCTTCTCGTTTTTAAATATTCCAGAACTTTTATTATGTACATATTACCAAACTATTCTTACACAAACCACTCAATAAACCAGGAAACTTTAGAACCGTCCACGTCCATTTATTTATTTATTATTTATACCGACGCAACGCACGTAAAATCATATTTTGAAACCCGAATAAATAAACAATCCTCTGTATATATATAACATTTTTTTAATCTAATATTATAAATATACAGTAATACCTCACATAATCCGGATAAACATTTAAAGCTTAATAAAAAAACATTTTTTATGTACAAATAATTCAGTTTGTTTTTAAATTTTCAAATTATTCTGAATCCTTACTGATTGAATCAGGATAATACGAGGTATTAATATTATAAGGATAAATATTTCAAGCTTAATAAAAAACAATTTTTATGTACTAATAATTAAAAAAATTATTCTGAATCTGTCCTGATAAATTATATCAAATACATTTAATATTATAAATATACAGTAATACTTCGCATACTCCGTGTAAATATTTTAAACTTAATAATCAATAATTTGTATATACTAATATTCATTTTGTTTTGAAATTTTTAGACTATTCTGAATCAGGACTAATGGAATCAGGAAAATGATATTACTGATAAATTATATATAATTAAAGTTTGGTGCATAATATTGAAATCTATGCAATTTCACGGAGATTACGACATCTATTTTCCATTCCGTGTATTCGTTTAACGAAGTTACAATTTGCCCAAAGTTCCCGTTTGATT
This sequence comes from Nicrophorus investigator, assembly GCA_963457615.1. Lineage (NCBI taxonomy): Eukaryota > Metazoa > Arthropoda > Insecta > Coleoptera > Silphidae > Nicrophorus > Nicrophorus investigator. The sequence goes on from OY735143.1 coordinate 24,955,050, forward strand.
GTCAGAATTAGAAAGTTAGCACGAGTTTATCCGGCAAAACTGGATAATTCACGCCGCTAATGCGACAGCAAAATCAAATATGTAACATTGTAAATATAACATTAAGAAATAATAATTATTAATTGAATATTATAAAATCTAGATATAAAAATCGTTTTTAAATATTCTAAAAATTATTTTCATATTTCAAACTAAATAACTTTAACAAATTTTTAATAAAAAAAATGGCTTTGTACTATAATAACTTAACAAAAGATGCGATAGACTGTAGAATAAAAATCTTCTAAAAAAAATACACGCTTCGCGTTGGGAAATATAATGCAATTGCATTACGTAAGTAACTGTTTTGTACAGCGTTCGAGCTTCCTTTTGTGAATTTAAAATATCAGCTTCGTAGGTTCCATAATGTTCTAAAAATGTTGTTGGCAATTTATCTTTCATTACTTCTAGCAGGATGCACCGTTTCACAAATAGTTCATGGCACCGACAACATCGATAATGTAGTAAAAATAAAAAATATATACTAGCAGTTAAGATATTATTCAATGCACCAGTTTAGATATTTCAGCTTAAATACAAGAATATTATATACAAGAATCTATGAGAAAAGTTTTTTATATTTATACGACAAAATCAAGAAAATATTAATATTTCTTACATATATTGAATGCACCGAGATAGTGAGAGAAGTGACATTTCAGGTAATTCGGAAAATCTAAATATTTACAAGAATTTATAAGAAAAACGAATTTAGTATTTAGTGAAAAATGTAAAATGTGAAAAAAGTAAGTACTAATATTTGTTACATATACAATCTAGCAGTTAAAATATATTGAATAATTGGTGATATTTCAGCATAAAATTGAGATAATTCAGAAAATTTAAATATTTCCAAAAATTTACAAGAAACACCATTTAAGCTTTAAAGAAATATTTAATAAATTTACGATCTAGCAAATATTATTGAATTTTTGCATAATATTCAAATAATCTAATCAAAAAAGCAATAATTATTAACAAATACTATAATAGTAAAGAAAATATAAAAATTTCATCTTCAAAAAGATAAAGACAACTTTTTCCAAGAAATATATAAATCTTAAATCTCAAGTATTAACAATTTATTCTACAAATTAAGATTAAATATTAATTTCAGAGCTAATTTACTGAACATACTGTTTACAAAATAATTAATTTAGTCAAAGGTTTAATTATAATTTTGTTGCTGTTATTTATTTGTGTGTGATATTAAATAATCGATGCGGCTGCACTGCGACAAAGTGCAAAGTTTATTTCAAATTTTATACGAGAAAGTTATGAAATTGGGACACTGCAATTATTAAACCATTTGATGTAGAAGTAACTTGCATTTCGAATAATTAATTGTAATTAAATATGATTTAAACTTTAGTTACACAATATATAAATTTAAATATTATAATTCAATTATTATCATTTTTTTCAGTTAAATCATTCATGAACTTTAAAAAAAAAATTAATAAAATTACAATTAGCATTTTAGCATTTTTTTCAGTAAAATCATCATAAATTCAATGCAGTTAGTCAATATTGAATGTCAGTGCAACAGTGAGAGATATTATTTAATATTCGAGGGAAATTCAATATTGATAGGTAAATCGAATCTCTCAGGAGTATCAAAAACTCGTTTTGCCATTTCGCGTTCGATATGCTTCCTTGATTGTACTTTTCAATACGTTATTTTTCGTGAAGATCGGAAGTGTGAAGATGTGCCATTCAGACGAATTTATTTCCAGCTTCGACGAGGGACGAAACGATACGTTCGAAATGTTTCAATCGATGTTAATGCATTTATTCGCATTTTGTTTACGCACATTTTACGGGCAATTAAATCACGAATCGCCTGACACCGAAGCGTTTTGTTTGTTTAATCGATGATTAAATAAATCAAAGTTCCAAACAACGCAAATTGATTTCTATAGTTTCTCGTCCATCATCAACATTTTCATGTAAATACTCATTTCTGACTGTCCACTTAGATTTTATTTCATCTATGTTTGTTTACAATCAATCATCGAAAGAGCATTAATTAAATTATTTGTTAAATTAATTATATAAGCATTAATCTGACTACTAATTATAATGAAAATAAAAAATGTATACCAGAATCGTAAAGAAAATTTTATATCTCAAGTTAGACTAAACATTTTCATTCCAAAATTCAGAAGTGTTGAATCATGTAGAAAATTTACTTAAAAAACATAATTCAAATATGATTATACTTTACACCAATGAAGAATTATAAGAAAAATAAGAAATGTGGACAAGAAACTTGTAGACAAAACATTTTCATTAAAAAAAGCATTAAGCTATCAATTAAAACTTATAGAAACTTGATTCAAAATACGTTTCGTTTTGATAACAATTATTAATTTAAATCAACTATTTTGAATGTGTTTGAAAAGTGAACAATAATCATTGTCGAACATGTACAGAGAGCATAAATGAAGAGTTAACAAAAAAAAATGGTGTTTGCAGAATGAAATGACCACATGCTCTCAAACCATCGATTTCCAGTTACGCAAATTTGCGTCCAAAAGCACTTTTTTGTATGCTTTCATTACAACTACTGACAAATAATAAAAAAAAGTAGAGGATGAACTGAAAATTGGAAAAGCAGGAAACATTTTCGATTGGTGTAACAATAACCAATCCAATTTTTTTTAGTATTCACGGAGTTCCAATTAAAAATTATTTTGAATATGTATAGTTTCATCAATAGTTTAAATTCAATTAATATAATATTTCATCGACATAAGTTTTAGTTTTGAATGAAAAATTATGAAAAAAAATTATTGATTTCATTAAAATTTGATGCTCTGAAAAAATATTTGATTAATGTTTTTTACGTGTTCATGGATTTTTATCAATAATTAACTGAAATATGTCGATGATTTCATATAATTATATAATATTTCGTTGAAGTAAACTAAAAAATTATATTTTCGTTCGTGCATATTTGGAATATTGCGGTTATGGTTATGTATGTTGGATATGCTTGGAACTCGATACATTCGTCGATAGATGGTGATGAGGATACGGATTACTTCGGATTTGGGCCTGAATCTCTAAAGTCTGTGCCTAGTCATCGGCCCTGTCTGTCAGGATTTGCTGGATTCTGCAATGAAAATCTTTGGCGAAAGGCGTAAATAACCAACCGTTTTTTATATAATTTCAAATTAGATTTCAGTTCTGTTTTTTTTCACATTTCGCAAAAATACGAATTTATTCGAGAAATGACAATAAAATTATCAATTTTTTTGTTAAAAATTTTTCAAATTTTCAAAATTTATGAGGCTAATTGGTAGTAATTCAATTTTATACTAATTCTTATATAATAAAAATAAATATTTGTAAAAAATTGGAAATAAATTGTAAAAAATATTTTATTAATTTCCAAATATTTACGCTACAAATCATGAATAAAGTAAAAACGGACATGAATAAACCTAAAATTGACACACGTCACTCGTATATTATGTAATAGCGACATGTTTCTTTAAGAAAGTATTATATGTGTATGTATAAAAATGTAACATTTTAGGATTCATTTCCTATCTCTAAACGCATCACCTACGAAACGAAACATGTGCCCTTTCTATCTACCAATTCCATCTGCCAATCTGTGCGTCTACAAACCCTTTTCGGCAAAGAAATACTTCCAGACGCGTATCGATCACGTCATTCAAACCATGCATCAACGAGTAAATTGCAAGAGAAAACACAGTATTGATTTATATACATTTGTAGGTTTATCTACATGCCACAAGTACTTGTCCAAGTTATCAATTATATATATAATTTATTTTGTTTGAAATTTAATTTTAAAAAATCTACAAAAATTTCTTTAAAAAAAATAAGTTTATTTTTAGTTCAAACTGAAATGTTTATAAAAATGTATATGGAAGTGAGTAATAAAATTTTTAAATGATTTAATTTCAAAAAAATAACATTAATTTAAAACGAATAAAAAATTAAAGAACAAAAATAGAGATATAGTAGAGAAACTAATTTAATTTAATGAATTAATTTACATTCATCGGTGGAATTATTTACACACTCAGAAGAAGGAAGAAAAAAAAGGGACAGTTTTGGCAAACCGGACGACCCATTTACACTTGGGCCTGGATTAATAGAATATAATTACGGAAGGGCTTAAACAAACTCCCGTTGAGTGTATTAAAAGTGGTTTTATAAATTTTCACGAAATAATCGCTCGAGTAAACAAACATTCAGCAACTGACCACAATTCGTTTTCCATAAAAAAAATGGACAGTTTTCAGTTTTATAAAAAAGATACTTATTAAGAAACTGTAACGGAGCAATTGTTATGATTGGGAACAGAAGAGGTTTTATTAAATTATTTTCATTTTTTGAAGCGAAATAATCCTCATTACCAGCAATTTTGCTGAAGACGCTACAGCTTTATGGATTCTCGAGTTGCAATACCGCAATATTGGGAATTTATTAAATTGACTCAATTTGTATTTGCTTTCAGAAATAAAATTGTGCATCAACTGAAATCTGCTTTATAAAAACAAAAAAATACTTTTTAAAATTTTATTCAACTTAATTTAGGTAGAAAAATATTTTGAATATAAAATAACTGTGGAATTATGTAATGGTTAAGAGTGTGGGATTTTTCAATTATTTGCTAAAGGAGAAACTGGAAGGGTTATTGGGATTATCGGGTTACATAAAAGTCTAGTATTGGATATAAAAAGGAATGGTAGGAATATCCTAAAGGAAGACCAATAGGTACATGGTTTAGACTCAAATGAATGCGAATAAAGTGATGAGTCGATGCCAGGTCGCACGCAAGAAAGCAATGAAAGCCCATCCTTCCTTTCAAGTAAAAAGAGAATTATTCTTGTGATAAATATGGGGCATAGACGAAAAGGTTCGGAAATGAATGAAATGAGCAAAGTGTACATAATACTTGCTTTATTGGACGCAAAATATATTTTTCAACAGACTTTGTAATAAGAATGTTTCATAATATTCAGATTCGAACCAAAAGGAAAGAACATTTTCAAAGTAAAAATTTGGATACGTATTATTTTTACAGGATTTGAAATATGTTAAAAAAATGAAATATTTGCTACAATTATGAAATTAAATATTTTTAATCACTAATAAATTTATATACAAAAGTTAAATTATTTACATAAAATGAATTATTTTTAATCACAACAAAAATAATTTTTAATAATTTTTTTTTTAATAATTTTGAAATGAAAATTATGAAATAATTTCATAAATAAAATTATTTATTTCTGATTATTTAATATCATTTCCTGTACATTATTATTGTTCAGTAAATCAATGAAATGATCGACAAGTATTAAATATAAATTTAATAAAAATATTCAATAAAATTTTACCTTTAATAATTCTATAATGAAATAAATTTGCTTAATCTGTTTGAATAATATATACTAATTGAAATGAAAATTATCCTCGTATAAATCTATAATTGATTAAATGATGATATGCCAAAGACCTGTTGGTTTTGTTAAAAAAATATTTTGCTACCATCAGATGAACACAAATGGAAATTTTAATATAAATTTCATTAAAATTATATAAAAAAGTAATTAAACGCATGACCAAGTGGTATTGTTATAATATGTTCATTGTTATTAACTCTTTGTTAAAGTTAAAACTTTAATCGATAAATGAGAACCACTGCATGATTTCATTTGATAATTCCGTAATCAAAACCGGAATAGACCGCATCATATCACACACCGAACGGATCGCCAATTACGCAATCAGTCGAGCGAGAATCATATTAATGAGACTAATTAACTCAACGCAAATTTCGTCACCACTCCAACAAAAAAAATAAAAACAAACAATAAAAATAAGCCGTATTTTTAATTAAAAATGGTAACATTATATAAGAAAAGAAGAAAGCCTTTTGATCCGCGTGTGTGTGTGTGCTACATAACATCTGCGTTTTCTGTTTCCCCATTCAATGCGGCTTTTGCATTAGGAAGACGGGAGAGTAAAAGAGAAATGTAACATTCGGTTTTTTTCGAATCAGTTTTTCAGAATTGTTGTTATAATTTTCTTACCTGTTGTTGATGTTCAGATTATCATCCTATACTTCCTATGGTCTTTGAGTGTTGTGTGTGGCCGTGTCAGGGGGTCTTGCACTTGATGGTTAGTTTGGAAACAATGTATTAGTCTTTTTTTGTTGTTGTTCTTGGTTGTTGCCGGTTGGTTTCGATGATGGTGTCGTATTTAGTGTTATATTTCTTCCTGTTTTTTTTTTTCGGGGGGTGGGAATGGAGTCGCGATGGTTTTGCCACCCCCTTGCCTTCGGAACTGCTGCGACGGGGGTTAAGTTTCAGAGAATATCTCGGGATGATTCCCGTCGTCGACACACCTCAGGATGCTGTGACCAACTGCGACGCCGCCAGACGCCATTGATTACACGCACACACGGACACGACGCGTCTCTGCACAGTGGCGTGCAGACTACCAAAGGATTCATCTAGGAATTTCTCATTCGATAGTTGGTACACAGTTATGACAGGATTAACAGCAAACTGACAGTTGCATTTCAATTATTTTATTATCATAACATCTTGCATACCCTTACACATAACTACAGCTGTTTATAGTTACTATGGATATTCAAATTTATTTATCCCACCCTCTCAGTTTTACCAATTGTAGATTATCGAATTATAATATTAATAATATAATTTAGGAATTTTTCTTCATCCAGTTTATACCAGAAAATTGACAGTTCTATTTATTTACACATAATTACTAATCCAAGGACCAATTCTCACAATTCTATTTTATTGTATATAATTTTGTTATTAATTACCAACTTCTACAAATATTTACATTCAATAAAATTACTATATTTTCACAAATTTGAAGTTCCGTTTGTACAGAATTTTTTTTCTGCAAATTATACCAAAAGATTGACAGTTCTATTTAACTTCATTTATTTTCAATGCATTTTACATCAAAAATATTTACATTAAAATTATGATTTTTTAAGATTTCTACCAGACAACAAACTTTATACCATAGAACTTAATTATTAATATTTACTAACATCTAAAAAAAACATTAAATAATAGTTATTTTATTAAAATCTAGTAATTTTTAATTTCTAAAGTTCGTGAAAAATAAACAGAAATTTGACAGTTCAAATGACATTCGTTAATGACATTAATTAACTGTAAATAAATTTAGATATACAAATAATTATATTAATTTCATATTTACGCTATGGAAACTTCAGAATAAAAATCCCTTATTTGATTTCTTAATAAATATTAAATAAGTTGACATTATCTTGTTTGATAATCAGATTTCTATAAACAAATTTGGCAATAACATAAAAAAATACAAATCTCACTAAATATAAAAATAATAATAAATATAGTAATACAACAAAGTTAGTAGTTAGAAGTTGCGTAAGTTGAGGTATTGCTGTATATAAATAAACTTAAAGTTTTTTTTTATTGAAAAATTAATCTGGAACAATCAATAAAGTGAAATAATTAAAATTCTGAAATTTTCGAGGAAACGATAAAATAGTACAGGAAATATGTGCTTTATATGTTCAATAAACAACATATAAAATAAAGCAATTTCCTTGGGAGAAATGAAAAGTTATTGCAAGATGTACATATAAATCGATGGGGCGCAGTTGACTTGCTGTGAGATTAATGCAGTTGTGGATCAAAGGATTTCGTACACGTTATATAAACAATATTATATGACATTAGTTTTAGTTGGATAACTAATTATGTTTCAAATTTATTTACATATTTTTATTTTATTGAAATCTTCGTGTAAATATTTTTTACAAATTAAGTAGGATTTTTTTTATGTGTAAGCAATTGATGATGTAACAAAGACATCTATAAATTACAGCAAATTGCAGGCTCACAGGCATCCTGAGCAATTATCCTTTATGATGCTCGGATCGTCCGGCGTGCCAAAAGCCGAAGCCATAAATACGTTTGATTTAACAATTCCAGCGTAGACGACGTACGTGTACACGTCTTCAAAGCTTTAAGCATTGACAAACCGTCCTTATAATGCGCAAATTTCAAAGCTTTTATTGCGCAAAGTTTTGCTGCGAAATGGGATACGTTTGCACATTTCGTGCGCGTTTACACGCCGAAACCCCAACATTACGAATTTAATTGCTAGGTTGACCGTTGTCCCCCTGTTACTGTAAACCAAGATTAAAGCATTTTTTGAAATTATCGAATTACATTTTTTTTGTGGCACCTTTTATTAAACTTTATCGAATAATACCTGAAAATATCGAGTAATATTTTTTATGGTTTCTAACACGAAACATATACTATTTATTAGTTTATCGATTTTAGGAAATATCGCATCATATTTTTAGTGGTTAAAAAATTAGATTTTTTTGGAAATATCGAGTAATTTCTTTATTATTTTTGAGATAAATCACATGTTATTTATTGAACTTTATTAAATAAATGTATTTTTTTTTCTTTGGATTCTCAGATCAAACACCTTCTATTGTGTTTAGCTCAAGTTTATCGTTATATCCGAACGCTTACGTCAAATGTTGCAGTGCGACGGAGCGAAAGTAATAATGTATGAAATATGAAGCACGAGATTGGCAGTGATAGGATATCAATATCCATATATAATGCTATGAAAACTAATTAACGTATGGTAATACTAACAAAACCTTCAAGCATCGAATGTTAGAAGTAAACAAACAGATTATGCATGGATTAAATTATACCTTTGTATGTTAAAATTATATCTAAATGATATAAATAGATTGTAATTATAACTTAATTGAGATTTAGTCAATTGAAAATGTAACATTGTAAACATATTGTTTTAGCATTTATTCATAGATTAAACTTTTTTTTTAATTCATGAATAGTTTAAATTTTATCATTTTGCGTCAAAATATTTATTATTTAGATATTGATAGGTTAGGTTACTTTGGTAAATGTCAAAAATTGACAGTTACCAAATTAAACTAACCTATCAATAGCTAAACTCACAAAATATATTTCATTATTAAATTTATTTGTAATTCCTACGATTTTGCACTTATTTATGAAAGTTTTTTAAATTTTATATGTTATAGTCTAACAACTATTGATTTAGGGTCAATTCGGAGAAAATGGAATTTAACGTTTTTGCAAGAACTTTGGCTGCAACTGTATCTATAATTAATTAAGCAAACAATTGGAGATTACAACTGGTTTCTTATAAGAAGGGTTCCCCGTATAATCTGATTTAATAATGGAATTAGTCCGTATCGAAACCGCACGTTTCATCCTCAAAGATCCCAACCATTGTAGGTATTTGCAACGTTTTTATATATTATATAACGATACATTTTTGCCTTGATTGAAGGTTCTAGTTAATGCGTTTCAGCAAATGAAAATAGTCAATTATTTACGAATGAAATTACTTATTTTCTAAAACAAACTTTACAATATTCAAATTAGTTTTGATACAAAAAAAATATATGAAACTAAATTATGTATGTTCCGTAGGAATTAACTGTAGTTGGAATTGCTTTATGTAGGAGAACCCTAGGGTTTCGGAATTTCCAATTCGTTAACGCGGTTTTCGGCCGAATAATGGGCTCCACCATATTTCCATGTTTATTGACATTCTTAATTACCAACAACTGTTGAACTATTTTCATCATCCGGCAGTGAAAATTATCGTAAATATTCAGAATTTTTGATTATTTCGGTTTCTACCAATTCGATTAGTAGAAATTTTATAAATAAATATCTTCGTATTATTAAAACAGTTTTGGTAATTTGAGAAACGTCCTTGACTTGGATAGAAAATAAAGGGTGGAAATGCAATTACTGTGACGCAACTTTTATTGATGTTGCTTTTATTAAATCGTGAAACTTTTATGAACTGTTTCGCTTTGTCGTCTTAATTAATTATTGAGTGTCGCACTTTGAAAAGAAACATTTCTTGTTCACTAATTTATTAAGGTGTAAAAACAAGTATTGAAATGACTGTACTTGTTATCTTTATTTGGCTAAGATTAGTCACTTATTTGCTTAGTCATATAAAAATCTTATCACTCAGTTTAAATACGAACATATAAAGGGATTATTAATATTTGAAGGATTGTCTATGCACTATCCTCACTTTCCTGTCGTAAGATCCTTCGTCCTTCATTCTGACATCTCTGCAGCTCTGAATTAAGCTGCTTGGATCTAACTGTAAAGTCTTCAAAACGAATCCTTCTTTGTTAGTTCTAATCCCTGCGCTTTCCTCTTTCCTAGTGTATTTCTGATGAATATCCTGTTTGCTGTAATTAGGTAGAGTCTGAGCCCGTCTCCTTGGATAACCGTTCTTCCTCGACAGTTTTTGTACAACCTCCAGAAGCTGCAAGCGATCTTCTTGTGGAAGAATTAAAGAAACGTCTTGAAGCAAATTCAGTTTCTGCATCGACATTAAAGTTTCCACGATATCTCCACCACATCTATGATCCCCAAACCTATGTTGCTTATTGAACATCTTAGTCATAGGGCTGTTATCCCTCAAAATGCAATGCCATGGTATTCGCATTTGGGAGTTTTCCAAATCTGCAAACAACCAATTATTAAATCAATGAAAGCAGTAAGTAATTGAAATATACCATTTTTGAGTAACGTGCAAAAATAGCTTTTCTTAGGTAACGTATTTAAATTATAGCTTTCATCTTCAGCAATGGCTTTAGCTTTGAAATCGTTCGGAACCGACATCAAATGCCTTCCGACCTTTCCTTTACCTTCAACGAAAACCACCCTCAATCTTTGCTTTTCCACCAAAGTCAACATATCTTTAGCCCAAGACCATCTCTTATTAATAGACTCTATCAATCCTTCAGCTGGTGTAATCTTCTCCCTATTAACCAACTCTGAAAATATCCCAAGAGCTTCGATCTCGTCGCCTCGCGTTCTCTCTTTGAAACTCTCCAAAAACCAAGAGTTTCCATGCGATGAAATGAATAAAGTGTTCAGATACGGCCTCAGGATTGGTGATAGTAATCTCTTATTTTGATCCAAAACCCGGTAAAGCCATTTCAACGTAACCTTAACGAAATCTAAATCGTCCAGAATAGATTCATTGCTGCGTCTAATTAAATCCACTAATTTCATAATAGTCGAATCGTAATGTAAATTAAGTTTCAATTTGAACTTTTCGTTTGTATTAAATTTCAGGAAATGATCCTTCGCTTGCTCTATTATTATTAGTATTATGTAAACTAAATCTTCCGTAGTGTTGAAATCTTCCGTTTTGGTATCCGGAGGATAACCTTCCCAAGTCTCATCCAAAGGCTGAAATAAATCTGTTAATATTGTTTACGAAAACAATTTATTCAATTACTTTCAGAATATTTTTCTTAGCAATTAAAGCGTTTTTCAGGATTAAAGCTATATACTCCAACTGCCTCCCGGTATACTGAGTATAAGCCACTCGCCTGTTCTTTCCTATAAAGCAAAACCTTCTTCCTCTCGTCGAAGCTGGTGGTAATAAACCATCAATAAGCTCCTTCCACTTATGCAACAACGAAGATTCCAGTTCCTGCGCCAAGCTTATACCTCTCTCGTCTATAGGCGTCAAACTCGCGTCGTGCAATTTAACTAAATGTATCAAAACCCTTTTAGATTCGTAAACGTAGTCGTCTTCGCACAAATGTCCAGGGTTTCCTATCAGATTGGTGGCGGGAAAGAAGTAGTTGGACAATTTTTGATTCCTCAACGATGAAATGATGTTATCGAAAATTTTAAGCACGTGAGTTGATAGCGTTTTCGGAGACCAATTTAGTAGAGTATCCGTTGGACCTTCAAGATCTTTTTCCAGCTCGTAGAAGAGGGCCGTCTTCAATATGTAACCGTTTAAGATTTTGTAAGCTAACTGTAAATTTTGAATTTTTTTTAAAGACTATTAATTTAATGCATAGTTGATCGATACTTGATATTTTCGATGCCTGGAACTTTCTTCGTAGATTTCTTCCAGATTGATTTTCAGGAGTTTCAGTATACTGTGAATTGTGCTGTTTGGGCTGTAGTTCTTCAGAATCGTTTCTTCAGCTGCCGGAACTCGCATTTGCCACGCCGAGGATTGAACACCGAAACCAACCAAATAAAGACCCTGTTAATTTTTAATTCTACGAATTTATACTTATATTCATAAAGAATTTATAAATGTGAGATAATTATTGTTTTATAAGAAGAAAATAGAAAGGTTGGTTACGCAAAATTTGCAGTGAAAGGAAAACTTTTACTTATCTATAAATTATTGCATATTCTCCACACGGAAGAAATATGTATATATTAAATTATATATTATAATTAAAAAATCTCTAATTAGATAAAAGTATGTGAAAGTATCACAATAAAGTTTATATTATTATTCACCATAAAATTAATGTTAAATTTCTTCCAAATTAACAATTAGAACTTTTTTTTTATAATAAAGAAAATAAAGTCTAAGTAAAATTTTGAATTGCTTTTGTAATTTACATCGTTGTTAAATAAATTAAATCAATATAGAAATCGAGATATTTTTGTGAAAAATTATATTTTTGGTCAACATTTATTCGTTATATTATTTAGTGTACATTTAAACAAGATAATACTAGAAATAATGTTGACTTATCCTTGAACTATGTCTTATTTTGGAACATTTACTGAATGTGATTCAATTATTATTTACAACCAATTTCAAGTTTGTATTCCGATTTTATTAAAATAAAAATGTAATAGTTTTGGAATAAATTTTGAAATTCTATTACGAATTTTGAGATCAAAAAAATGTTTGTTTCCTTTTCTATAACTTTTCTTTTTACAGCAGTTTAGATGTTTTAGTATTGCAAACAAACATTTTCAAAATATTTACTTTTTGACTTGATCAAAAACTTTCTTCATCAATTTATTATTTACAAATATTTCATATATTTTTGAACACTTTCTAATTTATATTCAAATAAATAGACGTAAATTTCAATATCTTTTATAATAAATATGATTATTGTTGATGGGAAATGCGGTGGTGAGACTTACGGTTTGTGCGGTTAATTGGTAGAGTAATGAATCCGAATGGCCTAACGAGATTCTAGTGGGGAAATCGCTGGAAACGGGCCAGGAATCCGCTTCGATTCCGATTAAGATAGTTACATCCATGGCGAGGGATGAAAGGGCGGGTGAGAGGAATTCGATCCTGATCCGGATGCCGGTCGGCTCGTCGACAATTGCGAGCCGGAAATCGCGAGGATCCGGAAATCGAGGCGCATTTCCATCTGAAAAAAAAACTGGATTAAAAAGAAGGAAACGTAACGATTTTAATCATATTTACTCGAGCCGTAATAGAGGTGCCGCTCCGTGGGGATTTTCAGGATCCTTTGAAGCGTGGACGGATCTACGACTTTTCCGGGAGAAGCGCAGAGGATGGCCTCGTCGAGGTACGCCGGAGAATTCGGTAGATCCGATGAGGCGGCTCGCGCCAAAAGCGACACGTACCGACTCTGTATTTTGTCGCTGTTGAAAATAGTTAAAATCATTTTGATTTCAGATGAAGGAAGGAAGGAAGTACCGTCGCAAATAGCCGTTGGCGTTAGCGTAATCTCCCCAGAGTTTGTAAAGCGACAAGAACATCCTGATCCTTGCGTATCCCTTAGGAAAATCAGGATCGTCCTCGATAATGGAATACTTCGGGAGAGAATCATCTCTGTACAAGGACGGTCGACTCAATTTATCCAATCGCACCAAATAACGCAAATTGGTGGTTCTCTCCTGCGGAAAGACTTTCAAATATATTTACTTTCCTACAAAAAAAAAAACGCAATGCAAATATTCATTTACTCACATCGGTCGAATGTAAATTAATCAGATATTTCGAAGAGAATTTTTCATCGATCGCACCGGCTCCACACACCAATCTCTGTATAAGCCTCTCAGTTACACTCCTAGCCAAAATAATATTACTTTCTATAACCAAAAAAAAAAAATTAAATCAAGAAAAATAATAATGCAAACAGTACCAATTTCCTTCGTGCACAAAGGCTCCACCAAGCGTTTCTCGAAGATCAAATTCAAATTTTGCAATTGCTCCGAGCTGAACTTCAATCTGCTACCCGGAAGCAACAATTCCTCCAACTTCTTTCCGGATTTCCGTTTACTCTTCGACTTCAACATCATCAACGCATGACTATCTAAACTGAACAAACAACAAAAGTGTTTGGGTTTCAAACACCGTAAATTATCACAAAATTGCGAAACGACGACCTTGGTAACGTTCAACTTATTGCAATCACACGAAACTGTGCATTAATGAGCGTTTCAGTTTCGGAACGCAACGAAACTTACCATTTTTAACTTCGACGTCCGAAAACTGAATGATGAACAGTTTACTTTTCCAGATTCTGTGCCCACTTAGTGTCGGCAAATTAAGATAAATTTTTTAGCAGTCTAATCGATACGTTATTGGCTTGTTTTTGTATATATATCAATCGAAACGCTCCAATCCAATTCGCTTCTCTGAATGTTTAATGTTGAATTTCCTTGGCCTTTGTGCAATTGAACGAAGCAACTTACGGAAAATGTAAGTTTGATTGAAGCACAAGGAGTTAAAATATATAATTAAAGAGAACTTGGGGAAAAAATAACGCGGACCGATCGTACCGAAAACTGTTCAAAAACTAAGTAAACAAATCAATCATGGATTTCCGTGCGAGTGTACCTGTAATTATTTTCAAGCCCCTCCACCTGACGACTTCCGATCCATTCATTACACGACGGAAGTCGTTACACACACGGACTCTATTTCCTTCCTATCCCACCTTTTTTTTTGTAATCACAGCTCTCGTGCCAGTAGCTTTATTTGTTTGTTATTTTTTTTTAGTATTACATCGATATTGCAAACGCATCTCGCTTTGAATTCAACCAACTTTCTATTCCAACCAACGTGAAATGAATGCATCATTCATATTGCACAAATCCAATATATATTTCGTTCACGCATTGTAATTTTACTTTTTTTCCATAATTAATTTTAAAATTATTACAATAATCTTGAATCATCCAGTTAGCTTTAGTAGTTATAGAGTAATTAAATAAAATGTGAACAGGTGAAAAATATTTTATAAAAGCATTTTTTACAGTTCTACAAAATATATTATCTATTTTGATAAACGCCAAAATTTGACAGCTTGTTGCAGCAAAATAGAAAACATCATAAATCTCTTAGTTATCTCATTATAAAGGCCAAAATTTTATCTTTACTATTCGCATTCCATAATCTAATTAATATGCTTTGTTATCAAGTAAATAAATATAATGTAACATGAGTTATATCAAAAATTGCTTAAGTAAAAATTTAAATATATAAAAAGTTTTCTAATTAAGTAAGTTAAAAATATAATTTTTGCTAAAGTAAACTAAAAATATTCTATATGAATCATGTTTTGAAAGATAAGATGTACCAACAAAATTCAATTAAATTCTAAAAGAATAGCCACATGCTATCACTTAGGATTTGAACTTTCCAATCTATCAAATGTAGTAAAGTCTCAGTAGATTTCCATCTAGTTTTATTCTCAATTAAGTCCTCGTTGTTTCAATAACACTTTACTTCACGCATATTATATAATAGTCAAAGATAATTATAGATAATTATGCTTACCAAAAATTGTGATAATTGCAGCACCAGAAAAATGTGTTCCTGATATTGAACGTTCGCACGCAAACTCACTCAAAACTGTACAGGTTACATAATTGCGGTTTTAAATGCAAACATGGAAGAAGAAAAAAAGCAATAATAAACGCGATGAAATAAAGGAGAAGCAATGCGATTTTAATTTGATTTGCTGCCGATGATATACACAACTAACCTTCGGAATGTCCGTACGTTCGTGAACAGCAATTATTCCTTTACACGTTCAGATTTCATTCCATTATTTTCCCTAATGAAATTAAGTGGAATCAAACCAAAACAAATCGATTTTAAATTACTTAGAAAACGCTTAGAATTGTACAGAAAATACGTTGTTTTCATTGTATTTCATCGGAAAATATTTTATAAACACAATGACAATTTGCATTATTACAAAATAAGCAATTATACATTTTTTGTGTCTGATTTATTAAATTATGAATAATTAATACAGTATTTCCAGGAGTGTTTGAAACCGGAGAAAATATAAGAGTTTATATTGAATTAGGTTAAATTTGATTTTTGATTTTTTTTTTTGAAGTCTAGAAGGATAAGTTTTTAATTGTCGTTTATAAAACAATGTTGTTTTCAATTTAAAGTCGGTTTGAAGTAAAATTGTAAATAAACTTTGATGTAATAAAGAAAATTTCGGAATATAAATAACCGAAATCTTTGTTTATCAATTAGAGAAAACGAAATAAGTTTTGTTTAGCAATGTTTACTGTCCATTACCAAACGCAGACTCTGCAAAAAATGAAATTGAAACGGAAAGCGATAAAAAAGTATGTAATGTGCGGATTTCAATTTCATCTTGTTTTGTTATTCGAGATTATTGCAAATAATTATTTTTTAAAAAATGGAAAAAAACTGAGATAAAGTCCAATAAAAATTGCACTTTTCGTAGACGTTGTTTGTCGGTGAAAAATGCGAATCCGGGGATCGACGATCCGGCCAAAGGTCGAAGAGAAGAATCGAAGCTCGAAAACAATGGACGTTGAACGACATTGCGTCATCGTCGCATTGATTGTGCAATTTGTTCAATCAGCGACTCAATAAATCTGTGGTCAGTTTTATGTGAAACGGGTTTTCGCGAATCGAATGAAGTCATCACCATCATCAACATCGTCGCGCATAGATCCATATGCAAATTGAAGCGTAATAAATTTGATTATTGTGATGATGATCCGGACTTTGGTCGGTCGCTGAAAGCGAATCGGAAACAGAAAAATGTACACGATTTTGGCCAGTTTTTGATCCGAGATGAAAACAACATATTTCGGTTTTGAGATCAACAAAATTGCATGCGAGAAGATTGATGTTAACACAAAAATTGATATTAAATTAAAAAATTCAAAAAAAAAGTGCGATTATTGGGTTCGATTCGGTGGGGGAGAGACCAAATCGAATTGCTTCCAATGATAAATGTCAGTTGGGAATCTTCGCGTTCGCAATGCTCATGCTAATTGCGCTCCAGTCACGTGCTTAGTTACGAAACGAGAGATCATTGCTTCCGTCAAACGAAGAAATTCGATCCGAGTGTTATGATAAGGACAATACGTTTACATTTTTTACTATATCGACTTTATTAAGTAAGTTATAAATTTTGTATTCCTTTTTGCGCAAATTGTCGCAGCATCATATCGCACGAAGGTCAATGACGCGCTCGACTTTTAAAACTTGCATTATTTTCTATTTTCGATGTAAATATTTACTACTTTCAATTAAAAATAAGCCTTATTAAGCAACAGCTTTGATACCAAATCAGTCGATACTTCTAAAATATTACAATTTTAATCTTAATGTATTTATAATTAATTTAAACAATTAAAAGATAATTAAAATTTATATAAACTCAAATATCTGATTTCAAATTTTTCAATCTTGAATTCTGAATATTATTTTTTTTTATATTATTTTTTTGTTAATTTATAATTTATAACTTAAAGACTTATAATAATAACATATATTAATCATAAAATGTAACCAAAAGACTATCGACCAAATATTGAAAAATTCAAAAATGAAAATTTTTATAATTATTTCTGAAATAATAATCAAATAATTGTATATATTTTGTAACATATGTTTAAAATTAAAGCTAAAAATAAATAAACAATTTCAAATCGTGCGATTATGATTAATGAAAATGCATTTTTTTGTATGTTGCATCGTCGATGCAGATTATGACTTGCGAAACTTAATCCTCAAAACGTCAACGGATTTGCTTGCATTGCTAAATCATAATAAACCAAAGCCAATATTGTCCTTACGTTTAGCATGAATTAACGAACGCTAAACGCTGTTATTCTCGACGCTACCGACATGATACCTGTTGAATTGTCATTTAACACCTTCGTAATTTATGTAAAATCGTGTAACATACATAAAGAATATTTATTAGTTTTCTAAATAAAGTTTATATTATTCGTTTTTTTTTGTATATAAACTAATTTGAGTATTTTAACATCAAAATTAAATAATTCATAAATTTAACTATTTTGATGAAGTTTTTTAATTTGCTGAAGTAGTTTTCCGTGATTGATTACTTGTAAAGGATGTTGATAAATATGATTTATTGGTATTACGATATTGATAACAGATTTCAAGGTTCCCAGTAGCAGTTTTCCTAAGTATACAAAATAGATCATTTTAACTTTAGTAAATTGGTTTATTATTAAGCAGTATTTTTGTTAAAATTATTATTCAAGAGTGTATCTAGCAACAAAAACAAAAAATAATGTTTTATAAAAGAATCATTATATTCCTGCATTTGATTAATGATATTTAAAATGTAATATTTCTTTATAATTTTATTTATTTTATTAATTAACTTTGTTTTGTCAAATATTTCTGGATTGAGAAGCACTGCTGCAATAATAGAAACTTAGAAAGTTGGTGTATATTTGGTCACATACGTTATGATCTGTTTACATTGTTTACCATAATATTTTCAGTCATATGTTAACAAACCAATTGGACTTAGACAAAGTCAGAGAAGTCATAAGGTGTGATGGTGGAAAACATCGTATATTTATAATTAGATTAGTAATTGTATATGAAAACTGGGTTATAAGTCTATTTTCGTTTCAGAGAATTGTAAAGTGCAGTTGGAGTCAGAGTATAGATTGAAGTCATGTGCTTTCGGTGCGCCCCAGTGTGCGCACAGGCTTGGTATGCGGCAATTCTTCCTACGTCAAGGTAGAGCTAAGAACGTCAGCGTGCTGTGAAGGAAACAAAATAACAAAAACAAAAGCGCCCAGAGATCACGCGGCCGTAGAGTACGCGTGGGGTCCGCGGAAAATGTGGTGCACCACGCTCGAGTGAGGAAACTCCCTAAGGAAAGAAGGGTAATCCCCGTTTCGAAAGGATAACACTGTGTTCATTAGTACGCATTATATAATGCACTCGCTTTGGTTAACTGGCAGACTTCTGTCGCGCGCTATCTGGAATGGCATTGCTAACATCTCTTCATCCTCGGTGGATCCAGCTCTGCAGAAGAGAACGGACCCGCAGCTGGTCAGCGCGGTCTGCGGATTCTCGAAGGACAAGAAGATAGAGAGGTTGGTCCACGGACAATTCGGGGATGACGCCTGGTTCACCAGCAAGACCAAAAACGCAGACATTCTAGGTTAGTCATCAAGCACACTTTAACTGCATCAATGATCTCATGCTGATTTTCCTTCTACAATCAGGTGTGGCAGACGGCGTTGGGGGTTGGAGGGCGTATGGGATAGATCCAGGAGAATTCTCCTTGCACTTAATGAGGACTTGCGAGAGGCTAGTCAAGCTGGGAAAGTTCATACCAAATAACCCTTCCGATTTATTAGCTAGAAGTTACTATGAGCTGCTGCACCACAAGAAGCCAATTCTAGGTAAATAACAGAAGAAATTGAAAGAAAATGTATTTTATATGTATTTTTATTATCCCCAGGCAGCAGCACAGCATGTGTAGTAATATTAAACAAAGAAAATAGTACATTATACACTGCCAATATTGGAGACAGTGGTTTTATGGTGATGAGGCATGGAAAAGTGATCCACAAATCAGATGAGCAGCAGCATTACTTCAATACACCATTTCAACTATCGTTGCCTCCGCCCGGCTACCAAGCGGACGTCCTCTCAGACCAACCGGACACCGCTATGACTGAGAACTTCCCCGTTGAAGACGGCGACGTCATCTTGCTTGCAACGGATGGGGTGTTCGATAATCTACCGCATAAATTGCTAGTGAACGAACTTCAAAAGGTGAGCGGATTAATATGCAAGTTGCATCACGGGTAACTGTTATGAAAACAATCCGATTTGGCTTCTCGCCAACGAAGAGAAATCACATGCCATGTAGTTCTTTTAATAAAAATAGATTTATTTGTATCGCCTAGGTTCAAGGTGAGAGATGCGCGACCCGTCTGCAAACGGTGGCAAACTCTATAGCCTGGATGGCACGGAACCTTTCGTTCGATGAGACTTTCATATCGCCTTTCGCGGAAAGCGCGTTTGCTAATGGTATCAATACAATAGGTAATTAAATGCAATTTACCTACATGCAATTCAGATCTAATTGTTTGTTTTCGTAGGTGGAAAACCGGATGACATCACGGTGATTCTAGCGACGGTGGCGATTTAATTAAAAGTCGACTTTTAAATTTGAAGAGGACGTTAAATCATTTTTGATATTACATGTCTTGTGTAAGTGCAGCAACAGAAACCACACACTCTCGGTGAATTTAGTCATTTATACGTACTTTAGAGTTTACCTAATACTGTTCTACTAATCATTTCTCGTCTATTTTAATGTACAGTGTATTTATTGAAACGCGCAAACGATCCTGCACACTTGTATTATGAACTCTTTCAGAAGAAGATGAATGTCGTGCAGATCGAATTAACATAAGTCGTATTATATATGTAATTATATAAATCGATACTGTGGTTGTGAAATTACCTTTTTGTTATTAGCGAATGGATGCATTTTTTTAATATCAATTTCCTGAAATTTCTTCTCCATTATATTTTTTTTGTTTTTCTTACCAACGATTCAGGTGTAACTGTACTGTACATATATATACGATATAGAAAAATAACTTAATTTATTTAATCTCGGATATGATGTATGACGGGATGAATCCTCTTAACTTATTATACTTAGGTAATTTGCTTAAAACAATTTCACCCACAGACTGACGAATCCTATTTTTTTTTTTTTTGTAAATTAGGGCAATTTTATTCTCAGACATATTTTGTGCCATCTATACAAACAGTTTTGCTTCCATCTCTTGTAAGGAAAAGAAATAAATATATTTATACAAATATATATTTAGCTAAAAAAAAAAATGGTGCAACTGTTAATATATGTACTAAATTACACTCGAAATTGTTAACATATACTCTTATTATATAATAATAAGTACAGTGCTTTGTGATTATCCTATAAAAAAAATAATAATTTTACTTTGTATATATTTTCTTTTAAGTTATTAGCGAATTATATCAACTTTTTTTTTTTGGTTTTATTTCTCAAACACGTTGAACGTTGGATTGGGAGAAAATATTTTTAAATGTGTTTAATTGCAATTAAATTAAAAAAATATGTTCACATTAAACATTGAAAATCATGCATCATTACCTGTTAATTAATTTATTCCTAATGATCCAACAAATAGTTTATTCAATATTTACAGGGATTTGAATGAGATTAGTTAATAATATTGATTGATTCTGCGCGCTGGGATATTCAGAAAATACTGTACTAGGAAAAGCTATACAAATCTGAACATTACGTAATAAAAATTGCGATTTCTGTAATTAAAACCTTTGGTTTATGTAATCGACGGCAATTAACTTTCCTTATGTATGTTATTTTTTTTTATATATATATAAATGTTTGTGATTATTTAATATTTCTTTGCTAGAAATCTAACGATGTTGAACTGCCTTAACGTGCATTTAGGACATAACAAACACGTCAATTCCGTTGTTGATTCGGCAATCAGAAGTTCTGTCAATATTTGATGTAGCTTTTTTACAGGTCAAAAAAGAAGCGAGGATGCAACCAAATTCTGTATGTTCAGCCACGAAATTAGATTGTTTGCATTGACGTGGAAAACTAGCTAAAATTTAGTCGAAGGTAGTTGTACTTTTTTTTTTCTATAGTGATCTTGTACACCAAATGTAAAATTGATATTAAAGCCTAACATTTAGGTGCGAAATTCGTGAGAAGTTATAATTTTATAAGCTTTAGTTTTTCAATAAAACAAACAATTATCAACACCGATTTGCTTTTTTCTCATTTCCTTATTTATTTATTTTCGATAGCGAAGTTTTTATTTTTATTACCTATTCATACTTTACAAAATGCGTTGCATTTTTATCAATAGAACAATTACTGGTTTTAATCAAACCCATTTCCGATTACAAAATTGCGCATAAATCATAATATGGAATTTTTGCAAATTGCGTCGTCATATTTTAATGATTCCATAAAATCGTTTTGTTTTTTTTAGTAAACTAAAAAGTGCGAATAATAAGTTTCTTAAATATATTTACAATAATATAAATGGTCACCTAAGCAATACAATTTAAAATATACATAGTAATTCATATACAACACCCCGGAATAGATAATTTTAAATAAATTATTTTTTCTCATCCGAAGTAGCTACATTATAATGATTACAACTATATTATTTAACATATAAATTGGGCAGTTTTCAAAACGTTGAAAACAATCAATAATATCATGGGAATGATTAAAATAAATATATTGATTTATTAATTTAAAAAACAAAGAAAACCGTCTAAAAAGAAAACCAGGAAAAAATTATATAATAATCTCTTTTTACTGGTTACTGGTATTATTATTACACACTCATCTCTCGTTTTCTCTCATATGTAACATCTTTTTTTCGTGGCTGATGTTTCCTCATTACTCAACGTTGTTTTCATTATTTGGTCTCTCGTTTCCCCATTCGAAACCGCCCGGCCGATCCTCCTCCAACATTACGTAATCGGCTTGATTTTGTTGCCCATCCAACAAATATTTCCTGCAACATCAATCCAATGATTTCATCATACTTTTTCAGTAATTTTAGATGGTAAACTTACAAGAATTGAGGGGTTCTCAGGATGCGGAATCCTCCCGGTTGATTAGGGAAAACATCTTCGAGGAAATAATAGATGTGACCGACGGCAATGCCCATTAGATCCACGTATACTGGATTACCCAAAAGCAGCGAAAATGCGAATAACACCCATGGTAAATAAGGTGCCTGAAAAAAAAAACAAACATTAAGAACTGTAGCAGATTTTCAATATTTTATCAAATTGAAGAAACAAAGTATATCCTCAATGTTTTGAATTAAATTTATTTGGCAAACTCTCAAGAGATTTTGGCGAAATCATTATTTTCAAAATAAAAACCGTGTAAAGATATCAGCACATTGTTTCTAAAGTAAGTATAAATTTTTGTAAAAATATCTCGTATTTATTTATATACGAAAAATCTAGCTAAATTTATTTAAGTCGTAAAACGATTTGATTAAATTCATTTATACTATTAATTTCGTTTTAATTAGATGAAAAAAACGTGCTGAAAGCGAAAATCTTTTTATTAAATATAATTCTTGGAATTTGATAATTAGTTATTCTATAACATTAATAATAAAATGTTAACTAATAAATTATTATTGATAAATAAATATTTTCTTTTATAAAAATTGATGAAAAACTTACATGGAAATTAATAATGCCAAAGAAATTCATCCTGACAAATGGGTTTCTTCTGGACCAAACGTACACAAGCATAATGGTGAAAGCTTGTCCAAGGAATAATAAATCGACGAAAAATGCAAAGAGCTAATAAATGAATTAAGGATAAAAATGTTGAAAGAATAATTGTAAATTAGTTGAGTTGCAAAGGATACAATCATGCTGATGCCACCAATAATAAACATCATGACAAAGTCGGCTGTCCTGGATCTGAAAGAGCCCTCCTCCAACATACGGCAATATCTATATGTGAATATCATATTGAAGAAGAAATTGAATCCAAACGATCCAAAGAAGAGGAAGGTTGTGATGAATCTATGGTACTGCCCATGTTTCCACACCAGCATGTAATTGTAGTATAATTGGAATGGTGTAACTAAGTCCAATTGCTGAAAAGGAAGAGCATTTAATGATGGTTTTACCTATTGTTAACATGTACTTACAACAAGGAGACTAGTGACAACACATGCAGTGGTATAGACCCTTGTGACCAATGGTATCTTCATATACTCAGTTAAGAAGGACTGATAGGCCATGGCTGTAAACTTTGCACGTTCACCTTTATGTAAATAAGCGTAAATCTCACTATCATAACATGTTGTTAACAAATTGTTGAGTTTTTTGGCCACATCAGTTGTTACTTGACAGCAGATGACAGATGACTACAGCACTGACAGCACTCAATGACAATCCAATTTCAATAACGCCAATTTCAAATTTGTCAAACTATGAGGTAATTCTTGTGTAACAATGTAATCTGCACCAATTAAACGTTGATATAATAAAAAATGTTAACAAGGCTTTTAATAATAATAATAATGATACGGTTGGAATTACCAATCACAACACCATTCGATTTTTATCTGTTTTATATTAATGGTTTTTATTGTTGAATTGAAATCACTATTTGTGCTACGACACAACAGTTTTTACGAATCGATTTGTTTTTTTAATGAATGATTATCAATAATAGTTTTCTAACAGTTGGCAACGTTTTGTTTACACGTGCGCATTTGACAGTTGTTTCGTGCGTCAAAAATATATATTGATAAAAAAAATTGTTGATTTTTAAACTGTTTTAGAACGGTTTAACAATTGATTAGTCTGTAATGGTTTTGACGAAGGAATATCGGATATGCATGCCCATCAGCGTAGAGGAGGTAATTTAATGTCAACTTTATCAATAATCATTACTTTATAATCATGTTTTTTATTGGTGTAACAGTATCAAATTGGACAATTGTATATGATTGCAAGGCACAGCTTGGAGCAGTCGGGTGATGGTGAAGGTGTTGAAGTGGTTGAGAATCGGAAATGTGAAGACCCTGAACATGGCCAGGGGCATTACACTGAGAAAAGAATACATTTATCAAGGTTTTAATATTATATGTTATATTGTAATTTGATTAATGTTTCTTCAAATTTCAGCCGACTGCCTTATTGGATTCAGAGCATTATACCAAAAATATTTTATATTACAGAGAAGGCCTGGAATTATTATCCATTTACCATAACTGAATACACAGTGAGTTACTTTCTATTAAAACAGTTGTAGCTGCAATTATCAAAAGTAATTTATTAAATATAAACATTTCAGTGCTCATTTCTTCCAAAGTTCCACATAGAAATTAAAACGAGATATGAAAATAATAACGGTTCTACTGATAATGTGAGTTTTATCGCCAGTCGTGTTTTTTCATTAATTGCGTTATTTTTTGGCAGTGTTTAAATTTAACCGCTGAGCAATTAGCTGAGAGGTTGGTCGAACATGTCGATATTGCCTATGACGAGGTCAGCGCAAGGCATTACAAAGAGGAGGAAGATCCTAGGTTCTTCCAAAGCTCAAAGACCCATCGCGGTCCTTTGGTCGAGGGTTGGCGGAACACGCACACTCCAATCATGTGCTCGTATAAACTAGTCAGTGCGTATTTCGAAGTTTGGGGCCTTCAAACCAAAGTCGAGGACTTCGTGCACAGCGTACGTTCATTATGTTTTTCTTTGCTAAAGTAAGCTTAGCAACAAGCTGATCTTTACTTGAAAAAAAAAAAAAGTTCAAAATTTTAAATTTACAATTGTATTTTCAGTGTATTCGAGAAGTACTTTTGTTGGGACACAGACAAGCTTTTGCCTGGATTGATTCCTGGGTGGATATGAGCTATGATGATGTTAAAGTGTATGAGAGTAAGCTGCAGAAGGAAACCAATATTAAGATACAGAATGCGGAAGAAGCTGCTTCGGCCAGCGAAGCGAAGGAGTTAGGTCAGGGGGATTCCCCGCAAACTCAAACGTTATCTGTAGAATCTCCGCCAAAGACGCCTGATTCCAAGAAGGGATACTTTTCATCGTGGTTTTCTTAGAAACCAATTGACATTTATTTTATAATCTGATTCTCTATAGTATTAGTAGGCTGAGTTTTCGTTTGGAATAGTAAAAATCCATTGTAGCAATATTAATTTATTTACTTGTAAACAAACGCAATAAATTTGGTGCAGAGATTTAGTTTGATTTTTATATATTTATTCATTTATGCAAAATAAACTATGGGATTGTATTTGTTTTAATAATTAATATCCATTCCAAATAGATTGTGAAAATAATTAATTTTTAAATTTGCCACGCAGGCAACTTCATCTACACCAAATTATTAATTAAATAATGCAATTTTCAATTTAAAATCACACAAATTAATATTAAAGATTTGACATCTGATCACAGATTTAACCACTAAACCCTTAGGATAATCTTGTTCAGTGGTGTTAATGGATAGAAGAAATTCTAATGGATTTTTATCATTCATTGATTTAAATAGTTAAAAATTTAAGTTAAGCAATGAATTGGTGATAATTAACTAAAATCGTTTTTTTTTTAAATAGTAAATAAATAAATTTATTTCTGTTTATAATTGTATGTGTTTATTGGAAACGCGGCATTGGAATTAAACCACGATGGAAATTCATCATTTAATGTGTTTCAACTGCATTCAGTTGCGGATTTTATCATTAACAAGCAAATTAATTGCTTGAAAACGATTGTCAGCGATTGAATTAAAATCCTTTGTACATAGTAATTTCAATTATATTTTAAACGTGTAATCGAATACACAACGAGAATAAATCGAGATTACAATTTTATTTACATCCGTTTTAAATTAAATAATATTTTGTTAATACTCAGAATTTATATTTTCTAAAATTTTGTATTATCAAATATCTTCTCTTATTATCAATAATTATATTGCATTTAATAAACTCATTGAATAGATTTTATTAAAGATTTGTAGGAAATTTCAATAAGAATTTTACAATTTTTAGAGCGAGGTATTTGAATATGTCCGAAACACACCTTTCAATACGAATCAATAAAAACACCGCGTATTTATTTGAACAACGGTACAAAATTTACTTGACGACAGAGGCGTGAAATATGAGTTATTCTCGTCGATTGTCTTTACAGGTAAAAATGCAGTTTTTTTTTAAATAAAAGTACACGAATTTTACATTTTACGAATACGTTTGGTTTTCTGTTATTAAATTCAAAGTTTTGTTTATTTCACTTTACTTTCGTATTTATATAATTAATAAAAAACCTTGAATTTTTAGTACTAAAAAATACACTAAAAAGTGGAAACTTTTTGCAATCAATAAGTTGACCTTTTATTTAAAGTCGTGACCAGATTTTCCAATTAAAAATTGTAGAATAAATAATTATCCATTGAAAGTTGAAATAATTATCAACTTTATTTTTCTATGTTATATTTGGATGAAATTATAACAGTTTTAATACATTTCAAAAGATGATCGAGCTGCGAAAATAAACTGAAATAGTATGTTAGTAGGTTCCGTATGCTTCTAATCGAGTCAGTTGTACCGTATCCTGGATTGGATCTCGATTAACACGATACATCCAACTTAATGGTGTTTTACCTACATGCATTTATTTCGTGTACGGTAAACGCTCCGCGATTCCACGTCTTTCTAAACCTTTCTAATCTACAACGCATCTGATGATTGGTATGTAACGTTTTCCATTGTTGCAGCGCATGGATTCAATTCGAAATAATGACATTTATCATAGAATAATAATCACATAAAATGATCGCATTTACATCAGACATTTATAAATTATAGATTATTACCTAACAATAATATATTTAGAGTTTTCGGTTAAAAATGTTGATTTCAAATTTTTGATAATATAATAAATTTCTTAAATTAAATAAAAAAGTTGTTTATACAAAGAATATTTATAAATTTAAAAAACTTAGTTTTCAAGGAGAAGTTACATTGAGATCGAAAAAAGAAACCCAATAAACTTAAATCCCCGGAAATGCTGAACCTAAAATATTTTTCATGCGAATTCAGGCTCTTTGGAGTATACATTTTACAATCCCCAACCGAAGGGGATGAGATCCCTTACCTTTCCCCTATTTTACCGCTGGTAATATACAGTTCCAAAGATGACTCATTCGTATTTGCCTTTTTGGCCCAATTTTATTATTATTACCTTCGGGTTACCAATTTCATACAAATTTGTTTTATAACATATTTAATTTTAAGTAGAAATAACGTAGATTAATTATAAAAAATGATTATTTTTTTACAATTAAAAATGTTGTTTTTAAGTATTATTTATAATTATCTTTTAATGATTTGATGAAAAATACTTTAATGCTTTATAATAGGCAATTATTGTGCAAATTAATGTTTTTTAATGATTTTTTTACTTTGTTAAATATAAATAAATATGACTTTGAAATAACAAAAATACTCAATATTTATCGTTAACAACAATGCAAAACTATATTTCCATAAGAATTTATATAATTTTTTAAAAAATAAAGAGGAATGTAAGAAATAATATTTCTATACTATTTTAACGAAAACAAACTTGGATTTATAATATCCATGACAACGAATGTTGTAATTATTTTTTAAGAGTGTTGTGAAATTTCTAAATGACAGAAACAAAAATTGTTTATTGTGAATTTGAAGGTATTTTATTTGTCGAACGGTAGTGGTGATTGTGAATGAAATGCGGCGAAAAGAATTTATGAATTGTCGCCGCGCGTGTTTCGCGCCTGTTTTAATTAATCGTCTATTTGGTCGGTGTTAAATTGAACTATAAATTAATGTTTTGTTCGGCGACATCAAGTATTCAAAGCTGTTCTTCTGAACACCCCGGGCCGAAGTTTCGCGAGGCGCACGGAAAAGTTGCGCCCTTTATTAGCGAACTTTCAATGGAAAAGAGGCCTTTTGTGCGCGAAAGCTGTACCTTCGAGCGAGTGTTTTGATTTAATTAAAAAAATTAATAATAATAATAAAATGGGGGGAAAAAAATGTATATATGGATCGGATGTTGATTTAAATCGGAGGGAATAATGTCGAGAATTTCGGATAGGTGAAAAGGGATTTATAAATCATTCCCAGGTTTTTGTTTAATTCCGTCAAGGGCCGGAGGATAAATAATGGTTTCTCAATATAAAACGGAAGCGCGGATTAAGCCCAGGAGAAGTTTATGATCGGGACGAGTTATGGGCTTCCCGATCGGAGACCCAGGGACAACTCTTGTATCGTCCTCTTCATCCACAAACCTCGGTGTGGTGGCACAGGATTGGAAAACAATGTGCACCGAGGACGGCGCTGTCTATTAATACCCTTTAGGTATGTGAGTATTGTACCTGGCTGCATAAATTTACCTATAAATGATAAAAATCCATATTTAGTGGAGGCGAAGGGCGCGTGCGTGCTCTTACCCGACTGCCGCTCACCAGCACCACGATCCATGCGTTTCCTCAGTTCAGTCCTGTAGCTTAGGTCGGAAGCTTCGAGCAACTTCAGTGCTTCAAACGCGCCGCCGGTACTCGTACTTGCAACCCCCTAAGTGAGACCTTTAGTCCTAAAAAAAAAAAAGTAAAGTGACATCAAATAAACGCACGTAATTAAAAAATAACCTTCGACCATATCATCAAATATATCCGAACCGAACAAGGTAAAAATCGTTTCAAATTCCACCTACCCCAGTTAAAAACGCGCGTTTTTTGGCGCCAAACTGCGTCGCCTAGGAAACGCGCGCGTCCCTAAACAACTTGTGCCAAATAACAAACTTAACAACTTGGCCTTTCAATCCTCGATCCCTCAAGTCGCTGTCCTCTCGGCACGATAATAACATTGTAATTACATAATTGCCGCAATTAAGGACGTAGACACGCACAGTGAGTAGCGGAGTGTAAAAAGTAAGCCACTTTTAACATCTTTTATTTTGCACCTCTTTATATACAGTTAATTAAACGAGAGATTCAAAAATTTACGCGCGCCGAGAGGATCAACCTTGAATTTTTTCCGTTTTTGCATTTGAATTCGATTGTATTCTTATTTTGGATTTCGAATTCGATTGAATCATTTAATTAATATTTTTCTAATTAACTCAATGACAAACATTTCACTTGCATTGCATTTACAGCCGATTGAATTCATTAATGCCCATTGGAATTCGCCGGGATTAGCATAGTTCATAAATTAAACATTTAAGTTAATATCTAATTTATTTATACTGCAGATGTAACTAATAATTCAATAACTGTAATTTATTTTTTTGACTTTGTAATTTTATTTTCTATAAGTGAACGCAATATGTATCTGTTTTTTAAATATGACTCGATGATTCTGTTTGGAATCTCAACCGCGCTTTATTTACATACCAATTGGATAATTTACAAATATTGGCCGAAAATACTCGACGCAATTATTTTACACAATAAGCAATAGATGCAATTCTATCCAAATAAACGTTTATTTTATTTTTAATTATAAACTAACACCGAAGATTGAATTATGAAATTGTTAATAAAAGAATTTAATCCTAACTTTAATTCCAAATATTATAACTTATTTTTCCTATCCTTTTATCGATATTTTATTACAACCAAATATTTAAACTATTTAAAAAATGTATTATTTGTAACTTTTGTGTAAACAAAATGCATTAAAGGTCATTTGAATATTGCGACTTTTTTTTTCGCATACACAGCCGCAGTTTTACGTCGACATTTGAATTGAAATGGAACTGTTTTCATATAATTCACGATTGTATTGGATCGCAAATCCAATATTCCTCAGCACTAGAAATAAATAGGTCATCGATATATAAATGTTACACTGATTTATTGCAATATATGAAGTTTATTTATTGTAAGCTGAAAACACTAGTCATATTTATTACAATAAAAAATATAATATTTTTGTATTTACACACTTAATCGTGATATTTTTTTTTTGAATGCTTTAGTAAATGAGTTAAGGTGTCCAGGGGGTTTTGGTGTGCCGACCTTTTTAATGCTTACCTGAGGATCCCAAAAGGGACCAAGGATTACATTGTATTCGAACAAAGGTGGAACGTTTAATTAAATGGTCTTTTCGCAATTATTTTTTGCTTGCACTTTTTATGCCTTTTCTATTAAAAGAATTTGAATATTTTATGGTTAATGAAAACTTAATAATATTTAATAAAAATTAAATAATTTTAATTATTAATTATTTTTTTAAACATGATTTATTATTATTTGTTAGACATTTTTATATTTATATTTTTAACTGATATCGAACACATTTATTTAAAAATGCTAGGTGCCCAGTGCAGCGTACAATTAAGGACAAAATAATAAAAAATTAGTACAACTACTAAATATTATTGCTTAACACATTTATTTTAAAATGTCACGTTTTTAAACCATAAACCATATTGCTTCTATATTTAAGGGGCGGATTTGGGCTAGGCCTTTATGGACTGCAGCCTAGGGCCCATATAATCAAACGGCCCCTTTTGAGGACAAAATATTGAAAATTAGTACAACTGACCCAAATTTTCGGCCCATAAATATAATTATCGCTGGGTCCCCAAATGCTATTAGTTTGGGGCCCCCAAAGTTAACGGCTTAAGGAACTTTTTACATAAAACTTCATTAATAAATCGAGTTTTATTTTTTAATAATTATATAATTATTGGATTACTGTTAATAAAAAAAATAATAATGTTTCAGTTTTGGAAAAAAATATTGTTATTATTTTTGATAACTAAAACTATTTAATATGGCGAATTTACTGAATTTATATAGTGTAGTTCAAAAGACAGCATTTCTTGGTAAATATGCACCAAAAATAATAAAAATTGTAATTCCTAAACTCGGCGCAAACAAACATCGAATTAGATCCAATTTAAGTATACTTAAATCAGATAAACTTCTACGCCGTATTCGGTCCACGGGAGGCGGCATTCCGCATTTCAATGCGCCTCATTAGTCGTATATTTCCATGCAGAAGAGAGAGAAATGAATTACGCCCCATGCGAACTACCCTTACCCAGTCGAAACACGGGAGTGCCCTTTGTGCTGCGTCGCATCTGAAACGGAGAGGGATGAATATACAAAAAAAATAAATAAACATACTCAAATTTATATATACATATAAATATATGGTAAAGCATAAAATAAGATTAAGCGTATTCCGCTGAAGAAATATGAGAGCAAATTGCATACCTGTATTTCATCCGCATTCGCGTGGAATTACATCAAAATGTTACGTATTATGTCTTCCGCTTTAATGGCA
The DNA here is from genome assembly GCA_963457615.1 of Nicrophorus investigator. NCBI lineage: Eukaryota > Metazoa > Arthropoda > Insecta > Coleoptera > Silphidae > Nicrophorus > Nicrophorus investigator. Next base: position 24,987,164 of record OY735143.1, read on the forward strand.
ATGATTTCGGTAAATTTAGATCGCTGAGATGCGATTTAACGGGACGACGGTGTTTTGAAATCTCTTGGCCAAAATCCAAAGTGTTTATTTACCATTTTCCGCAGATCTTCCTTTAAAATCATAAATTTTAATTTAGAAATTTTCGATGGATTTATTTCATCTTATTTTTTTTTTCTAAAATAAACTTTTATTGCATATTGAAGAATAACGTCTTTTTTTTATTAATTAACGTTTAAATATAATTGATTAGAAAATGCAAATCTGAATTGTATGTGTTACGTATTTCTTGTTTTATTTTTTTTTTGCATAATCAAGATTAGGTAACTTATGCATACAAAAATTATAAGTAATACTTATCGTTTCTGTTAAATATCAGTAATTCAGCACGCGCTACTGACTAATGCGTGGTCTGGGTAACGTTTATTGAGTAATACCTGAAAGTAATATCACGTTTCAAGCTTTAACCTATTGCACGTGATTTACGAAATTTATACAATATCATTGCAGTTAAAAATGTAATTATTTTAAAATATTGAATATTTACAAAAAAAAAACATTTAATTTATTTAAATTTAAAAATATTTTACAAAACTGTTATAATTATAGTGAAATGCGAAATAATTTGTAGGGAATGAAAAAATGTATTAAAATTAATTGAAATAATGATTTTATTTTACAATTGGATTTAATGGGAAAATTGAATTTTTGGGGCCGACGTAAAATATTAGAATACAAAAATATATATTTTTTGTTGCTAAAATTTAACCTTTTTCGATGTTATCTACGTAACTGGTGTCTAGGGCCCACTACAACCTTAATAAGTTATAATGTGAATAGTAAATGACAAAAAAAATATCGTGAAAATTGACACTAATATTTTCTTTAATAACTTTAATTTTGTAAATAAGTTCAATAATCAAATGTAATTATATTGAATATTTCGCTAACTCGTAGTTATGAATTGTACATTAATCTGTTTCGGCCCAAAGGGAGATCAAGTTGAATCGTACTAGAATAGCCTCATTACAAAGAGCGACATCGAATTGTGTGCAGGATTGTGATACGTAATTATTAAGGATTATGTTATATAATTAATGGCTATTATTAACGTCAAACATAATGCACAATAGTGTATAACATAATTTTAGTTAATTGAACTTTCCATTTAATAATAGTTATAAGTATAATGACTAAATTTAATTGAAATGAAATTGAATTTGTAAAATATCGACTAATTTTTTATGTACACAAAGTTGTAAAAATATTTTTCTATATTTTCTACTAAATTCAATAATAATTAATTAATTATAAATAACTTTCTAATTTAATTTTAATCAATCTAAATTCAAAATTATTCGTGTTAATTGTTCGTTAGAAATATTTTTTGTAAGTTTCATTTATTAAAGTTAAATTGATTTTTATTATATTTTTTGAAGCATTTGTGGATATTTTTATTTATTAAAGAAGTAAGTGTAGTTGCTCTTCAAATATTATATATTTGAGAGTTTATTATAAACGTTCGATTTGAGTGTAAAAAATATTGCAAAGTATGAATAGTAAATTGTATATCGCTAGGGATCGCTTTATAATACAGTTATTTTTTTGTAAAAAAATGTTTTGAGTGAGATATACGTAACGTGCAATGAATATAACGATGACAGTTGCATACACCTAATAAGAGATTTAGTTGGATGCACGAGGAGGCAGTAAAATGTGAAATACGGTTTTGGAGAAAATCCAGAAACACGGAAGGTTGTTATCATCATTGAAGCACATGTTTGGTGCTGTTATTTATACGCGCAGTTGAAGCAGAGATGAGAGTTTGTACAAAATTTATTAATTTCCTCGGCGTTTTCATTATTCGGCGCCAAGGAAGAAGAGTTTATAATTGCGAAAACCGGGAATTTTCGAATGGATCGCGTGGAAAGTAATTGCAATAAATCCCCGCAGGACGTAGCAGGACTCAGAAATTCCGGCAATTTAGACTAATTAATATTTAGTTCTGTTGCGGATCGCGGCAGGATCCACTCGATTTCCCATTGGGCTTCAATTGTCCGAGATAATCACTGTTTATCTTTAATGGGCCACTCCAAATGGCAGGCAACGCTTAATGACGAGAATCGAATTCCCGATTCGCCGCAAGGTAATTCTATACTTTATATTTATTTCCATTTTGTGCATCCGTTTGTTTTGATAGTTACAATCATTAGAACTGCAAATATAAAGTAGACATTATTAAAAGATTTAGAAAGTAAAAAATTTAATTTCTAAATTTTTGGTGTATTTCAGCTCCAAGATTAATGAGAATCTATGATCCAAATACTTAAATTTATTTGTAAACCGGATTGTACTTAAATCTTAAAATTTGATCAAGTAAAAGCTTTTTTGGTATTTGCTAGTAGTTCTGCTTCTACTTTCTTTATCTTTTAAGTTTCATAGATTAGTAATGATTCAGGTAGAATTTTTAAAAGTTTCAGTCGAAATATTTAAGCTTTTCCTAAGTAGATCCTTAACTATAGATTTCAAAAGTATTTAAATGAGTTTTGACTTCAAAAAATATAAATTGATTTCTTGTATTTTCTATGAAATATTAGATAGATTCATGTAATATAAAGTTTAATTTGTTTCTTAACTTGTATTTGGTTTTTCTATGTACTTAGTGGATAGATAAATGAAATAAATCCAGGTACGTTTCAATTGTGTAGAGTAAATGAGGCATATCGAGGTGGAATAAATGACTGGCGCTGCGCAAAGAAATTTATATAGGTTTGGTAGTATTATTTTGGAGTCGCATTCAAAGTAAGCAGAATAACAAGTTTAACCGCAGATAATAAAAGCAAAAAATAAGAACGAGCGCAAAAGAAGCGAACGGAGCGAGCTCGTTCTTCTAACGAATATATACGTCTAAATTACTAAGCTGTCCATTGATTGAAATCCTTTCCCAGAACGCGACACGACTATCTTCTTCGAAAAGTAATTTCAAACATTACTTTATACGAAATCAATATGCGAACTTATTTATAGAAATGTAAAATTCATATATTTTTATTAATAGTATTTATTGAATCTCACAGACATTGGTTGACCATAGTCCAATTAATTTTTATTACTCCAAATTTATGAATGATGTAAGTTTTTCATTGATTGAATTAATTCACTATTATACACTGAATCAATATAAATGTCATTTTTTTTTAAGGTCAAGTTAAATTTATGTGCAATTTTATCACCAGTTTGACGTATTGTGACAGCTGTCATTTCATGACCCTTAAAAACTTAATACATTGAAAAATGCTGTTTTTGAATATTTAGTGATGAAATTTATAAGTAATTATTATGTTGTAACGTTTTTTTTTTAATTTTGTAAAGTAAACTAAGGTGAAGATGGACAGAAATTGCAATGTGCAAACTGCTATGTGTTTAAAGGATGAGTTGAGTAAGATCGTACCGTCGAGAAACAAGAAATTGAATTACAAGCTGCTCATTTGCTAACAAACTTCCTAAAGTACCAATTAACTTTGCTGTGAGACGAAATAACTGGCGAGATCTACACAATGGAGATATGAGCGTAGCAATCTCGTCCTGTCGGAGTTATGAAAATTAAGTTCCGAAGACGTTCGATTAATGCGACAGCGTTTAAACTATGGCTGCAAACTTCCGGTTAATATTTTCTATTTTTTTTTAAAACTTAAATTAAAGGACCGGTTTATAATTAGGAGATTCATCCTTTAATCCGAACGGCTTTGCCAAAGTTCCATCTATTATCCCGGGCTTAATTTAAGCAATTGCAGCGGAACGGATATAACCTATATGTATGTGTGTGCACTATATATATATTCGTATATATTTTAAATATAATTCTAAAGAGGAACTGAAAATGTATATAGATATATGCTGTACCTGGAATCCGGAGGCCCCCAGTGTATTTTATTATATCCCATCCCCGTCTCCATTCGCAATATTCGCAATTTAAATTTCTCCTCGCCTTTTCTTCCTCTCTCTCTCTCTCTATCTCACCCTCTCCAACCCTATTATCCAGCATGCGAGTGTGTTTAATTTCAAATTTCCAATTAAATTTTCAGTTGGTGCAAATTGCGCCTTCGTTTCGGCCATTTAATAATGTTACGCAAATGATTTACTGCTCGAAAATATCTTCGTCGAGGTAATCGGATTTGCGGCCCAACGGTATTGTTTTTCCTCATCTCTCGCTCGCTTCATCATCATCATCTTGTTATATTCTTCATCTCCTTTCATTCTTTCCGCTTCATCTTCGGCCAACGCTTCGGCGTTTCCCTCATTAAAGTAGTGCATCTAAAAATATATATATATGCAGGCCTCAGTCTCGTGCACAAAGCATTTTCCGCCGACTTTATTGATGCTTTTACAGCCCGCAATTCCAAAAGACTTATTACTTCTCCATCTGCAACAAATTTTCCATGCATTTATATAGTGCGACTTAAAACAGACTGTTATACAACACGCGACAAGAAAAAAAGAACATTGTAAAATCTCGTTATAATACGCACAACTTATATTCATTTTAGCAAAAACATTGGTGCATATTTTACTGAATCAAAAACAAATCAAAAACAATTTAAAATAAAACGTTGTGGTTATAATAAGTTGAAATTTATGGGTGCGTATTAAATACGAATTTTTCTTTTTATTGGAAATATTTAACGAATTAGGTGCGAAAATTTTCGATTATACACGATTAAAAAAGAAAATTTTGACAAATTTTGAGTGCGTATTATATACGAATTTGCAATTTTATTAACAAATTTTGTGTTTGTGGATTGTATACAATTTAAAATGATAAATGTTGAAAAATTTAGTTGCGTGTTATATAAGAATTTGTAATTTATCAGATATATTCGCGTTATAACAAAAATAATATATTTGGTTCGATACGAATATTTATTTTTATCTAAAAAATTTGTGTTAAATTATATATTTGTTATGTATATTTTTATATGATTAAAAATGAAAATATTGAAAAAAATAGGTGCGTGTTTTATACGAATTTGTAATTTTATTAGATTTATTTTGCGGTAAATTATGTTTGATTAAAAATGAAAATTTTAGGAATTTATTTAAAAAATAAAGTGTGTATATTAAACATGAGTAAAAATGAAATATTGAACAAATTTTGGTACAAAGTTTGTAGCATTTTTAGACGAGTTACATTGAAAATTATTTTACGATAATTGTTACAAGGATCGTTTCAGAACGATGCAAACAGAGCAATAATTGGAAAAGCAAATATCGTCCGTTCGTGAAGAGTTTAATACACCTGTGTGTCTCCTATCCAAATAGTGGATGCAAAGTAAACATGCACATTGTATCGGAGAGCCGCGGGCTTCGTTGCATCTCACTCCATTTTATTATTCAATTACAACCGGAGGAAACCTTCGCACGCAAATTGCGCAACGCATCTGAACGCATATATATGTGTGTCTGTCTATGTGTAATTATGTAAATTCTTAATTAATTGCAAAACCGATGCATTATTATCCGTTCCGGCCTACGAATCTACGCATACTTTACGAAACGTTGTTACTACTTGAATAATATTCAATTTTATCTAACGAATTGATTTGTTAAGTGTGAATTTCATGACCTAATTTTAATGTTCAAAATATTAAATTGCTTATGAATATTATCTTTACTACAGTAGTTGCAATGCTCATATCAACCCGCATGTTTTAAGTAGGACTTTTCCGTTCAACTGTGAAGATAAGCTTTATTTCATAACAACTCACATGGTTTTGCAATAATAAAATAATTACATTATTGATTTACGTAAAACAATAATCATTTTCATTACATTAATACTAATTTCCTGATTCAACTATAGAAATTATCACTAATTATAATAAATGATAAAAAAATATATATGATGTGTACTTATTTTTTTTTTTAGAAATTTTCGACATTCAATTTAATGAAAATGAAATTTAATGAGGAATTTAGCTACGTTTTCTTAATTAATTATGAAAGTGTTAATTGCAGACGTGTTAAAAAATAATATAAATTTTATGAATATTCATCGGTTGTGTAACTGTGTGATTTCACTTTTATCAATTGCATGTTGTTTGCAAAGTGAGGAAATTACATACGCGTTGAGCTTTCGAAGGATCTAACATCAAATATTGATTGCAGCTAGTATTAAATAGTGTATGAACTTTTGATTAGTTCGTAGAACGGAAACACTTCCGACCTCCAAGATTTAAAAAATGCATGCATACGCTTTTTTATCTTTGTTTTTAAATCTCGTCGAGTTCAATTGTGGTTTTATAATTTACACTCGATACAAATATTATGTGAATTATTTATTGCTAATGTGTATTATAGATTTAGTTAGGAAGTATTTTTTTTCAAAGTAATATTATTTTTTTTTGCTTTGAGAAGTTAACTCAACTTTATAGACGTTCTGAGGGGGATTGGATGATAGTTCTGGACTGGACCAATCAACTTAAAAAGTTGGGATGTGATCGCATCGACTTTTCTGTTATATTGGATTTGTGTGAGGGATGCAACTATATAGCTATAAAAAATACTCATTACTGCAGTGATTATTTAGTGTAATTGTAGAAATACAAGTAATTTTTTGAATGATACATATAATCATAATACATTTTTACCTAATTATTTGTAGTTACACTGCGACCCAATTGCTAAAAGTAATTTGTCAGTTTCTTGTTTTGACACAAGGTGACAGCTGTCATTTTGAGATTTATTTATTGAGAAACTCTGGTGTACATTAAACTAATAGACGCTGTTAGAAAATTGACAAAATTACAACAATAATTATTAACAATGGTTAGATATTTTATTACTTGTTACTTGAAGTGTAATGTAATTGAAGTAAATTTGGCTCGATCCTCGAATGCAATCATTTCTGGGAATTGGAAAGTGGGCTTTCTTCCAAGTTGAGTGTGGAATTCTACTTAATTTTATCTAATGACCAAATATTTGTATCTGGAATGTACATGCTTAAATCCTCTCTATTTTCCTTATTTATAATATTGGATCTATTTAAAGTTGTATTAAGATTTGCTTAAGTTATAGTTATTTCCGTTGAAAACAGCGGAGCGGAAAGTTTCCGAAAATCTGCTTTTATTTAGAGTGGATATAATTTTAAAGTAAAACCTAACTAGCCATTGAATCTGCGAGTAGATGATTGGCTTCGGAGTTGGCGCGGAAAAGGGCACCGGGGAACGAGCTCCGATTATTCCACAGCGGATACCAAACAAACGGAAGCATTAAAGAGCCGTTTTCTCCTGCAAACAAGTTTGCACTAGAAAATTTTCTCAAAACTAAATCTAATAAAATCCCTCCATCCGGCTGGCAATTAGTCTTTAATTGGATCTTAAACTACGAAACAATGCTGGAATTGCGTAGACGCGATTTCATCGCGCAGCAGACTTGCACATCTTCTTCATCTGCACTGAAACTCGCACACACACACACACACACACATGTTATAGTTACGTAACGCAGTTTCGGCGGCAACTATTAAACTGAACTTTAACTACTATCATTTACTGATTGCTGGATAATTACGGAGCTGCGAATTTATTTACATTGTGCTTAAACACATAGAGGAGTGAAACATGGTGGAGGAGAGTTTAAAGTCTTCGGGCATTTGCACGGTTTCTTGGTTGTAATTCCGATTGCTCGAGGGGCTATTAGGGGCTGAAGGTAGAGATTTCGAACTAGATGGATGCTTTCTGATTAATAGCGTAATTAAACGCCTCAGACTCCCAAATCCGCCGTAGCATGGTATGCCAAGTTAGTCATTACCACACCCAAAACTAAATTGCATACAATCAAGGTTGCATATTTGAATTTGCTTTATGAACGTAATTATTTGAAAGAAAGAAAATAGTACAAGCCTTTCTTTATATTTTCACACGATATCTTCTTCATTTCTTGATGTAGTTTCTAGGAGTGACTAGAACGAAAATGTTAAATTTCCTACCAAAGTATCGGTTTGAAAATTGAAACTGAAAATAATAGTTTTGAAAGTGTATAAAACTTATCTTTATTCTTTCTTAAAGCTAAGATATATTTTACAAATCTTGCTGTAGTTCAACTTTTTGAAAACTGAAGTTGAAAATAAGGGAATCAAACTTATTAATATTTACTGAAAAAATTGTGGAAATCTTTGTGTAGTTTATTATTTTTTTCAATTAATTGAAGCAGAAAATAATATATTTGGACGTGAATCAAGATTATTTTTATGTTTCCTAAAAAGCTGAAATTATTCTTTGATCATGGTACAGTTTACTTTTGATGACGTGTCAAGGTGTTTATGCAATTTTATTAAGGAATTATGTTTTTTTTTTGAGAATTATGATGAATTTTTCTAGAAATGAAATAAATGCAAATATTCCGGAAAATCGTTCTTAGTTCATGACAATTAGTTATGTAAGTATATCTGTAAAACTACAATCTATAACAGTTTTTGAAACTAAGTAGTATTAATGAGAAGTTTTATAAAAAAAAGTTAATATATTTTTATTAATTCTTTGTGTAAGAGGATGAAAATTTAATTATCTCCGATTTAAATATGCTCATCGTGTTCAGCTTTTTGTTGGGATTATAGCAAACATTAACGTCTGTTTTTCCTAGAGTTTTAATCCAATTGAAGTAGATTATAAGTATTTGCAGCGACACATTCTATATGTAAGTAAAATTAATTTGCTAATGGCACCGAGAAATTGGAATATGCACATTTTTTGTGTCTGCGCGCTTTCTCTCTCTCCTGTTGGATTGTCTCGAGATCCAGGAATCCGCAGCCGCAGAGGAGAACTAATTGCAAATGTAAAACGGGAGTCGTCTCGTTGGCAACATCTGCCTTCGGGGTAGAAACTACTGAAGATGTGTAGAACGCATCTGCGAAACGAGAATAATGAGGAGGAAAACGCCAGGAAAATCACACGGATTATTGTAGCTACGGCAACGCGAGAGAAAGATCCCTATCGCATTTCGTGCACACGCGCCACCACCAACAAAAGAATATAAAAAAAGAGAAGAAGTTCTTTTTTTTCCACTCAGTTATATAGACTATCTTGTTCTCTCTCGCTTTCCCTTTTTCATCCCGATTTCATTCGCACCTACATCAAACTTTACCAATCTCTATACCGAAAATAGTTATGTGCGAGGAGCTCCATCACGTATCTTCTCCTCCGCAAATTGTTCCTGGAGCTTAATCCGGTTGTGTCCCTATCACAGCTTTCCTTGCATGAATAATGCAACCTACATACATCCGGGTCTGAAAAGAGGAAAACGTGCATTTACCACCTCCGAATAACATTCCGATTGCGTCATTCATAATAATGATTCAAACTGTTATTCTATCAGCTTTTAAACTTGCATAATTTTGCTTCAGAACAAAGTTGTCATGGGTAGAATGAGCAGTCAAAGGACTGGAGGAAATTGGTTTGTGTTGTGATTGTTATCATGGTGAACCGAACGATCCTCCTCCTCCTCCTACCACCGAAAATCTGTCTTCCAATCGATGGCTGACGGCAATAAACCTCGGCTGTAATGGATTCGTTTGGTCGCGGTTACTCAAAGAGCACAGCAGATCCTTTGATATCCCGTCGAATGTTCTTCGTGACCTTGTGTGTACCATGTAAGCCATCTCCAATCCCCCTCCGAGTAGGCGTTGGTTTGTCTCCCTTAATCCTCCACCTACAACATCGCAATCTGTTGACGCAAACACACCTTCATCCATAATGTAAACTTTGGTTAACAAACGGCTTCTCATATAAAATAATTAAGCAAATATTTTAAATGCAACAATTTATGCTAAAATGTTGAATCATTAATTAGTTTGACTTTTCGAAGTAACGTGACAGCTGTCATTTCGAAACACATTTTTTTTAATGTGTTTTTTGACGCAAGCTGTCATTAAGAATTGAGAACCGCTGATCTACAATTATTCAGACTAAGTTTACCAATCACTAAATACATACTAGACACATAACTGCATTTTTTTTGACTCTTTGACGTAAGGTGACAGCTGTAATTTTGTGACTTAATTGTTTATAATATATTTTTTTGATGCAAGTTGACAGCTGTCATTTCGTGACTCATTAATAATCAAACATATTTATATAAATAGAAATTGAAGTTAAAATCTCTGTAAATATATAAATTACGCTAATTAAAGCTTTATTATAAAAGTTTGTAATTGGTCATGAAATGAAATGAAACTATAAATAAACGTGTATTTAAATGCGTTTAATGATTATATAGGTGATGTTATGACTATTGGGATATGTGAGTGGATGCGGTTGTTGATGTCAGTGTTGATGGTTGGAGTGGATGGGGAAAGAGAGTAATGGACCGTAGTTATCTATCGAGTTTAGTCAAGAGGGGATTGCGTTTTAGTCGAAAATGGTGGGCAATCTGCCAGACAGGCCACCGCGTAACGATGCTAATTACCGAACCACTCAATTCTCCTTTTCGCTGAAATTTCTGACCAGAAGCGATGATGATGAATACGGAGACGGATCGATCGGCCGAAACGAAACGAAACACTGGCGTACGTACACACCACCAAATAGCATTTCCAAAAAAAAAAAAAAAATCAACGGTAAAAACAAAAATAAAACGAGAATAAACAAGAGAAACAAGAACAAAGGCATCGAGGGTTTGGATGGAGACCCTTTTATAATATAGATTGAAACGAAATCTGGTGTTTCGGTGAGTGTTGGAGTGTGCTGCCGGCTCGAGATAAACACTTATCAACGTTTCGCAGTATAAAGTTTTTGGTGTGTGGGTGTTTTTGGTTTATTTTTTTTTACGTAGAAAGGATGGGGGACTTCGCATCTGGGCGATGGTTTCGAGGGGGGGAAAGCTCGTTCGTATAGCACACATCCACATACACATTGCCTTTAATCAGTTAAATGTTCTGTACGTGTTTCAGCAATGCTGGATGCTGCTGGTGGTCCTCTCGTTTGCACATAGCCTTGTCCTCCTCCATATCGCACATGCATATCGCTTTCGAAAGCCGCACCAAAGTTGCTTTTAATTATTTGCAATTTGTCCGCAACGACACGATAACAATTCATTCATATTTTCAAAACTTCTGATTGTTGTAAGCAACACTGATCCACAATGCAGCTTAGTTTCGTTCATGAATCAAAAATAATTTAAAACATAAATGTTAATAAAACTGTAATAGCTTAAGAGTCTATTGATAAGATAATAATGGCTCATCGGTCGGAAATTCAAATTGGATTTGATTGTTTTATATTGCGAATGCCGGAACTATTATACAATTATTTGTGGAATTGATGATTAATGCGTTGAGCCGATTTGGCTACTGAATTTTGGTTATGGATGGATGCGCGCATACGAAATGATATTGTTTTGCGAAATTTGTTATTAGCTGATGCTCCACATTCGATGGAACCCATTATTTCATTCCACCAATTTTCCAATTCAATATTTTATATTTATAGCCATAATTACATTATACTTTATTTTCACAATTTCATTATTTGCAAACTGTTATTTTTGTTTCTAATATTTGTGGATTATTACTAATAAGAATATTTATATACTTTATTAAACTATTAAATAAATTGGACATTTTTATCCAAATTTAAAGTTTATGAAATATACAAAAAAACTTAACAGAAAAAATATTGTAAATTTACCTATTAATAATATTTTTGAATATGTTGTCGTCTAGAAACTGTATCTTCTATACGTTAAACGAGGTCTTGTTATATAACTTTTGTAGTTAATTTCTGAAAGTCGATAAATTAAGCATTTATCTTGAGTTAGTATAAGAGCTTCGGAAAGTAGGTTAAATCGAGAGAGCAGGGTTAAATTCCGTTTTTAGATTCAGAGACTTTAATCACACATCCGGCTCGGTATCGAATTTGCGGGGGTAATGAGATGCATAGGTCTTAGCCGCTTAAGAAAGGAACGAAGAAAAAAAAGTAACTGAAAGCTGTTTCAATTTTCGCCCAGCAATTAAATTCTTCGCACATTTAATAAGGGTGGAAAAAAAGGTTATTAAAAAATTGTTAACTGCGTCTTTTGCGGATGGCGGAGTTTAATTGAAAAACTTGCGAGGATAATTCTTCAGCAGTTTAAATTTTAATGGGGGAACAGTATGGGAAAAATGGTATTGAATTTTATCAGTTTTGCGGTTTTATTTATGTAAGAAGTTGTGAGGAAATATGGGAAAGAGACAGAAGGGCTCTTCTGGGGTTGACGAAATCCTCTAGCTAAGTAGCAGCCCCATATCAACTGGTATTATCGGGAGAGCGTCGCGACGGCCCTTTGGCACGCGATAACATTTAGCTTTTATCCAATTTTTTTTTTGTTAGAAAATAAATACCGCCCCTCCTTTTATTACCATGAAAATGAGCCGCAAACAGAAAAGACAGAAGAAAAAAAATGGTATAAGGAATAAAGCCTTTTGAGTTAAGGCGAAAAGGATCTAATTTAATTTTCCGCCCATATTGAAAGCGTGGCGCTCTCCTTCGCAATGATTTTCCATTAATGTCCGCGAAAAACAGCCTCTCTCCTCCCGCCGCGGAGGGCGTTAAACAATCGCGATTTTTCCCTGGGCTCTAATAAAGGGATGACAAGAAATTAGGGGCCCTCCAACGGCGCCACGAAACTTACGTTTTATTATCCTCTTCAACGGGGACACATTAACTTTAAGTTATTTACAGCGTTCATAAAAAAATATGGTGCAAACAGCAACGACTCCCTCTGCTTCTAACAAAATTTTTGCCTTTTAATTAAAACAATAATTCTGTACACATTGTTTTACTCTAATTCTAACAATAAATCTCAATTTTAATTTAAATAATTTACAATTTTTAACTTTTTTTTTTTCATTTCCTAAGATTTACTAAATCTTTCTCTGAAAAACCATTTCTATTTCAAAGTTCATTTATAATTTGTATTTGAAATTAATGAAGAATATTTTCAGAAATATATATATGTCAATATTTTGTGAAATTTAATTTTAAATTAATTCACTTTCAGGATTATTTTCAAGACTAAATAAAACTGTTAATAAAATAATTATTTAGAAAGTTTGAATTGTTTATGTGGATGTTTGTACAATCTCTGTTACGTCAAAGTACGTTTTATGTTTGAAATTACCGCCAAAAATGAGAATAACATCCCGCAGATTTTTATGCAACGAAACAGTTGAATAGAATAGGAGGACGAGATAACTCGACTGCTTATGAAATGCGGGCGACATTTAGTGTTATTGCAGTAGGATGCAGTTATCTTTAGATTATGCCCATCGTAAAATAAATTTAAACATACATTCACGTGTATGTACGAATATATACGTGCATTCATCGATTTTTACATAAATCAAAATATAATTAACAATTTTGGACAAAGACAAAGATTTTTTCCATTGGTTTTCATTGCTTTAAATGTAAAAAACAAGAATTTTCTCATTGGTAAATGAATTATTTAATTTTCAATTAAAAACTATGAATTATATATAAAAAATTGGCATTAATTAATAATAATTACTTTTTTTATTATTTCTGCTGCTTTTGATACAAGCACTTCCTATTTGTTAAACTTAAGTGATGGTTAAATTTCTTGTTTCAGCATTCACAATGAATGTAGTTAAATTGAACACTAAAAATTATATAATTTTCAATAAATTTTATCTGTGTGAAATTCAATAAAGATTTGTTTGTAATTATTGTCTGCGTATTGATGCAATGTCAATAATCACCGGACGCTGTTAAAACGTGTTATTGACGGATTTTTATGGACCAATTTTAAAATTCATTATCGAATGTTTGCGTTTATTGCGCGTTAATACGTTTCAATTTGCGCCGTGCACATAATGTTAATCCCTGATTTTTTTTTTAAATGATCCGAACATACAGGATTTGCCGCATTCATTAATTACCGTACATTAAATATTCAATAAAAAAGGACTCAGAGAGGAAGGATTAAAAATATAAATACATAAAATAAATACGGACAAACAAGCACAACGCAAATTGGAATTCGCTTGGGAAATGTTCGTGGTATTATTTTAATAATGTTACGCAAGTATTTTTATACAATAGAATTGATTTGTTCCACATATAAATTGTAATTTTTTAAAGTGAAATCCTTGCCTTCCTCAAAATTATATTCATTATATTAGAAATAACTAAATAATAATAAATAATGTAAAATGAATATTTTTTACTTAAAATTATCTAAATATTAAATATAAAATTTGTACAGAACATTGTTTTAATTTGATTTCAAAATTATATCGTGGATAGTATTAGTATTTAAAGACTATACTTGGATCGATTCGTGCCATTATACAAATGAAGTGGACTGTGTACATGAACTGTTGGGATTAATTAATAATCCGGATTCGATAATCCGTGAGCAAATAATTAAACGTTTTAGCGCCGAGGGCGGATTATCAACTGAGCAGCATTAAATGAATTTGCGAATTTGAAGAAATCTCCGCTTTGCTGGATTCCCTACCAAAGTGGAGCAAACGTATTTAACGTTAATTTATTTATTCGTAATCCCATTTAAAATTCTGTTAATAATCCTAAAAACCAGATTTAATTCTTTCAAATATTATATTTAATTTTTTAAAAATCTAAAACATCATTAGGTTTGCATATTTTTATTAAGAATAAATATATTAACAAAATTAAGAAAATCATATATCTAATAAAAAAAGAATTTGAAATTTGATTCAATAATATTCTTTAATGTTGTTAATTAATAAACCCAATTATGTTACATAAAAATATTTTTTTTTGGTACAAAAAAAAAGATTTATTATTTTTTTTACTATATCATAAATTTTAAAATATTCTTCCTGTGTAACTAAGGTCTTGCCAGATCAATAATACGCAAATACATGTTTGTAGGTCACTACCTTTGTTGATTAAATAAACCACTCCATACTGTGCACAAAGTTGGAGCCGTTCTTTTTTACTTGTTCCTCACTTAGTTTGCTTCCACAAACAATAAAAGGAATGGAAATAAAGGCGAATAAGTCATAACATATTTCCTAATGAAACCTACGACAAAGAAAAAATGGACGTGAAAAAGTGGGCATAGAAACTCATGTTAAACGCAGTTATTATGTCGTATATTATGAAATATTACAGTTTTTATCATTTACTTAACAGATTATCATTTTTTATGGTAATTAAGTGAAATTGCAATCTTTAACAATGAACATATTTTAGAAAAATCTTAATAAAAAACCTTATCAAGAAATTATCTTAATGTTAATAATTGGACAATAGAAAGGAAATTTCCGTTATTTGCTTAATAATTTTGTATAATAAATGTGTTAATTAGTAGATCTTCTATATTGAAGACGTTAGGAAAGTAGTTTTTATCTTTTGCATGATTTGTACGTGAAAATTAATCAAAATTGTAAGTTTCTTTATTTCTATATTTTTCAGTACGTCAGTATGAAAATGCGTTTTTGCACTAATAAGTTTGTTAAATATTTACTTTATAGTATTAATAATGTGTCTAGTTATGAAAAAAAGTATTTTGAAATTAATAGAAAATTGATTTTTTTATTTAATTTTTTTTGTGTAACTTGAAATTAATAAGTAGTTATTAAGAAAAGCAATATTTTATAAAAATTACTAATTTTTATTAAAGATATATTAAATTATTGTGTTATTAAAAAAAAAGTATTACATCCTGTATTATATTTTCTATTAATAGAAACTTAAATTCTGTTTTATCCT
This sequence comes from Nicrophorus investigator, assembly GCA_963457615.1. NCBI lineage: Eukaryota > Metazoa > Arthropoda > Insecta > Coleoptera > Silphidae > Nicrophorus > Nicrophorus investigator. The sequence continues at coordinate 25,002,916 of OY735143.1, forward strand.
TCGCAAGATTTAATTGGAATAAAATGATGTCAAGACAAAGAGGTTATTATAATTATATAATTGCGTTTGATCGAAGTCTGTGGAAGATACATTGGATATTGCATGCAGTTTTCTATAGAGAAAATAAATTATATAAATTATGTTATATGTGTGGTGCATCGGTTTATTGAGCAGCAAAAATAATGTACACTGTGATAGAGACGACCTCGAGAGAGTCTGACCCAAATGCACAAAAGACCCCATTAGAGAAGAAAATTATATTTACTTCATCTTTCTCAATCGACATCCTAGACTTTTATTAGAACTATTTATTATGAAATATACCTCGATATGTTCCATCAAAAAAGACAAAACGGAATTATTATTACATAATGCATTATTTTATATGAACTAATATGAAAAAAAATTTACAAAATAATTTGAAAAAAATGTACAAATAAGTTTTTTTTCTTAGATTTGAATGAATTAGTATACTTGTGTGTGAATTTTTATGAATTTTTAATCTTATTTTTTAAATTCAATTTACTTTCTTAATAAAATAGATAAGATTATGGTTTATTATTTTTTCTTATGTAACATACAATAAAATAGTTTATGAATCATTATTATTTCCTTCTTTCGTTATGTTTTCTCTCGGAGAAAATAGTTTAAGAAGTTTTTCTATTACAGATGGAACGTTTACGATGTTCAGAGGTAGTTATTATTTGTCCCATGTTCGCTTTTCTCTCCACAATCCCCAATTATTAGCGAATCCTGAAATCCTATTCTCTTCATACTGTTTTATACACACATAATCTCAATCAACAATTTCTCAATTTATTTATCAAATAAATTTTTTTTGTTAACACAAAAATTAATTATAATTTGCTTAAATACAATTTATTCATGCTTTTATAAGGCGATCTGTAATAATTGTGCGATTTAATTTAATGAAGGACATTGAAGTAGTTAAATGTTTATACAATGCTTCAAAGCGCATCTGTTATAAACGATTTGCAATTATGTAATCGTACCTTTAAGATCAGCTGGATTTATCGATGATTAAGCCTTAATTGGTTAATTTTGTTGACGGACCAATAAAAAACAAGTCAAACTTATAAAATAAATTAAAGTATGTTTAATTTTTAATATAATTGTTATATTTATAATGTAAAATGTAAATATTTAGAAAAGAATATAGTTGTATTTTTAAGAGTGTAATCTGGTGAGTCCTTGAATTAAATATATATAGATATATCTTCTTGTAGGAGCAGTATATACTAGTTAAGAATATAAAGCACGTTCTAATGGTACATCCTTGCCCTTAGTTAACTTATTAGGTAAAAAGCCGCAAGCGTTCATTGCCATGTGTATCAGATTACACCCGTGGGATCGACCCTCTTTGGAATAAATTCTGCTGTGTTTTCTCTCTCGAATAGTAGTGGTAAATTACTTTTTGCACTAAATCCTCATATTTCAACATTTATAATCTCATTACGAACATATTATTTATAAGAAAACTTCTTTAGTTCAAAAACAAATTTAATCTTATCACTTTTATTTATAAATTGTATTTTTGTTTAAATTTTAAATATTAGATGAATTATTTCAATTTTGATTTCTCGAATTTTATTAATTATTTCTAAAAAAAAGTATTAATTAATTTAATGAAAATGAAAAATAAGCCATAACTAATTAGAAGTTGAAACAGATATTTTAATTGGCATGAATTCTGCAATTTCCACGCTGCGTGTGTTCTCAATAGTAAAGTTATTTTTAAATAAAATTTTCTCGTATTTCAACATTTCTAATAACACTGCGAATGCGGTAGAATGTAATTTGTATATAGAAGTTGTTCGAAAAAAAAATTCTCTAGAAAAATTATTATAAATTAGATATAATATTGCAAATATCATAAAATATCTGAAAAATCACTTGGTATTCAAAAATTAAGAATTAAAACAATTTTTATTTGGGCACGAAAACAAATCATCTGTTGGAATTCTAAATCCTTCCTAAATTTGAAAAATATATTTTTTTTTAAATTACAAATTTTAAATAAAATTGTTTAGAAATATTTAAAAGTCGTTAAAAACTAAATAAAATAGCAATATATATTTCTAAAGTACTAACTTGTCAAGTAACGCGCCAAGTATATTTACTTGCCAAAATACTCGAACCATGTAAATATAAAATTATTTGTCAAATACGTATTTAATTTAAGTATAAACAATTTACCAAAACGCATTTACGCATTACTTGACAAGTAACTTGTGCAAATACATTACACAATTTGAGTAAAAAAAACAATTTAAAAGAAAATAAATAAATTAAACTATTAAAAAAATATATTTCATCAAAAACTAAACAAAATAGCAATATATTTCTAAAGTATTAACTTGTCAAGTGACGCGTCAAATATATTTACTTGCCAAAATACTCGCACCGTGTCGATATAAAAACGCTTGTCAAATCCGTATTTTAATTAAAGGAAATATTAATAATTTGCCAAATTGCATTTACCCATTACTTGGCAAGTGACTTGTGCAAATATATTACGCGATTTATGTAAAGAAATCTCTTTTTGGCATTATTTACAACTTTCATTCATTTCGTTCAATGAAGGTGCGTATTTCTAAGAAGTATTTTCTTGTCAAATTTATTTTAATTCAAGAATAATTTAATTGTTTTAATACAACGAAGAAATATATAATATTATATAATATTAGTGTTTTCTTATAGAAAAAAATGAAAATTGCGGTCTGTAGAAACAAAGTTGTTTTGGTACGTAACTTGCGTTTGGTTCTGGCTTTTGGTAAAGAGGAATCTGCGGCTGAAAGAAAGAACGTGTTCGTGCAACAAATGTCCCTTTGTGTGTCTTACAAATGTGGACTCTCGCATTAATGGGCACGGCCGTATAAAGAATTCAAAGGCATCCATTAGAGATGGGATTGTACATGAATAATAAGTGTTAATGGTGCACGGAATCATTTTATATGATTCCACGTTTCGCGGTGAACACAAGCACAAGCACAAGTTTTCTTCGGCAGGAAAACCGAAACCTATTACACACTCTGAGGATTATACACATTTAATAATACCTCAGAGGTGCAGTTAACTTCGGAATTAGCGGCGTGTAAGTGCGGAAAATTCTCTTCGCGTAACTCCATTATGCACTTAATGGTGCGTTCATTAGAGGCGAAAGTAAGAGCGGAAAATGGCCCACCTAATAACATCATTCATTCTCATACCATGATGATGATGTTGTTGGTTCATGCAATATACAACTTGCAAGAGAAAATCAATATTGAAGAAAATACAGTATTTTAGAAAAACCGGTTTTTACATTTTAAAATTGGCTTTTTAAAAACCGATAAATATTATTTGTTGTTAATGAAGATGTGTTTGGAACGATTTTCTTGGATGCATCTCTTTGTTCTTGGAGGATGTGGTGTTTCTATACAGTTACGATTTTAATTCATAATTAATTCAATTAGAATCCGAGCGTAGAGAAGCGGAAAGGATTCGTTGTCAATGTGTGTCGCACGCACACACCTGGAGCTGACTGGCTGCACGCTGCGAATTATCAATTTAATCAGAATCCTGGTGCAAATTAATGCTACACAGCATGTAGAAAATAGAAAAAAAAATATACAAGCAATGCATGTAGATACATAATTACAATCGCATTGAACTGTACTCTATAATGAGCATCATCTAAATTGACTCTATACATTACATAACAGCTCACAGTTGCGAGTTAATAAATTCAGTTGGAAGTAATGTAATTTAGTTATAATATTTCCAGTATAAATTGATTATATAACTAATAACAATGAGATTTTAATTATTAAAAAAAGTTTCAGACAATAGTTATGATTTTCGTGATTTTTCTTTTATACATTTTTATTATTTGATTAAAAAAAATCTTATTATTTTCTTGTATTTTGTTCACTAGATTTCACTAGAAAAATGTTATAAATTATTATTATAAAATGTTTTAATAAAAAAAATAAAATTTAATTTAATATTTATTCATTTTAAATATGTTGAACTTACATAAAACGTAGTAGTTTTTATCATGACTTTTCCAAAGAGCAATTTTGAAAATGGCTTTTTTTTTAAATTTTACGATCAAATAAAGGAAACATAATAAAAATCCCATAAACTATACGAGAAAAACCATAAGAATAATTCGCTTATAGCAATAACACACATTACACTTGTTTTTACAAAATTAAATTGCTTTTTATTTATTTTTTAAAAGTATTTTTTTTAGTACTTTTATTTTTGTAAAGTTATGTAAACCTATAAAAATTCACTGCTTCTTTTTTTCGACAGATATTTGTAGTTTTCATGAAAATTTTATGAACAAAAATTTTGAGTTTTCATGAAAAAATATAATTATTCTTATGAAATATATAGAGTAATTAGGATAATTACAGTAGTTATAATTGTTTTATTCATAGATTTTATATGAAGAATTTTTAATGAATTGAAGGATTTTATGAACAAAAAATTCAAATTTTAAAGTTCACAAATTGGAAATGAAATATAATTGTTCCTATGAAATATATAGAGTAATTAGAATAATTACAGTAGTTTTAATCAATTAAAGTTTAAGTTTGAATGAAGAAATATGTAATTTCAGGTGGACGAGTATCCTTAACGTGGCGCGCCGCAGGGTGGAACACGTAGCAGGACGCAAACCGCAATTAGGATGATGCCAATTGCACACATGTATACACACATACACACCAAAACCTTTACCCAAAACACATGTGACCCGATCACTCTGCGGACGCGTTACATGCTATGAACTGGTTTAAATGCTAATTGCAAATATGTTATTCGAAAATTATCCATGCACAAGCTTACAACCATCTCTCCAGTTCTCCCTGCAGGATTCATCCATTCATGTTGGTGTGTGCAGGCAACCTGTCACAATCATTAACGTGCATTTCTTCTCATACGAAATTAATTTCCAATTTAATTAATTACAAAGGAATTTCACCAATCATTGATTCCATTGAAATTTCCAACATCAATTCATATTTCATATTAAAAAAAATATCCTATCTCCTTTATTTCAAATAATATTTACTTTTATCGAATAAAATTATTGATTTCAATTAATTTAAAAATAAAATGACAGCTGTCAACTTAAGTCAAAGCGACAAAAAATTATATAATAAACAATTGAATTACAGTAAAACTACAAACAAATATTTAATATTACATGCAATAATTACTTTGTGAAACGCTCGTGTTAATAATATAAGTCTTTCTATTTTTATTTTCAACAAAACTAATATTTTTTTTGACAAATATAACTGAAAAATATAACTTAAATAAAATGACAGCTGTCAACTAAATCAAAGCGACAAAAATTTATATAATAAACAATTGGATTACAGTAAAACTGCAAATAAATATGTAATATTACACACAACAAATAGGTTGTGAAACGCTGGTGTTAATAATATTAGTCTTTCTATTTTTATGTTTAACAAAATTAATAGAATTTTCTATATATTTTTTTTGACAAATTAAATTGAAAAATCTCAAGAATTCTTAATTATTTTTTCTTCACAAAGTGTATTATTCTTTATATGCATATTATTTCAATAGTCAACTTCCTTTAATATTTGAGCAATGTAAATAAATTATAATTACGTCATTTCAGAAATTATTTTGTCCTTTACCTCAATAATGTTTGACTTTAGCAAACAAAATTACCGATATTTTATTAAAGTAGATACGATAAAGATAATGACGAATACTTATGGTTAAATAATAGAATAATAATAAAAATAATAGAATTTTTATTTTGAAACAAATATTATTATATGTAATTATTTTATAAATAAAAAAAATATACTATTTTATATTGATTTTAACTTATTTCAAAACCAATATCTCGGACTGTTTGAAACCGGATTAATCGAATGTATACGAAAATTAATAGCACAAAAAGAAACTTGAGTGTGTAAAATAAAAAAAAAATTATATAATTAAAAATTATTTTTCATTTGCTGATTGAAAATTTAGTTTTATTTAAAATTTACGAAACCGGTTATAATGAATCCGGATTAATCAAAGTATTAAATACAAAATGAAAATAAAAAAATATATAATTTAGAAATAATTTTTTGATTTGATTTGTAAATTTAGTTTTATTTAAAATTTAAAAATTTGTTATTTATTTATTAGTTTAATAAAATTCATTAAACGTCTAAAAAATTTTATAAAAATAGAAATTTATAACTTATGGCTTATAATGAAAATTTACTTTATAAGTGAGTGAAGCAGAAAATTCTTCCAAAAATTGACTTATAACAAAAAAGTGGATAAACTTATATCGGTGTATTCATCAACAATTTTTACCTAAAACATTATATTCTCCAGAAATGACTTTATTATTTTACAATAATTATATGGAAAGTTCTTCTTAATTTTGTACAATGGACGTAGGTGCCATATTTACATGGTTATGAATGATGTATTAAGTTAGGTAATATTAGTAAATTAGAAATTATTATGAAATATTATGTTTATGTCTTAATTATAATGAAACTATTATGAAATACCAAAATAATATCATTACACTATACTTTTTTTTTTAATTGCGAGACGTGCGCTCCACGTCCTCACTGCATCTTAATTATACTAACAGAAAGGAAACTAATTCACGTAATGGACTTAATTTAGTAAATTCCGCTATTCACCACTGAGCAATCATCTCGACGTAGAGCAAAGATAAATACTCGCTTCTCCTTATTTCTCAAATATATATATATCTCCCACACAGAGATATTTCCAAAGACACACACTCACCCATCTGCACCACTCAACTAACCAGAGTGAGTGAGAGAGAAAATATTTATTTTAACTGTACGCTTAATTTAATTACTCTTAATCAATTGTACTGAAACTACACCAAACGTCGCAATTTATATCCCTGTCTCCTCTTATATATATTTTCCTTTTTTTTTTTCGTGTGGGAGAGTCCCATTTCTTTTCTTGTTATCAGAAGCAGTTAAAAGATATTTCATCACATTAAATCCCTCGAACATTTCGCGATTCTTTTTCGCCTTGTCTTCGAGGGGTGATTTATCACTGCTGCTTGACAACCCCAAGTACCAATAAATTATTACATCAGAAGCCCACCTTCTTTCCACCTCCCACAAAAAGAAAAGGTAATATAAGTGCATTAAGAGATTTTTTGATTACAACTATGCTCTGAAATATATATATATTATATTGTATAAATTTCTCGGGGGTATAAAATATCTTCGTCGAGACGTAAATCTCTCGTAAAGATTAATTAATGTACCTGTCCGTAAAGTTGGTTTTATGGGGATCGAAACTAATTGATTATTAATTATGAACTTTGTTCGCTGTTAAATTCCTTCATCTCTCTTTCTCTCACACTCTCATCCTTTACAATAAAACTTTTCCGGAGCGAGGAAAGTCTGCAAGGATAAAATTTCCAGCTTGCTAATTCCCGGAAACAAGGTGGTCATGTAATGCGGTATTAATATTAATTATATCGTGCAGTATTTATAACGCTCTACAAAATCCTTTATTATGGTGGAGAGATGCGAACGGATTCATCGTCGCTCTTTATTATCATCATCATCGTTGTACATTCCCAATCATTTTCAATAAAAACACACGTTACAACTGATCCAAAAAAAAAACTTTTGTCTATTTATTTCATGCTCTGCATACAAGAAATAATACATAAACGGAAAATAAATTTCGCTTTTACACGATTTTTAAAACTGTACTATTTCGTTTTTACACGATTTTACGTATCAAAATCCACAATTTCTGAGAAACCTTCATATATTTCTTATAAATTTTTTCACTACAAAAAAATATTTTTATATACATTTAATTGTACTTATTAATGTAATTATATCAATATTTTTTCATCTAGTAGAATAAAGAAATAAAAAATTGTGATTTATTCTGTAAATCAATTGTGAACGATCTTTATGTGCTTTTTGATAGACGCGAAACACTTTTTCGCTTTCGCGAGTTGTTTGTTATATATAACCAGTAATCTAATGTTACGTTACATAACCGGATGACATATTTATCACTTGCAACGTCCTTGAAAAAAATAAATTCCCAACCGAAGCTAAAGTTCATCATATTTGATTCATGTCACATCTTGATTCTGTTTCACTTTATCCTGAAAACAAACAGAATATCCAAATATTTCATGCATGATTCATGTAGATTTTTTATTCTACGAAAAGGTGCTGATATTTCAGTACTAAAAAATATATTTTTATATTTATTCTTAATGCAAACAAATTTGGTAATGTGTATTTTATTACTACAAATAGAATGTAATCTTTCTGACATTATAAATATCTAAAATAATGAATTGTACGTTAAATGAGAAACGTTTTGGATTAGAATCGTTGAGTTGTGTGCAAAAAGAGCATTTTGCTTTGGAGAACAATGAAGTAATTGGAGTTTAATTTGTGTACATTACGGGAAAATTGCATACGCTTTGGCTGTATCGTAATTGCATTCAGATGAGATTTTTTTGTTGTTGCAGCTTTAAGCAGTTTCATTTTGCATTCACTTTATGTGTATCAGATTAATGGCGAGCATCCTGAATAAATGCATCTGAATTATAATTGAATTGTCTGCGCTTCAAGCGTAATTTGCTTGCAAATTAAAGCGAGTAATCATTAGTTTTCTATTTTGTTCCAGGTGAGTGTGTCCATGCAATGAAGTGGATGAATTCGAGTCAATCAACTGTAAAAGAGTGCAAAAAACAATACATAATTTATTGGTAAGTTTATTTTATATATTTTCTTTTAAACTCAAATATAAATCATAAGTTTTTTTTAAATTCGCATGAACGTACTCGAAATTCATTTAATGTTAAAATCCAATACGAATATTTTGTGTTGTCAACATTTGTACGTTAGTTCGGACATATGTGTATTTAATGTACGTAGTATCGAACATAATAATATTTGTTAAGATTAAATTTAGATTTCTTATTTTTTCTTGTAATTCTGTATATTGGTTGGAAAAATACTTTATAAAAGTCGTTTAAGTAACAGAACAATACTGAAAATGCCACGAATAGTTGAAATGTGCAGGTTCGGAATGGGCGCAAAGGCTTTAAATAATTTATATAATTCCTCGTCGAGTGCAGTATAGGAAAACTGGAAACGTAACACAGAAGTCGCGTGCAATTCTCGCTGAAATATTCTTGTGAATTTTGGATAAGTTCGGATGCGGAGGAGCTCAATTTGAATATTAAAGCGAATTACTGGGCGAGTTCGGCCCAGCTGTGTGGACGTATGTATGCATGCGTACGTGTATATATGTATGTGGATGTGAATGAAAGTGAAATGCTAATGTGCACTAGACCTCCATGAATAATGTAACAATGTTGTCATGCGGCCTTAATAATATACATTTCCAGAAGAAGAGCGCACCAGCAAAATGGAAAGGAACCGAAGAAGACGTGTGATGTGGGAAAACGATTGAAAATTGTATTCATCGAAATCCCTTTACCGTTTTCCACACAGAGAATAAGACACATAAAAATACAAAAATACTTTCGTTTTGTACATTTGAACTTTAAATTAACTTTTCTTATGTTACGCCAACACGTTGCTATTACACGTGTCATCACGTGTTTTAATACAATAACATTCAATAGTATCAACAGTTATTTCATCATTTTTGCACAATTTCAACTGCTTTTTACTCTAAAGAAAATTAAAGTGCGCATTATACTCGAATAAGAAAAGAAATCTATAATTTTCACTAATTATTTTAACTTTATTTAATTTAACTTCAAGATAAGACCATCATGAGTATAATACGCATAATTTGAACTAATTTTATTTATAATGAAAATGAGAGTGCGTATTATACAAGAGTTTAAAAAATTATTAATTATTATTATTAATTGTACTAAATACTCGAGTTTTAAATATTACTAATTTTAATAATTATTTGAACTTAATTTAATTTAACTACAAGATAAAATCATATAAAGTAAAATACCTATAATTTGTACTAATTTTATCAACAATGTAAATGAAAGTGCGTATTATACTCGAGTTTTAAAAATTACTAATTTCAATAATTATTTGAACTTCATTTAATTTAACTACAATCTCGAGTATAATACGCATAATTTCTACACATAAAGTGCGTATTATACTCGAGTGTGAAAGTACAAAAATAATCTGACTAAAAATATTGAAAAATTGCATAATTTAAATAAAAATACTGAAAAATTATAGGCGCGTATTATATACGAATTTTTATTTTATGAGAAATTTTTAATTATTTCTGAGAGTGTATTATATATGAATTTATATTTAAGTTATTATATTGAAATTATAATAATTTTGTTAAACTTTTACTGTTGTGAAACTGATTGTTATTATCGTTTGTTCGAGATTGTAGGAAGACTTTCACTTTATCCGGTAGCTCTCAAACGTTCTCTGGTATATTTTTTATCCTCGTTTTGTATTATTCTTCGTTTAGTGGGACGGGCGATGATGCCCCCAATGCGGAAATTGAATGCTGAACGAAATTGATGGAGAATCTGTTAGACCTTCGAACGTTACCATTTTATTATTATATTTTTTTCATGTAGAAATTGATAGATTGCTGCTAGGGTTCCTTCCCTCCATTTAACATAAATAGTTTGGTTCACCTTTAAAACCAATCTTACATTTTCCAACCAATTCCATTTACATTTCATTTTATTCGTTCATTTCTTACCGCGTCGAACTGTATACGAAATAATTCAGAAGTTTTAGAACTTCAATTTTCATTTAACTTTATTTTCTTTCACTAACTTTCATTTCGATACCAATTTTTAAACCCTTTATTCAATTTTACACAAATAATTTATACATTACATAATTAATATTATATTATACATTTTATATAGTTCTGACACACATTGATTTTATGTACCTATAATCGATGTACGTTAAGTGAGAAATGATTATAATTATAAAATTTAATTTTTTAAAAATTAATTTGAAACTTTGTATGCTTTTTTACTGATTTATTGAATATTTTCAACCTTTTTCTAAATTTATATAATGGTAACAGTTATAGCATGTAGATTATTTCAATGTAGTACAGATTCATGCTCGAGTAACATTATATAAGATCTGCGTTAGGTGGGTGGCATAAAGTTTATCAGACTGATTACATTAATCAAATGTGGTATTAAGTATTGTACTGCAGCGCAGCTCGTTCGGAATAGTATGGTTTATTTATATGTCCAAGGTCTTAAACATGCAGAGAATCCAGTATATTCGAGTATACGCCTAGCGCTCGTAAGTGTCGTCCCTCCTCATGCAGCTACCAAGTTGTTGCTGTATGCAGTTTGATGTAACAAGTTTGCATCGTTACGGCAATTATCCACAGTTGAATTACTGTTATGCACTTTGTTGTATCCGTTACCGATACGAAAAGGAAATGCTGCTACTTGAATAACAAGTTGCAGCTGAACTTCTTTCACGGCTCAATAAATCAATCCCGTTTTCCCGAGGAAAACTAAATCGGTGACGAAAAGGCAATTTTCAGAAATCGAGCGATTATGTCTTTTCGTTTTTATGTTGTTTTGTTGGTAGACGTATTATTTCCTGAAATATATCCATACATAAATAATGCCGCTTTGGTGGGAAAAGTCGCTCCGGGCACGGTTTAATAAAGGAAAACCTGTAAAGTGAAACCTGAAAAACGGCTTTCAGCGTCGCTTATTGCACGTGCAATTTGTCAATGTTTATTTAGAATTTAGCATGGTTCAACAATTGATCAATTTTGTTATTTTCAAACGTAAATTTAACTGATGTAAAATATCCACTTTATATGGACCATAATATTTTTTAATAATTTTATTTCCTAAAAAGATTGAATTTGCAAATATTTATGAATTAAATTTATTAAAATTTTAGTGAAAAATTGAAATATTATTAAAATAATTGATTTTTAAAAATATACAAAATTCATAGATTTTTCTGATATTAAATTTATACTCTTTCCATTTTGGTGTACCTTTGTTTAAAATTCTAGAAACTTTTTTGTACGAAACTCTGAATTCGCAAATATTTATGAATGAAATTTATTAAAATTTTAGTGAAAAATAAAAATATCCTAAAAATAATTAATTTATAAAATTATAGAAAATTCATAGATTTTTCTAAATTTAAAGTACTTGAAACTATTTTGTACAAAAACCTTTAATTCTCAAGTATTTATGAATGAATTTTATTAAAATTTGAATGAAAAAACATTAATATAAAAAAAATATTAGAAATTATTTATTTGATTTCATTTCAACTAATTTTAAGTAATTAATTAATTTATAAATGATGTATAATCAATAAAATTCTAATAAATTTTCTTCTTATAAAATTATTTTGTGAAAGCACCAAGGTAAAAATACAAAAAAAAATAATGCTGAGTGAAGAATGCAAATTACATGTTCTCCGTGAACGGAATTGAAAGAAAGGCAAATAATAGAATTACTTTCATTCCATACATAATTTGAGAGCGACAAAAATTGCGTGCTCTTAATCTGAGCCGCATAATTGGCAGGTTTTACTCACATAATTCCCACGTCTTTAGAAAATGAAATAAAAATAGTATACTAATATACGAGAATAATTATGAAAATTTACTTTTAATATTATTTCTAAAAATAATTTTAATGAAATTTACTATTTAAATAAAGTAAAAGTAACTTGCATTAATACTTGTAAATTTTTCTTTTAATTAATTCTCTATTTTGATGATTTTGTTGAGTTATATAAGATTATTTTATTTGTATAGTTTTTTTTTTGTAGAATTATTTAATAATTAAATCTTGTTTAGGAAAATGCAGATTATCTTTCCTTGTAAATCCTGAATTTTCATATATCAATTGTAAATAATAAATTGGTTTACAACCAAAGTCAAATTTCACTTCAAAACTGATGACGCGATGAAAAGCAATTTGTTTAAGCCATTTCAATTTTTTTTTTGTTATTGTTTGTCAAAAAAGAAAATGCGAGCGACGAGAGAAACCGCCGCGTCACGATGGAAAATCCATTCGACGTGGGAAAATTAAGGCTCCTCTCAATTCGATGAAGCCGCTGACTCGGGTCAAATTCCAGATAAAATTGCTCCCCCAAAAAAAAAAAAAATCATTTTCCAACCCCCTTTTCCAAGCGATTTTCCGACTTAATTATGATATTCCTTGCTCCTAATTGCCAAGATTCCAACGTTACATTGCATAATATGGAAATGCCTCGCTTTAAGTCTTTTGTTGCACTTTACGATAATTATGCCCAAAGTTTTTATCGTCGCGAATTCATCTTTTCAAATATTAATTTTCGGTTTTCATTTATATGCAAATATCGTAAAAAAAATAACTATAATAAAAAAAAATATAAAATGTTATTTTATTATGAAAAACCGTTGGTATATTCGAACGGTATTCGCTGCGACGTTTCCAATCATCCTTGTAAAAGGTGGTCGGAGTCTGGAATTTCCGGTTGTCCGTTTTTATCCGGTTTTCCGCAGAAAATGATGGAAAATCCATGATTGTGTTGCTTGAGAATATGCACGAAAGCAGATATATGTTATGTAAATCATTTATTGGGAAATAATACGGATAAGCTCGATAATGTGGAGCACATGAATGCATTTCGCTCCATTTACTTCGTCTTTTATTACAAATACCACGAGACATGCACGCCCTTACCCAGTCCTTGATACGTTTCGTTTACATAAGGTCAAAGCAATATAAATACTCCATAAGGGGATGTCCCACATAACAAACCAACGGAGTTGTCTCTGATGATGATTATGTGTTATTCAACCTTGGTTGTTATTTATTTCTTTGCAATCGATTAAAGCTATAAGTAAAGTTACATAATAATAATATGCATTGATTTATATTTGATTATTATATAAGTTTATTTAAATTACATGGAATCTCATATTGATTATACAATTATGGATTTGAATGGAAAACAATTTTTACTAGAAAAAGTAACGTAAAATAATACATTAATGGGGCAAAAAGTGTTATAAATACAGTTACGTATATTTAAATTAAATATTCGTTTGAAAATTGGATATTGTAGCAATTTACACACAAATATTGGTTACATGATTGAATATGTGAATGGATGCATGGGGAAATAAGGAAGAAGCTTTCGAATGGAATTACGTAACAAGTAAACTTTGATTGGCAGCGCATAAGCAAATGCAGCAAAAAATAATGAAGACTTAATGAACCCATCAGTGTCTATAAAATAATCTACGGCGAAGCGTGACGATCGTATGAAATGCTATGAAAATGTCAGAGGTTTAAATTCGAAATTCCCGCACTTTAATTTTAATGAAACAAAGAAACAAATTAGATTAATTATATTGGAATGATTGAATTTTGAAAATTTGTCAATCAATTTATTTTTTTTTTATACTATTTTCATAGATTTGATTTATTTTGATTGATGAAGTGACGTTGGAAATAAACGAAAATGTATAGAGTATTATCCAATAAATTGGCTTTTTATAACAAAAAAAATAAAAATTGTAGTGGAAATGGGTAAAACACACAACGTTTCTGGTGCATTTATGTAGGGCAAATAGGCCGGCATTCAAATGTTGACAGAATAATTAACAACAAACATTCAAAATTACTGCACCGAAACGCGGAGCCGAAAATGTATCAATCAATCGTTATTTGGAATTTGAAAATAAGGTTAAAAAAAATGTTCATTCACTAAATTTTACTGCATAGTTTTCTTTATAAGTTTCATAAGCAAATACGAAATTTATCTTAAGCATCATTCAAAGAAAGATTATCAAAATATATGTTTCATGCAGATATAACTAAGAAAAATAAATTAACTAAAATTACAAATATTTTAGAATTTTTAACTAAAAAATAAATTGCTAATATATAAAGTTGTATAAAACCCTCTTGTTATACAACTGTCAGGAGTGTAGGAAACTCATCAAACATTGAATCAATTCGGAAACAGGAAACTGCAGCAAGAACTTTTAGTTGAACGTTTCGAAACGGTAATCGTAAGTTTATCGAGGAAATGCAAGAGATTCGATATAAATGAAACGTTTCCAATCACTTACATTTACAATTTCTTTTTATTTATAAATTAGAATAATGATAAATTCAAATTTCAATAAAAAAATTAATTTAAAATTCACAATTTATTATACATAATTTTAATGTTCATATCGACAGAGTGAAATGTTATCAATGGAAATTATATAATTTATGTTTGTATAAATATTTCAATACATTAATTATGATTCTCCAGTCCACTTGCAAAACGCGTTTTGTATCGATAATTAATATTAATTAATTCCTGAAAAGCTAATTAACATCATTTCGCCACAAAATGTTGTTGGCACCGCATTTTGTTGTATTAAAAATTAATATTAATTATAATTTTTTTATACTATTTTCAAAAAATATAATTAGTTAGTCTTAGTTACTCTGCGTCTTTCGTCTAACCATTAATTGTCAATTCTCATTAAGGCGTCTTCGGATTTCTGAAATTGTAATTGTTGTTGGTTAACTGTGAACCCTTGTCGTCGTGCAAGGACGTAAATAATTGCAATTAGTTGCGGAATGAGCGCGTAGTAATCAGCAAAGATAATAGCTAATACTTGCCCTAATTAAATTACGTGCTTCCAATTCGAAATGTTTGTTTGATTGTTAAAGATAAATTGATAATGCTTTGCCAATTTTTAACACGTTTCTTATATCTCTTGGATAAATTTCAAACGAAAACTATTATTTATTCAACGGTTTTCCGGCACCTAGGGTGCATTAGTAAAGTTGAAAAGTAGAATAAATGGGTTTCTCGTGAATTAATGGAAGCCACTTTGTTTACATCCACTGCTCTTTTCGTGTTAGTATATATAAATAATTTTTGTTGCATAAAGTTAGTTGTAAGTGCAAATGAAATATATTAAAAGAAATTCCAATTTTTCAAAGAGTTTTCATAAATAAAATTAATAAAATTATAATAAGCAAAATATTTTCTTCTACATAAAAATTTGTTCTTTTTTGTAAAATATTTTTAATTAAATTCAAATTCTTAGTTATTGCAATAAATTTTGATAAGTTAAAAAAATATAATTAAGAAAGAATCAATTTAAAAAGTTTCTGCATTAAAAAAAAAATTATATTCATGACAAAAGTGACAAAAGTACTTGTGATAGGAGTTGCCTAGATCAGCGCTTCTCATCTTTTTTTGTAACGATCAATTATAATTTGTTTGACATTTTGGGATATGGTGGCAGCTGTCATTTTGTGAAACCTTAAAAATGTAATGTAACCATCAGGATTATCGCTAATTTAGATGTAAGTTTGCATTTGATTATTCCTCTACTTACTTGGTGAATTTTTTTGGCAATACTCGAATATTATTGTATTACTTGTACACGTTTATAAAAAGGGGGATTTTACAAGAATAAATAGAAGTTTTTTTTTAAATACTTGACAAGTATCGTGTAACGTGTATTTGACTTTCTAAATAATACATTGTCAATTTAAGGGTTATTTGTAAAAAAATGTGTTTATCGATATTATATTTGGAAAGTGTTGTGTAATTCTTACTAATATTTAATTATTCCTCTACTTACTTTGTATTTGTCATGTAATTTGTTGTTGATTGCTTGAGCAAGTTTTTTAAAGAGTTTTTGGCAATACTTGACAAATGTCGTATTATTGTATACGTTTATAAAAAGGGTTTTTTTTCAAGAATAAATAGAAGTTTTTTTTTAAATACTTGGCAAGTATTGTGTAAAGTGCAGTTTATTTTCTAAATGATAAATTGTTATTAAATTTTTGTATTATCCATTCTGTTTATATTTTATAAATTAATTACTGCAAAAATATGGAGATATTAGAGGAATGCATAAGTATGTCGGTTTTATGCAAAAATGATGTTATAAACGTTGTACGGCTGTCGGGGGTGGTAGGTTGCGGCGTCGGCGGCTGCGGTTGTGCTAATGCAAAAATGTCGGTCGCATAAAATAATTAATTAAGTGCAATTAGGCCGTCGGCCTTATCTAGTTTCAGTGCCCCGCGCTGTGTTGCGTAATAATAAGTGCGAGTGGGGTGGCGGCTGGAGGGTATCGTAAACAATATAGACATTGTAGTGAGAGCAGGTTTTTGGGTTGCCGACGGACAGGTATTGTCGGGGTAAATTTCCCCGAGGTACAGTTATCCTTTCCAAGCGTTTGTTACAACAACCCCTCGAATCCGGGGGCGGTTGCATCCGACACTGCTACTACCGCCGCCGCCATCGTCGAAACCCTCTCATCCTCACTATCGCCATCCTTCGCCACCCACCAGAATACACTTCAAACCCTTCGTCGGACGGGTTAACATGTTATCAGCCGGTGGTCCGGTCGTAATACCAGAGGCCAATATTTATAATAAGATTAAAGAATTTAATAATGCATCTTCCTGCTTTCCTTGTTTAAGCATCGCCATTCCAGCTCTCTCTCCCTTTTTCATTACAATACATTTTAATTACGTTCGATTATTAAACATTCTGCGAAACTTCAGTATTATAAAATTCTCATCGCATTGTGACATATTCTTTAGTTCAATTTTAATGAAAAACCTTAATTCAAAAACTTCAAAAATTCAAATTAATTTTAATATTTTTTTCATAAATATAAAAATTAAACGTTGAATATTACTTTTCTGTTATTTGCTTTCGATGAAATGTTACTTTTATTTATTTGGTACATAATAAAAACTGATTATGCAGTGATTAAAATATTAAGAATTAATATATCTTTTGATTATGTCCAAATTTAAAAAAATATATTAAATAATTTTATTTTGTTTCATGAATACACATATTTTTCTAAATTATAATACTTTTTTACTTTGCTATTAATTTTATTAATTTATGAAATTATAATAAAAATATTTTACAAGAAATTAAAATAAAAAAAATAATTGAATTGGAAAGTTTATTATTTTTTAATTATGATTAAATTATACTGAAAAGTTAGATGTTATTTCTAATTTAATATTTTCAGGAGTCCCCAGTTTCATTAACTAAATTACGTGTGAAGTGAGTAATTGTAATGTATGATATTTAAGCTGCAAGAGGGAATAATATCTTGTAGTTGAAATATATGAGTCATTACGTTGAGGAATTATGAGCTTATGGAGTATTTTTTTTAATATAATAGCTATAATATAGCTTAAATTCACTGATTTAAGTGTTCATTAAATTTGCTAAATATTAAGTAATTTTATAACAATTTTTTTTTTTCATAATTTATTATATAATTTACCTTTTTCTTCTTCATGATTCGTCATGATTGACATAAGTAATTTTATAACAAATAAAATTATTTCTATTACAATTAATAAAAATCGTTTTTTCTTTTTCATGAAATAATTGAAATAAGAAAGTCTCTTTATGTATGGTGGAATTACTCAAAAAGCACACATGACAAATACAAAACTTAAATATTTAGGTTTTCATTTAAGTAAACATAAATTTCTATTTTTAACGTTTTCTAGTAATAAACATTCAAAATTGAAAAAAAAAACGTTTTTCTGTGCTCCAAAAATTCTGTCTTTTCAAATTTTATTCTATTGTTTAAACACAAATGACAAATAACAAGTACTAATACTCAAATGAAATTTAAATATTTAAGTTTTCATAAAAGTAAACAGAAATTTGTATTTTTGTCGTTTGCATAATTTGAAAAATGTATTTCTATGCTACAAAAATTCAGTCTTTTCAAATTTTATTCTATTAATAAAGTCTACATGATGAATACAAGTACTAATACTCAAATGAAACTTAAATATTTAAGTTTTCATGGAAGTAAAAAGAAATTTGTATTTTTTCCGTTTTCTAGTAATAAACATTCAGAATATAAAAAAAACGATTTTTAATGCTCCAAAAATTCAGTTTTTTAAAATATTTTATTCTATTATTCATTAAGCACGACAAATTTACTTAGGAATAGTCAAATTAAACGTAAATATTTAGGTTTTAATGGAAGTACACCAGATTTGTTTTTTACAGTTTCCGGTAATAAGCATTGAAAAGCGCTATAAAATTTTAGTTCATATTTTATTGAATTATTCATTTAAGCTTTAAGTAAAGTATAAAGAGTATATTTGTATTTTTTACCTTTTTTTGTAATAAGCTTCAAAAAAAGCATCATATTTTACATAATATTTTAAGCTTTAAGAAAATTTTAAGCAACAATCTAATTTTATATATAAATAAAAAGATTTTCCGAAAAGGTATTAGAAAATTCATATTTTGTGAAACTTATCAAGTATCTTGAAAAGTTTGAAAAGATATTGCTTCCACGGGTACTGAAAATTTGTATGCGCACAAAGTTTGTTGCTGCTCGTAATATGACTAATAACATGCCAAACATGTGTACTTGTAACATAAAATGTAATTTATACTTGCCAAGTTATAAATGCGAATTTACACGTACTTTTTTTCATAATAAAACCGTATTTAAACAATTTGCAATTTTTTCATAATAACTTTAAATAATTTGTATTATTAGTTGCAAATATTTAATAGTAAAAATCTATGAAATATACTTTTAATATAAAAAAAACTTTACAAATTAATTGATTGATTATTAATAAATCTCCACTATTCTATGAAACTTGAAAAAATAATTTAAAAAAAACTGAATATAAACAGTGGAAAACCATTAATCACATCTGCACGAATTATTATTTTTAATTATAACGATATCATCGGATTTTGTTCTTCGATCGTCGCACAAAACGAAAACTGGAGGAACAATCAAAATCAGTATTGGATCCGTCGGATCCGTTTCCGCCCGATTTGCAAATGCATCAACAACCGAAATTGATCGAAATTTAATTTTATATTATTTCTAACACGAAATTTCAATTTGTAATTAATTACGTAACGCCCCGGCTCGTTGTCCGCCTGTCCTGTCCCGAATCAATCCATATGATATTATTCATAGTTCGAATATTAATTTTTAATCATCGAAAAGTGTTTTTCTGCATTTTTTTTTTCACTCTTTCCGACTCGTTCAAATTAATTATTGAAATGGATGATAATGACTTGCTAAAAAATGGTTGTTTCACAAAAAACATTATTAATAATGCTAAATAGTTTTTTCTTAATTAATATTATTTTTAATTAAAATGTAAATTAATAATGTGTTTTTAAAGAAAAATATAATTAGTTTATAATTGCATTTATTAAATAATTTGCATCAATTTTTATACTGAAATATTTACTTTTATTTAAATTAATTTATAACTCAAATTTTATAGAAAAGAATTACATTTTTTTTTTTTTTTTTATTGAATTTCACGAAGAAATTAACAAGTTTTAATGTTGTAAGGTTAAAGACAAGCTCCGTCAATATTTTTTTCGTCTTCTACCTCAGGTTAGATCGATTTGTAAACTTTGTTGTAAGTTATTAAAGCTTTGCCCGTTCCAAAGGGCAGGCCGGTCTCCCCTCGCTCTCAGCAAAACCCCTTTTCTGCGAGTTTTATTAGCAACGTTAAGACCTTCTGAATAATGTCTGGCCGAACCCTAAGATAACGACCAGCCGTCTCGTAAAGTGATATTTTTACGTCTGCGATAAAGTCGCGATGGTAAACAGATTAAGCAGCTCTAAAGCTGGACCTCAACAACTTATAAAATCTTAATTCAGTTTCATCCCCATGTCACGAATGGAGAAAAATGTCAACATGCGGAACAATACTTTGAAATTTTTATTTTTCATTTTATTTGTCTCTTAATTTCAGTTTTTACTCTATTTATTTATAAATTTGCCTACAATACTTCCATTTACGATAATTCGTAAACTGAAAAATACAGAAGTTGTATTGAAATAAATCATCTTAATGAAAGTCGTAAACATAAACGAAAGCTTTGAACTGATTGAAGACGGTCTGAAGATACTGAAAAAAAAGGTTGTAAATCAAGATTGATGAGCACCAAAGGAATTTTTTGCAAGATAAAATCTTTATACAAGAAAACTTTGCAGCTGGACTTCTGAAAAAAATAACATTTCCAATTGCGTAAAAACATAAGTATGTAAATTTAATTTATTTACTTTGAACTTAATAAAACACATGCACTTAATAAAATCTGATAAAGTAATAAAAATTGTTACCTTTAATTTAATTATTGTAGGTGTTCCATAAGGTATCGTTTTGGGTTTTATTTTATTACATTTTGGAGGAATAGTTTTTTTTGTAAGAATAACGAGTTGTTATTTTCAGTATATAACAGTTTTTGTAAAAAACGCAACTTAAATTTGCTTAATTTGTATGAATTTAAAGAGTGAATATTTTTGGTTACTTAACAATGAATTTGTCGCTTATATTTTAGAGATAAAGCAAAAATGTAAAAACAATACTTTTTCGAAGCTTCAAAAAGATTTCTTCAAGTTTGACAGTAAATTACGTCTAAATGATAATTGATACAACTATATCTGTATACATGTTTTAAGGAGTGATAATTTAACTTTAATTTGGTTACTCAACAATGAATTTGTTGCTTATACTTCTTGAGATATAAGCAAAAATGTAAAAACACTGCTTTTTCGAAACTTCAAAAATATTTCTTCAAGTTTGACATTAAATTACGTCGAAATGACAAATAACAAAACTGTATCTATACACATGTGTTAAAGAGTGAATATTTAGCTTTAATTTTCTTGCTAAAAAATAATTTTTTAAAAATAATTACAACGTTTTTATCAAAATTATTGTGTAGATGTATAGGAAAGAATTATGTAATTATAAAAAGAACTGATGTAAATTAAGAATTAGTGTATTTCCGTAAAAATATGAAATACACTTTTGTCGCATTAAATTTGGTTTGGGGGTGGTTCGTAAATGGATGGAGAACAAAATAATAAATTTGCCTCGCGTTAGTTTTTGACGGAAATTAATGGCGGTTGTAATAAATGGTAATAATGCAATAATGTGAATTTAGTGAGCTGCCAAAATTCTAGTAAAAGCTTATTTATAAGCTTTCAGTACCATTATGAATTATTTTATTATATGTGGGGGCGGAGAAGAGGAAAATAATTAATGAAATCCGAGCCGTAATTAATGGCTTTTAATCACGATTGATTGCGCCGCCGTCTGCCCTTTGCATTGCACGGATCAACTGAAAACAACCTAATTCCTCTCAAACACAATCATTTCATATGTAAATATATACAACTTCTCTCAAAAAAAAAAAAAGCATTAACAAATTTTTCTCTCTCACTATCTATATATTCCCTATCACTTCCGTTTCCGGACGTGGATGCGTGTGACCGAGCGACGTTTCTATTTTATTTTTGGTGTCCCTTTACCTTTTCCAGCTTTATTTTAAAATGCAGCGAATGCGAACGAAAATTATTAAAAAACCCATGAATATTCATCGGAACGAGTTTCCATGCTGCGTACATTTTTTTTTCTGTGTATTTCGTGTACTCTCCCAGAATGAATTTCGCTGAATTTCTGATTACTTGCACAAACTCAAAAGCCGAGAGCGCAAAGCAAACCAAACAATACTTTATGCAATTTACGGTTTCGTTAAATTTTCGTTGAAAGCGAAAATTGCATCTCATTTTTTTTTGTACATTTAACAATTTTTGTAACGAATTGTTAAAAACGGGTTTCTTATTATCACATTTTAATAGCATTTGCAAAATTAATTAATTTATATCGTTTTTGAACGAGCGGCGGATATATTCGCCACATTGATAGAAAATGACAATTTATACAACTAATCTAATTTTTCTTTTTTAATTATTGATTTATTTGTAATCTGCCACACTCTGGCAATAAACAAATATGTATGAGAAAATTAAACAAATCAAAATAACCCGAGCGGAAAGATTTCCCATCGGCAATCTTCCAAATTAAAATATATCCAATTATAACAAAATAATTTTTACAGCACATGAAATATTAATACAAAGTGAACTTACACAATCAAAACATGCCATATAAGTATATGTATTTTTTTTCTGTAAGAAAGTCCTAATGTTTAGTGTCAAGTGGATCAAAATGCGATCCGCCACAATTTTCGTATAAAACAGGTGCGACCTCGAGAAGGTAAATGTGTACGGTCTTGCATCATACCAGAGGCTGTGTATTGCGCTTGGAATGATACCTGGTTACCATCTTCGAAGGAAGATGACATACCTTTAATTAGCACCTGGATATCCGGCCACGTGGAAATCGCTGCTTCCATTCACAGCAAATGAAAGCAAACGCATGACCGCACACCCGGAAAGAATATAAGGAATGTTTAGGATTAAAGGAAATGCTGTGACCTAAAGGGTCAAACCTGAAACAGAAAACACACAGAAATAACACATATAAAATAAAATATACATCAATAATTACAATAAAATTACATTACGTAAATTATATAAATTTATGGAGAGGAATAATTGTTTTCTTTTTTCACTCTCATCTTTTCTCATGTTTATATTTTTTATTACTGTTATTTTGTTTTTTTGTATATGTTTATATTTTTTGTTATTGTTATTATTATTTTTTTGTATATATATTTTTTTCGTCTATTGTTACATAATAATTTTTATATTTTATAACATATATTTTCTTTTATTTATTTATTTTTTCAAATTTTTCAATCTGTAATGCAATACAGCACAATATAGGCTAATTGTGCATGTTCATTAGCTATCCGGCATTATGAAATTTTGTTTGTATCATATTATGACTACTCTATAGACTCTGAGCAGCTGCCGAACGCCTTTACAACAATCTACAACTATAAAAAAATTACAACCCATTTAATTCCTCAAATTTTGGGGCACAATAAGGATATAGAAAGGAATATAGGGATAAGTCGAACCGGAGACTCGCGATTCTTGGAGGGGACGGAGAGTCCTCGGATTAGGTATGTTTTTTTTGTGAGTGGGTGTAAACTTAAAACTAGGAGGAATATTGACAAAATGGGCGCATTACAAATATAACTAAACCTAATCTAAACCTAAAGAGAACGAACTATTATAGTAAATTGCACTCTACTGTATTAATTAGTTCCCTGGCAATGATATTATCATAACTGCCTAATTGGACATTTAGGATAATCAATTGCAAAAATTATTAAGTATTAAGTATTTATTGTTTATGGTTTTTGCTGTGTAATTCTATTGTTTGATCCACCTCTGAAGTGCCCGACCCAGCAGCAAGACCTGAACATTCACAGCAAAAATGAACAGATCGAGCGCAACAGTCCAGAGGTGAATTTTATCTGCTGAAAGAAAAACACGTGAGGATACGTTAGATCCCCACAGACATGGATTAGTACAAACGACATATATAGTAAATAGGATAGGAGAATCACTCGAAATAATATAAAGCAACAAAAATGAATTGGAGTGAATCGTGAGCCAAGCAAAAGCTCATTCGATCCATACTAAATACTAAATGCCTAAACTTAACCAGGAAGTCCAAATGAAGTTAATAGCAAACTTCGCCCGAGCGAAGAGAATTCTAAAGTATTGAAATGGCAAATGGTTAGAGGATGAAGGAAGGTGTTGGGACCGGCAGAGACCCTGTCAGTAAACTGACTAGTCTGCGGAAGTACCGGCACCCCCAAAATAGTCATAGCAACAGTTAAGGGGGGACTCGCGGCGGACGGGCGGAGTGAAAGGAACCAAATGCCAATTAAATACTAAAGATTTCTTTAAGAAAAATTGAAGTTACTTTAACAACAAACTTAATGCAAATATAAACGATTGAATTGAAAACACGGAGGGCTGAGGGTGGATCGTGAAAGTGTGCAACCATCTCACGATCCCGGGGATATTTCATTATCAAAATCTAAGTAAACCATGAGATAAGCTCAATGGGGGTGGACGAGGGTACTGAAACATCCTCTATTTAATACAAATCTAAAATCATGCATAGAGAGTCTACCAACAAGTCTTGTTGAATTTAAGACTGCTTAATACAAGACTCTTTCTGCACGACTTTCGAGTGATTTTCGGGCACGGTGGATACGTTAGATCCAGCTGAAAGCAAAAAACATGCAAAAGCCGACAAATACGTTAGATTTGCCACTAACTACTCATGCTTATTAATCGCGAGGCGACACGAAATTACCATTGACTGCAGAAGATTTAAAACTAATATAGTAATAATGAAAAGTTAATAAATAGAAATGATTAATTTTCTTGATTGATGACAATTTCCATTATTTGAGAAAAATAAAAATAAAAAACGATATAAGATAGGAAATAACAAATGTTTAATTAATTTTGATTGATAAATAATTGATAAAAATAAATTAATTATAGTTCAAGAATTCTATTTAAGCATCTAAAAACTAATTGAAAATGTTAATGAAGATTAACATTTTCTAAAAACCTATCGACATCTCAGCACAATCATAACAGTAACAGCATTCAATCACACATATCATTCAAAATCAAATACTAAATCGAAACACTTGCTCATACATACATACATACATACATACACAAACAAACGATTGCGAGCTCGCATTGATTCATACCAAAACACACTAACATACAATTTTTAGATTTTGGAAATATGAGAAAGTTTCCAAAAACTGTTAAAAGACTAATTTGCTTTAGGATGGCCAACCCTAATTATAGAATTTCCTGAACTATAATATTTTATGTAATAATATAGGAAAGATGTAAAATGAATATAATGCAGATTGCAAAGTATCTGCAGCCTGTAAACATTTGTTATTTTTGGATAAATTGGTGAGTTGAGAGTTGTTTGAAAATAATAATAATTAAGTAATTATGATTCCTTCTACAATGAATTAAATATATTGAAGCCATTACAACTTCAAAATAAATAAAACATATGTAGAATTATCAATTAACAAAACCATCATTATTACAAAACTAATAGCAAAATGAAAAAAATTAATGCATTGAATTGCATTAAAAAAATGAATTAAAATCTTCTCCAAATCAATAGTAATTTAATGCAACCTAAACTAAAACATCTCACATTATCTAAGTGGATGTAAAAAACGGAATTACGGACAAGAACAAAGGGAATCAAATAATTAATAAATATTAATAGGCGCAGTAATAATTAAAAATATAAAAAGTTCAAAACAAATTAAATAAATTTAATAAATAGACGCAATATGAATTAAGAATTTTGAACAGTCGCTGTAATAATTAAAAGAATGAAAAAGCTAAAATCAAATAAAAAATATATTTAGGTTGAGGTGGGAGGGCTATTTGTGAATCCCGTGTGGTATAAAATCACTTACTACTTGATGTTTTCATCGCCATCATCTGCATCTCTCCATCTGTACCATCATCTGCAAAAATATAAAAAGTTCAAAACAAATTAAATAAATTTAATAAATTGACGCAATATGAATTAATAATTTTGAACAGACGCTGTAATAATTAAAAGAATGAAAAAGCTAAAATCAAATAAAAAATATATTTAGGTTGAGGTGGGAGGGCTATTTGTGAATCCCGTGTGGTATAAAATCACTTACTACTTGATGTTTTCATCGCCATCATCTGCATCTCTGCCATCTCGTCGTTGTTGGCACTCACTCACGAACACTCGCGATAATTTAGCAAAATACGCACTAAACTGCCGGAAATTTAACACTCCCGTGATTCTAATATAATTAATAATAAATTTATAGCAAATTGAGTAACGTGAATTTAAAGTGACTGCAATCAGTACCGGTTGAAGAACAAGAGCCGAAGCCTTAAACTTGTCTTCAAAATAACGCACACACACTTCACTACAGAATGTAAGACTAAGTTTGGTCAAAACTTTTCTTAACGACATCCGTCGCGATACAAAAATTGAAATTTCGGGGAAACGCGAGCCCCTAGATCCGCTGTGATCTGTCGGTTGATTGCTCGTATATTCGAATACGAACAACCACCTTAACGGATGCACCTCGAGAAGGTTTTAGCACAGACGGTCTTGCCATCCCATGCGTTTCACTGCGGACGTGAAAAACGCATAGAATGACCTGGTATTACAGATACCTTGCATCCATAAAAATAACAAAAAAATAAGTAACCTATAAGAAACAAAAACATTCATAATAATTAGTAAAAGTGAACTTACACACTCAAAACATGGCACACAAGTATATTCAATAAACACAGAATCAGGAGTGTATGTATACATTTTTCTGTAAGAAAGTCCTAATATTACTGTCAAGTGGATTAAAATGCGATCCGCCACATTTTCTGTATAGAACAGGTGCAACCTCGAGAAGGTAAATGTGTACAGTCTTGCATCAATTCAGAGGCTGTGTATTGCGCTTGAAATGATACCTGGTTACCATCTTAGAAGGAAGATGATAATCCTTTAATTAGCACCTGGATATACGACCACGTGGAAATCGTTGCTTCCATTCACAGCAAATGAAAGCAAACGCGTGACCGCACACCCGGATAGAAAATAAGGAATAATTAGGATTAAAGGAAATGCTATGACCTAAAAGGTATCCTAACAAAAATAATAGAACTAAGCTAGCCTGAAAAAAACACACAATGATTAGTAACAACAAAATTATATCAAACCTGAAACAGAACACAAAGAAATAACACACATGCAATAAAATATACATCAATTATTACAATAATAATTAATAGCATTGCGTAGTATCATTATATTCATTTATGGAGAGGAATAATTGTTTTATATTTCACTCTCATCTTTTCTTATGTATATGTTTATATTTTTTTTTGTTTATATTTTTATATTATTATTTTTTTGTTATATATATTAATATATATATATATATTTTATATATGTTTATATTTTTTATTAATGTTATTATTTTTTTTGTATGTATATTTTTTTTTCGTTTATTTTTACATAACAATTTTTATATTTTATAACATATATTTTCAATATGTAATGCAATGCGGCACAATATAGGCTAATTGTGCATGTTCATTAGCTATCCGGCATTATGACATTTTGTTTGTATCATATTATGACTACTCTATAGACTCTGAGCAGCTGCCGAACGCCTTTACAACAATCTACAACTATAAAAAAATTACAACTCATTTAATTCCTCAAATTTTGGGGCACAATAAGGATATAGAAAGGAATATAGGGATAAGTCGAACCGGAGACTCGCGATTCTTGGAGGGGACGGAGAGTCCTCGGATTAGGTATGTTTTTTTGTGAGTGGGTGTAAACTTAAAACTAGGAGGAATATTGACAAAATGGGCGCATTACAAATAAAACTAAACCTAATCTAAACCTAAAGAGAACGAACTATTATAGTAAATTGCACTCTACTGTATTAATTAGTTCTCTGGCAATGATATTATCATAACTGCCTAATATTGGACATTTAGGATAATCAATTGCAAAACTTATTAAGTATTAAGTATTTATTGTTTATGGTTTTTGCTGTGTAATTCTATTGTTTGATCCACCTCTGAAGTGCCCGACCCAGCAGCAAGACCTGAACATTCACAGCAAAAATGAACAGATCGAGCGCAACAGTCCAGAGGTGAATTTTATCTGCTGAAAGAAAAACACGTGAGGATACGTTAGATCCCCACAGACATGGATTAGTATAAACGACATATATAGTAAATAGATAGGAGAATCACTCGAAATAAATAAACAAAGCAACAAAAGTGAATTGGAGTGAATCGTGAGCCAAGCAAAAGCTCATTCGATCCATACTAAATACTAAATGCCTAAACTTAACCAGGAAGTCCAAATGAAGTTAATAGCAAACTTCGCCCGAGCGAAGAGAATTCTAAAGTATTGAATTGGCAAATGGTTAGAGGATGAAGGAAGGTGTTGGGACCGGCAGAGACCCTGTCAGAAAACTGACTAGTCTGCGGAAGTACCGGCACCCCCAAAATAGTCATAGCAACAGTTAAGGGGGGACTCGCGGCGGACGGGCGGAGTGAAGGGAACCAAATGCCAATCAAATACTAAAGATTTCTTTAAGAAAAATTGAAGTTACTTTAACAACAAACTTAATGCAAATATAAACGATTGAATTGAAAACACGGAGGGCTGAGGGTGGATCGTGAAAGTGTGCAACCATCACACGATCCCGGGGATTTTCATTATCAAAAACTAATTAAACCTCGAGATAAGCTCGAAGGGGATGGGCGAGGGTACTGAAACATCCTCCATTTAATACAAATCTAAAATCATGCATAGAGAGTCTACCAACAAGTCTTGTTGAATTTAAGACTGTTTAATACAAGACTCTTTCTGCACGACTTTCGAGTGATTTTCGGGCACGGTGGATACGTTAGATCCAGCTGAAAGCAAAAAACATGCAAAAGCCGACAAATACGTTAGATTTGCCACTAACTACTCATGCTTATTAATCGCGAGGCGACACGAAATCACCATTGAATGAAGAAGATTTGAAACTAATATAGTAATAATTAAAGGTTAATAAATAGAAAATTAATCATATTGATGACAATTTCCATTATTTTTAAAAAATTAAAAAAGGATATAAGATAGGAAATAACAAATGTTTATTTAATTTTTATTGATAAATAATTGATAAAAATAAATTAATTATAGTTCAAGAATTCTATTTAAGCATCTAAAAACTAATTGAAAATGTTAATGAAGATTTAACATTTTCTAAAAACCTATCGACAACTCAGCACAATCATAACAGTAACAGCATTCAATCACACATATCATTCAAAATCAAATACTAAATCGAAACACTTGCTCATACATACATACACAAACAAACATTTGCGAGCTCGCATTGATTCATACCAAAACACACTAACATACAATTTTCAGATTTAGGAAATATGAGGAAGTTTCCAAAAACTGATAAAAGACTAATTTGCTTTAGGGTGGCCAACCCTAATTATAGAATTTCCTGAACTATAATATTTTATGTAATAATATAGGAAAGATGTAAAATGAATATAATGCAGATTGCAAAGTAAACATTTGTTATTTTTAGATAATTTGGTGAGTTGAGAGTTGTTTGGAAATAATAATAATTAAGTAATTATGATTCCTTCTACAATGAATTAAGTATATTGAAGCCATTACAACTTCAAAATAAATAACACATATGTAGAATTAAAATCAATTATCAAAACCATCATTATTACAAAACTAATAGCAAAATGAAAAAAATTAATGCATTGAATTGCATTAAAAAAATGAATTAAAATCTTCTCCAAATCAATAGTAATTTAATGCAACCTAAACTAAAACATCTCACATTATCTAAGTGGATATAAAAAACGGAATTACGGACAAGAACAAAGGGAATCAAATATTTAATAAATATTAATAGGCGCAGTAATAATTAAATATATAAAAAGTTCAAAACAAATTAAATAAATTTAATAAATTGACGCAATATCAATTAATAATTTTGAATAGACGCTGTAATAATTAAAAGAATGAAAAAGCTAAAATCAAATAAACAATATATTTAGGTTGAGGTGGGAGGACTTATTGTGAATCCCGTGTGGTATAAAATCACTTACTACTTCGATGTTTTCATCACCATCATCTGATCTCTCCATCTCAGCCATCACCTACATCTCTGCCATCTCGTTGTTGGCACTCACTCACGAACACTCGCGATTATTTAGCAAAATACGCACTAAAGTGCCGGAAATTTAACACTCCCGTGATTCTAATGTAATTAATAATAAATTTATAGCAAATTGAGTAACGTGAATTTAAACTGACTACCGGTTGAAGAACAAGAGCCGAAGCCTTAAACTTGTCTTCAAAATAACGCACACACACTTCACTACAGAATGTAAGACTAAGTTTGGTCAAAACTTTTCTTAACGACATCCGTCGCGATAGATAAATTGATATTTCGGGGAAACGCGAGCCCCTAGATCCGCTGTGATCTGTCGGTTGATTGCTAGTATATTCGAATACGAACAACCACCTCAACGGATGCACCTCGAGAAGGTTTTAGCACAGACGGTCTTGCCATCCCATGCGTATCACTGCGGACGTGATAAACGCATAGAATGACCTGGTATTTAGAATACCTTGCATCCATTTAAGTTATATATACATCATGGGGAAATAAGTATAAACATTTGTTTATCAATAAATAATATCAGCAAATTAAAATACTCACGGTTTTTCACCGCTCATGCCACTAAAACCAGATGAATTTTCAATAGTTATCATCGATTTCTAATAGAAACGATGTTCACTAAACAAAGGAATGCGAAATACTATGGCGTGAGGACGCCACGGTTGAGCCAACTTCAGCCAAAAAAATACTTTTTTTTTTGCAACAAAAACGCTGTTGCTATCTTCACCAAACAACGCTGCGAAAAATGGAGGGAAGCCATTTTTGATGCGTCGCAATTTCTATTTATTGGCTTGCTTAAATATAATACAAATCAAAATCAAGTCATAAATCTAAGCAAATCAATTAGGAATTACGCAGTTGTACAAAATAGAAATTTTCCGGTAAAAAAAATCGAATTACTCACTTTAAATTGACGAAATCTAATTGGATTGGGATCTTAGATGATGGATTGTACAAGAGCGCAATATATTTCTTTGAATTTGAACTGATTACACAACATTTTGAATAATGAAAATGCGATGCACGCAAACGCATCGAAAACCGAAGCACGACTCGGCGTCCTCCTTGCTCGTACACGCGCCTGCGCAGTAGAGATACCAACTGAGAAGATTCAAACTTCTCTAAACTTTTCCAATACTTCTGACCTCTCGTGTTTAAATCGCGAAACTCATTAGCACTCATATGTTTTTTTTTTTTTTTTTTAATTATTTTATAAAGCCATCTATCTACAATAATAATAAAAAAAGATAATAAGCTCTAGTTTTATCCCTTTAAGTACAAGAAAAGAAAAAAAACAACAATTAAAATCTATATACATTGGAGATCAATCCAACGATCAAACTCCACAAATGTTGTGACATAGTTAAAACATAGTTAATTTAGACATCACCGTTATTGAAACGATTAGGGAGATCTTGTGGTTTGAATCGCTTCAATCTTCGTTGACGTGACTCGAAGTTATAAGTCTAAACTATATTTATTAATTTACTATATACTTACGTTACATAACAGATAGTCTATGTCATCATCATTTACTTGCAAACTGCAGGTACTACCATGAAAACAAAAGCAAATTCTTGTTTTTGTGAAAATAATTGATATAAATTATAGTTAAGGTTTAGGTATTAAAGTTATATAAAAATATTTAACATCGAAATACAAAATACAACAGAGTTTATCAACACAAGTGACACCTGTGATTAATAAAAATAGAATTGTTTATATTGTGAAGTTTATATAATTATCTATTGTAATTAAATCACATAAAGTTATTAAACAAATATTAATGTTTAAAAAAAAATCTGCAAGGAAGCAAATAAAAGCTGCAAAACATCTTCGAAACCAAATCCAAATCACACCTCTGATGTGGCTAAATCTTAACTTTGTCTGTCAATTTGAACGACTCAAACCTTAGAAAACCGTCCGCAGTGATACGCATGGGATGCCTATATAAACCCTATTGTCTATTGCCATTTCCAGATAATCCAGTGGATTAAGTCTAAGAAAAGGAAAGATATTATATTTTTTTAAATTTATTTAAATAATTACGATTCGTCTGTAGCGCGTGCTGAATTTATTGTAAATATAATTACATTCAGCAAGGATGTAAATACGATAATAAACTGAAATGTTATATTGATGTTCGGCAAAAGAAACGACCAGTTTATCATGATTCTAAAATTGATTATATAAAAAATAATAATTAAAGCAATAAAAATACAATAAATTTTTAAGAATTATAACATTTTTTTTTTGATAAATATACTTTTGTGTATGTATATAATACTTTATTGTTTATATAAAATAAATATGAAACAGAGGATTACTTTAAAAAGTGCAACTGTAGCT
Source organism: Nicrophorus investigator (assembly GCA_963457615.1). Classification (NCBI taxonomy): domain Eukaryota; kingdom Metazoa; phylum Arthropoda; class Insecta; order Coleoptera; family Silphidae; genus Nicrophorus; species Nicrophorus investigator. The sequence goes on from OY735143.1 coordinate 25,035,888, forward strand.
TTGAATTTCCATATTCCTCGGAGGCAAGCTTTGGACTTATTCCACCAAACACACAGACAGTATTGTGCCAATCTTTTGCCGCTTTAAATCCTGAAAAATATTTTCATCGTGAATCACAAACGTTTCTGTAGGCATTATTTTTCTTATTTTTGCAGAACTATTATTATTTTTTAGAAAAATCTAAATTTTACAGAAATTTTACAAAATTTAGCTGAAATATTTTTTATTAATATTATATTTTTTTTGTATATATTATTTAAAAAATGTGACATTAGACTGAAAATAAAGATGAAAAAACTAACTGTGATATTTTATAAAAATCTCATAAGGAAGAAGTCATAGACTATAAAATATGAAGACTTTTATGACTTGTTTTTGTATTTATATATAGATATTATATGCAACGCATCAGCTTCGTTGTGGGCCATTTCTCAAACATAGTAGAAAGAACATTTACATCTTATGCTTATTTCAGTACATTCTTCCACTGTTCATAAGAAATTCCATATGAAATATAACCTCAGTGCTTCAATAGCTCAACTATTTTCTACAAAAAAAAAAACGTTTAATTTTACGATTTTCTTCTACGATCAGATAAATAATGTTAAGTTTGTAACGACCGCTGAGGGTGAACTTTAGTAAACTCTTACGCACTTAGCTTTTATAGCCCTTGTTTATAATATAAACAAGATTATGCGATAATTATTAATAATAGCATTAATTTTTTAAAGCCAGATATAACATTTTAATTTATAAAATAAATATATTTATTAGTAAATTAAATTTAAAATATTTTTTAAAGAATTTTATCAATTTTATATTATAAATAAATTGTTAGTAACATTTCAATCAATAATAAAAGATTTGTCAAATTATGTGAATCAGAATTGCATGATGTTTGTATTAATTATTTTACTTTATTTCAAACACTTTAATTACATAAATGCGTGTAGAAAGATTATAATATATACATAAAATGCGTGATTTATAGTTAATTACTTACAGTAATTGATTTAATCTATAATAGTAAAAAAGCTTTGCATATTTACTCAGTAACGAAAAACTAAAGCCCGCGGGACAGAGATGGCCCACCTATGTATACTATCCGGCCCGTCGCTTGTAAGTAGTACAGACATTATCAATGATCAAGGAAAGACATTTAAGTTGTGAAAATTTATATAAAAATTTCGATTTTTTTAAATTTACTTATAACTTAGTAATTAATTAATTTGGATAATATTATTTCAATTTAATGAGAATGTAGAGTGGAACGGATTAAATAAAACAAATTTATTTTAATAAAAATTTTGTACTTTTTCGATATTTTTTAATTACAAATGAAAATATTAAAACGATAGAAAAGTAATAAAAATTGTGAGATTTACAAAAAATCGATTAATATATTAATTTAATTAATAAATATAACAAATTGAATATAAAATGTATGCGATAAAAAAGTAATAAAAATAAGATTATTTATAAAAATTGAACACCTGCACTTGCAGCTGCGTTTAAACAATCCTTATTTGGGCACGAAAATAGTGCGTTTCGCAGAAAACAATAAAAATTAGGCGATTGTGCGGGTGAATCATCTGCAGCAGCAGCGATTGCCGAACGCTAATCACCAAAATTATTTTATTAAAACTTATTATTTTTCAATTTCTCAAAACAACTAAATTTTATTTCTTTTTATAAAAATATTATTACATTTTTTTTTATAAATTGCATTTTACATATTAAAATTATTTAACTTGGTACAATTACAAATTGAGTAACTTCTATAAGCGTTATTTGCCAAGTAAATTATAGACGTACTCGTTCTTTGAAATAAACATAAGTTATTTAAACGCATATCGAGACTTGCCAAGTAATAAACAATCAATTAAAAAAAATAGTAAATATTGTAATTAATAATTACTTAATAGAAATTATAAATCATTTCGTGTATTTACGGATTATTTAATTTATATTGTACTATTTCGCTGAATTTTAATTACAAATGAAAATAATTAAACTAAAGAAAAATAATAATAATTGAGAGATTACCGAAAAATCAATTTATATATTAATTTAGTTAATTTTTATTTGAAGCAATTCCGACATAAAATGTATGCGATGAGAAAGTAATAAAAATGAGATTATTTATAAAAATTGAACACCTGCACTTGCAGCTGCGTTTAAACAATCCTTATTTGGGCACGAAAATAATGCGTTTCGCACATACGATAAGAATTGTAATAAATATTTAAAAAAAAAATGGAAATGCATGAAAAGTGTATTTTACGCGTTTCGATTCGAATAAATTGAAATTACTAAATTATTTTAGATCAATTTTTTGAATTAGAAAACCTATTTGACAATAATATATTTTAGTCTTTAGTCAATAAAATCATTTATTTTGTTAAGATTTATTACATATAATAATTATAGCACTACAAATTGCTTAAATTTAAACTATTTCTTGAACGATATTTGCAAAATATTCTATGATCAGAAAGAAATAACATAATAATCTTAAATCTACAGTTAAATTTTATATTCAATTTTAATGCAAAAACATTAATTAGAAAACGTTTCGGCTTATCAGCCGGTTAGGTTATTTATGCTGTGGTAAAGAGCGAAGAAGCATTTGCGTACATAAATGCAGTTCTCGAAGGTTCGCCATTTGTAAACATGTTTACATTATATTGCTTTTGCGGGATTGAATTTAAAAGGGCATTTGATTCGGAACGTAAACCGAGCCGGATGATGTATGTATGTACATTTCCTAAATATGTTTTATTCATATGCAAAGCGATTCGTTGGCACGACGCTGCCGCCGCCGCCGCCGCACGCCGTCGCGACGCTCTATTAAAACAGAATAGGTTTTCCGATCTTTACGCCAATAAACGCGACGGAGAAAATGGATTTGCCGTGTTCCAATATGCCCGTGCGCCAAATACAGGCCTCGAGGTTTTCCCGAGGATTACCAATTTTATTTTTCCGTTTCATCCTTGCTCTCTATACCATTTTATTTTTCTTTAAGAATTTCATGCACTTTTTATGCTGCGAATTCAATTATCCAACAACCAAATACAACGACTGATAAATTAGCAAAATTTAAAAGTTTTTCACACATTTCAAATTTTCAGACAATTCAACTTTTATACGAAATTTTGAAAATTTAATTTTTTGATAATTTAGTGAAATTATTACAATTTACAGAATTTTAAAAATTTCATATCCGACAATGAAATATAAAAATTTAACAAATTTGGAAATTAAATATTCGAACTGAAATATATTTATAAATTTCATTTTTTGACATTTTCTTTAAATTTCTCATTTATTTTTGTCATGACAACAAAATGCTACATAGATAAAAAACAGAATTTAGAATAATTTTATCTCTTTATGAATTTCCAAAATGAATATTATTATAAGTAGTTTTTCACATGTTTTTCTTTTATAAAAATTAAGCAGATTTTTGGAAAATTACTATAATTAATAAATTATTTGATTATAATTTAAAATTTAATGTTTATATTGTTTTTATCTACAACATTGTTGAATTTTGGTAATTCAATTTTCCGACAACGAAATTCGAGATCAATTGATAAATTAGCGAAATTAGTTGGATACGATTATTTCCATCCACGCACATCGCTCTAATTGATGGTTGCCCGATAGAAAATGAGTTATTAATAAATAAATGCAGATGCAACGGCAAAACGCGTCGATATTAAAATTACATTTATTCCGATTAATTTCCAAACGCATTCCGGAACCAATTGTACTTTATTACCACACTTAATCATCTCAATTTTTCATTCTATATTTCCAACCAATATTAACCAGCCATTTCCTTTCTATAATAATATTTATACTTGCGGTATGGTTTTTTCTTTCAATTTCCCATTTTTGTTGTTGTTGTTGTTATGAATATTACACTCATTGTCAAGGACATATTGTGGTTACTATGACGATATCTTTATTATTCTATATTATTAAAGAAATATTATTTCTATATTTTAGTTAATAAAAAAAATATTATTATTTAATCTAACTACATTTTTTTGTAATTACAAAATCATAATTAATTATTAAACTACAACCTAAATAAAAATGTTGCCTCATCATAACACCTATACAAAAGTTATAGGATAATTAAAAACACATCGCTCTTAATGACGTTGTTTACGGCACGTCAACGTTCATAACATTTTTTTTATAAATGAAAATCTTAACTTTGATATGCTTATATAATTGCAAATACTAATTTTAAATTAGTCTATTTTATAACTGAGATAATTATTAAACGAAACGAGTTTTCCCATGAAAGCATTGCGGTTTTCTTTGTAAATATGACATATTTTAATGATGACATAACACAATTTACATTTGTCGAGCTTTATCTTAATTATAATTATTAATATTATTACTTTTAAATGATTTGATATAATGGAAATTGTATCATAAATTATGATATTTTTAAAATTAATTTTGTGTTTGCGGGTTTATAATGGAAACGATCCATCTTGTACTTGATTTGGTTAATCCACCGTTAATTTACTGAACTGCATCCTCCGATCAGACCGATTCCCTTCACAGTGACATTAATTAGCGTAATCAATATCTTCCGTCGTTCTCCATCATTTCCGTTTTTAACCCATTTCCTCCGCTTTTCACATGAATATTCATTTATTTCAACTATTATTATCCAATGATCACATTTTCAGTATTAATATATTAAATTTCTATTGAAAAATGATAATCTCATTTTCTTTTCCGTTTTTTTTTCTACAAGTATTTTCATTTATAAGACTCATAACTACACATATCATTCAGGATTTTGAAAACACTGCTTTTACGGTTCTATTTATCAAAATTAAAAATTTTATGAAGAAACTATCTATAAAAATATATTATAAACAAATTATCTGCAATAATAATAATGCAGGTACCAACATATTTGTAATTGAAATATTTTAATATTTATATATAAATGAATAAAATTAGTAACAAATTCATACTTATTTTTACATTTATTCATAGAATATTTTATAACACACCTATTCTTCGATTTTAACGGTTTTATGTATCAAAATTTAGGATTTTTCTGAAGAAACTATCTATAAAATTATGTAATAAAAATAATATATGAAAAAAAAAATAACAGGTACAAAAATATTTGTCATTGAAATATTTGAATTTTTATATAAAAAATTATGAAACGTATTTAAACGTATTCATAAAATATCAAATTTTAAATTTTGATTATAATTTTAGAAAATTTATATATCAAATTACAATTTAAAAGAAACGTTTGCGAATAATGAACAAAAAAATGAAACAAGAAATTAAATAGATGCGAATCTTATTTTCTTTTTGTCGCGTAATATAAATTACTCGTTCTCACGTTATGTAGCAGAATGATTAAATGGATTTTTTTGAATACGTTACCATAAATTTACAGAAAGAAACAGTTTTATTAAGTTTAAGTAAATAGGTTGATAATACTTTTATTAAGTTATTAATAAATTATTGATAATTTTTGAAAATTTGTTACATTTTTTTAAATTATGATTATTATTACCTAATTAATTATTCAAATATTTGTAGAAATCATGAAAAATATTTTAAAATACTGATATTATTTGTATTTTTTAATTAATAAGAAAAATTTAATATAGAAATATTCTAGAAAATATAAACTTTATTCAAAAAGAAGAGTAAATTTTAAAACTGTGTGAATTCATTTTTGAAAAAGAAACTGTTGCTTTTTTTTTGATTGATTTGAAAGGAGAATTTGTTAAATTATAATAAGGATAGTTTATGGAGGCAATTCGTATGCGAATTCAGAGTGAATCGGCGAATTAAATTAGATTTACCAAATTGACCATATATGAAATTTATGGGACTAAATATTCTAGGTTTACTTAAAACCGTGTATTTTGCGGGAGCCCGCCTCATGCGAAAGGGGCGTTGTATAAATAGAGTTAATCATCCCGGAATTATTTATAGGCGCTTGGAAATATCAATTTCGATGAAGCTGGGTGGCTGCAGAGGGAGTTTGGTGCAGGATGGAAATATGTGTGAGCATGAGGGAGAGAGAAAGAAAGTGAGCGGGTGATGGTTTTGCTGTAGGTGTTGGATATCTATCGATTCTATTCGGATTCGGTTCAGAGGGGGCTGCTGCTGTTGCTGCATTTTGGGACCCCAGGTAATGACAGAAGTATAAATTGCGCCGGCAAATTTATAGCGATCGGCGGCCTCACTCCGTCCGTCCCGTCCTTTATGTGCGCGCCACCCCCGCCAACCCTGGAAATGATTTATCGTTAATTTCATGTGCATTAGCATTTACATATCGATACGCCGGGCGATTGTCGAAATTCAATAATCGGCTCTCGAGGGGCCGGGCGATTAAAGTGATGGCGGCTATTTGGCAAAAAAGAGGTGCGAACGGTTTTTGGTGATGATATTCGGGGGTGGAATTTGCGTTTGTTGCACAAACCGCCGCAGGAGATGCCGATTGCTGTTTGGAACCTAATGAACTTCCGCTTCGGGCTTTAACATTACCATACATTATTTGTCCACCTGCACAATGCACAATGTCCAAGCTCACAATATAACACAAACTTTGATTTCGAAATTGAATTTCAAACTTTACATTTGATCACCAAAATTCACTAGAAAATAACACAATTTTTTATAAAATTTCCAGATATATTAATTATTTAACATTTTAAACAATATTGAAACGCAATACTTGAACAAAATTTGATTTTTCATTATATTCATTACTTTTTATTAGAAAAGTTCAATTAAAAGTAAAAACTTTCAGATTTATTAATAATTTTATATTTTATATAATATTCACATACAATAATGGATTATGATTGAAATTAAAATAATTTAAAAAAAAGTTTCAGATTTCTTTAATTATTTTTTATTTTATAAAATATTAAAATATATAGAATTGAATCAATCGAATAAAATTTTGATTTTCAAAATCAACAAATTATTTAAAACCAAAAATAAAAAATGTAAAATTTCAAATTTATTTATTATTTTTGAAACCATTTTTATTTCCTTATTCTATTATAAAATTTAAATTTAATTATACAAATTTAATAGAAAAGTAAAATATTTTTTTATATTAATTATTGATTTCGATTGAACAAACTTTAAAGAACAAATGTGTAACTTTAGTTTTAATTAGAAAAATTCAATTGAAAATAAATTGTATGAATGTTTCATATTTTTTGTTCTTAACAAAAAATAATTATTAATTTACTAATATGATTTGAAATAGTAATTTTATATATTAATAAGTGAGTGTAATTACTTTAAATGATTAATTACACTTTCTACAGGTGTTTAGTCATCTGGTAAGCACAGAATTATGTTAAATGGAGCATCTGGTAAAAAAATATAATTCATATGGAAATCATTTCGAAATCAGAGTTTTAAATATTTTTTCATTCATAAAAATTAAACAAAATATAATTAATGTTAATTTTGTGACAGTTGCTAACGACATTTGATTGATTAATGATAATTTGAAGTTACTAAAAAACTTGTGTCAGTTGCTCAGTTATAAATTTTTATTTGGTAACTGAAAGTAACTACAAATGTTGCGAGAGTTGTTATTATTTATCCGTTATTTATGTATAATTCCATAAAATATATAATTACTATGAAAAATCCATTAACACAAAATTTTCTTAACGGCCTTAAAAAAATGATGAAGTGGTATAATTAATGCTTAATTTATTACCTTTTCAGGGGTCGTTTCTATATTATTAATTTATGAATGGTAGTTTCAAGGTTCGTATCCCACAAATAAAAATGTACGTTATTATTTGTTCGAAAAAATCAATACATTTCTTCATATTACAACTATAATATAATACCTGGTTTCACGCACAAATTAAATAGCAGAAAACCGGAGCCGTTTTTTCTCAATATTTACTGCATATATTCACACCTCTTTACAGCTGTATTTATATAAGCAATCAAATGTATTTTAAAAATGAAAACGATAAGCATCGTTGCTTGTAAATTACCAATAGTCTCCAAAAAAAAATATGTAATATTTACATTTTCACTTAGAAAAGTGCATTTTACTTTTAAACATTTAATTAACTAAAATAACTAAAAACGTAAGTGCTATTTTAAGTATTATGTAACTTATCTCAGTATGTTTCTTAAAATTTCTATGGAGATTATAATTCTACATAATCTACCTAATAAAAGTTATCACATGTTTCCATTTAGTTTTTTTTAAGTTTGCTACGATTGTCACGTATACTTTTTGTTTTGATTAACGCTGCTTTTGTAACCAAGGTAACCAAGTTGTTACAAATTTCGTGACAGTTACTAAGGGTGATATTTGATTGACTTATGTCAATTTAAAGTTACTACAAATCGTATGGCAGTTGTGACACAACTTAAAGTTACTACAAGTTTAGTGCAAGTTGCTAAATTTTTATTAACTAATGGTAATATTACTACTCATCTTGTGACACTTGTTGAGGATTAAATTTGATAGATGAATGATAACTTAAGTTTCTACAAATGAAAGAAATCTTATGACAGTTGCGAAGCATGAAATTTCATGACAATAAATTTAGTGACAGTTGCTAAGGATAAAATTTGATTAACTAATGACAATTACAATTTACTATAAATTTTGTTAACAAGGATAAAATTTAATTATTTTTGTGAGAATTGCTAAAAATAAAATGTGGTCGATTAATGACATTTATATTTATTTTCAGGAATTCAATCCATGTGGACGTGTGGAAAGGTTCGATTACAATTGAAGAATAAATAAGGTAAATATCGATTTTCGAACGTGTACAAGATGAAGTAAATTTCAAGTGGTAAATATCTTTGTGATATTTTCTCTGGTAGAGATTGCAGTGGTTCTGGAGGGGCTGCATTATATCAATATAATACCCAGGAGCGTGCGAGGAATGCCATCGACCCGACGCGATATGCTCTCTCTATTCCTTAAAACATTTAACATCATCCCTCGCTGAAAGCATCCTCTTACATAATTTGGTGGCCGCATCGTTGTCCAATAATCTTTGACGCTTCACCTCGGAGTGTCTGCAATTCCAAGAAGTTAATAAATAATGATATATAAAAGTAATATATAATAGATCAATACGATCGTGATTGGTTATAATTTGAATACAATAAAACTTTCTTGTTAATTTCGCGTAATCAGCGAACGGTAAATTCAACTGTGTTTGCAGTGCAATTATTACTCGAATATTAGTACGTTTCTACGAATAGTCGGGTGCACCGGGATTCCGGATATTTCCATAATTTCAATTATTAATTGAATGGAAAAGTTATCGGACCCGACGTTCGGAACTTTCGGAATCAGCAACTTTCCCAATCCTCGCGTTCGCACACATACTCGCACCCACAAATACACGTTTGCACACACACACACATACATCTACAAATCCAACATCCCTTTTTCCGTTCGTCATATTATTATATAAGTTTTATTTAAAAAGTTTTTGCTGGCTGAGCGAAATACACCCCCCTTGCAGACTACATTCTACATGTGCGGGGAAGTTTCGGCTCTTGCGATCTCTTAATTTCCCGCAAGAACGACCAGATTCATCTCTTTGGATTGCATAACATCAGACATATGTTGACAGCTAGTTGTAGATTTAGAAATTCAATTCGAAAATTCAAATAGTTTTTATTGACATCAGTTAAAAATAATGATGACTTATCGTGAGCCCATTTTAAGGTTTGTGCAAAAATCCGCCATTTGTGACAGCTGTCATTTCGAGACGTGGTTGAGAACTGCTGATCTTTAGATTTTTCCGATCCTGTTATGAATTTTTTGTTCTTGGAAAAATGCATCGAACATTCTTTCCATCAAATTATTCCATTTTTATTTGAGCATGTGAGTTTATGGTGTGGTACCATTGTTTCCTATTTACATGCATAATTTATTTGCATATTGTACGCACATAACAACACAGGTCACAACACTCTGTAACATTTTCCATACACATTTTATTATGAAACCAAACAACACTTTACAGTTAACAATTTATTTCTATTTGAAATTATATTAAATTCAACAATTTGCAACATTTAATATTATATTATTTTAATTACTTTAAAATATAGATTTTTTTTGTTGTTAATATTTTAAGTACCAAGAATTATTACAAAGTCGATATCTTAAGTGCTTATGTATTTAATAATAACGGGATTTAAATATTGAAAGATCAAAATACCGTAATACCAGTATACAATTCATAATCAAGTAAAACTTGTATAACATTTTATTTTCAAATAATTTCCATAAAATATGTAGTTTTTGAATATTTATTATAAAATAAATAATCATATTATTTCAAGAATTGTCTCACCAAAAAGTGTAATAAATTATGTAATTTTTACTAGTTTAAAATATTACCTAAAATTTATAAAATATTTGTTTGTTGATTTTTTCTCTAAATAATAACAAAATATAATTTTTTGGACCACATAATACATAAAAATGGATGTAAAATTGGAGTGCGTCCAAATGTAAGATTAAAATACGAAAACCAACAATAGTTCAGATGAAAAGAGTGAAGATGAACTGAATATTTCTAGTATGAATATTTTAACAATAAATAAAATATTCTTTTCTAAAAATTAATCCTATATTTTTTTTTTGAAAAAATAAGATTCTGAAGAAAATAATATAAAACAGAAAATAGATTCAATCAAGTTAAATAAATAAATAAATAAAATAATGTATTGAATAGTGTTGGTAATTGATATATGTATATAAAATTAGAAAAACTATGTAGTTTTTTTTAAGCTATTGTTGAATGAATTATTGATTGATTTTCATTGCTGAATAGGTTGAAGGGGAATGGAATGGTAATTCCTTTCATCGGTGGGTGATGCTGATCACTTCGCATTCGCATTTGGGACATGATGTATCGCGGGGTCAACACCTCGCACCGGGTAATCGTCTCCACGATTTGTGAATTTCCGCTGGAAAATCGTATGCCAATAAATTAAACTATTCCTCGTTCCTCGCTCCTGCTCAGTCGATAAAGTAATTTCATCGGTCGTTGGTTTCATTCTGCATTTGGGTATATAAATGCATCGGTATAAATATATATCCATCCGAGTTTCCTGGCCTTCCTCCCACCTCCTTCACAACCTCCACCATGCACTCGGGAATGCAATTGAAAACCATCCGATCAGAAACGCGCATTTTCTATTTTCCTTTCCACTTATTTTATTGCGTCCGATGGAAGGAAAGGAATGAAGAAAAACGAACCAAGTGAAACGCTCCTCGTTGTTTTCTTATTTAAAACCGATAAATAAAATTTGCAGACGGTCAGTGGATTGATTTCAAGAATTATTTGGTGGATAACTGTTTCTCCTTCGGCGGCGCGTCTACCGGACGGACGATCGCTTCTTTCGCTCGTCTACCACAAGAATCCACGCAGTCCGAGGAAGAAGCCGAAGCCGTGACCCTGCCGTGTTTATTTGACGTCACACAACCTGTTCGTCGAGGTTTCTCGCATGCACGCTCTTACAATATTTATTAGATAATGTCCAGTTTTTGGTTCGGAATCGGCGCGGATGCCTCGTTAAAACTATTGTTCAAGTGCTTATGTTTCTCTGTTAATCCTCACAAGTGATTCCTCTTCTCAAAGTGTTACATATTCACGTGAATTTCTTAAAAATATTCCTCAACTCAGCAACATTCATACAATTCAACCTAAGGTAAATCATTAATTATTGCACATAAAAAAAATAATTAACACCACAGGTTATCGACCGCAAAATCAAGAATTCCAAACTCGTACGTGACATTAAAATCACTAAATTTATATGCAAACAATGACAGTTTTCGAACATAATTTTAAATCAATTTTTATGCAATATTTCTACACAGTATCAATTATACTAATTAAATTATTTACGGTGATTCAATGTATGTTTTACAATTACATTTATTTAAAATCGATATGCAATTCAACCCACAACTATTTCACCAAAAAGCGTGCATGTGGTAATAATTGTTATTTAGTTTTTTTTATATATTATTTACTCACTCTGCGGTTCATGAAAATTGTTGAAAATAATTATATTTGTTAAAATTGATTTAATATTTATTATTAATAATGTTTCATTAATTATTATATAGTTTTTAATGTGTAATTATATAATTTTTAATAATAACTAAATAATTTAATTTTTATCAATAACATTTTAATTATTTGAAAATGTGAATAATATTCACAGATTTTTTTGTAATAATTTATAAATTATATTAATTATGTAATGATTAAACAAAATATTGCTAAAACTTAATTACTTTGGATTAAAATATGGAATTTTTCAATTACGTTTTTTTAAATTTCTTTTTTTTTCAAAAGTGAAATTATGTTATAATTAAGAAAAATATTTTTTTTTTAAATTAAAATTATTATTGCAGTTATTTCTTTAATTAATTGTATATAATTTTATTTAATGAGGAATAAATTTACTCATTGAGAGATTTTTCAATTTCTGGTGGAAAAGTTTGGAAAAACCTTTGTGAAATGTTTCGACCTTGTCCTCATTACTTTTATTTTCTTTCTGAACTGGTCTAGTGCATATCTGGAATTGAATATATTATTATATAATTTTATATAAACAAAGTTTGCAATTTAATAATAATGTTTAGAATATAATTAAATGTGTTATAAAATTACATCTAATTTATAAATTACATGAATTTTAACTTAGAAAATAATCTATTTTATTTGGGAAGAAATTACTAGTACATATTCGTTTACTTTAAATGGAATTTATAGACAATTTCCTTGTATTGAGAAAATCTACGTTTAATGCAGTTTTTGGTGAAAACACGAAGCCAACAACTTTATTAGGATATAAGAATGTTTGCATCATCTACGTAATCTTATTTTATACACAATGTTTACTTTCATTTGTAATTCTGTTTCCTATATTTTTAACTACTTAAAGTTTTTATAATGAAAAAATTACAAATTTTGTAATATTCGTTATAAATTGCATTTTATGTGATTTTTTCTCGTATTCAAAATGACTCAAGCTGAAATTTATTGTATTCGTATACAAATTATATTAAGCTACAAAATGAGCCCTGAAAAGCCTGAAAAATAATGTTACTGAGAGAACGAAAATGGGATTCGTCGAATGCTAATTAAATTTCATGATGAGAATACGCGGGGGAACGAAAAAAAATAAATGGCCCTTTGATGTGAATGCTCCCTATTGTTCTCTATCGTATTGAGTATTTCATACAGGTAGTAAAAGCCTAAACAGCGGGGTGTATATATTATTTATTGTACGAGGATTTCATTCCGTCGGCTTACATAATGTGCGCTCTCTTCATACGCACGTTCGATATAATTATTATTGTTTAATTTATACGTGTGTGTTCCATATCTTTTGTCCTCATAACTCCTTCTGATCATGTTAAAGCCAAATGCGTGCAGTACACACAACATGAGCCGATTTTAATGATCTTTGTACACAATCATAATTGAAGCACTAAGATATTTACAGTATTATGTAATTAAATGTTTGATATTGATTTCAAACACAATTAAAATATGTTCACTACTATATTGAAATGATTATGTATTCACAATTTATTTTATAATTTATTCAAACATATAATATTTGTTTCGGGGGCCTAATGAGGCCCGCGGGCCTTATTTTATTTTCATTAGTTTGTATGGTTCATTTGATAATATTGATAACAAATTCACACATTTTGAATTTAGTAATAAAAAAATATAATCGATTTATTAGAAATTTTGAAATTATATATTTTTTTTATATATAAATTTAGATTAGGAAATTGACATTCTTTATATTCTATTAAAAGTCGTAATCTTCCCACATTCTGCGGAATAAATCATAATAAATTCGTGTTTCGTTTCACTTTTGCGGCGTTCAAAAAAAAATATTGTGTGTATAAATAAGAGTTTGGAAATAATGTATGTAATTGGGACGTACGACTGATTTGTATTTATTAAAAAAATATATTTATATATGAGAAGATGCGAATGTAATTAGCATTCGGCTCTCAGGCTTTTAAGAGATAAAAAAAAGAAATCTTTATATAATTTTTCAGTAATAATTGGGAATTGCTTTAAATGGTTTCGAAACAAAGAAAATATAAATTTCGCCGGTTGCAATTAGAGCAGAGGATGTCAGGATTAAATGTCCACAAACGAAATCCTATAAACAGAAGCGATTTGCAATCGCGGGAGAATGTACTGGAATAGAAGCGTATGCTTACGTTAAAGAGAGCGAGATGCATGGATTGACGAATGTATGGTTAGGAGAGAGTTGGTGAAGAGATGATGCTGCAATCAACCCAAATACTCGAAAGTGTATTTGCTAACAAACACTCCGATTAGTTCTTCCTATACGAATACAAAACGCTGTACCGAACCGATTGTAACACTTTTCTCTTCTCTTTTATTTACTTATTTATTTCTCTTTTCTTGCTTTACAATTAATTAGAGGAGCGAGATGGCAGCAACTGACGCAACCAGCTGTAAAAGTAACTCACCAATTACGAGATGCGGACGAGATTCAGAGCAATTCACTAAACCCAACTTGCTTTTATTGGCGGGTAATGAGTTTCTGCGTAATTATATAAATTATTTAGCAACGAGCGCACATTTTATTTTTTCTCTCTGCATCGTTTCCAATACATCTGATCTGATTTATATAAACTAATGAGAACGCACACTGCAATCCGTGTCATGATATCAAAGTCTACATTTACAGATTTAACATTTACTTCTTAAGGAGCACACAACTTTATAAACTTTGTAAAGTTTCTTATACTTTTTCAAAAAAATCTGTAGACGGGCAGCAGCATTTCGTCCATCACTTCTTTAATGAATCTAAAATTTCTTATTTTCACTAAAATAAATCCAATCTTCATAATCATAAATTCTGTTTCATCGTAGTTTTGTTATGATTACTAATAACTTTAAGTTTCATACTACTTCTTGTTATAAGTAATAATATTTACAAAATTTAGTTTGTAATAATTTTGATAAGTAATAATAATAACTTTAATATCAGTAAATTTTGTAGAAATTACACACCTTTACAATGAAAACTTTGAATTTATGACCAAATATAGGCATTCATTAATTTAAAACCATTTTTATGAATGAAAATTACAAATCAACAAATATTTGAATTTATTTGTATTTTTTTTAAAATAAAATAGATTAAATTTATTAGAAAAATTGTCAATTTATCGTAATATATTATTCTACGTTATATACAAAAATACCAGCGGAAAAGGTTATAGACCGAGGTCTACCTGTCTGCACTACACATTGTATAGTTAATAAATTGGTATAAAATACTATATCCTTGACATTTGAAGACCAAATAAGAAATATGACAATTTAACAACTTTCTTAATTTCATACAATGACAGTTTTTCTATTAGAAAAACTATTTTTATTTTTTATTTAAATTATTATAAACTTGATTTATCTGTAATTATAATTTAATTTTCATTATTATTAATATAAGTATTCAAATTATTTCCAATAGTTTTAATAAAAAAAAACGAGTTTAGACGAGGGCCCTCAAACAGTATTAGATGAGGGCCCATACACAATGTTAATTGAGGGCCCCAAAGAATCTCCAAAGAATGTTGGGAGTGTTAGTTGAGTTAACTGTTAAACTTTAAGAGATAATATAAACTTTGTATGAAATTTAATGTAAATTATTGTGTTTATGCAAATAAGTATGATAAAAAAATCTGTTATCTTATGATATTTTTCATGAGAGGAAGTTACTTATCTGAATGCGTTACAGTTTGAAAATGTAGTTAGTGTATGTAAACTGAAAGATTTCAAGTCGTAAAAGTGCTGTTCGGAGTTTCACACACATACCTTTCATTAGGGTCACGACTCTATTAACAAGTCGATGTACAGTAAAGTTCAATGCCTTAAATTACCTTCCACATCGGCTATCAGAAGGTATTAAACCCAATTATACCATCGGAGCTTCTTTATGGCTGTTGGTGAGTAGGTATTACTTCTTTTCAACAAAAGACTAGACCTTTAAGATGATCATGAGTGGAGTCTTGGAGTCATGTACTCACACAATAGCTGGATACGGCTTGTCTTAGGAATTCCGTTCAAAAGCGAATCTAATTGAGTATGAAACAAACCAAGGAATTTTCTCCACGGTGCGTGCCTTCCCAACTGCAGAACTCCGCCAACTCCAGATGGCGGCATTATGATGTACAGGCAATAATCAAGCTAATTGCAAATTCACTCCTCAAAAGCATTTTCGTTTTCCCATATTTAAATAACAATGCGGACTTGTTAATGAAACGATCGTTATACAATAACCAGGCAGTTCCCACGGTAAATCTTAGGATGTGGATCATCGCTCCTTCAAACCCAATTAATTACATAATCCAAGCGAAGTTTACACACTTTTTCGGCTTTTAGTTTTATTCCAATCTCTTTCCTACTATTATTTATTCGATTCAACAAAAAAAATAATAATACGAGAAAGTGAAGCAAGCGTTATAGGAATTATGCAAATTCTGATGGCGTGTATGTGAATCCAACGTGGAAATCAAATCGAGCATTCGCAAAGTTTGAACATAATTATTTTACATGTACTTAATCCCAGGCAAATTGCGCTAATTCTCTTAATCGTTCCCAACTCAAGCTTTGTTTCTATCTGTTTATTTAATTTTTATTTTCTTCAACGTAGAAAGTGGAATTTTTAGAAATTTCGCGCGAATGATGAAATTCAAATTGCTGCTGCTATTAAATGCAATTTATATATTCGATTTATTTGAATTAAAATAATTAGGGTATTCGTTTATAAATATAAATATTCAAGCGTAACGTAATTGAGTGAAATATTCATGCAGACATCGCCGTGTATTCGCTTAAATATTTCAATTTGTTTTAGATTAAATTAGCCGAATGCTAAATAAGTTATTTTAGTTGGTATTATACTTTTATGAAATAAAATTAATCACATTATACATTTCGCTTAAAGTTTATGCAATTAATTATGCATTTGCATTAACGCTATTCGTTAATTAGATGACCGCAAATCGCAGTTCAATAAATAAATATAATCTAGAGTTTACGTAACTTTATAAATTTAACTTTATATTAACTAAATTTTGGGCATTTATTATTAATTAAAATATTATTTTTTTATTGCCCATAATAATATTTATTTAATCAATAATTACAAAATTTATATGAGAATTAAATAAATTTGAAATTTAATTTGAAAATAATATATTTTTGCTCGGTCGTCTTTCATCTTCCAATTATGGCTTGAATGTATGAACCAATGCATTTGGTGCTAACGGGTCTTTTAACTGTGACTTTATTTTAAGTGATACTTGTCAAATAACTTCTGAAGTTCATGTCCCATCAAATTATAGCAGAACTTTACTTTAGTAGTGCGAGGATATGAGGAAAGTACGTGTCTAGTATAACTTTCGGTTAAAATCATATCAAATTGATTGAATATAATACAATATATAATGTACTTACCTAATAAGTTATAAAGTATAAGTTGCATCAGCTGTGCAAGATTTTCATAAAATATATTTGACAATTTACTTGAGAAGTGCAACCAACTTAAATTTAATGTATTTTAATCTTATATTTAAGTTGGTACTTTTAACAATTGCGTCTATAGTTATTTAAGAACTACCAACTTAATTTGTTGTTGTATCTAGTGGTAAATTTAGAAGTAGTTGGTAGTTTGAACAATTGCGACTTTAATTTTAAGGTTATAAAAAAAACTTTACCAACTTAAATTCTTAGTGAATCTTGTGGATATTAAAATAGGAACTGTCTTAACTCAAAATCAAAGTGGAAAATCTAATAATGATATTAATAGTTTCAACCATTCCGTCTTCAACTATAAAGTTACTTGAGAACTTTACCAGCTTCACTCCTTAATGTATCTTAAGGAAAATCCAATATTCATGTTGATAATATCAACAATTTTTGACTTCAATTATAAAATTACTTGAGATTTGTATAAACTTAATTTGTTAGTCCATCTAGTAAAAAATATTGATAGTTTTAACTATTGCGTCTTCAAATATGAAATTATTTGATTACTTGATTACTTGAATCAACTTAACTTCTAAGTGTTGATAGTATCAAAAATGTCTTCCCAATTCTAAAATGAATTGAGATTTGTATAAACTTAATTTGTTAGTTCTTCTAGTGCATAATCCAATATTTGATATTAGTAGTTTGAATCCACTATTGATTTTGGTAGTATCAAAATTTGAGTCAATTCTAAAATTACTGAACTTAATTTACTGAACTCTAATATTCATGTTGGTAGTTTTAATAATTGCGTTTTCTATTGTAAAGTTACTTTAGAACTCTAGTAACTTAATTTGTTGGTGTATCTAGCGTAAAATCCAATATTCATGTTGTTGCATCTACAATTGCATATTCGAAAACTTCCGTAAAAATACATCTTCTCGTCGATAAATTGCTGATTCGATGCGAATGCCTGACTGGAATAATGACGCAAAAAAATAAATAAAAAGAATTAAAAGCATCCGCGGAAATTCCCATTCTCCGCCCACTTCCTTCCTGCTGCCACAGTTCCCTACATTTTTTTCTTCCGTTTGTACCCAGTTTCAGTTCTCATTATTATTTCCATCTTCGTCCGGAGCGCAAAGAAAATTTCATTATACGTCGCCGCAGCGGAATTCCAAACGACGACGACGAGGACGAAGGCTGCAAAGAATAAGATAATTTCCACAATTACAATTCCATAAACACAGTTTTGTTTCGTCTGTTGTTCGGTCGGCTTTTAACAGACATGAATAATTCCCGTGTGCACTTTACTTCTCAATTTTTCAGCAACCCCTCGGCATTCCCGGATCGATCCTCCACCCTCGGCCACGTTAATTGTGCCGCTTTGATCCGCCGCGAATTCAATTTCTATTTAAATTACAGACCCACCCAAACCAGGTCCCAGGACCCCTGGAAATTATGTGAGATTTCTTATTTCCGTTCTCATTCAACGCAATTTGAAATATATTCAGCCCTGATTTACTCACCCTTCAACGTACCTACCCATTCCGCATCTCCTATCTATATCCTGCTCTTCTGCGTTACTTTTTTTTTGTGTGTATTTCACTTGGTATCTCTAACCATCCCCTGGAGGGAATTTCAAATTTCATTTTGCCCGGCAATTTCCGTAACTCGAGTTTCCATTAAACCTCGCCAAATTTCTCTTTTATTTATTTATTTATTTATTTCCTCGGAATTCTACAAATTAAACGCTGCTTCTACCCAAAAAAATAATAATACTAGAGTACTTTTTATTACGTAAAATCAGAACAAAAAAATTCTTCAATTTATTCGTAATCAAATTTAAATTAATTTTGCCTAATTATTACTTCTCGATTTATTAACCTGTTGATTTTTATTTTATCACACGCTTTTACAAATTAAATTACATAATAACCGCGTTTTCTTAAGGTTTTAATCAAAACATAATTTTAGTCATTCAATTACGTGATTAATTAATTATTGAGAAAATATTTTTACATCATTTATATTTAGTATTATAATTAATTAAAATTTTTGTTAATTTCGGAATCTAACTTTAAAGTTGTCATAAAAGAAGCGTTACTATTTTATTTTGAAATAAAGTAAGATTTATAATATTTATTATAAAAATAATATAATAAGCTTTTTTTTTAAATAAATTAATTAAATATTTGTGATTTACAGAAATATATGGAATAAATTAAAATGATGAATTTCTTGATGAAAAGATTGAATTTCTTCGATTCCAGTAATTAAACACTTTGAAATTTAATTAATCCAATGTAATTACGCAACAAGAACCCTCAAAAATACGAAGATCCTTTGAATATATTTACTCGATGGAAATAATAAAATTTAATTAAAATTTAATAGAAAGTATTCAAATGTAAATAAGATTTTAATCAACGAACGTGCACTTGCATAATCATAATAATATTAACATTTTATTTTTCATATTCCATTTTACGTCATCAAAATTGGAAAATTCAACAACAAAAGGCGCATTGTTTACGGCAGATACTGTTTCACATTTTTTTATTATATAATTTTTTTTTTTCAGCTTTATTGTCGTCTCGTTGAAATTCAAAACGAGCGCTTTTAATTGCGGAATAAATATTGTTGTTGTTCAATACACATATTTATTCGGATTTTATGCTACAATTTCAAGTTACTGTCATTTAACTAATAGTTAAATCGATTACAATTGCTAGAACGAATTCTAAGTATTATTTTTTTGTTTGTAAACGAATTTAATTAAATTTCTTTTAGATTTTTTAAATTTAATTTTCTGCCCAGACTCTAATTTGTGCAGTTTTAATGAGGTTCTATAAATATAAACTTGATTACCTGAGCGGCGCGCCCGGAGGGCTGCAATAATGTTATCCTGAGGGATGAACGAAGTTCAGTGCGGAACACACTTGCATTCATCAGATTTTTAATATAAACAATAAATTATTACTTACTGCTGAGGTATTAAAATTGGAATACGTTTTGTTGTACACTTTCCGCCCGTTTTCCATTGAGGGGAGGCAACTCGCATTCATAATTTAATAGTCCCGTTGCAAATTGAATTTAAAATTGATTTACGTTCGGTTTTTCGCCAGAATTGACGGAAGCCCAATAATTAAACTCTATCCTGTTTCAACGTTTCATTACAACATTTTTTTTCTATACCACTTCCAAATTTATTTACGTAAGACTAGTTAAATCATTTATTTACTTAAATTTATTCATTATTTTATATATAAAAAAATAAATAAATTTTCATAAATTATCCAGAAAGTTTGTTCAGTTTCTATACTTATCAGTTAGTTTTTTTTACTTATTATTAATGATGATGTAAGGATTTTATTAAGTAAATTATGTGATTGAATTCGAGATGACATTTGCAGTTTGCTTAAGGAGGAATGGTGACATAGTAACGGATTTGCGGTATTGTTGCAAATATAGTTTTTATCCGTCACGTAAATCTTAATGGAAAGCAGGATCAAATTGTTCGATCTTTCAATTTTCACCGTTTCATTTAAGAATTATTTACTTTACAGAAATGGTTTTTCTCCACAATTTCTTACAATATAATTTATTTAATTTTAATAATTTAACTTTTGTTTATTTGTTTCAGGAATTTGAGGATTTTTAAAGAATCGTAATCCAATTATAATCGTAAGTTTACTGTAATTTTATTATTTACTTAATTACTCTTACTTTATATTTATAAATAATGAAATTTGAATGAGCTATTAATAAAAATGTAATAAATTACAAAATGTTTAAATTAAAAAAAATTATTATATAAATTTTAAATGATGGAATTTTTTTGTTGTAATTTTATTTTGAACATTAATAACGTTCTGAAAACTATTGCGAAGTAATTATTTCCTTGTTAATCCGGAACAATCGTAATAATCCTCGTCAACTTTGAAGGCAGAATGTGGAAAATCCGCATTAATATGCAACAAGTGAGTTTTAGATAAATTTTATAAGTATTCGTTCGCAGTTGGTTCTAATTGCTTTTTCATTCCGGCTTCACGAAGATTAATTTCTAACCAATTTCCATGCTCACAAATTAATACTTTTTCTTTTCAACCCATAAAAAAAAATATGCTTATATAACTTGTAATTATTTTAAAATAGTTTCAAGTGAATAATAAATACATTATTGTAATTGTTATTTATATTCTTTTAATAGAATTTTAATTTTTAAGTTGTAATTTATCATTTTTTTTTATTGATTGAATCTTTAAAAATAAACTAAAAATATTTTTTTAAATTGAATGTTAAAATGTACAATAGTTGATTTAAAGTGGTTTTAAAAAATTGGTTTTCATCGAGATTCAATTTGTAAAGCTTTTAAAAGAATATTCAATCATTTAACTAAAAAACAGGAAACGCAACCATCCAATTCTTTTAAGAAAATGTACCATTTTCTTTGATTTATGTTGCATTTCAAAATGGAAACATTCAAAGAAGTAACGTGAACTAAAAACAAAACGTTAAATTACGTAAATGTTCATGGGATTTATATATGTTAAATGTGGATCGCGTTAAAATATTCTGAGGCGGATTCGGTTTTGGGGGGCTCTAAGAAGCCGGGCTTCGTTAAATTTTCAAGTCTGCATTGTTTGCTGGCTCCGAGAGACTTCCACCAACGAATACACATCAGGTGAATTCCAAATTGCACTTCGAGATTGTATGCATTCTTCAGTTTCTGAAGACTATTTCATCTCTGTTACTAAATACAATCAAGTTGTTTATTTATTTTAAATTAAACCTGAAAAAAAATAATTTAGATGTTAAAATTAGTATTGGATGATTTTCTGTTTGGGATTGTAAGAATTCGTTTGGATTTTCAGGATTTTATTTATTTTCAGTTAAAATTAGTTTACAAGAAACAGTATTTTTTTAAAAGTGAATTTGCAGTATTAATTTGTAGGTTTTAAAGATTGTTGTTATCTAATTCTTAAATTATGAATATTTGCAATTCTTGGACGATGATAATTTTATTTGGTTCAAAATTTCTTGTTCGGTTTTGCTCAATTATTTGGTTGGAATAATTATTGGATGATGAAAACTATAATACTTTTATTCTTCAATTACGAAGATTATAATTCTTGGACTATGAAGAATTTAATTTTATAATTATTAAGATTATAATACTAATGAAGATTGTATTTTTTTGATAGTGAAGTTTTATTTCGTTTCGAAATTAAATGCAATCAAGTTTTATATTTTTGGTTCTGCTTGATCATTCTAAGGTTAAATAATCGGTTCAAGTCGAGCGAGGTTAGGTGATTAACATACTTGGATGATGATGGTAATGAGGGGTTTCCAGAAAAGGAAATTGGAAAAATGTTGGTCATGATAAAAACGTAATTGTGTGATGCAATTCGTGATTGTTTGTGATCTCAGGATTTTCAGGTTTTTCAGTTTGAAACTAAATTCAATCAAGTTGAGAATTTTTTGTTCTACTCGGTTATCGGATGTTGATGATAATAAGCAGTTTCCGGAAATTTAAATAATTCTTGGATTATGAAGAGTGTAATTATTTGATGATAAAGACTGTAATTGTTTGATAATCTGTTTTGGATCATTTGAGCGAGAGTAGTGAATCAGAAGAGAACGATAATCTTCAAGTTAGATCGGTCCTGACCTTTGCCCGATCGTTGACGACCTTTACCACACTCAGATGTCTTTCTCTGCACATCAAAAACCTCTGCTGGCACACTTTCTACGCTGACTTTTAAAGTCATATGATGTTCACCTTTTCGTATTTTTGCGGCGCGCATGCTAATCCCGCGAAAGAAGCAGCGAGTCGCATGAAAAGAGAGGAGAGACGACATCAAGGATGGTTGGTGTGTCGTTAATAACGCGAGGATAGAGACACATGTCGCTTCGAGTGTGAGCGACTCTCTTATCCCGAAAAATGTTATTAAATCATTTATAACTCGGAAGCTGCTCCACGTCTCGAGATGCATTATGTGGATGAAAATTTGATTTATATCTCTATCTGTCCATGAAATTTATTATAGTTATTATTTCCACTTTCCATCTGGAATGGAAATGCAGGGTTCGCTCATATTTATTATTACATTTGCCATCTCATCCCATCCCCGATATTTTTTCCCAGCGGCCTGGAAATGGTGAATCAATTCAATTTCAACTTTTAACACCGATCGCACCACGCGCCATTACACTTTCGACACGTCAAATCTCCCAAATGCAAACATTTAATAGCCAAAAGAGGGCACCATCCCCATCCACAAAAAAAATATGTATGTGTACACATTTTATATTCGTTTTCCCATTTCCCGGAGCGATGATTTATACGAATCCAAAATACGCTCGAGTTCATCCCCAACCGGACATTTTTCCCCCCTAAAAAAAAATAAATACTACACAAAAAAAAACCCTCACACAAACGCAACAGAATAAACTGTTTATGGAGTTTCCTGCTGCACATTTTGCAGAATTTTTTGTTTAATTGTTCGATGCAACAAAAGGGTGCGGATTTAATTCGATCATTTCGCAACAAAACAAAACCGATAAACGCCAAAATCCGTGGCTTTTTCATGCATTTATTGTGGGGGCGATATTTGAGTCAATGAAACTGTTGTTCTTTTTGTTTATTTTTTTTTGGCGAGATGAGATCATTCCGAGTGGATACAATAAGGAATCCGATCTATTGTCGTAAAGTGTTTAACGGAATGACGAATCCGACGACCTCCGGGTATGAAATGGGGAAAGTTACATACTTTTCCGTTTCGAAACTCGTCTTCGCGACGCGCAAAAGATTTTCATAATGAGAGACAAACGCCGATAATTTAATTTCTTCACATTCGCTTAGATTTACAGCATGAATCATGGAGATAATCAGAGAATTGTAAAATATATCTTTGAAGTCATCTGTGTATGAATTTCTATTGTTTCTTTACAAGTGACAAAAGAGATGTAACCTTTACTTATCATCATATAATTATTTTTTTTTCCAATTAGATTTTACATTCTCCTTGCATATAATAATTACAATCAAATAGGTAACATATGCAATTTATGTAATAGTATAAAATTAAATTGATTATTGCTATTGGAAACTATAATTTATTATATTTTTTTATTTCCAATATCTTTTTAATCGTTTTAATTTATTATTTTGATTATCTTAATTTTGAACAAAAAATTCTTACAATTATTAATTAGACACTTAATTATGTTTAACCTTTTGATGTAATTATTTCGCACTTAAACTGATGTTTAAACTCAATTAGTAAATAATTCTTTCTATTCAGCTTTCTCTAAGAAAAAGTCTATTGGTCTTCAAATGTCTACAAAATGTCCATCATTTTAGTTATTACCTTGAAAGATTTTTTTTGTACAAATTTTAATGAACAATTTCATTTTTTACTTAATATTACATTAACTTAGTCTAAAATTATTCTAAATCTGCTGTTCTATAACCTATATTTATACAAAATGACAGATGTCAACTTTGACAACTGTCATTTCGTCAATTATTTTATAATATTACAAATACATATAAATATTTTAGGCTGCGTGGCAAAAAAAATTGAGATATGCTGTCCTAATTGAATATTAATCAATTATTAATAATTATAATTCTTTAAATGATTAATAAAATTTGTATTTTGAAAATTATTCTAAATCTGCGCTTCTAT
The DNA here is from genome assembly GCA_963457615.1 of Nicrophorus investigator. Taxonomy (NCBI): domain Eukaryota; kingdom Metazoa; phylum Arthropoda; class Insecta; order Coleoptera; family Silphidae; genus Nicrophorus; species Nicrophorus investigator. The sequence continues at coordinate 25,061,179 of OY735143.1, forward strand.
AATCTGGGTTAAACTGGGTCAACTTTGACGTAAATTTGACATCTGTCAATTATTTTATAATATTACAAATTTATTATTAATAATAATAATTAATTAAATGATGAATAAAATTTGTATTTCGTTTGATAAAACTTTTTGTAATGCTGTGGCATTGACATATTACGGGGATTACGAAATACCTTTTATTCGTGATTCTTTCTCTTTATTTTTTTTCTTTTTGTATATGGTAATATAGGGTAATAAAAAAAATACGATTAAGTATTTTTTAACATAAGGTTGAATCGTAGATATGGAAGCAGCAAAGCCATCGCCTATTAAGCTAAGAATGATTCACCTATTTCGCAATTACTATTTCCATTATTTAAATTAAAAAAAGTTTAATTAAAATACATTTCTTATTGGATTTATAATCTTTTTCACAATGATCTTGCATATAATTTTGTAGTTTTCTGTATAAAGCATAAGGCGGATATATCCGCCATTCATTTTCAAATACAAAAATTTATTATATATTTATGTATCTATAAAAATTTCGTTATGAATATAAAACGTGAAAAATGTAATTAGATTTTTCAAATAATTAAATTATGTAATAAATGGAAATAGATAAATTTGGATAAAATTCTTGAAAGATCAGCATTATCCAATAGATGCAGCGGGATCGACTTTTACGAGGAAATATAGGCACGGAACGGCGGAAATTAAAGAATTTACAACTACTCAACACTTTTACCGATCGTTATTTTTGATACAACACTAAAACATATCAATATAAAACCGAATTGAATTATTTCAATATCATATTTATTTTATCAATTTTAAATGTATTTTTTCTTGCGATTTATTAAGAAATTAATTTTTTATTTGATCTATTACAAGATTTATATAATTGTTTTTGTTTTCTATCAAGAAAATAAAATTATATAATTAAAATGCATTTTATTAAAAAAGTTAAGCAATTTCTATAATGTATTATTTTTTAGATTGGTGATTTGAAACATGAAAAAACTAATTAATTACTTAATTATTAGTCTTGACATTAAGTATTTGAAGATTTAGTTTACAAAAAAAAATCAGTTAATTAGTATTTTAGATTGGTAATTAGTAACATTTATTAATTTATTTTGTATATAAGACATTCTAGCTTTTTGAAGATATGTTAACTTTATTTTTATGAGTTTTCTTAAATCGTGATTATGCTGGATTCAAGATTTGGTTTCCTTTGTGCGTTAATGTAATTTATGTAAATACCTTAATAATAGATGAATTATAGCGTAATTAGCATTAATTAGAATTCGTGGAAAGTAAAAGCAACGTAAGGAAAGGTAAAACAAGCAGCAAAAAGTGGAAACAACGAACTTTCTGTTAATGAAACGAATAAAGTGAAATGATGCCATTCGGAATTGTTTTCGCTTATGATTACGAGTACGTTAATTGTTTGACACTTTCGTTGTTTCGAAGCTCTTATCCCAAAACCCTTCGGTATAATTAATTGAAAGCTTCTGGTTGACTCAATTTGCGTTAACGCCGATATTAAATAAAACGGTAATATTTAATGGTGCTACATATGAAATACCCGAAGTATGAGTCAAATCCGGTGGGTGAGGAACGGTGACCCACTTGGAATTAAGCAAATATAGTTCTTTGAAACGATTTAATCCAATAAAAAAAATGTCAAACGTAGCGGACGTGAAATGTTTTCTTTCCATTCCAACCTCACGTTTATCTATATCGGAATTAATATCGGAATCGTGCATAGATTGATTGAATAACTGGAAAAATCAATCAGACCTTTGTTGAATTTAAACGCAAAAATATAGAAGGAACGGAATGAATCCTGTCCTCCGGTTTTCTGCAATTTGGAAGATGGTTTCGAGATTGCAGCGTGGAAATTGATCGCATGTTCCGGTGGCAATAATATCTCCTATTCTCTCACGATTCGCAACCCATGTTGACCCTTCGACGCCCGACCTCTCTCGCAGAAATGTGTTCCCAGCAACGAAAACTGGTTCTTCCCATTCCCGTCGGGGATACGGACGGACGTCTGCATGTAATTTCACGTGCCGCTAATTGACGTGCTTTAATTGCCTTTTCAAATTGCAGGAAACATCGCGAAAAGTGCTTCAAATGCTCGACTTTTATTGAACTATCAAGTGTCAGGTTAAACCTTACCCTTCTTTTGTTTTCATTACCTCAAGTTTAACGACTTTCCATAATTCCGTTCAAAAAATACATTTAAATGAATGGCGAATATATCCGCCTTATGCAAGATCATTGTGAAAATATATTGAAACAGTTTTTATTGTTTTGAAATTAATTTTAGCTTTACGCAAATCGCGCATTAATTTCATTTCAACAGCATTGCAACGAAATGTACGATATTGCAAGAATGTTTTATCATCGAAATTGTTTCGCGCATTCCCAATTTCCTAAATAACCCAAATAACATAACTAATCATTAACAAACGGAATGCAGTTTTTTTTTAAACAAAAATTAAAATTTTATGAAAATTAATCCATTCATTTGTACAAATAAAAAATATATATTTGTAAAATGGTGTCGTAATTCTTCTATATTTATCACTTACGGTTATTTTTATAGAATTGTTTTTATATTATGACAAATAATTTATTGTTATTATTCTTGCGAGTTGAGATGCTGAGAGAATCTTTGAATAAGTGAGCGTAGAAATAGTTGAACTTTGATCTTTCGAAACGGACGTGGAAGATGTTTAAAGATTTAATTAATGTGCATTATATAATTTTAAATAAATAAAATAACCATTATTTATATATAAAAAGAAAACATGATTATAAAACGTTATTTGAATTAAATTTAATATTGTAAAAATATGTATTAATTAAATTATGAAAATATTAATTTGTAATAGAAAACTATTAAAATTGATTGAAATTAAATAAAAATTATGAATATTAAATTTTATGTTCAAATTTAGAGTAATTACTTAAGTATGCTTTTTGAAAAGTATAAGATTAAAATTTAAAATGTAATAAATTTATGAAATTATTTCGTTTTTTTTTAAATAAAATAGCTTTAAAAGTTGTGAATTCATCAATTAATTAATAAATCGAAATTATGTTAATTCTTAATTAGTAAAAAAATAAATGTCATCACTTCAAACAGGTTGATTTAATTCATTGATTCATCAAACAAAAACTTTAATTTACGTCATAAATTTCTTATATAAAGAAAAATGTAGTGTTTTTTACTCAGTAAAATATTAATAAAATAAATACACAAATTTAATGAATAAATGTTTGCAAATTTTAATTCAAAATAAATAAATTAAATTGACCTGAGAATAAATATTTAAAAAATCATTGCATTGTATATTTTAGGAAAAGTTGTAAAAAATGGTTAGTTTAAGGTAATATTAATTAGAATTATATTGAAATTAGAATGTTATGAAAAAATAATGTGGTTTAGTAAATTATAATTTTTTTTTGTTAATTATAAAAAGGAGAAATCAAAATGTTGCGGTCGAATGAAACTTTATGAAGTGGCGATTCGGAAACGAAGTGCAGGCGTTAATTATTGAAGTTCCGAATATGAAACTCATCAGGCGTTAATTAATCAACAGTTGTTTGCTTAATAACTCAAGTACGTGCTCGCGTATTCGATGTCGGAAGAAGAGTGGGTAGGGGAGAATGGATGAACATTGAAAAACACATGGAAATGCAGATGGATCGAAGTCACGACCCTCGTCAATCGGGTGTATTTGCACCGAGCGTCCAGACTTTCGTCATGTAATGGTAATGGACACTTCTCACTCACTCACCACCGCCGGACGGTTTTTGCATAATTACGTCACGCCGGGGCGACGCTATTGCCGGCCGGAATGAAATGCTTTTCGCAAACCGGGGAACACTCACCAAAAACCATCTCTACCTCCCTCCCTCACTCACTCACTCGCATCTATCGATTATCCTTTTCAATGGACATTCCAGTCAACCTACCAATTGATGTAACCACAGCGAATTCAGTCCACTTATTACGTAAAATTTAGTTATTGATTTTTTTCTACTACATTCGTTCCAAAAAAAAAACAACAGCATTTGATTACATACAAATTTAGTCAAAAATGTCTTAAAAAAGAAAAAAATATTATGATATATATTATGGTCAAAACGTCAAAAAAGTAATGTTTATAAACAATTGGGTCGCAAATATGAGTCACTTACATTATTTAGTGCGTCACGAAATGACAGCTGTCATCTTAAGTCAAAACGTCAAAAATGTTATGTTTATAAACAATTTTGTCGCAAACAATTATGGGTCTCTTAATTTTATTAATGCGTCGCGGAATGACATTTGTCACCTTAAGTCAAAACGTCAAAAAAATTATGTTTATAAACAGTTGGGTCGCAATTATGGATCACTTACATTATTTAGTGCGTCACGAAATGACAGCAGTCACCTTAAGACAAAACGTCAAAAATGTTATGTTTTTAATCAATTTTGTCGCAAACAAATATGGGTTTCTTAATTTTATTAGTGCATTACGAAATGACAGCTGTCACCTTAAGTCAAAACGTCAAAAATGTTATGTTTATAATCAATTTTGTTGCAATCAAATATGGGTTTCTGAATTTTATTAGTGCATCACGAAATGACAGCAGTCACCTTAAGACAAAACGTCAAAAATGTTATGTTTATAATCAATTTTGTTGCAAACAAATATGGGTTTCTTAATTTTATTAGTGCATCACGAAATGACAGCTGTCACCTTAAGTCAAAACGTCAAAAATGTTATGTTTATATACAATTTTATCTTAAACTAATATGTATTTGATGGAGGATATAATTGATAATATATTTAGTAAAATGAAAAGCTAAGTTTGATACGCTTGTACTTTCAAAATGTAATAAAAATTATTATTTATTTCCAATTTCTTATTAAACTTTTTTTTTATAAATTGTAAAAAATAACAGCTTATAACGAAAATGCAGTATAATTATACCGGAAATAAAATGTTCGAGAAGATATTGCATTCTGCAAAGTAATTACATCTAGTTTTTTATTCTCTCACAGTGCAATAAAGCCGAAGGCCGAGAGGATCATCCATTTCGTACTTGAAGACTAAGGTCATCTGTTTTATTTTTTCTTTCTTTCTTTCGACTTATCAACACTAAACAAAAGTTATATAACAATTATTTTTATATTGTTCTTTTTTGAATTAATTACGAATACAAATTTATACATTTTAAAATAAATTAGTTATTACAAAAATCTTAAAAAAAAGAATGACGCTACCTACTGTATCACAAATTAATAAATTCTGAGTTTATTATAGAATTATTTAAGATAAACCACAAGCTAGTCCATATTTACGGATGTAAATGAATTATGATGAATTCTGGAATTTCTACGATATTTTATACAAAAAATAAATACTTAGTATTTTGTGTTGTGTTTATAAAATATGAAAAAAATATTAAAAAATATTAATAATCATAAAGAATAATTATTTATTATCACTTTTCTATAATTTATGTGATATATACATGAAAATAATAACATATTTCTTTACATTTTTTTATATATAATTCGAATATTTTTGAGTAGTAAATAATAAAAATATGTAAAAAAATAAATTAAGGATTTTCACAATTAATTCATATTTTTAAGTGTATTAAGTATGTTTTATATTAATTAGAAACAATAATTTTAAAAATATTTATAAATTAACTAAATTATTAATAAATAATAATAATTATCAAATATTTTATCATGATTTTACTTTTTGTGTTTCTATATGCTTATTTCGTTTAATTTATTGATGATCTAGGTGAGGTGAGCAATTAGAGAAGTGTATTGGACTTTAAACGTTTTGCATGCGAGAAAACGTATCGGATTCTAATGAGCATCGCTCATACGCGATTTAATTGCTCCGTTCGCTATTCATGCATGATTAAATCCTATTCGAGAGGATTCCTTATTCATTTTCCTCGCAAAAGGAAACAGCTTTTTTACACAGAATGTTATATAAAGTACATGAATACGGTGTAAATCGTTAGGAAATAGAATTTCTACATGCACGAATGTAAAGAAACTTATAAGGGTTGCACCGTAAAGGAATCAATTATTTTTCAATAACTTATAATTATATATCTTATAAAAAAGTGTTGGTTTATAATAATTTATTTATAAATGTAAAATTAATTTTTAAAAAATGGAAATTATTACAAATCTATCCAAAATTCTATAAATATTTTTATTAATGAAATTATGAAAATATCTTGCAATATATCATTATTGATTGGTTTCTATTTATAATTTATTTTAATTAAAAATTGTTATTTGATAATTTTTAATAATAAATTTATTGAAGAAAGTTAAGATTATTTTATTTAGCAAATTATTAATTACATTTTTATACATTTATTTAATAAAAATATAGATTTTTATACATTTATCAAGTAAAATGCATTTTTTTATAAAGGTAAAAAAATAATTAAATAATATAAAACAGAAATAAAGTTTTTCAATCGTTTGTTACATGATTTTTCTCGTTTTTACAGCTCTACAGTTGTAAAAACGAGAAAATGAATAAACTTTGTTAGTGTTTCGAGCATTATTTGTACTTCAAAGTGTTTTCCGCATGTTGAATAGAGTTGAAATGAGTTTACAATATTGCAGGTAAAGGACAAAAGTGATGTCAACTTATTATTTGAAAAAGTTACTTTTTTTAATAAATATAATAAAATTATGTAAGTATTTTTCAAATATATTTTTTATTGAATACTTAGACTTAAGTGTTGAAAATGAAGAAGCGACTTGTTTCAACATGAAGAATGTACAAATAGCTTTTGCAATCCAACGGAACTAATTTGGTAATTGCGTCGGTTAAAAAATAATGCTAATTCATTAACAAAGTGAATTGCAATAAGCTAATTGCGTAACGTGGGCGAACATTGTTAATTGCAATTAGACACTTCTTGACTTAATCGTTTGTAACCGAAAATTTAATAAAAGAAGACAATGTCAATGTTTGTTAAAGTGAAAGATCAACGCGCCTCGTTGACATTTACACGATGTTCGGAAAATTTGCAATTTTAATTCCCGCTTTCGAGGACTAATTGATCCCTGACGTCGGATGCTTTCTCATCGTAGACGTAGTCCTCCCGCATTCCTGAGAAAATCCGATTGATTAACGCTGCCATAAGTCTGATCGTGAAGTGAAAGTAGCAGAAAACGCCAAAAGCAAACAAGAAAACGAAGGAAGAATCCTCCAACTTGCATTGACCTTGCTGACACGGGATTTATATTTATAATACTTTTGTTCTTGTAGCGAAACAACATTCACGGAGCGAACGCACGCAGCAAGAAGCGAGCACACCTTTTCTTCAGTCGACGCGCGTCTTTTGCGGTAGAAACAACGCAACGTGAGGCTCCCACATTCAAAAGAAATAAAGCATTGTGGTCGTACATAAATCAGTTTGTTTTTCGTGCAGTTCGCATTTTCCTTTGTTTTTGTTGTTTTGTTTTTGTTTGTTCGCCACTTTGCATTTGTTACCACCAGGAAATCGATCCCTGCGTTACAATAGTTTATTATTTTTTTACCCGGAACTCGTTTTTCAGGTACGAAAGCGCTTTTCCAATAAATCCTGTTTAATTTTTCTGCTTCCCATTTTCACTTCCTCTGCACGTGCGCAAGAATAACAACCCTTCGATTTTGGTTTATATAATAAACAAAAAAAAAATCTGTGTGTACATTTTTTAATTATTAAAAAACCCTATCATAAAAATGCGCACACAATGTGGAGGGTAGTAAATATTCCGTGGGCTTGATTGTTTTTTATGTCCTACAGGGGTTTGCGTATTCATATTGCTTTTTTTTTTGTTGGTTCGAATCATTTTTTGGTTACATTTTCGTTTGTGTCGCTTCTCTATATTTTTATTTTTTGGATTTTCGGGCATTATACGTTTTTTTTTGTCTCTGTTTATTAACTATGCATAGTTCGAATCAACTTTACGAGCGACTGGGGGAGCGTGAATCAATGCTTCCATCAGGGTTTTTAATTGATGCCGGATTGCCTAATTTGTTCCATCCTATTAATAACGCGTCGAGTTTTTGCAAAAATCAGAAATTTACAATAGCCACAACATGCACAATATTTTACATGTTGCATGTAAATTTAATACAAACAATATTTATCAATAAATCAATTTGAGATTTTAAATTAACAATAAATAAAAATTTGTTAATCATAAGATTAAAAATTCAATTAAATTATAATTAGTCTATACTTTTACTAACTTTATGTTGTAATTACCCAGTAAATATGTGCACTTACCAGGAATAGTAAATATTTTTATAATGAGTTGATGCGCTTACTAAACTGTTATGTAAACATCTCTTAACAAACAGTTCGAAATCCGAATACTTTTACGAAAGATTTTTATAAACTAGTACATATTCGGATAACGAACACTTTACTTAACAATTAATATTACTATTTGAGAGTATTACCAAAAAAAAAGAAACGAAATATTGAAATTAATTTAATCTGATAATAAAAGATATATATTACTAAAAATAACTAAATTATTATTAAATATTAATATTTTTAATGACAAAAAAGATTAAAAAAAATTCTTAATTATAAATAATTTTAGTGTCATTGAGTTTTTATATAATTCTAAAAATATTACACGAAACGAATAATATGAATAATTTTATATAATAATTAATTGAAAAACTCGAATTGCAATTGGAAATACTCGTTTTCAATTTTGTTATATAATTAAATCACGGAACTTTGGGACGAGTTGAAAACACGTTTTCAGAACCAGTTCGCATCTGCAAATTAATCAGCAAATATTTTTTTAATAAACCATTTAGTTGACATTTTAGTTATACACTCACAGTGAATGAACTTTCAAGGATATTTTAACGCTTTCATAATTTAACCAAAAAAAAAAGACAATTTCAAAAATATTCGATTTTTTTAAAAAAAAATTATTCTTGTTTAAATTAAAGTTAAATTTTTCATACTTATCCATATACAGTTTTTGATTTAATTATTATTATTAATATTAACAAATATTTTTACTTCCAAAATAACACAATAGAAAATATTTACAGATAAAATTTAACATTAATATTAATTATTTTTTTACTGAATCTTTAATTATTAAAATCAAAAAATTTTCTATAAACATAAAATTGAATAGAAAACAATGACAAAAATTTTCAAAACAATTGAATCTTACGTAACGTAGCAAACGTGATATTTCTGAAAAAATCATATCAGCTAATACAAAGTAACAGTAAAAGTAAACGTGCGTAATCTTACTCGTCCTACATTTTCTTGCAAATAAAAACTTTTTTATCTGTAAAAGCATTAAAACTAAATATTAGATAAATACGGTAATTAACGTGTTGTTTATTGCACAATGCGAACGTTAATCTTTACATTTTTGTTGAAGTATTCATCGATTTGTTACGCAACTTTATAAGTAAAGTTAACCAGAGATATTTAAATTCCGCGATGCAGCGAGTTTTCTTTGCAGACAAAATACCGGTGATTTATGAACGTTAATGCTGCGCAGAATACGAGATAAGTCTTTTTTATTTAAGATCTCAATTTTCTTGCTTAATCAATTTAATAAAAAAAAAATAATTTCAATTTTTAAAATTTTTATTATTATTTGATTAAAAAAATGTTGAAATATTTGTTTTCGGATCCAATATTTGTATAAATATTTTGAATATTGCGATAAAATATTTATTACAGTTGATGTATTTTACGTAATGCGACTAACTTTTCAATGGAAATAGAGTAAAATGTATAGTTTTTAATACATAATAATATGCTTTAAAAGTCATCTGCTGTCAACATCTTGGTTTTGTCACAAAGTTTCGAGAGGAATATTTCATTTGGCATGAATATCTTCTATATAAAATTTGGATATCAAATCCATTTATTACCAGAATCGGGATGCAGACAATAAATCTTTTACTCTGTTTTACAAAGTCTGCGAATCCTCAATAAAAAGTTTCCCTGAAAATATTTCTATATAAAATTTCCATTTACAATTTAATTATTTATAGTTTATTATTAAAAAAAAATATTTTTTTTTGTTAAATTTTGTAATTAAAAAAAAATCTAAATTATATTAATTACTCTTTTTAATATTAAAAAAATTATTGCTAAAAATGTTTACAAAAAAATAATAACTAATTATATAATAATTACGTTTATTTAATAGATTTAATAAAAATATGTTGTATTATTTTTGTGCTTGGAATAAGGCAAATTCAATAATGGAAATGTAAGAATTTCTATTTAAAATTGCGCTTCCGTTCGCTGAATTTCGCGTTTGAAGGGAGGACGGATGAAATGCGTTTTCAGCGGGGATTTCGGAGATGGGGTGGAGTGTGTTCTTCGGTAGGGGGATGAGTGGAATGCAAGTGAGAATTTCGCAGATTGCTGATTCGAGATTAAGATTTCACCTCTCGTCTCGCTTTTTTATCCTTAACGGCACATTTGAAATTTAATAAAACGTTTAGCGTTTTATCTCCGCGCTCACACTAAAAACCCGACGTAATTAGGTAACGGCAGCCTTTAAGACGCGAACAATTTAAAACTGTACCGCAGTGAATTACATCTAATATATTATTATTGTTGTTGTTAAAATTGTTAATTTTTTCTTTTTTTTGCAGGAATTGGAGTGGATCTACACACTCGACAGATAGAGACGTTCATCGGAGGAGGTAATAACTTTATTTTTTTATATATTATGTAATAGAATTTATTTTAATTCTAAACGAAAAATCTGTACATTTTTATGGATTAACGAATTTTTAAAAACCGAATTCATTTACGCGGATGATCATCGTTCATTCCTGTAAATAAAATAAAATTCATGTTCCTTTCAGCTCAGTTATTTCAATTTTATAGATGAATTTTTTATATTTTTTTTTTAGTGAAAAATAATGAAATTTTCAATGATTTTAGTTAAGATTAATGTGAATTGATATTATTTGATACATTTCCTAGATTTTATTTTTTTCTGTTCATTTTTCAATATTTGGAAAGCAGAAATTTTGTATAACTATTTTATATTTGTAAATAGTATTTATTTATAATATGATGTAATTATGAGTAAAAATATACATCAATTCAGTGTTAAGTTCTCTTTCCGTTGTTATTAAAATCTGCCTTAAATTGCGGATTTTAATATCTAAAAATTTAAAAAAACAATTAAAATTTATTGCGTATTAGCAGAAAAAACCGGTTATTTCCATTTAGGTTTTACAAAATGCAGAAAAACAAAAGAGGAAGCAATGATTAATTCGACGAATGCGTATGATTATTATTTCGGAAAGTATTTCGGCGTGAAAGTTTCGCTTTGTGTGAAAAATTGCAGTTAAAACTTGGGACAATAAACATGCGCTTTACGGCGTATTAAAAATTCTCACACAGAATATATTAACCGAAACTTCGGAATGTGTCAGCTCGTTGAAATATGCATTCGCCTCGTAAATCTGAAGTATAATATTTCCTCAACTTCCCTGCATCGCTTTTTATTTTAATCCCGCATTCCTTTTATTTTCATTTAATCTTTAAATTGCCGGAAACATTATTAAATAATCGCCGTTTATTCCAAATAAAAATTTGTCATTAATTAAAATATTGTCAATAATTAATTTAATATCAATGAATAATTTATATTAATTTCAATCATTCCAGAAAATAATTATATTTTCTGAAAATTACTATAAAATAATCAATTTTAACCCGGCGGATATATTCGCCGTATCTTTTTACACAGGATGTGGTGACGCATCTTCTTTTTTCTCATACGGAACTGTCATTAATTGAGGTTATGAATCTTTGTTGTTGATAAAGCTTTGACATTCATTTAATCTTTAAATTACCGGAAACATTATTAAATAATCGCCGTTTATTTCAAATAAAAATTTGTCAATAATTAAAATATTACAAATAATTAATTCGAAATCATTGATTGTTTTTATTATGAATAATTTATAGTAACTTCAGTAATTCAAGAAAATAATTATAGTTTCTGAAAATTACTATAAAATAATCAATTTTAACCCGGCGGATATATTCGCCGTATCTTTTACACAGGATGTGCTGATGCATCTTTTTTTTTTCTCATACGGAACTGTCATTAATTGAGGTTATGAATCTTTGTTTTTGATAAAACTTTGACATTCATTTAATCTTTAAATTACCGGAAACATTATTAAATAATCGCCGTTTATTCCAAATAAAAATTTGTCAATAATTAAAATATTGCAAATAATTAATTCAAAATCATTGATTGTTTTTATTATGATTAATTTATATATTATAGTTTCTGAAAATTACTATAAAATAATCAATTTTAACCCGGCGGATATATTCGCCGTATCTTTTACACAGGATGTGCTGACGCATCTTTTTTTTTCTCATACGGAACTGTCATTAATTGAGGTTATGAATCTTTGTTGTTGATAAAGCTTTGACGTTTTTCCTGTAGATACGTATTTTCCTGTAACTCAAATTACTAATAGTTGAAAATGCGTCTTTGAAAACTCTCCGTCCGCAAAGTTAATTCTAAAACGTTTGTTATTAATTGATGAAATATTTCGATTTTTAATATTTATAATTATTTGGATAAAAAGGCTTGTTTTCTTTATAGAAATGAAAAGTTTTGTATTAATTGCACTTTCTTAACTTTCTCTGAAACTTAAAATATCCGTTTCATTTATAAGAAGATTCAAGAATGCAACATGCATGAAGTTGAAGTGCACGAGCGGCCCTAGGCTAAACTTTATCTTATATATCACTCTCAGATGTATGATTACTTTGCACCTGTTGTATCAAACCACTTTACATGATAAATTATTATTATATTCAAAGCAAGTAATTACACTATTCATGAATTTGTATTTATATTCATTCATATAAAAATTGCAATAAAAGTTTGTATTATTAATTCATATAATATTTGGGTTGTTTACAAAAAAGGTCAATTGAAGGATTTTCACATCTGTTTATTTACTTATATGCAAATATGAGTCATGTATAATTATTTGTAATTACACTTATTAACTTTCGTTTTTCTTTTTATAAAATTAGGTGCATAAACGTTGAGAATAACAAATTTATAATTATAATTACATTACAAAAGTGAAATTCAGAAAGTGAAAATTTTCTTTTCATTTTCCTTAATTTTGTTGATCATTTAATAGTTTCTTCGATGATTCTTCACTCAAATCGAATATAAATGTAGATAGAAACTTACATTTTCTTTATTTATAATTAATTTTGGATAATTAAGAGTTTTCTTAATTTATATAAATATTTTTTTTTAATTATAAAATTTTTATTTTTTTTTTTAGTTTCTTAGGGAAGATTTAGATGCAACAATAAAACTACGTTCCTCACCTTAATTAGGTTTAAATATTTGAGCAAAACACTTTATCAGCATATATCATGATGTTGAAAATACTTTCGGAGAGGTAAATGTGCGCGCTCCGCGGAAGAAACATAAATTATGCAACTTTTTCACCCATCTCCTCCTTTCCCGCTCATCCTCTCGCATCCAGTATTTATTTAATGCCCAGTAAATTTTAACGTACGCTATAAATCTTCCGTTCTTTGTGGCCACATCGATTTCAGCTAATTAGATTTGGGTTCGACCATTAACCAGAAAAAAGAAACGGAATCAAATTGTTTCGGCGTAAAAACGAAATAATTATTTTTGTGAAAATTTAATAATCGAAATAGCAATTACCAATAATTGCGGGAACGAAAAATATTAAACTCGAGAGAGAAACGTGCGCGAAATTAGTTTTGGATAAAAAGTATTAATAAAAGTTGCTTTAGTTCTGCTACAGTTATTCTTCCCTTGTTTCGACGAGGGGTCGAAACAACCCCCCGACAATCTGTTGAGTGCGTTACATGCATGATTGGAGAAGAACAAAAAAAAAGGGATGAGGGGGATGGAGAGGGCGGTGAATGCGGAGGCGGTGTTTTTCAGCGTTCCCTCGACGCCTGAAATATGTTTAGCAAATTGATACCAATTTATTTGCTGTCGCGTCCCCTCTTTCCTCTTTCAAGTTTCAGGACGTGTTTCAGGTGCGAAATTAACGTTGCGTTCTTCGGGTTTTAATTAAAAACATATTATAAATGAATGGCGTTGGGGTGAGGTATTATGCATACATTTCCTAGGTGAAGGGGTTAATTTATGGCGAACACACCTAGGACACGGTGGTGTTTGTATATCGCATGAAAGATAACTTCTCATTATCTTGACTTTCGGGGGGAGACAGAAAAGGGTCTAGAAGTGAACAAAGGTTTTCGCGCACACACCAAAAAAAAAATTGGAGAAGAAGCGAGAAGGAAACAACGGACCGCCGTCTCCGCTAAATCCACCGAATTAGTGTCGAACAATGCGGCGCCGAAAAGGTGACGGGACCGACACGACAATTACATTATGGTCGCGTTATGTAATCTCCTGCGGCGAGGGCACAAACTTTCCGAAAGTCATTATATAACACATATATATATATATACCCCATACGTACTTAATATATATATATGTATATAAAACGTGTATTTTATGCCCCGCTGCCCCACGGAATTATGATACGACGGAGCGCATTTAAGATTTCCACTAAATTGAATGCCCTTATTGCCACTCGTCCGAATGGCCCCTCTCAATCTCCGCCCTAAATTGCCCTCCAAACTGCCCTAATACATTTAACATTCATTATTACCAGGATTAATTTTATTCATTCCACCCTGCACTCAAAACAGCTCACTCCCTCTCAACCATATCCCGGCGCATCCACCACATAAATCAGAAATTTAAATATATAAATTATATAATTTTTCCTTTCAACATAAAGCTATCATAATATAAGAGATATTTTGAGTGAAGAATTAAGTTTTTTTTATATATTTTTTACCAAAAAAATAAATTTCATTATGATTTAAAGAAAACTTTTCTTCTTAAAAATCATCTTTTTTTAAATAATTTTACGAATTTACAAATTCGAGTAAAGTATTAAGATTTAACATTTTTTATATAATTTGTACCAAGAAAATAAATTAAAATTTTATGATTTAAAAGAATTCTTCTCTTCTTAAAAATCACTATTTTTTTAAATAATTTTACGAATTTACAAAGTCGAGTAAAGTATTAAGATTTAACATTTTTTATATAATTTGTACCAAGAAAATAAATTACAATCTTATGATTTAAAAAAATTCTTCTCTTTAAAAATTACCTTTTTTTTAATAATTTCACGAATTTACAAATTCGAGTAAAGTATTAAGATTTAACATTTTTTATATAATTTGTATGAAAAAAATAAATTACAATTTTATGATTTAAAAGAATTCTTCTCTTCTTAAAAATCATCTTTTTTTAAATAATTTTATGAATTTACAACTTTTTTTGTTTTTTAAAAATCACTCAAGTTTTCTATTCAAATAATACATTTTCAAACTTAGATCTACGAAATTCCTTCTAAATTTCAATAAACATTTATAACTTTTTGACAAAACTTTTTTTCTGCAATTTCCCTTTTTCGTATCAATTAAAAATCTTCAGTGTAAATTAGAAAATTAGTATACTTATACCTTTATATATTTGTCAGTTTATGAATTAAATGTTATTTTTATATTTTTAAGGAATATAACTAAAATTTTAAGTTGAAATAAATTATGTTTTTAGTTATTTTTTAATTGATCCACGATTTCGATTTACACGGTTTTCTGAAAAACATATCTTCAGTGTTAATTAGGAGATAAACGTATATATAAGTAAAATAAATAATATTTTGGTACCAATGTATTAATATCATTTTTTTGTGTACTTTATACTTAACAATAATTTGTAAAAAAAAGCCTTGAATATTTATTTTTTCTAGTTTATATAATTTAAGTAATATTTATTTATTACGTATTTTTCATTGAATTGTAAATATTTTTGAAGTAGTTGGAAATGACACGGCTTATGATGATATTAAACAATTAATGCGGCCAGTAATAAAGTATAGAAAGTGCAGATAAAAAGTGGGTAAGCCTTTTTGGAAGCGGCATTAAGTTAAATCCCGCGCGTTGAAAGCATCCGGAAAATGGAAATGTTATCGTAAAAATGTATAATCAAAATATAATCCTCGTCTGAAGCTGTCTCACTGAACGGAATAATAGTTTTCATCAACTCCAAAGTTTTCATATTTAAATATCTATCTGCATGTATATAATTTTTTTTTATATAAAAACATCTTCTATTTTTACATAAATTTCCATCTTTTAACAAAAAAATAGGAATTATTTAATAAATTATAATTTATAAATTTATTGTAATTAAATTATTTCTTTACATAAAATTAAAATATATATTATATACATTACAAATAATATTTAGGCGATACAAAAAATAAGACTATTTTATTTATTTTAAATTTTCCATTAAAATTAATTATTGTTGATGGGTTGTTTATCCTCTTGAGACAAAGAGAAAATAGGGTACCAAACGGAAATAACTTTATTATAATATTTAGTAATTACTATTTTTCAAAGAACTTTAGCATGAAAAACACTATATAATAAAAATAAAAGTTGAAGTGGAAATGGTAATATGGAATAACCACTCTTCAGGTGCGGAGTCTAATGAAACTTGAGCCGTTAGAATGCGGAGACTAATTGGTTTTTGCTGCGGTTTTCCAAATGAAACCGTAGTAATAAATGCATGTACTAAATAATAAGCGTTAATCTTTTAACGGATGTTCTGCGTTTACGCCATGATTGGATCAACTATTTACAGGTTACTGGGAAATCATTAATTAATTAAATTATACTTATATTTCAATTATAATTAATTATCAGTTCAATCAGAATAAATGCGTTTGCTGAAAATATCATTTTTCATGTAGAATTGTTATATAAAGTTTTGATTTTCGTTATGCAATATAACTGAAATATTTAGGTTTGAAGATAAAGATAGAGGTTAATGCTCTTCGTGTCGACTGTCGTTTCATTGTGGTTATCTAATTTCAAACACAAACAGCGACAAACCTAGTGGGACTTCGACAAATCGTTGCGCAAATTGCTATTACGTGAAATAGGTAAGACAACAGTATTGTTTGTACAAGCATTAATTGGTATGCGATGCAGCTCGAATGCACAATTATCTGTGATTCCACCATGATTAACAACACTCATACTACAATTCAACATTCAACGAAAACAATACTATTATTCGAAATAATAGTAACAGTTTTCAGAAAATTACTTGTTACTTTATGACGCCCATCCAAGCAATATCATTAAAACGCATTGCTTAACTCTCAAACATCAATAATGTAATTGCATGAAATACAGCATAATCCTAGTTGAAACCGGACTAATCGAGGACTTTAAAAACACATAAAAATAAACCGCACAAAATTTATTTTTTCAAATGATCTTTTTTTTAAATTTTGATTTTATTTTATTTTCAAACCAGACTACATAGTGAATCCGGACTGATTGAAGCATTCAAACTTTTTTTAATTTTCAATTTTTTATAAATTTTTAAATAACAATAAATAATTCAATATCATAAATTATTACAGACACAAAATATATAAATTACATTGAAATGAGTTTAGTTTTATAATTATTTCTATTATTTATAGATTTCAATCAACGATTTTTTATTAAATTTAGTTTGTTGGAAAAAAAGCGATATTTTATAACGACAGTGGATTTAAATGAATCAATGTTTTTATTTAATTAATTTTTACGCTTTTATAAACCAATAATTTATATAATTTTTAAATAAATAAATATCAATAAAAAAATATACATGCAAATTTCGTTAATCTATTTCGCAAAAATATGATTTAATCCGTTCTATTTTTTTTCATATATATATTTTTATTATGTAAACAATATTGCGTTTGCATATATTTTTTTATTCGTTGTTTGTTATTTATTCCAAACTGAAAATTATACATATTTTCTTTATTACAATGCAATTTAGTTTATTATTACATGTTTCAATTAGCTTTGAATATAATTGCGTTTCCAATAATAATTGAAATATTAATTAATAAAAAAAAATAATTTTAGTTCTATAATTAATTATATTTTGAAATATTTGTAACTATTTTAATATTTAATTAATAATAAAATTGTCGCTATTTATTGATGGAAATACAGATTTGTAAATAAATAATTATACATTAAAATTGGTGGAAATATTGAATTTCAAATAGAGAAAGAAAATCACTGAAGTTAATTATGTTGCTTTAAATTACGCAGATTGAAATAATCAATTGGAACAGCTCATTTTTCAATTACGTAATTTCGCGTTAATCTTGTGATATTAATGGATTTTATTCAATCAGATGTGAATTCAATGTGTATGAAGATGAAAATTGCAATAGGTGAAAGCTCTTCAAGATGTTTAAAATCTCTCAGTAAAAGGCGAATGCTTGCTGTTTTGACATTTGTAATTCTTCCTTGATACTGAATGATTTGAATGCAAATTGAAAAATATTGTAATAAAATTATTAATATATAATATTATTACAATATTTTTCAATTATATTATATAATATTATTATTTCAAAATATACTTTATAAATTAAAAAAAATATACATAAAATTTCTAATAAAATTAATGTGTTTTCAATAGAAACAAAATAACGATTTAATAATAAAGAATGTTTTTTTTTTGAGTATTTTGAAATAGTAGCATAAAATTCTTTTGAAAGTTTTCGATTTGTTTTTGGAGTAAATTTTAAAAACAATGTAAATCTATGGCAAAACAGTTGAATTCAAAGCAATTTAGATTTAAATGGAATTAATGATGACATGAAGGGAAGGGAACAAAAGAAAACGTGGAGCGTGTGTTTCTATCATTGGGTTTACATGAATGGTAGGGAATTTAATAAATTAAAGCGAAATTTTGCGGTTTGTTTATTTATATGTCTTTCGGCCGTTCGAGAACATTAGGGCCATAACTCAAACCGTCGAGTGGACAATCGGAAAAGCAGTTGGCAGGAAACACACTAACAATGGGATAACTGTGGCGTTTCCCCGCGAATATTATTTATCAAGCACGTGCCACGGGTCCTTTGATGGGTTTTCCAGGACCACCCGGAAAATGATAAATGGTCTTCGCCCGTATCGCCGCTGACGAGGGTATAAATCGTGTTTTCCGTTGCGCTGGGAAATACTTTTGCTCCTTGCGTCGAGCCGCCGTGAGATGGCGAAACAACGAAACTTCGTTTATTAAATTTCACCATTGTCTTTACCACCTTCTAATAAATAAATTACCTGCACACGTTGCACCGCACCTCCAACAAACTGTCAGATGTCATAACGGAACGTCATAAATTTCGGCTGCAGTGGCACTTCTACTAACCTCTCTCGCAGCTCTAGAAAAATTATGAAACTTTGACTTCATATATCAATACGTTACACGTAATTCTCACTTAACGTACTTCCATTAATAATTATTTACAACATTGACCGCACTAACGTACAAATATTCACAATAACATACAATAGTCGTCATTTATTTACAGATTGTTAATTTTACTTCTGTCAAATCATACTTTGTATAAATTAAATTCTTAACAAAATAATAAATAGAAATATTTTGTTTGGATTAAATTCTTAAAATCGATTTTTATGGACCTTAATTATTTGTTCTGTATTGTATTTCAATTTGTATTGGATTTTTTTGGTTAAATTTGAAAATAAGTGAAATATTTTTTTATTAAGTTTACATAATTATCAGCTGATTTCCTGACGTTTGAATTTTCTATTTTGACGTATAAATTTTGATATTGTCGTTGCTAGGAGAAATCTCCAATTTTGCATACAATATTTTTTATGCTCTAACCGAACAAACGTACACATATTCGTAAGAACGTACAATAGTATCTCTTAAACCAGTCGATGATTATATTTGGCGTAATCATATTTATGATGTATTTTATTAATCTTATAAATTAATAATAATCTTATAGGTTAATTTTTTGAAGTTATTTTATTTACATACATTTATTTCGCTTAGCGTACAGCAATTTATGAACGCAACCTAAACCTTAATCTAACAATAAAGTAAAATATATAAAATTTAAATAATTATAAAAGTTTTCATTATAAACGCTGGAAAATTCTGAATAAACCACTTGTAACACTTTGTCACAAAGGGTCCGTGCTTTTAGTCCGTCTCCATTATACTTTGTACTTACCCGAGAATTATGGATCGAATTATTGCTAGAAACGATTTGCAATTAATTGGAATCGTTGCAATAAAAGTAAAAGAGAAGACCGAAACGTTTATGGAACGAGGATCTGCTACATCCCCCGGGACCGTTCTATCAAGACGAGAAAAATAATTTTTCCCTCCCCAAGACGTTTATAAATTTTCCCCTTTGAGAGACAAACGAAGGAAAGCCCAAGGGCTAGAAATAACAGCGCGAGAAGAAGTAAAAGATAAAACCGACAATTTGATAGATAGTTTCCTTTTTTTTATATATATATATATATTATTTTTCCTCGCCGAAATTACGCACTAAGGTCCTAACAAAATATCGGCTATATTCAATTTGCGTTATCCTTGTTAATATTAGCCATAATATTATTATTAATTCACAGCGTTAATCTAATCTGAACGCAAATAATTAGTTTTGAAAAATACGCGTTACAACGTTTAATTAATTAAACGTTGTTAGAATCGTCCTTCGCGTTAATATTTTACGGATATTAACGTGCATATTAAAGGATCGCTCGTGATAAATGACTGAAACTTTATTAAGAATTCATCAGAGTTCTGCCAGGTTCGAAATGAGAACGATCGAATCGATTTGCAGTGCTTAAATTAATAAAAACGCTTATGATCGTAAATGTTTCATGATATAATTTTTATATCCCATTAATTATTACAAACTATTTCAATAAATACACAGAATATTAATACAATTCTACAAATCGAACAATCGATTTTTCGTTAAATAAAATTTAATTTCTATAAAAATTTAACAGTACCAAAACTAGTAATATTATCAAATTAAAGCTTTAAATTGAATATTTACACTTTTATTTAATGTTGGTTGTTAATTCGTTCATTTTTAAATTAAAAAAAAATTATATGCATTTTTATTTTCAAAGATATTAATTTAAAATTATATTTTTACATGAGAAATTTGAATAACATTGATTAAAATTATGTAAAATAAAACTGAATTTCTTAAAGTACATAAAAATCTGAGGAACAAAATATTTGAATAAATTTTCTTATTAAGAATTTTATTATTAGATAAAGATGCATGAAAATTTGTAAAAGTTTGCTAATAAATTGTTTTTTCAAGTATAATTATGATTATTCTTAAAGTTTACTAGAAATGCCGTTTTGAAGATGCGACTTCAGAAAGGTCACAGCTAATTTATGCCTTCACTCAAATACCACCAGCATTGCGTCCCATTAAATCCGTTGCATAACCGTACAACCTTGAAAGAACAAATAATCTATAAATTATATAAGAAAAAGTTTTGACAACAATCGCATATTATCTTTAGTATTTGTAGAAGAAGATAATTTATTATATCTTAATTTAGAAAAAAAAAACTATTGTATTTAGCTTTTATCTGGAATACGTAACAAATTGGATTTCGCGAGACGTTTATGTGTGTCATTATTATTTCTATATAAATGAAATAATTATTTGCGTATTCCCCTGTCTGCAATGAAATATCTCATCTCGTATTTACTTACAAGATAGCGGTTAACTCGGAATTCTACATCGGCTTACATTCCTCGTCGAGACAAGTTGACTGATGACATTCACCGCGGGAGCCGCCGTTTGTTATTTATGCAACGAACGGCTTCATCTCGCATCTTCTAATTATATAATTTAACGCAATAAATTCGATACAAAAACACTTAAAAAAAGACACTTTTATTGGACAAATTTACATATCTTATTTAACTCTTTTCATCTCGCATCTTTCAATTATATAATTTGATATAAAAAATGATTATATAATTTTAATTGAAACAACTTTTTATCGAAGAAATTATGTTTTTTTTTAATCTTTAATTATTTTATGCATAAATAATACAAAAGTTGATGGAGTTTTTTCTCAAATAATAAGAAATATTACATTGAAATTTAAGAAGAAATTATAACTTTAGATTTGTTATTTTTTTTAGAAAAAAATATTTATTTAATATTAAGGAAATTGCGAAGTCTATAATAAAATTAGATGATTATAATTAATGATTATATAAATTATTTCCTTGATATTTTATTTTATTTATTCAAAACGTAATTACAAATTTATAAATAAATTATTTTAAATTCATTTGGTGGAAATTGCGAAGAATTTATAAATAAACGTGGATAAATAATGAATTGTCGATTATTCAACAGAAATGTAAATGATTTCCTTGAATGCAAAAATACTACTGTAAATAGTAATTTCTAAACCATTCATTCATGATAATTTGTGCTTTTCTTTACAAAGTGTAGTATTTTCAATTGACTATTTCTACAAATTAAATGAGATTTAAAAAATCGCAAAATGTATTTTTAAATTTTTCAACACATAAACTTCTCCATAAATTATTTATTCTATAGAAATGTAAATTATTTCCTTGAATTTTACTATTAATAAATTCCGATAAATCTTTTCATTAATGTTAATTCTTAAAAATTACAAAATTTTACTAATTCAAGTATTTTAGTTACACAATAATTAAATTCATTTCTAATAAAAAAATACAAATGTTAAATATTATAAAAAATAGATATTACATTTATTAAAAACGTAATTAAAGATTTGTTAATAAATAAAAGTTATGTAAATTATCAATTCCATGAATTGAAAGAAAAACTACTATTAACCCTTTGCACTCGTATGTCGCCGTATTGGCGGCATGATGCGTTTTACCGTTGCGCTCGTATGTCGCCGTATTGGCGGCAAGATGAGTTTTACCGTTGCACTCGTATGTCGCCGTATTGGCGGCATATCATGTCTTATCATTATAGCGGGTTGGGCGGTCTGTCATCCCCTAAGCCCATTTCTAATATTGCTAAATTGCTTTCTTAAAGCTTCGTTGAGTACATATTTATGTAAAAATAAAAGATAACATAATATTTATATTAGACTTGCTATAGTAAGCTTCAGTATCAACATGTGCACTATTTTTGCGTTTTGAATATTACTCAGTTTTATAACTAACACGATTGGGTAAACTTCGGTGTGTTTTTTCGTTATATTTTGTAAAATCAATATTTGAAATGCCCATGAGATTTTTACAAGATGAAATTGAAAATGAGTTGCAAACTAGTGACGATGAATTTTATATTGACTCGCCTGAAAATGATAGATTAGATAGTGGTAATATCAGTGAAGAAAGTGACTCTAGTAGTGGTAGTGATTACTAAAAGACAGAGAACCATGCCTTTACCATCAAGTTCAAGCAGCAATGAAGAAGACCAGAATATAACACAACCTAGTAATTTCGGACCATGGCAGGACGTCACATGTCACAGAAGAGGTAGAATAGTTTACTGCATTTGTTGGGGTTGTCCTAAATATAGGTACGATAACCGTATCTAATATCCAAGAGTATTAGTCACAACAGTTTAACGCCAACACACCTTTCTTTAGTAGCATATTTAGAAGGGAACGATTTTTTTTGGATGCTCCAGTTGCATCAAAACGATCCAAATGACCGAACTCTTAGGGCTCGAACTCGGAAAGTCAGCCACTATTTAGATCATCTGGACAAACAGTTCAAAGAACATTTTGTTCCGTCAAGAGTGATATCAGTAGAAGAGTCTGTTGTAGTATTCAAGGATAAAATTAGTTTTTTAACTTACAACCCTAACAAGCCTACGAAATGGGGCATCAGAATATATGTAATGGCGAATGCTAACACCGGATAAGTTTATACAATTTTGCTCAGACAAGGACGGTGTAACCAACATGATGCTCAAAGCCCTTCCGCACAGACCGGTGATGCACATTGTTGCTGTCATTAATGCGATACTTCCCGGAGATCTGGAAATGTGCAGATGTAGTTTTATTTCCGAATACCACGTACGACAGACACATACCGCAGAATTACCAATCAGCTTGCTTCCGTGCATCGCCAAGGTTGCGGAAAAGGTGATTCTCTCCAGACTCAAGGAATACGAAATCCAAAATCCCATCATACCGCACGAGCAGTTTGGATTCCGAGAAAGTCACTCCACCACGGGACAGGTTCTTCGTGTTGCTGAGTACATTACCCAAGGATTTAACTGGAGGATGCATACCGGCGCAGTCTTCTTGGATATAGCAAAAGCCTTCAACAAAGTGTGACACGAAGGGCTCGCGCCATCAGATCCGATATGCCTCAGGGATCCATCTATATCAGTAACAGGCAGCTTCATCGAGAGGCTAACATTCCTACCATCTCAGAAGCCATGAAGAAAGTTGCAGAGAAAGTCTTCGCTTCTGCTTCGCAACACATGAATCCTCTGTTCAGGAACGCAGTGGACTACGACAAAAATGCAAGTCACCGTCACTAAATACCAAAGATGACAGTAGCAGACTAACGTTGCTGATCTTCTGGCCTCACTTCACGTGCCTTTCTTGGGCTGTAGTCATAAGACTCAAAAAACTGAAATAAATATTCAAACCACACATCACTAACATGTTCCCAGATGATCATAGGGAAAATAACTTGTTTTCGACCTGTATCAAAGGATGTCAAAAAAACTCAATTTTGCCGTACTACGGAAGCTCGACTTCAGTAGATTTAGTGAGACCTGACCTACCTATAAGTACAAGGATTGTGATTCTATCAAAAAAACAACATTTGCCGAAGATAACACATTTGCATGCAGATCTGGTAATTTGATGTTATTGGCATGGAAAGATAAAAGGATCGTTACTACACTTAGTTCCTGGGATATTTCAGGAACACAGCCTATCAACAGATGAGTACGTGGAGGTAACTTACAAGTTGTAAATAAGCCAATGTATTGGTCAATTACAATAAATTTATGGGAGGTGTCGGCCGCGCAGACACTTATTCAGCGTAATACTGTTTCCTGAGGAAACCATTGAAATGATGGCGAAAGTTATTTTTCTGGGGACTCGAATTATCCAGTGTCAATGCTTATTTATTATATAAAATTTCACAACGTGACCAAAACAAAAAACCAATAACACATCTAAAGTTTGTTGACGAGCAGACCATCATCTGTAGATACAGCAGAGCGACTAAATGGTAAACTACATATTTTGTGCCAAAATGATGAGAAGAAAAAAGACTGTGTACTCGCACTAGGTACATTTGTGACACTTGCACCCGTAAGCCTGGACTACATATTGGTGACTGCTTCGAACACAACAACATTATAAAACGTATTTTTTTTAACTTTTGTATAAATTAATTTAATTTGTGTTTCTCGCTCCTCAAGATTTATTATTTCTGTAAACTTTTATAATTTTATTTAGTGTTTTTCAAGTTTTTTTTTAATTAATTATTTTTCAGGCGACTCATAGCCGAATGGTTAGAGTCGCCTCACGATCTTGTGAGTGCGGGTTCGATTCGCAGCCAAGCAAGGCCCTTTGGGTCAAAAAAAAATGTTGTGATGGTTGTAATAGCAGGAGGATAGCAGCAGATACACAGAGAAAGAGAATAGTGATCGCAGCGCATCAATTACGAATGACTATTAGCCATAAATACACAACAGCCAAACCAACAAATTGAAATAATTTGTACAAAAAATATCATCAATAAAAAATGGTAAAACTTCCATTGGGAAAGATTTACTTAATGTTCAACACGAATAGTAATAATATAATAATAAGTAATATGTAAATAAAAATATGACAAAAAAAATAAATTATTTTTCATGTTATAATAGTAATAAATTATTGTGTTTAAATTGAATAAGCATCTGTGCAAAAAAATTTTTTTTTTAAATTGTGCGATTTTTGTTTTTTTTTTTAAACAATATATTTTTTCCATATTTTTATTTTGTTTTACACTAAGTGTATCTACTACGCAATTTTAGCACATTTTTAAAAAAATCGCATGTAAAAAAAAATTCCGAGTTGAGAGATAAGTAGATGAAATAATAGCCCGAGTAGAGTGGAATCACATAAGAACATATTCACGAGTGCAAAGGGTTAATAGTAAATTCCGAATCATTCATTCATTCATTCAAGATAATTCAGAAAGAGGCACTTATTCCGATAAAAAATAAGTAGTAAATAAACGTTTGAGTGTGAATTCAGTATTTATCAATGAAATTTGAACAAAAAAAGTGCAGACAGCACCGAATTCAAGTTTTATCTACTCACACCTTCTTTTTGTTACATTTTTGTAGACTGTTTTTTATACATAAAAACTAACTTTCTTTTCTCATTCATACATTCTCATGACTACAAAATCTTACGTTATTTAAATGTAATTTTAATTATGTGGTATTTTGTTTAAATTCATCTTTGATAAAATAATCGATTTTTTTAAATAATTTGTAAAAATATACTGAAAACTAATTAATTTTAATCCCACTGATTGTAATGCAAATTTATATTATCGCACTTAACAGAAATGACGTTTATTATTAATTACATTGTATTTCATTAAAGTTTTAGCACGTTCTAACGTATGCGTTAATAATTCGCATTATTTTTTGTAATAAATTTATGAAAAAAAAAATCCAGTAAATATGTTTTCACTTAATAAATAAAATAAATGTGAAAACACTGTCCATTTTTGTGTGCACTTTATATTCGTATTCAAACGTAAACTCGCTATTTTAGCGACGACGGAAATTCCTATACCTTTCCAGTTCGTAGTATTCCCATCACGATAGGCAATACCAAGTTCCCACAGGGCATCGAGTATATAACAGTTTCGCTTAAAAGAAATACTCGAAGAAAGTGTTAACAAACAAACAAACATTATATAAATAATAAATTTATTTTTCAAACCAACAAATTAATATTATATAATCAAAAACCGGACTAATCGAGGAAGTAATTATCGTTTGATTTTTTACTATTATTTGCTTTATTTTTAAAGTTAACTTTATGCTCTTACTCTCAGCGTTACTGCAACTATGTCCAAGTGATATTTGGATGTTTTTTTTTTATTTAATCCGATCGCGTCGCAACCCCGAAATCAGCTTTATTTCTGAAAGAATGCCACGTTTTATAGTCTGGATACATAAAAATAAAGAACGAACAGCAAATACAAAGTTGAAAAAATACAAGATGCTTAAAAATGCTTTTTTTTTCAAATCATAAATTAATAAATTTAGTAATTTCTTTAATTTTCTTCTTCGCCACAAATTTTACTAAATATACCTTTTAATAAAAAAATTTTTTTTAGTTTTTATATCTATTCTATCAAATTTGATAAAAATTATATAATTCAGAGTTATTATAGTTTGTGAATCTTGGAGTTATGTCATAATATAAACAAATAAAGCATAAAAGTTAATGTATGAAGAAAAACTGAGTTATAGTTTAAGTCCTGACGAAGCTCATCAAAAATGCCGCTGATACAAAAGTACGTCTGACATTTACAAATTTATTTTGCGTTTATAAATTTGTCAGTGGAAGATGAGGATGCTTTTTGCGTGTTCGTGGGGAAAATGAAGGAAAAAAATGAAATAAAATAATACATACACACACATAACAACAATAACAGAAAAAGTGCACGTCGTGTCTTTATAACATTGTGGCAATGTGCGGAGATATTTCACATTCTCCCCGAGGCTAAGTGTACGTTTCTATACCATATATATATATATACACATTTCACCCCTATTTTCGCACCGAGTTTCATTCGTCACATACCCAGTTTTGTTTTTCCCTTTTCTCCTCCTTCTTCATCATTGTTTGCGTCGGCATCCCTTATTTTCTTCTTTTCCTCTCTTCCTATTTTTTCGGTTTGTTTGGAAAATACGAGCACCGTATAAATATAATAAAATCTGACGTGAAACACGTCGGAGCAATCTTACAAAATTAGGTGGCCCGAAACTAGGGGATTCCGAAAGGAAGAGCGTAATTGAAAGGAAAACCTTTAAACCAAATTAAGCGCGTTTCCTAAGACGCAATGGGAGGAGTCATTCATTTCCTCGGAATCGGCGTTCCGAATCTGGAAACACAACAATATATTTAAATAAAACGCAACTAAAAGTTGTATAATATTCAAATCAGACTTAATTTCCGGCCAATTACGGCAAAGATTGCACAACGATCGTTATTGCAACTTTGTATAAAAAATTATACATATTTTCTCTTTTTTTATAACTCATCGAATTTTGTGCAGATTATTGCTCACGCACCGAAAAATGTTTCCACAAATATTTACAGAGCATTACCGATTGGTACACTGAGTTTTGCAAAAAAAATAAATTATATTCATCCGTGCAAAAAAAAAATACATTGCAAAAATAAATTGCACTATAATTCATTATTAATCAGATTTCAAAGAGATTATCTACATTTATCGCATAGTGATATTTGCTTAGCAATAAATTTATGAAATATTTTGTATAAAAAAAATTAATTGAAAATGTAATATTTATTTACATTTAATAATAATTTATTGATACTTTATCATTTTATTAATTAATTTTATTATAAAACGACGCAAATATAACAATTTTTATTAATATTTATTGAATATTCTATAAAATTAAGTCAAAGTTAAATTTAAGAAATATTTTAATTTAAATAAAATTTTAAAAACTATTTATGAAAGGATATTATTAAAACATCAATAATTTGAAATATAAAATTTATATTATCAATTGATTAATGATATCTGTTACAAAACGATGCAGCAATAAAACTAAATAAAAATAGAAGTAATAAAAAATTAAAAATAAATTACATTGAATTTTCTTATCAACATTTTATCTATAAATGAAGCCATATTATTTTTTTGCTCTAAAGCAAGTCTATTATTTATATTAATACTTTCCTGAGTTATGAATTTAATATTTATAATTATTCTATTAAATAAACGTTATTATATTATATATTATGAAATGTGATTTTGTAATATTATATAATTATTATGGTGAAATTTGGTTACATTAGGTTATATTTATGAAGTTATATTAGTAACGATAGTAATGAAAGTGCGGTTAGGCGCTATGAAATATTGATTCGTGTTAATTTGCGGAAACAACTAGTTCAAATTGAACGGGAATCCTCTTTGATATCGACTATTCATTCAGCGCTAGGACTATCTAGATTTTGCTCGGCATAACTGTTTCAACTTTACATATTTACTTGCTTCTTTTTAAATTATCTAAATACTAAAATTATATTTATGTTTCAAATCTTTTTGTCTTTAATAAATCTGCATATATTTTTTTTTTAATCTATAATGAAAAAAATAAAGTACCTGTGAAGTTTGTTTTGTTTTAATTGTTTAATTGTGACATTGACATTGACAGTTGAAAATTAAGGTTGTGTTTTGTTGCAGGAACGATGTGGGTTTGTAGAAGATAGTGGAGCTGAGGGATTGCAGTTTCGATGATCGATGAGAGGAAGTGCTTGAAGGGACTCGAAGGAATCTTCCGATAATATAAAAAAAACTGTATACAAAAAAGTATCCAAAGCAGTATCATGAACAGTTGACGTTATCTGTGATAAGACGATTACTATTTGAAATATGATAAGAGGTGGCGAATAGAAAGTGATAATAATAATAATAATATCAAAAAAGTATATAGTAGAGAAGGAAACCGCGCACAGTGGGTGTTTGGGATCAGTGAGGATGGGTGTGCTAACGAGGCGGCGTTCCTTTTTGATCAAACTGGTGGTCATAATTTCGACTGCTTGGTTCACGATCGCGTTCCTGCTGTACTCGGAGAACCAGGGCGAGGCGCCGATTGTGGAGCATCCAGAACAGCAGCAGCTGCAGCAGAGGCAGGAAGATGCGGGCATGGAGCAGCCGCCGGAAAGGGTCGTGCCCTTCAAGGAGCAGAAGGTTAGGAAGGAGGATAGCGGTGGAGGAGTCCTGCTGCCGCCGCAGAGCGTATCTGGAGCCGGGGAAATGGGAAAGCCCGTCGTGCTGCCCACCAATTTGACAGGTAAAAGAGTGGCCTTTGTGTGCCATTTCGGCTTTGTGTGCAATGAGATTCGGGGGGTTTATTTAGTTATCTCTGCGTCTATATTTATCCCCATCAGCGGGTCAGGGGATGGATGGATGGATGGATGATAATGCCGGATGGGAAATTGCTCGGGAAACTCTCGGGACGCATCCCTCTTACAGCTCTCTCCCTTTCTCTATCTATCTATTCATCTCTCTGTCTCCCTCATGCACACACTCACACCCCTAACACGTTCACCAACTCCGATATGTAGTAGTTGCCGAACCCACGGGAATTCCCCTACGTTCTATTCTGCGCGAACGATTGCTCTCGACCATCCTCAACCCCGTGCGATCTCTTATACTTATTCTTTTTTCTCTCCTTCTTTTTTGCCTGATGACGAGTAGTGTGAAAATAAAGGCCTTCGCTTCGCTCCTCTCAACGCGATCCAAATCAAATTCCACTTTCTCCAAGAGCCAATTGAATATCAAAGGGATGATCAGCCACCATTCATCTTATGCACGCATAAAGCATCTCATCATAATTTGCTTACCTCTCATAACAATGAGCGCATGCATGAAAGAAAATCATTCAACATTTTTTACAACCAACAAAAATTTACTATCAATTCTAATTTTACATTTAACATCAATAAGAACACACATAAAATGTTAAATTTTGTAGAACAAACGGCTTATGAATCTTCAATTCATTGAATATTTTGTAATTATTGAATTTGAACTACAATAGAATTTCTTAAAATGTAATAATTTAAAAATGCAGTAGTATTTGTTATATTTTAATAGGAATAACTTTGATATGAATTTTTCGTGTTTTCATTAATATATAACGTTATTTGTACCAGATAACGTTTAGACTAAAATATAACAATTTTTATACCAAAATTTGATGATAATTTGGTTGCCTATTACAACAATCATATACTTTCACTTTTTTGTTAACAATTTTCTAATATATTTAATATCACTTCGCTTAGTGACAAAATATTTTGACTAAATAATTAAATTCATTAAGTTAATAAATTATTATACTGTTTTTTTTTCAATTATTTTAATTAAAAATATGTACTTTTTTTTATTTCAATTTTTATTAATTAATTTTTTTTCGTATCACAATTGTTATCACTTCAAAAAAAAAATGTAAACATGCGTTAAGTAAATTTTGCGTATATTTTTCAATTATTTTAAATTAAAACATACACTTTATTAACCAATGAAAAATATGTATTGAAAATGCCACTTTCGTTTTCCAATTTTCATTTAACATTGTTTGTTTTGCATCCCTCTTCATAAAGCGGTTATTTACTCTTCTCCTAAGCACATAAGCAACCTTTTTGTTTCCACATATTTTCCCTTCATTTCCGTCAGATCGTAACCTATATTGGCTTTCCAAACTCCCTTTTCTTGTAACTATTCTTAGTGGTTTTTTTTTATAATTTGAATCAAATTAAGCAAATATTATTTAATAATTTGTAAATTA
Source organism: Nicrophorus investigator (assembly GCA_963457615.1). Lineage (NCBI taxonomy): Eukaryota > Metazoa > Arthropoda > Insecta > Coleoptera > Silphidae > Nicrophorus > Nicrophorus investigator. The sequence continues at coordinate 25,092,799 of OY735143.1, forward strand.
ATTTTTTTAAGTTTTTAAATTTTAAAAGTTAGTTTTACGGATTATGTAATCTAGTTACCAAACGGTTACCTTTCCATGTTGCTTAACTTTAACATCAAATGACGATGTCATCTTACAATTACCCTTCATTCTTCATCCACTCACTTTTCTCTAAGATTTTAACGAATGCTTTAATTTAACTTTTCAACTAAAACGACTCCTTCAACAGTGAAAATCAAATAACAAAGTATTCACCATTGTCAATTTGTTTTATTTTTCAGCTGATGTTAAGAAGATGGTGGATGACGGATGGCTGAAGAACGCCTTTAATCAATACGTCAGCGATATGATTAGCGTGCACCGAAGTCTTCCGGATCCTCGGGACGATTGGTGAGTCGAGTTTCCATTTCGAGGATCCCATTTAAATTGTGTGAGCGGATGCAAAATAAACTCGCGCCGAGCAAACTTTTATTTCCCGTTGTAACTTCGTCGGAAAACTGGAGCGTACACATACTACACTGTTTTCCTTCTGCATTTTTATTCGGTCGTGTTTAACTTTTTCTTTACTTCTTTCACATTTGCTCTGTCGGTTTCTTCCATTTCCAGTGCAGGTATTATGCAGATACATATCTCTTCAGTGTTTTTCTGTTGTTGTTGTTGTTATTGTTGAAGGGATGAAAGTGTAACGCTGTTCCCCACTTAAAATCAAATTGATTTATAAGCTGCGCGGATTTCATTTAAAGCGCTCGTTAACTTTTCACAACTTTTACTATTTAACGTAAAGAATAAATTCAGAGCGATTTAATAGAATTAATGGTAATTGTTGTTTGCTATAAATAACGATTATTTCAGAAGTGGGTTCTTAAAAATGCATCAGTGTTAAGGATGTTGTAAATTCTTGATTCCCAACCATCTATATTAGTTGGCCCCAAGGGAGTTCTCGCTCGTTCATTCCCTTGGGTCATGAATTCGTAAAACTTTTCTCAAGTTTGCAATGCTAAAAAATATATGTATAAATTGCCCAATTTCTCTACACATACAGTTGATTAATTTTAGTAATGCTATTAGGAAACTCCACTTTTTTTTTGGGAAATGTAACGTTAATTACTGTACACGAATACAGCCTTGAAATGCTTTTACAAATTGGATCGATATGTTACGTATAGGTATTGTGAGTATTCGGAGATGTAATCAGCTGCAATTACCGATCTAATCTAGATAATAGTTACAATGACACAAATATTGCAATTTGGATATTGTTGAACAAATATGCAAGTAACTTGTCAAGTATCGCGTACTTTGTAAAAATACAACTCGATAAACACAAATTGTTCGTATACGCTACGCTCCAATTTACTTGACAAGTTTTTGTCAAGTTAACATTTTAAAAAATCAATATTTTGATATAATTTCATTTAACTTGTCAAATATCATGTTTATACTAGTTTCATTACAATTGATCTAAATAGAAGTCACTTGTCAAGTAACATGTACTTTATAGTTGTTATAAATACAACTTGTACTGTTTTTGACATTTGACAATTTAGATTTTTATTTATAAACTTATGTGATTTGTTCAAAATATTTTGCCACAATTTACCATCAAAAGAGCTGACTTTTGGTATATTAAGTTCAATGACCTAACGAGCACTTAATTTAGACGGAAATCATTACGTAACTTTGCAAATGCGAAGATTACTCGAGAAATTTCGATTTATTTAGTTTTTTTCGTTCTAAATTGGAAGGGCGGAAGCTTCAACAATCATCTCCAGTTGTTAAATGATGTATACTTTCAATGCGGACATCGCACGTTCACGTAATAACTTAAAACTAATATTTCACCGAGGCAGATTCATTTGAATTTTAGAAAAACTATCAAATTCTTTATTTTCCAATTAAAAATAACGAAATAGTATTTTTTTTTATAATAAACAAGAAATATTTCTTTTTAAATAATTATGTATGAGTTTCGTGCTGGTTTAATGAGATGCGCTACAACTGTACAAATTAATGCGATACTCGGCAAGTTATCTGTTGATACAAATAAAAACATGAATTTCCTTTTGCAACGCGCAGATTCTCTTTGCACAGAATTTTAATTACACGTCCTATTTTATTTAGTTACGTAATCAGCGCAAATGATGATGATTCTAGGCTCGTCGTAAAGCTTTTGGGACGACACATACGCTTCGAAACGGACCAAAAGAAGAAGTCTAACGCAATTAGAGACTGTTGCTTTTCGTAAATGAGTATACGTGAAGTCATTAGACAAGCAGTAATTTTAGATTCTATTAGTATTATTTTTCCATCCCTTTTTTTATTTCTTGGATTTTACACGCATGTGTGTCTTCTTCGTCATTTGGACGGTGTAGTAATTAAATTCGTCCTGGCGAAATAAAAAGAGGACATCCTTTGAATTTTACACGTATGTGTGGCGCATTCGGTTCTGTAATTAAATTCTTCCTGGTGAAATAAGCGGGAGCGCTTGAAAAATATCCTGAGATAAAGTAAGCTTGAAAGTAAAGTCTATTTAGTATGTAGACGGATAGCGATCGCCGTGGACTATAAATAATGCCCGGTATTTAAGTTTAAGCACGGAACAAAAGTTTGAAAGACAATGCTTTAAAGGGGTGGTGGAGGCGGGGGTTTTTGGGGGGTGTGCAGATAAAGGCGGAAACATTAATAACATCCGTGAATTTAACGGTACGACTATATTGTCTGCATGTACACCTACCTACGTGACGTGCGCTCTCTGTTTTCTATACGTATATGTGATTGTATGAGTGTATTTGTGGATGTGAAGGGTTTCAGCTTGAAAACTGGATGCATGGAGAACCGGAATATAGTTAATCTGAGATTGTCGAGGGCGGCATCCATTGTGCGGAGGCGCACTACACCTCCCCAGCTTCGCAATGCGCGAAAGCCGACGAAGGGATTCTGATGTGTGAATGGTAAATGGATCTGATGTAGACCCGTTCGCTAATTAGTTCCATGTGTGAGGAGGGATGTAATTGAGTTTTCGCGGAGAAGTTTTCGACTCGGCGCGCCAACTGCATCAATTAACGATGCCCCTCACCCCGGAAGTTGGCCAAGTTGGCAGTAAAAAGTTATTGTTCAGTTGGCCGAAGAAGATGGTGGCATTTCCCGGAAGCAGTTCGTAAACGGTGCAATTTATAAAAATTTCCCCGGTAATGGTGTGGTTACAGTTGTTTTCTCACACATGTGGGGGGTTTTGCGGTTGCGGTGGATGAGGAAGGAGATGGAGGTTTGCTCCCCGCAAACCACAAAAGGCATTATATCCAGTAGTGCTCTCACGCTTTAATATTTCACGATCTCACGTCTGTGTTTCAGCAGTACACTGCGGGGGTGGCTGCGTCTATCCCATATCCGCCCTTGCTGTGTCGCACACCACCGCCGCCACTCTCCCGCCCCCCATCCGCACCGTAAAACGAAACCCTTACTTCTTTCCCATCCCTTTCCCCGCAACTTATTGTCTGGCCCACAACTGGATGCCATCCCGAAAACATCAACCAACCTCCTCCACCCCAATCCCAGCGGACACCAGGATAACGTAATAAGAAAAGAAGAAACATGTTGGATTTCTGTAATGCCACATTTATCTATATAATAATTACAAAGTCATTTATCCAATATTTATCATATAAACCTTAAGAATTCAGACTGAAATTTATGAAATATTCATAATCCTTGCTTATATTCTATATATATTGAAAGATAGATTCATCTTTATTTTATTAAGGTTCATCATAAAACGTAAATTTTCAGTATGATATAAATAACTTATACTTCTTTTGGCTTCACTTAAAAAAATAATATAATTTAGCTGCATTTTGTAATTTTGGAAAAAATCGCATATTTTAAATTTAAAATCTGTAAAAATCTAATATTTCAGTTCATATCCGATTTTTAATGTAAGTTGGATGAAGTTATATAAATCCTTTTTATTTTATTTTTCTTCTAATTATCTTATAAGAAATTAATTATACTTAAATAAGAATTGCACATTTTTTTGTAATTGTTTTTCGTCCTTTGCGACATAGACGAAACGAAATAGAAAATTCTCTCTTTGTGTGTTGGTGGTGCCCGTTTCTCTTCGCCTTCCGCTCTCGATATTCCATTCGGCGGAGTCTCCCTTTTCTCACAGCAATTTGTTAATTGGAGACTCACCTCACCCCCCCTCCGTCTCACCCCGCTAATTAGATAATAGCTAATTACTTTAATTCCGCTCCTCTCGCTATGCTTAAATGCAGGGAACGCAAAAATTGCCGGGAACTAATTAAGTTGACTACTACTGTTACATTCTTTAAGATTTTTTTCTTCTTCCACCGTTCATTATATTCATAGCAATTCCAGGAAATACAACAGTTCCAAAGATACTCATCTTCTTAATAAGAAATAGTTTTTATTTTTTTCTATACATTCATAAAAAAAATATTTCATATAAATAACAGTAAAAATTAATTTACTTTTATAAAAGACAAATAATGAACTGGAAATATTGAGATAATCTTCTGAGTGCTTATCTATTATACTGATTATGCGATAAATACATGAAGGAATTATGTAACTAGGTTACATCAACATATCGAGAAGGGTTTCGATTATATCCGACAGGTGGTTGTGTGATCGAATATTCGGATGTTCGTCGTATGGAACGGATATTGAACGGAAGTTTGTAATTCTGTTTATTAATAACATAATGCTAATACATTCTCATACAGGCTTTATAGCTACATAGTTATAACGCTTTAAGTGCTAATATGTATTTTTTTTTTAAATTCGTAAAAAGTCATAATATTTTTTAATTACATTCTTTGCCATGGATACTGAAATGAAAGAACTGTTTAAATTTATAACAAAAATATATTTTCTTTGAGGAATTAATGAATAATAGTAAAAATATTGATTTTGTGAGGATGTAATTTTAATTTCGTTCTGAATCTGTCATCGGCATTCCCCTTTTTATTACGTGGACTCTCTCTTTGTTCGCGGATTTTCTATATCAATTAGAATTAAAAAAAAGTATATTTGTTTCGCAATTAAATCTCGGACGTTTTAATGGAAATCGCAGCGGCAGCGATGATGATAATAACAATAATAGTAATAACCAATAACGTCGACTGAATGCTTCGCGGAGAAATTAGTTTAATTTTCGGGAGAAAAGGGACTCTCTCAGAGCCATTCCGCATCCCGGAATTTCGGTCCAAAGGGTGGCGGAATTCCCTCTTAAAGCCCCTAGCAAAACGAAAATTAAAGCGAGCATAATAACACTAATGATAATAAAAGTAAAATGGGATGCTGCACGCCCTTACGTGTTTATGCAACGCGAGGAACGAACATAAATGTAAATACGACAAATTTGAAATGCAATTATTTTATTTTTGAATATTACCATGGAATAATATAATAATTAATAGTCTTAATAGCATAGAAACTTTTATCATTTAAGAGGAAAATTTAAAAAGAAAAAGTTTATAAAACTTAGCAATAGATGGCGTAGCTAATAAATGTCATTAAAACCGATTTTTTACAGTAATTTATTTTGGAAGTGTATTAATATTTTTCAATAAGAAATTATTAGTTGGAAATCAATTAATGATCTATGTTGTTTTCTAAGCTGTATATTGCATGATGTGCTGGATGTATGTGTTTTTTTCTGTAAGCAAGAACAGCGTAACATATAGGGGAAGAAATTTCGATCGATTTGGCTCTAATGGAAAACGTGCGTAAAATCGGTTTTATTCATAAAAAAATCTGGTATTCACCCCCCAAAAATTGTATTTTTTTGTAAGAGGCGTATTTTAATTAAGAAATTCATTCAGAACAACATAAATTGTTGTTTGGTTTTCGAGTATTTTAATTAAGAAATTCATTTATATTAAAGGATAAACATGGGAAAGCAATGTTAGTTGTGTGGTCAAAAGTAAATCAAACAAACACAAGGGATTGTATGTGAATGGGTATGTGTGTTGTGTGTAAATAGGGCTTTAGATGCGGCAACAAGGCAAATATTTAATTGGTGTAATTAATTGCAAACAACCCACTTGGGCAGAGATTGCCATATGCTGTGTATCAAAATCCGGAAGATTCGCTGTGCCGGAAGTAAGATGAATCGCCGTTCGACGGATTGCGAGACGTACGTTATTGCTATGGGATGCGTGACTTCCGGATTTGGACCCTCATGCATACCAAACGTTCTTACTTACTTGAGATGGGAAAAGAACGAGGGACAATTTGATGGACCCCAAAATGTGCAATGTAGAGTTTCTAAAGAATGCAGAGGAAAGCACAAAAAATAGAGAAGACGTGAATTGCGTAAAACTCATTATTTTCTTAAATCTTATTTCAATAAAATATATTGGTTATTGAAATAAATATTATTATGAAATAAAAATATTTTATTTATATCTGTATTAAATGATTCAATGAATTTTCTATAGAATATTTGTATTTTGAAATCATTGAAATTTAATTATTTTGTAAATTGTTTGGATTACAGTAAATTAATTTAAATAAATTGTAAATGAAAAAAATAGTAATTTTATACGGAAGTAATAAAACTATGATTGAATTGTTTAAATATATTTACATTATGAAATTTATGAAATTTTTGAAATGAATACAAAAAATAGTAAATATTTATTTTCAATTAAAGTGTTTAAATTAATTAATAGTAAAAGTAAAAATATTGCATAATATAATTACATCATATTTTAGTTTAAGAATAAATTTGAATTTTATTAAAAAATGTAATGTTGGTTAGCCTCGATCAAAGTGCAATTTGTAATGATTACAATGATGATGCAAATGATTTGAACTGATCCAAAAAGAAAGGACAAGAACTGTGTATACTTTGGGGATTCGTTGTGCCAATCAAAGCTCTAATCAATCGCCGCATCGGGGCAGGATTAGCATTTTTATTGGACCAGGGAATGAATGGTGAGCTCTTTTGTTTTCTGGGAAAAGCGGGATGATGTTTGGGGGGATAGAGAGAGAGAGAGAGAGAGATGAGCCTCTCTCGTATCCGCTCGGGGGGAACAAACAGATTGTCTCCAATTATTATCCCCATCGTCCCGCTTAAATAATTTATCAGCAGTGTCGGGATTTCTGCGCCGAGCCGTAGGGGTGTTTGAAAAGAACGAAGCGGGGTTGTTGGGTGGCTCAACGCCACGCCACGTCGCATCTCATCCCCGTATTTCATTTATACGCGAGGAACGCGCGATCGAATTGTAATGTTTTTATGTGCGCCACGAGACGCGGCAAAACGACACGGATTTTGCATATAAAATGAACCCCGTCGACGGAGAGGCGGCTGTTGAGGAAGAGGAAAGACGGCGTTTCAGGGTTTAGGGTTTAAAGGTTCAAACGACTTGTCCGACTTTACATTTTCTTCCATATCCATTTAACGAAACGTTGTTTAGCATATTCGCCCTCTGTTTGTTGCACTTCCTTGTTAAATCCCGAACCGCCGCCGCCGCTGCCGCTACCGCTTCAGCCTCCGCCACTTGGAATTCACCAAATTTACTGAAAGGATTTAATCTTTCGCAGTTTAATCCGTTCCAAACTTGCAGATTTGTAAAGCAAACGGCGCAACCTTTAAAACCGCAACAAATTCGGTCTCCGGATATTCCCGGGGCTTTAGCACATCCCAACTACCGCCGCCCATCCTTTTTACCACCCACCACCGACGTAGACCGAGCTCCCTTGTTTACTAGCTTAATAACACGAATGCCGCACGAATTTCCGTTCAATTCAATTGTGTGTTGTCTTCCATTTGGAATCGGCAAGACAATTCGTTCGACCTCCTTCAATTCCACCCCTTTCTCAGACCTTTATTAAATCTCGCAGTCCATTTTTAACTTACAGTTCGATAAATTCCCCACACGAAAGCTTCAAACGCAATAAAAAAAAACTGCCATTCTATTTTATACTTCTCTTGTGCTTCAAAAATTACAAAAAAAAAACTATTTTTATAAAGTATTTACAGATTTCAGAACAACAATACATAATAATTTATATTTTACATTTATTGAAATTACATATTTATTGAATAAATTTAATTTTGATAAATTACATTAATAAATATTGTATACAAAAATAAATAAAAATTGTCTCATAAATTTGGGTCTTATAATCTGATGTGTTTTATGGGCTGAAAAAGTATGGAAAATATAGCTGAAATTTACGCACTTAATAATATATGTAAGGAAATATATAATAAAATTTATTTTATTTTAAATTTAAAAATAAAGTTTTTATGAATTTTAAATTGCTGTTAATTAGATGTGATTATTGGAAATTTATGTTTTTTTTTTTATTAAAATGTTGGTTATCAATCGTTTGGGAAATTTGGTTTAAAATGAATGGAATACATTCATATTTTCTTCGACTCGTTGCGGATGGATGTTTGAGGGTTTGGGTGATTGGCGATAAGGAGCAATATCTCTTAGAGCAGATGAGTAGCGAGTGTTACAAATCTCCCCCTTCAAGTTGCGCTCTACTGGGGCCACTAATGGAAATTCATCTCGAGAATCTCGCATCTTGCGACCTCCTCGTTCCTTCATCCTCAAACCAGTCTCGTCCATATCCTCAAGTCGGGGTTTTTCCCAGTCGAAGGCATCGATGGAACGCACGAAGGATGGATAGAATCGGTTGACAGATTGCCGGATGAGGACAAATAGAATACGGAGAAAAATCCTTCGACAAAATTTGCCCGTCGTGAAAAGGCAACTTGAAGGTGTCGGTGACGTCTGCACAGAGTGGAGTAGGAGAGTGGGAGATTGGATAAATGTTGATAAAGTGGGCGCACGTTGGAATGGATTTCCGGGCGCGGACCCAAAACGAAAACGTTTTGCGTTAATGTTTCAGAGAACATAGAACTTTGTAACCCTATTACTTTAACTGCTGCGACACCGATTCCGATAAATTCCTTTCCGATAAAGGTCCCAAAAGGCTGCTCTCGCAAACAAAGCGACACGTCGAAATTTTATTTGATATACGTGCGTAATTATTAACAATACGAAAATACTCAATATTATTACTAACCAATTAATGCATACATTTGAAAATTAAATAAAATGTTAATTAACTTCTTCGTTGTAATATAATCATTATCAAATATATATTTCTCAGTCAAAAAAATACCCGGCGCATCCACATTTTTCTTTTATAAATTAAAGAGTATTTTTTCGAATTTGTACAAAAACATAATTAATTACTTAAAAAAAATGTAGAATACTGAATGATTGCTTCATGACTGCGTCTTCACAGTGATCCTGCATACAATTTTTCATAATCTTAGTATATGTAAACGTTGTGGCGAATATATCCGCCTCGTCCACAAATGGTTAAATTTAATAAAATGGAGGTAACATTACATAAAGAATCATCAATCAATTGAATTCAATAGTTTTTTACAATATTTTTCATTTTTAGAGTTTATTTATTTATTTAACTTATTATTATTTCTTAGTATGTCTTTTGAAGTTGTATTTCAGGAGTTAACAGTTCTAATACTGAAATATTGTACTTTTTATTTCTTTATTGAATTAAATTTTTAGTTTTTATGAACAAATCAGAATCAATATTGATATATGATGTATTTGAAGAGTATATTTTGCATTGTAATGTGATTTGAGTGTGGGTGGAAGTAATGGAAACGATGCATTGATCTCCTCCGGTTCGATTTTAATTCAATTAGAGTGTGTGCATTGCGTGCGGGCTTGTGCATAAAAGGTATTCCGGGATTGAATTTTCTTGATTACCATCCGATAAATGGATTCTCTCGTGTGCAATAAAACATCAACTTTTTTTTCCATTTTGTATTATTAATATTATATGCGGATCTGTTGTTGTTCAGGTGCAAAGCGACCGATAGATATTTGACGGATCTTCCCAGGACATCGGTGATCATCTGCTTCCACAACGAGGCCTGGTCCGTGCTCCTCCGGACCGTGCACTCCGTCCTCGATCGATCGCCAACACATCTAATCGAAGAAGTCGTCCTGGTGGACGATTACTCGGACATGGATCACCTCAAGGATCAGCTGGAGAAGTACTTCTCGAACGAGCCGAAAGTGAAGATCATCAGAGCGCAGAAGAGAGAGGGTCTCATCCGAGCCAGACTCATGGGTAATTAGGATGCGACCGCTGCGGGGGTGGCTTTGATTAAGTTTCGGGGAGTTTCTGTCTACAGGGGCGCGCCACGCGACCGGCAAAGTTTTAACCTATTTGGATTCCCATTGCGAATGCACGGATGGATGGTTGGAACCTCTGCTGGATCGGATTGCGAGGGATCCGACGACTGTGGTCTGTCCGGTCATCGATGTCATCGATGATACCACCTTGGAGTATCACTACCGCGATTCGGGCGGCGTCAACGTCGGCGGTTTCGATTGGAATCTTCAATTCAATTGGCACGCCGTGCCTCCAAAGGAAAAGCAGAGGCACAAGAATTCCGCTGAACCAGTTTGGAGTCCAACAATGGCCGGAGGTCTTTTCAGCATTGATAAAGTAAGTGAAGTTTGCACGTATTTCGGCGGGATGCGCAAATGCAAACGGCATAAATAAGGCATTATTCGCGATTTACAGCCGAAGTTTCTTGGAAGAAGAACGAATGGGAGTGGAAGGTTTGCAAGTGAAAGTTCCGGCGGCCCATCCGTCTTTCCGAAGGCAAAGACAGACAGATGACGCCTTCGAGATTTTCCTCGCATTATATTATTATTAGATGTCCCTCCGGCAAAACCCAAACTTCACCAATTAACTCTTGCGCTGCAATTTACCACAGTCTCACTTCATCTAACAACACGACCAAAAGCGAAAACTAATTATTTTTATCCTCAACCATTCAAAATTGTATTTTAATCAACAAAATACAGATTACTTCTTTAAACAAATAATTTTTATAATATTTCCAAGTTCTTATTTATTTAAAAAATAATAGTTTCATCTTTAAGAAAATTAGAAAATAATTTTAAAAAATAGTGCTTTTACAAATTAAAAATCAAACGGCAATAATTTTTTTTCTTATAAATTTGTAAATAATTTATAATACATTTTTTTATAATACAATTAATTTATGTAAATTAAAACAATAAATATTGTCTGAAATTTTTCAAAAAAGAGAATTTTGATCCTTTTTTTCCTTAGAAATTTGTAAATAATTTAGGAAAATCAGTCTTTAAATATCATTACATAATAGTTTTTTAATAATACAATGAATTTATGTAAATTAAAACAGTGAATATTGTTTGCTAAAAGTGAGGAAATGATGTTATTAATAGCTTCAATGTTTTATTATTAAGGAGACATTTCTTACGCGTTAATTTTTAATTAACTTTACTCAATTTTCTTACGGAGAACGTTTTTTTTTGTCCTTAAAAAATTCTTAATGTGAAAATTGTATAATTCTTTTCAAATTGCTCACGCAAGCGGGATAACCTAAATTCCCAGTCCGGTCGGTCGTTACGTAATCGAATCGATGGCTTATAGAAAATGTATGTCCTTTTTCAAATAATAATTAAAATTGCATTACGTGTCGAGCACGAAAATATCGAAACGAGTTATATTTGTCACGACTATGAATTATATATGAAAAAAGATCGAAATTACTGTTTGCTAGAAATAAATACTATAATTGTAAATAGAAAAGTGGGTTTATAAGATATAATATTTACAGCTTAAATTTTAATTAATATTTTAATATATAAAAAAATATTTTAATGATCTTTCAGTCAAAATAAATCAACAATTATAATGATTTTTGCATATTATACCCGGCGCATCCACATTTTCATATAGTAAGAAATTTTTTTATTAATTATTTTGTATAATTTTTTTTCAATAATTAGTTACAGTGCTTTTAATACTTTACCGATAATTAGTCGACTGGTGGTGGAGTAGAGCTAACGTCACGTATCAATTAAATATAATTTTAGTAAAGTTTCCGAAAACTTTTTCGTATCCATCGAATTGTGTCTGGTTCTGGCTTTGTACAACTATTTTCCGATGGCTACGAAATTATTTATCTTCGTAGAAGTTTCCAGACACGCGGGACCTTAGAAATACTTTTGAATCATTTACGACTCGAAGACCAAACTGAATTTTTCAACCGAGAAATTGAAACATACATAAATACATAATTTTTGTTTTGCCAATATCTTAATAATTGATTACATAACAATAATAGAATAATTTATTACTTTAAATGTTAAGTATTTAGTATGTTTGGGTATAAGTTTGAAAGCAATTTGCAGATGGCAAATTAAGTAACAAAGAAATTACAGTAAAAAGAATTTTATTGCATGAAATTTTCTTGCGCTACTTTTATTCCCTTGTTTGTAATTTATGAAGTTTATATTTTGTGTATGCACACATTTCGCCATCCTGTAACCTTCTCCCACTCCGTCCTCCTCCTGAAATTTGTAATAATGTAAATTGGTTCGTTGAGCCCTTTGCTCGGCTCATGCACACTCACATAAACCGGGGTTTGTAGTGCATTATTTTATTATTATTGTTCCTTTTTCTTTTTTATTTTGTATATATCTTTTTTTGTTTGTCCTCCTCCGCTTTCGTCCTTTTTGGTACGTGTGGATGTGTGCGTCCCCATTTTCTGTCCGGTGTTCTCTCTGTATTTATTCAGCTCGCCTGCATTACGACACTGCTTAAGAGAGAAGGGGAATTTAATATGGAAGTAGTTTAGTGAAAAATTTCCCACACGCTCATAAATTTATCTTGGCTGTGTGAGGAAGGAGAGGGTGGAAGGAAAAACGCGCGTCCCGACGTTCGGAATATTAAATAACTCGCGGATGGGGTTGAGGGTGGGTTTTTCGCCACATGAAATTCGCTCCTTTCAACGGCGCGAATTACGATGATACAATGATACAATGTCGACCGTTTTAGCAAATTGCTTTCAGCATTATCAGTGTTAAACACACAATAGGCACGTAAAGGAAATACGTTAGTTTTAAAGTCTTTAAACCAAAACCTTAAATATTGGTTTAAAATAATTATCTGGAACGTCTACGTTAAGTTACAGATCAACATAAGTCTTAAATATTATTTACTTATTAACTATTTGTAATTTGTGTGAGATTTGCATGAGGAAGTTTGAAACTACGGGATTTCGTTGCGCAGATTCAATCGTATTTAATTGAATCTTGTCTCATCCACTGATACACGTATTATTCTGCGTTTCTGCACTTGATTGATGAAGGTGAAACTTGAAATTAAATTAGAACCGTGCGCATCGACCGTTAATTAAACCAAAGTTATTTTTAAAAAAATGTGATTTTTTATAATAGATACAATATTTGTGAGTTAATGTAAATTTTCTTTCAGGAATTCTTTGATCGTCTGGGAACGTACGACAGCGGTTTCGACATTTGGGGTGGTGAAAATCTGGAGCTGTCTTTCAAGACGTGGATGTGCGGTGGAACTCTGGAGATTGTTCCGTGTTCTCACGTGGGTCACATCTTCAGGAAGAGGTCTCCTTACAAATGGAGGACGGGCGTGAATGTCCTCCGCAGGAATTCGGTGAGACTGAGCGAGGTGTGGCTGGACGAGTACGCAAAGTATTACTACCAGAGGATCGGCAACGATAAGGGTGACTTTGGGGACGTGTCCGGTCGCAAGGCTCTCCGCAAACGTCTCGGCTGCAAAAGTTTCAAATGGTACTTGGAGAACATTTATCCGGAGCTCTTCATACCCGGCGAGGCCGTCGCTAATGGAGAAGTAAGATTACGTTTTCTTTACTTGTTTTCCAATTTTAGCTGCCAGGATTTCGCCGGACTCGAGGGGCCGCAGCCGCCGACTCCACCGACGTTTTTCCTTTTCAGCTTAAAACGCGCGACAGATAAATGGAGTGCCAATGGAACTGAGCGAGACGGAGCTCTCTTCTCTCGCAAAGGGATGACTCTGAGAGGAACCCTCAATTTATTTATTTTCCCCTCCGACGCTTCTTCTTTCGTTTTATTTTCTGTTTTGCTCCATTCCCTTTTTGTTTCATTCTTTCTTCTTGTGTATATATATATGTGTGTGTTTGATTTTTTTTTTGTTCGGTGGGAAGGAGATTTTAAAATTCCAACTGACACGACCTGCAGCGAGGGCATTATTTCCCTTCCCCCTCGAATCGTTATTTAGCAACGTGGCTGGTCTGTGTTTACCGTGCAAGCTCGGATTTCTACACACAAAAAAAAAACTTCGAATTGTTTGATTTTTCCTCTCTCTAAATAAAAGAAACAACATACAGGATGTTTTTTCCTGCTCCGCCGAGGAAGCTGATCCATGTTTCGAATACGCAAACAATCCCCATCATCGATCATTAAATATTTATGCATTTTATTTCTCTTTTGAAAGTTTAGCTGATAATTTATTACATAAACTTGCATTATTTTTGTTTCTATTAATAATACTATTCATAATTAAAAAATCAAATTTTTTTATTTGAAAAAAAAAACATGATTATGTAATATAATTTATATTTTATTGCAGCACGAAATTATTTGATTTGCATAGTTTTAACTATTATTTTCATTTATCCAGTTTCCAAATTTGGATTCTATTTTGTAAAGATTAAGATGCAATTAATTATTCTTTAGATATTAACATCCTGAGGTTCCTGCTATAAAAATAATGTTAGTTCTGCGGTGGCTAATGATGTAAAATGTGGTATACTTAATCAGGATTATTTCATGTGTTTTGTTCGCAAATATCTCTCTTTAGGTTGTTTTCCGAGTTTCAGCGGTGGCTGAAGCTGAAAGATGTGGCTTTTAGTGTACTAAATATCTGTAATATTATATAATCTATGTTTGTTTATCGCTCGTGCAGATACGAAATTTGGGTTATGGTGGCAAGACATGCCTGGATTCTCCTGCTCGGAAGAACGACCTTCACAAGGCTGCAGGACTGTACCCGTGCCATCGGCAGGGTGGAAATCAGGTGAGCTCGGTGCTGGCAGCGCCCTTCTGATGTCTTCTGTTCTGTTGCACAGGTCGCCAATTTTGATAGAGATACGTGCGTCGATTCCGCGTGTAAGCCGGAGGACATGCATAAACCGGTCGGCCTTTGGCCCTGCCACGGTCAAGGTGGTAACCAGGTATTTCAAAGATTCGCGCAAAGATGGAAAGCAATTTGCTCTAAACGCGATTAATAAGTATCTCTCACTCTATCTCTATCTATAACTGTATTTGGTTGCGGAACGAAACTAACATCCTCTAACCAAAATTCTGCACATTCGTGAGTCATTGAAGCGCGGCGCGCGGCGGTTATACAATAAATTTCGCCCCGTTTTATTAGCCGAGAGTAAGCAGATTATTGTGTTTCCGGTTGCCCTCCTTACCAGATGCCGCAAATAAAACGTTACTTTATCGTCCGGCACGCGCACATTGTGTTCTCCATCCACATCTTCCATCCGGAACTCGATCTGCATCCCTTTAAAAGCGCAATCTCAGCTCCAATTATGATTCTCTCCACCAAAAGAGCGACGCATTCAAAGACTCCCGCACGAAAAGTCTGTCTTCATCGTCGCCAACAAACCTTTAGCTTTGATTTGCTTTGATGCTGCTCAGAACTCAAACAACATTTTTCAACTCATTATACGAAGCCGGATCTGCCCTCTTCCTTTTCCATCCCATTTCCATCCACATTATTCATTTTTACGCGGTCTCACCTAAAACTCCGCCGCTCAATTCAGCGCTGCGCGAAGCACACAAAAATTACTCGCCAAGTTTATACTTCGATTTAACTTTAATCCAATTTTCAACTGAAAAAAAAACAATTTACATTTATATTCCGAATAATATTCCGCTGTTTCTTGAAATATTAATTCCTGAATGGTAATTTACTTAGCAGTAAATTCATTATACAGTTTTTTCTTAGATTACTTAATATTTTGTAATGATTTCGTTGGGAAATTACTCGGGAAATCTGAAATCATCAAACTATTACCATCCTATTTCCCGGCAACCCTAATCCCAATTAATTCATTCGACGTAATAAAATGCAATGGGCGTGAAGGCTTATCAAAGACCCAAGGCTAATTTGCATGGCTCGTCCCATTAATCTCGTTGCGTAATCTTTTGCGGCGGTTGAAATTTTGAGGGCGGTCTTCGACCAGAAGGGGGAGAAAATTGAGCCTGCCGTCTTCGCGTTGTGCCCTTCAGCAATCATCATTTTTCAGTTTAATTCGTCCCGCTCGGTGTCGTCCTGGGAATCACGGCGGTTTCGGGAATTGCGAAGGAGGGTTGAAGGAAAAAAAAAACTTTACGGGATAGTCTGACCGTTTCATCGTTTAATGGACGCACTTTAGAGGGTTCGTTAATTCAATGACGATCCGAGCGCTCTTTTATAACTTTTTATGCAAAGCATGCGGGTTTAAACAGTTCTCCATGTGTTTAAACAATAATCGTTTGAAAATGAAGCGGGAATTGAGAAGAAAGGAGGACGGTGCGCTTTCCATAATTGGCGCCGCATCCGAAACTCGTGAAACAATGTTGGCAACTTTCCGAATCGATACGTGTAGTAAATAAAGAAAATGGAAAATAGCGAAGCTTCCGTATGCAACTAAAACAAGTAACTTTTAACTGTACAAACACAAATCATCCTGGAAATAACTTCATCATTTGCATGGAACGTAAAAATCACTAAACCAAAAATCGATGTAACCGATGTATATTTACTGGTGATTTTCTCGAAATAACTGCATCGACCACAAACAATGCATGATGGATCAACGTAAAAAAAACATTAATAATAATGAGCATGTTTAAATTTTTAAGCGTTCGGATTGAATCTTATTAATTCTTGTTGTCGTTTTTTTCTTTGAATTATTCTAGTATTGGATGCTGAGCAAATTGGGCGAAATCAGGAGGGACGAGGCGTGTTTGGATTACAGTGGACAGGAGGTGATCCTTTATCCTTGCCACGGCTCGAAAGGCAATCAGTATTGGGAGTATGATCAGGACACGAAGCTGCTGAGACACGGAAGCAGCGATAAGTGTCTGGCGATCGACGAGGCCAAGACGAAGTTGGTCATGGAGAGCTGCGATGCAGATTACGTGCGTCAGAAATGGACGTTGGAGAACTTCGACGCGAAGAAATTGCAGTGAATTAAGAAAAATATTTCAAAAAAAATAAAATAAATGATGATGAATTAAAGTGCGTGCGTTGTGCGAGTGAGATTTGAGATCCTCAAATCGGATCGACATTCCGTTTGTTCTAATTTATTTTGATAAGTTACGAAGAAGGACATAAACATATCCAAGTTGCATATCTGACAAGTGTACATATTTAATGTTTAGAACCAAGAGATATATACACGCATATACTTATTATATGATGATATCAGTGGGAAGTGTTTTTTAATTATTATTATTATTATTGTTTAAATTAATATGATTTATTAACGTTCGTTGTGATTTCTACATTCCTAATCGATATACAAATATTGCTCAAACGTGGCTCTGATCCTGTTCACTTCGCGAGATCAATTCTAGTCCGAGGACTCTGAATTACAATTTTGTTAATTGCCATATTAAGTTTGTTTTCTTTTTCTTTTAATTATGTACAGCGAAAGTAAACGAGAAAAAGGATTTAAAAAAAATAAATTATATATGTAAGGACTCTTCTATGTGATGCTACGGTACTTAAGTTCATGACTATATTATTATTATCATCATTATATTCCATATCAATTTATATGATGTTTCTTTGATATATCCAATATAAATATATATTCCAGTCAATTTATAAACAAACAAAAAAAAAACGCAAATTTATATAATTATTGTATAAAAAAAACACACACAAAAAATAAAAGGAACGCCGCTATTCGGCTCGGACCCCCCAACTTTCCAACTTTATTCCACACTCCCAAAGCATTCCGTTTTAAAAGTTGGTGTACATTTGGTTGCGCTTCTGTGAATTGGTCCGAGCTCGATAGTAGCTTAGATTTAAAAGTAAAGTTTACGAGGCGAATTGCGTAGCGAACCTCTGTTGTTGTTATTATTATTATTAATTATTGTTTGTGTATCCTAGAGTATATGTATATTCATTAATAGTTTTATTATTATGATTATTCGGTAGGCCAGTTATTGATTATCGAAAAGTAAGATGTATTTTTGAAATGTGCCTTAATTTCTTGTAAATATAAAAAAGAAGATTGAAGCTGAATTTGTTTTGTGTCGGGTAGAAGGAAAATCATTTATCTTTATAAATATCACAGCATTTTATTCAATTCATCTAAACAGTCTAGGCGAAAAGATTATTATTATTATTATTCTTATTTAGTTTTCTTTTTTGATTTTCTTTCGATTAAATAATAAATAGTGTTGTACGTTTAAACGTCCATAATATCCTTTGGTTTGGTGTCGTCTTTGTCGGTGAGGAGACGCTCGATGTCTTCGGGGTTGTAGTAGACGTGGAAGCCTTTGGGGGCGAGACCTTCGAAGATGGAGCAGACGCTCGGTTTCAGGTTGAAGAAGAAAAGCGGTTGTCCTCTGGAGACGAAGTCTTTGGTGAGGGTTTCGATTACGGTTGCCGCGGTGTAATCGGCGCCGTAGATGTGCGAGCAGTCGATCACCACCGGGACGCCGTTTCTGATGGAATGCTTCGTCACGAGATTCCTCACGTAATCGACTGACGGGAAGATCAGGCATCTATCGGGCGTCAGCATCAAGTATTCGATCCCTCCGCTGCTGTTCAACTTCTCGATCGATAGTTTAGGACGAGCTGCGTGGTACAGGATGAAGAGAAGGTTTATCCCGATTCCCACCAAGATGCCGATCTCCAAAGGCAGCACCAGGCAAGCAGCGAACGTTACAAAGCCAGGAATCAAATCGCTCTCTGCGAGAAATCATAAAAATTAGTTAATTGCTTCGCGTGTGAATAAGGACAACTACTCACTTTTGGTCTTCCACATCGGCTTGATGACTTTGACTTCGACCATGAAAACTACAGCTGCAATAATTATAGCGGCCAAAGCCGATTTCGGGATGTAGGAGAAATAAGGCGTGAAGAACAGCAGCGAGAGGATCACCAAAAGGGCCGTGTAAAGACCTCCCAAAGGAGTCTTCACTCCGCTGGAATTATTCACCGCGCTCCTCGACAAAGAGCCGGTTCCAGGAAAACCCTGAGCGAAAGAATTAGCCACATTCGATAAACCAATAGCAATCAATTCCTGCGTAGCATCCACAGCTTTTCCATCGGCTGCAATTAAAAAGAAATTAGCACCGATTTAAAGAAGAAGTAAGAATCGAACAATTACCAAAAGCTTTGCAGATGGCGATGTTCTCCAACAGCGCAATTAGCGGGACGACAATCAAACCGGAGCCGAGATTCTTCACCATCCCGATGAAAGAAATTGTTCCGTCTTCCGTTTCAACGCTGAATGCGGGAGCTTTAAATTCGGGCAGCCCTTGCGGAATTTCTCCAATTAGTATAAATGGGGGATCGCTCGAGTTGAATAAATAGCCGACGACGCCGCAAAGAATCACCAGGATCGCATTCCTCGAAGTGCCAATTAACCACAACGTTTTGTTTATTATTTTGTGGAGGATCGTCGGCTGTTTAGGTTTCGTGACTCCATCGGATTCCTGGCTCGGACCGATCTTCACCGTTGCAACCAGCTGGAAGTTTGAATCTCGTTAGAATCGAACGCATTTCATAAGGATCTATAGATTTACCCTCATCAGCAGCAGTATCACAATGCAGACAACACCCAGAACCGTGTCCCAGGTCCTCGTCTCCTTTATATTCTCTCCAATGCTGATCCACATCTCCAGAAACGTATTGCCCTTCACGACAATGCCCAGCACGTCCTTCACCTGCGACGTGACGATGATTAGGGCTACGGCGGACGTGAATCCGGACGATACAGGCCCGGACACGAAATCTATCAAGAAACCTGAAAGCAAACTGAAATTAAGCATCTTCGTTGAACGCGGCGCCGATCCAAAGTTATACCTAAACCGAGGAGTCCCATCAGCACTTCTATCAATCCAGTGAGGAAACAGAGCAAAATTGCGTGCTCTATGCCCATGCCGTTAACGGATTGGAAGGTTAAAAGCGAAGCAATGGCCGTCGGGCCCATGGGGACATCCTTGCAACTCCCGAAGACTATGTACAGCAGACAGCCCAAAAACGAGCCGTACAAGCCGAACTGCAAACAAATTAATTATTAAATTACCATTCATTAGTAACGGAAATTAAGTGCTTACCTGCGGAGGTAGACCGGCTATGTTCGAGTAAGCCAACGATTGAGGAATTACCGTTAAACCGACCGTGATTCCTGCAACCAGGTCCCCGACGGCGCAATCCAAATTGTATTTGGGTAACCAGTTGAGGATCGGTACCCTTTTATACAGCATTTTCTTGGTGCAGGCGTTCCGAGCCTTCCGCTTGAACCACGGAACGAAATTGTCGAAAGGCGACATCTTCTCATCATCCACCACTAAAACAATAACAACAACAACAAAAATCAATAAAACTAATTAATTTTTTGTATTTAAACAACTTACAAATGAACGCGTTGCTACCCCTAATCTCACTGTCGTTATTAGCAACGCTATTCGTGGATACGGCAAGAGCAGGATTGCTATAACCAACGCCTAGACCACCACCTCCAACGCCCTGCAAATCTCTTTCCTGCTTCATCTCCATTCTATAAAAAAAAAACATAATTAATTTAAAAAAAATATATATTAAAAAACCAATTAAAATTTCTAAATCTTAATTAGAACTTACCACATACTAAACATGTAACTAAAATAACTTGAGTCGAATATTTTTTATGTTACTTGTTATGTTATCAAACACGTACTGAAACTCAATAGAAACTGATTGAGTCTATATTCAAAGTGGTGATGACAGAAGAAAAAAAACTTCATTGTTTGAGATGAAGATGACGAAAATATAATTTAAAATTCCACGGGAAAAGCCGTAACGCTCCAATGAATTTAACTAAATTGACCGCACGTAAAATCCAATATTTCAATGTAGTAAACAATTATTTTAATTTTCATCATTATAGCAAATTTAGCAACATTACAAATCAATAATTTTTAATTAAAATGTTTTTAGTGAAACTATGAAATTATAGTAAGTTACAATAATATTATTATTCAGTCTGTAATTGTTTGTTTATTTAATATTTATAGAGGTGATCTTTATTAAAAGAATCTTTTGCAAATAATTTTCTTCAAGAAAATAGAATGTAAAAAATATGTAAGTAGTGAATTTGAATGAAAAGAAAGTTGATGTGATTGAAACGTGTCGAGTTTGAACTACAATAGATTTAAGGTGGTCCGATTAACCTTCATCAAAAGGTGCGAATATCAGTTGAGTCTATCGAAATAAATCCTTGAACTAAATTAGGTTCGCGATTAATTGGGTATTGTTTTTTTATGTCTGCTTATGGTTAACAGTTTTGCCAAAACAATTGTCGAAACAAATAAAACCAAGGAATCTCGTGTTCCGAATTATTTTTAAAAAAATGTCTGTAGTAATCTGTTATTATTGCGAATTGTGTTTAAAAGGAAAACAGGAATATAAACACTACATAATTGGCAATTAAATCAAGCATATAATTTCCATTTTTTTATTATTGCATCCAATTTTAATAACGATAATTTAACAATATGAACTCATAGTAATAACGTAAAATCTGTTACGTAAATTTCATCAATGATCGGATTAATCTAATCTACCTGGATAACGTTTATCCAAGTGTAAATTAGTCGTAAATCATTTTTTTAACTAAATGATGAAAATACTTCATTGAGTATTTTTTTTTCAATAAAATGTATCACTTAAAAAGAATTAATTAATGTGCAAAAAATTGGTTATAAAATTATTAATTCACTTACGCAATATTTTAAGCATGGAACAATTAATCAAACGTTGACATACATTTATTCGAAACTCGTTTCTCGAAGAGATTTATGCATAAAAAAATATATCTATATATTTATACAATTTTAGATTACCTTACTTTACAAATATTCGTATTTTTTTTATTGCTGCTTCCATCATTTCTAGACAATTCTTTTATTTTTTAATAATGCAAAAGAGTCAATAAACAATATGCATATGTAGGCCAAGCAAACGTCTCTCGTGAAGTTTGCTAACTTTGTTTTCGCTTGGAATGTTACAGTTTTCTCTTAGTATTCATCATTTCATGTAAATATCATTGCAAACTGTCATCTTGACAGATTATATCATTTTTTTTGACGTAACCTGTCAACTGTCAAAAAAAATTTGTCTTATGTCATTTGATTAGTTCTAAAATAAATATGAAAATTATTAATTGAAATTTTACAAAAAGAAAATTTAATTAATAAAAATTTTATTCAATTTAAGCAAATAAAATTGAGTTATTAATTACAGTAGAATAGAAGCAATGGAATTGCTGAAAGGAAATTGAAAAACTGAAATGCTGAACTTTCGTCAATTACGTTTAAATGCGTGACTGGCAAAGTGTAATCGGATCTGGAAGGAAATGGATATATTCGTTCAATTCCAATATCGAATTGTAATTGTGTTGTTGTTAAAGCAATGTCGAATCTATTAAACCACGGTCAACGCCAATTGAAAATACTCTACGATTTTCCATTTATTAATTACGTTCTGTCTTATATTCAAGACAATCAAAATATTTTCATTCTTAGACGCCTCACATTAAAAAAAAAATGCGTACCAATTTCCGTTCTCAAAATCGACGCCTCAACTCTCGAGAGATTAAATCTTAATTAATAATATCCTGAGATTAAACTTGTCGAATTATCTCAGGGGCAAATTATTTTTTTTTTCAGCAAACAAACAAAATATTTATTCTGAGACTACTGTATTTCAGATTCGGATTATCACTTAATAGATTAACGTCATCGATTATTTAGATCTGATCCAGATAGGAAAATTGAACTGGTTTTTGTGTGCGATAAACGAAGCTATTGTTTTGGGTATAAATAGATTTTCCGATATGAAACGGGAATTTTCTTTAAATATTTATGATTGTTAGATGGTAAATATTTTGTGACTCAATACAAAGTTTTTCTCTAATTCCTTGATAATTGCATACCAATTGCTGCATATTTTCAGACTATCTGGTACGAAGGAATTCCCTGCGGTTTTTATTATTTTAATTATCAACAATTTCATTTTTTTACATTCCCACGATTATCGACAAATCATTTGCATTTCTATACGCTAAGATAGTAGAAATTTTACAACGGAAATAATACATTATTTACGATTTGTTGCCAAAAGAAAATATTTATATAATCGCTGCGTGGAATAAATAAAAATATTTTTTTTTTTTTGGGAAATTTTCTTGTTACCGTAACTTGCGTACAACTCGAGCACGTAACGCCAAAATTGTTCGTTTCTATAGAAACGATGCATTATTTACAATATTCGGCGAAATTGTCGAATGGAATAACTATAACCACTTAGTTTGTATGCATTACATGAGTGAAGAAGACCAGATCATAAAGCATCGGAATCTTCGCGCCGTTCATTCGCTCACGTAATCAAAACTCGGTAATAATACATTATTTACAAACTATGCAAATCTGCAGGGAATAGAATAAAAAAAAACAATAGTTTTTCTAAAACTGCATTAAAATTTCATTAGTCTATTCCAAATAAAATAACACAAAAACCATTTTTTAATCACTAATCGAAAATTTTATAAATCGTTTTCAATTAATTTGTATTTTTAGTAATTATTACAGCAATTTTAATTTCCAAAATCATTTCAATTATTCGAAAATTACTTATAAAAAAAAAGTTTGCTTATTTAGTCATTATTATATCATCATTAATTTTCACAACAAAATGTTTCTTTTCAACTTTCATTTTTATGCATTAATTACAAGAAAATTACAAAACTCATTTATAATCAATTCTATTTATATTAAAAATATTTCAGCTTTTATTTGCACATTTAGTCATTCAGCAAATTTTAAATTTTTACAATTAATTTAAAAAAAAATAGGAAATTCACTTACTTTTGGTATAAATTTATATTAATTATATTATTTTATGCAACAATTTCCTAATTTTAAATTAACATAAATTTAGATAAATATTTATCAAAAATTTATGTTTTTGAAACCGCATAAAATAACAATGTTTTAAAAATATTTACCTATGAGTAACAAATCGTAAATACAATTACGTAAAGTATGTTTTTTTCTCGAATTATGTGCAAGTATTTTATGTGTAAATACAAAATTTTAATTTGGTTTTAATTCATCCAAAAAATTAGCTATTCATTTACAAGGCTGCTGAACACACCAGTTATTTTCGTTCATAATTAATTACGCTTTAAATTCGAATCATTAATTAATGACTCACATTATAGTTGAATTCATAAAATTAAAAGATAGTCAATAAAAATATCTATTAAGTCTAGCCAGGAAATTAGCGTATTTTACTCTACATTTTAATGAATCGCTGACGCAGATTGTTTATTTCTTCCTTACTACAATTAGAATGTGGCTTCAATTTTAAACATGTTTTTAAGCGATATTTTTACTAATTAACAGTTAATGGAAAAATAGCTTCAACGTAAACAAGAAATAAATAAGTAATCTTTAATATTTTTACGAAATAATGACGTAATTGTTTGTTATATTTACAAAACGTTGTATAAAATGATCGCTATCGTTCATAATTATCGAAGTCGATGAATCAATAAAAAGAAATCACTTCAACTTTCTATATTTTACATATAAATTCCTTTGAAAACGTCGATTTATAAAATAAATCTTTAAATTAGAAACTATTTATTAATAACGAATCAATACTATGTTATATTTAATAGTTAAGCAACGAGTCTCGGGGAAATTAATTGAATATTACCAAAATTAGTATTTCTAATTTAATTATTCACAATTTTGAATTTATTACTGAAAATAGATTATTTTTACAAATTTCCGCTTAATTTATTTACATTTCTTTTCGAAAATTTTTGATGAATCATACCGTGTATATTAACAAAGCGATATTTGAAAAAAAATATTTTAGAATAGAATTTATTTTGATATTAATTTTAAAAAAACAAGAATATTTTTAGTAAATTGATTTATTTCAAGTTTTTCTTTTGTAATTAATGAATTTATAATAAATTATTATTTAAATATTATAAATCTGCATAATTAAGAATTTTTTTAATGGTTGTAAATAAATGAAAAAGATACGGAAAATAATCAATATTTCGAGAATTTTCTTAAATAATTTTGACACATTATTGTATGAAATAAATAATTAAAAAAGTGTAATTATTATATAATATATTTTTTTTAATATTATTTTCTACAAATTTTAACGAACTTTTTAATGGAAATAAAGTTTTATTAAAGTCAGAAAAATAGCAATGTTTATTGCAAAAAAATAATAAATTTGTTGTTTTTTTTTGCATTTATTATTTTTCAATCAAGAAAAATAAATATTTTCCTAGTAATTAAATGTAGGTAATATTTTAAATAAATTATGAAAATTTAGTAATAATATATGAAATCTCTCAATATAAGTTTTCTATAAATTTGCATTATTGCATGAAATAAATAATTAAAAATATGTAATTGTTATATAATATTTTAAAAAATGATTATTTTAGTTTTATTAAAGTCTGAAAAATAGTAATGATGACAATGTTTATTGCAAGAAAATTATTGTTGTTTTTTTTTTTGCATTAAACTGTGATTTAACTGGTATTCGCGATTTCCTTTATCGAGCTAAAATCGATTGGTGAAAGTCAGATCGAATTTAATGTCTGCAGCACAAGAAACCTCTGAGAAGAGAGGAGAATTATCGAGCGTCGAAAGTGTACCAGAAGATTTGTTAGAAGGTAAGAAAATAAAGAAAAAAAAATGTGGTGTGTTTTAATCCTTACGTTAATCTGTGATCGTCTCCTTGTCCCATATTTATCCGCACACGCGCACCTTTTAAACAAACTGGAGAACAGCAGCAGCAACAAGATTAGTGTTAAGAAAAAGTTAAACAACTACTACAACAGCAACAATAACAAACAACAGGTTCGAGGCACTTTTCAAACTGAGCGCAAACCACGGGAGGGCTTCGAGTGCCGAATGGGTATTGAAATAATTCCAGTGCACCGCACAGATTTTTATATATGCCGCTAGGAATCTATGTCCTTTTTTTTCCCATTCGTTCGTTCGTTTTAATTGTCGTCGTTTTTGAAAACGCAAACGAACAAAAATAAAGTTGTAGTGTTTTGAAGCGGCGGTCGTGCGCATGGACGGATCAAGAATTCGCGACCAATGGGAACGAGTGCCGAGTTGATAAATTACGGTTGCACCTTCGATCTGCTACTCCAATCCTTCCATCCATCCATCCGAAAGCTCTCACCAAACGTCCACAACTGACAACGTGCACCTTTACGCTTACCATTAAAATGATAGGAAGTAAAAGTGCGTATTTCTCTCCCAATCTGCTGCATTTCCAGTTTTAAAGTTCACGTTTATTTTTATTTATTTTTGCTTCGAAAGAACGAAACCAACAATTTGGAAAAGTTATTGCGAAAACGTTTACTTCTTTATCACAATACACAGTTTTATTGTTACTTTAAAACGAAATATGCAGAAAACACTTAAACATTTTAGTATTCACATACAAATAATTATTATTTTAAAACCATTTTCTACTTACAAATGTTATTAATTTAAATTTTACACAAATTCCACACAAAAAAGAACATAAACATATTTTATTATTATTTAGTTTATTAATATTTTATATTACAATAATTTAAAAAAAAATAACTAACAATGTACTATTTCCATAACAAAAAATATTTAATGATTTTACATTTTTTTTATTTTCAATATTTTTTACAAAATTCACAATTTATATCATGTTTCTATTTAGTTTATAGACATATTTTATATATTTGTTATTTTTAGTTCATTAAGTATTGAGATATTTCCACACAAAAGTCAAAAGTATTCATAAAAAATGCTCAAAACTATTTTGTTGTTTGCAATATTATAAATATTATAAATTTCCTTTATTTTTGTAGAAAATGCTTAATACTTTCTGTTACAATAAAATTTCCATTAATATCTATTGATAATATTAATTTTTAAATAAATAGATAATAATATATATTTTATACTTTGTACTTTCTCAAGAGATTTAGTAATCTAATAGGATATTTAAATGGATTAAGCGTAACTTATTAATTAATCCACTATCAACAACAGGTAGACTTTCATGAGGAAATCATTACAATTGAATCCTACATGATTGATTAATTACATTTTTGCTTTGTACTTTAAGCACATTTATTTTCCTAAAGACTAATCAAGGAATTAAATAAACCTCACAAAAAGAGATTTAAAATTTTATCTTTATTTTTCTCAATTAATATTTGCTTTCTTTAAAATTCGATTTAAAATTGTTATTTTTTATATTTTCAAAAAATTATTTTTATTTTATGTTTAAAATATTACATAGAGTAATAATGCAATTTCGTAGAAAAAATACGCATCCTTTTGTTTGCTAAAAAAAATTTTTTGTTGTAAAAATTAAAATGTTTAATGTTCAATGTAAACGGTAATTCCTTTTGAATTCAGTGCAATTTTTATGTTAATCTATTGACTCAGGTAGATAAGGAATGCGTCAGAGGATTTTGTACAATGAAACACAATCATAATATTTGTTTATTTTTTTATATATTTTTTTTGTTAGAATAATATAATAATTGCGAGATTAGATACGCATTTTCAGCTGACTTAAAATGTCTTGACTCGATTGCTTTAGTTGTTAGGAAAGTATAGGATTTCCTGTCGGCGAATCAGTAAACATTTATGGATTGGACTCAATTGATTACGGAAAACTTGTTACTTCAATCTGCGAAGAGGAGCAAGAAATAATTTCGTTCTTGCAAGAAGAAAATCGTGTCAAAGAAATTGCATTATTTTTTTTGATATAATTGAGTTTAGTTTCAAATAAAATATTTTATTATTTTACTAATAATAAATAAGCTGTATTCATGAACAACAACAAAATTATAAGAATTCAATCTAAATGGAGAAAGCTATAAAATCAATAATGAGAGTGTGAGAAGTTCAATCAACCTTAATTATTTTCATTATATAATTAAATATTAAAATGCAATTAATCAGGCAAGTTCAATATTTTAGTTTTTTTTTAATGATTAAGTAAAAAATATTTAATTAAGATTATGATCTTAAAATTGAGTTTAAGAAAGTCTAGGATTTTATTTATTCGAAATTGCTGCGTGTTAATATTACGTTTTAATATACTCCAATTATTACTCAGCATGAGACACACTTACCATATCAGATGCAAAAGTTACGTAATTTATAATAATAACAACGATAATAAAATAAAAAATAAATGAGAGAAAAAAGTAAAGTAAACTTTCTGATTTTTTTTTTTTTTGGTGAAGCTCACGTCCAAAAATGAAACGAAACTACCTGGTTCTCGTTTCTGTCCGTTATTTTTTGTTTGCTTTTGCTTTGCGATCGCATATTTGTCTTCAGCTATCCGAAACAGGTTTTTCCTCTTCTGCGATCTTCACTTTAATAGTGACGAATTAAAGTCACTTTTATTTCGCGCATCCAGAATACGCCATATATTTTCTTTTTTAAATGAAATCCAACTTCAAAAAAAAAATCAATTTAACAAATATTTATGATCCTTTATACAAAATTTTGATCAATAATTAAATTGAAAATATTTTTTTTTAATTAAAAATTTCAAGCAAGTAATATCTAATGTTTTAATTTTGACGACCCATGAAACAATTAATTTTTTAATATTAAAAAAAAAGTAATTTCCAGACTAATTTTCTAATTTTATTTTTAATGAAAACTTATAGAAATTGATTGAGTTTTATAGTAAATTTTATGAAAAGGTGCGAGATGAAAATTAAATAATGTAATTTCATCTAATTGTTGCGATCGAGAGTGGAGATAGAATTATCTTAGCTGATATCCCGGTACGAAGATTACATTCTTCGAATGTAATTAAGTACATAATATCAAAGTCAAATAAATGATTTGAGATCGTTTCAAATTTGTATGGTTATATTCTTAAATAAATAAATGTATAGTTTACATAACTTTTCCTTAAACATCAGTTAAATATGGAATTTTTATTTTGTCTTATATTTTTATTTACAATTTATTCCTATTGAATATTAAGTTAATCTGGTGGCGGTTAACATTTTTATTTTTAGATAAACTTTCCCAATGGAAGTTTTACTATTTTTGATATAGAAATAACTAAATTTTGAGTAAATTGTTGCATATTATTAAGTGTGATTAGTTTTGACCTTGTCAACTTTTAACTGTTTGTGAAATTAGTTAATAGTTATTAGTAAATAAATGGAGAAGTCGTTTTAATGTAATTTGCTTAAATTGTTGTTTTGTTAGCTGAAATATTAGATCATTTAGGGGCGATCAAAATCCAATTTACTGACATAAATTAACAAAATTTTATATTTTTCAAGAATCTAATTTCCTGATAATTATCTACGTTATTTGCAACTTTCAAAAATACATTTTCTAAATTAAAATAAAAATCCAATTATAAATCCAATTTTATTCAATATTTTTCAAAAATTTAATTTCTTGACAAAAACTAAGAATTAATTTTTATAAATTTCAAAAATTTAATTTCTTGACAAAAACTAAAAAATAATTTTCATAAATTTCAAAAATTCTATTTCCAAATGAGAAACTAAATAATATTAATTTACAAAACTTCTTTTTATGTTCTTTTTATTTTAGAATAAAAAATTCAGACTAAAAACCACACAAAAATCTAATTTCTTGACAAAAAGTAAGAAATAATTTTTATAAATTTTACCTAATTTCTAAATAAATTATTAATTATCAAAAATTCTATTTTCTGATGAGAAACTAAATAATTTTAATTTTCAAAACATCTTTTTATATTCAATATGATATAATAAAATTTTTATAAAACTAATATTCAGACTAAAAATCACACAAAAATTCTAAATTTCAAAAATCTAATTTTTAGACAAGAAATTAGAAATAAATTCAATTTTTACATCAGAAATGTTCCAAAACTAAATTTTTCTATTTCCTGATAATAAAGCATAGATTTTTTTTTGTAATTAAAAATAAAACGAAACAAAATTAATTTTGAATTTTTAATAAAAACTAACGGAAAATTGGAAATTGCACGGCGCCCATCGAATGTCACTGATGAGGTCGCTCTTCGCGCCTGACTACTTTCCTGCATAATTAGAACTTAATGAAATATCAAGATCGCCAGTAAATTATAAGGAGTCGCCGATTCACGGACGACGAAAGAAAGTATTTATTTATTTATTTCTCATTTATATATTTTTTCCTGATTTTTGGTTTTTATTGGAGAAGAACCCACAGCATTTTTAGCTGTTTTCAAGGTGAAACCAAAGACAGGTAATTCAGGTACGCCTCGACGCGTGAATGCCCATTTTGTTTATATACACTTGAACTTGATAAAAAGAAATATAACAAAAAAAAAACAACATGTCTACAAAACTTATTTTTCTTATGTGACAAGATACATAGTTTATTTGTTTTGAACTAAAATTACTTCAACAACATTGAACTACTTTAACATTTATTTAATTTTAACTACTTATTAAATACTTCAAAAGTAAGACTGAACTATTATTGTTTTTTTTTTGTTTGTTATTGAGAATTTCATATTTAATTAGTAAAAGTGTTTTAAGTAGTTTTAAATAAAGTTACGAACTTAGACATGATGTGAACTGACGAGATTTAATGACGATGATGGTAATTGTCCGTCGCACGTGATGCGTTATTTCAATTTAAAAACCCATTATCACGTTAATTAAACGCATATCACATTTAAAACGTGCATTATTATACACTTTAAGTAAGCTATTTTCTGCTACTTAAACGTAAATTAATAGATAGTTAAGCAACAATATTAATAACTTCATCTTCATATACTTCAAATAATAGTTATTTTTTCTTGCCCCAGACTTATAACAAATACATAATTGAAATGAATTCGCGGGCTGTGTAAAACTACTTCGCGGGCCAGATGAGGCCCGCGGGCCAATTTGTAAATAAAATTTAGAAAATAATTATTATTTTCACTTTATCAAATCTTCATTCATAACTAGCTTATCTTCAAAAATGTATAAACAAGATGCAAGGTTTTCAATTTAAAATAATATAAAATTAAGTGCACACTTCAGAGCATTGATTACGAAAATTCCAAAATATTGATTAGATCAGAGAAATTGGGTGAAAGTTCAGAATCGAATGAAATAATCGAAAATAAAAATTGTTGAATTGTTTTGAATATTTTTGCAATTTAGTGAAAGGTAAGAAATACATCTTTCAATTTAACATCTAAACTTTCAGTCATTAAAACCCAGTTTTATGTACGAATCTAAACTAGAACCGAAATATATACCAATTTTATTGAGTAAAAGTAATACTTTACTTTCTCCTCCTTTATTGCCAACAACATATTTTATGAAGTTCCCCGTAAACAAGAAGTTTAAATATTGACAATAATTTCGATATAATTTTAACAATTTTACGAAATGACTTCAGAAAATAGTTGACTTTACAATTATTAATGTAATTTTTATTCACTTTTTACAACGTTTTTCGTTTATATAACTTTTGTAAAAAAAAATAAATATTATTACATAAAATAGATCTTGAAAATGTTTGCTTAAGAAATCTTTAATAAACAAACGTGTGTTTCAATGTTTAGCATTACATTTATATACGCATATTTTTTATGTTTTCATAATTTCCTCGACAAAATTCATTACCTTCACCATCTCATTGGCAAAGGAGAGCCACAATTCATCCATCAAGGAGCCGCACGCCGTTTCCATTTCATGGATACTCCACTTTTCCATGAATACTTGTTAACTACAAACAAGCAGAAGATTATAACACGTTTAGAGGTGATCCCACATCTGATTTCACTAAATTAAAATTAATCCCGTGACAAATTAAATATTTATAAATGATAGTTCTTATTACAATGCAAAATTGTGCACACGTCTCTCGCCTTGTGAATGGGAAAAAAAATAAATAATTTTGCCGCAGTTTCAGAAACTCGAAAGTTACATCATGCGGTCTAAATTATTGTTGTCGCTTTGTATCGATGATTAAATGGAATAAAATGAAAATAAAATTTTGTATCATTTATTTTTATTTACATGCAGACAACTTGTACACTCCCACGTGCCGCTGCAACCTTCTTTTTTTTATGCTGTCGCTTTTCTCGCAGAATGCAAAAATATATCGACCTATATGATTTAATAATGTATCAACCTCTTCAACGTTCTGATTACTAATGTAACATTTTCATGTAAACAACAATTTTTTGCAGAATTCTTCATTGAACTTAAATTCCAAAAATATCACATTTTTTTCATAAAAAAATATTTTTTTATACATAATTTTGATCATTCTTTAAAGAAATTAAAATCTAATATTAATTAATTCCAAATTGTATCATTTTTTTCAAAAACTACAATTTTGCAATTAAAATATTTATAATTTTATTGATTCATTATTAAATATGGAATCTAAAAATTAAAACAATTAATTAATTAGTAATTAGGAGAAATAATTTATTAAAATTTTTCTATTTCATTTTTCCTAAAGCAACATTTTTTTCAGTTAACGAAATTAAAATCTAAAATAGTCAACAACATTTTTCACACAAATATCCTTAATTTTTTTTAACGAAATTTCTCAATTAAAATATCTATAATTAAATATAAATTATGTGTAATGATGAATGTTTAAAATAAAACAACAATTTTTCATTGAATTTTAAAGTTACAATATTTGATTATTATTTTTTATCAAAAACAACTAAAATATCCATTTTTAATCCAAGAAAAAATCAAAGAAAATCATTTTTTTAATAAATATTTTCTACTAATATTTACACAATTATTCAATAAATATTCTTAAATTAAATGTTTCCTTATTTTTACAGTATGTATAAAAAAATATTAATATTTAGATATAAAATATCAATAATTTTCATCATTTTTATTTTAAGAAATTGAATTCTAAAGTTACATAACTTGATGATAGTTAAACACAACTAAAATATCTATTTTTTAATCCAAGAAAAAATCTAAATATTAAGTGCAATTTTGAAAAAAATTATATATTAATTTCGATAATTCTTTCTTAAGTTGAAAAGTTAACTGTTAGTTACAAGATCGATCAAATATAACTATTAGTTAGGGTCAATAAAGTGCAAAAATTAAGAATAAATAGAGCTGTAGTAAATGGAGTAATGATAATGGATTAAAATAAACATGTAATATTTTAGTTTGAGATTTTCGATTCATTTTAAACGTAATTTTCTCGCAGTTACAGCTTAATGCAGGATAACGAATGGTAATCAGTCCTCGGGGGACAAGTAATTCGAATGAATGGCTATACACAACTTGCAAAGTTTTACACTGTATATTCCAATAGTACTAAGAAAATCTTTAAAAATTAAATTTAAAATTTTGTAAATCTTAATTAAGTTTTATGTAATTCTATTAAAAATAATTATTTGTATTTTAATAATTTTTGTTTTCAAAAAAGTTATAAACTTATCTTGATGCTATAATATTTTTGATACCTAAGACATTATTATCTTAAGTAATAAATCTTTCAACTCAAATTTTTGCGTTTCAAACATTTTTTAGTGTTAATCCATGCAACAAATTACTCGGAAACTCCATAAATTTTACATGAAATATTTAATTAATTTAAATTTTCCATTAAAATTAATGCGACTCTGAATTTGTAGAGTATACAACATTGGATGCACGTGCCAGGTGGAAACGAACCTATCGAAATGATTGATAGACATTTCCACACGCGTTTTTGATGATTTTATTGATATTTCATCAACGCCACGCGATAAACCGACGTCCATAAATGCCTTAACTTTAATCCAGCTTCAAATAAAAAATAATAATAATAATATAAGTAAAGTAACTGCAATTTGCAATTAAATATGTTTTCAACGTGTTTTTCGACTTCATCGCGTATTTTGCATTCACTGAACGCTGTTTATTAACCAAACTAGTTTCAACCGGATCATTTAAACTGCGGTATTGTCGTTTATTGAAGAAATTACGAATTAAAATGTAAAATAAATTAACTTCCTTATTATACAACTTTTTTTTTCCTTCTGCTTACAATTAACCAACATTCGTTTCGTAATCCGAGGTCTTCTTTAAGAGTTATAGTTGTTTTAAATACAAATAATATTTATTTAATATAATATGAATTATTCTTAATAATTACACACAAAAAAAAAATTCAATATTTTATGAGCCGTGACTTCCAAGTTCAATGTTCGTTGGCTTTGTTTTCTTGAAAAAATACAGGAAATAATTAAGTTAAGCAGAAGATGGAACAAATGTTATTGCAAAATTATTTATTTATAAATTTCAAAATAATAAATAATTTTTGCAAATTTCCCAAATTACTTTCGTCTTACAAAATTTACTATACAAATAGAATTATTAAATTTATTTTCTAAATTTTTTTTGACGAGAAATGTTATTTAAAAATATTTTATTCGAATTGGAAAATTTTTCATTTTTTAATAAATATTTTCTACTAATATTTACAAAATTATTAAATGTTTCCTTATTTTTATAGTATTTACAAAAATATCTTATTTTCTACTCAACACTTTAATATTTAGATATTCTAGATTTTTTTTTGATTGAAAATTTTTCACTGTGAAGAAACTAAATAAATTAAATAGTTTTGAAATAATTTGGAATAAAATTTGTAAAAATACATATTTTTGAAATAAATTTTGCTATATTTAATATCAAATATCCTTATTTTTTTAACGAAATTGAAATCTAACAAAAACAATAATTTTTCAAATAAAATATTTATAATAAAATTAAATATAAGTTATGTGATTTTTCATTTAAAATATCAATAATTTTGATAATTTTTTTAAAGAAATTGAATTCTAAAGTTACATATATTTTTTAATGAAAAAGAACTAAAATATTCATTTTTAATCCAAGAAAAAAACTAAATATTAAGAGACTTTTTAATTGCAATTTTGAAGAAATAATTTTACTATATTTTAATTTTTTTTGCAAATTCCTTTAAAATGTCTTAATACTAAGAGAACGATATAATACATGCGATTTCGGCGTGCATATTAGAGTAGAAATGTTTTTCGAAAAAAATTAAACAAGGTCATAAACATTAGTAAACATTCGTAGTTTATTGATACAAAATTCGCTATTTTTTATATACACATATTTTTAATTAAAACCGGACTTGCGTCATAAGAACTTAAAAGTTCAATGTGTTGTCGGCGCGAGATAGAAAATCCATTTGACATCAGAGAAACGTGACCGTGTTTTTATTGTCTATAAGATTAAATGGAAATGCGCGCATAATCACTGCAAATATTAACATTATTATTAAACAACTAAAAAAATGGTAATGTTTGGATTATTAGCGATTTTCAGTGGGATTAAGGACGACCTAAATAAACTAAGCTTTCAATAATATGGATTTAGCTGGAATTTACAGCTTAATTATTGAAATAGAGTAATCTTCGTGTTTATGATTACGTTTTTTTCTCGCGTTTCCATGTTTATTCGGATGTGTTTGCTTTGTGAATTGAAGCAAACATACACACAGTTCGAAGGTAAAACCTTTCGTTTACTTAACAATACGTGAATCACAAATAGAATCTTTATTTATTTATTTATTTTATAACTGATAAGTTTTCTTTTAATTGATGCGAAAATTACGGGATTTAGCAAAGATCAAACGGGACCAGTTTTTTTTTATCTGAATTGTTTTTGTGCATATTATTATTCTTTGTGGACTTTGGCCCGAAATTCTGTCCTCATCCGCGTGACGCATATTTGACCAAAAATGTAAAAATTGTTGGTAAATAATTAAGAGAAAAAATTATCCGGCTCATGTGGATGCCATAAAACACCTACAGCTTAATCAAATAATTAATGGACGTAACGTCGCTTACGTAACGCGCCGGAATATGTGTATCTGCATATTATTATGTAAAGTAAGAAAAACGTGATTTGTATCATCACGTGCTTCGGCTTTATGAGACTGGGAGACGTGGAGAAGGTTTTTCGAGTGCAAAATTATGCTCTACGTTCACTTTGGGAAATAGTGATGATGTTTATTTTTTTGTGTATGTTTGTGAATATTCATTTAATCGTGTGCATGTTTGTTTGGTTGCGTCGGAAGTCGCGAGTTTTTCGCGTGATTTCAATTAATCGTTGTCACGAGGTGGCTAAACAAGTGGCTCTTAAATTGCTGCCAAAGGTTAAATATGTATCAACAAACTGTTTCTGTGCCACTGCTTCACAATTGAAAGAGACTCAGCTTACATGCGTTGAGTCACATACGAAAATAATGAAGCACACATTACATATGCGTATAATAATAATAATAATACGTAACGTTTTCTCGCTGAAAAAATCTACAAACAGAAAACTTATTCACTGCATTATCTTCTGATAATCAAAGAAAAACAGTCAATTTCTACAGTTATAAAATTTCTAATTTTCTATATTAATTTACTAAGTTTCTAGAATATTTTATAACTTATAATTTTATAATAACATTTCCAAATTTTATATAAAATATAATAATTTATTGGCTAGAAACTAAAATAAAATAAGTATATAAGAAAAAATATATAATATTATTAATACATTTTCTGATTTTTTTAATAATATTATTTAAGATTAAAATAATAAAAATATTCAAAATCTTCGATTTTATTAGAAAAAAATGGAATAGTTAACATCTTTTATTTAATTAATTGCATTACATTAATTAGTTTCTTTTATAAATTATAGTAAGAAAAGTTTAGTTTACAAAATAAAATAATTTTTGTTAAAAAAAATGGGAAAAATCGTGTTGGAAATTTATGTTTAACACTATTTTAATTAGATTACTAATTTTCATTATTTTTTGGAACTATTAAATAATAAATTATTTAATTTCTTATATATATATTATAATAGTAAGAAAAAGATAAATCCAGTATAGAAAATAAAATAATTTTTGTAAAAAAAAAATGGGAAAAATTCAATTGGAAATTTCTGTTTAACACTATTTTAATTAGTTTTCTAATTTTCATTATTTTTTGGAACTATTAGATTAAAAATTACGTAGTTATCCAATTTCTTATATAAATTGTATAAAAAAAGAAAATTTCTGTACATAATCAATCTTTTTTTTTGTATAAAAAGTGGAATTAGCAAAATTATATAATTGACAAGATTATCTTAAATCGTTTAATAATTATTACGATCGGCAATTTAATTTATAAATACTGTTATTAATGAATGTTTTATTTCATTAGATAATAATTAGGAAAATTTTATTTAATTTCTTTTATAAATTATGTAAAGAAAAAGAAAAATCCAATACACAAAATAAAATATTTGTTGTAAAAAAAGGAAAAATATCGAATTTGAAATTTTAATTATTTTTCATTATTTATTTTTTAACTATTGGATTTATTACAAACTTATCAAGTTTCCTAAATAAATTATATAAAAAAAGAAAATTTGCCAAAGATTATTTTAAGTCGCTTAATAATTATTATCGAATTTACAAATAATATTATAAATTTTATTTAATTACTATTTTTCATTATTTATTTTATTTTTTTAACTATTAGATTACGTATTACATAATTATCCAGTTTCTTGTATAAAGTATATAAAGAAAAAAAAATTATGTAAAAAATGGAATAAGCGAAATTATATAATTTTTAAGATTATATTAAATCCTTTAATAGCTATTACAATCAGTGATTTACCTTATAATGTTATTAATGAACGTTTTATTTGATTAGATAGAATAATAATTAGTCATTTTGAAAATGTATCATATCCTGTTTCTCTATTTCTTTAATTGAGTTTAAAAAAACTTGACCTATATTAATATTTAATTGTTTACAATCAAATATAGGCACGACCAGATCCTATGGAAAGTTAGCTTAAGACGCTCATAAAGTAAAGTCATATTTTTAGAAGTTACTAGAATTTGTTTAGCAAATGTGTGATCACATAATCCTTTGACAAATGACATAAGCATCTGTTTTTGAAATTGAAATCTTCCAAATTGGCTGAAATTAATTGCTTGCAATAAAGTATACACAACTGAATCACTTGGAAAATTACTTGTAATAAAAATATTAACGTTAATTCTATTTATATGTCTATATATATATATCGAAAAAAATGTGAGATTACTTTATCATTTTTAATGAATATATTTAATATTTTACTTTAAGTTTATTTTTTTTAGTTTTTACTGGTAATTAGAAATTAATATAATTATTATAAATATAATATTATTGAAATCACTAGTATTTCTTGAAATTCTTATTTTTTTTCTTTAAGATTAAAATAAGTCATTTTAATTTTTCTAAAACCTGAAATAATGATAATTTTTCAGTTTTTCTTAAATTTATCCTTATTTTACAGTTGCATTAAAATCAATTAGAAACGATCATGATATAAAATGTAACCTACTTTTTTTGCTATTATTTAGAGCGACAATAAATTATTGTAGATTTGTTTATGCTTGAACTTGGAATTATCTGAGATATTGATTGTATCGATGGAAGATTTCTGATGAAAATCACTATTTTTAGAAACGCACTTACTCTCATTCAATTTTAGTCAAATTTTCCATTGACTTATCTAAAATAAAAATAATAAAAACAACATTTATAATAATAATAATTTAAAATTACATTGAATTCAATTTAATTTTAGTATGAAATAAAAATATTTTCATTATTAAAAAATTAAATATTTAAATATAAAATCACATCTGATTCTAATGTAATAAATAATTTATAATTTAATATTATACCGTTTCTAAACTAAATATAAAGCATTAAAGTTATACTTTACAAGATTTCCAATAGTTTTTAACAACAACATAACAATGTTATGAATGAATTAAACTTGAAATTGTAAGGATATAACAACGATAATATCATATGAGTTTTCACAAAGGTTACAATAATTCAAAAGGAAAAGGAAACTACACAAAACACGTGCTAAAAAAATAATTAAACGCAAAAAAATACAATAAATTCGATTAACTCAATGTGGTTTTTCAATTTATATAATTACTAATAAATCTGTCCATGTTCAATAATTAAGAAATTTAAAAAAAAAATGTTATTGTTTATTTTTTTATTGAAATTTTAGCCGTGGGAATCCTCAGTGCGTTCGTCGATTGTCTTAAAAATTTATGTGAGGTTGAAGTCGACGATGGTCACGATGACCTAAAGTTTATTCGTTTTTTTTTCGTTGTACGTGATTCCATTTTTTTGCTAAAATTAATACAACGGATTTTCCATACAAAACATAAAAATAAACGTAATTTTCAACCACACAAAATGGTTTTATCTGAATGTAATTCTTTAGAATTATCTATTTCATAACCATAATAAATTCTTATAAATAAAATTTCTGAAACTTTTAATTTTCTGTTACTTTTTAAAATTAATTTACTTCTTTTCAGGACTATATAATAAATTATAAATGAATATAAGTTAATTCAAATTTTAGTCACAAGTTTAATTTGTATATGGACTTTTTTTATTTTGAAATTGAAAATATTATATAATCCGCGAGGGGCCATAATGAACCTTTGGGGGGGCGCATTTGGCCCGCGGGCCTAAATTTGAATTTGAATTCAAACCTTGATTTGGATTTTTCAACGTTTATTTTACATTTGCATATCAATTGTTCAGTTAACTTAAGTGTGACTTACCCATATTCACTTCACCTTGAAGGAATTCCAACTGATTAAAAATACGAAGGCACAAGTTCGAAACAAACAAATTGGAGCAAATAATGTTCAAACGCAGTATTCCTTTATAATTATATAGAAAAATGAGTTCCATAAACATAATATACCTGATAAAATATCTAATCGTTACTTGTCAGTTACCTAATGAGCAGCTAATAACATTCAAATTTAACGAACTTCAGTTAAAACTAGAAAAAAAATGGACACATTGTGTATTCAAAGTTTAAACTAATATAAATATTATTTAATATTTCGAATTCATGAATTTTATATAAAAATATTATATTTTATATACTTATTAGAAGTCTAACTATTTTTAAATCAATTTATAAAAATTATATTAGTACACAAAATAAAGTTACACAACCCGAATTGATGATCAAATCTATTCCTTAAATAAAATAAAAGATTTTAAACTATTAAGTTATGGTAATAAAGACTAAGAAATTATGGATTCTAATTGTTTTTGTAATGCTGTCAGAAGCTATGATTATAATCTGGATTGGCAGAAGTTACGCTAGAAACACCACCAATTTAGTGCGAAAGTTGCCCCAATTACAATGCAAATATTGTAATCGTATTCCATTTCCGTCTATAAACCTAGACCATGAAAATAGTATTTTTAGAAATAGTTTCAAGGAAAAATTCTTATCAAAATTCTACCCCCATTTCTACTGAAGTTCATTCTTCATTTCGCTTAAAAATAATTTATCAACAAAATGCAACAATGCAAATGTTGTGTTACATTTTTGTTAATTCGCATAATGACAGCTGTCATCTTATGTCAAATCTAGGAACTAAAAGCAAATGTGTTGGGTCGCATCTTCAACCTTTCTGTCACTAAAAATTGGGTCGAGTTACATTTTTTGTTAATTTGAAAAATGACAGCTGTCACCTTATGTCAAATCTAGGAACTATAAACGAATGTGTAGTGTCGCACTTACAATTATAAATAAAATTTATAGTTTTGAATTACGATTTAACAATATTATCAATTTACAAATAATATAAGACTAATACTAAGACGGAATAAGATTATTTTGAAAGTCTAACTTAAAAATAATTTATTAAGAAAATGCATCAATTATGAGACGAATGTCTTAAATATTAAATGCTTTGGTGACTTGTAAATCAGCGTTTTTCAACCTATGTGTCACTAAAAATTGGATCGAGTTACATTTTTGTTAATTCTCACATGACAGCTGTCACCTTATGTCAAATTTAGGAACTAAAAATGAATGTGTTGTGTCGCACTTACAATTATAAATAAAATTTATAATTTTGAATTACGATTTAACAATTTGCAAATAATATAAGACTAAGAGTAAATAAGATTATTTTGAAAGTCTCTAAGTTTTTCTACACTTTTCAAATTCATTTGAGCAAAAATAAGAAACAAGAACTATAAAACAATTAAGTCGAAATTTTTAAAAAATAATAAAATATAAAAATTGAAATATTTTTTTTTGCTCGTTTTTAATCTAGACTTATTTTAACCATGTACAAGGCCATTTCCACTTACCGTATGAAATTTATGTCGCCGTGTTGAAATAAACCTGATGTTGTTATAAATGTCACATTCATTTTTCTAAAAGTATTGCCAAATCGAATTGATATACTCCCCCCGTGCAAATTTTCGGTGACTAATTGAAAGTGTTGTCCACTTCGCCTCTACCAAGACATATCTGGTTTATTTATCCATTAACATTAACCATAATCCATTGCGAAACTGTGAGAACAACATTAAAAAAAAAATCAGTTCATTGTTCCAAAAATATAGATCGTGGGTTTGCTCTTGTTTCCTTTTGTATCAAATTATTCATTATTTCTTTTAATGCATTTTATACCGTTTTGGAGAAGCAAACAGTTTTAAGTTTTAGTTACAGATTAAATCAGAAAAATTAGCTAAAGTTATGCAATGTGCGTTCTTTATTTTTATTTTATTGACGGTGGGATGTAATAAATATGCATTGCTTTTAAATTAAATATATTACAATTCTCTTTACGTGGTTTTACGTACGAAGGTGGATTTTCCGTAAACCTGGCGGTTTTGGTTAAAAACAGTGACAAAATGTAGAAAGTGTGTGTTTGTTAGTGATATCACACATATAAATCCATTATATAAGTAGGGAAACGGACCGCAAGTACTAATAGGGAATTCACATTACTTATAGGAAAAGTATTTTTTTCGCAACGGAAAATACAAAATTTTGCATTTTTTACATCTGACGTATTTTCTTATTCAATTAGATTTCATAATTTGATTCGATAAACCTAAATACTTGAAGTGTTATATAATCCAGATTCCTAAAAAGATGTATTAAATAAATTACTTTTACAAATGATTTAAACATTTCAAGTTTATCTTAAAATATATAAACTGAATTTTAAAAAAATCTATAAATTAGTAAAATTTATAAATTTTCTTTATGTTAATTAATTTTTTGGTATGGAAATAAAAAAAATATTTCAATGATCTGAGGGTATGTTGAGGAGTAGAATTCCCTAAAGAATAATAACATCTTGAGTCTGCAAATGCCGATACTTGGAAGATGGCAGGTAGGAATCTGGCCCGAGCTTAATTATGTAAGAGAATTACCGGAGCGAAGAACAGGTTACATGAAGATTTTTAGTTTCGGTTATTTGATGTAAGTACCACGAAATCCGGCGATCTTGCAATTTTCTGTCCTCATACCATCATCCACCTATAAAAAGTACAATAACAACAACAACAACAACGTACAGCGTTTATACCGGAAAAAATGAACAAAAAAAAAACAATAATAACACATAAAAAAGTAATATGAAACAATTGTGTAATTATTAATAAAATGATATAAGCGACCTTGGTTTTATTGGTGGAAGAACGGAAATCATAAAGACGGATCGATTGACTTTTTACTTTAATTGAATATGGAATGTCAGTTCAGAAATTAAATTCGGTCTCAAGGTGTTGAAGCCAAAGGATGAAACAATTACTTTTGTTGTTGTCTGTATTGTTATAAATTTTTATATAATATTTAAGAATAATAAAAAATAATATAAATAAATAATTCATTACTTGTTTTTTTTGTTTTAATGTAGTAATCAATATATCTTAGTTTCTTACTGTTATAAAGATTAATGCAAGAAACTAATTTTTGAATTTTAAATTTTTTAAATTTTTAACCAAGTTAAAAATATAATTTTACACAAATTGTATTTTTATATGTATTTTACATCTTACCATATAATATACAATAATTAATTTATTACAATAAAAAAATAGCATAAATTATTACAAAATGTAAATGTGATGTATGCAACACAACTTACATTCATTAGTGCTATGTAAATTTTTCATCAATTTCATAAATTTTAACAAAACACAGATATTTTATGAATTAATTACAATAATTACATTTACAATCTAAAATTA
Organism: Nicrophorus investigator; assembly: GCA_963457615.1. Lineage (NCBI taxonomy): Eukaryota > Metazoa > Arthropoda > Insecta > Coleoptera > Silphidae > Nicrophorus > Nicrophorus investigator. The sequence continues at coordinate 25,136,104 of OY735143.1, forward strand.
ATTTTATTGTTCTTGATTATATAACATTTTCAAAGAATAATTTATGTAATGAAAATCCAAAAATCTAAACATAATTTATAAATTGTAAGTGTAATTTACAAATAGTAATCAATTACTTATCACTATTTTTTTAATTTTTTTTGTAGATAAAACTATATCAGAAATTATTGATAATCGAATTTAATAAATATTGTGGAATATTATGTAATATATAAATTTCTAAAATAAAAAATATACTTTATTTCTTCTCTTAGATTTTCTTAAATATACTTTAATATAATTTAGTTTTTATTTTTGTCTAAAAAGAAGAAAAAAAATTATAGTTTAAGTTTTTTAAGTCCCAACCACATTCCACCTTCTACAGCCATATTGAAATTCTTTTTACTAAGGACTATAGGAATAACAGACTTCTTCACAGGAACGATTTCAAAATGCTTAAGAATATGGTAAATCAACATCTTGGTTTCCATCAAAGCAAATCTGGATCCTGCAAATTATGATTATGATTTCAATTGATAAAAATGATCATTCTTACCGATGCAATTTCTGGGACCGATTCCAAAAGTTAGGAAAGAAGCCGGATCGATTTTGCTCTTGTTTTCATCGCTGAATCTTTCAGGATCGAAACGTTCTGGGTCCTCGAAAAGATTGGGATCTCTTTGCAGCGCGTAAGTGGGGAACCAAATTGTGGATCCTTTTTCTAGGGTTAAAGGTTTCTCGCCTGGTCTCTCCGCAGGAATGGTGTATTCTTTACCTTTCATTCTTAAAATTCTTGTAGATTCGTTCAAAGAACGTCGTAAAGCTTTCTTGTAGCAAACTAGTTTTGAATGTGTCTCCGAAGAAGAATAAAGGTTTGTTATGCTTCACACCCTTATTTTTCCAATGATTTTGAGGTTTGATTACATAAACGTAAATCAAAACGGAGAGGACCGCTACACACAATCCTATCGTAATCATAGTTACGACTCGACTAAACGAAACTTGCTTCAGTTCAATTCTAATGCAGTATCAAAGCCTTACATTTGAAACAACTTTGAAAAAATCGTTACAACATAATGTATGTAAACAAATATTTGTTCATCAATCTGTGTTGGTGGATATTTTTAGCACAGATAACTGTACTATCTGTTGATGCAAATTAAGTTAATAACAAATAAAAAAAATTACTTTATAAAAACAAAAATGATCGTTCTAAATTAAGAAATAATAACATTTTATTTAAAATTATAAATCTTATAAACAAAAAGTATTGAGTATAAAAATAGTTAAGGTTGTCATGGAAATATTGTTGCATTTGACAAATGACAGTTCCAAATGACATTTACAGTTGTTACATAAATTTTAGTTATTGTTTTGGTAATTAAATTATTAATTAGAGCAATAAAAAAATATAATTTAATATCAATATAGATTAAATATAATCTTATATAGAAATGGATTAAAAAAAGTTAGATAATATATCGGCTTTAAATGCTTGAATTAATTGAGTTAAAAATTATCTGATAATATTTTTCTAAACAAAAAATAATACTTGTAATTAATATTAATAGCAAAATATAATTAAAAATTCACAGACTGTAGCAAACTAACTCTTCATTCTGAATCAAATAATATTTAAGTTGCATAATGGGTAATAATAGAACTGAACGTGACATAATAACAAATCATTACGGAAATGGCATTGAAATTCTACACACGCAAGACGCACATTACTAAACTGTACATCTGTTCTACGTCGCTCATATAGAAATATGCAGAACGTAAATATTTACAAAAAAAAAAACTTATTATTGGAAATCATCACTGATTTTTTAGAAAAAAATATTATAATGGAATGAATGTAATAATTTTATTTAATTATACAAAGTTTCTTTATTTCCATAAAATATTTATGCCTCAATTTTTTTCAGTCCCAACCACATACCACCTTCTGCAGTCATATTGAAGTGCTTCTTACTGAGCACCACAGGAATGACTGACTTCTCCACAGGCACGATTTCAAAGTTCTTAAGAATTTGATAAATCAAAATTTTGGTTTCCATTAAAGCAAATCTGGATCCTGTAAATGAATGATTATGATGATTTTTATTTCAATTATAATTGATAAAAATGATCGTTCTTACCAATGCAATTTCTTGGACCGATTCCAAAAGTTATGAAAGAAGCCGGATCGATTTTGCTCTTGTTTTCATCGCTGAATCTTTCAGGATCGAAACGTTCTGGGTCCTCGAAAAGATTGGGATCTCTTTGCAGCGCGTAAGTGGGGAACCAAATTGTGGATCCTTTTTCTAGGGTTAAAGGTTTCTCGCCTGGTCTCTCCGCAGGAATGGTATATTCTTTAACGCAAATTCTGTCAGTTGCTGGTGTTGGTGGCCATTTCCTCAGCGTTTCTAAATAGAAGAATTGCATTAAAAATATGTTGATTTTTTAATTTTATTTATTTCAATTACCTGTAATGATCATGTCCAAATACTTCATCTTCATTAAAGCTTCGTAAGTGACTTTTCCATTGCATATCTCATCGGTTTCCATAATGTCTTCTCGCAATTTTGCTTGAATATCGGGGTTGATAGCTAACTCGTATGCTACGTAACACATGAGAGTGGATGAGGTATCAAATCCTGCCACGAAGAATATTAAAGCTTGAGCGATAATGTCTACATCAGTGATCTTCATTTGCTTATTATTACTGACTTTACTAACTTCTTCAGTTGCTGCGAATCCTTCAGGAGCTTCGACTTTCTCATCTTGCATGTTTCCTTTCCTAGCTTCCATCAGCAAATGGATCATATCCGGCCTAACAATGCCTTGCTCTTCGCGCATCTTAATCGAATCCTTAATAACCTTTCCAAAGAAGTTACCCGCTGATTCTGGGATGATCTTGATCTTCAGCAGCTTCGTAAGCGTCGGGCTAATTTGATACATGAAGAATTTCAATGCTGCGAGGCCACTGAAATCCGTAGCAATCAGACCATGTTTGTAGAACTCGTTGTCTTTATCACGCAACGAATCGCACTTGATACCAAAAGCCGAAGTCGCTATAACATCGTTGGTATAACGCGTGAAGATGTCTTTCATCTCAACAGTTGTAACCTCCTCCTTCTGCTCTTTGTAGTAATCCGCAAATTGTTCAGCGCACTCAGTTAGCAAATTAAACATCATCTTCATTTTGCTGCTCGTGAAAGATGGACTTAAGGTGGTACGCATATTCCTCCACTTCTCCCCTAAAAACGAAAATAGATTTAGACTAAATAGTTTTAATTACTTATTAATTACCATTGCTTGCGAACAGATTCTTGCTCCACAAAGGATCAATTTCTTCATTTGAAAATCCCGGATGATCATGAAAATGATCGAAATCTTTGATACCGATTCTCTTGATCAAATCCAGATCTTTGATCATCAATATCGGAGTCGTAAACTGATACCATCCTATATACCTTTAAAAACAAATAAAATATAACGTTGTCATAGAAATATTATCACATTTTCCAAATAAAATCTGAAAATAGTATTGAAGCAATAAATTACCTTTCATTTTTGAAGCTGTTGTAGATTCGTTCAACGAACGACGTGAAGCTTTCTTGTAGCAAACTAGTTTTGAATGTGTCTCCGAAGAAGAATAAAGGTTTGTTATGCTTCACACCCTTATTTTTCCAATGATTTTGAGGTTTGATTACATAAACGTAAATCAAAACGGAGAGGACCGCAACAAACAATCCTATCGTAATCATAGTTACAACTAGACTAAATTAACTGCTACAAACTCATTTAATACAAGGACAATAATCTCAGTTAAGGTCACGCTATAATAAGCGACACGATAAGAATATAAAAATAATCAGAATACACAAATTATTATGACAACATAATAAGTGTAATTAGTAAACAAGCAAAAATCTGATGGTCACTCTTATTTTTCTGTACGAGTATTTTTAACTCAAATAATTATGGTAAACATAATTAATAACAAATTTTAAAAAATTACATCAACAAAAATCGTTTTTAATATACGAAAATAAAATTAAATCAATGTAATCATTTAATAACAAAATAGTTTTAATCTTATTGAAAAGTAGTAGTTTTAGATAAGATAAATATCGATTTTAAACACTTCAATTATTTGATGACTTGAGGATTTTAACTGTTTGATTCTAATAAATGTAGATAAAATTTCCTGAAACAAAAAGAATAGTTTAATTATTACGCAGTCATCAATTATTATCTATTATATTTATTTTCAGCTTTAATAAGATAATAAATGAAACAAAAAATATATTTAATAACTCGCAATTAAATAAACGCAATAAGTTTTGGATTGCATAATTGATAAATATAAAATTTAATAATTTAAATATTGAGGAAATAACATTGAAACTCCACACGTACAAAGTGCGTATTTATATTTTTGTTGTAATAAAAACATATTTTTTATTGACAATTTTATAATTTAAAATTTAAGTTTAAGTAATAATTATACTTAAGAAATTAATTAATTTCATAATTGTCTTTTTATTTCAACAAAATTCTAAGAAAAATAACAAAAATAATATAATTTACAAATGTTGTTAATTGTAACTATAATTGTAATTAATTTAAATGTATATTACTCTTTTGTACATTGCGTCAATTACTGTAAAATGTTTTCGTGGGAATAATTTAATCATGATTTTAATTTGCAACAATAAAAAAATTAGATATAATTATTTATAACTCATATTCATTGCAATTAATTGAGCACTTCGGATTTGTTATTTTTTAATGAATGATTTTTAAGCAATATCAGAATTATTATGATGCAATTTGATAACAACATCTGACGTAAACTGAATTGATAGAAATATTTGATTTTACTATTTGTAAATATTAAATTATATAATTGATCGTTTTTCTAAACCCAACCACATTCCACCCTCAGCGGTCATATTAAAATGTTTCTTGCTCAAAACCACTGGGATGACCGATCTCTCGATTGGTACAATTTTGAAGTACTTCAGGATGAAGTACACGATTATTTTATTCTCCATCAAGGCGAATCTGGATCCTGCACAAGTTACAGATTAGGTTTAATTGAAGTTTAAATTCTTGATGTTTGTTACCAATGCAATTTCTGGGTCCAACTCCGAAAGGCACGAACGTTCCTGATTGTATTTTATGCTTGTTCTCATCGCTGAACCTTTCTGGGTCAAATTTCGTTGGATCCGGATGGTATTGCGGATCCATGTGAAGACCGTAAATGGGAAACCAAATCGTCGTTCCTTTCTCGATTATCACATCCTTTTCTCCTGGTCTTGTAGCTGGGATCATGTAATTCTTCGTGCAAACTCTATCAGTTGTTGGTGTTGGAGGCCACTTTCTTAACGTTTCTATCAATTTATCAGATTTATAAAGAAATTAAATTTTAGCGAAAGTGAATGGATTACCGGAGACGACCATGTCGAGGTACTTCATTTTCACCAATTCGTCGTAAGTCAATTTTCCGTTGCAGAGTTTGTCGGTTTCATAAATTTCTTCATATAATCTCTGCTGAACTTCTTGGTCCACGGCGAGTTCATAGGCGAGATAAGTCATGAGGGTTGAGGAGCTATCGAAACCTGCGATGAAGAATATTATGGCTTGCGCCACAATATCATCATCAGTGATGATAGTTTTCTTAGAAGCGTCGTGGTAAGCAGCTTCTTGGGCTGTGGCGAAACTTTCCGAGTTGCTATTCGAGGAATCATCGCTCAATTTACCCTTCTTAGCTTCCATTAGCATGTGAAGGATATCAGGTCGAATTATTTGTTGCTCTTCACGCAACTTAATGGAATCTTCGACTATTTTCTTAAAGAATTTACCGGCCTCTTTAGAAATAATTGTAATATTAAATAACTGAAATAAATGTGTTAATAAGGTTACTTAAATTCGATTATAATCACCTTGGTGAGAATCGGGCTTATTTTATAGAAGAAAAATCGAAGTCCTTTAAACCCACTGAAATCTGTAATCTCCAAACCTCTTTTGTAGAAGCCATTTTCAGGATCTTTCAGCGAGTTGCAGTTAACACCGAAAGCCGCGCTCGCTATAACGTCGTTCGTGAACCTGGTGAAAACATCTTTCATCTCAACAGTGACAATCTTTTCATTTTTCTCCAGATAATATTCGACGAAATTCTCTGCGCATTCGACCATCAAATGGAAGATCATCTTCATTTTGCTTCCAGTGAAGGAAGGACTGAGCGCCGGTCGCATTTCTCTCCATTTTTGACCTTCAAATGAATTGCATTTATTATAATTTATAGCGCGCGTGCAATCACAACAACTTATGAATATCAATAATAGTTGACGTAATTCACTGTTTACCCTTATTGGAAAATAGATTTTTGCTCCAAAGCGGATCGATTTCTTCGGTGCTGAAGCTCGGATGATCGGTGAAGTAATCGAAATCTTTAATACCAATTTGCTTGATGAGATCTAAATCTCTGATCATCAGTATCGGCGACATGAATTGGTACCATCCGAAGTAGCTAATCTCCATCGGAATTGAAAGTTTTTTTTTAAACACGATTAAAAAAATAGGATTTTTACCTACCGTTCATTACTGAATTGATTATATAATTTCGTTGTTAATGCGGCAAAAGATTCTTTTCGCATGACATTATCAAGGGTATCACCGAAAATCGGGACCGGTTTATTATGCTTGATTCCTTTGTTCTTCCAGAACTTGTGAGGTTTTAGAATTTTATCGAACCACAAATAAACAACTAGAGCTAAAACGCAAACCCAAACTAACAGAGCCATGGTTTCTAATTAACTAATGTTTTTATTCAACGTGCGCTTTACTTTACAAGCAGATAACGAATGACAAAGTTCATTGCGGAAGAAAATTGTTTATTTAATTATTCCTAAGCGCGAAACCAACGCAGAATCCCCCCTTCGGCGTCAGCAGAAATTTTTTCGGATTCATCTCGATCTTGGTAACAGTCTTCTCTATGGCCTCTATCTTGAAGGATTTAAGAGCGACGGCGAAGAACATCTTTACTTCCATCAGAGCGAACCTCGACCCGATGCAGTTCCTCGGCCCAGACCCGAACGGTAAATAGGTGTAAGAGTTAATCTTTCCTTTATTATCATCCGAAAACCTTTCGGGATCGAACTTGTGCGCGTTCGGGTAATACTTCTCATCGTAATGGATACCAATAGTCGGTATTATAATGCCGTTTTCTTTGTTCACCTGCAAATCGTGTTCTTCGGGTCTTTCAGCTTTCAGCACGAATGGAACCGTACATCTTCTGTTAAGCACTGGGACTGGAGGCCATTTCCTTAAAGTTTCTGTTAATAAATAAATAATTAATTTCAATAAATGAATAGAAGTAAATATAAATGACCTGATACGACCATATCTAAATATTTCAATGTAGACAGTTTGTTGTAATCAATCGCTCCAGCAGCATCTATTTCCTTTATTAATTTATCTTGAATATCCGGATTCAAAGCTAATTCCAAAGCCATGAAACTTATAGTGTTCGAGACTGGTTCGAATCCAGCAAAGAAAAATATCATGGCTTGAGCAACGATATCGTTGTTTGTCAACATTTTCGATTCTTTCATATAATGCTCTTCGACGGTTGCGAATCCAGTGTTATCATCTTTAACATTCTCTTGGTATTCTAGGTTCCCCTTTTTGGCCATCATCAACAATTGTATCATGTCAGGACGAAAGATGTTACTTCTCTCGCGGGCAGCTAAAGATTCCTTAATTATCCTCCCGAATTTTTTGTTCGTATCATTAGAAAACACGGTGATATTCAGCAACTGAAAGTAAATAATTAAAATTATTGCATTAACGCACAGAAAAAAAAAACTAACTTTCATCAATTTGGGAATATTGCTGTAGCCGAAAAATTTCAAGATCCTCATGTAATTCAAGTTCACCATGCTTATGCCCAAAGAATAAATCTCGTTGTTCTTCTCTTTCAGCGAATTGCATTCAATGCCGTAAGCGCAACTAGCTATGATATCATTGGTGTACCTCGTGGATAAATCTTTCATGTCTACGGCGAATTTCGATTTTCTGTTTTTGCTCAAATAATCGAAGAAATTATGGGACATCTGCAGCATCAAATTGCTCATCTCCTTCATTTTGCTGCCGGTAAAGGCGGGACTCAAAGTTGACCTCATCGTCTTCCAATCGTCGTTGTGCAAAAACAATAAACTGTTGCCCAGCAACGGATCCATGTCTTTGTTGATGATGTCGATGCGATTGACGAAGTTGCTGAATTGTTTTACGAGAACCTGCTTGATTAAGTCCGGGTCTTTGATCACGAGTATAGGTCTATTGAATTGATGACTCCCGTGATACCTTTAACAAATTTCAAATTTACCCCTTTCGTACTTATTCTTGCGAAACTTACCTTGTGCCAGGACATTCTTTGTATGCGCGTTTTACCCATTCTATCAGCGATATTTGCCTGAAGACGACTGGTGCTTGCTTTCCGAATACGGGAATACCTTTAACGTTCGGCACTCCTCTTTCATTCCAGTAATTCAAGGGTTTAACGAATTTTAAGTAAAATAGTGTAGCGAGTGCTACAAGCGTTAGCACATACGGTAACATCTTGCTGTTGATGCTCGGAAAGTACTGACGTCTTGACGCATCTTTCTTGCACGGTTGAACGTGTTATCAGCTGTTATTTAAAAATAATGATATACATACATAATGATAAATATATTTTTAGATTACATTTCTTGCAACATAAAATGAACCACAGTCTTATTTTCCAATTATATATTTTTATTTATATTTCATATTATCATTAAATTATAACGCAAAACAATACATTCTTATAACTCATAATAAATAATCTGAGATTATTGCATAATTGCAAAACTTTGACGTCAAGAGCATATTTCGATTTCGTAACCCAAACTACATCGTTATATCTCGTGCTAAATATTTTGGAATTTATTATCTACTAATAATAATACGGATGTTTTTGTTTTTGAATAGCATGAAACCAATTGATATTTTAAACAAAATAATTATGTATGTCTAAGTGTGAATCCGACCCAAAACCCTCCAATCGGTTTCATCGGTAATTCAGTAGGTGAAAGTTTGATGGGGCTTGCAGTTTTCTCTATGGTTTCAATCCTGAAGTATTTAAGAGCGACTGCAAAGAACATCTTTATTTCCAGAAGGGCAAACCTCGAGCCAATGCAATTCCTCGGCCCGATCCCGAAAGGTAAATATGTATACTTGTCTATCTTCTCTTTATTTTCATCCGAAAATCTTTCAGGATCGAAACGCTCCGGATTTGGAAAATACTTTTCATCATGTTGTATACTAATTATGGGAATCAAAATTCCAATCCCTTTGTCAATATATAAATCGGATTCTTCGGGTCTTTCAGCTTTTAACACAAAAGGCACTGAACACGTCCTATGCAAGAAGGCAGCAGCCGGCCATTTCCTGAGCGTTTCTATGCAAAAATATATAATACGTTTATGATTCATGAGGTTTTATCAATATTATAATTATACCTGATACGACCATATCCAAGTAAGTCATCGATAAGATTTTATTGTAATCTATATCTCCGAATCGCTCAATCTCTTCGCAAAGTTTCTCTTGAATGCCCGGATTCAAAGCTAGTTCCAAAGCCATGAAACTTATAATTGTGGACACCGGTTCGAATCCGGCTAAGAAAAACACCAAGGCTTGAGCTACAATATCGTTATCTGTTAACATCTTGCTTCCCTCGGTGTAATGCTCCTTAACAGTGGCAAATCCAGTATCGTCATCTTTGATGCTCTCTTCATATTTTAAATTACCCTTTTTGGCCATCATCAGCAATTGGATCATATCTGGTCGAACTATGTTTCCCCTTTCACGAGCAGCCAAAGATTCTTTAATGATACAACTGAAGTTAGAATGCACGCTTTTCGGTAATATTTTGATATTCATCACCTGAAAATGAAGCACCTCATTAGATAAAGATAATAATTATTATTATGTCTTTGAACTGACGTGCATTAATTTTGGTGCAATACTAAAACCAATGAACTTCAACACTCTAGCGTTATCAAGACCGGTAATCTGTTTCCCCAATTTGTAAATATCGTTATTTTTATCCTTCAACGAGTTACATTCAATTCCGTAGGCGCAACTCGCTATAATATCGTTCGTGAACCTCGTCGACAGATCTTTCATGTCGACGGCGAATCTGGACTTTCTATTCTTGCTCAGATATTGAAAAAAGTTATGCGACAATTTCAGCATCAGCTCGGTCATCTCCCTCATTTTGCTACCGGTGAACGCAGCGCTCAAAGTAGACCTCATGGTCTTCCACTCTTGGTTTTGCAGAAACAATAAGCTGTTTCCTAATAAAGGATCCATGTCTTTGGTGATGACATCGATTCTGTTAACGAAATTCCCGAAATCTTTCACCATTATCTGTTTGATTAATGATGAGTCTTTGATAACTAGAACCGGTCTGTTGAATTGATGACTTCCATGGTACCTAATGGTAAATTGAGTTAATTAAATAAAATAAAATAGCTTAAAACTAACCTTGAGCCAGGACATTCTTTATAAGCCCGTTTCATCCATTCAATAATAGATATTTTCCTGAAAACCAACGCTGCTTGCTTCCCGAAAACAGGAATTCCCTTAACGTTCGGTACGCCTCTGTCATTCCAGTAATTTAAGGGTTTCACGAACTTTATGTAGAAGAGAATAGCGAAAACCACGAAGCTTAAAAAGTATAGTAACATTTTCCAGCTGCTGCAGAGCACAAACTGAACAAAATCTTGACCTTGGTATCATTTATCAAATAAAAAACAACTAAACGAATTGATAAGACTATATATTAAAAAATATTGATTATAATTTTCGAGGTTTCAATCCCACCCAGAATCCTCCTTCCGGCTGCAACTTGAACGAACCCTTCGCTATGACAATAGGTGCACACGTCCTCTCCGTCACCACTAAATCATATTTGGAAAGTAGATGGACGAAAAGAACTTTTATCTCCAAAAGAGCGAAACGTGATCCTAAAATAGAAATTATTAAAATTGTTGTTCAAAACTAATTCGTAAAGAAAAATACCGATACAGCCCCTGGGACCTAATCCAAAAGGCATGTATGTGTAAGGAATGATATTGCTCTTGTTTTCATCCGAAAATCTCTCTGGGTCGAATTTTTCCGGTTCCGGGAAGTACTTTTCATCTCGTTGCAAACCAATTATGGGAATGGAAATGTTTTCCCCCTTTTTTACTTCATAACTCTTTCCGTTTCCTTTAATAGTTATGTCTTTAGTGCATTGTCGATCTGTAATAGGCCCAGGTGGCCATTTCCTCAAAGTTTCTACAATTATAAACAACAAATTAAGAAACAAACTGATGTGGTAACTTTTGTACAATATTACCAGACACAACCATATCCAAATATTTCATTTTCATGACCGCTTCATACGACGGTACTCCTTCGCAACTTTCCATAACCGCATCGATCTCAGCATGCAATTTATCTTGCAGACCCACGTGTATTGCTAATTCGAGGGTCATAAAACTTATTATAACTGAAGACGTTTCGAAACCAGCTATGAAGAAGACGAAGGCTTGAGCCGCAATCTCTTCATCCGATATGTATCTTTGCACCACTTCCCTCTTCCCAATATCAGATTCCTGTATAACAGCAAAACCATCATCGATTTGACCATCAGTATTATCCTCGTGCTTCAACAGTCCTTTCCTCGCCTCCATCAAAAGATGAATCATATCAGGTCGAACAACGTTATTCTCGATCCTGTACTTCAACCCTTCTTTTATTGTGTTAATAAAAAATGAAGAGATAGCTTTATCCACCAATTGGATTCCGAAAAATTTGAAGAGTTTAGGAAACGCGCTGAACAACATGAACTTCACCAATCTAATTATTGTGTAATTTGACGCCTCTTTGCCCGTCGTGTAAAACGCGTTCTCTTTGTCTTTGATCGAATCGCATTGAACTCCAAAAGCGCAAGTGGCGATCACGTCGTTGGCAAATCTAGAAGAAACATCCCTAATATCAATTTCTTGTAAATCACCATTATCAAAATGACTAGTTAATTGTTGGGCGCAATCGGAGATCAACAAGAACATAGCCCTCATTTTGCTTCTTGTAAAAGCCGGACTCAAAGTCGCCCTCATCTGCTTCCAATCATCTCCATTCAATTGCAGCAGATTCTTCGAAAACAGAGGATTAACATCAGCCGTATCCGGTTGATGTCTGTGATCGGTGAAATGGTCGAAATCCGCTACCAAAACTTGCTTAATTATATCCAAATCCCTGATGACCAAAGACGGCATAACGAAATTGTGGATTCCATTGAAACTGCAATAATGTTAATCTTTATTAAAATTAAAATTAAATTAATTATTTAATTACCTTTCATTGGGAAACTCCCTGTAATGATCTATGAAGTTATCGATGAAGGTAACTTTTCCGAACGTGGCTTTCCACAGATTTCCAAATATCGGTACTGCATTTTTACTGTAGATAACGTCCCTTTCTTTCCAATACAGCAGAGGTTTATATAAATATTTGTATATTATTAATAATGACACGACAATTATTAACGTAATCGGGAGCAGCATTTTATAAATAACACAATTAATTTTATTAAACGATATTATTTTTTAATTGCGTTCAAAATATGTTTACAAAAATATTGACCGACTGATATTGCGGTTCGCTCAATACTGATTTAATCTTATCGAGCAAAGTTTTTCAAATCACAATGCGATATATAATTTAATTTACGTGATAATGAATGATCAATAAAATTTATAAAAATTAGTGCATTAGACACAAAATTAATATTTTTTTCCAATAATTTTATTTATCAATTAAATAATTAAATGAGAATACAATTTTATTTGTTTATTGTTGACGTTTTTTCATTCCAATCCAGTATCCACCTTCGGGTTGCATCCTTATAGTTTTTTTGGATAATTTTAAAGGGACTGCAGTTTTCTTGGTCACCACCAAATCGAATTTGGAAAGTAAATGAATGAACATCAATTTGATTTCCATCAAAGCGAAGCGTGATCCTAAAATTATTTAAATATTAATGTTTGTAGTGTATTTTTTTTATATGAAAAATTACCAATGCAAGCTCTAGGTCCAACTCCGAAAGGTAAGTATGAGTAAGGTATGATATTTTTCTTGTTTTCATCGGAAAATCTTTCGGGATCAAATTTATCTGGATCGGGGAAGTAACGTGGATCCCTATGTAATCCAATGATGGGTATGGTGATGTTGTCTCCTTTCTGCAAAGTGTAACTAGTTCCTTTTCCTTTCAGCGTGTACTCTTTCGTGCATTCGCGATCTGTGATTGGAGCTGCAGGCCATTTCCTCAAAACCTCTAAAATTTAAACAGTTTAAGTAATTTATTTAATTAATTATCTTTTTAGTTACCAGAGACTACCATATCCAAATATTTCATTCCCATAACAGCTTCGTACGTGGGTTTTCCACTGTGTTCCTCCATGACATCGTCAATTTCCTTTTGCAGCTTTTCCTGAACATCAACGTTGATAACTAGTTCGTTGGCCATCAAACTTAAAATAACGGAGGAAGTTTCGAAACCGGCGAAGAAAAATATAAAAGCTTGAGCTGCAATATCGACTTCAGTGATTTCTCTCTGTACAATATCGCGTTTCCCAATTGAAGATTCCTCGATGACTGCAAAACCTTTATCCAGTTTATCGTCCTGATTATCTTCGTGCTTCAATTTTCCTTTCTTAGCTTCCATAAGCAGATGAAGCATATCGGGTCTTACAACACCGTTAGCTTCTCTATATTCCAAAGTCTCTTGAATAATGTTCATGAAAAAGTTGGAAGTTTCCTTCGGAAATACACTCCATTTAAAAAATTTGAACAGTTTGGGAAACAAGGTAAACAGCAAGAATTTATATAATCTGAAGCCCTCAAAATTCGTGGCGTCTTTACCCATCATGTAAAAATCGTTTTCTCTATCCTTAATCGAATCGCATTGGACGCCAAAAGCGCAAGTCGCGATTACATCATTGGTGAATCTAGTGAATAAGTCTTTCATATCGATTTCAGCTACTTCATCTGTGCGATCAACGAAATTCTCCGCAAATTGCTTTGCGCATTCCGAGATCATCACGAACATAGCCTTCATCTTACTTCCGGTAAAAGCGGGACTCAAAGTTGCTCTCATGTGCTTCCATTCATCGCCATTCAGTTGCATCAAATTCTTGAAGAAAAGTTCATCCACATCGTTTCCCAGTTGATGTCTGTGATCGGTGAAGTAATCGAAATCTTTAACGCAGATCTGCTTCAGCGTTTCCAAATCTCTGATCAGCAGCGAAGATTGATTGAAGTTGTAAATACCATTAAAGCTGGAAAATCATTATTTTTTATACAAAACCGGTTTATAGAATCATCAATAATAACCTTTCGTTTGGATACTCCTTGTACAATTCGATAAAATTATCGACCATACTTATTTTTTTGAACGTCGATTTCCAGGTATTTCCGAACAGCGGAATCAAATCTTTACTGCACAAAACGTTCCTTTCTTTCCAATACGAGAATGGTTTAAATGCATATTTGTATATTAACAAAGACAATAAAATCAACACAATTATAATCAAATAAATTGATATATGCATATTACAAAATATTGTATTATATCAAACAGCAACAAGCACGGTTTTAACACAAGTGAACAGAATTCTCGTCCAATTTTATAATGAATTAATAACTGTTATGATAATTTATTTATTTTCGTATTAAAGGTCAAATTAATTTTCAAGTTCGTGATTCACATTCTGTTATATACAACCAGCAACACATATTATAAATCTACAAAAATTTATCTCAATTGAAATAAATGTTAAAACATCAAATTTGTAGCACATACACAGCTTTTTCGAAATATTAACAAATCTTCAAGATTGTCTTAATGGTCATCAATTAAATTATACCAGTAAATTGAATATTTTTATTTATTAATATTTTTTATATAAGTTAATACATGATATTAGCAATAATTCTGTAGTTTTGGATACACTTACGTCTACTTCTTTTTATAAGAATTGTAAAGATAAAAGTGTTTTATTAAAAAAAAAACACTTAAATCTTAAAATTTTAATATTATTAATATAAGTTACTACATGAGATATGCTATAATTCTAAAAATGTGATTATATTATAATTTTAATACTGTTAAGTCAATTTATGTTGCTGTTTGCAACTGAGATTAATGAATTGTTGCAATTTATATTTTTCGCGGTTTGATTCCAACCCAAAATCCACCATCAGGTTGCATTTTCAGAGTGTCTTTGGACAATGTTATTGGGGAATTGGTTTTCTCGGTGACAATCAGATCGTATCTGGAGAGCAAGTAAATCATCATGACTTTGACTTCAAGCAAAGCGAAGCGTGAACCTGGAATGAAAAAAAAAATATAAGAAATTAATTTTGATTGAATTACCAATAAGATACCAATGCAAGCTCTTGGTCCAACGCCAAATGGCATGTAGGAGTATGGAACAATGCGTTTCTTGTTTTCATCGGAGAATCTTTCAGGATCAAACTTTTCAGGTTCCGGGAAGTACTGCTCGTCTCGATGCAACCCAATTATTGGGATGAAAACGATGTCACCTTTCACCAAAGTGCATATTTTCCCGTTACTTTCAAGCGAGTAGTCTTTGGTGCATTCGCGTTCCGTTATAAATACTGGAGGCCATTTCCTTAGAGATTCTGAAAATGTTATATTTAATTTATTGCGGTTTTCTTCAAGATTAAATTACCTGAAACGACCATATCCAAGTATTTCATGGAAGAAACAGCTTCGTAAGTGGGTTTTCCGTGACATTTCTCCATGATTCCATCGATTTCTTCCTGCAACTTATTTTGCACATCCACGTTAATCGCCAATTCGTTGGCGATGAAACATAAATTAATGGAAGAAGTCTCGAAGCCGGCGATCAAGAATATGAAGGCTTGAGCAACAATATCTTCATCTGTGATAATGGTACGAATAGTTTCCTTCTTCCTAGCTTCCATCAACAGATTGATGATGTCCGGTCTGACGATACTATTCTTCGATCTGTAATCCACAGATTCCTTAACTGCGTTTTCTAAAAACGAAGTTATCGACTTCGGTATGACTTCTATACCAAAAATGTTGCACAGCCTAGGAACCACATTAAATAGAACGGACTTAATCAATTTCTTCACATCCCCTCGTGACACCTCAATGCAAGTCATGTATAAACCGTTCTCTTTATCCTCAATAGAATCGCATTGAATACCCAAACCGCATTCAGCTGCAACGTCGTTTATATACCTAGTGAAAAGATCCCTAGGATTTGTTTCAACTTCTTCTCTTTCGTCTAATTTATCGG
This sequence comes from Nicrophorus investigator, assembly GCA_963457615.1. Classification (NCBI taxonomy): domain Eukaryota; kingdom Metazoa; phylum Arthropoda; class Insecta; order Coleoptera; family Silphidae; genus Nicrophorus; species Nicrophorus investigator. The sequence goes on from OY735143.1 coordinate 25,152,504, forward strand.
CTAATTTCTTAGCGCATTTGGAGATCAATTCGAACATCGTCTTCAGCTTGCTTCCGGTGAAAGCCGGACTCAGAATCGTCCTCATACTTTTCCAATTATCCCCGTTTAAACGGAGCAAATTTTTCGAGAAAACTGCATTGATGCTCACACCGTTGGATTGGTGCCTATGGTCCTTGAAATGTTCGAAATCTTTAATGCAGATTTTCTTGATCGCATCCAATTCTCTGACGAGCAAAGAGGGATGATTGTAGTTGTAAATTCCATTGCAACTGTAGCCAATAAAAAAAAACATACAATTAGTTTCCATGAATCATTCATTAATCGACGATTAATTAACCTTTCTTCGGGAAATTCCTCGTAGAGCTCGATGATGTTGTCCACGAAAGATAACTTGCTAGTAATCGATTTCCAGAAATTACCGAAAATCGGAATCGGCATGCTGTATGGGATGTTCTTGTCCTTCCAGTAATATAGCGGTTTTATAAGATGTATGTATATTACACGCAATGATATAAGAAATAATATTATCATTATTATTTCGAAATACATGATGGATCAATGCTCTTAATTGCTTTATTCCACCTCAAATAATGTAGGATTAAAAAGTCTGCGAAAACTAAAATCAATGATTCAAGGTCACAGTTTATTTTCACAAATATTTGTTTAAATCGTTTTATTTACGTTTAGTTTGATTATAAATGAGTTATTTTTTATTTATTTTACACAAAATATCAATTTATTACCAAATTTGGTTTAATCAAATAAATTTTCACTCGAATCTGTAACAATTTATGGCGTAACGGGTTTGGCTTTGGGATAGGTTATGACGTGTCACCGCCGGTGAATAACAAAAAATCGATAATTTACGTTAAAATTACAGATTTTATTATTTTTACATTAAATAACGTTAAGATAATTCATATTTCTTAATGAGCAAAACAATTTAATTCTGATTTTTAATATGCAAATTTTTATTTATGCAACTTAATCATCAAGCTTTAATCTTATTGTTGACGTTGTTTCATGCCAACCCAGAAGCCTCCTTCAGGTTGCATCCTAAACGTTTTACTGGATAATTTTAAAGGAACTGCAGTTTTCTTGGTCACCACCAAATCGAATTTGGAAAGTAAATGAATGAACATCAGTTTGATTTCCATCAAAGCGAAGCGTGATCCTAAAATTATTTGAATATTAATGTTTGTAGTGATTTTTTTTATATGAAAAATTACCAATGCAAGCTCTAGGTCCAACTCCAAAAGGTAAGTATGTGTAAGGTATGATATTTTTCTTGTTTTCATCGGAAAATCTTTCGGGATCAAATTTATCTGGATCGGGGAAGTAACGTGGATCTCTTTGCAATCCAATGATGGGTATGGTGATGTTGTCTCCTTTCTGCAAAGTGTAACTAGTTCCTTTTCCTTTCAGCGTGTACTCTTTCGTGCATTCGCGATCTGTGATTGGAGCTGCAGGCCATTTCCTCAAAACCTCTAAAATTTAAACAGTTCAACTAATTTCTTTAATTAATTATCTGCTTAGTTACCAGAGACTACCATATCCAAATATTTCATTCCCATAACAGCTTCGTACGTGGGTTTTCCACTGTGTTCCTCCATGACATCGTCAATTTCTTTTTGAAGCTTTTCCTGAACATCAACGTTGATAACTAGTTCGTTGGCCATCAAACTTAAAATAACGGAGGAAGTTTCAAAACCGGCGAAGAAAAATACAAAAGCTTGAGCAGCAATATCCACATCTGTGATCTCTTTTTGCACGATATCGCTTTTCCCTATTGAAGATTCCTCGATTACAGCGAAACCTTTATCCAGTTTATCGTCCTGATTATCTTCGTGCTTCAATTTTCCTTTCCTCGCTTCCATAAGCAGATGAAGCATATCGGGTCTTACAACACCGTTAGCTTTTCTATATTCCAAAGTCTCTTGAATAATATTCATAAAAAAGCTGTAAATTTCCTTCGGAAAGATTCTCCATTGAAAGAATTTGAACAGCTTGGGAAACGCGGTGAACAGGAAGAATTTATATAATCTGAAGCCCTCGAAATTCGTGGCGTCTTTACCCATCATGTAAAAATCGTTTTCTCTATTCTTAATAGAATCGCATTGGACGCCGAATGCGCAAGACGCGATTACATCATTGGTGAATCTAGTGAATAAATCTTTCATATCGATTTCAGCTACTTCATCTGTACGATCAACGAAATTCTCCGCAAATTGCTTTGCGCATTCCGAGATCATCACGAACATAGCCTTCATCTTACTTCCGGTAAAAGCGGGACTCAAAGTTGCCCTCATGTGCTTCCATTCATCTCCATTCAGTTGCCCCAAATTCTTAAAGAAAAGCTCATCCATTTCGCTTGCAGGTTGATGTCTGTGATCGGTGAAGTAATCGAAATCTTTAACGCAGATCTGCTTCACCGTTTCCAAATCTCTGATCAGCAACGAAGATTGATTGAAGTTGTAAATACCATTAAAGCTGGAAATCTTTAATTTTTATACAAAACCGGTTTATAGAATCATCAATAATTACCTTTCGTTTGGATACTCCTTGTACAATTCGATGAAATTATCGAGCATACTTATTTTCTTCAACGTCGATTTCCAGGTATTTCCGAACAGCGGAATCGCATCTTTACTGCACAAAACGTTCCTTTCTTTCCAATACGAAAATGGTTTAAATGCATATTTATATATTAGCAAAGCCAATAATATCAAAACAATTATAATCAAATAAATTGATATATGCATATTATCAATTAATTAAGACAGTTTGTATGATATCTGACAACAAACAGCAACGAGCGCGGTTAAAACGCAAATGATGAGATAACTCGTCACTTTTATACTTATAGTATAACGGTCTGATTCATTCCAAGTATGTGATTCATTTTCTGTTATATACTACCGTCAAAACATATTCCAAATCACATCAATTGCAAGATAATCTAAATTACTATAAGTGGATGAGATAAGTTTACGCCAATGATTAAGAACTTGTAAAATTAATTTTTGAACGCATTCCGAGATCAATACGAACATTGTACTTACTGTGAAAGCCGGACTTAAATTAGCCCTCATCTGCTTCAATTCTTCACCTTTTAACTCAATCAAATTTTTAAAGAATATCAACTCCAAATCTGAGCAATTTTCACATTCTTTTATCAGCAAAGATTGTTGATTGAAGTTGAAAACTGTAAAACGTTACCAAACATTGTGTAATATTACCTTTCGTTGGGAAATTGGTTGTAAAATTCAACAAAGTTATTTAAGAAACAAAATTTCTTCAACATCCAAGCGTTTCCAAATTTTGGATCTTTGCTGCACAAAATAATCCTTTCCTTCGAATACGACAATGATTTAACTTGATATATTAGCAATAACAATAGCAGAGATATTGTAAAGAACAAATATTAATCATACATCTCATAAAGAGAAAATATTGAAAGAAAACACTTTTAAATATAAAAAACTTTATTATTTTATCTAAATGTTTTTAATCGGTTATTTCAGTTGCATTATATTTCATTGCTTCGTTTTCAGCACGTCTGCAGTATTTTCTACTCGCACTGGTATTATAGTTGAGTCATGTTACAATAAGATTTAATAATTAATTTATTATTTATCAATTCGTTTAAAAATTACATTACATAGAAACAACAACAAAATTTTAATTTAAAAAAAAATATATATATTAAACTTCAACTTGATCGTCTGGATTAATTTTATTCCGATATTCCAAGCACAAAGTAAAAGTCTTTTCCTTGGTAACATGTTCTTCACTGTTGTCATATGGAGAGGCGAAAAATTCGTATTTTGATAGCAAATAAACGAAGAGGATTTTAGCTTGAATGAAAGCAAGTGTTGAACCTTTAAAAAAGAAGTAATATTAAAAAAATATATATATAATCGATTCAAACTTACCTAAACACGTTTTAAATCCTAGGCCGAAAGGATGATAGGTGTATGGTATAATTTCATCCCTTCTGTCTTCACTGAATCTCTCCGGGTCGAATTCTGTGGGATTGGGGAAATACTTTGGATCCCTGTGTAATCCGGCAATGGGTATGACGATGTGCTCTCCTTTCCAGAAAGCGCTATTATCTAATTCCATATTATTGGTGCAGACGGTGGTAGCAGCAGGAATGATGGGCCATTTCCTCAGCGTCTCCGAAACGACCATGTGAAGATATTCCATCATCATGATTTCCTCGCATCCCGGCGAACCGTCGCATTGCAGCAACAACGTTTGAATCTCGGCGTAAAGAACCTTCTGCACTTTTGGATTCATGGCTATTTCGTACGCCATGTAACTCAACAAATTTGTGCAGATTTCGAAGCTGTTCATATACAGCCTGAGAACGTGATCGGCCAAGTCCATTTTCATTCCTGATTCTAAAAAAAAAAACAAATATTGGTTAATTAAGATTTTGATTTATTTATTTCTATTTTCGAACCTCTTTGGGATTCGATCAAGAAATGTATATAATCGTGATCAACTTTCATCCCGTATTTCCGGGCCTCGACTACCGTTCTGATCGATTCCAAGACAATATCATTTTTCATTGTTAATCCAAGAACTTTGGAGACGTTCGGGAAAATCTGCGTAAAGAGGTTTTTGAGGCAACCTACATCGTTGTAATCGGACATCTCCGTTACAAGCAGGTAGAGCGGATTGAAAACGTACTTGAACGAGTCGTGACGTCTTCCCATGATGGAGTAGACGAGCACGTCGCAAGAAAACCTCGAAAACAAATCATTTGCATCAAAATGTTTATTGCCGCAATATTCGATGCGTTCGAAAATGTTTGCAACGCATATTTTGATTTGATTGAAATGCGCGGGAAGGTGTTTTAGGAAAAACAAGTGATTAGACGTTCTCAGGCTTTTTGCGTGAAGATAATCCGATTGCCTGAATTGGTCTTGATAATAATCACATTGAAGTTTCACAATTTTTGAGATCAATGGTACATCTCTCACGAGAATCGTGGATTCTAGTATGTTATAAAAGCAGTTAACTTTTTCCTCCGGAAATTCCCTGTAGATTTGGATAAAATCATTCATGGGCACTTTCTTGAATGTCTTCCACCCGCGATTACCCAGTATAAACATCATATTTTTGCTCCATTGCTGGTTATATCTACGGCAATCATATTTACGCACGCAGAGGAAACATATAAATGGACACAACCATAGAAGCGTGTACAATAATATCGTGAACATGCTAAAAACCATTGTGATTCTACTACTTTCAAACTCACATTCAAATAAAACTATACTTTAAACGCAATGAACCAGGAATGGCTTAGTTTTATCACAAAATTCTTTTATCATTTCTTAACTGAAGAATAGTTTTTTTTTTTAATATTGAATTTTTATTAGTTAAAAAAACACATTTATATTCAATTCCTTCTTTGCAGCCCAATCCAATGACCTCCTTCAATAACATTGCTGAAATTATGCCTAGTCAATTTAATGATGTCGTGAGTTTTATCGACTTTGATTAACTTGAAGTTTTTCAGCAAGTGCACAAGCATGATTTTTTTTTCCATTACTGCAAATCTGCTTCCAATGCAAGCTCTTGGTCCCAATCCGAAGGCAAGAAGAGTGCCAGACACAATTTTATCCTTGTTGGCTTCGCTGAATCTCTCGGGATCAAAACGGAAAGCAGGATTAGTCTGAAGCACATTTCGATTCCTCCAATAGTTCTGCTTCTTTCTCACGAATATTAAAAATAAAATTATAACGAGCAAACTTAATACAATCATAATTCGGCCTGAATATGTTATTTCCATCTGTCACTGTTCAATTTATACCCGCGATTTAATCCTTATCAAGTACGACCTTTTCTTAAAATAAGTTTGAGAAGTAATTAATTTTTATCATTTTTATTTATTTTCATTTCTTAAAGAAATATATCTTTTATCTGTTTATTACAACATACCCCAGAACAATACATTTCCATATAATATTTTTGTTAAACGCAAACAAACAACTTTTGGTCAGTTATTGTTAATTTTCACATTTATAATATAATATCTTCTTTAATGACAGCAAATATCAACGTTTCCATTTGTTTTACACTCACACATTTACGAATATTACCAATTATTTTTATATTTTTTCTTCTTTTTTTTTGGCACAAAAACACATCGAATTCCCTATTACCATTACGTTTACCATAAATATACGTACGAGACAAGAAAGTTTAAGAAAAGATTGTTTTTCAGTTTCAAATCTAGCGAAGCATCTCTAATCGTTAAACGCTAATTTCCATAATTAGCCCTTTAGAATCCTTAAGATTACGTTTTTTTTTGTTACAATTTCTCTAATAGTTATATCACAATATGTTACAACATCGAATTTTGCAATTTTTACTTTCTTACATATTCATTTTTACGTTCATTTCAAACTTACATCTTTACAAAAATATGTGATTTTTTTTTAGTAATTGAGTTATCGTTTGTGTTTGCTTTCTTTAAATATTTCTTTTGAACACTGAAATGTCTGCTAGAGCAAGAATTTTGAAAAAAAATAAAACGTTTAGCAAATCATATGCTAGCCACTGTTGCGCCGCGCAACGGAAAGAGTTTTAAGGAAGAGTGTGGTAAACTTTGGTAATTCGGATCAATTTGGGTATGGTGTATTTCGTCTTATTTATTAGTCTGCAATTTTGGAAAAGGTGATGATTGCAGACTATATTAAAAATTATATGAGTATACCGATCGAAATCGGGTGTAAGTAATATCAACATGCAGTTCGATGGATATATAAATATGTTATGTATATAAAATTTGATATCAAACATAACTTTTCATATATATATCTTATATAAATAATTTAAATTTATTTTTATTATCTTCTTTTTTTAATTTTAGAACACGTTTGCGCCCCCGTTCGGCTTTTATTACTGCATGAAAATATTGCTTGAAATGATTGTATTTTTTGTTACTCAATGATGTAGGTTTTTTGGTTGATTTTGGGATGATAATGATTAAATAGTGGTGTGAGTTATTTAATGGTAAAGGTTGTGTACGGATGGGGTGGTCTTCTTGAGAACGATGGTGAAGGTGAAGGAATGAGCGGGCGAGGAATGGGTCGTCGGTGGGGCCGAATGGTGTTGCTGAAGAGGTTGAGGTTGCGGCGCGCCAGTGGCCTTATGTTAGTTGGAAGTGGAGTGTTTGCCGTCGGAAGAAGCGAGTTCGCTGGAACCGCTAGAGCTCAACGTCGTGTTGGATCCGTACGGATCCAACGAACTCTGCACAGACATGGACCTTCCCTGAGCGTGTCTCCTCACTCGATTCGGGGACAACTTTCCGGGGTCGACGCTTGCCGGGTCTGCCTACAACAATAACCCGTTGTAATTACTTCAGGAAAAATACGAAAACTACAATCCTTCACCTGATATGCCAACGCGTTCATGATTATGCTGTACGGCACCAATCCCAAAGGATGAATCTCCCTCATCAGCACATTGGCTGGAATCTTGTGGAACTGGATGTACTCCAAGAAGTTACCAATCACGTCCTTCAAATTCGTATTCGGATTGCTATCGCAATATTTCTTTCCTAAAACGAAAGAATTTTAAATTTTTAAATTCCATTTCAATGACTCTATATTCATTTGTATAGTGTACATCTATTGTAGACGTAACTAAAAGCAATGAATGGATCTGTCAATTATGTTTCTGTTTGAAGGTAGATATCGAGTGAAAAGAAAGAAATATATTTCCGTTTTGTAATCAACAATGAAACGCTGTACATTTGTGTTAAAATCCGCGATTGCATAAACTGCTCTCAATTCATGTCAGTTCCATAAAACGAGTATCAATGAAGAAATAATGATGATACACACAAATTTCATTCGCGATTTCTAAACTCGAATTATACATATAAACAAATCCAATAGAAACACTAATATTTTTACTAATTATTTACATTACTGAATTTTGTAAGCAAACTTTTCAACTTCCTGGATTGCGTAACTTTGAGTAAATTAAAGTTAAACTTACCCCACATTAAAGCAGCTTGAAACTTGGTGAATTCGTCTGCCTGCAATTCGTCCCTAACCAAAATCAACCTTACCACATGTTGCGGAAGTAATGTGAACGATCCCAAATTCAAAACTTCATTTCCATGCTCATCGACGAACTCTAAAACCTATTGGATTCCATTATTAAGTTGTAAATATGCGAGAAATTTGATTTATACCTTCTGCACTAAAGATTTGGTGCATTTGTACTGAATGTATCTTTCGGCTGAAGCCAAAAGGGCGCAAACGGTATCCACGTTGATGCAGCATTGCACGAAACCGGCGCAAGCTCGTCTGAGCTCATCGAGACCGTAATAATCAGCAGCATTCATTACACCTAGTTCATAAAGTTTAGTAAATTTGCTATTGATGAAAAAGTAGGTGTTTTACCCAATAGAGTTCTTGGCTGCAACGTAACGCATCCCGTGTGAATGTATTCAATGAGCTGTCTGAAAACATCTGGTTCAAATTCCTCGATGATTAACGTTTGGTGCTGTTGAGATTGAGGCTGATAAATTACAAGAGAAGAAAGAAAACATCATGATAAATGTTAGTTGGTTAGCGTAGGTTTTGGAGTATCTAGAATCTTCATGCTAGGGAGGTGGAGGAGCGAGGGTGCCCAGAAAAAGAATTTTGTTAATCATGCAGTTTATTTGTGTGGAATGATTTCGGCGTTCGGTGCTTTCTACTCAAAGAACAGAAGTCAGAAATGAACAAGTGAGAATAGTGAAAAGAATATTTGATGGTCGCTGGAGGTTACGGATTACCTCTTGGATAGGAGCCAACTGCTGGGTGTAGCCTCTCTGGATGGCAACAACAACAATTAGTGTTTTTTTTTCTCTCGCACGCAACACGCATTCAATTAATTGTTTGTTAATTAAAATGTTCACACCATTAACGGGAATGTTAAATTATATACCAATCAGAGCCCAACTAAAGCAAATCATTGGCTTCGCGGTGATCGTCCTAAAGTAACTTACCTGTTGCGAAGAGTTCTGTAAGTTCAGCAGAGGCTCTGAAGAACGTTTCAAGAAAATCCGTAGCTTGTTTTCGCGAGGCGGAGGCTCTTTTTTCCGCTGAGGACTCGGGGCCTGAGATAAAAAAAAAAACATTCTTAAGTGTTCTTTAAAACTTTCTTTTACATGATGTTTACTTGGTACAGCATCTTGTGAAACACCCGAGATCTGGCAGCGAGGACTGCTTTCACGGCGCAGACGGGTTCTCGAGTATCACCAACCAAGAAAGTCACGTCGCACAGTTCGGGCATTGAAGCCAAGAACTTCATGTCCTCAGCTAAGCCCGACTTATTCTCGAAGGTACTTAAATCTGGCTCCGCTTCCGCCATCATATTATACGTAGGAAGCAGCAAACTTTGAGGCATCTGCAACAACATCTATCATTAACATCAATCAAAAGGTTTCTAAAGCTTAAAACTAAATACCAACAGTTAATTTAATAAAAAATATACTCCAATCATTGGTTGCATTTTTTTTTTGTGAAAATATCAAGCTTGAAAATTTATCATATTAGACTTACGTAATTACTTATAAGCAATAAATCAGGTTTAGTAGATGACTTAAATTTTGTTTTGGTGAAAATTGGAGGAGTAACTGTATTTATTCAGGTGAGGTTTCCATCCGTTTGATTTCCTCCGCGAGTTATTTATTTACTCAGGCGCACTGCATTTTCAGTTCGCCCGAAGACAGTTGATTTTTGTTAAAGACGAGCGACGCGCATATCAAAATCAAGGTTTAAAATTGGATTTCCTACGTTTATTTTGCATCCGAACTGCGGCCTATTTAGCGCTGCAATCGAATGATATCCACTATTCATAACTATTCTCGTTAATGATTTCAGTATATGATGATAGTCTTGCGGTTGATTTACATGTAAATGCAACGATAAGGATATTAGTAATATCCGTTCCATATAACTAAGTCTTTCACCGAAATTGTTACTCATGAATTTAACTCTTCATTTATATTAGAGGTGGACAATATTTAATATTCGTTTGGGATCAGCTGGAGAAAAACCAACAAGTAATCAATATGTTAGCGTACCTGTTGAGTTTTGGCTTCCTGCAGTTTTCACAAAGAAACAGGTATTCCTCTCGACGGAAGGAATTGATGTTTGGATAGATGGAACTCGTTCCTCAGAGCTGTTGCTTTTCGTTGACCATCATCGCTATCCGCACAACTCTACACAACTTCCAAACTTAGGCGAAATACGAAAAGGCTTGGACGGGGAAGAGCAGTTACGAACAGTAGTAGTAGTCCCAGCCCACAGAACTCAGAAAATTTCCCCGCATGCGTAACCCTAACGATTGGTTTGCTGCTTCCTCTCCACGCAATGAATTTTATCTTTTTTCTGTTCCTGTTATATACCATGATAATCACTTTAAAGAATACAGCGTAATATAATATTGCACCATATAATTTTTACTTATTTTTTTCCAAGAAAAAATATTTCCACCATTTACTTTGCGCCCAATATCAACATTATAATTTATTTCCTCCATGAGATGATCATTTTTATTGAGCAATCGCCTTTCATTACGTATATTTTAATAAATGAGTCCTCTCCTGAAAAACTTACAGCTAAAAAGCCGCTCCTTCACAAAATCTTATATACCTCAACCATTAAAGAGAAATATATTGCTTAATTTATTTTCTAGCTTGAATTATGAGATTTGAACAAAATCATTGTAAAATCAACAAATTATATTAACTGAAAATAATAATCTTAAAATTATCTTTACAAATGCATTACAAATTACTACAAAAACCCAAGTTAAGATTGAAATTTAGAACTTTTGAATGTCTTTACAAATATACTCAAAATCATCAAAGTTTTCTAAGTTATTTTTCAGATTGAGTTTTTAATGATTCGTATAAGAAATTTATCAATATATGCATTAATATTTTATACACGTATATTTAATTAATTATTTTAAAGATTTATGCAAATTTAATAAAATAGTTAATTTATTGAAAATATAATATTTAGAATATTATTAACCAATAATAATAAATAATAAGTTATTATTATGTTTATATTTGTATATATAATAATTTTATGACTTTCCATAAATTAGGGTTTTTCTACAAGAAAATATAATTATTATTATATAATTAAGAAATAATAATTTGAAAATTAAGTTGTTGGTTGTTAGGCATCCAAATATACACTTATAATTAGGTAAATAATGGACAGAGGTCAGTGCATATCGAGAGTATCGTTGGAAATACCGAAGCACCACGTTTTCCAGACTTACGTCTTTCGTTAAGGCAAATGAGGTTGAGAGAGTCCAAGAGAGCAACGTTATTCTGTGATGAGACATTCCTGAATTTAAAAAGCTTGCTTTGCAGTTGAAATTCCTGCCGTTGGCAACTATTAAAGTTAACGAAAGTTATCGGCGTATATTGAAAGTTATCGTGGCACAAAACAATTTCAAAAATGGAAGACGACGATAATCAGACCGTCGATTTGGATCCGGTCGTTAAAGAGGTAGGAATTTTAAACATTTTCATGTCCCAATTAAGGTTATAAAGCCATGTGTTTCAATACTGATATGTTTGTGTACAGATCCCCATTTATCTCTCGAAGCGCCTGGAGAAACAGCTCTATGTGTTCCAATATCCATTCAGACCGAAGCTCTCCAAAACCGAATTGGTCATTGAGAAATCTTACCTGAAACCGGACAACAAAGAAGTGAAGCTGGAGATGGGTATTGATACTAGTTCCACAAATTTTGATATTACCAAAGCAGAGCAGATAGCTATGGAGGTAGATGGAATGCAGACTGACAAAAACAAAGATAAAGAGGTTGTCTTTGAGAATGAGTACATGGACAAAATTTTATTGACATCAAGCAATGTGGTGCAGAACACTGATAAGTATGCCATTGGTGTCTTCAATGGTAAAGAGTATCACATAAGTCCTTTGGAGGGTTTTCTGCAGATGAAACCTTGCTTGGATTACTTGAATAAAGTCAAGAGAAAGAGGGATACTAATTCAGATGATGAAGATGATCCAGAGGCTGGACCAAGTGCAGCTGAAGCTGTCACAGTGAAATTTTCAAGAAACAGAAATGATAAGCAGATGAAATCTAGGGATGTCAGTTATAAGAAACTGAAGGAGAAGAGAGATGCTGAAAGTTGGATTGAATGCAAATGGAATACAAGCACCAGCTCAACCAGTGAGATTACCAAGCAGAAACTATTTTCAGAGTGCTTCGATGATATTGGTCAGGGGATAAATGTGAAACCTTCAGAGTATATTAAAATTTTAGTGCCTGATGATAAAGAGGAAGCCATCATTAAGCCTTCCCTACCATCAAATGTAGTCTCTTTGCATGCATTGAGAGCATTGCCATTGTTGGAACAGTGCAGGTTACTTTTAAAAGATGGTAAAACTATAGTTGTTGTTATTTCAATACAAAATTGTTAATATTTTTATTTTTAGCAAGAATTATACAATTTCAACAGCTCATTATTTTGTTGGCTGGCTGTGATGGCGCGACTTCTGATGCGTTACTAAAGACATTACCTCAAGTAGCTGTTTTAGTTCGCGGTAATTGGATAGTAAAATCTGAAATTTTATATCCGCAAGACACGTTTTCGGCTGTGAGCGGTGTTCCAGCTGAACTTATGTGTCGATCTCGTGATTATGTTGTAAGTTATTAACAAATTAAAATCTATTGAATTATTTTTTAATGTTACCTTTTTCAGTTATATTTATTTACTAAGAAGCAATTTATAACAAGGAAAGAGGTTTGCTTGCGTTTACCAATTGAAGAGATTAAGGAAATATTTACGGGGATATCCAAACTGGATAGGAGCAAACGCTGGTCTTTGGTCCTTCCCACTGACACAGATTTTATGGGAAAGCACTTCGAAGTGGTTGAAAGACAGCAGGCGCTTTGGGAGCAGAGAGCAAAGCAACTGGAGAGCTTCACGGAATGCAAAGAAAAGGAAAAGGAGAAAAAGCATCGGCGGAAGAGTAAGAGTGTCAGCGAAGAAGTGCAGAGCAAAGAATCCGACCTTGACTCGAGCGTGGAAAAACCGACGTCGCCGGAAGCGGTTCGGAAGAAAAAGACTAAATGATATTTCTACAACATAGGATTATTGTAATGAAATTGAAGACTTATTAGTATGTTATCTAGTCTTTGCTATTTCTGAAGATTGGAATCCAGTTCCTCTTTATTTTTCTACGGAGAAAAGAAAGATACAAACAAACTCTTGTTATTTTTGTATGACTTGTATTATTATTATTGCCTTTACATTTTAACTTTTTTTGTGATATTAATGTAAATCGATTACGTTATTTTCTAAACTCAGCTATTTGTTTTATGTCGAATGTATTATATTAAGATATTTTTTTTGAACGATTTGCATGTGTATTTGTTATTATATTTTAATGGAAATGATCATTGTACAAATGTGTATATAATTTGTTATAAATCAAAATCATGTAAACTATACATTGATGAGATTCTACAAATTTAATATATGAATTATTAAAACTGATAAATTATTTTTTCGTTCATTCCAATTACTAATTTATAAATTTGCATACAGAAGTTTGGTCAAGGGATAAAATAATTTAAAACGTTTTAAAATATTTATTCTATATAACAATTTTTATTGGCCGATTTAGGACCAAAGGGCTTGTTATAAAATATTTTTATCTATCATAGAAATAAAAACCTAATTTTATGTAATAATAAAAATTACGACGAATCTTAAACGAAATAAATGTAACTTTTGGTGGTTAAATGATAAACTATCTCCGATTCTACTGAACACACAATGAAACAAACAAAAAATGTAATAAAAGCATTCGTTTCATTAACACTAAAAAAATAATAATCTAATTGTACAAAATCCATATACGTAGAAGCTCTCGTAAACTACGCAGAATAGGCAGCGGAAACGTAATAGAACAGTTACATATTTACAATTAGTGAGAAAATTATAAAAGTTTCGACGAACTCGGTATATACACGAAACCTTAAAAAACACTATTAATGGCTGCAAAAAATGTACTTGCTGAGGTGGCTGAAGAGCACCAAGAAAATGAGAATCATGCTAGCACTGGTGTTGGAGTGTGCAGCTCCGCGTTCGCAGAAGTCCAGCCTGCAGTTCTGAGTCAACATTTGGTACTTATCTCTGACCACGTCCCAAGAGCACAAGCCGACTGAGCATTCAGGGAACTCTACGGGATTTTCGTTCATGAAGAACATCACCTTGTATTTGTCGTTTTGGTTGTCGCATCTATAAAATAATTATAATTATAGTTAAATATAATTATTTATTATGAGAGTTTTTTTTTTAAGACTTACTGGTAGAGGACAGCTGCAATGTTTCCAGAGAACGGCGCTAATTGAGACGTCTTCCATTGCCTTCTTTCCATTTGATAATAGTTGTCGGCCGTTAAGATGCCTTGATCTTGACCGATTCCCAAAGCCACCATAAGCTTCAGCAACTCATCGATGTTCCTGAAGTGCACGATGCCTTTGGCTTGGTTAGTGGAGCCATCGACAATGCGTTCAAATCTTTCGTACAAGTCTTTCGCTAATCCACAGCCCAGGTTTTTGTTTAAATGCTCATGTCCATATCCCGATCTATAATAGTAGAAGAGGTCTTCGCCGTACTCGAGCAATTTGTGGTGAGCGTGAGTAAATGCCACGCACCAAGGAGAAGGTCTCGTGATGTACCTAAGATCAAATAAAAGTTTGAGTTTCTTGATTTTCGGAAATTATTTAAGAGCTATATACCAAGACTTTTCGTATCTGCACAAGTCGTACATATCTTCGATAATGGTATCGTTCAAGGTGTGTCTGAAGCCTAGCCTCCTGAAGATATCCCTGACCATATCCCTGTATTCAGGTTTCTGCTTGAAAGTTTGATACTCAGCGGCAGTACTCCTATCTTCATCAGAGCGTTGCTCATAAGTTTTGCACCTAGAATCCGGAGTCTGCAAACAGTCATCAAATTAAATCCCTGTATGAAATCATCGATTTATGCACTCACAGATCCATATTGCGATGATTCACGGTTCTCGCTGAACGACGGTGAATAAGAGCCCTGCGAGAACGGCGAGTAAATTTGATTTTGATTGCTGTTATCACCATAACTATTAAAACTAGCAGGATTCCTCACGGTGGCATGCACCCTTTGGGCGTCGTTTCCGAAAAGTCCTTGAATGAACGCCTGATAGGACTCGTAGGACTTGTCTCCTTCTGTATATTCGAACTGGAAGAGAACAACAATTAAGGCGTGACTCATAGCATCGCGTAACGGATTCCTTAGGAACACATTTTCGGCGCATTTCAGCCAGAGGACCGGACTCCGAAAACCGGTTTACCTGTTCAAAATATGTTTCGCCACTATTTCAACGGCTACACACACACAGCAGGAAAATCGAAAACGTTGCCTTTTAAATCCGCGCGCATTCTCGATTTCAAGAACAAAATAGAAAGCTACTGCTCACAATATCCAATGCACCGGCAATAATATCTAAATAAGATTTAATAAGCACACGCAACGTGTACAAGAGATGCGTTTTTTTTTTCTATAGGAAGCAAATAATTACTTCATAGAATTGCAATCTTACTGAGTCATAATTATTCAATACTCGTTTATTTTCTGTTACTTAAGGCCGTTTATGTTGGGCGTGTTTCTTCATTGTGTACTTTGTACTGGCTGTGAAATTGCATCTTTGATAAAAATAATATAAAAGTAATGTACAAACAAATATAACGTGGCGTAGGTCGTCATATAAAACCGTGTTATAATAACAAAATAGAAATTAAATATACAAGTCTACATCGCAATGAATACAGCTAAACACATATTCATATATTTTTTAGCAATAGAAGCCAAATTAGTATTTAAAGAAATTAAAGATCAACAAGCTTCGATGTCGACCTTCAAACAAGCACCTACAGCCAGATTTAGAAATGATGCCATTCCACGTCCAAGCAATAATTACATGTTGTTATTATTTTTTTTAATTGCTAACAGTGTACGTTTACATGAGAAAAATATAGTAAATAGTTTATTTTTCAATGTCACGTGAACTATGCATATTTATGTTATCGCAATTTTATTTAGAATTTATGGAAATTAAACATGAGTTTATTAAACTAAATGTAAAATTGATGATTTCTGTAAATATTTCTAACGATATTGAAATATCTTTTCGATGTTTTGAATAGTACGTGTTTATTTAGAAAATGTTATTAGCTTAATATGTTAAGTGACGCTCACCTAGATTTATTTAACATAGATTTACATGTAGTTCATGTTTTGTTTGTATATTAAATTGTGTTAAGGTAAATATTGAATTATTGCATGTTATTGGTGAAATTATTATCGAGACTTACGTAATACTGAGTCTCGCTGTACGGAACGAGAAGATCCCTAAACCGGCTCTGAATCCTTCTGGCGATGAACTTCAAATCTTCAGCACCTTGGCTGCTCAAAGATCCGGACTTGTGATCGTTGACTGTTTCATTCCATCCCCAGCTGAACGAGATGAAAACACATCATCAAAATTAAAATCACAGATGCTGAAGTTGTCGCATTTGCGTACGTATGCGTACACATTGAGTCCATTTAAAATTCCGGTACACACCTGCACGGCAGTACAGTTAACATGCTCATTGCGTAACTCACGCACAACCCGTGTTCCGTGATTTCATTTGCGGTCAATGCATCCCACAATCGTGACGTAAACATACTATTATTTATGCGTTTACATGCGTTTTTTTTTTCGGGAGGGAAAAAACTGCTGATGAACGTACCTTCTAAGCAAGGAGTAATCCTCGGCGCAGAGTCTTCCCCTGTTTGGATAAGATCCGCGTTCCCCGTAGTTTTTCATGATCTGATCGTGGATCCTCTGCAGATTTCTGTACCTCTCGATGGACATACGGTCGGGGATGCTGGTGCCCTCCCTGAACGCACTCCAATATTGCACCGGCTTACATTCTGCAAATTAAGATCAATTGAATGAGCGACGACCGAATTTAATTGGCCTAGGTGACCGAAGCCAATTAACCTTGTGACTCAAGAGACTAACTTGTTTTTAATTTTTTTATTCATCTTTTTGGTAATGCATTTCCCTAATTAAATTAACTACTCACGTGGGACTACGTGCTGATTAGAGGTCCTTCCATAAACGAATTGGTACGAAGTTTTGCTGCCCATCTTAACATAAGCATCGGAATCTGTGGTGTAACAATACTCCTCGCAGCATTTTCCATCGTCATCTCCGAATTTTCCAGTTCCGTAGTTGCTTTCGTTGTTCTTGAATCTATCATCGCGGTTATCATTGTTACGGTTGAAGTCTCCCCTATTTCCATCTCTGTTGTAATCGTTCCTGTTGTAAGGATCGTTCGGATTCCTGTTGTAAGGATCATTCGGATTCCTGTTGTACGGGTCGTTGGGGTTCCTGTTCTGTGAATCATTTGCGCCGTAGGGATCGTTTGGGTTTCTGTTAAAATCGTTCCTGTTGTAGGGATCGTTGCGATTGTAGGTATTTTGGTTTTTGTTGTAGGGATCATTTTGGTTCTTGTTGTAGGGATCATTTTGGTTCCTGTTGTAGGGATCGCTGGGGTTCCTGTTGTACGGATCATTTTGATTCCTGTTGTAAGGATCGTTCTGGTTCCGGTTATACGGATTATTCTGGTTCTTATTGTAAGGATCATTTTGGTTCCTGTTGTACGGATCGTTCTGATTCCTGTTGTTAGGATCGCTAGGATTCCTGTTGTACGGATCGTTGGCATTGTAGTGATCACGATTGTAAGGATCCGAAGAGTTATACCTCTGATCATTCCGACCGTAATTCTTGTTGTAAGAATCATAATTTCCAGTTTGATTATTCCTATTATCGTACTGATTGCGATTGTAATTGTCCCTGCCGTATTGATCCCTGTTCGTGCTGTAAGGATCGTAGGATTCTCCCCGGTTCCTGTCCTCGTCGTAGATGTCTCCGAAAATTGATTTCGCCGCGACCAACAGGAACAGCCATTTCAGGATCAAGTACGTCTGCACCTCCATTTTCCTGAAACAATGCGAACATGAATTTATTGTTGTTGTCAACAGCAACTGCTAACGTCACTGCAAAGTTGCCTTTAAGTTAATTGTAAGCTTATAATCATCGAAGATGTGCAAATGCTGTAACAGCGTTATATGGTTTCTCATTTTGATATTCATTGCACCCATCATTGCCACCTTCTGCGCTCAATTGTACGTCTTCTTCCACTGCTGCGGAGCATGTTCAGAATGTTGTGACGTAAGTTTTTATACCCCTTATTTTCACAATTTGAAATTTATATTCGGGTCAAAAAGTCCTTTCCTTCCTTTAAAAACTATTTTACTTAAAAATAATACAAATTATTTTGTAAATATGAATTAAACAATCAATTACATTTCATCATAAATTACCATAGAAACATAACAACTTTCGATATTTACAGTTTAAGCAATATTAAACAAACAAAAGTAAATTAATTAATATCTAATCAACATACTCAGTAGAAAACTAGCATTAAAAAATGCATAAACAGCATAAGAATATTACATTGTTTTAACATAATTTTGATATGACTAACAAAGAATTTGACCTTCTCGTAACTTCTTTTATAATACATCACAGTAATTCGATGATTTAAAATCGCGCATAATTATTTCGTGGTTTGTCATAATGATAAATAAATAATAATATGCTGTATCCAACTACGAGCCACTTGTAAATAACATATTGATATTACATAAATTATATATTACACGAGAAAATGAAAAACATATTTTTTTTTTGTGTATTCTAATTAGATTCATCATATCTAGATTAATGCAATTGCTGTTTATTATATAAACATAATTAAATATGCATTGTGCTTTTGTTATGTTTATTTTTTGTATGAACAATAGCTTGCTTTTAATTTGAGTATTGCGTATACGAACCTACTTGACGCTTCTTAACTTGCAATTAGCATACATTTATTAATACGAAATCAAAGCAAAACTAAATATTTCTTTCAATTCTAACTATTGTTTTGCGAGATTGAAATGCAAGAATATAGATATTTTCCACGTACGATGGAAAATTTGTTCGAGTGGAACTTGTCGCGTTTTGTTTTCATGGATTTACGTAATATGGTGAACTGGTTCAGTTGATGCTAGATATGTACTTGTTTGGGTTAGCAGAGAAAGCAAAGATCAATGCAATAAACATAACGGTTGAAGTTAATAAAAAAAACTTGTTTATTTTATTCAATACAAAATAAGCAAAATTATGTTGTAAATATCTTAAATATTCAAAACATAAGTAAAAATGAAATAATAAATTATCATTTCGTTAATTTATATTAATTTTACAAAATTTTCAGACGTTTACTGATTGCCTGTTGAAAGGAATACAATTTCCTCGGCTATGTGCAGATAAGATGGTTGCGGGAGAAGGATGTGCCTCAAAATAATGTCGACGATAAAACAGTGATAATTTTGTGGAATCCCATTGAAAGAAACCGAACAATCGATTCTCCATTTGCTGCAGAATGTAATGTAAATTTAATTAAGAAAACGCATTTAGTTCGAAGGATTCCGACAAGGCCTTCCTCGAAGCAATTGCATAAGACAATGTTATCGACATGCAAATGCTTCCCCAACCGGTAAAGTGCTTTAGTGCGGGTGATGATAGTGTTTATCACCTGTTTTTTTGTGTGGTTTTGAGTGATTTCCCTACAAACTGTGAATATAAAGAAATAATACGCAAAAATTACATTATATACCTGCATGACCTATTTCAGGCTAAATATTTATTACCTTGACTCTTAATCATCTCCGTTACGCGTTCGAGTTACATGCATATAATAATGGCAGAAAAAATGGGAACTATAAATAACTTCTGCTTTTTCTGTTGTTGTTTCGATACCTTTTCCGTTCGCGTTTAGTAATACTCAACAAGTGCTATTTCCATGTTGGTTCGTTTAGGTAATCACCTGCGAATTAGGTTTATAGCATATTACTAGATGCTTAAGTCATTCACTAATGTTCAATTAAAATACTATTAAGGCAAAAGCGCGCATCTACTTTCCTTTTATTCGTTTCCTAAAATTATATCGTCATGATCTTCGCTCAGCACAATATTTTACAAATTACATTTACACGATTCAAGATATTCTTGTTCTTAATTACCTTTAAATATTTTTTCTTAGTATAAATATTTAAAAACTTATTAAAATCCAAATTACATAATAATAATAATTGAAGATTCTTTAACAAAAAATTTTTTTTTTAATCATACTAAATATAATTTCAGCTACAAATAAATTTCATGTTTGCTTTTAATGCAATTCTAAACAATTCCAAAGCATTCACTTTCAAAGTGATCGTTGAGTCATGCAGCGCGGAACATGTAAATAAACATGAATAACACTACAACCATTAGAAAAACAAGGATTTTAAAGAAAATTGATATTAAACCAGTATTTGCTGAAATTTATGCAAATTATTTAAAAATTTAATTACAAAATGTTTAGAATTCGTTAATAAAATCGAATATATTTTTTTGTAATTTAAAATTGTTTCGTGTAATTGCTAGTTGTATTACTATCATGTACTGAAACGGAAGTTTCAAAACGTGTCTAACTGGATACACATTGTATAAGTTTGTATGTGCTTTAAATATACATTTGGAAATATCGAACATTCACTATTTCATATATTAATATATATTAGTTTTTTTTTATGTATTGAAATAATGCGATTCTTGTAATAATGAAGGAATTACGCGGAATGTAGTATTTGGATGAATAATGTAAAGATGGATAAATCGATGATGATTCCACCGATATTAGCTTTAATGTTATAAAGATAAGTGTCTTTGCGTGGGAAGCAAATAAAGTTCATGACACCGGTGCGATGCTGAATAATTGAGGAGAGTTTGGATTGAGCGACAGGTCTTTCCATTTGCAGTTGAAATAGCGTAAATAAGTGAAATTCGAATTGGAAGGAAACGAACATCGATTCGCTTATCGCAAAACAATTGAAACAACAATTGTCCCATTTAGCGAGCTAAGTGATAAGAGGAAAATCCCAGTTGCTGCTACTAGTACTACAACTGCATGTTTTCCTCTGGGTCGAGATCATTGTCCCAAACGCGTCATAACTGTAAATTTTGGTTTTAGAAGGTGCGGTTCTCTGATGGCTTCTCCAAATGTGAAAGTTCACGTTGCGCAAATCGAGACGGAGAAAAACAGTTCCCATGGAGGAGAGCTTTTTCTCTTTGATACTTTCTAAACCAACAGCATGTTTGGGAGTCCGAATAGGAGACGCTAGTCGGAGACATCGATGCTGCATCGCAACACCAATACGACATGTTTCCGTGTTTTCGCATTTCGTTAATATATTCTGTACACATGTAAATCAACTCTGCGCGTAGCATTTAAATTTGTACACTACCTATAAGTTAGCACTCTTTAACGGTAAGAAATTCGATAAGTCTAATGTTATGATCATAAAGACTGAGATAATCTCAAATTGCAAGATAATTTCAATACACCGTTGATAAAAGTATTTTCTTTTTATGTTTGTTATTAGTAATAAAATGAATGGAAACCTACCTAGGCTGTAATTAATCCTGTATCTATTTTTCTGCTAACTACAGGTCACTAAACCTAATGTCACTAAATAAACCGATAGTTTAAAAGAAAAATTAAGTATTTGAATGGCCCGGAGGGCTCTTAGTATCGGAACGCGGTATTCGTAGGTGCGTCCAGCAATTGGAACCACTATTTACTGAATGCTGCGAGTCGCGCTCGCGAGTACAAAACTTGGACAACGAAATACCTTATCCCCTCCGCTCGCACAAAGAACCACACACAATCAGAGCTCTTGCATTAATTTTCCAACGGAAATCTTGTCATTATATTTATGCTGTGTCTTACCTAACGTCGAAGATCCTCATGGATCTGAAGGTCGGAAGGACTATGCACCAAACTGTTATATGGAACGCGCAATTGGAATGAGCCAAGGATTTGCGTTATGCACCGAAAATTCCATCGATTCAACAACATTTATTTTTAATGTTACGATCAGTTTGCGTGATGAGTTTTAGTTATCTCATATTTTCGCCACACGAAAATCCTCGCTCGTTTCGAATCCAAAGAATACATATTTTTACAGCGAATACCTTTTGGACGTCTCATTTCAAACACGCACAGTGACGTGATTACGAAGAAATAGATGATATATTCATTTAGGAAAGTTTGTTTTTCTATTTATTCATTCTTATATAATATGATTAAATATATTAAATGCATTTCCATTAAATTTATTTAATTTCATAAATAAAAACATTTTCAATAATCTAGAAGAATTAAGATATTGCAAATGCTTGATATAAATATAAAGACAATTATTTCAATTTATTTTTCTAAGATTCAATCTCACTTTCTTTACATGATGACTTTATTATGTAAAGAAAGCGATGATAATAAGAAAGTTAATGATAAAGATGAAATTCAGAATTGAGAGAGAAATATGTCGCTATGCACATTAACATTGAAAGGAAAAGAGAAAACCTTGGAAACTGTTGGGAATGTTGAATAATTAATTTGATTCCCGTTCGCTCACAGAATATTAGTATTCTTCAAGGGTTCAGACAATTGCCTCTCAGTTTATTTCCTTACTGTAAATATTTGTAATATTTTTATTCTATATTTAAAAACATAAAACTTTTTAATAATTGTTATATTTAAATTAATCTTTAGTGAAATAATAATATATATTTTTAAGATTTTCTTTATAATTAGATTAGATTTTTATTCGTGAAGAAGTAAAATTTCTTAACAAAAATCTTAAGTTGTATTGACCTCAATTGCATGAATTATGGTATTAATTAAAAATTGCGTAAAATTAGATATGCAACTCAATATGCTATTATTATGGATCATTAAATACCTAGGCTGTCTGAGGAGTAGGTATGTAAGTAGAATTGTATAA
Source organism: Nicrophorus investigator (assembly GCA_963457615.1). NCBI lineage: Eukaryota > Metazoa > Arthropoda > Insecta > Coleoptera > Silphidae > Nicrophorus > Nicrophorus investigator. The sequence continues at coordinate 25,175,557 of OY735143.1, forward strand.
CCATTATACATAAGTGCAAGTAAAAACAATAATGGTGTTTTGATGAAAAGTTCAATTACAGGTGTAATTACATTATAAAGTTTAGTGCTTTGATTTTGTGCGCTGAAATAATAATCTTCCAAGTCCAAATATATTTGCAAAAATGAGTAAACATATGTACTCAACTAAAAACCTGACGGACAAGGAGCTGAAGGAGCAGGGCAATAGGATGTTTATTTTAAGAAAATATGACGATGCCGTTAATTACTATAGTAAAGCAATAGTAAGTCCTTATGAGGTATTAATTTAAAAAAGTAGTAACTTTTATGATACTTTGTGCAGATTAAGAATCCGGATGTGGCACATTACTTCACGAACAGGGCTTTGTGTCACCTGAAACTGCAGAGATGGGAGAAGGCTTGCACTGACTGTCGAAGGGCCCTTGACATGGATCCAAGTTTGGTTAAGGGCCACTTTTTCCTTGGGCAAGCTTTGCTAGAGACTGAAAATCATGATGAATCCATAAAACACTTACAGAGAGGTATTTCTTTGATTTTTTTTTATTATATACATATGTATTAATGCATGTTAATTTTAGCATTTGATCTATCTAAAGAACAAAAATTAAATTTTGGTGATGATATTGCTTCTCATTTGAGGGCAGCAAGGAAGAAAAGGTTCTGTATGCAGGAAGAGAAGAGAATTGCTCAGGAAATTGAACTTCAAACTTATTTGAACAAGTTGCTAGTGGAGGATAAGGAGAAACATCTGAAATTGTTGGAAGAACTTGATTATGATGCTGAGCAGAAAGAATTCAAAGCGCAGCATATCGAAGATAAATGTGTATGTTACTTGCGAGAAATTGATGCTTTAACAGTAATGTAATGATATTTTAGGAAACTTATATGAATGAATTGAACACGATTTTCGCTAAAGTAGATGATAAGAGAAGGGTGAGCGCAATTTATAATTAAAATTAAGATATATGAACTTTGTTTGTTGTTTAGAAGCGAGACGTTCCCGATTATCTTTGCGGCAAGATTAGTTTTGAAATTCTCCAAGAACCTGTGATAACACCCAGTGGTATAACGTATGAAAAGAAAGACATTGAGGAGCACTTGCAAGTAAGATAATTCTGTACCGAATTTTTTCCACACATAACTTTAATAACACTTATTATTATTATTATACAGAGAGTGGGACACTTTGATCCAGTCACCAGAGTAAAATTAACTCAGGACCAATTGATTCCGAACTTCGCGATGAAGGAGGTTGTCGATTGCTTCTTGCAGGAGAACGAATGGGCTTTGGATTATTAAGCTGCTATAGTCGTATATTCATGTAATTCGTTTTCTCCGTCATATCCTCTCCGTTTCGCTTTTAAAACCATTCTCTTTAAGAAATATATTGTTATAATCTTATTTACTTGATTAATAATGAAACTACGATAATTTATATTATTACATAGTTTTCTATAAATAAAAGAACCGCTTCAAGTTTTTGTGTTCTAATTAGTAAAATAAAGAAAATAATCTCCTAAAGTGAATTTGTGCACCAAAATATGAATCTATTCATTTTCATAAACAACATTGAATAGATCTTTGCAAGCCGTGGTTGCTGCGTCCTTCTTGGCCGACTTTTTGTTGGGTCCTGAAAAAAAAATATGTTCATATGTTTGTTAAGTTATATAAATGTTAGATTTACCATTGCCAATGTAGAATTTTTCGTTTACAGAGCATTTCATCGTGAAGCAGAGCTTCGGGCTTGTGCCAGTGACACAGACCAGATCATAAACCACATTTGGATGCATCTGATGCAGCAACATACAAGGATGCAACAACGACGGGTTCTCTGGAAGCTTCTTAGCACCGATCATTTTATCAGGAGGCGGAGTAGTGACCAGTTCCAAAGCAGCATTTTTCTCACTGGGCGTTGCCTGAACAAAAAAAAACATCAATAAGAAAGTGAACAAACTGAAGCAAATGCAAAGTCGTACAGTGGTATCGTTGGACCAGGCATCGAACAATTTGAACATCGCAAAGCATGCGACATGTCCTAGCGAGATCTCTCCATCCTCCTCCACCTTCTTCTCACCACCCTCGCCATCTGTAGTAGATGTATCTGCAGACTCCGGTTCCGGCGCTTTATTAAATACTTTAGAAAGTTTCTTCAAGATAATGTGCTTCAATGCAGCTTCCGCTGCGGCATTACGCGCTGCAACTTTACTATGACCGACACCTTCGAATACATTATTATCAACAGATATTGTGGCCTTGGCACAATCCGGTGTGGCCGTGGTGAAAGTCATAGACAAATTAGAGGAATCCGCAAGCATTTCGTTCAACACAACAACTGCGTTTTTGGGCTGCAGGATCCTCTTCAAATTCATATTCGTCGCTTTCAATTTTTGTACTCTCGAGAGTTTTGCTGTAAATACAATAAATTATTAACACATTTTATCAACATATTTACTAAGCGCAACTTATGAGATTTAATCAGAATTAAGTTTCACATTGCATCTTAATAGTCTCAACGGATTTCCCGGAAACAATAAAACGCTTCAAATTTGCGCAGTGATGTCATCATAGAATTTGTGAAAATTTTAAGAGATGTATTTTATATTTACATTTTTTCATCCACTTGGGCTTCACGCGATTTGTTGCTTCCGAACTATTCTCAGCCTGATCGCCCGTTTCCGTTTTATCCGTTTCCATTGGAACTGCCATGTTCGTGGTAGTAGGCGGAGCAACTGAAGGCGTAGCTTCAGCCTCAGGCTTCGTAATCGTAGCTGGAATTGGTGCATCCACCTTTATGTTTACAGATTCTACTGCATTTGATGTAGATTGTATGGGAATTGCTGTTGAATTTGTTTCAGTTATTGTAGGTTGTACAGCTGTTGCTGTAGGTTGTACAGTATTTGCAATAAGTTTGGAAACATTTGCTGGCAATTGACTAGAATTGGTTATAGGAACACTTCCAACAGCTACTGGCGAAATAAGGGATGGTTTTATATTTATTACGGGTGCTGGAATTACTCCTACGGGCGAAGTCATCTTGTTTAGAGGTATTTGCTGATTGGCAGTCCTCAGAAGATGCTGGTTCATGAAATTCTTAGCTGCTGCGGCAAGATTAATTTGACCACCCTAAACAATTTGCGAGTATTAACGTAATACGAAAATACTTGAATAAATATAATTGCAATTACCTGTATGGCTGGTTGCACCTGGTTCATCAGCTGAATTTTCACTTGTTTGTTAGCCAAGTATTGCTTGTGCTTCTGTTTCTTCTTCTGCTGCTTCTGAGGATTCGGCTTCTGATATCCTTGTTTCTGTACCATCAACAGTGAGCACCGATATTTTAATAACAAAATCACACATAGAGACAATGGAATAATTCATTGTCAATTGACACCACGTCTCAATGAATGATCAAGCTTTTAAGCATGTATATCTTTACAATTTATGTCCAAGTGTATGAAAGCAAACTATACAGAATCAAATATGTAAATTTGATTTGTACAATTCTGAAATTTCTATTTTTGAACATAATTTCGTTAAGATACAAAGAAACAAGTATTCGACTAAGCATGTGTTAAATAAATTAATTTTCTGCAAGGCATTTCACTCACAGAAACTTTTTATAGACATACTTAGGGCGAATAGAGTTTTTATAACAGTACCACCACTGAGGCATGATAAATCCAATGCCTGTTTTCCATATCAAATAAAATTGAATTAATTACCAATTTCTTATTATGAAATGTCCATCATCATCAGTAAAATCATGATGAACATTTACAAATTTCTTTACAAAAGTGTACTATAGAAGTCTTACCTTCTTTGCAGCATTATTCTGACGCCTCTGCCCTACTGGTCCTGGATTGAAAGCAGATGAAACTGAGGAAATATCAATAATTTAATAAAAGGCAATTTTACGACTTTTTTACCTACAGAACCCTCCTTGAAACATTTTGATGTGACCAAATAGACTATTATTGAATTTAATCAAAATAATACTTTTCTTTCGCGAAGTTTTTGCTTTTGATTAGAACAAAAACCTACTTGCACTAAAAATCTCTACTGAATAAAAATACTGAAAGTATTGTCAACCAAATCCCAATGGTTCTCAACATCTAAAATAGGTTAAGACTTTGCAACGTTAAAGATTAACCAACAAAACAATACTGTTTGTTAACTATTTAATCCCAATCATTATCAACAATACTTCAACACAATACTGTTACTGGAAACTTGAAATTAATACTACATAATTAAACAATAGTATAAACGTTTGAGGATCACAGGTACTTAAAAGTAATGATCGGTTTAACATGCAGTGCTGCCAACTAAAATTAAAAACAAATATTTACTTAATTCTAATAAAAATCAATACACGAGTATTTTCATTTTCTGTATATATCTTTTATTTCTAATGCAGTTTCTTAATATCAAATACCAGTTAACATTCATGTTATCTTCCTTAGCTTAAAAACATTAACCAAACCATATTGCTTCTTCATAATTTGCTTCCTTACAGGAAAACATATTCAATGACGAACTTAATTAAAGAAAAACATAGCTGTTATACAATTTTAAAATTACTGTTAAGTTAATAAAAGTAAAGTAATTACATTTTTTATTCAGAATTAAACTAATAAACTTAAATAAAATAGTACAATTTTCAAATAATTAAAAACAATAATCAAGAGTTTTAAAGTATCAAGTATATAAGCAGTAATCATTAAATCCAATAAATTTCTTATATAAATGATAATATGAAAATTTATTTTTGAATATTAAATGTAGTGTATGCAACCAAACATACACAATATGTATTGATGGTTGCTTCGAAAATCGTAGTTAGCTAAAATCAATATTTACTAATTCAATTAAATGTATATTAGATAAACATATTTAAGAAATGAATAGCTATGTAAATGCTTCGATATCGATGGTCGTTTCATGATATTTCAACCGATTGATTTTCGCAAACTGAAATGGCAGACGTCGAAGACATGTTAAAAATATAAACATGGCAAGTGAATGGTTTTTTGAATGATTCGTATTGAATAAACATGATAAGATTCAAGTTATTAAAATGTGGTATGCAGCCGTCGTGCGATTCATCAGACGTAGAATAGTTTTAGGTATAATATTCAGCATCTCGCTGCTCTACTGCCTCTTCAGTTTCATCGGAAAGGTAAGCAACCTGAAAACCTAACCTATGAGCTAATAAACAATTTCCAATACGATTTTTAGACCGAATTCCTGGACAGCGACGAGGTTGTTTCCGTGAAACGGACGCAACCCTTCATATGGAGAACTTTACAGCAGCACAACTCCACAGCTGACGGAGAGTTTGTGTGCAGGAATTCTGTGCAGGGCAAAGTGCTTATAGTTGATGATCGGGGTAACATCAAATGTTTAAGCAATTAGAATATATTAAAAAAAAAACAATTAATGTTTGCAGGTTACGTTTGCCCGAGAAGCGAGATACTACCAGCAGGATGCTGCAATGATAATCTTTCATCATCTATTCAGTATTCCTGTGAAACTTGCAAAAACAATAATTGCTGCGCTATATACGAGTATTGCATTTCCTGCTGCTTGCATCCTGATAAGGTACAATTACAGCAATTTCCTGCGAGTATTTTCTCATATTTACGAATTTTTTGCAGCGAAATATGTTGGAAAACGTATTGGGAAAAGCGTCGGAGCAGAATAACGTGCTGTTTGCTTCCGTAACAGACCATTTCGAATTGTGCCTTGCCAAATGCCGGACCAACTCGCAGAGTGTCCAGCACGAAAACTCCTATAAAGACCCAAAGGCTAAGCACTGCTACGGTGAGACGGCCCCGGGGATGAACAATGTGGAAAACGAGACCTGAAGAACATCGCTATTTTTTTATATACACACCCAACAAACACCAACGAACTTGCTAACAATACACACACACACACACACTTCCACTCACCAAAGTATCTCCAGTGAAAATTATTTTTTAAGTATGTTTTAAGGAAAGTAAATCAATTAAAATGGCCCCACTAACATATTTCTAATCGAGATATTGTAATTATTTGTAATTTTAAAGAAAAGTATACATATTTATATATTATAGCGATATTTTACTTAAACTCCTGCGCGTAAACCTTCTGAAGGATTTCGTCCACCTGTATATCCCTCGCTATGGAATACAGCGATTCTTCCATTAACATATCAGCAATCCTGTAACAAATCCATATATTTACCAAATTTTGAAAATATAAAACTTAGTCAATTTCTTCAATAAATAAATAGCACTATTATGTAATAACGCTCATCTTATTCTTTATAGATTTAGTTTTAATTAGATAATTAAATTGTCTATGTGATATGTATCGAGATTAAATTCAAAATCGAAGCAGAAAAGTTAATATATTAAATCTGATTAATTTGAATTATTCTAAAGTATTACATATCTAGTTTAATAATACGAATGCGCGTTTCTTAGAAATATTTTCATAATATTAAATGCATTTCGTGACTAGAGGAATCTATATGAAACTATGTTTAAAAATAACTTGATATAAACCAAATCACGTTTTGCAAAGTAAATACTCTTTTTTTTGCACGATAGGCTCGTACCAGGAACAGAAGAATGCAAGTTAAATTAAATACCTTTCCATCAGGATCCAGGGTGACATATTTCCGGATTTTCTATACATGTAGTTGCCCTTCGTTTCTTTGTGGAAATCCAATTTGTACTCGATGATGTTAACAACGGTGTCCTTTGGAAGCATGACCAGCTGTCGCAGATTCATCTTTGACTTTGAAATCCTGTTCAAGCCCTGCGACCTCGACTTCTTGTTGGAGTCTTCAGGACGTTCCTTGTAAAGCAGCTCATTACTGCTCTCATTCAATGAACAACCTTTCGAAGCGCTCTTCGTCACGTTCACTTCATCCTCCGACACCTCCACCGTCGAGTTATCATCCTTAATGCAGATCAACTGAGCATTTTTCGATCCGCTGACTGACACCGTTTTCCTGAAAAATAACAAAATTGTAAATACAAATTGCATTATCAAAAACGATATATTTTCTTATTGCGAAATTGTATACGCAATATATTATACTGAGTGTTCGCGGGGTGTTAATAGTTAACGCATTTTTCAAAGTATTCTGTTTACTTTCGAACACCTACGCACCGATCGCGCTTTTTGGCTACGCACAACATTGTGTGATTTATTTATAAGAAGAAATAAGAGAAAAAAACTGTACATACACACCGAAACTCGGTATATATTCTTAGAAACCGTGCAAACTTGGCAGGAAACTTTACAGTTTCCCAAACACCCACCGCCTCTATATGCATTCTTTACTTGCTCAACATTTTTTTTTCACACTATCCAGTTTTGCTCAACATTCTTGTCCTCGTCCAGTTTCTTATTAGTTCTTTCATTTCTTACCATTTATTTTTTTATCGTGATCAATCGCACATCCGGTTACGCATTCATATATAAATCAGATCATTAATTAATCTGCATTGGAACATTGCCAGATGGATGCAATCATTTTCACGGTTGATAAAAAGAAAATCGAAATTTTCTCTCATTCAACGCACAATTTAAAACCGAATATTGAGATGCTGTAATAACATTCCGAATTTCTAGAGTTTTCATTTGCATACCAGGTTTAATTGCATATTCTGAACAACATGAAATGTAGTCTAATTCTTCTATTTGTAGAAAATTGATTAAAAATAATAATTTTATACTCTTATCAAAGGAAAAATATTCTCGGATTAATAATTCAATAAGAGTTTGCCTTCAAAATTCAATAGTTAGAATGAAGATGTCTTTCAAAATCGCGAAATGTGAATGGAAGATTTTTACAACATCAACACTATTTATATACTGTCGACCGTTGATAGATATTCGACTTAATATCTCTGTTTGTTTGGATGTGAGTCCTGAAAAATGGTTTGTAAGACCATCAGAAACGTATATTAAGATCGATTCGGAGCGTATGAAGAAATCAAGCTGACCGTAAACAATCGTTATGAAATTGAGCGGATGCCAGTTACGGTAGGCGATGAACGGATGGTCGAAGAGGCGTGTGCAGAGTTTTTCAACTTTTTCAGCGAGCGTTTTTCAGTGTGGAGTGGAGGGAGAATCTCTTGGTACATGTAAGTCCCTTCTGTACGGGGGGAAAAATCCTAAACAAAAACGGGACCGGGCGACACACGCAGCATCAGTTGGACACTTTCCTTCGTCGCGATCTTTTTGGACTCCTTTCGAGAAAAGCCCACACACTTACTCAGCGAATTTCGGTGGTGCCGTCTGCAAACAAAAACTCTAGCGCATACCGACAACAAAAAAACACCTCCTCCGCATCATCATGGTAAGCCTTTGGAAACAACCATCTTTGGTCAACGATAATTTTCAATTTTTCCATATCTAAATTATAATTATTAATCAAACTAATACAATTTCATTAAATCCAATCTTAATTTCATAAAAAATATTCAAATATTATGTAAGATTTTCTTTTATAAAATAATCATTTCATTTGAACTATCTTATTTTCAAAATACTCCTTTTTTCCTTAGTCTTCCAAATATCTTAATTAATTTTATTATATATAAAAAACAATATTTTATTGGAAATTAAAAAAATAATAATATTTGCTCATACACTCAGCAGATAGTGAATAATAATTTTCTAGATTATTAGGACGAAAGTTCTATAAATACATACATCATAAATTAAAATATTTTTAAAATATGTACAAAATATTATGAAGTATTAAAATAATTGAAATATCAGAAAAATATTTTTAATCCAATGTAAATAGAAATCAATATTATATAAAATATTAGTTTCAATTTTTCATGTTTTTGAAAATAATAGTAATAAATTAATTATGTTGTACATTTACTGATTTAAATTGATACTTATAATGAATGAAAGGAAAATTTTGGCAATAACAGTGATATCCATTTGCCAAGAAAACGAACTAATCATTAAAATTAATTAATTTGTTTCAATGATGTGAAAAGCGAAAAAAGTAACGTGCAAAATGAGTTTAATTAATCTTTGCACTGCTTCTTCAAGACGATCGAACTGGAAGTAGAGATTCGTGGAAGAATCTATTATTAAAATTGGGACACGATCTATATAATATTAGGTGAAATTGCAAAAGCCGTGTGTGTGTATACAAGCGGTGCACACAGCACGCATCTACTTAATTTAGTCCCGAATGAAAACGAAAAAAGGATAAAACTGAGCATCTTGGGTCGAGTTTCCTTAGAAACAAACAGAAAACGGTCTCTGGCAAACGGCGAGCGTCCAATTAATAGTTTAATAAGCGTTACAAATAACTAAAAATAAGTATGTTTTTCCCGCTCTTAGCGTTATGATATTCGAGGAAAAAAAAGTAAAGAAGAACCGTATTTTCGAAATTTGAATTGCATTTCTTTTTTTTTGTTGAACTTTTGCCAAAATCCGGCGGGCATCTGTCTCGTACATCAATCTCATTGCGAATGCGTAATTTACGGATTTCCTTACCGCTTATCCTTGCTCGCAGTTGACGAAGACTTGGCGCTCAACGGTGCGGTTAAATCTTCCTTCTTTTTGTGGGCCGTATTGTCGGTGAGGAAGGCAGATTGGATTTCCGAATTGGCGCACTCTAATAATTTATCGACGAACTCCTTAAACTCCATATTTTCTATGGATTTTCCCAGGCGCGTTTCCAGTATCCCTTTGGCCCTTTCCTCTATATCTTCATGATGCTGTTCCTCTTCTTCCGTCTTAACCATGTTGATGAAATGCTCCAAAATACACTCGTACTCGCCTTGTGACATGGGCTGAAATTTGAAGAAAAAAACTATTATTTATTTGTTATAGACGAAGCCACAGGAATGCGATCACTGCAAGAAACCCATCGAGGGCAAGTGCGTCAACGCGTTAGGTAAAGCCTACCATCCTATGCACTTCGTCTGCGACAAGTGCAAGAAGCCCATCACCGAGACCGAATTTCAGCAGAAGGATGGTAAGCCTCTGTGCATGAAGGACTACGAGGATATGCTGCCCAAGTGCCACGGCTGCAACAAGATCATCAGGGAGAAGGTTGTCAAGGGCATGAACAAGACCTGGCACGAGGAACATTTCGTGTGCAACCTCTGCAAGCAGAAGCTGATCGGGCAGAGCTACGTGGAGAGAAAGGGAAGACCTGTTTGCGAGAAATGCTTCAACACCAACATCGCCGACAAGTGCAAGGGCTGCGAAAAGGTCATCGACGGTCCGGCCACCGTCGCCCAAGACGCCAAATGGCATCCAGAATGCTTCAAGTGCAAGGTATTTATCACTTATACTCTAACTAACATAAACTAACGTCGAATCTCTTTGTTTTAGAAATGCAAGAACCCTATCAAGTGCGAGAAGATCAAAGTAGACACGGACGGTCTTCCAATTTGCGACAAATGCTAAACATTTACTTTTGATAATATACACACATCTCATTACTTTGTAATTAGACCCTAAATTCGCTTTACGATGCTCTGATTAACACTTATTTATTCTTGTTTAAGTTTTAATAAAATTATTATTATGGAAAATCTCTTTTCACATCATTTCACAAATATTGATATCCAAATTTTAAAAAAATCCAATATGATTATTATTATTACATTCTTTGTTATCTCCAGTATCTTCGATACTTCGCGACAATCAAACGCTGATGACATAACGTGCAGATAACGTAAATCTATTTATACCATGTTATTGAGTATTTTTAAATCCTCAACTGTTTGTATAGGCAGAATTTTTTTCGCACGGAACCACAGTGGTTTTTTTCGTAGGTTTTCTAGCAGAATATTCGATTAAGATGAACTTTGAAATAAATAAAACCATTTGAAAATATCCAATCATTCTGATAATTTTTTTTTCTGTTTAAATTCCATTTATCGGGAATTGCACTTTTCTGTAATTTATAATCAATTAGTTAATTAATTTCTGAAAATTCAATTCGATATTTAAACTTAAATCTTCAGTTTACTAATTAATAATAGCATATACTATTAAAGTATGAATAGTTGCCCAAAATTGTTTAACTTTCGGGAACTGTCAAAAATGATATTAAATAATGAATGTAATACCTGATTATCTTTAGCAATTTTCTTAAAGAATCCTTGAGCCAAATTCCACATCGCCGAGGTCTCTTTGTTGTCTTTAACATTGGCATCCTGCATCTGAACTATAGTCTCGACGTTATCGATATCGTTCACATTCTGCTTTGCGGATCTGCATTTCGAGGCCGGAGTGTTCGACTTCTGGTTCAAAGATTTTTGAATAGTTGTTGGTTGCCCAGAAAGAATAGGCGTCGGACTCTTCTTCTCCACGGGTTGCGGTCGATGCTTGTAAGTGGCAGTTTTGTAACGAGACTGCACGTTAAACCTAAAAACGAGTCTCTAATACAAATATGACAATTAAACGAAAAGTAATAATACTTTTTTCTAGCAAGAGTCGCGATTGCTTTTCTCCAATACAAGTCCTTTTGCGGCACGGATTGATACATGGATAATTTACTGTGCTTGGACCGGACTTTGGGCATCTTTTTGCCGGAAAGGGAAACGTTCGAGCCGACAGGTAAACCCACCGATCCTTGCAAATTCTCTTGGAGCCTTTCCAACAGTAAATTACACCTGACTTCGAGCACCTGCGGAAAATTTGAGTAATTCTAAAATTAATCATTTCATATCTATATAATCCAGCTAAATAAACATTTAGTTTATATTATTGAATCAACTAAATTAAACAAACATGCGATAATGGAATTATTGTAAATCGTAATATTCATTATTACAATATTGTGATTAGATTAATCATTATCAAGTATTATACAACAATAGATTGGAACCTAGTACAACCTTTAATTCATGCACTTTTAACCGTCTTAAAAAAATACATTAATAATGATTAAAATTCATATTATCTATGTTTGTATACTTTAGATAATACAAGTTTTCTAATTTAATGTAGAATTGTTTATTTTGGAGAATTCATCGTAATTGTATATGTACTTTGTAAATAAAGGTGTGTTATTATTTGTTTAACAAAATAATTAATTTAATTTAATTTAATTTCAGCTCAATCTAAATTGAATGATTGTTATTGTTTTAAAATAACTTACATCAATAATGTCATCACCTTCAGCAGCATGATTTCTAAAGATGTCACAGAGAACTCCGGCGCTTTTAAGAAGGTCTCTGAGTTTATCTGGAACTCCGACAACGATGGTATTAGGAAGATGCTTTTTGTAGGCTTGTAATCCTTGAAAGATGGTTTGGTGCGCCGTAATGAACTTTTGGTTGAGATCGATGTTATTGGCGTTGCGGACACCGGTCCTTGCGGATGGAGGCCGGAGCATATTTTGGATATCGGTAATCTGCCAAAATAATTCCATTATTGAGGAAATTTTACAAGATTTTTTTTACTTACGTGTCTATTCAATTGGTAGAGGTGTATTCGGGAGAAACGCGACGCAAACTCTAAAGCGCGTTTTTTCCTCCTCGCGTAGTCTTCGGCGCCGTCGGGTGGGTCAATTCCGAATTCCAATACTAGCCTTAATTGATTAATATATAGTTTAAGTCTAAATTATTTGTGTTAATTAATTTTACATGCCTAACATCCTCTAAAGTTTGAAGACTTTTCTCGATGATGCTCCGGGTTTTCATGTTCAAATAGAGTCTAAGAACTTCCTTAGGTTGTTTCGGCTCCCTCACTTTCTTCGCGCAGATTTCGGACTTGTTGGTTTCCAGTTTATTCTCGGCTTCGCTTTGGCTATTAACAGCGTTTTTGATGTCCTTCTCCTCCATTTTCCTATTGCTCTGCATGTTCAGCGTCTGCTGCACTGCGCTTATTATGCTGTCCTCGAAGGAGTAATCGAAACAGTCGTCGTCGAGATGATCCTCCACGTCATGCCTAATCGTGACGTCGCAGTATTCATCAGAAGAATCCGTCAGGATTGACGATTCGGGCGGTTTCTTGATAACCAACAAAGGATGCATATCGCCTACCGATTCCGTTTTCTGCTGCTCGATCCGCCTAGGATGCTGATTGAAGCGCTTCTTCCTCGAAGTTTGCGAGGAACCTGGTTTTGCTAAATTCGAAGCTATCTGATTCCCATCGGGCAGCGTCTTCATCAACGACAGGATCTTCTTCGTCGAATTCTGCAAAGAAAATTGAGATGCAACTAGCTGTTTTCAGCATCCTGCGGGCTCACTTGTAAGAGGAACCCGATGTCTGCCATTTGATGATGATGATGATTAATTAATGAATTGTATTTTTTCTTTAGCTTGGAAATGGATTAGATTAACATTGAATAAAGATAAGTGGTTGGGGCCGAACAGTTTCTTGGCGCATTGTCAGTTTGACAAGTTGCGTTGCAAGGCAACCTATTGGAAGAAAAACGATGTGCATCGAATCGGAAATCAACTGAAATATTTAATGTCTTACATAATACACCAATTAGTAAGACAAGTATAACATGCGATCGAGCACACGAGAACATCATAAAATTAACTGATTCGAGCCATAATTAGATGCAAACACATTACAATTATCATTAACATCATCGTTCTTATTATTCATTTGTTTTATATTCTTATGTTAACTTGATTATATTTAATGAAATTTTATTTTTTTTTTTCAATCTTATAGAAATAATTTTGAAAAAATAATATTTTTAATAGTAAATATTTGCATTAATATTGAAACAATTCTTCAAAGCGTTTTTTGTATGTTGTTGAGTATTTATCCTTCGGCTATGGATAATAGATTAAAACAGGTGCGAAATGGGAGCTCATTTATTTTTAGAGGCGTTCTTTTAGGCAAACATTAAAACCTCCTCGGGACATTTGAAAATAAACTATTTACAACTCGATTATTAACATGAAACGCGAGTAACCTCCGATCACAATTCAATTATGGTTCGTTACCATATATTTCGGGAATTGCGTAACAAATACAGACAAGAAGTAAACACTATCCAAAAAAATATTTTCATTTACGCATATTATCTATTAAGTAAATTTTTATTTTATTCTTATTTAGATTCTTATAGAGAAACTTACGATGTTTCAATATTGATTAAAATTACATAATAAAATTATATAGTCCAAAAATTATAATAAATTTCAGTTATGAAAGTTAAGATTTTCTTCATCAACAGGTGAGAGCATAGCATTAAAAATATATCGATTAGATTTAAACCTTAATTATGACCTCATTCAGGTCAAGGTCTTTATTTAACTTTCAGACTATTATTGTCTTGATTTCATTCAATTTTGATACAATTCTACTAAATTACTTATTGATTCATTTACTGAATATTCTTAAATTAAAAAAAAAATGCTGAAAAACTGAAATTCTTAAATACATATAATAATTAATACAACATAGTAGAAATATCATAAAATCTAATCAGTATAAATTGAGATAATTGTAGAAAATGTGTGAAATCTAAATTTAATTTCAGAAGTCATTGTCAAATAATCAGTATTACCTTAATCCTTAATCCGTGCTATCGAATGATCTGCTTTTTTAAAGTTTATAACAATTTGTGCACATTGTAAAGCAGTTCAGTTTTGTGCTGTGTTTTCAAGATTTTGCACATCCCATATCCATTAAAATATTATCAGCACAAGGTGAGATTTGAATGAATGAATAATATTTGCATCATATTTACACTAAATATAGCAAAATAATATTTACTTTGACTTATTTAAAATTGCATTATCTTTACCAATGATATAGTTTTAAAAATAGAATGTGGTTTGTGATTGTATGAAAAGCAAGAACAACAATTATTAAGATAAGTTTTTTAATTAATTAAAAAATGCAGAATTAAAAATATATGCATTTTTTATATATTTTTAATAATTGCGTAATGAGAAAATTTAATTTGAAATAATTAATATCAATACTACGAAACGATTTAGTGAACATTGGTTATATGAGAAATAAAGTTTTTAAATGAATCATAAATTAATATCAGACCAATATAACAAAAATCTTCCATTTTATTTATACAGATAAATTCGTCGCAACGTTCAACAAATCGAGTAAACTCTAGACTTTAAATGATAACTTTTCTTGATTGCAACAGGTTGTACACAGATTTAAGCATATAATAAAAGTTTGTGCCAAAATCTATATCTGAATATATTTTCTTTTCAGCTGAGTGCAAGAAACTTTAACAATTTTTTTTTCTTATATAAAGTTTGAAATGAATTCAAGTTTAGAATAATAAATATGATAAAATTGTGATAATATTAGAAAAAAATAATAATGCAATTTCCTACACCGATTTGTTAATAATTCTTTGATAACAGCTTCCTCCCAGTCGCGATAAATTATCATTACAAAAAAGATTATGCAAGTCCTTAAATATAAAACAACAATTAATTACATTTCAATTTATCATCATCTAGTCATTAATTTTGAGAAACGATTTGGAAATGATTGCATTTTTTCAAGATAATAACTCTTCATATCTACAAAAGATAATCTTAATTATACTTTTTAATCCGTTACATCACATTTATTATATTTAATTACAAAAAGCACAGTATTTTTTTTTGATTATCTTGCTTATGTAATTAAGTAATTAATTACAAATATATCTTAGATTTTACTCTTATTTCTACCGAAAAATGATAATAAATATGATTCGTAAACTATTACAGTTTTTTCAAGATGAATTATTAGGTGATTCAAATATATCTTCGATTTTACTCTTATTTTAAATTTGTCAGTTATATAACTTGTTGGATTATCTTTATGTTGATGAATGAATAGTAAATAGTGAAGTGTTAATGAATGATTAAATAACTTAATTACTTCCAAATCGATGTTTACTATTATTTTGGATGTGAAATATTAATGAGGATTGCGAAGAGTGTAGATGGAAAATTGTTGATTAACAATTCACGTTGGGTGTTGTATGAGTTTTTGTGTCGTAGGCCCAAAAGCGGGCGAAGAAGTCGAATTGCGTAACGCACGAAAACGGCCGTTGTTACGTGCTGGTAAATTGGAAAACGATCAAGATAACGACGAAGGTGGAAAGCGTTTGTCCTTATCGGAGGCAGCGAAGACTTTGTCATCGCACGAAAATAATTATCGTTGCTTATTTTAATAGCGAGCTGAGGCCGTAATAATAATTTTCACCGATCGGACGTGCAGACAATGGGAAAAATAGAAGCGGAAAACCTATTCGAAGCCCAACGTATTTGTCACCATTTAAAAATATTCGAACCAGAACGGCTATATATATTTTTTATGTGTGTTATATATATATATAAATAAAAGTTTCAATGCAAATCGCTAATCAAGAAGTGCTCTGGCACGTATTATCCATGACGACGAGAATTTGCGAACAACTTAAAGCGAAAATCATGTGTCATAATTCCGCTGTGCGATAAAAGGCACGCACTCAGCACAGCACACAGTATCCTCAGAACCTCTAGCGAGGAAGCACGGGACGTCCAGGATTCGCACCTTCCCAGAAAGCCTATAACCTTCCACAATGGTAAGCCTTCAAAATTCGTACTAAATTACACCTCTCATTTGCTTCCACTTCAAATTCAATCAAATTTATTTCCACAATTTCTTAAACTTCACTTAACCGAAATTAACATCAACTTTTAACACCTACACAAAATTCAATTAAAATTAAATTTAATTCAACCTGATAATAATAACCAAAATAATTACAAATTAAATTCAAACGTCAAAAGAATAATTCTTGTCAGATCGAAACAAACGCATCAATCATTTGTTTCTTCGAATATTCCACTCCATCTACCACATATGTTCAAGCATTAAATAATTCAGAGCTTGGATAAATATTGGAATACTCAGCTCACTCCACTCCATTAGCACTATTTAGAATGGATTTGCGAATGATATAATTATTATTTCTGTATATTCATAATTTTTCGCTTTAAGTATGTGGTGCGTATTTTAGTCCGAATTTTTATATAAAATGTCTCAATTTATATAAAAAAAAATTTTTTCATTATTATTATTATTATCCGTTTGGCGTGTCAAGTATCGATTCTGAAACGGCCTGGTACCATGGTGATCAGATAAAGCCGGGAATTGGGTTAAAGACGAGCCCAAACGGAATTGTATTATTAAATACCTGCCTCGGTCTGATCCTGCAGCGTCCTCGATTCGCTATAAATCGCACACGATTCGCTATAAGTCGCTCAAGATTATAACATGGTGGCATGGTTCGCACAAAGCGAACCTCTTGTCTCTGAATTATCTCAATTTAACAGCAAATTGCTTTCAACGAGCCGCAATGATAAACAAGCTTTGTGCCTCGTCGTTAAGCAATTTAGATTGTTTTTATTAAACCGATTTTTTTTTACTTAATTATTGTCTGTTCGCGCATTTCAACGCGAATTTAATTACTATTATTGTGGACGTCGTCAACATGTTGAGATTTAATTAAAGAAATAATAATAAATGAAATAACATTGTCGATTTTTTGGCCTTCCTAGGGAGCACGCCCTTCCAAGGTTGATCTCATTGATTGCGATTCTCTTCAATTTTCTCGCTGAACTCTGACTTTCGAATTAGGAATGTATTATTTTTAGGAAACACGATGTTGTATTCTGGAAATAGTGCAACTGGTTTTATGCGTTCAACAGTAATGACCTATTTCCCCATGCTTGAAAATTGATCATTTCTTTGCCATTCGTTTATACCCTCAATATTCTAAGAATAAATCCCATTTTTTTAATGGCCCATCCATCATAATCCATAATTTCCTAAAGTTAAGCATGTTCGGATTGATGGTCGATCATAATTTGTAGAAAAAAAAAACCTCATAAAAATAGAAAATTAATTAATTCTTAATTGATTGATTATTCAAAGTTGATTTAATTGATTTATTGATGTATAATAATTAAAATGCGTGATGGAATGTTAATTTGCAAAACTGGAGTTTATTTTAGCTGAAGAAAAACTATAATTTAGAAATGTATTTGTTAAGTTGTTCTCTTTTGTGAAAATTTCATCTCACTTTACGAAATGGTTACTAAGTTTAAGAAAGAACAATCGTTTAATTTTTAGTATAAGTAAATGGATAACTGTGAAAGTAATGAAAATAAAAATAGGTCGTTTCGTATGAAAATAAAAAAATTAACCTGAGGCCAATTATTTAATTTACCTTTACATGCATATCCAATTTATTACCAAATTACATATTATATTACTAAATACATGCGGCTTGCAGAAAATTAAACTTAATAATTATTTATTTTTTGCGTTATGCAATTGCCATGCGAAATTGTTCGGTTGATCAATCGATCTGCGTGCGTGTATCTGTTACAACATACGTATTTTTTTTTCGGTTACGATCCACTTGTTCTCAAAGCGATCAGATAATGTGTACAATGATGTTTACGTTATGAGTAACGTCGCATTTGGAGTATGTGTCCTCTCCTCCTATCTGGCAATAAATTATATCTGCTTATAAATATTGTTAAATCATTTATAACATTGAAAACAATGAAATGTTGCATCACTCTGACTAGATATTTGTGAAGGAGTATGGATGATTCATGTTTGATGTTTTCAAAACAATACTCGCGCATGTTTATGGCCAGACTTATCCAAACTATTCTAGTCTTTTAATTACCCAAACACGTAATTGACATACACTATGCTTTGTTCACAATTTACACTTTTAAGCCATTTAATAAACAATTATATAATTCAATTATAATTAATATAACGTGTTTCAGTTTGTGTTAACATTTCATCTGATAAGATATATTTATTAACACGTGTGTTTTACATTTATTTATGAAAGGTGAAACAGGCGTAATTCTAATTGAATTTAGTATAAATATATTTGGGCGTTCCTCTTAATTAAATGTAATAACGATGATGAAATCATTTTTTTACTATTAATAGATACGCGACGATAAAGAACAAAACACACGAAGGCGTGCCTCTATGTAATACAATATTATCGTAACCGCAGCTCTGATATATTATTTTTTATAAATTCCGTAATTAATGTTTAATATTTTCTTTTACAGACTTCTAAATGCGACACTTGCAAACTTCCAATCGTAGGAAAAGTAAGTATTATTTTTATTATTATTTTGTGTGCTTTATGTATTATTTTTTGGTGTTTGTACTTTCATCTTTGCATAAACGTTTATCTCTTCAGATTACGCCATGGATTTCTAGGTGAAGATGTCTTTCTCTAGTCCATCTTGGTTTTATTTCATACTTGAATTGTTGTCGTAGCATCAGATAGATGAATCGATGATCCTTGATCTTTGCTTTTGTCGCTGCAGAGTTGTGTTAGTCACTGGAGTTCAATGTATTCATAATCGTCGCTTTACTTATTGATTGATACGTTGATTGTTGATGTATATTTTATTTTTTATTAATAAATACTTATTATTTATTTAACAAATAAATAAGTATACATTGTAGGTTCATGCACCTAAGATTTTCCACTGTAAAGTTATTTAGAAAATAATTTAAATAACAAATTTAGTTGATTCATTTTTACATAATTAATTACGTTTTTATAAATGGATTTCGATCAATTGTCTTTATTTCTTATGAGTTACCAAGAGTCCTTGAATTGTCATCAATTAATAGATAATTGGAACAAGTTTTTGGAACATCATTGATTGATATTTTTGGATTAACATTGATGGTGTTATACTTATTATACTGTTTGTATGTTTTAGAGCATCACTGCGTTGGGTAAGACTTACCATCCGGACCACTTCGTCTGCGGTAAATGCAACAAGCCGATTACTGAGAGTCCATTCCATCAGCGCGATGGTAAGCCTCTGTGCAGTGCAGACTTTGCAGAGACTTGCCCGAAGTGCGCGGCCTGCAACGAGGCCATCACCGACAAAATAGTGACGGCGATGGACAAGCAGTGGCACGAGAACCACTTCGTCTGCTCTCTTTGCAACTCTGCTCTAATGGGTCAGGAATTCCACCAGAAGGAAGGAAAACCCATCTGCTCATCTTGTTACCGCGGCAAAGTCGCCGACAAGTGCAACGGTTGCGGAGAGCCAATCGAGACGTGCGCCACTATCGCACTCAACGCCAAATGGCATCCCGATTGCTTCAAATGCAAAGTAAAGAATTAATCTTGATTATTTTTGAAGCATCAATTCTTATTGTTTTTATTTTTTTAGTCTTGCGGAAAAGCCATCTCCACTACCAAATTCAAGGTGGACTCGAAGGGATTCCCGATGTGCGAATCTTGCTAGGGGATGATCAGTCAGATGAAAAATATCACGAGGAAACGAGACAACCCCGTTGAACAAATATTTTTAAATTCTAAATTTTATTTCCAAGATGTACATTTTATTTTATTCCACTTTTTACATGTTTATTAAAAAATACTTTTTTATTTAAATGTGCGTTGCGCTTCGTTCCATTTCAGCTTTCAGAAAATGAGAAGCCTATTTTTATACACCGGCAAGTGCTTTACTTATTATATATAAATTTATCACATATATATATTGATATATTTACCAAAACTGATCACCTTAATAAATTATTGATATACTGAAAAACTAGACTTACTTGTTTATTGTGGCATTCGGAGCAAAAGACACGAATACTAATGACGACCATGAAACCGGCGTCGGCGACGCGCTCCATCGGTTTCGGCGTTTCACCTATGAGGACAGCTGTTGGAATCACCTGGGTAACGGTTTGTTATGAGCAGGATTTGAATAAACACAAACACCTTTAAATGAACTTTGTGCTTGTGTGTGCGTGTGCATAATTCGACGAAAACGAAAGGGGGAAAAGCGGGAAAAATTTACTGTCTGACCGTGTTGTCACCGTCATCGGTCTGCTTATTTTATCGATACGACCTAGGAACACTTTGGATTGCATGTAACGAAAAAATCGAAATGTTCTCTGGGTCCGATTTGGTGGTACGCTTTGCCGGTTACCAACGGAGTCGGTAGTGCTTCTTTACTGTGCGCCCGGAGGAAGAGGAAGATGAGACATTTGAGGGAGAGGAATGCCATCATCCTCGCAGCACAGCGGAAACTCAGCTTGAACACCGTCGTTTTGCCGCCTCTTTCACCAACTTTCAAGGAGAACGGAGCCGAACTTCTAGAACAGTTTTTAGTAAGTCGAACTTATAATTTATAATTTAAACTATATACAAGTGGAATTTTGTTACAAATTTTATAAACTTTCCTAAAAGTCAATAACTTTACAAAGTTATTTAAATGTTTTATCTCATTTTATTGATAGATGTCGTTAAAGTCCCATTGCAAAGTTAGTAAATTTAGTTAATACTAATTGAAAATAACTATTTTCAAACATTTCAAATTTGGTGAACGCAAAGAGAATAAAAATTTGAAAATGAGAAAAAAATAAAAATTATTTAAAAAAGTGCAATATTGTGATTTTTGTTCTCATTGTTGTTGCGTTTTGTTGGTTGGTGATGCATTTAAGGGTGGTTGAACGTGAAGGGTGGAAAGCTCGGGAAAATTGTTGTGAATGCGCCATAATAATAAAATCAATAACTCGTAGACTGCAAGCGCGGGGGTCGTAGGTGTAAAACTCTCGAGGCGTAGGAAGCAGAAGTTAACGTCGCTCTCGTGATTTCGTTGAGTGCCATTTTGCAATCTAAATAGTAGAACAAGTGGTGAAAAAAAAAGAGGAAAGTGCACTTTTCGCAAATCGGAAAAGCAAATTCGATTTCGGATTGGGCTGTGCGACGTCGCGACGCTCCGCCGAAAATCCCAGCGGGCGACGAGGCTACGTGTCCGGGCATCATCTTGGCGATGATCTAACGCTTGTTTTCTATTAATCATCGTCGTCTCCTCCGTTGAGTTTCGCACAGAAAAAATAAGCCAAGCAGTTGTATCCGAGCATTTAAAGATACGCGAATCGTTGTCGCAGTTGTTCGTATAATGGCATCGAAAGTGATGGTGAAAATCGCGGTTCAGCCATTTTCGCAGGTGAATGAAAATGTATATATATATCAATAATATCCTTTGTTCGCGCCGGCATTGGGATGAGTAAGCGATTATTCATAATTCTTATTGTTGTGTTTAGGTCAACAAGGCGAAGGCTTCTGGGGTGAATGGAGAAGTCGTGCCCATAGGAAGGACCACCGAGATCGGGCGGCTGGATGCCCAGAAGGCCACGGACGCCCCTCGTGTTGCACAACTGGAGCAGAATATACGATATCTGCAGGAGCAGCATCAGCTCATGCTGAATGGTTTGCATCATGAAATTGATGTACTTCGACATCGAAACAGGGAGTTGCAATTTCAACTCATTACCGGTCTAAATCTGAGTAGTCCATCTTCCCCGGACGATGATACCAAGCATAAGGTATTGCTCACTTTACCATTACAAAAACGTAAAATTAGAATCATTTTGATCATTGAAAACACAAACATCATTAAACGACTGAACCATATGTTGATACTAATATATTAATTATCTACATATGTTTTTGTTAATAGTAAATATACAGGCATTTAAATTATTTAACAATATAATTTGTAAATCTTAAAAGCAAGAGAATTAAGAAAATGTAAGTTTAAGACTTGTATATAGTATTATATAGTAAATTCATTAATAATGTCTTTTCTTTTACTTCATAATATTATTTAGTGAATAATATTTGAAATACCAAAATTATATATAATAATATTTTTTAATTCTATTTGATTAATTCTTCGATTAAATATTTTGCCTTGTTTTAATATTTTCGAACAGTCAACAGTTTAGGATTAAATTGCATAGCTTGTTATAGATGTACTCTTTGGATTAAAGTATTAATATGTGTTTAGGTGTACAATAGTCCGAAGCAGGTGAACATAACTCCACTGCAGGTGGAGATATTGGAGAAGGAATTATCGGAAATGAAGGTGCAATGGCAAGAGTCCGAAAGCCGAAACGTGTACTTGTCGGCCATCGTGGATGAACAAAAGAAGTATGAAATTGAATTCCTAATAACTTTTCTACAATCCTATTATTTTTTTTTTAAAGGAAATTGGAGCGTTACGAGCGCGACAGAGAGAGAGAACGTGAGCGCAGCATACAGCCCGATCCTGAGCTTCTTCGAAAACTCGACGATGCCGAGTCTCTAATCCGAAGACTCCGCCGCGAAAACTCCGATCTTCGTAGGGAAAACGCACTTGCCAATCCTCCTGCTTACCAGCAGAGGGAGTTCCATAACCGCGACGGTTGCGGAACTTACCAACAGCAGCAGCAACAGCCGAGGGGTGGCGGCAACAACCGCGGAAACGGCCGAAATCGCGGCAACGGCGGTAACCATTACAGGGGCAACTGGTTTCCTCCCCTCCACTCACAGAGCTACTGGCAGAATGGGCGGGGACAGGAACGCAATGGTTCCGCCTCCGTGGATGGTACTTCTTTGCCAAGCTTACCGGCCGGTGGTGGCGGAGGCGGCGGTAGCGGGCAATACCAGGGCCGTCGCGGCGGCGGCAACAACAACCACTACAATGGCGAAGGTAGAAAATACAGAGGTAACCAAAGTAGAGGCCAAAAACCGTCTTAAGATGCTTCAGAAACGACGTATTTGGGGGGAGAAAGACCGCTTTTATTGTTGCCTCTATAGCTGTTACATCCCTATAGAAAACAACAGGAGAAAGTAATTTATTTAAATGTTCGTTGTCGAAAAATTAAAGTGGAAATTCTTGACAAAAAAAAAATAGATACAACTGATATTTACATATATCTACATAATTGTGATATAAATAAGTGTTTTTCGATTATTAAAGCTTTATATATTCCAATATTTCTATCTCTAAAAATATATAAACAGAATAATTGAAAAATAATAACTAAAAAAAAATATATATCTTGTTGATGTTTAGAAGGTGGAGTATATAATATTGAGTTTCTGTCTTATGGGTTCATCAAATTAATCGAAAAATACTTTGACTAAGGGAAGCAATTATAATGGCAAAAAAAAAACAAGAATTCCGCGATGGGATTCAGAATTGACGTTTGTTCGTACGTGAAATAAACGCCCTTACATGTCTAGCTTTCGTTTTGTTCCATATATTGTTTGACACGAGGCACAAAAATCGGTGTGTGCATTGCAATATATTATATATATATATACAAATATTATACATAACATATATATAAATAACTGCTCCATGATTGATTTACTTTATGTTTCTTTGTGATAATATATTTATTATACTTGTATTTCTATATCTGAATAAAATACTATATATATATTAGAAAGAAAACACTGGTATAAAATTGTAAAACGTGCAGGAACGATTACTTTTTGTAGTTGTAAAAGCCTTCGCCGGTTTTGACGCCCAATTTGCCTTCCTTCACCAATTTGCCTACGGAATCGTTAGGCTTAAAGAGTGAATTCTCAGGGTACTTCTTGTACCATCCCTCCATGATCGAGTGCGATGTGTCGTGTCCAACGTAGTCGGCCAATTCGATCGGACCCATTGGATAACCGGCGCCCAATTTCATGGCGATATCGATGTCCCTTGGGGTGGCGTCGCCCCTTTCAACCATCCTGATAGCTTCAGCAATGTATGGTACAAGGAGCCTGTTCACAATGAATCCAGGAGTGTCCTTGCAAGTCACACAGGTCTTGCCAACAGCCTTACCCCAGGCCATCATAGCATTGAAAGTTTCATCAGAGGTCTCTGGAATGCGAACAACCTCCAACAGCTTCATAACTGGAACAGGGTTGAAGAAATGCAGACCACCAAACCTATCCTTACGACCAGTCACTGAAGCAATCTCTCCAATTGACAAGGAGCTGGTGTTTGATGCAAAAATAGTTTTCTGTGGTGCTTGCTCATCCAAAGTCTTGAACAGCTTGTGCTTGATCTCCATCTTCTCAACAATTGCCTCAATGACAAGATCAGCATCTTGGACAGCCTCTTTGGTATCTGTGCAACCCTTAACGCGTTTCTTGGCCTCTGCAACGAATTTCTCGCCCTCGCTGGGGTTATCCTTAAACATTTTCTTGGCTACCCTTCCAAGATTGTTGCCAATACTGGCTTCAGCCTTTTTCAGGATGTCTGCATTCAGTTCCACTAAAGTTACGTTGTGGCCGGTTTGCGCTGCAACCTACATAAGAATTACATTTCATGGGTCTTCTAATTGCTATTACTTAACTTACTTGAGCAATTCCAGAACCCATTAAACCTCCTCCAATGATGGTGACATTCTTTATCGCACTTCTGGCAGTAGAAGTGGACAGAGAACGCTTTAAAATCGTCAATGGTTGAGCCATTTTATGTGCTAAATCTGAATATTCTCAAAAACTGACTGAGTAACACTGAGGTCCAAATTGAACTGTATGTTTAGTTGTCTAGGTTTTCGAGATATACCGTCCCGGGTCAAAGTACAAAATCCAAAGTCACGTTACAAGATATCCATAATATAAATATAGGAAAAAAATGTTTACATTATTATAAACAATATAAATCATTTTTTACTCATTTATGATTACATATTACACTTTAATTGTTGCAATTTAATATATAATAAATTTCATTCTTTATAATTATGTTAATAAAGTCACCATTTCGATGAAAGTTGGAATATTTGTAATAATGTATTGAATGATATGCATTTATTATTAGACGCAACAAACAATTCATTATCTTCAATGATATGATGCTTCATTCATTTTAGCGAAAACAAATCATTAATATCAAATTATAAACATGAACTCGAGATATGTTCCAACAGGCATACAGATTCAAATTTCCCGCGCGTTTTGTATCCTGTCACAGACCAAACAAAAAATTATGGCATAAAATTCTTGCATTTCGAATCAAACAGTCGTTTCTTCACCTGCAGCCAAGGAACTATTATATTGCAAGGATGGTGAATGTTATGAAAGGCATCTTGGTGAAGTGGTAAGTAAGTGTAAATATATTGGCAATGGTTATACACATAACCTAACTTATTTTATTTGTTCCTTTTTCTTAACTGTAGTGAGCTTACTCTACGTAATCCAAGTCTTCTGGAATTCCAAACTGCTTTTCCAAGACGCTACTTTCAATCATGAAACGATCCCTGCACCAGGTTTTCAATTGAAAAATGTTATCCGTCCATCTATTTGTTGCAAGCTTAATATCCTGAAATTAAAAGTGTTTCAAGTACTTGTTTGGTAATTGAAAGTTATCCTGTTACCTGTATTTCCTTCTTGTGATTTTCAAATATTTGTTTATCATTATTTTGGCACTTGTTCAATTTGTTAGAGAGATGCTGCTGTTCCACTTGTAAATCAATTATGTTCTCAAGAAGTTTGTTCTTTTCCTCTTCCTCAGTTGCATTCATCTGTAATACACCTATTGTATTTGGTATAAAGTAATATTAAAAGTACTTACTTGATTGTTACCAACTGCTTCTGTAGTTGTTTTTAGTTGTTCCTGAGTTTTGTGCAGACTTTGTTCAATATTTTTTAATTTCTTTTTACGGATATTTAAAGCTTGACTTGGGAAAGCCCAGAAATAAATGGATGTTCCTATTTTGTCTGTTTCCACTAATCCATCATCCACCAAGCTTTGAACCACTTCCTTTACAGAATTGGCTATAACACCTTTTTCTTTTGGAGCAATCTTTTCTAATTCCTAAAAAAATTACAATATTATAAATCATTGTTTTAAATGTTGTATTGTGTGTACTTTTAGTTGGAAGCATGTCTTCTGTTCATAGAAGATTTGCATTATTCTCTGCTTCTTCTCTTCAGCACTGACCCCTCTCTTTGCCATTGCTTTCAGCGATCCTGCTATGAAACAGTTTTTATTACACTTGGATGAAACTATCAAACTAGGACGCAAGTTCATCATTCAGGACTTGGATGAGAGCCACCTGTTCATATCCACCGATATATTGGACACATTGCAGGCGAAGATTGACGACTTGATGGATCAAATCAGTTTTCCCATCATGGAGAAGACCATTAATTAAGGATGTCGAAGGTGGTAAGTCGCGGGTCTACGAGACTTCGCGAAAATGAGCGTCAACGCATAATCGACGACTCAACGCGGAGGAGACGTTTGCGCAAATTCTTGGAGAACTTGGAGGCCGACAACTTCCATGAAGATCCGCATGCGGATCTGGTTATGAGCAAGAAGGTACCCAAATTTGATGATAACTTGGAATCAAGGACTAGGAGCAAAAAGCGTGAACGAAACGCCGAATACTATCAAATTAAGTACAGGAAGAGTTTCCAACAAATGATTGAGGATGACAGGAAGGAAGCAGATGATAACAACAGGATGTCTTACATGGATTTGTCAGCACCGCAAAGCGACTTTCCTCCTTATTATACCTGTGCTGTTTGTGGATACCATAGTAACTATATATGCATTTCTTGTGGGGTTCGAGTGTGCCAAACGAGATGTTTTGATACCCATTTTGAAACTAGATGTTTAAAGTGGACCACCTGACTTTCTGTGCTCATTTCTCTGCATGTGTATTGATTGTAACTATTAATTTTTACGACTTACCAGTAACGAATTTCAAATTGGTTTGAATACTTTTAAGGTTAAATGTTACAATTTTGTATTTTTTATTCATTTTTCGTTTAGTTAGGCAATTTTACATACGTTTAAAAATTATTAATTAATTTACCACGACTTATGTTGCATGCAATCTAACATGTAGCATAATAATGAAATAAAATATAATTTTACAATGATTTACAAGTAAAGAATTTGTTACAAATGATACGTTGATAATTCGTTGTTAAGAGAACAATCTCAATCTGGAACTGTTTCGTAATTTCCTAAAACAATTAAGGTACCTTGTGCTCTTGCACAGCCAATGTTGTATCATTTTTTGTGATGCTTCATTCATTTTAGTGTATGGAAAGTATGGATTATATTAATAATTTATTTATATTGAACAACAATATAGACAATTTATTGGCAATATATATAAAAATAAGTTACTATGCTCATCTTCACAAAAGGTTCATCATGTAAAAATAAAACTTGTCATTTGTTAATAAAAGAATTTTATAGTGAATATCATCTTACAATGTGATAAAATTTATTTTAATTTTAATAAAAACTATATATTCATATTTTTAAGCTTAAATTAAAGAAATAAGCGGGTTTTACCTAAGATATACCTGCAACTGCAGGGCGCATTGCAGCAGAACTTTGAGGCCTGGCATGAAGCTGGCAATTTGGGAGAAGTCCGGCCCAGAGACCAGCTGGGTGTGCATGGACAAACCTCCGGTGTAATCACCGTTCTGCACCAATTGGACCATTTGATGTAACGCGGTGAGCGTATTCTGGGATAGCTGCAAATATAAAATTGTTGAAATATCATAAATCCGCTCGAATTAAATAAACTCACTTTACGCTCCCTGAGTAAATCATATAACGTTTCTAATTTCCTAGAAACATCTTCAATTTTTCTTTTCGTTTGCTGAAAGTTAATATATTAATTTAATGTTGCTTTTGGTTTATTCTTTGCAGCTTACGGGATTGTTGGCTGCGCAGCTGCATTGATTTTTGAGTTCGTTGAATACAGTCTGCATGTGAATATGTTCCTCTGGAATAGGCAACTTTGCTATAGGTTGCGGTACTTCGACCCTTCCGGATACCTCTTGTTGTTGGGTACTAACGTTAGCGTTTGCAGAAACGGCTTGCGTATTGAAATTGTTCATGCTTCTATTGAAGCCCTGTTGATTGAATCCGGTTGTCATGGGTGGCGGTTGGAACATCTGAGGACTATTGTCTTGAGCGTAAGGGTTGTACGGTTGCTGCTGCTGCTGTTGTTGAGTTGGAGGCATGTATCCGTTTGTAGGGACGTTCTGTACAGGAGCAGTACCGAATATCGGATGAGTGATTGGGTCCTGGGATGGCAAATCCTGTTTGGATGTCTAAAAATGGAGAGAACAAACTGAATTATCAGATTTCGAACTGATTTCACATCAAAACAACATCACAAATGTTATTGGTCACTCGAAAATTCATGGTTAAATCTCTCTCTGCACATTACAATACCTCTTTTTTCCATAATCTTAAACCAGAGTGTTCTGCAAACATTTTGCTACTCTCTCCATAACTCTAATATAAGAAACGAGAAGTTATAAATTTTGTACCATTTCAATTAATTCCTTTTTTTGCATGATCTTGTAAGATGTAAGTTTGTATTTACCGGTTGTTTTGCTGGCTTGTTGAATGCTGGAGGATCGTTCCAACCTGGAGCCGCAGTTGACGGTAAAACGTTCATCGCAGAAGACATATCTGGTGGAGGCATCATAGGGTTTTGATTGAAATTGTTGCTGGGCACGAATGGTGTGCTTGTTGGGAATGAAGGGTTTGTAGTGGCATTGGTATTAAATTGTCCAGGATTCGGAGTGAATGGTTGAGCGGTTGGCATCGGTGCAGGAGGATTGAACATGTTTGTATTATTTGGTGTGAATGGATTGGTTGAGGCTCCGGATTGGAAGGCCTGCGGTTGCATGGGCGTAGGCATCATGGAATTGGGTCCGAATTGATTCCTCGATCCGTAATGGTTGGATTGGACAGAAGGATCTAAAAGATATTTGCCCTTAGGCAGCCCAGATCCACCTAAAACAAATATTATAAATATACAAGTTAACATTATCTATAATATACACAAACCATGCGTAGATCCAACACTTCCTGGTCTTGGTGGTTGAGTGGTAGGCGGCACAACTGGAGCCGGTGAAAATGGTTTCGGTGGTTGTTGGTTAAAAGTATTTGCAAGTTGCGGCTGCTGCCATGGTTGGGTTACTGGTGCAGGCACATTTGGCAATCCAGCGTTAAATTGATTTTTGAACGGAGCAGGTGGATTCGCAAATTGATTGCCGTAATTTATTGAGTGCCTCGAATTTTGGCGACTTCTTTGATTCACCTGACCATACACAGTTTTATGACCTAAAGCCACAGTTAAACGTTCCCTCAAAGCAGCGACTCGTTCATTTTGAGAACTTCCCAAGTAATTCAAAGCAGTACTTAAATTTCCTTGCGATGCCAGAATAAAAGCATACTCGGTCAAAAGCTCAGCCAGTTTTCCACTCACCTATAAAATCATCACAATGTAAAGACTGTAAATACAATATACGCATTACACTTACATCAACAATCCTGCCTTGCCTCTCCACAGATCGTTGCAAGAATGTCACCAATTCCACCAACTCCTGCAGATCGTCATTGGAAGTGGTAGATTTGGAGCTCCAAGAAGATACAAGCTTTTCGAAACTTCCAGCGCAAATGTAACACAACTGTGCGTCTTCAAGCAACTTTGGATTACCATCGCTTTCAGTTTCCAGACGACATCCCATAGTTTCTGCACATCGAATAGATACATTTATATAAATAACTTGCTGTACTTCTTAATCCTTACCACACAGCATGGGTAACTCTTCATCGGAGGCATGCGTCAACGCTGCAGCCAAAGCTTCCTTCCAGCTATTTATATCACAATTGTTTATCACAGATATCCAATCTTCAGAAACAAGCGCTGAAATTAATGACGAAACATAGCCTTCACATTGTTGTAAATATTTATACTGCGTCCTTGCCAACAACTCGGAACCACCTGAAAAAAAGATAATTAATATTGTATGGATAAAATATATTGATCGTATTACCGGTCATGGCAATAATTAAGGCATCTGCGAAACGTTTTGATTGAATGCATAACTCTACTGCAGCTTCCACGTTGTTAAGTAATAAAGCTTGCGCTATCAATCCCTCAGTATCTAAAATTAAAATTTGCATTAAAAAAAACATCATTTTGCAAATTTTAATGTATACCATCGCCCGTCTTTATTTTATAAGGAACTATAGGTTTCTTAACTTCTTGCGAAATACTGTCAAATGGTGAAGATTTGACATCATCAATCTATAAAAAAATTATTAATCAATAGTCAAATAACTACAAGATTAATTAACATACCCTGTTACTTGCAAATGGATCTATGAGACCATCCACATCATTATTGGTTTGATTATCAACAAATTCATTCAGCTTAGTGTTAACATCTTCAATTTTGTAACCCAGCAGATTGAGCAACTCGGCTCTCGGATTTTGCTCAAAGTTGGCTTTCAGGAAATGCCAAATAAATTTCTTATGTTGATCATTCGTTGAATCTGCCTTGTTTTTGCAATATTCTAAAAAATGATAAAATTTAATATATAAATTTAAAAAATATTATTTTCGTTAAGAACCTGTGAAATTTCCGTATTCCAACGCCTGTTCTAATTCAGTTGACTTATTAACCAAATCTGATTCTGTAATGACTTGGCTTACATACACTATTTGAGGAATGTATGGAGCAGCGTCTCCCGGTTGCATATTCTGCTTTGCTTGTGTAATAGCTTCTTTATCGTTCTCGAAAGTGAACAGTTTTCCTCCAAACTGAATACATCATTATTAATAGATGTTTTATATTCAAAAGTTTTTTTTTTAACTTACACCGAATGAAGCCCCAACTGGCTTCTTCAACCATTTGGGCGGTTTGCTGAGATCGACGCTCACCGGTGCAGCGTTTTGTTGAGCTACAGGTGCTTGCGCGTATCCTTCCATACCTGGGAAGCTATCAGCAATCTTGTTTGTCGTTTGAATCTGCTGGGCTTTACCACCCATCAACGAATACACCGAGACATGTCCATCAAAGCCTGGGGTCGCAATGAGAGCTGGATTTTTGGGGCACCAAGAGATATCGAAGTTCCATTGGTTCGTTTTAGCAACTTCCGAGAGAATTTCTCCTCCTGGATAATTGGAATTTGGATTCCAACAAACGATCCTATTGTCTTTGGCGCAAGAGATGAGAAGGTCCGGATCTTGCGTGCACCACGCCATGGAAAGGATACCCCTTTGATGATTCTCCAAAGTTTTCAATGGTGACGTGGCGAATCTCAAATCCCACAATTGAATTATCGGAGCTTGATCTTCCTCTATAAAAAAATAATTATGATATTTCATTTGTTATTGGAATTATTTTACCTGAAGCTAAGCATAACTGAGTTGCGACTTCTGGATGCCACGCAACGACTTTCCACCTAATTCTGGATACTGTATCGGTAAGTTTAATGATCGGCTCGTTTTTCCTTAAATCCCAAACGACGCATTTCGAAGAGAACGTCGAAGCCAAAATATGCTGCACCTGTTTATTCCATTGAATACTAAGAACGTCTTCGAACGGCTGAGATTTAGCACCTAAAACAACCATTGATAGAACACTTGACATCGAATAATTTGAATCCTTACAAACCTGGTGTCATTGGGGCGTTGGTGTTGTTCATGTCCCATATGTAAATTTCGGACTCGGAAGCGCCGGACGCAAGGAGATTATTTTGAAACGAGTTAAAATCCAAGGAATGGACAGGTCCAGAGTGCTTATTATGAGTGGACACCAAGGCGCTTTCATTTTTGAATATTTTCTCCGCATTGTAGATCTGCATGAGACCACCATCACATCCACCAACTAGACAACCCTTGCCATCACCACCAAAAGGTCCCCAAACCAGTTTATGGAACCTCTGCTCAGTGGGAATGGACACTTTAAGATCCATTTCCATGCCAGGTTCTGACAGGTTGAGGGAGAATATCTCCAATGAAGCATTTGTGTTGAATGTTGCATCCAGCTGATTTGCTGCAGTGCCAGCCGCTAAATAGATGGAATCCAGATTTGCTGGGGACCATGCTATATTAGCTGTTCTCTCCAAATCTTTAACCTTCATTTTCAATATTTCCTATAATTAATTTAAATACATTAAATTTGCACAATTAAGTAATGTACAGTATTAAATAGACATTGACAGCTATTATTATATCATCTTTATCTCAGAAGTCATTGCCCTGTTGTATTGGCCTCATTTTAATTAACAATAATTAATTTAAAAATACATTTACATATATAAGAAATAAAGCATCTGCAGTAATAATTTTGTTGTCATTTCATTATTCCAATTGGTTTTGGTTCATTCTTATAAGAAATTTTGTAATGCATAAATGACCTTAAAAGTAATTTTAGTTTGCAAATACTGCAAATTCTCCTGGATTAATTTTCCAATAAATATAAAACAACACACGTAGGCGTTGTATGCATTTAATACACCTTTTCTAAAAAAATGTTACCTTCAAAAACAATTGGAAATGACGTGTGATATATAAACAAAACAAATTTTGAGTACTTATATAATTCACAATTGTAAATAGAAACGAGACGTAAACTTTTAAATACCTTATAAGTACAATTGTTTAATACATTTACAAAGTAATTCCACGCAAAACACTTTAATTGTTGTGCCGCAACTCTGACAAATCGACACTGGGTATTGCTTCCAACGTGGCTAAACTTGATTGATAATTTGACGTATAGATACACACTTGGTTTGTTACTTGGCTTCCGAGTAGTTCAAACGATTCGCGTTATGCAATTCCTCTTACACGATTTTGAACTGTCAGATATGTAAACAAAAACTGTAAAAAAAGTGTAAAGAATGTTGTTATTATAAATTTGACGAAAGGGTTCGATAAATCGATCGACAAAATGGTAGAGGAAACCTGCAATACAACAAATAAACCCAAGGTTATTAAGTGTTATATAAGATTTAATGAAATGTTATGTTATATTTGATTTCTAATTTCAGGTTAAAACTACCCACAAACCAAAATACGTGTATTTATGGACAGTGCTTGATGTGCAGAGATGGTTCAGGAGACGCTGTGAGCTGTACTACCCTAGCTATCACCAGCAGTTCTTGAACCATGAAATAACAGGAAGGGCACTTCTGAGATTCAACAATGACCATCTGCTGCGATTGGGAATTACAAACAAGGATCACAGGGAGGCAATCTGGGAGGAAATATTGAAATTGAAGTTGAAAAATGATATTATGGATATAAGGGATTTGCAACGAAGCAACATGAATATGGTATATGATTATGCTATTGCTTGAGCCAATGCAAATAAAACTGTAATTGCTTTAATTTTATACTGATTTTGAATTTATTAAAAAATAAATTACACAATAAATAAATAAATAAATAGATAAATAAACATACATTAAGTATTTACAAAAAAACATAATTTGTACTAAGAAGAAAACAATAATTAAAAATATCCATTTAAATCTAATGACTTTTATATAAATTCGCGTTCCGTTTTCAACTCATTTATCACCTGATTTATCACTGAAATTACTTTGTTCGTCATTCGGTATGCAGCTGTCTTCGTTCTCGCTGCTATCCTTGGTGTTATTGTCCTCACCAATCATCATGTACTTCTTGATACCCTGCTCCAACATGTTCCGCAATATCTTGCAATCTTTTAAAATGTCCTCGTTATTTTCGCGTTTTCTTTTAACACCCACTTCGCATCCCTCCTCCCCTGGTTCCACCTTAATATCCAGAAGATCCTCTGTATCTGTGTACGAGACCCTCTGAAGTATGCCGCCCAACATAGGTAGAAGCGTCATCATCTGCGTGCCGATCAACCGGTTGAACTCGAGCCGCTGCTTCTCGAGTTCCAGCTTTTCCTTTTGGATGACCAGACTTTCTTTCTGCACCTTCAGCAGCTCTTTGATGGCGTCTGAAAAATCTAAAATTGTTAATGTTAAAGTTTGGTCTACATTGGTAAAATACCAATTTAGGTACCTTCATCTTTAGAAGGGGTAACTTTAGTATTCATAACGTTACCGTTTTGTGTATGCAGCACTTGATTGCTGGCGGTCTTGTTCATCTGCTGCTGCTGATGCGGCGGTTGCAAATTGTTGAGTATGAGCAGCGGGAAGGGAAGCGATTTGTTCGCGGCATTCTGGGCCGCCATTTGAGAGTTGGGCAGAGAGAAAGCGGGTAGAATTGTCGGAAGCTTCTGGCCGGAGGACGTCGAAGTTGCTGGACATATTGGAGTGAGTTTCGGTTGCGAGATTGATGCTTTCCCTTGAACATGTTGCACGATTGGCGCAGGTTTCAGTGGAGGCGGCGGGTTCTCGTCCTCGTAGTCGGAACTGCAATCATTTTCATATTTACTGAAATTATAACACATCAAAAATTGACAATTTATATTTTGGCATTTTTGTATTTTATTATATCAAATTATTGTAAATTCAATGTGATGCATTTTTTTCAGGATATTCGTAGGAAAGGAAATTTGAATGGTTTACCGAAAACGTTCATCAGGTTGTATTTTTTCGATTGAAGCGCTTCGTTTTCAAGCAGATTATGGGTATGGAGTAATGGATGAGTAATGAATGATATTTGGGTTTGTTTATTTTGCGTTGAATATGGAGCAGTATCGTTGGTGATTGAAGGGTAAATCGATTTTGTGGATAAGAGTAGATTTTTTTTTTGTAATTAATGCTTACTTGACGCTTTCGTTGGTGACCCAGGAGTCGTTATCATCAATATCGATGTCCTCAACTTCTTGCTTGATAACGACGTCCTCGATCTTGGGTCCATCGAGCGCTTCTTCCATGATTTTCTCGACGTCTTTCCTGGGCGATTCTTTGCTAAGAATGTCATCCATAGCTTTAAAATGCGGCCAATCGGGATCTACAGTGCCTATACCTTGGCCGCACGCCATCGTTCTTTTGATGCGATGGTAAAGGCATTTTAGGTTTCGGATTCTGGTTTTGATTTCGTCCGGTGTTCGGTAAAAGCCACGCTGCTGCATGTGTGCCGCCAAGAGGCGCATCACGGGCGCCTTCCTATGCGTTAGGAACAATTTGTTTTGTATGTTAGGACTACCCCAAAGCTGAATCAATAATTTTGTCTCGTCTTCGCGGAAGTTGGCCGTGCGTTTCTTTTGATGCATTCGCATATGATCCATCTGGAGATAAAGACGATAGCGTTTTTGATTGCTCATTTACTGCTGCTTTCTTACTAAGTTTGTTGTTGCTGTTATTTATGTTTATTTTTTGTTTGACTAAATTATTAAACAATTGTTTGACTTGACTTCAAAAACATCACGGGCGATGATATTTCTGGGATAACGCGACGACCATTCCGTCGCCCTCCCCCATCCAAACATCCATCGCTCTTATCGTTATCGAACAAACATACGTATCCATGTTCGAATCAATATTTTACACGACACGCAATTAAAATGCACGAGGATCTACAAGATCTAGTAGGAAACAATTCACAGTTCGAATTTAATCAAGTGAGGGGAAAATTTAATTCGGATTTCCTTGACAAAACTTCAATTCTTTAACATCAAATTTGATTTCACTCTTCACATTTTTACTAATAAATCATTAATAAGACTATCAGTTTTAAAATTAAATTATTTTCAATCAATTAGAAAAACTCGTATTGTATTCATGTTACATTAAAAATACTTATATGCAATATTCAAACAGTGTTATGAATTAGTCATCATTAATTAATTGAATATCAAAGTGTTTTCCTCCAAAGTTTTTCTAATTTAAACTCTACAAAAAAAGTTTCAAACTTTCTGTTAAAATTTTCATTTAATCATAAAAAATAATTTTAAATGTTACGTAAATTCTAATTGAATTCTTATGTTGATTAATGTTTTAAAACTAGCGAATTAATCATTTGGCCTATCCAAAAGTGATTAAACATGACATATCCATTAAGTAATATAATTATTGTAGGAATTTTAAGGTTAATACTAGTTTTCGTGCAGATTTCGTAAATGTTAAGCATTTCCGAAGGAAAATACAAAAAGCACTATAATATATTTAATATGAATGGTTTACCTTAAAAAATATGTTCAATTCAAGCGTCTGGTGTAGAAAATAGGCTTTACTTTCATACAGGATACATGAAACTTTTCAAAGCAATAGAAATGTTCAAATTTCACTTCAACTTTTGTTTCCTATCTATGCAACATAATATGCAACTTTAAGTGAAACAATATGTAACAGAATAAGACTTAAAAGTTTATGTAACTTAAACGTAATAAAATTGAAATTAATTATAACAAACTTCAATTAAATAATTATTTTTATAAAGTTGAACATAGAATTTATACTTCTTTAGTTGAAATAGAAAGAGAAAACTTTTTATAAAAATGATTAAAAAAAATGTGAGAAATGTGCTATACTAGATTTAGGGTTGTGCGAAAGTATATTAGTATGATGATTTTTCATTCTTTGTTGGTTTTGATGGTGGAAAAGGGCGCGTGCCTATGGGATAGAAGGTAGCTCACAATGGTTTTGTTAAAAATGTACCACTGTTTTCGCAATATAGAAAATTACGGCAATAGTTGGATTAACAAGAAGGTTGTTTGCTTTGATGGATACATTTCATGATAACGCGTCTCATTCAATATTGTGATAGTATACTAATTTATTGTAAACATAGCCAAAATTGATTACACGTTTGCTAATCAGTAATTAAATAGAATAGTAGCAGATAGTGCCAGTAGCATTTAAGTTCTACATTAATTAACAACAATTTTTGTTGAAAAAAAAAATTGAAAACTAAATTAATTTTTAATAAAAAAAAAATAAACTGTTAACTAATTGATGAATGTGACTGTTATTATGAAATTAATTGAAATAATGTGAAACATATGGTGAGAGTAATGTAAAGAATCTTATAATTCTAATTTAATCCTGTTAAAATTATTGCTTGTCATTGATGCATTTGATTAGTTGTTATGTCATTGTTTAAAAAATATAAAGGTATTTATTATTATCTCAAACATCGTTGCTGGTATTTTTTAAATTATTTAAATCGATGTTAAATTTGTTAGTAATGATGTAATTTAATGTTAAAGATTGAAGTGCCTTTGGTTAAATAAATGTTGATAATTGTCGATAATTGATGTATTCGTTGTGGACATTCTGGTGTTTCCACCCCGTGCGGAGGGATGGAAGCGCGCGCGAAAATCAATAAATAAAAAAAATCGCACGGTGCGATTGTGAGCATGTCCGTACGTGGAAATAATTCGGTATTGAATCAAGGCGATTTCGTGTTGAATTAAGCTTATTGAGAAGGGATGTAATTGTTTAATTAGAATGTAAAAAATTTAAGAAGAAATGGGGTTGGGGGATGTAAAACAGAAATGGCAACAACTAAACAGCAGGGTTTCGGAGTGACACTTACCTTTGATGATTTTTTTTTATTATTGTATATGTATATAATGTTTATGGTGATCACAGATCGTTATCACTAGATGAAACACTAACAGTTAAGACACTGATGATGTTAATTGCCGCCGGTGTGTATCGATTTCGCACGGAGTGCGTATTTGAGTGTGTGCATTTGCTAAGAGCTTAAAGCTCAGTAACACAGGGCTGAGTCCTTTGGAAAGTGGGAACTGAACCACCCTACTGATGTAGGATCGATATTGCACGGTCATGCGCCGTTTACCAGACACTTAAGTCCTTGCAGTAAGGACATGCAATACGCGGCGGCGGTGGCCACCCCACATGGAAAATTCATTGTTATCGAATGGATTTAGGGGAACTCCGGCGCGCGGAATGGGGTGGCGCGGACCCCTTAGAACCGCGCCGCTGCGGCTCACACATTAATACATGCACACACACACACACACACAAAGACAACGGGGAGAGGGGGATGAACAAACGTCGCGATTTACTCGTCATTCCTTCGCATCCTTTTCTTTTATTTTGCTTAAATCCTACCGACAACCTTGCCCCATTCCCTCATCCTATCAAGAGCGTCCTCGGCCGCGACACCCATTATCCCCTCCGGAGAGTTCCTCGGTTCGTATCCCAGCACGACCCTCGCCTCCTCCAAATACCGGGTCACTTCCTTGATCCTGTACCTCAATTGGGTCTTGTTCAGCAGCTGCCTTTCGAACTGCCTCGTGGTGAGCACAAGAACGGGTGCGTGCAGCTCGTACAACGTAACACCTGGAAAGGTACGCACAACAATGACCAACAAACGAAGAAGCCCGAATCTCACCCCTCAACCGCGTGAACCCCGGCTCGATCACGTCGAAGATCCTGATAATCTCCTTGCAAATATCCATCTTGCGCTGCAGTTGCTCATCATCCATTTCGTGGATTAAGTAACCGTTGATCTTCCCGTACAGTTGGCTCAGATTCAGTTTGATCTCCAAGAAGAGATAGTGCGTGGGGTGCAACACGTTTCGGTATTTACTCAAAATCGCCTCCAAACCCTTCAAATCATTCGAATCCAGCGCGTCGATTTCACGGGAAATCCTACAAATTCAAATATCAATTTCACCCTTGCATTCATTGAATCGCGCACCTATTGATTAGCAGCTCCATCGATTTTGCTGTTATTTTGTAGCCAGGGCAACCGTTAATATTGTTGCATTTCCAATCGGATTCTGGATTCAAAGGTTCCAGCGCCAGGACGTAACCGCTCGTACATTTGGGACACCTCAGAGCTCCGGAGTACGTCCCGCACTCCGTTGGATCTCTGCATCTCGCGCACATGCATTGGAAGAACTTGTTCTCCAAAAGATGTTCCCGCCGTTTCAGCGTGCTCTTAAAACGGCAAAAATAACAATACAAATTCGTATCGCCCAGTTCCGCTTTATACCTGCAGCGTGTAAGCGTAACTCAGCGTTATAGGTTGATTGATTGATATGGAAGTGGACGCTCTGACGGTCAGCTTAAAGTCATCCTCATCATCGTTATGATTCGTGTTCGGTATGCAGTTGTGCGACATCAAAAATGCAGTGGGGTAAAGACCCCGGATGTTCACCCCCAGATGACCGATCTCGAATGCGTTCACCTTAAAAAAGAAAATAGAAACGTATAAAATCAATATAGACACACACGGGATTCGGACACGTGCTCACTTCCAATATCCCGCAGATCCTGTGCACGTCATCCTCGCTGAATTCCCTCATCTGCCAATCGCTGATTATCCTGTTCACGATCATCGTCTGATTCGTTGCCCAAACATCCGTCAGCTTTTTGCGGATTTCGTTGTGATGCTCCATTTTCATTAAAATCTCATAAGACTTTGGATCGGCACGCTTCAACATCAAACATCGCAGCGGAACGATGCAGTAGAAGTTCTCTTTCAGTTTACTGAAATTCCTGTAATCCAAGAAACGACTAGATTTGCAATCCCGTAAAATTGAACACTCCGCTTTAGTGTGTCCGAATTGCTTTCCAAGCTTAACGCAATTCACACTGCACAAAGGCCAATCGCATCCTTTACATCTGCAAATAAACAGTTTTAGTTAAATTTGACGACCACTTAGAGATTACCAATTACTTCGCGTAACTACCGGATTCTTCGAGCGGTTGGTAACAGGCGAGACATTGCACTTTACAACCCGTGCATGGACCAACAACAATAGGCAATTCACTCAGTATAATATTTCCAGGCCTCAATTCTCTAGTTGCTACCATATACCTAAAATAATTAACAATATAAAATTCATTAAGAAAAATGTAAATTAAGTTTTGCATAAGTGTCAAGACGAAAAAGGAAACACATGTTTTATTGGTATGCTTTGGCTATCATCCAACTACCAATAATCCAGTTTAATTAAGCCATTAAATGTTTACGTTTAAAAAAATATAGTTCTTCCATTCAGCATGTTTCGGAAATAAAATTTATTACCTCCGATGTAAATATAACATTGAATGTCTTCAATACTAACAATACCACCAGCGACAATATATATTTACACTTTTTATAAAATATTGCAATATTGATTACATTAAATTAAAATAAACGCAACTTATAGTTAATTAATTAGTAACATTAATAATTTATTGATTAAATTAGTGTATTTACAGTAAAAATCATTAATAATTTTAATATTATTTTCAAAAGTCTAAAAGATTTAAACTTAACTAAATTATAATGTTTTTTTACGTATTTTAAACGTTATAATTTTATATTATCAAATTTATACTGAAAATTTTCCTATAATTCAATTGCATTTATACCAAACTATACTCCCATTCTTGAAAAACATTGCTTAACTTTGGGAAATAAATTATCTAAAAATGATATTAATTTTCAATTTAATTCTGTAGAATTAATTTTTTATTATAAAAATTCAATTTCGCTTTAAGTTAACCATTATTTGATTTATTGTTTTATGATAACAAAAAAATAATTTACTATTGTTATCAATAATTAGCATTGCAATTTTAACAATTAAACATAATTAAAATTGAAGTATTGGTGCGAAAGTAAAAACGCAGCTAATTATATTTACTGGAGCGTCGTTAGCGCTGTAAACATTCTGCGAAACGAGCACACTAAAACTGATTACCTTCCCATAATTTTCGAAGTTTTAATTGCGAACGTTTCATCTCCGTCTTCGAAATTAGGAACACTCGCATCTCTGTAATCATTCATGAATTGATCGGAAACGACGGACTGCGATCTGCTCTTCGATTTGCACTTCTGGAAAGGAAACAAGTTCAATATCGCATTCGAAAATTGCAGTAATTGCTTGGAATATTTGTAACAATATTTCATTTATCGTTAAAATAGAACAACAACAACAGGACATTATTATATATGCAAATGAGCGTATTTCGAAAATAAAGTAAATAAGAAATTGAAGCTATGTTTTCATAAACATGTCGCGTTGAAACACGCAGCAAATGTATGTATTTATTTCGAAAGGATTTGAGGGTTGCGACAATGCCAAGAGTGATTATACGCCGATCACTAAATCTGCCAATTTTTTAATTTCCAAAATATCTAGAGTTACTGTGTATTTTCATTTAGCTTGCATTCCGAAAATAAACGGAAAAATCGTTTAAGTATTTTGAAAAATTACCTTTTTTCTATGGTTATGGTTGTGGCCCTTCGAGTTCATCTTTAACTTTGCGTTTGATAATCTAATTTTCTTTGATGATTCTTACAGTCAAGTGTCACAAGTAGTTTTCGTGAGACACTGCCTGGTGAAAACTCTGCAAGTTTATTTGCAGACCAGAGATATCGCCCTACTACTACTACTAAAACAGATTTTGTGGGAGTCAAATGCTTTATTTTAAGAATATATTTATATGTATATATATACACAAGCAGACACACATTAGGATACACATACTATTTGGACAATCTTTTTTATCAGTGGATCCCGTTCAATAAATATTGATGGTCCCTGGTTTCAATATCAATTAATTATATTGCATTCAGTTTGTTTTCCTTCAGCGAAATAAAGTGGTTTGCGCTTTAAAATAATGTTTGCTTGAAATTTAATTATGTTCAGTCAGATTTATATTCTTCAACAAAAATAAACTCACTTAAAATAATTAATATTTCAGTTTATGAAACTTCTTGTTGTTTTTTTAATTAAATTAATTAATTACATAATTTTAAATATAATCCAAAATATGTAAGAAAATCTAATTCTGAAATATATTTTTTTAAATTTTCAAATTACATAAATAATTGTGATTGTTAAAATTTGATACTGAAAGATAAATAAAGTTTTGTTATTTCGTTAAAAAATTTTAAACAAGTGGATGTAAAAATTATGCAATGAATCTTGAGTAAATTATTTTCATTGATATTTTTTAAGACTTTTCAATTAGTCGAAGCTATTTATAGAAGAATTAACAGATACCAAGTCTTGTTTGAATGTCACAGACACA
The DNA here is from genome assembly GCA_963457615.1 of Nicrophorus investigator. Classification (NCBI taxonomy): domain Eukaryota; kingdom Metazoa; phylum Arthropoda; class Insecta; order Coleoptera; family Silphidae; genus Nicrophorus; species Nicrophorus investigator. The sequence goes on from OY735143.1 coordinate 25,218,107, forward strand.
GATTCTGGCAATCAATCTTCTTTAATGGAGCATAACTACCGGACCTTCACATTTTCTAAAATATTGTTACTTTTATTTAAAGTTTTATGCAATCTTCATGTAAGCTTAATTACATTGACATTTCTATCAAAATTTAAATTCCAATAGGATATTTCTGGAGAATCACGTGATGTTTGTATTTCTTTGATAATAGATGGTCTGCTTGGTATCAGATCCAAAAATAAGACATTTAAGTTGTGTATTTATAAGAGCAAAGCGCATTTTATTTAGGTTGGTGTGACAGAAACGTTTCTTCCGTTATGTTGGCTCCAGGCCAGAAAGGATAATGCCAAATATTTGAAATAATCAAAATAAAGGATGATAGGCAAAAAAAATGATTCAAACAATTACAGTAGGTATTTGAAGCAAAGTCATTTAATATTTTGAAGTCCTTAGCAACGGTAGTTTAACAAATAAAAGATGTCCTTAACAACAAAGTTTGCGTCCTTAGCAACATGGGAGCTTCATAACAACCACGAAGCGTCCTTAGCAACTTGGCAGGTATAATAACAACATATTGAAATATAGTAGTAACCAAGCAACGTCCTTGACAACATTCTTTGTTACAGAGGTAATATTAACAAATATGAATAATATTTAAATAAAATGGAATAAATTAGTTATTTAAATAAGAAAAATAAATGTTTTAATAATGCGAACGTTTTCCTGTTAGAATTTAAAATATGTAAACGTGTAATATGTGCAGTAGTTGCGGTGCGTTAAAATAGAAAGAGGAAAATGAAGAAACGAAGCGTTCGAATGATGGACATGTTCAAAGAGAGCATAATGTAAACTCTGGTGTTCTTTTATATTCACACAAGCAGCAACCTTGTTTGATTTAATTGCGATTTATAGATTTGGAAGGGAAAATAAAATCATCGGATCGAACGTGGCGGAAATTGAAATGTTTATTTACGTTGCAAATTAAAGCAAAACGCCGAGATGATTGCGTCTAAGCACTCGAAACTGAGTGGCAATAAATAACTCCAGCAGCTTTCATTCTACATATTTTGACAGTTGTAGTGTGCACACACTAGTTCGCTTGTACTCGGTTAGTAGAGTTAAATAGAAAATTAGATTTTGTGCTGGCGGAGTGTAGGCAAATCCATGATCATCATAGCGCATTTGGAGAAGTGGCTGCGTGTATCCTCTCTAATACTCATCTATTTATAACTGAGTGTAACATGTGCACTGTATTCGAGTCCACTTCGCGTTAAGACTGGAAGTTCACTGATATTTCGTGATTTGATTAATCCTCGTTATATCATGTCGGAAGTTGCCAAATGCGCGGTCTGCCAGAAGCCCGCACAGCAGAAATGCAGCGGATGCCATTTGGTGTACTACTGCAGCAAGGAACACCAGAAAGATAATTGGAAATTGCATAAGGTCGACTGTAAACCGTACAAAGTGAGTCATCATGCTGTGTTAGGATAAACATAATTAAAGAGATTTTGTAGATCTGCAACGATCCAATCGTCGGTCGTCATTTGATCGCAACGAGAAACCTGAAAGCGGGAGACGTTATTTTAAATGAACCTCCGATCGTCTGGGGACCTTCTCAAGTTACCATCCCAGTGTGTTTAGGTTGCGGTAAAGGTCTTAATGCGAAGAACAGCAAACCGTGTCAGAAATGCGGATGGCCGATGTGCAGCGAAATCTGCCAGAACTCACCTAGCCACATCCCAGAATGTTCGTACACCGTCAACAGGGGAGATAAAGTGAGTTTAAATAAACTTAATCAGAGATAAATTAAGACAACAACATATTGTAGGTAACAATTTCTGTTTTCGATATACCTAATCCCAGTTATCAATGCATCACCACCCTGAGGTGTTTGCACAGCAAGCAGTTTTTATCAAATGTTTGGAAGAAGTTGGATGCGTTGGAGTCGCATTGCGAAGCTAGGAAAGGCACCGAAAAATATGAGCAGGAGAAGATCACCGTGGTGGCTTTCATCAAAAGATTCTTCAAATTGGATTGCTTCGAGGATGAAGATATCTTGAAGATTTGCGGCATCATAATGGTCTATTTTTTTTTGAAATATTTTTATTAAGTGTTAATGTTTTTTTTTAGGTGAACGGACATGAAGTTCCATTGACAGATCCGCCGTACGTGGCCATCTTCAATACAACTTCGATGTTCGAGCATAGTTGTCGCGCGAACTGTTCAAAAACCTTTAAAGCTAACGGTCACGTACTTATAACGGCTGGTGTAGATATCAAGAAAGGAGATCATCTGAGTATTTGCTACACTGATCCGCTTTGGGGAACTGCAAATAGGAGACACCATCTGCAGCAAACCAAGTTCTTCTGGTGCTCCTGCTCCAGATGTCAAGATGCCACCGAATTTGGCACCAACTTTAGCGCATTGAAATGCCCCAACAAGTAAAACAATTCGTTCAATTATCATCAATAAATTAATCATCGATTAATTTTTAGAGATTGCAAGGGTTACGCACTACCTAAAACATTCATAGAAGACCAATTGGAATTATCAGATAAAAGTTGGTTTTGTACTACCTGCAATTTCGAGGTCGGCGCCGGAGAGGTGGGCGGTATCCTGGAGGAATGTGGAACGAATCTGAACGGAATCAGAAAGGGAAATTCGAACGCCTGCAAAGTCTTCATCAAGAATTCTTTGAAGTTCCTGCATCCAAACCATTACTATCTAACCGACGTTAAATTTGCGCTTTCGCAACTTCTCGGGCAAGAGTTCCACGGAGGATTGCCCAAGATTTCAGATGAAGATCTCCAGTTAAAAATCGACATTTGCCGACAACTCACCGAATTGGCCAACAAAATATCTCCTGGTAATTTCTACAATTGATCCAAATCAATCAAATATTATTTGCTTCTCTCGTTTAGCTGAAAACAGGATAAAAGGATTGTTGTTGTTCGAACTTCATGCTGCGATTATGGAATTGGGGAGGAGAAGAGGAAGTTCCGGAACTGAAGAATCTGGACCCGATTATCTCTACACCAAATTGATTGTGAGAATTGAGAAACGTGTATTATTTTAATTAATTATAAAAATTTGCAGGATTCTAAAAAATATCTGGTTCAATCCATTGAAGCTCTCAAAAACGAGTCCGAGGTGATGCCGGAGGGACAGATTTGCGTCCAAGCGAGGAAGAATTTGAAGGACATCGACGTACTCTTAAAGACAGTATATAATGCCATTGGGTCTTCGCCGATTTAAGATTCATCCATTATTCATTCAAAAACTAAGTGAAAAAATAAGTTATTCCAAGTAGTAATAGCAGTTATAACTACTGGATTATTATATCGGAACTTGGAAATTTGGATAATAAATTATTAAGCACGCTTCTTGAGTATTATTACTTCATCTATAAAATTAGAATCTCCCATTCTGAAAAGCGCAATAAATTCCTGAAGACGCGGCTGCATGTAATTTAATTTTATGCGCAATTAAAAACTATGATGAAGGTAAAGAAGGACGTTTCCAAAGTTGCTTTTTTTCTGCCGAAAGTCTTGTTGAACTTTATACAATTATGGCCGAAGAAGGAAAGCCGGAAGACGCGTTGGGCGTTCTTCGTTAAATTGGTTTTGCTCATCTTTCTCGAGTTGGGACAGGTTATTTACTTTGTGATGAACATCTATGATATAGCCACTATATCTTCGACTCTATCGACGATTTCAACAACGCTTCAGGTAAAAAAAAAATGACAACAATCTGCAAACGATAATTACTAAACTTTGCAGTCTATAATAAAAATTAACATTATCTACGTGCATTCGGGAAGGTTGAAGGTTATTATAGATATGGCTCTAAACGAATTTTGGCCGTCCGATTTGATGGGATCAGTTATGGAGAAATCGCTTAAAAAGACTTCAATGTTCGTTATATTCAATATGATTTCATTGATGGGCAGCGCTTTGATTTTCGCTTTCGGATTTCTCTCCAAACCGCTTCTGGAAGGTTCCAACACTTTACCATTCCTTTCCTGGTTTCCTTTTGAACACCAATACTCTCCAGTTTACGAAATTCTGTACATCTTGCAAGTTTTCACGAACATCTATGTGGTGATCTTAAGCATTTTAGGCCACGATTTCGTTTTTTTAGCTCTTTGCATCAACGTTATAGCTCAGTATAGACTGTTGAAGATGATCATAGGATTTACAGGGAGCGATAATAACGCGGATTTGAATAAATCGCTCACGGAATTTGATGGAAGTCCAAAGGAGCAAACTGGAGAGGACGCAGAAACGAAAATGTTCATAGTTAGATGCGTCATCCATCACAACAAACTGTTATTGTAATACTTTAACAAACTCTTACTTGAAGATTTAAACTTTTAAATTTTAAGTATTTGCAACGAAATGGAGCGGATCTTCTCTCCATCCATCTTCATCCAATTGGCTACGAGCGTCGTTGCTATTTGCGTGTCAACATTTTTGATCACCGTCGTACGTTTATTAAATTTTTACACCAATTTTAGTTAAAATTGATACTTTCAAGGTACAAATTGATAACTCGCAATTGTATCAGTTAACTTCCTACTGCCTCGGACACGTTCTGCAGCTATTCTTGATATGCGCTGCAGGAAATGAACTCACCTATCAGGTATTATTAATTGCGAGTTCTGTGACTCAATAATATCCGGTTCCATCTCTCACGCAGAGCAAATCGATGGCCACCAACGTTTACAACAGTGATTGGTATTTGAAGACGGAAACGGATATTAGGAAATCGCTAATAATGATGTTGCGTAGGTGCCAAAGGGGCAGCAAAATGACAGCCTTAGGCATATTCGATCTGAGCTACGAAACGTTCGTCATGGTAATTAAATATTTGCAATAATAATTTTGATACACAAATTTTACTTTTCTTTACTTCTTTCAGGTGATGCGATTATCATTTTCCATGTACACTCTGCTATCTAATATCGAGGAGAAGAAGATGTAGTTTACCCAAACATCACGTATTGATTATATAATTCGGCTACCACCCAATAGAATGCAAACGCTTTCAGCTTTTCAGCGCTTTACAAATTTAAACCAAATTTTCTATTGCAAAGAGTTCTAGAAAACAAATACACTTATTTCATAACACAGTCTCTCCATTTTATGTTAATAGTAATTCTAGAAAAATTAGTATTATGTGAATTTGAAATTTATACTAATATATCTAAACATAAGTTTAAAAGAGTAAAAAATTTACTTTAATTTGGTTGCTCAATAATGAATTTATAGTGTAAAGTTTTCAAAATATAAAGACACTGATTTTTCGAAACTTCAACAAACGTTTCACAGTAAATTACGTGTAAATGGCAAATATACCTCAATATACGTTTAATAAGTAAACATTTTATTTTAATTTGATTACTTAATAATGAATTTCTCGCAAATAGTTTTTGAGATATTAGCAATAATGTAAAGACACTACTTTTTTGAAACTTACAAAAAAGGTTTATTCAAGTTTCAAAGTTAATTATGTTAAAATGGCAAACGTTACAATTATACTTAAATACATATTTTAAAGTGTAAATATTTTACTTTAATTTGATTGCTTAATAATGAATTTCTCGCAAATAGTATTTGAGATATAAGCAATAATGCGAAGACACTACTTTTTTGAAACTTACAAAAAATTTCACATTGAATTACGTGAAAATGACAAAAGATACAAATATTCTTGAATACACGTTTTAAAGAGGAAGCATTTTACATTAAATTTGTTGCTTAACAATTAATTTGTTGGGCATTGTTTTTGATATATAAACAATAATGTAAATGCACTACATTTTCAAAACTTTTTTTCAACTTTCACATTAAATTACGTGAAAATGACAAATGATACAAATAAACATTTTACATTAAATTTGTTGCTTAATAATAAATTTGTTATAGTTTTTGAGATATTAGCAATAATGTAAAGACACTACATTTTCGAAACTTTCAGAAACTTTTCTTCAAGTTTCACATTGAATTACGTCAAAATGACAAATGATACAAATATTCTTGAGTACACGTTTTAAAGAGTAAACATTTTACATTAAATTTGTTGCTTAACAATTAATTTGTTGGGCATAGTTTTTGATATATAAACAATAATGTAAATGCACTACATTTTCAAAACTTTTTTCAACTTTCACATTGAATTACGTGAAAATGACAAATGATACAAATATTGTAAAATACACGATTTAATGAGTAAACATTTTACATTAAATTTGTTATAGTTTTTGAGATATAAACAATAATGTAAAGACACTACATTTTCGAAGCTAAAAACACTTTTCTTCAAGTTTTACATTGAATTACGTCAAAATGACTAATGATACAAATATTCTTGAATGCACGTTTTAAAGAGTAAACATTTTACATTAAATTTGTTGCTTAACAATTAATTTGTCGGGTATAGTTTTTGAGATATAAACAATAATGTAAAGACACTACATTTTCGAAGCTTTCAGAAACTTTTCTTCAAGTTTTACATTGAATTACGTCAAAATGATAAATGATACAAATATAATTGAGTACACGTTTCAAAGAGTAAACATTTTACATTAATTTTTTGCTTAACAATTAATTTGTCTGGTATAGTTTTTGAGATATAAACAATAATGTAAAGAAACTACATTTTCGAAACTTAAAACAATTTTCTTCAAGTTTCACATTGAATTACGTCAAAATGGCAAACGATACAATTATACCAGTATAATTTGGTTTGACACAAATAAATTCGTTGTGCATATACTGAAAATTGTTTATGAATAATATATTCTACTCTAATTATTCCACGTTATTAATTATTCTACAACGAGGAACATTTTATTTTTAATTAGCTCGGCTATAGCAAATGCGTTGTTTTAAAATATTTTTTATTTATACTTTTATCTAGTTTATAATAAACACAGGAATAATGAATAACAAACAAAATTAGTTCATGGTATTGAAACAATAAATTGGTTTTAACTAGAGTATTTTTAAATTTTAACAGCTTATTACTCTAAAATAGTATCAGCAAAAAAATTTGAAAAACATACTAATGTTTCTGTTTACATTTCTTATTTGTTTTTAATGTTGTCGCATATTAAATTCAATACAATAGAGCTGAAGAAATGTTTATTATTGTGTGCAAAAATATTTGGATTTGCGATGGAAATTTGGTTATGCAATTAGAAAAATAATTAAACGTAATTCCCCAATTGAGCGGTGCGTTGAATGAGGAGTCGGTATTGAATGGTCGGAGGGTTTTAGTTTGCAGCTGCATTACTGTTTATTGTTGTGCGAAGCTCGAGAAAGTTTCGCCAAATTCGTGAGCCGAGCATATAAACATGCAGGCAGAATTGACCACCAAACATAATAATACGTTAATGGCAGCTTTTCACGTCCAAATTCCATACATTATATACGTAACTTTTAATTAAATTTCGATCCGCATAGTTCCTCAACAACATGAACAAAATACGTATGTTCTGCCCAGATGGTTGCATTGAATATGGGAAAACTTATCATTTTGATTCGTGAAATATTAAAGCTTCAATGCGTTTTATGTGTTGGTATTGAAATTTGATAATTATAAGTAAGAAATAATTATTGTTAATGAGGATACTTAATATTGCAAAAAATAATGATAAGAAATACTTCGAATGGTTATTTATATAAATGGGTGAAAACGATAGAATCATTTATGTAATGAGAATAGGTATGAGGCAGCAATTAGTAATCGTATTTCTCCTCGCACTTCAAACTGTGTTATGTAATGTCAACAATGTTTGCACCAGTTATGTGGCGTATGGATTAAAATTCAATCGTAAATGCAGCTACAATCCCGATCTGTTTTCGACAACTGTAAAACACGATGACTGCAGTTTAGGTATAGGATTTCGTTAAATTTTAGTTGATTTCAGAAAAAAATCATCAAACATCATGGGTATCCATTTCAGGAGTATGAAGTGAACTCAGGAAATAGGTTTAATCTTAAAATTTTTCGAATTCCGTACAGCCCGAACAACCATGACGAAAAAAATCGTAAACCTATTTTTCTGCAGCATGGATCCATCTCCAACTCGGATATGTTTGTCCTGCGTGGAAAATCTTCCATGGGTAAGTATTAACTAGAGTTATGCGAATAACTGTATTTTCTGGTTCGTTTTAAGCTATGCGTTTATCTGATATGGGCTACGATGTTTGGCTAGGGAATGCCAGAGGAAACTTTTATACTTCATCCATTGATGGCGAGTCTAGGTTTAATAAAAGCTATTGGGATTTCACGTAATAAAAATGAATATGATTGTAGATTTTCGTTTTTACAGTTTAGGTTTTTAGATTGGATGATATGGCCATATATGACCTTCCTCCAGTTTTTGAACTAATTGCTAATGTTACTAAGAAGCCAGGAGAATTGATTTATGTTGGGCACTCGGCCTCAACAACGGAAGCTATGATCTACTCCATTCGAATGAAAGAACACGCCGAGAATCACATTAAAGCCTTCATTCTTCTTGGACCTGTTGCTTACATAGATAATAATTTGTTCATGAGAGTAATTGTAAGTTACAAAACAAATAATTAATTGCGCTTAATTATATTAAATTCTTTGTTATTGTAGAGAACTTTGGTGAAACTTAGATATAATACGTTAGCAGCGAGAAGTAAGCTTCCTACCAAGTTTTGCTCAATGAAAGGCTTCACGTGGAATATTTGCATATTTACGCTCAATTTGTTCATCGGTTCAGACAGAAAAAACTTTCCACCAGTAATTAAAAATTAAATAATCTAAAAAACTTTATTTAATCTTATATTCTAGGAAGAAATGCCTTTATTGCTGAGCGGCGCAGATATTGAGAGTCTGAAACCGTTGAATCAATTTGCGAAAATGGCTATAACCAATCGATTTGAAGCCTACAAAAGTAATGATCAATTAAAATCCGAAATCTATAACCTTGGAGATATCAAAATTCCCACTTATTTGATTGTCGGAAAGAACGACCTTTTGGCTACATACAACGTAAACTGTAAAGAACTTTAAAATATGAATTAATTGTGATTTATTGGTTTTAGAATGCTGTAAGAATGTTTTCTGAGTTGGGAAGTACTCATAAGAAATTGTATGCCATCGACAACTACAACCACATGAACTATTTCTACGCGAAAGATTTGAACGTCTCCTTCAATCCGCATTTTGATGACGCCTTGGACAGAATTGGAAAATTATAATTATTCTATCAATATTGTTGATCATAAAATTGACAATAGATCAAAAATTACTGTATTGAACTACCCTTCATTAATAATTATACAATATTTTTATAAATTTTGGTTTTTGATTGAATCAACTACTTTTAATTCTAATATTAACTCATTTATAATAGAGAATTCAAAATATATATTGGCGTTTATTAAAATATCAAATAATTTAAGAAAGTCATACACAGTGATTTTGATTCAAAAATAGAAATAGCTACAAAGTAACTATTATCATATTTTTTGTACAGTTACATTACATTAGTGTTTGTGGTTTAAAAAAAAACTGTATTTTTGGATTATTAAAAAAAAAATCATATTAAAATCTTGGGTCAGTAAAATAAATATTGTTACAAAATGGTTCTTCATATGAGGCACCAATGTTTAGTATTTAGTAATTACATAATAATATTCTGACTATTAACCTTCTTGGTAATAATAAAATTGGTAAATAAAATTATTACGACATAAAAAAATGTATTTTTAAATACTATAAACTGATGCAATGTGTGTATGAATTGAGAGAAATATTTAGTCAATTGACATTATTTTTTTTTATTATAAGCAATTATTGAAAATACGTCGAAAAATAATTATATGTAATATATAATGAGGGGCAATTGATTGGATATCAGAACACTTTTATAAAATTAATCTTTGGGATAAATGATGTTGAAATAAAGATAATTTAAAGATAAGAAATATTTTCAATGGTTCTTTATATAAATGCGTGTGAATTAAATAATTTATACAATGAGAAATAAGATGGGGCATCAAATGGTAATCGTTGCTTCAAACTGAGATCAGTCACTTCAACAATGTTGAACTCAGATAATTTTTAAAAAATAATTAAATTTTAATCAAGAATTATTTGTTATTTTTATTAATAATTTCTTGAACTAAGCGAGATATAAAAATTCTTTCTACGGCATAATGCTCGGATTGCTCCTAGAAGTATCCATTTAAGGTTTCATCGAAATCGCTTGAAATTCTCAATTTATTCTCGATTTACTTTCGACTACTGTAATTCACTATCAGTGCACTTTTGGTATAAAATTTGTTAAATTTTGGTGATTTCAGAAAGAGATCATCGAGCATCTAGGGATACACTGTGAACTCAGAGAACAAGTTTTATTTTCAAATTTTTAGAGTTCCCTATAGTCCGATTAAGCGTTTTAACAAACTGTAAACCTTTGGATTTGGATTTGCTTTCCTTCCTCGAAATTTTTCCATGGGTAAGGATTGAGTAGTTTTTTGATAAATTGGTTTTGATGATTCGTTTCAAGTTATGCGACTATCCGAAACAACTTTTATATTTCGTCTAGGATAAGAGCGATGGAAGTTATTAAAATTTCACGTAATATTGGATAATAGGGCTGAATTCAATCTTCCTCCAGTCTTTGAATTAATTGCTAATGTTACCAAGAAGCCTGAAGAATTGATTATTATAGGACACTCGGAAGCTATGATCTACTCCATTCGAATGAAGGAACACGCCGAGAAGCACATCAAATCTTTCATTTTTGTTACTCCTGTAGTTTACATAAATGTTACTTTTATGATGAAAATAATTGTAAGTAAAAAAAATAAATAAAATTTTGCTCTTAACGATTTCTTTATTGCAAAGAATATTAAAGAATCGTGGATTCTACACATTAGCGGAAATTTGGTCAATAGATGGCCTCACGTGGAAATTATGCATAAATGCCTTCAATATGTTCATCGGTACCGACAATAACAATTTTTCACCAGTAATACAACAAATCAATTAAAAAAAGAACTTTAACTTCCTGAAACCCTTGAATCAATTTGTGAAAATAGCTGATAGCAATAAATTTCAAGTATACAAAAAATCTCTTGGCAACATACATACAAAATAAATTTTAAACAATTTAAAAAATGTTCTAAATTTATTGTTTTTTTTTCTGTTTATTCTTTAAAATGCTTTAAAATTTTTAGCTGAGTTTGGAAGTTCTCAGAAGAAATTGTATGCTATAAATAATTATAATTAAAAATAAGAAAAATTATTTAACATTAAAAAAATATGAATAAAAATTTAATTAATTTAAAATAATTATTTTAAATATATGAACAATTTTCACTTACTTGTTTGTTTGTTCCTATTAAATACTTAAAAAAATTGTGAAAATGTTTTTTTTTATAATTTATACTATAAATTATGTATACATATTGGTAATTGTTGGAGGAAAGTAATGCGATAAAACGTAAATTTTGGAGCATAACAAAATAATTTATCACCATTCAAAAGCGAAAATTTGGCAATAAATTATTATGAATTTTTGCAAGTAATTAATTGCAAAATGTTTACAAAAAATGTTACGAAAAACAGTATTTTTAGGTGTGATAATAATTAATTGATTTTGTAAACATTGAATTAATTATTAAAGTAGATAATAGAAACTAATTGTTTCGGTTTGTGAAATGGTAAAGTTTCTATCGTTTGTATTGAAAATGTGTCAAGATAATTAGAGGTAATAAATAATGACAAAGAATTAGTTCAATATCAGAACTTGTTTACAATATTAATAATTTATAATGAGGATAGACAATATTTAAATAACTTTGGTTAGATAATTTGCACGCAACAATATAATAAATGCAAATGTGGAAATAAAGATAAGGAATAGTTTCATAAATAGCTTATTTATATAAATGGGTGAAAACGATCAAATTCAATCATATATTGTAAAGCAACATGAGGCAGCAACTGGTAATCGTCGTAATTCTCTTCACGCTTCAAACTGTGTTGTGCGAATTAAACAATGTTTGCACCACATATCTGGCATATGGGTTAAAACTTAATATTCTATGCAGCTACAATCCCGATCTGTTTGCGACAACTGTAAAGCAGGATGAGTGCAGTTTAGGTACAAGATTTCGTTACATTTTGGTTGATTTCAGGATAAAATTATTGAAAATCATGGGTATCCAGTCCAGAAGTATACAGTGAACTCAGGAAACAGGTTTTATCTTCAAATTTTTCGAATTCCGTACAGCCCCATCAACTCTGACTTGCAAAACCGTCAACCTATTTTCCTGCAGCATGGATCGCTCAGTAATTCGGATCTGTTCGTGGTGCCTGGAAAAGCTTCTATGGGTAAGAATTAAATGAAGTTGTATGAATAACTAGGTTTTGATGGTTCGTTTCTAGCTATGTATTTGTCCGATTTGGGCTACGACGTTTGGCTGGGTAATAACAGAGGCAACTTTTATACTTCATCCGTTAACGGCGAGTCTAGGGCGGATAAGAGCTATTGGAATTTCACGTAAAAAATAAGATTTATTGTGGATTTTTGCTTTTACGTTTTTGGGATTTTAGATTGGATGATATGGCTATATATGACATTCCTCCAGTCCTCGAACTCATTGCTAATGTTACAAATAAGCCAGGTGAATTAATTTACCTTGGTCACTCGGCCGGTACAACTGAAGGCATGATCTACTCCATTAGAATGAAGGAACACGCCGAGAATCACATCAAAGCCTTCATTTTCGTTGGTCCTGTAGCTTACATAGATAACACTTTGTTCATTCAAATACTTGTAAGTTTGACAAAAAATAGTACAGAATGCTACATAACCGCTCTTTGTTGTTGCAGAGAATATTAGTGTCGCTTGGATTCGATACGTTCGGTGCGAGAAGTAGACTTCCCACCGTATTTTGTTCACTCGATGTCTTAACATGGGATATTTGCATAAATGCAGTCAATTTATTCGTCGGCTCCGATAATGGCAACTATCCACCAGTAATATGAAGAAGAAAAAAAAACTCTAAAACAACTTTCACTTAATCTTAAATTTTAGGTAGAAATGCCCTTATTAGTAAGCGGTGGAGATATCGAAAGTCTCAAAGCGTTGAATCAGTTTGTGCAAAATGCGGAAAACAAAACATTTAACGCTTACAGAAATGATGGAGAATCAAGTTCGCAGATTTATAATCTCGGAGATATCAAAATTCCCACTTATATGATTGTCGGAAAGAATGATATCTTGGCTACATACGAAGTAAATTATAAAGAATTTTAAAAATGTTCTCAATACTAAATTTACTTCTTTTTTCAGAATGCTTTAAGAATTTTAAAAGAGTTGGGAAGTACGGAGAAGAAACTGTATGCCATCGAACATTACAACCACATGAACTATTTTTACGCTAAAGATTTGGAATTCACTTTTAATCCGCTTTTGGACGACGCCTTGAATAGTATTGCAAACCTATGATTTTTCTTTAATAATTAAAAAAATCATTGCTTATTTTATACAATAAATTACTTAATACAATTAAATGAATTACTTGTTATATAACTTATTGTCTACATAAACAAATAGAAATGTACACTTATTTACAGTTGTAATAAAATAAAAAAAAATATTTGCTTATCAATTTTAATTTGAGAAACCAGCTAATAATAATTTTAAAAAAGTTAAACAAAGTGTAACATAAATAATACACTTGGAAATGATAATAGAAACAAATTTGTAGCAAAAAACTGCATTTAAAAACTTTTCCTTTTTCAATTTTGACAACGTTAATAAATTAGTATTTGTCGAGTAATATGATAAAATATGAAAACTGTAATTTTGATTCACTAAAAAAATACTTTTCGGCTTTCAACTATTAAAATTTTTGATTACAAAAAAAAATTAAAAATTATTTATATAAAAATATATAGTGTTTTTTATAAATTGTTATGAACTAATGCAATGCATGAAATGGTATGAATTTTTTGATAAAAATGTAATTATTAAAGCGTAAACAAAATTCTGCATAGGAAACTTATCATTTTGGTTTGTGGAAATGTAAAAATTTCAATGTGCGTTTGAGTGGTATCTAAAACACGTCGAAACGCGACAATAAATAAAGAGGAATTTGTTGAATATCAGAACTTGTTTTCAATATTAATCATTTGTAATGAGGATACATAATATTGAAATAACTATTGTTAGATAATTTTGACGTACATTTCAAATTAATGTATATAAAGATAAGGAATTGTTCGAATGGTTACTTATATAAGTAGGCGAAAACGATAGAAATCATTTATGTAATGAGTATCGATATGAAGCAGCAATTAGTAATCATATTTCTCTTCGCACTTCAAACTGTGTTGTGTCATTTCAACAATGTTTGCACCAGTTATGAGAAATATGGATTTAAATTCAGCCCTGAATGCAGCAACAATCCCGATCTGTTTGCGACAACTGTAAAGCAGGATGAGTGCAGTTTAGGTACAAGATTTCTTTACATTTTGGTTGATTTCAGGATGAGATTATTGAAAATCATGGGTATCCAGTCCAGAAGTATACAGTGAACTCAGGAAACAGGTTTTATCTTCGTATTTTTCGAATTCCGTACAGCCCGAACAACCGTAACATGATAAATCGTAAACCTATTTTCCTGCAGCATGGATCACTCAGCAACTCGGATTTGTTTGTCCTTGCTGGACAATCTTCCATGGGTAAAAATTGAATTAAATTTTTTGAAGAGTTGCTTTTTATGGTTTCGTTTCAAGCTATGCATCTGTCCGATTTGGGCTACGACGTTTGGCTGGGGAATAACAGAGGCAACTTTTATACTTCATCCATACACGGCGAGGATAAGACGAAGAGGAGTTATTGGAATTTCACGTAAAAAATAAGATTTATTGTGGATTTTCGCTTTTACGTTTTCGGGATTTTAGATTAGATGATATGGCTATATATGATATTCCTCCTGTCCTCGAACTCATTGCTAATGTTACAAATAAGCCAGGTGAATTAATTTACCTTGGTCACTCGGCCGGTACAACTGAAGGCATGATCTACTCCATTCGAATGAAGGAACACGCCGAGAATCACATCAAAGCCTTCATTTTCGTTGGTCCTGTAGCTTACATAGATAACACTTTGTTCATTCAAATACTTGTAAGTTTGACAAAAAATAGTACAGTATGCTACATAACCGCTCTTCGTTGTTGCAGAGAATATTAGTGTCGCTTGGATACGATACGTTCGGTGCGAGAAGTAGACTTCCCACCGTATTTTGTTCACTCGATGGCTTAACATGGGATACTTGCATAAATGCAGTCAATTTATTCGTCGGCTCCGATAATGGCAATTATCCACCAGTAATATGAAGAAAAAAAAACTCTAAAACAACTTTCACTTAATCTTAAATTTTAGGTAGAAATGCCCTTATTAGTAAGCGGAGGAGATATCGAAAGTCTCAAAGCGTTGAATCAGTTCGTGCAAAATGCGGAACACAAAACATTTAACGCTTACATAAATGATGGAGAATCAAGTTCGCAGATTTATAATCTCGGAGATATCAAAATTCCCACTTATATGATTGTCGGAAAGAATGATATCTTGGCTACATACGAAGTAAATTTTAAAGAATTTTAAAAATGTTCTCAATACTAGATTTACTTCTTTTTTCAGAATGCTTTAAGAATTTTAAAAGAGTTGGGAAGTACGGAGAAGAAACTGTATGCCATCGAACATTACAACCACATGAACTATTTTTACGCTAAAGATTTGGAATTCACTTTCAATCCGCTTTTGGACGACGCCTTGAATAGTATTGCAAACCTATGATTTTTCTTTAATAATTAAAAAAATCATTGCTTATTTTATACAATAAATTACTTAATACAATTAAATGAATTACTTGTTATATAACTTATTGTCTACATAAACAAATAGAAATGTACACTTATTTACAGTTGTAATAAAATAAAAAAAAATATTTGCTTATCAATTTTAATTTGAGAAACCAGCTAATAATAATTTTAAAAAAGTTAAACAAAGTGTAACATAAATAATACACTTGGAAATGATAATAGAAACAAATTTGTAGCAAAAAACTGCATTTAAAAACTTTTCCTTTTTCAATTTTGACAACGTTAATAAATTAGTATTTGTCGAGTAATATGATAAAATATGAAAACTGTAATTTTGATTCACTAAAAAAATACTTTTCGGCTTTCAACTATTAAAATTTTTGATTAAAAAAAAAAATTAAAAATTATTTATATAAAAATATATAGTGTTTTTTATAAATTGTTATGAACTAATGCAATGCATGAAATGGTATGAATTTTTTGATAAAAATGTAATTATTAAAGCGTAAACAAAATTCTGCATAGGAAACTTATCATTTTGGTTTGTGGAAATGTAAAAATTTCAATGTGCGTTTGAGTGGTATCTAAAACACGTCGAAACGCGACAATAAATAAAGAGGAATTTGTTGAATATCAGAACTTGTTTTCAATATTAATCATTTGTAATGAGGATACATAATATTGAAATAACTATTGTTAGATAATTTTGACGTACCTTTCAAATTAATGTATATAAAGATAAGGAATTGTTCGAATGGTTACTTATATAAGTAGGCGAAAACGATAGAAATCATTTATGTAATGAGTATCGATATGAAGCAGCAATTAGTAATCGTATTTCTCTTCGCACTTCAAACTGTGTTGTGCCTATTAAACAATGTTTGCACCAGTTATGAGAAATATGGATTTAAATTCAGCCCTGAATGCAGCAACAATCCCGATCTGTTTGCGACAACTGTAAAGCAGGATGAGTGCAGTTTAGGTACAAGATTTCTTTACATTTTGGTTGATTTCAGGATGAGATTATTGAAAATCATGGGTATCCAGTCCAGAAGTATACAGTGAACTCAGGAAACAGGTTTTATCTTCGTATTTTTCGAATTCCGTACAGCCCGAATAACCGAAACATGATAAATCGTAAACCTATTTTCCTGCAGCATGGATCACTCAGCAACTCGGATTTGTTTGTCCTTGCTGGACAATCTTCCATGGGTAAAAATTGAATAAAATTTTTTGAAGAGTTGCTTTTTATGGTTTCGTTTCAAGCTATGCATCTGTCCGATTTGGGCTACGACGTTTGGCTGGGGAATAACAGAGGCAACTTTTATACTTCATCCATACACGGCGAGGATAAGACGAAGAGGAGTTATTGGAATTTCACGTAAAAATACGATTTATTGCAGACTTTCAGTTTTTGTAATTTACGATTTTAGTTTGGATGATATGGCCATATTTGATCTTCCTCCAGTCTTTGAGCTAATTGCTAATGTTACCAATAAGACAGGAGAATTGATTTATGTTGGACACTCGGCCGCAACAACGGAAGGAATGATCTACACCATTCGTAAGAAAAAACACGCCAAGAAGCACATCAAAGCCTTCATTCTTGTTGGACCTGTGGCTTACATAAATAATACTTTATTAATGAAAATACTTGTAAGTTAAAACACAAATAAAACTGAATTACATTGATCTTTATTGCAGAGGATATTAGTGGAGCTTGGATTCAATACGTTCGGAGCCAGAAGTAAGCTTCCCACCAAAATTTGCTCCATCGATGGTCTCACATTGAAAAGTTGCGTAGATACCTTCAATTTGTTCATCGGCTCCGACAATAATAATTTTCCTCCAGTAACAATAAATAAAAATTTTAAAATGTAAAAAACTTAAACTGTTATGTTTCAGGATCAATTACCTTTATTGGTGAGCGGCGGTGATATCGAGAGTCTGAAAACGTTGAATCAGTTAGTGCAAATCGTTGATAGCAAGCAATTTCAGGCTTACAAAAATACTGGCGATTCAAGCGCTCGAATCTATAATCTTACTGATGTTAAAATCCCCACTTATATGATTGTCGGAAAGAACGACCTTTTGGCTACATATGACGTAAACTTTAAAGAACTTTAAAATATGAGTTAATTGTGATTTATTGGTTTTAGAATGCTGTAAGAATGCTAGCTGAGTTGGGAAGTACTCATAAGAAATTGTATGCCATCGACAATTACAACCACATGAACTATTTCTACGCGAAAGATTTGGACGTCTCCTTCAATCCGCATTTGGACGACGCTTTGGACAGAATTGGAAAACTATGATCATAAAAATCATAAAATTAGTTTTAGATTCAATCAGTTACTTTTATGTTACTCTTAGAGAATATTTAGATATAAAAAATATAATTGATTTATTTATAAAACTGTGTTAATTTTTTTGATGTTAAAATTTATAATCAGACTTTGTGTACTAAATATAAAAAATATGTTATTATAAAATATTGCTTAACTAAAAATCATATTTTTTAAACTTAATTTTTCTTTCAATTTATATAAAAAAAGTATATTTTACAGAATTATTGCTACAAACACGAATTATAGTTTACGTGCTGCATATCAAAAATTGCGAATAACATGCGAATTCCGTTATGTAAACAAATATTATTATAATTATGGGCAATTAAAGTTTGCGTTTTTGTTCGAAAAAAAAAAAACCGACATTCCGAAATTATCAGTTCTACTTGTAACGTGATTGAAGTAAAAGCGGAGTAAAATTTCCCACAACAGGAATTATTAATAATCGCAAATATCTTCGCGATGGAAACAACAAGGAAGGTGAGAAAATTGCAGTTAGTTTACGTAACAATTATTGTTTGTTTGTTCGCGGAAAAAAAATGCGTTTTCTTCAAGAAAATCGAAAGAGTTTTTCTTTAATTGTTGCGTCAAGCTTCTTGCGCGCATATTAATTGCGATTGCGCTATCTAAATTGTTTTTGGTCCATGCAATTATTGTTCAGTCGAATTATGCAAACGGCTATTAATTCAGGAAATTGGATGATTAGCAGTGATTTTTCGAAGCGGATGCCTGCATTTATCATTGTTATAAAACTTGGTGAATGCCAGAAAGTCAATAAGTTAAGCGTTTAGCAGCATTCGATTTTCCAAATCTGCGACAATGAGGTCAGTCGAAACGATAATATAATCTAAGATTATTTAAAATAATAGTAAATAAATAAAGTTTGCAATGAATTTATATTAGAAATTCACTAATCCAAAGTCCGTTGCACAATCAGAGATCTCCAATAAATGCGATACTTAAACAACGAGATTAAACTACTATTGAGTTAATCCATTATGAAACTCGTTAAAATGCAAATTATTGGTAATTTTATTTTTATAAATTAATTTAATTGTAGTTACTTATATTCAATTTATTTTAAGTGAATTTCAATAGACTTTAAACTTTTCACTTAAAACTCAAGTAAATTCAATTTACTTTATATAAATACATTATTGTTGTTAGTGACTGTTAGATTTTCACAGTGTTATAACTACATTAAAAGTAAGTTTAAAAATTTAATTTTTTCACTTAAATTACAGCATGTTCTTATTTAAATTTTATATTTGATTAAAAATGAGTAAAAACTTTGTTTGAAAACTTATAGAAAAGAACCAAAAAATGAAAAAGTTTTAAGAATAATGAGAAATGCATTTATAGTAATAATAATTCATTTTACACACAGAAAATTGTGAACGAAGGAGATAAGGATCATGATAAATCTTCTGGTTGTGATGAAAGAGCTGATAAAAAATCCAATTTTAGGTATGATTTGCATAAAAATTTTAAATAATTATAAATTAATTTTGATTAACTACAACCTAAATATTTAATATATAATTAATTATATAATTCAATATTAGTAAAACTTTACTTTTGGTTATGATTGGAAATATCGGAAGGTTATCTAATGATTATTTACATTTTTTTTGTATCAGTTTTTACGTAATTTGTTTATTATTGAATCAATATAATTTTATTCTTGTAACAATGAATTGTTTTTGTCTATTCAGGATGAGTATAATGGTAAAATGTGGAATCGTCCTTTTGATTCTTGCAATTTGCGCTGGATTCTCGTTCAAAAATAACGTCTGCAAGACTTGGTCCGATTATACCATCAAGCATATCAGCGATTCGTGCGAGTTTAATCCGGATGTGGAAGATAGAGTGGTAATATCTAAAAAATATAAGTAATAATAAATTATAATATATATTTTTTTTAAATATTTAGATTAATATTGTGGCAAGGTACAACTACAAGATCCAAACGCATTACGTTCTTACCGAAGATGACTACATTTTGACCGTCTACAGGATAGCCAATAGCTCGAGTTCATTCAAATCCAATAGATATCCGATCTTGCTGCAGCACGGAACCATCTGCGCTTCAGAAATCTGGTTACAACGTGGAGAAGATTCTTTAGGTTCAATAATTAACGCAATTTTATATTGCCAATATTACCTTTATATTTTAGGTTTTCGTTTGGCGAATTTGGGTTTCGACGTGTGGATCGGCAATACTAGAGGAAATTACTATTCTTCGGGTCACAAGATCTACACGACTCAAGATTCGGAGTTTTGGGATCACTCGTAATGGCCAATAAATTATTTTATGGTATTGATAGTAATATGAGATTTAAGGTTCGATGAATTGGTTCTGGATATCCCAGCTGTAGTTTCTTATATTGGTAAAGAAACAGGAAGAACTGGTGATATTTTTTATGTGGGTCACTCTATTGGAAGCAGTCAGGTTTTGGCGTACGGCAGTGAAATGCCTGATCACGCCAAGAAGAACCTGAAAGCCATGATCTGTTTCAGCCCGGCTATATATCTGGATAAGAACAGTTTCTTGGTCAATCTTGTGGTAAAAGAAAATATTTAATCATTTGTTAAACATAAATTTAATGCTACATTCAAGCGTTTTCTGATCAATGTACCAATAACATTCGAAACCTTGGATGTGCGAACTCCTTTAATCCGGAAGATATGCTCGTTCAATTTAATAACCATAAGCCTGTGCAGATACCTTTTCACTTTGCTTTTTGGAGAAGACAACGATAAATACGATCCAGTATTTCTTTAACTATTTATTATTTCCCATTGGTTAAGTGTCAGTTTTCAGGCGCTGTTTCCGGTTATGATTGGATCGTTACCGGATAGAGAATCGTTTAAGCCTTTAGAACATTACATCCAGTTTGCAGATACGTCGGAATTCAAGAAATTCGATTACGGAAGTGAAGGTAATTTGAAAAAGTACGGAAGCGAGAAACCGCCCAAATACGATTTGGGCAAAATTTCCGTTCCAGTTTACACCTTCACCGGAACTTCAGATGATTTGACCACCTTAAGAGTAAGTTTTCCAATACATAACTTTAAAATAATATTTAAAAAAAAAACATTATTTCAGAATGCCGAAAAATTCCGCGAGGAATTAAACGTTTATAATGAATTATTTGCTCTGCAAAATTACTCTCACTTGGCTTTCTTTATGGATAAAAATGTGAATGAAAATTTATACAAGCCGTTATTTCATCTCCTCGATAAACTTACCACCAAAAAGTGAATTTTAATTAATAAAATCGTAACCATCTCTCTATTTTTTATATGAAATACATTTAAATAAAAAAATTGCGAATAATATCTAATATTTTATTAATTATTCTTTTCCTTTGAAAAATATCCTGATACATCATTATAAAATTATGATAATTTTAAAGAAATTAAGAATGTGTGTTGTTAAAGGTAGATAGTGAAGATATTTGGAGATGATGGATTAAGGCACTAGAGCGAATATGAAGTATATGTTTCAGGAAATTGTTGATACACATTTTTCAAAATTC
Organism: Nicrophorus investigator; assembly: GCA_963457615.1. Lineage (NCBI taxonomy): Eukaryota > Metazoa > Arthropoda > Insecta > Coleoptera > Silphidae > Nicrophorus > Nicrophorus investigator. The sequence continues at coordinate 25,239,867 of OY735143.1, forward strand.
GCAGTTTGATATTATTAATAGATGTACAATTACTTATGATGAAATTTCAATTTATTAATTCTAATGAGTAAACTATATATTTGCCAATTATGTTAAATGATACCAATTACCTTAGAAAAAACATAATCATTTACACCTTTTAATTATGAACATAAAAAAGTGATGTAACTTTTTCAATACTTGTTTTCTAATTAATTTGGTAACAATTAGTTTAGCTTACCTTGCGGGAAGTAAATTGTCTTCTAGACTTTAAGAAATTTCAAATACAACTGTGTATTAAAATTACTTTTTTAACGAGACTTTTGTCTATTTCTTTTAATAACGGTTGTCCAAATTGCGAGCAATAATTCAGTCATATTGCATTTTCGTTACATTGTTTCGTATCTTTTCAAATTAGTGTTTTTAATTATAGGTTTCTTTTGCATGTTAACAAAACATAATTTTCTTGTGATAGCAAAATTTTTTTCGTTGTATAAATATGATGATGAATTCAACTGAAAATTAGTCAAAGTAGAAGTTCGTAAGTAACACAGCCTTTAAATATTAGTAATTAAATAAAATTGTTGTTTTTAAGCGTTTGCAAGATGTTGTTCAAGTACTTGATGACCCTTAGTTTGCTGGCGTTCAGCGATGGATTTAAATCCTTTTATAAGAATAGGAATGTTTGCCAGAACTGGTCAGATTATACCGTTTTTTCGTACATCGATCAACGACCCACATGCTGGTACAATGAAGATGTTAGGGCAACAACGGTATTGAAATTATTGTTGTTAAATGCTTGAAAGACTTAAATTGTTTTTGTTGAAAGATTGTAGGTATTGAGAGGTAGAAAATGTTATTGTTGTTGTTGAATTGTTAAAGAATGTCGTTGTAATATGTTGTTGCTGAAAAATTGTTGTTGCTAAGAGACACACATTATTATTTGTTGTTGATTTTGAATGATTATAGGATGTTGTTGCTAGGAGACATAACTACCAAGTTCAAACGCATCATGTTATAACGGAGGATGGATATATCTTGAAGGTGTTCAGGATTGCAAACGCGACGACTAGCTTCGATGAACCTAGGCAACCTATACTTCTTGTTCACGGTACCATTTCCAGTTCTGAAATTTGGATCCAAAGAGGAGAAGATTCAGTTGGTAAGAATAAGCACAAAAAAATTGGTAAATGTTTTTTTACAATGATTATTTAGGTTTCTTGTTGGCAAATATGGGATATGATGTGTGGATGTCTAACAGCAGAGGCACTTACTACTCTTCGACGCATGTCAAAGGTTTATACGCGGATTACTGGAATCACACGTATTTTAAACTATAGATTTCGTTGGATCGTTGTGATTGATGAAATGGTAATTTCAGGTTCGACGATTTGGCTAAAGATAATCCTGCGATCCTCGAATACATCGACAAGGAGACGCAACAAGCAGGCAACATTTTGTATATAGGACATTCGGCAGGAAATACGCAGATGATGGCGTACGCAAGCGACAGGCCGGATCACGCCAAAAAGTACCTGAAAGCTGTCCTGAATTTCGCTCCCGTAGTTTACCTCAACAAAGAAGAATTCTTGATTAAAGCTGTGGTATGTTACAAAACTAACTGAAATACATTAAATATACAAATTTTTTTGTAGAAATTGTTGATTAAACTGCCCATACGTAAGGTCAGCATAAAACAATATATATTGAAGGACTTATGCTCTATGACCTTAATCAACATGAAAGTGTGCAGGGCTTTGATAGCGAAAACTTTCGGTCCTGAAAATGGAATCTACGATTCAGTAATTTCACACGTCCAATTCCTTTAGAATTCATAACCAATCCAGTAATTTTCAGAAAGTCTTTCCTCTTATTATGGGAATGTTCCCGGAACAAGAAGGTATCTACATCTTCAAGCAGTACATACAATTGGCGGATAGCGGCGTCTTCAGGAAATACGATTTCGGCTTACCCAAGAACAAGCAAATGTATAATTCCATACATCCACCGGTATATGATATGTCGAAGATCAGTGTACCTCATTACATGTTCGTTGGAGAAGACGACGGTGTTGGAACGATGGAAGTATGTTTTTTCTTCTTCTAATAATTTCAGATTTTCTTTTTAAATCTTCCATTTTCAGAGCGCCGAAAGAGTGCAGAAAATAATGACAGTGCACAGTGAAATCTACAAGCTGGATAAATACAGCCATCTCGCATTCTACCTTGCTAACAATGTCCAAGAGGTTCTGTATCCTCAGCTCAAAAAAGTCTTGGAGAAATTGAGGTAATTGTTGAAAAAAAAAACATACGAAACCCTGACCTGTATTAATATAGGAAATAAAGTAATTATGCAATGACTATTTTTTCAAACGAATACCGCAATAAATTCCTATGCTGTTGTTTACAAATAAATGATGAATTATTTCCTTTTAGTTATTTCTGTATTTTAAAACATTTTATCTTATAAATACTCATATATGATCGCACTTATTTCAAGCATTTTTCTTACGTCTATAAATATTTGTTCAATTACAAAAACATAAAATTAGAATATTAATTTAATTAAAATATTTTTTTCAAGGTACATTATATTGTTTTATACAATAATAAAATATTTATACTTTTCTTTATAATTTTGAAATTTTATAGTAAAGAAAAAAAAATCATTGAAAAAAAAATTAGATTCTAAATTCCAACTTTCAATTTGCAAAACAATAATATTATATTATATAATAATATTAACAATAGTTCTTTTGGTTCAAAAAAATAGTCAAAAATTGATTTTTTTTGTAATACATAATATAGTATAATACATTACTGGAATATAAATTAAAATTTGAAATTGATTTCTGAAAATATGTAGTGAGAATTCGAATATATAAGTCTGATTGCATAACAATATGCGTGTTATTATATGTATCGACATTATTCATAGTCAGAGCAGAAAAAAAAGAACGTAATTTTACGATGATATTACGAAACGTTCGCATATATAAATAAACTGGACACGTTTAATAGTAACCATTTGGAATTCCATCAGACACACAAACAGTTGTAGATTTTTTTATATCGAGAGTCAAAAATGATAGTTTTCATGTAATTAACACAATAATTACAATGTTTTATTAATTTCAAGTAAGTTATATTTGTATTAAATAATTAAATAATGAGAAATTTAAAAAAAAATGTTATGATAATATATTCTTGTTTTAATTATTGGCACATGCAATAATATTTAGTTATTATTAAAGTAATTAAACGTTTTTTTTTTTATATAATTGCGTTATTACATGCTATAGAAAATGTGGATGTTTGTACTCATTTTTGGCATGTGGAGCGTTGACGGACTGAGAAATAATGTGTGCGATAGATGGATAGAATACGGTAACAAGGATGTCAGTCCTTTCTGTCGGAACAATCCGGACGTTGGCGCAAATTCCGTAATTGGTGCAAATAATTGCGCAAATAAATGCTAACTTAAGTTTATTGCAGATCCAATTAGCGGAGAGGCACAATTACCAGATTCAAACTCACAAAGTCATCACGGAAGATGGATACGTTTTGACTGTGTACAGAATAGCGAATAGCACGACTTCGTTTGGAAGCGGTTTGCAGCCGGTGTTTTTGCAGCATGGAACTATAAGCAATTCCGAAATCTGGATGCAAAATGGTTTGGAATCGATTGGTGAGTATTTGTGTAATCTAAAGAATTAAATGGTAATAAAGTGTTGTTATTCAAGCATTTGTGTTGGCTAATACCGGTTTTGATGTTTGGTTGGGAAACACCAGAGGAAATTTTTATTCGCCAGCTCATGCTGATGCCAGCATCACGCCTATGGAATATTGGAACAACACGTACAGTTTGAAGTTTTTATTTATTTTTTTAATTTATTGATGATTTTTTAGCTTCGATGATTTGGTTAAGGATATCCCGGCTATGCTGGATTACGTAGCAGAAGCTACGAAGAAAGTTGGAGAAATAGTTTATTTAGGTCATTCAGCCGGTGCTTTAGAGGTGGTGGCTTTTGCAAGCGATAAACCGAAGCACGCGAAGAAGAACCTGAAAGCCATCATCGGTATTGCTCCGGCTATTTATTTACCCAAAGAACAATTCATGGTCGATTTAGTCGTGAGTTTTGAAAATACCCACAACAATAGAAACAGTTAATTCTAATAATTTACAGAGGTTTATATTACGTTTCAATCTGGTTAAATTCGATGTACGAAGTCCTCTGATCATCAAAATCTGCACGAATAATGTTATAAGCATTATGCTGTGCCGAACATTCGTGTACTTGCTCTTCGGTAAAACCAGTTTAGATGATCCGGTAAATAATTGAAAAATTGAAATTCGATTGGTAAAATCTTTGTTTAATTTTAGGCTCAGTTTACCGTCACCGTTTCATCGTTACCAGATAGAGTAGCTTTGAAGCCTTTCGTGCAGTACATCCAATTTGCGGATTCCGGAGAATTCAAGAAATTTGATTATGGAAAACCAACGAATTTGATGGTATACGGTCAAGAATCACCGCCTAAATACGATTTGGGTAAAATAACCGTTCCATTTCATTCGTTCATTAGTGCCTCCGATACTTTGGTAACAGTAGAAGTACACGAGATAAATCAACTTTTAACACTTATAAATTGTTAAAAATATTTTAATTTTAGAATAGCAAGAAACTTCATGGAGAATTGAACGTGGATAACTCTCTTCGCGTTATCCAGGATTACAACCACCTTTCTTTCTTTACGGCTAAAGACACTAAAGACAAGTTCGTGGTGCCTTTGTTGAAGCTCATGGAGAGACTCAGGACTTGAGATTGCTTTGCACGAATCCATTAAAGTTATGTAAAGTTAAATGGTTATTTAATTGTCCGTGATAAATGATTGTAATAAACTGAGCGAACTTTATTCTATTACGATTGATTCGCTCGTCAAAAAAAACTAGTTAAATTCACGTTTTATGAAAACGAAATATTTATAGTTTTATATAAATACACGTAATAATCAATGATTTTTTGCACTAAACCATTAACTAATTAAATTCACGTAATTACGTTTTGTGAAAATGAAATATTTATAGTTTTAAAAAATAAACGTAATAATTATTGTTTTTTTTTACTAAATGACTAAATTAATTCATTCTTGCTTAATTCATATTTTATCTATTCATCATAGTTCAAGGTTTTCTCAATGTTAATGAAATCAGCGTTGTTATGTAACAAGTTTTAATTGATGTTGGTATACCAGCTGTTACATATGATTGGCACAAGTACCTTACCTTGGGGAACACCAGATAACTAAAAACAAACAGATAAAGATTTTCTTTTACAATTTAAGGGTTAGCATAATAAGATATAAAATCTGGATGTTTTGTTAATTATAAGTAAATACTAAGTGTTGTTGTTGAACAGAAATGTGAAGCACTTAAGAATGGTTAAATTTGCATCTGAAAATTAGATACCATCGAGGCGTCTGAGTGCGCGGAAAGTGGAAGCGATTAATCGTGTTTACATCTTCCGGTTAAATCTGGCAATTTACTGCACACGTTACGCAATACGGTATCTTCCGCTCTTCCGTGAATTGCGCTCGACTCGCACGCCGCAATTGCAGCCGATTATCGACGTTTAATTGTCCAGATTGTTACAAAAGTATGCGTTTGCTCAATTTTTTAAATGAAATGAAAGTGCAGCTGATTGCTCACCGTATTTAATCGTTGCATATATGATACCAGCAATTAAATGATTCTAAACAAAGAATCAATAAAATTACATATTATTAATGGAATATGATATGCACGATAATGCATGATAATGCATATTGAAACTAGAAAAAAATAGGTTTGTCCTGAAATTCAATTAAAATTTTACATTTTCTAAATTTATTTGCTGTACAACTTAATCTTGTACAAAAAAAAAAACACGTTAAACCAAAAATTTTTAAAATTTAAATCTCAAAATATTTGAAATTACTTTACATTTGATAAAAATTTGTCCTAATTATAAATTATTAATGGATAGTTAGAATGAAATTTGGGAAGATTCAATCTTAAAATAATAATAATAATCATTAATTAATGCTTTAAGTTCGATAATATAAATAATTGTAAATAGTACATTTAAAATTATTTATTATGTCAAGATTTATGAGAGAAACAATTATATATTTGATTTACATTTCAAATAGGAAAATTTATTAAAATATAATAAAATATTTATAAAAACTAAACTTTGTATTCATTTAAACAATTTTATTTCAATTAGAATAGATTTTATAATATTGTACTATTTTGATATATTTTAATTACAAATGAAAATAATTAAACTATAGAAAAATAATAAAAATTGTGAGATTACCGAAAAATCAATTTATATATTAATTTAGTTAATTTTTATTTGAAGCAATTCCAACATAAAATTTATGCGATAAAAAAGTAATAAAAATGAGATTATTTATAAAAATTGAACACCTGCACTTGCAGCTGCGTTTAAACAATCCTTATTTGGGCACGAAAATAGTGCGTTTCGCAGAAAACAATAAAAATTAGGCGATTGTGCGGGTGAATCATCTGCAGCAGCAGCGATTGCCGAACGCTAATCACCAAAATTATTTTATTAATACTCATTTTTTTCAATTTCTCAAAACAACTAAATTTTATTTCTTTTTATAAAAATATTATTACATTTTTTTTTATAAATTGCATTTTACATATTAAAATTATTTAACTTAGTACAATTACAAATTGAGTAACTTCTATAAGCGTTATTTGCCAAGTAACTTATAGAAGTACTCGTTCGTTGAAATAAACATAAGTTATTTAAACGCATATCGAGACTTGCCAAGTAATAAACAATCAATTAAAAAAAATAGTAAATATTGTAATTAATAATTACTTAATAGAAATTATAAATGATTTCGTATATTTACGGATTATTTAATTTATATTGTACTGTTTCGCTAAATTTTAATTAAAATGAAAATAATAAAACGATAGAAAAATAATAAAAATGGTGAGATTTCCAAAATATCGTTTTATATATTAATTTAATTAATTTTTATTTGCAACAATTCCAACATTAAATTAATGCGATAAAAAAGTAATAAAAATGAGATTATTTATAAAAATCGAACACCTGCACTTGCAGCTGCGTTTAAACAATCCTTATTTGGGCACGAAAATAGTGCGTTTCGCAAAAATCAATAAAAATTAGACGATTTTGCGTGTGAATCATTTGCAGCAGTGATTGTCGAACGCTAATCACCAAAACTATTTTATTAAAACTTATTCGTTTTCAAATTCTCAAAAATATTAAATTTGATTTATTTTTATATAAATATTATTACATTTTTTTAATAAATTATTAACTTTTCATTACGTTTCGTTACTTGCATTGATTCATGTAAATGTGACATTTTTTTAATTTAATTTACTACATTTTAAAATTAAATGAATGCAATACAAAATTATCGTTCAATAAGATAAATAATTGTAAATAGTACATTTCACTTTACACATTAAAATTATTTATTATGTCAAGATTTATTAGAGAAAACATTTACATAAATATAATAAAATATTTATTAAAAATTTAAACGTTGCATTAATTTAAATAATTTTATTTCAATTATAATTTTTGTACTGATTACCGAAAAATCGTTTTATATATTAATTTAGTTAATTTTTATTTGAAGCAATTCCAACATAAAATGTATGCGATAAAAAAGTAATAAAAATGAGATTATTTATAAAAATTGAACACCTGCACTTGCAGCTGCGTTTAAACAATCCTTATTTGGGCACGAAAATAGTGCGTTTCGCATATTTTGCAACTGAGATCACCAAAATTATTTTATTAAAACTTATTATTTTTTAATTCCTCAAAAATGATAATTTTTATTAAAATATGATTAATTTTTTTTATTATTCTTATTTTTAGATTATTCTTAATAGAAAAATAAATTAAAATATATTGAAAATTATGAAAGACAGTTTTCTTATAAATTGGTTGCATTTGAAGAAAACTGCGAATATGAATGCGAATTGAAATCAATGAATAACGACGATGAGTGGAATCGCGTGTAATAGATATTATGAGTGAAACGATTTCAGTGTTGAATGCATCTGGGAGCGGCGGTACGTTTCCTATTTACAGCGAGAAGATTGGATTTCCAATGGAAATTCATTACGTAACAAAGGAATCTTTACGGAAATTGCCACACGTCGATACCAATAATAACACTAATCGACATATTGATGCATTTACTATTCCAAGAATTATTAGAAAATGATTTCAGAATTTTTATTATAATTTATAATTAATTAATACTGGAATAAATTTCAATACTAATGTTGCATCCGCACTATACAACTACTATTGGTTGTCATGGAAACTAAAGCAATTTAACATGTATATCTTATTGTAACGGATGTAATTAACTTAATTGTAATTTGTGTTTAAAATAATGACATTAAAGTTACATTAGATTTTTTTTTTTAGAAATACATTATTATCAGTAAAAGTATATTTGCAAAATAATTAAAAGTACGTAAAAAATCCATTTACAAGTCGATAGGAAACTTTAATGTTTGCAAATTGCAACGGAAGTTTTATTTTTCCAAATTGCTTCTATACTAATTACTACTAGCGATAATTACTAATTTTGCAAATAACACAAAAGAATTAACTTAAATACCAATTTTTAATTATTATTATTTACGAGAAACGTTTATTATTTTAATGCAATTTATTTTGAGTTTGCTATAACTTTATTTTTAGATTATGTAAAATAATAATGTGCGAAAAATTATGTTAAAATAAATGTAGTATAAAATTTTGTTTTTAATATTTTAATAATCTCATTTTAAATTGTTAATGGCGATATCAAATTCATCGAAGAATTTGTTTATGTTTTTGCTGAAGAAGAAGTTCATATGGTTGTAGCCTTCCATCACCGTCAACTTGGAATTCCTAATTTCCTTGTGAGTTTCTTCCACGTTCTTTTTGAAAAAAAAAAACGAGTTAAATAAATTAATATCTTAAGTGAAAGACAGAAATCTTACAGATTTAACAGCTAGAGCGTCGTTTTCACCAGCAAACAAATGCACCGGTATATTTATAGTCGAAAGGTTGTAAGGTATAGGACTTCCAAAACCATGGTTGTACGATTCAAATTTCCCGCTCTGCATTATTTGCGCAAACTGAAGAAGCGGTAACGTGGATTCGCTGCTCATCAAATATCTAAAGAAGACCGGCATATAATCCTGAAAATGTATGCAAAACTCAAAAAATATTTAACTTTAATTAGTGATTAGTTTTAATTACAGGATAGTAGAGATCCGTCTTTCCGTAAAAGATATCAGTTAAACGTGCTGCATATTTCATAAGGAAACCAGATTTTTGCAAAAGTGCAGTTAATTTATAATTTTTGGAACCGGTGTGATCAATATATCTAGTATTATTCAATATTATCTGAAAATATAAAGATAAAATTATTTTGATTATTTTGCAATTTTCGGTTGTATTACGGTTGCTACGTTGAGAAAGTTGTTGGTTGAAGTTATTTTAGCTACTGGACATAAAAGAATTAGACCCTTCAAGTTACGTTTGGCTTCATTTCTGTGCGTGATGGAGTAGATCAAGCTTTCAGTCGTTCCCTGCGAGTGTCCGACGTAAATGATTTCACCTCGTTTATTGGTCACATTTATTATAGTATCGAAAACGGCCGGCAAATCGTAGTTTCCCATATCGTCTATACTATAAACAATTTATTTAATATTTATATAACATGATTAAGACGATTAATTCAATTACGTGTAGTTCCAATAATCCTTCACTATTTCATCTTTAAATGCTAAAGAATTGTAGTTTCCTCTGGTGTTTCCCAACCACACATCATACCCTTTCCTGGCCAATCTGAAACCTGAATTTAAATTTAAAAAAAAACTGGGATAAAAACAATTTAAACTGCATGACCAATCTTACCTAAAGAATCGTTTCCGGTGTTAACCCACCATTCCGAACTGGCACCAGCTCCATGCTGCAAGAACACAGGTTGTCCGGAAGGATTTGGTATCCTGTATACGGTCAAAATATATCCATCCTTTGTATCAACTTTATAACTTTCCACAGGAAAACCATGCCTTTCTATAATCGCACTCTAAAAAAGCAAATTCTAATTAATTAATTTATTAAATATTAAATTTATTTACGGTGTTCGAAAAAACGTCTGGGTTTTCATCGCACTTTTTAAATAATGAGTAATCTTCATAATTCTTGCATCGCTTCCCCACGAAATCGTAAGCAAAAGCAATTTGAATGAAGACGACGAACAAAACTAACTTCATTTTAGACTACTATTCGACTATTAATAATATTTTTTGATATATTTATATATGTAGGTCTAAGCGATATGATAAGCTTTTAAGGTCATTTCGTAACTATTTCAGAAATAATTGCACCTGATTACGAATAATCAATATGCGCATTTTTTCAAGCATTTCAATTTTGTATTTTTTCATTACTAATTGGAAATATAGCTCATTTATTAAGAAGGTCGCACGAGTACAAAGAAAATTAATTGCGTTTTGTAAATTTTGCTGTTCTTACATTGTTACATAAACGTAATAATAAAATCAATTATTTCGTCCAACCAAAAATAGTCTATTATTTAACAATAAAATAATTACAGTTTATCGATGATTGCATCACATTTCTTCAAGTAAAAAATGTTATTGGAAATAAGAAATCATTTTTACATAAATAACATATTTATTGCATTTAAAAATTTGGTAATATTATGTAATTTTCATTTATGTGTAGAAATGCATTCAAAATATTTATATTAAATGCAATTAATCAGATGTTGAAATTTAATACGGTAATGAAATTATCATAACTATAATTGTTGTTAATTATTTTTCACTCACCTGGTGTTTTCAAGGTGAAGTAAATTATAATAATAGTGCTGAATCTGAGATCATTTCTCGTAACTTCTTTATATTCAACAAAATCGTAATTATTATCTTTAATAAATAATTTTGTTAAAATTAAAAAAGTATATTTCTTTTATTTAATATTAATAAAAATTATAAATTGTTTTTTTTTTGTATTATTGTGAAACTTAATTAAATAAATACACAAGCTTCATTTTTTATAAGCTATATAATTATTTCGTATTTAAGTAAGGAAAAAGGAAATCAATTAAATTTCACGTTAGTTTAATTGTTATAAATGATCGAACTTGATGCAACAACAATCAGTATTCGTAATGAGTCTTGGTTTGAATGAAGTCATTTTAAAACCTGTTGGAAATAAACGTTTATTAATTGAGAAATAAATATTAATTATCAGAAACTTCAAAAAGTGAGTTACGTTAAGTTTAATTACGTAATTAAGGCAAATATTATAAAAATAGGAAATATAAGAGAAGTTGGTTGCCTATGCTATAACATTTGAGTAACATTCACTGTATAACTTCAAACGAAGAGGAAAAATTATATTTTTGTAGCAATGATGTTCATCTTTATTCTTACTTTACTTTTGATTATAAAGTTTGGGGTGGGTTTGGAAAATAATGTTTGCACAACAGCGGAAGGATATTCGATGAAAGAAAATAATACTTTGTGCAAATATAATCCAGATGTATTTTCGAATACGGTAATTGATGTTACACTAAATTTTATTAATTTTTTCCTTAAGTTTTTATTTTTTAGTGGGAAATGGTGCAGCGAAACGGTTATCCTGTTGAAAAGCATAATACGATTACAGAGGATGGGTACATACTAACAATATATAGAATACCGCATGGTAAAGGTCGTAATTTCGGTGGTCAACCGGTGTTCTTGTTACATGGGTCTTTGTCGAGTTCAGAAATGTGGGTGAATATGGGAAACAAGTCTTTAGGTAAGTGTAAAAATTTAATTTTGGAAGAAAAAATAGAGAATATTTTGTAGCTTTCAAATTGGCTGATCGCGGATACGACGTGTGGATTGGAGATACTAGGGGAAATTTCAATTCTTTGGGACATGTTAAATATGAAATTGATAGCAACGAATATTGGAATTACACGTAATTCGTTTAATTTGTTTTAGTTTAGAATTATATATTTTTTTCTTCTTCAGATTGGATGATTTAGCTTATTACGATATGCCGGCTGTATTGAATTATATAAGCGAGGAAACGGGAAGAGGCGGTGAGATCATTCATTTTGGTTATTCTCAAGGATCATTAGTGGCTCTGATGTACGCATCTCGTCTTCCTTTTCATGCTAAATCTCATTTGACGGCTCTTGTGCTCTTTGGACCTGCAACGTACATTAGTCCAGTTTCCAACTTAATCGCCAAAATAGTAATATTTATAGAATTATCTAAGAAATCGAATTATTTCGTGATTATTTACAGTTTTCTTTAGTAACATCATACATTCATTACATCGGAGATAGAAGCAACACACTGACAAAATTATGCACTCTGAATGCCATCTTCTTCAAAGTGTGCATTAAATTATTGGATTTATACAGCGGCTCCACGAACGACACTTACGTTATGGTACTACAAACTAAACTTAAAAATGTTGCTTATTGAATCACGAATTTTCAGGAAGAAATGCCGATTTACTTCAGCTATTCTATCTATCAGGAATCAACAAAAACTTTGAACCAAGTCTCGCAGCTCGGAAATGCTCAGCGATTTCAGATGTACGATTATGGACCGAGCGGAAATCTGGAGGTGTATAAATCCATAAATCCTCCTGAATACAACGCTTCACTCATAAACGTACCCACATATATCTTCGTAGGCGAAAAAGATAGAATTTCAACTCCAAATGTGAGAAGTTCAAAATAGTTAAAATATGTTCAAGAATTAATAATTCTTTGTTTTAAGCACGCTGAGTTGATTACCAAAAACCTAACGATCCAAGAAAAGGGTTTATTCATTTTGAAGGATTTAAACCACATCAATTTATTTTACTCCAAATATTTGGAAACTGCGTTTCACCCAAAATTGTTCAATCTATTAGATAATAAATTATCATCCAGTTCGTTTTTGTATTCTGCTTTTTGTTAACCTTTTCTTTGTTGCGTTGAAAAATTTAATAACTAGTTATTTTTTGGTCCAAGAAAAATCTTAGATAATTATATAACAAATTATCATCTACTTTGTAGTTGCATTGTATTTTTATTACTAATTATTACTCTTTGCTTTGTAGCATTTCCAAAGGCGAAAATTTCAAAAAGATGAAATGAGTTTAAAAAAATTCATCCAAGAATGGTTTCAATTACGTCTGAATATTTTACTCCAATTAATTGGAAATTGATTTACATCTAAAGTTGTTCAAACTATTAGAATATAATCAGTAAACAACTAAATAGTAATAGTTTTTGCGTATTATCTTGTTTTGCTTAGAAAGATAACGTTGTTTTTCTTTGTTAATACTTAATTATAACGAGTGTGGACTGTTGTAATTTAAATAAGTATACATTTGTTGCAGATAGCGTATGGTTATTTATAGGAGTAATTCAAAATTTTTGATCATTTTGTGGTAAAATGTCCCTTAAAATACTTGGATTGGTGTTGATGCTCGCCCATGTTGGCGTGACCTATATCTGTATTCAAACAAAGAATAACGTTTGCAAAACAGCCAGAGGATATTCCAATAAATGCGATAACAATACTTGTTCTTACAATCCCGACGTTTTTTCCACCACGGTAATCCAAGGTACAAATTAAGTAAAAACGATTTAATATATTTTTTCTAGGAGGAAATGGTAAAAAGACATGGATACAAAATTGTGAAACATAATGTGATTACCAAAGATGGATATATCTTGGGGATATATAGAATATCTTGTAGTGATCACACAAATGTTGGTAAGCAGCAACCGGTGTACTTATTGCACGGAGCTTTATCAAGTTCTGATACTTGGGTAAATTTGGGTAGAAAATCTTTGGGTAACTAAAGCTAAAAAAAATCAATAATTGAATGAACTGCAGTAATTAACATTTAGGTTTCAAATTGGCTGACAGAGGTTACGACGTTTGGCTTGGAAATACAAGAGGAAACTTCTACTCGCCGGGACACATCAAATATAAACTTAAAGATAAAGCCTTTTGGAATTACACGTAAAACACAAAATAATAAAGATTATTTTGAGACTAATCGTTGATTTACAGGTTAGATGATATGGGGAATTATGATATGCCTGCAGCAATCGATTACATTTCACAAGAAACCCAAAAAAAGGTTTTCCACATCGGTCATTCTCAGGGGTCGACACAAGCTTTGATGTATGCAGCCCGTCATCCTTCGCAGGCGAAATTGAATTTGAAAGGTCTCATCCTGTTGGGACCTGTGACATTCATTCGTGAAGTTGACAATTTTACTAACCTTTTGGTAATTTTATCCACAGTTTTTTTTTTGAATCATGATCAATTGAAGGCATTAATTGTTGCAGTTTAAATTGGGTTCAAGTTTCATTGAGAAGATGGCAATTCGGAATTATATGATCACCGAAATTTGCACATCGAACGAAATAATTCTTAAACTTTGTAACAGATTCACAGATACAATTTATGGATCAAATAATAACACTTATGTGATGGTACGTTAAATATTTTGTAATTTTTGTATAATTAATTGGATTGAATTGTAGGAAGAAATGCCTTTATTTTACAGTTACCTATTTAATCGAGAATCTCTCAAACCTTTGTACCAGGTGAGTCAACAAGGACACGCTCAAAAATTTCAGAGCTTCGATTATGATAGTAAAAATAAAGATATTTATGACTCTGAAAAACCACCATTGTATGAAGTTAATAAGATTAAAGTTCCGACTTACCTTTTCGTCGGTAGCAACGATAAAATTACGATAGTCGAAGTAAGTAAATACTATATAATAATTTATGTAATAATTGCTATTAATTATTAAATTTCAGAGAGCGAAAGAGCTATATAAAAATTTAACAGTCGCTGAAAAAGAAATTCACGTTTTGAATAATTTCAATCACATGAATTACTTCTTTTCCAAGGATGTAGAAACCGAATTACATACCAAAATATTTAAAATTTTAGAAAATAATTCTTAATAATAAATATTCACTTTCAGTTTTTGTCGATAAAAATAATATTTGATGCAAATTTCTAGAATCATGCAAATATCTAATATTATGTTAATAATAATGAATATTCATAATTTTTGCTTATAATAAAATGATAAAATATGCAAATATAATATTCCTGTCCCATTTAAGACCCAAAGGTTATCAACCATAATTTTAGTTTTTTTTTTAAATAATCGTGTTCCATTAAAATTTATATCATTATATATAAAAAGTAACCGGTTTTATCGTCTAATATTATTACCGGTAAAATTATGTAAGAAATACCGGTTATTTATTAAAAAAAAACACAAAAAGTAAATTTATTTTTAGTTATTTTTTGGCATAAAATACTAGTGTAAGTAGAGAATTGAAATATTATTACAAATTGAAGAACTTTGCATAATATTTTTAAATATTTGCATAATCATCTAATATTCAGGAATATGCATCATCCTCTTGATTATAGTTTATTTCAATTGAATTAATCTGCCATAATCAAATTTTAAGTTTTTCATTGAAATTAATTGTTTAAAAATGGTAAAACCAAATAAAATTAAAGAAAATTTAAAAATTTGAAACAATAAATTATGCTTTGTTTATAAAGAACTTAATTAATGTAAAAACGCATAAAATTTTCAATAAAAAAATTACTGGTAATTTATAGGTTAACCGGTTTTTTACTTAAAACACTTGATTTAAATTGATTTACTTTTGTAAAAATATGTCTTATTTGACAATTTTATTTGTGTAATTTAATAACGCCAATTTTGTGTCAAGATTATATAATAATTCAAGATTATATAATAATTTAACTTCGAACGCTTTCTTTTTTTAAGATAATTTAATTATAATATCAGTTTTACTTTGGGAGAAATAATTTAAGATTTTCGAATGTGTAATGGCAAGCAATGATGCAAGCAGTGAGTCATAATATTAAAAACTTGTAGATGAATGATGCGACGTGGAAGTTGGTTAGCACGATTCAATTTATTCACTAATTAGTTCAATCAATTGGAATTCACGGCTTTGGGGCTGCATTAAATTGCGTGGGCGTATGGATGTGGGGTATGAGTTTGTGAGTGTGCACGTCGTCGACGAGGAAGTGGAACATTTGCAGGAAGGCAAAGTTTCGCTGAATTCCTGGCGTAAAATTTAATGGGCGCAATATCTGCGGCCTCCTGAATAGATTCGAAACGTCCGCGCTGTAAATTAACGAAAACATTTTGGTCAGTTTTATTCGGGTGCCCAGTGTCTGCTAACTAAGGGCTAGAGAGGATAGAAGCGGTAGTTGGACTTTACTTTATTTTTACTAAAAATAAAACTATATAGTCGCTTTCGCATTTAATTGTAAACAATCCAAAACCGCCGACCGGCTTTGCGGCTTTACAATATCCTCCGGCCATAATAATTGTACCGCACTTCCTACACCTTCTGCCATCCACCGAATCCTACAAATATTGCAGCTATTATGTAAAATTAGATTCCCTTCCCAGCCACACGCTGCCGAATTATCGGGCTTAATTATCCCATAAAAACTTTCCCTTCAACTCCGTTTTACAGCACAAACATTTAAATCCTTAAATTATTTCCGTGAAGACCTCATGTCAACAGCGATCTAATTAGTAAATTGCATTTTAGTTATACAAAAATCTACAAACTAACTTATTCCATTTTACTGAAAAAATTACTGGCGTTAAATGTTGACAAATAATTATTGAAGATTTACAAAAATCTACAAACTAACTTATTCCATTTTACTGGAAAAACTATTGGCGTTAAATGTTGACAAATAATTATTGAAGATTTATTATATAACAATGATGAATGAAGAGAAAGTAAATATTTCGGAATAATGTTCTTGTAATAAAAGTACATTTCTTTTCTTGTTTTTTTTTTTTGTAAGAAGTCGATTAAGGTTAAAAGAAAACAGAAGCTGATATTAAGAAAAATACCCTTATTTAAGGGTTCCATAATTGGGAGGTTGTTTTAATGGGAAGGAGTCGAGTGGAGTTAACAAGGCTGAAAATGCCGTCGGACAGTGCGAGCGAGGGTGGATTATTTCTATGCCGAAGATTGATGGTTCCTAATTACATTCCATAAAAGACTTCTTTTTTATTGGTGATTTTCTGTGCTTGTGCGTATCGTCGTCGGTCCGATGTGAATGAACCGTAGTGTGAAATGTTCCTTAAACCATTGTGTTCCATCAAGAGGGAGACAGGGGTTGGTTAGTCCGTATGTGGGTTTGCTTGTCTCTCAGTACGTTACGCTTACATCCAGTTGTTTGCGTACTATTCAATAGCTTTGGATTGTGGTTAATCACAGTGGCGTTCGCCGCTAATTACTTAATATTGTAACAGTCTGTTGTTGGATTACACACGACGACAGTGACTAATTACACGAAACTTTATTAAATCAAATTAATTAAACACCTACGACGAACCGCAAGCACAAAAAATATTTTTTTATGCGCTCAATTTGCGTACAAAATCTGTAAACAATTTTATCTTCCTCAATTGATGAATTCTCATATTTAACTGTGTTCGCAAGAACGTACTAAATCACTGATGGACAAACTTTTTTTACGAAAGAACCGAAAAAAATAATAAAGACTCAAAATATAGTATATTTTCGAGATTATTTATTACTAATACGATTAATGAAATTGAGATTGGCCCGCGGGCCATAATTTGCCCATCACTAAACTAGATGTTTATAAAACTTTACAAAATTATATAAACTTTAGTTTATATAATTTTGTTGGGATTTTTATAAAAATTCTCTATACCCAGTGTACCGTGAGTTAAAAAAAAGTTTGGTAGAAACTAAGAAAAAAAAAAAAAAATTGTTCGCACGAACGTACACTATTTTCATAGCAATGTACAATTGGTAAATAATTAGAAGTAAGTTAATAAAAGTTACGTCAATTAATTAAATATTTATATTATTTTGGAAAATAATTTAACACCTAGTTCGTATGAACGTACACAAATTTATAATATACTAATAAATTTTCTATAAGTTAAAAAGATTTATTTTATTGAAACAGTGAATTTTTATATAATTGTCTATTTGTTTTGCTAAAAATTATACGATGTTCATACGAACGTACAATGAGTAAATAATATTTAATGTTAATAGATTTTCGAAAAATTTATAGCTTTTTCGTAAGGTGTTCATACAAACGTACAATATGTAAATAAAAAATAAAACGTTAATTTAAAAAAAATGAAAACTTATCACGTTGTTCGCACAAACGTACTTTTTAATATTAATTTGTTACTATTTTCTTGTATATTGTTAATTATAAGTAAGAATTACATAAAATTAAAAATGTTTAGTTGTTTAACTATAGGCAACTTAATTCACACAAACCCGGCGCATCCACCATATAGACATATAGTCATCAAAATTGCAGACAAAATAAACAAAGAAAAGTAAATCAAACGGTGATAACAATAACAATAACGATGATGATATTTCCGTTTTATGATCGTGTACGACTTTTGGGTCGAATGTAATATTAATTCGGGCGAAATGTAAGTTATGCCCCATTAAAACTGAACGGCGTAGCTTAAACAAGCGAGTTCATAAAGTGTTGGTGCGATGAAACAAGAGTTCGCCGGGGGACGCCGGAGCCCTTCATAAACGTTACGTTAAATTATGCAGAGCACAATAATACCTAAAATTAGAAAAAAAAAGCGAATTTAAACAAGAAAGAAAAAACGTTATAATATTCGATTTTTCATATAAATTAATCATTTTCTCGCATGGAAATGCGGTATTTCTTGTGCTCTAAGATCGAGCTTCTCTCTTCGTAATGACCGAGGACTCGTAATTAAAACTATAAACAACGAGGACCCCACATACGTTAAGTCTCCAGCCTGACGTAATGATCCCACATATTAAGACGCTGATGAACGTCCGTATTACTTTAATAATAATTTAGACTCTCCAGATATTTGCAATTAAAATGGGGTTCTCACTATATTAACATACATTTTGAAACGTAATTATTCAATCACCTTAAAGTAATACGTTTCTAAATTACAAGCACAAAATTAAGAAATTAATTAACTTCATATAAATTTTTGCAAACATAAATTAGATTATTTTCTAAACTAATATATTTGAGAAGAATATAGGAATTGCAAAAAAAGCCGGAACAATTAGTTGTCTTTGATTTGTCTGTAGTTGACGCAGGAAATTGCCTTTCTTCCACACCTCCATTTCCTGTGTCTCCTTAAGATTTCAGCTTCAATAAAAATATTTGCACTGTTATAAATCAAAAGAAAACTTTATAAATGTTGTATGTTACTATTTTTTATATATAAAATTAAAATAAATTATATTTACATATTTTTTTGATCTATAAATTAATTATTTTTTTTTTTTACTGTAATATTTTATACAGTTAAAAGTTGAAGTGGAAATTCTAAATTAATTTCAACGCGTCTTTTTTTCTCTCATAATAACTAGGGTCAATTTAGTCTCATAAGCTTTAATACGGCATTTCCTGAGTGTTGCACAAGATTTAAAACTAAATCTATTTGTAGCTTTGCAGATGACAACTCTTTATTAGATCACATTAAATAATAAAAATTGCTACATAAACCATTTACTTTTGTCTTGAAATTTATAAAAATTAAATACTTTAACTATTAATTATATTTAAATATTTAGATTTAATAAAATAATTTATTAAAAATTAAAATAAATAAATTAATTTGAAATATGTAATATTTATTTGTGTGATAATCATTAATTTATTTTTATACAATTTAAGTAATTCCAAGTGTTTCGAAAAGGGATGTATGCAAATTGACTTAAACATATTTAGATCGCGGCAGACTGAAAGGTAAACACTGGAATTCTTGTTGACTTTAACTTTAAACTTATCATCTATTTTAATGAGCATATGCTAATTTTCCAATTACCCAAACTAAATATGTTAAGAAAAGATATTTCTTAAGGAATAAAACTAAAAAAACTGCTATTTCTAGTTATTTTTTTAATGAATTTGTATTAATTTTATGAGAAATCGTATATTTTGTAATGAATATTTTTTAGCATTGATTATAAATTTGGTTTGAATGACAAAACTAATAATTTTAATTAAATAAGTGTTATTTTCTCTATTACCTAAACTCGCTTTTTCTTTCCCTTTTCTCTCTGTTTTCCACTCATTTCTCTAGCTAAATGGTCAATAACGTTTTCTCGGAGATTTTCTGGTCTTTTAGTTTCCTAATGTATGGAAGCCAATATTATTTAATCGACGCCATAAACTTGAGCCATCGAACAGTTATTGCTTTGTTTGCGTGTTGCAAAATATAATTCACGGTCATTGGTTGTCTGGTTTCTGTTATTGTTGGGAAGAAAGTGCCGTGATAAGGAAACCTTGCATCATACATCAAATAAGTAAAAAAAGAAAAACCGTTTATGAGCGTAAGTGTATTAGTCATGCATTAATCATTGTTACATTAATTATGCGGTCGCAATTAAATTGAATACAGCAATTGTTGTTTTTGTTGTTGTTCCTACAATTCCATTGGAAATTCAACTCCTTTGAATATTTAACATATTTTCTCATTCGTTTTATGGAAATTATCAAAGTTTCATTGCCTTTTTCAGTTATAAAAATACTAAAAATTATATAACATTTTCAGCAATATTTCATACTAATTTATAAAAATTATTTGATATAACTTATAATTTAATTACAATTTATATTAATAATTTGCGGAGACATTTTCTTACACAAAATGATGTAAATTATGAAAATTTCAGTGATTTTTTTCATGAATAAAAAATATCACTTATAGTTTAATCAAAATTAAGTGCTACATTTTTTATTAATAAATAATAATTTATGAACACAATTTATTATAAATTTTCTTTAAGTTATGAAAATTTTATTCATAAAAAAAAACTCATAAATTCATAAAAAGAATTATTTAACATTTTCAGCGATGATCATGAATCTAATAATAATGAATATTTAATACAAATTTATAACTAGTATTTGGTTTAACTTATAGTTAAGTTACAATTTAGTTCTATTATTTTATTACAAATTTTCTTCATAAAAAAATACTAAAAATTGTATAACATTTTCAGCGATGATCATGAATCTAATTATAATGAATATTTCATACCAATTTATAATTATATTTTAGTATAACTTATAATTATATTTTTTTGATTAATTTTGTGTAAATTATGAAAATTTCAGTGCTTTTTTCATTAATAAAATAATTACAATGATGATGATGAATTTTGTTGAAATTAATATTTCATACTAATTTACATTTTTTAGAAACTGTAATAATAGTAGTGTTCAATCCTTCTTTTTTTTACTAAATAATTCATTTAATAATTTGTGTGTTGATTGTATTTTTATTGAATTCTGTGCGTATGAAAATAGAAGCGTTCAAAGGTGTTATCGATTTTGTTCATGAATAATTTCAACTAGCTTCGGTCGTCACGCAATCTGCACTTGCTGAAAACGTGCTCTTACTATTTTCAGTTTGAACCGAGAATAATGTATTATATTGTAGATGGTCATCCGATTTCATCGAGGTTCATTACATAAACCTGTAATTACATTCGCGTCGATCGAGTCGAACTCAAGGTGAATGGAATTTACTCTCAATCGATTAAATATATAAATAAATTTATACATACCTATAAAATATTTCATTTTAAATAATATTAGACATGAATATGAAAAAATAAATATTCTTTATTTATAAGCAAAATCGTTATAAAATAAAAATTAAACTTCTTGAATCTTTACTACCACTTTGTTTGCTGAAATTCTTCAATAGTTTCTTCAATATTCCAACCCTTAATATCTTCGGTTCCAATATTTTTGCTGAGATTTGCATCTGCTTCATCTTTGACTATTTGAAGCATCTGAAGAATGTATGCTTTTTGCTATCGTTTTCATCTTTCTTCTTCTCATATTTGTTTTACTACAATCAAACTGCAAACGATTGATTAAGATTAAATTTGTAAAAACTACGATAATATTGATTTTTTTTTTATGTGTGAAATATTCGATTTGCTACAAAAGTTAAATGAGTTAATGATTCTATTACGTGCATTTTCGCTTATCAGCTATTTACTATTTACTATTCGAATTCCATTAGCATTAAATGTCATTAAAGCAAATTTGCATGCTTTCTACTCTGACACTGGAATACATATCCGAATAAATTCAAATATATACTTCACATAATGCCAAAAATAAATTGAAAATGAAAAATAAAAACCAACTTAAAATGAAAATTAATTTAGTTTATTTAACAATTATTTCAATATTTTTTAATAACAAATAGAAAACAATTAATTACATAGATTTTTTTTAAAATTTTATTTCGTAAAATTAAAAGAAAATATCAAAAATTGAGTTTATATTTAATAAAAATTCTTGCATAAAAGTTCTATTAATTCTTAAATTGTTGTGAGTAAATTAACTTTTAAACAAAATTATATTTTTGATAACACAATTTTTTGCTAATAAGAAATTATAAGAAAATTAAAAAAATCTTACTTTTAATTATTTTTTTTGTTACATTTATTACTTTTAGTTAGAATTTATATATAAATTTATAAGTAAACAAATAAAATGATTAAAATAAGTGGATTTATTAATTTATTTTAAAACAATATTTTTATAATGATTTTGATTTAATAATTTACGTCTGTTAAAAGCTTATATTTTTGTTTGTAATTAATTAAAGAATGTTTTAATAAATTATAGGAAATATATTAGCTTTTTTATGTATAAGATATTCGTATAAATAGAGATTACTGCTAGAATTCATGCTGTGCATTTGAACCATTGAAAAGTGAGCAAAATTCTGGAAACGGAGATCTGTTGCATTGAATTCAATTGGCGTTTCTCCTTTTTCGCAAAGCATATTTTAATAAGTGGAAGAGGATTGGCTTTATGTGTGTTTAGGGATTTTTTTTTGGTGCGCGCAGGATGGGGATTATAAGGAGACATCGCAAAAAAAAAATGTAATAAGGTTCCTCGGATCTCCCAAAAACTGGATATATACGATTTTCCAGCAACGAAAAAGGATTTCTAATATAAAATATATATATATATGTTATGATTCTCCCTCCTGCAGCAGCAGGATTTCATACGGCACCGTCGTCGTGCACTGGGAGTCCGAGCCGCGACGGAGGTTCGCGAACGCTCGCAACTTTATTGTTGACATTCGGGCAGAACGCGTCAGTCGTGGATGCGACGCTCGCAGGAAAGACGCCGACGCCGACGCCTCAGATTTTCCCGCGAGTTTGCAGCTTCCTCATCTCCATCTCTCGCATAGAAAGGACAGTTGAAAATAAAATCGTGAAGTGCATTTGTTAGCTAAACAGTTGAAAATCCAAGTTTCCTCAGCAACGAGACTTCTTTGTCGCATTTGTTTGTAAACGACGTCGCCTGGTTACTTCCACTTGCGACTCTAGAAAATTTATTGACTTTGTGATCCTGGTGGTTCAACTGCTGGCATTTACAAGGTAATCAACAACTTACTTATTCATAATTTCATTTCCAAGCAAGTGCAGAGCGAAGGAGAAAAAATTGTTTTATGGGTGTGTTTGTAGTATTTACCATTTCTTTTGTCCGCTCTTTTACGCGCACCAGATGATAGGAAATATTCAATCGTTCCGTGCGAACGATTCGAACTTATAACTACAACAAAAAAAAAAACACGAAACAAAACAAAATTACGTAAGTATCATTAGAAATATTCAGCAATAATACTTAAATCTAAAATAATATTAATTTATTTAACAATTATTTTTTTCATTTCATTCCAAATTATTGAAATTGTAAAAAAAATCTATAGACAAAATCGAAAATAATATTCATTTATGTTGTAATTATTTTTTTCATTACATTCCAAATTATTGATAGGAAAAAGTAAAGAAAAATGGTCAAAAAACTAAAATAATATTAATTTATTTCTCAATTATCTTTTCGTTATATAACAAATTATTGAAATTATATATTTAAAGAAAATCAAAAATAATATTAATTTATGTTAATTTATTTATTAAAGTGAAAATTTAAAAAAAAATGTACAAAAATAAAAATTATTTTAATTTATTTTGCAATCATCTTTACGTTACATTACAAATTATTGGAATGATAAAAAAATATATACACATAATCGAAAATAATATTAAATAATTAAAAAATTATTAGTGAAAAATTAAAAAAAAATGTACAAAAATAAAAATTATTTTAATTTGTTTTGCAATTATTTTTACATTATAAATTATTGAAATGTTGCAATTATATTAGTTACAAATTATTAGTAGAAAAAAGAAAATTGGAGTTAATAAAAAATCATTTTAATTTATTTTGCAATTATATTTTCGTTACGTTACAAATAATTGCGAGTAATATCAACAACAACAAAAAATTGGACAAAATTAAAAATAATATTAATTTATGTTGGAGTTCGCATTGGAAACAATCAATTATTAATTTACATAGAATTGAATATATGACATTTATTTCGTGCTTTGCATATACATCAAATTACATTTATTCCCGTTTATATATATTATTCAGATAAAATATAATTTAGCATTCCCTATCATTATTACCATAATTTTATACGTTATGAAATATTGCAATAATTTTTATATATTTGATTCAATAAATTTCATTTTTTTTTTGTACAAATGCTTTAATTTTTCATAATATTATTATCAATTAATTGATAAAATTAACTGATTAATTTCTATATACTTTTCACTATTATTTACAGAATTAATAATTATAATTATAAAAATCTTTATCGATATTTTCTTAACTAAAAGTGCTTAAAGATTTGGTGAATAAATGAATAAATAATAAACAAATTATAATTTAATTTATCTAAATTTTAATAAACAGATTTTCTTTAGTTTCTATTTATTTTTTATGAAATCTTGAATAAAATTTGAAATAAATTGGCAATTATTTTATGGACATTTCCTTTAACCGGATTTAATTTTTAATAAGGAATAATATTTGTACCTTTTTAATTCAAAGATAAATTTAAGAAAACAGATGATATTGCAATCAATAATATTAAAAGTCTTATAATTAAACCATATTTTTGTTGATAAAAATCGTATTTTAATCATATTTTTTTTCTGAATTTTTTTTTTTTTTGAGAAATAAAGACATTTTAAAAGTTCATTAAAATTGATTATAATTCTTAAAATAAATTGAAAACATTTCCTATTTTAATTGATTTTTTTTTTAGCTCTTGTAAACATTTCAGATAAGATTTATTGAAAATGAACTCATGTAAATTTGTTGTTGTTTTGATTTTCTATAAACTATTTGATAAGAAATGATTTAATTATGTTGTGACGAAATTATTTTTTTCGTAATTTACAAATTGCGAGATAAAATTAATTATTTTGATAAAATTTACAAAATATTAAAAAAAAATGAATACATAATTAATTATGAAATAAGTATTAATTAAAATGTATGTAAGTATTAATTATATGCAGATATGAGCGGAAATATTCTAAACAAAAATTCTTTGTTCGCGAAATAATGTATTCAGAATTCTTTTTTTTTCCTATCAACATAATTCACCGATCACAACAGAAGATAAACAAAGGAACGTGATTTAATTACGTAATTAGTAATAATAATATCGGAGGTGGCGATTCATTGATGAATTGATTATAAGAAGAAGAAGGATGTAGGATATTCCTCAGTCCTTGAGCATCGAGCGAAATGGAGAATCGACGGCGAAATAATTATAACAAAAACATTAAATCAATTAATAATTCATTAAATTTCATTGCTCAACCGAGAGAACGGCCTTCAGACGTAAAAGTAATTAGCTGCTGCATCTAGAGAAAAGATTCAATCGCGCTTATATACCTGCGTCAACATTTTTAATGAAAGCTGTCAACATTTTTAATGACAGCTGTCAAAATTTTTAATGACAGCTGTCAAAAAAATGACAGCTCAAAATTGGTGAAATTCAAGTAATTGCGTCACAGTACTACAGAGTGCGCGACAAAAATGTTGACAAACGCTTCAATTTTCGGAGGTCCTAGGTTTAGGATACCGCAGAATTGTGTCTTCTCTCGTGTTTGTATTTGCACACGAAATCGAAGCGGAATGTAACAATCTGTCGTGTGAATGAGAGAGAGAGAGATGCACGATGTTGCATTCTTGATTTACATCACGCTGAAGTCGTTGCACAACAGACGGAATATTGTTTCGTCTTGCTTTTTCGGCTGTTTGCTGTTAAATTAGCATATGTTTACGAATTTTCTTTTGGTTTTACGTTTGTCTGCAATAATATCCAGTCGAAGTAAACATCATAAAAACATTACAAGATTTTTAAATAAATTAAATGTCGATGTAATAACTTAACAAAAAAAAAATTATTATCAAATTATTAATTTTGTTCAAAATAAAATTATTACATCATGAAAATATTTGTATTTCTTTATTTTATTAACTATGATTTCTTTGCAAGACCAAAAAATTTATATTAATAATTTTCGACCTACATTTCCATACAATGTAACAGGTACATTCAGGTAAATTTCCTTATAAATCCTAGGGCTTCGACCAATCGAATCAATGGATTTGGAAATTGAAAAGGTTCTTTGTAATAAATTCAATTAATTTTTATTCAGAGATTCAATGAATCTGTAATCACCTTTACTTATACCAGGAAAAAACGCGCTGTTTCGGTGCAGCAAACTATTTGAAACTGGCTTTGGTTTTATCCCTCTGGAGCCCTTTTTCCTATATTATTATTTTTTGTATTTTTTTTTTTGGGTTTTCACGTGAAACGCGTACGGACGAAGTATTCTAATTGGACCATAGATAGCGTTGTTTGTTTTAACTAAATGCGAACGGAAAGTTCTATAACGGCAAATATTTATTCAATAGTGGAAATCTCATTTGCGGATTCACCGGAGGCACGTCGCCCCCTGCCCTTTGTAAATATGCGATTGTTTTATACGAATGCCGTTCGCTTAAAACGGGCGTTAATAATCGGAAATGCGATTAAAATAACATAAAATTTATATTCTATCAAAATAATTTATATTTTTTTATGAATTATATGATTGCATAAACAGACAAGTTTTCTTTCTTTTTTTATTATGGAAAAAAAATTCTATAGTTTTGTTCCATCTTTCTTGAAGGCAATAGAATTTCTGAAAATCAATCGTTCACTTACAATTTTTGCTAACAGGAACTTTTATTTCATGTTTCATTATAAAAATGATAATCATTCAATAGAGGAAAACAAAATGGTAAGAATTTTAATCAATTTTTAGAAGTTAACAGAATTTCTGATAGTTAAATATAGATTTACGTATTTTTGAAAGAGGAATTCGAAAAATTATATTAGACAAATTATTGCCATTATCAAAGACGTTTTTATTACGTAAAGAGAAATTAGCAAGAATTTTTAAAATAAATTTTCTGATAAACATACCTGGATTTACGAATTTTTCAAATATGAATTCCAAAATTTCCAGTTTTAAAAATTTGATTATAAAAATGATTAAATCATTATCATAGACAATTTTAATGCAGACAAACAAATTGATGTGTTTTCTTCTAATTTTTATAGAAATTGTCAGAATATTATTTAATCAAACGTAGAATTCCGAATTTTTCAAACAGAAATTCGAAAATTTTTTTTTTGATATGAATATTTCTCACAGAAATACAAATTAAAAAATATGTTGTTATTTTAAAATTTTTCATTACAGAAAGACGAATTAGATATAATTTTTCCTATTTTCAAATCGATTATAAAAAAAATTCTATTTTTTATAATCGTACGTAGATTTTTTACTTTTTCAAGCAGGAATTAGATTTTTTTAAAGTTTTTTTTTTATAGAAACGATTAATAAGACTCTTTTAATACAGAAAGACAAATTAGTAAAATGTATGATTATTTTCTAAACGAAAATAGAATATCTGATAATCATTACAAAAAGTCAAAGTAGCAAAAATGTTATAAATTTTCTGCAATAGAAAATTCAAATTATTATAAAAAAAATATTATGAAAATGATGTCATTTTCATAACCGTTTTCATTACACGAATTAGTAAGATTTTTTATAATTTTCTAAAAGTCAATAGAATTTCTGATCATCAAACGTAAATTTACGAATTTTTCAAATATGATATTTTCATTTGAAACATGAATTTGCACTCGTTTCATAATAAATAAAAAATGACAAAATAGGTCAAATAAATATTATGAAATATGGACGAAATATGTTGAGAGATCAAAGCTTTACAAAGCAATGAATGAGTATTTATTTTACGTATGCATTATTTCTCGACTTTGATGCTTCTCGCTTCAGAGTAAAGTCCTCATCTTGTCAATAGCTTTGGATAACTAAGAAGGCAGCAAATGTATTGAGAATAATAGTAAAAAATGTGTCTCTTTTATTATTAAAAATAATTTAAAAAATTACAGATGATCATCTAATTTATTAATTAACTACTTTAAACTAGCGAATAAGTTTCAGCAATGAGCGACCGGCTTTGATGAGTAAATTCACTTAGAGCACATTAAGACTGAAAAATAAAGAGGTTTCAACATTAGTTTCAGCAGTCCCAAAGGATTTCATTCGAATTGGGAATTCGCATGCATCGCGTAAATAAATAATGCGTGTCTGAGCATAAACTACTGAACTCGGATTAGCTTCTCCCCTTGTTTTTTTTATTCCTCTATTGCCGTAGATTACACGTGCATCATTATATAAATTATTCACTTGCTCGTGCAGCGAAATTGGCTTCACAGCAAGTGAGGTTTCCTTAAATTAAAGTCACGTTAATTTCATCTTACTTTTCAACTTCTTGCAAATTCATATACAAATCAGTCAGTTTTTAATTTATTAAGTTTAACTTTAGAAATACCGAAATCCATTGATTTTTAACTTATACTGTTGTTAACCTACGGTTCAGGTTTTTTTGGAAATACCGAAATGATTGGTTTTTACTAAACTTTTACTTCAATATCTCATAAATGTAATTCATGTTAAATCCGTATAAAAATTGTTAACTTACGGATAAAATTTTTTATAAATACTAAAATTCTTCATTCTTTAATTAGTGCATCACCTGATAATATTATTATTTTTAACCTAAAGCTTAGATTTTTGTAAATATCGAAATTCATTAAATAAATCTCACCGAAAAGTTTCTCATTCAATTCGTTGCAGATAAATAATACTTAAATATAAATCTTTTTTGAAAATACCGAAAATTGTCGTTAAATTTTTTTCAAACAACGATTATTTTTTGGAAATACCGAATTACATCAATTTTTCCTCAGTTCAACTCTGTGTAACCCCAAAAATAAATAATTTAACCAACAGTTAAGTTGTTTTCTTTTTGTGGGAACAGTGAAATTCATCGATCTCCATTGTGAATTTGTTGTTTTTATTTTTGTTGTTGACGGTTTTTGCATTTCGCTCGTTAAACATCCAAAAGCCGTATTAATAATACCCCGGAATTTGCAGTGAACCCATTTTTGTGGTTTTATGCAAATGCATCGCTCACAGGATGTGGTCCAGAATTTAAATACAATTCCCCAGGTCAGGTCAATAATTTGTTTGTTGCTTTATTTAAATTTTTTGCTATGCTTTGGTTTAGTTCGCTTGTCCACATTAAACCGCACATTTTTTTTGTTCTAAAACAATAATTTGCTTCAGTTTCCATTATTTGGATTATTCAAATTAATTCTCTAATAAATAAATAAATTATAGTAAAAAGTTTTATGATTTTTTTTTCTATATTTTAAATTCACTAATTAAACTACAGTTGTTAAAAACTAATTAACACATATAATTAAAGAAAACTATAAGATAATTAGTGGTTAATTAATTGAAGGTTGATTATTTAATAAATCTTATTGTTTTGATGTTAAATTGTATTTATTTTTACAAAATTGAATTCAGTCAAGGTTAGATGCAATATTTCGCTTTGGTTTTTCCTAATTTGATTGAAATTTATTCGAAGCAGAACTATTTTATTCACGTTTGTAACAACGTAGATTCGGATGAGTAAATAATGTTATTGATTCGTCTTTAATTATAGATAACTCACAGAAGTGCGCTTTAATTACTGGAAAGTACCAGCTTGAAATTTGTTCAATCCTAAGGAAAACACATGTAAATTAGTCATAATATTTGCGATGGATGCAGACGGACGTAGATTTTAATTAAGTATTATTTGCGAAGAATAAACTAGATGCATACAATGACAACAAAATAAATAAAATAAAATAGGAAGCAAAATGTGACAATAATTTTTTTTTTAATCTTTTAGTCGAGAGGAAACGTTGCAGCGACGTTTCGTGGTTGGTTTACACTTAATAACTCCATTAAAGCCGCACACGGCTTGGACGTTGCACAATGAAACCGCCGGATTATGCAAACCCATCCACAAGAATTTTTTAATTCCCTTCTCGAAAATAACAGCACAAAAAAAAACATTTTTCTCCTCGCTTTACTTAACCGGTCGTTATATAAATATTTACTTTTCTTCTTGTTGTTTATTTTTTATTATCAGTTAAGATCATTTCTTAATTAATTTTATTAAAAAAATAACACTTTCTTCCTTCATTTTGAAAATGTAAAGTAAGATTTTTAATTCAAATTTATTAAAAAATAAAATTAAGTTTTAGAAAATTTTAAAATATTTTTATTTACAAAATTTTATTCAAAAACTAAAACTACATTTAACTTGTAAGGAAGAACATTTCATATAGTATTTTCTTGCTGCATAAAGTAATAAAACTAGGGGAGAATTTAAGTGGATGTTTAATAAATCTGGTTTCAGCAATCCTGCTGAATCCTGCAAAAATGGGGTGCAGAAAAGTGGGTGTTCGGTGGAGTCATTTATAACGCGAAACAGAGCCGTGAAATAAATGGTTTGTCGACTTCGATTTCCTCTCTAAACAGCCACTTTATTTGCCAAACTTCATAATAGTAATTTTTATTTCAGCCCGTATTCATCTCACTTAACAATAGTTTCAGCTTATAAATGTCTTTTTCTCCTTAATCTTTGTTTCAGTATTCTCATCTTTATGTTAATTTTTATCTTTGTTTCAATATTTCCATTTTTATAAACGTTTTTATTTCAAAACTTATAAATTATTCTGTCTATTAATAACAACTTAAAAAATTATAATTTTACAAATTTTATCAATTTTTCGTTCGTGTTAATTTTGAATAATTTTAATGAATCTGTGTGTAATCATATTTAAAAATATCTGTATTTTCATCTTCGTGCTAAATTTATATATTTTTTAATGAAATACAATTAGTTAATGTAAATTTAGCTTTATTAATTCTTAAGTAAAATTTTTATATTTATTAATGATATCAGAAATTAATGTAAGTTTGTAAAATTATTATTACAATTTTATTAAGTTTGACCTAAATTAAGTGTGAATTAAACTGAACTATTGCAACAATATACATCTTTGTGAATGCGTTGAGTGGAAACATATGCCCTTTGGTCTTTTGGTTTGAAAGATTGATGGAGAGATTTGTAAAGAGATCTGCAGAGTTCAACGAAGTATAAAATACCATTAGATATATATATTGATGTTTTCTAGTACATTCTTTAACAATTTAATATTTCATAACAACGTTTCATAATTCTTAATGGGCCACAAAATGACAGCTGTCACCATGTGTCAAAGTGAGGAACTGATACAAATAAATATATTGGTAAAAAACATTGATTTCAGAAATTTCAATAAAAAAATATTTATTTTATAAAAATGTTTTTTTTATGTCGATTTAGTTGTGTTATCTAATGTTGTGTAACAATATATGTCACGATATGTGCAATTTCAGGAAAAATAAAAATATTTTATTGGTTTTTTTTTGAATATTTTGAAAGTGTCGTTATTGGATATGATAAGGTTTTTATCTATGGTAATAGTATGTTCGGCAGAAGCATTACAGATTGGAATCTTGTTGAAAAATCGATGATTCTGTAGCGCGAAGTTGGTGAATCTGTGAAAAAAAATAACATTTTTACAATTGAATTGAAGTTATCAATGCCGAAACAGTTAAAACCATTCAATTACGATGCAGAAGAGACAATAACAACAAAGAGAAAAACTTTCCGGTTTATGAAACATCTAAAATTTACCGCACGAAAAAAATGTATGCAAAATAGAGCTACAATGTCAATTCCAAGGTGTCCGACGGTCCAAGGTCGTTCCATATGGATCTCGTTTCGTAATTACGATGCGATCGGTAAATTGCGATGATACCCAGTGCTGTTAAACATTAGCAGCAAACATTTGCAGTCAAACAAAACGTTTGTTATAATTGCATTGAAACATCGTCCAATCAATCCCTTAATTAATACTGCGACGTAATTTATATATGTGTCAAAAATGCAGCCCCAAATAAATCGCAATTTACGTTTAATTCAATATGCGAATATTTTCTCGGTTATATCACGTTGGAAAACCTTCGCGCCGAAGACATTAAGCGGAATGCATTAACACCACTGTTATCGTTACGCAAGAGCAACGCGCGCGCATTGTGAACGGGTCTCCTCTTACAAAGCTTTGCAATGCCGATACCTCTTTCTTTCTCCACCTTGAACTCAATCGGTGGAGCACACACCCAGAGGACAGAGCGAGTAAACATCTTCTGCTGCTAATTGCCGCGCTCTGTGCGCGAGGAATTCTCTTTCGGCAATCGAATTTGCATAACCGTTTTCCGAGCTGTGCAGGAGGAACACTACGCTGATACTCGGCGGATCTTCTCATTCGCGCATCAATAACATCCGAAAGTACAAGTGCACCTGTACAAATTAGAGATCAAGTTCCTTCCAATTAAACGCTTCTATTGCGTTACACATTCCAATGGGTTTAACTAATAGATGGATTTTCTTGGCATTTAAACATTACTTTAAATTAAATAATTATGTAATTTAGACCATAAAAACACATTTCCACGTAATAAGAACGACTTGGAATTTTGACATTTTTACTAATTTTTTTTCTTTATAAAAAACAGTATTATAAATTATTATTTTAGATTTTCCTAACAGTTTTTTATTTTTGACATACGGTGGCAGCTGTCATTTCGTCGTACATTAATAAGTGATCTCAGAATATAGTTTCAGTTATTTTTTTCTTTAATAATTATTTTATTTATTTATTTTTTTATTTAAAATAAAAAGTACTTCCCTCATGGAAATACCTTGCTACATTTAGCACGTCCTACGCCGTATAAAGCCAGTCACATGTGGAAAAGTTTAATAATTATATAAAGAACTGTTTTGACATCCAGTGACATCTGTTATTTCGTCATGCATTAATCAGAATATAGTTTGAGAAAAAACTGAGTTTCAGTTATTATTTTTTCTTTAATAATTATATAAAGAACTGTTAATGTTAATTAAATCCGGAAGTACGGTTTTATAATGTCGTTATTATTTTTGCAATTGCGAGTAACTATCAACTTTGCAACGCATTAAATATTTCTGAACTGTAAAATTAAATTTGCAAAGCTCTGGCCATGGGGGAGTGTTTAAAATCCACGCTGAAAACCGATATTAAAACTCCGTTTTGCAGCCCCTAGCCTCACGCCGCTGCGAAGTCGCCAAGTGTTTCGTAAGAGCTTCGGCCATGATTACGAAAAGCAAATCTACACGGAATAGTAATTACTTTAAAAGTTGCTGCTTTCAGTCGGTTACATGCAAACTGCTGAAATAATTTTCCCTATTGATTTCCTGTTTGCATGTAGTTTTTTGCTGTGTTTTTCGATATGTTCAATATGATAAGTTTGCTTTAGGTTATTTTTAGTTTAAACGGTCTGTACTTAATGCATTTCTTCGATTATCTTATTTCCCGCAGGAGACTGAATTACCTATTTTTGAATACCAAACACGAATGTTGTTACTTAATCACATTTTAATTAGTTACTTAAGTATTTTTAAATTAAATTAAGGTTATTTTTTTGGTATTCAAATATCAAATGATATTCAATAATTTTTTTTATCCAAACGTCAATTTATTATTAGGTTATGTTATGATGGAAATAAACATTATTTGTTAAAAATATTTAGTTTACTCTCAATATTAATAAAATTATAACCTAACTTAACCTGACATTTGCTGATAATTAAAAAAAAATGGACACCTTATAACAATTATTCCATAAACTTGACGTCACTGGTGACCCTTTTAAAAACGCAATTTGCGCGTCGACTTATTTGATTATTGTTTTATTATAGAGTAAAATTATTTATTTTATGTGATAGAGTTTTGTTCTTGAAAATTTAAACTAGTTGACATTCTATGAACAAAGCATTCTCGTGACGTCACTTAAAAACGAAATTTTGGGTTCGATATATTTAATTATTTTTATATAATATAGTAAATTGGTTAATTCAAATCATGTTTGGTAATTTAAACAAATAAACACCTTATATGTAAACTCGTGACGTCACTGGTGACCCTTATTGAAATATTCAGTTTATTTGACGTAATTTCGTTGTGAAATGAAAATTCTGCTAATTGCAGTTGCATTTAATTGAATTAACGCAGCGATTTAAGTTAAAAGCGAAAACTGTGCTTATGGTGATAACGAAATTAGCTTCGCTGAGCGTGGAATCGATGTGCTGCACTCTGAGTATTTTTTTTCCTTCTTTTTGTTGGAAAATAGAAACTGTTCATTGCACGCACACCCTCGTGCATATAAATACGAATGCCCTTTTCGCTCACCTGCATCCCCGTTTTCGACCGAAAACACATATAAAGAGCAATTTTAAATTTCAAAAAATTTCACGAAACGTTTGCAAAAAAAAAAAAAATATGCAGCAGCAAACCGAAGTGAAGGAAAAAAAATGTGATAAAAAAGGTATCGCTGTGGGTGGATGTGGATGGACGGGGAACGTCGAGGCTAAATTGAATGGTGTTTGGGATTCGGAGCGGCGGAAAAGTCATTTCGTTTGTGTGCGAATTAAAAAAAAAAACGACGAACTAGAATTTGATTGAAATATGTTGCCTTGCCGTATTGTTTTTGACATAACACAATATACGTAAGCGTTTGGAGGGTTGGAATTTACATGCAATTCTCTCTATCTAGTTCACTCCCTCTCTTTCACTCACTCAATTTATTGACAAAGTGCATTTCCACTTCGATGCATACGTAAATAAATGGAGCTCGTCTCATGGGCAAAGATCACTACTCTTCAACTGGGTTCGGTTTAGAAATAAATAAATAAATAAATAAATGTATGTACAACAATATCATAGAATACCCCGTAATGCACACACGGTCCCCTCAAATGTCTACTAGCTTATATGACTATCCTTCGGAATTGGTATTTTCTCAAGAAATATGTAAACCATGTTCCAAATCTACTTTACGACCAACATATTTCATACATAGAATAGCAGCAATCTATTTCCAAAAGCAAACATAATTATTGATTTCATTTATTTCATAAACATCACAAAGGCTGAGAGCTATTTCGAGAAAGTCGAGTGTTTTAGTTTTTAGTAATCAAAAGTTCGCAGCTTCGCGTAACATATTTCACATTTGACAGCTTACAAAAGTTAATCAATTACGGCTGCAGCATTTCCAAATTTACTCGAGACTCATAAGTCAATTTACCTGTCAAATTTACGTATTTACTCATACACGCCATCTGTGTATACTTTTTATATTAAATCACTACAAAAAGAGCAATTAACTATACTCAATTTAGCTGTCAATTTCATCTCTCAAACTTTCGCTACTTATGACGCCATCTGTGTTTACGTTTGATATTAAAGAGGGAAAAAAAAGTAGTAAATACTAATTTTCCTGGTTTTACTTGAACTTATGGCATATGAATTTTGATGTATTTTATACGTTTTCGGATAACCGGCGGATATATCCGCCCAATTTAAAACAAATTTTCTAATTGAATTTTTTTTTTAAATAAAGTAATACAAACTAAATGAAAATGTTTAAATTGAAAAACAGCGTCTATTTAAAACAAATGCTTTTGCGAATGCAATTATTTATTAATTACTTAAGTGAAGATTACTGGAATACACGCCAAAAGTGGAACACGAAACGAGTCAAGGAAAACTAGGATAAGATCTTTCTATCGTGCCAAACGAAGGCAGATGCCCAAGTTTACATGACGTCAATCTGAAAGTAAATCGCGTCCTCTGCTCAGCTCATCCAAACGAAGGACAAAAGGATTTAAAGCAAACGGACTGTACGTGTTTTTCTCTCCGTCTGTTCATCTTTCCATCGTTTTCGTAATCACTCCGGAGTTAATTAATTGACAACCTTCTTTTCCTAAGCCCAAGGTTAACCTCAAGAGGAATCTTCTTCTGATGTTTGTTTGCATTGATGGTCGAGGTTGCATCCAGACAATTACAACAATTACACGAAGCGTTGTAATTTTATAAATAGTTTTTTTATATAAATAGTTTAAATTATCAGTATTCATGGTTAAATTTATAATTTGCTTTATTCCAATCAATTAAATGATTTATTTTCAATTAATAAAATAAGAATTAAAATAATCAAAAGCAATGATTAAGTAAATGTGTAAAATAAATTTGTGAAGAAACGTTGTTAAGTTATAAGTGTAATAGTTATAACATGCGGTAATGTGTTAATTAAAATTATTGTCTAAATTGTTGGATATTTCGAAATTTAAATGGTTTTAGCGATGCGGTGTAAATTAGGAGAGGACAAAGATTGGAGTTTGAAAATCCCATTAAGCTAATTTCGGTTACATACTGTTTCCATCCTCGCAGCGGCATGCAAATGCCATTACGGAAATATATTGCATATTCATCTTCTAAAATGTATCTGTTAAACCAGAAAGTTTGCATTGTCAGCCGCAAAACTGTTGCGAAAATGTATTATGATTTTCGCAATTTATATCTGATTTTGAACGTGCGCGTTCTCTAAAATTACAGACTACATCGAAATTGTTCGTACAGAAATGACAAAGCGAAATAAAAATAATAAAAAAAATATGAGTGTATTATCCAATGGATAATGGTTACCAGGAAGCAAAACAGAATTTCGCTCGGCTGTATGTAAATAATGAGGGAATTGTGTGTCACCGAAAAGCGAATTATTCGGAACAGTTATGTAAAATCGGCGGTTTCCTATGGCGCAGCAGGAGTCATTATTATTGCCGGGAGTCGAATTTTCATAACCATTTCTAATTTGCATCGAGGCCCTTTGAAGTCCGAGCACCGGAATTTTGTTTGCCTGATGATGATCATCAGCATCATCGTAATAATAGTAGTAATGGTAGACTGGAGGAATAATTGCCGTAACGAATTTTAATCCGTTCCGTCGTCTTTAGTTTTAGTTATTCCCTCGATTCAATTAGCTTCTGAACTTATGCAGCTGACGTTCGCATGCAAATATCGGCGGCTGCAGCCGTTACCAAATTGCTTTATATATTTATACATCATAATTGATGTTCCGACTGCTCGGAACTGTTTGATCTGCAGAATCCTGCAAATTATATTACTTTTTAGAAATCGATTAACTTTACTTAAAAACTACCTCTAAAATATCTACACAAAATTTACCAAATATTTTTTTTTCTATTAAAAAATTCATTCATTCATACTTTTTATAGAATAAATTGTTTATATATTAAAATGGGTTTTATATTTTTTTATCTGTTGAAAGTATATGAAATATTCCAAGTGCATAAGTTTCTCATAAGCATTTTATTGGGGTTTCGCTTCTGCCTGATGTTCCCAATCCTTTTGTCATACAGTATACATTCCGTTGGCTCCGGTCCAGAAGCAGACGTTCTCTCCTTGTTCTAACTAGGTAGAATGATTTAATTTCCAATTTGAATCTATCTACGTCATGTTCCATTCTTAAGTAAATTTATCGCTCATCTTATTACTTTCCAGGTCTCTCCTCATAATGTCATTTTCAACTAATAAAACTATTATATTTTTCAATTTAATTTCAATTAAGTTTATAAATTTTTTTTAAAAAATCTTTCTAATTTAGTCCATAAATATAATTATTACTTCACTAAATACAAAATACGAGACAATATACTCTAAATAGAGGCGTATTATTAACTTTGTAGGTTCTTGACTAAATCTGTTTGTGGGCTCTAACCTAACATGGTTTGGGGACCTTTGTTTTGGGGCCTTCAGCTAATACCATTTGGGGCTCTAGACTAAAACTGTTTGTGCCCTCAACTAATACCATTTAGGGCACTCGACTAAAACTGTCTGGGGCCCTCATCTAATAACGTTTAGGGCTCTCGCCTAAAACTGTTTGGGGCCCTCATCTAATAACATTTAGGGCTCTCGACTAAAATAGTTTGGGGACCTCATCTAATAACGTTTAGGGCACTTGATTAAAACTGTCTGGGGCCCTCATCTAATAACATTTATGATCCTTGATTAACATTTTTTGGAGAATATTGACTATCACTTTTTGTTATCCTACCTAACTAATTAGATCTAGTTTTTGACCCTTGATTGAACGGGTAAGCTCGACTGCAGCACATACAAATCATAAATCCACTGATTATTCTATATAATACTATTATATAAAAGAAAACTGAATGAAGATGATATAACATTAAAAGTTGCATACGAGATGTAATTAATAGAAAAAAGTATGTTATTAAATTTATGAGAAAATTACAAAATTAATGATAGTTTCCTGATATTGCATTATATTTTTTTTATACAAAAATAATAGAATTAGTATAAAACAATTAGAAATGTATCGATGCAGTACTAAATAAATTGAGTTTTAAATTAAATGTTCGACTGAATTTGTTGGTGCATTAAATACAAAAAAAATGTCAGTATGCATGTTGTTATTGATTGGTCAGTTTGACCGTCAGTTTGTCGCTAATTGGTACTCACGTTAATCGATCAAATTTAGTATACATTGTTTGCTTAGGACCTGAAACTATTTGATTGGCTGTTAAGCGGATTTGCAGGATTATATTCTACAAAAAAAAATTGTATTCCCATGACTATAATTTATCATAATTAGATCATAATTGCATAACTTATAAAATAGTTTTATTTTCATTGAATTAGTTTCAATAAATCAAATATTAAATTATGAATGTTTAAGATTTGTATACATTTAACTACTAAAATATTTTACAGCAAAACCAGAATAAAATATTTTTCAGATTCTTTTTTAATTTCAATTTTGAGATCTTGGATAAAAATGTTCCAAAGTATTTTAATAAATTGTAGTGTACAGACGTTTTCAGAGTATATAAATAATGAATGGCAGATGGATCCTCTTCTCGTAAATCCGTCTGGATCGTATACGGAATTAATAAAATATCTGATTTTTCTTCAAGAAAATTTTTTGGAGTGGTCGGAAAAGTTGTATATTCCGGTGGCGCCTCGGTTCTTGGCAGCTGAAAATTCTGTTGCACGAAAACAGTCAGCTGGGGATAGAAGAGGGAAAAAAACGCGCGGAAGGTCTCTTCCACTTCTTTCGGAAACTGATAAGCGCAGAATATAAAGTTTGTTTAAAAATTTAGTTTACACGATAAAAGTCGTTAATTAAGTTTGGAAAAAAAGAGAGAGTCGTCGAGCTGAAAACGGCGGGGGTGGTTGAAGCCAAATAGGGTGAAAAAATAAATTCCTATACACAGCGCAAAAAAAAATAGGCATTTCGTGTCAATGAAATTAAATGCAATTGCAGAACACTGTTCACAATTTAAATGGTTGCGGTTAAATAGTACGTAAATCATCAGATCTGCAGGACTTTTCTATTTTTTTTTCATTTATCCTTCTTTCAGTTCCTCGAACGCGAAGCTAATTGATTGGGAAATTATTTGTTCAATATTTTATCGTTTCGATTGGGTCACTTTACTTTCTCTGTCTCTGCCCCTATCTTTTCACTCCGCATTGTTCGAATGTAATTACGCAATTAGCGTTCGGATATTTTCTTCGGTCTATTCGCGTTTGTCCTTGGGCAGACGCATGCATACTTAGTTCACTTTTACGTTGCCACAATTTCGTCTGTGCACACAAAACGGAATACAAACATACAGTATATTTGTTCGACGACGACGACATTACAACAACGATTCGATTATTTTATTTTTTTCGTATTGTATAACGAGCAGCAATAAGTACATACATTATCCAAGTTACCCAATTACTTTAGCTTTTACTGTCTTTTGTAATGTGTTTTCGCATTACCGCCTTTTAGTAAATGGATTGGTTTCGATTAGAACTATTTCGTAATGTGAAAATTCGTAAAGCGATAACTCATAATTTGAACAGATTTTATAGAAATTATGTTTATTTATTATTATTTCAATTATCAATACTTTATATTCGTAATGTGAAATATAAATGTTTTTTCTTATATTTTGTTCTATAAATTATAAAAATCTTATGTGATTATTTCTTATTTATAATTTTTTATACGATATTTTCAAATTACATTTATTGAATTGAATGGTATTTTTTTAATAAAGTAAGAATTCGTAAAATGAAATCTGAGATAAAATACAAATCATTTTTGTTAAATTTTGCAAAAATAAATAGATTCGAATAGAAATTATGTTCGAAAAATGAGATTCTATTTTATTTTGTTCTATAAACTATAAAAATCTCATGTGATTAGTTCTTATTTATAATTTTTTATACAATATTTTCAAATTCCACAAATAATAAATTTATTCAATTACATAGTATTTTTTTTAATAAAGTGAAAAATTGTAATGTGGAATCTGAAATAAAATACAGATCATTTTGGTAAAATTTTGAAAAAAAAAATAACTAATAGAAATTTTGTTTGAAAAGTGATGATAAATTATATTTTGTTCTATAAATTACGAAAATTTAATGTGATTAGTTCATACTTATAATTTTTTATACAATATTTTCAAATATTCACAAAGAATAAATTTATTGAATTACATACAATTTTTTTAAATAAATTCAAAATTCTCAAAGTAAAAACTATAAGAAAATACAAATCATTCGTGTTAAATTTTAAAATTAGAAAAAAATATGCAGATGTTCATGTATTTAATTACATTTTTTATGTAAATAAATAATATTAGAAATAAAAAAATTAAATTGATTCAAAAATTATATTTTTAATACATAATTTTTATAATAGATTTATTATATTACCTGAATTTTATTCAGCAAACATAAAATTTTCATCCACCCACATAATTAATAATTTTAAGTATGTTGGTTTTTATATGTTTATTCAGTGTAATTTTTAAATTAAAAAAAAACCTGGCGCCTACTGAATAGAAATTTAACCGTTACATCAAATGAGTTTGCCCGAAATTCGCTTTAATTGCCAATTAAATAAGGTAAATACACGCAAATTTATATATTTTATAATGACTTAAAAAATTATGTACAAATTTTATATGAGCTTTTATATTTTATTATAAAATTTGTTTTAATATTAATTATTATAATTTTTTAAAATTTAGTGAAGATTCTAAACTAAAGTAAATAAATTGAACATCGAATGTAATGATAGTCGTGAAAGTGCGCTCGTGATAAAAAAAATAGAAAATGCGGGAAGACTAATATTCAAATCACGGTTCACAATTGCGTTTATTCGCTCGATTTACTAAGGAAATAAGAAACAAGACTGTTTAAGCAATGAGCTTAGCGAATGAGTCAATCAACAAAACTGGAGCGAATTGCGTAAATATTTCTAACAAAATTCAAAAATACTTTACGAACTATTTCGAGAATCACCTTTCCGTTAATTAATTTAGCGCCCCTTCCCTGAGGGTTATTAATGTTATAAGACGATCAGGGTGCATCGCAAGGGTAGTTAACCCTCATTCTTGGGATTATCCGTCCTCACCGAAATTGCATTTCAACCCCTTCAAATTAATTCGATCGACGTTCTTCTCGGCTAAAGCGCAATAAAAGTGTGTTCTTTGTTTCAGTGGTTCGAGGCCTATATGAACGAGTAGATAAATCACCGCAAGGTAAATGATTTTAATAACTAGTATTTATATAATGACTTCCTATTCGATTGGTCGGATAATGTCAGAATGTGGCTGTAGTTTATTTTTTTTTTAAGGTTACGGTCAAGGATTAAAGTTCCTTTCGAATTTTAGAAATAATTAAATCTAATATTT
Organism: Nicrophorus investigator; assembly: GCA_963457615.1. Taxonomy (NCBI): domain Eukaryota; kingdom Metazoa; phylum Arthropoda; class Insecta; order Coleoptera; family Silphidae; genus Nicrophorus; species Nicrophorus investigator. The sequence goes on from OY735143.1 coordinate 25,282,114, forward strand.
AAAATATCAATACAATTATATTTTTAATATTTACGAATTATTCAATTAATTACAAATTGCAGTATTTGTTATAGTATAATTTTTTTTTTGTGAATGGATTCGCTTCAATGAAACTAAAACAAAAGATTGACACATTTTCGATTGTTTTAGTATGCGCAGGAAACGCGGATGTTTTAAAAACAAAATGAGAACGAAAAAAATGAATTCGTTTTAATGGAGTTCCTTTGTTTCGCAAGTAATGAGCTGAATTATGAATCGATTTCCTACAAGAAACTCCTTTAAAACTCATTTTTTAATCGTTTGATTAAAATATTAATTACCTCTTTTCCTTCACAAATCATTAATCAATCAGAAATTAAATTAAAATTTTTAAAAATTGAATATTATTATTTTTTTGTTGTAAAAGTTTGTAAAGATGTTTTTTTGTAAATTGTACTTAGAAATTTATTTTATTTTTATACTATTTTAAAAAAAAACTAACCTTTTTAGTTCTTTAAAGTAATCTTATTATTTTTCAAGAGAACTATATTTTTTTATTAGTTTAAAAAAAAAATTAAGAAATCTTAAGAAATTATTTTAAATGCATTTTCAATATTCAATATTTTTACTTTTCGTGCAGTTTATTTTAATGTGTTCGATTTCCCAGATTATTAAATTAAATTATTTTGTAATTATTAATGATTTTTCAGTATTTTTATGACTAAACTGAAAAATAACGATAAATTTTCTACAAGCATTTGCGTTTGTCGTGTATCTTCATCCTGAAAATATTTAGACAATAAATCATTAACTGACACTAGATTAGTTAGATAGACTCAAGTTGAGCGTAAAAAAGAGAAGAGAGACAGATCTCCGTTTAAATTGGGTTTCGGTTTTTGCGCGGCTCCAGGACATGTTATTTACTTATTCCCCTAAAAACCCGCTTCGAATGGGGGTGGCGACTTCCCTTTTTTCTTCCTGCTGTACGCACAGCGTTCATTTTTGCTCTTGACTTTGCTAAATTGTTCTACACACATATTGAATACGCAATTTAACTTTTACTTTATTATTTATCAAAACGTCAGCGGCAAAAGTTTCAGGCGCGACTTAACAACTTCTTCCTTATTTTTTTTCTCCGTAGTTTAAATTCTTCAGCGAAGTAATTCCTTTTTAATAACAGCCGAATTGGTTGCAATTGTGATCATTTGTAAATAATTGTTGGTAATAAATACGCGCGCAAGGTGAGATTACGAGATTCAGCGCGAATAAAAATCCTTGAGATTAAGTCAAATTTATTTATCATTAAGCTTCATTGTGTATTCTTCTTAAACGTTATTTTTTCAGTTGGAACAAAACTACAGTTTTTCTCACCCTATCATTTCTTTGTTAGTTTTTTTACTAATTTCCTCATACACATTTATAAAAATATTACTTGCGTAATCGTTTCTTTTAAAAAATAATTTCTTGCCAGATTTGTAGAGAACAGTAATTCGTTTCTTTTAAAAAATCAATTTCTAATAAAAAAATAAGTTCTAAAGGTGTTTTTATTCAAGTTATAATTGAATGAATAATCGGAGATTGAAATTGATTTTGCTTTGTTAGTTGATACAATTCTAAATTAAATTTTTAAATTAAAATATTTTTTATTGAAGGACAATGAAACTTGTTGTTATTATTGAGAATGTAATAATAATAAAAAAAATATAAACAGGAAATTTAAAAATCGGTTCAATGTGGGATGCACGAAGTTGCTTTCCATAACGAAAAAAAATAAAATAAAAATGAACAACATACAAATTCATGGTCAACGGGTAAGGATCATAAATATCGCAGCTCTGATTATTTCGAATGCGATATGATCTCACTGAATGCGAATCAAGTATATAACCAGGTTATGCATATTTAAAGCAAAAAAAGAGCGAACAAATTGAATGAATTTCTTGAAAGTTCTTCAAGTTTTTCTTTTCTTAAAATGAAATTATCGTAAACGAAGATCGACATTTCGAAATTGGCTTTTAAGCCAATCGATTGCAAATTTAAAACCAATCTTTTTCTCATTTTGCCTCCGTTTTATTTCAGTTTCTTTTTTTTTGTATGAGTTAGGGCCGTTTAATATGAGAGTATTTCCATCGCCTCGGCTATTTATCATCGTGGAGCGGCCGCGGCGCAGTGTTTCAAAACACGCTGATTTCAATCAAAGTCTCGTGTACAAAGTAAATTAAATTAATATTTTAAGGGCGCCCGCCCCCCCGCACGAAAGCGGTGCAAATTACTTTAATTAAAGTTTTCGACGGTCGGAATGATGATGCAAATACGCGGCGGCTCCAAATTTCAGACAGACGAATTTTCCGTAGACTGAAAAAATACAAATCAAAAGTTTCATTACAAAATTTAATTTTTTGTAACGGATTATCATCAAAAAAAGAGTTAATATGATACTTTAATCCTTGTATAAATAGAAATTCAAATATTTATTTAAAAGTTGGTAAATTTACTACAAATCTCGTAATTTTGAAGACATTGATTTTTTTTCAGGTTTCATTTAATTACAGGAAAAACAAATTAGCTGCAATTCTGATAAATAGTATTATGAAAACCTATTTAATTATCTTTAATTGCTGTATTATTTTATCTTCTTATCAATCGAGAAAAATATTTAAACAATTTTGAAGACATTAATTTTTCATATATTTTTTTATATTTAATTACAGGAAAATTTCAATAAATTATAATAAAGCCTATTTAATTGTCTATAATTGCAGTATTTTTACTACAAATCTTGTAATTTTGAAGACATTGTTCTTTTTTTTGGTTTAATTTAATTACTGAAAAACCGTAGTAGTTGCATTTTTTTATAGTAGATTTATTATGAAAACCTAATTATTTATATTTATTTCCTGTTTTATTTTATCTTCTTATCAATCGAGAGAAATACTGAAACAAAAAGTGAAGACAATGATTTTTCATATATTTTTTTTTATATTTAATTACATGAAAAATGCAATAATTATAATAGCTTATTATAAAGCCTATTTAATTGTTTATAAATGCAGTATTATTTAGTTTTTTTTCTGTGTTATATAATATATAAATTGAGAAAAATACTAATTTGTGAAAGAAATCCAATTTTAGAGAATATATTTTAGTAATTTGATAGGAAAATTGTATCAGCTCTAAATTTATCGGTAGATTCATTGAAAAGTATATAATTTAGTAATTAATCCATTAGTAAGTATACTAATACTAGAAATATTAATATTAGAAAGTAAGTTATGCAAAACTGTCATAAAAGAAACGTTACTATTTTAATTTACCTCCATTTTTTTGGACTATTGAGGTTATATCAATTTTTATTTGACATTTATACAGTGTGAATTTTTTATTGTCGCATTTAATAATTTATTTTTAATACTCAAAGTGTCATAAAAGAAACGTTACTATTTAGATTTACTGTCATTTCTTTTCTATTGAGGTTATGTCAATTTTTATTTAACTATATAGTATACAAATTTATATACAAATATTCATTTTTATAAAATACTAAAAAAAATATTAATTCATATAGATTTTATCCAAGTTAAATATTTTTTTTCAATTATACTTAAATTAAGGTTTAATAATTTTCAGATTATCTTTTAATATTAATGTAAAAATCTGAACTAACTTTGAAATAAACTGCAATAAAAGAAAATAAATCAAATTGTACAGTGCTTTGCCCCGATTAAAACGTCTTTTGCGCCTTTTATTAAATGCGGGGATGCAGAGAAGAGAAATAAAAAAAGTAAGAGAAAAATTCGAAAAGAAAATGGAGTACAGAAGAAGAGAAACTTTGCACGTAAGTGCAAAAGAAAAGCGTTCTGCCTTTTAATATGCAAATTCTTTACGCCCCCCGGAGAGAAACGGCTTCGGGTGGAAAAAGTGCATAGAAGTGGAGGCACAGTTTAATCTCTGTTAATATGTTTGAGAAGATTTCCAAAGAACCTTTTGCCCCGCAACAAAATAGCATTTTTTTTTTGTTATTTCTGCATGTGGTTGGATGCAGCAATGAAACGTTCCAGATTAGTTGCAAAAGCAAATGGATGTTATTTATTTATTTATAAATATATAAGATGGGATCAAAAGGATTTCTTTTCAGAATTTGAGAAAGAGTAAATGGAAATCGTTTCATTAAAATTAGAATGGAATGAAAAATAAATGGAAAGGAATTTTAATATTTAATCCGTTTTTTTTTTTCGTCCAACGCTATTTTATTTAAGGATTCTGCAAAAAGGCTTGTTATTATTTCATCGTATTTTCTTCCTTTTTTTTTCTCTCTTTACTTCAAACGGATTTCGACGTCTCGTTTTAATGGACGCAATATCAGTCCGTAAATAATATATCATTAAAAGGTAAAATATTTCCCAGGAAAACACATTTACATATTTATATGTTAATATTTGAAATGTTTATTTTTAATTCAGATTATGCTAATTCCATTATGAAATAATTATTGAATGTTTATAAATTTACCAAATTATTTTAATTATTAAGTTTTATTTAAACTGTTATTATGTCTAAACTAATGAAATGTTATAATTAATTTCATATTAATAATTTTGTGATATTCAATATTTCAGTGTATATTATTAGTTATATAATATCAAAATTATATGTCCATAAATCTAAATTAATCTATAATAATAACATTACAATAGAAATACCGTATAATGTGACATGTAAATTTTACTTAAATTGTGAAACACATTTTTAAAAAATTATATTAATTATGATTCTGTAAGGCAATAAATATATAAGAATTTGTAAATAACCTAATCTATTATAACTATTACTAAATTGACATAACCTAAGTAACTAATAGTCAAATAAAATACTAACAAAATATGTATTTAACTAACATAACCTAACCTAATAATTAAGACAACATAAGTTAGTTTAGTCTAATTCAATACATCTTAACTTATTATAACTATTACGAACCATTATATAACTATATTAACACAACATAAGCTAATACAATATATCTTAACCTAATATAACCCCTATAACTAACAAATACTAACATAACTTAGCATGATCTAACCTAAAATTAATTATGTCAATGTCTTGAATTAAAACTTTATAGTGAAATTTGTAAATTAGTTTTAACTTAACAAAATATCCTAACATAATATAAGAAATGCCAACATAATATAACTTAAGTAACTAATAGTTAATTATTAAACTATTTTTATATTAACATAACATAGATTAACCTTAAATAAATTATGTAAAATTGAGCCATGAATTAAAACTTTATTTTAAAATTTGTAACCTAATTTTAGCTAACAAAATGTAACATAGACTAACCTAAAATAATTATGTCAACAAATCACATACGAAAGTAACCTACAAATATTAACTTTGTAATCTAATTTCCCAATAAATGCCAACCTAACATAACTTAAGTAACTAATTAAAATTAGCCATTATGAAACTATGTTTTTATTAAAATAAATTAACCTTATTTTAATTATTTAAAATTTCTTATTCTCAATTTGTAACCTAATTTTAACTAACAATAATTATTATAAAATAATGATGTCAACAAATCACATCCTAAAATAACCTACAAATATTAACTATATAACAAAATAAGAACTAGATTCAAATAATATTATTAAATTTGTAATCTAATTTTATGAAATATAACAAACAATTAACAAAACATAAGCTAACCTAAAATTGACATAACATATACCAATTTGACATAATCAACTAATGACATTAAATAATAAACAAACAAATTTGACATAATGTAACCTAACCTAACTAACAACATGTAACCTTATACAAAGTTTGGTGTAATTAATAAAAATTTAATTATGTCAATAGAAGTACTATAATTAAAAAAGTTGAAATAATTATATAATTAATGGTAATCAATGTAAATTTTGGAGATTTCGTAATTGAGATTAATAGGGGTTGTTATTTAGAATCGATGGGATTAATTAATTTCCCACCTCGTTACATTGAAGTAAATCAGATACAAGACTAAAGTACGAATTCGAACGCGCATAGAGGCACACATCTCTATGTACGGTGCAGCAATAGACTGCGTGTAATTTAATTAAGCCTACATCCTTTGTGGCCGTGCCTCCATTCAATTTTCTCCATCGTATCGTTTACGCTCGTTTATTTTAACTTATACATAAATATATTTATATACGTACACGTACAAGTAGTCACATTCAAATTTCGCATGCTCTAACAACGCGTAAAACGACAAAACTTCATTAAGTATGCAAACAAGGTGCCACTAATTGCTCTGCAAAACAATTGCAGAAATTAAGAACGCGTATGCGAGAATTATTTTAAATGAAAAAAAAAAATTTAATAAAAATATTATGAACAATTCACAATTAAGAAAATTTTGTTGGAATTAATTTTAAAGAAAATTTATACATTTACCAGTCAAAATATGAAATAGCTTTTAGTTTACTAGTAGAAATTAATACTTTGACTAGTAAATGTATAAAATATCTTTTGAACTAATTTTATAAATATTTACATTATGTAATGGAAATTTAATCAAAGTTTGCTCAAGCATATTTTTAATTAAATTGTTGATTTATTTAATACGGAAATGCAACTTTGATTAATAAATCTCTACTGTTTTGTTAATGTAACATCTATATATATATATATATTTTAGGAAGGCAAGGGAATAAAGCAGATTAATTACAGAGACAAAAAGGGAATTTCTTTTATTTCGCAAAACCCGTTTCCGACATTTCCATCTTGCTTTTTCCTGCTATCTTCCTTCCTTTTCACCTCCCAGTACTTTCATTTAATCTCCCCCTCGGACGTCCCGGATCTCCAGAGATTCCACCCTTTGTCATATAGTACCTTTACTACTCTCTCCTTTTTTAATGCGGACATTCCTCCGGGCAATAACCACAAAAAAAAGGATGGGGTTCCTCCAAATAAAATTGGAGACCGAAGATCCTGATTGAAATCGAAATTATTGGTGTATGAATTTTTGGGAGGTTTCCGAAGGGATTTCGTTTTGTGGACGGTGTAGTTCTCGGTGTAATTATAATTGGATGATTTAACTTGTTAAGGTTCAGCGCAGTGGCAACTTTAACCTAATCAGATTGTCAACAATGGAGGGATGATTTCGCACAGAGGGAAACTTACTGGTCTACGTAATAGATTTACAACTTTACAGTGTGTTTTACCACTAATGAGCTCCTTGTCGGACCACCCACTTTCTACCCCATAATCGAGTTCATACTTTGCACCGACTTGACGCGCCTTATTGATTTCCTACCTACCTTTCAAATCAATAACATAATTTCACTATACACTGAATACAGAAATACCTCAACTAACGAAACCTAGATTTACATCTTTTTGGAAATTAGTAAAAATTATTATACAAATAATTATCTTCAAAATTTATAAAATATTCAATGCTTTTTCTAATTAAATTATTTTTTAAATTTTGAGAAAATTAATAAAATTTGTAGAATGTGCGGATGGAATTTGTGAACATAAAAAATTGTAATAATTCTTGAAACTTGTACGTTCCGTGGGATTACTTTTATGATCTATGAGGAAGTGGCTTTAAGAATTTAATTAAATCAGAATGGAAACGATGCGGCGCTAATAAAACTGAGTCCATTGTGACGCCAGAAGCACTGTTCAGCATTAAAATGTTTCCCTTTGAATTCACCATTTATTATGCAAATATCTCTAGTAAATGCCATAAATACCAATGAGTAGTTTTGATTAAACTTCTATTTAATAGCTTTCATAATGCTGACAATATTCATTTTACCCGTTTGACGCATTTTCATCTGTCAAAAGCGAAACTGCTGTGTATTATTATGTTGTGGCCAACGTATATGTTTTGACGTTTGACAGCTCCATCAGAAAAAGACTAGTCGCGCCTCACTAAGAGCACCACAATGATTGCATATATGGCGGATATATCCGCCGCTTGTTGAATCATGTGAAAAGTGAGCATATAAATGAATGTAACAAGGAAATAGAAGATACAATTATTTTATTTATTTTTTAGATGAAGGAGAAAACAAGATTCATTGACATAACTATAATAAATACGTTGCGAAAGAGTAATTCCTGCCACAAGGCAGAAAGTCACAGAACTGTTCTAGTTCCTTGAGTTAGGTAGGGCAAAATCTTTGGAAGTTTCGACCTAAACTTTAACTTATCTTTTCACTCAATTCCCAAAGCATTTATTTCACGAACTTTTATTTTTTATTTGCAACACATGTGTAGGGAATACCAGCAACGCGTGTTTAGATTACTGAAAAATTCTCCTCTTAACGTAAAATTTATAAAATATTTATTTTTTTAGTACACAATTTTTTTTTAATAATAGAATTCGTACTGAAATAATCTTGTCTTTACGAAACAAATTAATTTAAGAATATTTCATTTTTTAGTATTTAAAAAATAATTAAAATCCATTTTTTTTAACAAATTTAATGGCTACAAGATATTATTTTTTTTCTCTTGAAAATAGCTTAAATAATAAAAATTCTGAGAATTATTTGTGGAATTTGTATCAACGAAAATATTTGTAAATATTTTATTTTTTTGTAGTATATAAAAATTAATTAAATTCCTTGGCGAATACGAAATACTTATTTTTAGATTAGTTTCAAATTACTGAAAAGTAATATTAATATTTGTGGAATTTGCACAAAAAAACATAAATTATTATGAAGTATTTTGAAGTAATTAAATTTTATGTTTCAACTATGAAATAATTAAAAGTTAGGAGAAAAGAAAAACAACAATTTTAATAATCCGACATTCGTTATTGCTGTGTTTATTTCCATTTAAACTTCTTGCATCCTTACAGATTCCATTCGAACTCGGAAAAGGTCAAGCGTAAGGTGTGCGTAACATATACAATTAAATTGTTCTGCTTATATAACGCGGAATTTATCTAAAGTTTAGTAAAATGCTTAAAATCATGAGATTAAACCATTCATTAAAATTATTACATGACTAATACAAAAACCAACCTTTTCATCCAAATGGAATAAATTTAGATTAAGTTTTTAATACAAAATATTGATTTTTTTCATTGCATTTTGTGCGATTATTTCAGTGTGAGCTCGATTGCAATTGACCGAAACGTCGGTATTTCTGTAATTGTCGTGACTCACTGATTATTGTATTAACATTACATTAATTGAATTGGTTTAACGTTGATTGGAATTAATGGTTGCGGAATTTACGATCGTCCAATCCGAACAACGGAATTAATTGCCGGACGATTTCATAATCATCGATTGATGAGTTTATTGCACATTTTTTGTTATATTATTTGCATACGTGCGTTTATCATATAATTAAAATCGCATCAGTTAATGTACAAACACTGAAAAAATATTATTTTCTGTTACATATTTGCAATTATAGATAGCAGAAATCAAACACGATTCAAATTAAAATTACGTAATTAAATAATAAATAATTAAGTTTTAAAAATTGAAACTAAAGATTTGTTAAGAAAATTGTTAAAATATTTTCTCTTCTTAATTGTGTCTAGTCCATGTATTTATTTCGATGTGATAATTCCCAGTTGTTTGTATTTCATCTGTATATGGATAATCCAGGTTAATCTTCTATTTAAGTGCGTACCCAAAAAATGTCACTTTGGTCTCACCAGTTAGTTCGTACTTCTCGGTTGTTAAGCTGCTGACTATACGAGAGGAAAAGAATTTCATTGCATCGTAAAAGTGGAATGCGCTGATTTAGTTAGATTCACTCCAGTTCGACAATTTCTTGAGTAAATCGTGCTCTTTTTTTGCGGACGCTATGATGTAACTGTTTGTATTTTCTATTGACATTTGCTATAAAATTTCAACTAAAAATTAATTAAAAATTAACTTATTGATGACTTAAGTCTAGTGGTGTTAAGAAGCTTAAGTCCTTTCTTAAATCGATAATCATAGTATTTATATTATGAAAATTTGAAGTGAAACCAAGTATGGAAATTTTCAATCAATTTTATATTTGAGTTAAAGTCTTTTGTCTTTCGGACTGGAAAATAGGTATTTAAATACGAACGCTGCAAAATACATCTATTGGCATTTTAATATTAAAATCTCAACAAAAAAATAATTAAAATACGAGAAATTCATATGAAAAAATATAATTAAATTATTGGTGATACTTTTGGGACTTAAGTCTAGTGGTGTTAAGAAGCTTAATATATAGTGAATATTGTGTTTGAACAGATTATGTTCAAATTTGAAGTGAAACCAAGTATGAAAATTTTCAATCAATTTTATATTTGAGTTAAGGTCTTTTGTCTTTCGTACTGGAAAATAGGTATTTAAATACGAACGCTACATACTTATGAGAAAAACGTATCCTCTGCGTATAAATATTTTGTTTCGTCGTCGCTGAAAACACCCATTTTTTATTACACAGTCGTTGGATGCATGTGCCGTTTTGGAACAATTTCGTTGTTGGCGCCGGAGGCGCATTATTCTCGACATACATTTATAAAACGGGGGGGAAAAAAAATAAAGCATAGAGAAGAGGAAGGAAGGAAAGCTGCGCCCGCGTGCGTTTGCAATATTTACAAATATCGCGCAATAGAATGGAAAATTTAGTTTTGATGTTTTCAATTTCACGCCTTCTTACACCATTATACCTTTGGGGCTGCAGCAGGTTTCCACCATTTTGCATAGCAGACTCCCGAACGTTGTTTTTCCTTCGTATCAGAAACAATTTCCCGACCGAAGATCTTCATTTAAAGACCATGAAAAAAATGTAATAAAAATACGAAGGATAATAAATATATTTCTCCCCTTCATCCGAACACCTTCAGTCCCATCTTTCATAAGTCTGTCAGAGCTGCGAATCCTTTGGAGCTTCGAATGCGAGCGAATTCGGATGATAAAAATAAGCTCAGCATGAAAAAATGTGTGAATATATATATATTTATATTTCCAACTGGATATTATTCGGTGATTATCGTCATGTTTAATCATCCGTTTCCGATTTATTTACGCGCTGAAAAATGATTAAAGGACGCTTCGACATAAATATTAAAATAATTGCAGAATAAACGTGGCCCACGCCATTTGTTTTATATATGCATGCATACGTGTATATATATATATAGGACACACACGCACTGGATGGGATCCGGGCATCCGCAGAAATATAAATTTTATCTGCAATTTCATATTTCACAGCCGTGTGTCGGGGCAATCAGATTCCATATTTCAATTTTGTACAACAATATGGATTTTGCAATTACTCCGGCACTCACCGGACCCCCATGCATTTTGCCTTCCATAAATATTTACTTTTTGTAACCCTATTATTAATAGGAAAATAAATAAATTTTCTTACAAATTTAATCTAATTTTACATTAAGTTTTAAAAATTACCTTATATGGTAATTAAAACGCAATATCTACCTCACAATCAATTAATTTGTGTAAAAAAATAATAATTTAAAAGTAAATAATATATGCTGTTTTATCTGGAATAAATTATGCTTATCTAATCGTCTAGACTCGAATTGCAATTTTCTACACATATTTTTTATATCTTTTACTACGTTTCATTCATTACTCGTCGAATTTTGTCCAATTTATTTTACATTCATGAATGGATTTATTATTTGAATTTATGTAACGAAAATAACAGTTTTTTTAATTAAATTAATTAATAAAAACACAGTTTTCAAATACGATGTCGTCAATTTTGCTTATAAAAAATATTTAAAGTCTAGCAATAAATAAAATTTATTTTCTGCTACTTGAATAAAAACTTGTCTACTTTCAAGTAAAATTGAATTTATAGACGGAAAGCATTAATTATTTTAAATATTAATATTGACTTAAAAAGGATAATTTTATAGTTTAAATAAAAAAATGTTACAGGTAGGAAGAAATTAATAAATAAAATTTATTTTCTGCTACTTGAATAAAAACTTGTCTACTTTCAAGTAAAATTGAATTTATAGACGGAAAGCATTAATTATTTTAAATATTAATATTGACTAAAAAAGGATAATTTTATAGTTTAAATAAAAAAATGTTACAAGTAGGAAGAAATTAATGCATTCATTATTTATAGTGAATTGGTTGCATAACTTACAATTTTTTTAATTTATGTAAAGAAAATTAATTAAATTAATTATTAAAAATACAGTTTTCGAAGTCTACCAACAAGTACATCTTATATTCAGCTAATTGAATAAATACTTGTCTACTTTCAAGTAAAATGGATACAAAATACTTTAATTATTTTAAATATTAATGTTGTCTTGGAAAAAAAACTAAAAAAATGGATAATTAATAGAATTTTGTGATCAGGTGTGAAGTATAAATAATAAAAATGTTACAAGAAGGAAACATAAGTGTAACAATCAGTAAAGTGATTGGCGGTGAAGTGTACAATAACGTGGAAACTTGAGGGCAGACAACTCGGAACATTTTCAAGTGCTATTGAATAACGAGAAAGATCCACACGTTGAAATGGCAATAAGCTTCTATACAGGATTGGTCAGTCTTCTCTTCAATACGTATTAAAACAATAATATTTTACTTCACTTCAACACTGTTTTTAATCAAATAACAGTTGTCACTTTAATAAATATTAGTTTTTATTTATTTAATAAAATATAATAATTTCGATATTTCATCAATGAAACTTTTGTAAATTTTTAAACGTAATCCAAATTTTCTAAATGAAATTGAAAAAGGAAACGTATTTATTAATGTTTATAAAAAAATGTTATGCTTCAGTTTTATATTTATTATTATTATTATTAAAGAGAAGATGTCCACTTGAAAGTTTAATATAATCCTAATTAAATGAAGCGTTTGTTATTAAACTGTGTGTATATTTTTTTTTATGTAAGATTTTCAAATCGTAAACAGAAGTATTTAATTATTGCTTTTAATAAAAAGGAGGGTTGAAAAAAGGAAGTTTCTGTGGATATTTTTTTTGTGTGTGGGATTGAGGGGTGATGGTTGTTGTGCAGTGTGTAGCTTTTGTAATCTTGGGACTCGGCTCGGTTTTGTTGAAATACATTCATATCAAAAGGAACAAAAATTTAATCTGCACTACCTCAAGCTGCCTCCGCCTCTGCCGCCGCCGCCGCTGCCGCCTCTCGTGGTTTATATTTAAGCGCCACTCGACTGATTTTATTCTTTTCCTCGCCCCGAGTTTTCCCTTCATCTGTTTTCCTTCTCCCCGTGTGGCTTCCTTGGATGCCATCCATATATCTCATGCATTATGTATCATCCACTCCCGGCGAGAACTGTGAGCAGCTTTTTATTTCCTAATTACATAACCTTTCTCTCCCTGCCTCCAGTTTTCCCGCTACTTCGTCTCCCGCTTTTTTTTTAGCTTCGTTCCTAACTTGCTTTTTCCCTTTGTTTCTACTCCTCCTTACAAATGTATATACTGAAATACCTCGCTTAATTAATCCTCGATATACACCACATAAAACAAAGAGTAAAAGTTTCTAAAGATAATCTTCAGAAAATCATCAATTATTATTTTATATTTTTAGTAACTAGTTTGTTAAATGTCAAATAACTGTCACATTTGACATAAAATAAATGGATAAAATCGCGATAAAGTTACATATATGTCAAATAGTTGTCAGAAACACTAATTTGGAAATTTGACATATTTATATTAAAATTACAACTTACCAACTAATTGATATACGTCAATTAATCAATAAAATGTCAAATACCTGTCATATGTCAATTCGTGATTTAAGATTTTAAATTGAAATTGCAGATTGCTTCTGATTTAAGTATTATTTTAATTAAATGTTCTGCAACTTTTGTTAATAAAAGAAATATCAAATACTTGTCACATTTGACATTTGATAACTTTATATTATTGAATAGATGACGTAAAATAATTTTAAATGGATAAAATCGCAAAAAATTATAAATATGTCAAATAGTTAATTAATCAATAATATGTCAAATACCTGTCATACGTCAATTCGTGATGGTTAACAATATAAGCAAAATAAGTGATACACATGCACCTATTCGATATTTGACATTTTGAAATGAATATATTGCGTCATTTAATGGTTAACCTAAGAAATGTCAAAAATTTGTCACACTAATGGTTACCAATTTAAGCAACATTTGAATTACAGGTTAATAATCTTAATTTATGAAATGTCAAATAACTGTCATTTATTAAATCAAGATTTGACGTTTGTGAATTGAAGTTTCACGTTGTTTAAGAAATGTCAAAAACTTGTCACATACAACTTCCAATCAAATCAAATATTAATCATAATTATCAAGTAATAATTAAAATGAATATACTCATTAAAAATTTGCTTTGATACATGGGTTTACCGTATATTTTTATTTAATTGGAATTCGTGTCATTAACACCGGCTCATCTCAGTTGCACGACGCAAAGCGAGAAGATGAAGAACGAGAAAAACCTCGATAATAGTAGCAGCAGCAATTTGTCGTAATTGATGACCTTAACTTTATTTCGTTTTATTGGGTTAATGGCGATTAAAACGGTCGCGTGATTTATCTGCCCGTGTACCTGAAAAACGCGCACCTCAAGAATAGAATTAAACCCAAGGCCAATAATACCAGTTTTTCTTTTTTCGTAGATGAACCTGTGTCAGTTTTTCCGTTTTTATTGTCTACCGCAGCGGTTACGTTTATTATTATTAAATCGTCGCAGTTATTACATAATTTCTATTAAGTATTGAATAATAAAAAAAATCTTGTTTCTTTTTTCGACATTGCTTGAAATTGAGATATACCACTTATTAGGTAATACGTGAACAAAATAACCAGCTATTATTATTATTACATACAACAGTTTATTGCCTTTTTAAAATTATGAAGATTAAAAATAAACTGCGCTTGAAAATACCGAATAATAAGAAAATTATTTTATACAAAAAAAGTTTCTAAAATACAGAAAAAAACTAAATTGGTCAATAATAATTTAGGAATAATTTTTAATATGAAAATTTGATAAAATTAACTGAAAAATATCGAATTTTAAAAGAAAATATTTATGAAAATGTTACAAAATAATTAATTAATATTTAGCAAAGTTTTAAAAAATTAATTTATAAAATTTTGTAAAAATAATTTCCAAATTTAGAAAATAAGCAAATTGGTTAAGAGGTAATAGTTCTTTCGTAACACAATGCGGAACATCGTCGTACAACAATTATCCAATTTTTATATGTAACAATTTATTGTCTTTCTTAAACATCTATTGTTGTTTGTTATTCTACACTTTGTAATTTTTTAGTATACAATTTTGATTACAATTTTGCAACGACAAAATGTATTTTTTTTTGTAAATATATATGTAGAAATAGAAGTGAAGTAATTGCACGCTCGATAAGCACCAGAATTAAAAGTGTACTAAATTCGGTTACGTAACGCGTCGACAATTTTAATGTCGTATCCGCGACATTCGAGTTTCTCATTCCAAACTGGACGAGGTTTATCCCAGGAAACGCAGATCGACTCGATTACGTTTAAGTTCATGTAAACGCTCGGTGCATCGAGCTATTGTTTGCACTTTTTAATGTGATTTAAACCGCAGAATAAGAAATGCCTTTGGTTTGGGTCAGTGGGTTGAAAAATCGTGCGTTGGGCAATTCTAAATCCGTGTCAAGGGACGTACGTCATTGCGAATATACTAGGTAATTTTTTTTTTTTTTTGCATTTTACGCAGTCGTTCATAAACCGTAATATACTAATTATTACGTGCGTTCTAAACTGAATGCGCTCATTCAGATTATGCATACATGTGGACATATTGTAGCGTTCCTTTCTAATGGCTCTCAGTCATCTGAAAAGATGAATAGAAATGTAGATTCAATGCACAAAGTTTTTATTTTTCTCTACGATTTGTGTCATTTTTTTTCTATTAAACTAGTTTTTTTTTTTATGAATATTTACAAACCTATTTTTAAACAATAAATAATAATATTTATTAATGTAAAATTCATACATTTTTTAAAATTATTTAAAATTTTTACAAATATTTAGATGATTAACTATTTTGTCAATAATAAAAATATTTTACATTAGAAAAATTAACACAATTATTTAAAATTACTGAAGTTTTTAGGAATTTTACAAAATATTCAACTTGTAACATTTTTTCCATTAAACTATTTTTTAAATGATTTCTACGCATATTAAGTTGATTCACCATTCTGTAAACAACAATAATTAATAATATTTTATAGAGGAATAACGAACAATTATCTAAAAAATAACTAATAATAATCTTAGAAATTTTAAGGAATTTCACAAAATATTTTAGATGTTACATAATTTCTATTAAATTGTTACAATTATTTAGTTAATTAAGAATTCTGTAAATGACAATAATATTTTCAGTGAAAAAATCAACTCAATGTTGTAAAAAAACAACATAAATTTCTGAAATGTTTACTTTGTGTACTTTTTCTATTAAATTATTTTTCAAATTATTTCATATTTCTACAAATATTTAGTGGATTTACCATTCTGTAAATAAAAATAATTAATAATATGTTTTAGTGGAAGAACTTACAATTATCTAAAAACTAACAAAAAATTTAGAATTTTAAAGGAATTTTACAAAATATTTTATTTGTTACATCTTTTATATTAAATTATTACAATTAATATTTTATAGTGGAAGAACCAACACAATCATATAAAAAAATATTTAAAAACAACAAAAATCTCTTTATAAAATTTTTACAAATTATTCAATTTGTGACATATTTTTATTATTTTTTTTTTTAATTATTTCATATAATCTACAAATATTAACTTGATTTACCATTTACAACATTAATTACAAATTTTACAGTGGAAAAACCAATAAAATATTATAAAGATAGACAATTTTTTGAAGTTTGAAGAATTTTACAAAATATTCGCTTGTTACATATTTTCTATTTTTTAAATTATTTCATATTTCGATAAATATTTAGTTAATTAATTATTTTATAAATTAAAACAATAATGAATTATATTGATTGATATTTTATAATTAAAAAACGAACATAATTTTATTAAAAAAATAATCTGATTCTTTTGGAAAATTTTATAAAATATTTATTTATAAATTCCAGATCTACATTGAACTAATTTATCTTTCAAATTATACTTTGTCAAGAAATAAATTTTTTAAAAATTACTTCTGTTAAATAAAACATTATTGTAAATTCAAATTTATTTTGCCTAAATACATTCTTGTTGATGGAACGGAAACACGGCAAAACGAGAAGGAAAATAAAAAAACTAATGCCTAATGTTTCTATTCGTCCTTATTCCTTCCCCTTGACCGGACTAATGCTATCGTCTATTGTTTTTGTTGGAAGGCCCGAGATCCACGGCCCATTTAACACGCAATATTTATCTATTTACTAAATTTTCTTCGTTCCGCCTTTTTGCTTCCACGAACCGTTTCATTCCATTCAAAGAAATGGCATAATACAGTTTAATAATTGAAATTTATTTTATAGTCATGGAAAAAAAAATAAAAATAAATAAACGCGTTTGATTGCTTCGAAATTTTGAAGCGCGAAACTTTCATCGCATCTTTTCCTTTGGGGGATACACACACACTTTTTTTTCAGCTCCTCGAAAATTGCGCGCCTTCACACCTACAAATTATATAAAGAACTTTTCCGAGGGACAGATTCCAAATCCTATCGTATGCGTATGATTTTTTTTTGTCTGTATATAAATTTAGTCCTTCGTGTCTTCATTTTAACTTTAACTTTATTCCGAGCGACAATTTTATCAAACAAGTTTGCTATATTAATAAGGTAAAGCAAATTTGTTCATAAAATAAAATTACGTAAGACAAGAAAATAAAAACGAAAAACTAAATATTTTTCTTTAATTTTTTGAAGAACTTTAATTCCTAAATTATCCATATATTAAGTAATTTTATAATAATAACCAGAACAATAATTTTCTTCAAATTTGTTAAAACTAGAAGTTTGAGTTTTTTTTCAAGAAATTATTATTTTTTTTGTTGCTTAGAATAAAAAGAAAATATTTTTCAGGAAAATTTAATTATTAATTTTATTAATGAAAATCTATTTAGGAAAAATAATTTTGGCTGAATTCATTTAATTTAATAACTAAATTTAACATATCAAAAGGATTCAGGTCACGCTGAGGAATTAAGGATTAAATTCGTCCTTAGGGTTGAATGAAGTAACTGGGAATTACAAGTAATAATCGTCGTTTTGCGCTGAAACCTGGATGGTCGCTTTTGTTTTGCATAAAGGGGGGAGTTCGCGTTTGGGGTGGGCTTCGAACGGCGTCTTCGAAATGCGAAGGTCCTTCCGCAAAGTGCGGAGAATGCACTAAAATGCAGCGCGTTGCAATTTCCGATTCCGCAGCAAGCTCAGCAAATAAAAAATCAGGAAGGGTATAAAGGGAGTGAAAGAGAAAGAGATAGAGAGACCCTTAGGAGGAAGACCCTCCATCAATATTTACAGGCGACGCCGAGGGAGCCGCTGCAAATCAACGCCCTTTTTTTCACTCCCAACGAACGCTGTTTACACACTAATCAAAAGCCGCGGCAGAGGAGGAGGTGGAATTTCGAATCCACTTTATTTAACATTTCAAATTGCGATGTAATATCGATGCGAAATCTCAATGGAAACGATTCAAGAACTCGAACACACCTGAAACCATTGTTTCTTAGCAGTTAGGAAATGCTGCAGACCTTGGTGGAAGAGTTGCGCAATAGATTGAAGGATTCGCAGGACAATTAATCATAAATTCTAATCAAAATTAATTATACAAAAAAAATAATTGATCCAGTCCCAAATCTAAACTCTCTTCTATCCAAAAAAAATAACAACTACAACAACAAAGAAAAAAATAGACAGTGACAGGATTTGCAATAAATCTTCGGAGACGAATTGGCTGCTGCTTAATCTACTGAATTAATGCCCATTACGACGATACATTGCATAACGACCGCGTCGGTTAGTCTGGTGGCTCGTCTCTGCAACTTCCGTCACTTTAGTTCAATAACATATAATTGGATCAATTGTTTCTAACGCGACTGGACGCGATTGTGGATATAATCCCGTGAGGACATCGTCTCTCCTTTCTACCGGAATTGAACCACTTCTGCTCCTATATCGCATTAACATCCGATTCCCGTCGAAATAGATGAATGGTGAAGCGCAAGCGAGCGAAGTCGAACAGAAATACTTCGGATTTACGCTTTATATTACGTTTTCATAATTAATTTTGCAGACGGAAGAGCATTGACCGCAATTGAAATCAGACGCACACACCGATATTGATCCATCTTATTCTGGAGCCACTACATGGGGATTACATGAAATTAGTCTTGTCTGTTGCATAATTTCACGCTCAAATTATCCAAGCTTTCAACAAATTTAATTTAAAATGGTACATCTTAAAAATAGCACAAATTAAAATAAACATACTTTTATAATTGATATTAGATTGACTTTAATTCAATTTTAAATACGGAAAAAAAATCTTATTTAATAATACTCAATTTAGTTAATAGTAAAATTACATTTACTAAATAATAAAACATTAAATTTTAGAAGAAGTTGTAATGAGATTTAATTTATAAATCGCGATTATAAAAAATAACAGTGAAAAGACGAAAATAATATAAAATATATTTTTTAAAGTTAATTGCTGTTAATTGTTATTTGAACAATAAAAAAAACATTGTAAAAACCTTCAATTACAATTTTAATTATGTTCAGTAGTGTAGTTAATAAAAAATAAGCCGTGCTCATAAATATAAAAGATGGTTAAAATTATTCAACCGAAATATAACTTTATAAATCCTTTAATTACAAACTTCGTCCATTACCAGAGTTATTAAAGCGGTAAGCATCAATGTTAATAGTTAAACAGGTGGATTTATAATATACATACAAAAAAAAACCTTTGGCAATTATTAAATGTTATACAATAAAAGCAGTTTCAAAATAGATTATTTAGTATTATTAATTAAAATTAATTTAATAAATTTTATACTTTTCAATCAAAATATTAATAGATATAAATTTAATAAATATTACCAGTTATTATTTTATTTTTTGTGTAATATACTATAAATAAATACTGCTTCTGATCTTATATCTAAATAATAGATTGCATAACTTCTCGAGACTAAAGGGAATCAACTATAATTTATTTAGTGATAAATAAATAAAATGGAAATAATATACAGATATTTTGATTTAAGTCTTCAAAGACCAATAATTATTTAACGTCCAGAAAATATATAGAAAAAGAAATAAATTTAAAATAAACTCAAAATAAATATAAATTACAAAATTTTACTAAAGTAATACTGCAACTCAATTTTTCATTACATTTTTTTTTGAGGCAAAGTGACAGCATTCATTTGAAATTTTAACGCAACCCAACATACGGGCACGACCTTTAGGTTGAGTATATTATAATTTGTAACTTAATGATGAAAAGTGTAAATATTTTGAAAGAATCATTTTTATTAGTTTTATTTGCAGTAAAAGGGCTATAAATATTGAAAATTATTTAAAAAAACTAAAAATTATTAATTTAAAGTTACGATGATTGTATATGAGTGTAATAAAATATTTGAAGTGAATGAACCTATTGTCTGGAAAAACATTTTTTTTTATTTATTTAAGTAATAATGCTTTATTTTATATATGAGACGTTTTTATGTATAATAGTTTGTAAGGCACTCAGTTTTATAACAAAATATATATATTTGAGTGTAAACATGAGTTTTAGTATTTTTTTTTGCTTGTAAACTTTATTATTGTTCCGAGCTGTAGCAGTTTTAATGTGAATCGTTTTATTTTTTTTTTCACAAAATAAATATCGCTCTTCTTTTATTTTTCAGAGAGGAGAAAAAAAATCGCAGACGGCGTAAATAGTCGTCTTTTGGGAACAAAGGCAAATTATCGCCCCCTGTTTTACAGCTGGACTCACTTGAGCTGTAAAGATTACTCTTGCAGATATAAAGGGCGATAACGTTGATCCCAAATTATTTAATGGAGTGTCGCTTATGCGTTTCGCGAACTATTATATTCGCGCCTCTTTTGTTCCCGCTCCGATAATGCGACTTTCGACCCGGCACATCCACCAAAAAAGAATCTCTTCCACCTTTTTTTTTTCTTGCTCACATATATATTTTTTGTATTATCAACGTAATAAATTTTTGCTCCATTTAATAAATATTAACACCTTATCGTGCTAATATGAGTTACATAAAATGGCTATTCGGATTTTAGGGGTTGTGCAAAAAGCGTTTCGGACGTGTCTACGCATATTTAATAACGCACGCAAGGAGCGAAAAAGTATGAGCTTTTCTGTACGTACGCAGGATGAACTGAAGAGATCTGCTTTTGATTTAGCACGTAATCCTTTCGGAGACGGGCCCGCATTAATATTATATATATCGAGAGTTGAATCAATTTGTGCATTAGAATATTTACATCCCTCCGCAGCTCTAGGGACTGATTAAAACTTTTAGCCTAGGACGTGATCATCCTTTCGCCACTGAAACTCGTGCGGGGGCGGCTTTATTAATTATACACTGTATCAGCGTTTCGTGCCGAAAGCACCCTTTTGTGGGGGGCGGTCGGCATCAGCACTTCATAGACCTGAAAACTTTTACATATGCAAACGATGAAAACAGACCACCTACCTACCCGCAGATCTCAACATAACAACAACAAACAACAACGAGGGACGCTTATGCTCATCGTTCTATTTACATCTTTATATTTTAATAGGATGAAGTGATCTCGTTTTTCGGCCGTGAATTTTTTATTTTGGGACCGTGTTTAAGCCGGGGATCTACACTTAAGGACGCCTCCAGGGATTTTCCATGATTTTTCCGGCTGAACGCATCTGCATACCGTACAGCATAACAAATCCCTCTTCTGTTCGAGCGCAGGGGATGGGCGGAATTTTAAATTTCTTTTCCTGCGCTCGACACCACTCAAAGAATTTACCTTTCTTTTCAAAAAATAGTTTCGATTTTCAACATTTTCAACTGTCAAAAACGAAACTACATAGTAGTTATTATCTTATGACGTAAAATGAGTGGCGCCTCCACAAGAATAACGTCAAAGTTTTATCAAAAATAAAGATTCATAACCTCAATTTATTTGGCTCACAGCGAGGCATATGTCGTGCTGAACTACTCCACCGAAATGGGCGGATATATCCGCCCACTTTCTGCAAAGTGTTGAATGTGTATACAATCATTATAATATTAAACATAATTTAGGTATAATTATTTAATTTAATAAAATCACATTTGATTTAATATTATTTAGTAATAGTAATATTACATCTTCAAATAACAATTTAGCATTGTAGAAGCAAGGACGAAATTGTATTGATTTCATTAAAGTGTACTTCATTAATTCACCACTAAACCATATTGTATTATACGCAAGTATTATTGTGATAGTACAGACTGTAGTTCTAATTAATTCGCAATCAGAAATGGCAAATCGTCTTAAAGCGCGGCGGCATTCGGGATGCGGTTTCCATTTGAATGGGCGAGAAGGGGAAGGCGAAAACTTGAAGCTGTTTGTAGCATATCTTACATTTAATCCGTTTCAAGAGGATGCCCAGGATTTGGAAGTATTAGCGCGTTGCGAAACTGTGCTAAAATTCGCCCTTTTCTTTGTTCACTTGAAATTGTCCAGATGCACCGCAAATAAGGAAGGATCCACGAACTTCGAGCATAAAGAAAGACAAAGAGAAAAAAAAAACATTGCAAATCCTCAAATAAACGTTTATTTCCGCTATTTCCGTAGCAAAGTTTATATTTATTGTTAATTTAATTTTAATTCTGCTTGGATAATCCTCAATTCCTAATTCTTATCTTCAGACCTCTATTCAGAAAATTTATTATATTTAATACAGCAGTTAAAAATATTTTTATAGAATTGAACCAAACTTTTAATAATATATTTTTTGATTGTAAATTTAACCAATATCAATAGGTACAAATAAAATTATTAAAAATTTAATAATATTCAAATTTAATGCTTAATTTGTGGATAAAAAAATTATCAAGGTCATTTATTCAACTTTAAGTTAAATTTAACTTCTTAAGTTATTTAAGCTTAAAGTAATGAAACTATTATACTTTGTATGTAAACCCTCTTTTAAGGATTAGTTAATACTAATTAATTGTTATACAAAAATTGGGGCTCCAATTCAAGTATATTGCTTAACTTTTAATATGAGAATAATTAATTATAATCTTGACTCTACACTGAGTTTATTAAGCTTATAGTAATGAAGTTATCACGAATTTAACATTTCTTTTACAACATTCATAAATGATACTAATGAAGGAAATATTCTTATAACAAAAAATTGGGTCTCCTATCTTGCTTAACTTTTAAGATAAGCTTAAAGTAATGAAATTATAAATCAAACTCTTCTTTTACAACTTTAGTAATTAGATACTAATGAGACATACACGAATAGTTATATAACTTACGTTTAATCTTGGGTTCACGTCTAGTTTATTATGCTTATATTATATGTAAATATATTCATTCGTCGTGAGGCCTAAGCGATAACATTCTCTTTGTCCCTTCCTGGACGTTGTCATCCCTAATGTCGCATTACTTTTATGAGCTTGCATGGTTAGTGTACAACCATTTACATTAAACATTAAATTAACCCAGACTCAGCATAAAGGGACAACCTTAGGTGATTATAGATTTTGCATACTAAAAAAAAAATTTTTTTATTAATTAGTTTATTTCTTCTATTATATAATCTATGTGTTTATTCCCTTTTTATCAAACAAAAATAAATGATGAAAGTATTGAGAGAAACATTTACAGAATTGCTTTTACATTCATACAGGTTTCTGTTATTCAGTGAAAGAGAAATAGAACAAAAAAAAATACTGTGATTGTGTGTGAACGTTTTGAATGGTTTCATACTTGTATGAAGTACAAATGATTTGGAGTGTTCATCTTGAAAGGGAGGAGGAGGTGGAGGATGGATGAATGATGGAATTGGTGTACGGAGAGTGTCGTTAAAGGATCGATCAAATAAGCTGGCAGCAGCCACTTAACAATTTGCGCAAATAAAATGCCTTTCACCTTGACACGGCATTAGGTTTTCGTATAATTTTGATTAATGATGGTGCCTTTCCTCGTCATCTTCTTGGCCTGCCAATAAAAGTAAATAAAAGGATACCTGCATACGCACACAGGAGGTGCCTTTTCCTTTCTATCACAGCTCATAAATACGATCATCTATATTTATTTTGACACATATTCATCATTTTATAATCACTTTATCACAACACGAAAATGGATTTATCGATCGCGCATAAAAAGTTTCGGCAGCTGTAACTAATACAAATGGATTTGTTATACGCTAATATTTTAAAAGCTATTTTTACTGAACAAAATTTGATAACGAACTATATTTTTTCATATAGAAATAGTTACATAATCTACAATTTAATATCTATGAAAGTATAAATTGTTAGATTTTTACTTAAAGGATTTATTGCCTACAAATATAAAAGGAAAAAAGTACATTTCTTTCAGGTATTAATAATCCTCTCGTTTTTCTGAAAAATTACTGCTGATAATATTCCAAAAAATTCGATCTATAAAAGAAATGAAAGCTGCAATGAAGAACTTGATTATCCTCGAACATCTTCTGGTTTTCCTAATCGAGGAATGCAATTTGGCTTCAGTTGAAACGGAGCTAAATCTGCGACTTGGTAAAAATTGCATTACGTTCGGTTGCTTCTTAATTTTATTAAAGAATTTCCTGCTTCAAAGATGTGCATACAGGGAAAACCTCTTGCGTTAATAATTCAAATTTATCTAATATCGCGCGAAGTGGAAAAACCCGAGGATTTAATATATATATATAATACAGTTAGTGGGTAGACGAGAGATGGAAAGTATTTCACTTTGATTCAATTTCCTGTTACACGCGACTCCCTATAAACATGTTTCTTATTATATATTTTTTATTCTTTACAAAACTTGTTGATAAGATTAGAATTAAATAATATAGTAGACATTATTTTATTTTTAAATAGTTTTTTTTAAACATTTTTTTTTAATGTAGAAGTTTATGATGATCGGCGTATATATCCGCCCTATTCTTTATTGCTATAGCGCAGTCATCGAATCTTAGTCGAATCAAAATAATGATACGAATGTGTTGAAATTATATATTATTTTTCAAAATTAGATTTTAATGATGTTTTGAAAAGAAAATATTCTTAATATTGAATTTGTTGTGATCTGGAAAAAAGTAATTCTCTATACTGAAATAATGGAAAATAGGAAATACAGTTTTCCCGAGTTTCTTCGGTCGAGATTATTGAATTATAACTGTGTTGATTGCAGGAAAATGCCGTTTGTTTCTTATTATTATCACCACATAGTCTAGCTTCGAGAAAGCACTAAATTGTATTACTTGGCAATAAAAGCGTTTTTCTAAAATGGACTACCCACATTACTCATTTTCGCACTTTTAACTATTGATTTATTTCCGGCTTATTTCCGTGTAAATCACCCGGAACTTATCATCTTTATTATATAGATTTCTATATATCTTCTATATATTGCATTTAATTCCTGTATATCGTGTATAACTTCTCTCTCTCTCTCATTTTTTTCTCCTCTCCTCTCCCAAATCGTATTTCATGCTTCCTGTCTTTTGATACGGCATTAATATAAACTTATCAAACAATAAAAGCCAATCCCGTATTAAAAAAGCTGAATGGACAAAGTCAGATCAATTACACGAAGCATGAAAAGAATGCCGAATCTATTGTGGCGCTCCGCACAATACGAGTTTTAATAACTTCGCCAATAATACCTATTGATATCGATAGTAAGGAAACTGGAATACAATAATTATAATTATTATCACATATACACATTTTTAACAAAGATGTTTATATAAGTACATACAAATCTATTCATTAATTATTATATAATTATTAGTTAAAAGTGTCAGTTCTCTTGCGGAGAAAAAAAAAACAATGATAGTGAAATTAGTAAAATTATGGGTAAAGTGTGGGTAAAGTATGGATAAAATCTGGGTAAAGTATGGGTAGAGTTTGGGTAAAGTATTGGATACAATATGGTTAAAGTATGGTTAAAGTATGGGTAAAGTATGGGTAGAGTCTGCGTGAGTCTGGGCAAAGTATGAGTAAAGTATGGCTAAAATCTGGGTAAAGTCTGGGTAAAGTCTGGGTAAAGTAATGGGTAATGTCTGGGCAGAGTTAAGTCTGGGTAAAGTATAGATAAATTATGGTTAAAGTATGGGTTAAGTTTAGATAAAGTCTGCGTAAAGTATGGGTAAAGACTAGGTAAAGTTTGGGTAAAGTATGGGTAAATTATGGATTAAGTATAGATAAAGTCTGGGTTAAGTATGTGTAAAGTCTGGGTAAAATATTGGTTAAATATGAGTAAAGTCTGGGTAAATTATGTTTTAAGTATGGGTTAAGTATAGGTAAAGTTTGGGTAAAGTATGGGTTAAATATTGTTTAAGTATAGGTAAAGTCTGAGTAAAGTATGGGTTAAGTATGTGTAAAGTCTGGATAAAGTATGTGTAAAGTATAAGTAAATTATGGTTAAAGTATGGGTTAAGTTTAGATAAAGTCTGCGTAAAGTATGGGTAAAGTTTGTGTAAAGTATGGGTTAAGCATGGGTAAAGGATAGTAAATTAAGTATAGAGGATGTATTAAGTGATGGAGTGAAGACTAAGCGAAAGGTAAATTTTCGAAGCGCCATCCTGTTTGTGGAACGATAATAACCGGTGAATAATTCTTCGGACATTAAATATTTGAGCGGAGCCAACAGCAGGGTTGGATGTAAATATCGATTCGTGCGGTTTCGCATACGAATTAAATAATGCAGCGATCAGTTGTATAATAAGATCCTCGTTTCTGCATAATGGAATGTTTGGCTTAGGATGGCAGAGAACGGGGAGAACGTAACAGAACGCCTGAACGATGGTGGTTGTTTGGGTTTTCGGATGGAGATGGTTGCGCTGTCAGTCTTGTAAATCTCCAGAAACCGCAGCAGGACTTAATTATGGATCCTCCTCGCCTCGTCTTCTCAGTGCAGAGGGAATCTTCGTGAGGAAATAATTCGAGAGCCACGACCGTTCTACCTGCCACATATTTCATTGCCGCTATAATAGTTTTAACTTAATTGCGAATAGCTAAATCCATTATTCATTCAGCTCGTACTAGTAATATTGGATTAGATTTTCGAACCACTAATTAGCGCCGTAAATCTGTAACGCATCCAATAGGTCAGTGATCTTCAAACTCTTACATTAACATTAAGATTACTTTTATCTTGGATGAATTCTATCCAATTTTGACTTTGATTCAGTTCGAAGAATCAATATGTGTAGAAACTGTTTATTCCTTCGACGGTTTCACTCTCGAGCGTTGACTTTAACCTCTCTTGCTGACGTCCTTCGCTCTTTCATAATAAATTACAAACCAAATAAAATTAATTGCAGAGCTTCACTTCGCTTTTTTTTCCATCTCCTACATAAATATATATATTTTTTTTTAAACCAGCTGGAATCCTTTCGGTCGTTCAACCGAAACCGATAATTATGTTAATCCCGTAACGGTTCTAATTGAGTTTAATGGACTTTTTTTATTTCGTTTGTTTCGCCGGGTCCAAAGATACTCGCGAAATAGTCTGAACCAAAAAAAAATATCATCCCTTTTTTTCCTCCCCACACAGTAAAATAAAATAATGTTTATATGCCCTACCGAAGGATCAAATATCAATAGAACTTTACGCTCATCCTCGGGAAAACTTGTATATTTCCTATACCGAAAGCGGTTGTTTATATTCATTGTATTTTTTCTCATCCCTCGAGTTTTGTTATATATGTATTTTTTTTTAGTTGCAGTTCTTTGTTTTCGCTTCCATTCACATAGACATTTTCATACGAATTGCGTAAGCAGTGCCTTGAATTTATTCATCGGACGGTTAAGGCATATAGCTTATTGGATCCACGTAATCGTATCAAGGTTCCCATTCCTATTCGTTTGTTTATATCTCCGGAGATGAAAAATCGGGAATGTGGGGCATCTGCAGAAGGCGCGTAAACTTGAACCTCATATCCTTATCGGAGACTAAAGTCAAACAACCAAATAGGTATTTTCAAGATCAGACCATCTTCATCCTTTTACAGGCGATGTTTCTTCGCTCACCTTCAACGTAATTGAATTAGCAATGACATTATGCTCCGAAAGACAAGTTGTTTGTTTTACTTCGTTTTTTTTTTTCCAATTTACTCTTCATTTTTGCTTTTCTGGTTTCATGTCAGAACGAGACAAGATGATGACGAGCAAAATGTTTGCAAGTAAATTAAAAAAGTAAAACGTTTTGGGGCTGTAATTGATTCTTGCTGCAAAATATTTACATTGCCGTCTCCCCGAAATTCACCATAAGGAAAGAAGAGCAATTATGTAACTTTTTTTTTCATAAATTACATTTCCTTTATGTCAAACAAATATATGAGTAATTTCAGTCCAAGTTCTTCAAGTTTTCTACTATAATTAATTAAAATATAATTTATTTAATAAACTTTACATTTTATTTTATTACATTTACTATTAGTTTATTTATTATAACTATTATTTAATATTTTTATGTTCAAATAATACAAAATTAATATTTTTTTTCTGAAAATTTAGTTTTTATCAACATTACATAATACATATGTTGATGACATTGAGGAGGTTATTGTGCTATGATCTATACAGGCGTGCAGATGACAATTGAATTACATTTAGTCGCATAAAGTTGATGGTCAAATTAATTCAGACATCATAACAAACTTAAATTTAAAAAAATAAAAAATCGTATTTAATAATTTATTTACATTATGAAAGTTACTAGCAGTTTTAGCTAATTAAATTAATAATAATTATATTTTTTTATGCTTGATTGTAGTTATCCTGCAACACAATTGTTTATAATATAAATTTTTGACAGCTGTCATCTGTCATTTTCTAGATCAGCGATTCTCAACTTATGGGTCGCGTTCAATTTTTTAATCACTCGACAAATGACAGCTGTCAGAAATGTATATTATAAACAATTGTGTTGCAGTAGAAATTTGTTGGTTGATGCAGCAAAAAGGTTTAGAATCGCTGGTCTGAAATTATGTAGGTTTGATATGATTCAGGTAATTAAATTAATTGGCCGAAAATCCTATAGTTTTTTTTATGTTTATATAACTGTCTTTTTAATTTTTTGCTTACGTAATAATAATTATTATTATGATTGAAAGTAATAAATATCATTAATAAAATTTTAATAACGGTAAAAGCCAGATTGAAATTGATATAGTCAAAAATATACACGCTATATTAATTAAAGCGTTACGTAAGAAAAATACGAATTTGGAGGTAGTCAACATAGATATACAAACAGTTTATCGAAAAATATAATACTGTACGTAAATTGCATATTTTTCACGTAATTGGAAAAAAGGTCATAAGTGAGTTACTTGATTTCCAACTTTTTGTTTTTTTTTTTGTAAAAAAAATTGTAAACAAAGAATGAGTGACGGGCAAAAATTGAAAAACATGATTTCCTATTTTGCTAAAACAAACAGAAAATGTAAATAAAACTGGACACACGGAGAGATGCACGTAAATAAAAATGAAAACGCACCGTTTCTCTCTGTGTAGTATTTGATTGAGCGTTAACAAAATGTCAACGAGTATCTTCGAGCAGTGTTCGTTTCCAAGGTAAACAAGAAACAAACGCTTCTCGTTCACTTGGAAGAAATTGCTTCAGATTTTTTTTTTTCCAATTCGATTCCGCGTGTAAAGCGAGACCGAGAATCTCGGCATGCAAATAAACACGAATATTAATACATAACATAACATACACCTGTTTCCACCTGCGTTATTATTTTTTTATTATTTTTGTTTGCAAATTAAATAACTTAATGAAGAATTCGCCGGATTGAAATGAAACGTTAGCTTTAATTGGTTTAACAGCCGGATTTTGGAATGCCGTGATTCGAAGCCTTCCGCAGTTAATTAACAACTAACGATTGCCCATTATTAACGAGCAGAAATAATTACAAAGGAATAATGAGAAAAGTTGTGACTATTTTTTCGCTCTCCTTCTCGTTTTATCATGGCTTTCACCCTTATCCCTCCTTTTTACTCTCACTCTATTCATTACGCGAAACATAATGGTTCGCATTTCAAACACGAATTAAAGTTTTACCAACTTTAATAATTGAAAATAATTTGCGGCTAGATAATAAAGAATGCCAACATAATAAATATAAAGTCCGTACAATGCACCATTGTCTTCAATTATTTATTTTATTTTTTTGTTGTTGTTGTAACGGTTGTTTTTTGTTGTTGTTCTTTTGATTAAATATCGGTGCATAATAGTGGAGGAGTTATATTCATATTTATGGCGCGCTCGTAAAAGCCGATGGAAAATATGGCAGATACGAAGGAAACGTTCAACTTAAAAGCTCACCGAAGTTTAGAGACACGTTCCTTACAAATTTCAACGTAAGATTTTTATGCATTTATAGTGCAGATCGTATAAAGGTAACGGCTTTTCTATATGAAAATGTATAAGAACTTTGCATTTAAAAGCATTGAATACACATCTAAAACGTAATTGAATAATATCCAAACAATAACAACATTTTGCATCGAAAATTTACATAATAATAACTATTGGTAATTTATTTTATCTAAGTTGGTAGCTACTTTTATTTATATTATCAATTTTTGACGTTTCAATGACATGCTAATTTTTGACATTCAATGTTATATAGTTATTATAGGTTATAGTTTCGTATCTCACCAAACCATATAAGGAAACAAATCATATTATATTTTTTGAGATTTTGTTGACGTTTTCTAATTGTTTTAATGTTTTATTCAAATATTTTTGACGTTTAACTGAAATTGTATTTTTTGACGTTTGACGGAAGTTTTATTTATTTTTGAACTGAAAAATGGTAATTCTTTAACAAACTGCCTATAAAAACTGCTTACAAAACATTCGTATGTTGGGATTGTGAAATAAAAAATGTGACATCATTTGAATGAATGCACCTTGTCCAGCAAGATCGTATCACTGACAATAACAGGAGTCACTAAGTGTGTCGAGGAAATAAAAACGTCAGCGAAATAAAATGCGAGAAATGCCCTTAAGGTCGATAACAACACGAAGGCAAGCGCGGGGGGGTGGAAAAAGGGAAAAAAATGGAGTGGCCATCTTGTTATCTCTTCAACCATACATATTCCAAATGCAGTAACAAGAGAGCCATCAGCGTTCCTCAAGATTCACTGCTTTCTCTCTTCCTATTTTTTTCTCTTCCTCGTCCTGTCACCCTATAAAATTTTCCTTTCACTTTCGACGCCGTAAATCCAGGACTTCGGCTTTCGGAAAACACGAACATAAAATAAATTATAAGCATTGTGTGTGCATTGTGCCACATGCAAAAATACACCGGAGAAAAAAATAAATAAATAGTAGAAGCAGAAATTACACGGTTTTAAATAAAATAAAACGCGGGTAATATTTAAAACGATCCCATTTAGATTTTAATTACCGATAGAACCTGAAAACTTAATTACGGAATAAATTGCAATTTGCACTAGACTCAGTTTTTTTTTTTAATTTCTCTAAAACAAATTGTATTTAGGATAATAACTTCATTTGTAATCTGATTCGAAGTTTTCGGATTATATTCAAATAATTATATAAATCATATAACATTTAAACATTTAAAATCTGTATATAGGTGCCTACACACTATCTGATATTTGTTGATTAACTAAAATTTTAAAATTGAAAATTTTAATCTAATTGTAATATCAAAGATAATTAAAGTATAGTCTATTATTGAATTGTTTTATTGGCTTCTCGGTATTGAGATTTGCATTCTTATCATTTCAATTTGCTTTTCTTGTAACTATTTACAAATGATCTAATATTCAAATTATAAAGATTTATTTATTAATTAAAACCTGTGTAAAAATAAAAACTAAGTTTCTAAGCTATCTGTAATAGATAGTTTGAATTAGAGTAATTGCAATTAAGAGTTTGTTTGTTTATAGTTTGAAGTCTACTTCTGAGCTAAGTCTAAACTGAATCCAGTTGAAAATCCTTCGAAACGCGTTTATTAAACATTCTATTTACACTTCGTAATTTATTTTTGCGTCCCTCTCTGGGGAAAACTCGAACCTCTCTGGTCGGGGTGACATATCCTGAGTGGATGTTTACTCCTTGCGAATGGTATTTCCAAATCCTTCGTATTTGAATAACGTTTTCGTTCATCTCTGGGGGAACCGTTGGAAACAATGGAAGGAGGCCGGATTTAATTTTGGCGCCACGACCGAAGCAGTATTTATTCAATTCTCAGAAGGTGCAGAAAGGGAGAACTTCTCCTCGAACGTATCCCACAATTAACCTTTCCCCAATTCAATAGAAAACCGCAGTAATTGAAAACGCAATAAAGTATTCGCATGATCCTTAATCCATTAATTTGAGTTATTTTTATTTAGGTTTTAAATTGCATAAGGCGGATATATCCGCCAATCATCATAAATGTTGTAAAATTTTAATTATATAAATATATATGATGTAATAATAAATTAGATGTCGATGTTTAAATTAGATGTCGTTGATTGAAACGAGTTGGTCTTTGGAAATCGGTTGTGAAAATTCATTTTGAGGCAAGAGTTAAAAATCCACTTAATATCAGGAAGTGAAGGAAGGAAGGAAACGGAAGTTCCAACACCTTCGCAAGCAGTTAATTCCCTTTTCAGACTAATTACGTTAATCTTTCTGCGCCGGGGTGACCTGCCCGTAATGAAATTGCGAAACATACAATTGCTGAACTTTCAACCCGCTAATTAACTTCGGAGAGGAATGAAAGGACAGCAGCAGAAATCTTTTGAGGAATGAACGACCTTTTGTCCATGCTTTGTATGCAAGGAGGAAATATTGTGGGCACGAGATGAAGAAGGTGAGATGATGCTTCTTCGCGTTTTTTCTCTCCGCTTTTTCTTACGTCTTCCTTCGTCCCTTTAGGGGGAAGTGTCGTGTAAAAAAAAGGGGTTCCACGAAAGAAATAAGGGCGAGAGATTTCTATGCCAGAGTTTACATTATAAAGCCATTAGACTTGATGCAGAATGTCGTTTTCAAATATGGATCTTCGGGCTATGTCATATTTTTTGGTCGTTGGAACTGTTCATTGTTCATCCCTCGTTCTAAATCTGATATTGAAATACAATTTTTATTATATCCCATATTTCAACTATT
This sequence comes from Nicrophorus investigator, assembly GCA_963457615.1. Lineage (NCBI taxonomy): Eukaryota > Metazoa > Arthropoda > Insecta > Coleoptera > Silphidae > Nicrophorus > Nicrophorus investigator. Next base: position 25,315,493 of record OY735143.1, read on the forward strand.
TTTATTACATAATACGATTTCTATTCTAATTGATACTCGATTTATGACTTTTTTGTATTTTTCTTTATTATTTGTAGAAAAATCAAATTTTTATTTAATTCTATTCAAAAGTAATAAAATAGAAAAGTTCATGAAAAAATTGAAATTTTGTCTTGTCAAGGTTGAAAGTGAAAAATCGTCCTCGTCGTTTTTATGGAAATTGTCTTTCCACCCTTGTTTTACATTATTTTTCACGGTGAACACAAATAGTTCAATCAGGCCCAATCACGTTCCCCATTCGATGTTGATGTTTTTTTTAACCAAGTTCGCGCAATTTGCTGGCCCGAATTTGCCTAACAACTGACCAGAATGAAATGAGAGAAAAAGGAAAAAAAAAAAGGAAATCCGGGTTTGCGTAGAACATGATTTGTCTCTTCGACCAGAAGAAAAGAAATTGCCGAAAGACGTGCGAAGATTACGTAATTCCTCCGGATGCGATACTTTAATTGCGAAGCGAAGAAGTAATAACTTATTAACTTTGAATCCCAGGTGAACGAAGTTAGGAAGAAATAAAAATGATGATGATAATAATAATGAAAACAAAAACTTTCAATCCCAAGGATAATGGGAGATGCGAAGCACATTCGGGTTTCTGCGCAAATCTATAATTAGAATCAGTTATTAACACAAAAAAAAAATGTATAGAAGGGATGAGGGTTGGAAAACAGGAAAATGGATCGGAGCGCCGGAAATTAAGAGCTAAGTGATTTGATCGTTTTCGTTAATTAGCGAGAAGCGTGCATTGCGATGTTTCGAAAAAAAAAAGACTGAAACAACATCAAAGTTAGTAAATTGCATTGAATTTAAAAATATGTGATTGAAATAGTTGTTATTTCGAAATTCGTTCGTTTGTAAAATTAATTCTACGGTTTTCAATAATTGCAAACTGAAATTAGCGATGGATAAAATTGGAATTTATCAATTGGATTTTTGTATTGTTGCAAGGAAATTCTATGCAGTTTATGTGAACGAGATTGTTGGGATTCAAGCTGCAAGAGTGCGATAGTTGGAGGGTGTAAAAATTGGGTTGGGGGTGAGTGTGTTAGGGAGAGAGAGAGAGTATAATCTTGTTAATGGCTTTAGAAGCTAATCAATGAAATGCGCCATCGAATTTGTAGCCTCGTTCCGGATTAATGGACTATTGAAAAAGTGAACAAATTTTTATGATAAGGCCGTTTTAATCTCGTTAAAGCTACGATCCCACCGCTTCCCATTCACTAAATAAGAATCTTTACTAATACTATAAATATGGTTTATATGGATTTAAAAAAATCATTGATTTATTCTTTTTTCTTTGGGAAAAAATATTGTATTCGCATAAATAAGAATTTTCAGCAAAATATTTCAGCGTTATTATTTGAATAACTATACTTTATTTCAAGAATAGAAAAACCATTTTTCTTGGTATTTTATGCTTTAAATATTGTATTTCATTGATAGAAAAATCATTAACTAATTTTTTCATAAAAATATGAATTGAAAAACCGTTATGTCTTCTAGCTATGTTTCATAATATTTCATGTTATTTGGATAATTATAGCAATCCTTTAAATATGTACACTAGAGATAGAAAAACTATTGAAAAATATAGCTAAAATTAATTGATTACTATATTTTTTTTTTTGTGTATTTTATGTTAGTAAGTTAAGAACATTTAGTCGAGGCGAAAGTTAAATATGTGAAGTTGAGAGGTGGTTGAGCGTTCGGAAAAAGTGATGAGTTCAAAAGTGTAATTTGCATTCAGCACAGTTTTTGCCTCGGCCTCTATCACCGACGAAAGTTGTTACGCCCATGTAAATTTCCTAATTTTCTTCGTCGGAACTTATCAGACCCAATACTGATTTAATTTTCATTCCTCGCGCAGAGACCCAAAACGAACGAAATGAACGAGAAAAAAAAACGCGTTTCTGAAAACTTTCTTACTTTGTTTCTTAACAAAATGAAACACGCTGAATACAAATCACAACAGCAATATGTCCAAAGTACAAACTTCAACAATACTTATTTTATGTACAATAATAATTAGCATAACTTTGCTAATATAAAAACATTATTTAAAATTACTATCAATGATGAAACATGTAAATATTTTGTAAATTTCTTATAAATATAAATTGTTTGTATTTTTTGTTAAAATTAAGAAAACTGTAAAAATTAGAATGAACTGCATTGTCTGCATTATCTGTGTCTATGCTATCTGCAAAAGGATATTAATTAACGATACGAGAAGAAGTCTTTGAGGAAGTTCTTAATTAAGCTGCGCTCCGCTTTACGGAATTACTTTCATGTTATTAGAGAGGCACGTTTCGTAACAAAAGAATGTGTGTGTATCGTATTTATTTATTTTTTCACCCTTTATATATCATCCACTAACTAGAACGAAAAATATTATCTTACAAGCGGCCGCAGGAAATAAAATTAATTTCTTAATGAAAATATTATTGTAATAAAGTGAAGCCTGCGGAAAGGAGATATCCTTTTAGAGTGTTCTCTCTCTCTCTGTCTATTTCTATCTGCTTTTCTGGTCTTCTTTTATCTACTCTCCGTTTGGGGGTTCGGGTGGGTAGATTTGTTCTGAAAGAATGTGGAATCTGCTGAAACCACTAGAAGTTGACAAGAAACGGACAACTGAAGTACAATAGTGTGTGCGGCAGTTAATTGGATGGGAAGACGGAAGGGAATTGCGGAAGGAAAAAGTGGATTGGAACAATACGTGACAGTTGATGGAGCAGCCGAGCGCAAACACACTACATTTTTAAAGCCCAAACTTAAAGAAGGCCATGGAAGGAAGAGAAACAAAAGGATGAAACGGTCGCAGTGTCTACTCAAACGAATTAAAAGCATCTTAAACTATTTAAAAACACTAAATGTGACCGTATTTTTTATTTATATGTCGCAGCTGAAACGTAAACATTAATAGTTATTTCGTGAAATTTGCACTTAGTTTGCTTAAATTTATAATGACAGCTGTCGCCTTCTGTCAAAATAATTAAGAGCAATTGGCTGTATGATTATAAACAAATAGTGCGTTGCGTGGCAACAATATTTAAGAATAATATATTTTATTGTACTTGTATTAAATATGTCAGTATATTTAGTTTATTTTGTTTATTTCATAAAATATCCACATACTGAAAGTTAAATTAATAATGGGTCGTGAAATGACAGCTGTCACCTCGTGTCAAAGTAATGAACTATAACGACTATAAATAAATAAATCTTGCGTTGCGTGGCAACAAGATTTAGAAAAACGACTTATTATTGTACTAATTATACAATTTTCTGTAGATATTATAAACTTTAACGATTAAATATAAATATTATTAGGTTTATAAATTGATTTTCCAAACGCAAAAGTTCTTAATCCCGGCGACTGTGATAAATTGTTTAGGGTTTAATTTATTGCTGCGAGGGAAAAGCTTTAAATATTTTGACGGGAAATATGGATTAAAATCAATATATCCGGTTTAATCCCGTCCGGCTTTAGCGGATAGTCCACTTCCCTTTGGGAGCGTGCACGAAGCAGCATTTGAAACAAATAATACGGACGTTATTATTAAGGATAGAAAATGTTTACCGAAGAAAACGAGAAAAAAAAATAACCGTTAATTGTATATATAAAATAAAAAAAAAAATAATAATGAACGGTTCTTCTGATCATTGTATAATATAGCTGAAGAAGTATTGCTGACCTTGAACGTACATTTACATAATATTTTGTTAAGAACTTTGCGGATTAGTCCGAGCGTTCTTCTCGCGAAGAACGGATCGATTCGCGATTGATTCACAAACATTTGGATATTTCAATTAAATTTAAAAAAAATTACGTAAGTTTTATTTTGTTATTATTGTTTTTTTTGTTATTCTCATAATCGTTTTCAATTTTAAAATTAATAAAGGACACGTACGTTTTTATTTTTTGGTACTTAGGAACCGCGCCGCATTACGTAATAAATTCCGTTGCAATTGCGTGTTACGTGATGTAATTACTCTAATGTCCCACCTTCAGTTTAGAATTTTAATTTTCGTGCACTCAGTCAGAGAGAGTAGCAACATACATTTTGGGGCCGGAAAGATGATAATTAATGGGAAATTAGTCGGTAATCATTGCCGCACCGAACGGGGATTTAATGTACATCCAATATATTATTTCGTCGAAAATTAAATTCGGTTAATTTATATTTAAACAATGAGGGGATTTGTTGGATTTTAGTCTATCTCTTCTTTTTTATATATAAATTATATACGTTCGTTCTGTTCCCAGATGATATTGATTTTACAATAATTGTGTTTGATAATATACCGAGGGCCTCTTTAACGACCGCTTTTCATGGCTCCTGAACAATGGAAACGCAAGATAATTTTTTGCAATAAAAACTTGTAACCGCTTCAGTTTCGCGTTTTTTTTTTCATCCAGCTTTAATTAAAATATTCATTATGATTACTAATTTGCAAAATGTAAATTAATTAAATTTCGCACCAATCTAAATGTTGTATCATTAATTGTATCTCATTTAGAAATATTTATATAATTACACTTAGTAGACTTTTCAAACTGTATGGTGCCGTATTTTGGTAACCTTCTATAGAATTTATGTAAAAGCGATGATTGCGACCTTGTAAGGGTAAGGCGGATATATCCGCCACTTGTTCGAAAATTACTAAAATGTATACAAAATAAATTAATAAAAAATATAAGAATAATAGTATAGTTTTTATGTATATAAATTAATTTATTGATATAAAATAAAGCCGCAAATATTGATTTATATTTTTTCCATACTTGCCATAATATTTTCGGTTATGCAAATTTTTCGATATTGAAATTACAAAATTGACCTAAATTCGTTGATTGATAAGCATTGATAAAAAAAAGTGATTAGTTGCTGGAATGGTAGCATATTTCCGAGTTTCACCCCCTATTGTCAAGCTATTTTCAATTCTTATTTCCGACTGTGAAATATACAGAAAAAAAGAGGATAAAGGGGACTAAATATAACCAAAAGAGAGAAAAATCGAGGACTGGAAATCGAATGGTATTGAGGGATGAAAGCTCGAGATTGGTGCGCGGCTTTTGGAATAAATCTGATGGCTGTCAGTGGGTGAAGCACAGAGAGAGAAAAAGAGGATTTATTATTATGGAAATTGCTGGGAATAAAATTAAATTCTGCAAAATATCATCCACTGCGAAAGGGCACAACAAAAGGCAAACACGATGATGATGATAATAATAATAATAATGGAACGCAAATAATTGAAACAAACAAATGAAAAGCAGACAATGCAATAGGAAATTCGAAGCAAGTGTTAATTAAATTATGCGGTATTGGGAATGTTTGATATAAATTTTTTAATATTTTTAATGAATTAAATTGTTGAATTAACTTAACTTTGGATTGTAGTAGCTCTTTCGTTGAAAATTTGCAAATGAAAACTAATTTTATTAACAAAAAACTTATATCTCTTTATATAATTTTTATTAGGCGATATATTAAAAATGGCTCTTTTTTGCATAAAGATTGCCGACCCAATTCTAATATAAACTTGTTAAGTGTAGACAGCTTTAATCATCAGAATTGAGACTTCGTTTCACGTACGAGCAAGATAACGACTTGCAAGATGCAGACTTGCAGCCGACAAACTCTGAAACAATTCCATTATCGTCCTTTTGCAAAGGCAACCCAGTTCCCAAATTCTGCCCTATCATTGAACTAAAGCTTGAACTACTATTTATACAACTCCGGCAATAAATTGCGGATGACCATTGTGTCCTGACACATCCGTCTTTGTTGCGTTTTAAATATCCATTCCAGAACACTTCGGTCTTATTATACAAGTTTTTCACAGGAAATAAATGTAAAGCTTTATAAATGGAAACTCATTTTTCAACTAAACTCTTCTACTTTTATTAGCTTTATTTTCTTGAAATTCTCTCTATATTTCGATACAATAATAAAGTATTTTTAATCATACACTGATAACATGATCAAACGATCAAAGATTTGGTTTACAAATTGAAAGTAAGTGGAGATAATTGCAATATGATGAGAATCGAAGGGTTTTGTATCATTAAACCGAAAACGTGACGCTCCTCGTGCTTCTCCGTCTGAACCGCTGGGGATTAATTAATTAACATGTTGTGAACATTCCATAATATGCCGTGCGTTTGTATGTATGTGCAGGAGGTTATGCACATCTATTGTTCCTCCGATGTGCCGCCATTCACGCACAATTAATTCAGATTTATTATTTACAAATCGAAAATCCATACCACTCACTGCTATTACTTCAAAAGGATCGCCCTCATTATTAATAATACAAATCAATTCCCCATTTATAAAAAAGAAACAATGATGCATTCATTTCATGCACAAATAATCGCATTACAGCAATTCCTAATTTATAATACCCGGCGCATCCACCAGTTTTATATAGAAAATTAACATTTGTGGATTTATTATAACATTTTTAACATTTATACAAATATAATTATCTTTAAATAATATTTTGAATACCAAATAATCTAAATATAATGAAAAATATATTTTTATGACAAATTTTTTTTTTTTTAATAAAATTTTATCAAAAATTGTATTTTGATTTCAATAATTGCAGTAATAAATCTCGAACGTTATGCAATCGATATAGGAAATGTATAGTTTGTTTTTGAAGCTAAGTCCTGACTCGGTTTCATCACTTCTCGGTAGTAAGCACAACCGCACTTTATTGCAGCCATAAAAAGAAAGTTAGAAAAGATTGGTTAAAGTCTAGACCGTCTGCATTCATCATTGTTGATTGTCTGCATTTTAAGTTTATTAATACATACATTTTAGGCTTAATATACAAAAAAAAACTGTAGCAGCTAATTTTAATATCAATATAATTTTATTTAATTATTTTTTCTGAATATATTGAAAATTTAAAAAAAATTTCAACTTTTTTGTAACACGAAATCGTTAAAAGTTATAATTCTTAAAATAGATTTCAATTAAAGGTTATACATTTGGCTTTTAGAATATTTACAATTATAATTGTTGTTTGAGGAATATGAAGAAACATGAAGGAATAATTATAGAACAAATCTGAAAATACGTTCCTATGAAAGTTTTATTCTTGTATTCACACTTAATTTTTGGAATATTAAAAAATATTTTTTCAGCTTGTATCATAAAATTGGTAAAGGTTATAAATTTGAAAATACTCTCAATATATTTGGCTTTAATAATGTTATTCAGGCTTCTAAATGATAAGTAATAATATTATGAAAAATGTGAATATAAATAAAAAATATATTTTTACTTCAATTGAAAACTTTAATAGTTTCAAATACATTATTTTGTATACTTTAATAGTGTATTATATAATATTTAGTAAACGCTACAAATTAGCTTTGATATACATATGATTCATGAACTGAAATGTATATTGTAGACATATGATGTTACATCTTTTTATTTGCTTTTCTTAGACGGTTTTTTTTTCCTGAGAGGGTTTGAATTAGGTTTTGGGGGCGTAAGAAGAAATGTTGCGTAAGTGGACAATTACATACTATATGGTGACGCAACAACTGAGACGGTCTCGAGCTCGTCGTTGCGGATGAATCCCATTTCGTTGATGATGTAGTTGGAACGAATGGGGATGGTATGCATAAAAAATAGTCACTTATACCAAATTCTCTTGCGAAAGAAAAAAAAAGATACAGCAAAGAAACAACAACGCACGTTGCATAATGTATGTACCGGTTTTCGGTGAGGGCGGTATGAAGTTATTAATAGTATATGAAAAGGATGAAACGGCTTTGTTGTCGAGGGTTGCACAATGGGGCTGCATAATGTGCATCCAATAACTGTAAAGTCAATGGTGAGAAATGGATTTCGCAATAAAATGAATGCGGGCAATCTGTAAAATGGGACGTGTGGAGGAGGGAAAATGGAGCGAATCCACAACTCGAAAGTCCTCCTCCGAAACAACTGTAACTGCGAAGCGCAAACGGTTTTGAAGGAATATGTCTGCAGCTATAACAGTTTAACCCAGTACATTGGTTCGGAAGTCATCCCAGCTAATGTCTCCATTCGGCATCATCATAATCGTATGAGAGAGCCCCCAAAATAAAAAAAACAATCCTTCTTTCGTCTTTTTGCTGGCGGTAACAGGAGGCGAAATATCATCAATTCCAAAAAGCGCGAACAATACCACCAGGACAAATAAAAAGCGGGGTTGACAATGCCCATTGTTCGCGCCCCACACCCTTTCTTATATCGCTTGTGGGCGTTTAATTTTTCAAATAAAATCCGCAGATTAGATCCCAACCCTCCATTGTTTGGCAACGGCTTCAATCTTCCCGATTACCATTTTCCCTCCAATCCCACCCCAATGAACCGAAGCCAAAAAGAAGTCCTCCTCCTCTCGCTGATTTATTGCGCGCAATATGCCATGCAACAAGTTTACGTAATTAAAACCATCGAAGCCCGTGTCAGGGACTCCAAACATTAATGCCCAAATTCCATAACTCATAATACATCTGCTATTGATCTTCCCAGTCCCAGAATTTATAGAGCGCAGCGTTTAATACATTCGCATAACTTGCACAACGCATCAAATGCACGCACACATTCCATGCATCAATCAAAATCCTGTATAACCAATTCGAAAAAGCAACCAAATTCGAATTTTGGGTGTTGATGGATAATTGTATCAAACACATATGAATACGGCAATATATCTGCAATAACGATGCATCCGATAACAATAGGAAATCATTTTAGATTACAATGTTCGCAATGCAATTTAATTAGGCGCCGCTTTGTCGATATTACATACAAATATGATGCGATTACATATTGCGATCCCGTATAATTTCGCTGTTGGATTCAACAAGCGAAAGCGAACAGTTTTGGGAGGAAATTACTGCGCGTCGGTCTTTTATTACTTCTGATATACAAGCAGGTGTCTTCGTTGTAACTCTGAACTTTACTTTGAACCTTAAACTTCACTGCCTCCCGTAAAACATAATTACTAATCGCAAGTTCATCTGCCTTCTTGGAATTGGTCGTTAAACATTCGTAAAATTAGTAATTAACACAAATATATTATTGACATGCTTCTTTCATAATTAATATTTTAATTACAATTTCTTAATTACTTCAGTCATATAAAAAGTACTATAACCATACCATCAGATATGTTAACATCAATTACTTTATTAAATAAATTACAATTAAATTATTTAAATATAATTTTAAATTATTTTTTTGTTCAATTTTCAATTAATTTTATTGTCTTAATAATTTAGTTTCCTAAGATATTTGCTATGTATTATTGGGTCTAGAGAGGTCTAACCACAACTATCCCCAACATTATGTAACTAGTTAACAGCGATTAGTGGTATCATTATTCTGTCTACCCTCAATATTAACTTTGGGAGTTTACTAGTAAATAATTTTACTTAAAGCATATTTTGTAAATCAATATATTATATTTAAACTAATTCGCATTTATACAATATTTAAAATTGAGTCGCGAAATGACAACTGTCATGTCATTTAAAATTACAGCTGTCACCTTATGTCAAAATAAGAAATAAGTGAAATACTTATAAATAAGTAAAATGATAGGTATGAAATACAGCTGTCATCTTACATAAAAGTGAGAAACGGGTGAAATACTCATAAATCATAAAAATGACAGTTGTAACCTTCGTCAAAGTGAGAAACTAAAAAAAAAATAAAAAATGACAAATATAATACCTTATAATATAATACCTTACGTCGTAGGGAGAAACTAACGACATACTCATAAACCAGTAAAATTACAGCTGTCACCTTATGTCAAAGTGAGAAACAAGTGCAATACTTATAAATAAGTAAAATGATAGCTGTTAAATACTTATGAATAGTTAAAATGACAGCTATCACGTCAAAGTGAGTAACTAGTGAAATACTCATCAAATAGTAAAATGATAGCTGTCACCTTTCGTTAAAGTGAGAAACTAGTGAAATTCTTATAAATCAGCAAAAATACAGCTGCCACTTTACATCAAAGTGAGAAACGGGTGAAATACTCATAAATCATAAAAATGACAGTTGTAACCTTCGTCAAAGTGAGAATCTAAAAAATCACCTTACGTCGTAGGGAGAAACTAACGACATACTCATAAACCAGTAAAATTACAGCTGTCACCTTATGTCAAAGTGTGAAACAAGAACAATACTTATAAATAAGTAAAATGACATGTGTGAAATATTTATGAATATGTAAAATGGCAGCTGTCACGTCAAAGTGACAAACTAGTAAAATACTCATTAAATAGTAAAATGATGATTGGTACATTTCGTTAAAGTGAGAAACTAGCGAAATTATTATAAATCACTAAAAATACAACTGTCACCTTACTCGTAAATACTCATAAATCACAGAAATGACAGTTGTCATTTTCATCAAAGTGGAAACTAACGAAACTAAAAAATGACAGCTATCACCTAGAAAAATTATAAACTGTCATGTTGCGTCAAGGTGAAATATAATAATTTTCTTTCAATTAATATTTTTATACAAAAAAAAATTTGATGTAATTAACATATTACTCCATAATTATAATATAATCCTCATTATGCAAATTTGAATCACATAATGCATCGTTTATTCAAACTAATCGAAATGCGATTATTTCTCTGTATATACACACACGTACATTCACAAAATCAATTATGTTCATTAAATCCGCTTCAACATTTTTCTAATTAATCCGCAATGCAAACTTATGCAATGGCCTTACCTCGCTCTGCATACCCTAATTTGCTCAATACGTGTCAGTGTTTAACAATAGCCGGCATTCACAAAACGTGACGGACGTGTAAGCTTACCGAATTACTATTGATATATTGGATTACATTTCCTGTTTCTGACCACCACCATTACTACACTAACAACAGAAAGTAATTATTTCAACTGCAGAAAAAAATCTATTCCTTATACTATGAAATTTTTTCAAAAATTATTTATATTTTATTTCACATTAGTAAGAAATAAATATTAAAATATTTTTTTACAATTCAAAAAATTAAATTACGTAAATTGTCGTAGTCTGAGATTTGAGATTTTGTTTGAGGTTGAAAGTTTTTTTTTTGAGATTGTAGCAACAGGATGATCCTTCTCGTGGTTGTTTAGTTTTTGCGAGCAAACACCTTCTGAAATACGATGCGCGGACAAATAAAAGCTTAAAGTTAATGTAATCAGCAACGAAACTGATTATGGAAATAGGTTTAGCCCGAGGAGGAGGATAGGACGGCCCGAAAATAAACCAAAAAATAAATTCAGAAACGCGCGACGAGTAATTGCGTTAACACCGAACGCAAACGCCATCCCCCTTGATTACGTAATCGCGCGTGATAACAATGCGGTGGATTTGAAAGTAATCCGACTTTGCGGCCCCGAATTGAATATGATCTGGATATAAAAAAGGGGATGCTTTATGATGTTATAGTGTTGCAGTCAAGGATGGAGGCATAATAATAAAAGGACGTTCGCAAGGATTGGTTTAAAGGAAACAAAGTTGAAAAAAAAGAAATATATATATAGAGATGTGTGTAGTAAACTATGATCTAGACCCGATGTGTAAATATCGCTGAGGGTGGAATAAAAAAAATATAGATGAAGAAGCGACAAAACGCTCAACCCCTTTTGTTTTTTCGTTGTTGTTGTTGATGCTCCTTTTTATATTTTTTCTTACCCTCTCTTTCTACGTATTCCTTTCTTTCTCTGTATTTCCTGCCCCGGCCTGTTTATTGGATCTTTTTATGAGCCCTTCGTGAAGGAGATACGTAATAGGGATCTCCTCCGCTCATCCCACGTATTTTTTTTCTTGTTGTATTTTCCTTGCTCTTTCGCAACGTATAAAAATTTCATTTGATTATGCTTTTGTTGCAGGATAAAATAAATATTCCACCTGCAGGATGCCGGACGCCGTTTGGGTTTTCCTGCTGGCCCTATGGCCATTCACCTCTGGTAAGTTTGCTTTACTTTTCCACGTCCCACTTCGCAACATATTTACATAGGATTATGGGCTGCGAAACAAAGGAGGCAAAAATGCAAAAATTTCTGCTTTAATATTACTACTAACTCCGCATATATTCTGCAATACACAAAGGGCCATAATTATCATTACCTGCGTTTTTTTATCTTCTTTCTTTTTATTACGACCGGATTATTACCGCCTACGTATTCATCCATTAGATTGAAAATGTTGTTACATTTTATTTTAATTCTTTGTAAACACGAGACTCACAATAATTATATACATTTTTTGTTGTTACAAATTCTACTTAAATAAAAATACACTGTGACATCTCATAAGCAGATTTTTTTTTTAAATTAGTTTTATTAAATAAATATGAAAGAACGAAATATTGTAAGATAAATATTTTGTTCGTTTTTATTTGATTTGTTGTGAAACTGGGGATAATCCGTAAACAAAATTGGCAATTATATGTATGAAATATGCATCGATAAGTTTGATAACAACATGCAGATCATTATTTTCTCTTTGTGGCCTTTCGCTTGTTTTATTAAAGCCTTTTTGCAATTATTCGTTCGATATGATCATTAAAAACACCAATGTGAATTGAACCAATTTATTAGTTATTACGTCGAAAAACCAAAGTCCACTCCATGTCGAATACATTAAAAAGCAAACAGTAATTTTTTTTAATAAATCAAACATAATTTTTCAGTTTTTACTGATTTTACTTTACATCAATCCAGTATATTTTCTTGTTTTCTTAGTTTGCTTCAATTTTATTAAAATTATAACATTTTTTTAATTGATTTCTTCTAAACCGTTAATCTTTTCATTATTTCATAAAGTTATGATATATTTTTGAAGACGATTTTTTCTATAAATTTTAAGTACAATTGTAAATTTATTTAATTATGCAAAAAAAAATGTATTCTTTAATTACAAAATTGGTTATATAATGATGATTATGCAAATTTGTTTTTTTATTTATAATTTATGTTTTGTGAATATTTGAATATTTTTTCAAACCCGCTTCATTTTTTGATCGTTATTAATTTTTTTAAATTATTTTTTTGGCATCTAGTTTGATTTAAACTGGCGTAATTAGCATACAAATATTTTTTTTTTCGGGGATGGAAACACCCCGGAGCATAAATTAAAATATAAATCTGGCTCATATTTCCTGCATTGATTAATCTTTTTGTGCGTCCCGTTTGATTTGTGGATGCGCCCCAATTTTGATTTGTCCACTATATGAGGGCAGTTTGAAAAGTTTTGAAAAACTGAAAGAGAAAATACAAATTTCAATTTCCAAATTTTTCAAACTGTTTTCTATGGTTTTTTTGCATTTATTTTCGCGGTTTTCACGATGATGACAATATGGGCCGCAAGGATGTTGGTAGTAGTAGTCCATGATACTGATTAAACCGATCTGCACAAGGAATTGTAGAGCTTTCGGGGGGTTGAAAGGGGATTCGTCTGTGGGGGAATCCCCTAAAATGTGCTGACCTCGAGCATTCAACTTAATGGATTAGAGTCAAAGGTATATATGCCGGATCAAGTACATCGGTTACTCCTCGGTATTGTGCTTTCTAAACAATTAGATATCTCGAAGGGCTTTACCTGCCTAAGATATTGTTTCAGCCCTGTTTAATTAAGCCTAATGGCAAAAGCTATTACTATGCATAAACATTACGAATCTATTGATTATCCTTGCAAGAGTAAGATTTACTCTAAGAAAATCTAAAATTGGATTTATAATAACTTTATTATAAAAAAAATACCTCGATTGCGTATAAAAAAAGTTAAATAATAAAATATTATATTATCCGTAATTGAATTTGCCGCCATTCTACATATATAGTAATTCTTAGGGGATGAAAGGTAAACAGACGAAAATATACAGCGGCAGTCAATAAAAAGGTCGTTTTGTATGCGGTCAAGACTGAATAACAGGGTGCAATAAAAAAATCAAGTTCCGGGAAAGTTACGAGGGTGGCGACGGCGGTCGGAAAGGAACGGAAGGAGTTGAATAAAAAAAGGGGGGATGGTTTAGGGCTATTTATGGATTTCGTGCGGTCGCCTTGCAGCGGGATGGTTTATTAAAAGCGGAAGATTGAAAAGTTTTCTTCGAAATGAGTTTCGCGAAGCGTAACGCTATGAAATTTAAAAATGAAATAAGATAAGAAAAAGCGCATTAAGGATTTATAATAGTGAGATTCGGGTTTGGGTGAAACATTGATTTCCCTTCAGAGGGCATCGCTTCATCTCATTGTTTCCAAAGGATATTCATTGGCGTCGATATCTTAATACACACACTGCATTGCACTCGAATCTCCGGTCTACACAATTTATTCAAAGTTTGTTAAGTCAAAGAAAAGTTTTGCTTTCAGGCATTATCGCTTCGTTATTAAAATATATATAAAATAATTCATCAACAAATTAAATTAAAAAAATATATTAAATTATTGTGGGTTTATCAGATTAATCTGCACGAATCTTTATTTAAAATAATATTAAAAAAGCACACAAAAAAAGTTTTATTTGGAAAAATTACTGAAGTCCAGGTGTACGATCCTTTATTTATTTATATTTTTTTTTTTAAATTGGCCACTTGCGATCAGCCATGTAAATAATAAAACGAGTCAAATTGCTGCCAGTGAGTAATGACGTCGGTAATAGGCTGCACATCATGTGCAACCCTATTACATATTACTAACATCTATCAGGAGTCCCGGCTAATATCCGTATCTGTTGGTAACAATGATTGTTAATTTATAACGCTATAATTGCATTCGTGCGGTTGGCAGGACATTATTCGAAATGCCATTAAGACTACTAATGTTTCACATCGCATGGTAATCACCTTAAATACCGTTCACGTAACCCACGATTATTTACTTTTTCGATAACGCCATCTATATATTTCCGTTTGCATTTCACTACATTTTTTGACGCAACTTTAAAATATTTTGATCTAACTTGAAAATAAATAAATAATTTCCGAGCGAAATTGTCAATCTTTTAATATATTTCTGTTATGCGTTATTTAACACCTCATTCAATAAGTTCGTAGGATGATACTTCCTGAAAATTATATGGATTTGTCGATACATATGATTTTTAGGAAGTACTAACCTTCAGACGACGGATGTCAAAATTTCATGACAATCTGACGTTTAGTTTCAGGCGTCGACTGAAGGTTGGTACTACCTAAAAATCATATGTATCTACAAATCCATATGATTTTCAATCTGTATGTCATCCTACGAACTTATTGAGTGAGGTTTTAATGCATGAAACCAGCATGATGTTATGCGTTTCTTTCACGTGTATGTATTTTTTGTTGTTGTAATTGCGCCATGCATACGCTTCCATTAATTTATTTAAGCGCACCATAAATATTTACCTTTCAATTCGTCGATGGTATTTTAAACTTTTGGCAGGATGCAGTTTCGCCGATATTTCCGTTACACGCAATATAATAACTCCCAGTTGTCTGCAAATAACCAAAATATCCTGTTTGATGTATTCCCCATGTTTACAAATCAAATATTAATTAATTTTAATTGTACCACTCTCTCCGTCATTTAAAATACCTTTGTTTGTCCATTGGCTTATTAGTTGCTGCATTTATGGGAATTGCTTTATATTTGTACAATAGAATTTCCCATTATTAGTAAATTGAATCATCACATCTCATTCATAGATTTTTTTTCTATATTTTAATATTTTTAATTATTAAATTTTATTTATATATTTCTGGCTATAAAAACAATTTTCATTAAATGATGATAATTAATTAATTTATATAAGAAACATGATTTTAGTACTATGAAGTATTTTTTTCAATATTTTCATGTAAAACTTTCAGAAGTAATATTATTTTCTCACCTGGACATGATTAAAATACACATATTATATTAGCAAGTGCGTCCCTTTTCATAACTTCTGCCCCACTTTGAATTGCTTTTGCGAAGTGGAGAGTTTTGCAATTGTGGTTGTTTAATTGCTCTTCGTGGCACCCCGCAATGTGCACTCTGGTGTTTCTACTGGACAGATTTTAACTTTATTTTCGTTAAGCCCATTTCGTGGTTTCAACTGAAGATTTTTACTTATTTTTCAGTTATTATTTAATTTTTAGTGTTAATTATTCCATTTAATTAAACTTATAATGATGTATTTTTAAATTCCTGAAAATTGGTGTTTTTTAAGGTAAATTAAAGAGATTACTTATTTTTGTGTATTTTCCCATTTATTATTTTTTGTGATCAATTTTGAATATTTATAATAAAACATAAATAAACCAATTACGAATATAAAAGTGTAAGAGAAAAATTGGTAAATCTAGAAAATTTATTTTCTGATAAAAAGATTTATCTCGGATAAAATTATTATTTAGTAGAAATGAAAGATTTACAGCTGTATTTTGTTTGAAAATTGTTGTGTATGTTAATTAATTGTAGGAAAATAAATTGGAATATGAAAGGAAATTAAAAATCAAGAGATTATAATTCTTTGAGGGAGGTTTCTTTACTAATTTGTTAAGAAAGCTTAAAAAAGTAATGGCTGTGAAAATTTTTGTAGAGCTTTCAGTTCTAATTTTGTAAGGCCTCTCGGGAACTTGGGTTTTATACGGATGGTGACAAGTTAATGAGGATTAAAGGAGATTTAACTTAAGTTAAAGCCTGAAAATTCGAGCTGAAGATTTTCCGGCTCCGCTCGGAATGTTTACAAATTTAATATTAAATTGTATGTATTATTCATACAGCGAAAGATTGTTACCAAAACTGAAAAACTGAAGAAAACGTTACAATCAGTGGAGTATTATTATTATCATCATCATCTAGGGTGGGTTTAAAGGAGAACAATGTTGCACGGTCTGGATGGTTACGAGATTAGTCAAGAAAGGGGTCGGACAGCTGCCCGAATCCTGTCTCCAAGACAGATTACGAGTTACTGAAAGCAACGCCCCGGCATTAGCTTCCTATCACGCGACCCGGAAACTTATTTCTCACAAAAGTCCCACCTCATCGCGTCCTCTGACCGTGAGCAATCTTCTCTTCTCCTTTTTATTTCCTTCAAGTCCTGATCCTGTTTTACCTTCCTCGTTCAATAACACGGATGCAAAGGATCATCACGTCCTCGTTCACATAATAAATACATTGAAATGATTGCAAGTTTTCAACTCGACGCCGAATTCCACTGAAAGCGTTTCCCTCTCATCACAACTGAAATTGAAATGTTTGCACAACTTCGTTTCCAAAGACTGAACCGAACCGCAAACGCACTTTACCGAACACCTATTACTCTCCCCTTCTTCTGAACTTGATTCAACCGAAAACAAATTATTAATTCCCAAACTGAATTTTATTTGCAATTTATAATGGATTTTCAAATTGCCTTCACCCACCTTTATTGAAATCTTCAGCCCACACAATCTCACTCTCTAAGCAGATTCTAACTACAAGTTACTTGACAAGTAAATTGACAAGTACATCTTACAATACAATACAATTCCAATTATCAAAGCAAATTAACAATTACTCATCGAATAGAAAAAAAAATCTAATATTTAAAGACTTAAAGTGTAAATAAAATTATTATGTCCATCATTTACATTATTACTAGTAAATATACAAATAATTTGGTAAATTTCTATAAAATGGTTTTCAGAAAGATAATCTGTGAATTTTTGAGATGAGAATTAAAATTTTATTAAAATTGACCAGAAAATATTAATTATTTTATTTTGTACAACTTTAGTATTTATCATATCCTTACTTACATAATTAAATATTAAGATTAACTAAATTTACATTCTCTAACGATATATGCGTGTAAGAAAAGCAAACTTCTATGAAATGGTTTTATGTAATATTAATGGTTACGACGTTTTAGCGCAAGATTTGCATTATTAAAAAGCAACAAGAAACCGCGTAGTCTCCAAGATATCTTTCATCCATCTCCACAATGGATGGAAACTTGGAGGCGAAGTATAACAACATTGTACATTATGTGTACCGGAAAACTCATTGAAACGCCGTCGCTTTAACCCTTCAACCTGAACAACGACAACAAAAGAAGAAAAAAAAATAATGAAATATTTTTTAACATGTAAATATTTTATATTTTCAATACGCATTCAATTTTACAATTAATTTAAATTGTTCGACATCGACATAACATGTTCATTTTTTTATTGTTCATTATTAATAATAACATTTTTCGCGTCAAGCTTCAAATCCAATAATTTGGTGGAAAAAATTCTCTATTTTTTTTTCAATTTAATTTCGATGAAAAAATTCATTAAATTATTTATTTTATATATTTATCGTATCATGAAAAGTACAATACATCATGAAAGCAATGCATTTACAATTTTTAATTTAAGTTTAATTTAATGGTAGGAAAAAGCAAGAATCAACATATAATTTCATCAAGTTTTTATCAAAAATATAATTTAATATTTAAATACTGAAATTATATTTATGTTTCCTGAAAACTTTGTTGATAAGCGTGTTGAAGATTATTGCTGTAACAAAATGAGATCAGAAGGTTGAAATGTTTAAATTAGTAGAGGCATTTGCAAGTTTTCAGGCGGAATGCAAATATGTAAGTGAATACTGGATGGAAAATTGTTTAAGTAACGAATGCAAATGGAATATTTAGCACGTAGAGAGTTTTGGGTAGTTGTCGGTCGGAGCCAGTTGTTTAATATTAAAGGAAACAACTCAAAAGAATTAATTAATTCCTCCAAAAACTGGAATGGTAGAGAATTAATAATTTTGAATAAGAAAATATAATGTTTCAGATTTTTTTCATAACTAAATATTAAAAGTGCTTTATAGCTTTAATAAAATATAATTAACTTAAAACCGAATCAATTTGTATGAAAATTGTTTGAAGTTTGTAAAAAAAAATATGAAAAATACAATATTATTAATTGTAAGTAATTTGCATAACGATAATTGCAGTCTAATTAAAGGTTTGCAAAGTCTGGTGCACTTTAAATGGAAATAATCGCGAATATTTAAATAGGCAATATTTTAATTAAATGTAACGTCCATATTGAATTAATAATCAGCCGCTGATTGCGAAAGCGGCGCCAACTGAAAATACGGCTTTTAATTTGGCTCTAATTGAAACTAGGTGGAATAATTTGAACGGATTAGTATAGTTCAGGTGTCACGTGTTGGCCGGATGTGCGAAAAAGGCCGTAACCGATTTGCATGCAATATTTATTTGATTTTTTTTTTTTTAAATTTTTGTTTCCGGTCAGAGGCGGACGTTATTTCATTATTACTTTTTACCTGTTCTCTACTAATTAAGGTCGTTACGGGCTCTATCGTTCATTTTGTTCCGTTTGTCGGAGCCAGTTAAACTTCGGACGAAATATACGATATTTCTAACTGGATTAAAACGGAATGTGAATTTATTTCTCAATGAGGCGACATAACTGACTGAAATATACGTACGTCGATATGTACACTTCAATTTAAATTGAATTGTAGTTGTCATAAAACATTAGATTAAAACGAAACACTTTTTTTTAATCCAATAAACTAGTATTAAATTCAGTAAATAAATGCAAATAATTGTAACAAAAAAATATGAATAATAAATTTTAAATACCAAAAAAATTTATATTTCCGTTATAGTTCAACACTCAAATTCTTTTTATAAACGAATTACAAATATTTCTTGAAAATTAATGTAAAATAATTATAAAGAATTTTGTAAACTAAATAAAACTTTAAATATATTTTATTTTAATTATTTAAAAATATTAAATTTGTTTCCTTCGAATTGTATAGAATTTTGTAAAATATAATTTGGTTTTAAAAGAAAATTTTATATATTTTTTTTTTGGAAATGAATTATGTGATTTTCAGAGTGCTGAAAATATTTTATGAGTTTCATTTGGGCGTCACTTACGCTTGTAAAATTTTTAATTAATTCAGTTCATAAATATATATGTGCAGCGCTTGAAATCGAAATATTCGTGTGGTGCAATGGAAAAGTCCATTACGACCGCTTTCCCATTCAGGAATCGATTAAGTTAACGGAAAGTTTCATCCCTTTTCGCTCGTCGCAAGCACCCCTCGACGCCGACCTATCATTCCGTGTACGCTCCTTTTTATACCTTCAGGACGAACTTTTGGAGCGCACTTTTATAATACGTACTACATAGTATTTAGCGAGAGACTTTTCATCCATCCCCATCTCGCTCCAAATCGGATTTGCTTAATCTTAAACTGCATTACAGGCGATTGCTTTGTGAAATCATAAATTCCCGCAGTTCCCGATTTTCGGAATTTCGGGAATAACTTTCACGTGATAGAACAGTAGCAGCAAGGATAAAGGGAAATGAATTAGCTAGAATCCTTGCAAAATTGCCGAAATTCTGTTGATATTCTGCGTGGTTGTGGTACCGTGAATACTCCTTTGGCGATGATTTATTACCCAATGATTAATTAGGCTGAGAGAAGGATCCTACACTCCCTCTTCCTTCTACAGTATTTAAACATTTCTCTGTACAATATATCACTAAAGTATTTTATAATTACTTATTTAATAATGTTAATTACTAGGCCATTAAAAAAAAGTTGATATCTGTCAAAATTATTAATTTGACATCTGTCAATCTGTGAAAATTATTAATTTGACATCTGTCAAATTTGTTAACTATATAATTTTGACAGATTGACAAATGTATGAATTACTATTTAATATCATGCAGCATTGTTTGAAAAAATGTCTGAATATAAATATTCATATACACAACTGTTTCAATTATATTTAATTAAAATTAAGACAATAATCTCTGTTAACTAATTTACTTAATATTCAATTAACGTTAAATTATAATTAAACAAAGATTTAATTAAGTTCGTTACGAGATACAAACATGTTGTAATTAATTACTCGGGTTAATTTGTGATGCTTGTGATTTCAAGGTGTATTTTTTTTTTGGATATATCAAACCTGATTAATGATTTAGATGTTATAGTGGATATAATTTAGATTGAGAAGCAATACATAAATCCTAGGATTGCAAAACTGAAATATTGCGAATTCGAAAAACACGCACAAAGAAAAAACTAATAATCGCATTCGGATTTACCGCGTCCAAAATAACGGATTTAGTATGCAAATTATTGCGGTCCCATCCAAATTGATACAAATAGTGTATTTGTATATAGTGGTTGACACTAAGTGCGTTCCCGGCATTGAAGCGTTCGAAATTAAGAGGGGGTGGACTGGAGCTGAGCCAAAGTTGTACACAGTTTCCGAGGTTAGTTCGTATCCTCCTCCACCTCCTCCTCCTCCCCTCGTACATGCAACCAACCAACCGTGCTCCCCCATCCCCCCGCGGAATCGATTCTCTTGCCACCCCACACTCTCTCGACCCCTTTTCCGGCTTTCCGTGCGCTCTAATTTACCGTGGAAAGAAATAAAACGGGACTACCCCTCTGCAAAAGATTTATACCAGTCTTAAATTAGCACCGGAGCTGTCTAATTGGCTTTGGGTGCAAAAATATATATTACTGAAAAAGACCAAAAAAAATATGAAAAAAGAAATGGAAAACAACGTGACTCGTGCGTGAGGAATTATTAATGGGTTGATCATGAAGCAAAAAAACAAGAGGGTGTCCGGATCATCGCTCATCGTCCGCGAGAATAGACTTTCCTCATGCAGTTTTATCATGATTAAATCCGGAGTGGAATTTTAAATATTCAAACTTCATGAAGTTCATCACATTTATTTGAATAAAACTTTTTAATCGCAGTAATTGAAATGTATTTACGGATTTCAGGTTTCATAAAAAAAAAAAAGTTTTTATCACTCTAATTGAAATGCATTTACGTTTTATGATTTTGGCAGTGGCAAAGCAAGAACTGGATGAAATTTTTTGATTGAAATTGTGGGCGCCAGGAAATTTTTAAATTTATTATTTGTTGCTATAATTTTCAAGTATCGATAATTAATAGTCCTTGGCTTATATGCACACGTGGGTCCACATCCACTAAACGAAATTTTATTGGAAAACTCACTAAAGTATAAATTTAAGGACCCTATCTGATTTTGCACAAACAATGTTAATAGTCTATTTAATTTAGTCTGTGGGCCCCAGGTTAAGTTATATTGTGAAAACTCAGGCAAATTTAAATTTGAATTTGTGTAAGTTATCAAATATCGATATTTAAAAACAACTTGTCCTTTGTATATTACCTTAACTTGCGGGCCCTCACCCTCAATGTATACGCCACTAGTTTTTGAAACGAGTTGTGAAGATTAGGATTACGACAATAAGGAGTGGATATTGTATAGACTTCTAATCTATTTATTTCAAATTTAAAATTATGGGCCCTATTTGATTTTGTGTTAGTTATCAAATATCGATATTTAAAAACAACTTGTCCTTTGTATATTACCTTAACTTGTGGGCCCTCACCCTCAATGTATACGCCACTAGTTTTTAAACGAGTTGTGAAGATTAGGATTAGGACAATAAGGAGTGGATATTGTATAGACTTCTAATCTATTTATTTCAATATGTGGACCCAAGATAAAATTTTATTTGGAAAACTTACTAAAATGTAAATTTAAGAACCCTATCTGATTTTGCACTAACAATGTTAATAGTCTATTTAATTTAGTCTGTGGGCCCCAGGTAAAATTATATTGTGAAGACTCAGGCAAATTTAAATTTGAATTTGTGTAAGTTATCAAGTATTACCTTAACTTGTGGGCCCTCACCCTCAATGTATAAGCCACTAGTTTTTGAAACGAGTTGTGAAGATTAGGATTAGGACAATAAGGAGTGGATATTGTATAGACTTCTAATCTATTTATTTCAATATGTGGGCCCCAGGTAAAATTTTATTGGGTAGACTTAAGCAAATTTAAAATTATGGGCCTTATTTGATTTTGTGTTAATTATCAAATATCGATATTTAAAAACAACTAGTTATATATATTATATATATTACCTTGGCTTGTGGGCCCTCACCCCGAATGGATGAGATGAGGATGTGTTTTTGATATGGGTAGATTCTGGTATTTTATGGTGAATGCGATGTGCTTTAATGCATCGTTGCATTGCCTGCAGATATAATAGACGTTTACGTCGTCGGAACAGTTGGCATCGAAACCTCCCCCGCATATAATGGTTGAATTATTGATATTGCATTGGACTTTTATGCTATCGCCAATTTGCACGTGTGACATATCGACGGATTCCTGCTTATTGTGCTTGAAATTTTGCAAATGCATTCAATATTATATATATATAGTCATGTACATATTATGTTCAGAGCAGAACTTGAAGACTCACAAATGCCCATTGCTGCTGCTGCATGTACGAACTTAAATTACGACTAATTAATATTCCATTCCACTTACCGTTCCAGCCATACAAACAGATTGTGGCAAACACTGATTTAACTTGTAATGCCGAGTAAGTTCATAACTGTATTTCCAATACACTCTGCGCATGAATAGACTACACTTGCTCATATTACATTAATCCAACAAATCCACTATTTTAAACACAATATTCAATTAATACACATTGTATTTAACTAATTTAGAACAAACTTTTATAATATAACATCATAATTAATTATTTCACACTATTTTGTCTATTTTTTTATACAATTATATTAAATTATGTTTTAAAATTAACATTAACAAAAATAAAATTTAAATTACATTTAATCCAATTTCAAGAATTTAAAAAATGAACAGAATTTTATCAATTATTTAAAGGAATTATCAAAAAAAAAAAATGTAATAAGAAAAATAATAATTTTCATTTTGAAAAGTTCCACTAATCAAAAGATTATAAAATTTTTATAAAAATATAGTTGAGGAATTAAAGAATCTCAAAGTAAAGAAAATATTTACATAAATTTTTAAACTTATATAATTATAAATTTGTAAACAAATATTTTTTATTAATAGAATATCAATAAATTTTTATTAAATAAATTGTATAAAATCTCATAATAAAATTATAAATGAAAATATTTTTAAAGTTAATTCCTATTAAATTATTTTTGTATTATTTCGTAAATGTAATAAAAAAGCATTAATTAAATTGTAAATAAACAATTAAATCAATGAATAAAGACAATGCCAACACCTGAGAATGCCAATCAACTGATTTCAATGGATTTACTACAGCTGCGTACTTTATATGTATATGATAAAACTGTTTAATGGTTTTACAAAATTGAATGGATTATCCATAAAGGAAACATCAAGTGAAGTAATGAAATTAAAAACAGATATAAAGTGGATGAAATGTAAGGAAACAGTGGGAAAAGTATTTTCCAATTAGCAATTTCGTGCAGCGTGCGTTTCACTTTAAACTTCAAAGAAAAAACATCAGAACTGGCTTCAGAATAATTACTGTGCGCACAGGAAGGGACGAATTGCGAATTCCCATCTAGTTAAAGCCATTGAAAATCCCGACAAATTTCCATCGCAGACCCGAAACGCTTAATTAAAAACTATATACGTGGCGGACGACGACCAACACGCAAATAGTGAACAGAAGAGATTCACGAAAACTCTCATCCATACGTGGAATAGAAAGGAATGGGGTTGCGTTCATAACGCTTCTAAATAAAATTAATTGCGGGGGCGGCTAATTAAAACTAAAACTTCCGGATGGCGTCGTGTCGCGATAAATCCTAACTGGTGCGAGAGGTGTAAATAAATTCCATTTAAAATTAAACTGTTGAATACTTGAAGGAGTTTTGACTTACCGAGAGGTTCAAGATTAAAGTTAAATATGCACGAGGATGCGACGCATTTGTGCACCTGTGTAAATTACGGATAATACCATTATAATTCTACTTTTGAAATTTGAAGACAAGAAAAAGTAGTTTCAAGTAAAATTAGTTCATATTTTGGTTACCTACTAAATTTACTATCAAATTATTATTATTGGATATTTTTTAACCACCAAATCTATTGTAAAAAAAATAGAATTTATTGAATTAGATGACTTTTTATAGTTTCTACAAAATCGATGAAAGAAAACGAAAATTAATCTATTACAAAAAAGAAAATAAACTAAAATTTATGTAAATTGCTTTTATTAATTGATTTTTCTATAGTTTTTAGTAAATCTTTTATAAAAAATGTATAAAATTTGTTTGTATTGAATGAAAATTCGTAATTTTAACTATTAAACTATTAATGTCACGAATTTTTTTATAGTTCCTACTAAATCTACAATAAAAAATTAAATAAGCTACAATTTGTATGAATGTTTGTCATTTTCGCTATTATAAAAAAGAAATTAAACTAAAATTTATGTAAATTGCTTTTATTGATTGATTTTTCTATAAAGTTTTTAGTAAATCTACTATGAAAAAAACCCAATAAACTAGAATTTATAAAATTTGTTTATATTGATGAAAATTTGTAGTCTCAACTATAAATCTACTACCACGAATAAAATATAATAAATATTTTTTAATTTGATTTTATTGAATGATTTTTATATAGTTTCTAGTAAATCTACAATTAAAAATTAAATAAGCTATAGTTTGTATGAATGTTTGTCATTTCTGATATTAATTTATTACCAAAAAGAGAATAAACTAAAATTTATAAAAATTGCTTTTATTGAATGATTTTTGCATAGTTTTTAGTAAAAAGTACTATGAAAAAACCTAATGAACTAGAATTTATAAAATTTGTTTATCTTAAATGAAAATTTGTAGTTTCAACTATAAATCTACTGCCATGAATAAAATATAATAAATATTTTTTAATTTGATTTTATTGAATGATTTTTATATAGTTTCTAGTAAATATACAATTCAAAATTAAATAAGCTACAGTTTGTATGAATGTTTGTCTTTTCTGCTATTAATGTATTAAAAAAATAAAATGAACTAAAAACTATTGATGTTTTTTTGTAGTTTACTTTAGTGAGTTTTTAAATGATTTTTATAAAAATTAATGTATTTTTCGATTAATTTTGTTAATTTTGTTTAGCTAAGAAAATGGAGAAAATATCTTATTCAATTAAATCATTTAATACAAATATTGAGACAATAAACGCCGTAATAAGTAAAACGCTTTAAATGCCAACACGTGGTGAATGCTTATGAATTGGTTGTAAGGAATGCGAGGAAAGTTTACAGTTAGTAGAAACTAATTTGCGTTTATGAAAATTGAGTTTTCACTCATGGAAACAAATAAATTAATTAATTTTCAAGCGAAGAAATGTACAAAATGAAATGTTCAATGTTTTATTAGCAATTGAATCGATTGTGGAATTTATCTCGCATTTTGCATCCTGCAATCAGGCTAACAGCTTCTGGGAATAGACTTGCGGAAAATGCGAGGAAAAATCTGAAACAGTTGCTGCATTGTTTCCATTCCAAATGGCGGGAGAACAAAAATGGATAGATATTCATATGCAAACGTTGAGTGTCACCAGAGAGAAGAAGAGAGCGAGACTTTCTTGATTAAAATTTACACAAAAAAAAAACACACAACATTTATATTCGAAAAAGTGGAAAATGCGGAAATAACAACAACAGCAAAAAAAATTAAATCGTAGTGCGAATTAATAGAGAAATAGGAAAAACGATGCCGAATGCTGGTGGATATTGCACGTTCCGTTGATTTCCTTTAATTAAATGTCGCATTCTCGCGTAAATATCTGTGTGTGTTTGTGTGTTTTGGCGATGAATATTGGAAATCTGTTTCGCTGGATTCATGGAAAATTGAATTTCGAAATTCAATCGAAAGGCATATATATCTATCATTTATGCAATAATACGTGCGTCGATAAATTAGCTTTCGGACGGTTTCGGTATTTGCGATTGACATTATTTGATTTCCTTATGTTTAACTAACATAACGTTGCATTTACACAAATTTTCACAACAAATTTAACAGAATTTTTCAGTAAATATTTCATTAGAAAATCATGGAAAAATAATAGATAATAAATTAATGTCTCTTATATAATTAATTAATAAAATCTGTATTATATGATGAAGATTTATAAATTTTGTAGAATTAAGTAAAAAAAATAATTAAAATTTTATTAAATAATTTAATTCAAAGAAGTGATATCAACTTTTACAAATTTAAGTACAAAAAAAATGTTGTATTAATACTTCACACATTTCAAAATAGAAATGAAGAATAAATTTCATTATATAATACAGAGCTTATTCATTCCATGAAATGAATGAGCCGCGAATCCATTATCGGTATGCAAACATTGTATTTCATTTCTCTCGCTCCATATTTTATTTTTTTATTTTGTAAATCCGACTATATTCGGTATAATTCCGCTAATATTATTTACTGCATATAATATTAATGCGTTGCCGGGTATTGAAATTAATAATTGTATTCGAAGGCCGGATTTTCGTGGCGGGAATGCGATGCGCGTACGATTTTATACCGACTAAACTAATTGTATATAAATAATAATTGTATATCGGCGTTATTCCATTTTGCTCTACTTTTCCGTATCATCTATTACTGGATATGAATGAATTGAGCATCGATGCATCAGTTTTAGTTATGCGTTTAGTTATAATCTAATTTTTACAAAGTTTCATTAATATTAATCATTGATTTATTTCAGATTAGATTATACAGATCTGATTATATTTAATTTGCAATAATTTTATGAAAATTCTAATAATTCTTATAGATCACTACTTGGAAAGTTACTTATTCAGTCGCAAATATTGAGGAAAGTCTTCAGAAAAGTATCAATATTTAATTTATAATTATATGATAATTATTATAATAATTATGACTATAAGAAAATTTATAATAAAGCCTAAAAATATTTGTTCTTACTTGGAAAATAACTTTTCAATTTGAGGAAAGTTCTCAGAAAGCCAACAATATTTATTTTATAATTTTATGATAATTAATAATAAAACTTATACAATAAAGCCTGAAAATTTATATTATTTATATTGAGGAACGACTTAATTAAATTGATAATATTTAATTTTTAATAATTATATTAAAATTCCTAATAAACCTTATATAATAAAGATTGAAAATACTTGCCATTACTTGGAAAGTAACTTGTCAAATTGTAGATATTGAGGAGTCTTCAGAAAACTAATACTATTTATTTATAATTATATCATCTTTTACAATAAAACTTGAAAATACTTGTGATTACTTGAAAAGTTACTTGTCAAGTCGTAAATATTGAAGAAAATCTTGAGAAAACTAATAATATTTTTGTGATTATAAATAATAAAAGATGTACAATAAAGCTTGAAGATTCTTGTCACTATTTGTAAAGTAACTTGTCAAACCGTCGATATTGAGGAGCGACTTCAGAAATCTAATAATAATCACATTAAAATTAATATAATAAAAATAATTGTCTCTACTTGTAACGTAACTTGTCAAGTCATAGATATTAAGGAGAGTTATGAGAAAATGAAATAAACAACACTTTCAGCAATTATTTTTAACAATTTCATAGAATAGACATAATAATAAAAATCTTTAATATAAAATCATACTTATATTCATTAACAATGCATTGTTACGTAAAAGTAATTTGTTTCCATTGCACAAAGATCTAAGCTCAGTTTAAGTTTAACTTTTGTTTTGCAGCGGAGATGCAAAAAGCGGTAGACGAAATTTTAAGCGGATTTCATTATTTCAAGTGGCATCGAATGAGAAAGATTTTCTTGGTTAATGCCGGTGCTTTCCATTTTGGTATTGTTATTTAGTCTTCACCTCCAGATATTATGCATGCTAATTAAGTAGTGACAAAAACTGTAAAAAATAATAATGCGCTTAAAATTTATTATATTTTTAATTTTTGCTTAAAAGTTTAATTTCATTAAAAAAATTATTTAGGATACATAAGGTACGTCCACACTGTACTAATTGTGAGGAGATAAAATTATACCTTTTATTTTCTGTAAATATTTAGAGGTAGATAGTATTCAAATAAATAAAGTTTGGTTTTCTTATTAAAAGTTTTGTGTGATGCGTATTGGAAATATGCTTAAATCCTAGTTTCTGACGTGATTCGAATACCATTTACAGATGGACGTGTTGTGGAACGTTGCACCTAAGTATCGGATTATAATTTTCAGGGAATTTCAGGAGACGGCATCGAGGCGTACAAATGCATATTAGAGGTTTATGTGTCTATACGTGTGTGCATGCGGCTAACAAGGGCACACTGTGTGCAAAACCCAGATTTACGACATATAAGATGTCAAAACAGGTTATAAATTAGAGCCCTGTCGCGTGAATAATTTCCCGACCAACTCAAAATTGCATTCCACCGGGCGGAAATTTATACCTCGTTCCCGTTGATATACACGTGGTTCCCTTTTCTTTCTTTCCTCTCCAACACTCCAACATTTCTTTTTCTTAGCGTCGCCACAGCCGCCGCCGCCACCGCCTCTTTCTGTTTTCCCCGCAAGATTTTTATCGCGAAAATTTTGATACATTGCAGATTTAATTCCGCTCCCAACGATGGAATATTATTAAATCCGACGCAGTTAGCAGATTTATACATCTTTTTCACGTCTCTTCAGCCGCACGTCTCCCGAAAATTTGTTGCGCATTATTTAAATTTATTGCAACCCGCAAAACGGATGGAAGACATCCAGATTTTACTGACAAAACGATATGATTTAATACAAATTGTAACAGAATGATTTCTTACCTCTTACCAGATTAATTGAAAATGTAAAGAAATTTACATTGAACAGACTGCCATCTATACAGAGTAGTTGGTACTAACTTGGTATGTTTCCTGTCAAGTATAGTGCGGGTGCAGCTTTACAAATGCTTGGATTACGTCAGTGTAACTGTGACTGATTTCATTATAGGAAGAGAATAAAATTGAGGAAAATTATTGTAGTTACTTTAACTGAAAAGCCACGTGATTTGAGAATGTCGGTTGCCGTTTGCGGAGTTTCTTTGAGTAAGCGACCGTTTGAAATTCGAGTCGGCCACCCACAAAGGGACGTAAAGGGCGCTTCGGTTTCGTGGATGTAATTACTTTGAAGGCGACATATGAGTGGTAATATCTTTTATATAGTTGACGTAATGCCTCGTGAAATTTATATGTATATGTGTATGCATTCTTGACAGCGTAATCACGAATACACCACTATCCATCCCTCGGCGTTACAACAGCCCTTTTCCGTGCGCGCCTCCGTTTGCGGTAACGGTATTAAATACCACTCCTGAATTTATTTATACATCCACGGCTCGTGTTTATACAACGGCAACACGATGAGGAGGGTTGCACATACAGAACTATTTATCTTCTTTCTGCGGCCGGGCGCCTCACCCACCCCTCCTCGACCATCCTGCAACCAAAAACCCTCTGGCTTACTTCCACACCGTTTAAAACAACCAGGATAGATATTCACAATACCATAGGAAACGGCTCTAAAGTACACTGCTGAGCCCCATTCAGACTCAGCACTAGACACATGTCAGGGTGCTTTTTCAATTTATTATCTTCCAAACAAACAATAAAAATTGCTTGTCATAAACTTTATAAATTTCATAATATAGAAATAAAGAAGTAAAAAAAATATAAATTATGTAAAAAAAAATCGTTTGCTTTTCAACGATTGTCAAGATAATTTGGTAAGCCAAGAATAGATTGCGTCGTAAATAATATAGGGCTTTAAACATAACAACTGTCTTATTGATAATAAAGTCCGCACCTTTCTGGCCGGAAGAAGAGAATGAGTTTTATTATTTTATTTTATTTTTACAGCTCACCGTCAAAGCATGAATGTTTCTCGTGTTTATTAAGGGTGGATCTCGTCATAAAATCTCGTGTCGTAAAACCTTGTCTCCACGACAAACGAGTAATAATGTACATTATTTATTATAATTTCTAGAACCTCAGAAATTTCCTTAATTTCATTTTCAAAATTAAAAATAATTTTAACATATTTTGAAACTAACAATTATTCATTGTATTTTAATGAAATTTATTTTTAAGAGATTATTTAATTTATGAAGTAGAAAATAAAGTAAGAAATATATATACATAGAAAAATTGTATTAAAATGAAGTAGTGTAATTTTGTAAATGTTTGTGGTGAACTAAAAGTGTAGACATTAATTATTTTGAAACGAGCGATGAAAGTAAAACGCGATGATGGTTGCAGCTTAATGAGGGCGGCATGTGCATTTTGCGAGTGATAAATTGAATGATTATTCGAAATTGCGGATGTTTAATCGGTTTGAGTGAACATTCTTGTAGCAATTTATAGGGTCCAAATGACATTGATAGAGCCACCGCAATCCATAAACAACGTGGGGAAAAAGGGCTTCGCCAGAATGGAGGGCAAAAAAATATAGAGAAAGAGTGAAAAAGAGATGCATGGACATAAAGGGGTGGCCCGAACGTAATAAAAGTGAACTGAGAACTGATGACCATCGAAATTTATAACCACCGTACTGTGGATCTGTGGAATTAGTAAAAATGCAGGGATGAAAAATTTAACAGAAAGGAAATAAAAATTTCGCAATGGATTTTTATTAGTTAGCACCTCGTGGAAAGAAGGAGGTTAAGGGATGCGTGCGTGTCTGGCTGGATGCGCCCCGATTTATGGCTACCCATTAGACGTAATAAATCGGCTGCTTTATGAGAGTATTCCCAACCCCTATATTTGTCACGCGCCTCAGGACTACCAGTAGATTTGTATAATAGAGGAAGTAGTTATTCCTAGCGATTTTACAAACGTGTCCTCGCGTTATACGACCGCCGTTTTCGCAATACTACCTCACGCCTCCCCCAAACTTGCACCTAGCGCAACCCTTCTTGTTAGAAGATAACGGCAACTTCCTCCCAAACAGCACTTTCTTCCCCATCGTCTTTCCACCCACATCCTCGCACAAGCGCCCCAAATCTTCCTCCTCCTCAAATGCGTTTGTATAAATCAACCCAGGAGCGGGCTTACACTTCATTACCAAGCTTTATGTGGAGTTTATTAAAAAGCCCTCGCAATTTACCAACTGCCTAATTTCATTATCATTGTTGCTATTCATTTGTCCGCATAATTAATTACGAAATAAAACCAAAGGATTTATAGCCGCGCGACGTTCGGTCGGCGATTCGTTCTAATTACTTCCTTCTTACTTTTAAGCCTCCACCATTTACATATCTAAACTGTTACTTCGCGATTTCCTTCCAAGCAATTTGTAACGATGATACCGTAATAATTTCCGATTCCCAAATCCATTATCTACACGAATTCTAAACTAGTTCATAATCAATATTTATAAAGCTACA
This sequence comes from Nicrophorus investigator, assembly GCA_963457615.1. NCBI lineage: Eukaryota > Metazoa > Arthropoda > Insecta > Coleoptera > Silphidae > Nicrophorus > Nicrophorus investigator. The sequence goes on from OY735143.1 coordinate 25,347,856, forward strand.
TCCACACCATCTCTTATTTAAAATCAATTGGTTAGTTGAAATTTAATTGAAATAATTCTGAAAAATAATAAATAATATTTAAATAGATAAAAATTGTAATATTTTTGTAGCTCATTAATGAAAATCAAATATAGAACATGATTAAAACTGATACAAATATTTGTAATAACTCGCAACGAATTACGTCAAAATAAATTATTTCACGCAATCGAAAATTTAATTCATATAAAAAATTAAAAATATGGACACGGTAATCAATAATAATTTTATCTATTTCAACACTTCCGGTTTTCCCGATGGACGTAAATGCATATTCGATATACTCTCTCTCTCTATATATATATTTTTTGAACTAAATGCAATTACACTGTAAGTCAGAAGGCTAAATAATATACAAATATAAAAGCAAATAAATATACCATATATTTCGAATAAATATGTATTGATGGGATGATTCGATATTTACGTTTTAGTTGCACCATTTTATTTCCATTCTCGCATCGTAATGAAATTTCGCTTCGAATTTATTATTTCAACAAAGCAGAATCACCGTTTCAACGTTGCAGCAAAAACGTTTTACGACGGGCATTGATCTATTTCGTTTGATTCCCTTTTTATTTACACTCTGCTTCCTGCTGCGATAATTCGTTTTAATCCATCCAGTTCAAGGATTATTCTTTATTTTATTTTTTTCATTATATAATATGATTTATTTCACACCTGTCAATAAATATCCTCATTTCCGGATACCCTTTGTATTTGCGATGTTTGTTACCTCATTTTTACTGATTCAAAATTCTCAAAGATATTTCTACAATATTCATGTTTAATTCTAATTCAAAAATTATATAATAAATTTTGTAAAGAAACGTCACTTTTTATATGTTTTTGATGTTTGGAAAATATTGTAATTTTACGTGATTTATTTTTTAATTAGATTTGTGAATTTTGCAGAAAATTTTATAAAAAATTAATTGTTTTATATTTTTTTTAAATATTGATGTTCTGAAGATATTTTAATGCTGAAGTTACTTTATTTCTCAAAAATTAATTAAATTTGTGAATGATTAGTTAAAATTGCATTATGAATACCAATTTCGTAGAAAATGTAAATTATTATATTATATAATACTTTTGGGTTTTATATGTTAATAGGAGCAGTAATAATAAAACTTATGAAGTAATGGGAAAATTGTCATGATATAAATAGAATATAAATTTAATGTTTTAATGTGAAGTTATGGGAATAGCTTAGTTTAAAGCTGAAACGGTTCTTTAGAAAGTGAATTTTTGGGTGGATAATGAAAAGGGATGGTTTCGCGTTTCACCATTTTTCTTCCTCGCTATTTAGTTTTCTGTTCTTTCTGCTTCTATTTTGTGGGGGTGAAAATGAAAAATATTTCGTCGGCGAAAGAGAGTGATGCTGTGTGGGAGAGCTTAGGCCGTTGGATTTGTTCACAAAAAGAGAAAGAATGAAAGGAAGACGACCATCATAAATAATTTATATATATATATATATGGCGACGAACTAATATAAATTTATAACGCGCGATCGTTTGTAATATTTTTCGAGTGTCAGTTTATATAAGTGTCAGGTTGGTTGCAACGATTTATCATAATAATATTTACAGACACAATAAATGTTTTTCGGGGCGAAAATGTTTTCGCGTTCACATCGAAACACATCCGCGTGTGCCCATGGACCATTTGTCTTCGTCGGAGGTGTTGCGGCTCTCGTTCCCTATATTATCCACATCCTTCTGTCTGCCTTTTCAAGGATTAATGGTGAAGTGCGGAAGGACACTTCGGCGGCGCACGTTTACTTCCTTTTTGCGAGATGTTTCGATATTTCCTGACCTCTTACCTTCACTCACAGTCCTTTAACATTCCCACCATACCTCTAACTAAGACCTTTTAATACCTTTTTTGAAATTTGACATTTACAATTTGACATATCGTTATGATAAATTTTAAACAACTAATGACATTTGCTTATGTCATAATGACATTTGTTTATGTCAAAATGACATTTGCTTATGTCAAAATGACATATGAACTTAATTTGACATTTACTATTAACATTTTACTATGAAGCTTTTAAATAGTAACATTAAATCAAAATAAAAAGGAAATGTTGTTGCAATTTGTTGTCCTCGAAAAGCCACATTTCGCGTCGAGATTTGGATGGTTGAAAGCAGAATCGGGTAGGATTCGTTCATTCATTTATTTATTTATGTATGAAATGTTCATTGAGCGCTTTGTGGGGGGCGCGTTCGTGCGTGGGCTGCGCTGCACAAAGGCGAAATGTAAATTATGTCTCGTTGCATTAATTTAATGAAGGCTTTAGTGAACAAAAGATGCCGCCGAAGTTCCAAGATTTAAGCACGGGCTGAGCCGTTTTATTATTATATATATTTCGCTAAAACGTTTTGGATAATTAATGTTAAATTTAATTGTGCCAAGCACGTTCATCCCCATCACCGCCCCATGAAAATCCCAACCACCCGGACGTCGTCTACTCTAAACTTTTCCCTTTTGTGCACCGAGAGCCGCTGATTAATTACAGAAAAGCGGTGGGCCACAGGCAACTTTCACCCTTCCCAAAGAAAATAATAATTATACATAATATTAGGTTTTGTCGTTAAAAAAAGAAAATTATTTGTAAATACCGGTTTTTTTTTAATTCGTTGTTAATTAGTTACAGAAAAGCCGTAAATTTCTTTCTAATAAAACATATTTTGAAAAATACCGGTTGTTGATAAGAATTAATTATTTTTAATTAAAAATGTTAATTATTAATTGTTTTTTTTTTTATAAAAAAAAAACCGGTATTTTAAAAATACTGAAATTTTCAAGTTGATGGGAAATACTGAAGTTTGAAATAAAAAATGTATTTTATGTATTATTAAACTATTCTTAATTATATTTATTTACTTGATTATATTTATATTTTTTTGGTAGTAAATAATATAGTATGAAATATTACTAATTATGTTTTGTGTCCATGTTTTTCAGGATTGCCATCGATGCGGGACAGCTTAACGAATCCCGTTCATGTCTACGAGGGCGACGATGCGTTGATTACGTGCGTCGTTAGGGACATCGGTGAGAATACGGTCATGTGGAAGAAGGAGGACAGGGAGAGGCACAGTCGGAGGGTCCTTACAGCAGGAGATAGCCGCGTCACAGCCGATAGGAGATACTCGGTTCTGCACGATTCTGGTAAACTGGAAATTATTATCCTCGGCGATTTTCCTTTACCTTTCACAGTCTCTCCCCATTAGAAAATCCCTTTATACGCTTTCATCAAACGAAACGCGGGGCGGAGGAGACGTACGAAAAGGAGATATATATAAAAAAAAAAAGAGTGAACTGAGGGGATATTTTCATTTGCTTGAATGGATTCGCGCGATTCCCCCGTTGGGAAAATAATAAACACAAAATTGGAGTCACAACATACTCCTATATTTTAATATTATTCCTTTACCAAAAAAAAAATCCACTTTCATTATATTCTAATAACAAAGTGTTTTCTAAACCCACTGCAAATGCACACAAACAATATTAAATTTTTACATAACAAATACAAATTTTGTTATTTTTTTATTAGGGCAAAAAAATATTTTGCAGTTTTTATTATTCGTAGAAAATTTTATTTTTAACTATAATAGTTTCTTTAATCTATTAATTAGTTGAGAATAAAGTTATATAAATTTTATTAAAAATAAAAACAAAGTTTATAAAAAAAAAATAATATAAAACATATAAATTGGAACAATTTCTTAATATTCTATTAAAAGCATGCAATAAAATTGTTATTTTCATTTATAATTAAAGTAAATAAACGCAGAGATTTATGATAACCTTTTGACACTGTTTTATCTATAAAATTGTGTAATTCTAAATTCTTGATAATTTAATTAAAAGTTAAATAAGTTTTTGAAATAAAACATAAATTTAACTTAACTTAAAAAAAACAATTTAAATTATAAAAAAAATCTATTTATTATATAAATTACAAACTAAAATTTAATACATAAATTTACAACAAAAATAATAAATGTTTATTCACATATATAAATTATGCAATAAATTTCGTAAATTATTATTTTTGTTGTGCAGCAACAAGTCGCAAGCAAATGTATGGCGATATTAAATTTGCAGCATATTTCATTCTGAACTTATTTGAACACGTTAAATATATATATAATTTTGAAAATAAATAACGTAACGAAAACCCTATGCATTCGGCAGATGCACAAAACATAAATTTCGCTAGATTCGCGCAACAAGTTGAACGGACGGATTACGTAAGTTTTTAATAATTTCAATCGTATTTTTCGATGCAAAGTAATCTCATTATAATGTTTTATTAATTTCATTAAAAGGAAAAAAAGTAATAATGATTAGATTATTTATGTTATGTAAGGATATTAATCAGATTTCTTATTGTTTAATGGAATTAAGTCTTTCAATTAGTAAATTAAGCGATGCTTTTCCGATAGATTATGATGAGAGGAAATTAGTGTATTTTTTTTAATGAAAGGATTAGGAGCGCTCTGTTATTATGCAAACGTTTGTAAATGGTTAATTGTAGAGAGAGAGAGAGAGCGAGGTTTTCGGTTAATTGATTTTATTGTTGTGCTCCTATGTTTTTGACGGTCCATTAAAGTTATTTGTTCCGGTCGAATTGCGTAATGTTTAATTAAAAGCCGGTGGTTTGAAGGTGCACTTGTAGCTTCTCTGAAAACTGGACACGTCCTCCTTGAGGATCTGAACGTGTTCGTTTCCTACACATTTGCGACTTTCACTTGCGTAGCAAACGGGATTCAAGCCATCAGTGAAGTGCGTTAAATCGCACTGCTCGAATTGTATACCTTTCAGGTTGAAGTAGGTTTGGATTATGGTCAGGCAACTGCAGGCCCACGGGTTTCCTCCAATTGTTATGTGTTTTAGTTTTGGTAACGCATCCCCTAAATCGCCGGTTAATAGAGTTAGGAGATTCCTGTGTAGATGTAGAGTGATCACGTTGGATTGGACAGGGAAGGATTTGTGTGATAAGTATTTGATGGAATTGTTGTGTAAATAGAGTTCTTGGAGGTCCAGGTTATCGGTGAAGGCTTTATCTTGCACGTGTTGAATTCCGTTCGATGATACATCTAAGATTTGGATCTTCTTCAAGAACGGGATTGGAATTATTGCGAGGATCTTGTTGTGGCTCAGGATGAAGGTTTTCAAGTTCTTCAAACCGCTGAGGACGCCTAGATCGATATGCGTTAACGAGTTGTAGGATAAATCCAAATGCTCCAAATCCTCGTTGAAGCAGCGCTCAGCTAAATGCATTAATTTATTATGCGAAATGGATAATCTCGAGAGACCCGGTAAATCCACAACTCCGGTTGCGATGGATGAAATCAGGTTGTTCGAGACATCTATACTTTCGACGCTCGAATTCGTGAAGCATCCGGCCGCCAAGTTTTCAATGGAATTGTGCTGCAGGTCGAGCCTCGCCAGATGCCGGAAACCGGAAAAGGTTCCGCGCGGCGCAACTTTAATAAGATTTTTATACAACTTCAAGTAGTTCAAGTTGCCGAGAGTCTGAAACGCTCCCACTTCGATCTTCCTCACTTTCTCCACCAAATAAAGCATCCGCAGATTCGGCGACTTCGCGAACGCTTCAACATCCAGATGTTCCCTGGGTCTACCAACTGTCGTTCTCTTCCCGCACATCTCTTCGCCTACAATAAGCTCCGTCCATTCCTCATTCCCAAAGGTTTTAACGTCTTCCACGGTCGAGCAGATCGTCGCGAACGTCGTCACGCAATCGCACCTGATCCCAACGATCAGCTGCGTAATTAACGAGAGGATTAAGACGCGTTTAAGCTTATCCATGCTCGCTGCACCGTGCTGCGGTCGTAACTGCTTCTGCATCCATTCCACGTCTCTATTTATAGCCTTTCGGATTTAAATGAGTGTGCAAATGAAACATAATCATCAGCCGAGAACGAACGAAGCTCACATCCAAATACTTTACGGCCAAATCCCCCTTAAAAAAATACATTTATATTTGCTCATAGAAAATGTAAGCATTCGGGGGGAGTAATAACACGAACCCATTTTCCCCGACAAAATACCTCGCATTCTTCGTCCGCAAACTTTTTTTTTCCTCTCTTCATCTCTTTCCTCCATACACACAAAATTCCCCCCTTTGCTCTTTTATTTATTTAACTTCACCGGGGGATGAAATTGACCGCGAAGAAAAAAGGTTGCTCGAGCGAAACGGGGAGGAAGAGTACGGAAGTGATTTATAATTTAAATTGCCCAACTTTCGCCACAATTCAAAATTCAGCAAACTGTTAAATATATTAACCGAAACGTGCTCTCCTTTAATTCCTCAATCTCATCAGCATTTTATATATTTAAATCTACAAACGCATTAATATTTTTCGATACATTTACATAGTTTTCATATTTTCAATAAAACACAAAATATTATTTTCTAAATAAATGTGACAATTATTTGAATTGTTTTTAATAAAATAATTTAAATTACGATAAAAATTTAAACTAATTTATGATCAATATAATTGGGAAAAACAAGAACCGGTTTTATAAATATAAAGAAATCTTTATAGACACTTGAAACCTGACATTTTAATGTGTATAGATTTTTTCTGAATAGAAATATATAACAAAATAATAGATGTGAAAGTAATTTATAAATTATTAGAGAGACAATTTTCAAATTATATCAAAATTAATTTAACCGAATTATTATATAACAATTATTATTTTAAACGTGAAATGCAATAATTGGGAGTTTATGAAATGGTGTCTGCGTAAATATAAATAAACGCAGCAAATAAATAACTAATTGATTTCGATGTTCGTAAATAATAAATGGAGCAGTTTCAATTGAAAATGATTAAAACACACGTTTAAATATGAAAAATTGCTGCAAAAAGTGATCAATAATAATATTTAACTCTTAGGAATCAAACGTTTTTAATTAGATTCCGATAATGTTAGTATGATGGATGTCTAAGGATACCTAAGAAACTATAAAAGTGCTTGCAATTTACGGGTAGTGGGATATAGATTAATTTGCAAGTTGTATTTTTTTTTTGGTTATATTAAAAAAGTTTGGGGGATCAATAATTTCTTAACAAAGTTGTGATGTAGATGAAACGGTTTCGGTTTGAGACGTGATTCAATTTTAAGGATGCGAAGGGGCCCTAACGAGTCGATATTTGGATTTGGAGAGGGTGGGCGGTTGTATACCGAATGTTGAGCGGTGTTCGAGGTGTAACGAACGTGCAAGAAAAAAATAAAATAAAACTGAATGGAAGAGAGGAAAAGGAAGTTAATTAGTCAAAACGGAAAGTGCTGAAATCGGAAATGGAATCTAATCCGGATGAGGACATAAAACAACGTCGCCCTTACCGAATTCTTTTCTGTAATCAAGCATTAATTTTAGGGGGCGGCACTCCTCGAGTATCCTTCGGAGATCATTTGGCTTTGAGTGAAAAGACTGGGGACTGTTTGGGGGTGGTTCGCGCATCGATCGCAATATAAATTCCTTGGCTATTGGAATTCTGCCGCTTATGAACCGACGTATTACCGAAAACTTTTCAAATAATGCATTGCTGGTTCGGCTCGGAACGGCTTTGCGTCGAAGCCCCAAACCATTCCGACCCTTACAATAAAAAATAACTGGTTTATTAAAATATAAATTATTATAATTTTCAGTGAGTTCCGACGAAAAGGACGTTCCCACCGGTGGCGATGTTTGGGTGCTGGTCATAAAAAATTCGAAGCCCTCGGATTCCGGCATCTACGTCTGCGAAGTTAACAGCAATCCCATCGTGCGGAGCTTCCACAAACTTAGTGGTAAGTCGCTAATTAATTTAGGACCCGCGGCTGCGAACTAATTACATTTTTGCGCTAATTACCGGTCCCGTCGAGTGGATCTAATGATGAGAAACATTTATTATTATTCCTTCGTCTATTTCGCTCGCTTCTCATTTACTGTTCTCCTCTTTCTCTAGTACTCTCGAAAGCCCTTCTGCCGCCGGAGAATGGGAGCGATGCGAATATTTACGAGGATCAAAAGGCGTCATCGTTCAACAGCAAAAACCATAATTACACGGACTGCTGCATCTCGAAGAACGTGTCGTCGTCCTGCTTGGGATTCTGTAACATCCAGAGCATCCTGGAAGGAAACACTGGGCAGGATCCGGAGCACTGCGAGGCTGATTTCCCGAACATCGTGAGATGCATGGCAGATGGCAGAAACCATGTGCCCTGCTGCATCCAGGAGAGGGTACCGGATATCTGCCAGGACGTCTGCCGCGGAGAATACACTGCGATCACGGATAACATCAAAACGCACTTCTCCTGCTCGGCTTACACGGAACAAACTTTGGCCTGCATCGTTGAAGGCATTGGTAAGTAAATAAAGTCATTATATTCCAAGACGAATTATCACAGTTTTCTTTTCCACTTTATCAACTTAAACCATGTTAATCAACGAATTGATGACTATATTAAATAACTATATTTCAATTTACTAAATCCAAATTAATTAAACTTGTTGCAACTTCAATTATATTTTTATACTTTTTTTATAATATAAATTGTACTTTCAATAAGGACTAAACGAATAAAGTTTTTTCTGCATCGTCAAAGGAATTGATGGAAAAATAATGTAATTATATTCTGGAGAGAAATTAATGCCACGCGACAAAGGGCTTTCAAACTTTCCTTCCTTCTACTTTCTTCTGTTTACAAAATACACACTCAACTTTCTTTCCTTTATTTAAGTTGTCAGCAGAACTTGATTACACAACAGTCTCCCATTTTATGTTGACATTTTCATTATTTTACAGTTAACTGAACACGAATTAAGATTTACAAATTCTAATTATTATTCAATAAATTTAAAACTTTAATTACATAATTAGTTTTTTAAAGACTGCAAAAATTTACAAAATTAACGATGTTACAAAAAGTCTTAATGTTTTTTTTTTAAATTTTGAGTGAAGGCTGCTGAAAATATGTCGTTTAAATAATAAACAATTTAATCTGATTAAATAATTACGTGAGAGCGTAACCAGGAAAGAGATTGGCGTTCGCGGAAATGTGGGGAGCTGCAGCAGTGTTAAAACACAGAAAGCTTTACGGCAGTTTTCACCTGCACGTGACGTGGAACGAAAAGATAAATAATAAAATAAATTCCTTCGCAGCAAATTTAAATTGTTTTTGTGCGCTTGTTTTGTTCCATTAATAATAATAACAGCCAACTACTGTTTATTAATTTGTTTTTCCTGCATGTAGATTTAAAAAAAAAACTATAATTCCATTTAGTAATTAGATTGTATATAAATTCACAATAATTTAATTAAATTCCAATATGAAAATTCAAAATAATTTAAGCAAATATTAAATTTAATTTAAAGCAAACAAAAAATAATGCTGTCAATTAATGAAATATTGCAGTTTTAGTGTGAATGTGAAAAATCATCATTATTTTGTCAATATTTCCATTATTTTTCTGAAAATTTGAGATTCGGAAACCTAATAATAATGCTAAGCAATTTTCAAATAAGTAAATTTTGCTTACAAAGATATTTTGTGGGATTGTAGTTTGTGGATGAAAGGGTATTATCCGATGAGGGATTTCGGACTGCGTTTGACGTGGAACGTATATATGTCGAAATATCTAATCATCAGTACAGCTGCACATGATCATTCGCATTTGGTCGGATCCTTTGTCATAGCTTTATTATCTTTGCAGAATTGTTGCCGAATCCGCCGCAGGATGTCGAGGTGGAAGCCCTTACGGAGAAATCGTTGAAGGTGTCCTGGGCTCATCCTGATGCGAACACCGAGACCGTGACTGAATACTCCATAAACGTGACATCCCTGAAAACGTTCGACGAGCGCTTAATAGAACCAACCGAATCGAACCCTTCGAGGTCGTCCGACTCGCACACGGTGCACGTGAACGTGCCCTCAACTCAGAACGAGACGGTGCTGAACGACCTGAGCCCTTTCACCATGTACGAGGTGACGGTCTCCGCCCTCAACATCCACGGATCCAGCCTTCCCTCGTACCGAGTCCGAAGCCTAACTCTAACTCCCGGGAAAATAAAGCCTACAATGGCTGGAACTTCGCCGAAGCTACCAGACATTAAAGGCTGTTGCTTGAAGAAGGGAATTGGACACAAGACGTGCGTGGATAAGCTTTGCGATCCTTCGTTAGCCGACACCGCTGAGATTACTGATCTGATGATTTGCGCCCCATGGGCCGCAGACACCTTCAGTTGTCTTACGAATGGTATGGACCACACTCCTTGCTGCAAAGCTCGGGGACTCCCGGAAATCTGCCAGCAACTCTGCACCGGGAATGTAACAACCATCGACTTTAATTACTTCAAGTAAAATACCATTAATTACGTTAGAATCAAACTAACTATGACTAATTCATTAGGTGCCTTCGGTATATGGGTGACTACACGAACTGCCTCTTACAAGGCTACGGCGTCCTCCCCAGCTCTCCGACCGGCGTCCACGTCACCAACATCGAAACGGAATTCGCTATCCTCCATTGGTCCACACCCAGGACTCTAGGAGACACCGTCCTCCACTACAATGTGCATTTCAGAATGTTCACTGCGTTTGATGATGACGAGTACAAAGCCATCGCCAAAGTGCACAGTCCGTACATCCTGGAAGGACTCGAAAGCGATACGGACTATGAGTTTTACATCGAAGCAGTGAACACGCACGGAGTTGGAGAGCCCAGCACGAGGATCGCTTTCAGAACCAGCAGCAAGGTAAATGTTCGCATTCTCCATTCCACCGGTATTTCATATTTTACTTCCAAATTCAAATTATTTTAACTACAAAGCCGTGCAATTCCAACATCCTCCCAGAAAACACATTCACATTTTCAACTTCAAACGATTTACAAACTACAGATACACAATTCAATTAGACATTCTTATCGTACGTTTTTTTATAATCCGTTTCTATTATAAATTGCATAAAAATATGAAAGCAGTTTTTTTACAAAAACTTTACATCAATTTTACCAAAATTAATGATTATTTCTCTAATTTAATCCTAGTATTTAAAATCAATCAATATTTTATATTAACAAATAGTTGCATAAACATTAATTAGTTTTGTGCATGAAAATCAATGAAACTGCAAATAATTATCGTTCGTAATTAATAATGCAAAAGTTATAAAATTGTATTGAAATACGAAGCAAATATATGTAAATAAAAAAGATTATTATATGGTAGAGCTGCGGTAATTTCGACATGCAATTTTAATTAATTAAATTAATCAGTTGATTCACCAATAAACAGATTTGACTCGATAATACGACAAGCAACAAATTAAATTGTCGTCAAACAAACATCACTGAAAATTAAAGTAGTTAATTAATCGATAATTGTTTATCTATAAATATTAATTTATTATTTATAATTATTAAATGATTTTTCATAGATGATAAAGTTACTACGGTGTTAGTTATATAAATATTGTTAAATAACAGTAAAAAAAATAAAAACAGTTTTAATTTGAGCGTTTTTCGGGTTAGTTTGTTAAATGAAAATCGGTTTTCGAAAAGGTAAATATGCGTGCAGTTATTGTTTACATTAAATTTAGTTGCGTTGCATGTGTTTCCGGGCAAAATCGACGTTATTGAAAATATTCCGAGAGTTTATTAAAGTTTCATATGCTCGACTCAAAGCCCCGTCGCATCACTGTTTTATTAAGCCCCATATTATGCGCTCTTCTTTTGTTGACTCGTTTTCCACATACTTTGTGCTTGGTTTGTTGCGTATTTTGCATGTTAACTTCAATTAACTGTTATTATAAAGTTTTACTCTTTCGAAAATGTATTGCAGTCTTTGGACACAAAAATGTTTGCATACGACACCTGTCTACTACATAATAAATAATCGGAATTACTAGGAATTATTCATATATGAATAAACTAAAATTGAATTATTCGAGAAAAATGTATATAAAACAAAGCATTAAGAATATGTAAATAAAGAGAATTAATATTGATGAACGTTATGGGATTTGGTGAAAATGTAACAGTATTTCAGTTTAGTAGAAAATCAGAAATGGAATACGGGTTGGAACATCATAAAAATCAAATCCCATTGCGACTCATCAACTGAAGGAGCGTTCGTCCGGAGTGCCAATAAAACGGCTTCGCTCTGTCTGGAGTCCGGATTTCAACGCTGAAACTGAAAAACGAGAAAGAAATAAAAGTAGGAAAACATTAGCTCGGTGTTTATTTATATTTTTGTTATAAACATTGCGACTGAAAATTAGGGGTAGTGAAATAAATTGCAATTTAAAAAACAGCACGGAATGAGGTCCGAATTTATGGGGGAAGCGTTGAACATGCACCGCGCTAAATTTACGTTGTTCAATATTTTACAGTTGGAGTATTTGTTTTTTTTTTCGTACTTCATCGGGCGAGGTTTCTGCGACACGGGTCGTTTTCCATTTGCATGCGATGCAGCCAACGTTTCGGATTGCCTGATTGTATCCAGAATTTGTAGGTGATCGTGTGCGTGTAGGTCTCATTAGGTCTTAGGATTGGGCTCGGGAAGTTCTTGTGGTGCACGGCGTTCGGGTAGTTCTGCGTTTGCAAAGAGATGGCGCCATGCCGCTTGTAGATGGCGCCCTTTTTACCGTGGATTCGGCCGTCTTTATAGTTTTTGGGTATCATGTTTTGCACTTTGATGCCGCTTTTTGAACGCCCTTCGTCCTTCACTTGGAAGCAGCTGTATCCGATCGGTTTTGTGCTATCCAAAGAGTGGCGCTCGTTCACCGATCTCCTGTTCACCATCTCCATTTGCCTGTCAAAGATCTCGTTGAGATATTCCGGATATTCGCTGACCTCATCTTCATCTGCGCCTCCTTGAAGCCCTCCGTTTATCTGCTGTATTAAAATATCGTTGATGATGTCTTTGAGCTGCGTAAAGTCAGTATTCGCAGTGATCTTCGGGATGACGTCTTTCATTGCTGCTAGGACTTGATACTCCAAAGGTTTGATAATTGAAGACCAGTTGTAGTCAACGTTATCAAGATTTTCAGTGAAGGAAAAGTCGTCAGCAGTATAAGTCGTACTCATTTGACCTAGCTTGGATACTAAAAGCTTTAACACGTCAGTATACTGCCCAGGCTCCAGCACGACTTTAAGGAAATCCTCCAGTTTACGCACCAACGTAAAAATCTCAGTATCCTCCGTGGATTTTCTAATGTACGTCGAATACGAAACAGGCATATCAACTTGTCCAGAGCCAAAGTCAACAGCCGTGTTGAAGTTAATACCTCGCTGATTACTATACACCTCCAAGATTCGTCCACTCTGAGGATGCGTTATACGCGCTACAAACGCATTCCCCTGATCCACGCCTCTGTTAACGCAATAATTTTGGTCATAACCATTATCAAAATCCAAACCCATGACTTTTCTCAGAACTTTAGGTGTCTGAAAATCGAACCTCGTGTTGATCACGTTCGAGATTTCTCCCGTCGGTAATCCGTCATCGTTGTACGGAGTATAACAATTCGAATTCAGCAAAACCACATGGTTCCCAATCTCAGCCTCTCCGGCCTCGTGTCCCGCCAAATTGAAGAACATCTTGTTAGATATATCCACAAGGCACGTCTTCGTGGTATTCGCAACGATACTAATGTTAAATTCGCAAACCGGAGTTAACTCAAAGGTGATCTGCACGAACAAATCCCCTCGGTGACCACCTTCACCATCCTTGAAGCAATGACTTAAAAGCAGCTTATTATCCACGACGTGATCGTCCCAAATCACTGTGCTGAAATTGTAGAGTCCCCCGTTGCAGTGGTCCTGGCCTACATTCGGCTCCAACCAATACTGCTTATTATCCGCCACGTACATACTCTTCTCTATGGTATTGGAAGTCCTTCCGATCATCGCACCCAAGTACAGATCATCGTAATACATGTACCCAGACAAATCATCGAATCCCAAGACTATGTCTTCAACAATTCCACCTCTGTTCGGCAGCTTCATCGACGTTATCCTCGCACCGAACGTGATCACTTGCACTTCTATCCTATTCTGATTCTTCCATGTGAAGATCTTCACCGCTTTACCAGGACCTTCTTCCGCGTGCACAGTTCCGAAGCGATTCTCTATGAGGGTCACGTATTTTGTGCTGAAGTGATTTATTTGATTGGGTGGCACCAAATTACGTAAACTCGATTTTGTTGAACGTATTGCTGCCATACTACAAATTTTGTGATGCTGTTCGAAAAGCTTACTTCATTTCGTGTCAAAACCGAATGTCAAAATGATATATTCACGAAGTTTATTATTTGAACAGTCAATATTTATAGCTACTCACCGCCGGATTATCTACATCCCTAAACTAAATAGTTAAATAATAAATATTTATTAGTATAATTAGTAAATTACGTCTTGTGTTTCAGATTTACGAAGCTAAAGTTGAGGAGGCATCAAATTACAATGTGACAGCCTGCTGCGTTGAGGCCGAGTTGAGCAGCGTTTGCCTTCCGTTGTGTTCGTACGATGCAAACATGAGTGATATCAAAACGTTGGCAGGAGTTTGCAGTCCGGAATTCTCGAAACTCCTGCGCTGCGGAGCTGGAGGAAGGAACCACGGAGCTTGCTGCACCAGGAGAGGAGTCCCGGCTTCCTGCGTCTCATTGTGCAACGGAGTTATGGTCGATTCTTTGCTCGTCACAGCAACAACATGTATACCTTATATAGGAAACATAGCTCAATGCTTTGAAGAAGGTAATGTTCGAGTTTATGAATGATGTATTGATTAATTATTGTTGGATTTGTGTGTAAGGTACTGGACTTCTTCCCGGACCTATATCGGAGCTGCATGCAACAGTTATCGATGATGAGATGATCGCTTTGGAGTGGGAACCACCGATCGATCCTAATAATGTTACGGATTATGTGATTCACTACCAAAAGGTGGATAATACGTCAATGCACGAGACTTTGCTGAAGCTGGATAAGCAGATAAACACGACAGACACCTCGGCTATACTTAATAGTTTAGATAGGAATAGCATTTACCACATCTTCGTAGTGGCTCGTAACGTGCACGGAACGTCTCTGCCTTCATCGATAATCATGATCAACGTTACTAAATCGGGTAAGTCTCCGGTTGGCAACCGGAAAATGCGTAAATATGAAGGTAATATCCAATTTATTCTTTAGATGGGGAACTGGTGAGCGGAGTGACTTCGCCCCCGCATTCTTTGGCAGTATCCACTCACAGTGCGACGTGGGTGACTATCACCTGGCAGCCTCCAGAATTCAGCCATCCCTCGGAATCGATAACCTACAGGTAAGCACGTCGAGCACGACGCGACGCCGAAGGCAGAATATTGAAAGTTATTTCCTTGAAGGCTGTATCATAAATCCACCACGGATTCGGTTTTCCAAATAACCAATACCAGCGTGACGTCGCACACCATTCAGAATCTCCTTCCAAACACGCAGTACATCGTTTACGTGACTGCCACATCGAAGAAGGGACAGAGCATGCCTTCCGAGACGCTAATCGCCTGGACTGATCCAGCTTATCCGGCTTTCGTTGAGGTATTTTCCGACGTCATTATTAGACCATCTTAACGTCTCCTTTATTTTCATATAAATAGGTTTGCCTATAACAGCGCAACGTTCCTTCTTTCAACTCGATTTCCATTAAATACATTTAACGCTCAAAGTAACTCTAATGATCATTAATTCCGTGTAATCACTTTTTTTTACTCGAAACTAACCGTTGAAATTCAGCCAACCGAATTAGCGAGCATCACTGACCGAAACATCGTTTCTGCTCTGCAACCACAATACATTTCGTAATCTCCAATTGTAAAAATCAATTTTATTACAACAAAAAGATTATTTATTTTTTAGTCGGAATTTAATTCTGAATTATATAAATAAATTTCATAAAGTAAATTGCTTTTAAAACGTTTTTCGAAACTAGGAAATCTTTTAGAAAGAATTATAAAGATTTTGCTACAACACATTGAAGAGATCTCGTTGAAATATATTGGAGCGCAAGTGTAAGAAGTGTATCAGCTTTGATTGCATTTTCTTTTACGGCAATCGAACGGAGACGATAATAATAGAAGGCTATATATATATAAATACAGCGTCTGTCTGCAACTGGATACTTTATGAAATAATAAATTTCAGCCCCCGACAGTCCATCCAATAAATCTGGTGATCGAAGGGAGCAGCATGACAATACTTTGTATCGCCATGGGAACGCCGATGCCGACTATATCTCTGTACATCTCTGGGCGTTTGGTGAGGCAGGAGATCACCAGACACATGGTCACTGTAATTCATAACGTAACGCGCGATATGGATCAAATTTCTTGTTACGCCGACAACGGTTACGGCACCCCGATGCAAGCATCCCGGAAAATTACCATCAGTCGTACGTAAACTCAATACTTAATACCTTAATTGGTTTTTGATGCAAACAATGTTTCTTGCAGATGGTCCTCATATCCAGGCGAGCGGTATAACCATGGCAGCGCCCGGTGATTCGGTGACGTTGGAATGCAAAGTTGACGCGCAGCCAGGACCGAAAATGATTTTCTGGAAGAACCACGAGGAGAGGAAGCCGGTGATACAAGGTGGAAAGTACGATATTTCGATAAGCGCCTCGAAGGATGAGGAGGATAAATACGTGATGCATTTGACGATAAACAATATTGGGAACATGGATGTCGGGGATTACTTCTGCCATGCGGAAAATGCATTCGGAAGCGCCACGCAGCCCGTCTCCGTGCGCTTACGTAATCTTGCAACGACACACAACGTTACCCAGTGCTGCATGGAGCAGAACGTGAGCTCTCAGTGCATGGATGCGTGCAGCTTCTACCTGGATATGGACGCCGTCATCGACAAGGCGGAATGCATCAACGATTTCGATAAGCTGATGAAGTGCGCCGCTGACGGTTCAGATCATAGGAACTGCTGCGCTCAGAAGGGTGTACCAAGAGGATGCTTAGATTGGTGCAGAGGTGGACCGTTGAACGATAACAAGAACTGCGTCCTTTCCTACACTAAATTGATCATGGGCTGCTTCCACGAGGGACGCGATAAATTGCCTGGACCACCGCAGAATGTGCGCGTTGAAAAGCTGGACATGCACAGCGCTAAAATCGTTTGGGATGAACCCGTGAAGAATCCTCACACCGTCGAGATGTACCGAGTCTTCTGGAAAATCATGAATTCTGATATGAAGAGGTTGCAGAAGGATACTCCCAACACCTACATAGATATATCGGATCTTCAACACGGAGAGACTTACGATTGCGTGATCAAGGCTGGAAACAACAAGGGAACTTCCACTTTGTCTCAAGCTATACAATTCACCGTCGGCGCCGAGTACATCACTTCAGCAGCAAACAGCGACGATAGCTCCCACACCGGAGTAGCGTTCGCCATAGTTTTGGCCTTGATTGTAGTCGCAGGAGTCGTCGTAGGTGGAGTGTGGTTGGTCAAGACCAAGCAGATGGGAGTAAAGAATCAAGGTGGAGTAGCCTTCGAAAACCCCAGCTATCTCCGAGAAGTCAACATGGATCACATCCAGGTAATCACTTAAAACGAAAAATCTTCCAACATCCATCTAATAAACAAACAATTAAGGTCCCACCGACCCAAGCCGAGTCAACGAACGTCCCGAACGGCGCAGCCAACGGAATCGCCGTGTCCACAACTTCCGGAGGCCACGGCTGGAAGCAGGAGTCCCTCCACGTCCCGGCTCAGCACGAGGTCAATCCCACGCTCTACGAAGAACTGAAGTTAGGACAGGACGGAGCGGGCTTCAAGCGTTTGAAACCCTAGTATGAGGCGAATCCTGTCGGTCAGGAGTCCAGATTCTAGAGAAAACAAAGAAAAGAGAAAAAACCGTGTACAGTAGAGTAATTTTATTATTATATCTTAGGCGAGGAAACCGTTAGTTTTATATAATTATTTTTAATTTGGGGTGCATTTGAAATATCGAACAAATACAACAACAACAACAAAAAAAAACAAATATTATATATAAAGAGAAATAATACAAACAAAAAAAAAAGAGTTTATATATGTAAAGAGAAAAGCACTTGCGTCAAGAAAAATGTGATTGTAATTTTGTAAATATATCGGAATAATCATGAAATAAAAAAATAAAAATAAATTAGGAATACATGTGAATTAGGTCTAACAGTAGGGTTTTATATAAGTAAATGCAAAAAAGGTGTTTTTGCACATTAATCAATGTCCATTTTATATAAATATACACGCAATGAAAATCTTCGAAAAAAAAAATACAAACTTAATATTATAAAACTATATTTAAACAAAAAAAAAGAGAAGAAAAATGAGCAGCTATTTGTTGTGAAGTAATAAACGTCTTTATACAATTTCACAGTAATAAATTAAGAGTAATGTTGCAACGCATCAGTTTTTTTGGTGCTTTCGTATATCTATATAATCTACGAAATGGGTTTTAAAATAAAATATCACTTTGGTTCTGATAGTCCGGAGGTTGTAGGATGAGGGCATTCTCTGTAAATGTATATGTTTAGCCAATTAGCGGGATAAAACGAAAATGTAAGGAAAATATTCAAAAAAAAAACTGTCTAGTCAGTAAAATGTGTTTTAAAAAATAAAATCAACAGGTACGTCGTTGAAACACACGTAAAATTAATAATAATGACAATAGGGATTAATAGATCTTAACAGTGTTCTTTCTTTCTGTTTATATAATTTTTATTTGGGTTTGATTCAGTTTATTTTTATTTTTTTGGATAAATGATTGGAATATATAAATGCTCTCCTAAAGTACTGAATTCGCGTGTAAATAAATGATAACTAATTTATTTTCTGTGTATCTTTAATGGTTTTTTTTGTTTTCATGTATTCGTTATCGAAATACGTGTATCTGTGCCTTCATTCAAGATTTTAACAAGAAAATTATATGGGAAATTTGTTGAAGAGGAGATTCGAACATTTTTCACTTTTTATCCGAATTGACCGTTTCAGAAATGTTATTTTATTTTGTGCTGGGATGAGAGACAGTGGTGTTTTATTGGGACTTTAATAAGTGGAATTCAGATTTATGTACAATAGAAAATAAAACCATTAAAATTTCTTCACTGCAACATTCTGTTTTATTTCTATTTCTCTACTTTCCTATTTAAAAGTCAATTTGATTTTCCACTAATTCCAATATCCTTAATTCAATTTTAGTCCTTTTCCACCAATTTCTACAGGAATTAAAATGATTTAACAAAAGTCTAATGACCAAAGCTTTTTTACCATAAAACTATTAAAATTTCTTCACAGAAAAAATCTGTTTTATTATTTGCCAAAAGTTAATTTTGAATTTTTCTTTTCCACTAATTTTTCATATAAGTAAATAAAATTAAATCAAATTAAATAAATTTACACTAATTTTTATATATAACAAAATGAAATTTACGATTTTAAAAAATATAAATTCTACAGTTTTAATATATTGTAAAATATGTAAAGTTAATTATTTTAATTGAAAATTTATTTTTTTATACCAATATTTACACAAAAAAATAACTTGTAAAGCTTAGTTCGCAGAACTCTGTATAATATGACTACTAGAGTAATCTACAAATCTGGACAAGAACTAACAGTTATCCAAAGCAAACGCGAGATGGCAACTTTCATGTTGTATTAATTATTATTAAAAATCTATCAATATTAATTAAAAAATGTTTAATAACTATAGCTAATTGTAAAAATTAGTATTAGGAACCATTAAATATTAATTATTAAAAAAATTACAGAAGAGTAGAATTTCTGATGAAATTATGTAATTGTTTAGGAAAAGATACTATTCTAAAACTTTTACTTAATCGACAAGAAAATATTTACTATTAAGACAATTTTTAAATTTTCCAAAAATTATTCTGGAATTCATCAAGATTTTTTTTAGAACATTTTATAATAATTAATATATTTCAAGTATTACTACTTGACAATGAATTTATTTTAAATAATTTAAAATCTAATTATTTAATTGAATATTTCAATATGTTTATAATTCATGCTTGATGAAAATACTGAAATTTCAGCTTTCCTATTCCAGACATCATTAATAAGTAAATACGCAGCAGCTAAAAACTGTCATCGTTTCTATTTAAATCTGATGATTTTTCAATATAAATAATTTATGTTCCGGATTCAGCGCGATTTATTAATGCATAATGATTATACTAATTTATGTTCAATAACAGCTCACCGTCTCGCGTCTGCATTACAATAATTCTTGTGCATTGTTTAAGACGACAACACGGGACAATGGAGTTATTTCTGGATTTGAATTACGGCTGAAATTTGCTTCCATCTCCTGATTTATTTACGTAATTTCCAAATTATTCATTTGCGTGAAATCCAAAATTATTAATAGTAGTTACAAATTCAGATGATTTATTTCATTATTAATTTCATCGCTTTTATTGAAATGTCGACTACTATTTCTAGTCGCCAATAACAACAATAAAAACTAAAAAATACAAAAATTTGTAACAGAAAATTAATATCCGTGTCTGATTAACATCTTTCGAAAATAGAGATACTCACTACAGTGCGTAGGAGTCAGGAACTTTAACAATAGTTACCAAAGTTAAGCAACGCAACTGAAGGATAATATTTTGATTGGTGATTTTTTTTTCCAAGAATAATTTAATTCTCGTAAACTGAAAAAGGTACCTTTTTAAAGATAAAGTAAAATTTTCAAAGAAAAAATATGCAGTTTATTGCAACCCTAATAAAATTGAAAGTTTTAGGTATGTACCCGCTTCAGGTAAGTAACAACCTAAATATAAATATTCTTCGATAAACCTACCACCATCACAGTTTAGTTTTTGCAGTGCAAGTGTAAACATCGTAGAGAAATGGCAGAATACACCCCTCTTACTTTAACCACTTCTGATCCCGAAAAATACAACAACCGATTCTTTTCTTCCACCTATTTGGAGCCAGCGTTCCTTAAGAATCAATTAAATCTGGTAAGCGATCACGTGCAGCGAATGACCATCGATTTCCTGAAGATGACACCGTCGGATAGGCAAACGCTGCCAGGAGTTCTGAGAATTGAAAGAGCGATGTATCCAATTATAATCGATCTCCAATCCAAACACTTGTTAACAAAGAATTGGATTATAATAATAATGCACATCAGTGTATCAAAATTTGATGAATACACCAAAAGTCTCTGGATTGAAATTTCCGATGGCACTTTTAATATTCATAAGTTGATGGCGTTTATCCAAGAACGCATCAACATTTTAAAATCCACCAATAATGGTCTTTAATTTTAAGAAAATCTATACATATATAGTTTTATACAACAATAGTTTTTAATTGATTGTTATAAATTGTTTAAATTATATTTGCAATAATTTATGTGAGATTAAAATATATTAAATTAAATTTTAATGTAATTTTATCAAAATGTTAATTATTTTACAAAGTCGGAATTCCTATGATTTATGATATTGAAAATCCCAGGATTTTGAATGATCTACAAAATTCTACAAAACTATTAATATTAATAGAATATAGATCCTGAGATTTCCAATATTGCTCATAGTAATTAAGTAGTTATTTAAGATATAGTAAGATCCTAGCATTTCCAATATTGTTATTACGTATTTAATTTGGCATAATTTTTCGCTAAAGCGGATAAAATTAAATTTAATAAATTTTGCTCATTGGAGATATCCTTTTTTAAATAATATTGGAGATTCTACGACTTTTAATGAAAGTTTCACAAAAGTTATATTAACAGAATTTATGTATTTAAAAATATCCTAGGATTTTAAATTTTGCTCATTGGAGATTTCCTTTTCTAAATAATATTGGAGATCCTATGACTTTTAATGAAAGTTTCACAAAAGTTATATTAACAGAATTATGTATTTAAAAATGTTTAAATTAGATTAAATATCCTAGGATTTTCAATTTTACTCATTGGAGATTTCTTTTTAAAATTACATTGAAGATGCTAAGATTTTTAATGAAAGTTTATAGTTTTCAGAAAAGTTATATTAACAGAATTATGTATTAAAAATGTTTAAATTAGATTAAATATCCTAGGATTTTCAATTTTGCTCATTGGAGAAATCCTTTTAAAATTATATTGAAGATTCTAGGTTTTTTAATAAAAGTTTATAGTTTCCACAAAAGTTATATTAACAAAATTATGTATTTAAAAATGTTTAAATAATAATAAATATCCTAGGATTTAGAATTTTGCTCATTGAAGATTTCCTTTGAAAAATATATTGAAGATCCTAGGATTTTTAATGAAAGTTTATAATTTCCACAAAAGTTATATTAACAGAATTATGTATTTAAAAATGTTTATATTAAATTAAATATCCTAGGATTTTCAATTTTGCTCATTGGAGATTTCCTTTTAAAATTATATTGAAGATTCTAGGATTTTTAATAAAAGTTTATAATTTCCACAAAAGTTATATTAACAGAATTATGTATTGAAAAATGTTTAAATTAGATTAAATATCCTAGAATTTTGAGTTTTGCTCATTGAAGATTTCCTTTGAAGATTCTAGGATTTTTAATAAAAGTTTATAGTTTTCACAAAAGTTATATTAACAGAATTATGTATTTAAAAATGTTTAAATTAAATTAAAGATCCTGGGATTTTCAATTTTTCTCATTGGAAATATCTTTTTTAAATTATATTGAAGATCCTAGGATTTTTAATAAATATTTGCAATAAATGTAATATTGGTTTCTGTAATTACATTGTTAATTTTGTGTAGGTTAAGGAGTATTTATTGGAAGATATGTTGAAGACGTAAAGTGGATAAGCATGTCACCGGCATAGTTTGTCTGGTGTGTCCATGCGGCGTGTGCCGAAAGTATGTATCCGTTATTAGGATTATGTAAACAAATCGTAAATTACAGGTAATGACAGGTGCACGAGTGTACTCGAAAGCAGACGAGTATGGAGCGCCTGGTGTGCTTCTTGCGCTCTTTTACCTTCCTCGTTAGTTTGCCGATAGATATTGTTGTGCGCGTAACAACATCCAAAACAAAATTGCGCGCATCTAACTCCAGTTCGAAATTTCAAATAAATTTATTTATTCTTAATATTAAAAAAAAAAAAAACAAAGACAAATATAAACACTGTTCGTATAAGTTCGTAACTGGAAAATGGATATTTTACGTGTTATTATTAAGGTGAGATTATTTCCTAAATCTGTGTATTAATTATTAATTAATAAAATACTTTTGTTTAAATAAATTAATTACAAAATTTACTTTACACCACTTCCACAAAAAAAATAATCATTTTTCCCAAAAAATAAAATAACATAATTTAACCCAAATTAGTGCAAATAACAATTTGTGACTTAATTTAAACTTATTTTGATTTCCTTTTAATAAATGAATAAATTTTACCTAAAAAAAAATATTAATTTTAAATATACGTTTCTATTAAAATTTAAACTTAATTTCTCCTAAAATTTCTATTTTATTAATTATAAATCAATGAATATGAAAGAGTGAAGTTTTAGTGAAAAGAAAGAATGGAATGCATTTTTTTTTTAAATTTATATTTTTGTAATGTAAAATTGAAGAGAAATCTAATTATTAATTAAGATAATTAATATATTTTCTCTTTAAAAAAAACTAAATAATTTATTCGATTTGCATCAATAATGAATAATTTTTATTACTTTTTATTATTTTTTTATATAAATAAATAATTTAAAATCAAAAATAACAAAAAAGAAAAGTTATTTCTTCAAACTTCAAACACCAAAAAAGATGATTTTATAAATTAAAAATATTGAAATTAAAATGATTTCAGTGCAAACTTTTATGCATAAAATTATCAAAAAAATAAATATTTTGACTTGAAAATATTGAATACGATTATTTTTTTATAAACGTAAAAGTTGGTGTTAAAAATATGTTTCTAGAAATTAATTATTTTGAAAATTTTATAAAAAAAATCTATTAATTTCTTCAACTGAAAATGTTTTTCAGTATAACGAGGCAACGTGTTTGAGGTAGAGGAATCAGCTGCTCATTTTGCTTATACCTGCATTTTTATTATACCAACAGCTGATGCACTCCAACAGTAATTATATACTATACACAGACACACACCACATAATCTACTTCTTCTGCTTACCATATTTTTTGTTCTACCTTGTTCGCTCTACCATTTGGGTTTTATTCAACCAGCGGATCATTGCAATTAAAACATTATTGTCATTTTCTACTGTAAAACTTTCATACAGAACATTATTGTAATATTTCTTCAATATTTGGTTAACACACATGCATACGCGTTTGCCAACATGTTTGCCATTTTAATACAAATGTGGATGATAATTTATGTATTTGGTTCTTGGAAGAAATGATGCGGGAAACGTGTGAATTTATTTAGCAGTTGTCTCCGTTTAATTTATAATTACATAAGCAACTTATTTATTTATATTACGGAGACTAGCTAATTATCGTACGAATAATATTATTTATAATATACATGCATCAACATTTGTCTATTTAAATTAAGTTTTCAATTTACGAAATTTCTTTTTACAAAATAATGAAAATACATTCATTTTAAAATTTATTTCTCACTTTAGAATGTTTTTATTTTACGAAGTAATTATAAGAATTAGAAGAGTTCACTTTTTAAAATACTATTTTTGTAGTTTTATTTTACTAAAAAAATTAATTCTTAAAGTTTTATATTAAATAAAAAATCCCTTTCTCACTTTATAAAGTTTCATAATTCTTTGAATAATTTTTTTTTCAATATTCTTATTTTACGAAATAATTCTATTAAAGATTTTTCTCTTTATAAGACGTTCACAATATACGCAATATTATTTTAAGACTATATTTTTATTATTAAACTTTATGAAGAAATACTAAAAAAGGCCTTTTAAATTTTTAAAGCGTTCTCACTTTAGGAAAGAATTCAAAATTTCAGTTTTCATATTTTAAAAAATTTCTAAAGCGCTATCAATTTTCATAGTTTCATTTTACGATATAAAAAGGAGCATTTCTCGAAGTTTCCATTTACGAAATAATAAAAAGCATTATTTTTAAATCAAGAATTTATTATTTTAACGTTTTTCAAGCGTTCTAACTTTACAAAGTTTCATTTTACGAAATAACAATAAGACTGAAATCACTTTACAAAATTTCATTTTAAGAAATAATTTTTAGAATAAAGATTAACATTTTACGAACTAATTCTGTAAAGGATTTTTCATTTAATAAGACGTTCTCATTTCATGAAATTTTATTTTAAGACTATTTTTTTATTATTAAACATTACGAAGAAATACTAAAAAAAGTTTTTTTTAACATTTTAAAACGCTCTCACTTTATGAAGTATCATTTCAAGGAATAATTCAAAATTTCAGTTTTCATATTTTAAAATGTTCTAAAACGCTATTAATTTTCGTAGTTTCATTTTACGTTATAAAAAGAAACATTACGATGTTTCAGTTTATAAAATAATTCTAAGAAAGAAATTACACTTTTTAATTCTTGAAGTTTCATTTTACAAAATGATAAACTTTTTTTTTTAATCAACATGCAATTATTGTAAAATTACATTCTGAAGAAGAAATTACAATTTGAAGAAGAAAAAATCACTTTAAAAAGTTTCATTTTACGAAATAAAAATAAGACTGAAATCACTTTACAAAATTTCATTTTAAGAAATAATTCTTAGAATAAATATTATCATTTTACAAAATAATTATGTAAAGGATTTTTCATTTTATAAGACGTTCTCATTTTATGAAATATTATTTTAATATTATTTTTGTATTATTGAACATTACAAAGTAATACTAAGAAAGACATCTTAACTTTTTAAAGCTTTCTCACTTTAAAGAATTATTCCAAATTTTAGCTTTCACATTTTAAAGTGTTCTCATTTTACGAAATTTAATTTTAAAATTTTTTATATTATAAAAAAAACCTCTTAATTATTTATATTTTAAAGTGTTTTCATTTTACGTAATTTATTAACTTTAATTGAATTTATTTGTTGTTTTAAATTTGTATTTATATTGATAAAAAGATCAAGAAAGAAATTGCGATTGTGTTGAATGCGATTCAGTGAATTACGATGTAAGTAATAATAATGGAGATGTACAATGCACGTATAAAGACGAAAGAAAATAAAAATAAAGAGAACGTCTGAGAAAGAGTTTATATATTAATAATAACAATAATGATGATGACCAGAAATCGATTGTTTTCTTAACAAAGGAGATGCATAACCTAAATCTAATAACTACGTGCGTGGCCATTCAGTCTCATCGAGAAGCAGAAAAAAGGAAGAGAAAAAGAAAATAATATTTATTACATGATGATGTCTTGCAAAGCAAAAGGAAAACTAACATCGACAATAAGAATGAGAGGATAAGCAAAATCAGGGAGTATCTGCATAATTATATATAATCAAATTTGTAATGACCTTGCAAAGCATCATATATACTCTATATATAGAATATATTAACGTTGTCTATCTGCTACGTACAATAAAATATTGAAATTATAATTTAGAATTTCGTTTTAGTTAAATAACTGTAAAAATTTAGAAATAATTCTGTTTTAGATGTTTCAATATTTATTAGAATAACACTACAAATTCCTGAAATAAATATGAATGAAATCATAGACCATTGTTGGTAGTTTTCAAGATGTGAATACGCTGTTGATTAAAGTCTGATGTTATAGGTGTGATTTGTAAACTCTTTCCAGAGATTTTTGGTGTACCCATCCAATTTTGAAACCCGATATGCATTATGTGCGTTTTACCAATTTCGTGAAATCCAAGAATCCAAAAAAGTAAAAACGCTTATGATATTCAACTGGATTAGTCGTAGTAAATCCGAGAAGAAAATATTTGATCATTTCGAAATAAGTTTACTCTAGTATAAGGAAGTGAGGAGTGTAATTGTGTCATGTTTTCGAAAAGTATTTATACTATATTTTGGTGATAACTCTAATCTTTCCAATTATGTGAGGGTTGTAATAAAATTTCATTTTTTTTCCTGCTTTTTCTTGCTTCTTCTAAAAGTTATTATTTAATCGATTAATCTAAATAAAATTCTTAAATGTAATGTTAACAATTTGGTATTTACATGAAGTTTAAGAAAGAAGCTCGATTTTCTAACAACTCCAGAAACTTGTCGATGTTCGGTGTGTGATCGTGGAGTTGGATCCAAACGGTTTTGGTCGAAGTATCCAAACGGCAGCAAGCAATATGAATCAGGATGATCTGCCAATCCACCGTCAACTTATCGATCTTCCTCAACTTATCTTTAACTCTGACCAAAAGACTCCGAAGATTTATCAATCCAAACGAAGTAGCTACTTCCAAGCACGGATGTTTCATGATATCCTGCGTCATCCGCCTAACTTCCAAATTATCCAACAAATTAAACTGATTCTTGATTAAAGTGTAATCCAAATCATTGCCGGTGAACAGCGAGTCATCACAAATTTGCGCAATTGAAGTGTTAGGTAACATATCTACTTCAAGGATTTCAAACGAGAACTGAAGAACTGTTTTCAGCACGAAACATTTATATAGCTCAAAATATAAATCAACAAGCGAATATATTTAAAGTAAAAAGGAATCAGTGAAAATCCTGCTGATTTCCTGGAATGTAATCATCGCGAGATTAGATTTTTTTTGAATAATTAATCGTGCAAACTTATTATCTTAATGTTTTTAATAACAAAACATCATGACGCAACCTCATTATTAATTATGATTATCACAATCCTTAAAGACGCGACGCGCTTCACCTTCAGATAACATTTTTCTAAACAATTATTTTCGAACGGAAGTTTCAGTTTCGTAAATAAACATAAACGATATTGTTTTCATTACAAAATCAACATTAAACTAAAGACGTCAGCTTATTTTTTTCAAAACAAACTGTTAAAGTATCATTTATAAAGTACGCGTAAACAATTTAATTACCTATAAACGTTTGAGCAATTAGTGACGACTGGCTTCTAAATTGGATTACGTAAATAAAAAATAATCTCAACTGTAAACAATTAAATTTATTCTGAAATTAATTATAAATTTATTTTGGCTTTATATTTTTTTAAAAGTATAAATTTGTTATAAAAATATTTATTACAATAACTGATCATAAAATATTGATAAAAATAATGGAAAAAATATTGAAAGCAATTAATATTGGCGGTTTAAATTGTGGGAATGCAAGAGCTTAAGAGAGCAGCTTTCTTTTTCAAAAAGTTGATGAAGTCTTTAACCTTCGAAGATTTAACTGCGCAAGAAGTCCACTCATTCCTTGAAGCTGTATCCAATCTGCAGCAAGCCACGTGGATGAGCACCAGGTTCCAATCGTCCGTCCACTCCTCAATTCTCTTCAATTCCTGGATGACTTTGGATACGGCCGTTATTAACTTACCCAAAGATGAAGCCGTAGGCTTCTCCAAACGCGGCAAAAACATGATTGCCTTCACCAACCTCTTAACCAGAACGCTTTCCGTCAAATTCAAATACTGTTTAATCAAAGCGAAATCGAGGGAATTTGCTGAAAACAGACGATTTTCGTACTTGATTGATTTCCTTGTCAAACTTTTCAGCGTTCTAAACTTTAACAAATTATCGAAATCTTCATGGGCGAAGAGAGCCATTTCTATTTTGGGATGGATAGTTATTTTTTCTTTCAAAGCAAAGACACGACTGATACAAGAAGTTAAAGATTTTGTACATTTATATACCTATTCGCAGGTCAATTTTGACCTTAAATTGTTTCCGAAAATTTTAAGAAAAGTCTTTAAAAGGAGGTAGCAAGACTTCGTTTAATAAAAGTGAGCAAATATTTTTAAAGAAAAAGGTAATAAACTATTTTATGTAAAGGTTTCCGAATAAACGGTATTAAGGAAAGTTATAGAATAAACCGTATAATATTACTTAGCCCGTAAGTCCTTTTATGAAATCCTTCGCAGAATCCTATCGTAAATACATGCAAGGTAGAATTCGCAGAGAGGATTTACATGAAAAAGATATTTTGGTAATATTAAAGGAAATGAGCTGTAATAAATATTTTTTAATGAAAATACTTGAAACCAAAGCATTAAACATAAATAAATCAAAAAGCAATTTTATTTTATATTACATTGTAATTATTGAAATTTGCAATAAATTATTAGAAAAAATAGATTCTATTCTATGTATTATTTATTTATGTTTTGCTTAATTCCTTATTAAATTTGGACTACATTCAAATTAATGCATATTATTTATAAATACATATTTTTTTTTAAATCATGAATAAAAATCGCTTTGTTTCAACGCCCATTCATAAATATATTAAGATCGACGAACATTCTTTGTCTCTAATAAACTTGTACGATCCATCCCGAAATGGAAATGTATTACAAAATGTTCTGTGTTATTATTTGAATATTCGCTGTCTACTCATAATTCCAAACAAATAACATTTCTTCATTTACATATATACCTACATATGAGACAGCTCGACATGAAAACTCGCTGTTCAATCTGATAAAATAATTTATTAACTATTAAGAAAAAATATAAAATATTAATACAATAGAAAAATTAGAATACGTTGCGCAAAACGTTATAGAATTTATTCTCAAGGTCAAATGAAAAATATAATTAAACACGAATTCGTTTTTTTTTTTTTAAATATAAAAATATATTATATTTACTTGAAAACTTAAAACTATTTTAGAAAATTCATTTTCATTTTATAATTTCTTGCTTTAAAAAATGTTAATGAGAAATAGTGATGAAAGCTGTTCAATGTTATTAAATAGTTTATTGACTATTTAAAAAAAAATACAATAGAAAAATTAGAATACGTTTCATAACGCTCTTTAGAAATGTTAAGGTCAATCCTAATTGTCTAGAAATTTTGTAAAGAAATTTAATATTTTCTTAATAAAATATGATTTACTTCAAAAATAAATAAATTAATTAATTAAACGTTTATTTTTAACGAAATACTTTGTAAAAGCTTTATAGATGGCAGCACCATATATTCGGATTAAATGATAATATCCAATAATTTATTGATTATTAATAAAAAACATTAGAAAAATTAGAATACGTTTCATAAAGCGGTTTAGTAATGTTAAGGTCAATTCTAATTGTCGAGTAATTTTGTGAAGAAATTTAATATTTTGTTAATAAAATAGGATTTACTTCAAAAATAAATAAAAATTAATTATTATTAAACGCTTTTTTTAATGAAATACTTTGTAAAAGCTTTATAGATGGCAGCACCATATCTTTGTATTAATTGACATTTTTTGAATGAAGAAGAGGGAGGAAAAAAAAAAAAAAACATTTATTGACTATTACAGAAAATACAATAAAAATTAGAATACTTAGCTTTAGCGCTTTAGAAATTTAATATTTTATTAATAAAATATGATTTACTTCGAAAATAAATAAGTAAATAATAATAAACTAATTTTCAATAAACGTTTTTTTTTACGAAATACTTTGTAAAAGCTTTATAGATGGCAGCACTATATGTTCGGATTAAATGACATCCAATAATTTATTGACTGTTAAAGAAAATACATTAGAAAAATTAGAATTCGTTTCATAAAGCGGTTTAGAAATGTTAAGGTCAATCCTAATTGTCTAGAAATTTTGTGAAGAAATTTAATATTTTGTTAATAAAATATAATTTACTTAGAACTATTTTTTGTTTAATAAAATACTTTGTAAAATCTTAATAGATGACAGCACCATGT
Organism: Nicrophorus investigator; assembly: GCA_963457615.1. NCBI lineage: Eukaryota > Metazoa > Arthropoda > Insecta > Coleoptera > Silphidae > Nicrophorus > Nicrophorus investigator. Next base: position 25,378,757 of record OY735143.1, read on the forward strand.
CTTGACATCCAATGTTATGACATGTCATATGACTTGTAGATGATTTTATATTATTTAATTGATTGTTTTTTTTTTTTTAATTAGTTTCAGATTGATTACGTGATTGGTTAATTGGATCTGAGTGTTAGGAAAGATGCCCCAAACGGCGTTACGCGGTCATACGAACCACGTGCACACGAACGGTCACGTGAGCAACCATAATGGACACGGTCATAGTGGACAGTCGAACGGTCATCTTCACAACGGATTCGGCCATCAGAATGGTGGACACTACATTCCCAACGGACATGCCAAATCCAATGGACACATCAAAAGTAAGACCACGTCCTGTTTCGTTGCCAGCCATTGTCTTCTCATCGCTCGTTCATGTCTCCTTCCCCTTTTCGTATTCTTTTATTTTCACGTGTGCGTTTCCTCCTCTCCAGACGATAATTACTTTAAAATTATATGTCTTATGTACGAGCAGCTCAAGGATTTTTTGCTACCTCTTATGCAATTACCATTATATGGAAACGAAAATAATGATACGAAACGACGAAAACAATGATCCAAGAATGAAAGAAGGATAAAAAAAAAATACGTGTTTTTGTTTTAAATATATTGTATACCCTCGTATTTATTTAATTATTTATAAGAAAAAAAAATACGTGCAGCGCATAAATAAGATGTATAACTAATTACCCTTATTTTACTAACCTTTAAACCTCATTAACTTAATTGATTTATCAAGAGAAACATTACGAAAACCACATTTAAATAAAACAATTAAAAAAATTATTATTCATTATATTGAAATTTTCTTTAATTTTATAAATAAAAATAATTATAATTAATTCCAACCAAAAATATTTCAATATAACAATAAATCAAATTACGTAAAAAATAATTATAATTTTTTTAAATCTATTATTTTGTGAAAGTGTACCTTAAGAAAGTAATATGCAATTAAGTGCAACAAATGACAATTAGTTTGATTTATTCGTTTGGTAAATTGTTTACTAATAATTTACAAACGTCATTAATTTAAAATAATTGACAATCTGTTTTCTATTAGTTAATAGCAAGAACAACAATAAAAAAAAGATTGAGTTTCAATCATTAACATATTTAGTGAAATATCTTAGAAATTATACTTTTCATATAGATTTGTTTTTCTCTCTTAGAAATGCAAAACAATAATTGGCGACGACATGAATTATATAAGGATTATGTTTGATTTATGGAGCTTATTCAAAAAGGACTAAAGGATACACGTGGTGATAATAAATGACTTCCTGCGGTTAACAATTATTCAAGAAAAATCAAGAAGTTAATTGAAATTTTATACTATTTTCCTTTTTTTAGTTTTATTCATTAATTTACAACTTGTTATTGGTTTAATTTTAATAATTTTACATTATGTTTTATTTTATTTAATTACTTCTCACATTAGATTTAATAGATCGATAATTTTATTTTTAACTCTAAATGTAAGGAACTTGACCTTGATTCTTAACTTACCATCTAAATGCGTACGACAAATACTTTTACTTTTTACGTAATTCTTCGAAAAATAAAAGAACGAAAAATCGTATTGAAAAGACTTTAGTCGTTGAAACGAAGCCTGTTTCAAATTGGAAATAGCATGTGTTTGGTGTAAGATGTAAGGATTTAGAAAAAAAAAATATTGAAGAATTCAAGCGCGAATGGCGATAATAAATGGCTTTCAGCACTTAACAATTATTGCGGCGCGAAAGATTCAATTAATATTTATTTCCCTCTGGCTTCTCGAAACGGCGTTATGTGCGATCTCGCACATCGCGAACGGCACAAGTTTCTACAGTTATTCGAATTTCGCCGTATGCGAATGGAAACGATGCGAAAAAGCAAAAGTCATCAAAACAATATCATCTGAAGTGAGAGAGAGAGAGAGGTACGAAAGTGAAATGAAATTCCGAAGATGATTGTCATCGTGAAAATCGAAAGTACATCATTATTGAACTAAATAATAGTTATATAACAATAAATAGATTAAAATGCGTTTTGGAATTGATGGTCAAGATCGAAAGTTCATCAGCATTCATTTTGAACAAAACTTCTTCACAAATTATCAAACATTAAAAGGATTGATGTGCGTTTTGATATTCGTTTAAGAAAAAATTGTGAAGATCGAAAATCTATGATATTTTTAACAAATTACCTAACAGCAAATGTAATAGCGTGATTTTTGGTATTAGTTGAAAAATTAGTGAGTTTTCTGCTACAAAAATATTGTGAAGATCTTAAGTAATTTCATCTTCATGTTTTATGTGTTTTCTTCACAGATTACATAACATCAAATATGTTAGTGTAGATTTTTGGAATTAGATGAACAATTAGTGACTTAGATGTGACGATCCAAAGTCCATTTCAAATTAATCTTCATTTTGTATTAAATTTCTTCACAAATTATTTAATTGTGAAAAATTGGTTTCTAACTATTTTCATTTTCATATTGGATCAGACTTTTTTACAAGTTAGATAACAGTAAATGGATTTACGTGAAATTCGATGCAAAATGAGTGAGTTTTCAGTTCAACAAAATTGTGAAGATCAAAAAATCCATCATCATGCGTTTTGGAATTCATGAAAAATTGAGTGAGATTACAGCAAAAGAAAATTTTGAAATTGGATCAAACTTCTTTACAAATTATATAACAGTAAATGATTTGGCGTTTTGGAAAAGGCGAAGATCATTATGATGAACTGATTGTATGCGTTGAGGAATTTGCAGAATTTCTTTTCGCTGGATTTCCCTTTCGGTGTGGGTTTCCAGCCCGAGAAAACGTGTGCGTTTCGCGTGTCCGACGACTGTAAAACGCTTCATTAACATATTAATATTATTCTTGTGCAACGCGAAATCATTTCTCGTGCGCCGATTGAATAGCAAAACGCGAAGAACATTTAAAAAAAAAACAACTAAAAGAAAAGTCAGAAGGTGGAAAATCGCATCGATTTCATGGAGAAATTTGCAGCCGACACCAAATATGTTTATGTATAAATGAATGAACGGATGGATTTTGTGGGCGATTCATGATTGGGTGTGCAGCATTTTCTGGGAAAAAATAAATCAAACGAGATCATCGGAATTCGGATCCCAGAACGAATTCGATTCGATTCCCAATTCACTAAATCTCAACTGAAAATCGACGATCCGTGAATTCTTGTTATAAGAAGTTTATTACGAGCATATGGTTTACGTGTAAACGACGTTTAACCTAAATATTCGAGCAAGTGAATATTTCGTAACTGGATTTGAATAAATAAACTGCAGGCATTAAATTTAATGGCACTAAATAAATATTAAATTAATTAAGCGAATAAAGCAGCGACAATGATTATTATTGTATAAATTTCAATGCGAACAGTAGTCTATTACAAAACTAAGTGGGATATTTTATTGTATTTATTGTACTAGGCGTTACAATCATTTCCAATGTTATTACTGCATATTTCTGAATATCACTTACAAATTAAATTTTACATAATCGTTTTTATTTCAAATTATTTATTACGCTTTATTTCATTCAATTTAATAGAATTTTTATTACACTTTATATTAATTTTTTTTATAATAATTTTAAATTATTCTTTATTATTTATTACTAATAAATGAAATTATTATTTTTTTTAATTTTCAATTAAAGTGGAAAAGAAGCGACAAAAACTTATGTCTAATATTTGAATCCTTTTTGCTGTTCTATTTTTATTACTACTATTAAATTAAATTACAAAACATAAGTGAAGATTTCCTACATGTAAAATATGACCATTAAATATTTGAATGATAAATAGTCGTGGTTGTTACAAAGATCATTTATGAAAAATACAATTTCCGTCTTCAAATGTGGTCTTAATGACTAAAAATTTGTAATAATAGTTAACATTAAAAACTTAAAAAAAAATATTTACAAATTATGTTTTTAAATTTATTTAAAGTATAGAAAAATCTATATATAGAAATCTGCAATATTTTTTTTTATATGAAATCTTATAAATGTGTATTGAAGTAACAAAATAGTCGATTGTAGTGAAAAGTGCACAACCTTTAGCTGCCGCTGCAAGGATGGAATTTCATTGCATGACTCGAATTGCCGATATGATCTTTCAATGATAAAAATAGAGAGAAAAACGTCGTTGGATTACGTAAAAACATTTAATGTCAATACAGGCAAAGTCTTCAAGGAGACACAATTTCTCCATCGTCTATTAGATAAGATTATCAGATTCAATTAAAAAAAATATTATAAATGTAATTTTGTATCTAAATTTAAAAAAAAGTTTTACTAAATTATAATTTTAAAGAATAATGATTTTAGTTTAATAAATTTTATTAATTATTGTTATTATGTTTATATTTTGTTCAACTCATCAAGTGTATTTTTTTTAAATAACAATAGTTTGTCTGCGTTTGATGTAGCGTGCAAAAGTAATTTTCATCATCAGATTTACAATAACAACAAGAGAAAAAAAAGCAGTTGCAAGAACTAGATTATTTTTTATTGTTGTTGTAGTTAGTGCGTCGCCTCCACTTTCGAAGCGAAATTACTTCATTACTGATTGACAGTTTAATTAATCCTCACCATAATAGTAACTAGATTCGCAGTTCGCATGTAATATTTTGTCATTAAACTGATGACGATACAATATTTTCAACAATGTCCGAACGTACACATTGTAAATTTACAATACCCACCGAAAAAAAAAATAGATTGAAGAAAAAAATGGGGACCAAAGAAGTCTCGTATTAAAAGCTTTGTGGTTCAGATTAACGTAAAAATTTGCAGACCGATGCTTCACGCTCCGTCGGACCAACGGATCCATCAAGCTCCGATACATTTTTTCGATGAAAGGACGTCGTTGTCCGTAATTTGATTACAAATTTGCACATTTTTACGGTTCAAATGTAAAAGTCCTGTAGTTACAATCCATCCGAGAAATTATTTTTATATCTATATATTTATATTTGCTAATGGAAAACCGATGTCGGCATCCAGGAAAATAGGCCAAAAGCGTTTCAACAACAACAAAAAAATCTGTCGCTTCATGGAAAGTGAAAACTGCTTCACTGGAAAATCAATTATATGTATATATATATACAACGTTGACGCTTTTATGGCATTATTAGCGGTATTTAGTAATAGACTTCGCTCCAAATGAAGAAGTTTTTTTTTCGAAAATAATTGCATCTGCAATTATTTCTTTTCTAGTTTAGTTTAGTTTTGAGATAATTTGAGTATTTTATTTTAATGATGTCTTCAATTTAATCATCTTGTTATCATTTTTAATGGGCGTATTACAACAATTCATTAACTTAAAAATGTTAATCCAATTATTTGCAGCGTTTCAGTTGTTGAGTTTTGAGGCTGCATATAATAAGTTAACTGCTGTTTATATTTTGTAGATTAATATGAATGAAATATATATTACATTTTATCAATAAATAAACTGGAGTTAAATCTAGATATTAATATAAGATTTTTTTTAAATTAATTAGTTATACTTTGATAATGAAATTAAGATTATATTAAATATTGTTGTGGTGAGATGAGTGTAAATGTCTGTTGAGTGTGTGAGATAGGCTGTGAAGTAAATTGATGTTTGCGGAGAAACTAGAGTGGAAGCACTTAGTAATTAGGTTAATTAATTAATAGTGTAGGGTCGATTGATGGAACGCGCACGAAACGAAAGTTTTCGCGATATTCTTTTTGCGCGTGAAATCGGAATCAAAACAAGAAAACAGAGTGGTCTTCTTGTTCGTTGGGCATGTGAAAGTAGTGTTGCTCTGCATGCATACATATATATATGTTTTGTATCTGCATACTCCAACTTACCATCATCGTATCGCTCTATCTCTTTCCATCCGAGCAAGTCCCGCGATTTTTCCTCTTCATTTCTTTCTCCGCCGCATTTTCTTTCCTTTTTTTTTTTCAACATTCCCACTTTAATCGCCGTAGAGCAGCAACTATTGTTTCTGCTTTACACGTCCTCCATCACACACATTCGGCTCCAGCTGAATAAAATATTCCTATAACTGTACTCCTATAACTCCCAGCTCTTTCTTCGAGTTTAAAGCAACGGTATTGCTGCGTATGTGTAATATGTGTCATACATATATTAAACGCAATCTCGCTCCATTATTATGCTGTATATTTACAGCTTTACGAATAATATCATGAAACTTTTATTTTTTCTTCGCTTCTTTCTTTCCTTCTTTCCTTCTTTCCTTCTTTCCTTCTTTCCTTCTTTCCTTCTTTCCTTCTTTCCTTCTTTCCTTCTTTCCTTCTTTCCTTCTTTCCTTCTTTCCTTCTTTCCTTCTTTCCTTCTTTCCTTCTTTCCTTCTTTCCTTCTTTCCTTCTTTCCTTCTTTCCTTCTTTCCTTCTTTCCTTCTTTCCTTCTTTCCTTCTTTCCTTCTTTCCTTCTTTCCTTCTTTCCTTCTTTCCTTCTTTCCTTCTTTCCTTCTTTCCTTCTTTCCTTCTTTCCTTCTTTCCTTCTTTCCTTCTTTCCTTCTTTCCTTCTTTCCTTCTTTCCTTCTTTCCTTCTTTCCTTCTTTCCTTCTTTCCTTCTTTCCTTCTTTCCTTCTTTCCTTCTTTCCTTCTTTCCTTCTTTCCTTCTTTCCTTCTTTCCTTCTTTCCTTCTTTCCTTCTTTCCTTCTTTCCTTCTTTCCTTCTTTCCTTCTTTCCTTCTTTCCTTCTTTCCTTCTTTCCTTCTTTCCTTCTTTCCTTCTTTCCTTCTTTCCTTCTTTCCTTCTTTCCTTCTTTCCTTCTTTCCTTCTTTCCTTCTTTCCTTCTTTCCTTCTTTCCTTCTTTCCTTCTTTCCTTCTTTCCTTCTTTCCTTCTTTCCTTCTTTCCTTCTTTCCTTCTTTCCTTCTTTCCTTCTTTCCTTCTTTCCTTCTTTCCTTCTTTCCTTCTTTCCTTCTTTCCTTCTTTCCTTCTTTCCTTCTTTCCTTCTTTCCTTCTTTCCTTCTTTCCTTCTTTCCTTCTTTCCTTCTTTCCTTCTTTCCTTCTTTCCTTCTTTCCTTCTTTCCTTCTTTCCTTCTTTCCTTCTTTCCTTCTTTCCTTCTTTCCTTCTTTCCTTCTTTCCTTCTTTCCTTCTTTCCTTCTTTCCTTCTTTCCTTCTGTCCTTCTTTCCTTCTTTCCTTCTTTCCTTCTTTCCTTCTTTCCTTCTTTCCTTCTTTCCTTCTTTCCTTCTTTCCTTCTTTCCTTCTTTCCTTCTTTCCTTCTTTCCTTCTTTCCTTCTTTCCTTCTTTCCTTCTTTCCTTCTTTCCTTCTTTCCTTCACACCCGCAACGCAATTACTCACTCGGAACGGTTCATTGGCTGTGATTAGTTTGGGCAAATTGCATCTGCGAAAATGACCATTTCGAGCGCTCGAAATGCGCCATTCGATTAGAACGTAACAGTTCCTATATAAGAAATAGTAAAATCGTGTACGTCGAGCTATTAAATTTATTAATAACTCACGATTCCTCCATTCCCCTTTGCGTACAAGCTAATTATTATCTAAGACATGTGTGTCCGATAAGGATTACTTTACGACCGATCCCCGTGCATATATTTACCTAACGTGATCATCCTCATACCCTCCAATTCCATCTCCACACCGTACCAATCCAACAAACAATACTACCTATTGCATTTAAATTTATAAAATATCTGTAAAATATTGAGGCCCACACAAAAAATATTTAAATTATTATTCAAGAATATATATTTTATAATTGCAATAAATAGGATTTACAAAAAAAAATAGTTACACATAAATAAATAAACATATACTTTTAAATAAATAAAAACTATTACATATTGTGGTGGACTTTAAAACTTAATTAATTTTACGTAAATTTACAAATTATCATTAAGGAATTTAATTAATTAAAAAAAAAATAATGAAAAACTGCACAGTATTCAATTACTTTAATTTGTATTGGTTTGGGGGAAAGGAATGCCACAATTGAGTTTGCTGCAAGGTTAATATATATATTGATTTCGTATGCAAGAAAAGCCTTCGCATTGAAACATTTCTTCCGTGAATTCTCACTGAATTTAGTATTCAATTACAACGATCTATAAATTTTCAATTTACATAGCACAACTATAAAAAATACTAATCATTTTATTAATATTCAAATTAATCAATATTTTATATAGATACCAGCGTTTCTCAACCATTTTAAAAGCGCGATCCAACATATTTGTTTGCAGTTGTCATCTTTGACAGCTGTCATTTTGCGTCACAGATGACAGCTGTCATTTTGCGTCAAAGATGACAGATGTCATTTATTGTCCTATTTAAAATGTAACGCACGTGTAAGTTGAGAAACGCTTTGAAAATCAAATTCTATTTTATTTTCATCAAAAAAAATATGTTATTGATAAATATTTGATAAATATTGCAAAATTATTATAAAAAGATATTAAAAAGTGATAAAAGTGTACCATTTACGTATACATGAAATAATGATTTAAACATGAGATTTATAATGAAAACTTCACTTTTGTTGAATCAATTAAAGGTGCATTTATATGAAAGCACGTTGCAATCTGCTGTGCGATCTAGATTTATTATTGTAGAATAATAAAATGAAACTATCATAAATAAAATTGAAGCAAAAAAAAAATATGTATAGTGAGTAGAAGCGAGTCAATGGGATTCATAGCTCGCGCTACTTCATGCCAGAGCCATTTAACTGTTCATATTTAATTGTATAACATTATCTAATTAGCCATAATTGATCTTAAACATGCGTTATTATTGTTAGGAGCCTCGAACTGCAGGAACAATTATCGTGGGCTAATTAGAAATAGTGTACCAGGATGTGAGCTTAATGACATTATCTATCTACTCTTTGTGTGTCCATGTGTGTTGAGAATAATCGGCGGGTTGGGACCATTTTCATTTTCCTCCTCCTCCTCCTACCAGAAGGAAGAGAGACTGAAGAAGTTCTGTTGCTCGAGCTGACGAAGAACACAGCAATCTATCATATTACAGTTAGAATAATTAATTAAATTTGCAATTAATATCCCATTTAGAATGCGGTGCTTCTTCTCGCTCTTTGTTCTTGTTGTTGTTGTTGTTTTTTTTTGTTTCAATTATTTTTTAATTTATTTTCCTTTGCGAAGAGATTTCCTGAAAAATGATCAATTGTAAATACGTGTTTCGTTGCATCGCCAAAAGGCTAATCATCAAGCGTTACCTGGAATTCCTGTGTAATTAATTACGTTTCGCACGTGGAAACTCGCGAAAATTTTATACTTCAAACATTTTCATGTTCCGTAAAACGTATGAAATTACCTGTTCAGTCACGGAGAATCCTTTAACTTTATAGTATTGTTAAATTTACAAGTTATACGTTATTTTCTGGAAATAAACATAATTTTAAAAACTACAAAATTTTCTATGTTTTCAATAATAGATTTGTGTTTAGAAATAATTTATTATTAATTATTAATTAAACAATTTTTTTACCATATTTATTTTTACTAATTATGTAACACATTGATAAATGTTTTAAGATAATAAATTAGTTTGTATAAATTATTTAATTATAATTATAGCTTTTTTACATAAATTTTTCTTTAAATGTATTTTTTTTATTAATTTATGTTATTTATAACTTGCAAAACAGGAATCGTTTAAAAAGGCGTGACGTAACTGTATGTTTTCTGCTGCAACGTATCGATGCTGTCCGATACTGCTTTATGATTGTTAGATGTCGGTTATGTGATTAGCTGCATTTGGCATCGGTTCTGGGAATGTTTAAACAATTTAACGCAACAAATAACGACACCCCGTGTTCCAATTTGTGCACTCCGCATATCGATTAGCATCTCGTGCAACAGATAAATTATATAACAACGCGACAATGCGAAAACGGCTGCGACCTTCGACGCCCAAGATTTACACCTTGTACCCATGCATCAATATTGCATAACGCGTCGCTGAAATAAGAATAACGTCCCATTTACTAGATGAATTGTCGACGCCGACGATCCGCCAGGTCGCACAATAAATACCGATGTTTCCTGCGAGTGTCGTTTTCGAAGGAAATTGCATACAGTAAGTTATGTAAAAATTATTCATAATATAAATACATCTGTCTGATTATAAAATAAAAACACAAATTTATGTTAAAAATAATCATATAAAAATAATCATAATCATATAAATCTGTAGATTTATATAAATTATTATTAAATATATGTTTGTTTTGATAACCAACTTAATATTTATTAAGGTTTCTTTTAATTTGAAAAACATGATTGTTAAAAAATAATTTCATAATTTACAGATTTACATAAATAAAAAGAAAAATATTTTTTTAAATTAATTTTCACTAATATAATATTACATTTTATGATTCTATAATTAGTCTCTGATTTTATATGTAAATTAATTTTAAACCACTATAAATAATTTTTTTAACAGTTTTTTTTAAGATTTGAATAGATCGTTTTTTCATAAAATTACATTTATTCTACAATTTTATTTTTCTTAACAGTTTTTTTTTTAATATTTGAAAATTTTAATAGAAATTTTAGATTTTTTTTTTTATTCACATCTGTTTTACGAAACGTAACTGACAATTAACTTTCTTTGCTGTAAGGTTGACGCGATTATTGTCCTGTTAGGTAAATACAGTTTAGAGAAATAAAGTCACAGATGTTATATGACTACAATCTGATTTCGTATAATTTATATAAAAAAATATTACTATGTACAACTTCCTCATGGGACAACTGTCTTAAGAAAGAAATAACGTTAGTTTCATTTCTTACAATAATTTACTTCAGTTATAAACTTTCATATTTATTTTTTTTGCTATATCATTAATAATATTTTATATAACTTTTATTAATTATTTTTTTTAAATATATTTAAATTTGTATAATAATTATTAAAAAAGTTTTGTAAAAAACTATTATATATTATTATTAAATAATTAGTAAGTTTTTATTTGGGATTAAATAAATAAATTAATAAACATAAATCTTTGCAGTAATTAATATAAATTCATAAAAAATACGAGATTTCTAAAAAATATAAAAACGCGCTTTGTCTAAGTCAATAATTAGTAACTTTTTTATCCTTTTTATAAGGAATTATATTATTTTCAATTCATTTTTCTATTATCAAGTAATAAATCGTTAATTAATTCTATTCCAATAAATATTAATAAACATAACTCTTTGCAGTAATTAATATAAATTCATAAAAAATACGAGATTTCTAAAAAATTATAAAAACGCGCTTTGTCTAAGTCAATAATAATTAACTTTTTTTATCCTTTTTGTAAGGAATTATATTATTTTCAATTCATTTTTTTTTATTATCAAGTAATAAACCGTTAATTAATTCTGATGTAATAAATTACTATGCAGTAATTAATATAAATCTTGTAGGATTAAAGCTGTATAAAGTTAAAAATAAATAAACTAATATTAAAGAGTAATATTTTTTTTGTGCCAAATATGATGGTGAGTTGAAGAAGACGACGAGGACGACGTGCATTTTAAAACTAACGTTATATATAACGTTACTCCTCGCGATTTCCTGCTGAATCCCTTCTACCGGAAAACGAATATTACCCAGCAATTTATTTAATTACAATATTATACCCGTGCTGATGGAAATTGCATACGAATTCGCGTTTTGATAAGGAAACAATCTCCATTTGGAATTTTACAATTTTCTCCCATCCAACGTTGAAAACAAAAGTAATTCTTTTTGCTTGAATTTTCGCTCGTTCACTGTTAACAACAGCATCAATCGCTCCTTTCGCTTCTCCACTTTTGCTCATTCTGCTATTATTGTTTCGAAGTGAGATTGCAGTACCGTTTCGATTATAATTTATAATGCGACTTTCGGTCCTGACTGCACCGTTCTTAAGACTACGTGTGTATATACTTTATCTTCACTATAACATCTCATTTAGTCAGCTGGGATATGGGCGAAAACGGCCTCGTAACTAACCAGCTACACACACACACACTTTCCACGAGATTACATAATATCTCTATCCGAGTCTGCATTTAGCTGAAATTTATACGCGGATCTTGTCTTCGGTAGCATCCCGGTACAGTTCTCTTCTTCCAACCGAAGGTTCAAGCACCTTTTTATTTATAGATTAGATCGCCATAACTCTCATTTTCTTATAGGTAAACTAGAAAATTGCTTATTTTTTAAGGTCTGTTGGGTTTCGCACACCATTAATTCTACTATTAACGTTTCTTTTTCTCCGCTTTTGCTACTTACTCTCCTCTCCTTCATACGCGGCAGCATTTTTCCGAATCATCCGACTCTATCCGCCGTTCTATTTATCAATTAACGGAAAGCCCAATCATCTTCGAAGCGTGAAGAATCTCTTCACAAATTCGGAACAGGTTAATAGCTAATAATACCGACAGATCATCGACATATGTCAACTTATTTTTTCTCCTGCAAATAATATCATTCCAACACTTGACACATTTCAATTAATTAGTCATTTATCTCATTGGAATTTCTTTATAATTAATAAACGGACTTCAAATACTTCGAATACCTGACCGTCAGGAAATTGCGCTTACAAGAATTATAAAGAACTCATCTTATTTTTTATTGATCAGAAAGAAATTAAAGAAATATAATAAATACAAAAAATATTAATTTTGAATTATTATATTTGATTTATTTTAATATCAAAATATTTCTCGAATGAATAGAATACATAAATTTTATCATCTTCTTTACAAAATATATGATTTTTTTTTAAATAAATTTAAGAAAATAAATAATGTTGTTTTAATTAATATAGTGCAGTAATTAACATTGAAGTCATTTAATTTAGATTCAGCTAAAATTGGAGTATGAATGCATACGAAATCGAGAATTTCGCATTAGGAAAATTGAAGCCGTGGTCAATTAAAAGCGGATTAGTGCAATAATTGCGGTAACTAGTCAGGAATTAGAATGTATGCTGTAATCTAAAATGAAGCAAACTCGACTCAGTTTTTAGTTTATCTAACGATTATACAATTGGTTCCATATAATGTATTTTGATTCTGTATTTATATTTATATAATTTAGTAATAGTGTTAGAAAAATGTTATTTTTAATTATTATATAAAAAAATAACATATTTGATAAGAAATTAATCAAATATACGAGATTTCTAAAAAATTGCGGTGAATCAGCTGTTGCCTTTACATATAGTAATCGAATCTTGGTTCAAAGATAGCTCATAGTGAGGCGCCACTAGTAGTTTTCAGATGTCATAATCCAATATAAATATGCAATTAAGTTGAGGTTATGAATCTTTATTTTTAACAAAATGCTTACTTGTCAAGTAACATGTAAAGCACTATGTAAATAATTGCCAATTATTTAATTAATTTATGCAAGTACAAATAAATTGCCGAGAATAAATTATGTTACTTATGTAAAAAAAATAATTGAAAAGAATTCAAAGAAACTGTTAAAAAAATAGGCGAGACAGAAATAAATTATCTTTCGTTTTTTTTATTATTCCTCAGCGATTTTATTTAAAACACACTTTCTTATCTTATCGTCTAGACTAGATTCGGAATTTACTACACATATTTTTTATTGCTTTTACTACGTTTCATTCATGATTGAGCGTATTTCCGAGAATTGTCTGCGTTTTTACTGCATTCCTTTATGCTCGTCGAAAATAGTAGTTTTTTTGTCAATTTTTTTTGTACATCAATTCATTCATTATTTCATTCATCATTATTTCCAAATCGCCTGCACATTGGTTGCATAACTTTTTTTTTTTTAAATAAAACTAATGAAAAGTAATAATTTATAATTAAAATAGTTGCTATAATCTTTAATTAATAATAAAATTGAGTTTAACTTTCTCATATGCATCATTATGTAATCTGATAAAAGAATCAAAATATTCGAAGGCAAAAATGTATGTTTATAATTTGAAAAAAATGTGTTGAATTTGAAGATAACTTTGAAAATATTACAGCTGAATCGTTTTATAAGAGATATGTTTTCTAAAGTAACTACTGTATTGTGCAAAGCGTGAGCGATAAATAAAGAATCGGGTAATTTGGAACGCTGATCGAACTCGTGCTGGATCGATCGTAAATTTCGATCGGTGCAATCGAGAAAAAGAAAAAGCGTAACAACGAAATTATACATGCAGTTTAAAATATAGTTTGAAAGCAATTTTCTATCGCCCACAGCTCTTCGAACTGAATTTCATAACGTTTGTAGCTTTCGTTTGCTGGTCTTTCTGCTCAAAGATTTAAAGGGGTGGCCCGAATTTAAAAAAGCTCATTAAACCGAAGCGGGGGTTAAAGTTAGAGAAGGATGCGGAATGGAGAAAAGAGTGTAAAAGAGAAAGGAGGACTATTCGACCTGGGCGGTCGAGGAATACAGAGGATTTCCATTTAGGTCTCTTTTTATTTGTTTTTTCCCGTATGCATAAAGGATTTTCGAGGTGTTTAGTCCGTTGTCTATTGCGATCTTCGCTTTACATAATAATAATAAATACTTCGGTCTGTGCTATACTTTTGCCACGCCTAACACTGCCGTTGACTGACAGAGCCAATTAAAATAAATATCAATGTCACCGTCAAATGTCAGTGGACGGACGCCACCTCGGGGTGTTAACTCTTATTACAGGGTGATTATGTTGTGCTGCTCGCTCGGAAATCGCCTCATTACCTGCTACACCCACAACAACAAACAACAACAACAGCAGTGCTCTTGCATAATATTATCAGCTTTCCGCGAGAAAATCTTCACTGATTAATTAACTCAATGAATGACATCTTCCGTCTGATTACGTACGTACATACATATTATTTGTGTTGTTGTTGTTGGCTTTTTAACCGTTTCTTTTTTTTTTTTTTTAAATAAGTAAATAAATGTAAGAGATGAGAAGAAAAGAAAGGAACAATGAGGAGACTTTGGCCTCGTTAGGTTTAATATTCACAGGCTTAAAGGAGTCATTAGAAGAAACTGATTTCCATATAATCGTCCTACGGTGTTAAGCATCACCCGAAAACCGCTTAAGCCGAATCCCACAACGAGGCAATCCTATTATGGAGATTGCAATCTCCACGACGACCGAAGAAGAATGGTGGTGGTGGTGGCATCGGACATCATAAACATGTTGAATGGCGAAGATAGTTTTCGCGAAGCGCTAAATTTAATCAGCGTTTCTTACTTCTATATCGTTCCGTGTTTGCAAGAGATTGTCGTATCTCACTACCATATTGAATCCTCCAAATCGCTACTAATAAACATAGTGCAACAATTCAACGTTGATAAAGAAACTATATTAATTTACAACGACATAACATTATCAGTTCTAAACAGAAAATTACAACAGTTTACATTTTCTAAGAGAAACTTACTAATTTTTCAACAAACATAACTTACAAAAGTAAATATAGAAAAAAAAAATACTAACAAATTATTTACACAAACTCTACATAGTTTTTAATTTTTATTTATAAAACGGGAAAAGCTACAAATCTAGAGGTACACACAAATTAAAGCCTATATATTTAGCTTTAAATATCGCATTTAAATTTATAATTAGTGTAAGTGGTTGTCAAGAAATACGATAATATGTGAATATAGTACAGAAAAAAATAATTTTCAAATTTGACAGCTTATTACTGAAAAACGGTAATATCTACAAATTTAGCGGTAAATTCAAATAAAACCTTATATATTTGATATTAATTAAAGTTATCATATTTTAAATTGGCGTATGTGGTTTTTCAGTAATAAAATAAAACGAAAAATTTTAATTTGATATAGGAGAGAAAAAAATAATTTTCAAATTTGACAGCTAAACGGTAATATCTACAAATTTAGCGGTAAATTCAAATAAATTCGTATATATTTGATTTTAATTAAAGTGATCATATTTAAAATTGGTTTATGTGCTTTTTCAGTAATAAAATAAAACGAAAAATTTGAATTTGATATAGTAGAGAAAAAAATAATTTGACAGCTAAACAGTAATATCTACAAATTTAGCGGTAAATTCAAATAAATTCGTATATATTTGATTTTAATTAAAGTGATCATATTTTAAATTGGTTTATGTGCTTTTTCAGTAATAAAATAAAACGAAAAATTTGAATTTTTAAAACATTAATTTATAATAACTTTTTTAAATTTATGCGAAATAATAATATTTTTGTTAAAATTATTGTTATTGAATTTGGAAGTAGTAAAATATGTCATATACTAAAATATAAATAATATGTGAAAATAAAAGAAATGAAAAGTTGGTATTTCTTGGGATGTTGCGTCGAGGGATGGTAGAAAGGTATATGGGAAAAAGGAGGTCTTTGCAGCAACATTGTTGCCTGGATGAGAAACGACTGGCATAAACAAAGGACGGAGACCATGCAAATAGAATGGTAGTGAGGAATAATTCCTTTTCAACGCCGCGAAAGATTTGTTCGAAATGGTTATGGTGACATTTAACATCTTGTTCTCTCTACCATCTTACCTTCTATCTTCTGCTCTCTCCTTCATTCCGCGTGTTTATGAATAACCGTCCTCTCCTAACGTGCGCGCATATTTATTGACCATTTAGTGGCAACCTTTTTTCTCCTTCTTTTATACCCTCATGAGTATTTCACTGCGAAAGGTGCGACCGGAATATGGGCCGTCCATTACATCAGATCTTAAACCACGGTTAAAAAGGAACGGCAAACGCAAATTTATTGCATTTTTCGGCATCTTACATAAATCACATCAACTAAATCTATAAACAAATACTTATAAATTTATGAGTGAATATTATTATTAAATTTTGAGAGAATGCAGTTATTCAATATTTTTATCTTTATTTTATAAAGTTTTTATTTTTTCATATTTGATTTACATCTTTATAGAATATAATATATTACGAGAAAGTTTAATTTTTTAACAATTTTTATTATAAATTTAATTTTCTTAAAAGAAATTAATAAAGTGAAGATTTTTAATTCTTTCGCTTACAAATTGTTAAGAGATGTGAATTATATATCCAAAGAAACGTTTATTATTAATCTAAAATATTTGAAGCGAAAAGTATAAATCCAAGAAAAAGAAATAAATAATATAAACTTTCTCGTTATTTCCTATAATCCAAATGAAAAACCAATAAAATTCATTGCGATCGATTTCAGCAGAAACAATCTTATCGTGAGACTAAATCAATTCTGCCATCTCATCCAGCGGGAAATACATTTTAAAGCACTTTTAAAGATAAACAATTTCCACCATTCGCTTATTCCATTCCGTGCATTTCTTCTCCTCCCGCTTTTTTCTGCACCATCTCTCTCTCTCTCTCTTCTTCATCTGCTTGAGTCTACACTCACCACTCTTTTCCCATTTCAATTGAATTCTATAAATCGCTTTCAATTACAAATAAAACGCAAAAATAATATTTATTGCCCGTTTCAACATGGATTTATTTCCAGAAAAATATATACAAAACTTCGCATGAATTGCACCCAACGGATTCCTGCAATTTTAATTATTTGCGAATCGAAATGTTTAGAGAAAAAAAAACGTATCAATCACATACGTGATGTATTTTGAGATCAAATTCCAAGAATAATCTTTGTTCTTATAAATATAAACCATTGTTATATTTACTTTTTCTTCACTTATTCAAACATGTTATTTTTTTGTGAAAACAATTTATTTTTTACGTAAAGAAAATATGAAAAAATAAAAACTTCATGGAAAAACTAAAAAATGTTAAGGGCTGCAATTCATGCATTTAAATTGATAAAAATATAAATATTAATAGCAAATTTTACAAAATATTTTTTTTTTAACATTTTATGTAAATAAATATAAAACTTCCACTTGATAAAAATTTTCCCAAAAATCATTATTTCTGTTTTTTAAAAAATTAGATTTTCTTTCACAAATTTCGAAACTAAATTATTTTTCATTTTAAGAACAAAATAATTATTATTGTCATATCTATACGTTTTCTTTTCAAAATTCAGAAATTAAAATATTTTATATAATTATAAAGTTTCCACTTGTAAATAATTTTGGGTTTCATATATTAAGTTTTCCTTTACAAATTAAGGAACTGAAATATTAATTAATTTTCCAAACTTTTTATTTTTTTAAACAACAATTTTCTAAAATATACCACGTATTTTCATGCAACATTTCTTTTATTTTCTCCTAAGAAGTAAATATTTTATAAAATGAAAAAGCTTGAACTGTACCGTGTATAAAGCAGGTTAAGGTGACTCCTCTGAAAGCTCGTGCTTTATCACGGTTGTTCTAAACTATTTAGGTGCAATACTCTAATGCAAGCTAAAAGCATCTCTCTTCATCATGTGTGTACATATTTTTTTCTTCTGTATCTGCAATCTGTGTGTTTGTAGCTTTAAAGTTTAATGGACTTGAAAAATGCATGACGAAACGCGATGCTCCAGAATAAGTGAATTATTCACAAAGAATGAAATTCCGCTACAATATTTAATAATAAATCTCGCATCACCAAAACCATATAAAAATAAATTATTCTTTTAAAAATTTCTTTCTATAAAATATATTACTGTATGTAAAAATAATATATTGAAGTTAAGCATTGTGAATAGGTGATATTGTTCTATAATAGAAAATTACAATTATTTTAGTAAAGCTTCAAAATTGCTGTAAATAAATTTCTATTTTATATCCATCTAAGCTTTGTGTCATCATTTAGAAAAAAAACTGTTTCTTGCGTATAATACAATGCTAAATGAGTTTTTGTGTAATTTGGAATACTGTTAGGAATAATAGAGTCTAAAAATTCCCACAATAATCCCAAGAATCTTCTTGAACTTAAACATCATCCACGCATATTGTAAACTTTATAAAGCACTAGTTTTAGAAATTTAAAATTTGTATTACATTTTTATTCAATTTTTGAATTATGAAAATCAATATTTTTATTTAAAAAATTTAAGAACTTTAGGAATTTAAAATATTGAAAGTGTTTTAGATGAGATTTAATCATTAAATGGAATGTTGGAGTCGAACTGTTATCTTAATGAAAAAGTATGGATAATGTATGTAAATTGTATGTTCATTAGATTATAAAGGGAATTCTTGTTTTGTCCGTGCGCTGCGCCGATGTAATAACTAGCCGATTCAATTGACATCTAATGTATTTCCACGGAGAGGAAGGATTCCAGAACTCGAATCCGAGTTAGATGCATCGGAACGATTTTTGATGCTATCTACAAATGAAAATAAATAGCCTTAACACATCGCGCTTTAATTGCGCTCTTGGGAAATGCAACGGGCAGAAGCGAAACTCCTGAGGACGGTCATGGACTCTCTGTGCAATCCCTTCGAACCGTTCACACCATAAAACATCCGAACAAACAACAATGCAACGCTTTGTCGGCTTAATTTGAAGAAAATCATCTTCATGTTAATTACATCGATAAGTTTTGTCTTCAACACAAGAAGACATAAAATTAATGAATTAAATTTGTTTCCAATTAAAATTTATAACATCTAACCATAACTGAAGACTTTCCAAATTTTATAATTTCAGATTTAAATTTCATTGAAGATGAATGAATACTAAGTTTTATGAATTAGATAATACCAAATTTGCTTTAGAAAAGACTAAAATTTAAACATCTACCAATTTTCTGAGTTCTTTAATTTATGGTTTAAAGTCCTGAAAATTGATTGAAAATTTGCTTTAGAAAAGACTAAAATTTCAGCTTGTTCCAATTTTCTGATTTCCTTAATTTATGGTTTAATGTCCTGAAATTTGATTAAAAATGAATGTAGACTCTAAGTTTTATAAATTGCCTAATATCAAATTAGGTTTAATGAGGACCAAAACTAAAGATACTAATTTTTTCAAAAATAAGAACTTCTGAAATTTTACTACAAATTTCTTAGAAATTTCTTCATTTCATATTTGAACTCTTGAAATTTCATTGAAAATTAATGAAGACACAAAGTATTATGGATTAAAACTTGTGTATTAATTTTACGATTTAATTAATTTATAATTTTAATTCTTGAAATTTCAAAGAAGATGAATGAAGACAAACATTTATAGATTAACTAAAATTAAACAAGATAAAAACTGGATGTACTGCAGCTTTTAAAAATTTACTATTTTCTTAATTTTCTATTAGAACTTGTATAATATTACTGAAGATGATTGAAACAGCATGTTTTATGGTTAAGAAAATATCAAATTAGGTTTAGGAAAGACCTAAACTGGAGATTTTCGAAATTCTACATTTTTAAATTTGAAGTTTAGGAAAGGCTAAAACTACTAAAATTACGTTGAAGATGAATAATGACAAAGTTTTGTTGAAAATTTCACGACTTTTTTTTAAATTTCTGCTTCCAATTTCTGAATCTTTAATAAAGATTAATTTGAACATCAAGTTTTACCATCAAGAAATTAATACAATTTTAGTTTTCCAAATTTTAACATTTCTTTCATTTTCCATTGGAATTTCTGAAGATTAATAAGAAAACATAATTCTAGAGATTAGTTAATATCGAATAAAGCTTAAGAAACTAGGAGGTATTAAAAATGTTAATTTTTTCATTTCCAATTAGATTTTTTAGAGAAGTTGATAAGAGACACCAAGTTTTATTAAATAGATGAAGGAATGTATATATTTTTTAAAGAATACGATTTCATTCATTTCTTCGCATTTCACTGAACGCGAATGAGAGTTAAAGAATTTCCCTGAACTGCATTCAATCCTTTTACCGAATACACACTTTGCTCTAGTTATTTTAGAGGTCGCAACATGCAAACTTCATTAAAGCGTTTTTGACCGTTCTCATGCGTTTCATTGACGCCTCGATCCCAACCTCTCAGCTTACTTACTCAGCTTTTTAATTGGACTACCTGTCATGATTTATTAATGGTTTTCAGTCATTGTACTTTGCGCGCACTTTTTTCTCTTGTTCCTCTTCCTAGTCTTGTGAAGTTTCTTGCAAAAGGCGTTATTATTATTCAACAGGAGCACACAATTAATTCAACAAAATGCCGCACTTCATTTCGCATTTAAACAATTACTTAACTGCATGTATTTTTTTTCTTTAATTCGAATATTACGATACAAACTCGTGTTTGAATAAATTTTCAATTAAATTACACAATTTGTATAAATATTCAGTAGAATAATTAAGATTTCGCTTTTAAATTACTTTTAAAAATTATATTACAAGCATTTCAGTAATCAAATTTGTATATTTAATAATTTTTTATATAAATATGAAATTATAACATGGTAAACTGTAAAATACATTAATCATTGCCTGACGTAAAAATATGACGCTCTTATTTGCAGTTGGATAATTTTTTGCGATGCAATTTACGGTTTTTCTGTGATGTAATAAAGTTGTTGGATGGTGCTTCCTTTCCGAGAAATAGTTCAAAGAAAAGGGTGAGCTTGTCGGGTTTTTCTCTATTTTTCTGCATTCTCTACGACGCTTGAGTATCGCAAAGTCGCCCTACATTCATTATTCATTATGAAAAAGATCTTTGAACACACTTCAGGAAAAAAAAAAATGTAATGCACTTACGAACATCACTGCAATTATAATTCTATTACAATAAAGTTGAAAAATATTAGCTTATTTTTTTTAGTTATAATCGACGATATTGATGAACAAAATATAGAAATAAAATTATAAATAAATGTAATAAAAAAAATAAAATCAAAAAATGAATTTCATTAATTTTAAGATAAATTTGTTATATAAAAAGTTTTCTGATATTGATATTTTAGGCATCAAATCTTAATTGGAATTAAATAATTTAATAACCATATTAAATTCATTGAAATCAACCTAATCAAACCTGATATAATATAACCTAACCTTTCTTAATTTAAGGTTATTTTTTGACATGAATAAAAATTGTCATAAAATTAAATTGACATAACCTAACCTCATGTAAAATTAAATAACTTAACCTAAAATAATGTAATCTAACATCTCTTAATTTAAACATATTATTTAATAAAAATAATGATAAGCAAATTAAAACCTAGGTATGTTCGTTTGGAATTAATTAGAGAAATTATTATAAAATTGAAATAAATTGAAATTTCCAAAACTTTTGCTTTCCTTTGAATTCACTGATCAAATATAATTAATCTCATTTAGATCAACCTAACCTAACTTTATGTAAAACTTAACCTAAAATTATATAATCTAACATCTCTTAATATAAACTTATTATTTTGACATGAACATTTAGAATCTTAATTTTTTATTTTTAATAAAAAAATAATAATATGAAAATGAAAACCTAGGTTCTTTTGCAATTAATTAGAGAAATTTTTATAAAATTTATATAATTGAAATTTACTAAAACTTTGACTTTTCGGCAAATTCACATCGCTTTTTAGATATATTTAATTTAGGTTAACCTAACCTGATGTAAAATAAACCAACTTAACCTAAATTTTTCTAACCTAACATCTCTTAATTTAAACTTATTTTTTTAACATGAACAGTTAGAATCTCAGTTCTTTCTGTTTAATAAAAATAATAATATGAAAATTCAAACTTGGGTGTGTTATTTTGCAATTAATTAAAGAAATTGTAATAAAATTAATATAATAAATTGCAAATTTTTATAACTTTTGCTTGATCTGGTAAAAAAAGTGTTTCCTAGTGGTGATTAGTCGGAGCAGCGGCAGCAGCACTCGGATGCAATATTAATGTATAAGGTACAGTTTTCGAGGACTTAATTAATCTCGTGTGTGCTCAGGTGAAACAAAGTGAGCTCGTGTCATTAATTCCTCTGAGTAGGAGGAGAAGGCGGAGGAGATCCGATTGATCCGGCAATTAATTACAATTAAAAATTATAAAATCGACTGTGGACAAATTGAAAAGTGCAGTCTGGATTCGATATACGACATGTGCGGTCCAATAAATTTCCAAACAATAATTAAATAACGACTTCGGAAAGATGGAGCAACGTAAAAAAATGTTTATAGAATCATTGGTTTTTGTTGTTAGCTTTCGGACTCGGACAAATCGTTGCGAATTAGTCGGACGTCAAACAGGGCATAAATCGCGCCGCTTTTCCGCTTACATAAGAGAGGTAGGCGTATGCGTGCGTATGTGTGTCTGTCAAAACAGGTGATAATTCAATACGGAAAAAGCGACGGGGGTTCGTCATCCTGCAGCATGCACACATTCAGCTTTAAGCACGTACTAAATGCATTATTATTGTTGCTTATACTTACACATTTTTTTCTTGTGCTCCTTGCCTAGGGTCGCCTCAATTCGAAACGAGCTAACGCCCTTTTTTCGCATCCACGCGATTTTCGATGCTATCTGCAAGGATAAATAACCTTAGCTTTTGATTGCGCGCTTGGGAACTGTTCCTGGAAACGCCTGAACTCTCGCCTCATTCAACAATCACATCTATTTCGCAAGAATGTCTTATACACCATAAATATGATGCAGTTCCACCATATGCACGATATGCTCAAATAAGTTTGTCGTGATGCCCAAATAAGTTATGAATACTCACAGAAATATTACAAATTGCTTTCATTAATTTCACATTTCCTTATACATTTCTAAAAAGAAAAAAAACACATTTATAATCATTATAGTACCATAATAAATTATACAATTAAAAAAATAATTTCTAAAGAAATCTTCGAAATGCATCAAAATACACAAATATGATTTATATCTTATTTTTCAAATGTCAATCGCTATCAGATAAACTTATTGTTCAATATGAAAAGATTGTAAATAAAAATAATTATCTTAATTATTTTATTAAAAAAAATCTAACAATATCAACCTATAATTTAGGAGTTTTTTCCAATAATAAAATACACTTATTTATAATAAAAAAATAAAATAATTATTTCTTTATCCTAGATAAACTTAAACTAAGCTCATTATTTGAGTTAATAAAAAAATTAGCTTAGATTTAGTTTAAAGGTTAAATAAATAACGAAAATTAGTTTAATACAAGTTTGTGAAAATAACCAACAGTTTGACTTGAATTGTGTATTTATGTATAACTATTATTAAATCTGATATTTTCAAGCAATTACTATTAGAATTAGCTTTCTGTGCTCTTTGTAGAACTTATTATTAGAATAAACGATTTCTAAAGAAATTACGTACACATCTATCATTGCATTACAGATATTACATTTTAATTTGAGAATTGAAATAGTTATGTAATTCCTTAATGTAATATTGATTATATTTTTTAAATATTTGAACTGGAAAATTCTTAAAAATTAAGTTTTCTTTAAAATATCAAAAACTATTTTTTTTAAATAATTTAATTGGAAACATAAATACAAATAGAAAATGATCAAAAGATAAAATTAGTGAATGTGAAGTAATGAATATTTTTGTGTGCTGAGTAAACGTTAGCTTTTGCCAGTTAAATAAGTCAGAGGAAAGATAATTTTGATACGTCCGAAAGGACGGTGTCGTAAATCGATGCTGGCATTTCGTTTAATGATAGATGATTAACTCTGCGGAATTTGCGCGGCGCAGAAAAAGACGATTCCTACGAAGAAGAAGCGGCGCGTTCGGAATCGTCTCCGGGATGGATATTCCGTTTTTGGGATTTCGCATGCTGTTGCATCACGTCTTCGAGGTAGTTAAAAGGACGGTGAGTGAGCGAGCGCGAAGGGGCATTGCGCTATTACAAGTATTACAGAATTTCTGCCCGTGGAGCTCGTAAAATATAAAGTGTTACGGTGGAAAGTCCATCCGGAGGCTGTGTCCGCAACACTATTTCAAGTTTATCTTATGGAAGACCTGCTGGAAGAAGCAATGCTGAAGAGGTTGAAACTGTTGTGCAGAGGTGGAAGAGATGAAGAGGTTTACATCTTGCGATTAAAATATCATACGTACGACGGACCAGAAGGGAATGTAAACAATCGTTACGTAATAACTATATATTATGCGAGTGTGGAATTGTAATGCAAATGTTTGTATTGTGAACATGAATGGGAAATGCTCGGTGGATTAATGCGCCTGCCGCTCAGACGAAAGTCAATTTATACATCACAAATATCGCAAATCAAATACCTGCGCTGCGAGCAAAGAGATGGAGAGTGTCTTCAGCTTCAGACAATATTTAAACGTCCTTTCTTTACTATTGTTGCTTTGTAATCTTCAAACGGTTACCTACATCAAAAAATACGTAATATCTACATTAGTAGTTTTCGGCTGATTTTCTTTCAAATATGGTAAGTGAAAAAAAAACATTTTCAGCATATTTTACTGTCAAAAATATTAAAGCAAGAAAAAAATCATAAAAAAGACGAAATTATTTGGTGGGTGTCTGTAATGTTTTAAGTAAATCTTAATGATAAACAGAATTAGGAAGAAATGTTAATCTTCTATAATGTTGAAAATTGTATGTTGCGTTCGAAGAAAGTAATGTAATGTTGGTGAAAATTGAGATAAAAGAAGTTGATTGTGTGTATACTTGTACTTTCGTTTTGGGTGCAAAACGGAGGCCGGAGATGCATCCGCGTCCGGCACGCACGACTGCATATTTATTTAACTTAAAGTTCTTGCGAAAATCGAGCGGTAGCTTTGAAAGGAGCCAAAGGCGACGAAACCGAAAGGTGGAAAAAGGTCTTCGGATGGTCGGGGAGGCGCGAAGAGGTGGAGGATGGCCGCTGCAATAATGCGTAACGTTCCGAGCCAGTTGAGTTAAATGACTGAAGATTATCATCGATGGAGATGATGGCCTCTGATAGACGCGACGGATACCGATCTTAGATTCACTCGGGGGATTGTTATAATTAATGGATTGCGGTCCAACCTCCTCCTCATCCTCTTCTTCTTCTACTTCTTAGGATAAGAAGACAGAGTAAAGTCGGAAATTAAATCCGCGTTGCAACTTCCTTGTCGTCGGATGCTTGTTTACCCTTTCGCGCGCCAGCACTAAATTGCATAACCTTCATTATCGCAATTAATTCGAAACCGATTGCGAACACCTGCGGCCTGTTAATAATCTGCGGATGGTTCTACCTGTAAATCTGCACTTCGTACCTTGTCTCCAACTAAACACCTCGTGTTTTATTACCAATGACACAAGACCATCCGCATTCTCAAACTACTCGCCTCTTCTTTGTAAAACGCAAGAAAACTATAAATAAAAAACGATTATTTTAAAGAACATTTATTATTTCTTAAATTTAAATTGTTTGTGTTGTAGGATTAGTAATTTGATTTATAAAGCAATTAGTTTTGCAAATTGAATGGATGTGTTGTTGGTTGAGGGAAGTAATCCTTCAGCGGATCGGCCTATTAGGATAATATTGGTGAAGAGTTATGAACAGTACCAAAATAAGGATGGTATGTTGTGCGGTGATAGAGAGAGGAAAATGGTCAGGAGAGTCCAGAAGGTCCAATTATAGTAAAGCAGAAGATGGAATCTGGTCGGTTCTGGTGACCGTCGATACATTATATTGCTCTAATAACATTGTCTGAAATATGCAGAGCATCTAGCTGTCGTTATTAACTGTAAAATGGATCCGGTCGGCGTGCCTTTTGGTCTGTTTTCCGCTGAATGATCGAGTGGAGATGGCGGAACGCACGGCTCTCCTCTTCTCCAGTTCATCCACTTCTGCTTCTGCTGCTTCCACTTGTTATACCAAGCATTGGCATTACTCACGATCTCTCCCATCATTTATTCCAAATGCCCTATGACTAACAAATAGCGACGGACGGGAATCCAATAAAATATACATACGCACAGCATCCGAATAGAAAAATTGTAGCCAGATAGGATGAGAGAATAAGGAGAGCAGCAGCAGCAGCAGTAGGTTGTCAAGGGAAGATATTTAAATGTTAATTCACTTTACCATTCAAATATTCGCATCGATCTTCGTGGAATTTATGCCTGAAATATTTTTATTTATCATCGATACCGGGACCCTCCATAAAACTCATTTAATTAGGGGAAGACGTCAGCTCGGGATGGCTTCAATCAATAATACAGAGATCCGTAATAATGATGTCCTGCGACTACCCATAAACAGAACTCGCAGGATACCGATGCGTACGTATTATCCTTCTTGACTCTCGGAATAAATTGCCATTGGCATTGGAATCGACTCCTTTATTTTTCAAACGTTCTTCCGCTTTGCCGATTTCCACGAAGCGCGCGCAAATATCTGCAAATTATTTATTAATGCATTCCATTCATAAATTAATATTAATCAGGAATACGATTATCATTTACGATTGACCAGATGATGCGATTCAACTGCGTTCCACAATGATTTACCATACGCTCTTTACGATTCCCATTAAAAACCTATCCACAAACTCAAATCGCCAATAGATTTACATAATCATGTACGAAAAAGACCATAATATTAAAAACATCATAAGTGTCATAAAAGAAGCGTTACTAATAATTTCTTTTCTTTTAAAATTATACCAATTTTCATTTCACATTCATATAACAATTTTACTTTTAATTCATTATTATTGAAATAATTGTAAAATGTGTACAGAAATTTCGGTCGTAAATTAATGGATAAGTTTTTGCTCGTTAAACAGCGGTATTAAAATTTGAGTCTACTGAATTGGTTTATGTATCCCCGTAGCATTAAATATAAAGCACGTGTAATGTATTTATTGCTCCCCCTTTTTGCCTGAAAAAGGGTTAACGGCGAAACACGTGAATTACGTACAACTGAAACTTACTTGGTCGAAAGTCGACAAGTGGACACACGTAAAACGAATGGATCCCAAAGGGTTGACGTAAACTCATTGACTACAACCGAAGGGTACATTTACCAATGTCCAAAATATTTAGTTTTATACAAAATCATAATTCAATTAATTATTTGATGTAATAAAAACAAATTAACTTGTTTTTTGCAACTTGTATTATTACAAATGTTTTTTTTAACATCGTTTTTAAATCACGAGATATTATTGATACTAATGCATTTTTTGCACTTGTATTCTAACCTAATAACAAACATTAGTCACTTTTAAACTATTACAATTTTCCAATATTACATAAAGAAATTTTCCTCTCAATTTTCCTAATAAATTGCAAATTCTTAACTTTAATCTAATGAGACGCAAAATATAATTATAAATATTAATTTTATTTGTAAATTATTTTTTTAAAGTTAATTTTTCAGTAAATTTTACTGTATGAAAACTTGTTTCAATGTTTATGAAATATTAATTTTACTTTAATTATTTTCAAAATTCTGAAACATTAAATTAATATTTACTTATGAAAAAAAGAATGAATAAAAAATTACATTTTTAGAGAGAAAAAGTTATAAGAATTAAAGATCTACGACTTTTTATTTAATTAAAATTGAAAAATTTAAAAATATAATATAAATCAATTGCAAAGTCGCTTATCGCCCATTCATGTTCTATCTTCTACGCAGATTTCTTAACTTTAATCTAATGAGACGCAAATAATAATTATAAAATGTAATTTTATTTGTAAACTTATTTCAATGTTTATAAAATATTAATTTAAAATATAAATAGAAAATTTCATTTTTAAAGAGAAAAATTGTAAAACTTGAAAGATTTAATATTAAAAATGCTAAAACTTTATTCATGATATGAAAAAGAAGTGTATATAATAAAAAAAAGTAGAAACGAGAGAAATAGTATTTTTTATAGACGTTAATAATATAAAATAAAATAATTTGTAAAAGTGAAGGAAACAAATCGTTGCTGCGTGACTGTAAATTTATTCTTAATTGGTTCTCCGTCGGTTTGGTTTGGTGAAGCCACGACGATCATATTCGCGTTTATAAATAGACGTGCAATATATTTAAATATAAATTAGCTATTAGTGGGGTGTTTAATTGGGGATCTGTTGGGTGGAATTTTTAAAGTTTCCAAAGATGCAATTCATTGCCGACCGTTTGTTGCTGAAGTGTTGAGCGAGTATATAGTGTGTGTATGTATGTATGTATGTATGTATGTGTACAATGCTAAATACGGTTGCTGCATATTTCTTTTCTCATTCGACGATTTCACGCAACAGCTCTTTCCTTCTTCGGCGGAATGAATACTGTACGTGTTCTCCTCCAATCTTCTATGGATTGCTCATTAGGAAGGAAGAATCTCGGATTCTTATTAAAAATGCATTTATTCGAGACGTCCCGCGCAAGGATTTATCACTGGGCCGGAGACATCCTATCCATGCATAAATATTCGCAACGTTCGCATTTTATCATCGGTTTCCGCAATTTCGCAGACGATATCCTCTTTCAGAGTGGTGCCTGAAAATATATCCACACGTGCATCTTTGCTAAAGAACTGTTTGAGGAACGCGAGAGTCGGCAAATGTAGGATGAATAAAGGAGTCGTATCAATAACACGCGTTACGAAAAATAATAAAGGTAAATAAAATGATGTAAAAATTGAAGCACATCAATCACTACCTTATATACGTCGATGATAATCTGCATCTATAATTAATCTATCGGGCCGACATCAAAGACGTTTATGTGGTTCGGACAATGTGGCGTTACTTCAAGAGATTCGTCGGCTTCCTCAACAATTGTTACCACGTCCAACATCAATTCCGAACACGTAACATTTTTCTATTATATAATTCAGATTTACATTCTATACAACATTTTAATTTTAAACTACAACATAAACAAATAATACAAAAATATCAAAAATAAACATCAAGAAAATGTTGAAATGAACATCAAAAACTAAAATATGAAAAATATCGATAACATAAAAAAATAACATTTAAAACTTATATCAACAAGAATTAATATCTTCAACAACTTGAATTTATAACATTAAGAACAAATATCTACAACAAACTTAAGAAGAAACATCTACAACAAATTTAACTTATAACAACAAGAACTAATATCTACAACAACATGAATTTATAACATCAAGAACCAATATTTACAAAACGTCAAGAATTAATATATACAACAACATCAATTAATATATAAATACTTCAATTTTTAACATCAAGAACCAATATCTACAACAACTTGAATTTATAACATCAAGAACAAACATTTACAACAACCTCAAGAAATAACATCTACAACAACTTCAATTTATAACATCAAGAACTAATATCTACAACAACTTCAATTTGTAACATCAAGAACCAATATCTACAACAACTTGAATTTATAACATCAAAAACAAACATTTACAACAACCTCAAGAAATAACATCTACAACAACTTCAATTTATAACATTAAGAACTAATATTACAACAACTTCAATTTGTAACATCAAGAACCAATATCTACAACAACTTGAATTTATAACATCAAAAACAAACATTTACAACAACCTCAAGAAATAACATCTACAACAACTTCAATTTATAACATCATGAACTAACATCCACAACAACTTTTGTAACATCAAAAAGCAACATTTACAACAACTTGAATTTATAACATCAAAAACAAACATTTACAACAACCTCAAGAAATAACATCCACAACAACTTCAATTTATAACATTAAGAACTAACATCCACAA
The DNA here is from genome assembly GCA_963457615.1 of Nicrophorus investigator. NCBI lineage: Eukaryota > Metazoa > Arthropoda > Insecta > Coleoptera > Silphidae > Nicrophorus > Nicrophorus investigator. Next base: position 25,409,294 of record OY735143.1, read on the forward strand.
CAACTTTTGTAACATCAAAAAGCAACATTTACAACAACTTGAATTTATAACATCAAGGACAAACATTTACAACAACCTTAAGAAATAACATCCACAACAACTTCAATTTATAACATTAAGAACTAACATCCACAACAACTTTTGTAACATCAAAAAGCAACATTTACAACAACTTGAATTTATAACATCAAGAACAAACATTTACAACAACATCAAAAACTATCATACACAACATCTTCAACTAATAAAATCAACAAACACCTACAAGAACATTAAAAACAACAACTAAAAAAAAATAACATCAAAAAAAATAAAGAACAAGAAAAATAAAAACGGATGGGGAATTTCGAAATGAATTTGAATAGATAGACTCTCTATATGAATCACGTTCGTAACGTAATTACAGACATTTTCACGGTGTAAATTTCTCCGGCACGTTTTATGTAATGCTATTTTATCTGACCCATTCCATCTGTATCTACTCCAAATATGCAGCCAACACACATACAGACATTCGACTTAATTATTTCCAATGATTCTATCAACGTGCAGAATCTCATATTTCTTAGATGGAAATAGAGAAGGATACGTACCCACATTCCTTAATTAATAAGCAGTTGCTAACGTTCATTCATATTCATTTATTTGACATCCCATGTTTAGATAAAGGTACTTATAACAACAAAAAAAATAATAAATAAATTTTAATTAATTTATAATAATCCATTTTTTTATTATATTTTCAATAATACAAACATTTTTTTTTCTTTAATGATTTTATTAATATAATTTGAATGGATTAATGGATAAATTTTAATAACCAAATCAAAAATCATATTTAAAAAATATGTAGATTTAAAATTATATTATTTATAAATAAACTTTGAAATCTCATACAATTTTATTTTTTTTAGAGATTTTAAACATTTTGCATGATTTCAAATTTTACTAAATTATTTCTTAAATTAGTAAGTTTGTAAAAAAGATATTTTTCTATGGATGAAATTTGTAAAATAATATTTTTTTCTCATGATTTTAGAATGTAGAATTCACAAAGCATGAAAACTATGTTTTACGTTAACAAGGAAACATAAATATTTATATGCAAAGGTTTCCCAATAATTTGATAATTCCCATTATACATAAATACATACAAATTTTATTGCTTTTCGAAGGAAGCTATTAATAAAATCAAATTCGGTGTGGGAGTTTAGCTAAACTCTAAATATGTATATTGCGGACTATCAAGCAGTTAAACTAACCGATAAATATCGATATTGGAAAATAAGTGTGAAGTAACGAAAACGGCGATTCGAATCGTACCTTTAATAGTTATTCAAGCAATGCTCAGATGATGCACGGTCCGTCGGCCGAAGAGCTTTCACTTGAACAATGTCAAGGACAATTTGCGATTAATGAATATACGCAATCTTCCAAGAAGTATTTAAGTTTTACGATAAAACATGCATTCCGAACGGAAGTTACGTTTTTAAGTTCATTGCCTTTTTATAAATCGCAATTCCTAATGATCCTCAAGTTATTTCAATTATTTTTAGATTTTTATATAATTAATTATATCAAATTATTTTATTTAGTCAATATTTTTAAGATTTTTTTTTGTAGAAAAAAAAATACGTTTAACAATTGGAAGGAAATCTTAATATTGTTTAATTTAATGTATAGGAAATCAGTATAATTATCAATTAGCATAAATGCGGAGACCATAAAGTATAAGTATGATGTATGGGTAATATATCATGATGTTTTTTTTGTTGTTGTGTTGTTGCGGTATAAAAGCGAAGAAAGAAAAGTATTCGCTAATTGGTTGCGTCTGTAAGGTTATTATTACGTACATTTCCATCACGTCGATTTGCATCGATGTGCTTTTAGAACTAATAATGATGGACACAATGCCGATGAAAGAGAGAAAGAAAGCGACTGGATGCCTTCAGATAAAGCTCAAAATGCCTATTAATATCCCACACACAATGGGGATATTGCATTGTTACAAATATTATCAGCGCGTAGGGAAAAAATAAGACACGCTGCAAGGTAAAACATCCAGTCGGGGAATGGACAACAAAAAAAAAATTATAGAATATGTATATGCTTGCACGAGGAACAGCAAGAGCCTTTGCATATAAAGTGCTCGAATTAAGATAAAATTCGAAGCAGAATGCAGAATATACCCATAGACAGCTAATAAAAGTTTATATATTCTTGATAACTATAACATGCTTTTCTGAAAATCTAATATATTTTTTGTTTATAAAAATTATGAAAATTACATATTTTTTTGATAAATTATTGATTTATATTCTTTAAAACTCTCTTCGGAATTTGATGTTGAAGAGCTGTCATTTCATGTCATAAACATGATTTGTTACCGCCCCAAAACAAAACCCATCATTTGCACACTAATATTGATTAGAAACTGAATATGTTATTCACAGTTTGACATATTTCAATCAATATTCAATCTAATTTATAGATGTAAATTACTTTCACTAAAATATAATATTTAAATGAAAAAAATCAAAATATTTAATTTATTAATAAAAAATTGAATTAAATAATTAGAATATGTATTCTATATGTATAATAACTAAAATATAATAGTTATGAAATGTCAGTTATAAAAATGACATTTCAAATGACACTAATGATTTGTCAGTGTAAACAATGACATTTCAAGAGTCTTGTCATCTGTCATTCACAATGACGTTTAAAGAGAATTTTATTTATAATATGAATATTGTTTTAAATATTTATATTATAACAACTAAAATCACAATTGATACTTCATCCTGAAAAATACATATTTTTCAGGTACTCCAATCTAAGTACAATGTAATTAAACCAACATTACTAACTTGGTTATCACAGCTGTGATCTGTCAATAATGACATTTAAAATGACACTTGCTGAAATCTGACAGTGATAAGAATGACATTAATATTTGAATCAAATTTGACATTTTTAGTTTAATTCTTTAAAAAAACAGTCAGTTTACATTAACCTATAAAATTAAGCCAATAATTTGTAGTAAGTTGTAATATGATTTGACAGCGATAATAACGACATTTGAAGTGACATTGATATTGTTTTAAATGGATAATTTACCAAATTAAAATAAAATATTTTCATTCTTAATAATAAAAATTAATAATTTTAATTAAAATTATTTTTTAATAATTTTAATTAAATATGATTATGCAGTGTGTTGAATAAGTTAAATACATTTTAAGCAAAAATTAATGTATCAATAATAGTTTCTAAAGCTTTTGCAAATCATAGGATTAATCTGAATGCGGTAATTACAATTGAAGTCTATTTACATTATAAATGATTAATAGATTCGAAGGCAATTGAAGTAGTTCTGAATGGAGCGGCACGAAGTGAACGTCATCGACGATAAATGGATGCACAAACCGAGATATAGCTGTTACACAAATATTTCTGACGATTGCGTTTGGAGTTTGCGATTTTCATTAGGACTAAAAATAAACATTGCCTATGTCGAAATTAATTCAAATACAAAAAAAAAAGAAAACGCGACTTGTTTGCCATTCGGATATACACGACTCGTATTAAATAAAAACATAATAAATGCTAATGAATTGGATTATAATAATGACTAATCATATTAAGACTTTAAATATCAATTTATGTTAAGTATAAGATTAACAATTTTAATTTTTTATTTAATAATCCGGATTATTTATGTCAGTCTAATATGGATTTCTCTAATTAATTTTTTGTTACACAATTAGTTTACATTTAATAATTCTTTCAAATATATATGTTTTTAAAAAAAATCAACAATAAATTAAATTTATTATGAGCAAATTTTATTTTATTTTTTAAATTCCACATCGCTTATGTCAACTGGTATTGTTCAATTGTTTGCAGCTATTGTTTCTGAATTTATCCTTGAGGCTGTCATCAATATTAAGTAGAGGTTAATAGTTTTTAAACTGAAAAAGAAAGAGATTATCTGTCTTATAATCTTAAATAATGCAAAAATTTTGTTAACTTACTAAATTTATTCTAATCTGAGATTTTAGTGCACAAAAACGGAAGTCAAAATAATGCAAATATTATATAATGGATAATTCATCGAGTAATTGCTGCACGTGCGCTGCACGTATATTCAAATATATAATTTTTTTTTAATTCGTTCCCTCGTTTGAATAACAAATTAGAAGATTTTTTAATGGCGTTATGTAACGATTTATTTTCGCATTCGCACGAATGCGCTTGTTTGTTGTTGAGCGTTTGCGTGTGTTTGTCTATATTTTTATGTTTGTGTGTGCGTGTGTGTGCGTGCGGAATTTATTCAACAATAAAATTGTTTTGTTTTTGTTGTTCGCAGGCCCAGTAAATGGTAGAGCGTGGATGAACGGACACGCGAATAAAGCAGAAGATAAACAATCTACATTATCTAGGTTTGTGGAATTTGCATTTATCTAAATTTGGTGCTGAATATTATCGTTTTGTCGGATGTTTTTACGTTGTTGTCCGCAGTCAACGGATCGGATTACGTTGCACTTAAGTAAAGAAACTAAGTATCTGTGCTACGAAAACAAGGAGTCTTTTTCTGTCTGCGGGTATGGTTTCATTTTATATATAAAGAATACATTTAATGTACGCGTCTAAAGTGGATATAAACATTTAGAACAAAACCTTGTGTTAACAATTATCACAGTTATTTATTTAATAATTATAATATTTATTGGAATACACTGTATATAAAACTTAAGAAAAATTGTCTTTCCACTCAATTTATATAACAGAATTTTCATTAACATATTTAAAAAAAAAATCAAATTTTCAATTTACAAATTCAACTTAATTAATTGTCAACTGTATTAATTTTTCAATTTTTTAAATTAATTAAACTTATAACTTTATAAATTTTACGAATTATAACTTTTTAAAATTTTTCTCACTTTATTTTGTAAACATTTTACAAGAAATTTTACACGTAGTTTTTCTAACTAGTTGAACTTCTAACGAAATACTTAAAATTTTCTTATTACTTTAAAATTTTTATATTTTTTTTTTAAATTTTCAATAAGAATTGTTTCGAAAATTTGGTTTTGTACAAATTCTCATATATGTTTTTATGAGAAACCTAAATTTTTATATTAATTTTTCATTTTTTAAACTTCTGATTTTACCTATTATAATTATAATTTTACTTAATGATTTTACTAATGGTTGAAGTTATAACCTAAACTCTTCATACAAGAACCTAAGCTTATATAATATAAATTATTGTTAATAAAAAATAAATAAATTCAGAATTTAAATTAATCAAATATTATATTAATATAGATTTGATATTTTTAAAAATATTATTAGTGTTCTCCGATCGTGTTGTTCGTTCCCTTTTGCAGAAGTGTTATTACGGAATAAAGATCAGGTGGTGGTTGCCAGAAGGAGAGGACCAGAGAGAGAGTGTGGCCTTGTCTGTTGCAAGGAACGAAGCACATTGAATGCTGTTAATTGACTTAACGCTTATATCGACCTACCGCGGATCACATAAATCAGTTCATCTAATTGTGGCCGCACCGAACGTGACCGCATTATATACGGCCCCATATATTTATAATATCTTTATCATTTTCCAACTTTATAATTTTCACTATTTTACTTTCGTTTTTCTCTTCTCAACTTATTACCTTTTAGTTTTTGTTACTTATTTTTTAAGTATACTTCTTCTTCGCGTCTACGTAATGATCAAAACACAATTAAGAAAGTTTTAACTTAAAATTTTTTAAATTTTTATTGATAATTCCTTCTTCTTCTCGTGTCTACGTAACGATCGAAAAACGATTAACAAAGATTTAACTTAAAATGTATACAATTTTTTTTAAATAAATTTAATAAAAAAACTGTCTTAAAAATTAAGAATCTAATATTTTTTTTTAAATAATTTTTATTGTTAATTTCTGAATTATTTTCTTTCTGGATTTATGACTTCAGCAATGATTTGTGTGTATAAGCTTGTGAGGAATAAATGAAAAATGTGAAAAAATGCAGTGTTCTCATCTTCGAGTCTTCCGAAGGGTTCGCTATAAATTTCTGCCTGCGAAGCGCGTGTAATAATATATGGAGGTCAATTTAAGGTCGAATGTGTCGAATACGTGTGAGATCCTCAGTTAATGCATCGTTTCCTGGTTTAGTTTAATATTAAATTAAGGCTCAACCGCGATGTGCCGTTTGTATACGTACGTATGAAAGTAATAGTGTGCATGTGTGAGTGCAGATGTGCATGAATCTGCGTATATGTATACGTGCGAGTGTGAGTGTGTGTGCGTATTTTCAGGACTTCAGCCCGATGTTCGCATATGTGTGTGTGTGTACGAGGAAAGCGTACGCGACCTATTATCATTTAATGCTACCCATGTATCATCATGATTTAATATATGTACTTATGTGCACTTTGTGTACCTTGTAAATTATCTCCCTTTCTCTCCATGTGTGTTGGTGGTGGTGGTGTGTGTGTATATATATATAAAAGCTAAACTATCCCATCCGCACTTGTACTACTTTATTTGCTTTATTAAAATTTCTACCTAAATCTTGTACTCAACTAAACACAGCATATATTTCATATTTATACCTCGTTAACCCGACCACAATGTTACCCGTAGAACTTACTACTTTGGAAGCGTGTTTTCAGAACCCCACAAACAGATATATCCATTCGCATCGAGCATCTTCCTCCTTCTTCTATTATTATTTTTTCTCCATTCTCCGGCACATCCATAACTTCTGATTATTCAATACTTATTATTATTTTCGCCGCGGCGAACGGTTCTTTAACCCTCGACGTTTTATTGAAGCACGTGCTCTTATCCTAATGCATCCATAAAATCTGTTATTAGACCCGACTCAATATACATCTGTTACTGCAATTACTATACCTAATCGACCTAACTATTACCAATATGCTACCTGTTTTGCTTCCCACAATTCACATTAATTTCATAAAAGCTACTTTGTCTGAAATATTTATTCAATCCATTTCATTCTTTAAATTATTGTTTTTATTAGAAACTTATAAATTTTTGTGTTCATTTGTCAATGTCTAAGAATAGTAGAACTTAAAACGAGAAAATTATTTAAAAAAAAAAGTCCTTTTAAATATAGAAAAATTGAATAATATGTATATGAAATAACAGATATTAATACTTAGTTAATTTTAGTACTTAATTTTTGTGTAAATGTGATAAGAAAATTATTTCTTAATTTAATTATAAAATAATAGCGAATTACAAAATTCGTAAAATTTCATAAGTATAAAAAATTATTTATGAAAATTTAATTTTATATTCTTATATTAATTTCTATATAAAATTACTAGATTTTTATATATTGCTTCATACATAGAAATACCTTTAAAATGTAGAAAAAAAAAGGATTTTTTTGTCGAATTACATCAGATATTACATTTTTTTGTGCAATCAATCTCGACGGCAATCAAATCTTGATTAAAAGTAAAACTAATCCAATTGTTGGAGCAACTTTCACCGATTCCTCCCGTAATTAGTACGATCGTTGCATTTTTGATGAGTTTTCTCTATAAAAAAAATTGAATTTGTGCAGCTTGGAAACGAGCGTTGTAAATAAATGTAAAATTAAAAAAAACAAGAGATCAGCCGGGAGTGTCAGAGACGTGTCACATAAATCAAAATGTTAGTGTTCCTGTTTTCAATCGTTTTGGCTACAGCCAGCGGCGTGGTGCTCTTCCTCTTCCTCATCTCCGGAGATTTCCAAAAATTCAGGGATCGTTTCGTCCTGGACGCAAACGGAAAATCTAAACCTTACATAAAATTAGCAAACCCCGCCGAAATCGATCTGCAGTTGGATGTATTGAAATTCAAGTTGGATAGGAAACAAACCGATATAGAATCGTCGAAAGGTAGAGTGATAATGGCAGCAGAGAGTATTCAAAAGTTGAGCAACACTTCGAACGAGGTGAAGAAGTATTACGTTAAGTTGAAGGAGGATATAATGAAGTCGGAGCAGGATTGCAAGGAACTTCAGGCGCAGATCGACGAGTTCAAGAGGAAGCAGCACATCCTGCGGGAGCAGAGCAGGGTTTACGATAAGTTTGGTGAGACGGTGATCAGCGAGGTCAACTATGACCTGTCGCGTTTGGATTCCAAAAATACTGTCAGCGAAATATCAACCAATTCGTATTATCCTTACGACGACTTCTCCGTATCGTAAATTTCGATCCTGTCGATGAGAAAACATTCCTGCAATCATTTTCGTCCCTTCTCCTCCACGGTCTTTGCATAATGTGAGTACTTTGCGTTCCGGGTTTTCCCATCGTTTGCATTTAAACGCGCAAGATTTAGTTACAGGCTCAAGTAATTATGCACCAGATTCACCTGCACTTATAAGGATAACAGATGACAATGGCCAGATACTAAACAGCAGTGTAATACTACTACCAGGTTTGGCGTTTAAAAGCGCCGAGAAAATTGTTGTCACGGACACACACATTTCTTTAAGTAAAAATATACCATAATTTGTGCAACAAATTTTAATTTTCATTCTTAATTAAAATCGAAGATTTTGTAAATTTTTATTCCTAAAAAGTTAGAAAATGCGGAGGTTACGTAATTATGATGTATGATCCGTTTTAAGGACCGCTTATAATAACATTATTTATGCTCCATTTACGTTTTCCGTTTCCGTATGTTTTTCTTGTCGAGAAAACGGTTCAATATATTTGCATTTTTACGTGCCTCGTTTCCTGCGAATCCTTCTTTTACATTACTTTTTTTCTATTGGCAAGATTAAATCAATACGGATATATTGCAAAAAAAAAATCTATTACCTGGTTGCTCCTTGCTTCAGTAACGTTGTTATTAATCTCGTTGAGTTACGTGTTTAGAATTTTATTTACAAATTGAAACAGCTGTACAATTCAAGTTTGACAGCTTATTACAAGAAAATCATATAAGTTACAAATGTTATAGTGGACTCAAATGAAAACATTTATGATTTATATTCGCATTTATTGAATAATTCTGCATTTTTTGTAAATTATTTAATACCTTGATGCAATTATTTGTTAATAATTATTTTTTTCAAGATTTACAGGAAAATCATAGTAGATACAAAATTGATAAAATATTCAAATTAAAGCCTGAATATTACGCTTTATTTTGATTATTCATACTTGTAATTAGTGTGTCTTAAAAATAATTAATAATATTTTTTTCAAAATTTGTAATTGCTATACATTATATAATTATATGCAAATTATAGCTTTAAATAAAGTATTTGCATTTATAATTTGTATTTGTGGATATTGATTACATTACTCAAAAAGAGTTGATCGTAATGGATCAATAAAAGTTATTAAGTTGAAATGTTAGAGATTGATAAAAGTGAAAAGATACGTTTATTAATAAATTCTGCGCTGAAAGTACATATTATTATCGCAAATAAATAACGTGATCGTAAGTGGCGGATGTCGATGAATGAAGTGAAAGAAGAAAAACAGCAGACTGAATAATATTTTGCGAGATTCCTTAGACTTTAAGTATCCTCCTGAGAGTTGAGGGAAAGAAAATAGGCAAGGAATAAAAAAGGAAGCCCACTAAATACCTGCATTCGAGTTTAATTATTTAATAATTTTAACGTCCACTGGAATTATATGTGTTAGATTCAATAAAATTGTGCTTTCGTGTTGCCAACAACGTCCGAGAGTTCTATTTCTGTCTGTCTGTCTTCGGGGCTCGCTGATTGCTCGTAGCGCGAAAGCAGGTGTTACTCGGCCGGGATTTTGTGGTAATTATAAATGTCTAATACAAGAAAAAGGGAATCGTGTGAATCGGTAGCTTCTCATAAAGGTCGGTCGTTGTTTTATTTTTCCGCTCTTCCTTCCACATTCTTTTTCGTAGTTCTTTATTTTTTTTTTTCATCTTTCTTTATTTTTTTTTGTAGTAAGCACGTTAATGCTAGAGCGGAGAGTTTGCGATGCATCGCGTTTTAATGGCAATGAAACTATAAAAGAAGTGCGGCAATTAAGCAATTTGTTGATGGATTCAGTGACCTCATTAAGAAGGAAGAAGATGAAACTGAAAGTGCGTTGTGGTGGTAGAAGGAGCATTAACCGGACCATTAATACTCTTCTTGATCTTTGTCCTATCTTCTAGTCTCATCCTAGGAGAGTGGATTTATATAATCTCAAGAAAAACTAGTTATAAAATTAATATTAAGATGATAAGACTCAAACATTCTCCTGAAAGTTCTATTATTTTTTTATTATTAATAGAAATGTAATTAGAAACAAATATTTTTATAGTTTAAAATAAAATTATGGAATTTAAAAAATATAATTTTAAGACAGATTTAGAAAATATAGTCTTAGTAAACTAATGTAAATACCTTTCTGTTTTCACTGATGTAGAATACACTTGACCGAATGATTTCATTCATACAAAATATGCATGCGCACATGTGTTTACATCCGCTCAGAATTTATAGCACAAGTTCTTGGACATGCTTTGAATTCCGCAGGTCTGAGAAAGCAATGTTTTGATGTATGCATTTGTATATATCTATATAGCGGTTTCCCAACATTTTCGTTATTTATTTATTATTGTTAGTATTTAAGTAAATAATAAGTAAATTTATATACTAATATAATTTGGGCGGATATATCCGCCCAGTGCTATACAAGGCTATTATGGTGGTGTAGTCATCGAATTTCAGTTCAATATTAATACTTGTTACTATTTGAACTATTTTAGTATAATTTACTATCATTTCGTAGACTAATTTGTTTAGAAATGAAATAGATTTAGTTGTAAGAAATAAAATTGAAAATGAATGAAATATGAAGTATTTGAAAAGTGTCGGTGGAGTGTGTGCGTGGTTTCTCGGATGAGGGGTTCCGTTTCCTTGACGGAACGGAGGTCCGCTACGTCCACGGATGAAAGAGAAGTAAGTAGTTAGAAGTCATAAATCCCGCAAATCATAGGATTTCGATACGAAATGGGTGAAAATAATTGAGACTCGGAGAGCTCACTAACCAGAAATAATAAACAACAATCTTCGGGGGGATAATTCGTGGTAATTTAGCGCCAGTGCGGCATAACATGCATGCGCATATTAAATCTATTCACTTTCCATTAGTGAACACGATCTACAAATCCGTGTGCGATTTAAATAACACCTAATACGGTTCTACCATAATGCACTCTGCCGACACCACGTGAGGGAATCCACTTCCGGGTCCGGCGTTCGTCGTTCGAACACAATGCAAAGAAGTGAAGGAGGTGAAGTAGAAGTGGAGAGGAATCGAATCGCCTTCTACAATTCCTTTCGACCTGCAGATCCAGAAACGGAAAACACTCTCCTCCTGCTCGTTCGCATTTAATTGGCCATTGTTTCGTTCATACTGGGTCATGGCTATGAGAACGTCTCCATATGTAAAACGGAAATGAAGCTTACTTATTTACTCTCTATTCTTGCCGACGATTCTCGTTCCACATGCCTATAGGAAAATCTAAACGGAAAAAGTTTCCTTCCACTATAGCGCTAATGATTTCTTACAAGGAACCGTAAACGACATATGACGTACTCATGCATAATGCACCGAACAAATAAATAAACACTGGCTAATATTACCATCCTCATACTACACACTAATTGAACAAACATCACCTTAGGTCAAAGACCTAAAGTACACTTTAAATTTTAACAAAATAATGAAAATTATATATTTTACCAAATCTTTTGAAAAAAATTAATAATTTTTTTATTTATAATTATTTGTCTGCTAAATTTAACTAAGAATTTTTATTATTTATAATCAATAATAAATAATGTTAATGAAACAACTCTTTAATAATCCTAAATGACAGCTGTCAACTTGCGAGAACACAATATGACAGCTGTCATTTTACGACCCATTGTTTTAGTAATTAGTAAAAAATAGTTAGCAGTACAACTACAAACAAATTTATTAAGTTAATCAGCAAGAAGGTTGAGAAACGTTGCTTTATATAATTATAGTAATAAATAATTATGATTCAATTCAATTGAAATTTTTTTGTGACAAATTAAACTCTAGTTTAATCTCATTTTTGTTTACTTTCATTTATAAATACTATCAAAAATGTTCTATTATATAAATTTTCAATGTTAAATGTTAAAGAAAAACTAAGTTGTATGAAAATAACTTAAACATCATAATTATAATTTTAATGCCACAGGACGGCATAATATTTATACTCAATGAATCACGTTTAATTTTGCTATAAATAGAGAGAAAAAATAAATAAACACTGTCATTTGGAAAGTAATGATAAATATTACTGTGTTCATAAACATAATATTTATATCATGGGCATAACTGTCTTCAGATTCGTTGATTTATGCTTTAATAATTTGACATTTGACGTCAATTCTACTTGTTTAACAACCGATTACCTAGGTAACGTGGATATAAAGTTGTAAGTAAGCGGGCATTAGATGTTTTATTCGTGAATGACTTTAGTAATTAAATTTAAATATTGTGTACGTTTATCTTTTAACAGTCGTTACTTTTTTTCTGTTCCATAGATATTGCACAAACGAACGACAACGCAACCAAAACAGTTATCAAGCCGTTAAACGGATGTGCAGAGAGAAAGGTACGCTGTTCGAAGACCCAGATTTCCAGTCGGGACCGAAGGCTCTGTACCATCACAAGAAGCCGCCCTTTAGTCCGATAATCTGGATGAGGCCGCATGTAAGTACGAACTTGAGACATTAGCTTAGGAGGTAGCATTACGAGGTTGTAAAATCGAGAAGGAGATGATGATGATGATGAAGAGAAGGAGGAGGAGAAAGAGGATGGAAAGGACATGGTAATAAAAGCGATGCATTTTATTGCGGACGCACACACTTAACGATCGAATCTCGAAGAACATAAATTCGTCGCGGACTTTTCCCTCGAGCGAAAGATGCATCGAAACAGATACATGGCATTCTATTAACACCTCTCTCCATTTGGCACCGATTTCGGTTGAGGATGAGGAATGGCGGAGCGCCAAGCGAAGAGGAAACCGTATCGTCGTCATTACGCAACGTTGGAGACTTGATTTATGCGTCCTGTGCAGTTGCGCGCGCGGGGAAGAAATAGGTAAAAGAGAGCAGTGCAAATCGACGGAGTTGTTATGCAATGTTGTTGTTGTTGTTGTTGTTGTCGATTTTCTTTATTCGTATCGGTCGATTAAGATGAGGCCTAGACCTCACCTAGAAAACGTCTCTAAGATTACTGGCACAAGAAGCTGCTGCTGCATTGCGATGACGATGACGGTCATACGAGACTTTCGATACGCGGAAACGACCGTTCTTTTTCCGCTAGATAATATTACATTCTCCGGCGTACTGCGAAACGGGTAATAGATTCCTGCAAAATATAACAGTTTTGCCATTTTTGAAGTGCGAGCCTACCGTTCGTTTCAAATTATTCACGTTACACATCCTCCTCCTCCTTCTTCTCCACTTCTTCATCCTCATCCTCCGTGACACATTTTATACTTCGTAAGACGCGACAAGAAAAACACATCTTACGCCACAAGGCTCCTCTAAACTTATCAACTGCACTTAAATTCACATTACGTATTGATTTTCCATTCATAATTCATATAACTACACGTGCTGACCATACATTATAAATGGAGCAGTGCTCTTCAAATATTAATATTTCAAGGTCAAACATATACAAATTTAGATATTTTCATCAAATAAAAATACATTTTCTAACTGTATCTAGTTTTAATAATTTAGAAAAAATATATTTATGATTGGATTTGAAAATATAAATAAATTTATATTAATATTAGACTTCTTGTTAAGATAAATTAACTTTTACAATTCTTATTGCAAAAATGCTATGATTATCGAAAACTTTGTGAATACTTTATTAAAAATATTTTATAAGTCTAAGTTAATGAATTATTTAAGTAAATAGTTGTTAAAAATTAACTTAACTTAAAATATCGAATATATAATTTATTAAATTAATTTCAATGGATTTTACAAATTGATTTTCTATTCGTAGAAGTGCTGACCTCTCTATTATTATTTTCAGGGCGTTGCATTGGCGTCTCCTTATTCAATCGAAACATAAATTGTTGAAACTATTGAAGTATTTGCTTATTTTTTAAATTTATTTTTCATATGAATTCAATTGAACGGGGAAATTGTAAATGTATTTTCATGTATGTGAGAATGCATCTAACTGTCCAAGTCGGTTGACCGATGATGTCCAAGTACCGTATTGTGTCTTTTACTACTTATGTTTATTTACTTGAAGTCATCAAGCTATAAGTTATTGCTAAGTAAACGCACGCAAGCGAAGGTATTAATAATTAATAGTGCAAAACCGGTATGAAAACAAACTTTATTTTCGTAATTATTGATTCTTCGAAGTAAAATTTTTACCGTCTTTTGCAAATTCTACAATAATATTTACATAACATTTTAAACATAAATAATATTAATTTTACAATATAATTTTATTAATTTTACAAAATATAAAAATAGTAGATTTTGAATATTAAAATATTTGCTAGATATTCTCAAATAAATCACAATTATTATAAAATAAATTAGGTAAATGTTGTAAGGAATTTAACAAATTTCAATGTTATTAAATTTTGTGCAACTTCTGCATTATTTATAAATAATAAATTTGAGTTTCTCGGGAAAGGAAAAAAAAATCCGGGAATTTTTAGTTTATAAAAATATTTAAGGTAATATTTTTTTTTAAGAAATGTGTGTGAATGTGAAAGTTACAAAGTTGCAAATATGTTGACTATAAATTGTGTGCAGGATGTCCGACAGAATGACCGCAAAAACAGAGATGCTTAAAAAAAATGTTGAATAAATCTCTTGAGTTTTCTTCGTACAAATTGCGTCTTGTACATTTGGAGTTTTCGCTTCGAGTTCCGTAAATTATGTAACCGAACGTGCGCACACGAGTGCAAACATCTCTGCACGTGAAATATGATTGCGTGAAATATGTCCGTGTTATGCCTATGTACAATGTAATTTCTCGTGTATAACAAGTGAGAGACAATGTGTGTACGGAAAACGACGTAAATTTCAAACCCGACGGATGCCAAGTTCAGGAAAGGAGGGGTCAAGTGCAGATGATGCGCCTGAAATAAAGGTCAGAAGAGATCTTACGCAACGCATTCCGCTCGATTGGAACTTTGCGATCTAATTGCTAAAGGATAATTATCGGATGCCTGACGATCGTTAAATGCCGCATCATAAACCCCGCGTTTATCCATATATACAATAGAATCTTAAATAAATTCAATTAGATTCTTGTACTTAATCCGAAGACTGGTTCTGCTTCTGCTGCCCGGAATAAAAAGGAAGACGCAATTAAAGGCGAGGACGCACCGAGAAATGCAGCAACGACATCGATGCCTCCACCTCCTCCTCCTCCTATTTCTTTCCTCCTCCACCACCATCATCTCTTCTTCCACTCGCAGTGATGCTGTGACACCTGCTTCCAAAGACTTGGTCAATGTGTCGGGTCAAAGTTTCAGTGGGTCAGACAAGCAATCATATTTCATCTTTCCCATGCGATTCGTTTGACCAATTTCCATCTCGCACATGCCTCTTTCTATTCACCACTATTTAAAATCTTTATTTCGTTTCAGGAAATGTGCCAAAGACCTAGATTCATAAGTGAAAACGCCAACGACGTGCTTCGCTTTTCCGTCGAGTCCGGTGAACTCGGTGATCAATGGTTACTGGCAGCTGTCGCTTCTTTGGCATTAACACCAAAATTCTTGGATAGGGTCGTTCCTCCAGATCAAGGATTCGATAATGCAAGCGGCTATTGCGGAATTTTCAGGTAAATTTTACTTTTATCAAAAAAATAACATACCAAAACTTTAAAATTTTATAAAAGTGTTTTGTAACAAACTTCAATCTTATTAATGATAAACCATAGTATGTCTTCAATTTATATCAGACTTTATATTGAAACAATATTTATTTAAGAAGACTAAAATTCCTGAAATTTTATATAAATCTATCTTCTTAATTTCCTTTAAAAAAAAAACAACAATAAACTATTAAAATTATTAAAAATTTTATCTATGAAATGTCTGAAATCTATCTTACACATTTAGTCTACAATTACTGAAATTTGATACAAATTTCTGATTTCAAAATCTGAAAATATATTTAGATATTTGGATTGAAATTGCTGAAATTATTGTTTTTTTTTTATTCAAAGCTGTGATGAAATTTAAGAAATATATTTGATAGACGTTTATAATTTCAATTTAAGTGGATGTAATTTAGTTTTAAATTATTTTAAAATATTCGGAGCGTGAAATAGATACAAATTGAGAATGCCGGAAGAGCAGGTAATCAAATTTAAACTTGAACTTGAGGCGTTAACTAATTGGAGCGAAACAAAATATGCGCAACAAATTTTACTGTAAAAATTTAGCAGTTTACAGCTGAGAGAAGTTAAAGATTTGTCATCGATTTTACTTTGCAGACGACGATAAATCCTAATGCTCCGCGCAACAGCTGCATTAAAGCCATTTTAATTATCGAAATTAGTCAAGTAAATGAAACTAATTTATTATCCATAACGATTATCCTGCTTAATATTATGCGTGTCTCTTACGTAATTTACAAATTACCTTTAATTACAGCATCAAATGAATTATACTTGAAACCATTTAGTTTAATTATAAATGTATTAAGAGATCAAATTATCATTTCTTCTTAAATAAAAAAATAATAACTGAATTTTGTTGATTTCAAGTATAAATGATTTTATGTAATTTCTGATCTCAAAATCGTGCTTGTATTATTATTACCACGAACGTCGTTGCGACATTTTGACGAAATTAATATGGGATTTATATAATATGTGTAATTGCTTTCCTTTCACCTCATACAGTTCACATCGCATAGTTCGCTCCTCGCAAAACTCCGCCTCGCACCTCCAGATGCACGTATGAATGTGAGTGTCTACACGAGAGCATTCATTATGTAACCTACGATAAAGTGTATATGTTTCCAATTGCATCAAACTAAATTATTTTGGCCTTAACGTCGGAATGCATTTCCATAATTCACTTTCACATTTTCTCGGAATAAAAGCAATCCACAATAACGTAACACAAGCTCTATTCATTACCAAATAAATTTTCTAAATTTCATTAATAAAATAAGAATAAAAAAAGTATAATAAAATAAGTTTAATTCTATTATAAAAAAATAAGTTTTTAAAACTATTTTATTTTTCTTCTAAATTAATAATACGGTAATTTGTCAAAGTTTGATAGCAAAATCGATGTGATGGGATTAAAACGTCTTTAAGTTGTAGGTGTTAAAAAGTTTTGTGAAAGGGGTGAATAAAGGTATTAGAGGTAAGGAAAGTTTCAAAGTTATAGAAGATTTGGAGAGGAGATTCTCGGCGATGCATACAGACGGCAATAATTTACGTTCAATGTGTACATATTTATTACGTATTAAGTAACTAATTTTTGAAAAATTTTAAACGCGCGTCATGATTCATATAAATTATGAAATGATATTTATTATAATTGTAATTGCTTTTAAGATATACCAAAAAAAATATAATTTAAATATAAGAAAACTTTTCTTTTATGAAATACTGAAAGGATTTACTGCATTTGGTTAAGGTCTGTTGTTTTTGATAAAATATTGAAAATTACTTTAAAAAAATTGTTTTTGCTATCATCTAACTTGTCTAGAATTACGTTGATTATATAATTGCTTTGAAGATAAGCAAAAAAAAATATAATTTAAATTTAAGAAAACGTTTCTTTTATGAAATACTGAAAGGATTTACTGCATATGGTTAAGGTCTATTTCTTTTGAAAAAGGATTGAAAATTACTTTTAAAAAATTGATTATTGATTATATAATATAGTAAAATATTAATTATAAATGCTAAATAGGCAAAAATAAAATGATAGGAAAGTTATTGAGTAATAGTTTTTTATTTAATAATTTATGGGGATTAAAGTGTGGTAAAGGTAGCAGTTGATGTTGGGATAGGATTAGAAGGAACTTAAGATATAAGTGGTGAGAGGTAGAAGCTAAGGTATTGGAGATAGATAAGGGAAGCGTAGAGTGTATAATAATATATGATATGGCGTAAAGTTAAAGGAGGAATTGGAGAGGAGAGGAAGATAGTCCTGCTGCGGTCGCGGAGCGGCGATGCACACAGGATGCACGATATGATCAGTGGTGTCGTCGTTATTGTTGTTGTTGTAGTTGTCTTTGTCTGGAGGACTGAGTCTCCTCCGGTGCGGACGGTCTGGTTTCAATTGTTGCTTCTCGTAAAATTCCATGCGAGATGGGGAATTTATATTCGCGAGTTGTGTAAATATTTCTCCCTGGATCTATGAATAAGTCAATTATTGTGCGATATAGAGGCAATAGATACCATTCTGGGTAAGCTAACAATGGATCGACTGAGAGAAGTCGGACCGGTAAAAATGATGAGATATTTGCCATTGTAGCGAAGAGAGGCCGGCCAACTCTTCTTGAAAGGCAGCAGTAAACTATCCGCATTGCTCGTCACCAGACATCTAACTCAATCCCACTTTGAAATTCTGATGAGAAATAAGTTTCGCTGTAGGTAATAGGTTGAGTTTTATAAATGTCCCTTAATAGAAACGTCCGAACCGAACTATGAAGTCTCCTCTTCCCGCTAAAAGAGAGATTTCTTTTCCACCTTCCACATTTGGTCCATCAGGATTGTTGTCTCCGATTAACACATTTTCCATCGCGCTTCTCTCCGGGCGGATTCCTCGGATCGCCGTGGGGAAAGGAGAAAAAGGTTGCAAAAAAGGTAGTCTCCAAGGGATATATTTCGAAATTAATAGCCGCGGTAGGCATTTATTTTAACACCCACTGCACAGCTGGAATACAATAACTCGCACGTCCAGCGATATATTTCTAGTTTACACCCACCCTCTCGTCTCTTTCTCTCGCTCGCAAACCTTTTTGCCTGCACACGATTATCCAACGGATTTTTGCATAATTAGCGCGCGTTCTACCAACGAATTCCTCCGTCTCAACCTTGAGGACCATAAAATCTTATTTAGTGCATCAATTATAAATGAAGCGATCGATTTGGATGGAGGATAGAGGAGGACGGATTGCGGATTCGCGTGGGCGTCCCGAGATTTCCCTTTTTCCTTCTACGCGTTCGCAAAACGAGAATGAATAAATCTCTCGAGGTGGCTGGCGCGAAAACAAGAAGAGGCCAAAAAGGAGAGAACGAAATGCAAAAGAGAGGATAGGAAAACCTTGCAGGAAAATAAAAGATCCTGCAACGTTCCGACGACTTATTAATCACTTTGTAAATAATGCTCATTTATATATCTATATACGTAGATATATGCATATATATATACAGATATATATAAGCACATCTGAGCTCTTGCAGGAAATCAAGTGACAAGCAAATAAACAAACCAATCACTTAAACACCTCTCCGACAAGAACGGCCAGCGACTTTTGCTGCCAGCTAATTATTCCAGCACAACTAATTCACTTTATTTATGGATTTCGCGCTCTTACTACCATTTTCGCAATTAAATCATCCGCTTAATTTACTTATTGTTCCCACTTTACATGTAGCAAATGCAATTAAGACTGGACGCCCACATCACAAGTTTTACAATAATTTATTTATTTTGATCATTTTTCAAAAACAAATATTATTACTTAAAACTCAAAAATTTCTTAAATAATATTTATTGCAATGATCAAAAATCAATCAGAAACTATTTAGATTGATCACTTTGCAAAATTGTTATTTAAAGCAATAATTTTGAAAATATATGAAAATTCTACTGAAAGTATAAAACCAGTTCTTGAAGAACTTAACATTGTATGATTTTATTATCACATTAATACTCTTTCTTCTTATTCGATTAAATTAATCTGGTGCGAGCGAAGCGGATGATAAATTAAAAACTTTGGTATAAATGATGTGTATATTTAGAAAAATGCAAGAACTGATATGGTATCAATGCTTCGACATTCTCACGCCGGACGTTTTTCCATGATTAGGTGTCTAAGAACACATATCTGATGACTTCTCAATACCCTCAACGGATACAGAGAGCGCTACCATCTACGGACTTACATCACCTCTCTTCACATGAACCAATAGCAACAGAATATTTAGTTCGAATTAGCGGTGTTTACTTTTACAATCCTTATAAGCAATTAAGAAGTTTTATTAACATCAAATTTCAGTTAACCTTATTCTTGTTAATATTACCTAAATTTATAATAATTCTAGAATAGATGAACAACAATTCCGAATGTTGATAATTATAAGGATTCTCGAGTGTAGAGAAAAAGTTATATATAAAGAAGTGTGATATATTGAAGATAGTTATGGGGTCGTGATAAGAGTAGTCGTTACATAAATCGAATCTCTTTTTGTTGTTGTCGCTGCTGCTGTCTCTTTTCTTTTCTTAGTTTATATAAAATTCCAGTGAGGTTTAATTGCGTCGAGGAATTTGTACAATTATCTGGGAGAAGAGAAAATTTCCAGCAAATTTTCGAAGCGGTGGGAAAGTGCAAGGCACAATCAGTTTTCACGACATAAATCCGCATGTATCAGATTAAAACGGTGGTGGAGGGAAGGATACGAGCTAGAAGAAGAAGTAGACGATGAGGAGGAAAATAAAAAAAAATGCGAGCGGCTAACTCGTTTTAGTCTATTATCTATGCACTAATGAGTTGAAGCGCGAGCTCTCGGTACACATGAGATGAGAAGCCTCATCCTCCTTCTTCTCCACTCTCTCCAGGTGCATCGATACAATTAACAACTTATTTTAATCCACATAAACCTTTCAATCGAAAATCTCCGGATCCATCAAATGGTAACGGTGGTCCGACGGGATTATCCATCTTCAGTTAATAGCCCGAGCAGAAAACTCGAACTAGATCAACTTGTAATTTGCAGATAGATATTGCATAACGACACGACTCCTTTAATCTCATTTGTCCCGGACCCGTGGTGCAGGTTGCGTTTTACCTTTTAATGGCCAGTTCTCACGACCAATATTATTACTCTTCCTCTTTTTATACTCTCATTCTCTCCATCTCATCTCCTCTTCTCCTCCACTCGAGATTTATTAATAGCTTTATTTGTTACAGGTGTACTATTAAACTTATTTTCATTGCATTTTTAACATTTTCATTATTATTTCCATTGATCGACATAATTACCTGCACAAAATTAATGCATATTTTTTTCTTACTTTCTTCATTCCTGAATCAACAAAATTATCTTTTTTATATATGAACGAAAATATATTATTATAAATAATAACAAACAGCATCAGCAAATCAAAATTTTTTTTCTTCAAAAATTTGGAAAACTGCGAAAGGTAATATCAAATTTGTAATGTCAGTAATTTAAAGGTCGGTAATTTAAAAACTTTTGTATTTGCAAAAGATTAAAAATACGTTCGCTTTTCTTTAGTTTCCACGTAACGTACGTCAGTCAACCATTCAGTCAGTCGATGTTCCGTTTTCTTGGGAAACGATTTTCCCAAACCGGATCCTTGTTGCCACTTGCTGACTGATCGTTTTGCTTCAGCAACAAAAAAAAGCACGCGATAATTCGCATCGCAACAGGTGTTGCGAGTAATTAAAGGAAAATGCATTATAATTATTCAAATTGTGATCGCAGCTGCGGCTCGTAGAAGGTGTTCCAATGTAAATTTTGCATAGAACGAAGAGGAGACCGTTCGAAGACGGATTGAATAATTGAATGCCGCCGACTTAATTGATTTACGTGCAAACAACGAAGCGATTATTTTCGGCGCACCGTTTTTTCAAATGTAGGACGAGTCCGTTTCTTCCTTCATAATTGCACACCGCGAAAGGAGCGCTCGCAATTACAGTTAACACTTGAATTAGTATGTTTAGGTTCTAGAGAAGATTCTCTGCAATGTCCTAGATGCAATTGTTATTTCCTTCTTTGTGGTCTTTCGATCGTGTTTTCGCTATAACTGTTGTACCTGTTTTATTATTGTATTTTTTTACTTCTCTTTAAATTATTTACAATCCATTCTTTAAATTATTTCGCAATTAATAATGAATGAAGTTTAATACTTGCTTTTACAGTTATGACCAGAATTACATATTGCTATACAAAAACAATATTAAATTCAAGAAAATGGACGAGCGGCGGATATATCCGCCCTATAGTTTAAACATAGATTACGTTCTTACGATTAAGAATAGATGATTTAGGTAGCTTTTAATAAATAAATAATTCATTATTTTAATTGTAAAATAAATAAATTTATGTGAATTGTTATATAAACGATAGAATACTATAAAGGGTTTGGATGAAGAAATTGTAAATGTTAATGCGTTGAATGCAAATTAGGTGTATATATTTTATTTTATTTTTTTTTTGCATAAAGAAAATTCGAGAATCGCGAAGATAGATATTTATTCGGTATTGTTAGGTGCATATTGATGTGTTTGTGTGTTTTCTTGCGGTCGGGCTCGGAGAGCGTGTTTAGAAACCACCCGATGTGTGTGAATCAGGTAGGAAGACAATAAGAAAATAAATAAACTTAATTATCATTAAATGGAAAGCAAATGCGACTAATTTCGTATTCAATGAATATTTTACCATTTCCTCGACTGCACACTAGTACATAAACAGATTGTTTCGTATTATATTGTCCGAGAGGAGGCACGCTCCGACGTCTAAGCCGAACCATTTATTTATCGATCCAGAAACGATTTTTGAAAAATGTTCACTTCACAAAAAAATATATCTAACAGTATTAAATTTTATATTTCATCATAAATCATAAAATTATGAAATTAATAACTCTAATTATACATAAAATGAACTCAAAATCTCTTGACTTGAAAATTTCAAAATCTTCAAAAAGTTGAGTATTTGATTACAATTTTTCAAAAAAACTAAAATTAAATGAAATTTTTACCTTAGAAAACTGAGAAAGTTATTTTAATTAAATAAATAATTAATATTTGTAATGTGAAATTAAATTTATAAATTTATTTCAAGAATAGTAATTTTTATCAAGAACTTTTTTTTCTATTTTTCTATTAACTCTCTATTATAATATAAAATGATTTCAGTCTCTAGACCTGAAGATTTAAAATTAAAAAAATATATTTGAAAATTTCCAAAAAATTGAGTATTTGCAAATTTTTCAAAAACTAAATTTTTAGCCTCAAAAATGTTATTTGTATCTTTTTTATAAATACTATTTTTTGATAATCGTAATTTTCTTAAACATTATAGACAAATTTGAAATAATGTTAATTTAACTTTATACCTAAAAGATATAGACTAGTTAGTTAATGTTTTACAAATAATTTAAAGAAGTTTTCCATTTTTTCAGTTGCTGAAAATGTATATAGAAATTGATTTAAAAACATTTCTATCTGCAAATTTCAACTTATTTGCTTGCATATTGAAATTTATATAAAAGTAGTCACAAAATTTTGAAAGAAGAATTTAGAATTTTCGAAAATAAACTTGTAGTTTTTTTTTAAATTTACTTTAAAAATTGATGAAACGCTTTAATTTTTATGTAATAATTTTTACTAAATTGTTGATTTTATGTTACATTTTTATAAATGTGAATCATTTTGAAAGCTGTAAAAAGGTGAAACAGTGACTAAGCGAGATGAAGAGTCGGCCTAGTGGTGTTGGAATGTCCGTCTGGCAGTAATTTATTTATGCAAAACCTTGCAAATACAAGTAATATTAACGAGATACGCTTGGATCTATATTGGAAATCTTAATGCCCTCCATATATGTCAATCTTCATATTTCACATGGCGATGCGCTCTTACGAAATAAATAAGTAAGTCAGTGAGCAATTTGAGCGTCCTGGGAATTGCAGCAAATTAAGCGGATCCTCCGACCCGATAGAATTGATTGATTTCTTCGGTTCGGAATGGTCGGAAAGTTATGAAAGAAAGAGAACGAATGAAAAGGGAGACTGCGTTGTGCATGGAATGGTATGGTATGCTTGGTAGGTAGGCTCAATAAAAGTGCGGATTCCCCGCCGTCATTCCATATTATTAGTCAGTGTATGCAGTAATAACAACTGATCGAGATAATGTACTTATTGCGCTGATGCATGTGATCAGAGCCTCGTTACGTTTGTAGAACAACTGCGCTTATAGCACTTACTCTTCGTCTCCTTATTAATAATAACCCCTCTTCCATCTATTATATAAAACCACAATCACACCAACGGCATTCCTCGCGCAAACACACATCAATTTCTGCAAACTCCCAGAGAACTGAGAATTATATCTTCAATTAATTGAAATCTAAGCTAAATCCAAATTAGGCTTAAATCACAATAATAAATCAAATTATTATAAAAAAAAAGATAATATTTCAATTTAATTAAAAAGGATGAAATTTCTTAAGTAATTAAATATAAATACTTCTTACGTAATTAAAACAAATGCAAATCGTGTGGCATCTCCAGCAGAGACTTGGATTAATTAACACGCGCAGTCGAATTGCTGCATTAGCGATTTAATTTTATGCTCGGCGTAATTGCATTTATTTCCTTGTAACCATTATGTAAAAAAAAAAGATATTAATACAGAGAGAAGAGGGATTGAAATTCTACAATAATAAGTGATGATACGATCTCGGTAATTCGTTATTTCCTGAAGAGCGGTCTCGATATTATTACAAGGTCTTCCACGCAAAAAAAAAGAGGATGTGTTTACTCTCTTTCTGATATACCAATTTCTCGTTAGCTATTAAATTACCGGTAATAGCGGAAAATTTATGTATTTATTTAATCGATCAACATTAATATTTTCAATGCTTCTAAAGTAACAATTTTTATTTAAAGTCATTTTAGTTAAAGTATTGTTTATTTAATTATGTAATGAATTAATCGAAATTACGTAATTTGATCAAAACTATAGTATTAATTCAGTAAATAAAAAGTTATAAATAAATTAAAATGAAAAAAAATAATCATGAGTTAAATTCTGTTGACAACTTTTAATTACAGTAATTTCCAGTGAAATCAAAATTATTTATAACATTTTAAACAAAACTATGGTATTAATTAATTAAATGTAAAGTTATAATTAATTATAATTGGGAAAAGTATTCACGGGTTGTGAATTTGCGAATTACTCTTGACAATTGGGTTGCGATAAGGTTAAGAAACGCTGTTTTATAGTGAAGGTAGTTTAAATGATATTATTATATTGAAATATATAAATTGTTTGTTATAATAATACAGTTATATGTTATTTCAATAATTATTATCTGTTTCTTATATAAGCGAAGTGATTTATAAATTGTATCAAACTGTTATATAGTGTATGAAAATATATCATAATTTACAGTTGGTTGTTGGAATGATTGCATTTGATGCCGTGGAAAGAAAATATCTTTGAAGCTCAACAATAAATTCTTTATACGTTCGCATCGTGAGTTGGGTCAAGTTCATGACCATTGAATGAGGGGGAACCGAGAGAAAATGATCGTCGGATTTTATTTTTTCGTTTGAAACTTGTAATAAAATTAAATAATTTTAAATATATTTCACATAAATTTACTTAAACCACGATTGTTTGCTTAAAAAATGTCAACGAATAAATTGTTGTTTCCTACTTGTAAATGTAAATAGTTGTAACGTTCTATATTGAATATTATTTTTTTTTAAATATAATTTAAATATTTTAAATTATTTATTATAATTATCCTTAATTGAAATATTTGTTGTCTATTTCAATTACATATTTAATTGCGTTACAGTTTTCTTCCCACATAATCGATAATTATCCGGTTGAACGAACTTCAATCATTTCTTCCACCTTCGTTTAATTTGTCTGTCCAGTATTATTAGTGTTATTTAACATGGTAATTTATAGTTTATTTAAATTTTCATTTTATATAAATTCAGAAAATTTTTTTAGTTTACTTAATTTAAATATACTATATAGCAGCGTTTGTCAACATTTGACTTAAGTGACAGCTGTCATTTTGCGATCTATAGATTCGGAAACGCTGTCATATAGAATAGATTTGTGGTGAAGACATCAGATGGAAATCTGGATTCAGGCGAGGAAAAGTCTAATAATTGGTTGAGAGGAAAAGTGGAAAATCCTATTTAACTATTTCAATTATTTTCTCATGTCTCTATAAGCATAAGTAGTATCTGTGGTAATCCTTAAGCACACTCGCATGCCGGAGACTCCAGTAGGCACCTTATCACCCGACAACCGATAAATCTAATTAAATGGCCAGACCTGACCAGAAGACATTGCATGCAAAACTGCGCCCAGAGGAGGAGAGACAAAGACGAGAAAATCATAAACTAGCCGCCCTTTTTTTCCACTCTCTCTCTCTTTTTCTCTCCGTGTCCCATACCCCCTTCGGAATTGATAAAATACCGTGAAATTATCTTCGCAGATAGCTTTAATTAAATATTTGTACTACATGAACATGCGCTGCCGTTCCAACAGCCTCGTCCTCCTCGACCTCTTCCTTCTCCTCATTGCATCCACCTCGTCCTAAGGCCGAAGTCGTCTCTTCATCCTCCACCCAGCATTAGAACATTTCTTTGTTGTCCGGCCTTTTAATTGAAGTCAACATCTATATATGTACGTGTCTCCCTCTCTCCCTCTCTCTATATATATTATATATAGAAATGCATTTGTGCGTTATTCTTATTACTAAAAAAAAACACCTTTATATCTTCATACAGAAGGTGAGCCACTGATAATTTAACAATTAACCCGATCGGAGCCAATTAATTAATTATTTTTGTTATAGTTTTTTTCTACCTGTCCTTTTTTTTTGGAATCACGCACGTTATATTATTTTCTATACAAAGTAAGTGCATTCCCGTAGCCTTCAACACTTCACACACGGCGGAAACATGCGAAGAAAAGCGCACGTTAATGCACGGAGCGAGAGAGAGGAATAAAATAAAGTGCTCACGATATAATAATTACTGACATATATAAATTGATGAGCGCTCGTTGGAGACCCGTTGATAAATAAGCCGACCGAAAAAATAATAACAAACAAATAATCAATTCTTAACCATTCATCAATGTTCTTAACGTTTCTCGATTTATTAATTATTTTTAATAAAACGCCCGTTTCTTACGCAGTATTAAAATTACTTTTAAATATGCAAGTTGTCATGGAAACAAAACAAACCTCTTGAAAATTACTCAATAAACTATGGTTGTCATGGAAACAATACACATTATTTAGATAATCAATATATTTATTGTTGTTTCAGATTCAGGTTTTGGCATTTCGGTGAGTGGCGTGACGTAATTGTTGATGACAGATTGCCGACGTTTAAAGGACGTTTGATCTATCTCCATTGTTCAAACACTACAGAATTCTGGGCTGCCCTTCTGGAGAAGGCGTACGCGAAGTATACTAAATTTATGAAAACATCATCAAGCTGAGCTTCTTTAATTTTTTTTTGTTTGCTTAGGTTTTACGGTTGCTACGAGAACTTGACGCAAGGATCGACGACCAGAGCTCTTCAGGATTTGACCGGAGGCATCGTCCAGAGTTTCGGGTTGACGCATCAAGACAGATTCTTGACTTTCCAAGTGCTGAACAGCGCGGTGCCCCGATCTAGTTTGTTGATCGCTACAATCGCCGCCGTAATTTACTTGTTACTTATGTCTCAGGTTTCAATTATATAATTTAATTTGTGGTTTTAGGAAAAGGACAATAAGAGACAACTTAGATTGAGGAATGGTCTGATAACGCAACACGCTTACAGCGTAACTGGTTTGGCTAGGGTTCGTGGTGCTAACGGAGAGACTCCTTTGGTTAGGCTGAGGAATCCTTGGGCTAGAGGAGAATGGACTGGACCGTGGAGCGAAAGATCCTGGGAATGGGACGGACTTTCAACTAGGGACAAGGAATTGTTGAGTGTCCGGGTTACAAACGATGGGGAATTCTGGTACAGTATTTACTTAATTTTGATAAAATCAGATTGATATTATTTGTGTTTTAATTTTTAGGATGTCTTTCGAAGATTTTGCCAGACATTTCACTCAATTAGATTTAGTGCACGTGGGACCTGACGACTGGATGATGGAGGCGGCTCTCCACTCGAAGCAACCTTGGAGAGCCGTTTTGGCTCGCAGGAGATGGCGCGGCGGGTACAACGCCGGTGGAGGACCCAGCTACATTGGTAACACGTTCACATGAAAATTTTTCGACTCCTATGAGAACTCATTCGTATTGCAGAAACCACGTCCATGAATCCGCAATTCCACGTGCAAATTCCGAGGACTTCTAGCAACAAATGCCACGTCGTCGTCTCGGTGACCCAATTCTATGAAACCAACATCATCGACGCCAAGAAAAAGAAACCGTTGTTCGCAATTGGATTTGCTGTATACGAGGTTCCCCATTCCATGCAGAGGTTAACTCCACATTTCGTTGCTGAACAAGTAAAATCTTCAACAGTTTTTCATTCAAATATATTTATTTGCTCACCTTATAGAAACCACTTGATGTGACCAACCATTCAGTAGCAAGAGAGGTAGTTACCTTCTTCACGTTACCACCAGGAGATTACATAGTAGTCCCTCAAACCAACATCCCGAATTTAGATGGGAAATTTTTGCTGCGCATCTTCACAGATGAACAGAGCAATATTTGGTACTAAAATTTACTGGATTAATAAACAAATTATAATAATATCAACAATATTTTAGGGAAGTGAATGAAGACAACATGGTAATAAGGAATATATCGTCGGAATTTCAAGAAGAAAACCCAGCATTGGTACAACCTTTTAATTTACAATTTTAACACATAAATAATCAACAATATTTTTGCAGGCGGATAACAAAACGATATTTCCAAAGCTGTTGGTGAAATACCCACCTGAGGTAGATGCTAGTCAATTGCAGAAGATCCTGAAATCGCACTGGAAAACTTATTTATCAGAAAAGCCCAGCCTCGAACTCTGCAAGAGTTTAATCATGCTTAGGGACTACAACATAAGCGGCAGGATCAATTTGCTCGATATACCAGTACTGATGCAGATGCTGCAATTCTGGAGGGTACTCAAACAAAAATTAACAAATCAAGAAAACTTTTAAAATCTTCGAATTTCAGCTGGCGCTTCAGAAATTCGAGAGGGGTCATCACAGCGGGAAAACGTCCAGCTACAACCTGAGGGCATTACTTTGGGAATCCGGTTGTACAGTGAGCAACAAAGTTCTGGAATGCCTCGTGCTGAGATTCGCCAAAAACCGTATATTAACAACCGAGAATTACGTAATGGCAATGGTCAGATTGCATTTGGCGCACGGTAATCTCTTATATCAACAATAACAACAAATTTCACTTTTTCTTTCATATTTTCAGAGAGATATCACAGCTTGGACACTAAAATGAAAAGCAATCCGATTTCATTAGAAGAAGTAAGTACTTTTCACAAACAATGTTTAATGCAATGATTTATTTTTTAAAATTTATTTTGCAGATGATTCTAATGACTATCTATTCTTAGACGACTTTAATATTGAATTCCGAATTCCTTATAAACCAAAGAAATTGCTTCATCTACAGTAAAAGTGATTGATGTACGTTAGTAGAATTGTATATTTTTTGTTTGTTTAATCATGATGCATGTAAATAATACTTAATTAACATTCCGCAAACAGTTGGAGGTAACAACAATTTAAGTGATATTACTATGTTTGTTTAATACTTATCTAATTCTATTAGAAAAATTATGAAATTATATATTTATATTTATAGAGTTTATTTATTTTTGTTTCTTCATAATTATACTAATTGCAATATTTTCAACATGTTTATAGACTGACGATTATTTTCTTAATGGATGTATTTAAATATATATATATTTATAATTTTAACAATTTCAGACTTAATATGTAAATTTTATATACAAATAAAAGATTCCTAACATTTAATTTTTTTAAGTGTATCATTTGAATGTGGCGTAATTTCTATTTGTTACATACATAATTATAAAAGTAAAGTAATTATCTATAAATTTCAAAGTGACTATAGTCTTAATTCTTTTTAATGCTGTATATAAAGTTGCATATCATAAATTATTTTCAAATTTTCAGGCACTTTGTTCATTATCTAAAATTAATGAAAAAAAAACGTATTAAAATGTCAGGATGCTTCCTTTTATTGTAAAATTTTCATAATTAAATGATTGAATAAAATATATGTTTGTGATTACTGAAAGTAATTGATTATAATTAAATTGGCTAATATTTTTGATTTTTTTTTTAAGAAACGTTGCGCAACAAAACGTATTTATACTCTTCATTAGACCTTTTTACCAATTTTCATAAGTCTAAAGTCCGCCGCGCCTTTCTATTAGCAAATTCTTGTTAATTTTAAATCACGGAACCAAAGAACAGGATGCGAACAAGATGCGAGTTTGAAATTAAGACTAAAAATATGATAATTGTAAAATATGATTTATTTGACTTGAACGGCATATGTGCATAAGGCAAAAATCAACCTTGATGCGTAGAATGGACTTAAACTGGTTTAATTTAACTGAAATTAAGCAGAAACCAAATCAACATTCCACGGTTAAACGAGCAGAGCAAACATTGAAAGAAAACACGTTATCGTATTTTTGGCACAAGCTTATATATTTATTGCAATTCTCTCCGGCCACTCATTTTTTTTGTACAAGTAAAAATTTGAAAATAAATATTAAAGTTTAATGATTAGAAAAAATAAAATTAAGGAGAATTGAAAATACACATTTCATATATCACAACGGTTCAGATTTGTAAGTTTCTGTCGACCGTGAAGATCGATACGGGCTCAGAGAGGAAGTCGCGCAGTTTCCTGAAGAAGACTGACTCCTTCTTCCTGTCTTTGTAGTCCCACTCGAGGTAAATACGCGTCTTCATTAATAGACTAAGGCTGGCGTTAAGCTTCTCTTTAGAAACGTCGCCGAGCTTAACTATAACTAGGGAATTTTGCTGAAGGTAATGTTTCTGTGCGGCCTGCACCTCCCACAAGCACCACTCGGATTTTATGTAAGCCTCGCTCACGATTAGTAGCATCTTTTTGCTCTTCTGGATGCTGGATGAGATACTCTCCATTATAAGCGTTCCGATCTGAAAGTCCCTCTGATACACGCACAGCCTGTAATGAGGATAATTGTTCTCCAGAGTCTTCACCAACTTGTCGACGAACGCGTAATCTTCGTTGCTGTACGACACGAAAGCGTCGTACTCGTAATGCACATTGTTCTTGTTAAAGTCGCGGCTCTTGTGGCAACCTATGTAACATTTGTAAAAGTAATGGCGCAACAAATACAACACTATAATCACAAACATAACAAAGAAACATCCCAGAATGATGAACAGCACGTAATCGTTATTTTCCAAGACGTTAACGCACTGTTCAGTATTGTTCACGTGTTCCAGATACTCCAGAATAGTCAAATTTGCGTATTCCTGCGGAAAAGAGCAGTTCAGGTGATTCTGCTTCAGCAGTCCTGCAACTCTCTTGTTCTGTTCGATGACCTCGTTGAGAGCCGCCAAATCGGAGCAGTAACAACCAAAGGGATTCTTAGACAATTCAATCATCTGCAACTTATTGAAATCCAAAATCATGCTCTTCGTTATGTTCTTGATCTTATTATTGGTGACGTAAAACTCGGCGATTTTGTTGTTTTTTGGAAAAATCTGGAAATCCCACGAGTTGAAATTGTTGTTCGAAAGATCCAACATTTCCAGATTAACCAAAGGCGCGAAGATCGCCGAAGGAAGAGATTTAATATCGTTATTCTCCAAACCCAGATGCTTCAGCGATCGCAAATTTTCGAAAATATCTGGAGCAAGCTGCAAGTCTGCGATGCTGCAGTAGCCTAATCGAAGTACCTCCAATTTATCCAGACCTGTGAATAAGTACTTTCCGAAATACCGTGTGGCGAAGCGATTGTTCGACAGGTCCAAATATATTAATTTTTTTAACGGCACGAAAGTTGAGTTCTCGATGAAGAACACATAAGAATTCTTCAAAGACATAATAGTCAAATTGCTTAATCCAATAAAGACGTTTTTAGAGAGTTTCCTGATGTTATTCCCAGACAGGTTCATTACCGACAAATTTGTCATATTGACGAACGGCTTGTCGTAAAGCGAAAAATAACTGGTCGAGTATCCGTTGTGTTTAAGAACGGAAATATCCAAGTTCCTCAATTGCGGTAATCTCACACCTTTCGGCACTTCGGAAAACAAGTTTCGACTCAGGTATAAGTTCTTCAGATTGGGAAGATGCGCGAAGGCATTTGGCACTATTTCCAATGCGAGAACTTCATTTAAATCGAGCCTCGCTATATTCGGCATTTTTGGAAATTGCCCGATGATCTCGAACTTATTTTTGGTGAGCGTTAGATGCGTGATATTCGTTTCGCCAATAACCTCGAGCAAATTCTTTGGTAATTCCTTGAAGCCTAAGTTGAATAAGCTCAGATAATCTAACGGGATCTGATTTTGCACGATCACTTTGAGCACATCCATCACATTCGAAGTGTTCAAATTGTTTTCGCCTAAACCCAAAGTCTTCAAGTTTCGGAATGGCTTTAAACTTTCCGGATGGATGTAGGATATACTGCAGGTGAAGAGATTGAGCGAAGTGATGGTCGTGTTTGTGAGATCCTCAAAGTCGTCTCTGCTGACGTTGATGAAGGGCATTTGGGTTATGATTAAATGCGTTAACTTCGGTAAGCTCACAGGATTCAACGAGACTGTGAAGGTGTTCAGGCTGAGGAATCCGTTCTTGTTTAAACGAATGGTGTGCAGGTTGATTAATCCATCAAAAGCGCCTTTCTCGAGGGAAACTAGGTTCCTGTTGTGCGTGATTGATAAGTTGACTAGTTTGGACATTCCGTTGAACGCGCCCGGCTCTATCCTCGAGAACTGGTCGTTCCCTTCGATCTTGAACATGGTTAATTGGGTGTTGTTGAGCAGATCATTGGCCATCAACGTTTTGATTGCGGTCGTCGAGATGCGAACCGTGAACGTCGGAAATCTGATCCTCGGAAATCGTCTGCAAGTCTCCGGATCGTAACATGTGATGAACTTCTCCTTCAGGTAATGCCTGCAAAGGCAACCGCTCTCCGAATCCCTATCCAAAACGCAAGATTCTTCCGACGGATAGTTAACAATCGGAAGATCGTCCGTCATCTCATCCAAGTCGTAGGATGCCGCCGGTTTGTTACCCATTGCCACATGAAGCACAGCGCAAAGTGTCACTAGGAAACGCGCAATCTTCATGTTCCCTCCACTTTGCTTGGATCATTGTCAAGTTTCTCTTCCTCCTAAAACAACAAAGAAGAAAAATAAATAATCACCATCAACACAATTGATTTCAACTTCAACGGAAAAGCACATCTTAATCTCAGCAAATAACTCCTCCACAGATACCACCTACCACGCGCGTCACACATTCTAAACCGGATGATAAGTAATATATTATAAACAATTACGTAAGTCGTAAATTATTTTTGCGAATTGTACAATTCGCTATCGCTTAAAATTCTTCAAATTCAAATGCCTTTATGCCTCACACAAAAACAAACATATTGTTGCCAGTTGCAAAAATAAATTTAATTTAAAAACTGCAAACAATAATAAATCTAGATATTGTTAACGATTATTTTTTTAAACTTTAACCAATTTAAATAAAGTACACGAATATTATTAATAGCAAAATCCGTAGAAGACACGAATTAATTCAAACAAACATTTATGTTAAAACTGTTTAAACACGAGGCAAACATCATTATCTAAGATCCAATTGGAATGTTTCCTTCCTGATTTACCAATTACCAATTGATGATTTATGCTGCGCCTTTAAATAGAACTCGCTTAAAACGGCTGAAACTGAAAATTCGCCAAAAGCATACAAATGATAACAATTTCATTTCTCTGCTTCCATTATGTCTAAATATATAAATTTTAAAATCCTTATGCAAACATAAAATCTTGATTGTCGCAGTTGCATGCATTGTTTAAATTTCTCTATTTCACAGTTCAAAAATTTACTTCGCATAAAAAAAAAACTTATGTAATTAGAGGAATCGATGAATATGAAAATCGTAATTGTTACCGCGAATTCATTTCCAATTCAGCTCCAGTATGGGAACATCTCGACGAATTCGATTGCATAACGAGGCGAATTTCAAACGACCTCCAAAAGAATCTTCTCCGAATTATCTAACGTTTAACAAATTGCTAATTCATTTTATTCAAATAACAAAAGAACATTCGCATTAATAAACAAAAAAAAATCATGATAATCCTTTATAAAAAAGAAACCAGTTGCAACATATTTAAATAGAAGCTTTAGTTTACACATTTTACAGTAAAAAACTTAATTTTTTAATGTATTTATAATAATATTTGAAACTTATCATGTAAGTATTATATAAATATTTTAAGACTAGTTCACCGAAGCAAATCATCAATATTCCAATCCTTAAGATAGATTGCTTAACTTTAAGATTTTAAACATCATAAATGTACTAAAAAATAAATAAAAACCTTTGTGTATGATCAAAATATAAGAGGAAAAAATCAGTTTATTTATGTGTTTTTAATGTTCTAAATAATAGATAATACAAATATCACCAAAAATGGTATTTTATCAAAGTCCTTCATATTTCTTCTATCACAAGAAAAACTCAAGCTATTTGGATGTTTAGCGTTTAGATAAAAGACCACACATAATATCTAAAGTATTTTTCCATTTAAATACACGATTGGCCCAAAGTAAATCCAATCAAATTATAGAGCACAGAAACTTTCCCTTTCTAAAAATACAAGCATATATTCAAAATACGGCTTTAAATGTTATCGAAGTGTAATAATACTTTGAGCGGGGAATAGAAAGCATTAGGTAAAAAGCAACCGGTTCAACGGAGAGACGAGAGGATTGCATTATTTTATTTTAGAAAGTTCTTATTCGATTCAACGAATAATTTGATGGCATAACGTTGAATTCTTCAAATTGATTAAACGTTAAGTAAGATTTTTTGTATTCATGACAAAATTATAATATTTCAAAGAAATTTTTAAAATATTTCAAATTTGGGAATATTCAAAATATAATTGTTCAATCGAAGAAATTGTAAACATTTTTAAATTAATTGGAAAGAAAATTGTAACAATTTTAGTTGAAATAATTTTTACTTTTTATGTGGATATTCCTAGTATTTAAAAAAAAAGTGTATTTATTAGTAAATAAAAGTAATTACACGAAATGAATCACGAAACAATACAACACAATTTGATTAATCATTTAATGAGTTTATTATTAGTTTTCGTATAAACAACCATTATGAAACAACTAATGAACAATCAAACAAATGGAAGCAATTAAAGGTAGACAATCTAACGTCGCTATGGAGATATAATGTTATTTACCTTAAGATAAACCGTAATGTTTCGAAAAACAAGTTGATCGTCAAAACGCATGCCTCGACGGCCCTTTTTCCTGCGGTAATTGCGTAATCTCACTGGTTAATCAACATCCCAAAAGAAAAGTTTTTCAAACTAGAAAACTGTTAAATCCCCGCACGCTCGTGTCGCATTTTACGTCAAAAGCCCGTAAGTTGTTTATGAAACAAAGCGATTCACTTGACTGACAAAAATGCTGATGGTGGGAGACGCGACAAGTATACTAAAATATTTTTCAACACAGAGATATGTACTATACATAATTCACAATCCTGGTGGACTCAAGGCGAAATGCGGACTCCGAACACACTGGACTAACTAGCTAGCTTGAATGCGTTTCCTTCGGTAGACACAAGCAGCATACATACACCACTAGGGGGAAAAACTCGAAAGCGAAAATAGTTTTTGTTATATAAATAGATTTTTTCAACATTCCAACAATAAACAATACTGTTTTGGTATTAAAATGAAGTTGGTTTGATTGCGGTAAGAGAAGATCTAGATAGGATAATTTTAATACTAATACTATTTTTTTTTCCAAACAATTTTCAATTTCACTGTTTTTTTTAAATATTAAAGTGCTAATTTCTTAAATTATTTAAAAAAAATATATATAATTGTTTATAATATTTTATTTTGTAAAATGCAGATTCATGGAATTGGTATAAAGCAAATAAAATGTAAAAGACTAGGAATGTCGGTTTACGCAGTAGTTGGATGCGGCAAGAATCTAAAAACAAACGGAAATACAGTAAAAAAAATCATTGCTTTATTCGCACTTATTTTTACATTACTTAAGTCAATATCTTTTAAACGCATAAATATTTTCAAAGAAAAATATTATTTGAATATGTTTTCGAAAACAAGTTAATATTAAAATCGATTTGTAGTAAATTATTTCAATCATCTATTTGTTATTTGCCAAGTACTTCTTGAATTATATAAACAATATACAACTGAAGTTTTAAAACTATGGGTGACAGCTGTCACTTAAGTCAAAAATTTTATTATAAACAAACGCACAATACAAACAAATATGTTGGATTTACAATTTCTTTATTTACTCTTCTTGTAGTATTTTCAAGTATTTATTACTTTTCGAATTATTTGAATCATCTACTTGATACTTACCAATTACTTGTTGAATTATATAAACAATGTAACTAAAGCTATGAATCGCAAAATGACAGTAAAAAATAGTATTATTTTAATTTCGAATAAATATAATTTCGGTTAAAATTAAAATCTATTTGTATTTTATAATTAGAATCATCTATTTGATACTTGCCAAGTAGTTATAGAATTATATAATCGATATACAACTGCAGTTTTAAAACTATGAGTGACAGCTGTCACTTAAGTCAAAAATTGTATTATAAACGAATGCACAATTAAAAAACAAATATGTTGGGTCTACAATTTTTGCATTTACTCTTCTTGTAGTAATTTCAAGTATTTATTACTTTTACTTAGAAATTATAGAATAGACTGAGGGAGCAATGATCATATTGCTATCTACTCATGGTTGAGTTGTCTTGAATTTAAATCGAAAAATACGTTGTGGAAGTCCAAGTGAGTCATCATAGGTTACAAAATGAAAATGCAATCATAATAAGCAATACTTACAAATTTAGAATCATATAATGTTGTTTTAGAATTATGAAATTATGAAATACTAATCTTCATTATTTACTTTATTGAAAGAATTGTTAATAAAATAATCAATTAATTTTGCATGTACAACCTCTAAAAAAATGCAACTTATTTTCTGCTTCATTTTCCAAACACGTTTTATCCGACATAAATAATTGAAATTCGTAGAACATTTAATTCCCCTTACACGTCTACTCTTTATTTCGTTTCTCTCATTATGATCACATTCAGTTTCATTTGTATTCCCGCATCGTCAACATCCAAATTTTACTTTGTCGCTCCTCATCAATGTCGAATACCGCACGTACTTCCAAAGCCAAATAAAATCTACAAATAAAAAAAAAATATTTAAAAATACAGTCCAGTATTGTTGACATCTTTTTCAATTCCGTATAAAAAAAATACAATTTTTCGATCAACAATTTATATTTATTAATGGCAATAAATAAAAAATATAAATAGTTTCTACTTTGCAATTCCACTTTCAATTTACATATATAATCGCAGTGCATACGTGGCGTCAATACGTTGTTAACAGTTCCGACTACTTCATTAATATTTTGTAATTGAAGCTTCTCTTTTTTTCAATCGGCATTGACAGAAGGATAATCGAAAAAAGAACAAGGTTCGATTAATCAATAATTTTAGTTAATTTCAATGTCGTTGCAATTTATACGGAACAATAATTGTTGGCCAAATAAAAGGTTTTTGATCTCTGCATTTTTCTTATTATGTATTTAATATTCTTTAAACAATAATAAAACCTGTAATTGCAAAGAATAAATAAAATGTGTTATTTCCATTTAAAAGCTGAAATAACAAATTACAATTACTTTATTATTAATATAAATCTTAATTGTCGTTTATTTTTTAAATTAAAATTATATATTTTAAATGCGAACAAGTTTCGGTATAAGAAATACGAATTCCCGTCCTCAATTTCAAATAAATTTCTCTTTCATTACATACGTAAGCGACGAAAAATTATTTAATACGCGACTCATGAACAAAAAAACAATTCGTGTTGTATAAAATGATTCGGAAGGTCGTGCAATGCCATATAAAGGGCGCTTTGGTGGTGTCAAGGCTGGTTAAAAACTTTTCTATTTTACATTTTTGGTTTATTGCTTCTTCTTCTTCAGTTAAGAAATTGAATTGAATAGGTGATAAACACGTAACGGATCTCGATTGTACAGAGGTCATCTTCCGAGCATACGTGTGAAGAATCTGGTAATGATTTCTCGAAGTTAACACTTACAGTGTACATATTGTTATTTGCTTATAAATGTTTTATTTGTAATCCGTGTTTAAATTTGTTATTTGTACTTCGTGCTGTGCTATGAAAATAAGATTCAAATAAATCTCATAAATTTACAGATTTAGATTTATATTTATTCTTAATGTTTACATAAGCTTTATTACATAATATTTGTTTTATTTCCTTATACTTTAGTAATTACAACATGAAAGCAACATTTTTCTTTATTAAATTCAATTACATGAATTATTTAACATTAATGTATTATTGAAATTTCAATAAACTATTGTATTGTTAAATTATTGCTATATGAACTAAATGCATGGTTTAATTTAGTTTAGAAAGTTTATAGCATGATAATATTAATAAATGAAACTAATAGAAAGTTTAGTAATACGTTTAATAATATATTTAATGTTTATAATAATATAATTAGTTGCTTCCTACTTTATTTAGTTATAAAATTATGTAATAGCAATTAACTTGGTTGATGGTTAAGTTTTCTTTTGAATTTATTGTGAAGTTAAAGGTGTCTATAAGATTATGTTCTAGCTATATGCAACTGAAGAAGCAGGTTTAAATGTATTGAATTGCTTGTAGATGGAGCAAAGGTGGTTGTCAGGATTTAGTTTATGATTCAAAATGGCGTTGCTTAAATATTTGAAGAACATGTGCTCTGGGCATTAGATTGAAGGCCAAAAAAACTACGAGGAAATATCGTAAAATCGATATCTCTAATATCGCAAGAAGCGTTGAGGGTTCGTGCACTTTCTTGTGTCGTCCGTTAGCCGTGTCACGTGCGAATAAACGGGAGAATGGAAGGAATAAAGGACACCGAAATGCAAAACAACAAATCCGTTGATGAGGAATCACAGAACAACACCCTGGGGGATTCCAATAAAAGCAAAGACCCGGAGCCGCAAGTCATTCAACCCCAGCAGGATAATATGGTCGTCAAGGATACTCCTGTTTTGGATACATCGAACAATGAAATCTCAACCACAGCTGAACACATTGCAGAGGAGAAGCAGGATGTGCAGAAAGCTGAAGTGTTTGATGTGTCGAACAGGTCTTTGTGCAACTTGCTGGTTTACTCGAGTGGAGATTCTAGCAGCAGCAGCAGTAGTGACAGTGAATCCGATTCTGATGACTCCAGCTCTAGCTCATCCAGTGACGTTGAAGAAGTTACCAAGTAAAGTTCAACAAAATCAATATGAGTAACTGTGAATATATATATGTCAATCAATTTCAGTAAACCTGTATCCGAGACCTCAGCTCCAAAGAAAAACATTAAGAAGAAATCTATGTCCTTGCTGGAAACACTCAAAAGCTTGGGAGAGCTTAGCATAGATGATTTACCACCAGTTCCTGATGTTTCCTCACTCAGTATTAAAGTGGAAGAATGTGAAATGATGGGGAAAGTTGCAAGTATTGTTGATAAACTTGGTAAGTACTTTATAGTATATCGGGTTATAATTTGCCGACACCTATATTATTGACATTTCTTTAAGATGTTTCTTAATTCTTAATAATATGAAAGAAAATATTACAATTTATACATAAATTATAAAATAATACAAAACAAAAATAAATATTGATATTTTCAATTAATATTTATACAATTGCTATTAACAGATGTAAAAGTAGTTTGAATTAAAGAAAACATGACCTATGTTAATACTTTTGATATTTCAATAAAACTAGGACTAAACATACAAAGTACTCAATACAATCATATGTCTCCTATTGATCTATACATTTGTAAGTAAAATATGTTTTAGTTAATTTTTGTGTTTTGTAATGGGAACAAATTGATTAATCTGTATTCCGCCCACTTATTGCATTACTTAATTATTTTTTTCATATTCGCTTTTAATTAATGGTTGCATTTTTAATTATTTGCCAATACGAAGTACTTGGAATATCTTCTATTATCTTCCAATACATTTGAACTCTAATTCTAACAATTTGTTTTTGTTTATTATATCCTCAATAGCGAAAGGATAATGAGCATCTTCTTTCTTAACCACCACTTTCCTCATTATGAATGAGCATCTGCGCAATATAAAAATAATTTTAACTATGTACAGTAGAATTTCTTATTGAGAAAGTGCTGAATCGGTAAAAAAAATGCGGTATTCTCTGGAGATTGTTGCAATTGGATCGATTTATATAATGCACATTTATATAATAAATTCCAATATTATTTATGAGAATCAACATATAAATAAATTACATCAGTCATTTAGTGCAAGTATTTAAATAATAAATGAATACAATACAGTATTAATTTTAATTATTTTATAAAAAGTCTTTATGAAAATAAGTTTTCTATATTCAAAAGGTTTTAGTAAATATTTAAAATTTAAAGTATCATGTATGAATAAAATCTATATTCTTATATCTTTGCAATCGTCTATATTATTTAATATATAATAGTATTAAAATATAGGACGTTTTCTTTCGGATGATGGCGTGTTAGTAATCAAGTAAATTGATTTATTGATTTTGATCGCGTTGTTGTTGATGTAGTTTGATAAAATTGTTTAAATTGCAAATGTTTGAAGATGAAAATATCCAAATTTAAATAATATAAATTGATGGATAGTAAGTATGCATGTGCGGTGGAAATAGTTTATAGATTAAAAAATTTGATATTTGTTTTATTAATATTGTTAATTTTGTTGTAGTTATGGTTGAGTCAATCCCAAATATGCCGGCATACGATATTGATACTTTATTGTTTATCAATAATGGAAAGCAACCGCTAGGATATATTTTCGACGTGATTGGGGCTGTAACATCTCCAATGTACGCCATAAGATTTAACTCGGTGGATGAGATAAAATCCTTAAATGTGACAAAAGGACTGCCAGTATTCTCAGCCCCGAAATCTGAGCACACGCAATACGTGTTTGTTCAGCAACTGTTGCAGTAAGTACACATTAAATTTAATTAGAATTATTTGCGATTTGATTTTTAATAGTTTTGGCAAAGCTTATGTTTTTAGTAATGTAGCGATTTTTGTGTAGGTAGAAAATGTTAAGATAGATAAAATTCAGCTGTGGTTTCAAAATTTGCTTTCATACATTTCGTTCAAAAAAATTGCGTAAGTTTCTCGTGCTGATCTCGATGTGAGGTAGTTGTGCGAGATGCTGATGGTGTTCGTGTTACTTTTGTTTTTTAGGGCGAAGGGTAGCGACGCTTCTTGGTCGAACGACTTGGAGGTGCCACAGGAGTTCGTGGACTATTCTGACGACGAGGCGGAGTGTAGTAGAAAGAACTCGTACAGGGGGGAGAATCGAAAACGTAATAGCTTAGAGAGGTATAAGAATTTCGAGAAAGATATGAATGTGAAAAATATTATAGATTCGAGGTTGCATAAGATCCGGGACAATACCGAGCCGATGAATAAGAAACAGACGCCGAACAGTAATTATAAACGGCCTCAGCAACAATACCAACCGAACGGTTACTGGCCTAACGTTGGGTACTCGCACGCTAACGCCTCGAATCAATCCTGTGCCTTTCCTTACGGAATGCCACCTTACATGCAGCCCTTCAGGCCGCAGGGCATGCCTCCCTTCGTGCCACCCGCTAACTTCCCCCCCAACGTCTACCCGCCACTGCCCAACGTCCCCTTTCCATCTGCGGACATGGCGAACGCAATGTTCACGATGCCTCCGCCACCCATCGTAGGTCCTCAGGCCAAAGGTCAGGCCCAACCGGGAATGGTTTACCATCCACCCGATATGGGTCTTCCTCGACCTCCGGTACCCGCCACCACCGGCTACGTTCCTGCCAATATGCCCTTCTACGATCCCCGCATGGCGCAAATGTTCCCCAACATCCCACACGCCAACCGCCCCACCTTCCCGCAACCCAACTTCTATCCGAAACGCCCATAGCTAACGAGGATCCAACCTTATTTTTACTTTTCATATTACTTTTACTACTTCTCTTATTTCTGGATCCAGTATCCAGTTTTCAGACAGGGTTAAACTTTTGTTATATTCCAGAAAGTTTATTATACATTTCTCTTTAATGTACATACTCAGTTATTTTTTTTTGTATTATTTTTATAATTTTCTTTTTTTTTAAGAAAAATATTATTTTGTATTTCTTTTTTATTCTGGACATTAAACAAAATTTTCGTTTTATTATTATTTATTTATTTTATTCCAAAATTTCTACTTCTCGTTCTACCGAACCCCTTTTTAAAAACTTGATAGACTGCTCACACATTTATTAATATTTTTGTATTTTGCACCTCATACCCAAAATCGGTCGGTTGATAGTGATGATAGCTCAAACTATATTTCATATTCATATCTCCAAATACTTAGTTGTGGTTTCTGTTATACAAGTATTTACATTCAAACACATATATTCCTGTATACTAGTTATGTAATTCTTAATATTGTGATGAATTGTGTGCTCGACTCGAAATATTAAGAGTCGAAACCGTTGCGAACTCTTCTGATTTTAAAAAAGCGATCAAGAATCGAGCACGCAATTGATATATTTATATAATACTATTTACTGAATGTTACGTAATTATTTATGAAACTTTTTCCTACTACTACTTATTATAGCAACCAAAGCGACAAAAAAAAATTATAATAAGAGAGAGATTACCTTTCCAAAACTATTTAACCAATTTTTTGGACTCGAAAACAAAGCAAAGTAAGCTTTACTAAAGCAAAAACAAAACCCTCACGATAATAATGATAATATATTTTTTATAATTGTATTATTTGAAAATGCCAAGCAAGTTTTTTGATAGCGTGCAAACCAATTATATAAGTACATACAATGAACAATTTGTTAGACGTATTTAAGCGGCAGAGTTTACAAAGATTAAAAAGTACGAAATGTAGTTACTTTGCAGTTTTCGTTGGAACGTGACTCGAATAAAAATATTAAAAGCGAAATGCGAATAGCCTTAAAACTACGAAAAAACATAAAAATTAATATAAAAGTACCAAAATAAATTCGATTCGGCTTGTGTAACTAACTAGAATTGTGAACGTTTTTTGAGAATTTGCTTGATAGTTTTTAATCAGAATTTTATTCATATCTACTTAATCACGTAGTGGATACATAATTGACAAATAATAAGATATTTAGTATCGAAAAAAAAAGGCTAAAGAAAATAACAAGTAAATTGTAAAACTATGGTCCATGGTTCGTTTAGATTCCGATCTTTTTACTCGAATAGAAATGGATGTTGTGATTTTTGAATTATTCAAAAGTATATATTGTTGGGACGTAGCTTTAAATATTGTAACAATAATTTAACGAAAAGCAATAATCTTAGAAGAAACGTATAATTCACTTGAATTTTTTCTATAGTTGCACGTAAACGACAAAAAAAATATATTAAAAAAAAAAGTAAATCTGATAATAATACAATTTTCGAATATATCTGGATGTCTTTACACTCTTTAAAAATATATATACATAAATATAATTCAGTGTCTTAATACAAACAAAAAAAAAATATAATGAAACGCTCTTACTGTTGTTACTTTTCGTGTGATTGTGATTGAAAACAAATCTACTGAATGTTGTCTTATTACATTATCTCTGTTTAGGATGTCTAGAGTTTAATATACATTTTTTCTCTTTTTCTACATGTAATATTTTTGTTACCATTTTAACTTTGCAATAAATATTTTTCATTATAAACACACATGTGATATTACACTGTTTACCTTTACAAATCCCGCATTTTGTAATATTCAAGTTTATAGTTTATCTATAATAATATCTAAAACAATGTTATTTAATATTACGTAATTTTCTGAATTTGTCAGAAGATATAAGTAAGATTTTAACACCAGTTATTGTGAATTAATATTCGTGTGAACATGTGATTCTGGTCTTTCACTCGACGAATGTCCCATGACTTCTTTCTACTATCCACTGTTATTTTTTGCAGTTTGTTGTTCTCAAGGTTAATGTTCCAAATAACGAGAAAGGTGCTGCGGTTTGGTTCGCAATGGACCAGTTCCGGTGAATCAAATTAGGATGGAGTCAGTATATTGGAGCGGCCGGTGGAGCAACAGCGGGAGTAGGAGGAGAAAAGCAAAGAAAAACAGAAGAGTAGTAAACATTAGACACGCGTCCAAAAAAAGCCGCTCTCCAAAATGAACCTCGGACCTCGGGTATGTGGCGTAACTCGATCGGTCAATCCAATCAGTAATTTTATTTCACGGCGAACCGAGCCTGTCGAAGTTCGCGTTCAGTTCAGTTATCAAATCCGCTGATTGGATGTGCTCCACGGAATTGCTTCGCAGAAATACGTCTGACTTCCTTGTACCTGCAGACATCG
The DNA here is from genome assembly GCA_963457615.1 of Nicrophorus investigator. NCBI lineage: Eukaryota > Metazoa > Arthropoda > Insecta > Coleoptera > Silphidae > Nicrophorus > Nicrophorus investigator. Next base: position 25,454,116 of record OY735143.1, read on the forward strand.
AAAAAAAATATAACAGGAAAAGTGCGCGCGTTACACGGCTACAAATGTGTGTCCAATTATTTGGGATTACTTAGGCATTCGGCGCAGAGTTTCTTCGATTTGTTTTGGTTTCTAAACTTTTGAAGGTAACTCATTTCCTCGCACGAAGATTCATCCCAATTCTGCAAATATGAAGAGAAATTGTGATAATGGTAATAAGCAATAATATTAATGTACATTAGATATTTTGTTATTTGCCTCCTAAAGATAGTTTTCTTTCGTTAATTATTAACAACACAAAAACTAATTCGTTTCATTCATAAAAATCCATGAATTAAAACGATTGCTACATCAAGAATTTTAATTTTTAACGAATATTTTCTTATAAAATTTGTTCCAATTTACGAAATACCACATTTGCTAAATGAAGTGTTTAAAAAAAATGTTGTAAATTTATTACCAAAAATTCGATTTCTTTTTAAAAGTAATTTATTTTCCCGCTCGAAGGTTGTTCTCATTTTGCAAATAGCAAGATGTATTAAACAACGAATTTATTAATTAATTCTACTTATTTATAAAAAAAAAACTGATATTTTCAGTAAATATCAGAATCATCATAGATGCAACTATACTATTTTTTTTTGTTAAACCTTGAACCACTTTATCTAGATCAGTGATCTCTCAATTTATTATCTAATGGTATTCCAATATCTTTTATTGGCAACATCTATTGTCTTACATAATCGCTTTTATAAATGGAAAAATATAGTTTTTTTTAAGACTGATTTGTAAATTTGATACAACAGTTATAAAGTTATTACAAGGTTCAGTATTGAAGAAAATTAAAGAGTATCAAATGTAGCAAATGTTAGGCAATATTCAACATCTATTATGTTACATAATCGCTTATATAAGTGTAAATTTGATACAACAGTTATAAACTTACTTCTAGGTTCAATATTAAAGAAAATTGAATAATATCAAATGTAGCAAAGGAATTAAGTGTTAACGATCCTAATGCGAAACTACGAAAAGTAATTAAAAACATCTAGTGAAAATGTAAGAGAAACTTTTTCCATGTACATTTTTTTCCTTTTACTTTACTTACTTTTTCCGTCCGGCAGAATTGGAATTTTGGGGCAAACTCTTGAGCGAGAGTAATCTTATTAGCGCGGAACGGGATGAATTCGGGTTAAATAGAGACCGACCGCTCTTCACTTGCAAACTCCAGAAACTAATAATACGTAACGCTGCTTGCTTCCATCGCAAACAAGACAATTCCGTTATGTAATGCATCAAAGGAAAGCGAAAACTTTTGTCTTATTTGATCTCCGTTCCCATTGTGAACACACAATATATTTAATAAGGAATTATTTCAATTTCTGAAAATTATTATGACAAGTTTTTTGAATTATTAGTTTAAAAATTGAATTGTAGATTTCTTAATTTGGGTCAAAAGACAGTAAAATATTAATATTTATCACCAATGAAATATTCATAAAGTTTATTTAAAAAAAAATGTAGTAAATTATCAATATTTGTATATATTTCATTGATATTGTATTAACCTGTTTTGTTATAAGCAATTTGTGCAAATTGAATCGCAGCAGTAAATCGACTTGTTTCACTACATTGATTTGCTCAAATTCATAACATGCATGTAAAACATCGTGGCATTAATGAAATGTTAATATGTATAAATTACCGGAGTATTCGCAGCAGCCGTGTACATGTTTTCGTACTTTAAGTGATGTTTGTGCAAACGTAAGATGCACATAAATCTGCATGGTAGTCCATCATTAATCATGAGGAAAGACGAGTTTTGCTGGCATCGTAATTCAATTTGTTCAGGCGAATGCGGATAAACTACCGAACGAACGCAATAAACTTAAGTGTAATCAATTTGAAAATTAAATATATGCAGATTTACGTTTCCTGTAAATTGTGCAGAAAATATTCTGCATCAAATTTTTATATTATTATTATTATGGCGCCACGATTTATAATATTATGACGAAGTTTCGTGAAAATTCTTCGCATTTTCAACATAATTTCGCCTTTGTCATGAATATTTACTTTAGAAAATTAGTTTGTCGCACGTTAATCCAATATTTCATTAAGAATTTATGAAGCAAATTATTAATTTAAATATTTACGTTACCTTGTAACACTTCACTTCAATATTTCCTGATGTATTATTAAATTAATTTATATTTATAGAAAACGAAACTACAAGTAAATTATTAATTATTGTAAGTAAATCAAAGTTAATTAAATTTTAGATTGTATTCAGAAAAAAATAGTGTTTGACCAAGAAAGAGACTTTGTTGATGTTTCGAACTAATAATTGCGATGTAAAGTTTCAGTTTGTCTTAGCCGACTTGAAGATTTAGCGCACTTGAATCCCGTTTAACTTAGTTGAATTATACACAAAGGCAGAATCTGTTGCTGCAGCTGTGTACATCGAAACATCTACGCTTTGTTTACACTTTGCTATTTGCAGGATAAAGTTGTATAATATTACTGGAGGCAATTGCAACTTGAGTCCAGAAGTTTAAGAAAACCCATCCAATTAAACTGAATATTATTACACATTTATTTTATTTATCTTAAATTATTACAAAGATTTATTATTTTTCATAAAACTAAATAACATTTTAGTTTCATTATGATTGGAATTACAAATATTTATTTATTTTTGTTTACTAAAATGTTACGAAACATTGATATTAATTACTAAAAATTCAGACTAAATGAAAAGAAATATTAATGCTTTATGAGTACTGAAAACGTTTGTAGAAAAGCGAACTGTGGGAATTGAGCCAAGTTTCATTTCAGAATTACACGAGCGTTAAAATAGTTGATTTATTTTGCTAATAATTTTTAAATAAAGAAAATTGTAAATTTTTTTTTTAAATATTAATTTATTGGTGACTTGAAACCATATTATGTCTAATCTGCCACGCCTAGAATTTCATTATCGATATTAAAGTAAATAACATAATGGAAATGCGATAAAAGTTAGGTAATAAATATTAAAGTGCAATTAGTAAATATAGATTAATGGAGTAATTGTGTGTTAATTGGAAATTAATGAAAGTAATTAATAAATCTATACAAAAGAAGTGATTTTATATTTATGTGTAAATACAAATATAAATGCAATAAATTAATATAAAGTACGTTTTTATCAAGCGATCACAACTGATAATTCACAATTATCTGTAGGAAGATCTCAAGTGCAACAAATTAATATCCTCGAAATTTCAAAGATAACATATTATAATTATAAGAGAAAAAAATAATACTATTATTGCAACAATACATTTTTTAAATTTATATCAAATTAATTTATTTAGTAAAAATGTTTTAAATATTTGAATTGAAACGAAAGTTAAAGAAACGAAAACTTAAAAAAGCAAATTTTAAATTTTTTTAAAACCAAATGTTTGATCAAACAATTCTTAAATATATTTAAGAATGTTGTAAATTTATAGATTTAGGTTTGGTAAAGAGAAACTTAAGGAAAGGAAGATTTAAAAAAATACAAAATTTTTAGAAACCAAATTTTTGATCATCAATTCTTAAATATATTTATGTTGTATTTTTTAAATTATATTGAAAATTTTGAGATTTAAGTTTTGTTAAAACATAAAGAAAAACTTGAGGAAATGAAGACTTAGAAATAAAATTGAAAATTTTTAAAAACCAAATTTTTGATTAAACAATTCTTGAATATATTTAAGAATATTGTAAATCTTTGAATTGTAAAGAAAATTTAGAGAATTATGTTTTATTAATAACGTAAAGAAAAACTTAAAAAAAGACAAATTTTAAAATTTTTCAAAACCAAATTTTTGTTTAAACATTTCTTAAATATATTTAAGAATGTTATAAATCTTTGAATTGTAACGAACATTTTGAGAATTATTTTGATAATATAAAGAAATCCATAAGGACTTCAAAAGTGGCAAATATTACAATTTTGAAAATAAATATCTGAAGACTTGAAAAAAGACAAATTTTAGAATTTTTTAAACTAAATTTTTGATGAAACTATTGTTGTATATATTTTAATAGTGCACTAAATATTTGAGTTCTAATGAAAATTTAGAGATGATAAAGAAAAGAAAGGAAGAATTAAGAAAAAAACCTGAGCAATCAGCAGTTACATATCAAGCAATGGGCAACATATTTTGCTACTCTCGTCATTCCATATGCGTTAACAGTTTCCAGTCTGCTTTTATTGCCAATGCAACTCTACTCTATGTGCTAATTCATTATTTGTTTTTTTTTCATCGATTTCTCTCGCCTGTTTCAGTTTGATACTACGATACATGACTCAAAATCGATGATGAACTAAGTCTAATAAATACAGTTAAATAATACAACGAAACTTAATAAAAATATGAATTTAATTGAATTTTATTATTTGGTATATTTTATATTTATTTGCAAATAAATAAATTATAGTGATAATAATTGATTAAAATAGAAATAGTTTTTGATTTATCTTTTATCTAATTAAAATTGTTTTATTATTATCATCTATTAAGATTATATTTTTTATAAAATAATTATTTATAAATAGAAAATTGTTTTAAATTAAATTGAATATTATTTAATTGTTTTGAGATACGAATTCTAATTGTTGTAAGATGTGAAAAAGCAGAACTGATCATCTAGAAATTTTGTACGGTTTGAAATATGAGAAAATCGATTATGAAATAACTTCTGAAACTTTAATAATTGAATGTGTAGTATTAAGAGAGTGTAATTTTGTTAAAGTTCTGTAAGGTATAAGTAGATGAAGTAAGGAATGTGAAAGATAGTTGGATAGATATTTTAGTAATGTCCTGTTTGGGTTTAACGTGTTCGAAATCTGCTTTGCAGGATCAGAATACCGGTATGCATAGTTTTTTTTTTGTATTTGTTTGGAATGAGTAGGTGGGAAGCGGCGGCGGAGGAGAGATTGTTTGCAGGAGTTGCAGAGGTATATGCAGCAAACGCGTCGGTTCTAGACCCAAGCAATTTCTGCGGAGACGACGGCGCGCTCCGCAGGATCAACAAATTGGTAGTTGGCCGCTGCGAAACGGCAAGAGGCGACGACTACGCAAACCCCAGCAGAGACGGGCGAGAGCTATGCCAATGCAACTCGCCAGCAGGAAAATCATTCTCGTCCGCGAACGCAATCAGCTGTTTGCAGCTCGACAATAATACGCGTCGTCTTCTGTCCTCATCTTCTCATCCATCCATCAAAACCATTCATCTGGTCGCGAGGATCCTCCTCTGGACCGGTGCTTCGTTTTCTTTGTTGACGTTGTTGTGTTCCGATTGTGTGTGGAAAATAAATAAAAAAGACAGGGCAGGACAGGACAACCCCTTCATCTCGGCCCCCCCGCAGGCCGTCGGCATCTGCGCTCACGTGGATCGGCACGTGCAACTGCCTCGAATTATTTTGCAAAAGACATCTAAGGTTGGTTCAACTTTGCGAACGCATTTGCATTGCTTTTAACTGTAAACTCGCATTTCTCTCCTAACAATATTCCTGTTATCCAATCGCGTTTAGCATTCATTTGCATTTTGTTTACCCAAAACCTATTAATACTTCCATTTATTTTATTTATTACAACATTGTGCAATCTTCATCACTAATTATTCATACAATTGTTTACCCATTATTAATTAATTCACGCTCAATTTGCTCAAACTACACTTTACCTTTAATATTTCTTATAATAAAAATTTTCACATCAACAACAAAAGAAAATTCATTCAATCAATCATTAATAATATATTTAACTTCAATATAATTTCATTTGTAAATAATTATATCCAATTCCACCAAATAATTAAATTCCCTTTTTTCACTTTTAAAATTTACCTGCTTCGAAATAAAAAGATTTAATAATAAAATACTAACAAAAAAAAGTCAATAAAGTTCAATATTTCAAAATATACGCTTCGCTTTTACTTAGGGCTTTCAAATTCAATTTTCTCTAAACGTAACTTTATTGGACTCGACGTAAATTCAGTAAATGATTTTACTTTCGTGCAGCGTTGCGAAATTATTTAAAACAAAACTATTTTAAAAGTGATCAAAACATTGATTTTTAAAAAACTAGTCAAAGTACAAAATTAATGATTTAAGAGAAATAAAGAAAAGCTGTAAATGTTAACTTTTAGTGTCTTAAAGGTATAAAGAACTTTATATATCCTGTTACAAAGACGTTTACGACCGAAAACAGTCTTTGTTGGACTTCATAAAATTGCCCTTTGAATTTTTGTTGCAAGATTTCTAATTAATCGAATAAAAATCAATAGAATTACGCAACATAATTATTGGGACTTTTCCTCGTTAACTAAGAAACAATCTACGATGCAACTTCAATATTGCTGTAATTGAACTATTAATTACTCTCTTAATATTTACGCAACCTTGTGAAATAATTACTGCAAGTAAGAACAACACTAAATGCAATAGTTTATAATTAAAATAATAACTGCTTGTTATTTATTATTAGTTATATTTCACAATTATACATAGGAAAACATAAATAAATAATTAATATTTAATTGTTTTTGAAAGTTAAGCAATTGCACGGGTGACCAACATTTAAATTAATCTGATTTACTACTATTATAATATAGTAGAAAATTTAATAAAGAATTTTGGAATGCATTCACAATTGTGGAAATAATTAGTTAAATAATTATTATATTTGTATTTTCTATTATTAATTCACTATAAATATTGACTTTTTTTTTTGAATAAACATGAAAAAAATATAATTTATTGCATAATAAATTGTCATCAAATTCGATTAATCATACTCAATATAGAAATTAATAATTTTGAGTGCCCGATTTTTTTTTCATGTAATAATAATGATTAAGGTCGTGGGGTCATCATCATGAATGTATTCACGATAATTCTCGCAGAGTTGCGTAACAAAAAAAAATATGTTATGTATAATGAAACAAAGCGTAATTGAACAGCGCAACTCAAGGTTTTAATTACTGTGTAAAATGTCAGATGAGAAATTAAACATTCCCTTTGCGCGGTTTTCTCTTTGTCTCCTCCTCTCTTTCAATAATCATGATTATTATAATTAAATTACGCGTTGAGATGTGATTTAAAGCGCTCAATCGGCATCTCTTTGTGCCGCTGCTCAGATACTTTAACGACTCTCTCCCTTAAGCCAGTTAAATTTTAATTAAATAATTACCTAATTAAGCGCACTTATTGACAGCGGACGACACGATGCCGCAGGAGCAGGAAGGTTATAATTTATTGTAAACTCTTCTTATTTATCGCTCAATTAACGGCGAGAAGAAAGTAACGAGTTCATATTTTAATCTCCGATTATTAAGTTCACTTTAATTATTCTCAAAAAAACAACAACAACAACATTATTGCTAAATGTTACTTTCACATTATTTGGAAATACTCTTTGAATTATTTTATTACTTCAATTCATATTACTAAATACGTTTTAGAATTAATTTTATGCAAGAATTTCTATCCCAAATTTTAATACTTAAAAATTTAATTATTCAATGGAAATATTTTACTACTTTTATTTTACGTTACTGGTAAAAAATAAAATTAAATAAAAATATACATAAAACGATACAGATATAATTTTTAATAGTAAAATTTACAACATTTATTTCTTTACTTCAAAGAGAGAAATAATCGTAAAAATCTATGCCTCCAAAATAAATATAGATCAAAGATAGTGAATTCAAACGTTTTGGGTTTTATAACTTTACGTGGAAACAATACAATTTTTGGCTTAGAAATTTTGGAATGTTGTCAAAAGAAAAAAATGACAATATCCTGTTTTACAATTTGGACTTCTCTCAATTTTTGGGTGCTGCCAAAATCACCTTAATTTTTTTTTTCTTAGTAATTTCATTTCTTATCGCAATTTTTATTTCAAGTGTTTATTTTGTAATCAACTTATATCTACAATATTTTTATTAGTTAATTTATAAATGATTCATAAAACCATTATGAAATTTTAGTTTCGATAACGTAAAAAAAATAAGTTTCTAAAAAATAATAAAATTAGTTTTTCCTATAAATACGAGTAAATAAAATAGAAATACATTAAAATGAAAATTAGAACCATTTTTTTAGAAATTTTGTAAATTTCAATTTAATCATTCTTTATTTTTTCATGAAAATATTTGCATTTTGTGTTGTCATTTTTCAGTAAATTTTCAGTATTTACTATAAATTAGTTTACTAGTTAAGTAAATAAATAAAAATTAAGAAAATACATTTTCCAACAATATTTCTTTATAAAGATGTATAATGTTTATATAATTATTATTTACGGTGATAGTGTTTTAGAAAGCAGGAAACAGGATTTAGTATTGATTTCTGCGAACCCCCAGACAGTTTTGCAACGGCTGAAGCGGCCCTACATAGCTCTTTTGAATAGGTCACCGGGCATCAACCCCTCATATTTCTTCGTTTTGGACCCCCAATAATATTGATTAAATTCATAAAGAAATTCCATCTTACCTCTATTTATCACCGTTTAATACATATTAAAGTAATTTATTTTATATTTATTATAATAATTTATAACTGTAATATCTTAAAACTTTATAATTAAATAAAAAAGGGAGAAGAAAAATGAAGTAATTTTATGAAGGAGAACTCTTGTATAATTTTTAATATTAATATAAGATCAAAAGACTCGAGACATGAAAAATAAATAATATAAATTCTCTGTTTGGAAAACAAAGAGTTTTTTTTTCGGTTGGTTTGGGATGGGAATCGCATCCGTCTGTACAGCTGTGTTCATCCGATTTGAAGCCCTTCTCTATTGACACTCATCTCTTTGAGCACGTTTCAAATCTCATATTCTACGCTTTCACAAGACTGTATTTGTATATGAAAGGCACTTTTATATCAACATCACTTATCATATTGTATGTCTGAATTCGTACTTCAAACAAAATCGCAAATACTAAATCTTACATGCTGATGTTTATACAAATTTATATATCTAGTCAATTCATAGAATATCTGTTAGATATTTAATGACAGCTGTCAACTAAACGTCAAAAATTATATGTTTTATATAATTGTCCCAAAGAGGTTGTTGAGTAGGTTTAATTTTGTAGAATTTTATAAACTAACTAGTCAAAATATGAAATTACTGTTATTAACTGATTTTTTGGAGTCATTTTAACTGAAAATAGAGTTTTTTGCTTGAAACTGTTGCGTTCATAAAATTGTTCGTTAATGTTCACGTATTTACATATTGCAAATTATGCTCGCATGCATATTTATATAATTTAGGCACGTGTGAAATATGAGAATGGCGCAGTGCTTTTGACACGAAGTCTCCTCATTGGTAATAATTGCGTGTATGTATAATGTGCGCGCTGCAAGCCATTCGGAAACTGCGAAAACTCTAATAATCGTTTTCATAATAACAATTCGCCGGATTTCTAATAGACACGCATCAATTTCGGCCTATCCGAAATATCAATTATTCATTTATCGGAATTGTTAACACAATTACTTAAGCACAAATACTAATTGAAATCATTAATTTATTGATTGTGTAATCAATTACATAAATATATAAATACGTGTTGGTGTACTATTTTAAACGCTTTCTCATACACTTCTATATTTGTAATAAGTTTCTCTTTGTTTTTTAAACTTACTTAATCTAATTTTCTTTATATATAAAAAAATAGTTTACGAAAAATATTCAATTTTAATTACATTTTTATAATTAATATTATTTACGCTACTTATTCAGATACATACTTGTATTTAAATTTTGTTGCTTTTGCTATTAAATTCGTCACGATTATCACCCATTAAAATAAAACGTTGTTTAACTACTTTGAATAAACTAGAAGATGTAAAATTATATTTTCAAAATATTAATCACGAATCCATGATATAAAATTGTTAAAAATTATTGATGTTAAATTCTTAACGATTATCACCCATTCAAATAAAACGTTACTTAACTACACTGAATTAATCAGAAGATGAAAAATAGGATATTTTTAAAATATTAATTATAAATCCATGACAAACGTTGCATTTGTTTAAAATTATGTTGCTCTTGTCAAATATGTCAAATGATGTTGTCAACTTTTTGACAACTGTCACGTATTCAAATAAAACGATGCTTAAATATTGTTAATTAACCAAAAGATGAAAAATATGATATTTTCAAAATATTAGCGATAAATCCATGACAAAAGTAACATTTTTTAAAAATTATGTTGCTCTTGTCGAATATGTCAAATGTTGCTATCAACTTTTTGACAACTGTCACGTATTCAATTAAAACATTGCTTAAATATTATTAATTAACCAAAAGATTAAAAATATGATATTTTCAAGATAAATCCATGAGAAAAGTAACATTTTTTAAAAATTATGTTGCTCTTGTCAAATATATCAAATGTTGCTGTCAACTTTTTGACAACTGTCACCAATTCAAATAAAACTATGCTTAAATACTTTTAATTAACCAGAAGATAAAAATATGATATTTTTAAAATATTAACGATAAATCCATTATAAATGTTACATTTTTAAAATTATGTTCTTGTCAAATTTGTCAAATGTTGCTGTCAAATTCTTGACGATGATATTAACTAGAAGATGAAAAATAGAATATTTTCAATATATTTATATCAAATATTGGTGTCAAATTACATACTATCACCTATTAAAATAAAATGTTGCTTAACTATCTTTAATGAAAGATGAACAAAAACAGGATATTTTCATATTATTTATTAAAAGTAATTTCATAATTTAATTTACGTATCATTTACGCAAATAACCTTTTCCTTTCAACGCTTAGTCTCCTTGTCTGCTTAATTGTTGTGCAATATTTTTTTCTTTTTCTGTCCTTTTGAGCGAAACGAGGAAAAGTTAAATACGCTTCTGTGCACGTCATTTAATCTTTTTCGTAATTGTGCAACGTCGAATGTTGTGCAACAATTTTATTGTCGTTTTCCATTCCACTGCATCTCATATTCTATAGACTTAGGAATAAAAACATCAACTTTTATTCTAGTGTAATAAAATAACATTTATATTAAAATATTATTTCATTTTTTTAGATTAAATCTTAAAGTTTTCACAAAAATATTTATACCAAAATTATTATTAGCTTTGTATTTACTACAATATTTACAATAGTCGAAATAATTGTAATTAGGAATGGAAATGAATAATATATTGCAAAATCCGTTTGTCGATAGTTCTAACTTATATGTAAATATAACCTGGTTGTAAATGAATTTATGTTACAACTTGTATAATAAGTTAACATAGCTAATTCATGATAATGATCATAACGAATAGAAACACAGAAAAAAAGAGCAAGTACAGGTATGGTAATGAAGAGTGACAGTGTTCCATTGGGCCTCGATCTAGGTGAGAATGAATAGGTCTGCTTTGCATGCAGCTTTCCACAAAATTAATTGAGCGGCGTCTCGGCTAATGAAAATTAGCGCGAAGACATTTGACGCTAATGGAAACGGTTAAAATTATGGAAAGGAAAATTGAGTCGATGATGTTTTTTCGAACAGCACGTGATTTACATGGTCGTAAATGGCGATTAGTACTCAACGTATTGTTGTTTATGGCCTCCGACCGATTCCAAGAAACCATTGCCGTACGCAAGGTGCGAATTGCTCGAGAAACTGCGCTTTGATCCTCGAAGAAACTGCAATTATTTCGCTGTCAAAAAGGTCCATTCGAATTCCTTTCAATACCACCTACATCACCAGACAAATTACGAAAGAAAAGAAGGAGACTGTTCGAAACTCTGTTTGCAATCAAAGCACACCCACGGTGCCGTTAAATGGGCCCGTCCCGAGGATATTCCAATTCCATCGCACGCAATTGGTGCAAACAAACAATCCGTGCAACGTGCTGTATCGATTATTTGCGCAAAAAACGGGAACGGCGAATTAATTGCATGCAAATAAAACGTGCCGGATTGGGCTTATCCAGGCTCCGGTCTATCGATTCCAGTTAATATTTACATTTTACCTTAAATAGAAACGGAATTCGTGTTACATATTTTTGGATTTTTCAATGCTCAATATTTACATTGGCAAGTGGCAGCAAAATTACGACGACTTCTCTATGAATCGCCGTGCGGCCAACATATTTTTACGCAGGAAAATATTTTGGTTAATAATAACCAAATACGACGTTAGAAATGCATATCGATTTAGTCACTGTTTTTCTAATTAACGTTTCGAACACATCCACGAGCCAATTGATTAACAATTAAAATATGCCAGAAATTATTAATCGAGCTCTTAACCAAACACGATTATCCAATCAGTTGCGTTCGAACCCTAGGCTTTAGTTTTTACGCACTTCAAAAAATGCGAATTTAGGTTTTCAGCTTTACTATATAAAATTTTTGACATTTTGACAGCAGTCACTGCGCTACTTTAAGATAATATATCAGTAACTTTTCATCTTGTTAGGATTAGCTTGACATAACCACCAATATAACAAAAATTAACCTAAATAACCTATAATTTACTCTTTTAGGTTAAGTTGAGAACTAACCTAACTTAACCAAATATATCTTGACGTAATGACATTAACTTGACGTAATGACATAACTTGTCAAAAATGTCTAATATCGGTATCAAATTCTGATTGACTCTCACCAATTCAAATAAAATGTTGTTTAACTATTTTGAATCAATTAGAAAACGAAAAATAGGATATTTTCAAAATATGAATGAAAAATTCATTTTGCATATACATTTGCATACCAAACCAAATAATTTAATCTAATTTGACTTAATATATCAAAATTTTCAATTAATATGTGTAATAATTAAAAATAAATTTTGATGAAGTTAAAATTTCAGAAATTGAAAAATATAAGATATATACTGAAGGTTTTTATAATATAATTAATGGTTTGGATGTGATCTGGTAGGGAAATTGGAGAGATGCTCGCAGTATCGATCAGAGTCGAAAAGCTGGGAGTTACGATAATCCTGCCTAGAAATTCTAACCGCATTCATTAATTTAATTGGCTCGTAAATCATCGTTATTAAAATGTTGCGATTTACACTCAATTAGTCGACCATTAGGTCAGAACGAATTGCAATTAATAAGGAAAATATGCCGACGGCGATATTCATTAACGCATTACATCAAATTTACGAATACATAAAAAAAAGATTTTTATTTCATTTTTATTTTATTTAAATGAAAAATAATTTTCAGATTCTTTTATTATTATTTTTTGTCGGTGTTATTTGCAATAAATTATTTTTAACTTAAGACCTCAGGAATTTTCTACACAACTTTTTAGTATTTTTCATTCAAATTTATTAAAGATTGTGTGTTTTTTTGAAAAATGTCAAAATTGACAAATTTACTTCACATGAATGAATGCTTTCAATATTTCAATTTTAAGTGAACTTTGGTTGCATAACTTACATTTACTTAGCTTAGTTAATGTCATGAATGCAGAGGAATCTCATTTTATGAACATAATTATTTTTTAAAACTATTCGAAAACCAAAGACATTTTTCCTTTAAAGATGTTTCTGTTTCTGAAATTACAAGTACAATCAAATTGCCAACATATAAAAATTAAAGCTTATGTATTAGCAGAAAACTATTAATATTTTTTTACTATAGTCAATATGTTTAATTAGTGAAGAAAAAAAAAACAAATTTGAAAATGGTTTCCATCGGTTTTCCTGTGTTCCTAATACAGAACGTACAACTCAATCAGAACGTACGTTTCTTGTTTATTTATGAATCTAGTTGGCCGACATCCAAGAACGAAAAACAGAAGAAGAGTAAATCAACTTTCAGCATAAATCTAGTGTGTTTTCGAATGCACGTGACCGAATATTATGAATTACATGGTTTATTGCGTTCCATAATGATGTCTAGACTAGATTCCCAACATATTTTTTCCTGCTGCATATTTATTTATTTTTTTTCGAATTAAAACCATGAGATTCTCGGAATCCGCATAACACGGGCATTTTCCTCATTTAATCCTGCGGCGCGTGCAAAGTTTCTCGAAACTGCGACTGTTATGCGAGCCTACCGCAACTCCATATTAATTAAGCGCTTGCCAAGTGCAGAATCTCTATAAATAAACATTCGCAGGACACTTTGCCAGGACAGATTTATCGGTCGGAAATTGAACGCTGCGTGCGCAAAAACACTTAACTTTTTTATTAATAGCAATAACAAGAAAAATAATTAAAATAAATAGCGGAGGGAGCAACATTGACATTGACCGTGAAGGTCAATCCTGGATGCAGGAAATGAATAGAAGCTCGTGCGTAAACAATCAAATTCGATTGATCTCGTTATTGTTCTCATCTTCATACTTATTTGCGTTATGTAACATAACTTGTGCATCACAATCTCGAAAATTGACTTACATCACAGGCGAATCAATAAAAGTAAATTGTTTTCGAACACACGAGAGATCTCGTGTCTAGAATGCGAATTGGCGCCAAATAATTGCACACATATTAACTGAAATTGCACAACATTAAAATTTTCCTTCAATTAAAGTTAGCTTTTGATATGCGATGCAGCGAATTCATTTGAATTAACGTAACGATTTTGGATCAAACAATGTTTTAGGCATTTCATTACTTTGGGTTTCCCTACTTTGGTTTAACCATAAACCATTTACAGCACGTCAGAGTGTCGCCTACGTCATGACCTTGGATGTGCGAACATTATTTGTGATATGCAATTCTGACATATCGTTGCAATAAAATTGACTTACACTTATTTTTGCGTTTCCTCAGTCGATTGTAACACTCGTTTTTGTACACTTCACTAAAATTTACTTGATCCGAATCATCAGTCACAATGTACGTATACGTTGACCTTACGATTACAAACAAATATAATGGCATATAATACAATAATCATAATTATCTACAATTACATAAACACATAATATTTAATTTATATAAAAAAAGATATCTAAACCTTTTTTTCTTAATACTATTTAGAACATTTTTTAAGATATTTTTGAATTATGATTAATATATTATTTCAGTTATTTTATCTCCAAGTGAAGTTTGCTTACATTTTAGTGAATTACTCGAAAACCACAAAAGATAAAATAATGATTAAATACACAAATTAAAACTTTATGTTTCATTTTCTTCAAACTTATTTAGGGCGGTTCTCATTTTTCTAGAAATTAAGTGACAATTTTGAAAAAAAATAATTTAATTTAAATTAAGTTTTAAGTTTAATTTGATTATAATGTATATTTACTGAAAATATAAAGAAAAAAAATCAAAATTGAGATTTTATTGAAAATTTACACCAGCATAATTTTATATTATAAAAGTATGTTTTCGTTCTGTACATTATGAGTAACAGTTTCCAAAACTTAATTTAAACTTTGCTCGCTCTTCTCTTGTGGTTTTTCTGTATTATTTTGTTATCGAAGTTATAAAATGTAAGGAAAATAATTTTAATTAAATAAATTAAACCCAATAAGTGAAAGTCTAAAGCTTTAGGAGAGAGAAAAAAACTGGAATCCATTTAATGATCCTTTTAACGTGTATATAAATGCAAATCGCGCCAAGCAAAACAAAAGAAGCGCTGAAGAGATGACAGCGAGAGGCATTCTTTAATGGATAATCGATAATCCTTTGAATTCATTTGATATTTGGGTCAGACGAGTCCGTTCCATTTTCATTAAGGTTTTCGCTTAATTTTCTGCTCGATTAATTAAATGAGGAAACGGACGTTGGACGGATTGATAGAAATTTCGTTATGCAATTATTCGCCTCCGAACAATGGACGATAAATTTATTTATTTTTTTATCGCCATGGTTTTATTTCTGCGAAGCCATAAATTTCCTTTATGGTTCGTTGTGTATCTGTCGAATGATTATTTGCAATAAATTGCACATTTCAACCGTATATAATGATGAGGAACGAACCGAGCGATTCGTATCTGAAACTCAATTACGAACGAAAGTCGTAGTAGCATTAGAATTGGACACGATCATTTATTTATGAAATTTATTTAATTGTTGCTTGGAAGTTTACAGGAAAGTTTTTAGAGATTGCTCATTTCAAGGTCATTCCGAATTAGCTAAATTACTTTATTTTTTTAAAATAAATTAAAATAATGATAGAGGAAAAAATACAAAAAAAGTTTCATTAATATTTGTTGTGCTTAAAATTTTGAAATAAATTATAAAATGATAAAAAACATAATTTTTAATAAAATTTGTTAATAGTATAGAGAAAATTAAGAACGATGATAGTAAAGAAATATTTTTTTATTTTATACAGGTAGGGCTGAATCTGTGCAGCCCTTATAGACGAGCCGCCACTGCTGTGAATGTACTAAACCGCTGACACAGTGACACATATATCCAACTCATGTTGCATCGCACTTTAAATAAAAAACATGTTGTTTAACAATGCACATTCTGAATATATTTGTAATAATTGTGTCGTGTAAACATTAAATTTGAATCAGTGCAGCTGATGTCATCCTGACCTACAATTTAATAAAAAAAAACACATAACTAGCACAAAAATTCCATTTTTTTCTTTCTCTCCAAATTAAACAATTTCCTGCTTTTTTAATTAAACACAAAATTTAAATTTGAAACAATAGGCTGAAATTTAATTTAAACCATTTCATTTGCGAAATTCATGCATCTGCTTCTGGAAACGAATCTCAACCAATTATTTCTGTTCTTTGTTCTCGGGGCATTACGTGCAGATTTGTCGCTCGGCGGAAAACTCTTCGGTCTAAAAATAGTTTGGCGGAAGTGGAGCGCATTGGAAAAACAATTTGAGGGTGAAGCTGAGTTAGAACAATTTTCCGAGTGGAAAATATGTTCCCTTTATTATTTTTATATATAATCTGGAAAATTGATCACCTGTTACGTTGAGACTTGGAAAAAAAAATGGTTTACGGGTAGTTCGAAACGTGGATTTTATTTCAGTGAGTTTACGTGACTGAAGGTTTCTAAGTACCAAATGCACTACTTGTTTTATTGCTTTTTCAATGAGTGCGGAATGCGGAAGTTTTGTAGTTTTTTTTAACTACTAATGAAGGTGAAACTTTTTTATATTGATTCTAAGGAATTTCATAATAAATGGTTATAAATATTTTTATTTTATGAACATTTATTTTATGGTGACAAATTTTTTTAACTTTTCCAATAAAGAAAACAAAAATTGATTATTTCATTTCTGCATGTAGAATGAATCAACATGAACTTCAATATTAATCATAATGATTATTCAAAAATAAATTGAAAAATTATAGTGGATAAAATTAATGAATTTTGCTTATAAACGTATTTTTTTTTGCATACATGATTCAACAAAATTTTTAATATTAATCATAATGATTGCATTCTGAATTGGTTATGATTCTTCAAAAATAAATTGAAGAATTATAGAGGACAGTATATAAAAAAAACTCGAATAAATTGGTGACTGTTACGATGTAACATAACGTTGATATGACATCATCTTCTCGTTTGGTCTCAAATTGCAAATAGCATTTGGTTTTCGTTGCTTCTTCTCGTCGTAATTTTCTTTTCTTTTTATTCTAAATTGTTATTTCTACGTACGTATATAACTATGAAACAGCGGGATCGTAATTGCGTTTTGCCAGCAGCAATTTTCCATTATGCAACCGCGACCCGCAAAATTACTTCTCTCTCTGTGTGTGTGTGTGTATGTGCAATAAACTTCACCTAATTTCAGTAATTGTCGTCGTCCCATTATTAAATGTACCAATGCGAGTTCATTCATCGAGTTGAATTTATTCATTCAACGAATTTCGAATATTTATGTGCACTAGAAATTAAACTACTACGTAAATTGAACGTAGTTTACGTTCTCTCAATTTCCAAATTGTATTTTAATGATTGTATAAATCGATATTTACGTTAATTCTACGAATTAAACTGAAGAAATTAAAAATTGCTTAGATTCGAGGATTTTAAATATTTATTTTATCTATTTCTTGTAAAAAAATTAAATATTTGACCTTCTTTTTAATTAGAATTTTATTTGTTAATTAATTTATTCTGCTACAATTAATGAACAAAAATTAAATTAAATATAATTTTTACAAGTAAAATGGAAGTACTTCCTAAAAACTCCATAACCATTCCTAAAGAAATGTGCAGTTTTCTCTAATCACTACGTTTTACTTGTCAAGTAAAAACGTAATGACTACAAGAAACTATTTTCTAAATGTTACAATTATGTTTATCTTTTGGTATCAAAATGGTTTTATAAATAATTGGTGAGAAATATATACCATGCATATCATATTATATGAGAGTTTTAGATAATAAAGGTCAAATTGATAATTTACACTGATTTTGATGATGCTAGTACTAAATGTGTGAACAAGCAGATAACAGATAAATTTTTTGATTTAAAGTTGTACAATTAATTTGGAATTTTCAAAATATTCGAACAATTCGGTTTTCGAACAAATTATATTCAGTAACTGAAATTTTGCAAAATCTTCATTTTGGTGATGTTAATACTAAATATGTGAACAAGCAGACAATAGATAATTTTGTGAATTGAAGTTGTAAAGTTTATTTGAAATTTACTAATTATTCTAGTCTTAGTTTTGATGATATAAATTGAAGTTGTATATTTTATATGGAATTTACGAATTTTTCTAATAATTCTGTTTTCGAACAAAAATCTTTATGAAATTATGTTAAATAATCGAAATTATACATAATCTTAATATTGATAATGTTATTAATTAATGTGTAAATCTGTAAATAAATTATAAATTGAAATTATATATTTTATTTGGAATTTACGAAATATTCGAGTATTTCAGTTTTTGAACAATTACTTTTATCAAGAAATTATTTTGAATTACCGAAATTCTACATAATCTTCATTTTAGTAATGTTATTTGTTAATGTGTGAATAAGTAGATAAATTATGAATTTTATGAATTAAAATTGTAAATTTTATTTGGATTTTACTAATTTTTCAAAAAAATATGTTTTAGAACAAAAACCTTTATGAACAAATTATGTTAAATAACTGAAATTATACATAATCTTAATATTGATGATGTTATTAAATAATGTGTGAAAAAGTAAATAAATTATGAATTGAAAATATATAAATTATTTGAAATTTACGAAATATACGAATAATTCAGTTTTTGAACAACAACTTTTATCAAGAAATTTATTTTCAATTTTCAAGCTGATTGTGTTATTAATTAATGTGTGAATTTGAAAATTAATTATGAATTGATATTATATATTTTATTTGGAATTTATAAATTAATCGAATTTTTGAACATTTAAAAAAAAATTATGTTCAATAACAGAAATTCTAAATAATCATAATTTTGGTAATATTATTACTTAATATGTAAATAAGTAGAAAAATTATAAATTTTAAGAATTGAAGTTGTATATTTTATTTTGAAAATACTAATTACTCAAACAATTCAGTTATTTTTGTTTATGAACAAATTATGTTCAAATATTATCAAAATACTAAGCTTATTAATTTAATGAATAGAAGTTGTATATTTTCTTTGGAATTATTAGAAAAATTTGGTTTTCCGATTAATACAATAATAATTACAAATATTGCTATCAGTTTTTTAAATTATATTTCGATGGAATTTGCGTTTCGAAAAACCGCAGGAAATATCCCGAAACGTTGGTAAATATTAATTACACCTGAGCATAAATGGAACGACTGTACCAAATATGAAAATACACGAATTGTTTAATTGAATCAATAGAATGGGCCATTGACCTGTATGATTAACTCCCACATAGCGTATTCAAATTTCAACACAACAACAGACACGGCGATTTCTAATTTGACGTTTTTCGTAGCATTACACATTGCACAGCAGAACGAAATTCCGCTCGCACCGAACGCACTTGCAAGCCGCCAATTGCGTAAGTCCGTCGAGAGATTTTCGCGCCTTTTTTAAATTTGTTTAAAAACTTATATTCTTTTTTTTTAAATTGCGTTTTAAAGTTGCGAGAAAAATAATGTTACTATGTGAACAGTAGTTTATGATGTTTGATAATGGCATTAGTAATTGCTAGGATACGAAAATAAATAAATAACAAAACATAGCGTTGTTGCAGTCACGTTCGGAGCCGCGTCTAGTTCGTACGGATTTCGTGTGGTCGATCGAGAAGTGTTTGGGTTTTAAATTAAAACGTAATTAATGCCAATAATATATAACGAAGCCTTCTTGAAGCGAGTACCACCAGTACCAGTTTGGTGTGAAACGTGCGACGAAACGCGCCTCACGGATTTCTTTTCTGTACGTTTTCCTATGTGTCATGAGAGAGACGACGCACGCGGGAAGTAAGTGCCTTTTTGGATAATTTTTACTGAAGCCGCTATGTCTTTCTCAAGGAAAAACGTCAACTTGCCTCCGCTGGATTTA
The DNA here is from genome assembly GCA_963457615.1 of Nicrophorus investigator. Classification (NCBI taxonomy): domain Eukaryota; kingdom Metazoa; phylum Arthropoda; class Insecta; order Coleoptera; family Silphidae; genus Nicrophorus; species Nicrophorus investigator. Next base: position 25,474,587 of record OY735143.1, read on the forward strand.
AGTGAGTTTTAATTGCATTGTTTATTTGCAACAGCAATTTTTTTCCTATCTATTTATAGACACAACTAATGCATTCAAACGATACGGAAATGCTGCATTATTTTATTGCACACGTTTATAACCGATCTCAAAACTGTCGGATTTCCTGTGAAAAAAAAATAGATTTTCAACGCCCATATTTGAACTGCAATCAGCACTTCATTGATTACCTTTTTCAAGGTTAACTATATATTTCGCCTATTTATTTCTATTGTTTTTTTTTGGCTCCGATTCAGAGGCGACGCGACAAAGTTTAAATAGAAAGTTAAATTTGATTTTTTTTTCTATTACATAATTGCAAATGGTTTTGTCTGAAGGTCAAATTTAGAGGACGATCGAATTCATTGATAAAAATACGTTTCCGGTAAGATTACATGCATCGAATAGAGATTTTCACTATTCATTTTAAGTTTGTAAACTGTAAATTTTATTTGAAATTCATTCATAAGTTTAGAAAATAGCTTAAGATTATTGTAAATTAATGAAAGTTAAATTTATTTTTAATTACTTATTTACAAATGGTTTTGGTTGAAGGTGAATCGTAAAGGACGATCAAACTGAGTGATAAGAATTCGTTTCCATTGAGTATCGAGGTGTGATTTTGGTAAAAGATTAAAATTTTCCATGGAAATCAAGGATTTAAATATCATAAATGCTCTAATAATTCATCACTTTAAAAACAACAAAATATTATATAAATTCCAATGATACTATATATAAATTAAATAAATAGAAAAGATGCAAATCGGTTTTCTAGTGAGAATTGAAGTATTCATTCATGAGTTTGAAACCAATTTAAGATCATCGAATGTTTTGGATTTGTGCCAATATCATAAATAATCTGAGTACAGTAATAGTGCGGCTATAAAGATTTCATAAGTGGAATAACTAGAAAAACTTCTTGTCAATCAAATAAGTTAATATTTTGAATGTTTTCATTTAAAATTATTTTTCCATGTAATTTAATTGTGTTTACTTGAAAAATTTTAATAGATTTGTAACAAAAATGAAATTAATACGAGAAACTCCTTCTGTTTTTAACTTTGTTATAATTTCAAGGTTATAAAATGTTGTTTTTTTTAAATAAATTAAAAATGAATGAACAAATGAAAATATTAATCCTAATCGTAAATAAAATAATTTATGTAATTTTTATAATATTGAATTGGTTATAAATAATCTGTGCTTGTAATAGTTTAAAGTAAATGGTAATATGTCGTTGTGTCGGGGTTGAAATGGGGTTTGGAAGAGAAATCGTGTAATCCGTAACTGAATCCCGCAACAGTTGTTAAGGAAACACTTCGTCGCTTGACAAACAACAGGTCTTGGAAAAGCAATATCACAACCCCCGAGAGCGTGCAACTCCAGTAGTTTCGGATTGGAAATAATAATATATGGAACAATACACACTTGCAGCAACTATGTGAAATTGCGAATTGTAGCGAGACGTGAGGAATTAATGTTTACAGTAATTTGGCATATATTATTATGTGCATAAAAATTGGATGTCAAAATTAAAGAATTTTCGCTATTCGGGACTTTAAATTTCAATACTTAGTATTATGAGTAATGAGTAATGTTATGAGTAATTTTTATATGTATATTTTGTTAATTAACATTTATTAGATTTGATTGAAATTGTAAAATAAAACGTGGAAATACCGAATGTCAAAGTTAAAGATTTTTATTTTAAATTTGATTTAAATAAAAATGTATTATATGTATATTTTAGCAATTAACATTTATTAGATATAATTTATGTAAATTGTAATAATAAATCGTAAATTATGATGCATTAATTGAATTCGCAAAGAAATATAAAAAATGTGTACTTCTAGGACAAAACGTGAAATACGAAATGTCTAGGATTTTATTAAAGAAATTGACTTTAAAATTAAATAAAATATTTTTTTTTGTATATATTTTATCAATTACATTTATTACATATAATTTTCGTAAATAGGAATAATGAATAGTAAATTACATTACATTCATTGAATTCGCAAAGAAGCAAAAAAATACGCACTTCTACTATTAAACAGGACAAAACTCATAAATATTCGTCTGCGAAGAATACATTATTTACAACGTGAGATACAAAAAAAATGCAGACGTCTTCGCGTCTATTTTTTGTTAACATTCCTAATAAATAATGTGTTCACAATTACCATTAATAAATATTGTAAAGTAATTCTTTCAATGACTTTGAAAAATTGTTGATATTAATTATAATTTTATTATTTTTTGAGACAATTTCGAAATGAACAGTTGATTCATCTGATTTATCTCTTACTTTGTTTATTGTTGATTGTCATTTAATTGAAAATTCCCATTGTTGAAGTTGACTCATTTTCGAGCAAAAGTGTGTTTTCGATTAATAAATTTTTTTTTTTCCAGAACTAATTTCTGTTATTTAAAATATTTTTAAAGTTAATTCTTATAGATTTTATAGATTTATTAAAGAAAATTCTGATATTTCAATGATTACTGAAATTTGTACTAATGCTTTTTTTGTAGCAAACATATTCATATTATTGTTGAAGTTTATTATTTTTAGTACAAAGAAATTAATATATTTCACTTTTCCCATTGTAATAATTTATTTGGAAATTGCTGCTATTTTGACAATTTATTGAAGTTGATGCATTTCTCCGTAAATAAATTCATATTTGTATTAAATTGGATGAAATTTGCAATTATTTCGATCGTCGTTGAAGTTTGTTATTTTTAGTACAAACAAATTAATATATTGCAGTTTTTCTATTGTAATACTTTATTTGAAAATTGCTGCTATTTCAATAATTATTCAAGTTTATCCTTTTTTTGCTTAAATAAATTTATATTTGTATTAAATTAAAAGAAATTTGCAAATATTTCGATCGTCGTTGAAGTTTATTATTTTTAATACAAAGAAATACAGTTTTCCTATTGTAATAATTTATTTGAAAATTGCTGCTATTTCGATAATTATTGAAATTGATGCTTTTTGGCGCAAATAAATTCATATTTGTATTAAATTGGATGAAATTTGCAATTATTTCGATCGTCGTTGAAATTTATTATTTTTAGTACAAAGAAATTAATATATTACAGTTTTCGAATTATAATAATTTATTAGAAAATTGCTGCTATTTCGATAATTATTGAAGTTGATGCATTTCTGCGTAAATAATTTCATATTTGTATTAAATTGGATCAAATTTACAATTATTTCGATCGTCGTTGAAGTTTATTATTTTTAGTACAAAGAAATTAATATATTTCAGTTTTCCCATTGTAATAATTTATTTGAAAATTGCTGTTATTTCAATAATTATTCAAGTTTATCCTTTTTTTGCTTAAATAAATTCATATTTGTATTAAATTGAAAGAAATTTGCAAATATTTCGATCTTCGTTGAAGTTTATTATTTTTCATATTAACAAATTTATTGTAGTTTTCCTACTGCATTATTTATTATTTATTTATTATTATTATTTAAAATTTGATTTGATTTGTATTAAAAATCGTTAAAATTTATTATTATACTTATATTTCAATCATAGTTGAAGTTTATGATTTATTGTGCAATAAAATTCATGTTAGTATTAAATTATATAGAAATTGCTGTTATTTTGATTTAAAGTAAACAATTATTGTTGATGTTGATATTTAGTTTAATAATTTGAAAATTGCTGTTTCTTTGTTCATTATTGAAGTTGAATATTTTATTTATTTAAAAAATTCTATTATTGAAGTGACTCATTTTCGAGCAAAGTCATGATTAATTATTATACTGTTCAATTTTGATTAAAATTGGTGTTTATTTGTTGTTACTTGAAATTTTGTAGTTTTCCTATTGTGTTAATTTATTTGCGAACTGTTGGAGCGGAAGAAAAGTTTTGCAACGAGTTGAAATCTGTTTTCGAATGTGATCTCATGCGGAACCGAAGAGAGAGAAAAAACGAGAGATCAATTTACGTGGGTGAAGCAACAGCTCGACGATCCGGCGGATGGATGGTTCCGCATCGGGTCTGAAAATCCGTTCTCAAATGGGTCATGTTTGGTATGCACACATTCAAATACACACACACACACAAAACCAGAAGGAGAGGAATGGTAATAACAAAAAAAAAGAGGAGTTCGCACTCTGAAACGTCCATATATTTGCGTATGTATATATATACACGCTGTGCGGTTTACGAATCTAATCTAGGATTTTCCCATTGAAATCCACGTTATATATCTATATCTCCCTTCATCTGCGGCTCGGAATAAACACAAATACTACGTGCGTTTGCCGGTGTGTTTGTTTGTGTGTTCGTCGGCCAAGCAAAATATCCAATATCCATCCGCGTATTGATCACATTTTCCCATTGGAATTTGGGTGTCGGACGGACGTTCCATAATTGCCGGCAGCTTCTTCCAACAGTCCGTCCTGAAAATAACTACTCTGAACTTCTCCCGTGGGACCATCAAACTTTTATTATACGGTCACCGTAATAATCGTAATCATATTTTCGCTTTCCTCAATTAAAAGTTATGGAAGCCACGCGTTTCATCCACGTACAATAACAACACGAAACTTCTATACAACCACCCTGTTCTTAATTGCACAACACACGTGCCAATTACGCAACAAATATCTCTATTAAATTCTTGAACAATACTAAATCTGATTAAAACTATTACCTATTCAACTATACTTCTTTAATTATCATTTGTAAATAATCTGAATTGTTCAAAAGAACAATTTGAAAATCAAAAACTAAAAAAAATAAAAATATGTAAGACACAAAACATTACCCTGTGGAACACCATACTTTTTTTTTCAACTTGTTGCATAAAAAAAAAACAAGTAATTTAAATGTGTATTAATTTATTATAAAATTAGATAATTTTAATCAATTTTAGACATCGAAATTAAATAATTTATTTTTTTATTATGTAAGTCACGTTTTAACCCTTTGCACTCGTGAATATGTTCTTATGTGATTCCACTCTACTCGGGCTATTATTTCATCTACTTATCTCTCAACTCGGAATTTTTTTTTACATGCGATTTTTTTAAAAATGTGCTAAAATTGCGTAGTAGATACACTTAGTGTAAAACAAAATAAAAATATGGAAAAAATATATTGTTTAAAAAAAAAAAAAAAAAATCGCTCAATTTAAAAAAAAATTTTTTTTGCACTTATTCAATTTAAACACAATAATTTATTACTATTATAACATGAAAAATAATTTATTTTTTTTGGCATATTTTTATTTGCATATTACTTATTATTATATTATTACTATTCGTGTTGAACATTAAGTAAATCTTTCCCAATGGAAGTTTTACCATTTTTTATTGATGATATTTTTTGTACAAATTATTTAAATTTGTTGGTTTGGCTGTTGTGTATTTATGGCTAATAGTCATTCGTAATTGAAGCGCTGCGATCACTATTCTCTTTCTCTGTGTATCTGCTGCTATCCTTAACTATGCTATTACAACCAACATTTTTTGACCCAAAGGGCCTTGCTTGGCTGCGAATCGAACCCGCACTCACAAGATGGTGAGGCGACTCTAACCATTCGGCTATGAGTCGCCTGAAAAATAATTAATTAAAAAAAAACTTGAAAAACACTAAATAAAATTATAAAAGTTTACAAAAATAATAAATCTTGTGGAGCGAGAAACACAAATTAAATTAATTTATACAAAAGTTAAAAAAAATACGTTTTATAATGTTGTTGTGTTCGAAGCAGTCACCAATATGTAGTCCAGGCTTACGGGTGCAAGTGTCACAAATGTACCTAGTGCGAGTACCTAGCACAGTCTTTTTTCTTCTCATCATTTTGGCATAAAATATGTAGTTTACCATTTAGTCGCTCTGCTGTATCTACAGATGATGGTCTGCTCGTCAACAAACTTTAGAATGACACATCTTTTTTGTTTTGGTCACGTTGTGAAATTTTATATAATAAATAAGCATTGACACTGGATAATTCGAGTCCCCAGAAAAATAACTTTCGCCATCATTTCAATGGTTTCCTCAGGAAACAGTATGACGCTGAATAAGTGTCTTCGCGGCCGACACCTCCCATAAATTTATTGTAATTGAAGTCAAGCTTCCGTAGTACGGCAAAATTGAGTTTTTTTGACATCCTTTGATACAGGTCGAAAACAAGTTATTTTCCCTATGATCATCTGGGAACATGTTAGTGATATGTGGTTTGAATATTTATTTCAGTTTCTTGAGTCTTATGACTACAGCCCAAGAAAGGCACGTGAAGTGAGGCCAGAAGATCAGCAACGTTAGTCTGCTACTGTCATCTTTGGTATTTAGTGACGGTGACTTGCATTTTTTTTGGATGCTCAGCAACACGAAGAACCTGTCCCGTGGTGGAGTGACTTTCTCGGAATCCAAACTGCTCGTGCGGTATGATGGGGTTTTGGATTTCGTATTCCTTGAGTCTGGAGAGAATCACCTTTTCCGCAACCTTGGCGATGCACGGAAGCAAGCTGATTGGTAATTCTGCGGTATGTGTCTGTCGTACGTGGTATTCGGAAATAGGACTACATCTGCACATTTCCAGATCTCCGGGAAGTATCGCATTAATGACAGCAACAATGTGCATCACCGGTCTGTGCGGAAGGGCTTTGAGCATCATGTTGGTTACACCGTCCTTGTCTGAGCAAAATTGTATAAACTTATCCGGTGTTAGCATTCGCCATTACATATATTCTGATTCCCCATTTCGTAGGCTTGTTAGGGTTGTAAGTTAAAAAACTAATTTTATCCTTGAATACAACACTCTTCTACTGATATCACTCTTGACGGAACAAAATGTTCTTTGAACTGTTTGTCCAGATGATCTAAATAGTGGCTGACTTTCCGAGTTCGAGCCCTAAGAGTTCGGTCATTTGGATCGTTTTGATGCAACTGGAGCATCCAAAAAAAATCGTTCCCTTCTAAATATGCTACTAAAGAAAGGTGTGTTGGCGTTAAACTGTTGTGACTAATACTCTTGGATATTAGATACGGTTATCGTACCTATAGTTAGGACAACCCCAACAAATGCAGTAAACTATTCTACCTCTTCTGTGACATGTGACGTCCTGCCATGGTCCGAAATTACTTGTGTTATATTCTGGTCTTCTTCATTGCTGCTTGAACTTGATGGTAAAGGCATGGTTCTCTGTCTTTTAGTAATTGTAATATCACTACCACTACTAGAGTCACTTTCTTCACTGATATTACCACTATCTAATCTATCATTTTCAGGCGAGTCAATATAAAATTCATCGTCACTAGTTTGCAACTCATTTTCAATTTCATCTTGTAAAAATCTCATGGGCATTTCAAATATTGATTTTACAAAATATAACGAAAAAACACACCGAAGTTTACCCAATCGTGTTAGTTATAAAACTGAGTAATATTCAAAACGCAAAAATGGTGCACATATACTACTGAAGCTTACTATAGCAAGTCTAATATAAATATTATGTTATCTTTTATTTTTAGATAAATATGTACTCAACGAAGCTTTAAGAAAGCAATTTAGCAATATTAGAAATGGGCTTAGGGGATGACAGACCGCCCAACCCGCTATAATGATAAGACATCATATGCCGCCAATACGGCGACATACGAGTGCAACGGTAAAACTCATCTTGCCGCCAATACGGCGACATACGAGCGCAACGGTAAAACGCATCATGCCGCCAATACGGCGACATACGAGTGCAAAGGGTTAAATTGATGCTGAATTTTTGGTGCATGTACAGTTTGAATGGCACGTAATTATTACGTAAATCGATATTTACATGTCTATTCATAATGTATTCATTGAAATAGCACTGCTTTATGCGCGTAGTTGTGTATTTATTTATAGCATCATTCTAAAGTTTGTAATAAACTTGTTATTAACGCATTAAAAATTATGTGTATGATGTAACGTAAATGCAATTTCATGTGTAAAATATTAATATTTGTACATTATTTGTATATAGAATGTAAATTAAAGGGGGATAGCAAAGTGTACGTTCGTATGAACATTGTGTACGTTCCTATGAACTTCTAGTACGTTGGTGTGAACATTTAGTGTAATTTTAATTATTAAATTATTGCTTGAATGATTACGAATTATTGCTTAAATGATTACGAAACATATTCTAAATGCAATATTATATTAAATCTATTTCTATGTGTAATTTACTACAAATTTGTCTATTATATTGTTTATCATGACGATTAAAACATTAGGCCATGGTCAATCGATGGCGTATAAAATATGAACCGTTAAAAGTTTTTTTTTTCTATCGAGTTGTAGTAATGTACGTATATATTCGTTCTGACGTTATATTTTTTAAGTATTCTCCTTTCTCCCCATTAGCGCCAGATATAATGGATCAACTAGTGTAATTACATATTATAAGTTTCAAGCCTTGGCTTTAATATATTAACGAGTATTGGGAATGACATAAAAGCCACAGTTTGAAACACTCATCAGACTAATGTCTTCGGGCTCCACCGAGATAATTTCACTCCACTTCGTAATAAGATCATAAAATGCGTATCACTTGCATAAACCGTTCGATTTACGTCTATTTTATAGCAATGCATAGTTTTTAATAGTCTAGAAGGAAAATAAAATTGAACCAATTGCACTTAGTTTAAATAACATTTAACTATAAATATTTTATTAACAATTTATTTCTTCAAAATCCTTATTTGAAGTAAAAGTAAAATAAATCTTTTATAATAAACTGAAGTTATTGCGTAACGAAAAACGAAGTTAAATCTATATAAAGAATGTTTTTTCTTTGAAAGTATTCTGGTTGAAACGAAAGATCATTACGGGTTTTTCACTTGAACATCATTTTTATACAAAGGATAACGACGAGTCATATTTTTATACAAGAGAGAACGTTTCCAATTAAATTTTTTTCTGTGTACACATTTCTTTTCAAATCCCGCCTATTAAAATTTCAATTGTAGATCAAAGCGAAATATACATATCAAAAGCTTTTTTTGCAACAGCGCTCCCTTTATAATTACAACCTTAACTTGGAAAAACTACATAAAATATAAGTCAACTTATTGAAAATAAATCGGTTCTGATATATTTTCTTGCAGATTTTACTTGAGTAAAATTTTACAATTAAATAATATTTGCATGTTGATATGAAAAATGCATGCTTTATGAGATCATACAATAGTTATAGCTGTGTGCAGCATAAAAATGTAATAGAAAAATGGAAGTCGAAAATAAATAGCGTACTTTACGAGCAATAAATAATGCATCGAAATATACTGCAGGCAGAAAATGTATGAGCATTTATTAAATCGAAAGATGCCTGCCGGATATAACGGACATGAATTTTTCAAATCCTCGTCTTTACGTACAAAGTAAAAGTCTATTTTCAGTTAACGTACATAATGTATACACAAATTGTCAAAAAGTGTACGTTAATTGGATTTTTAATATTGTTCGTTCATGCGAACGTACACTTTTCGCAGTGATTTTCATATTGAATTCAAGTATCAAATGGATCAAATATTTTCATTTATTGTAAACTGAATGAGCAATAAAAATAAATTACATTGCATTTAAATCAGACTTTCAAGTTATTTTTTATATCTAAACTAAGTTTTTCATTAAATTGCCGGAGAAACGGACAAGAATTAGTTTAGTAAACGTACAAAGCGTATGTACGTTAATTGAATTTTGATGTATTTAAAATTGTTTTGTACACGTCTGTTCAGATTAACGTTCTTATAAACGGATGAAATATTTTTATCTTATTTTAGTTAGTTTATTAATATTTTTCCTAAGAAAAAATAAGATTTTGAACAAGACTGGGCAAAGAAACTGATCACATATTTTCATTGTAATTCAATTGAATTTTAATGTAATTGTATTTTTCTTGAATTTTCAGTTTTTGATTAAAAAAATCTGGCTACAATATTTACAAGAAAAAACAATATTTATTCATGGATTGTATTTAATATTGATCGTGTTTATTCCTGTTTTTGCAAAGTGTAAATAGAGCTCGAATATACATCGTATCTGTTTTATGTACTCATCATCGCATCCAGAGCATATTTCCAATTACTGTCATGCAGTCGTCCTCTGGAAAATATATAATGAAACCGGACTTACGTGAAGCACGAACCAGACGCACGGAAAATAATTGTATTTGCGTTTATTGGAAATGGCGTTCTATTTTCTTGATAAACACGAGCAAACAAATCACTTCGAAAACGATGATTTAGTTACATTTATCTTTAACAATACTTCTTTATTTACCTGCCATCAATCATCGAAAATTCAATTTACAGCATATAAGATTTCTGAATTTAATTTAACTGTAAACTCTACTCTACATAAATAAAACTGATGTAAGCTTACCTTTTCAGCGTGGCTTCTTGAAGTTATTTTTTTATTTACTTAGGATTACCTTCCGGATTTCAGTTAAAAGCATTCAATTTATACTTTTAAAATTTATAATTCCTTTATATAAAAAAAATAATATAATTACAAATTTATTTTATATTAATTTATAGCTTTTAAAAAATATTAATAAATGAATTATGTTATTAAATTATATAATGAACTGATTTATTTTTGTATAAAAAATAGTAATATATTTTTATCTCAAAATATCGTTCCTTATAATCCCACAAACGGAAATTAAATTTATCAATTCCAGTAATATTGAATTCAATGGAAATATTTGCTCATTAATAAAGTATTCAATGAAATGTTGTGGAACGTAGTCATTTTTTGATAAATTATTTGTAAACTGGACGTATGTGAATGATTGACGTGCGAATAAAATATTTAATTACGCAGCGAAAAACAAGACGGTTTAATGAAGTTATCTTGGTCGTTCATTATCTGAGAATGCAATATTTAATCTGTCAAACAGAGTTTGATGGATTATCCGAATAAAATAAAGAAGGAAGAGAAGATGCTTGCTTTCGTTTTCTGATAAATATTGTTCGCCTTATTATTATTATATTAGATTATCTTGAGACGCAATCTTATCGAACACTATCTGTATTTTTGTAACCAGTTCGTGTCGGAATCGAACCATAGTTTCGCTTTCCTATTGTCGTTGATGTGCTTTCTGTCGGCGCGAAAACTTCGGTTATTTATTTTTCTGTTGTTTCGACCCAAAAGGGAAATATGGTTATCAATAATTAATAACCGACAAAAACTGTTATCGGCCTCAACCACGCGTGGAAAACAGCCGTCGGTCAAATAAACAATAGGCCCCACCATCATAATCACCATTCCGAAATCTAATTTAAATAACAACCGGATCGCAGCTCGGGCTACTCAATCCTGCATGTTCTCTGCGTTAACAGAGGTTTTCCTAACGGTGCAAGAAGGTTTTCCCCATTTCCAGCATGGACATGATAACTGAAGGTAAAGATTCTCCTCTCTCCAACTCAACTCGTCGTCTTGGAAACGCGTATCGAACCTATGAAAAGATTTTCTCTTCTCCGATAATTTTGCATTCTTCCTCATGCGGAACGGAGACGTGCCGATGATACTCCTCCTCGTTCATTGTCTGCATCCATCAATATCACTTCCTGCATTTCGTTTCCGACTTGCCAACCCATTGTTAACATTCCTCCTTTGTTCCAAGTCGTCCTCCTTCGGGGATCGAAAATGTTATTCGTATTCTATATTTATATGGATTGAACGCCGGAAACGCTCAAATCAAGACAAAAATATTCACAATCTAATGTTTTCACTTTTCTATCGTTTCAGGTGAGTTTCCCATTAAAAAAAAAAAAACATTCACCGAAGCGAGGCGGTTGCAGTAAGTGATTGGATTTATTTATTAAGATAATAGCAGGTAATCTGTATATATTTCGCTAACATCGTAATCAATTTGCGTAACATATTTGCATGCAAACGACTCGGATTTGAATAAAAGCCATTCCCGCGCGTTTAACTTTAATAAAAAAAAGCAAAAAAAAATGAAATAAAACCTATAAATCATTCATTTAGAAACCTGTTAAGGTGTTTTGAACCAGTTGTTGATTAGCTGGTGATTTACGGTTTTAATTAATAAACGGTGCGCGTAATTCGTGTTTTGCAAATTGCCGATGGATTAGAATAGATTTATGCGTTACATATGGAAAACGCGAATATCATCGATCTCGTCCACCTTACCCTATATATCCGTTCGTTTCCACTCATTATGCAAATGCCAAACGCGATTTCGCAACGAACGCGCTCGCTGAAAATCGCTTATCTATTATATAAATCACATCGTGTTTTTAGCTTAATTTACACTGCTTGAAAGGGTAATGTTTTAAGATGTAATCCGTAAAAGTTTGCAATTTTTCATTAATCAATCTTTACGAAAAGCTTCATTAAAGTTTACATATTTTTTCTATACTTTAGTCTTATTTAAAAGTTTCAATAAGTAAAATAAGTTATTTAATTAATTTATTTATTTGAATTATTAGTTATAAATTGATTATTAAAGTAGTTTAATTTAATTATTAAAAAAATTAAAGAAATGATGTAATGTTGGATGTGAACAGAATTAAAAAAATATCAAAAATATTTAAAAAAAATACATGAATGATGATGGAAAAATTTTACTTCAATGATTTATATTTAAATATATTGGTGACAGATTTATGTAAATAATAATTTAGTTGATATAAACTTCATTAAGAATATTAATTAGAAAATAATACGTAATGTATTCAATATGAAGAAATAACAAATTGTTGCGTAAACTAACCTTAACATTGATTTAAAGGTCGATAAAATGATATAATAGCACGTACACAAAATTATTTATAATGTAAGTAATTTTTAAGAAATAACATATGCTTAATAAAGTTTCACTTAATTCATTTTAGATAATATTTTAATAATAATTTTGTATAGAGAATAGAAAAAAAAATGAGATTTTTTTAATAAGTTTAAAAAATCATTTCAATTTTGTCATCTACATAACTGACATATGTCATTACATAAATAAAACTCATAAATCAAATTAGTTTCTAATATTAAGTGCAGCTTATATTTAATAATAACTCAAAGTGCAATTATAAAAACTAACGAGTAGTGTTTATAAAAAGAATAGAAAAGATTTTATTTTTAATTACTGTAAATATTTCTACCAAATAAATTTAAAAAAATATTTTTCTGAAATTCTTTAAGTTCTGTTTTCACGTTTCTCTATTTTTGCTGCTAAAATTAACCAACGTCAACAATTTACGTAGAAAGTAAACAGTTTCTCTAACTTATTATAATTATTGAATTAATGTACGATTTATAATAAAGCTAATAATTTGTGAACTTCGACGTTTTCTTTTTGCAATCCAATATTTGTTACAAAAATAACTTTTATTTATTCAAAAAAAAAACAAAATAATCGTTATCAACTCCACGTATTTAAGTTTTTTTTTCATTTTAAAATACGCGTCGTTATGTAATCGAGAAAGATTCAACGGTTACGCAACGCGTGCTGCTCTCTGTTGGCGTCTAGTGAAATCTTTAGTGATGACTCGTTCCGTGGAAAAGGAAAAGCGTTTCAATCGTACAATTTTATTTTAAAAAAATCTTATATTTAACGTTAAATTATCTTAATTGTTATATAGTATAGATTACAATTTTTTTTATTACTCATTGAGATAAGTTATGAAATTTCTTACTCAAACGCTGATTCATTTTTATTTGGATTTTTTTCAATACTCGGAAGGTAACACGTTTACTCAGCATTTCGTAATGCGTGTTTTCAATAATCTCGTTTCCGCGTAAATCCATTTCGATTTCTCTTCTCTCGCTCTGTAATTTCTGCTTGATCAAATATTATGCAGGTATGTTAATTGAAGTATTTTCACGTAAATTCCTCGAACATGATTAAATTAAGCGATTAACCTGGTAATGACATACAATTACCTGCGAAGCAAATAACGTTTTTCAGTGTAAACCAGTTGTTCGACACTGAATTAAGTTATTACCTTTCGTGTATTTATTGATTATCTTCTACATCTTAAGATAACTTAAGATTTCCTGCAATCATAATTAACAATGCAAAAGAGTGAAAAAACATACGTTTTTCTTTGAAACCATGAAAGTGCTTCAAGCAAAATAAATAAACATATATTTTATTCCGCGAGATTCGATGGCTGAAACGAAACTTTCAGAAGTAAATATTTAAATTCGTGGTAAAGTTTTATTAATTTTTGAAGAAAAGTTTCCCGTTTGCAATATTAATGTAAACCGAGTTTCAATCAATAAGTATTTACTTATTGCGAGTTGTTTAATCTTGAAACGAATTTATGTAATACTAAATTTGAATACATTTTGTATACATAAGAAATTTTAATTGCAATGAGATTAATTTTGATTAAAATCTGTGAAAATAGGGATTATGAAAATATTTCAGAATTATCACTGTAATTTCGTTTTAATCCTGCTGTTTCGACCCGGCGCATCCACCTTAATTGAAGAGTTTAAAAATGGCGAAAGCGTAAAACCTAATTTCAATCTGGATAACTCCATTAATTTCTAATTGAACGCGCGTTGTTTAAATGATTTTTTTTTGTTAATTAAAACTATTGATTTTGTCAAAAGTCTCGCGAAATGCTGACTTTTGTGTGAGTATTTATAGAGAGAGGGATCAGCTTTTGTTTGACGATTGCACCTCGGAAATTCCGTTTAGAATTGGAGTTCCACGCTTGATTGGAAATACCGGCGAGATATCAATTTCGGCGTGATTAGAATTCCGGGCTCTTTATTCAAACTATTGTTTGGAGGTTTGAATGCTTGGTATTTTGTTGGGTCTATTTATTAGATTTTTACACGTGATTAGATGAAATGTGTGTGGTGGAAATAATTACTGTTTGCGTAACGATCCTAGAAGTACGTCACTAAGCGATGGATCATACCCTCGTCCCGTAATTCATTTACTTCGGACGAGACGTCTTGTTTCAGTTCTATTTTTAGTTGAGGCAATTATCTTCGTGAATATTCAACTAAGACTTGACGAAAAAAAGATGTCTCCACACTATTTCTTGCCTGATTTATTCTCAGGTATAAGTAGACACGAAGCAATATGCCTATTTTTATTATATCTTTGAAAAAATAAGTATTTGTGAATTGAAGTACTTGTTGGGTGACTGCGCAACTGAATTTACTCTTTACGGATGGGCGCATATATCCGCCATTTGTTTTTTTGAGTTGAAATACGTCATTTGAAGCTTGAAAATGGTTTCTTGAAAAGGAATAGTTGGTACACCTGTTTTTTTTTATGAGTATACTTATATAAATTGCATATAGCTTTGGAGAATGATTTAAGGATTAAGGAAAAACTTGTAATTTGTGGATTAATCGATAGATTTAGTTGAGGACGTAACTGGTTTGGTCCTGAATTCGAACGTTGAAGTCTCCTGCAGAGCATGTAACATAGCTCGTCTACTGTCGTCTAGATGTCGCCATGTTCTCTTCTGTGGAAATAAAAGGTGCACCCACAATTTCGTTAATATTTTATAAGACAAAGCGTGGATTTAATCGGCAAATAAATAATTCAGAACAATTATCGGCTAACCCAAATAACGTGCAGAAAACAAAACAAAACAATGAAGAAGGATGGGAATCGTGACATGCGCCGTCGTCGATAATAGTACTATGAGCGAAAGCAGGAATTCGATGAATGGGCATGACTACGTCGTTTTTTTCAACGTATCTTCGCCTGTTATTTCGGCCCCCGCCAATGACCGACCCATCGAGGTGTACCATTGAAAATTTTCCGATTTCGGAAACCGAACAACCATCCTCGTCGCTGATATTACCAAATACCGTCGGACTTTGACCCACGTGCAACGAGTGTCCTGTTTTTATTGCTTATTATTTTTTTTCGTTGAGAAGGAAACGATCGGAAGGATAACAGATGCGTAAACAACAAGTCTGAAAAAATGTGCGCGTAACGACGACGTCCGTCGTTTTGAGGTTATGTCCAGGTGTCGAAGCCTTCTGGCAGCGAAAACAAATAACGAAAACTTTCATGCTTGACATTCGAAAAAACTCCGTGCGTATTAGCGTTATATAATTAGTTTGTAGTTTGCTTCGTAACCCGTCCCCATTTCGATCATATTTTGCATAATAACAATAACATCCACGAAGCTCTCTCGTGAACCATTGGCATAGCAGTGATTTCCCCATGTTTACCTAAACCTAATCTAATCAGTACGAATGTGTGCATTAAGTGTATGGGATGGGCCCCGATCATCATCATCATCATCTGCGACAGATGCAATTATTTGTAATACCCGTAGCCAGTGGCGTACTCGAATTGATAAAATTCATGCCATTGATGGATTGCCGCCATCTGTTCAAAAATTAATGTTCGCCGGAAGCGGAAACGTTCGCGTCCAGATGCGCGCATCGATTGCACTAAATCCCGATCAGAATCCGACTCCCAAAAAAAAAATCTAATTAGAATTTGATTTTCATCTAATTTGAATTTTTTAACTTTTTTTTTCCCTAAAACTTTCAGAAATCGAATATAAAACTTATGAACATTTCTTTTTTGCTCAGACCGGATGCGTACTTTCGACTTCCGCAACGGATGGAACGAGAGAAAAAAAGGGGGTAAAATGAGGGTAAATGGGGCCTATTCAAAACTTTCGGCGAGGCCCGAGGGGAGCAAATTGAATGTACGAAAAAGCAAAGGAAACTAATTCAAGAGGATTATTTAAAGCACTTTAAGACTTTCTACGAAGTTTTTGAATGTTCTGGAATCGGCTTTGCAATTCGATTTGGCCTTAGATAACACTTGCTTTAATTACCATTTAGGAAATTGCAATCAAAATACAGGAAATGACAACATCTTCAAAATCATTACATAAGAAATGAAATAAATTAGGAAATATGATTCTACAACAATCCTCAAAACTTTAGCTTTGCAATTGGATTGGTTTCGAAATATGATTCTCCAATAATCGATACTTATATAATATTTATTTTAATTACGATTTAGGGAATTGCATTTCGAAATTTCATCCGTTTTGCGGTTTAATTTAAACTCGAAATTACGTAAAAACTCATTATACAAATAGCGGTTAAATTAAATAAATTGGATCGAAAATATAAATGATGTCTATCTATCCATCAACGATGTTATAAAAACCGTAACATTTGCGCTTCTGTTTGGACATTTCTCGAATCGATCATGTAACATTTTATGCAATTCCTTCGTCCATCCAACATCGTAGTTTATGTATTATCTGCAAAGTTCAAGAATTTCGCATAAAAGTGACATGAAAATGGTGGATCCATGTAATAAGTCTGCTTTGTCCATCAAATATTCATGAGAAACCCTATCAGACACCTTCATCAGATCAATAGCAGTATGGATAGAATGTAAAGCCCAAAAATTGTACATTTGCCAAATATAAATATCAAAATATTCTAGATTGTTTAATGAAATTTAAATTTTGTAATATTCAGCACTGAAAATTTACCTTTTTTTAATTTGGAATAATTAATAAAAATTTAAAACTGTTTAATTATTTTATTGTAATTTATGTATATTAACTACATTTTTTTAATTAATAAATATTCTTTACTGAAATCTAAATATCTTTAATTAAAAAAAAAAAATTGATTATTAGAACAAGAAATTATTATATTTGTTTTGCGTGGAATTTAAATTGTAAAGCTAATTAGTTTCGTTGAAGAAGCAATTTATAAAATGCTGAAAAAATGTATTACGTATTCATTCATCATTTTAATTTATAAAAAAAATACACAACAGCAATTTCGGTAGGAGATAAAAAAAACGTTCTCGTAAATATTCATTTTGCTAATATGAATTAAAGAAGAAAATATTATTAATAAAAAATAACACATTTTTCATCATAAACTTTTCTTATATTAAAATTAATGTTTTCTTAAGTATTTATTTATCTTTTTTAACAATTATTCAATACAATAATTTTTTTTGCGTAAAATAAAATATTTATTACTATTTGAATTATATATTTTCTTTTAAATAAAATTATATAAAAATAGAATTTTATTGTAACTTAATTTATTTGGAACCAAAAGATAAAATGTAATTCGGAAATGGTCGATGGATATTGCATAATAGTTTTGGTATTTACCTCAAAATCCTACCAGTTTCGCGTGCGCTGCAAATAAATTTGCTAATGGATTTTGCGGGAATCCTGCTCGATTTTGTTACACACAATGCTATCATCGAATGCAATTTATTAGAGTACGTACGTGTATGTGCGTGTACTTGTTTCAAGTCGAAACACCCCTTGCATATATCAACATCAGCAGTATTTAATCTCTGACCTCGTTCCAATGATCACCACACTAATTCATCTCCCATCCAACTTTTAATCCAACCTTCCTAAATCCATCCACTAATTTAATTTAACAATTATAAAACACAATAATATATACAAATAAATTATTTAATTTATATATATTAAAAAAAAAAATTACAAAAAAACAATATTTTTTTATATAATAAAAAATATTTTATAAAATCTTCCAGAATAATTACATAATTAATCTAATTTCATTATACGTTTTTTGGAACTTAACTTGTACATTATTACTCTTACTAAGGAGCAAATCGTAAAATAATATGGAAAATCATAAAATTATGTAACAAAACTTATTTGCACATTAATCTTTTATTATTAGTAATTGTCTTAAGATAATTTACAAATTTAATCTGATTTTGATGAAGATTTTCATATAAAAATTGTTTTTTTTTTGTAATATTAATTTAATAAAATATGGACAAAAATATTAATTAATAGCGTGTTTTTTTTTCAAAGTAAAGTTACATCTTGATTTTCGCGTTTTTTTGTTGTTATGAAAATTATCTCATTTAAATATTTATAACGTTCCCGGTATTTATTTTTGCGCCTTTGTCACATAACCGGAATTACTTGCCGTCGGACTCGCTACATACTAATTTGCATGCCGTATTTTTTTGTGCCCGTTGTTGCTACATATCCATCAACTTAGTACGTAAAAATTCAACGCACGTAATTTTTGGGGAAGTTATTTGGCGGTGCGCCACATTTTCCACCAGACGAAAACATTTCATTTTGTCTATTTGTATAATGTCACATTTCTTGCATATCCTTGAATATATTTTAAAAAAATTGTTGATAATTGCAAACAGGTTTTCATGTTTCTCTTTTATTAACAGAATGTCTAATTTCATAATTAAAAATTTATATAAAATTAAATTAAACTTCATATAAACACATATTTAAATCCATGTTAAATGTTATACAAAACCCCGCGTTATTTAAATAAAAGTAAAATTAAGTCTCATTTCTTGAAATTATAAGATTGAGACTAGAAAATTTTAATACTGATGAATTTTGTAATAGAAATATTTAATTCTAAAAGTATTAGTAATTTACTTATAAAGATTTACAAGAAACTTGACAAGTATTGCATTTAATATTCAAATTTTTCAAAGCCTGATAATTCCCAAGTAATATGTCAAGTATCACGTAATTATATTTTTATTTCTTAAATTAATATTAGTTTTTTTTTATAGTTTTTATATAATTTAGAAAATCTATTTATTTATGTTTTTTAAGGATTTATTTTTTTGGTAATTAATTTTTATTCCGTCGTTATTGAAAAGTAACTTCTTCGATTTTCAAGTAATTTTACAAGTAATTAAACGCGTTTGTTATACAACTTTAGTACTATTAGTAACCATGACAATATATATTAATATATACTGAAGATTTTTCAGAACTTTGCCTGAAAGGATTATTTCAGTTTTTGTATTGTCGTATGTAAATAAAATATTAAAGATTATGTTTTTCCAAAGCATGATAATTCCCAAGTAACTTGTCAAGTATCACGTAATTATATTTTTTTATTTTATAAATTAATATTAGATTTGTTTAAAGTTCTGAAAAGATGTAAATGTGTAGAAAAGTAGTAGAAATTGTAATAATTTTAGATAATGTATTTATTTATATTTTTTAAGAATTATGGATTTATTTTTTGGTAATCAATTTTTATTCCGTCGTTATTGAAAAGTGCGCTTTTTATATGGTAATCAATTTTTATGTAGACTTTTTACATTTTCTTACAGAATTGAAAACTTTAGATTTTTTCTTACATATTTCAGGAGTCAAACAAGTTATTAAAAAAAATGAACAAACAGTTGCGTATCTATCTAAAGTCTTTGAACTGCCTAGTACATATTTGCAAATCATTAAATCCGAGCTTAGTTTTTATGGTCGACGGGCATAAAGCCATGATCATTATTGCTTTTAACGGTGCAGGGTTGGTGGAGGGACGAAGGGCTGCATCTGCGGAGTTAATTTGTCGCAAATGCGGTGCAAACACACTTAAACAGCATACACTCAGCAGATATACATACACGTCGTTCTCCGACGTTATCTAATATTTATATAGTCACATTTAACCATACAGATTACAATTATAATCCACGAGTGTTTATCAAATATTTACGAGCCGTGTATCTGACGACCGGAGTCACCGAGATAATGTTAAAAAATTTAATACAATCAACACCCACGTATAACAACAATAATAATATACACGCCGTGTCCATCGAAAGCTTTCACACATCGATTCATGAAGTCATATGTGCTCGATGTTACGTAACGAGCATTAAAAAAAAAACATAAATTTCATTAGTGCCAAGTTCGAATATATTCCTATAGGTTTCGCTTTAAAAACAAAAGCTATGCGGGATTTGCGTGGAAACATGTAAGTAATAAAAACGAAGCGATTAATTTTCAAGCAAACTATATATTTTTTTGCTGTTTGTCGTTCAATTTTTATTTTGCTTTGAACATTTTACTATTCCGCTCGTTTTCAAGGAAACTATAAAACGTATTTTTGTGCTTGGAAGAGAACTGAAGGAATATCTGCGTATTTATGTGTTGTATATACCGAAACGAAACAAAGTGTATCGGTATAAAAATGCTAGTAAAGATTTTAAATTTCCGCTGAAAAAGGAGAAAAACACGCGGAATGGCTGTTCTGAAAATGGTTGTAAAATTGTTGGAGACTTCCTGCAGATCAATGAATAAATTATCGACGCTCTGATTCGGGATTTAAACACAATGTCTTTCCACTTAATAATGCAGACTCGAGCTTCTCCTGAAAAGATTATTGAAGTTTTGTATCGCGTATCGCGAAATTAGGCTATTATTCTCAATTAACTTGTCAAGTACCGCGTTTATTATACAAATATAGTAACCATGACAACCATAATATGACCTAAGGATTGTTTAAGTTTTGAGTGTTGCAAAAGACGTAATGCCTGTTTCCGAAGCTATGCACAACTTAATTATTCTCAAGTAACTTGTCAAGTAACGCGTTAATAATTAAATATAATAACTGTACAGTTATAATACGACCTAATAAACAAGGTTTCCTCGAAAGGATTATTGAAGTTTTGTTTAATGCAAAAGGCGTATTGCGAAATTAGGCTATT
Organism: Nicrophorus investigator; assembly: GCA_963457615.1. Lineage (NCBI taxonomy): Eukaryota > Metazoa > Arthropoda > Insecta > Coleoptera > Silphidae > Nicrophorus > Nicrophorus investigator. The sequence continues at coordinate 25,496,107 of OY735143.1, forward strand.
ATTTTCAATTAACTTGTCAAGTACCGCATTTATTATACAAATATGGTAACCATGACAACCATAATATGACCTAAGGGGTGTTTAAGTTTTGGGTGTTGCAAAAGACGTAATGCCTGTTTCCGAAGCTATGCACAACTTAATTATTCTGAAGTAACTTGTCAAGTAACTGTACAAGGTTTTTTTGAAGCTTTTACTGAAAAGATTATTGAAGAGTTTCTTGTGATTAGGTTGTTTCCAAGTAACTTTTCAAGTATCGCGTTTCTTAAATACATACAGTTACCATGACAATTTTTATGAAGTTGTAATAACAAACAAAAATTTTTTTTTAATCTGGATTTTTTTATTTATTTTAAATAAAATGTGTCCTAATTTTCAATATTATATTTGCAATTAACGGTGATTAAGCTGTGAAATATGAATTTTAAATTTTGAAACACGAGTTTGCAATTTAAAATTATCAGATTGTGTATCAAAATTTCGTCTAGGATTGTAGTGCAAGTCATTGTAATAGATTTCCCGTAATTGATAAGTCTAAAAAAGGTCGAAATATGAGAAAAAAAAAGTAAATGAAAATGCAAACTCGACATTAGATTACATTGAATTCGAAACGATGCACCGTTGAACGCGTGCCTTGCACTTATGAAACGATTGTGATATCAACTAAATTAGTCACGGGACGTCCATTAAGTAATATTTATTATAACCATAATCCTCCTAACCATCGTTAATTGATTCCAAGAAAGCACGACAACAAAGTCAATTATCAGCCACGAACACTGATACAAACAACAACGAAACAAGAAACTCACTGATAATCCTCTTCCGCAACTTAACTATAAAACTCAATTTTGTTGTTTTCAATTTTTCGTTAGCTAATTTAGATTTTTTGCTTTAGTTTTGCGCAAAAGATTGATACAAATCGCTTGTCTGTAGTAATTTATATTGTAGACACGCGTGTAATTTTTTTTTGGCTTGAAACATTTTTTGGACGGTGCGCAGTTCGGGTTTGAAATAATATTTGTTACATTCGTTGTACGTTAAGACGTCTGTTGCTTGAATTACCTTTAAAAGAAATGCGTTCCGAGCATGCTTTTTTGGCTTGTCCGGAGTAATCACAGATTGAAATCATCGGACCTTGTTTAAGCCCAGATTAGCTTTTTTAATGCTCCCTTTTAAAATCATCCAACCCAAATATGAGGATAAAATTCTTTCCTGTGAATCAGATTTTTCCCCTCAATCTTCTGTTTTTGCAAATAAGTGAATTATTTTTTTTTAGAATTTAGAATTTTTTAAATTTTTCACAAATTTTGTAGATATTACAAATCTGAAAATATATTCAATTTAAAGACTGTATTTTTGTCTTTATTTTATGTTTTTGCAAATATGTGAGTTATTTTTTTTTGACAATTTTATAAATATTATAAATCTGAAAATATATTCAAATTAAAGACAGTATTATTGTCTTTATTTGATCACAAAAGTGTTAATATTAAGATTTTTTTTGTAAGAAATATTCAGTAATAAATTATGTTTATCTTACTAACAATTCCGAGTTTATATCTATAAAATTATCTACGGAGAATAATTTACATTACTATCGAGAATTATTCGAACCTGGAATTTAAAGTATGCATAACTTTAAGTAAATATGCAAGCATACAAGAATTGTCGACTAAAAACGAAAAATTGTATAATCTGAAATTACCAACATTCTATATTTTTTAAGTCACCCATTCAATTGCTTAACTTTCGTAATATATGAAGTTTGAAATATAACTATTTACCGACAACTATGTCAAATTGTTTTTTTTTATTAATCAACTTCCGACAAGTAAATTAATTGTTACCAGTTGATTAACTTTTGTAATGTTTCATAACCTTATGTATGAAGTACATTTACAAATTAAACATTTACCAACAACTTTGAAAAAAAAAAGAAAACTTACTGTGAAACTGTATTTTAAATTATCTGGATATTTCCGACAAGTAAATTAATTATGATAAGTCACCCATTCAAATGATTAACTTTTGTAATGTTTCATAACCTTATGAATGAACTATATATACAAATTAACATTTACCGACAACTTTGAAGAAAAAAAACTTATTGTCAAACTGTATATTAAATTATCGGGATAATTTCGACAAGTAAATTAATTGTTACTAATCACCCATTCGATTGATTAACTTTTGCAATGTTTCATATTCTTATGTATGAAGTATGTATTAAAATTAAACATTTACCGACAACTTTGAAAATAAAAAACTTATTATCAAACTGTATTTTAAATTACCGGGATAATTTCGACAAGAAAATAAATCACCCATTCAATTGATTAACTTTTTTAATGTTTTATATTCTTATGTATGAAGTATGTATTAAAATTAAATATTCACCGACAACTTTGAGAAAGATATTAATTAATTGTTGGGAAATCGCATTAATTATCAATTTACATTTAAATTACGTTTTCTGTTATGAGTTTATAATGTAAATGAAATTATTATTTTTAACTTAAAACATTTTGTAGTTTGTGTTTTTAATTATAGAAAATACGTGTCGGTCTTTATCCCGACATTGTCGAATGCGCTGTTACACTCGAATTGTGTTGTCGGTGAGTGAAGATATACTTAGGAGATTATTTTTATCGTCCATGTGATAAAATAAAAAAAACCAAAATCCTAATATATTTCCTGCGATGGCGCTTAGATCGCCAGCCGTCGAACGCCGAGACAAGCGCCAGTTTAATTTTCAATTTACTTACACGTAATTCGATTATGGCGATAATTAATTGCAATTAATTTACACGTTTTAATTGGTGCGTCACAAGTGGTACGTATGTTTGTTTATGTGTGCGCGTGTGTTTCGCTCCGAACAAATTGGCTCCAATTAAAATGATCCCCAGGCTTTAAATCAAAGACGCGTCTCCATCTATTTCGTTAATAATTCCTAATACCATTGAAATGGATTGCATCACTTCAATTTTAAGACACTCCTTCCGTGCATTCGAATGCAGTTCCAGCTTTTTGCGACAGTTTCAAGAGACGGACTCAAAGGAGCGCGTGACGATCCCGTTTAAAATTATAACTATATTATGAGAGCATTGGCTAAATTTAGACTCATTAATAATACGTTTGGCAGGCGGTAGGGAATAGGACGAAAAGGAAAATAAGCGCCAGCACACGTAATTTCCTCCATTTTCTCTCTCTTTATTTATTTCTCTCTTTTACTGAAACGCCTGTGTAAATGCATTATTGTTTGTTTTTTTTTTGCTGTTTGCTTGGATAAAATGAACTGGAGAAGAAGGAGTAAAAAAATGACAAGAAAATCTAATAAAAAAGATAGGTTGGAGCGAGGAACGTCTGGTTGTGCATGTTCGTGTTATATAATGCGATTGATAAGGTAGCAGCAGGGATCTGTAGATGCGAAACGACGCGCGAGCGACCGTTTAGTGTGCTTCGTCGGTTTGCATCTCTCCTCGGGCGTCGCGACGTCTCTAAAAATAATCCCGGTATGGACGGATCATCGTACCCTAACTGGTTCGCCTTTAAATTCTCCCTCGAAATAAAGTGGAGGCATAAAAGAACAAACAACTAAAAAAATATAAAATATACTGCCAATTACGTAACATATTGACAATGAAATTTCTAATAATATAACGTATTAAAAAAAAAACTATAGATAAACCCATTTTTATACAGAAAATAAAATAATTATTAACAATAAATTTGTATGACACATGAATTTAGCATGAAAACTTAGTAATATTCAATATTGTTCGGACTGTAAGACGCATCTTTTCATCCAGGAAATAAAATGGATAAAAATGTTATTTGAAAATAATTCTACACAAAACTTTGATTTAGTTCGATTATGGCGATAATTAATTGCAATTAATTTAATAATTCTACACAAAAAAATTACATATTTTACGTAGAAAAAATAAATTAAAAATTGGGAAAAATTCCAGATTTTATATAAATTATTTTGTTTTTTTTTAATTGTTCTAGTACGAAAAATGTTTTTTAATGAAATTATAAATATAAAGAAAAAAGCATTAATTTAAATTATTACTAATATTTGTTTAATGATGAATTCACTAATTTATTATAACATCAATATTAGTGGATTTTTCAGGTGATAATGTCAAAATTGATTATAAACAATTTATAAGTAATTACAGTAAAAAAGAATGTTTTTTTTTGTAGAAATTTTATACAATTATTTAAATTAAAATTACAATAAATAAAATTTCATCGTCAAAAGTTCATCGACCATTTGGCCAATGTTTCCTTCATTCATTCTGTTTATTTTTGTGAAAGAACGATTCGAATAAAGAAGTGGGTGGATGAAAAATAGTCAAAAAAAATTCAATTCACTTTAAAAAAATATATATTTTTCAAAGAAAACTAAAAAATCTAAAATACAATATTTATTTAGATTTTTTTCTGACCAAATAATTATTATTATTTTACTTTTTAATAAATATATTAAAAAAGAATTCTTGAAATTTGTGTAAAATTTCTATCAATTTTTGCTTGATTACAAATTATTGATTTATTAAAATTTATTTAAAATATAAAGTATTATTATTTAAATAAAATAATATTTAATGAAATGTTAATTCTTTACAATGGAACGAATTGTTATTTCTGCACTTGGATATAGCGATAAAATTGGAATAACCTTGGGGGGCGGCCGATTCGATATTGAAGTTGGCGTTCGGTTTGTGCATTTTTGGATGTCGGCCAACGGCTCCGGGTGTCATGTACTTTGACCCAAACGTAACGGCTCCATCCATTCCAAATGCCGAATCACCACTATCTGCCGCAGCCCTAAAACGAGAGCAGTGTCACATCCCTTATCACTCCCTTTTTTTTTTATTCTCCTCTCCGCCACTCAATATTTCCATCCTAAATAGGGATGATGTGACCGCATTTCTCCGATACGAAACTGTCCAATCGTGATAAATGTTATATCAATATTATATTCTTTCTGTCCGTAAAGCTAAACGACTTCGCAAAAAAAAACCCTTTTTTTCGCAACATTTGCATTGCAATATAAAGAATATCAATTCGAATCGGAAACGAGTTCCGAAAACGTATTTTAAGACTCTGTTGGCATGCGATTGTTATATTACATCAAGCAATAAAATTACGTAAAACCGAAAAGTGCAAGTTGAACGGATTCCCGGGAAATTGCGTAATCATGGAAAGTGAGCTAATTCTGGATTTGTCGCGATGACGCGTGCCGAAATTATATAGTTTCCGTACCAGAAAAAGCGTTCAAAGTTATAGAAAAGTCTTCAAACTAAATATGAAAAAATAAAGTTGTTGAAATACATTTTAACAATTTTGAACAAGTGCCGCAGTCCCCCAAGGACTTGTAAATCACTCCAAAACTTTGGATTTCCTCTCCGTTGACATCATTGTTATCTATACTAGAGACATTAATCTTCCTGAAACTTTTGATGGCACATTGTTGTTACGTGCTTAAGAGGAAACATTCCATCGATTAATTCCACTAAGATAATGTTGAGTTAACTATTCCACTCACATAATTAAAATATTTCATCTTTAGAATATGAAAACCTTTATTACATTTAAATTTTCCTGATTATTATTCTTAATAAAAATTTATTCATGCAAGTAAGTGGAGGATCAAAAGATCCGAGGTAATTGAAAATGTAAATAATCAAAGGAAAATGCAATTTCACGCGCTAAACTCCCGGTAATTAAAAACAATGGAAAAGTCAATTGTTCAGCGAAAAAGTGCACTTCTCCTCTTTCGCCAATCTAGATTACGATTCTGCATCTCAGTTAATGATTTTTTTTATTCGCCGTTCATCATCTTCCAATTTAATATTAAATTGTGCACGTCAGACTCAGCAGTTGAGCGAGCTTCAATTAAACTTAATTATTTATCTGAAGTATATTAACTTTCACGCTAAAGTTATCCAACGTATTATTATTAATAATTAATTATGCGCAAATCATATAAATTCCCACATATACAAATTAATTATTATGTAAACGGTATTTACGCCTTTGCTTTTTTTTTGTTTGTTTGAATAATTTATTAAGTTTTGTTAACAAAAATTCAATCTGAATAATTTATTATTTTTTAATTAACTATTAAATAAAATTTACATTTCTTTAACTAATGAATAAATCTTAAAATTTAATAAATAATTATAATTAGGTTTAATAATATAAGTCGTGTGAATCTATTATTGATAATAATGTTTGATGTAATTGGCAAGTGTTGCAACGATTCTAACTATATGTGAACGCAACTGAACTTTATATAACGGTATAATTATAATCCATTATGAAGTTTGATAAGGCAATAATATTAAGATGTTGGAGGATACGTCGCAAAATAATGATCGTTAATCTCATCTTTGCAAAATTGCATGTATGTAGGTTTAATAGAGTAGAGTGTAATCAGACTTAATGGAAATTTGAAGAGAAATTTCAAACAATATTTCGCATAATTAACTTAATTAAGAAAGTTATTTACTTGAAACAGGAATATTTTATACATGAAATTTATAATTATTATATTATTTAAAAATGTAGTTAAATTTAATTGCAGAAAAGAAGCAATTAAAAATAAGCATAATTGGTTATTATATAATTTTTTTTGTAAGAATTAATTGTGAATTTTTCAATTCTTTCGCAAATTATTAGTTTTGAAATCTTATTTATTTTGTAATGTAATTTAATTAATGTTGGTAATTATTTCCTGAGTTTCCATGGAAACAACATCTATTTTTAGCTTTCCACTAAACTGCTTTTTTTTTAAATAAATAATTAAAGCAAAAGTTATATTTTAATTGAAATGTCATAACCATCGACATAAAATGTTGTGTAAAATCAATTTGAAAGTTTATATTTAATGAAATAAATAAAATTCGTGATGTATATGCGTGATGAAATAAATTTGATTAAAGTTATAAAAAAAAATAATAATTTTATCAAGAAATTTCATGCTCCAAGACGAACATTAAAATCTAATAAATTTCATTCTCTTCCCGCAAAAATAAGATCCGAGCCTCTGAAATTCCATTTTTTCTCTCGCGTCTTTTTTCCTGTCTCGTGATGCAATATATCATTTGGATATGATAAAACGGTTTTTCAGTTTGGAGTGGATTAATAAATCATCGATTCGCCGAATGTATCTGGCGATGCATTAAAATGGGTATTCTGGTCGGCATTGAAATCGGTCCTCTCTCCTGTTTGGGTGGATTTGATGAATGTCCATCATGCGGAGTTTAGTTGGTTTATGCGACGGGAAATCGTGCCTCTCATCCTACTTCTCTACGACCTCCTCCTCCTCCTCCTCTTTCCATCCATCCATCCATCCAACCATCCCCGGTTCGGAAAACGGTTTTAAATAGGGATTTCCGAAAAGCTGGAGGAGTCGCGTAGGATGGCGTTCGTTAGCAATCCCGAGGATTGATGAATCGGGCTTCAGATGCAGACGTAACAATCGATAGTAGGCAGCAGCGTCTTCTCGCTTTATCTCTCGTTCTCTATTTGGCTCGTGGTAGGAGAAACAGGAAGTGCGGGGGTTGCTTCCCGTTTAAATGTCTTTTCTGGTCTGGCTCCATGTGGGGCGGAGAAGAAGAGTCGAGGAAGGATATAAAATGGTTCAGACACATGGATCCCACACGGGCACAGCCAGACAGAAACAGATTAAGAATGATTGTTGTGCGGCCAATATAAACCACGAATACACCTACAAATGTGTTTACGTGCTTTATTTTACTGCTGAAAAGCTACTGCGGAATACCACAAATACTTTACTTCATCAGAGTCTTCAATCATCTTTATATCATGATTTTGCATTATATTAAAGGAGAGTACATATCATAATTTTATATAAATCTCTCAGAAGTGCATCAGAGATCTTTATATAAAACGCTGTACATTTTAAGTTTATGTCAACTTTTACAAGTATTCCCAACCTAACAATTTAAATACCTTCTATTAATTGTTTAGTTAAAAAAGTTTGAATATTCAAAATGTACGAATTGACAGCTATCTACAAAAGCGGTAGATTCTAAGTTTATCGAATGACAACTTCCAAGTACGTGACAACTTTTGCAAGTACTTACAACGTAACAATATAAGTAACTATTACAAAATACTTATTATTATGTGGTTAACTTTCAAAGTCATATGCAAAAAGTACGAATTGACAACTACATTATAGTTGGTACTCCTGGCTGTCATTTTATAGTCTGGAAATAGTTCAAAATATTTTTATACAAAACGCGGTATATGTCATGTTTATTGAATGACAACCCTTAAGTTCTGGATAACTTTATAACGTAACAATATAAACATGTTATTATATGATCAGTTAACGCAATTCCGAATATCCTTAAACAAAACGCGGTACATTCCAAGTTTATTTTAGGACAACCTCCCAAGTATATGATAACTTTTGCAAGTACTTGGTAATCCTGACAGTCATTTACATTTTATTATATTTTTACTAATTTAATATTTAATTTAATATTTTCTTCAAATTTTCAGTATTTATAAGCCATTCATTTCATAATATAATACAAGTGTAGTAATATAAAAATTGATGTTAAATAAGAACATCTTTTGATGATGATGGACAAAAAAGCTGTTTTCAACACTTTTATTAAAAGCACTACTATTCATTTCATACACTTTAAGAGACGCACACACATATATATGACACATTTTGTGCATATTGCAAAAGCCACGATTCTGCTGATCGATTCCATGCATAATGTCCACGTCGACGCCGTTTGTTAGTGCCGACCACACATAACGTTTCACCATACTGCAGTGAATTTCGAATTACATGTTATGGACACGCAGCAAAAGGTCAGACTGCGTCGATTCTGCTTCGTATTTCCCGCTGCGAATCATATTTATCATTTTATCCATATATGAATTGGATAAAACTATTAACCTACTCCCTTTGTTCTCATATTTCCATATTATTTGTATAAATTAATTTTATTTGTTATTTTTCATTCATACAAATATTTTTTATAATTTTAAATATTAAAAGTGAAAATATGTTATGAAAATAATAATTTCTTAAATATATTATTATTGTATTAATTAAAAAAAACACGAATAAAAATAATTGTATTTCCAATTAGAAAAACCCATACTGATTTTGTTGATTTGCTAATATTTATGTATTTTCATTGAACAATTAACTAACTTTGTTAATATAATACGAATTTTATGTAGAAAAAAAAATGTAACTTTTTTTAATGAAATAGCTCAATCATCGAGATTTGTAACGTTCTCTTCTCACCTGTTTCGAATTTATAGTATACCCAAATCTATTATTATAGGGCCCGTGGGTGTACCTTAACGGTTTCTCCTTTAATTAAATCGCCTCGAACCCATTTACATTTTATTTCCGTCCCGTACACTCATTATCCTTACATCTCTTTCGATTCCTGCCCACACCTCAAAAATAAAAAGAATTCCATTTCCCACAACCAGATGATATACAAAAAAAATAATAATAAACATGAAAAATTATAAATTATCTTATTTTTATTTTTTTGTTTTAGATCCGAGAAGCCCCATCAAGCTGGCTCTTCCCTTAAGTAGCGCCTCCCCACCGGTTCTGTGGGGAGCAAGGCGGAAAACAGGTAAGAATAATAACCATCTCTTGTAACACTACACCCTCAATTCGAGTGGAAACCGAAACATAATTTCATCTTGTTTGCTTATAATTGATATCCCTATGCAAAGTTTAACGTAACGCAAATATCCAGAACCTTTATTTTTCTTACGAACTCCTGAATTGAATTTATCGCTTTTTGCGTTCATCGCGATACAAGGAATATCCATTAAAATGTTAGCTTTTCGTCTGCCTCTCTGTGTATATATAAAAAGAAGTTTTCTTTATTTTTCAAAAGAGAAAAACTTTCAACGATGCAACAAGCATGATTAATGGTTTAGCAGATGATCAATGATTCGATTCCCTTTTTTCCCTTAATCTTTCCGTTTGGCCTTGCCTATGAAACCACTTAACACACAATAAAGAGTTTATTATTGTTTACCAAACGCAACTTCCTAAAAATATTTTTTTAAATAAACTTCATCTGTTGATTTAAATGTAATTTTTTTAATGAAATTAAATAAAATATCTTAATTTGAATTTTATAATAGAAAATGCGACGTATTACTTTTTTAATGACATCTGTCACCTAATGTCAAAGTCAGGTGAAATACTGCTTCATAGTTGAACTACAAACAGATATGGACTTGTCTACAGCCGAAACGATATTTATTACAAGGCACAGCGATAAAAAGGTTGAGAAACCCTGTTTTAGAATATTCTTAGACTAAATTAAATATAAAATGCTTTATTGTAAATATTATTATTTTTAAATGACAGCTGTCATTCATTGTGTCAAAGTGAGGTTGTAGAAAACACATACTTTTAATTAAAAGTCTATTTTTGCATTGATTTATCATAAACATTATCATAAAAAAAACGTTTGAATGTTTTGGAGTTAAATGTAATTTATGAAACGATTTATTTTTATTAAATTTCATTTCGCAGCAATCCATCCATTTTAAGGACTAGACACTATATTTTGTGGCCGTGCATATTTAGTAATTTAATTTTGTGATCTTGAATAAAAAAGGAGGTGAAAACGCTGCGGTTGGAGTGATTTATACCCAAAACTTCCCCGTGCTATATAACTTAACTGACGGCCACAATTTGCATATATAAAATTTTTATTTATTGTTTACATTTTTTTGAATTTTTAAACAAAAACGAAATTGATTAAGCTGTCACAAAGAATAAGTTATTTAATATAATGATAAATTATATAATTTTATAGTTTAAATTATCTAATGATTAATTACATCTTCTATAATATACCTACAATTTAATAATTAAGTTTTATTATCTAAAAATGAAATATATTTTTTATTTAAATTCAAGTACAATTGTAGTCATAACTTTATTTAATTTTAAATGCGTTTCAAGGAATTTCCTGATCTCGATAAATGAGTATTTTAAACTTTAATCATATTTATATTATTTTAAAATATTATTAAAATAAATTTCATTTTTTATTAAATAACTATTTTCTGTATGATTTTTTTTAAATTTATTTTTTTGTTGAAGAAAATGTAAATGATTATTGTGTGTTAGAATTAGGTAAATAGCAGTGGAAATATCTTAAAAATCAATTGAATCTCTTCTCGAGGATAAAGGAAATATGATGTAACCGAGCACGAGTTTCATGCACACGTACATATTGACTTGAAAGCAATTTTGTGTTCCACTTCTGCTTAGTGGAAATTGGAAACTGAGCAGGGAATATGAGCCGAGGCTTAGAGACGGAAAGAGTACCACGGACTACTAGTCTCTCTCACTCCATCTTCCACCTCGCCATATTTTTTCTCTCCCTTTCCGTATGTTTCCAGGCCATCGTCTAGCATTATATTATATCTATATGTGTGTCTGCGTGTATTAATTTGAAGCGGAATTTAGTTGAGGATTTGTAATGTGCTGAGTCAATAAATAGATGCGCCCGAGTTTCAAGCCCTTATGGGCTCTGCCCTATCTATGGAAGCGTCAATCAAATCCCTATGATTAATCCGTTAAAAGCCGCAGGCGGTCGGTTTATCCGCGCTCCGGAGGCGGAGGCGGCGGCTACAACTCCTGGGTTATATAATGCAGACGCAGCAGCATTGTTCGTAGGAGAAAGAGGAACATCGGTCTGTGTTTAGACGGCCTCCTAGCCCAGATGAATGCATGAACTTGTTAGTATTCAACTTTTGAATGCCTTTCACACGCCTGACACCATCTGAAATATTTCAAGATCCGGCATTTCGACACACAAAGCATAAACAAACAAACAACAGCACAAAAAAATACCATTGTTAACGTACTGAATATTCAGACACATCCAATGCATTTCATCGAATATCGCCAGTTCAGTTTTATTCTTCCAGTGTTCCTCAATATGTTTATATAACAAAAAATAGTTACATTTAAAGTTTACTTTATTTCTATTTAATTATAAAAAATTAAATTTTTAGAAAATATTCTTTAAAATAAGAAAAAAGTTTTCTTTATTGCTAATTTATTTTTCAAACAAATATTCAATTTTCAGAAATTACTATTTCTAAACTTACTATTTCTAAGAATTCGCTTTTTTGTATATAAAATGTGTTTTTTCATAGAAAAGTACAAGTTACTTATTAAAAAATGTATCACTTCCACCAAATATATTTTGTTTAATATTTAGATTAGATTAGATTTTAATACAAAATTTATTTTATAATTGTTTATTTCAATAGTAAGTGTTAATTTTGTAAAAGTAAAATTTAAAAAAATTACATTTGTTTAATGAATTAATATAAATAATTCATTTCATAATATCAAAATATGCAGAATAAATTTTTCAAAAGATTTATTTCGAAAATTATATTAAATGATATATTTTTTTAAAACTAAATAATAAAGGTTGTATACAAAACGTTATTGTATAGATTGTAATAATAGGTGTTGATCTATGATACACATGTAGTAAATTCAATCGATTTGTTTGGAACTGCTGATCTGTGTGTTTGTATGTGATAAACCTCAGGAATCGTGAGAGAATGTACCAGTTTTGTAGGCGTGAATGGGAGAGGGTCGTTCTTCTGTGTCAAGCTTTTGATGTCGTTCCGCAGGAGCTATTGATTCAATAAAGCACTGTTATCTGCACGGGGTTTTTGGGAAACAATATGTAAACTTCTACCTTTGTGCTAATCGAAATGCGACACCGTGTCAGTCCATCAGTCCCCACTGTGTGCAGTAACTAAACACAAACTAATCACAATCATAATAAGTGCATTTCGCTTCAGTGCTCACCAATCTCTACCTATCTTTCTTTTTCTGTTTTATTTTTCTCTGTTTCGATACAGGACTTGTCTACAGCCGAAACGACATTTATTACAACCGGCTGGAAAGGCACAGCGCCAAAATTCATAGGTGTAAGTTTACTTGTCTAATTCTGTTATTTTTTGTTTGTTTTTGTTTTAACTAACAGTGATCGGTGTATGCAGCATGTATTAATTAATATCATTATTTTAAATTATCTTAACAAATTACACAAAAAATAAAATTAATAATTTTTTTTTTAAATTTTTGAAAATTTTTTAGGAAATACATAATTTTTGTACTTTTATAAAAAAATATTTATTAAATGTAAGAAGGAATCAAAACTTGTACAAAATCAGAAAATTACTATTTTAATTATTTTTTTTTGATTAAAAACTTAACTTTTTTATTGAATTATTAAAATTTATTTGGGTCTAAATTCAATATAAATTGAAGGGAAATGTTATGCCAAATAATATTTCATTCTATGCAATCAATAAATTTAGATTTATAGATATTTTATTTCCTGTTTCAAAATTTTTGGAATTGCCACGTCATTCGAATGTATTTCTAACGTTTTCCCCAACAGGTTTACAAATCCAGAACAAATAAAGTTACCTATAAAACTGCGAATATATAAAGGAGGTTATTGCAAAATCGTGTGTAAAAACGAGGAGTGGTCTATATAATTTCTTTCACTTTTCGCATCATCGAAAGTCGCAATAAAATCAATTCTTTTTTGTTCCACCGCAAAGAAGCATTAAAATAGTCGCGTGGGTGTTAAAACTATTAAACGAAACTTTATGACGTTTTCCGCGATTTTCCGCTCGGTTATTTCAGTTAGGTTTCCACGAAAAACGCTCTGACGCTATTTTCCCCGGGAAAACAATAAGCAATGCAAAAGAGTACAATTTTGCTCCTGAAGAGAGAAACTCTATTGTCCTCTTTTTCTTTACTTCACCGCTAATAAATCGTCCTCGCTCTTTCTCTTTACCGCACACACACACAAATAGTTTTACGTCGAGGAAGAGAAATTCGTTTTTTTTTCTCGCAAGACTCGCAGGACCCATTTGTCAAAAGAGCCAGGATCAAATTGCTTCGCGCGACGAAATGCGGTATTATTCATGCCTAATTATATAACTCGTCCTTCTTTTCGCGCATGCAGGATGATGGGGATTTATGTTCAAAAGCGGAGTATTAATTTAAATACCAGATTATGCGGTCTGCAATTAATACAGGTTTAAGTGCAGCCGTTGAAAATATATTCATGACGTGCAGTATTTTCCATTTATCATTGGTTATTTCGGTAACATTTCAATTTTAACACTGTTTAGCTTCGGATCAAAACGCATTTTTTTTCTGGAAACATTGTTTCTAGTGAATCAACAGTCTGATTCACACACCCAAACATTCTACGAATTGTTTTCCTTAAATTTTACAACAGTTTTATTATTGAAATTTTCAATTAAATTCGCAAAAAAAATACTACAATATTTATCGTGTCATAATAGTAGCGTTACGTGTCATTTTTTAAGGTTATGTCAAAGTTAAAGTTACTTTAAATTTTTAGTATTATTTAACATTCATTAAAACCTATTTAAATGATAACTTCCTTGAGTGATGTAATGTTAAATGTTTATGAAATATAGCATATGGAATGTGGATGTTTACCACTTTTAATTGGAACTAATTCGTTGTCCGCCTTTGAGTTATGTAGGTAGGACCACGCGAATTATTTCTGGATGCACGCTTTGACACAAATCTGTATATATCTTGTTTTTCTTTTTCTCTTAAGCCAAAATCCAATTATAAAATCTTAATATAAATTAAGTGCATGTTGCAAAAGTCTTACACACATGAAAATTCGATGCCAGAAATGTCTTTGAATGTTTCAGTAAATAAATAATTAATAACACAATTCACGAGAAAGGATCAAGGAATATTTTGTATAAATTTTGTGGTAAGCCAAAACCCAATTAGAAAATTCTTAATATAAATCAATTCCATGTTGTAAAAAATATACATTTAAGATAATTCAATGCCAGAAATGTGTTTGAAAGTTTCAGTAAATGAATAACACAATACACGATAAAAGGATGAAGAAATATTTTGTATAAATTTTGTGGTAAGCCAAAACCCAATTACAAAATTCTTCATATAAATTAATTGCATGTTGTAAAAGACATACACATATTAGAATTCGATGCCAGAAATATCTTTAAACGTTTCAGTAAATAAATAATTATTAATAGAATGCACGAGAAAGGATGAAGGAATATTTTGTATAAATTTTGTGGTAAGCCAAAAACCAATTATAAATTCTTAATATAAATTGAAATGAACTTTTTAATAAATAAATCATTATTAATTATTTGTTTTAAGCCAAAATCCAATAAAAAATATATATTTAAATTAAATGCAGAAAAATGTCTTCTAAACTTTTCATAATAAATAAATATCAATAGACTAGCAAAAATTTTAGAAGAATTTAATATGTTTAGTTTAGAGAATTTGTTAATTTATCTTAGATGAAAAATTTTTTACTATTAAGATCTGAACTCGTAACTGGCGTAGTCGTATTCGTTAATTAGGTAAATCCTAAGATCACAATCTGGTAAGCTTTTACTATAATTGACTAATTATATAATATGCTGACTTCAGACTGATATAATGAGCTTATATGTAAGCTTGTGAACAAAAAAAGATGATTTTGCTAATATAAAATAATTTAACAATTTCAAAATAAAATCATAATTATTTCTCTCTGTTTGAACATTTTGTACAACTAATTACTTACAACTTTTTAGTATTAAAAAATAGATCCATTTTTATTTAATTATAATTTTTGAATATTTTTTGTATAAATATTATGTTATAAATAATTCTGTTTTTAATATTAAAAAATATAAATGAATAAAAGAGAAAATTGTATATTTATTTTTTTAGTTAATTTTGGTAGAATTAAAAAATATAATAATTTTATACAATTATAAAATGAATAAAAGCGAAAACTGTATTTTGTTATAAATTTTAATTAAATTATAGAAAGTTATTTGTATATTTTTTACGCTCTAATTAATATAATTTAAACGTATTAAAAAAAAAAATGGGTTGAATAATCTCGATAAAATCTGAGAATCTCTAACATAAATATTAATGAAATACCAAACATATTGGTTCGTGTTCGAGTGTACGTCATGTGCGAGATGTTTAATTAAATTAATTAATTAGTTAATTTATAGTCGAATTAATGACTTCGGGCGCCATTCGACACCAGAATTTAATACATATCTGCCGTTCTCCGTGTGTTATATCCGCATGATGTTTATCGACAAGTTAATATTGACATAGACATTGCAATTACTATATGTTATCCTTTATGAGGAAGTGTGACACACTCGCACATATAAATGCTCGAGTTAACAGGAAATTCCCAGAGGCGAATCTGAAACAATACACGCGTATTTCTTTGAAACTTTTCATGAAAAGTCTAAGTTGCATTCGTCCGACGGTCTTCATTTATCATTCACTTTTTGCAAAGACAATACACGATGAAAAAAAAAGAAAGAACTAACGACGAAAGTAAATAAGAATGTCTTCATTGTTATTAGTACATGATAAATTATTAATCGCATCGGATGTAACACCGTGATAATGAACAATGGCGACATTTTTTCTCCTTACGTGCATTATCCATTGTTCTGAGCACGCGAAATTTCCATTAAATAAAATGTGCTTAATGTACGATTGCACATAATCATAATTAATAAAATGTCGCACGGACAGCCTCAGCTTCCTTCACATTAAGGTCGAATGGACGGAAAATCCTGTTATTCATTGTTTCGGTCACCTTTCGTCCATCCACCTGCATAATTTCAAAGAAACTCATTAATTATACTTTTGATTATTAAGAAGAAATTATTTTTATTCTAAAAAAAATATTGTATTTAATCATTAAAATGTGATTAATACATATCAAATTTAGATTTATAAATTTTGTGTACACTTTCAAATTTTATTCTAAAATATATAATTCTGATAAAATATGATTTTGCATACAAAAAAAAGTTTAAAACTAAATTGGTTATATTTTTATTATTTATACATCAAATTTTGCTATATATTCAAAATGTAAGATTAAAAATAACGTAAATCAATATCCAAATTTAATTTGTTATAAATTTCACTCAACTATTATATAAAACAACCATTAAGTGAAGATATTGGAGAGAAAAAATTAAGTGTCATAAAAGAAGTTTTACTATTTTGCTTAGCCGTTACTTTTTAACGTTTCAGGATTTTTATTTATTTATTTCATAATCATATTGTGTACACTTTACAATTTTATCCTGAAATATATAATTTTGATAAAATATGATTTTGCATACAAAAATAAAGTTTGAAACTAAATTGGTTACATTTTTATTATATTCAAAATGTAAGATCAAACATTATATAAATCAATGTTTAAATTGAAATAATCATTAATATTACCTAACTATTATATAAAATAATCGTTAAGTGAAGATAATGCAGAGAGAGAAAAATATAATAATTTATTATATTATAATTTAATAAAATAATATAATAAAAGTTAATAATTTATTAAAAAAATGTAATAATATTTCTATAAAAATAAATCAAATTTAATATTTTTGAGAATTTGAAAACGAATAAGTTTTAATAAAATAGTTTTGGTGATTAGCGTTCGGCAAACGCAGCTGCAGATGATTCACACGCAAAATCGCCTAATTTTTATTGATTTTTGCGAAACGCACTATTTTCGTGCCCAAATAAGGATTGTTTAAACGCAGCTGCAAGTGCAGGTGTTCGATTTTTATAAATAATCTCATTTTTATTACTTTTTTATCGCATTAATTTAATGTTGGAATTGTTGCAAACAAAAATTAATTAAATTAATATATAAAACGATATTTTGGAAATCTCACCATTTTTATTATTTTTCTATCGTTTTATTATTTTCATTTTAATTAAAATTTAGCGAAACAGTACAATATAAATTAAATAATCCGTAAATATACGAAATCATTTATAATTTCTATCAAGTAATTATTAATTACAATATTTACTATTTTTTTTAATTGATTGTTTATTACTTGGCAAGTCTCGATATGCGTTTAAATAACTTATGTTTATTTCAACGAACGAGTACTTCTATAATTTAATTGGCAAATAACGCTTATAGAATTTGAAATTCTACTAAGTTAAATAATTTTAATATGTAAAATGCAATTTATAAAAAAAAATGTAATATTTTTATAAAAAGAAATAAAATTTAGTTTTTTTGAGAAATTGAAAAATAATGAGTATTAATAAAATATTTTTGGTGATTAGCGTTCGGCAATCGCTGCTGCTGCAGATGATTCACCCGCAAAATCGCCAAATTTTTATTGTTTTCTGCGAAACGCACTATTTTCGTGCCCAAATAAGGATTGTTTAAACGCAGCTGCAAGTGCAGGTGTTCAATTTTTATAAATAATCTCACTTTTATTACTTTTTTATCGCATTAATTTAATGTTGGAATTGCTTTAAATAAAAATTAACTAAATTAATATATAAAACGATATTTTGGAAATCTCACCATTTTTATTACTTTTCTATCGTTTTATTATTTTTATTTGTAATTAAAATTTTTCGAAACAGTACAAAATGTGTAATTGAAATAAAATTGTTTAAATTAATACAGCGTTTATTTTTTTGATAAATATTTTATTATATTTTAATGAATTTTCCTATTTTGAATTTAATCATTTTATAAGTCTATCACTATTTATATAAATGTTTTCTCTCATAAATTTTGATATAATAAATAATTTTAATTTATAAAGTGAAATGTACTATTTACAATTATTTATCTTATCCAATTTAAATAATCCGTAAATATACAAAATCATTTATAATTTCTATTTAATAATTATTAATTACAATATTTACTATTTAATTTAATGTTTACTACTTGGCAAGTTTCGATATGCGTTTAAATAAGTTATGTTTATTTCAACGAACGAGTACTTCTATAAATTACTTGGCAAATAACGTTTATCGAAACTTCTCAATTTAAATAATAAATTAAAAATATGTCACATTTACATGAATAAATGCAAATAACGAAACGTAATGAAAAGTTAATAATTTATAAAAAAAATTAATCATATTTTAATAAAAATTATCATTTTTGAGGAATTAAAAAATAATAAGTTTTAATAAAATAATTTTGGTGATCTCAGTCGCAAAATATGCGAAACGCACTATTTTCGTGCCCAAATAAGGATTGTTTAAACGCAGCTGCAAGTGCAGGTGTTCGATTTTTATAAATAATCTCATTTTTATTACTTTTTTATCGCATTAATTTAATGTTGGAATTGTTGCAAATAAAAATTAATTAAATTAATATATAAAACGATATTTTGGAAATCTCACCATTTTTATTATTTTTCTATCGTTTTATTATTTTCATTTTAATTAAAATTTAGCGAAACAGTACAATATAAATTAAATAATCCGTAAATACACGAAATCATTTATAATTGTGATTAATAAATGTTATTATTATTATTATCTTCGATAATTAAATACATTATCTGATGTCCATAAGGTCCAATTCTGGATTTGCGAAGTTAATAATAATAATCCTTGATGATAGTTTTAATTACGTATGAGATGATTATGCAAAACTAACTGCTTGTTGCAGGACGTAGAAAGCTCCCTGCATTTCGACATTATGTTAATGCAGCAGTGAATGAGGTGCATAACACCCAAGTATGGGTGTATGTATCTTTATGGGTTGTTCTAGGAATCACGCGGCTGCAAGCAAGGGTCATCCACACTCGACTTTGCTGCTGTTCCCATTCTGCAAATGTTCGT
Source organism: Nicrophorus investigator (assembly GCA_963457615.1). Taxonomy (NCBI): domain Eukaryota; kingdom Metazoa; phylum Arthropoda; class Insecta; order Coleoptera; family Silphidae; genus Nicrophorus; species Nicrophorus investigator. The sequence goes on from OY735143.1 coordinate 25,515,896, forward strand.
TTCACACAATATACCTCCCCCCTCCACCATCATCCGCCTTTAATTTCTAAGCGAACCATTGTTGCTAACAGATAAGAAAAGAAAACGCTGCCATAAGTACTTCCAACGCCCAATGAATACAATTAAGATTAGAGGTGCGACACGGCTTCGTGGAAAGTATCTCCTGGAGGCCTTCGAGAGCCGCTCAGGCATCTCGGTATTTTCTTTTTATTGTCCGTACCCTTTTGTTTCGTTCCGTGCATAAAGCCAGACGTTGTTTTCAAAGCTGCAGAAGAGAGCAAAAAAAAAGGATGATGGAAGAGGAGAAGGTGGACGACGTTATTTTATTATGTGTGCATTCATTCAAAAGTTTAAGTTTCATTCATGGCTCTTGCTCAATGTATGTGTTTGTTCCTACATGTACATATATGTGTGGGTTGTAGACGACGCTTATGGTAGTTACAATCCTCGAGTGTTTCGAACCTCCGTAGGTGGTTGTAATATATCGCCTCTAACTGCAGATCTATTAAGCAAACTCTCAAATAAAATACTTGCGACGAGTGAAAGAGAGATTAACATAAATTATGATCAGTTCCTAATAGAAACGAAGCAAACAAACATAAAATAATTGTAGAAATGTGTGTGTGCGTGTATAAACTTATGAAAGAAATACAGTTAAAGTGGGTGCAGCATTTGCATGCGTTAATGATTTATTAAACGAAAGTCTTGTATTTTTACGTATGATGATGCACCGCATTCTGGAAACAGCTCAGCCCAGGAAACGTGTATTCATTGATGCTGTTGTCTGTATGTAGGTTGCACCGTGGTTGTGGTTTCCTTTAATTTCCAGGCTCCGTGGAACGAGCGAAACCCCGATCTAAATTAAGAATACTCCCACTCAACAATTATTAACATAAATTAGGAAGTTTGTAAATACACACTCAAACACCAGAAACTGCTCATTCAGTTCCAGACTTTTTTATACTCGCACAATCTTCTTCATTAACATCTCGCGCGTATAAGGGCTGCAAATTTCATGTTTTTTTCATTAATATTTAGAAAAATATACGAAGATATTTTTTTAAATTAAAAATTACATTATTGTACATTCACACATTTTCTTACTAATTTATTTAATATTTAATTTAAGGGTGAAAAAAAATAAATTTTGTCTATTTTTTTTTCTTTTTCCTATTGATTCTAATTTTTTTTTTCATTGAAATATAATTTCGAATCTTTTTTAATATTTTGGCTCAAATTTAAGAAAACACAATTTTTTTAAAATTTAAATTTTAAATTGCTTTAAATTATTTTTTGATTAAAATTGAATAAAACATAGTTTCATATCCTTCCTCAAATTGTCATAATATATAATTTTTGAAAAAAAATGTAATATTAAAAATAATATTTTCACATAAATTCATATTTGCGTCCACTTCCTTATTTATTTTTATTAGTTTAGTTCGAATTTAATGAATAAACATATTTCTCTTATTTTATTATTAAATTATTATTTTTTTTTAATTAATTTTATTTAAATATAATTTAGTGTCTTTCCTAATAAAATCACATTCCGAATGAAATGACTTATTTTAATGTAAATTTATTGAATGAAGAAAAATATTTTCGTATTATTTCTCATATTTTCTTATTCATTCATTAATTTCTTGCATTTATGTTTATTTTTTTGGTTGAAATTTAATGAAACATAATTAATATTGTAGACGACTTCCAGTTCCACTTTCATCACGGCTCGTTAAAGAATTGTTTCGAGTGCGTAAAAATGATGAACGTATTCCTACTTATTCACGTAATTTAAACTAAACGACACCGAAGAACCTCTCTTCTCCTCTCTCTACATATATTTATGTCTTAAAACCGAAACGCTTCACTTTTAAATACACAACGCAAACGCGAAAACATGTTATTACAAATATGCACTTTCGTAAAAATTCCTTGCATAATATGTTTTCATTCTCAAAAAGGATAAACCAGATTTCATTGTTATCACTTGAAAAATATATATTTTTTTTATGATTAAATAATATTTACTTATAATTTTATCCCATTTTAATATATATTTTATTGAAACTAATCATGAAATACATTTTATCTTATTTTTATCTAGTTATCTACTAATTCTTATAGAAACTTGTCATTTTTGTTCATGATTTATTAAAGTTTGAAGCGTTTCAATTTCTGTCAATATTGAATCCAACCATTTTTTACATAATCAATACATAAGACATTCATTACATTTTATTAAAAGTCTAAGAATATTCTAAAACAAGATTTCAGAACCTTTTTATTAAAATTTGTTTATAGTTTTACTGTCACCTAATTACTAAAAGTATTTAACCTTAAATCCTGACTTTGACAGAAGATGACAGCTGTCATTTTGCGACCCATTAAAAATTGAACGCGATCTAATTTTATAGAAACGCTGGTCTATATTACATAAAATGTTAATGAATTAAATTATGAATGAGTAATCTGTAAGTAGTGATTAATAAAAATGTATCTGTAATGCTACGTTTTCACAACCTATTTGTTACGTAAACCAACATATTTGTTTATGACCTAATTACTATGGGTATTTAACCTTAATTCCTAACTTTGACAGAAGGTGACAGCTGTCATTTCGCGATCCATTCAAAATTTAACGCGACCCAATTTGGAGAAACGCTGGTCTATATTATATAAAACTTTAATCAAGTAAATTATCAATGAGTAAATGATAATTTGTAAATAGTGATGCATTACGATAAAATTTGATAAACTAATATTAATTACAAGTTTTACAATTAGAAATTTCATTAAAAAAAATCCATTTTAAATAGTAATTTTAACAAAACCATAATGTGTTGTTGAAACTAGTTGAAAATATGCGAACTGAAGTCATTGAAAGTGAACCGACGGGGAGGAAACTATTGCGAGTGAATTTCGTTAATAATTAAATTTTCTGGGGCAAAGTAGTTTTCGAACTTCCTGGCTGCATACTAATCCACAATTTGGATTAGAATTTCAATTGCAACGAGGCACTCGCTCTTCTCACACTCTACTTTTTTTTTATTTCTACCGCCTCCATAATATGTTTGCCCCGAAACTTTCAGAGTTTCTGTTCTGTGTGCAAATTTCTCGTTTGAAAAAGACGCAACATCCAACAAAAAAAAACATTAAAAATAGAAAAAAAATAAACTAGAATGTTACGAACTTCAAACATGACCATGCATTTTAAATACACTTGAAAATTAAAGTTCAGATTAAGTCCAAGTAATAATTTCAATTGTAAATTTTGTTGGATTTTGAAAATTTAAATTTAGAACTTTAACATTTCTAATTTCTCATAAATGTATTTTTTACAATAATTTTAAAATTTTACCAGATTTTTTTAAATTTTTTACTTAAAATATCCTTTCATTGCGCATTTCTTTAAATAACAGTTGTTACATAATTTTAATTAATAACAGAAATATAGTGATTTTTATTGCACATATACACGTTTTAATTAATTATTTAATAATTTCAGAAACGAATTAAAATATCAAATATTTACAAAAAATGAAAAATGCACATGTTTCAACCTTACAGAATTGTGATATTTCTAAGTTTTCAGTAATCAAGTTTCAAATTTGAACTATAACTTTTTCAAAATATTTTTATCATTATTTAAAATTATTTCCGCAAAAATTCGAAATGATAAAGAAAATTATATTAGATAATGATAATCAATAATCAATTTATGAAATTTTTCGAAATATTTCAAATCCAATCAAATTTGTATATTGAATAAAAAACTATGGTTTTTCTAATTTAAATATTGTTGGAGTTATGATATTTTTAAAATATTCTGTTATCTGCTTTTAAAATTTGGGATGTTATAAATTTTCTAATAGCGAATTAGAACATTAAATATACAAATTGAAGAAATTTAATAAATTTGAAGGAATGTTGTTATTTCTGGATTTGAAAAGTGATAAAATTAGATGCTTCATATATTGTTTACAGTTATTGTTGTATAAATTAAATGTGTTATGTGAATTAGCGTTTTGTAAATCTAAAAAAAGGATAGTTAATAGCGTATAGCAAATGCTCTACCATTAGCATTTCCAATTGTGTATATCGCAGCGCCGCGTTGGATCGTTTTCTTGCATCTCCGAGTATAAAGTACAGCACTATATTCCATACTTTTTTGCTCCTTTTTGTATTTTATAAGGAAACATTGAATGCACGTGGCTCCTTCCCTAGGCTTCCTTTTGGCACAGAAAATAATATAAGCATAATGCAAGGTTTTATCCGTAGAAGTGCTAGCACGTTTCCCACGACTACGTCTCGCCCGTCGACCCGGAAACGCGCGGCCTACGACATCCGGTGCAAAGCCATCTGGTCATTCTCTATATTGCACCCAGACTCTCTACGCAACTTTCCTTCAATATTTAAATTGCCTCCGCATGGATGCTGAAGCCTACATAATCCTAGGATGAACTCGCATAACTGGAAATTCCATTATGCAATACTCTTAAGATCTCCAATTACCTAAAGCCCATTCCCAAAACAAACAACAACAACAACAAAAATATTGATACTATTTCGCAACGTAACAGCAGGAATCCAAAAAAAGCATCGTAAATGAGCGAGGATAGAAAAAGGATTGCGTTGGCCTTTGAAAGATTGCCAAGGATCTTGGTAATGAGTCGAAAATCATCTCAACATCATCATCATCGGTTCTGTTTTTGTTTTTCTTGATGCGCAGTTATACATTTCGTATTTATTTGCCTCGTTTTCATTAGGATGTCTCGTCTAGACGCAGGAAATTATCGAGGCCCGACGAATGCGCCTGGAATATTCAATTAAATTCTTTTTATATTGGTTGAAGGCAATGTCTTCAACGATCACACGCATTTTTATCCATTATTAAAAACGCGGAAATTTGTAATTGTTGCAAGAAACTCTGATTTCACTACAAACATCAATAATAATAATAACTTTGAAAAACAAGTTTTCTTAATAACTAATTTATTCTTTAAAAGAATATTCTAACTATGCAGGATTATTTAACAAAATAATATTTTATGCATAATTATTATTTTTATTGTGAAACTAATTTTTATTTTCTTGTTTTTTTTAGGTAAGTTTCCACGTCTTTTAAGTATCATGTAAGTTTACTTTGCTTGAGCATATCTAAATATTAAGAATATGCAAAATATTTATACTTTCATAGTTTCATCTCTTTGAAAATTTTGAAAATAATTTTGAAACTTAATCTTAATTTTTCTTGATGAGAACCAAAAAAGTTGTTTGTATAAGAGTTTTTTGTAAATAAGCAGTGAAACTGTTGTATATGGATGTGATCATAGAACAATGACGAATGTGTTTTGAACAGTAATATGAATATTCATATCTGAAATGATATTTATTGTTTTTCGCGTGAAAATATAATGGATTGCGGAGGATAATAAATAAAAAAGTAACAAAGTTGTTGATTGAATTTGAATATTACACTCTGCTTTATTGGGTTGAAAAAATTTGATGGGTTTCCAGGGAGAGTCGTATAGTTATGTTTATAAATTATGGATAAGTTAATAAATCATCTGCGAATTTATGCAGTGTGCGTAAAATCGAGTTGGGAGGGAAATAAAACGAGAGGTTTGACGATAAAATAAAGTAAGATAAAATTGGAGAATTATACTGAACGCGATCCATTTTTTAATGTCGCGTGGTTTGCGGAGTTATTAGTGTCAGTAGATAATGTAGGGTAATTTGGGTATAAGTTCGGTTTTCTCATATATTTGATCATCCCCATGCGAAATATCAATTAATATGTTCGAAGCGTTTCGACGTTGGGAAAACAGAAGTTATGTATTTTTAGGTGTTCGTGCCGTCCGCCGATTATGTAATTCCTTATACCTACCTCTCCGCCTCAGACGCATCCACCATCCCCCGCATGTATGTATGTATGTATGAACCAATTACTAATTGGAACATCGCGTTCCGTATGGCATAAACGAATGTACACCTTGATAATTAACGGAGATAGGATGGAAGCTCCCATTGTAAAAGTAATTACCATTTGAAGTTTATAATTAACCGGTGTGCCAGTCGCGTTTTGAACTTGAACCCACGAACTACCAGCAGGAGTCCTGCTTCTTCACCAACTGGAACCAATTCCTAAGAAGTATTGCTTTACCTAAGCCATGCTCTGCTTATGAGAGGTTTCATGCACTCTTTCTAAATATGAAAATTGCTGGGATTAACTTCAGACGATTCTATTCATTGAACTGTGAGTACAACCTACCCTTTTTTTGTACGACTCTATCAACAACGTCATCTCTCTTCCTCCCAACATTCAGTACATACACTAGTATTCACTTTATTGCATATTTCCGGGAACTGACTGTTTGAAAGCGCACTAATCGAGGACTTTAAAATGATTAAAAATATAAAATTTTGTTCAAATTTTCAATCCGGACTATTACGAGGTATTGCTGTAATTTACTTGAAATAGACTAAATTCTTTGTTCAGACTTTAGAATATTTGAACACTATACAGTTTTCATATATGATTTTTTTTTCATCAATGAATTTTGTACATTTTTATGTAGATTTCACATAGTTACAAAATATAGTAAAATTTGTACAAATTAACATCTCACCTAACTTACTAAAAATTTTAATTCATAAATGATTATTAAAAGAAATTCTAGTTTTTGGAAAAATTTTACTATTAAATTGGTTTTCTTAAGAAAGTACATGAAACTTAATTAAGGAACCAAAAATCGGAACAAATTTAAGAAAAAATATTGAACTTAAACAATTTTCAAAAAATCAATAAAAAAACTAAATCTTATTATACAATTATAATTATGAAAAAAGTAATTAAAAAAATAATGATAACAATTACATAATCGTTTATCAATATTAACTTTAATTGATTATTTTAACTAGTTTACTTTTATTACTTTTTTTTAAAGAAAACTAATGCCAATATGGAAATTAAATATTTTATTTATTTTTATTTAAATCTGTTTATTACACAATAATTTTAGAGCAATATTTTTATTGTACGCAGTTGATCAAAGGTTAATGGGAAATCAATTTCATGAAATAGCAATGAAATATTATATAAAAAAAGTCGACTGTTTACTGGCAAATTCGTTCGGCCGTATGAATTGATCATAAATAGATTTTAAAGTGGATTTTAATAAAACCCATTAATGACGATATATAATTCGAATGTGAATGGAACTATGCATATTGCATAATAAAGTACACTTAAAATAACTGTAATTATTGCTATAAATAATTTAGTTTTATTCACGTGTTTTTATTCCCATTAAATCTATTATTTATTTTACATTAAATATTTAAATTGTTCAGTTTTAGATTTACTAATTAATATTGATGAAAAACATAGCTTATTTTAGAAGTGGTAAAAAAAATAAATAATAGTTATATCAGGTGTTTTTTTTTCATAAATCAAGTCAAAAATATGATATTAAAAAAATATACAAAAAAAATTAATAATATGTATTTACAATGATTAATGAACCTGCAAAATTAATATTTTCAATTTCGGACGGTTTTAACTTTGCAATTTTACTATTTATTACGACATAAATCATTGAATATGAAGAGCCCAGCAGTGTATGTTAAAACTGGTAATGCTTCAAACCTCTAGCGGTTTCAGCTGCGGATTCTCATTGCTAACAAATCCCATTATGCTGTCCATTAAAACCCAGACGTATCGCAGATAGTTTTCCTTAGGGAATTTATCATTTTCATAATTTCACAATGAAAGTTCTTAATAATTAGCATTATAAAGTTACGGTTTTTGTTGCAACTTTAATTAATATTGGAGATGTGGTATAATTAATTTTTATTTAGCTTAGCGAATATTTCTTGTAATAGGTGAGAAAGGTGATAGTAAATGGTGAAAAGAAATTTATGTATGAAATTGACTATCACCGACTTTCGCCGGAGACGGTTTTATAGGAATGCAAGACATTGAAATGTGTTACTATTACATTTTTTTTTACTATTCACATAGTCAATACACATATTTTTCCATTCACTTATAAGTTATGAAGTATGTATAAATTTCTAACATTAATTAAACAGTTTTTTCCCATTTATTTATAAATTAATTCGAAAGTCGCAACTAGATGGCGCCACCATGTTTATACGCATTTTAGTGATTAGATCAAGAACCATAGTTCAGGGAGAAGTATAGAAAACCACAAGTTGATATGACACATTACACCACAAATGTGTCATATTAATGGAGACCTTACTTAATATATTATTAAGTGTATTTAGTTGAATGCGGTTTTTAGACTTTTTTACAAGAAGTTATCGTTGTTTTTGTGGTAATTCTAAACCGATTGGAAAATCCTGCAAAGTATACAATTTTCAAATTCCAAATGTAAATCCCTTAGTTGCAGGTAATTTTAAGTTTATTAAATTAATAAACAACATTTTTAATAACATCGATTTATTTTACAGTATCTTCAAAGTTTACAATCTAAATCTACTATATAAATAGATAAAAATCATCTCGAAATAATTTAATAATCAAAACCGGTATTTATTAACGATAACCGGTAATTTAATTCAAAAAAATATTGAAATGTTATTATACTGAAATTTGCTGAATGGATTTCATAATTATACGATTTTTGGTTTTAGGAGTGTTAGAAAAAGCGGCCGCAAGATGAGCGTAACTTGCCGATTCGGAAGTATGAATTATGATAACCTGAGGTTGCTGCACGAAGTGCTTCATATAAGTGAGTATGGAGATGTTGAAGCTGCACTGTATTCACAATATTTCTCACAAATTGCAACCCAGGTGTTAATCATCAATAAATACAGCACAATAGGTGTTAATTACCAGATTTGACGTTAGATCTTCGCACTTGCAAATACATGAAGAAGAAAATTCACGTAAAATTATTAGAGTTGATCTAGAGGAATTTAGATTTTCTTATAAATTTATTGAGAAACGCCTCGGGTTTATCTAACAGTCCATGGCCTCAGGAAGTGCACAAACGTGATAAATTATAATTCCTTACTAATGTTGCTAACGTCGTAAGAAATAGATTCCGCTTTATCGAAATCCATAATTGAAAAATGCAGTTAATTACTTGATAACTCACATTTACTTGATTACTTGTACAAGCAAAAACATATTAACTATCTACATATTACTAACAAGTATTTTATAATGTCGATTTTTTCTTGACTAAGTTAAAAAAATTACTTCCAAGATTTTTCAAGAATATCGATCTGATATGTGAAGTTCTATATAAAATGTTGACTATTTTTCAAGTCCCTAAGGAACATAAGTTAAAAACGTTACTTTCCAAGTATTTGTCAAGTACATCGATATGAGTGACAGATTGTACAAATACTATGCAAAATGTTGATATTTGTAAAGTAAATTGTATTAATCCAAAAAATGGCTTCCAATTCATGTTAATAAGTGTCACCTGTCAAGTACTTGTCAAGTAAGAAAAAAGACTCAAAATAAGCAAAAAAATCCACGAGTTGTGTCTGTTTTGCATACTATCGTGTGAAAATAAATAAATAAATAAATAAATATAAAAAAAAGTACAGACTTCGATTCAAGGCTGAACTGCGAATGATTTTAATTGCGGCCGTCGTGATAAACGCTGTCCATACTTTTCTGTTTCTCCTTTTATTTTCTTTCGCTTTTTGCGGTAATTGCATGCAACTAGAAATGTATTTTGGCGCCGTTCCGATTAAAATAACACGCCATTAAAATTATAAAACGATCCTACACACACACACTGTACGTCTGGCTGCTTATGTGTAGAAACTCGGTCTTTCCGATCGTTTTTTCACATTATTTCTTTTTCCTCCGTCATTTTTCCAATTTACCACTTTTACGATAGTGCCGTTGTTTATTTGCCGATTCGCAGCAATCAATCATTTTAATTGCAGCATCAGCGAGACGCTCATAGTAGAAGATATGTGTTTCAAATTCAATTACACAACACGCCTGAGTTACGCAATTTTCTTGTTGTTTTTTTTTTTTCTTGTTGTTGTTGTTGTCGAATGCATTAAAATCGTTTTCCCGATCGAGCAAATTCACGTACGTTTAATCAGTTTCATGCTTTGGAAATATCCTTTTGCAGAATTCAATTTAGTTTCGGCTGGAATCGAGGAAGCACGTAAATTATTCACGTGTGAACTTCAGAATCTAATAAGTTGTTTCAAGGATTTCAAGCATAATTCTCAGCTTCACTAATGAACAAATCTATTATTTTAAACAATTTTCAACATTTAACCAGTTTGGATTTATTTAATAAAATTAATTTATTTTTCACATAAAATCAAAATTATTTTAATTTATTTATTTAAAATAATATTGATATAAATTACCAATGCAAATCATAAATAATTACTGAGAAACGTGAAATATTTATTATAAAAAAAAATAAATTAAAAAATTATAAATATTGTTGTGAATTTCCACGAAACAATTATGTTCGTAATAATCTTTCGCGATTGGTGGAAATGACAAATAATAAATGGCAGTAATTGAAAATAAAGTAAAAAAAGCATCAACAAAGTAATTACAGATACGATCAAGGGAAACAAAACAAATGTCAAGTCAATTAAAAGAGCATCAAGATAATTCCCCATTGATATGCTGAGTTATTACTTTAAACTGACCTATAAAGATTGATAAAACACACGGAATTCAGTCATTTCATATTTATTAACATTTTCTTGAAAAGAAAAATTAATTTACGCAAATTTTATATCTGCGTGTGAAATAATTAAATTAATTTACGATAATTTCCAATTTGAATATTAAGTAAAAATTAATTTAATTTGAATATTATTAAGTATAAATTCAAGGTTGCTGAATTTTTGCAGAATGTACGAATAGTTTTAGGAATCATATTTTGTCATGCATCGTTTAGGTTTGTGTAAAACCGAGTGACTGTATCGAAATGAAAGAGAAAAGAGAAGTGAAAAAAGAAAAACGGTAATAAGAGGAAATAAAAACTCGCAACGAGCTCATTTATGCAAATTAAAATTCCTCTGTGCTGCAGAAAACGGAATTTTGCACGCTCTTGCTACGAGGAAAAATGCCAACGAAACAATTATAATAGTTATACCATTATTACTTTTTTTAATATTAGAAAGAATAATTAACTTCCTTTGAAAAAAAAATACATAAAAATTACCCGAAGATAATTCACACTTTAAATATTTATAAAAGCATTAAAAAAATCGTTTTGATAAATATTACATAATAAATTAAATTATTTACATTTAATAAATCTTTAAGCAAACATCTGTTAATTAAATTTTAATTCCACCAGTTGAAAATTAAAACTATTTATAATTTGTAAAGTTTCATTTTCCTATTATTTTTTATTTAAGAAAAATATTTTAAAATATTTATAAAAGTATTAGAAAAAATCATTTTGATAAATGTTACATAATAAATTGTATTATTAATTACATAAATTTAATTAATTTAAAGACTCCAAATTAATCTTCAAGTAAACATCTGTGTGTACATTAATTATAAAATGTTAAAAGTTTTTTTTTTTCTATTTATTTTAACTTACATAATAAATTGCTTAAATAAATTTACTTAATTTCAAGTTCTCCAAATTAATCTTTTGGGTAAACATCAAATAATAATTTCACCGCTTAGAAACACAAAAAAAAAATCTATTTGAACGTTTTCTAATTATAATTAAAAATTTAATTAATAGTTACATAAAGGTTTTAAAACGTTTACTTTACTAACTTGTTGTCGAGTTGATTTGTAGCTACTGTTTTTATTTAATCTGCTTTTATCGTGTATAATCTTTTTAATTTTTTTAGATTTGTACCTTTTTGTGTATGTTCTTAAAAATTAAGTCTACGTGCTAGGTTTCTCGTAACTTTTGGTATTTCCACGTTAAATTCTTAAATATTTATCTTAGCTTGAAGCAATATTACGTGCAGTTGAAGATACCCGATTAACAAGAGATTTTTCATTGTGAACGCAACACGCAAAGATTCGTTTTATCAAAATGTAAATATCTGTTTCTTTTCTTGTAAAGTTATGCAGCACGGAAATTGTTAAGTGCAACGCCTTTCAAATAATTTCAACTTGAGATACGATCGTGTTTCATGTTTATTGCCCTACCAAAAATGGAGTACATTGTAGGAGCCGGTGTGTTGGTGGTGTTATGCAAATTATATAATACTTGTTATGCTAGTGTCTACTTAACACTCAAAAAAAATAAAATAATATAATAATAATGTGCACAGGTCGGACACATACTTTAATATTTTTTTGCACGTCTGACCACGGGCCGAATAAATTTAAATCGAATCACCATAAAATATTCTATAAAAATCTTATTTGTTTTCATTGCCAATTTATTTATCAATATGTAAACACTTAAAATATTTCAAGTTTCTTTTTAAGGAAAAAAAAATCATAAAAATAATCCAAAAACATTAATATTAATTGTATGAAAAAAGAAAATTATTATAAAACAAAGCTACAATGTTTCTTTCTTTTTCAAGAAAAAAATAATAAATTTACAGAAAAAAAGATTTTCCATAGAGATTAAATTTGATTGAAATATTGCAAATAAACTAATAATAATAATAAAATAAATTGCATAACACAATTGATATGAATCATTTTGTTCTCGCTATAGATTGAATGTTTGAATTTCACTTTCTTCAGGAAATAAAATCATTGTATCAAACGAGTGAATTATAGTTTCAGATTGTTTTATTTTCAGCACGAACGCAAGCAATAATAATCAATTGTAGTTCGTTTCTTCGAACATTATGCAACGATAATTGTGCAAGGAATTATGCAACACGTTTGTGTAGACCGGGTTTCGGTTCTCCGAAGAAGCTGGTTTGAGATGAAACAATTAGTTTCCAATTAGATAATTATGCATGCGGAAAGGGGATTATTATTGTTTCCAGCAAATTTCCAAAACGTGTTTAATATCATGTACACAAACAAATTACATTCTGTTACATAAGTGATTTAGCTTTAGCTTCTTGAAAAATAATTATATTAAGGATAATATTCTGAACAATCAGTTTTTTTTTTAAATGTATTGATGATTCAGTACAAAATTGAAAAATATATTTTTTTGAGTCATTTTTATATAATTGAAAAATCGATTGATTATTTTAATATATTATTTAAAAATTTATGTAACAAGTTGTTAGTGTATGTTTTAAGTTTGTTAGGAGGTTGAGGTCACGATTGAATTTTCGATGTTTTTTTTTGTTCGTTCGTCTGTGTTTAGAAATTCGTCGATGCTTGTGTTCTTGACATGTATACCTGCAGATCTATTTCTCTTCGATATTATATATTTTTTCTTCGTCTTCTCTCATTTGAATGATGTGTTGTTGTTGTTCTTGGAAAGCAAAGAGAACCGCCGTCGGAGCGCAGAGTTATGCAATCGGTGCTGTTGCGTTGTTCGCCGGACAATTTGTAGCGCACGGTCTGCGTCTGGTCATGGTTCCCTGGTATGGTCGATGGTTGCTGGTTGCTCGGTTGTCTTTGCAGGTTGTCCGGTCGTTGCGGTCTCGTAATGTGGGTTCAGTTGGCGCCATGAAACTGACCTTGCCATCGGCTACCAAACTCGCACTACATATTATTAATACAGCACACTTTTTGCCGCCCCCCGTGCAGTTTCTTTCTCGCTCCCATTCTCCTCTCATTCTCACCATCGACAGCCGGTCCCGCTTCTTCGGCAACATTCCAACCGCGGATGCGAATCCTCCTCCTCCTCCTCTCTTCATCTTGTTCTTCATCACCTGCGATCCTTCCACACGGCGTCCTCTCGTTCTCCACGAAACCAATGTCAAGGGTAAATAACTTTCGTGGCCTAGTACCGTTACACACTATGTGTACTTTTTTTCTTCTTTCTCTTCTCCTTTTATTATTCTTCCTCTCCTTCGTCTCAACGTCTCGCTCCTCCTTGTATTCCACACGAGCCTACAATATCGAACAGTTGTTACACCAGCAAGTTTCATTCCTTCTACAACATTTTAATTGCGAAACAACGGCGTTTCCTCGACCTACCAACTCCAAGAAAAGTGAACAGAATCAATCACTTTATCGACTCTTACACAATCTCATTTCAAATCTACAATATTTTATAATTGACAATTTCATACTTTCATTCTCAAATTACAATCTTAATTTTGTAACAATTACAATTAAATTTTAAACAATTAAATATTTCATCAATTAATCAAATTCACATTTTTTAAAGATTTCTACAAAACATTTTATTACAATAAGCAGATTATTAAATTATAATTAAAAGTCTAATAAAAATAAGCAGATTCTAAGATTTCATTAATTTAAATCTACAGTATTTAATAGTTAATATTTTATTTAAAAAAAAAAACTTATTTTTAACAGTTATTAATGAATATCTTCAAATTAAAATAAATTAACTACTTTTAATAGGTTTTTAGAAAAAAATGAACATTTTCTACTTATTTTTTCAGAAGTTCTTAAAAAATCAGTATGATTCTCTTAAATGAGTCAAGTTCTTTCCGAATCACATATTACTGTTATAGTGTAGCCTTTCCAATTCGAGTCATAGAACTGTTGTTAGTAGCCTTCTGCAATACCATATAAGTAAAACTCCAGGAAAAGTGAACATAACCGTCATACAAATCATATCTTCAAAATACACAAATTACTGAATCAAAAGCTTTATACTTACTATTAGAATTATGTAATTATAATATTGTAATTATATATATATTCCAAAAAAATAACAATTATAGTCAATAAAAACTATTATATAATTTTTTTTTATCTATTTTTAAATCATATTTGATCACTTGTATTAATTTTGAAATGGTTATCACGTATTTCACAAACGTATAAGTATAAGAAACAATACGATTCAAACTTGGCAAATGCATTTGTATTCATTGCGTTTAACAATAATTCGTTTTAAGTGCTTTTTTCAGAACTTAATTTAAAAATTCAGTTAGTTTTCTTTCTGCGAAATCAATGAATCATTTTCGTAAAAGAATCATGCTCTACAGTTATATACAGACTTTCCAATAAGAGTCAAAGAACTGACTTATGCATTAGCTTATAAGAAAATAATTAATGAATTTATTTATTTTTAATATTTTAAAAATATTAAAAAAACAGGAAATTTTGCATTTTGTAGTTAAAATTCTTCAGTATTAAATAATTTAAACTGGAAGATAATTACTATTAAAATTATGAAAATTAATATTATTGTAAAAAATATTATAAAAGTAGGATTGAATGAATCTCATTGAGAGGTATCATTAAGTGCGAGAATGTTGTTCGAACTGTGTAAATGCATAATGATAGATTCGTCCGGTAGTGTTTAGTAAATGTTCAAGCAAACGATTAACGAACGTACATATACAACGCAGACCGCAGAGAAAAAAGAAAACTTGGCGCAGAAATCTTATATGCCTTATAATAATGGCAATAGACGCTGCAATTACATAAATGTCTCAATTATGTAATTATCGCTAATTGCAATATAATAATTCGTATCGTTGAAAACGGACTCGACAAAGGAGTTTCCCGGCGATAGTGGTTTCAAGGTGGAGCGTTTCCACTATTATAAATACGAATAATACAAAAACAATAACTGTTTGTTTATATAAGAATCTTTTATTTATTACATCAATTAAAAACATAAAGATGATCATGAAATTTTAAAATGCAACTAGAAATTAGTTTACATTCATTTTATAATTATTAGTAGATAATTGAAAATTTCAAATATTTGATCTTGAAATTTTAAATAATATATTTTATTCGAAGAATTGAATTTTAAATATTTAATTTATATGGTTTTTTGGAATTTAAAATTGCAGGAAGTAAGGTTTCTAAATATTGTTAGTTCTTTGAATTTAAAGTGTGAAAGCTGTTAGTTATAATTTTGTAAATTCAAATTTCAATGAATTGTTTCTGGAAATCCTGTATTTTTTATTAGACGTTGCGGATGTAATCATTACATACATATTTTTTTTTTCGTAATGTTCATTGTGTGAGGTTATTATTTTTTTCCGCGTCTTAATTTCCGACTGCGACAGGCGTAACAGTGAGTCATCCGGACGTCGAGATGGAAAGTCATCATTATGCAATTCCGTTTCCATTTATTTCGTTTGTCAAATGGTAATTAAAAGGCTTTTAGCATTTTTTTTTTTTTGGTTGTTGATATTATTTGTAGTTTTAAAGAATTGAGAATGAAGGAAAGGTAAGAAAGAAAATGGAAAGGAAATCACACTTATGCGTTACATCCAATTGACTGGATCTTGCGAAACGCAGCCTCTTTCTTATGACTAATCGTACGGTAAACGTAATCGAGCGAAATCTTTCCACTGTGCTGGAATTAAGTAATGACTAATAATAAATAGGTTTTGGTCGGACGAAGCACGACAATAAACATCATCGTCATAGTCATCATCATCATCATCATATGGTCTAATCCAAACGTGCGCTCTGCGTTGCAACGTGCACGTTATCATTTTATTTATTATGTTTGCTTAATGTGGTGTGGCGTTACATAAGGATTCGCCGTCTAGACTAGTTCGGATGATATGCAAATCCACGTGGAATTGCCAGGATAAAGGCGTATCCCAGCGGCGGGGCTTTCCGGCGAAGCCCAAATTGCGATGCAGCAGAAAAATGTCTCGGCTATTATACTTCATCTCTTGATTTACCAAACAAACACAAAATAACGAATTTCTAAAGATTAACTAAAATGCTTGGAAAAGTTGCCAAACTTTATCCAAAAACTAGCTTCAATTTGATGCTTACTGAAAATGTTAATAAATAAATGGATATTTCGATTTTGTTAGTTAATACTGAAATAAATAGTAATTTATATTTTGTAAATTTCACCCATGGTCACAAAATATTTTTTAACTTGTTTTTTGTTGAAAGTCAATAACACCGCATGCAGTAAATTTCTTATGTCTACAGATGTTAATTTCGTGGAATTTTCTAATAGCTGTTTTCGATCTACCTGAAATCGGTGTATTCAAATATGTGCATAAAAGGTTAAAGTAAAAAAAAACTAATTTAGTAAAAATCTTGAAAATGAGTTTTATTTGAATACAAAAACTAAAATAATTTTATAAAAATAACAAATAGTTAAGAAAATTGTTTATGAAGGGCGGAAAGACTTAGGTCGATAGCCCTTTGGTTACATTTAATGTGTGATCAATAAATATTGTTATTATTATTATTATTGTTTATGAATTATCGATATTTATTCAGAAAATTGCAAAAAAATATATAAAAACGAATATTTCAGGCAGATATTGAGAATTTAGCATTTTACCTGAAAACTGAAATAATTGCATAAATAGACTGAGAGTAAAGGATAAAGGATTTATTAGAATTTAGAAAAGAATTCTAAATTTAAAATTTGCATATAAAAAAGAGTTGACAATTTTCGAAATCTAAAATTTTACCTGGAAAATGAAAAATTTCCTAAAAACTACTGAGACCGAAAGAGTTTATTAAATATTTATTAAAATCTAGAAAAGCATTATAAAACTGAAATTACTATATAAAAAAAACGAAGAGGATTAAGAAAGATATTTACAATTCTCAAAATTGTACCTGAAAACTGAAATGAAGTTTATTAAAAAAAAAACATTCTATAAGTGATATTTGTATAAATTTAAAAAAACTAAGACTTAGGGGAAGATATTGAGATTTTATCAAAATCTAGAATTTTACCTGAAAACTGAAAATATAGCATAAAAAACTGAGATTAAAAGAATTTACTAGAATCTAAAAAAGCATCCAAAAACCGAAATTACTATATAAAGAAGAAGAAAGTGTTAAGGAAGATATTGAACATTTTCAAAATTTTACCTGAAAACTTCCAAAATTTGTATATAAAAAAAGAAAATTTTAAGAAATTATTGAGAATTTATTAAAATCTAGAATTGTACCTGAAAATTGAAATAATTGCATAAAAATGATTGAGCGTAAATGATTAAAATCGAATCTAAAATAATTATATAAAAGGTGCAGAGTTAAGGAAGATAATTAGAATTTATCAGAATCTAGAATTTTACCTGAAAACTGAATGAATTATATAAAAAAGACGACTTTAAAGCAGTTTACTAGGGATTCAAAAGAAGCAATTGTGAATTTATCAAAATCTAGAATTGTAGCTGAAAGCTGAAAAAATTGCATAAAAATGATTGAGAGTAAATGATTAAAATTGAATCTAAAATAATTATATAAAAGGTGCAAAGAGTTAAGGAAGATAATTAGAATTTATCAGGATCTAGAATTTTACCTGAAAACTGAATAAATTATATAAAAAAGACGACGTTAAAGGAGTTTATTAGGGATTAAAAAGAAGCAATTGTGAATTTATCAAAATCTAGAATTGTAGCTGAAATCTGAAATAATTATATAATAACAACGAAGAGTTAAGAAAGATTTATATTTACTTAATAAAAAGGAGGATTAGTGAAGGAAGTTATTGAAAATTGAACCTGCATTTGAAAAGTACAAAACGATTGCTTCTTTCGCATTTCCATCTCGCAGCTTGTGTATGTTTATAGTTTTTTTTCTCTTCTTTTGCCGCCTGCATCAATTACTCTGTAATTTATTGGTGATGTAACGAGCGCGCCGATTAAATAAATAATTAATCAATGCCATTTGCTTAGCGCCACCTAACCTTACCTAACAATCTCTACGTATGCAATTAACGTTTCCTCGTAACAACCGACGATTATTTTATTGCCTTCGCCGTGCCGTCCATTACGGATTCCAGTGCGCCGATATCTCCACGGAACAACGGGCTCCAATTGATTGATTTACACAACGCGCTTCCTCCCCCTCCTCCTCCTATACAACACATACATCAGATCATAATCTGCCATTGTATTCTAATTACATTCGCGTTTAGAATTTTCGCTCTCCTATTTCCCATCTCTATCAACAAATGTTTTTATGTGTAGACGCCAGCCGATCCGGATCACGAAGGATTATTGCGTTGACACTACAGCTTTATCTAACTCAAAACATCACTGTAATCATAATAATAATAATATACAGATCTCATTGTCGGAATCGTATGCGTCATTTTATTTTTTAATGTTTTGTCTTCGCTTACTTTTTAAATCCTTGAACATAGCAACTCTTCAAATTGTATTTTATATATCATATAAAAAAAACAACATAATTTTAAGTGCTTTCTCCTATTTGTCAATCTAATAGATCAAAAACTAAAAGGATCTATCATCTGAATCATTCATTTCGAATTATTATGCAACACCTAACCAAAATTAAGTTACATTATTAAGGTGACACATAATGACAGCTGTCACTAATACTCAAATACAAAATTACCTAACCAAAATTAAATAGCGTTAAACTAATATTAGTGGATAGCGAAATGACAGCTGTCATCTTCTGTCAAAGCGAGGAACTGGTGAAATAACTCTTAGTAGTTGGATTAGGAGATACAAAGGTTGAAAAACTCTGTTTTTGATCAGTTTTCAATCCTTGAACATAGCAACAACAAAAAATGGAATTTGTCAAAAAGTGATGTGTCACTTAACATTCTCATCTCAATGATTCATTCTGAATTCTGTTGTAATACTTAACATCACATTACGAATGGCATATAATTAAGATCACGATGTTTTAAAATGATTAAATTTTGAGTTAAAATTATACAATTTTTTTATAATTACTCAAATTTTTATTTATTTTTAAATTAAATTCTATATTTTTTCAAGAAATATTAATGTATAAATTACTTCATGATAGTAAGATTACATACAAATTTTTAAATGAAAACTTTGTTAGAAAAATCAACTGAAAAAAATACTTAATAAAATGAACTTGAAGAGTATTATTGATGGATACTTTCGATTTAATTTGTATTTCTTTGATGAGCCTTAATGAATAACCTAAATATATTGGCCCACGATTATTAATATAGCCATGAAGCCTGTTTTGTAATCGATACAAAAGCGATACAAGAAGTCCCAATTACTTCCATTAGATCAGTGCTCCGCAACCTTTATTTCACCATCCTGACACCATTACAATAATTGATGTCAATGCTACATTTCGATCTTAAAATTCAAACTGTTTAATATTGATTTTTTATTCCATCAATTGATTCACATTTAGTCACAATCAAGATTTTTCTTTAATAATCACAATTTTTTTAATATTATACAAATTGATCCATTTAATTGGAACTTAAGAACTCTAAAAAAAACAAACATTATAATGTTGCTATATGATAATTACAAGATTAATATAATTTAAGATGTATTATTATACAATCTATAAAGATATCGTGTTGTGCGTTTATAAATGATCATTTTCGTTGTATAACAGATGTTCCTTTTTATGGTGTTCTTTTGTTGCACTTCATTCACTGGTGGAAATGAATCAGTGATCTGTCGTCTTCAAGGAAGCGCGGTATCAGAGGTCACCCCCTTTTATCACCAAACATTTTTTGTTTTGTTTCCATTTAATCATCAACTTTCTGCGCTATTCGCAGAAAATGAACGGAAATGAACAGAAAGTTACGCACGTTTCAGAAGTTAATTTACAAAAAAAATATATATATATATATAGTACGATTTGCGTATATTAAGAACTTACATAACAGCAATTATTCAAAAAATTATTAATTTTTTTTTACATAATTAATAACGTAACTATTGTAGACTATTTTTTAATAAAATTATTTTTTTATACAAAATTATTGTAGTAACTTTAATATTATGTAAAAAATCAATAGTTAAGCAATAAAAGTATACTATTATTTGATAAAATTAAAAAATTTTATAAAAATTAATGTAATTAATAGTTAAGCAGAAAAAGAAGACCATTAAAAAAAATCATTTTATAAAATTTATTAAAGTTTAAAATCATTAGTTAAGTCTATTTTTTATTAAAATTAATATAGTAACTATTGTGTTAAAATATTTTAGTTAAAAATTAATAGTTAAGCAGAAAAATAGACTATTTAAAAAAATCATTTTGTAAAATTTAATAAATTGAACTAAAATATTAATGTTTAATTAGTTAAGCCTATTTTTTTATAAAATTAAATATTTTTGTTAAAATTTAAGCAATAATTTTTATATTTTCTATAAATTTTTTAAAAGTTAAATTTATTATAGGATGTGAGGAATAATAACTTTCTAACAAATAAATATTTTTTTGAATTCTTTGTATGGGCGTGAAGCTCGTAGTTACAATTTGTTGATATAGATTGGAACGATTAGATTATAAGAGAGCGTAGATATATAAACAATGAGATGTGTTCCTGGAAGGATTAAATCCGTGACTCCTATACCCGCGGTATAGATACTAATCTAATGGTCTAAAACGTAATACATTTGCCTTGTAGACCTCCGGCAAGAAAGAAGATACAATAAATGTAAGGCGCAGTGAGTATAGGTCAACACGGATACGGAATCTCGAGATTGCTCTTCTCCCGTAATCTTATCTGGCGATATTAGATAATTGAAATGGAAAGAAAAGAAAAAAAAAGTGTAATAGACACACACATGTGAAAA
Organism: Nicrophorus investigator; assembly: GCA_963457615.1. NCBI lineage: Eukaryota > Metazoa > Arthropoda > Insecta > Coleoptera > Silphidae > Nicrophorus > Nicrophorus investigator. The sequence continues at coordinate 25,537,478 of OY735143.1, forward strand.
AAAAAACCATTATCAGTTCATTCATACAAGCAAGATAAAGTCATTATTATGGTCTAACGTTTCATTCAGGGAATAAAAACAAAGTGTTATATAAATACGGTAATCCGCATTTTCCGACACCTTTTCGCAATTGTCTTATCTGTAGAATAGAAACACGAAGGAAAATTACGTTGAAAGTAATTGCTTTATACTTGAAAAAAAAAATATGCGCACATCGTGGATAAGCACAGGGGAGGCCTTTGAATGGCAAAAAGTGGATATGTTTCAATTTAAATTCTGCGCACGTTTCGTAATTGTATATATATATATATAACATATATTATCGCGTGCAATAAATTTTCCACTATAGACTACAACTCTTGCTTAGATCACATTTAATTTAATTTAGTGGCTGGAATGAACTGGAATTCTCACGATAATTTTTTTTTTAAATTATTTGTTTGGATTTGTTTCAATTTACACTTACGTTTGGAATGATTACGTGAAATTGCGAAATTGAATTTGTCACAAAAAAAATAGATTGGATCAATGAGACTTAAAAACTTTATGATATTTTTAAGATAAGTATTTTTATTATATTTTGTAAATTCTGATGTTTATATAAGTTTTTAAATTTAATTAATTTTAACTAAAAATAAATTCATTAAAAATATTCACAAATATTTATTCAATTTTGTAGCAAAACATAATTTTATATTATAGTTTTGTTGTAATTTTTTGGATTTACATAATAGAATTAGAATTAAATTATAAATAAAATTGCACTTTTCAAATAAGTTCTTTCATTTTTATTTAGTCCAATGTAAGTGTACTTATTTTTTCTTGTAAGTTTTATGGAAGTGAAAGTTCATCTACCTTCGTATGGTCAAAACGAGCAATTGCAATTTGTTGTATGCATGAAAAGAACAGCAAAGCAGATGTCCTTAAAAAGATCGTTAAATGGACGTGCGTCAATACGTGATAAACATTTCCAAATATCATCCGAAATAGGAAAGGATCTTCGTTAAATCGAAACATATGTTTCATTCGGCGTAAAAATATCGTCCGTTTCCTAAATAATCCGCTTATCGGAGGATTAACAGTACTTTACCAGGTAAAACTACGCTTTATTTTCCCTCTACTTTACGGCAAATATTGATTTATTTTCGTTACATGTTTATGTTTTTTTTTCCATAGTTTATTTTTAGTTCCACTGAAACTTAGAGGATGGATTATGCAATGCATAATTCTAAACGAAGGCGAAGATTACTATATTATGAAAACGCTATAATAATTAACGCTCCCGGGGATTACGTAAAAATAGCAGGGAATGTGCATGCAACATTCAGAAGGAAAGACTTCTCTCTTTCGCCTACGCAGCCGGATATCCCGGTTGGTTACCTATGAAGTACCGCTTCTTGCGTACATTAATAATAGAATCGTGGTAATTCCTGTTTGCAATTCTGCAAAATTCTTTCTGATCTTATTTCAAGTAAAATTTAGTTACAATTTATTATTATTCTCATTGTAGAGTAAGAAATGCATTTATTTATATCCTTTCAATATTTCTTTCAGATTTACAAAAAAAATAATTAAATTAAAAAAAAAATATTTATAAATTATTAAAGATCCTTTAGATTAGTTGTAAAAAGTTTTAAATTAATGCACAACAAATATTTTTCAAGATGAATGAAGAACCGCTTTTTACTTGTATTTATAATAGAATCGTGGTAATTCCTGTTTGCAATTCTGCAAAATTCTTTCCAATCTGATCTTATTTCAACTAAAATTTACTTACATTTTTTTTTGTAATTCTCAGTGTAGATTAAGAAATGAATTTATTTATATCCTTTTACTATTTCTTTCAGATTTACAGAATAGAAAATCAAATTAAAAAAATTAATTGTGAAAAATATTATTTTTTTCCTGTAAGAAAATACATAAATATTAAACTGAAGGATTCATCATAATTTTTGTTATGTAATCGATAAAACTAATATATAATTAGTTAGAAATGAACAAATAAAAAGTTAATGATATGAATCATTTAGACATAAATATAAATAAAGCTTATCTAGTAAAATGTTGTATCAATAATTACAAAACTTTCGGGGATTCGATTAGGAAACTACATGCGAGACGGAGATGTAAGCGTCATCATTGAATAACATAATAATTAGCTCCTTGGCTCCGTGTAACCTAAAACAACAAGACTAATTAAATTTTATTTTCTCAGTCTGCGCGAACAACTAATGGACTCCACGCATTTATCCTTTCTCTCCCCTTAACGCGCGTTTGATGTTCTCCTTTTTGTCGCATCCTCCTTTCTTTCTCTTCTACCATTCGCACTGAATTAGGATAAAGAAATATTATTGCGAGATGCGCACCGAAAGAGATTGTGTCTCGCAATATTTTTCATACTGAACGTACTTTATACCGTTTCAGTCCATATACAACAGCAGATAATAAAAGGCAAAAAAAGTGTAAGTCTGTAATGGGCAATGCTGTCATAGATACAATATATCGCCTTCTATTCTGTCTGAAAATCGCCCGAAATGTCGTCTGATATAAATAATGAACCTGATAAGTTTTTGTCCTTGTTGTTTATGTTTACTTTATGTAACGGATGGGACTAAATTATGTACGTGCTTTAATTGATACATCTTTATCGCATTTAGACAATAAGATTATACAATTTAGTCTTACTTAAAAAAATACAATTATATCATTTTAATCAATGATCATTCAAATTTTAAGTTTTTCTTTGTATTAATTTAATTGTTAATTAATTTTAATTTTATTTTACTTTTAAATGAATCATCTTAGATCGGAATGCATCTAATCTTATTATCATCCGACTTTAATGGCAAGTTAAGCGTTGCGCAACGCAATTACATTTTTTTCCTTTCATGAATATCTATAATTTAACGTACTCGTTAAATTATAGATCGAGATAGTCCCATATAAACTAACGACTTATATATGCGACTATCAGTTTTAGACGAGAATATTATAAGCATATCTTGATCTCTTCTTATGTAATTATTATCGCAGCAACTTTTATTTACTTTAACTTTAAAGTTACAATTCTTCATTTAGAACCTTTTAACTTTCATTCATAATAAATTTAATTTTATTCTTGCAACTGTATTTATATGAGTGATATCAAGTTTTGCAGTTTGTTGAACTCCTATTAATTACCATTTCGTCTTACGTGGTATAAAAAATGTGATGTGCTATTATTCTTTGAATAATGTAGCAGAGTACACATTCGACGTTTTATTTTATATAATTAGAAACTTGAATAAAAAAAAATAAAAATTTTCACAAATGTAAAAATATTAAATCAGAAATATTATATATAATAAGAAATTTTCATTATGAATTAATTAAATATTTAATGTTAATTTATTTAATTCGAAGTTTGACGTGCGCAATACATCTTATCTAAACGTAGAATTTGTTAATTGGGAATTAAAGTTTTCGAGTTAATTAATTATGTTTGCTCATTAGAATATATGATAATATAACATAATCTATATACTAATTATTGTACATATTTAAAGTTTTTTTTGAAAATTTAAGTTTTTTATTATTAATTAAAATGAAGATTAAACTTAATTACGTAATGATTATTATGATACTGATGTTAATTTACAAGATCATACTTGCATGTAACAAAATCATCTTAGATTATTTTAATAGTTACAAATATTATTAGATTTTTTGATATGATTAATAAGTGAAAAAGTCCATTCAATTTATGTTATGACTTTATTCTTAAAAAAATTAATCAAAACAATTTTATTAAAATATGTCATGGTATATTTTTTTGACTTTGTTAATTTCTATACAAATTTGAAAAAGTTAAAAAAACTATAATTAGTTTGTTTTAATTATTGAACTTGTTGATGTTATAAGAATAATTATTTGATAAGTTTGCTCGAATTGCGATAATAACTTTTGTCAACATGTGGAATAGTTGAATAAATTTGGTCATTTCATGGATAATTGTAGAAGAATGGTTTCGTATGTCACTTTAATCATCTGAAAGGAAGATTCATTAAGGTGACGTTGCGTTCCTGGGAAGCTCGGTCTCAGTTTACGTCGCTGGTGTTCGGTAATAACAAAGCTTAATGATGAGCCATTGGGGTCATCCTTCTCTCAAGCAAGTTTCGAAGAGCCACAACGGCCGCAGGTCGTTATTGGGTCTTCTCCGCTCATCTCCATAGGCATTGACTCCTCTCACAACAGCAAACAATAATAACAACAACAGGAGAATGATCAACCTCGAGCAAGACCAGATACAACCGATGCTGTTATCTGCGGTGCCGCTCGGCCGAGCGAGACAAGTCGAGTGAACATTTTCGAATCTAAAAGAAGCCCAGGTCCGGACTTGCGTCGTCGTCGTCATCATCATCATCACCGTCGTCGTCGTCGTCGTCGTCGTCGTCGTCGCCGTCTCCGTCGTTTGCCTTCCACGAACTGGATCCGAGGAATCGCGTGTAGTAGCAGCGTTGTGCGTCGGTATTCGCCATACACAGTCAGTCACCGGCTAACCGCTGTAACGAACGTGCGCGTCCGTAACTACTCGCTATATACCAGCTCCACAAAGGCAAGTCAAGTTCGACGAGCATTCCCCTAGTAGTATACATACATACAAAGTTATGAACTCGCACATGCAGCAGCCGTACATAAACTATTACGCTACCGTGGAAACTTTCCATACGTGAAATGTGAATACTCCTCCTCAGTTGGTGCGCGACTTCCCGTGTGCGTTATTTTCTTTTAATATTATTATTATCATCATTGTGTTTTCCGTACATCTTTCTTAAATTACTCAACGCGTTTTTTTTAAATTATTCTTTCGAACCGCATTCGACGAATACCGCTTGTTCAATCTGTTGTCCATCACTTTTGTTTACTTTGTTCTCGTTGTTTTCTTTATTCTTTTCCTCCTTGGATTTTGGTACCTGATCACCGGATGTCCAACATCAGATGGTTAGTACTTATTTCTTTACAATTATGTTTTTATACTCGAGGGCCCTTCGTTAAAGTTACGTTTCTGAAGACGTGAAGAAGACGCGAGCGGCGGCAGCGCGACCCGTGGAATGCAGAAAAGTTGATTCGGAATGCAAAGCGCGAGTCATATGCGTTTCGTGGACACACACACGTCCAGTTCTGCTTTTTCAACTGTTGTTGTTTTGGATCTCATCCAATTACCGCATTTCTCCTTCTTGTTGCAACTTCTTTTCGATTGTTGTTGTTGTTGTTGCTTTTCGCTTATATCACGTGTATCAATTTATCGTCATTGTAAATAATTTGTTAAACCGTGCGGCTCTTATCTGCGTCGGGTTTCCGTTGCACCACATCCTTATCTAACTGGAATCATGGAATGAAACAAACTATGAACTGCATTTACTTACGTCTGCTTAATTGTCACAAAAAAACAATTCCAAACAACATTCAATACTAAATATATTATGTTATAATTATAAAATTATTAGTAGATATTAAAAGAATTCTTAAAAATTCTATAACAAATGGTTTGAATTCACTTGAAGAAAATTCATAACATCAAAATTGTAATTTTTATTTAAAAATTGTTAAATTATTAAAAAAAAATAACATTATGTTATAATTATGAAATTATTAGTAGATATTAAAAGAATTCTTAAAAATTCTATAGCAAATGGTTTGAATTCACTCGGAAGAAAATTCCTAACATGGAAAATTGCAATTTTATTTAAAAATTGTTAAATTAAACAATAAATAATATTATGTTATAATTATAACATTATTAGTAGATATTAAGAGGATTTTTAAAAATTCTATAGCAAATAGTTTGAATTCACTCGAAGAAAATTCATGCTTTGCTGCAATTTTAGTAAAATTGTAATTTTATTTAAAAATTGTTAAATTATTAAACAAAAAATAATATTATGTTATAATTATAACATTATTAGTAGATATTAAAAGAATTCTTAAAAATTCTATAACAAATGGTTTGAATTCACTCGAAGAAAATTCCTAACATGGAAATTTTTGGAAAATTGCAATTTTATTTAAAACTTGTTAAATTATTAACAAAAAATAATATTATGTTATAATTATAATATTATTAGTAGACATTAAAAGAATTCTTAAAAATTCTATAGCAAATGGTTTGAATTTACTCGAAGGAAATTCATAACATCGAAAGCATTGCTGCAATTTCAGTAAAATTGTAATTTTATTTAAAAATTGTTAAATTATTAACAAAAAATATAATATTATGTTATAATTATTAGTAGATATTAAAAGGATTCTTAAAAATTCACTCTAAGAAATTTTTTAACATGAAAAATGTAATTTTATTTAAAAAATGGTTTGAATTCACTCGAAGAAAATTCTTAACATGGAAAATTGCAATTTTATTTAAAAATTGTTAAATTATTAAAAAAAATAACATTATGTTATAATTATGAAATTATTAATAGATATTAAAAGAATTCTTAAAAATTCTATAGCAAATGGTTTGAATTCACTCGAAGAAAATTTATAACATCGAAAGCTTTGCTGCAATTTAAGTAAAATTGTAATTTTATTTAAAAATTGTTAAATTATTAAACAAAATATAACATTATGTTATAATTATAATATTATTAGTAGATATTAAATGAATTCTTAAAAATTCTATAGCAAATGGTTTGAATTCACTCGAAGAAAATTCATAACATCGAAAGCATTGCTGCAATTTCAGTAAAATTGTAATTTTATTTAAAAATTGTTATATTATTAATAAAAATATAATATTATGTTATAATTATTAGTTGATATTAAAAGGATTCTTAAAAATTCACTCGAAGAAATTTTTTAATATGAAAAATGTAATTTTAATTAAAACATGAAAGTAATACTAATAAAATTGACAAAGCCGTTTATAAATTGAATACTTTAAATATTCTCGTTTTAATTATATATTTGAAGCACGTATTTCATTGCTGCTTATGTAATTAATTAAGTATCCTAGTTTCTCGATAAATATTATAATTATTATTTAGTTTGTCTGATAAGTGTGTCAAAATTAATATAAAGGTTACATAGATATAATAAATTATCAGTACAATACAATTAATATTTTTTTGTTCAATATTCGATTTGCTAATGTCTCGTATTTCCTAATTTAATTGGAAAATTTAAACGCTTATCATTTCCTGAGTGACTTGAAACTTTTCGGTAAATTATAATTAAGGAATAATTAATATTTTTTTCTATATAAAATAAAAAATATGCATTAAATAATTTATTAAAATAATTATTATGTATTTGATTGAAATATTTGTTAAAATGTAAAGGTGTTAATTTTGTATGTTTTCAAATTTAAATGAAAAATAAAAGGAAAGAATCTTTCGTAATTGGTCATCGACTACGAATGTCCTTCAATCGTGTATAAATGTGTAAATTTGTTTTTCTTTTAAATTTACGAATGATTATTGAAAATTCGAATGATAATTAATAAACATATCATTTCAAATTAATGATGTGACATTTCCAAATGAAATGACGCATTCGATTGTAAAATATTGGTGTTCCAGTGAATTATTAATTATTCACAGTTTGTTTATTACTTTCTGAAGAAGTGGTTTTTAGAGGAAAGGAGACAAGTGTTCTCGGTAAAAAAAAATGTTGAACCCAAACAAACTCTTGGGAGGGACATATAGTTACTAACCAGTTTTCAGAAGGCAAATATTTATTATTTCAGTTTATTATCATTGTCTGGTCGGTATCAGGGAGTCACGTTTTTGTAAATTATTATTTCTTGTGTCTTTGTTGTTCGGTTTTCGTAAACAGACAACAATCGTAATCATGGATCAATGTTTATTTGTTGGAAACACGCACCGACGTTTATGTAAACAAATAATACCGAAAACGCAGACAATTCTTTGCTTATGAACATTATTTGTTAATTTACAGCCGACAGTGCATAACGAGAATCAATAATCAAACGCGTAACACTTACGTAGCGCAACATTTTTCGCGTTGAACTCCTCTATATCTATTTTAATTTTTTTTTCGGTTTGGCTAGACGTTACGTGTTGTCTCTCATGTTTCACTCGTGTCTTTCGAATGATAATGATACATTACAAACATCATAATATAACATTATCTAACTATGAGTTAATTTAACTTTTCAAGGTCTCTTCTGACTTAAGCATAATCCAAACTGCGTCATTTAAATGTTAAAACTAAAACTTGTTTAATAGCAAAAAAAAACAATATATTTTTTACATATATAATAATTGGGAATTTTTTGTAAGTTGGGAAAACACTGCTGTATCCAAGTAATATGGAAAGTCGAACGTGCATAACGTGAATCGATAATCAAACGTGGACTACTTACGAAGCGCAACAGTTTTCGCGTTGAGCTCCATCTTTTTGTTGTGTTTCAATTGTATTCCATTGAGATGTGTTTACGTGTTGCTGCCCGTGTTTTAGTTGTAGCAAGAATTCGGATATTCTTAAAGAAAAGTAAAATAAACGCTTCTTACGTAAGGATGATTGATTTAAATTTAATGTCACAAAACTATAATTTTTCAAATATTCAGCTTCAGTATGGAAATTTTTCTAAATTAAATTATTGATGTCAACATGTTATAAGCTGTAGTGGGGATGCAACTTTATAGTAAACTAAGTGACTCATAGTAAGTTTTATGTTGTAACTTTGGGAAATACAAATGCGTAAGTTAATAATCAATAAAAAAACAACTGGGACAAATTACGTGACGCAATGTTGAACTTCGTAATGTTGCGTCGATCATGTTTCAATTGTTTCATTCCTATTGGTCTTTTTGTATGAAAGTTATAACTATTAGCTTCATAAATTTTTTTTGACATGTTCCGAATGTCCAGAATTCTGATTGTTGCGTAACAGTCGCGGTGAGTTTCGGTGAAAGCGAAACGAATTGAATTGGAATTTCATTGCGTTAGAAAACTGCATTACGCTGAGCAGTTCTGCTCCATTCCTGAATGTTTACCATATAGATTGTAGTACGAGGGAGGCAATATCCCAGAGTCCGCAATATAAGTGATTACAATAAGATATTGAATCCTTGAATCCGTTTTTTTTTTTTTTTTTCTTATTTCGCCCACGCCGATAAGACTCGAGATTCTCATAATCAACCTTGCGAGTCAATTCCGCTAATGAAGGAACGGCATATTCTCGCAGTGGAACAAAAAATAAATAAATGAAAGAAACGAGAATAATTTAATCGTGTGGCATTTCCACACGCATTTCATTAAAACCGCACGATTACGACTTTATTTATCGTTTTCGCTCGCGCTTCGCAACTAAAATTACATGAACCGACTTCGACAATATTATCGACAATCTGTCCCATCTGTAAACTCAACCCTTCTTCCAACGCTGTGTGTTATACAACACTTGCGCGGCAGTTTATGAATTAACACTCATTTGCATATGAATGACTTTACATAGCCTTGAGGAAATTCGCTTAAACTTAAGCTAGAACTGCGATTAATAAACCGAAACATTAATAACGGTTAACAACGATTCTTTGAACTTACAAACTTTGCAACAACAAAAAAAAACGGTTAAAGAATCTCGCAGCTTCGAGAAAGAGAGAGTAACAACGTGTATGGCACACACGGTTGTAAAAGGCTGTTGACCGAAGTCTTTTCTAATTAATGATTTTCTAGTCGGAAACATCAATTCTTGACCTTAGACGTGAAAGAACTGCAACCTTGATCTCTTACGAATTGAAAAATCCAATATAATTATTGAAAATTATAAAGATGCACCTCAAATTTATAAGATGATTTTTAGAAAAATATATTTAAATGTTAGCTTCAGACGCACCCAAAATTGAGTCCATTTTTCTATGTAAAAAGGAGCGGCTTATATAAAATTAGTAACGAAAATGTGTCATTCACTGGGATTAATACGTAATTTTCTGAAAGTCATTTCATTCATTACTTCATCCATAATTCGCGATCCAATCAGGCCAGACCGTTTTTTCTTTGTGTTGTGTTTTTTTTTCTATAGAATATATAAAATTGTGTTTCTGTTTCGTTTGGGTTATGGATGATGATGAGGAGTGGAGAAATGAGAAAAGAATTTCCATCAACCGCGGTGATTTTTTTGATTGAGACAATCTGTAATGAAGTCATTTATTTGGATTCGTTCCCCTCCTCAGGAATGCCGCTTTTGACATTCCCCCCCATTCGATTTCTTTTCTAATTACATTCCATCGCAGCACAAAACACGAGGTTGCCGCAAATGAAATTGTTCTCGAGACGCACTGCATTTTCTCAATTTAATTTTTATATTCAACTTCAATTTTTTTAATTTAATTTACAACCAAAAGATTCATCAGTATTTTTTTTTTAAATCATTAAAAAATATATAAATAATTAAATTTTTATTTCCACAAATATTTGAAAATCAAAATTAATAACAAAATGCATAAAAGTAGATTAAACTTATTTTATAATTAGACTGTTCGAAATATTTAATTAAAGACAAATTATATAATTTTTATTAGAATAAAGTTTTTGGATCATTTATTTGGAATTATGATATTTATTGGCAAGTGTCCCAATTTTGGAATGCGAAAATGATATAAAAATGTAAACAGAAAGCGAAAAAAGAACCTCGTCCTACATTCTAAAATCGAAAATCAAGTCATTTCCTCGAACGGACGCACGTATGCAAAAAAAAATATTATCGTCGGTTTTAACAAATTATTATCATCAACATTTTTTTTTATATTCACTCACATTGATAGCATTCCTCTCGTAAACATTTTTTCCTTGCACTTGTTTGCGTTCCATCGGCGCTATCGGCTTACGTAATGTTTGCCTATGCGCCATCTCCTCCTCCTCATCCCAATTTCCTTCGAAAAATATTATTCCTGCGCGCGTTCCAAAAAAAAAAATAACAAAAGTAATGCTGCAAAGTTAAATTTTGCGATTCCAAAGCAAACATCTTAGTTATCTTTAGGATAAAAGCGTTTACGTTTCACGGCTCGTTAATCGCTTCGTCATTTGGATTCTGCCCAACTTTTTTTCCAAAAATTATTTTCTGATAATACCGAGATGATAGTTCAAGTTCAAGCGTAATTGTGTTTTCCGTCATTCCTGTATTATTTTCCTTTCATTTATATAATTTTTTTTTGCGAATTCATTAACGTGCATTATCTCATTGATAAAACCGAAAATTAAAAATAATTATTGACTGTTCGCATAGTAAACAATAATAACGTGTGTGTTTGATCAATGCTCGAACTTTACGTAATTATTACTTGTTATTTATATTTTTTTTGTCCGTTTCGGTATTATCGATACCTGTTTGTTTTCGCTCAAACACTTTTCGACTTACTAGGAAACACTCCTATGATAAACCTAATTATTTAAGATCAAATGCACGTACTGTTGCTATACAGAATTTATTTGAACAGTGATAATGCATGCATAATCATTTTTTTTTTATATAATTTCTTACGATGTACATTTTAATAATAAAAACAGTGCTTACGTGGCGAGTCTGAGTACAAAGTGCAAATTATTGCGAGGAAATCGCACAAAAACTAAAGGATCTGCGAACACAATTAATTCCCTTTATAAACTAATATTAACGTTTCCGAATGTTGCACACTCTCGTTCACGTCGATGCCAGAAAATTGGCTTTCGCGGTTCCCCTTTGTTGTTTAGTTTCCAAATTGCTTTCAGAATGGTTAAATTTTTGTTGTTGTTATTGCTGAAAACATGTTTTTCCTACAAGATAATTATTATAAATATTTAAAAAATTTAATTTCTTAGATTAATAAAACGAAATTTCAACTAATAAATTTATTAGCAAAAAATGTATGACGAAAATAATTTAAAAAAAAGCTAAAAATCCATAAATGTTTTCTGACAATTTTCAACTAATAAATTAATTAGTAAAGATTTTATGACGCAAATAATTTGAGAAAAAAATGCCTAAAATTAATTATTTTTTACTTGAATTCAAGAAACAGTTTGACAACCAATGGTTTAAACTGTGTTTATTTCGCTTAGCAACATTTCGACATTTTATTTTGCTGTTTTGTTTCCGAGTCGTCTTTTTTTTTTTGAACAAAACAAATGACGATAAATGTTATCGCGCCAAAGGAATGCACGCTAATTAATTAAGAGGGAATTGCGTAATACGCGATTAATTCGCATCCCTCTTTTCGAAAAATTCATTGATTGAGCAATGTTAATTGAGGAGACGGAGAAAGATACATTCTAGGAACTTAATCTCGCTTTCGTTATAATCGGTTTGTAAATAGAGGATTCTAGATAAGTCTGCTTCCGTGGTGTCATTGTAACAAACGTTGATATCTGTATTTGTTTAAAGCACAGTTTTAGGAGAGAACTGCAATAGTTTTTCTTCATTTTATTTATTTAGTGCTCTTAAAAAACAGCTAATTCTATCAATAAACTCTTACTTCAATTATAAAATATCTGAAAATTTATTCTACTTGAATTTTTTTTAACAAAATGTTAAATCATTTCTTAGTAATGTTTTTTTTTATATGTACTTCAACGTTTTACGTAAATCCCCATAACACTACGACCTTGTTTAAACCGACCTTTAGACGATAAAATTTGATCTCTTCCTTTGAGGTGTATAAAATTGAATCACGTCAGAGGAAAAATAAAAAAGATTTCGCTGAAAACTATTGCTTAACATTAAATTTTTATACAAAAACAGTAATTAAATAATAAGAAATTATTTTATTACGTTTCAATTTATGAATTCTCAGCTTGGAAATGATTAAATATTTACGTACTTTATATAAAAAAAATGCTCAAATTTTATACAAATCGATTATTAAAATAAGTAATTTCTCACCATAGATATAAAAGTTATTGAAATTTGTTTTGTACATTTTTAATAAATAAATTATTACAATGTTGATTGATTAAAAAAATTTACTAAATACTTTCTTTTTTTACTACATTTTTCTGTTTGTACATGAATGACAAATAAACTAAATTAATTTTATAATAATTCTCAGTTGTAGATTTACATAATTCATAAAACGAACATGTATTTATATAAAAAAAAATGATTTAAATTAAAGGAAAAAAAATTCGTTTATTTATAAAGTGTTGCCTGAATGCATTCACGAATTTTAATTCCGAACAAAACCGTGCTCTTTCAAACGTTTCTCATTTACTTTTTTATTCCTTTTACGAAATACGACAAGAGAGAAAAAAAGTAAAGTAAAACGAACGCAGTCTCAGATTTTAATTGTGCCCGTGGCGTGGATTAATATTTAATTTTTTTATTCTCCGACAAAGAAAAATAAACTACGATTCCGCACCGACGATTCTCATAAAACCACCGTACAATTATTCAGTATAATTATGGAAATGTAAACGAACATAATTCTGAAACTTAAGGAAACATAATGGATTATTGAAGGATTCATTTTATAATGAAATTTTAGTTAATTTTAAAAATGTAACTTTTCATCTAGATTTATTTTAATCATTATAATTATGAAGATGCAGGTGAAAGTAAAAAATCTACTAATTAAAGTTATAATTGAAATATAAAAAATGTTGTGTTTTTTTTTGGATGAAGTTTGGACGGAAAGTGCATGCAAATGAACTGAAAAAAGCGAGTCTGATGTTTGTTGCATGACCTTACTTATGTTGTATCAGTAGCCAATAAAAAATAAATATAAATGTGTTGTTTATGCAAGGCGAAGTAACCTTGGATTAGGTAAGGTTAGGAACGAATTTCAATGTAGGAAAATTTAACAAAAATTGCGTGGGGAAAAAATACAAAACAAAGTAGATTCTTTGAAATTTGCACAGAGGAAAATTGTGAAAAGAGATAGTGAGCGCAATTATCGGGGAAAATCCAATTAAAAGCCAATATGCTTGTCATTGTTCCGAGTAAGTGAATTTGTACTAAAAATAGAGCAAATTGAAAATTGCTTTTTCCTGCAGATGAAGAGGAAACAATAAAGATAAAAATACTGTAGAATTTTTATTTATTTGTTTGGGAAAAATTGTTTTTCCGACAACGGAACGTGCTTAATTAATCGTGACTGGTTCGTGGTGCTTCGCGGTAGAGCCAGAGTTTCCAGTTTTCCACGCATCTCACATGTAAATGATCGTCGAGAATTGATGGAACTAATGTGGTACTAATTCGATTAGCGTTACACGGTTTTGTTGTATACGTATAAATCCTCCAACGGAATTTTAATTGGACTTTATAAATCCTGCATATTATACAACAACTTGCTTCCCACTTTCCTACATAATTTTAACTGTTTCCTTCGAAATCCATAAATATTTATGTAATTTTTATATTTCTTATATACTTACACAATCAATATTTTAGTAACTTTAAAAATATTTCTAAATCCTCAAATTATAAGTTCTTTTTATATACAAACTTAATAGTTACATAATAAATATTTCTTTCAAATTAGTCTAAATGATCAAAAAATAATTTATTTAAGAAAATTGTTAATATATTAATGGTATGAAATATGTGTTTATGAAATAATGTAATTTCGTAAATTTATATTGCAAATCCGCAGATTCTACATCAATTAAGCAACATCTGTTGGGACTAACTGCAACTTAATTGAATCATTTTTATTCCCTCCTTCGTTTTATTCATTTTAAATTAATGTTAATGAAATCTCCCGATACGTAGAAATTTTATTCCTTTAATTTACAGACGTTTTTTCTTAAAAAAATCTCTCAACTAATGAACTTAAAGTAAAGTGAAAAGTAAAATTACAAGTGGACATCATTATAATATAAGCCGTTTTTTATATAACTTTTAAAAGAAATTAAACTGAAAAAATATTATTAATTAAAAGATTCGTTTTATTCATTTTAAATTAATGTTAACGAAATCTTCTGATACGTAAAAAACTTAATTCCTTAATTTGCATTTTCTAAAAAACCTCTCAACTTAAAGTAAAGTGAAAAGTGGACATTATTTTAATGTAAGCCGCTTTTATATAACTTTTCTTTACTTATAGAAAAAAGTAAACTGTGAAAAATTGTATAAATTATTGTTAATTAAAAGAGAAATTTCATACGAAATCGAACCGATTCATCGACTGGGCAAATTCGAATTCGCGATTTGCATTCCCCATAAATATTCATTTCAATTTCCAATTATTTCCTGAATGTATGAAAACTTGTATTATTCATAAAGATAAGCAAAATCGAGTTATTATTCAACCCCATATTTTTCTTGTTTACTCTTTTCGTTTCACATTTTTCTTTTTTGATTGGTGCTTCAGGAAATTTAGGGTCTAATGTGCCTTTTTACCCGTGGGACAAACGGGGGGGACCCTTTAGATTATTACTTTTATTACGGGTTTTTGTTCCCATACAAATGTCCACTACGTAGTTCTACCATTGAATCTCCCACGGGAATATGTACACAATTTGCTTTTTTTTTATCTCGACGCACATTTATATCGCATATCCTTTTCACATGATGAATTTCAGCATATTTTACGTCCATCCGTCCCTCAAATTTCATACGGATATCACCAAAAAAAAAACAAAAATCCGTTAGTTTCAAATTTTCATTATTTCTCTGTATCGTTACCACATGACATTTTAATAATATTTATTAAATTTTAAAAAAGTTAAATAATTCAAAGATTTATAAAATAATTAAAAAAAATGCAGACAAGAATTCAAAATTAAATTTTTTCAATTAACTTACAATTGCGTATTTTTTTTTTTAAATTGTTATTATGTCTTGAGTATTGGTATTTGAGGTCGTGGTATATAGATAGGAAAACCTTCCAAGAAACACAATGGAATAGGTGAAGTGAAATCAAGGAAGTAAACGCAGTATTGTTCACGTAACTTGTATGTCTTTGGTGCTATTTGTATCTATTTTCATTTCGCAGTGGAACTTTCGCGCCGGAATTCGCGTTCATTAAAGTACCGAAAATAAAAATGGTAAAAGACACACACAAAAAAAATTGGTGGAGTAATGAAAGTATGCGAGGAAATAATTGGGTCAAAATAAAAGTGTTGAGTTCTTTGTTTAGCGGGGAGAAATATAGGAGCTGGATTCGAGCCAAAAGGGCTTTGCGACACGAATACAAAAAAGCTTGCACACACATAAATCGCCTGAGAAATAGCGTCTATGTAACACATTTTTTTTTATATATATATAATATATTTATATACAGATACTTTTTTTCTGGGACGGGAGAGCCTTGATATCGAAAAGATTATGAGCGAGATTCAAGTGGTTTATTATGAAAACCGTCGCATTTAATAATGAAATCTGTGCTAATCGATGGACTTGATAAATATTATTGTTTTTCTTTTTTTGCAACAAAAACAGTTACGACAGCGAAGAGCTGTTGTTAACCGATAGAATTGGGTTAATGCGGAGTATCGTTTAGGTAAACAACGCGTTGGAATTGATAATAACAAATAATGTAATAATGAATGGCGATGTATTTTTTTTTTTTGGGGGAGCGAAGAAGAACCGCGCGCGGTTCACATGCAAATTTTCAAGTGTTCTTAAAACCACTTCTGTTTGTACATGGCGCACATCAAGTATGATTAACATGATAATGTGAAATGCAAATCGGGTCAAAGAGCAAGTGTGTATATTATAATAAAGCAGTGCTCGCAACAAAATGAAGGATACATTCAAGACTCTTCATCTCATCATGGATATACCAAAAATCTGAGTTATTTTTTTTTTTGGGAAAGAAATCGCGCGCGAGTTTTATCATCGCGTCACACAATAATCGCATCAGCTGCGGCTGTGTAATTCAATTCACCTCATTGTAAAGTTCATGCTGATAAATAAATTAAACACGATTGAATCGTATAAATGTTGGTCACTTATTTCATTAAAATTCGTCCCATCCCATTCAGCAGACGCGTGGTCTTCTTTTCTTCTTCATCCTTTTTTCTCCTTCCTTTTTGCCAATTACAATAACAACCTGTATCTTATACCTAACTACATTTAAAACAATCTTACAACATAGAAAAAAATTAATAACGTAATTTATATAAATTATACCTTACCAGCACGCATTATTATTATCAACTTCAACATCGATGTCTTTCAGAAAAACAAGTTGGTTTATGGTAAATTTTAATTTAATTATAAATAATTTTGAAAATAACTGTTAAGTATATAATCGATTGAATTGGATTATCTTTCTAATTAATATTGTAAGATTTGCGAGAGAGCAAATTCGTTATCTGCTGGTTAGAAAACATTGTGGTTTTAGGAAATCGAGCGTAATCGATTTGTATTCGTTGTTATCTGGCAGTTAAATATGTTTTGTGTGTGTGTTATAATACGGTCGGTTATCTCGTGATACGTAGGTGTATTGTTTTCATAACGCGAAGTGCGCAGTCAAAACACGATGCGAAGGGCCCGAACGTTATTTCAGTTATCCGTTATTCTCATGTTTCTCATCTTCGATCGGCAGGTTTTTTGATAATTAGAGAATGAGCCAGGATCAGTTTTGCTGCGAGCGTTGTATTGTCTCCTGCTTGAAAGTTTCGAATAAGACCTAAAAACGGCTCCGCCAAGGTTCCAAAGTTTCGTTGCTGGTCAGCTGTCGTCTTCGTTGTCCAGCCTATCCAATCTCAAAGCTGAAGAGGAGGAGGTGAACAACAATAACAGCAGCATCGTCATCATCTGCAGAAGCAGAAGCAGCGGCGGCGCCGGCAAGTGCAGAATACCGGTTCCGGCAAAGTCGATTTCCGGTGTGAGTTTCTTCGGAAAGATCGACGACTACAAGAGCCTGAAAAAGTTCAAGATAGCCGCTGAGAAGCATCGGAGGATCGTCGGAGAGGCCCTTAATAAAACTGGCGGAAAGGTATCTAGCGTGGCTGTTACGCTGAAACAGTGGTGGCGCGATGTGGGGCTATGCCCCAGGGCCCCTCGTGCCCCGGTAGGTCCACGATCCTCTTGCCAGAAGCACCGGAGTCGAAGGCCCCGACCCATGGGACATAACCTCAGCATGTGTAAATTACATCAGTGTCGACACAAGAAAAGTAAGTTCACAGTACTAACAAACAAACTACTCCACTCTACAAAACAATTAATCAACACTTAATCAACGAAACAAAACAAAATATAACTAAAAATTACTAACTAATTATTTTGTTATAAATATACAAACATAAATGAGTCATTAGTTTCATTCAACTTTTAACTGCCGGGGAATTCAGATATTCCGAGAACATCAGAGATGTTCGCATCGACCTACAATTTATTATTTTCAACGATAATCTTCGTTTAGTCATGCAATGTACTGACTCACATTCCTTCTGTTTTTGAAATCAAAATCATAATGTTTAATAATAGTTAATGATTTCGTTACAATGTTTTAAATTATTTAATTGTTGAAATTATATTGAAACTTCAATCAGTGTAAATGATCCAAGTATATTATGAGTCAGGTTTTGGATATTTTTTGTATCATTTGTAATACCTGGAATTGGATTACTAATGATCAGTTGCAATTAATAATGATAGACTCATTAAAATAAAGGAGATGTACGAAACTGCGAAGCAATACGAACGAGTGAATCATTCGAAATACCCAACAAGTAGTTTGCAGTGATAAAAAAATTATTATTATCTGTTTATTAAAAATATGTAAAATCGATCATCTCTTATACTTTGATGACAAATTTGGTATAATTTTATAGTTTTAGGATGTAAATAATTTGTTGGAGTTAAAGATTTTTTTTTGATTGATGCTGGTGGAAAGAAAGTAGTTTAAAAAGGAGATGGTGGAAGTAGTAATAAGAAAGAAATACGCTCGTCATTCATCGGCAAGGTCGTGCTAAACACGTGTTTCGTCATCTGTTGAAAATGTGCGTTTGCTGAGTTGAGTTAGGTTATGGATCGAACGGGTCAAGAATATTAAGGACGAGTCAAAAACCTTGCGAAACGTTGTTCGACATGACGCAAATCAATAATTATTGTTATTAATTATTTGGATGGAGAGTATCGAAAATGGAAGCCGGGCGAACATGATTCGTGCGGTATTTTATATTTATAGCGTTTCGTACACCCTCTAATTAATCAAGTAAATGGTATTATGACTGGAGAGGAGAGAGGAGATGTTATTAATAGAGGTGTGCTCTCGGTTCAATGTCGCTTCAGCAACGTGCAGCAGCACATCCAATTTGACTATTTTGGGATTAAGGCAGTCTCGCATTAGGAGCATGGAAGTTATTGTTTGCACGGCATTATAATGTGTGTAATTTGTGCAAATATCGGGGCAATTATCGATGTGTCAATATTGCGGGCGTCTCCGGTCGCAATTCGCAAACGTTTGCTAATAATATACGCTTGGAAAAACACCATCCGCATCGATCGACGGATCTTCCTCATCTCTTCTCTCGGAAGAAAAATGGGATATCTTAGCAACATTTACGCGCTCACGCTATATATAATTTGATGCTAACCTAACCTTATTCGCTATATTTAGAGCAAAAGAGTTTCGAAAAGTTGCCAGCCAAGTGTGGAAACTTTCCTTCTAAATATAGAGATGAAGAGAAAGATCCTTGTACTGCATCCGAGGACTCGTTCACTTTATTTTTCTATTTCTCCTTTAATTGCCGCTCCAGAGTCCTTGCTTCCTTCTCCTCCCAAAGACACTGCATGTGCTCAAACGAACATAAAATACCCAATTGATGGTTCGTTTCCGTTTTCGAATTGCTCTCACCCGCCCCAAAAAAGTACAACTCCAGTTATTTTTATTCGCCCCAGCATCGATCGCTGTTTAACTATATAAATTACAATCATTAATCTTCGCGCGAAGAATTGAAACGAATCCCGTGTAGCTGTTAATCCTGTACAATGCTTTTACCAATATTCTCTCCTACTTTGTTCCTTATTATTTATTGTTGTTGCTATCCCATTGTATCTTACATACACGAGGCCCGCACTAATTAAACGAGCTCCGTTAAACGTTCGGGTAAATAACCATTTTTTTTTCTTTCGCATTCTGTTTTACGTTATTATGCTCGTGGATCGTAATTATTCTAGCATGTATCTTTCTGTATCGACTTTTTTTTCTATGCTTTGTTTGCGCTTCACATTCAATGTATGAGTGCATGCAAAGTAATTGAATTACGAGAGGAGATTACATAATAATTTAATTAATTAACTTATTTTTTTTTAATATTCCATAAAGTTTTATTTTCGACTAATTTATTTAATGTAGTCGCAAATAGATTATGATTGAAGATGCAAATATTAATATGATTAAAACGGAATTTATTACTTTCTTCCAACCAGGACGAAATATAATAAACAAATTTATAATAATATTGTTTCAGAACTAATATTTAAAATAATTACATATTGTTGAATATTGAAATATACGTGTGGAATATCAAAAAATAAAATTATAAATTGGTTTGGATAATTCTTTCCACTAAGAGTTTTCCTAATAAATTAAGTCTTTTTAGTGAAATTTATGTAAAATTCTTGCAGACGAAGTGAACTGCGTTGCGAACAAAGTTAAATGCATTGGTTCTGGAAATAAGGGTGAACTGGTGCGGAGATGGAATTGAATCGTATTATTAAATGCGAGGCATGTGTCGGCTGGGGAGGGTTGCATGGAAAAAGTGTTTTATTTCCCGTTTCCGTGGGTTATTGTTACGAGTTTGAGTTATTGTTCGCTGGAGGAAAAGGCATGTATCTTGTTTCGAGATGATGGAGGTGGCGGAGAAGAAAAGGGCCTCGTTATTCCTTGTACATTATTTGTCGGAAGAGGGGCACTAAATTAAAAAAAGCAGGACCATTTTTCAAACGAGACGTGTTGTTATCGATCACTGCTTCTTGGATGGATCCTTCTTCCCTGCGAGGACGATTTTTAACGTCGACACCGGAACAAAATAAAAAAGAAAATGAAATAATAGGGGAAAACATTGGAAGAGAAAAAAAATATATATAAATAGATTGGGAGGAGACAAACGCTGACAGATGTCAAGTAGTTTGTCAGAAGGTGAAATCTTTATCGTGGATCGGAGAGGAAGCATCCAGCAAATATAGAAGTATTACAATATACACAAGTGTATGTATACAGAGCGAGGAATAGGGGAGGAGGACGAGAGTGTTTATTTGTTCTACCTTCCTCGACCCACGTTTTCTATTAATACGTATGTGAGTAAAACAAATCGTAAATTGCACTTCGATTATGGATCTAAAAATATGAGCGCTCCTCGTATCGATTCGAATCATTCGAACGTTGACGCAAAATTCGCAGCAGCACCTAGGTCGTGAGCTTAATTACCGTTTCGGTAAAGGCTTCATCATACTTTCAGCTACAATATTCTAAATTATACATAAAATATATCAATCTACACAATTATTTTTAATCACAATATTTTCATTAATAATTATTTTTTAAATAGTAATATTTTTTTTGGATAAATCTACTTACAATTAGTGAACGTTATTCTAAAAAAAAATTATTATTTTAGCGTCTTATAGTAAGAAAAATACGCTAAAAATTGGCAAATTTCAATGTTGACAGTAATTTTAATTTATTATTTTTTTAAACAAGGGAAAATGTCATACTTTATATTTATATTAACTTTTAGTATTTTATAATAAATTGGCTACAAATTGAAGCATAAGTAAAATTTTGAACTTTGTTTATAATTTTTGTTATGGGAACGTTTTATGGTATTTTTTAAACATATTCTAAAAATTGTCTCATAATTTTAGAATGCAAATTTCAATGTTATATTTTTTTTAAATTATAAATTTGTAAAATAAGGGAAAAATCATACTTTATGTTCTATTAACTATCAGTATTTTATAAGAAATTGGATACAAATTGAAGTATAAGTAAAATTTTTAACTTTGACACAATTTTTGTTATATGTTATTTATGATTATAGAAAAATATTGGAATTTGGTTATTGTTGTTGAATATTTTTTAAAAAGTATTATATTTTGGATAAATCCACTTACAATTGGGGAACGCTTTTATGATATGTTTAAATTAATTCTAAAAATAGTCTTATATTCCGAAAAATTAAAATAATATATAATATTTTTAATAACAAAAAAAAAAAATTAATGTCATGTATAATTTAGTAAAGTTGACCGTAATTTCAATTTATTATTTTATTTTGTATATATTTTTAAGCAAGCGGAAAAATTCATACTTTATATTTTTTCTATTAACTATCAGGATTTTATAAGAAATTGTCTACAAAATAAAGCATAACTAGAACTTTAATATAATTTTTGTTATATGTTATTTATTTTATGCTATTTTTTTAACTTATTGTAAAAATAGACTCATAATTTTAGAATGCGTTTTATAGTCTGAAAAATACAATAATATACAATATTTTTAACAACAATAAATATATAAATTAAAGTCATGTAAAATTTACTAAAGTTGGAAAATTTTAATGTTCACCGATTTATTATTTTATTTTGTATATTTTTTTTAAATTATAAATTTTAAAAACAAGGAAAAAATCATACTTTATATTCTATTAACTATTTGTATTTTTATAAGAAATTGGCTACAAATTGATGCATAAAAAATAATTTGATGGAAATAAAATAAATTTATTAATTTAATTCGAATTAAATATTATTTTATATAAAATGTTTACTATTATAATAATGGTAATATTTATTGAAACAATATTATAAATAATTGTAGATAAAATTTTGTGATGTTTGAAAAAAATAGTAGAATGTATTTATTTTTGCAAAATTTAATTATACAAATGTTTGGCATAAACTGTATTACTCTACTCGTACGTTTATTCTATTCTATTATACAATGTGTATATAGTTAAGTGAACTTCTAACTAGTTAATAGACTTGAAACTCTATTGAAAATTGTCTCGGAATACTGAGTGAGCGTATGTGTATGTGTAATTTAACCGCAAACTAGTTTTAATTAGGTTCGAGCTCTATTTTGGCACCGGCTCCGCGTGTTTATTTGTTTATTGTTGACACCTCGACGATGATCGGCGCCAATCCTGAACCTAGGCGCGTGTTAAATGGATGTACACGGTCACATGTCTCACGAGCAAACAAACATCAACACGCGATCATCAACGAAGTTGATTTCAATAGAATCGTCGAAGTTATTTAATCCTCGATTAGGGAGAAAATTATTTTTTTCAAAACATGTTAATCGACACTAATACACGAAAAAAACATTCTTCATCCTCGCCGCAATTAAACGCACAAATCTGCCGTCTTCGTCTAGCCGCAATCAATTCGCCAATCGAATAAGTTGTCAGACTGGAAATTGAGGAGTATTTATTGTTGTTTTTTCTTGTATTTTTACCCCTCGCATCCACCATTTCTTTATATTAATCGGAATCCGTTTCTCAATTGGAACTTTTCGGACGAATATCCAATAAAAACTAAATGGAGCGCATCTCTTCGTATCAAACGCACACTCGAATTTCTCAACAAAGGAATGCGCAATTTAATACTTCGTCCTTACATTACAAAAACGGCCCTTTCTTCAATCTTCTATATATATATTTAAAAGCCATTAGCGATTTCATGCGCATTGCATAAAAGCACAGAATCGATGCTCGAAATAATATCTGCACTTTAGATACGTTGTATCACGGTCAAGGTTATTTCCATTCCGTTTTACAGCTTCAAACTAAACCTCATATATTCGGATAAATTCTCTCTTTTTTTTTCTTCTTCCTCATATTTTCGCATCGCAGTTTTATAGCATTTAATTTGAGATTGAGTTAATTTCAGTGGTATTTCAAACTTGTGGAAACTTATTCAACGTTTTCTTTGGCTGCTTCAAAGTTCATCCATGTATTTTAACTTTAAACGAATTACATTCTACACTGTACATTTACTCATTCCCTTGCGGAGTTTTCATCATCCCAGTTTAAAAAATAGACTAAATTCAATTCGAGTTATTTTTGTATTTAATTAGAATGTGTAATTAACGATGATGCAAAAATTGTGAAACTTTTCATCCGAAATTGAATACGCGCTCTCATCAATCACGACGTGTTAATATAAAATAGAAACATGGGGACAATGTGAAGTGGGGAAAATAGACTGGACATTCTAATGTGTAAGAGTAATTTTCCATCGATTTCCTTGGGTTTGATGATAATGGTAAATAAAATGTTTGGTCCGCAATCAGATTGAAACCAGATCTGATTTATAGCTCGATCGTAAACTACCAACGGCATGCATTTAGTGCGTAATGGACATAATCTTGATAGTGCCATGCACTATGTTTAATTAATAGTTTCGAATTTCCAATTTTATGATAATCACCAGAACAATTAACATATTTCACAAAAATATCATTTTACTACATGAAAAACTGCTACAATTATAGTATTTGATACTTTAGTTATTAATTACGTAAGAATTTTATTAACTTTCTTCATTCCAAACTTCATCTAGATCTCAACTTTATGAAATAACTAGATAAGTATAGAATAAGAAACTAATGCAAAATGTAACTATTTTTAGTAGATAGTTCATGAAGTAACTAGTTTTAAAAAAATGTTTCCTTTCTCATTTTGTATCTTTTTATGTTGAAATGAAAAAAAAAATTGTATCAAGTAATAAAAATTAGAATTGTTTCTAATTATGTATAAATTTGTGTTGAAATGCGAATGTTTGTGTATTGAAGCAAACAAAAAAGTATTTGGTTCTCATCGATGCAATCGAATTCGATAGTTGCGTCAAGTAAAAGTTCAGTCTGTTTTTTTTTTGTTGTTTGTCGTTCGTTTCTTTTCGCTCATCTATGTAAGCAAATATTATAAATTACATTCGGCTTTGTTAGAAAGTCACGTATTCACCGTCACGCTCAATCCTCTCCTCCATCAGGTCTCCTCTTTCCTCCTCGCAGCTCGTATCCTTATTCTTCCGCTACTTCCAAGAGTCATGGCATGAATGTTTAAATGTCCGCAAAATAAAAGATGAGACAATTTCATTTTAAATTTAACACTTTGCAATTCTTGACCCATTACACATTTATCCTCCTTCCAGCGCTGCACGACCATAGCTGTTACACATTTATGTGTTTGTATCCTGTAGGAAAATTGCAGACGTGATCATCAAAGAAGTGGACGCGTTTGAAATTTGGTAAACCGGTGGAATATAAATGGGATAGTTTAATGTATTATTGTTATCTAAATTCAAAGCAAGTCCCGGACGAATTTCTTAATCCCGCCAGCACCGCAGACCGAATTATTTATATTGGGATGATCAAAGCCATTGTGAGTTCCTTTGACCCTGCTGTGCAAAGGGAATCCGAACTTTTCGACACTATTTGACTTAGTTTGTAACATACGTCGACAGATGGGGGCGTCGTGCAGAATGCCCAATAATTATCATCCACAAAGTTTAATGGAGAAGCGGGCTTCGTGAAACAAAACTGAACTAAAATGGATCTTGGCAAATTGATGTATGGTCCGCTTTTTTTTTTTGTTACTTTACTCGACTTCTTCGCCGTAATTTCCGATCGAATTTATTTTCGTAACGAAGTTTTATCGCTATTGAAACTCAAGTGGATTGTGCTACCCCACACACACTGCATTAATCTTTTTAAATTAAAATTATCCCAATTAAAAATCAAAATAAAAAAGTTTATCGTAATAAACGAAACAAATCGAATCGAGTTTATCCGGGAAAAGTTTCGGCTGCATTTGATGCCCTTCGCGATTCCGATTATATATATATGATTTTCCTGCATCGAACAACTTTCAAGTTAGATGTCTAAAAATAAATCCACATTATTCAAAACCGTGGATTCGGAAATGGACGTAAAGTTTCACAGGAAACATTTATCGACTGTAATTTATCATATCGTATTGATCATCTTCCTTCTTGTTTTTTTTTTCGAAGAATCTACTCGTAGATAAACTGTTTTCATAACACACAAACTCGCATTATTATTTATACATTCTATATATAAAATAAACTTTGATTTATCTACAAATTCATTTCTTATTAAGTTAACCAAACATTAAAGATTTTTAAAAATGCGTTTATAAAATTATTATAAATTTATATTTGAAATTTACTTAAAAATTGTGTTTATTTTTGTTCTTTAGGCTTGCATCTGCGCAACAGCGAGGAGTCTCGGATGCCAGGCGAAGGTGGCGGTGCAGAGTCGGGATTACACCGGCTACACCGAAACTGCTATGACCCAGAATATGCACGGATGGAAGCATGGCTGGACGAGCATCCGGATTTCGTGCAGGATTATTTTTTAAGGTCAGTACTTCTTCGGTCTTCGAGCAATTAAACGCTTCGCACTTTGGACGTAAATCCTTCATTGGACGCATCCCGAATCCAATAAAAGTTGAAGGAACATTGAGAGTGTATTGCGTCCAATAAATCTTCAATACGGATCGAATTCAGTTCACGAACATTCCTTAAGAATAAATAAGAACTTTAATGTATTGGTTCAATTATGTACAAAATGAGAAGTAGAAATATAAGAAAAGCTTTCAATATATTTATTTTGGACTCAACAATCGGATTCGTTTGAAGAAAAATACTTTTTATAACATAATATATTCGATTTTTAATGATTCTCCAAAATACCTGTCGAATCTTGAGTAAAAACGTCAATTTGTTGATTACAAACAAAAAAGACATAAATGGATGTCAAAAGTACCTGTCGACTTGCGTCAAAATGTCAAAATTTATTGATTAGAAACAAAAAAATCATAAATCTATATCAAATGTATCTTATCACCTTGCGTCAAAACGTCAAAATTTATAAGTAGAAACAAAAATGTATGCCTTAAATACCTGTCGAACCTTGAGTCAAAATTTGTTGATTATACCAAAAAAGTCATAAATGTATGTCAAAAGTACCTTCCGTCAAAACGTCAAAATTTGTTGATTACAAACAAAAAAAAGACATAAATGTACTTGTCATGTACAAAAGTACTTGTCATGTACTTGTACTTGTACATCAAAACGTGTAGGTTGAAAACAAATAAGACATAAATGTAGGTCAAAAGTACCTATTATACCGTCAAAATTTATTGATTACAAACAAAAAAGATATAAATGTATGTCAAAAGTACCTGTCGTCAAAATTTGTAGAAGACATAAATGTACATCAGTTCAGTTTACTTAAGAAAATATTAAATACAAATTGGAATACTTTAATAAAATAAAAAAAGTTGAAAATTTGTAATTATATTAAAATGTGTCTTTTTTGTCTTCATCATTGAGAGTAATTGTTTTAAACAACTCTATGTCGAAATGTCATAAATTATGTTTAGTTTATTGTACATAATTGTTGAAGTAAATTAAATAAGACAACTTCTTTAAAATTTTATCAAAATTGAAATCATTTAATATATATGAAAATTAGTAAATATATTAAAATGTTTTTTTTTGTTGTATTTTTACCTTCATCATTCAGAGTAATTGTTGAAAATAACTCAATGTCTAATTTATTGTACTTTTTCGGTCATTATAAAATATAAGATGATTCCTGAAAATTTGCAAATTTTATACAACGTCAGAATTATATAACTTATTTATTGACAAACATTGATTTGTGTAGAATTGTAAAAGATTTGAATGCGAATTGAAAAATCAAATATTTATTGTATTCCTCCACAAAATGGTTATCATATTGTTTAAAGTGATGTAAACAATTGTTGTAATTACGTTAACAATCGAATAAAATGAATTTTCAGCG
The DNA here is from genome assembly GCA_963457615.1 of Nicrophorus investigator. Taxonomy (NCBI): domain Eukaryota; kingdom Metazoa; phylum Arthropoda; class Insecta; order Coleoptera; family Silphidae; genus Nicrophorus; species Nicrophorus investigator. The sequence continues at coordinate 25,565,188 of OY735143.1, forward strand.
AAATTAATGAAAGCGAACTTTAAAGTTTACTTTTTGTCTAATTACGTATTTATGACAAACGAAAAATTAAAGTTCATAATTTATGTGTTAATTTGTAATCCCTATCTGACCTAAATTTTGATAAAGTTAATTACATTTTACGTAACGTAATTTCAATTATGATGAGCAGATAATTAACGATTCTCCAGACCAGTAAATGTGGCGAGTTTGCTACGCGCTAATGCAATTATCCATTGAATATAAACAAAGAGTTAATGAGAGAGGTTGAGAGTGGTCAGTTATCGCTTTTCCTTTATTGATGCATTCGCACATATAAAAGAGAAATATTGTAAATTTTAATAACTGTATTTTTATTTTTATTTCTTGATTATTATTATTACTGGACTCACCCATTCAAATTTATGAATTGCTTAACTGCTTTAAAATTCATTAAAGCTTGAAATGAAAGTAATTGTAAATTTTACTTTACTAAAATCACCCATCCAACTACTTGTCTTGCTTAACTTTGATAAGGTGTGAATTATGAATTCTACAAATTCTGAAAATCTTAATTATACTACAATTCAGTAGCCAATCCAAATATCTTTCAGCTGTGAATCATCGAGTATTCGGCGACTGCTAGACGTTGAAAAATTGCCAAAAAAAAAAATATAAATAATAATCCACAAAGTCTAAACAGAAAGGAAGTAGCGATTGGAAAACAAAGCATTTTGGCATCCTGACAAACTTTACTCGACGTTTCGCATTAGAAAAAGCGTTTGTCGTTGCATAATTAGGCTCAGTCTTTAATGTATTTTTTTGTTACGTCTCCGTCCGGTTGCGCAACCGGCGGCGATTCGCGTTTACTTTTGAGAATTCTCCACGAAGTGAAAATCAATATTTGCGAAAGCTTCATCGAATTCATTATTTGATCGGAGGTAATTCCCGCGGAAAGATGCATTCCTGCATATGTTGTCTTACGTAAATGAGTCGGGGAATACCTCGAGTCTTCGCCGAAAAATTCATAATCACCTGACTCTCTAATTGGATGCGTGTGAAATAATATAATCAATGGTCTACTCGGAATCATTAATTATGTTTACCTTTATTTTCTTAATGCAAATATTATCTTCTCGGAAAGCTTATTTTCGAAATAATCAAAATTTCCTTTAAATTATTTTATTTGTGGAAAAATAGCAATTCAAACATTACGTAATCGAATTTTGATTCAATGCTTTGATTTTTCAAATTAATTCGTTATTAATAACGATGAAAGTATACATTTTAAATTCTATAGTTTTCCAACGTTTTGACGTAAGCCATCTGATTAATTAATATTGAATAAATCAGGCAAGAAAAAAAACTATAGGTTAAATCAACATCTAAATAGAGCCATGAATAATTACCCCCACGTCCGATTGAAAATCAATAGTTTAATCTGAATATAATTAACTGTTTTAATGAAGGGGAAATTGTATAATTATTGCATAAAACATAATTGTCGTCATTCAGTTAATAACAGCACTCATCTATTATAATTTTACATGTGTGAATTAGTAAACAGTAAGATTTAAAGTGATGTAAATATTTGTAGGTGGTGTTCGTCGATTCGTGGTGACTTTTGAAATTTTACATAATTTATGTTTTAATTGTTTTAGTATCAAAAAAAAAATGCTTAACTATCGCGAATTTTGTAAGTTAAAGCTTCGTCATCGTACATTTTATATAAATTAGATTATGATGCAAATAGTTTTTTCGTAATAAATATGTCCAGTTTTGTTTGTATATTTATGGGAATATAAAAAATTATATATTTTCTTGGCGTTTAGCCACTTCTTAGATTGAATTTTTGATGTATATAAAAAATCGCATTTTCTTAGCTTTATGTCACTTCTAAATTTGAAATTAAATAAAATATTACCCAAAAATAATAATTACTTACTGATTGAATCATTTCATAAATAAAATATATATTTAAATCATTAATTTTGAAATGTATTGAAAATATAGTGTAGAAAATGATGTTGTATAACGTGTTTAATTAACGGTAGTTCGGTTGTCTTTGCTAAAATGTTTGAGCGTTGCTAAAATAATGAACTTGATAATATTTGCATACAAACATTCATTGTTTAGTCTAGACGCGGACAATATAATCAAATATGTTTTTGTTCTCGAGGTTTCTTTTGTAAATGTACACAAAGAACTACATAGAACGCAGTTGTAGAGAGCAATATGTTATGTATGAATTGATGAATATAGACAAGACCTCAATAATATTGGAGTTCCTATCGCATGTGGAAAAAAAAAAACGCGCAGAAACACTCGGGAGGGAATCGCGTTATTAAAAAATTCCAGTTATTATATTGTTATGTCCGTTTCCGGTGAGTCGTGGAATGCTGAGCGAGTCGAGTCCTCCTCCGCGCCGTTTCCAATGTGTTTAGTTATTTGAGGTCTAGACTTTACTCAAGGGCGCATACGTGGGCAAATAAGTGCTCGGCGAAGGGTTGGATGGAGTGTGGGTTTTTGCGATGCTGAGTGAAGAAGTTCAAGGGCTCGGAACACATATTTTCCTTTTTCCTAATAGGCATTCCTCGCTTTGAGCTTAATTAAATTCATACGGCGTGCCGTCCCGCCCCGATTAATTACACATGCCAAATGCAAGGCACGGCCGTAGTGGATTCGATCAGGGGAAACCCCGAAATGGTAGAACTGTAACCGAAAAGGACGATGCAGGAGAACGATGCAAAAGAACAATAACAACAATCGTAGCGCCGCGAGAAGAGACGCGCGTTGGAAAGTGGAAATGGATAGTAGAAAGTTATTTTCGTGTGCTCGAGGATAAATAAATTCCGTACAAATATTTACGTTCTCGCTCACTCCAGAGAACATCAAATGCTTTATAATTATAGAAACAACTTCCTTCTTTATTATTTTTATTTCCGGAGTGTTACCCTAAACACATTTAGAGCGTTGAAAAATATAGAACAAACCAAATTAATATGTAAATACTCTAACTTCATTACAAGCACAAATTACTTGCTCCACTTACTTTAAAAGTAAAGTGTTAAAAATTGTGTTTTTGCTTTTCATATAATTATTTATTTCATAATATTTACTTTATAATTTATAACTAGAAAATAATCATCATGACTTTAACAGTTACATTTTATTTTAACGATAATTTAAAGTTTTAATTATTTTTTATTTCAATATTTGATAAATTTGCACTACGAAGTTTGTAAGATTTCTCCAATGTTTTTGGATTGGTTTTTTATTATAATTAGCATTTATAAGAGCAATTGCCTAAAATCCACTTAAATTGGATTACGAGTTGTGATACTAGTTTATACATAATCCAGTTTGCGAAGTAATTAAAGTGCGATCTTTATTTATTCAAAATAAGGGATGTCGGAAGTTGATTGTTTTCGTTACTAATAAAAAGTTTCTTTGTTGCAGGAAGGCTACTCGTCAAGTGGTGGATTCTTGGCTCGTGTCCCATGCGACGCCAACCTCTTCCAGCGTGGAGCTGTCCTCGCCCACGCACAACCAGTCGAGGGGCGGCTCGGGGGCGACCACCCCCGTCCGCAAGATCTCAGCCCACGAGTTCGAAAGGGGTGGCCTTCTGAAGCCGATGATCAGCACCATCGACGGTACCCCAACTTTCCTCACCAGCACAGAAGGGCAGACGGGAAGCGGTCCAGGACACAGCCCGACGCCCGGGAGGCGGCAACGTCGCTCCAGGCACGAGCTGAGGCAGCTGGACGAAAAAGAGCTGATCTTCGAACTGGTGAGTGCACATAAATTACCAATTTACGCCTGAGGAAAGGTTCACTTTTTTCTTTTGCGAATCAATCGCGTGACGTCCCTCCTAATGGCTCTTGAAATATGTTTGGGTTACAACTTTTTCTTGCAAATAGATTTACGAGCTGCGCTTCGTATAAATTTCACTTTCAACAGGTAAATTAAATAACGACCGCTCGGTGCGAATTCGCCACAAGTTTCATAGTGATCACAACTCCATTTCAATGCAGCTGAAACAAAGTTGGAAAGTTTCTTTAACTCAAACAAAACGTGACAAAATAAAAAGAAAAATTAGTTACGTTATTTTCTTTCACTGATCCTCATAGATTACAATTTATTCAGAATGTATACCAAATTCCGAAAGTTTGTAAAACAAATCAGTTTCAATCTAAATAATCTCACCTAAGTCTAAATCATAATATTATTTTGTCAATTTGGACTAGTAATAACATTATTAATTTAAGTGCTTAATTATCGTTAGTTGCGAAACGTCAATTACCTAATGGACGTTGCAAATTAATGATTTATTGAAGATTTCAAATTAGTGGTAGTAATAATAATTTATTGCTTACATGCACAAACTTGAATTAAATTATTGTTAATAAAAAAAACTTGAAGTTATATATTATTCAGATTTTAATTTACTTCTGAAAAGAACTGTGAATTGGCTACATGCAAAAATTAAGGTAATAATAAAAGGAAGACTGGTTGTTAAAAGTTTCCCTTAAATGAAATAAGTTGGGACTGGCTGCAATCGTTGTCCTCTTTTTCTTTTCTCTCTTCGTATTTGGTGTTTCTAATTCGAGAGCACGTATTGATTGGTCTAGTGTGCGCTTCTGGTCTCTTTTTTAAATAAAACCACCATCCCCTTTTTACCACCATCCCGCTATCGATCTTATAAAGGCAATAACGCGTCCAGTTAATTTCAGTAATTGGACCATTTATAGTGTGTTATTAAATTAGTTAAGTGTCTAACGGGCATCGCTCACCGATCGAATATTATTAATTGAATCAACTTCAGACCGAGCCGGATCGATACGCAACGTCTATTATCTAACAACAAACATCGTTCGACGCTGCAAGCCGAGCTAATCTCGCCACAGTTTACGTAAATATTCAGCAAACTTCAATACAATAAACGCTAATGTTCACTTTGCGATTTAACATGCACATTTGTTATAATGAATCGAATTGATAGTTCTTAACTGCACGAAAAAAAATTAAAACGAGATAAACTTTAGGTCATCCGCCTGTTTATGTGCTGTGTTTCAACGTAAACGTTATTACTTTTCGTACGAAAACATAAACTAAAGGTTAATCGTCGACTATAAAATATATGTATTACTAAGAAAATATAAATCTCATGCAGTGATAGATTAATAACGACCAGTTTTATTGCGCTTCTTTGTACGTCTTTAACGTCGGTATTAATATCACTCCCGACTATTATTTATTCACTATTACTACTTCCAGACAATGAAATTATCCGATTGTTTAGGTATCATAAATACATTAACGCACAGCGATATTAAATAACGCATTGTTTTTAGCCAGCCCGAATTTACCATTGATTTTGCACAGCTTTTACAACGCATTACGAATTTATTTTAACACTACCATTAATATTTGTGCTACATTTTATATTTATAGCACGTTTATTAATGACTGTTTAATTCCATATTTTGATAGAAATTTTCTGTTTTATTATTGTTTTATTTGAGCTTTAGAAAGTTTAATAATAAATGGAATTTGGAATGGTTGAAAGTTGGACAAAGTGTATTTATATAATTAAATTTGTGAAGGTGTAAATGTTGCCTGCGTTATGAATCGTGGTGGCGACACGACAGTGTGAAAGTGCATAGAAAAATATGCGAATCACAGGTTTCGATTTGGAAGCGTTGAAACGCGTTTGTGATTTTTGGTCACGATGCCAACTTTCCGAAGTTCATTTTGATGCACTAATGCATTGTGGTTATTAATAAAACCGGGAAGGTATTTAGTCTACAAATGTCTTTGCAGCAATAGTGGTTATGGAAAAATTGTTGAAACTGTAAATTATGTGTTTTGTAATTGAAGCTATGTTTGTTAATTTGTTGAATGGTTTGTTTCAGGTGAAGGATATCTGCAATGAGTTGGAGGTGCGCTCCTTATGTCACAAGATCCTGCAGAACGTGTCTATGCTTCTGCACGCCGATAGGGGATCTCTGTTCCTCGTGCAGGGTGAGAAGGCCACCTGCCAGACGGTCGGTCCGCATTCCCAGCGAGGGCGATATCTAGTCTCAAAGCTGTTCGACGTCTGCTCAAAGAGCACCTTGATCGAGATGGAGAAGAAGGATGAGATCAGGATACCCTGGGGCACCGGCATTGTTGGATACGTTGCGGAGAGCGGCGATCCCGTTAATATTCCCGACGCGTACAAGGTAAATAAAAGCTCCTTTCATCCGGTCTTTCAAACGAAAAAGCTACGAACATTCCACGCCAAACGGAAAGAAAGAAAGAAGTAACGCAGATAGCGTTATCTCAAATATTAATGTCCCGGGCGTTGGGTTATATTATTTCGTTGTAGCGCGATAGAGTAAAGTTTAATGGTCGAAGATAAATCACGGCATTATTATGGTCGTTTCTGGAACCAGAACCGTTCTTTAAAGCATTTCACCTTTGCTGCTCTTCTGATGGAAAACGTTTCCGGTGAAACGGAAGATGGAATCGCAACTCTCGAAATCCCAACCGGAATTATTAATTGAGATAATCTGGAATTAATCTGAGAGGCGGAGGCGCAGATCGCAATCTCATGGGACCAATTAAGCTATTTAATTATGAATTTTTCGTACACGAATCTCGTGATTAATTAATAAAGAAGAAATCGCGCACGAATTAGGCCCGTTTTAATTGCATTAATTTAGTAATTGGACTCTCGCATGGATAAGGAACTCTCGAACTCGTGAAATGCAGGGCAATAACCGTTTTCGTAAAGCTAATCGTTCCGAGCCTATAAACGATACTCTAATTAACAAGATTTATTCGAGAAATTCGAAAACAAAGTTCGCCTTTAATTAAATGCCAATATCATTAGCAGAATCCAAAGATTTCACTTGCAATTTTCAAATTATTACATCTATCTCTAAAGAAAATAAATAAATTTAAACTCATTATTACAATTAATTTCAAACTCATTAATTGAAAAGAAGCCATGTGCTATTCTCAAACATTATTTCATAGAATTCCAAGATTCCAAAATAATCTGAAGAATAAAACCGCACGTTTCCGGCGAGTTTCAATGAATTTCGCGTATCAAAAGCGAAAGAATTTTCCCGCCCCAGATTTATCAGATTGCATTTAATTTGCAATGTCTTTGTACATTCATGCTTATTCACAATAGCCTCTTGAATTGTGCTGCTGTTCTAAAGCAGTTGAACTGGTTGACCTTCAATTCCTTATCTTCGCTCGGCTATTCAATATTACGAGAAAGATTCTATCGACTTGCATTTTTTGTTTAGATTTGTACAATTCTTGCATTCACCCTAACATACTTTGCAAACTGAAAAAAAAATCTATTATTTTTATTAAGAAATTTATTTACATTCAATTTATTGAAATAAGTTTTGTTTAAATATTTGTTGTTTTAATTAATTAATTTAGAATTAGTTTTACTTTTTTTGGTTTCATTTAGTTTCAATGTAACCGGTCCGTTAATGTCTTTTTAAATATCAACCGCAATTGTATTAATGTAGGTGCGAATTGATGAATCATTAGTAAACTTATTTGTAAATAAATCGAAAGCAATTTCTGCTGCTGTTTTCCATCGAGTGTTGAATGAAATCTAAAACCATTTGCATAATTGCGAAAGGGTATTAATTCGAAGTTCATTCGAATGTTGTTTCCCACATTTTTTTTTTCGTTTTGTTTTCTGAGAGAGTATACAGTTGATAAGAAGACCCAAGGCGGTCATCGTTGGCGCCTGTGGGATAATCTTCAAACGGCTTCGATGTTTACTCGTTTTCCTCTCATGCGTACGGTTTACTTCACAAAATTTTGTTTACCGATTTGTTTACCATTCTAATAACAATGTTTCATCGGAAACATGTTGGTCTCGGAGCTTAGATTAGAGGCCAGACTGCTTTAATGACTCTATTTGCTTATTATTGCCAATTCCATTAAGCATTCAATGTGTTTCGATTCAAAAGTGCATTGGTTTACGTTATGAGCGCATGCAGAAACTCGTTCTTTTAAAAGTTCCAAACAACTTCTTATTCTCTCTCTAACTCTCTCTGTTTCTTATTCGTTGTTGATCTTTTTTTTTTTTCGTTTGTTTGTCGTTGCCGCCGCCGTCAGTTGTTGCAATTTATTTTTATGTTTCGCCCAAGAGACGTATTGCATAAGTGCTCTAACTTTGTAGGAACTCTCGTCCTCGTTTGCACACAGTTAAGTAACAAACTATGCTTAGTCAAAATATTCGAATCGAATTAATGAAATGCACACATAGGAAATATTGCGACAGTTGGATTGGAGCCACTTTGAATCGACATAATTCATTTCCCCCAATCAGGAACGTTCCAGTTAGGTCAAGTGTACCGAGCGCACATTTTTTGTTTGTTCTACCCTGTCTATGCCCCCGAAAATTTATGGCACGGATTTACGTAATCTCGCTTTACATACCCTTAAACCTGCTGCCAAAATGATCCGCGAATACCAAAATAAAATGATAATTCATATAATATTAATTCAGTAAACAGTTTGAAATAGATTGTGAATTTGATGAAATAATTTATTTAAAAACTTAACTTTTCTTGTTCTTCATAAATGTATGCATATTTTTTTTGTTATTATATCCATGACTTTATTATTTTTGTGCGGTACAAGAATCTTTTGTGGACACGTGCCAAAAACTTTGTCGAAACTGTCGTTTTTCCACTGCGCTGAATTTTAAACGCTTATATATTTTTGATTATTTCTTTCATTTTGTTCTTTTTTTTTGTTGAAAAAAAAATGCTTTATTGCGTAACTTTTCTGCGGATAGTTTCCTTTCCTGAAAGCAGACATTAATTATGTAGCCCAGACAAGAGTTCGCCTACATCAACGCCATATGGTTGCTGGTTTGGTGAGATCTAGCTGTCTGCTAAACCCGACTTGTTAACTCCGCGAACTTGGCGATTAAACCCCGCAGTATCCACTCATTATATCCACGTGCAATTCCGTCTCTTTATTTTATTTTTTTTCACTTGGAATGAGAGAAATACAATTGAGGTTGTGAGGCGTAACGATTGGTTTTCAAATGTATAATGAAATTTGCAAGGATGAGAAACCCCGAATGGCCGCGATTATTTTGTTGTAAAGCTTCACGATTTTTCTTAGTCAATAAGTACAATGGATAAAAAGTTTCGATTTCAATTTAATCAAAAGTTATAATATAACAAATTAAATTTAAAAAAACGATCTATGCAATTATATTATATAATTATATAATTTGAAACTTTTCAATTCGAATTAGTCGAGTTTTAGTTTGGAATTTAAATAAATCTAGTTGGTTCGTTAAGTTAGGTGCGATTTAATTAACGAAATAAGTAGTTTTTACGAATCGGTTTTTCGTGGAAATAAAGTTTGTTGTTGTCGAGGTCGACCTCATTTTTACTGGAAATGGCACATGAATTGCCGATAATTAGTGAGAGAAGCTTTTCAGAAAACCCAATTTTCTCAAGTCGAGATAGAGAGAGAGAGAGTGTTTGCGGAGTGCGGCTTTTTGTTGGAAGCCGAAGAAATTGAAGAAGAGGGAAAAAAATGCGATTCTGCAATTTGTATCGGGATGTAATAGATTATTAGCGTCCTTCGGGAAATGAGTTGTATGGATTTAATGGAATATGGTTGAGTTTGATTTTTTTGTTGCGAAAATATTCGATGCAGTTAAGTTTATTTTTCCAACGTGCATCTCAATGTATTATGAAACCATATTAAGACCTTATGAACAATGTTATTGCCAGGCATGGCTCGATTATGTATTATTCAGGCGATTAATATCTCCCGTCGGTGGCACGTTTTGTAATTTATATACCGCCATGACTGCGTTACGAAATTCTTAGCAATTAGACGATATTTCATTTGCTGTGTGAAGGGAACGCCGTATCGATTAATTCCGTTTTTGCATAACATCACGGTTTTAATCTCGTTATTTTTTTTTCTTTTAATTACAGGATGAAAGGTTCAACCATGACATCGACGTTCTGACTGGATATAAGACGAGGACGCTCCTCTGCATGCCCATCAAAGATACCAACGGCGACGTTCTCGGGGTGGCGCAGGTAAAAAGAGATTTAAACGTTTTATTTGTCGTTCTTCAATTACGTTGTTGTTCTTGCAGGTAATAAATAAGGTCGGTGATGCTCCGTTCACGGAACAGGATGAGAAGATCTTCTCCAGCTACTTGCAATTCTGCGGGATCGGCCTGAGGAACGCTCATTTATACGAGAAATCCCAGCTGGAGGTGAAGCGTAATCAGGTGCTTCTAGACTTGGCTCGAATGATCTTCGAAGAGCAGAGCACGATTGAGCATGTAGTATTCAGGATTCTGACACACACGCAGAGCTTGATTCAGTGCCAGAGGGTGCAGGTATATATTCTTAAAATATACATGCACCAATTTTCCGTTGCATGTCTTACCGTCTGCATCAAATATTAATTGAAACTTCCTTGTGTGTTGCGTCAGGTGCTGCTGGTTCATCAAGCATCCAAAGGCAGCTTCTCGCGGGTTTTCGATTTCGAGGCAACCGATTTAAATGGTGAAGACAGCGAGTCCCGTACAAGGTAAATTGCATTACAGTCTCCAATTCAAATTGCTTTATAAATAATGTACGATCTTTCAGCCCGTACGAAAGTCGCTTCCCCATAAACGTAGGGATCACCGGATACGTGGCCACCACCGGAGAGGTAATATACTTTCGAGATTAAGACTAATCTTCAATTTGTTAATTGCTCAATTCAATTCAACAGACGGTCTCGATACCTTGCGCTTACGAAGATCCACGTTTCGACCACAGCGTTGACGACGGAACAAACTTCAAGCACAAGACCATACTCTGTATGGCGATCAAGAACTCTTCCGGTCAAATAATCGGTGTCATCCAGTTGATCAACAAATTCGATGATCTTCAGTTCACGAAGAACGACGAGAACTTCGTGGAGGCGTTCGCAATCTTCTGCGGTATGGGAATCCACAATACGCATATGTATGAAAGAGCAGTTGTAGCCATCGCCAAACAGAGCGTCACGCTTGAAGTGCTTTCCTACCATGCCACTGCTAGTCTTGACGATGCTCAACGGTTAAGAGTAAGTATGTATTCGGGGTTGGAATCTTAACATTTACCTCGTAAACGTTAAAATAAATTACCTCGATGCATCCAAAGATTTTATAAATAATTTCAATTTATTTTGTTCTTCATAGAAAATGAGAGTTCCTTCAGCTGCGAATTTCAGGCTCCACGATTTCACATTCGATGATTACATCATGAGCGATGATGAAACGATCACTGTAAGTTGCACTCTGCATTCCCGAAGGACGGTGTATATATAATATTTGTTTGATGTTGAAGGCCTGCATAAGAATGTTCCTTGATCTGGATCTAGTCGAGCGGTTTCACATGGATTATGAAGTCCTCTGCAGATGGTTGCTTTCTGTTAAGAAGAATTACAGGAACGTGACGTACCACAACTGGAGGCATGCCTTCAACGTGGCTCAAATGATGTTCTCCATCCTGACTGTAAGATTAAAACAAACTAAATCAAATTCTAAATTAACATTATTTACAATTTAAGGCTACGCAGTGGTGGAAAATATTCGGGGAGGCCGAATGTCTTGCTTTAATTATCGGCTGTCTATGCCACGATCTGGATCATCGAGGAACCAACAACTCTTTTCAAATAAAGTAATGCAAATCTCACCAATCCTTTAATTTATCTCTAATTAATTAATTTGCAGAGCTTCTTCGCCTTTAGCACAATTGTATTCAACTTCTACGATGGAGCATCACCACTTTGATCAGTGCATCATGATTTTGAATTCGCCGGGAAACCAACTTCTTGCCAACGTTTCGCCAGACGAGTACTCGCGTGTTATAAGAATCGTGGAAGAAGCTATTCTTTCCACCGATTTGGCCGTGTACTTCCGGTTAGTTTTAATTTAACTTTATATTTAAAAGCATCATTAATCCATCTTCGCTTTGCAGAAAACGCGGAGCTTTCTTTAACATAGTCAGAGAAGGGCCTAGGTTTAACACGGAGGAGCACAGGGAGCTGCTGAGGGCCATGCTTATGACCGTTTGCGATTTGGCCGCAATAACCAAACCGTGGGATGTGGAAAAGCGCGTCGCCGAATTGGTTTCTTCCGAATTTTTCGAGCAGGGCGACATTGAAAGAGAGGAGTTAAATATTACCCCTATCGTATGTCATTTCATTGAAAATTAATGCAACATAATTGGTAATTTTGTTATTTCATCTTCAGGACATCATGAATAGGGAAAAAGAGGACCAATTACCGCTAATGCAAGTTGGCTTTATAGATTCCATTTGCTTACCTATCTACGAAGTAAGTTATTTAATGATTGCAGAAAGAAAGTGTTAATTAATTGTTTTTTTTTTGGTGATTTTCAGTCTTTCGCTGCACTCTCTGATAAGTTAGAGCCTTTGGTGAATGGGGTTCGGCAGAACCGCGATCATTGGTTGGAGATTGCGGCCGCACAAAGTTTGATACCTAGTGAAAGCATGGAGAAGGATTCCAATGATAATATGACCATTTCGAAACCCAGCACACCGGACTCCGATGCTCCAAGTTCACCAGTGCACAACTACAATAGTGATTAAAACTGCAGAAACAAAACCAACAAAATGAAACCAGAAGTATTTAAGGAAGATAAAGAGAAAGGAGAGAAATTGTTTGGAAGAGGGTTTTACGTGATTCGGATTTGAAACTTGTGTATTTATATGTAGATAAAGTTAATTTATTTAAAAAAAAGACTTAAATTGATAATAGATTTAGCACAAAGTATATATTATATTTAAAAAAATATGTACGTTTAAAACAAAACAAAAAATAAGAAATTAGTCAGGAAAAGGATCCACGACCTTTATCTCTATAACTACGATATGCTAAATAATCTTGTTTTAACTATTTTAAACAAAATGAAATAATGAAGAAATGCACTATAGTTAGTGCCTAGTCCTCTTAACACTTAAGGAGTAAAATCAAATAATGTTGTAACGAGACGAAAATTCTATTATTTGCATAGTCGAAAAGCGAACGAGAAAGTATTTAGTATTTTTTTTTTAAATTTATATATATATATTAAACAAAATATATATATATAATAATAATATTTTTTTATTTTTTGTTTTTGCTCTCTTAAACTTGTTTTTATTTAATTTTGTAATATTGTTGTGATATTTTTTTTATTAATAATATATTATTAATATAACTTGCTCTAGTGAATTGTATTTTGGAAAAATATAGTATTTGTTGTTTCATTATTTATTTTTTACATTTCGCATGTAAGAAATATTGTTAAACATCATGCATTTTTTATTTTCTTCAAATTAGTATCTTTCTCTTACGAAAGTGAACACACATTAGCATTGTACGATTTGCACGAACCTCTCTCTATTATATTCTGTTCGTTTTATTATTATCATCATCATGATCATCATCATCGTGGAATTTCAATCACCAGAAGTTGTTATATAAGACACACAAAGAAATACATACACCGTCACATCTAGAGGCGATCGCAAATCGTAATGAATACAAAAACAACAACAACAACAAAAAAAGAGATGCTTGTACTTTCTAACGTATTGAATTTTCAAATTTGTCAGACGAATGGAGTTTGTATTGAGCGATGTGGAGTAAATATTCTGAAATGTTTGACGTTTTAGGCAAAGAATTCTGTAATAGCTATTTAATTATTATATTTTTTATTATGAAAACAAAACGGAAAGTGTGGATGGACGAAACGGTACATTGCCACGTGTTGCGGACGAAGGACAGCGGAATCCGCATTTTTTTTTGCCGAGTTCGATGAATATTATCTTGTAAATTAATTGATTGTACAGTGTATGTAAAGAAAAATTGACCATATTAATATATTATCTATCATCAGACACTACAACCCAATTTTAGAAATTTTATTTGATTACCTCGCATTTTCCTATATTTCATAAAATATTTTAGAATTTGTTGTAATTAAAGAAATAGCTAATAATTTAAGTAAAGAAAACTTCAATTTCTTTGAGAAATATTTCATTATTATTTTTTTTATTGGAAAATTTCTATTTTAGCTTTTGTTGTAATAAAAGAAATACCCAATAATTTAGGTAATAGAAACTTCAATTTCTTTGAGAAATATTTCTCTTTATTTCATTAAAATTTTACATGATTATTTTTTTAGTTGGAAAATTGCTATTTTAGTTTTTGTTCTAATAAAAGAAATACCCAATAATTTAGGTAAAGGAAACTTCAGAAATATTTCTTTTTTTTTTCATTATTATTTTAGTTTTTGTTGTAATAAAAGAAATACCCACTCCAATCACTTTGAGAAATATACGTATAAGCATAAGTGTGTAAGCATCTCAACGTCCACTTATCCTGTTCCACTCCTTGACCGACTCTCAAGACTCTTTCCCTAAAAGCTTTATATTTAAAGAGCTTTTAATATTCTTTACATAGTAACATTACACTTTCTAAATACTCGAAAATATTACATACATTTATACAAAAAAAAAATATTACACACTACGTAGAAATTAAATCTGAGATTTAGATTAAATCATAATTTCCTGCGCATATGTAAATTTTCCTCTAAGCTTACGTTAATCATCAGGTATATCTCTTAATTAAAATCAGTTTAATGATTCATTGTAAGTAACGATTTACCACTTAGGCTTAGTGCCTAGGGTTCACAAGAATTTTAGGAACCCACAAATATATTTTGATTTTAAATAGTAGAATATCTTGAGAGATCGCAAAATTATTTTAAACTTTTGAAAACTTGTAACTTTTATAAACTTTTCAAGATTGTTACTGGTAGCGCTCCTTTCAGTTCCTTTCATAACTTCAGTACTACTGTTAATTAAGTTGCCTATATATAAAACTAAATTTTTCCAATAATTTTCATTTTATATAATTATTTAAATATTAATTAATGATTCACTAATCAAAAATAAACTAATATGTAATAAATTATTGTAATGTATTTTTTAATTAATAATAATTTAATATTGAAAAAAAAATTATAAAAATTTTTCTATTATGTAGAAAATTTAATGATTTACTACCAATATTTTAATTTTTGTTGTACGTTTTTCGTTGAATGTGAAGAATGTAGGTCAACTTTGGGCTTTCCAAAATTGCACATGGATCGATAATACTCTATGGAAAATAATCCGTCAGAAACGTGATTTTGCTGCAATTAAAGGAATTATTGATAATCATATCTATATGTACATAAATAATAAATGCATCATCCTAAACGACTAGTTTCAGTTTAATAATATTTTATATTTTCATTATAAATTTTATGAGTTGTTGCCTCAAACTTTTTACAGTTGCAGAAATATTGAAGTGTTGATTCTTTTCAAATTTTGGAAGCTGGCATAAAACAACTCTTGAATGAGACAGTAAGAAACTTCTTCTATTATTGAAGATCTTCATTACTTGCAAAAAGCTATTGAAACTTTTGAGTGCTTATACTATTTGTAAAGAAAATTATATACTGTTTTGAAGACAAATCAATATTAAGAAAATTTCTACTACTTCTCACTTTAAGTTTTAAAAAATAATAAATAAAATATATTATAAAACAGTTTCCACTCTACAAATGTTCAAGAAAAGTTGATTTACTAAAAGTAGAATAAAATTGAACAACTAGTATTTTTTTCTAGTTTTCTGGTATCAGGATTACAATCGTATAGAGTCGTACACAACAAAGGAAAACATTTAATACCAAGCAATTATTTCCGCCTCAAGGAAGCAAAAGCTCGTTATTGAGGGATGCAAGAATTCATCTCTGCAATTGCTTTTCCACATCCCTAAATATATTTGTGATAGCTTGAAAGATATCGAATCTGCAATACCCGATATATGAAATGAAGTTCTCGCGTTTGGTATTTCCTTGCTTTTCAATTCAGAATAAAATCAGTGCATAAAACGTACGCACATGGAATTTATAATATTACTATTTTATTTTTTTTTGTTAATGAAGATGAAGTGAAGACATAAATTGTTGGCCAAGATGTGATTAATAAAGGGATCGCTTTCTAAATATGCATAGGGCCTTCGATAATGTATTCAGCGATCTGAAATATAGTATGTACTTAGGGTTCCGGAATCAATGTCTTCGGAAATGAATAATACATGATCGAATCCCCTTCGCGATTTACATAGTTGGAAAGAATTAGTTATGACTACCCTATTTAACGTTGTTACTTGCAGCCTTCGGGAATGTGTGCCTCCGTGTAATTAGATTTTCTTTGACGTGACTGCATTTCCTGCGCTTTCGGTTGTATGCGGGAATTCTTGAGCGATTTCCAAGTTGAGCAACACTGACAAGAACCCTTCGTATAAACTGTTATACTTTATGCTGACAAAAGCGAAATATGTGAAATGCGGTGGCAAGGAAAAATACTTACGTAATCGTCCTTTACGACCATAACTTTTATCAGCAAAATATGGCACAAATATTTAACTCATTTTAATTTTAACATCAAAGTAATTTTATTAAAATTAAAATTTTATACTAAATGTCAACCACCATTGTTACTTAATGTTGAATATGAATAGATAGTAAATAAAAAATATAAGACAACAAAAAATACATGTTACATAATAAATTTATTGCATTTTTATGAAAATCAATAATAATAATAGTTATGTTAAATAGGATTTATTGATCTAATAGCATGTGGGGGAATAATTTACGATGAAGTGAAACTCATTACGTAGTTACTCGAAAACTATAAACTATCGCTAAAAACTTGTTGAGCTGCGAAGCAATTGAAGTGCTTCGTCTAGTGTTTGTATGCGGAGCAATCGATGTTTTGCCTAGTTCGAGATTTGTTTAACCCTTTTTCATGCAAATATTATGACTCTCATATTAATTGCATAAAACGAACATTTTAATTACGAAAGTTATATGCAGTTAGTTTTGTGAATATTAAATTTATAAATAAAATAAAAACATTATTTATGTTAAATAGTTTTAATTTTAAATTGTTTTGTAATATATTTTTTTTTATAAATTTTATATTAATGTAACAGAAAATTGGTTGAAAAAAAAAATTATAATATTCAAATTAATGTCGAAGGTTTCGCAATTACTTTTAACAAGCTGTTATATTTAAATTTCTTAATTAATTATATTTATCTTATGTAACACGCGTCTGTTATTGTCATCTTCCCCCCGAAATTCGCAACTTTGAACTTACCTCTTACCTTCCCTTCAGACGGTATGTTTGCACTTGTCGTTTAACATTCGTTAGAAGATTTAATGAGTTTAATTAAACCTATCTCACGCTTCAACCGATTCACTATACTTTATACATGAAATATTATTTGACTTACAAAATTTCCTTGAATGAACAACAAAATTTACAAAAATTATAAAGTTAAATAAATTTTAAAAATTTATTTTTGCTTTTAACGTCTTTTTTATCCTGTGTAATGTATTTTGCAAATGTTGTAAGATTCTTCAAAGTTTAATGGAAATTGATCAATTAACAAGGCTTCCAATAATTGGTACATTAAGTATCTTAGTTTAACATCATCTGTCTTGAAAACCCTTCACAGTGAATTGATTAAGGGTCAAGTACTCTTCGAATATCCGCAGCATAAATACCAATTTACGTGTTAAGTTTTCGAAACCTGCAAATTAGAAATTCATGAAATCACAGTATAGAACAGATTTACTAAAGTGTTATTACTTGATATATTTCTTATGTAACCTAAAGTATATTTTTAATGAAAAATCTTTGATTATTTATATGTAATTTGAAATTTATGGTATTTTTGAAAATTTGAAATTTACAATATTTTTTGAATGATTAAAATTTGCTATATTTTTGAATATTTGTAATTTACAGTATTTTTCGAATTTTGAAATTTACTGTATTTTTGAATCTTTAAAATTTACGGTATTTCTTGAATCTTTGAAATTTACGGAATTTTTTGAACATTTAAAATTTACTGTATTTTTTAAATATTTGAATTATACGGTATTTTTTGAATATTTGAAATTTTCGGTATTTTGCGAATCTTTGAAATTTACTGTATTTTCTGAATATTTGAAATTTACGGTATTTTTTAAATATTTGAAATTTACGGTATTTTTTGAATATTTGAAATTTACGGTATTTTTTGAATCTTTGAAATTTACGGTATTTTTTGAATCTTTGAAATTTTCGGTATTTTTTCAATATTTGAAATTTACGGTATTTTTTAAATAATTGAAATTTACGGTATTATTGAATATTTGAAACTTACGGTATTTTTATTAAATAACTATTCTTTTGATAAAATATCTAAAGAATGTAACTAAATTATGATTTTCAAAGCGGAAAGTCACCTTTCGTCGCTTCCGTTTATCTTTGATAAATAGTGTTTCTAAGTAGTTGAGACGAGATTGTAGAGGAGTTTTAGTTCCGAGCGAAGTTTTCAAAGCCGTTTGACGTGGGCAGGACGAAACACACCTGACGATGTCTTTGTTAGTTAACCGCATGACTTTCAGGAATCTTTAGGGATTGTAACAAACTAACATATAAAAACCAACATAAAAAATAATATATTTAACGATCTATATGTGTGGAGTTATTGAATTGAAATTTAAAAAGGGGCACAAAGCAAACCAATAATTATTTTGAGAGCACTCTATAAAATTACACATGTGAATTCGACTTTTATAAATGCTCAACTTTTTTGTATAATTATTGTGTGATTGCATCTATATATATACGAACTGTTTGCATTAGGCCAGACAGAATCAATATGTTTTACATGAAATAAATGAACTCGCTTTTTTAATTCACCCTTTTCAGTATTAATACATGAAAATGTAAACATTATTGACATTTCAACGTTTTATGTTAAATATTTAAAATATATCTTTTATTTAATGAGAAAACAAACATTAATCCTCCAAACCAGCTTTTTTCAACTAAATAAACTGAGACTAAAAGTTTTAATAAGTCACAAAATGACAGCTGTCACTGTCACAAAAAGTGACAGTGACAGCTGTCACTTTTCGTGAAAGTTACAATTTGTTATCTGTTAGTTACAAATTGTTGCTTCGATAATTGAGGAAGTTTTTAATTATTATTAATAATTTAAGCTATGGATTAGAAACAAGAATATACTTGGATTTACGTAAAGGCAAGATAATTACTTCTGGACTAAATTAAAGGGAATTAATTAGAGGAGAATTATGTTACACGTCCGTTCCTTTGATATATAGAACCTCTGCAAACTAGTGTATATATAATTTTTTATACTCTGGTTTGTGATTGGCACCATTAGAATTAATGACAAGGAGAATCATGTAATTACCTGTGGAAATGAACCGCTCGGTTATATAAACGCACTAGTGAAATTACCTTGCTGTTCGTGTGGATCAATAAATCAGGTGTTTGGCTCCTATCGCCTCCATTTAATTCTATTAAATCTGAGCATCCTCCTACACCACTATTTTCTATAGCTAAATAAATAGGTCATACCAAGAGACAAAATGCAGATTTTTAAATTGCTGTACAGTTTTCATAACATACAGAAAATAATTTTAATCGTCAGAAAATTTGTAGTCAGAAATAAGATTTCTAATACATAATTTCAAATTTTAATTAAAAATCATAATCTTAAAATTTCGGCTCACCAATTCCAGATTTCCTCTTTGTTATGATGTAATTTGTTAAATTTTTAATTATAAATCCTCCTTATTGGAAATATCGAAATAATTAATAGAAAAAAGTCAAGAATTCGAATAAGGAATAAAATTGTTTGGCAATTTTTTAATTTATTACAACTACGAGTTTATCTATTGTTAAAATATCTAAAATTTAATTATTTAAAGAAATTTAAAATTTAAATATTTGAATAATTGTTATTTTATAAAATTGTAAGTTATGCAAACTAATGTACATGTAAAATTGTAATAAAGAATGTATTCATTCATGAAAATAAATTCGACAAAAAAAAAACTATATTCGACGAGTAGAAAGGAATGCAGCAAAAAACGTATACGTTTCTCGGAAATACGCACTAGTAATGAACGAGATGAATGAAATGTAGTAAAAAGTCGTAAAAAAGATGTGTAATAAATTCCATTTCGGGTCTAGACGATAAGATAAAAAAATAATTTATTCCGAATAACTTCGATAAAGAACAACAAAGGAACTGCATATATTCCGTGTCTCGCCTATTTTTTTTAATACTTTCATTGAATTCCTTTCCATTTAAATTACGTTTTATACAATTTGCGTAAAGTCAAGTAACTTGTCAAGTAATACTTAGTATATAAGTTTTTACTTACGTAAGTGAAATGCGTAAGTAAGACTGGAAAAAGCAGTGTCTTGACATTTTGTTAAATATCTCGAACAGTAGAAAAGCTAGGACAAATATTGAATATGGAAAATAAAGCTGAATATTTGGGGTTTAAAATGTATGTATTCGGGTAATTTTAGCTCTGTCTGTTTGGCTGTAATTTGCAGTAGAAAAAGAAATAAATTAAAATTAAGACTCAAAAAAGCAATATCTTTACCTTTTTGTTAAATTTCTGGAACACTAGAAAAGCTAGGACAAATATTGAATATGGAAAATAAAGCTGAATATTTGGGGTTTAAAATGTATATTTTGGTGTAATTGTAGTTCTGTCTGTTTGGCTGTAATTTACAATAGAAAATGAATTAAATTAAAATTAAGACTCGAAAAAGCAGTGTCTTTACTTTTTGTTAAATTTCTTGTACACTAGAAAAGCTAAGACAGATATTGAATATGGAAAATAAAGCTGAATACTTGGGGTTTGAAATGTAACTATTCGGGTAATTGTAGCTCTGTCTGTTTGGCTGTAATTTTCAGTAGAATTTTTTTTTTTTTTTAAATATTACTGATGTTTTATAATAATTATTTTTGCAATAAATAATTATTACAACGCCTTATGTTTCGTTGCAAGTGAATCGAAGTAGTAGATGATTCATCGTGAAGCAGATTCGGCGTTTTCGTGCCCAAATAAGGACGCTAAAGCAGTTCGCGTTTGATTCGTGTCTTTACGAACACGAATCGTGTTTTCATAAATACATAAGAAATTGTTTAATATTTACAGTTGATTTATAAGTAATTATTTTTCCTATGTGTCATACGACTTACGCGAGTCGCGTTTTCGTAACATAAGGCGATTTTTTTAAATCTAATTTTTATAGCATCAAAATTTAACTAACATTAAAAATGTTTAATTCTTAATTTATAAATGATTTTATACAATAATTTACTATTGTTCAAATAATAAAATCACACTTATATAACGATTTTTTTTTGGAGATGTTAAATAAATTTCGAATTTTACATATAAAAATACATCTCGCTTTTCGTTAAATTAATTTCCAAAAATGATACACAAATTCCTTTTCAAAAAATACCTTAATCCAATTCCGAATGTACCAATAATTATGACCTTTTTATAATGATTTTTTAGTTATTTTTGATACTTTTTTTTGTATTTTGGGCTAATAAATTATGAAAGTTATTTAATTATATAAATTAAGTATAATTCGGTATTTTTTTTTGTATAAATTGGGTTGTTCGGTAAGTAATTTTGTATTTTTGTAGTTATGTGATGGATTGAGTGGTTTAAAACACTTGTAAAAAAAAATTATATCGAAAAAAGTATAATTAATAAAAATTATTAGCAAGAGGATTATGTGTAAGAAAATTATATTTCAATTCGCCTAAATTTATTAAACTGCTGTGTCTGATTCATGTAAAAGCAGGTTTAAGTGTAATATTTTGTATTTATTCTAATTTGTAAAATTCCTTGAATGAAAAAAAATAGTTCTTTGGAGTCATTCAAAATGCAACTTCAAAAATCTTTGCTCATAACACTAAGAGGTTTTAAGGGCATTTTACAATTGCGAAAAATAAAATATAAAACTTTAATCAAATTATTTTTGAACAAAAATACGAAATTACTTTTCGAACAAAAAATAAATATAATAAAATTTTACTCTTATGAAACACAATAAAATAATATAAACAATTTTGTGTTAGCTCATAATTTCGTAACTCGCAGAAGCGTGCAGATTAAATATACATAAAAAAATGTTATTGAAAACCAAACAAGCATAATCTACTTACTGAGAATAATCCCATTTGACGTCGACGCAATTGAATTTGGGAGCGTTGAACAAAAAAAAAATACAGTGATTGTGTTTAAATTGTAACTTAATTACCGCTGCGAACTCAATTATCGAACAGCTCTGGACGTCACTTCTTCCTTTTTTTTCTTTCATCTTAGACGTCCATCCAGAAAAATAACGGTTTACATAATCAATCAATTTTTATGTAAACTCTAATTATCTTATGTAATTATTGTTTTCTTTAAACAAACTTTTAATAATATTTTTTTTATTAATTATTGAATTACTTAAAAATAAGGAAAACAATACCTATTTTTATACTTATAAAAGTTACATAAACTTCGAGATCGATGATATACTGAAATGTATTAATAAGAATAAAAAGGAAATTGTGTTTACTTGGGCTTTTTTTGCATGAAATAAGTAAATGTAAAGAAAAGTAATTTATTCAGGAAACTGCGTTTTCTTGACGTAAGGTTGAGAATGTAAAAGACGTTTTCATTCCGGCTTGAAAATTGAAGTTGCATTCAACAAGTATATATATTGCATTTTCTACCGCTTCTTCTGATGTAATAACATTGTATGCAATTGATGTTCTTTTTTGCTGAAAATCTCAATAC
The DNA here is from genome assembly GCA_963457615.1 of Nicrophorus investigator. NCBI lineage: Eukaryota > Metazoa > Arthropoda > Insecta > Coleoptera > Silphidae > Nicrophorus > Nicrophorus investigator. Next base: position 25,587,960 of record OY735143.1, read on the forward strand.
TACCCACTCATCTTGTACCATATTGTTAATTTGGAAATGTCAGTGGTTATTCGATCATTCAAATCATGACTGCTTTGTTCCACACTACACAACAGAACTGTCACATCCATGCATGTATAAACTATCTCAACCACCCTCAATGTCATATTATTCAACACATTTTAGTATTCTCTACTCTATATCTGCATTTTGCTAAAAAATGACATTTGACATTTATCACTTTGACATTTAGTGTGTCAAATGTCAAAGAAGAATATTTGACAGATTATGACAGATAAATTAATACTATTATTTAATCTAGAAAGTAATTTCAAATTCCATTCATACATGACAAAAACGTATTGTCTTCTAATGTAATTATCCTAATGGATTAAATTATCTTTTTAATTTAATGTACTTACTTTTTTTTCTCTAAACTTCAATTTTACAATTGATATGTGTCACTTATTGACAGATATGAATGTTTGTTAACTTTAACCTATAAAGTGACATATGTCAAATGTTACATATTTTGACAGTTATGAAAAACTTAAATGTCTAAGATTAAGAACTAAATTATAATATCATCAAAAAATATTTTTTATATTTACTTAAGTAATTATACAGTATAGATATATAGTTATATAAAATATTCAGGATTCACTTACAAAGACGACCATCAATCTTCATCATCTTTGACAAGGCGCATTCTGTGTAGGCTTAATCGATAATGAATTAGTTCTTCATTTAATTCACAAAATGTAAATCAATTTATGACATGTGTTTTTACACTTTATTGATTTATTCTTTTAATTTTATTAGTTTTAAACTCTGCAATAAAGGATATTAGTTTTATAACCCAAAGCGGGAAACTATAATATCTACGAGTGGGCACGACAGATGTTGACAACAAGACCTGAAACCGTGGAGAACTCAACGTGACGAGGGTGTTTTATCAACCTACGGTCGTTGTTTCAGGTGGCTGGACTACATTTCGAGGTAATAGCACCCCGAGGACTTCATCACTTAGTTATAAAAATTGAAAATAAAATACCATAATTTCAAAATTGTTTACTTACTATTTTATTTCTTAGTTAATAATTCATTTTATACATTTTTAATAATTTATTATATTTTGTAATCTTTTCATTTCATAAATTACATAATATTTCATATTAGCTGAAACTAGATTCGCATTTTCTTTATAAGCTCCAGTGAGATATAATTATAAAGAGACATCATGTTTTTCGCATCGCAACCTTTTGAAACATCGTTCTGAATGAACTTATTTGCTTCAGATCTTTTGAATTCCCAAGCTATGGAAAATTTCATTCTATATTCAAGTCGAACTTCTTTTTAACTATATCACATTGAATTGGAATTGCGTCATCTTTTCTCGTCTAGACGTATTTCTTTATCTAAACCTACAATGTTTATGAGTTAATGAAATATTTTATGATTTAGTATTAATTTTCAGTATGTTTAATAATTATATAAATAATTGCAGACAAATAATGATTATAATATTAATAATTTAAATTTGAAATTTCCAATACGTTTGATGGACGGTGAATTATTATGAATCAAAACAGATCTAAGAATAAACTTTGAAACAACACATCTGGATAAAGTGAAAGCAGTTAAAACTAAACTTTGTGAACTCAATTAGTTGATAGGAAGAAATTAAAAAATATGTATTATTTTAATATTTATTGTAGAAATTAATTAATAAATCTATAAAATTCTCAGAAAATATATTAAAAATATTTATATTTAATTTCTGACAAATTTTTAGCACCATCTTTATAATATAGATAATTTAAAATAATATTTTAAAATTGATTGTTTGTATTTTTTCTATTTAATTTAATTAATTGTGTTGCAAAATCAGGATTATTTTCATTAAAAATAAAGTTTTCAAGGTTCTATTTTTTTGAAAATTATTTTATTCTTTTGGTAGATTATGACCATATTTTGCTTAAACTTGCGTTATTTTGAATCTTGGTATTATAATTTGATTGATGAAAAGGTCATTTTAGCACTTTTTCAAATCTCTAGTTATTTTTCCACTGAAAAACTTTCATATTTTGCATGAAATAAAGTTGAATTCTATTTTCTTGAAAATTATATTATGTTATTTTGAAACTTTGTATTATAATTTGATTGATGAAAATTATTTTAAGGAAGTAATTTTATGGATGTTTAGTTATAGTTATAAGCAATAAATTTGTATTCCTGTTGAAGGTATAATGAAAATGAAGAACTTTTATAGCGGCGAATGATAAAAGACATCAAATGGATGTGTATACATCACGCATGAAATATGTTGCTGTTCCGGTTCTGCAACATCTGCACTTTTATTAATTACTGTTTTGGTAGGCACAGCAGGCAAATACAGAAGCGTGCGTTATGATTAATTAATTCGCTTGTGCAAACTTCGAAAAGTGATGCCACATACAGAAATTACATAAAGTACGGAGCGAATCTGCGATGAGTGTGGATGAGCGCAGAGCCGAACGGTGATTAGCGAATTCCCAGGCCGCGAGTCCCGCGGAACCTGTTACATAACAGTTGTTAAATAGTGGTGGCGAATGCGTATCGATGCCATTCGTTTAACAAACTCACCATTGACCTAAATAGAGACAAAGAGAGACAGAAGGATCAATTCACAACGCAGCAAATTCCAAGAAATTGCGTGCATTTGACAGATGACAGTTATTACTTTATTATTATTAATTTTTTTGTTCAGTGACGAAATCACCTGCAACGGCAATCAGAATTTTAATCGAATAATCGGCCTGAAATCCGGCGATATTAGGGAGCGTGCGCATTCCTGGCACGGAGCTTCCTGAAGTCCAGGCTCCTGAAAACAGGCTGAAGTTTAGTGCACCGTCGCGTTTCCAACTTCGCAGCACGCCGCTGCCTCCATCATAGTCCACGCATTCCTTCAGCAACATGTAAAAAAATAATAATTTACAAACAAAGAAATCCACCGAACAAGTGTCGAATGTTGAATTTTCCAATAGCAAAAATTCCTCTCTCCACACACAAAAAATAAAGGTAACTGAAATTAATTCCGCTTAATTAACCTATTTATCTCTGATTATCTAATATCTATTTTTCATCGCGTAACCTGCATTCCACGATGATATTTGTATCGGAAAGCCCCACTTCCTCTCTATCTCTACCTACGCTTCATTCTCTTTCCTTTCAACTCATTGATTTTTCGTTCGGAATTGTTTACCTACCTGTTCACTGCACATTGTTTACGCAATAAATAATAATTAATAGCAAACACAATTACGGAACTATAAAATTTTCGATGCTCATTTTAGATTTATGTGACACGAAAAATATTTTTTTTATCAAAAAATTAAATGAAATTTGAGTTTATTTTATAGTTTTGTTTTATAATGAATAGAGAGCAGCGTTTTAATAAATATTCATATATGCTTTTTGCTTGGAAATTAATATGCAAGTTGGAGCCGACGTATAAATGAGCTTAAAACTTGCCAGAAATTAACTCAGACTCGTTCATTTCCGCACTTTTTTTTACAACAAAATATTTACTAATTAATAAAATGTATGGCACATCCTTATTCGTTATTACTCACTTGATATTTTAAAATATTTGTGTTTATTCTCAATTTTAAAAAATACTCTAAAATATGAATTTACAATATTAATTTTTAAGTTTTTTTTTTTATTTCCAAATAATTTACATCACAACATTGTAAATTCTGAAACTACATAAATATTTTATGCAATTGCTTTGTAGTAAGTTGTCCTACTTTTGAATTATTCAGAATATTACACAGTATACATAATGAATAAGTGTCAATCAAATGTTAAAATTACATAACAATTCTTCAGTTTTTACACTATTATCAATTGATTAAAACACAATTTATTTCAAAAAATATTTATAACTTATGTTTTATTTCTGTTTAATTTATAATTTTTGTATACTCAAATATTTGAGTATTTGCTACAATTATCTTCAATATCTTCTATTTATTGCTTGAATTTGAAAATTATTCTGATCTAAATGAAATGGATGTACTATTATATATTTTTTTCTAACAATTACATCATCAAATATTATTTAATATAATTTTTTTTTATATATTCAAATATTTTCAAATTTGCTACAATTATCTTCAATATATTCTGTTTATTGATTGAACTAGTAAATTATTCTGACATAATTTTTTTCTAAAAATTACATGATCAAATATTATTTATATATTATATTTTTTGTATACTCAAATATTTTAAAATTTGTTAAAATTATGCTGACATCACTGAAAAAGATGTACAATTATATTTTATTTTTCTTAACAATTACATCATCAAATATTATTTATAAGTTAGAAGTAATTTAAACTGTGAGTAATGGAGAAACCCATTCAATTATAAAGTTAACATTCGCAATACTGAATTATTAATCTGCAGTTATTATTGTTGGTAAAATGTGTGTTTCTATGTGTATCGCATTATGTAAACATGTTTCGCTGTGCTGTGCATAATAACATTTACATAGAGATGTGAATACAATTGAAAATCTTTTGCATAACAATGCTGGTAGGTCCACTACATCTTGACAATCACTTATCATCAGTGTACAAGTGAATATTATGCGCACAGGAATTCACTTGGATAACGTTCAGAACAATAACACAAGATTGATTATAATTGCGATAAAAACATGTTAAATATTTAATTAAAATTAATTATTATTTTGGATTCACTTGAAAATTTGTTTTTCTCTCTATTTTTCAGTGCATTTTCATGTGGTTTTAAAATACTCGATTAGTGATTGTAAATAATTGTATTAAAAACTAACATTGAATTCTAAGTAATATTTTTTTATTGTAATTTGGTTATAACCTCACCCTGTTTCATTCATTAACAGGGTTAAAATCAGTAATTAATTACTAAATTATTTGAGTAAATTAACTAACAATTTTTGTGTCACGTAACTAAAGATATTAGTTAAATTTGAAAAATAAGTCTAGTTTTTAGTAAAATTTATTTCTTGTTATATAATAAAATTAGTTTTTCTAGTTAAAATTTTGAATAATTTCAATTGGTAACTGATTTTTTTTTGTACTGCTTTACTTTATTTGAATTTCCTTTCAAGTAATAAAAAAATTGTTTCTAAAATTATTATTATTCTGAATTTATGCTGTAAAATAATTAATGTACGATTATATAATAATGATGAATTAAATTTAATCTTCTTTTAACGAATTTTCATATCAGCAGGAAACAGGCACATTTATTTAACGAATATTTGCGAAGCAAATGTACGTGGGTTATGCAATATAATAATTTTAACATGTTTACAACTACAAATAAAATATTGAATTAATAGAACGCAAACATTTCCAATTATGCTGTGAACTACGTGAGGAATTATAATTTAGTTGTACAAACATGTCAGAATGTTTATATAATTAATTAATCAATGTATCAATTATTTTTAGTATCTTTATTGCAAGCAAATATTTTCATATTTAATAAATAAGTAAAACGTTTATGAAAAAAAATTATTTGTGTTTTACTTATTAAAAAAAATTATTTAAATTTTTATAATTTTAGTAGTAAAGGTATGTTTTCAAGAAATCTGAAACTTTCTGAATCTTGAAAATAAACGTATGGGACTAGATTGTATATGTTTTATATTTAAATAAATATATAGAAAAGAGAGTCAGTTATAAAAATACATGTGTTTATTTATATAAAAATCTAAAAAACTTATACTGCAGCAGTGGTGTATTCAATTCTCATTTACGAACTAAATTAATGTTTTTGAAAGTTTAAATTTGTAAATCTTTAGAAAATTGAAGACATGACACGTTACGTAAAAATAATAAATAAATTTTAATTAAAGTTAGCGCGCAGCGCTGAATGTAAATGGTGTTGTAACAAAGAGAAGACCTCGTGTTTTCTTTGCAAGTACAGAAGCTCAAGGTGGTGATGGCAGCACGACTCTGGAGAAAAGGGGCAAAGGAGAGAAGATAATTTAGACTGGAGACCGTGCGAGAAAAACTTTTCCCCTATTGGATTCTCATTTTCTTCGGCGTTAATTCCTTTTGCTCCACGAAATGAAGATAAATAAGGGATTCAGTGTGTAAATAAATTTATACACGGAATCGATGTCGGTTTTCTGGTTTTCTTTACTTTCCGCTCGCCGCGACCCAGCTGAAAATGTATTGATTTTCGCATAGACCCGAACTTTTATATTCTCCTTCCTTAACCAAATTTTCTCTCATCCTCCTCAACATTTGCAAAACATCTCTAGGTAGTGCAGCCAAGATTCTCCTCATTATATTTCGATTAGTTTTCTCGGATGTAAACAAGGGATTCCGACGTGAAACGTAATAACTTCTCTTTGAATTGATCATCGTCGCAACGAAGTTTGGTATTATCCAAAATTGAATCTTCCAAGTGTCCGATGATAAAAACGAATCTCTTACACCTGTCTGTGTAATTCGTGAAACTTTAATCGGAAAACTTTTCATATTACTAAATAGTCGAGAAAATATTTTACACGCGAAAAGTTTAATTAAAACGACTTTAAACAATGGATACGAAGTGCATTATTCTATCAAACTTTTATTTGTCAATATATTCAATTAATTATAAAAATTACATTATGTAACTTCATTAATTCATAACATTATTTGATAAATTTTTTTCAATACTTCAATATTAGTAAATTTATGCTTTTTTTTAATAAATTTACAAAATTGTTAAAAAAATTTTTTTTAAATTATTTAATATTTTCTCAGAACTATTATAAAATTTGCATTGATAGTGAAAACCTTTTAGAAAATGTAAACAATATTCTTGATCTGATGTAGGTAGGTGTAAAAGCTGGATCCAATTACTAAAAGTATTGAAACACGAGCGAAACATTTACATTTTTATTTAAATCCAAATATTTGCAAATCTTTATTATTTAAACATAACTTCTACTATTTTAAGGAAATTATTTGTTTCTTATCATAAAATTAATTTTGAAACCACAAATGTATTCAAATTCGATTTTATAAAATATTTTGATTTAAATGGAAATTGTTGGATTTTTCATCATTTTTTTTTTTAATTTTTGCTTTATTTTTAATATTTTATTTTAGGATAGTTTTTAACTGGAGATCAGTAATTATCTTCGTAGATTATTAATTATACAAATCATTCAAAAATTTTATTCAAGATTTAAAATTATTTTTTATAAAATTTTATATAAAATTTATATTTTTGTTTATAATTAAAAAAATAAATATTTACATTTGAATCATAAAAACTATATATAATTTTATATAACTTCAAAGATTTTTCAAAACTATTGCTAATTTTTAAATAATTTTATTTTAAATATTTTTTTTTATTAATAATGTAATAATAAATTATATTTAATGTCCATTAATTAAACATCATACAGATTTATGGAAATTCGTGTAATCCGCTACACAATAATTAATTAATTAAATTTCGTCCAACCTTGATCGTGGCAATGCAACAACATGTTTAATTAGCGCATGATTTCGGAACTTTCGCAATTAAATTGGTAACTGCACCTAAAAGTAAACTTCCAAGGGAACTCATTAAAACCGGTAATGCATTTTTATGGCATCTCCGGCTGTTGCATAAATAACAATTTGCATTCTATTATCAACTACAAAGTCAACGCACTAAAACTTACTTTTATTCAGCAACTAATTTAAAAAAGAATTTTTTTGTTTTCTTATTTAACAGATTATAATAGTTAAGCATGAAAATATACTAAAAAAATACTAAGATTTTAATATTTCAAATTGGTTTCAGTTTCGAAAAATAAATTAATGAAATATTTAAAAACATACAAATTCTTAATTTATAGATAAATAAATAATTTAAAATTAATAGGAAAATGTGTATTTGGATATATTTTCTAAAATAACGTCTCTTGTAAATTAAATAAAAAATAGTGAGATTTTAATATTTTAAATTGGTTTCTAATGAAATATTTAAAAAAAAAATACAAATTCTTAATTTATAGACAAGTTAATAATTTTGAATTAATAGGAAAAATGTTTATTTTTAGAAAATGTAATAAGTTTTATAACAAAAAAATATAATCGAATTTAAAACTGATGTTATTTTTTATCTCAATTGAAAATTGAGTATTGTGTAGATGATGAGATGTGTATTTAAAGAATAAAAAGCGTGTTGCAAATGAAATCCAATAAATTTTTCTTAACAGTCGAATACACTTAAGTCGATTTGGACAATTTAAAAGCGTCTACTTCCTGCAGTTCGGGCCAATCGAAGAAACGTACTTTTTGGAACAAAGCCACCATTTAGTTTACATGCTGGGAACGCTATAAAAGATCATCTGGGCTTCATCCCGCCGTGGCGTATTGATCTGTGTCGTAAACTGGACAGTAAAAACCGAATTCAGAAAGTGAATGAGCATTAATTGAATGGACCGATGATTAGAGGAACGCAGATATAAAAAAAAAAACAATTTTCCGCACGTTATTATCATCACCATCGTCGAGTTTGTAAAGATTTAAATTTTTATTTTTTTGTAAAGTTTTTAATATGGTTTTGCTCGCTATTGATTTGTTTCCCTCTGAAATGGAATTATTGAGTACGCTTTTCAAAGAGCACCTAGACAAAAGTAGCTTAAAACGTGTCCCCCACAGCGGATGCTTTTATCTCGTCTTCCCTCTCTCTGTGTGTGTACTTTTTTCCCTCTCTTTCAGTTTGCACAGGGCTTTCAGCTCGACCATTGATTCGAAGCTGAAGCGCTGAAAAAAAAATCTTGAAACGCACTTGCTTAGCTAATTGTTGGATGGTGGAGAGATAAAGGCACTTGCTTTTGGTTTTGCTTGAGAAGGAAATTATGACGAGATGGGAGGTTATTAATTGCCTTCTATTAGGGCCAAGTCACCATTCCAATAAGGAAACCATTAAACGGAGGGTCCACTAATCTAATTGACCTCTAATATTGTTATTTATTATATGAAATTCACGCGTCGAACATCCGTCGCGTTTATTTTAAAAGCCTGCATACGCCTCTATATTTATCCACGGCAATTTGTTTGAGGTCTCGCAATTTGTTGCCTCGTCCAAACCATAATAACCATTGTCGCACAAAATAATAAACATATATTTTATATTTAAAAAAAAAAAAAATTAAACTTCACAGCTATAGAAAAATTAATATGTTAGATTTTACATTTTTCATCGTGTATTTTTAGAACTTATAACATTATATTTCTTACTTTTTAGGCTTTAAACCTTAGAATTTACTACTGATAGTTAAAACAAAATAAAACTGGTGGATATTATGCAAGAATTTTTTTTTATGAAAAAATGTATTTTAGAACTCAGTAAAACTCAGTTTAATTAATATAAATTATATTTCTTACTTTTCACGCTTTAAACCTTGGAATTTACTACTCATATTTAAAAAAATTATAAAACTTGTGGATATTATGCAAGTAATTATTTTTCTACCCTACATAAAAAAGTCATGAAAAATGAATAAAAATTAACAATTTGTAACACAAAATGATAAATTATTTGACTTTGTCCATTGAGGTATTGTTTTGTTGTCGAAGATAACTGACGGACATAAACACTTTTTAACTATAAATATGAGTTTTCAGAGCCGAAAAAATAGCAATTCTAGTAAATAAATAAACAAAAATAATATTTTTTTTAAATCAAAAATTTTGTAGCTTTCATAATTCTATCGATTTTTTCTGCGACTTTGAAGATTGAGGTATTATTTTGTTGTCGAAGATACACTTTTTAAACACTTTTTAACTATAAATATGGATTTTTTGGGTCGAAAAATAGCAATTCTAATAAATAAATAATCAAAAATATATTTTTTTTTAATCAAAAATTTTGTAGCTTTCGTAATTCTATCGATTTTTTTTTATTATTTTTTTTTACTATATTTTATAATCATATGGATCATTAAATATTGTATTGTACTTGAAATATAAGTAATCCATTCAGAATAACAACTGTTAGCATAATGGCTTTCAGTTTTTTGTTGTGTAAAAAAGCATTATTAATGTTGAAATTCAGCCCGCATTCTCAGCTGGTTTTCGATCGATTTATAGGTTTAAATTTAACCTCCGGACTAGCTTTATATAAGAGACAAATGTGATACAATATAGTTTGAAAGTGAATGGAAAACTGATATTTACACAAAAATTTTCAGATTTTCAGAATTCCCTTCAAATCACATCATTATTCTTTAGAGCCAAGAAATTCTAATAAATTATTCATTTCCTCAATCGTCTCATGCATTAAATCAATATTTAAGTGTATGATCATCGGAATTTAATTAATTTAATTTAATTAATATAAATTTTCAGGCATTAAATGTTACAATTTACTACTCATTATTAAAAGTGTAATAAACTGGTAAATATTATGAAAGCAATTACTTTCTAGTATACATAAGAAAGTCATGAAACATTAAAAACTTTTTATTATAAAAAAATAGTATCAAATTGCTAAATATTTCACTGATTTATAGGTTCAAATTTAACCTTCTGACTGGCCATAAAAGACAAAATAGTTTGAAAGTGAATGGAGACGAAACCCGATATTTACACGAAAATTACAATTTCCGATTTTCAGAATTCTCTTCACATTACTTCATCATTCTTTAGATCCAAGAAATTCTAATAAATTATTCATTTCCTAAATCTTCTCACGTAATAAATCAGTATTTAAGTGTATGTTCATCGGAAATTTTCAGAATGACATTTTTTTTAAATATTTCATAATATTCTTAATAAATATAAATATAATATAATTTTATTTTCGTTGAACGAAAATTTATATTAGAAAAATATGGTAATCCTGAATTCAATTAAAATTATATCCTGATGGAATTCATGTCGGAACTCAAATTAGTTTGGTAACTTTCAGTATGAAAAAAAAATTAGAGGAAGAATGAGAGAGGTAGAAAATTGTATTACGATGTCGAAACCATTTAGCTTTCGTAGAATTCCTTTGAAGTCAGCAATTTTGTAACGAAAAGGAAAACCTGAATTAATACAAAATTAATTTATCAATTAAAAATATCTATATACATTTTTTTTTTACCTCGCTTAATGGTAAAAATCTGTATTCTAATCGAGTAACTAAATATACACAAAAATAAAATATTTAATTATTTTCTTCAATTTTAACTATTGTTGTTTTGAGTATTACGATATGAATCGCTTGAGTATTTCAATGTTTGAATTACTTGATAAAGTCCATAACTATATTCCATTCGACCACGCTGTTATCCAACCAAAGTTCGGACTTTCTTCCCCTAAAAACCAATGTAGTTTACAGTAATAAAGGCATAGTTACTTGTGCTTTATCCAAAACTTATAGTATAGACGTTAGTTACATAATAGTTAGTCTAAACTTGTTATATAAATTTAGATTCAAACACTTTTTTTTGTTACAAATTTGATGTTAAGCTCTTGGTATAGAATAAGCAACATATTTTGTCATGAAACCATAAAACTCATATATTAAATATTTAAAAATTATTAATTATTAAGTTTTTTTTTTGGGAATTACTTTAAACTAGAACTAGAAAATAATCATTTAAAAAACTGTTATTGATATATTTTGTATAAATATTTTCTATAAAATCAAAACTAAAAAATCTATTGGAAATTTCTGTATTTATAGGTTGAAATTACTTATTTTTGATTAAAATTTTTCTTTTCACAAATATTCAACATGTTGCGCCGGTCTTGATCGGCATTAAAATTCATTTGCCACAATCCGACACGAAGCTAATACAAACATTGATTTATGATGTCATCGAAATTATACATAAACACTATATGATAATCGATTTACGATTATGCCCTCTAACTACCATTATCCCACTAATTAATGTATACGATTCCAAAACATCCATATACGATCATGAATAATTTATTTATTGTTCATGAAATATTTTATGAAGTCACACTTATTTTAGAGCGATGATCATTTAAATAGGTGATACGCGTTTTAACTGTATGCAATTTGAAGTTTCTAAGTGGATTAATTGAAGCGAGTAACTAAGTTGCTCTATATATGTAGTCCACTGGGCGAAACTTGGAATTCCGTGAAACTGCATAATTATGCAATAATTAACTATAACTTCAAAACATTCCTTAATTATTTGTAAAATTATAATATAAATCAAGACTAAATTAAGTAAAAAAAAACATTAAATTATAATAATTACAATAAATATGTTTTACTGTGAATTATTGAACGTTTTGCCGCGCCCTAATATATCTTACTTTAATATTCCTCCTAAAAATGTCATGTAATAGGGTTCAATCAAATATGTAATAAAAAGCGATAAATCCATGAATGATGTTGAAATGGATAATAATAATAAAAAAAGTAGAATATTGTGAAATGTTTCGACAATGGAAGCGGGTGTATAGAAATGTTCGTGTCATTGGGAAATTGATAGATGTCTCCATTTAAGGTATTTTGTCGAAAATAAATATGGAAAATGGAAAACCGTGTAGCTTTGCCATAATCACAATCAAATCATGTGACATTTACTATTTTATGAGTTCCTACATTTACGTGTTTTATCAATGAGTAAAAATAGATAAGTTACATAACTAGAACTTGATGAAGTTTACTAAATGCAAATATCTTTAAAAAAATGATTTAACTCTTATAAGAAATAAATGGTGATAACATAAAATAATAACGTTTCTTTTATGACAATTTGTAAAAAGTTTCTTTTTTTTATTGAAATATTAAAGAATTGGATTTATTATAAATATTGATTATTGCTATAGAAAATACTATAAGCTGAATCAAATTTGATTCTACTAAAAATATTTCATATTTATAATTTGGAATTTATTTAGAAAATTATTTTCCATAAATAATTTATTGATTTTAAGAGTATAAACTTTTAGTCAATAAATTATACAGTTTACTGAATGAAAATATTATATGAAAACTGATTTAATTACAATTATGTAAAGTAGTAACGCTTCTTTTATGACAATTCCTAAAAATATTTTTTGGCATTTTCAGGATTTTTTATGTTGCCATAATTGAAATATTTAAATATGGATAAGCTATAATTATTGATTATTATATTATATTTTAACTAATTTTTAGAGCAAAATGAAATATACATTCATAAATACTGAAATATTTACTATAAGTTGAACTATAATAAATTTGATTCTACTAAAAATATTTCATATTTATGATTTTGAATTAATTTCAAAAAATATTTATAGATTTTAAGAATTTTTCATTTCATTTTTCGTCATTAAATTATATAGTCTACTAAATAAAAATATTGTATAAAAACTGATTAAATTCCAATAGAAAATAAATTATGTATATACAAAGTACTAAAGCTTCTTTTATGACAATTCATAAAAATATTTTTTATATTTTTCTGTATTTTTTTATTGCAATAATTAAAATATTTATTGATTATTGCAGTATATTTTAAGCAATTATTAGAGTAAAATGAAATATAATTTCATAAATACTGAAATATTTACGTACAATATGTTGTATGCTAATTTCGTACATTTCATACAAACAATTAGTATAATAAACTTATTATGGGAGCTTTTCAATTAATTTCAATATTTGGTTAACGAATTGAAATCTATTGAATTGAGCAGCACAGCCATAAATACACATATATTATTTATCGATTTCAATGAAAAAATAAATAAAAATAAACAAGACATTCCAATTATATTTATATAACGAGTGAGAATAATTGGAGAGCTTTGGATTACTGTGTTTTTGTATATATATTTTTTTTCTTGTATTCTGGAGATCCCTTTCTAAGTAATTAACGTTTTATTTACGTGGAGTTGATTAAAATCATCAATCAATCGATTCGGATCGACGTTTGATTTTTTTTTTGTACTCTCTATCCTTTTCTTCGAATCGCTCAGCCCTAATTAAATGCGTATTTTTATTATTTTTTATCTGTATTTATTCATGATTCTGTTCCCGTAATTACTCACGGCTGTTGGTAAACAGTTTTAATTACAAAATATCAGATTCACTTTCCCGCCCTTGTGAAGTATGCGTGGAAATTCTGCATTTAGTGCAATAAGATTTGTATTCGTAACTCATTTTTACTTGTTAACATCTGAAGCGCCATCTCCGTAGGGGAGGATTTTTTTTATTTATTATTGAATTACATCTTCGTCGAGTTCGAGTTTATTTTGCTTTCTGGGGAAGATAATAATAATATTACGTGGTATTTTAAATAAAAAAAAAGGGATGTTGTTGTTGTCGGGTGAGAAAGTTATTGATTGGATAGGGGTGACGCTTGGGTGGATATCTACGGGGGCGGTTGTGTTTTGCAGGGAATGTTTTGTTTTGTATTCAAAGCGGGGTAGCCGAGACTCCGGCCTAATCACTATACGCGTATACTCTTGTTCAAGTAATATTCCTTGCCTTTGACAATTCAATTACATAAATAGAGCCACGTTACATTTTAAAGAGCACGTCAACATAAACATATCTCTACTTCGACACATCGATGTATAGACGTAATCCTGAAAAATGCACAAACATGTAAATATAAACAAGCTCAGAACTATATTGAACTATATTCAGCTTTTGTTTTCAGTTTTGATGCAAATCTACATTATAACAATTTTTATTTAGTTTCACTCATAGTATCCAATATGTATATTTGTATTATTTATTACATAAAATTTCTGACACTTGACAGCTGTCATTTCTCGACTGATAAAAAAATTAATGCGACATGTTACATAAAAACTTGTTTTTTTTTTTAATAATTAACAACCTCTGCAGCAGTGATTTTCAACTGGTGTGACATAAGAGAGTATTTAGGTTATCACGAAAATTTTAAAAAACATGAATTCAATTAAGTCCAAATCACGATACTGCAAACCAAGTTTATATAATATAGAATTTTGACGTATGACAGCTGTCAATGAAATGTATATATAGGTTAAGATTTTTAACGACGATATAAGACATAAGAGAATCTAGGTGTGCTCTGAAAATTATTTTTCATTTATGTCTAATTTTTCATATTTTTTGACGCTTTGACAGCTGTCAAAATATTTATTATGACATAAATTTATCGAGGCAAATAAATGTATTTGTCTACTCACCCAGATCAGTGATTTCCTACTTTAATACATATAAATCCTCGCATATACAATGCATCAATAATTTAATTTTAAAATATTATATAATTTCGTTCCATTTCGTGCATATTATTTGAATAAATTATTAAATACGGTGTGTTTCTATATGTGATGAAAATTTAATTATTGATTGATAATTAATTCTCTAAATATATGAATATATTATATATTTATAAAAAATAATAATTTAATAAAAACATTTTAATCGTTTTTATATTTCTTATTACAAATTAAATCAATAGATTTAATATATTTTATATAAAATTTTGTGTAAAAATGATAGAAATAAATTAAACTTATTTATGAAATCCAAAAAGCGTAGATGATTTTGTAAATTTAGTGTTAAAAATAATAATTTATGAATTATAAATTAAGGAATTTAAATGATTATTCGTAATAAATTATATATAAATTATTGCCAAGTTTAAACTTGATGTATTAACAATTATCTACCCACTAAATATATTAATAAATATTGAATGGCAATACGCTTATCATGGAAATAATGGGGTGTCGGTTACAGTAAATATTATTAATGTCCGGTCTGCAATAAACCATAAATTTTGCCTTTCCGCATTAATTTTATGTAACCGTAAATGGTAACATTAATATGGATTATGCTTATATTAATTCAAAGAAAATCCAAAATAATACAAATTATCTTGAAAATCATTTTATGCAGTTTTCAAATTTAATCTAATATTTATATAAATTATGTTTAATTATATTGAATAATTAAAAACTGGAGGAACAAATTGTTGTATAATCATGTAATACTGTAATTATTCCGTAACGTCTTCTCTATTATTTATTATTGATTTTTTTAATGAACAATATTTTATGTAATTTAAAAAAGTTTTATAATCTGTTCTCTGTAGGTCTGTTGGGATCGATATAATTATATAATTAATTGATTTTTTTTTCAAGGCAGTCAAAGTAAAAAAATTGTTGAGAATCTGGTTCTATTGGTTCTCTGTTACTTACATAATTGAACTAAATACGGAACGTAAAATGACGGGCTGTTAAATTCGTCATTGAGAAAAACATAAACATGTTTATCGAAGTTATTTTTATTATTTCGCACAGCCGTTATTTCGGAATGACATAGCGAGAATATTGCATGGAGTGTGAATACCGTTCAGTCCAGTTTTAGATGAAATATTTTAAAGGTGGAACATTCTAAACGAAACAAAGATGAAATGCATGCAGCGAGAATTTCTCCCCTTATTCCTTAGTTTCCGGCGGCAGCCGAAAGGGCGGAAAACGCCTCAATTCGACGTCGTCGAGGGGGCATCGATTTCGAAGGGCGAGAGAACACCCAAAACCCTTAGGAAATCATCCCCCCGCAGACGTTCAACAAGTGGTCCAGGTTTTTCGCTTTTCCAAACATTTTCCTGCCTATATATATGTGCATTAGTATTCCAATTGTAAATGAATCACGGTAAATCGCGTGAACCACTTGAGCCGGAAGTATTTCCGGAATTGTGGATGAAACCTAATAAAAATTCCGTTTGGTTGCAGGAGCTTCACCGTCGTCATCATCGTTGCCATCATCGACATGGACACAGCATTCCAGCTCGATTCCCGGGTGAGAGCATCTCTCATTATTTATATTTATTTCCGTTACGCATTACTCGGAAACTCGGATATTATTTGCTGGTGCACATTTTTTACGCGCGCCCTGCTCTCTGAGCTGGGTTCGCAGGATCGACATTCCTGGAATCTCACCAGGATTCTCGGAGTCGGTCCTGCTGCATGCGCGGATAGAGAATTTATATAACAAGCACCTATTTTTTTCCTCTCTCATTTCAAAGAAAACATAATAAAAATAAATATATAAAAAAAAAATCCAAACGCAAATTACAGAATCTGAAAGCAGCTGTACTTTCACACACGATTTTCTGGCTTCTGGTAAATCTTTATTATTAGTCTCATACTCTGTATTTTTTAACTCAACTCAAATCCACTCTTACGTAAATACACTTACTTACTTACCTTTAATTAAGAAACGAATAATTTAAAATTTAAAAACTTAACAATTTTAATTTAAAACATTGAGTAATAGATGAGTAAAAAAATGAAATATTAATTAAAATAAAAAATAATTAATAATTAAATAGTAACGTTTCTTTTATAACAATTACAAATTTTGTTAGAAAACTGAAACATTATAGACTAAATTTACTGATTAGTATAGATTTTCTAATTTTATCTTAATTAAAGAGATTGTGTACTGAATTTATAAAAAAAAATATTTATTTTAAATCAATTAAAAAATAAGCTTTGAAATTTTCAAATTTAATAGAAGTATTTCAAAATTAATTAACTAAATTTACTGAAACTAAAAATAATTAGTTCATCTTTGCGTTGAGAAATATTAGCTTTGTAATTTTATGTAATCAGTAATAGTAATGATAAAGTTGGTTTACTAAGCCTTGTTTATGATTGAACAGAGATCCGCTTGTATGAGTTTAGGATCCTAAACAAATAAGTCAATTTGGAAAGGTCAGAACTTAGTATTTTATTAAGACTAATTTATATACTTAATTGAAATATCTTAGTTAGTTAAAAATCCAAGATTTTCCAAGACCTGTTGTAGCAAACCCATTATCTCGTTATTTTATTCTAGTCTAGTTAAATTGAGACTGAAAATATGGGAGGAGAATCACATATTATTGATTCGGTCTTTTCATCTTAATGGAGATAGTCTGAATATGTTCGGAGCAAAATATGTTCTTCATCCCGGCGTTCCGAAAGCGGGAAGTCAATAAAAATGATTTAGCGCTTGAAATTATCCCGAAAATAATCTAAAAAAAAATAATGTTTATCACCGATGACGTAACCGAAATGTCAAACAGAACGAAAAGGAGAACACAACAGGTGTTATTAATTTTATTCTTGTCGCGTTTTTTTTTTATATATATTTATTTATTGAAACGTCCAGTGTTTGACCAGTGACCTATATAATTGTATAAATAAAGGTCTTTTGAACAGAGTGCTTTCCTCTCTATGGTTAATCCGAAGAGACCAATTGGCACGCATTGCCAGGCAAAGGCCGATGTAAATAATACCGATGCTTACACACTGTGCATGATCACATCAGTCTGGATACATCTAAATATACGTGCACACTACACCAATCGAACATTGATTTTGACTTCATTCGGAACACCTAGGCTGTACGAATAATATCGAACCTTTGAGGGCCGCTCGCATTTGCATATAGATTAACTCCGGATCCACTTGAAATTGCTTCAATTATATAAATATAGATGTTCCTCTTCAATAGAAATATTTTTTTCTTCTTAAATTCATTTTTCAACTTATCTCTGTTTGTAAATATTCTTTATTTTTAAATAACTATTGAATCAAAGATGTAACTAAGTTTTCAATAGTTTTATTTATTTAAAAAAAACATAAAATCTTTAACATTTACATAAACTTAATGTGATTTAATAATAATCACTTTATTGTTGTGTCATGATTTACAAAACATAATCATTGTATTATGTAATATATACATTTTATAATATAATTATAGCAATAAACAATTAAAAATTATACAATAAATGTTAAAAATCAGTGAAAAAAAATAAATAAATATGCTAAAGACATACATATTCTAAACATTAAGTAAAAGTAGTTAATATTATCATTTTATAATCAATAAAATGCGCAGTGTGTACCCAGCTTTATATAAAAAATATATAATTTTTCAAAAACATTTTTTTCAAACAATTCAAATTTTTACTTATTGTCATATATCAACTTAAAGCTCATAAAGTCTGTAATGTTTACTCAACTAACTTTATATAAAAACATTCTGCATTTTTTTAAAATTTTATTTTTAATTCTAATTTTTATAATAATGTAGACATTTACATAACTAAAGCAACTTGTCATCTTCACATTCTAAAAAATTGTAACTTTTCATAGAAATATTATTTTTTCAATTTTTGATTTTTTCTTCTATTATTTAAATTCTAAATTTGATTTACTTATCTAAAATTCTTAATTTTTAATATTTTCTTCTATACTTATGTAAATTCCAACTTTCTTAATTATATAAGCATTTACATATTTAAAGTAACTCGTTAATTAAACGTTCAAAAAAATTGTAGTGTGTACTCAACTTTACATGGAAACATTTTTATTTTTTTAAATTTATTTTTACAATTATTTTAATTTAAACTTCCAAAACTATTCATATAGCAACTATATATAAAACCACTTGTTAACTTTACACTGATACTTAATCATGTAAAAATTATATAGATTTTTTTCTTAAATTTAACTTTTTTCTAATAATACATTCGTTTATTTACTTTGATTTATTTAAATTTACAAACCTTCAACATTATTATTAATCACTTTTTCTGCGGTTTGTACTGGATATGATTACATATCGTTTTCCTTTTGCAACAAATTACAAAATAGAAATAAAAAAATAATTTATTAATAACTTCAACAATATTCGATTTAAATAAAATATGTTTTATCTTTTGCTACTTCATATACATAGTACACTTATAAATGAAGTGTTCAATGCAAATTTGTAAATGCATTGCATAATTCCCACAGATTCATGTAATATTCAATTATTATCAGAATTTATAATTTTACAAAATATAACGTTATGTAAAAAAAAATCGTCGACAAGGTTGCTATTTATTTTTGTTTTCTTGTATACTTCAATGCGTTCTATACGCCCACGGCTACACTGTTTAGATTGATCAGATTAGTTCCGGACATTACACTGCATTCAAAGCGAAACTTCTGCTTCGGGCATATCACAAAATCCTATTACGAGATTTTTATAAAATCGTGCCTGCATTTCACACGCTGCCAGCTTCATCTTGATATAATCTATATATTCAGTGCGGGGAGCAAAATATGCCCACACGCAAAATAATTAAAGCAGATTGATCGAATCATTCAGCAAAATGACAAATTCTTTAAAAAATTATTATGATTCGATAATTTCATTTAACATTTATTTTTAATATACAATAATAGAATTTGAGACAAAGTTTAAATGAAATTATTAAATTTACGAAGTTTTGAACTAATAAAAATAAACTTTAGCTATCAAATACGGTCATTAATTATTTATATAGTTTTAAAAAACATAACTTGCTTTTCTCTTAATAAAAGCGCTTATGCTCATATTCCAGACTGCGCATTAAGTACGTAATATTGTGAATTGTGTCGGAACATCCGGTTTTGTATTGTAGTTCACATTATGTAAAACGGAGATGTCTTAGGGTGTCGCATCTGCAACTTTCCTCAGGGAATATCCTTAGGAAAGACTACTATAAGTATAAAAGTAAATATATTTCTAGAGATAGGCCCTTTGTGCTGAAGCAACGTGTACGTAAGCCCCACAAGCATGTACGTGTAAGAAAACACAGCAACAACACGAAGAAAAGGGCAATTAATTACTTTTATTTTAGTAAAACGCGTAAAATTCTGGAAGATTTATCGAATCGCCAGGGAAACGGAGGATTTCGTGCGCTCCGCAACGCCTCGGGCATAAAAACCAAGAACAGATTTCCCTTCGAGATTATCCGAAGCCCTCAGGACGAACGATCATCATAATCATCATTCCAAATTGTGTCAACATTGAGTACAAAAAATACTGATATTTAAATCATCCTCGCTGGTTTTATGTTAAATTTTAATGCGTTTTCAAAACAGTGTCTTCATTTAATTCACGCTTGTCGGTTTCAGGACTAATGGAAATGCGTAATGGACGTCGCCTTTCCAGCGAGACACTTCTTGATAAATGCAGTCTTCATCACTTCAATACTATGCGCCGAAGGAAGCGGAACCACCACAAAGGTACATTCATTTCATTACATCGGCTTCCTTTACAATCTCACATCCACTCCCATTCATAGTTGCAACTCAACCGATTAATTGAAACCCACCAAAAACTAAATACTTCAAATGGAACATTTACAGAAAATCTTAATAAAAGCTTTGTAAAGTTTCAATTTATATTTTCATAAATCTTCTGTATAAGATTTACTATCGTATGTATTTTTTCTTGAAAATGAAATATTATGAAAATGTACAATAAAAGCTCATTCGCAAGTGTTTTTATATCAAGAATTAATATAATAAAGATTTTAAATAGTAAGGCTTTTAAAAGTTTGTTACATAATTGCATTGCATAATAAAAAATATCTATAATTCTATTTAAGGAATTAAAAGAGATTCAGTAGAAAAACGAATTTCGAAACTGTATTCTGATTAAAGACGGAGCAGTAATTATATTAGCATTGGCGCAACCCCAAAGCGAAGGTTAATTTCCTCCGGTAATATAACTTTGCGAATTGCGGAAAAAAATGTAAATGTAAAATGGTTTCGTTAAATTGTCCACAAAACTATCACAGCAAATTGTCACTATCGATTCGAAATCCCGAAATTGTATGCATGGAAGCATCGCGAATTAATTACACCGCCCAATGGTAAACAGTGTAGTGCACATGGAAATGTCACGGGGTTTAATTAAATTTGCTGGAAGCAATGAAAGCAAGTGTCTGTTTCAATTTATTATATTAATTCTTTTAATTTTGTTACTTAATTGAAAATTTGGAGCAGAGAAATGCAATTTGTTGGAGATTTTTTTTTTCGGGAATTTAATAAAATTGGAGCGGAAAGGGAATGTTGGATTTGTTTCGCTTGGATATTTTTTTTAGTATCTTATTAGATTTTCATCGATTGCAATTTATTGGAAATATTTTTGCAGGACGAGATAGAGGAGAGTCTTCGCGTGATCCACGATGTGGCCACGAAGAGCTTGGGTGATTTGTGCATCACGGAGCAGTTCAGATCCTTGCCCATACCCATCGATGCGACGCGTTTCGAACCGGCGCGTCAGAAGGCCGATCTGGCTGCTACTCTTCTGCAAGATCTAGGACTTGCCCATCACAATGGTAAATAAATAATTATCCTTTATTATTATTATTAAAACTTAGCGTGTTACATAAGCATATTTGGTAGTGCATTAGTAGCGTTTTTGCTTGACGGTTAACTCCTCGAGGACGTTCTTGTATCCGACCAATTGATTGGGAGCTACCCTGTTGGAGAGGGTCCGTTCCACTTGGTTCTTGATCCGATGCGAATTGGATCTTTGAACTTCCTTGCTCGTTATCGAATGCACCGATCGATCATCGTCGATGTTTTCCTCGGAGCAATCGCTAATAACTGAAGAGCTGTCATTTCCTACAGCGTTCCTCTCGATCTTGCGACCTTGCAGGTCGTTGAGGAATTGCTTTTGAAGAGTTGGATCCGGAGCGTAGAGAGTGTTTTGAGTCACAGTTGCCCAAATCTGTCCCCTGTGCGTAGGCACTAAACCCTTCTGCTTCTTAGGCAGATCAGTCGGTTTTTGCTGCAACTTGGGTCTATTTGAAGGCTTCCTGATGATGTGTTGATGCTCGCAAATCTGCTCGTGCCGCTCCATCTCGCTACCGAACGGCAGGAAAACCGTGCATCCCCGGATCCTGAACGAGCATTTGATGTAGAACATCCTCAGCAAAGTTTCCAAAGGATAATTCCTTCTAATTTCAAAATCGTTGATGATGGGTCCGCATCTGTGGCACACGCTCGCACCCTTAATCGTTATGAAAATGGGAACGGTGATCAGGTACCCATTGCAAACTACACACGTCAAATATTTTTCTAGTATATCTTCAGTCGCGCACACCTTGGCTTCATCTAAAACCATAATAATTACCATTAATCACTGATAATGATTCTTCAGATAATTGTTCTTACCTCCAACGTATCTGATGGGTCTTTTACCGTAATTGCACGGATGTCTGCAGCAGAAGAAGCATCCCGGTCTGTACGAGCATTCCTTCTCGTGAATTGCCACCTCGTTCCACACGTATGCTTCCGGGCAATTCCTCTTCTCGTAGTTGCATGGGTATATGAAGTAGCAAGCGATGTTATCGTAAGGTATAGATCGGAACACGTCCGGCTGGATGCAGCGGCCGCAAGCGCTGTAACCTCCGGGAAGTATTTTCGTCGGGCCGCAGGATAAATACGACTGGCACAGAGAACACCTCAGGATGTCTAATAATTTGTGCGATAACTGTAATGCTTGCATAATTCACTACAAAACAATAAAACCATTAAATATTTTTTTCATTTTAACATAAATTGAAACTATGTAAAATATAATATTTTTTTATAAATTTTATACATTTCAATTGCATTCACGGGAAAACGTTTTGTTAAGCACGTTTGCATTTATTGAATTGGAATCAAATTTAAAAATGTACTTTTTTATCCAAATTATAATTTAATTCATCCCAAATTTTTTTAAAAGTTTCAGATATTATTAGAAATGTTGTAATAAATATACAAAAGTCAAATAAAACTGCTATAACTTCAACAAACTTAAAGTAACAGCATTATAAAATATAGATTGCATAATTCACTGCAAAATAATAAAATCTTTAAAAATTATGAAATCACGTTTTGTTTAAACATAAATTTAAATTATGTAAAATGTAATATTTTTTATAAACGCTATAAAATTTATACATTTCATATGAACAATATTTCAATTACATTCAGAGGAAAACGTTTTGTTAAGCACGTTTGCATTTATTGAATTGGAATCAAATTTAAAATTGTACTTTTTCATCCAAATTATATTTTATTTCATCCCAATTTTTTATAAAGGTTTCAGTTATTATTAGCAATGTTGTAATGAATATATAGTTTATAGTATATAGTATACGACAGTTAAATAAAAACTGCAATAACTTCAACAAACTTAAAGTAACAGCAAAATAAAATAGTAACGCTTCTTTTATGACACTTAATATAAAACGTAAATTTTACATAAATATCTTCAATTAATTGCAATTATTAAATTTCTAAAAGTCATTTAGTTTAATTAAAATGCTTTTAAAAAGCAAATCCTATTAAATTACGTAAAATTTTTTATATCCTCAAAGAGATGCACATTATAAAATAAAGATTTTTAATTTCAAATATTTTCTTCTAAATGATTCGCATTCTCTTTTTAGACTCGAATTCACTTTAATTTCAGCTTTTTCTGAGAGTGCTTCAAATAATTAATAAAATGAATATTTAAATACATTCATTTCACTTTCATTTACTTCAATTAAAATTATTGATCTTAAGAATTTTTTATTTAAATTATTATAAATTTATATAAAAATAAATATATAAAATACAATAGACTAATTGATATGAAATTTGTTTAAAAAATACATCTAAGATTAAGTAAGATTTTATAGAAATAATAATTTTCGTTTAAAAATATTGATAATAAATATTTCAATTGAAATAAATAAGTTTATCTAAAACGATTTTTTTATAAAGAAATTAAAATATTTGTTTGAATGCACTATGAAATTTATATATTTTGTAAAATCCAATTAGAAATACCAAAAAAAAAAGTTGTTATATAATCTTAATAATTAGGTGTTGCTTAAATGCAAATATTATTTTAAGTAAGCATACTCAAACGTATTATCTCTAAATCCGAATTGATTGTGTCCAATCACAATACTTTATTGTTACATCTGCTATCGGATATATGTACTTTTTTTTATAAATTTATTGTTTGCTGAATGATTTATCTGTTGATTGCATTAATTTAATATTTCGATATTGATTGCAATTTACTAAATAAATTTAATTTAGTATTTAATATATTTGTTAATATAAACGAATTTGCTAATATTTTAATTAATATTTTTTTCGTAAAATGTATTTAAATTAATGTTAACTATTTATTATTGCGAGAAGTATAAACAAGTATGTAGTAAATCGATATTAGTAATGCTGCAGTTATTTAACGAAAATAGTTGTTTACTATCAATGCTGAATCAATGTCAGAATGATTATATTATTATTTTTTTGGTAACTTACGTGAAGTGAATATGATATGTTAAATCGCACAATGAGGAGTCATCTCAGCAAAACAATTAACTTGATTTATCCAACCGTGCGGAAAAAAACCTTCGAACTAACTCCGTCGATTCGGTCACCTGTGATGTGAGTTGTGCAAAGTGATTTGAATAGCGCGCCGTTATCTCAGATAATGATTTCCGATTAGATAATGATACAGCAATCTCCGTGGATGATAAATAATTTCGGTGATGATTGCTATCTAATTGTGATGTCCATCAATTTTGCACATACAAAACCGTACTTTACAAAATAGTACTGCTTCAGAATTATATGCTACGTAATAGTAATTTTAAATTCCTAATATTTCGTTAGGTTAAATTATATAATTTTTGGTTAAATTATATAACAATAAACTGCAAACGTCATACCAACTGGGATATTAAAGATATAGGAACGTCATTAAATACGTCAAAAGTTAAGTCATTAAAATAGGTTAAGTTACGACATTACCTCAAAACCACATAAACAAATGTCAAAAATATGTCAATGTCAAAATACTGAAAATAATAACAAATCCTTGCATCTTATTAATAATAACGTATTCCTGTAGGCAAGTTACATGAAATTTACTGTCACATTTTCTAGTAATTTTTTTTTAATTTTATTTGTAAAATAGATGACACATGTTTATATGAAACTAAGTATTTTATTTACTTTGATGTTTTATTATTTTTCATTGAATTTGATTAGATATCATTGAACAAGGATTTTAATGGGTCTAAAATTTTCTCAAAAATTGAACATCAATTACTGATTGTTTGACAAAACAACACAAAAAAAAATTAACTTAATTTTTCTTGTTCATTTCTCTGGACTACATTTTTTTCTATAGTTTATGTAATTTTACGTAATCGCCATTTGAAGTAATATATTAATTTTTCTTGTTCATTTCTCTGGTCTACATGAAATAGGTCATGTAGTTTATGTAATTTTACGTAATCGCCATTTGAAGTAATATTAGGTAATGATCATTAAAATAATCGTATAAGGGAAAGAGATATCGTCATGGTGTGGATTATGAAGAATAATAGATAGGAGTTTTGTAGTAATAATTAGATTATGTGCGTTGCAGGTTTGCAGGACGCCATATCCCGGAACCTGTTGGTATCGGATCAGAGTGTCGTGTCCGCAAGAGTTCTGGCAATAAACGCCTCCAATGGGCAATTAGCTAATTGCGCCTGGTGGCAGAGGCAAGGATTGGAAATGGGCGGTCCCAGGAAGTTAACTGAAAACATTCCCGAAGTAGGACAACGGCCGTACTCCGAATACCCTTGGTTCGTATACAAGATATCCAACCAATATTCCTTGCATGCATCCATCGTATTGATCCACCCAATATTCCGGTGAATTCAATTATCCTTTATGCAAATTAATAATTCATATTTTATACCAATTCTATATACATACATATAAATATATATAGAATTACTGCAATTGCATTTCAATTCATTGAAGGAAAATAAATTATTTTTTTCAAATTTTCAAATTCAAATTAAATCAATCAACAGTATTTGCATGAAACAACTTTACAGAAAATAAAAAATATTTATAACAAAGTGATGTAAACGTGATTACTATTTTTCAATGCATATTCGTATAAAATAAAAATGAAAAGCATTCGCAT
Organism: Nicrophorus investigator; assembly: GCA_963457615.1. NCBI lineage: Eukaryota > Metazoa > Arthropoda > Insecta > Coleoptera > Silphidae > Nicrophorus > Nicrophorus investigator. The sequence goes on from OY735143.1 coordinate 25,614,738, forward strand.
TTCCATATGAATTTTCCGACGAAAGTTACATAAACACACACTCGTACATACCCTCTGACATTTTCCTCCATTTTCCTATACGTCATATACATGAATACCTACCTGAATGCATTATATTTTTTCCAATAACAAAGCGATTCAAATCTGTTCCGCTGATGGAATAACAGAGCAAAACGAGATAACCTTTTCTCACAAAATATCTTCTGAAAAATCAATTCAAAAAGTATTATTAGAATATTTTTTTTTTCAAAAGTCTACCAATTTATTATTTATCATTAATAAATGTTAAAATTCGAATCTGAAAAATTGCTATAATTTTTCAAATTTTCATATTTAAATAGTTAAGCAAAATATTATTTGGATGGAAAATCTTAATTATTAAATTATAAGATATTGAATAAATAGACAAAAATTAAGAATTTTTTTTTCAGAATAAATATTAATATAAACATTTTCGTTAACTTTACAAATTAATTAAACATTCAATGAAGTATATTTTAATTTAAGAAATGAATTGAGTTAACTAGTTAGTTAGTTCGTTAAGTTAAGTTATGAATAATTCATGAGTCTGCAGTTATCACATACATAATTGTTTGCCAAGTCCGGAGCGTTCCGGAAAAATCTTCCAGTCTTTCCGCCTGGGATTACACTTTTTTTTTTATTCAAGAAGAAACACGATGACCTCAGGGAAAAATAGCAGTATCTCTCACGCTGCAAAAATAAAAACCACTTACTCTAAACTTCCTTCCAGTTATTACAATTTATTGGCTGCACTGCACTGTTCAAAGTAAATAATCTTAATAAATTCAACAAAGAATGTACTTTATAAAATTATTATATAATTCTTATAAAAATTTGAATACATAACAAATAATTTATATAATTATTTTATTATTATTATTATTAATTGGTTTATGTGCGTATGTAACATTCGGCATGTTATGTAATCATCGATTAAATTATGATGGGATTTAGACCCTTTCAGGAAAGTGGTTAATACCTTCCATTAAATTGAATCTAAACAAACTTCTGGATCCCCATTTCATCCTTACCGCACAAATTGGGTACGCACCGAAACAAGTTTGCTTTACATTAAACACGATATTTTATTACATAATACCTATTTGATCTCGCATGTTATTCACATGTGAATTGATACATCTTTGATTTGAAATTATAAATTAGTAATATAATTACAATTCAGTCATTAAAATAAACATACGAATAGTTTGTGAAAGCCTTAAATATTCTATAATTTGTACCAGAATAGATGTTCTTAGGTCAGATTTAGGATAATTTAGAAGAGCCAATTATTTTTTTGACGTTTTGACGTAAGGTGACATCTGTCATTTTGACAACTTATTGAGAAACGCTGGGTTATGACCGACTATTGGCTAATAGCATTGCTATTTCAAGATGTAAATTTCACAAATCTTTTGGAATTGTAAGTTAAATGTATGTGGTTGTAACTGTGACAGGTATGAAGATGCGGATTCGAGTCCGGGTTTGAGATCACCGAAATTTATGGAAAGCCCCGCCAATCTATCTTACAGAGGCTGGTGGACCTATCCTTACTATTCCTGCGGGGCGACGAAATGGCTCATTTCCTACAGCGTTCCAGTTCCATCGCAGGGCAGACACGGGTAATATACCTATCACACATCAAAAGCAGCAGCAAATTTACTAATTATTACCCCGAAGCCTCAAGGGCTTCCTGAGCTTAGACATCGACGTATCCACGCTGCAGATCAACCAGTGCGAACCCAAAGACGATTCTCCATCCCTATCGCAAATCGTGGTATTCCATGGTTCACATAAATGCGATAATATTACGTCAAAAGTGAGGAATTGGATATAGTTTGGATGATGGCTTTGTCACGGTGATTTTATGTTTTCAGTGTCACTATCGTCCTCAGTTGTCGCAGATCAGCTGGAGCAGAGGCTCGTATCAATGTCAGTGCAGGAACGGATACTATTCCCCGCATCACGGAGGAATATTCAATGGAACTCTTGTTGAAGGTAAATTAATCTTAAGTTTCTTGAATTTTTTTCTAAATTATACACGTTTCAGTGGCTTGGGCTCAGAACAACAGTAAGGCTTTGGAGAATATCTTCACGTGCTTGAAGTGCGCTCCAGGTTGCAGCTTCTGCCACGGACCTCAACCTTGTTTAGCCACTTACCATTGGCCCTTCAGGTATTTCCTAACCAAATGATTACAAATCAAATTTATCTATATATACATCAATTCCAGAATAACTCTTCTAGTATTCAGCGTTAGCTGCGCCTTCTGCACGGTAATCCTCATCATGTACATGTTCAATCACAGGAAGTTGAAGGTCTTCAAAGTGGCCAGTCCAATATTCCTCTCGATCACTCTCCTGGGTTGCGCCACAATGTATTTAGAGGTGAGTGTGTGTGTGTGTGTGCATCGGGGTTGGGGGTGGGTTTATAAATGAATTTACCGAGAGGACGAGAGACATCATCGTCGGCTATTTTTAGATGGCCGCAATCTTCCCCGTCTTGGATACGTACTCCTGCATAGCAACAAAATGGTCCAGACACCTCGGATTCTGCATCACGTACACCGCATTATTAATGAAAACTTGGAGGTACCGTATCCTGTCCACATACTTATATAATATATAAACGCACACGACGCAAACCCCCCTCTACACGCGTTTTGAATTTTGATTCCATCCAATCTCGGAAAAGCTCAAACACAAACGAAATTCTACAATTTATATACTATAAGCCAGTCTCTCAACCTATTGATTGCGACACAATATTGGGTCACAATATGACAGCTGTCACCTTGCGTCAAATCATCAAACAACTTATGTTATAAACAAATGCGCCGCTTTACAGCTTCAAGCAAATATATTAAATAGTTCATTCCTAATTATACTAAATACAATAAATTTTCACAACCAAAAATTACATGAAAAAAGTTAATTATCACTTACGACAGCTGTCACAATGTATCAAAACGTCAAATAACATGTGTTATAAACAAATGCGTCGCATTACAGCATTAAATAACTTAATTACAAATTTCAATATTTTTTAGAACCAAAAATTAAATAAACAAGTATAAAAAAAGTTAATTATTTCTGAAGTGAATATAAATATTTACAAATTTATGTGGATGCGCCGGGAAATGCTATACAAAGATGTGTTTACTAAAGATAATGATCTATATAATCAATATTTATCTTAAATTTATCAATTAGTTGTGATCCAACAGAATTGATGAAAAAAGTCTATTACTATATTTCAAATAGGAAAACTAAAATGTTTCCGTTTTATGATGTTTCCTCTTATTTTCTATTTTTTTTTGTTTGTTTGTTTAAAAGCCAAACAAAATCATTATATCTAAAGTGAACTACTAACAATCTCATAAGCCTGGAGGCGAAACAGCACGTTATTCGACTCCTGTAGTTCTGAAGCCATAATGTTTAATAGCGAACAACGTTCAGTAAGTTAGTATCAAAGTTTATTCATTATTAAACCGACCAACCATAAAAGCTAGATATTTCACCGAAGTTATTATTTTAATACTTAAATACGACAATATTTCTCCGTTGTACAGATTCGAATTTTCAATTAACGTTTTCTTTGTAACATTACTAAATAATCATATTAGAAATTTGTATTAAAACATCAATTTCTTAAGAACGAAATAGAGATATAAAATTGATCCAAAGTTCATCAATTATTTCCAGTGATATAAGTATGAACGTAACATATAAAATATCAATTTGCAGCTACGATGAGTTTACTATTACTCGTCAGATTGTAATATCTCATTTAAGTTACACAATAATAATTCAGTAATTAATATATTTTTTATAATTGACTCAAATTTTAATTAAAGTTAAACAAATAATAATATTGTAATTTCACTTGCAAAAGAATGTACAAATAGATTTTAGATTGCATTGCATTTATATTGTCCTATTACGCGAACGCTCGGAAGCAATGACATTTATTGGTTTCAGGAACCGGCAGTTAATTTAAAAATACACGGTTGATACGCCAAAGGTTATTGGAATCGTTCATCGAGTGGAAATTGATTAAGTAATTCCCGAGCAGAGGCAATAATGAAATCCTTTACGAAAATAAATTTAAAAAAAAAACAAGGATTAAATTGCATGTTGCATCTTAAGTTTTGCTGTGATGGAATTTTTATATTATTTCTGTTGGAAATATTGTTGTTGGTTATAAGGAACTTATGTAGTAAATATTATATTTGGATGTGCGTGTAGTTGGGGGGATACGTCTATAAGTTTTGTATATTAAAAAAGTTTTTGTTGGCGTTAATTTAAGAGAAAACTTTTTAATTTCAGAGTTTCTCTAACTTATCGCGTGAAATCCGCGCATAAAGTAAAGCTGACAGATAAGCAGCTTCTGCAGTGGATGGTTCCGATCTTGCTGGTAATGCTGATCTATCTGAGCACGTGGACGTTATCCGCGACTCCAGTCGCCGAGGAAATTGAAGACCAGGAGAGTTTAAAGTTCAAACAATGCTCGTACAATTGGTGGGATCACAGCTTGGCGATAGGTTTGAAATGCGTTGCACAAAATTTGAGGTGATAATGAGATTTTATTTTGCAGGAGAAGTGCTGTTCTTGGCTTGGGGAATTCGAGTTTGCTATAACGTGAGGAACGCCGAGTCCCTGTTCAACGAAGCCCGACTCATAAGCTACGCCATTTACAACATAGCACTCGTTAATTGCACCATGGTAGCCTTTCAGTCAGTGCCCATTCGCAGCTCGCGTATCTCTCGTTAACGCTAATTGTCTCTCGTTCGTTTCAGCTTGCTCATTTTCCCACAAGCAGGTCCGGACATCAAGTACCTACTCGGCTTCGTGAGGACGCAGCTTTCAACAACAGTAACCATAGTTCTCGTCTTCGGCCCCAAGGTAAATTCGAGCATCAAATCAATCAAATTTTTATATTTTTCCTTTCACAGGTAATAAGAGTGCTGAAAGGTCAGGGCGATCAATGGGATAACAGGGCACGATCCAGAGGAGTAACTGCTTCGTTTTCCCTCAACGGCATCGGTTTAGTTCCGGAGGATCCACCGGACTTGTACCAAGAGAACGAAGAGCTGAAGGTGATCCACCCGCAACGTTAATCGTCGATGTTTTTAACCATCATTTATTTTCAGGAGGAAATCCAGAAGCTCGCCGCGCAAATCGAGTTCATGAAAATCGTTCACATGGAGATGAACAACAGGCACATCAAACCGAAACCCGGAAGCTACTTCAGCAGCCTGGCCGGTCCGATGCAAAGCCCGATGACCGCGAAACCGGGATGTCTGCTCTCGAAAGTCACCGAAGAGTTGTAAAGTTCCAATTTCCTTCTCATTTCCTCTTTTGTGATATTTCTTTCAAATGCGTGTCTATCTAGATTTACCTATATGTCAGATTCTAAGTCATGTGTAATGTAGTGTATAGTTGTCTCATTCGCAAGCCATTCCAGACGTAATAACCAGAATAGTCAAGTGGGAATCCAAAGCACGCTTTAAACTGTAGATTTAACTCCGGCATTTCGAAAATTCGCTTTATCCCAATCAATTGAGAAATCGTGGAATTGCCGAGTTTGTAATAATAGTTACATGTTCAATGGACAAAAAGAAAATCGACCTGACAATATTTATTTTCGAATGATCCTAGTCATTTTCGTTTCTTTCACAAAGAAAGGACAACTAACTCAGTAGGGAAGATTAAAGTGAACATTAAATTAAATTATATGTGAATATAGCATATAATGACTGATTTTTGATATAGGAAAACTTAATAGATTAGGTGATGCTTTTATATGTGTATATATATAAATAATATAATTATTAAATCTTATACAAAGTTTACGGTAGATTAACTAACAATTATTTCATCATATTTTTATAAAGACTTATAACATAAAATATTGTGCATCATCAATCTAAAACCGTTTTCAATTTTTATTCGTTATACATTTCGAATCGATCAAAAAAAAAATCCTGAAAAAATAATTATCGTAAACTCTGTATAAAAGATCCGATGAATATATTTTTAAATGGTGTTGCGATGTTAGTTTTTACTGTTTAAATGGAACAAATCGCTTCCAACAAAGTGGAATTCTAAACTAAATGTCGAAGAATGACGTAATCTATAAAAAAAAGTCTTAACCTTAAGATATTCCTACGTGGTAGTAATACTTTAAATTAACTCTGATTTGATGAATGAACTACACATTCCATGATCAAGTTACGTAATTGCGTAAATCGCATCTTGGACTTTCAAACGTGTAAAAAAAAACTTATTGTTATGTAATTACTACTGTAAGAGTGGTGAGGGAGTTAGTCGGAGGTCGACAATATCTGTATAAACCAATAGAAATGAGTCTGAAATTGTGCATCGCAGCGCAGCTCATCAAATACGACTCGATCACTCAATCCAATGCAAAATTTCTTACATTTTTTTTGTTTTTGGTATCGATTAGTTTCCATATCTAACGACTAAATATGAGTAGACTAACAATTAGATAAGGTGTATAGAAATAGGCGATACTGCATCTGAACCAAAGATATCATCGCTGCGCGTGATGATCAATAGTATCATACAAATATATTATTGTAATAAATGTTCATTGTTAAATGTATATCTGATTGTTGTATACGACATAGGTTGTAGAGAAAACTAAGGCGTGTATTAGATTGCATTGTAAAATGTGGTTTAGTTATGCTTCAAAAGATCACATTTATATAATAATACATTCATAAGATTGAACCGATTTTCATAATGAAATCTTAACTTTATGCAAATATTGAATTCATATTTTAAAGTTTAAAAAAAAATAATTATTTAAAAAAAAAACGAGATTTCACAACGAAACATCAGTTATTACTAACTAGTAAATTAATATTTCATTACGAAACACAGTTCAATCTATGTATTAAAATGTAAGAATTTTTGCTGTTTAGATTTTTTTGTTTTGGTTCACGAAATGATTTAGTTTTATCCGCATCTTAACGTTTCGGGAATTCTCTTGAAACGTTGGATTGCGGATGAAAAAAATTCTGAAAAGTGGAATGCCCTGCGATATCACACACTTATTATATATGGATGTAAATAAATGTGTTCCATAATATTTAAAAAAAAAAAGTATGTTAATGTAAATTATATTTAAAAATATATATTTTAAAATGTGGCAAAAAAAATATATTTATTATATGTGATTTCTGTTTTAATTCTTCCTAATCAATGAAACAATTAGTATTATATTTTATTATGATAAAAAAAATATAAAAATTAGTTATTTTAAACATATAAAATACTTTTATACATGCACGTTATATTATCATTTGTATAATTAAAATCTTTTGGACGGAATATTTATCACAATTCATGAAAAATAATTTCTATAAAAAAAGTCTTGTGTGGATGAAACATTCTAAGAAATAATCCTCATAACTATTGAACTTATGATTAAAACTGATGCCAGCAATGTCATGGAAACAGTCTTTGAATCTGCTGAATTGCACTCATCGTTGGAACAATAACATTCCTCCCAGTAAACTCCATTCTCGTAAACACCCCAGTTGCAGACACCTGTTACACCAGTGTCAGCAACTGAAGCACATCTCCGAATAACCTGCCTCCATCTGCCATCCCCTAAAAAATTAAATATTTATAAATCATAAATATCGATAAAACTTAATTGCACTTACATATGAAACCAATTGGACCTTGCTGCGTAACTTTCATGCAAAACGTGCCTGGCATTTTACTCTCCTCACTGTTACAATCAACAGCAATGTTCCTGTCCACATCAAACTTAATGTAGGCTCCACAATTGTCCTCACCTTTGCCATCTTCGCTTGAGGCACACTGGTAACACCTTATAGCATCACCTGTAATTATTGGTTATCATATACTTAAGTTATCTTGTACTTAACTTAAACAATTGTTTATTATTTACTACTTACTTGATGCTACAAATAATGTAGAAACTATTGCTATTAATATATAATTCATCTTCATATCTCTGGCGGAAAAAAAACACTCAAACAAACATAAAACCAAATTTTCTACCTTGTTGGTAAATAACCAAAATGACCATTGATGACCATTTAACGAGGAGTGCTGGGCTACACCCACTTCGGCGGGATTTTTGAAATTAATTTAACAATTGTTTATTTCTACCATGCAACACATAATTATTGCTTCAAAAAGTTTATTCTTTCAATATAAAATTTAACTAAAATAAATACATATACAAAAATAAATAAATTTAATTAAATACTTAATCAAAATGGAAATGCATTAATGTATTAATAAAATAGTATTGTTTGGTCAATTCATGTTTTTACTGAAATAAAAATGATAATTAATTACAATTAAATATGAATTGTTATCATTAATGATAAGACAATTAATAAGAGTACAATATATGCAACCAAGTTTACTTTTCAATTTCTTAAAATATTTAAAATTTCCTTATTGTTTTATTATATAATAATTCTATGCATTGAATTAAAAATATTATATTATTAGAATATGTAAGCATTATCTAGTAAGTAGAAATGCCTATATTTAAATAAACCTTAAACTTATGAAATATGATGAAAATTAATTGTATATTTTCAGTTACAGGCAGTGAAAATGTGATAGTATTTTTTGTAAGAATTCTGAAACTGTCATGAAAATCGTTATTCCATAAATCAAATTTAAATGTAAATCAGGGGATGTGCAAGATCAATCGAAACCAGAGAATATCAAAAGAAGATGTAAAATTTGGAGTAAAAAATTGACAATTCGCAATATTTGTATTCGTTTTGTTAGAATAAGAAATGAAATGTTTAATTTGATTTTTTTTAAATGCAGAAATAGAATATTTAGAGCCGATCACGATTTACTACCTGATTTGTATAAATTACGAGATAGGCGGAAGAGAAAGTTCAGACATTAAAAAATGTCATTACTCGAAGTCTGTTTAACTGTAAAAGAATCTGTTAAGGCGTGTTTAGAAGTTTCCATTTAATTATTAAATAAAAACGAAATAAAACCATTTATATCATTAATTTATTTACTCGAATTTATATTACAAAATTACACATTAGCATTCTACGTTTTATGACTTAAGTCAAAATGATGTCATTTTCATACAGTTCCAAAATGACATAATTGATTAATAACGCAATAATGGTGCGTCATTACAGATGCAAAATTGAACAAACAATTTTTAAATTACTGATTTTCTTCCAAAAGGAAACCTACCAAAGCTATAAATTGTTGTTGATATTCAAGGTAAATCATTTATTTACGAGTTTAAGTAAAATAATATGGAATAATAATATCTTTAAATATTCGATGATACAATCGACATTAAGCAATATTATTAAGATGTGTAGTTTGTCCGATGAAAATGAGTTTCGAATACGTAAAACGAACGTTCCAGCAAGTGCGGAATAAAGGAACAAATAAGAGGACATTCATTAATCACTGTTGAATTAGAGTCAAGGTTTTAATAACAGCGCAAAGCATGAATCACACCTGTTTATATTTATACAATATTTGTGTTGTTTATTAAATACATTCTAAACCCAAAATGTTAACAGAAAATAAAATACTAAATTGAAAATTTCAGTATTATTTACAAATATATATAATAAAACAATAATTAATAACAAAGGCAATTTAAAAATTTAACAAAAAAAAAACGCAAATTTAAAATTTAACAGATAAAAATATTTATTGCTTCATGAAGAAATAAAGCATTGGTGAGATGATGGTGAGGAGAAGAGCGCTCTTCAAGTTCGAAGATCCGTTGCAACCATCGTAATCGCAATACTCGCAGAAATCGATTGTCGTTGCGCTTGTTGTGGTTTCAGCTGGGCATGGACCAACTTTCTCTTGCTCGTGAAGATACATGCATTGACGAATGTAGGTTGTTTTCCCATAAGCTAAAGAACAAAGCGAATGCAAATTAATACTTTTCCAGATTAATTAGAGGAAGTATGAATTACAAGTCTGTATCTTCTTGGAGCAAACTGGTTTTCCGGATTGGTAAGCGAGCTGATTGGAATGTGTGCATTCCGTCAGCTGAGGAGCGTTTCCGTAACGATTATATTGTCTGCTCAAAGCGGTCGTGTTGAAGTAATCGGAACAAGGTAAATCTATGTCCGAAGAGCAGGACCAACATCTAAGAGCATCGCCTGCAATAGAAATGAAAAATATTAATGATCACAAATTCAATGATTCGGAATAGTTTTGCGTTTTGTAAACATTGCATTGCTGAAGTGAAAGCCTCCAGAACCCGTTATGCGACTTTACGCAACGTCCCAAATTGATGAAACGGAGAAAACGGAATGATATAATAATGATAAACAAGTCAATTTTCGGTTTGTATCCATTACATCTTTCTGTATGTTTATATTTTTTTTATACACAACGATTCCACTCATTTCTGGCTTACCTTGAAATTTTTGTAAATAAACAAAAGGTCGTAAATAAATAAAGCAGCATTGTTGTGATGTAACCAAGCGTGTTTGCTGCGTAGTTATAAAAGATTCAAGAATCTAGAACGCTTTAGTCACCATTCGATAATTGCACACAAACTCACAATAAATACAATGGAACAACTAATCAACATTAGTCAATGTTATTATAATTCCACTAATATTACTAATGCATGAATAATTAAAATGTAAATCTTTCATATTAAGAAAATTTATATTATTTTTTTATATTTTCATTAAATCTTCTAAATAAACAAAGTAATGAAATTTGATATACAAATTAATAGTTAATTAAATTCACATCATTTTTGTGCAGTTAATATGAAATTTAATCATCATTAATCCTAAACTAACTTTCTTTAAAATTACATCTCAATATTCTTATTAAGTAATAAATTACGTATATTTATTATATATTGATTATTTCCTATAAAATGGATATTTTTGTAAATTTTTGATGTATTTGTATTAAGTATACTAAAATTATTTATATTGACGTAAATCTAAAGAAATCTTTCCAAAAATTGTAAATGTGTTTATGAAAAATTGAAAACAAACTTGTTAAATTATTTTGTTAAAAAATGAAACTGCGCATCTAAAATATGCATGATATCATCATGATATTGAAATTCCTTATGCAATTGCAGGTTGTAATTAAATAAGACTACTTAAATATGCATTACATCATTCGGAAAATTGGTGTCTTACGTGTCGACATGCAAACCTGAGGACGTCAATTACCATCAATTTTGGAAGAAACAATGAAGCGTACGCCCAGTTGCGGTCAAACTAATCACCATTCTTATACTTAATCTTCCTATTTTTTTTCTTATTGTTCTTTCTCTATCAATGTTCGTTGTGGCGACGACCAAAGTTAATTTTCTCTTATTATTCACAGGAAAAAAATATAATTGAAAAACAAATTAATTCTCAAGCAATTAAAGAAAAAATAACAATTCTTTTGCGTAATTAAAAACTTGTTTCTCTGATAAAATGTAGTTTTCCAGCATTATTACAAAAAATATTATTAAATATATTCACAAATTTTTATTGATCCAATTTTGGGATAACAACCATATTTTTGCACTAAAATATAATTTAATTAATTTAGTAAAATGCATATTTTTTTTCTCTAATTACAATTTTAATAGCAATTTTTGAATAATTAAAAACAAGTTTATTTTACTTTAGTAATTTTCCTCATGATTATGATCACAAAATAATAAAATTAAAATGGAAATTGTAGAAAAAAAGAGTATTTTTTATTTGTCATCAATGTTAATTTCTATACTTAAAGTAGTTTAATCCTAACTTATTAGATTATGAAAAAAATAATTATTAATAAAAATGTTAAATTTAAATAAATAAATCAATAAGTTGACTTACCTGTAGAAAAGTATGCAATTAAACTAAGAACTAGAAGGTGTAGTTGGTAACGAGCCATGATATATTTTTTTTAAATATTTGTATCGGAGGTAACTTTATGAAATGTTGAGAGCGTCCGGTACGGTTTGTGACAACTGAGACTAAAACTCTGTAACGTTAATCCAACAAGTGTATAATTTCCATGTTTATTAGCCCCACTCACCTTTTTTCCTTCTTCTTTCACAAGATCGTGCTTACTACACACAGGACGACCACTTTACAGCTCACGATTATTATTAAACAGAAACTAGCACATATCCAAGTCATTAGAGATTGTACAGGAAAAAAGAAAATGTAAACACAATCGATGTGCAAAAATACGTATTACTAGAAACACCTATTTACAAACAAAACCGCATTCCAGTCTGAGTTTCAAATATCATTTTTTTTATTGTTACTTACTTTTAGCACGTTTACAACATTTTTTGATTGTCTACATTTTTATTTTAATAAATTCCTTATAACATTACTTAAATCACCAAAGAAAAATCTATAATAAAAAATATTATTTTTAAATTTATTTCATATTATAAAATATTATTAACAGTTTTACATTCATATATTTTTAATCATACTTAATTTATTGATAAAAATATTACAACTTAATTTATTATAATTTATTTTATTATGGAATTTGTAGTTTTATTAATGAAACGTCTATAATCAATAGACAATTAAGGTAATCGCTCGTGGGGATTACAAAGAAATACACTCGAGTATTTCACAAATGGGAGTACGTTTTGTAAAAGGTTAATTTTGTTGACCTGTCGATTCAAATGACCAATTAATTCCAGTCGGGCCCCTATGACTAAATTAACTTACATCACGAAACACTGTCAACTTTCTCATATTACACTTCATATTCTCTCTAATAAAAAATACTCTAATCAAATGAAATCAGTATATTTATAAGATTAAAATTTTAATTAATAAAAAAATGTAACTATTGTAAATTTAATTCTTAAACTTTTAGATTTTTCATAGAATAAATACATTTTCACACTTTTTGTTCGAAAAAATTGCTTCAAAATATAAATATTTATTCTTTCTGTAACATTGTAATTACAAAAGTCTTATATTTTTGTGATTTACTTGATTAATAAACTCAAATAATTTATCCAAATTTTATATTTTTATAATCATATAATATTATTTACTGTTTTTTAATATAAAATTATTTTATTTTCTTTTTAATACAATATTTGTTTGAAGTCTTGTAATTTAGAAGATTTATCAGTAGTATTTATTTATTTTAAGATCTTTCAGTCATATTTCAAAAAAATAAATTATGTAGGCAACCACATCATCAAATTATTGAATAACAAATATGTCATTTAATTGAAGCCTTAGATGTATTTCAAATTACATTTATTTGCAATCCGTATCATAATTATAGGAGTGTGTTGTTCATTAGTTGCAAGTAAGGATTGAACTGCTTTTGATTCAAATTATATTTATTGTTTCGTTACATTTTCAAGGTACAAAGAGATGTTACTTATGTAACAGCGAGTTCAGCGATAATTGTATGATTGTGAACAATGATACTCCCACAGTTGAATGCAAAAGTCCGAGGATTTGCTTAAAAGTGAGAATGAAAATGACGAATATTGAAACGGGGTTGTACAGCGTACATGTCAATAAATACTGTTCTCTACCACTGATGACCGACGAATCGTGCACGATGATCAACGAACATGTGGACGTGTGCACGGTATTCTTTTGCAACAAGCATCTGTGCAATGGATCCATTAAGTCATCAACGAAAAACTTGCTGATCTTAACTGTAATCGTTATGAAACAAGCTGTATTTTGTATTTATTCAAGATTAAATAGATTTAAATTTTAAATTACATTTATTGAACATTAAGAAAAGCTCTACATATAAAAGAAAACGTAAACTTCAATAGAATTAACAAAATATGTATTAATTAATTATTTTTCTCTCTTCAAATATCTTATATAATGATGCAACAAGAAGACTTAAGTACTCTGTGAAGTTACTTACTGAAATTATAATTCTACTTGTGCGAATTATTATAATTAATTGAGGTATTTGACTAGGAATAACATGGACGCGGATGCGGCGAGCGTGTAAAGGTTGAAGTTTATTTGATTCGATGCGTTGCAAAGGTCGTCCATGCAGACATCGCAGACTGTGACTTCGTACCTGTCGGATGGAGCTTTGCATTCGTTTTTGGTGTCTCCATCTTTCTTAACCTGAACGCAAGCCCTGGTCACGTTCATCATTTCCGTGTTTTTATCTGAAACGAATAAAAATATTGAATGAATGAATGAATAAATTAAATAATAACGTTAGCATTGTTTGTCACTGCAAATTGAACGTCATTAACGTGAATTGAGCATTTCGGTCACGTTAAGGATAGAATGATTGAAGGTCGAGCGTACTAAATTGTTGTTTTCGTCGCTTGATGAACATCGCCATTCTCGTTGTTTTAGTAAATTTGGAATTGTCCTTTGGTGAGTTGCTCAGCTTCGATCGCTGATTATCGATGATCTATTCTTTAGGTTTGATTTGCTACACGTGCAAGGATTTCAAGGACGAAAGCGCTTGCATGAAACCGAATATAGATGAGCTGGAGAAGGTGCAATGCACGGACGAAGGGTCCTGCGCCAAAGTCGATCTGAAGACGATGCTGACTTCCAACAACAAGAGCTTCGTTAAGGCGGTGATCAGATTTTGCGAGCAAATCGCCAATTCCGAAAACGTATGCAACACCTACCAAAACGAAAATTGCTTCACGACAAGATGCTACGACGATCTTTGCAACTCTTTCCACCAATCGCATCTTGAGCACAGCGTGTTCATTGCTGCAATTCTTCTGAAAATTGTGTTTTAGATTATGAACCCACCTTTGATAACTTTCTTGATGCAAGCCGCTTGGAATTTATCGGCTACGACGTTTCCGCAAGTCACTTTCTTAACCTGAGCCTCGTCGGAGAAGTCTTCGCACATCTTGCTGTCGGGTTTAGAAGCGCAGTTGTAACACTGCAAAGCGTACCCTAAAACAGACAATAAACATATTTTTAAAAAATTGATTGTGTTCGGGACATTAAAAAGGGTTTTCAAGATCGTCTCACATGGTAATTGATAGCAAGTTGACGTCGAATCGATTCCACATCAATCTAATCATACCGATTGATTAAATATTCTATTACCATTGGACATGCGATAATTTTCCAGCCAATTTTCTACTCAACGAGAAATAGAAGGAAAAAGAAACAATAAATTACAGCACACACATTCTCAAACATTAATTTATCGTCGTCGAATTAGACCTCTATTAAAATGTCGTGAATGGAATAGCATTTGCATAACTGAAATTGTTATTAGTTCATGAACTATAAATAAATTATTATATACGTATGCATTTTAGAACAGTTTTTTTTCTTGTTATTTCATCATTTGCAATATTTCTTTAATTTATTACTAAAAAAACACATACAAAGTAACATATGTGGGATGTTACAATGAAATTCATTCAAAAATATGATTGAGTCATAGATATTTTTTAGGCAATCCTGAAAATCTTTAACATTAACATTGCTATAACGGTATATATTATGAAATTGATATGATACTGGTTCAATTAAAAATACAGTCTTTTACGAAATGCGAAAATTGCTAAAATTTCATTTTAAAATAAACGAGAAAATGCAATTTTCTTAAAAAAAAAATAGATTACTTTATTAAATTTAATTTAGTGGATTTTAAATAGGATTAATTATTTTTCTTTCATTAAAATTTTAATATAATTATATTTTAACCCTTTGCACTCGTATGTCGCCGTATTGGCGGCATGATGCGTTTTACCGTTGCGCTCGTATGTCGCCGTATTGGCGGCAAGATGAGTTTTACCGTTGCACTCGTATGTCGCCGTATTGGCGGCATATCATGTCTTATCATTATAGCGGGTTGGGCGGTCTGTCATCCCCTAAGCCCATTTCTAATATTGCTAAATTGCTTTCTTAAAGCTTCGTTAAGTACATATTTATGTAAAAATAAAAGATAACATGATATTTATTTTAGACTTGCTATCGTAAGCTTCAGTATTAACATGTGCACTATTTTTGCGTTTTGAATATTACTCAGTTTTATAACTAACACGATTGGGTAAACTTCGGTGTGTTTTTTCGTTATATTTTGTAAAATCAATATTTGAAATGCCCATGAGATTTTTACAAGATGAAATTGAAAATGAGTTGCAAACTACTGACGATGAATTTTATATTGACTCGTCTGAAAATGATAGATTAGATAGTGGTAATATCAGTGAAGAAAGTGACTCTAGTAGTGGTAGTGATTACTAAAAGACAGAGAACCATGCCTTTACCATCAAGTTCAAGCAGCAATGAAGAAGACCAGAATATAACACAACCTAGTAATTTCGGACCATGGCAGGACGTCACATGTCACAGAAGAGGTAGAATAGTTTACTGCATTTGTTGGGGTTGTCCTAAATATAGGTACGATAACCGTATCTAATATCCAAGAGTATTAGTCACAACAGTTTAACGCCAACACACCTTTCTTTAGTAGCATATTTAGAAGGGAACGATTTTTTTTGGATGCTCCAGTTGCATCAAAACGATCCAAATGACCGAACTCTTAGGGCTCGAACTCGGAAAGTCAGCCAATATTTAGATCATCTGGACAAACAGTTCAAAGAACATTTTGTTCCGTCAAGAGTGATATCAGTAGAAGAGTCTGTTGTTGTATTCAAGGATAAAATTAGTTTTTTAACTTACAACCCTAACAAGCCTACGAAATGGGGCATCAGAATATATGTAATGGCGAATGCTAACACCGGATAAGTTTATACAATTTTGCTCAGACAAGGACGGTGTAACCAACATGATGCTCAAAGCCCTTCCGTACAGACCGGTGATGCACATTGTTGCTGTCATTAATGCGTTACTCCGTGTTCGATACTTCCCGGAGATCTAGAAATGTGCAGATGTAGTCCTATTTCCGAATACCACGTACGACAGACACATACCGCAGAATTACCGTCCAAACAGCTTGCTTCCGTGCATCGCCAAGGTTGCAGAAAAGGTGATTCTCTCCAGTCTCAAGGAACACGAAATCCAAAACCCCATCATACTGGACGAGCAGTTTGGATTCCGAGAAAGTCACTCCACCACGGGACAGGTTCTTCGTGTTGCTGAGTACATTACCCAAGGATTTAACTGGAGGATGCATACCGGCGCAGTCTTCTTGGATACAGCAAAAGCCTTCAACAAAGTGTGACACGAAGGGCTTGCGCCATCAGATCCGGTATGCCTCAGGGATCCATCTATATCAGTAATAGGCAGCTTCATCGAGAGGCTAACATTCCTACCATCTCAGAAGCCATGAAGAAAGTTGCAGAGAAAGTCTTCGCTTCTGCTTCGCAACACATGAATCCTCTGTTCAGGAACGCAGTGGACTACTACAAAAATGCAAGTCACCGTCACTAAATACCAAAGATGACAGTAGCAGACTAACGTTGCTGATCTTCTGGCCTCACTTCACGTGCCTTTCTTGGGCTGTAGTCATAAGACTCAAGAAACTGAAATAAATATTCAAACCACACATCACTAACATGTTCCCAGATGATCATAGGGGAAATAACTTGTTTTCGACCTGTATCAAAGGATGTCAAAAAAACTCAATTTTGCCGTACTACGGAAGCTTGACTTTAGTAGATTTAGTGAGACCTGACCTACCTATAAGTACAAGGATTGTGATTCTATCAAAAAAACAACATTTGCCGAAGATTACACATTTGCATGCAGATCAGGTAATTTGATGTTATTGGCATGGAAAGATAAAAGGATCGTAACTACACTTAGTTCCTGGGATATTTCAGGAACATAGCCTATCAACAGAAGAGTACGTGGAGGTAACTTACAAGTTGTAAATAAGCCAAATGTATTGGTCAATTACAATAAATTTATGGGAGGTGTCGGCCGCGCAGACACTTATTCAGCGTCATACTGTTTCCTGAGGAAACCATTGAAATGATGGCGAAAGTTATTTTTCATGTACATTTGTGACACTTGCACCCGTAAGCCTGGACTACATATTGGTGACTGCTTCGAACACAACAACATTATAAAACGTATTTTTTTTAACTTTTGTATAAATTTATTTAATTTGTGTTTCTCGCTCCTCAAGATTTATTATTTTTGTAAACTTTTATAATTTTATTTAGTGTTTTTCAAGTTTTTTTTTAATTAATTATTTTTCAGGCGACTCATAGCCGAATGGTTAGAGTCGCCTCACGATCTTGTGAGTGCGGGTTCGATTCGCAGCCAAGCAAGGCCCTTTGGGTCAAAAAAAAATGTTGTGATGGTTGTAATAG
Organism: Nicrophorus investigator; assembly: GCA_963457615.1. NCBI lineage: Eukaryota > Metazoa > Arthropoda > Insecta > Coleoptera > Silphidae > Nicrophorus > Nicrophorus investigator. The sequence continues at coordinate 25,633,033 of OY735143.1, forward strand.
CATAGTTAAGGATAGCAGCAGATACACACAGAAAGAGAATAGTGATCGCAGCGCTTCAATTACGAATGACTATTAGCCATAAATACACAACAGCCAAACCAACAAATTGAAATAATTTGTACAAAAAATATCATCAATAAAAAATGGTAAAACTTCCATTGGGAAAGATTTACTTAATGTTCAACACGAATAGTAATAATATAATAATAAGTAATATGCAAATAAAAATATGCCAAAAAAAATAAATTATTTTTCATGTTATAATAGTAATAAATTATTGTGTTTAAATTGAATAAGCATCTGTGCAAAAAAAAAAATTTTTTAAATTGAGCGATTTTTTTTTTTTTTTTTTAAACAATATATTTTTTCCATATTTTTATTTTGTTTTACACTAAGTGTATCTACTACGCAATTTTAGCAAATTTTTAAAAAAATCGCATGTAAAAAAAAATTCCGAGTTGAGAGATAAGTAGATGAAATAATAGCCCGAGTAGAGTGGAATCACATAAGAACATATTCACGAGTGCAAAGGGTTAATATAAATATATTGAAAATTGAAGAAAATGCGAAAACCGAGAAAGAAAAAGTGTTTTTTTTTCTTCTTTGCATTTGAAAATCAATTTCCATAAAAATAAAGAAGAAAATTTGGAAATCTGAGAATAAAGAAAATGATTTAATTGATTCATTAAATTAGTTTTCTTATTTGCATTGAAAAGCAATTTCCAAAGAAAATAAACAAGAAAATTGGAAAACTGAGAATGAAAAAAGATTATTTTTCTTCTTAGCATTCGGAAATGAATTTTACAAAAATAGACAAGAAAATTGGGAAACTGAGAGTGAAGAAAATAATTGAATTAAAAAACTATTTGAAAAAAAGACAGTTAATATTCCCGATTCATTAAATAATTTGAATTAGTGAATCAATTAAATTAAAATATGAGAAAATGCAAAAACATTATTTCATTGAAAATCTATTTCCAAAAATAGACGAGAAAATGTGAAAAGAAAATACCTTAAACATGCAAAGGTACAATAAATGATGTAATCCAATGTAGTAGTAGTAGTTTGAAGGCTTGGTTTATTGCTTAATAGCGTAGGAGAATCACAAGTCTTATAAATTATCAAAGCTTTCTGCTAATCTAATTATATAATGTTAAAGTTTTGAAAGGAAAAAAAAAATAATCCAAACAAACATCTGTTTTCAATTTTATAATATAATATATATATATATTGCGAGAAGGTAGCGAGTTATAAAATATCGCTTTATTTTCATATTATACGTAAATATTTATATTTTGAAGACCGCGCATTTCGTTCTACAAACAAATTGAAGCCAAAATTAATTTCATGTGAAATATGCATAATCTTTATATTTCATAATTTTTTATTAAAACTCTAAGAAATGTAAAATAAAATAAGGTTTTAACTTAAATTCAGGTCACCAATTATAATTGTTTAACTTTGGTAAAATAGCAAATGATGAGAATGTAATAACTAAATTAGTTTAAGTGTGTTTTTTTCCATTGGATGCGGTTTGTTTGCGTATAAACCATTAAAGTTATGACGAAAGTAAATAACAATTTTTCAATTTAATTTAAGTTAATAATTATTTTGTTGTTCCGATAATATTTTTTCTGTAAACAAGCAGTGGAAATAAATATGATTAGCATTAACGTTAAAAATCAATACAATACCGCTAATTTTTGTTGTTTGAATCATTCACCAAAGAGGAAAATAGTAGAGAAATGTTAGGCTTCAGCATACTGGAACGGTGATGTCATGCATAAATGGTCATGGCCGATGATCATTGCAAAACTTATGTGGGATTCTATTGCATTTATGTATGTTTTTTTTGTATTTATCTAAGAATAATTTAATCTGAACTAGGATTTTTTTTTTCCTATGACACATCTTTAGTTAGACTTGTTATCGATTTAGAATGAATGAAAATAACAAGGATGACATCATCGTAGCAAAGGAGCAAAGGTACTGATTTTCTTTAACTTTTTTAAAAATATTTTAAAGTTGATAACGTGCCATTAATAAGAAAATAATGAATATATAAAGTCGTCATTCGGGCTGAAACGTGATTTATATTGGAAATATGCAAATGGCATAAATGCACGCGAATTTATCATAAATATTAAAAAAAAAATGCACCGTCGTTTCCATTTCTTTCTCACTCAAAATGTTTTTGTTGTAATAATCGCAAAAAATAAATTATTGCAAAATTGTAGCAAAAAAAAAAAACAAACATACGTGTACTTTGCATCGATACCCGATTTTAGCATTGACGATACACAATGTTAAGTCATAGTTATTTAAAGTTTAGTTAAAAATAGTGATGAGTGCGCGTTTTTGTTTTTCTTCGAAAGTAATCTCTTCTCACCTGTGTGAACTAGGGCAAGGCAAAGAACGACTAGTCCAGCTAATTTTGCCATCTTCGTACTTCTGCGTCTTTTTTAAATAACAAATACTTCTGTTTCAAATGCAGACCTGTATTCTTCGCTTCTCTGTGCAAGACTAAATTCGATAGTCAGTTCGCTAGGAAGAGAACATGGCTATACCTACTACTCTGCGCGCAGTCACATGTCATTTGGATAACTATTTATATACGTTGAAATACGGCATGAGCCGAATTTTCAAACAGCATTTCTTTTTCTATTCCTGCCACTATATTTTCCTTTTTACTGATAACTTTTGTTATATCTTTATTTTTTTGGTTTAAATTGCACTTTCAATTTGTGAACTACGTTTGTAGCGTATGCTAAACAGGTTTCTATTGGTTCATTTCGCAAAACAATAGAGCTCGTTACATGTTCGATGTTGTGAAATCGAAGCCATTATCATCTTCACCTTGCTTACGACACGCCTGACACCTCAATTCCCATCACACGTTATTTTAATTCTATTATTTAAACTCGTTTAACCATAAACGTCATTCGAGGTGAAGACGTGATAAGAACATCAACCAATTAAATTATCATATGTTATTAATTTAATTTTAATAATTCATTCATATTTAAGTCTTTTTATGTAATTTTTTTTTAAACAAACAAGAAAATTGAGAAATTGTTAATGAAAAATTTGCTGCATTAAGTCTTGCATAAAAAAAAATAGTAAAATTTACAGATTTTGGTTTGTAAAGTTTTCAAATCAATAATCAAAAAATTTCAACAAAAAATTTATTAGAATTTTCCAAATTTCAGCTTCTCGTTCTCATTAGACTCTTCGATCCTGGATACTGGCACCAGACTTTAGTCGCTAGACAACTGTAAAAAAAGGTCTGCATAAACAGATCAATAAAACATGTGGTTTTATAGCAAAATAGTGAAGGCACAACATATTTTTTAAACTAAACAAAATATTTTTTAACTTTGAATTATTTCATAAAAGTAATGTCATATCTTGTATATATAGTTTTAATTAGAATATTTACTTTACTAATTGGTATGTGTTGAGTAATAGCATAAAACATAAAAACATTGCATATTTAAAGTATCAAAAAAAGTTTTTCAACTTTGACAAATTAATACAGGAAAATGGTAACAGATAGATAGCATATTCAAAATAAAACCTGAATATTTGACTTTAGTTAATGTAACTTATAATTGGTGTATTTTGTTGTTGAGTAATAAAATAAAACGTGAAGACACTTTTTTTTAAATATAATGAAAAGTTTTTCTACTTTGACAATTTATTATATGAAAATGATAACAGATACAAAGCTGCTAGTATATTCAACTTAAAACCTGTATATTTTGCTTTCATTAATGTATTTACACTTATAATTTGTACATTTTGTTGTTGAGTAATAAAATAAAACGTGAAGACACTTTTTTTTAAATATAATAAAAAGTTTTTCTACTTTGACAATTTATTATATGAAAATGATAACAGGTACAAAGCTGCTAGTATATTCAACTTAAAACCTGTATATTTTACTTTAATTAATGTATTTACACTTATAATTTGTGCATTTTGTTGTTGAGTAATAGAATAAAACGTGAAGACACTTTTTTTTAAATATAATAAAAAGTTTTTCAACTTTGACAATTTATTATAGGAAAATGACAACAGATACAAAGCTGATAGTATATTCAACTTAAAACCTGTATATTTTGCTTTAGTTAATGTATTTACACTTATAATTTGTGCATTTTGTTGTTGAGTAATAGAATAAAACATGAAGATACTGTATGTTATAATAAAAAAAAAATCAATTTTCACAGTGTAAATAGAAACAAATATAAATCTCTTTTGAATGAAAGTCTGCATATTTGGCTTTAATTAGTGTTTGTTTATAATATAAATATTGTGTAAATATAATCAAAACTGTGTCTATTTATTTGCTGAAAAAAGTTTGGCAAGGATTTCTGCTGAAACCAGAACGAGTTTCTACGCACTGCTGCCCTCATTAAGATCATGGATCCAGGAATACTGGCGCTCAGTCGCCGGGCTTCGGTGTAGACTGGACAACCAAAAAAAAATCGTCCGCAGAGAGAAACGTCAATGAAAAATATCAGATCAATAAAGAGTAAAATTCAGAATACATTTTTTAAATATTCAGATAATATTAAAAAAATTATTATTGTATTTGTATTTTTGTTGCAATGAATAATGAAATTTATCCAAATATATTTTTGAATTCAAATAAAGAATAATAAAATGACATTAATGTTTATTTGCAGAATTAAACTTGGCACAGAAACATAAAATAAAAAAATATATTTTTTTCCATTAAATTTGAAGAAGAGCGTAAATCATTATGTTTTAGTTAAACGAGATCTTTGTGGATGCCATCAGGCCAAATATTTTTTTCGATCCAATCAATGTAATTGGAAACCCTCGTATAAACGCCGGGGATGTTAACCAATCCGCAAGCTTTACCAACCGAAGTTACACCATAAATTATGTGATGGTAGGAGTCTTGCTTCTGAAGTGGTCCACCGGAATCACCCTACAAATAAAATAAAAACAAAACAATTTAGAATTAAAATAATATTACAAAATTATTATAAACATTTTTTTTGACAGCTGTCACTTTAAGTGACAGCTGTCACCTAATATTGTGTTGAGAAACGTTGATATCAATTATAAAAACATTATAATATGGATTATTTAAAAAAATATGTAACTTATTTTTTTGATAAATTAAAGAATCTGTCATTACCTGACACGTGTCTTTTCCTGGAGCGGTTGCACAGATCTGCCAGTCATCCACGATTCCCAAATGCAATTTCCTGTCACCTTCGTACCTCGATTTGCATACGGAGTTTTCGGCCTCGAAAATTTCGATTTTCTGCAGATGATCGCTGGTGTCGCCTCCGAACTGCGTCCTGCCCCAACCGGTTGCAGTCAACGTTTGACCACCAACCACCGGATTCTTTTCAAAATTCAAACAAGCCGGTTTAACGTAGTCGGTGAAATTCACCTTTCGATCCAACTCTAGCAAAGCTATGTCGTGGTAAGACGATGACCTAATATAATCTGGATATTTGATGGCACGTTTGATCCCGTAATCTTGAGGCCCTGCATCGTCCGTATCCAACTTCAAGTTCAAATCACCTAAACGGACGTGCGTTAAAATTCCACTACAAAAAAAAATATATTTATTTATATTATTATTTATTAAATTTAAATACTAACAAATCTCGTGATATGAGGCAATGCGCTGCAGTTAAGACAAACCTGTCGTTGATCAAACTACCTCCACACAACCATTTAACCTGATCATTATTAATTACACCTAAAGCAGCCTAAAAACTCAAATAAATAATTTCTTGTTTACCGAAATATATTATGTTTTACCATATGTGGAAATTCCTTTGCCAAAGAGTTAACACCTCCCACCGCACCTAGCATCAGAGGATATGTATATGAACAATCTAAAATGTTATAAAGTTAATTTTTGATTTATAATCTACTAATTTAAAACTCACAATCTCTACTCATCTTCCCAGGTGTACTGCGAGTGTTGGTAAAAATTTTAGCATTCTCACAACAGACGATGGATGTCAGACCTACAAATCCGCATAGTATAGGTATTTCTCTATTTTTGATGAGCTCGATGGCACTCGGACAATTTGTCACCAATTTGCACACTCCATTTTTTCCATTCTTTACTGTACAAGCGTCATCCACTGAATGAAAATAATTTATTAATTAAACCATTTCGGAAATTTTACAGATTTACCTACCTTCAAGAGCTTTAATAATTGCCAATGAAGACAAGATCAGTAAGCAACGAAGCATCATGGTTGTATGCCAAAATCGAACTGATTCTTCAAACCTGTTTCGTATTTATATGTAGAGGCTGCTGGAAGACCTGAAATTCCGATTTTCCGTTACCTTTTTTTAATTGTTGGAATGCTGGAATATAATTTTACTACCTTAAATCCAGTTACAATATAATCGTAACATTTAGTCATTGATAAAAAAATAATTATGAAATACACTTTAGTTAATTATAAAAAAAATAATTAAAGAAATATGTATAAATTATCTAAATTAATAAAAAATATTACTACTAATTTTAATTGATTTAAAACTAAAGAAAAGTAAAAATTATTCAATAGAAATCAAAATTGAAAAAAGTACGTCGATTAAAACAACATTACGAGAAATATTGGTTTACCCAAAAACGATTTTTCTTTCTTTCCGTGATGATATTTAAACCCAAATTTGGTTAATTTCTTATTAATCACGGTATTTCCTTTGGATATACAACATGTTCATTAAGGTATTAATATTTACTTCTTTGGTGAAAACGCTGATGGCATGGTCTGCAGGTAAAAAAAAAAGTAAAGGAAATTTAGTTAATATTTAATTATTCTATAATTGATTGTTTTAGTTGGTGAAACTTGTCAATTACCTAATGGCGTTAACGGTAGTTGTCTAAGAATTGGAGACTGCCCGAGAGCCGCTCAACTGATTAGAGGAAGCCATAAACCAACTATATGCGGATTCGAAGGAATTGAATCAATTATCTGCTGCAAACCTCAGATTAGCGTAAAATGTTTTTTTTTTAGTTATAATATAATTATATTTTTGTAATAATAATATTTTATTGCAGATTGTGAAGATTTGTATAGATTTCCAGCTTTGGGTATTGCTGGTGGAGAAGATGCTTCGGCTACAGAGTTTCCGCACATGGTGAGTTGCATTTGAAACTTTTTTTTTGATTAATCAATCTTCGCTTATTTCAGGCTGCATTAGGTTATGGTAGTAAAAGCAATATTGCTTGGAATTGCGGAGGAACTTTAATAAACGAACGTTTCGTGGTGACGGCTGCTCACTGCACCAATTCCAAATATTTGTGAGTATAACTAATTTCATTCCTGAATATCGTGACTGTTAATTTTAGTGGACCGGTTAAGTACGTTCGCTTGGGAGATTTGGATTTAAGCTCAGATGAAGATGATGCCCGTCCTCAAGATTTCAACGTCAGGCGTTACGTTAATCATCCTCAGTACAAATCCAACTCTCAATACCACGATATAGCTTTAATCGAATTGGACGACGTCGCGCAGTTTTCTCTTTACACGACTCCAGCTTGCTTGAATACCGAGACTTTCATCAATCCAAATTCTTATTTCTTCGCTACAGGATGGGGATTGACGGCTTTTGCTGGGAAGAGCAGCGATGTTCTGCAAAAAGTTAGGCTTCAATTAAAAGCAAATAAGGAATGTCAAAATAAGTACCAAAGTAGTAGGACATTGGAATTTGGTATAGTTGAGGATTGGCAGCTTTGTGCAGGAGCACCCATGAAAGATACTTGTCAAGTGAGTCGACATTAAATTATTTCTAAGCTTGATGTAAATTTCAAAAATTTTCAGGGAGATTCTGGAGGACCTTTAACCATTCACACGAGGAAGTATCAGGTTATATATGGAGTAACATCTTTTGGTAAAGCTTGCGGTTTGGCACCAGGCGTTTACACAAGAATCTCCAATTACATCGAATGGATAGAAAACATCGCTTGGTCAAACAACAAATAAATATAATCTTGCCACGTCACATCCACCTTAATCATAAATAATACTCACAGAAATGATAAAATCTTTGTCTTTTTATTTATATTCAGTTAGCTTTTCAAATTGTTAATTTGTATGACTTAAAATTGTATTAAACTAGTTTTGAGGCCAAAATAATTTCTATATTAAATCTGACGAATAGTTTTTTTTATATAAAAAAATATGTCTTTATTGTAGAAATAATGAAAGTATTTGATGTATGAAATTGAAATAATTTTATATTTCATTTGGCCAAACTATGTCTTCGATCCACGTCAAATAATGTGAAATCCTGGTGTAGACACCTGGAGCAAAACCGCAGGCTTTCCCAAAGGAAGTCACTCCATAAATGACATGATAATTGGCCTTCTTGACGGTCAAAGGTCCACCAGAATCGCCCTTAAATCAAAACACAAAATTTATTTTTTTGGAAATCAATAATTTAAATTAAAAAAATCACCTGACAAGTGTCTTTATTCGGGGCTCCAACGCACAGCTGCCAATCCTCATTGATTCCCGACTGCAATTTTCTATCAAACATGTATTTCTCTTTGCAAACATTAATGGGAATATCTTGCAGTTCCACCTTCTGCAATATATCGCTCTGATCTCCAGCGAAAGCAGTCACACCCCAACCGGTTGCAATGTAATTAACATCACGTTTAGTAATGTTTAGTGCATTCAGACAAGCAGGTTTTATGTACTCGCTAAATTTAACAGTTTCATTCAATTCGATCAAAGCTATATCGTGGTACCTCGACGAAGACTTATATTTCGGATGCCTGATAACGCGTTTCACGAGGATATCCTTCGGAGACGCGTCATCCGTGTCCTTGCTCAGATCCAAATCGCCTAGACGAACGAATTTCACTTGTCCACTAAAATAAAAATATTTATATAAGAATAAAATTACTTAATTAAAGATTGTATTGGTACAAATCTCTGGAGAAGATGCAATGAGCGGCGGTTACAATATATTTCTCGTTGATCAAAGTCCCTCCGCAAGACCATTTTATGTTTCCACCTGAAATGAATCCTAATGCAGCCTAAAACAAAATAATGTTGGAATAATATTTAAGAAATATTAAGAACAAAAAAAAAATACCATATACGGAAATTCTTTAGCAGACGCATCTGTTCCACCTATAATACTAGGTCTCGGTGGATTTTGTTGTTTACAATCTATAAATTAATTATTTTTTAATTATAACAAAAAATATTTATTTTCAAATTATCTAAGAACATACATTCAACGCTCTTACGCTCCTTCTTTGTATACTTGTCATCGCAGCAAACAAAATATTGTTGTCCTACGAAGCCGCATATTTGTAGTTGCTCATGTTCTTTGAGCTGTTGAATGGCAGAAGGACAATCCTCAATCTTCAAGCATCGACCGAAACTGCCATCAAGCTGTAAACATAAATTTCCCTCTAAACATACAACAATTATATAATTATGAATGAAAGTTTATTTTTTTTACCAAAAACCAAAGGTATATTCGTGAAAAGAGCGAAGGACAGCAGGAAGGTGGTCATCTTGCTTCAGCTTCGTAACCGAGACTGAATGAGCTATATGCGTGCTCCATCAAATAAATATCAATGAACCGAAGATAAAGCATTCACAAACTTGCTTTTGGAAGAAAAGATACGGTATTTAGTAATAAAGAAAACCAGTTTATTAATAATTTTATTGCTTAATTTTGTTTTTTTTTTGTGTGATTGTGTAAATATTGGAATTATGAAATTATTTGTGTTCGGAAATCCAATCCAACAAAGAAGTCACTCGGGTGAGGACGGTCGGTGAGTTTGCCTCGCATCCTTTGCTTGATCCGTACGAGACGATTCCGGCCTAGAATTTCGTAATTATTGAAAATTTGCAGATTTTAGGTGTTTTTGATAACTTACGAGGACGCCCTTCTCTACGTCAACGGCTGGACCTCCGGCGTCTCCGGCACATGCTCCTTCAATCCCGTTATCTGCCTTAACGCAAATATTTACGAAATAAACACCTGGATAAGATTTCTTGCAAACATCGTTGGTAATGACCCTCAGAGAAGCGCCTTTCAGCACGGGGCTCAACGAGTTCGAAGCGTCGGATTCCTTTCCCCATCCGGTTACCAGCAACCTCTTGTAGCTAAATTTATCGTCGGGGTCGGGTAAAGATACAGGTTTGATATCGTCTTTAAAAAAAAACATAAACATAATTAATGTTGGAAATTCTATTATTTATCAAAAAATATTAGTTTGGTTTGGAATTTTATAGAATATAACTTATTCATTGAAATGTGTAATTAAGCCTAATGTAATTTTGATAAGTATACCAATAAAAATAGTAAATTTCCAACGATTTCAAAATTAGTAATAGATTGATCAAATAAATATAAGATAATATAAAATTAATCGATTATTCGAGAGTTTGTAGATTAAACAAATCGATCATTTATGTCGAAATTTGTTAATATGATTAAATTATATAACAAATATAAATTTTTTTTTAGAAATGTCAGATTCCAAGAAAAAAAATTGTTGGCAAACTTTCTTTTTTGTATGCGTGTTATGAAATATAAATTTAAGGCAGGTATGCAAACTAACAACTTTGGTTGCATAACCGAATAAAAAGTGCGCATAGTATTTGGTATACTTGATATAACTTGCGCACAGCTTTATAGCTTTTTCATAGTATAGAATTGTTCTGAGAAATCGTAAAACTAATTGTAGTTACCAGATAATTTCACAGAAGACGAGAGTTTCAATATAGCCGCATCGTAAATGATGAGCTCGGGATTCCATTGTTCATGGACAATAATTTCTGCGACATCGACGCGTACTTGGGACTTTTCTCCTTCTTTGATATTATGTGCTCCAAGTACGGCTACGACGTCTTTAGCGCTAGAATTTCAAATTGCAAATATTTTTTGCTAAAAAAAATTATGCAATAAAACTTACTGCTGCACGCAACTGGCGCTCGTAAGGACGATATTATCGGAAACCAGGATACCACCGCAGAAACCACTTCCATCGATCACAAGTCCCACCTATAATACAGAAAAATATTTCTTTTAAGTTATAGAATAAAATTAAATAAACAAATCAAAATAATTATTCAATAGAATATTACCTGGTAAGGAGCTGAGTGAGGTTTAACTTCATCTCCACCGACGATCCTTGGATCAGGAATGGAAAGATGAGGCTTTGCAACCCTCACCAATTCTGCGCTCTAAAATCATATCTACAAATTTAGTCCTCCTATTAGAAATACTATAACAGATTTTAGTACCTGAACAGCGCTCAGCGCAGCAACGTAGCAAACCAATAGCATGAACTTCATTTTGCTTATTGAATATTATTAGGAAACAGCTCCTTAAGTACTATAAATTTATCTATTTCAAATCATAATCTTAGATATAAATAGAACTTATTTCATACATATTATAAACACTTGAAGCATTTGCCAATCAATGCATTTGTATTTAAGTATTTAAAAAAAATGCTTTGAAACTAATTGCAGTTTTGTGGATAGAATTATATTTTTTGTTCGAATTCAGCGCAAAACGATAATGATAATGAATGTATCGCGTATTGAAGTCGTTTAAAATTTAACATACAAAATTTATGCAATTGATAAATCCTCAAATATATAAGTTTTATTAATATCATTCAGTTTAATTCTTACCAGCAATGTTTAATTTGGTAATTTTGATCCTTGCCGCAAACCAGTTTGTTTCAGCTCATTTAAAGATGCACGAAGGTGTGGCTATTGAAGTCAGAAATTGCTTTTACAAATAACTAATGTTTTTCAGATTATAATCATCATTATTGCAAGAGAAGTTGTAATTCTCGCGAGTTACCGAAGACTTGTTACTATCATTTAACAATCGAACGTATGCTTGCGAATGAGCAAAGTTGCTTAAATTGCGAGCTTGGAAACTATGAAGATTGTTTGTCTCGAGAATGCGTAATTGCTGATGGTAATAACAGAATCATCGAGGTGTATAACAAGATGATGCCTGGGCCTTCAATCGAGGTTTGCTTTCAGGATAATATATTATGGGTTAGTGTTAAAATTATTGTTTAAGGTTTGCGAAGGCGATCACATTATTGTTGATTTCACTAATAATTTATTGGATGTGGATTCGACTATCCATTGGCACGGAATGCATCAGAGAGGAACCCAATTCATGGACGGAGTTTCGTTCATCTCGCAATGCGCAATCATTCCGTCGACGACCTTCAGATACTCATTCAACGCATCGCAAGTTGGGACGCACTGGTATCATTCGCATTCTTGTAAATTGAAAGATTTTGAAGAGAGATTCGGATAAATTTAAAACGTTGCAGCGGTTCAACGATCGAACGGAGCGTACGGCGCTCTCATAGTCCGAAGACCTACTTTTGAACGAACGCTTGATTTATCCAAGCATGTTATTATGATTAGCGATTGGTTCAAAGATTTGCCAATTACTCATATGTACAAGCAAATTAGAAACAAAAAAATCTACGGAGATATAATATCTTCTATAGTCGTCAACGGGTTTGGATCAACTGTTAATAACACCATTCCTCCTAAGAGGTTCTTCGTGAAGCAGGTTTTTATCTGATTGATCGTGTATTAATGCCCTTTAGTATTGCTCAGGGTTTCAGGTATAGATTTAGGATTATACACGTCGGCGGAGAAACATGTCCAATCAAAATAAATATTGACAACCATTCGTTCTACGTCGTAAGCACAGATGGTAACGACATAATTCCAATCTTAACAGACAGCTTATCCATCGTCAATGGCGAAAGATTCGATATTGTGGTTGAAACGAATCGGAAGATCTCCAGTTACGCAATCAGATTTACAGGTGCCAATTTATGCAGATTCTCAGCAGTTGCAGCTTTGGTTTATGATGGAGCCAAATCTGCGGCCGTCTCCTACGAATACACTGCGCTAAATCCGGATTTCGTGGTTAGTTCTCAAAGAGATGAATGAATTCTAGTAAATCGGTCTATTTTTAGGGAGTTGCTAATCACAACTTGCCGAGGAATGCATCTAATGTATACAGCTACACGTATTTGAGATCGACCACTGGCATTCCTCGAGATTTAACTGGAACTCCTGACTTTCAATACTACGTAGCTTTCGATGTTGAACCTTTACTATACAAGACTCCAAATGGATTTAATAGTACTGGAATCATCCTAGCGCACTTCAACAAAATCATAATGGATATACCACCTACTCCTTTATTATTGAATCCACATCCCAAGAACGTCTGCACTTCAAGAGACTCTCCAAGCTGCGATAAAAATGTGAATATTTGCCAATGCGTTCACATTGTTGAGGTAATTATTGCATTCGCTTATGAGTGAAATCTCAAGATTTTTTTTTCTAAACTGTAGTTTCCGTACAATGGATTGATCGAAATCGTTTACGTTGATGAAGGAACCATTGTTAACTTAGTGCATAGCATGCATTTGCATGGCTATAATTTCTACGTCATCGGTCAAGATAAGCTTGGTATAAGAACAACTGTTGAGGAAGTCAAAGAGCTAGATAGAAAAGGACTGCTTTATCGCAACTTTGATAGGCCAATTATTAAAGACACCATTGCCGTTGCTGATGGTGGTTACACAATCGTTAGATTTAGAGCCGATAATCCAGGTAATTTTTTTTTACTACACTAAATCCAGCTTAAAAAATTTAACACTAGTTTTAAAACTATAAAAAAAAAACTTCCTGTTTACTACCCTAGTAACCAATATCAGTTGGTACGCCTGACAAAAAATTAATAGTTATGTCACGAGTATATAATATGTAATGGTTTGTTCGAACCACGATAAATTCTTGCAAGAAGAACCAAATTACGATTTATTATCTTCCTTTACTTCCAAAAAGATTAATTAATTGTATTAAAAATAACTTTTTACTGCAACGTTGCAGCTCTTGTTAACGAGCCGCCGCTGCTCTGTATGCAACTTTACTTTCAAACCTGATAATTTTAAGTATTTGGTTTCAAAATTAAATAATGGCACGAGCACAAATATTCGAGTGTAAATACTCATGCGGCAACTGAAGTAATTAATTTTAGATGTAGATAAGATAAATATTTTAGAAACAGCATAATTTGCCTACGTGTAATTAAGAAATAATAATTGTTGCTTTAAAAGATTTTGTAAATAAAAAATAAAGTAAAAGTAATATTTATGAATTTATTGGCATAACTTTTTATGACCGTAAAATTGGTTTCAGGGTTTTGGTTGCTGCATTGTCACATCGACTTTCACAGCGTTCTGGGAATGATGATGGTAGTCAAGACCGGCGATTTAAATGTGCCGATACCTGCCAACTTTCCAACTTGTGGAAATTATCCATGAGTCAAGTAGAAAAAAAAATCAGAACTGATTACATTCTCGTATCTTATCGTAAAGTACACACGGCACAAACAGAAAAGGTATATTTGTTCTAAAGGTAATAAAATAAAATTTATAAATGAAAACAATGTTAATTTATATTGATACTAAAAACTAAATAAATATAAAACTTAAAATACTTCTAAAATGTGTTTTTTTTTCTTATCGTGGAAATGTTGCTTGTTTGTTAGGAACTCTTCTCCATTCTAGTCTGTTTCGCGTCCGCGACCTTACCAACTTGCATTGGTAATTAGGAAAAGGGCTTTTCGAATAGCAGTGATCGTGTTGAATGTTCTGAAGAATATTTGGTACTGTTTTCTTAGCCTCCTCCACTTTTGGGTCGTCGGCAATGCAAATATCTATAGGTTCTATCTCCGTGCAAGTATTAATCAATTCAGGAAAATCTAAGACTGCAACAATATCTTTTTGAACAATGTTACACATAATGTTTTTCTACTAGAAGCTGAATAGAAAATGAACATTTTTCTTTGCATGTTTAACTTTTATACAAACTTTACTATTTAAACCGTTCCACTGGAATTTGTTATTTCAAAAATGCAGGTAATATTTTTTTCAAATCATTTCTTTCCTAGGGCCAATAAAGTTTTACGATCTCCCAAATTCATCAACAATAAAACTTAATAAAACGTACTTTTCTTAGTATTGGTGTTGTTTCAATCTGCAAATACTTAAATATGATTTTAATAACATGATATAAAAATACGTTATTTAATCATTTCATTCTGAAAGCAAAATTTTATTGACCCTGTTATCAAATTCCACATAATATTCGTTAAAACTTTCCAAAGAAAACCGATATCCGGTATTGGAGGCCCAGGTATCCCTACCACTAATCCTGGCTAGTGGGGGAATGGAAAACTTCAACTTAAGACTAACTTAACTCTTCTGATCTTCATTCATGCCTAGGACGTCGTCTATCCTTCCTTAGCATATCCCAAGATGAACGGAGAAGTCCTTCATTATCGTCGAAGTGACTATCCTGCAACTGGTCGTCAAAAAAACAACTTCAATTGGTGACCCTTAAGTGAGTAAAATCTAGTTTATTAGAAGGGTACGAAAGGAGTTTTATTGTCCGATTAACCGGTTTTACTATCCTTTATGGTTAACGAAATTACCGATAAATTATGACAAGAAATACCGGTAATATATTTTTAAGTGTTATTTATTTATAAATTAAAATTTCGTTTTCAGAAAATTAAATTAATATCATTAACACAATAATAATAAATTAAGCAGTTGCGTTAATGATAAATTTTTCAATAAATATTTACTAGAATTTGTAAGAAATTATATTGATGTTTTTTTTTTTCTTTGTTAAAAATGCATTTTTTGGAAACGAAATATATAAAAAAAAAGTTTGCATTTCTAACATTTATATTTAAAGAATCGAAATAAAATAAATTCATTGTTCCTTAATATAAATACGAAATGGTTTCTAAATTGAATAGAAAGGTATTGCTTATTAATATTGTAGCTATTTTATTACATGAAAATATTGAAAGTTTCAGACAAAATACTCCATTGATAAATGTCTTTTGCATATGGATGAACACAATGGAAACTGCTTGTTTAATAAAGGGAAACTTTCGATGCTAATAAAGAACAAGATAAAGAATATCGTCTTGAATAACCAACAGATTTATATAATTGTTACAGAAGACAAGGTAAGTACTTTTATTTAATTAATCAATGGAATAATTATTATTTTATCAAAGTTAAAGATATTGCATAATGATTTGATTGACTTTATTACTTTAAAGGAAATCTTTATCAATTTTATTACTTAAATTTTAATAAAAAGTATAAATAATACGTGTTTGTTTTTAATGTTTACTAAACCTATTTTACAACCAATCAGATGATTGGTTGTAAGTCTTAATTACATTACTAAGTAACTGTATTTTTTAAATAATTTAAAGTTTTAATTATAATAGAATTAATAAATAATACGTTTCTGTTTTAAATATTTAGATAATAAAAGCTAAACCTATCTTTCAACCAATCAGACCGAAGACAGCTGTAGTAAGTCTTAAATACATAAATTACTTTATTTCTGGTGAATATTTTAAAGCCAAATCTTAATCAATTTAAAATTAGCTAAATTTTAATGTAAAAACTAAATAACGTTTTTTTTTCTTAAACCATATTTAGACACCAGAAGTTAAACTAATACAACCAAATTTAAAGAAAGTAATCCAACCAAAAATGGTTGAAAAGGAAAATGAGGTGAAGTATATCAAAACATTGATTAAACCAAATTTGAAGTAATCGTATTCAATGTTTATTTCAGATGCCCAAAATTAATATCCTGAAAAACCATAGGAAACAAAATATTCTCTATATTAAGTTATAATTGAAATTTTGATTTAAAGAACATGAATTGTTTTAATATAATTATCGTTGTTTAAGTAATGTAAATACTATGTTGTAAAAATATTTTTTAAGACATTTCCAAATTTTATTGGAAGCATTTTTATGATTAGTGTAAAATAACATGTTTGTATTTGAGAGTCTGTTGAATTGAAAATGTGCTTGTAAAAAATTATATAAACTGTAATTTTTAAGTTTTATTATTGCAATAAATTGCTAATTTTTATTAAGTTTAGTCAATAAAATAATTTATGGTGACTACAATATTCCATCAAAAAAACCCAGGTAGAGAATTATAGGATGGTATGAATTTCAAATACCCAAAATAAAGTACTTTAAATTTATAAATTTATTTTGTAGTATACATAAATATGTACTTAAAATAAGTGCTTACAAATACTTAAGTTTTTTTTTGTGATTTATTATGACAATTCACAAATATCATTGGAATGCGTTTAATAACTAATAAATTTACATGAAAGTCACAAAAATAATAATTATAAATACAAATTTGCTTTGTAAAAAAAACATAAATAAAAACTTAAAACTACAGAATTATTAACTTACATTAAATTCAAATTCAATATTTTTGGTAAAATATCACACGAATATTAGTAATTAATTAGCAGTTTCGCAGGCGTCTATCCAATCGTTATAAACGTCGATAGGGTCGGAGAGCATGTTTATAGTCGTTTGGTAATCCTCCATGCAAACTCTGCAGGATATCCTCGCCGTATTTCGGCCCTTATCCCTACAAAACACAAGTAATAATTATTGATGCAATTCGCACATTTCAATTGAATATACTTACATTTTCACTTCACAAGACTGCTCGTGATTGCAGAACGGACAGTTGAACTGCTGATCGAGCGGTTCGATGGCCTTCTTCCTAGTCGGTGCTTGCCTTTTCGATTTTCTGCGACCCATGGTATTTTATTTTATCAAAATATTCCAAAATAAATAACAAAGACTTTTGCTTGGAACGAATAAAATAATACTAGTGTATTAAGTCAGCACTACTTCGCAGCACGTCAATATATACACTTGTATTTAGTGTTCCAAGAATAATGATTAAATTGTAATTAAAGATTCAGAGCGCAAGCATTACTTTTTCTTTCTTCAATTACAATTTGCAGCTTAAGCGGTAATTCTAAAATGCACGGTTATTCAATCCACAATTCACCTTTCGTGTTGTGTTACAACAAAATCAACAATAATAATAACAACAACAACAAAAACAACACTTTTTCACAGACACGCACCGACCTTACACTTCTGTCGCCATTTTGGTTTTAACGGTCAAACACCAATGATTCTTAGAGCTTTCACCTGGTCAGAATAACTTCTGCTCGAATACAAATCGTACAGTTCGCAGATTTGTTAAAGTGACCTTGCGGCTGTGTTGCTTTGATGACGTGCGTTTCGTTTCTGAGACTGTTCTTCTTGCGATTACCAGCTTCTACTAACTTATACTAACTACCTGAACTAAACACTAGTTGCTTGGGGTGATTTTTGTAGGTGGGGCGCATTGAAGAAGAGCGCTCCTTATGTTCAATGTCAGAACTAGAAGCCCAAAAATTACCGAAATTTCCCGGAAATACTCTTTAGCATAGGGTTGGCAACCTTTTGCCATCTTTCAGGCACTGTCATAAAACTTTTGATTTTTACCAGGAAAAAACTGAATTAAATGTAATTTAAATCCGCAATCACTTAGTTATCACCCAATGGACCACAAATAAAAATCCCTTACATATTTATTTTTATTATTATGTACGATCATATTTTATGACCTTTGTATATGAAAAGTTTAAATTTATATTTAATTATTTTTGAAAAATATTTTTTCTTTTATTTCTCAGAAATTTGTCTCAATATTCATTTACAAATATTAATATTATTCATCTATAAATATTATTTTCCGGAAGGAAAAACTACATTCAATTACTATATTAATTTACATACTTAATATGCATGTAATTAATTTTCCCATAATTTTACTTTGTCTGTTTATTCTATAGATATTATTTTCCAAAAGGAAAGAATGCATTTTAAAACATTATAATTATTTTTAAAATTTTTGCGCTAAATTATTATTTTTTTAATTTCTCGTTATTCCCGGGAAATTTGTCTGTTTATTCTCTAGATATTATTTTCCGAAAATAACATTAATATTATTTTTAAAGTTTTGCCCTAAATTATTATTTTTTTAATTTTTTTGGTATTCCAGGGAAATTTGTCTGTTTATTCTATAGATATTATTTTCCGAAAGGAAACAATGCATTTTAAAACATTAATATTATATTTTACATTTTTGCGCTAAATTATTTTTTTTTTTAATTTCTCGGTATTCTCGGGAAATTTGTCTGTTTATTCTATAGATATTATTTTCCGAAAGGAAACAATGCATTTTAAAACATTATAATTATTTTTTAAATTTTTGCCCTAAATTATTATTTTTTTAATTTTTTGGTATTCCAGGGAAATTTGTCTGTTTATTCTATAGATATTATTTTTCGAAAGAAAAGAATGCATTTAATAACAATAATATTATTTTTTTAAATTTTTGCGCTAAATTATTATTTTTTTTAATTTCTCGTTATTCCCGGGAAATTTATCTGTTTATTCTCTAGATATTATTTTCCGAAAGGTATGAATTAATAATTTTTGTTCTAAATTTACTTTTTTTTTAATTTCTCGGTATTTCCGGGAAATTAGTTTTAGTTTTTTATTTACTCGGTATTCCCGGAAAATGTGTATACTTATTCTATAGATATATATTATTAATTGACGAAAATGTTTCAATTTTCCCCATAATATAACGTTTATTGTTTCCCAGTATTCCTGGAAAATTTGTCTCTTCATTCTATAGATATTATTTTCCGGAAGGAAAGAATGCAGTCAATAATTTTTTTTTTTCTATTATTTGCCCTAAATTAACTTTTTTTTAATTTCTCGATATTCTTGGGAAATTTGTCTTTCAGTTATTATAAATTAAATTTTATACGCTTACCATATAATTATTTAATTTTTTGTAATGCATTTTTTCCTAATTTTCACCTTAAATAAACCTTTTATTTACATTTCCCGCTAATTTACCTTTTTTTATTAGTACTAAAGCCTGTGATAAAAAAATACATTAATTGATTCCACAGAAAGCAAAACCGCAGCGGAATTTTATTCGATATGCAAATATTTTTAAATTAAAATGAAATTTTAATTTTTCGATAAATATAATACTTTTCTTTATTGTTGTAATACATTGCAGCAGGACTTTCTTGGACTGAGTCTTAAGACTCAAGAGTGAATAAATATTCGAACCACACATCACCAACATGTTCCCAGATGATCATAGGGAAAATAACTTTTTTCGACCTGGAACAAAGGATGTCAAACTAAACAAACATTGCAGCATTGGACTCAAAATAAATGTATTTGTATTTATCTATTAATATTGATTCATTAGATAATACGCATTTCTAATAATAAATGACTCAACTTTAATGACTAATTAAATTCTCAAAAAAGTCCAGGTTATTTTCATTCTTTATCATTAAGGTTTTCATGAGAAAACCTTTTACATTCTCTATATCTTCTCTATATCTATATTAAAACTTAACAATAAAATGTATATACTTCTATTGTAATTTTCTTTTCATTACTTCAAAATTGGCTCTAGGCGCAGTTTAAAGTATAAATATAACATAACCAGTTTAATGGTATCGCACTTGTGTATTATAGATAAGACTTATCTGAAATTTTGATACATATAAGCAGGAAAGTCTGTACTGACTTATTTCAACTTTAATTTTCTTACTAACAAAATGACAGGTAAGCTGTTCCATTCCGTGCATAAAGTGTAAAATCGTGGAGTTCCTTCTTGTGAAATTTATACGTTTTCTGTTCATAGATAGGCCGTACGGATTTAATCCGGACCTGTTCCCCCCGGATCCTAACACTTGTCCCTCTTCATTATCATATCCACCACATTGTTATCCACCGTCACCACAACCCGAAAACAATGACCATCAACAATCAACTGGTTTTTTAAACGTAAACCGAAAAGGTAGGAGAATAAACTAATCAAAAAAATATATATAACACGGTTACATAACACCGTTGTTGCACAACACCATCGATTACTAACTTTGTTTATTCTCTTATCTGCTTCATATTCATATATACATACACTTAATTTTGGTTGTTGCAACAAATCCATTGGAAAAGTTAACCACTTGAAGAAAACTCTTACTTAATTGTAGGATACTATTGGGTGAGAGGTAATTCCCGTAGCGGAGTACCGAACAATGCGGTGAGAGGTGGAACCGATCAGGATGGTAGCTACATCTTCGTCGGAAGGGCTGAGCATGAAGGTGATTACATTCCGGCGAAGGTAATCCCTGATAAGAACGAAGCCTACGTCGCTTACGGAGGTGAAGAACACGCCAAGGAAGAATTCGATGTGAGTATGAAGATAACTCTGATTAACACCAAAACTAAGTTATTTTTATAGATTTTATGCGAACAAAGATTCAGATGGGAAGTCCATAATGGTGGTGATATCCCACATGGAGCTGTAGAAGGTGGAAGGACGTGCGATGGGGAAAAACTTTACATCGGTCGCGTCCACCACGAAGGATCTCACACAGTTGGAAAAGTAACTGGTTGACAACTTTTACATTTTCGATCCTACAACATTTTTTTCTTTCAGGTTCATCCATCCCACGGTTGCTGCTACATCCCATTCGGCGGTGAAGAAATTAAATACGATGAATACGAAATCTTAGTTTTGGAATAATTTTGCACAATTAACACTGTATATTCAATAAAAATTTAAATATTTTTCAGCGTTATATTTTTATCATAAAATCATTTTTTTGTTTACGCATTAAAACTATAAATAATGATTACGTGAATTATTTTTTTATTCTCAGAACTAAGTATGAATCACAGAAATAATTCTCATCACAAATGCAAGTAGACTAAATAAATAAATACATTGCTTTAACGTACAGATAAGAATAATTGCATTACATTTTGCAAAAGTAGTGTAGGTTCATGTTTCCTCAAAGCAAATAATATTGTATATTCTGATGTAATTCTCAAACCGAAATAATAATATTTTTTTATAAAAAGCACGATGATGATTATATTCCAGCATTGATAATCCAGAACAAGAAGTATAAAGATCATATGAAAATGAATTTAATGTAAGTACAAATGTATTTTTTCATGTTATGTAACTTAAAATTTACAGATATTGTGTGAAAAATGAGAATTCCATTTCGGTAGTGAATCTTTACGTCTACCACAGATTGTTGGAAAAGTAAACTAACACTAGTTTTTTTTAGGTTCATTCTACCAAATGTTGCTACTACATCAAATTCCAAGTCAAAGTAAATATGATAGATCTGAAATATTAGTATCGAATAATAATAACATGAGTAATTTTAGTAGAAACTTGTAGTATATTAATTGATCAAAATTTTTGCTGAAAAATATAACTTTATTCAATTAGAGATGACCTTTTGTCATCTTTCAGGTAGTGTCATAATTCCATGTTCTATAAAACTTTTGATTTAAATGTTTGTCCTATTTTGATTATAGTTAAAAGTGAAGTATTAATGGAACTGAATCAACACTATTAAATATGTAAAAGTGTTGGTTAACAAGGACCCAACTATATTATAGTTAACATCAAAGAAACCAGCAGCTGTAAACGAGTATTCTCTGTTACTCACTTCGCAAGACATATCGTACAACATTCGCTTTTCGCGAACGCACGTTACGTTATAAAACTTTTGGCAACAAATCCTGATAGTTCTTTGACGCTCCAAAAAAATTTTCTGGCAAGCCGAAAGCAACAACCATTCCAAAACCTTAAAAAAACATCAATTAAAAAGAAAACAAATACCGCCACTTAATAAACATTTACTGTTGGAAAACATGCCCATATAAAGCAAAGAACCATCAGCTGTGGAAAGAAAGCACTATCGCCGTCCTTCCTGAAGTACGTCAACATATTCAAAGAGACCAAAAAGTTGGTCATTATGAAAATATATTGCACTATGAAAAGAACACCGAAAATCTGGTTGTAAGTGGCGATGAGCAACCTGAGATGCTTGAATTTGTTGAAAATCATTTGCAGATGTAACGAGGCACCGCGTTTACCAATTCGTTTCAGTTGCTCGTTTAATTGTAAAAACAGGTAGTATAAAACCATGGCGTAGTAACGCAGAAGCAAATGCATCAAGCACAAGCCGTAATTCTGAAACGTCTTGTATGCGTATAATATTACGTAAGTATCATTGAAGAATTGCCTGACGAAAGAGAAATTGTACAGCGAATACATTAAATATAAAACATTTGCGGTGTAGAACTCTCTGCTGAATCCGTACTTCCTCGTTGGCTTCAATTTAGAACATTTCGATGAAAACTTCTGCATCATTTTTCCGTTTATTAAATTTACGTAAGTTATAGCGACGATCAGAGAAACTACCAATATGATATCCGAGGCTAGTATTGGTATTATAACAACAATATTTTGATAGTGGTCAATGGATAAACTGTCATAGATAACGAAACACAGCACTGCCAGATTCAGCAATATGAGCAGACTAGAGTATATGTAATTTATAATATTATTGCGTAACGGGAAAATGCCGTAAATTAGGCATATTTTTTGCAAAACAGTCACTGCTTTCATTATTTATTACGTAATTATTAAATTTCCCTACAACTCAGTCGTTACACATAAACTAAAATGACAAATAACAAAGTAAAACTTGTACGGGTTAAAAATTATTGTAAGAAATAATTGGAATGGAAAATGATTGATGATTTTTTAAATATCATTAAGCTTTAATATAATCAATAATAAAGTAATGTATTTTCCGATATATTTTGAATTTATTTTTAATGACATGCGTTGTCAGTGGTGTAGCAAAATAATTATATGTAAAAAATAAAAAATAATAATACAAATATAATTTTTCTCTATTCAATATTATCAAATATTACGGTATGAGGAGTTGGAGGTTAAGAAGAATAATGTACAACTAAATAATATGCAAATAATATTTATTGAGAGATTTATATAATCCTTATATTAAATTTTCGTTCAGCGATTAAGCAGCATTAAGCAGTGAGATTTCATATTCGTCGTCGTTGTGTTTCCTTTTAATAGACCATTGAGCGGATAGCATTATTCCAAAATTAAGATTTCATATTGTTTGCACAAAAGTTCCTTGCCGCAGACTGTGATGTGGCAGGTATTCTGGGATGGACGAACCTGAAAGAAAAATATAGAATTGTTGTAGGATTGAAAATGTTAAAGTTATCAATCGCTTACTTCTCCAACGGTATGAGTTCCTTCATGACAAACACGACCTATGTAAAGTGTTTCTCCGCAACTTGTCATCCCACCTTCAACAGCTCCATTTGGAATGGAACAAGTATTGTGGACCTCCCATTTGAATCTTCGTTCGCATAATACCTTTACGTAGAAATTTATGCGATTTAAGTTTTATTATTATTATCAGTGTTATCTTTTAACTTACTTCATACTCATTCTTGGGATATTCCCTACCTTGGTAACCGACAGATGCAAACTTTCTTGCGGGGATTATCTTCGCCGGAAGCTGATTACCTTCATGCTCAGCTTTTCCAACAAAAACAGAATTTCCGCATTTATCTACACCTACTTTAACCGCACTGTTTGGTACTCCCATGCTGACAATTTTTTTCACCCAATAGTATCCTACAATTATCATAACATCATTATATAATATAAAGCTTGCATTTTTTTTTCCTTACTATCATTGTGGCACTTCATAGGGCAGCATGATGCAGTAGTTTCTGTTATAAGTATACATTTTTTAGAATGCTGATGATCATTATTAATGCTACATATAAATGTACATATTTTACTACAAAATTACTTCTAGTGGTTTCATTAGCGGCAAACGGTTAACCGGTTTTACAGTCCAATATGATTATCATAAATTTTTATAAAAAACACCAATAATTTCTTAAAAAAAAGCCAGAACAAGTCTTATTGATTCAGAACATGAAAATAATATTATTAACGCTAATGCAAAACTAAATGTCATAAATAAATTGATATTCTTACTACCTTTGGATTGATCGAGGTAACGATCATCTCCAGGGTTGGTGCTGCATGGATACATCTCGGATTTGCTAAACAAATTTTAAAAAAACTTATAGTTCTATTTGCTATGAAAGTGAAATATTAAATTATCTAATATTAATAAGATTTGAGAATTCAATTTCTAATAAGATAAAATTCGAACACTTCTATTTAATATTTAAAACTATAAATAATGCAAACGAATAACTTACCAGATTTGAACGTTTCTTCAATTGTAATGCAATTCGACTATGCATAAATAAACAGATGAATTCATTTATATACACATTTGCACGCATTTCTTTTCTTCTTTTATTCTTTACACTTATAAATAAGTAGGGAAAAAAAAAGTAGGGACACTTATAAATAAGTAGGGGATAATTTTAGCTTGTGCACAAAACAAGAGTAAATAATACTCATCGTTTAAGATTTTATATTTATATACCATCGTTACTCATGTGTTTTCGAATATTTTCTTAACGCTGTCATCATATTGGAAATACATACAAATATCAAAAATTAGAGTGTGATAATTAAATGCATTTTTATTAAGATAAGAAAGACTTAAATAATATTTAGTTAATTTTGAACTTGGATTCCCATTTATTTTTCATTTTGTAGTACATAAATATTAATCGAAAAATTATATTATCAACTATATATATTTGGTAAAAATTGTATCTACAAAATTTTACTAATTTATTATTTTTAAATGATGTGAAGGATATTTTTATAATAAATCGATTTTAACAAACTAATTAATTGTGAGCTGTATAGTTTCAATAATTGATATTTTTTATATTTTATTTTATTAATATATATGTTTTATTATCGTTAAAACTTTTGCTTGGAAATATTTTTAAACTTTTCAAATAATTTCAAAACAGAAGCAAAATGAATTAAAATATTTTTCTATGGTCAAAATTAATAAATTGTCCGAAAATTTTTAAAATTATTAATAGAAAACTACATTTATAATGTTATATTATTATAATAATTATATCTTTATTAAATATTTGATTTTTTTTTGCAGTTGTTAGATTGCAGTTGAAAATTGGACAAACTTTGATAATTGCAATAAATAAAGATGATTATTGGTACAAAGTTTAAATATAATTTCTGGAAATATCCAGTTGGATTGAGAAAAATGATATTGTGGGGCTATACATCTCAAAATTCCATAGATAAATAAGGAATAACGTTGCCGCGGTTTCTAGAGTATATAAGGAATAAGCCTAGGTATATTCTCA
The DNA here is from genome assembly GCA_963457615.1 of Nicrophorus investigator. Lineage (NCBI taxonomy): Eukaryota > Metazoa > Arthropoda > Insecta > Coleoptera > Silphidae > Nicrophorus > Nicrophorus investigator. The sequence goes on from OY735143.1 coordinate 25,659,230, forward strand.
TTTTCTGGGCTCTTTTACTTCGCTTATTTACCTATTTCATAGTCTCTCATTCTCTTGGCTTATTTGCCTCGGGCTCTTTCCTAGTAAGGTACTCTGTAATTGTAAGTGTTTGTCCATACTGTTCAATTTGTTTCATCTGTATAAAGATACGTTCTTGTGAGTATCGCTATTGCGTTCCTCATTACCCGAAAATTCCTCTTTCACTCCTATTCCCAAGCACCACCAAAATATCTTTATTACACGATTCAAGAAGCACTATTGTTAATTTGACTTGGACGTGTTTTTAAGTTTTTAAATTAGTTTTGTTAGAATCATAATGAAGTTACACTAACAAAGATTTAATATACATGTTTTTCGTATATCTTGAATGGAACTACTCAATTATAATATATTAAAAAACAAATGTTTATTGTATAATTATAATTTTATTATTAATATTATTTTTCTTTTACATTTATCAAATTGAATTATATTATAAAATAGAATAAACTTTCATAATGGAAAATGTGTTTAAAGCATTATTTTTAATAAAGATGTTTGTACAAAGTTCAAATGCAACGTATATAAATATGTTTTGAAAAAGTGCCGAAATAAATTCGTTATTTTTGTCACGTATCCACAAAATATATAAACGGATACGTATGTGCGACAAATCTTTTCTCATCAACATTGTTTATTTTAGTGCTAATTTTATAATATTTCTAAGTCTCACTCTTCGAAGAAACATCGAATTTTATCTAGTATTTTCCTAAAAACCCACTGGGACTCCACATCGACAAATCTACAAACAATCTACGCTGTGTAGAGAAAATCCATCTCATGACACAACACTAGATTAAGAACTCTTACAACTAAGTGTTAAATAATAGATTGAAAAGACAATGATATTTTTATTAAAGTTTTCAAATTAGTTTTGATAGAATCTCAATGAAGTTAATATGCATATGTTGTATGAAACTACTCAATTCGAGTTGTTATATTGAAGTCGGTATTGTTATAGGTTGCATTACATATATTGAATTGATCAAAGTTGGTGAATAATTATGTAATATATCCTAGGTATTGTGCGCGAGTATTGGACAAAGGGCATTATGGGAAAGTGTTTTGAATATTTCCCGCGTCGGGAATGCAACCATGTGAGGTGAAATGTTCCCAGACTGGCGGAGAATAACAAAACGATGGTGTGGTGGTCGTGACATGCTGTTTCCATGAGTTTGGAATGTCTGCATATTGCTAGGATGTGATTTTTTGTACGAAAATCGAAATTGTTGAAATGTAAGTACCCCGAGAGACGGTTACGTGACTCGGCATCCGCCTACTATCGATCCGTCTTCGAGGATGATGGCCACCGCTTCGTTTCCATTTCCGCCTGTCCACAAAACAGGAACAGGAAATCGGGTGCCAAGATGGTGGCGCGATTTTTCCCGTGCTACGTCACGCGCAAAAATCAAAATAAACATAACATAACCAACAAACCAAAATAAATAAATAAAAAAATACCAAACTTTTGTAACAGAGGAAAAATGTTTACAGAAAATGATCAAGATTATGCAGGAGCACGATGCTCGCAGCAGCATCAAGCAAACTGGAACTGCCACCAAATTTATTTTAACAGAAAATGTGCCATTGGAACATGCAGAACTTATACCAGTGAGTTTATGCTATTTGCAACAAACTTTTGCGACTACTACTAATTCTTAAGGTTCGACCTAACTTGATATACATCATATAATGCGAATTGCAAAAAAAAAAACAACAACCTGAAACAACAATAATTAATAAAATATTTAAAGAATATACAGCAAATGCTATTGCTAATTTATATGTGTTATTTAGTATATGCCCCATAATTTGACAATAACTGAGTTGGGAAAGCAATTGCTGAAAGCAGCGACAGATGGAAATGTCGAGGAAATTAGATTGCTTCTTGGAAAGGGAGCACCATTTTCTGCAGATTGGGTAAACTTGCTTGACAGAATGCAAATGAATACTAATGCTAAAACCACATTTGTTCTAGTTAGGTACAAGCCCTTTGCATCTGGCTGCACAAAATAACCACTTGGAAGTATGTGAAATCCTGCTCAGGGCTGGCATGTCCAGAGATGCCAGAACAAAAGTTGATAGAACACCTTTGCACATGGCTGCTTATGAGGGACATCTAGAAATCGTCGAATGTCTTCTTAGAAATGGTGCAGACTTTGATTGCAAGGACCTTGTAAGTATTAATTAAAACAAATTGATAAGTATTAATTAAATAATCATCAGTTACATATGACACCTTTGCACTGGGCTGCTCAGAATGGCCATGCAGAAGTAGCAGCAACGCTGATTAGGTATGGGGCTACAACGAATAGCATCAATAAATTCAATTTAACGCCATCGGATATAGCGACGCAGATGAACCGTCCGGACATTGTACAAATTATTAATATAGGGCTGCGAGATCCTTTGGCAGCCACGGAGCATCTAGCGTTAGAAATGATTTGCGATAGTAATAGCGCTGATTCTGTGGCAATAGAACCTATTTTAGAAATGGGTACTGCTCCAGAAGAAACCGTTACGGAAATAGAAGATGATGAAGATAACATTGATGGAGCTTGCATGCCCATTGGTAAACTATCCTTATATAGTTGCATCATTAATTATATTATTGAAACTCTTCAGAAACGATAATGATTGAGGATGATATGGAACCTAAATTACCTGACGAATCCATGAATTATAGTGATGAAGGGAATGGCATGAGTATGGAGACTATAGAGAATGAAACTAGTTACACGGATTCCCTAAAACTACTTCAACAGCATGGCATTACTATGCTTCCAGTGGACGATTGCAGTATTTTGAATTCGGTTATGGAAAGTGGCCATTCCGTTGTTCTTACTGGTAATTTAACTTTTTTTTATATTAATAAAGTAATTTGCAAATTACAAATGATTAAACCTAAATGTTGTTTGTTTGCAGAGGCTGGAAAACAAGCTTTAAATTCAATAAAACCACAGGAAAGCAACGACGACTTTTCGGAGTATTTACATAGTAAACCAATAGTAACAGCAACGACTACAAACGCTGTGAGTCCTGTAAAGAAAAATCGGATAATAACGGTAACAGCAGACGAGTTTCTAGCTATGACCAATGGAGGCTCGTTAAATGGTCAATCAAACATATTGAAACAGCTGAACGGAAAGCTTATAAATTCCGTGCAAAAGACTGCTCAAAACAAGCGAATTGTAATGAAGAAGAATAAATTGGTGACAATTTCGCCGGCAGTCAACGTGAGTTTTTGCATTTTCACCGAAAACTTCTTTAACTATTTTGTTTCAGGTGATTAAAGAAAACAAGATAGAAAATTGCAACGTCGAGTCGCTACTGGAAGAATTACAGAAAGTCCACGCGTTACTAGAAACGTACAAGAAAAAGTTAATCAAATCTGAGATAGAGGCTGCGCATTACAAGCAACAGGTGAAGATTCTGACGGAGCAACTGAAATTTTCCAATTCGACGTCATGATGATTAAAGGACAGTTGGTTTTCAACACTGCCGCCGATCGCGTGACATTCATTTCATATTTCGTATTTATTTCGTTGATCATTAATATCGTTTTAATTTCTCTTTCGTTATGTAAGGCATTTTCTTTGTTTGTTGGTTATAGATTGCAAAGGGATCAATTGTTGTTTCGTTGTGAGACACAGTTTGATATTAATTTGAGAAAAAGAAACAAAATTTATACTAAGCGGATGACATGTGATAGCATTGTTGATTTTGTATATAGAGTGTATATATTGCAATGCAAGCATTACTGCTGCACTATTTCAAAGTAATAACGTTTCTTTGTTGTTGAATGAATGGCTTCCTTTTTATACATATGCGACAGGAAATATTTATTGAAAGTACTTCGAATGTATTTAATATTTCATAGTGTTAATTTTGTATATTTACTAATATTGTATATATTTCAAATAATTACAAATATGTTAGTTTTTGTTAACATTTGCTGCAGCAAAATAAACTTTTTTACATACAATCTCTTATTTAATGTACTCTGTTAATTAACACTATTTACAAGAGTAATTATAAAGGAATATTAAGTAATGAAACCTAATCTGGTTTGAATGAATATTTTTGTATTTCTTAAAGAAAATATTTTTATAATTGTTAATGTAGCAACAAATAATAGAATATACAGATTAATATTATACAAGTTTTAAATTGAAAATATCTTCAAATGTTTATTTTTAAACTTTTCTAATTCGACTTTGAATATTTCAGTTGGTATTCGTATTAGATTTGATGTGGTCTGTTCGCAAATGGGCTAAGCCAGCAATATAACAGTGTGATATATTGGCGCTTCGCGTAAGCCAAATGAAGGAGTGGACGGAAAGAAGAAGAAGAACAGTGTGATACGAACGGACATTCCCTGCACTCAGGCCAAAAGAACAAGTGTCATCAGTTCCATCAATTCCAATCATCTAAAAAAAATAGCTGAAATATCTTACGCCCAGACAAGCAGAAGCCATCTCCACCCAGGAATCACAGACACCCACAAATATAATCCAGTATCAACAACTCTATGAAATGATGGGACGCATGGATACCATGTTTGTGCTTATCACTGAAGCACAAGAACAAACAACACCATCCATCCAGGCAGCAGCATGGTCCGCTACACCTAAGAAGAATGCAAGTGAAGTCTATCTTTTGAGGCTCCGCACAAGAATAAGGAAGTACTTCAATGTCTCCGCTGCCAGTGGTATGGGCATACAAAAAATTACTGCGGGAAACAACCGTGATGTGTAAAATGTGGACAAAGTCTTAAAAAGTTGTCGCAAATTTTTAATGCTGTGTTGCGACTGGGAGATCAACGCATATCTTTTGAGGCTCCGCACAAGAATAAGGAAGTACCTCAATGTCTCCGCTGCCAGTGTTATGGACATACAAAAAATTACTGCGGGAAACAACCGTGATGTGTAAAATGTGGAAAAAGTCTTAAAAAGTTGTCGCTAATTTTTAATGCTGTCTTGCGACTGGGAGATCAACGCATATCATTTGAGGCTCCGCACAAGAATAAGGAAGTACCTCAATGTCTCCGCTGCCTGTGTTATGGACATACAAAAAATTACTGCGTTAAACAACGGTGATGTGTAAAATGTGGACAAAATCTTAAAAAGTTGTCGCTAATTTTGAATGCTGTGTTGCGACTGGGAGATCAACGCATATCTTTTGAGGCTCCGCACATGAATAAGGAAGTACCTCAATGTCTCCGCTGCCAGTGTTATGGACATACAAAAAATTACTGCGGGAAACAACCGTGATGTGTAAAATGTGGACAAAGTCTTAAAAAGTTGTCGCTAATTTTTAATGCTGTGTTGCGACTGGGAGATCAACGCATATCTTTTGAGGCTCCGCACAAGAATAAGGAAGTACATCAATGTCTCCGCTGCCAGTGTTATGGACATACAAAAAATTACTGCGGGAAACAACGGTGATGTGTAAAATGTGGACAAAGTCTTAAAAAGTTGTCGCTAATTTTTAATGCTGTGTTGCGACTGGGAGATCAACGCATATCTTTTGAGGCTCCGCACATGAATAAGGAAGTACCTCAATGTCTCCGCTGCCAGTGTTATGGACATACAAAAAATTACTGCGGGAAACAACCGTGATGTGTAAAATGTGGACAAAGTCTTAAAAAGTTGTCGCTAATTTTTAATGCTGTGTTGCGACTGGGAGATCAACGCATATCTTTTGAGGCTCCGCACAAGAATAAGGAAGCCAGTGTTATGGACATACAAAAAATTACTGCGGGAAACAACTGTGATGTGTAAAATGTGGACAGTCTTAAAAAGTTGTTGCTAATTTTTAATGCTGTGTTGCGACTGGGAGATCAACGCATATCTTTTGAGGCTCCGCACAAGAATAAGGAATTACATCAATGTCTCCGCTGCCAGTGTTATGGACATTCAAAAAATTACTGCGGGAAACAACTGTGATGTGTAAAATGTGGACAAAATCTTAAAAAGTTGTCGCTAATTTTTAATGCTGTCTTGCGACTGGGAGATCAACGCATATCTTTTGAGGCTCCGCACAAGAATAAGGAATTACATCAATGTCTCCGCTGCCAGTGTTATGGACATACAAAAAATTACTGCGGGAAACAACCGTGATGTGTAAAATGTGGACAAAGTCTTAAAAAGTTGTCGCAAATGTTTAATGCTGTGTTGCGACTGGGAGATCAACACATATCTTTTGAGGCTCCGCACATGAATAAGGAAGTACCTCAATGTCTCCGCTGCCAGTGTTATGGACATACAAAAAATTACTGCGGGAAACAACCGTGATGTGTAAAATGTGGACAAAGCCTTAAAAAGTTGTTGCTAATTTTTAATGCTGTGCTGCGACTGGGAGATCAACGCATATCTTATGAGGCTCCGCACAAGAATAAGGAATTACATCAATGTCTCCGCTGCCAGTGTTATGGACATACAAAAAATTACTGCGGGAAACAACCGTGATGTGTAAAATGTTGACAGTCTTAAAAAGTTGCCGCTAATTTTTAATGTTGTGTTGCGACTGAGAGATCTACGCATATCTTTTGAGGCTCCGCACAAGAATAATGAAGTACTTCAATGTCTCCGCTGCCTTTGTTATGGACATACAAAAAATTACTGCGGGAAACAACCGTGATGTGTAAAATGTTGACAGTCTTAAAAAGTTGCCGCTAATTTTTAATGTTGTGTTGCGACTGAGAGATCTACGCATATCTTTTGAGGCTCCGCACAAGAATAATGAAGTACTTCAATGTCTCTGCTGCCTTTGTTATGGACATACAAAAAATTACTGCGGGAAACAACCGTGATGTGTAAAATGTGGACAAAGTCTTAAAAAGTTGTCGCTAATTTTGAATGCTGTGTTGCGACTGGGAGATCAACGCATATCTTTTGAGGCTCCGCACAAGAATAAGGAAGTACCTCAATGTCTCCGCTGCCAGTGGTATGGGCATACAAAAAATTAATGCGGGAAACAACCGTGATGTGTAAAATGTGGACAAAGTCTTAAAAAGTTGTCGCTAATTTGTAATGCTGTGTTGCGACTGGGAGATCAACGCATATCTTTTGAGGCTCCGCACAAGAATAAGGAAGTACATCAATGTCTCCGCTGCCAGTGTTATGGACATACAAAAAATTACTGCGGGAAACAACAAATTAAATAATGTGTAGTATCTACTGCCTTTGGTTAAATAATGAATATGTAAAAATATTGAGGTTATGTGGCTTTGTTTTGATTTTTGTTTCCTCGGCAGCTCCTTAGGGGGCGCCACTCAATTTCCAAAGTTGCCAAAATACGCCACTATACAGAGGCCTTGCTCCCCTGGTGTGATAATTTAAATATAGGTTACAATAGGTTATGTTTTCTTGAAGAGTAACAATAAAGACTAAAAATGTCTGTTTATTTATTAAAACTTTGTTCCGAGCATCTAAAACCTCGTAGACTAGTATTTCCAAAGCGATTTTCAACGCAGGTGGCGCAAAAAGAGGAAAATTCATCAGAAAATGAGAGTATGAAAGTTTTTGAGAAACTGTCCTCAGTATACCAAAAGAAGTATGAGAAGAAGCCCCAGAAACCACCATTCGTCAAAAACTTATTTGTGGGTGAAGTTGATACAGACTTATTAGCATATCCTGAAGCCATTGACAAAGAGGAATTGGCGAAGTTGGAGAAAGCCTTGTTACCTGTAGATTTCCACTTTAGTCAGGAATCTGAAGGTGTAGGTTTAACAAAAAGTGTTATGGAGAAATTAGCTAGTATGAAGTTATTTGGAATGCAAGCACCACAGCTTGAGGGTGGAAGTGAATTGAAGATTTCAGAGGTGCTCAGGTACTATGAATCAATGGGAAAACACTACAATAATATTGGTGCAGTGCATCATGAAACATTTGGAGTAAACAATTTATTGAAGCTGGGAAATGAAAACCAGCTGAAAAAATATTTACCAGATCTGATCAGTGGTAAAACTATTTGTACTTTGTGCACTCCAGACAATAAGATGTCCAATATGAAAGTTCAAATGCAAGCAACATTTGATGCAAACAAAAATGTTTGGGTACGTATTTCAACCCTCAAATTTATTTATTTTTTTACACATCTTTTAATTCAGGTTTTAAATGGATACAAGACAAAAGTAATTAATGGCAGCAATGCAGATTTATTCATTGTTTTTGCTGAAACTGAGGATAAGGTGAAAAGGGGTACAAAACATGTAACTGCATTTATAGTTGATAAATTATTTGGTGGAATAACTTCAAAGCCAGTGGCATGCAATGGTCTTAAGGAAACTGATATTGCTGATGTTACTTTTGAAAATACACATATACCTGCAGGTGAAATCAATTGAAAATAAGTTAATAAAAAAAATAATAATTATAATTTTCAGAAAATGTCTTAGGGAAAGTTGATAGGGCTGAAAAAATGATTGCTGGTATATTATCAGAGATGTGGTTGAGCTCAGGATCATATAGTATTGTACAAACTAAAACATTATTAAATAAGTTTATTCAGCATTGCAAAGAGATCAGCACGAAAACGGAGAACCTAGCTGCAAGTGAGATTGTAAAAAAGAAAGTGGCAGAGGTAAATAAACTAAGTTTTATATTCTAAGTTGCATAAATAACAGTTTAAAGCTTTTGTTGTAGATTACTTGTTCTCTATATGCTATGGAAAGTATGACTTATATGACTGCAGCGTTGATGGACCAATACGAGGATCAGGATTGTAATTTAGAAGCGGCTATTGTGAAGGCATATTGCGCAAAGTACACCCACGAAGCGGCACTCAGTTGCTTAAGTTTAATTGGAAGTCCGGGCTTCGAGGAAGGACATTGGTGTAATGATATTTACAGAAATTCGCTCAGCAGTTTGATTTTAGTAGAACCCATTGATCATTTGAAGTTAGTGATTGCGTTGCAAGGATTGCAGCACGCCGGTGTTAGTCTTATAAATTACAAGACAAAGATAATTACTTAAGGATTATGTTTTTTTTAGATTATCATACAAGACGAGGTGCGTAAGATTAGGAATCCGTTTTATCATGCGACTGCTAATTTGATCAGAATGTGGACGAAAAGAAAACACCACGAGGACAAACCTCCGCTCAATCTGAAGCTGAAAGATTATTTCCATCCATCGTTGATTAATCAAGCTAATTTATTAGAGTAATAATAATATTTGTAAAAAGATTTTTTTTTGTAACTAATCTTATATTTATTGTTTAGGTATAGTATATTAAGGTTGCAATACGCCACTGAGGTGTTGTTAGCAGATGAAGGCATAGAAGTCGTTACAAAACATGTGAACTTAATGCGATTAGCCGATTGTGTTTTGGAAATATACGCAATGCTTGCTAGTTTAGGTACGTCACAAGGGTTTATTTTTTAATATTTTTAATGTAAATTATTTTTTTTAGCTCGAGTTTCAAGATCGTATTGTATAGGATTAACTAATGCAGAGCACGAGATTTTGCTGACGGAATCGATTTGTTTCAACGCTGTGTTAAAAATCAAAGCCAATGTCACCGCCATCGACATCGGTAATTTAAGTAACAGCGATGAGGGGCACTTTGTAATTGCCCAAAGGACTATGGACGTAGGTCATTATTTTCCGGAACATCCCATGACGAAGAACTATTAACATTTATTTGCCGTTCCTTTTTTATTGTCTAATACATATGTAAATAATTTAATTATATAATAAATTAGAAGATACACCTAAATATTGTTGCGACAAGACGGAGGTTCTCACGAGGATAATTTTGGGGGAGGTGTTGTTTACGAAGACACGCCTATCAGGAATCCACCAATGAAACCCGCTGCAAACACGGAGTTGCATCGCGCAAACTTTTTCACCTGAAAAGCGTTAATTATAAGAAACTTTCTATTAACGTTACTGTTTAAGTTACTTTGGCTAAAATATTCGGTGTCACCCGGTTGATGCCTTTCTCCTCTTTGACCTTATCAGCTTTAGCCTTAATTTTGCTCCAATCGATTTTGACCAACCCCTGGTTCTGAGCAACCTGCATGATGATTATTCCTCCACCCACTGCAAAGGCTGCAGTTTTGCCCACCTTTAAAGTTAGAAGTCCAGTAACCCTGCAAATATATTATAATTTATTCTAATTTCCACACTTTATAAATGTTTACATGTAAAATAAATAAACATGATTAATCTTTCAATATTATTACCATCCTGATCCAACTCCAATAATCAGCTGCTTTGTATCAGAGCTTTTAGTTAAATTCGCTATAATTTTGTTAAATGCCTCCTTAGACTTATTACTCATCTTGTCACTGTCAACAACATCTTCTGATTTATCAGCCATCTTTTTATTTATTTATAAAATTTTATTTGTTATTTATTTTTTTTAAAAACAGTAATAATTTATTTCTTCAAATATAAAATTGTAATTAATAAATTGCTATATAAGTTAATACTATACCTATACAATAATTAAAGTATTTCAATAACTGATTCTTTATAACTAATTACAGTTAACTGTATTTAGTATAATACAATTCCTGCTAACATTGACATTCACCTAATAAATACAAGGATTAGATAGTTTACAGTTAGTACAAAACATTAAAGATGGTTGCATATATATCAATGTTTACTATTATTAAGCTAAAATTAAGTTTAAAAATAACTTAGATTAAGTTAAAAGTAGTAAAGTAAATTGAAGTCCATCTACTTTGTAAGTAATATCAACATTTTTTAAGGATTATATAAAGGTGACGTTTACAGTAACACACATAAAAATAACCTTCAATTTAGTGATCGTAGACAACACAGTCGCCGGATTGTTTTGAAGTATGATCGTTTCGAATTTTTTTAAATTAGATGAAAACGTGTAAAGCAGCGAAGGAGCAAAATTACAATATGGTCAGGCAAAGGAGAGGAGAGGCCAGCAAAGTTGATAAAGGTACAAACAGCAGTAGCAGCAATGGGAGCACCTCTGTTAAACCAGTCAAGGAGAAAAAGACAATACTATCTTATTGGAAACAGTATATTGGATTCCTCTGCTTCATATTTGCTGCAGCTGTAGGTTACATGGGTTATCTGGAAACCCGTGTAAATACACCTTATGATGATAAAAAGGTTAGTATTTTTCTATTACATTATCATAAAACTACACAATAATTTGATTTAAGTTGATATACATCAAATATTTACTTACTAAAGATGTCAGATTTCTCAAAAATTTAGAACAGTGTTTTCCCACCTTTTTCTATCAATTATTTGTTTGTATGATTATTATTTCTAATATCAGAACTTTAATTAATATTCATGTATTACTAGGGTTGTCCAACTTTTAGATGAATTCTTATTGAAATTATTTTTGGTGAAATAATAAATGTATATTTTCAGATTGTTATTCAAAGTGGGTTGGATATTCCAGATAGATTCTGGGGTTCCTATAGACCTGGTACATACTTTGGTTTTAAGACCAGAGACCCACATTCATTGGTCACAGGATTGATGTGGTATTTTCCCAAGAGGTTGAGGCCAGGTGGCGACGGAATTCGGTATGCTGTGTTATAATTGCATTTCAAATGGATTTTAATTTTTCGTCTTTTAGGCATTGGTGCGAGCAGGGTGATAATCTAGATAAATATGGATGGATACAGCATGATGCTACTTCTTTTGGGGTTCAGGAAATCCACGACGGGCCTTTCCTGCTGACAACGTCGTTTGTCAAGAGACTCGGAGGATTGCACGGCGGAGATTGGACAGCCAGAATATCGGTGGAAGTAAAGGTAATCGTAACATTCGATTATTTTTAAAAATGATTAGCTGTCAGTCGTTATGTGACGCTTATAAGAATAATGCAAATAATTTAATGTAGAGCCGCAAGTAAGGAGATCTATGTCATTTAAGTTTTTCAATGCAGAAAGTAAAAAGGTGGAAAAAGAGAAGGAAAAAGAGGAAGTCCGCGGTTGCGAAAATGTATCGTTCGAAAAGCACTTCGCGGTTTCAACCGCTGTTATTGGAACTATCGTTTTCACGTTCATAATCGTCTGTTTCTGTAAAGGGCCACGACAGTAATTCTGATAGAGATGAAAAAGTGCGTTATGGTTAGAATGTAAATAGTGTTTATTACTAAATACATTTGAGAAAGTCGTTGCAATTGATCAAGTCTACGTTGTTATCGATACTATTTGATAGAATGTCAGACGGAAAGGAAGATCAATCGGTGGGATGCGAAAGAGTACAGTTTGACAAGGATATCACAGTGTCGTCCGCTCTAATAGGATCGGTGATTTTCACTATTTTAGTAGTGTGCTGTTGCTGCGGATCGAATAGATAAAGTCCGTCGCGCTTCAATCTGTCATCAATATTTATTATTTGAACTTGTCAAAGAAAATTTGGGAAAAACCTTTTGGAGATCTGGCATGGCGCAGGACAACGAGCAAACCGTTAAATTTAAGCTGGACAAAGAAATGACTCTGACGTCGGTGATTGCTTGTACTGTTGCTGCCACCGTTTTAGTAGTCTGCTGCTTCTGCGGAGGAAGATGATTGAAATTTTTAGTCCCTTTGTGCGATTTCATTGTTAAATGTATTTTTATGGACACATGTTATTGTTTTAACCAATTTAAATAAAAAAAATACTATTGGTTTAACATGTATTATAGAGGATTTTATTTATATTGTTCTCTCGCATTTCAGCCTGAATTTGCTAAGAAACTCGATGAGGAGGTTTCTTTGCTGTGGTACACTGCGTTCGATGAGAATATTCAAGGGTATATTAAGACGACGAACACTGGGAGCGAGTTGACGGGAATTCGCGGCGATACACCTGGTTTGGGGAAATTCAATATAAAAATGTTCAATCACTCGGGTATAATAACTATTTATACTAAAACTAGGAATAATCAAATTTCATTTTATTTTAAGGAAGTATTGAACACGAGTCTTACTTGTCAACGGTAGCGCCGGGTTTAAATTTACTTAAAGAAACTGTTATTTCGTCGTTGAGATTGGCTCAGGATAATCCGAAATCACCGAGGAAGGTAGTTCTTGCTGGAGAATTAATGCCTGCCTCTAATACTCGTATGGAACCGAACTTCATCGCAACGCAGATTACGGCAAAGCTGCCGTTTACTTTGGACGTGGTTTTCGAATCTGGGAGCGTGACTTCTCGTGAAAATATGTTGGCCGGTGATGATTACACGCAGGAATTGCAATGGCAGCGACTGCGATTTAATCAACGTTTCGAAGACACCTTCAATTTGCAGGAAAAGGGGTAAAATTGTATAACTCCAAATATAGATGCTCAGGTATATAATATTAATATTTTAGATATAAAACGCGGGAGATACAATTTGCACAAGCTGCGCTTAGTAATATGTTGGGAAGTATAGGCTATTTTTATGGCACGTCAAGAGTACAAAGTTCTTACACAAAAGATCCGGTGCCTTATTGGAAGGCTTCTTTGTATACGGGAGTGCCTTCGCGTAGCTTTTTCCCGCGCGGTTTTCTCTGGGACGAAGGTTTCCACGGATTCCTGATCTCCACATGGGATTTGGATATAGAATTGGATATTATGAGCCATTGGTTCGATTTGATGAACGTGGAAGGATGGATTCCTAGAGAGCAAATCCTGGGTGTTGAAGCTCTGGCCAAAGTTCCTGAAGAATTCGTTACTCAACGGAATAGCAATGCTAATCCACCTACCTTCTTCTTGACGTTACAACATATTCTCAGGAATCACGAAACGCAATTGACTAATAAACGTTTAGCGACGCTCGAAAGGCTATATCCTCGACTTCAGGTAATTTTGTGAGTTTTTAGTGATTCGTGTTTAATCGTTAGTTTTAGGCGTGGTTTGCTTGGTTTAATAATACACAAAAAGGAGAAGTGAGCGGTTCGTACAGGTGGCGCGGTAGAGATCCGTTCACCAATCGCGAATTGAATCCGAAGACGCTCACTTCCGGTTTGGATGATTACCCGAGATCTTCTCATCCGTCTGACCAGGAAAGGCATATAGATCTTAGGTGTTGGATTGCGATTGCTGCAGACACCATTGCGAAATTGGCGGTGCTTTTAGGCGACGATGGTTACAAATACCATCAGACTGCGGCGTACTTGCAGGATGAAGATCTAATGAACGCTCTGCATTGGTCCGAGTACTCGCAAAGCTACGCGGATTACGGATTGCACACGGATGCTGTCACTTTGAAGAGGCCGAAGCAGAATCCTCGAGCTCAAACGCAAAATTTGGAGATGGTCAGGGTAATCACGAGGACGCCGGAATACCGTTTGGTCGACAACAATTTCGGTTACGTCAGTCTGTTTCCGTTCCTGCTGCAAATTCTGGATGAGAACTCGCCGCGACTTTCGAAGATACTAAATAATCTCGATGATCCCAACCTTCTCTGGACACCTTACGGGTTGAGGTCTTTAGCTAAAAGTTCTCCGCTTTACATGAAGAGGAACACGGAGCACGACCCGCCATATTGGCGCGGACAAATCTGGATCAACATAAACTTTTTATCGATTCGGGCCTTGCATTACTACGCTGAAAAGGAAGGACCATACCAAGAAAAGGCGTTCGAACTCTACAACAAATTGAGAAACAATGTTATTAATAACGTTATAAATCAATATTATAAGACTGGTTACGTTTGGGAGCAGTACAACGATAAAAACGGTGAAGGAAACGGCTGCAAACCGTTCACCGGTTGGTCCGCTTTGGTTGTTCTCTTGATGGGTGAACACTACTAGAGGAATTTAAATTCGCAGTAATAAATAAATTTTAACATCTTTGGTTGCGTTCGTAATAATAGACATTATTTTTATTTGTGTGTTGTAATTTGCAAAGAAATAAATCAGAGTATAAAGTTCATAGAAATAATCCGCTGTGATAGTGAAGATGAGCCAGAGTAATTCTATAATATGAAAATCACGGTATGCATGTTTGTGAGTGACAGTGGAGAACTTGAAATAAAAGTAACTGCCAAATGTAATATTTGCGTTTTATTTTACATCGAAAATATGGACAGTTCACTGCAGATTATCGAGTCCCTGGATTACCATTCCTGCAACACTCCCAGGGGCTCGCTGTACTTCAACACGTCTTCGCTAACGAAAAATCAGCAGAAGCAGTTGAATACTTTCAAAATCGAAACCATCCGCAGCGATGAGATGTACCTGAACTCTCACCCAGAAGTACGGGCGTTCTCTTCATTGATTCTTCAGTACGTGCTAAAGAAGAAGCCGCGCAACAATATTTACAGCACCGTTTACGAGTTCTTCAATAGGCCACAATGCGATGTTCAACAGGACATGGAGTTGTATTTGGAAAGATATTGCGAACGGAAGGAATGCCATTTGGAAAGTGAAGAGAGCGAGCGCTCTTCGAGTGTTTTAGTCGAGGAGGAAGAGCCATCTTTTGAAGAGTCATCTACGGAGACGGTGGACACCGAGGAATTTATCAAAGGAATACTGAATACTGCTCTGGATGAGCTTCATACTTATAAATCTGACGATGCGTCTTCACCAGTTTCAAAGAAATGTCATATTATTCGTACTACATCCAACGATTACATGAATAACATTTCTGCTGTTTCCGTGGAGGCGACTAGCGAGGATAGATTCCATCCTCCAAAAGTTAGTCAATTCCTAGATGAAATTTTACTGATGTAATATTTACAAATTAATAAATATCTTAATTTTTTAAATTTCTAAAACTTATATTTTCATGAAAAATACATATCTAGTATTTTATTTAAATAACGCAATACATAATCTAAGAATATAAATAATTCATAACTAAACTCATATATAAAATAACGTAAGATCAAATTCTCAAAAATAATAAAATTCTGATGTAATCATTAACGTAGCAACGATACGAATTGTTTAATTGCAATGTTTTCTTGCAGCGACTGATCCATGTTTTCCCCTATAAAGATTTTCCTGAAAATAAAAAAAATAAGTTACATTTTCAATTCTTGATTTGAAGTCATCTTACAGTTGCCGTTTATCGGCGACTTTCATTTTCTTCACAAAGGGTGTCATGTGCTTCAGCAAAAGGGAATTACTCTCATTTATGTTAATGTATTGGAACAATAGTTGAAAAAGATTCAGGAACGAAGAATTTTCCAAAATTTTAGCAAATTCAGAACCGACGATCTGTATAGAAAATAACATGTACATTTATTTTTTCGTTTTAATTAACAAATTTCTTACGTTCAACTGTGCCAGATTACTAGAATCTAGAAAATACTTTAAAACGCATAAGATAATAACGCATTTGTTGCACGACTCCAACTGTTTCAATTTTTCTTCGAAAATATCTGTGTAGTTTTCCTGAAATTTTAATTAATTGCGTAATTATTGCATTTGCTTAATGACGGATAAACTTACTGCTGTGTAATAAGCGTAGAGGTATGGAAGAACGATGGAATCTAGACTACCCATGCTGCATAAGTTCAACATGCATATCAGCAAATTTCTCTTGGTATTTAATAACAGTCCGGGAGCTAAAAAGTATAGTTTATTATATAATGGAGATGTACTTATTTAATAGTACTTACTTTCTTCCAGGAAGCAGTGCTTAAAAACAAAATCCAAGAGCTCTTGATCATTTGGTTGTTTGAACTTGACAATATCAATTTTTGTATCGAAAAAAGTTTTTGCTAAATTATGCAAGCAATTGAATATCTGAAATGAAGAATTAGTAAATAGTTATGAATGATTAAATAAACATAACTCACCGATACTTGAAGTGAGACGTCTGAGCTTTGCTGTAAAACAACGACGCAGGAATCAATGAAGTTCTCCATTTTTTGATCAAGCAGAGTTTTATCGTTCTCGTCAACATTCTTGTATTGCCAGAAAAGATAATTTTGGCAGCAGACAACTTGATACTTTAAAACCTGAAATATTAAGTTGCAGTTGGATTCGTTTAATCAAAATGATTAGGTAACTCACTTTATTCATGTAACCGGAAACGTTCCAATCGTAATAGATGTATTCCCAAGCGATGTTTACTAAGTAGTAGTGTTTGGAAAACAGCGAGATCAGTCGAAGCTGCGATTTTATGTTCTCGGACTCTTCGTTCGTAATTTTGCTTAACTGAAACATAATAAATTGGAGTTAATTAATGAAAAATCTCGATTTTGCTTCTTACGTCTCCCAGAGGTATGACAATATTTGTGTAGCTTTCAATTATGGTGTTGAAGTAATTGACCAGGATGTCATCAGTTTTGTTCTTGGTGGAACAATATTCATTGGTGAGCTTGGAAAATATGGTGTTTATCAAATTCAAAATTTCGTCATTCGTGTTTTTTTCAAAGATTTCGAACAGCGAATTGGTAATTTCGATTACATCCTGCAAACAAAGTTTATACATTTCTGCTATCTGCAAAGTATTATTATGTGTGACTTACGATAAATTTCGTCTTGCTAAAATCGATGAGTAAAATAGACTGCAGGAGAAAATTCAGGCCGTCGTTGCTAAATTTGAATTGTTCTATAAAAGATTTAATTTTGGGCAGGAAATGTTCGATGAATTCTTCGTATTTTTCAGATAATTTTGCTGCATCCGTTTTGCGGTTGTTTGCAATACCATCGAATTCTCCAGTCAATAAGTATTTAGCCGCGTAATAGAACATCTGCATCAGCTTATTCTCTTCTTCTTTGGTAAATTCACTGTTGTCGTACAGATACTCGAGGATGAAATCCAAATCTTGAAATTCACGAGCTATGTCGATCAGCGCATCGACAAAGAAAACAGTGCATGTATCCTAGAAATCAGTTCAATAACTCTTACTATTAGTATAAAATAAGTCAACATACTTGGGTCGAATCGAATAAAACGATTTTTTTCAGAAACTCCTCTGGAAGAGCTTCGGAAAGCAACAAATACAAATAATACCCCGCGGCCCTCGCAATATTTCGGTTCTTCGCGTAAATGCATTTGAATATGTAGTTGCGAATGTCCGAACGCTGATCTATGCATAAACTAATTGAAACAAAAATATTAAGTAATAATACTGAAGCTTTTCGAATTGCTTACTTTTTACTGTGCTCGTAGATAACTAATATGGCTTGTTCAATAACGACTTGATTCACATCCACCAAACGATTTTCTACTTCATTCATTAAGCGCGAAAGGCACCGTTCTTGCTCTTCAAAATGGCTTAGCAGTAGATTCGGGATTAAACATCTGATTGTAGTCAAAGCAGAAATTCGAATAACTGGTTGCTAGAAAACGATTTTTAAAAATGTGAAGTGTATTATGACTCATTAGAACTTACCATATCAAGCAACAGTTGCCTCAAGATTGTCATCGATTTCTTATTAGCCATAAGATTCGGAGCTAAATCTATCCATTTATTGCACTCTTTCAAACACGAAGTGCGCATGAAACTCATCTTCGAATCTGATAAACGACTGAAAACAATTTCATTTAAAACGATCATCTAAAAATGCAATTAATATAATTACCAATTCAAATAATAAACTGCTAAACACGAGTTTATTTTACTATGTATATAAGCCTGTTTCTCTTCGTCTTCTTCAATACCTTGCATGATCGAAATCAGCTCTGTGCATAATTTTACCACTAAAACCATAAAATTTAATATCAAAATTTATAATTTTCCTAACCATTTGTTAACCTGTAATTACAGCCGAATGATGAACTATTCGAACGTTACTCTCGGTTAAATGAAGTAAAAACTTCATCAGTTTATCTAAGAAATAATAATCATAGATGATATTGCAAGAGCTGCAGGTTTTCATCAAATAATAAAAGAAGTTGAAGTATGTTTTCGAAATCGATTTGCAGTACGCGCTTTGATTTACTAAAACGCATTCAAAATCCTAGAGAAAAATAGTAAATATTAGTTTTTTTTTTTAAATAATTTAGACTGAGGACTACCATTTGTAGTACAGAAATCAAATCTTCGAGTTGAGTGTTAATTTCGTATATATTTTGCCAATCGATTAAGGCTTCTTCCACATCGAAGCTTTGGTAACCCATCACGTCTATAACTAATTGTAGTATTGCGAATAACGCATTTTCATCTAATTGATACTCATATATCCATTCATTAATTATTGGCTAAAATTGAAATAAAATAATCAAATTAGAACAAACGAAAGTACCGATCACCCATCCAAATAATAAATTATTGTTTAACTTTTGTAAACTGTCAACTACAATTTACTTTATTTTGGATTGACCTTAAATTACCTGCAGTTCGTTTGGTTTATTCACAATTTGCCAATACATTCTATTTCTGTTAATGGGTTTAAATCGTAGCGCATCCTTCCCGACCTTTTTAATTTTGATCGCCGGAATAGGCAATTTTTCGATATCGCGGTCGATAGCTCGGTAGCTGGTTGCTGAAAAGGAAAGTTCACATATTATAGTCTTCAAAAAAAAAAGAAACTTACATGAAGTAATCGATCGTTGCTCTGAAGTGCCGAAGGAAACGGACGAAATATCATCGGAAAATAGACTAGGACTATCAGTTGCTGATTGCGAAGTATCGTGCCGTAAGCGTTTTCGCGAATAGTAAGAATTTTCTTCACTTTCGGACATCTTAGTGATTAGCTTTAGTCAAAACTTGTTGCACTTTAGAAGTATGGACGAATATTGGAAGTGTACAGCAATTCTATGATCGTTGTGCTTTTTTTTATGTTGAAAACCAATAGGAATCCGCGAGAAAAGCATTTTTTGGCAGTTGTTTTCAAATTCGCCAATAACAAATTTTCGATGGCTGCTCATTTTCGCAGAGCATTGTGGGAATTTGTGCTTTGTATTTTTTTATGTTGCAAAATTATATCATTTGATTAACTAATTTTATTTATTGGAAATAAAAAAAAATTATATTATATTTAATTTTTAGGTGAATGCTTCATGAAATTGTACAGATTTTGTGTAGAATCTTTATTTAATAAATACAGTTAACTTTTTAAAATATTTTATAATCTTGAACATTAAACAATTCATCAAATACATTTTGGCTCAACATTAAAAGAAAGGGGAGGACGATACAAACATTGAATTTAAAATGTCAAAATTTGTTAAAAATCAATTTGTGAAATAAATAGAAGTCTATAGTTGCATCTCTTTAAGGATACATTGGATACCATGAACATGGTGTTCCGCAAGGTGAGGCCATATTGAAGTTAGGCACTGGCGAAATTATCGTGCCATGGGGATAATTGAAATGCGGAGACATAACATGATGCTGCATGAATTCCGGTGGGAAGAAAACTTGCGGATGGTAGGACATGGGAGGAATAGGCGACATGTTGGGCGAGAGGATGATGTTGGGTGTCATGACTTCGGAAGATTTCCTCATGAAGTGCGGATTGGGTGGTTGCAAGTAGACCAAATTTGGTTGCTGATTGTAGATGACTTGCTGAGGAGGTGGTGGAGGAGGCGGTTGCAGCTGTGGCTGCACAACGGGCTGCTGCACTTTCACCTCCTGCTTCCGCACCAAAATATCGTGAGCCGTCTCGCCGTTGATGTTCTTGCAATTCACGTTCGCCCCAATATTCAGCAAGAGTTTACTGAAAATAGGGTTCCTGTTTATTGCAGCGAACATGAGAGGAGTCAAATCTGAAAGCAAATGATTAATCAAATTTGTTGCGCTACGTCTATTAAGATGTTACCGATATTCGGTATCGTTGCGTTAACATTGAAATTCTTGTCTAGGAGATAACGGAAGATATCCTCGTGATTAAAAAGGATCGCCAAAGACAAAGCGGAGAAATTGCTTTCCATGCTCTGCTTCGATACTCCGCCGCAAAGAAGATGATTTAAAATTTCGCGCAGAATGTCCATGTTTCCACCAGCGATGGCCATCATAAATATGCTCGCACCTGAAAACCAGTTATGTTGTAATAAAGATTTTGGAGATAGCTTTGTAGCTTACCGAATCTATTTTTCTTGGTGGCGTCAGCTCGTTTCGACAGGAGGTATCGAACGACCTCCACGTGTCCATTCCTTGCCGCCATCATGAGCGGAGTCCATCCCGCGAAGTTCTCGAGGTCAATCTTCTGGCCCTTCTCAACTCCTTCTGTCACAGCATCCAGATCTCCCTTCGAGCATGCGAAATGCAGCTCAGAGTTCTTGTCATCATCAAAAGTTGTTTTTGGATTTTCAGCTAGCGTTTTCTCCATGTTTAATTTAATGTGTAATGTGCACTAACATATTTCAAGTCAAGAAGATCATTTTACTTTCAAACTACGCTTTTTTACCAGAAATAATATTGTATTGATAAAGATACTAGTTTTTCATCGAAAAAAAAAAACGAAAGACACGTTCGATGCAAAAATTGCTTATTTTCATTTATAATAACTATTTTTATTCTTCTCAACAGTAATTGAATCTACTTATGTGTAAATACCAAAAAAAATAAGTAAATCAAGATTAACATAAATTTTATTCCTGAAGTATACAAATGTTTATGAAATTTAGTTATATTAAATTTAATAGTATGTTTCCCTGTAAAAATATCCACGAGGATAATTCCTGATGCAATATTTTCTGTACTCGTCAAAGAGTAGGATAAGTACCGAGAAAGGAAGAGCATAAAGCCAGCTGTAAAGAAACATATAAAAACCATGATTTAACTTTTATAATATTTACCAATGAAAACCAACAGGGTAGAATTTCAAATAATACATGTAGGGAGTGTAGGTGAGGAAGATTGCCAATAAAGTTTCGATGAGGATGCTCACGTTCATAAACCAATTGCTCATACCTTGAACAATAATTGAATTCAATCTAGTTTTGCAAGCAAGAACATCTCCCCATTGGCATATGACGACTGCTATCATAAAAGCAGTGGAGCACGTATATTCCAGTTGCTTTCGCTCATCGTAACTCCACTCTTGCCCATAAGAATCCTCCAAATCGTTAATATAATACGTATCCCATTCCGGCCTTAGACCTACATTCAAGATCACGACAATTGTCTTTGAATATTTATTAAGTTGACTCACCAAATAGTCGATCAGGCTTGAATCCGTACTCGTACATGATCAAAAAGTACATGAAAAAACCAGCGCAAGCTTCCACCAATCCAATGTGGCAATAGGCTAAGAAATATAACCGAAATGTGACGAGATTATCCTTATTTGGGTTCCTAGGTGTTCTCTTCATAATATCGCTTTCGGCTTTTTCGTAAGCCAAACTGATTGCAGGCAACATATCCGTGAGGACATCAATGCAGAGAATTGCCAAAATACCTAAAGGTAGTGGAATGTTGCAGACGATGAACATCAAGCAGGGAGCGAGTTCGGCAATGTTGGAAGCCAGAACGTACACTATCGATTTCTTCAAGTTGTCGAAGATCTTTCGACCTTCCTCGATTCCAGTTATAATCGTTGCAAAGTTATCATCCATCAAAATCATATCGGCAGATTGCTGCGACACCTCCGAACCGGATATACCCATTGCTATACCTATATCAGCTTTCTTCAGAGCTGGAGAATCGTTAACACCATCGCCGGTGACAGCAACTGTTATAGCAAAATTGATTACTGTTAATCTTTATTGTTCTTTATATTGACCAATATTTTTGAGTCTCTGCAGTCCTTCGACGATCTGCAACTTCTGCGTGGGTGAAGTACGCGCGAAGACGATTTCATTGTAAGTGTATAATATAGAGTCTAGCTCATCCTGCTCCAATTCCCTCAACGTCGCTCCAGATACAACAATGGCATTTTTGGTTTCATCGTTGTCTGCCTTATAAAATAAAGCGGCGTCTTCAATTGAGTCCGTAGTGATTATCCCGACATCCTGAGCTATAGCTTTAGCAGTCACCTGGTAAATATTAATATTAGATATCAAGTAAATAAATTGTATTTTTTTTACAGGATGATCGCCTGTAACCATTATGACTTTGATACCAGCGGACTTGCACGTTTCCACTGCGTTATGAACCTCAGGTCTTGGAGGATCAATTAACGATATGAATCCCACAAACCGAAGACCTTCTGTTGGGAAATTTGGCAGTGGGTCTATCGTGAATGGATACGAATAAGTATAAGTGTCTTTCATTTCCATATCGCAAAATCCTAAAATCCTTTCACCTAAAAGTAATTTCATGAATTGCGTTCATTCACTATAGACCACTATGTAACACCTCTTGCCGCTAGTTCAAAGCAAGCTTTCTCGCAAGTATGCCGCAATTCATCGGTCATTTCCTCAACATCGCCGTTAATGAAAATAGTTTTGCACCGCTCCAAAATCCTCTCCGGTGCACCTTTCATTACCATCAAGCAATTATTGGCTACCGCATGGATGCTCAGCTAAATAAAAATGATCAACAAAAAGTTCAACTGATTTCAAACAGTAATTTACTTGAATTTTAGAAGTGGAATTGAAGGGAAGTTCGATCAGCTTCTTATGCACTCTTCTAAACTCATCTGGATCACCTTCCAGTCTGGTTAATTCGATGAATTTCAGTATTGCAGCTTCAGATGCGTCACCGCGAACTTCCCGTTTCATGATTGATTTTCGAGGTGTTCTGGTATTGGTGAACTCGGCCCTATTGCATAGGGTGGCGCACCTAATCAGGATATCAAAACCGGGCGTTTCCATGTACTTTCTTGCATCGTATTGGTCCGCGCTGACATCGGCTTGGACGACATCTCCGTTGTACCACAAATGGCAAACGGTCATTTTGTTCTGGGTCAAAGTTCCTGTCTTATCGGAGCAGACTACGTTCGTGGAACCCAAAGTTTCGACCGCTTCCAAATTCTTTACCAAGCAATTCTTGAGCGACATCTTTTTAGCTGTTACCGTCAAACTCAAAGTCACCGTCGCCAATAAACCTGTGCAAGACATAATTTTATTTTTTATTTATATTAGGTATTGATTATCAATGTACCTTCTGGTACATTCGATACAATTATGCCTATGATGAAGAGAGCAGAATCTATCCAGGGATAACCAATGGCTATTGAAGCCACGCCAAAGATGATTCCCAAGATTATAGCCCAAATCGTTATTATCCTCATGAATCTGTTCAGTTCTCTTGTTAGAGGTGTAATACTAGGATGAAGTCTAGCTGTTAAACCAGCTATTTTCCCCATAACCGTGTTATCTCCGCACATTATAACAATACCTAATAAAATCAACAATATCTTATTTTCTCCTAAATCTTTCGTATCCTGCAATACCTTGAGCTGTACCCTCAACTGCGTTAGTTGAAAAAAAAGCGACGTTTCTCGTCTCCAAAATATTTTCATTTGTGCATTGATTTGTGCGCAACAAAGGTTCATTTTCTCCGGTAATCGAGGAATTATCCACCTTAAAACCTTGGCTCTTTGTTATCCTCACATCCGCAGGTATCCTATCTCCAAATTTAATATCCACCAAATCTCCGACAACCAAATCTTTAACATTAACCGTCATTTGCTCACCATCCCGAATAACTTCCGCCTTTTGTGGAATCATAGTTGCAAACGAATCCATAATCTGGAAATCATAATTGCAGCTTTCCAATAACAAATAATTAGTTAAATAAAAAATAAACCTTAGAGCTCTTATTTTGTTGATAGTACATGAAGATTCCAGTCATTATGATTATCAAAACCAATACCGCAGCTAAAAGCAAGTTATCAGTATCCACTTTCTTCCTGTAAACGTACTCGATGACTGCAGCAATGATGCACAAGAAAGCTCCAATCCACAACAGTAGGGAAAATCCTACATCAATTAAAAAAATCTTCAAATTTATCTTTTTTCTATATAGAATATTACCTTCCGTAATTGTTTTAATGAATTTTATAAATTCTGGAGTTTTCCGGGAAGGCGTCAACGCGTTTGGACCTGTTTCCATAAAAACCTGTCTCGCTTTATATTCGCTCAATCCACGTTCAATATCAGTTTCCAATCTCGAGCAAAGCACGTCTGGAATACTTAATGTAATGCTCCAACTCTTCAATCTACTCGAATTACCTATAGGAACGGTGTGATGATCGGTGACGATTTCCTTTTTGAAATTTTCGAGTCTCTTCAAGCTCTGGTCTTTGCGATTCAACTTTCTAGGCTTCTGTTCCTTATTTTTCCCCATTTTATAAAATCAATTTGAATACTGAAAACGTGGTATTTTTGTCATTTCAGAATGACATAACAAAATATTGAGATTGTTACGTAATTCGTAATATAAGGCATTGCCACATTTCATATTCGCTACCTCCACATGAGTCAAGATCATAACAACGCCTATAACTAATCGCTGAGACCCTTTATTAACTTCCATCTGGACGCAAGTCGTTAGTTGCTAGAGCTGCTCCCATCAATCTTATCGAACAACCAAAACTGCGGGCATCTCAGGATGTGACTGGCGAGTAACGTCGACAGGACGCGCTAAGTGTAGCCGGGCTCCTCCAAGAGGAAGGTGGCTCGTAATTTTTAATAAAAAATAAATTATTTTTCTATTAAATATTTGATTTTAAAAAGGGAAAGCAATAGTTATGTTGATAATGAATGATTCCAAAGTTTTTTTTTAATTACAATTAAATGGAGGAAAAATATACAGAATGAATGAATGTTTCTATTATTTTGTTGTATTAAAATAAGCATGGTATATTAATTTATAAATTTATACACATATCACTTCATAAATTCAGCATACTGTACAAGAAACTAACATAAAATTAGAACAATCATTAAATAGTAGAGTAAAAACTGTGGAAAAAAAAGTTTCATGAAAACTCCATCGAATACAATCATGTAAAATATATAAAGTGGTAGCAGTCCAAGTATTGTCGACAGAACCCCTTATGACGCAACAATCACCAGTATCGAGAAATTCAATTTATTTACAACACCCAAAAATACAGAACGAAAACGAACACCGCTATGCAACCGGCGGCAGCTTTCACGTACATCGATTTGGTATTCAAATATGTCGCGTCTTTCTTGTACTTTTGCGTCAGCATCGATAAATTTTGGGTTTTCGTATCCAATTCTAAAAACAATAAATTAATATATTGTATTTTTTCATTTTTTTTTAAATGAATACCAGAGAGTACAGTTCCTCTTTGCAGAACATCATCAATGTTCTGTACCATGATCCTCTGTACATCTTGCAGCTGGTTGTTGATGTTGCTCAGATTCCTCCTCGATCTGGAATCCATGAAAATCTTCTTAGCTTTTTGAATGTAGTTATCAAATTCAATAAATGTGTAGGGCCTAGTCACTGTGTTCACTTTCTTTCCATATTGCCTGTGGAATTCTTGTGCAATATCATCCAAATATGAATAAGCCAGTCTTTTGGAATAATTCTTTTCACATAGACACAAGTAGCATATATCATGTTCTATAAGATAACTAAAATACAAAGCAATTAATAAATTGTTATTCTCAACATGTTTTTTTTATGAGCAGTACTGGAATAAGAATGGGCCTGTTTCGATAGTGCATCTGGCTGGTGACTGTGGGCCCAGCTTCCTGAAAAGCATCTTCGCTTGGTTTTGGTAGTCTAAGATATTCCTGCCACTCTGAAATAAGTTGAGGAGTAGTAAGGGTCATAAGTTTATAAACAAATCCTGAGGGCCAACCTGCTCATCTTCCTGCATAGTCGCCGCCAATGGAAGACCATCAGCGATCCTTGCGATCATTGTCATCAGCACCATTTTAGCATTAATTAGGACACTCTTTATAGCAATTAACTAAACCGAACTGTACAACACAATTGAAATTTATCTATAATTATTTAGGTTATTATTTACACGTCACAACACACGTCATGCATTACATCTGGCAGGACAGAGTCCTACTTTATCCAAATGCATTTAAAAATAACAGATTTTTTCATGAAAATACTATATTTTTATTCTTATTTCTATTACATAATTCGTTAATGAAATAATAGTAGTTTAAAATGATTATATATGTTTAAATCAGATACAATTTCAGCTTGAATAGTCTGGGTTCTGAATCATAGATGTCACAATGATACTGTATTGAAATTCAATATTTTTCGCTTTACGAATTCTCGTTTTACGAATTATTAAAATATGTTTACTAATTGTTATTTTACTATTCTAAAATCAATCAGTTGTAATAATTATAATGAACATGCAAAGTAAATTCGATAAATTAATGTTTTTTTTGTTATATTATATAAATGTTTATTTGTCTATGAAATAAGGTGCGTCTGAATAATGTAGTATATAAAATACATTAATTTGTTGTGGAAGTTTTTAATTAAGTTAAACGTGAATGTAGATTGATGCATCTTCTCAAGAGCGTAGGGTCATTAAGATAAGGTATTTTAAATGTTCGAGTCGAATCATTAGAGTCAAGATCATCATTTTGTTGTACCCGTACCATTTTTGTTTATTATCTCATCGTCATTGTTGTTGTTATGATTGCGAGCTGTGTGAAATATTAATTTGTTACTTTTTGTGAAAGGATCAATTAATAACGAGGCGAGTCCTTTGTGCGGAGGCTACCGAGTTGGAATTTTTCGGCGAAACCATTTTAAATTGCCTCCTGTGCAAGATGCATCTCTCTACGATGGGGGGTGATGCCACCTGGACGTCCCGCGCATCATCGCAGGAGTTAATTCCTTCGATTGTGCAAGTGGATGGTTTTCTTTCCATGGACCAAAAGCATTCCTTCTCTTCTTTTCAGACCCCCTTTTTCGTTGCCGCCGCCCTCCCCGCTCGATGAAAATGAGTTTAATTTAGGCTGCATCGCGTCGAGTGTTTTGTGCGCGGACGTTAATTAATTACAGTCGGAGGAGAGAGTTGGGAGGGCGGCGGCGGCGGAAGGTTCGTGGTCGAGGATGGCTATTGTGGGGCCTGATGGGGGCCTAATAGTCCGCGGCTCCCGCGCGGCATCGCACAAAGCAATCGGCCTCTCGCAAAGTAGCCGCCACTCCAAACATCATTAGTTCACTATTGTCTAAACTAATCTGAAGGCGCAGCACAAAAATCACTGCCATCACATTTTGCTCCCATCCACGACCGGCCTTTTGATATTTGCTACAAATTAATAGATCCACACTTTCGTTATACTCTCTACACGCCAAAAGGGATATTAATTAATGTGCTCCTGCGTTATTATTACTCGTTTTTCATATTTACTACCATCCCTCTTCTCCTCGCTCGTTGATGATCTTCATGTTCTGTCGCTGCCGTTGATGATCGAAATTAATTACAATTCGAATAAGCTCGCTAAAAATATTACTGAAAAATTGACTAAATCATTAATTATTTACGCTTCATCCAAATAAAAGTAAAAAAATGAAATAGTTAAATTTCTCAAAAACTTTCATTTAGAATTTTAAAGATCAATAAAGAAAAAGCTCAATTCTTTTCAATCTTAATTTTTGTACAATGTTATATTGAATTTTAAATTATTTCATAAAATCTTAATAGTTTACAAATAACAACATTTTTTTTCTAATCTTATATTTAATTATTTGCACTAAAAATATGCAGAAAAGTTGAAAATTTTGTAAGATGTGTGCGGAAGGGGAGGATGTATTTTGTGGATCGAAGAAAAGTGCGATGAGATAAAGATAAAGAGAAGAGAATGGATGCCGTCGGAAGCGGTTGAGTGGTCCCGTGTGTGTGTGTGTGTATGTATATCAACTAGATCTATCATTATGTATATACTACATCCTCAACATTCTGCGAGACGTGTGTCGCTTTGATGGGATATCGCGGTTAGTTAGGTACATCTCAGACCGCCCACAGGAACCGTAATCCCATTACCGTATCGTATCCCTTCGGATGGAGCGCGGGGCCCTTTAATAGCTCCAACATCCCCCGAAAACCGAAATTAGTTTACTTACATGGCATATCCAGCACATTGTTACGTAACCGCGGGCAAATCAAAGCTAATCACATGCGATTCACTTACGGACTTCGCCCCGACGTCGCCTATACCGGGAGGAAAATCCCGCTTTGAAAATTCGCCGCGACGAAACCCATTTTGTGCACAAGTTATTGGCGCTTAAAAACTTTTTAAATTACATTTTTTTCCTGCCTCTCTCCCTCGTCCATCTCTGAGGGCCCTCCGCGACGCCCTGTTTTTGCTTTTGTTTGTGTGTGATTATGTATTTTTTGCGCATCGCTTCCGAGATTTTTAGTAATCGCACCAAAGACGAGTTAATTTGAATATTTTCCAGTACAGCGAACGTTGATTACTTTTAACTAGACTTCTTTGATTTTTTGTATAAACCTATAACCAAGCACTTCTTCAGCATATTGGAAAAGTCCCTTCGTTGTGTGCTTCCTTCCATACCTTTTTTTTTCTCGATCAACCACATTTTCAATACATATTATCAATACATCAATAAAATCAAATTTATTTATTTAAAATATGATTTTTTGTGGTCAAAGTTTTCAAAATGCTCAGTAAGAAAAGTGACTAAGAGTAAAAAATATTCATGAAGTGAAAATGGTTTCAAGTTAATGAAGAGCGTGAACGATGAAGAAAACTACATTATATAATTGGCAATTAAAGTAAGCAAATGTTGTATATATTATTTGGATGAAAAAAGAAAATACATAAATAATATGCGAATTAATGGCACCTCATTATTTATACGTTTTAATATTCTCCGAGAAACAACGCCAAAATGACCGAAGAAAAAAGTACAAAAGTGAGATGGTATCTGCTCGAGTCCATCAGCAGCGACCTTAATTATTACATATTTACTTTCCGCAGATTGCCACCGCAATTATACATTGACAACTCTTTCCCTCCCAACAATCCGTCCCTTTCTCACTCACGTCTCGTAACATTACACGGTTTTTATACGTGAATTTCGTCTGTTGATGGTCGCATGCGCTAAAATGACGATCATTATCATGCAATAACATAATTTGCACACAAATTGAAACGCTAAATGACGTCATAAAATATTGCAAGAAACGCTGCTGATGGACTTTCCTCTCCCTTCTCCTTCTTCTTCTTCGATCATCAGGAAGTTCCTTATATGATGATGTTCGCTCGATTCCCTTTTTCCGAAAGGGTGGAACGTAATGCGTGCAATTTACTTGTGACAACTGGCTGATTGATGAAACGATGAACGTAATTACATATTAATTATTAACGCACCGTGTGAATCAAAATACCTCTCGCTGATTAATATTACAATGCATTTGCCGTTTTCAATTTATTCTCACTCGCAATTATCATTGCGAATTAACTCTGTGTGTTTTCTTTCATTTATTTACTTCTTCCTTTTTTTTTTGCTTACATAAACACACCTTTCCTTCGTAACTTTTTTCATTTCTTTATTAATTTCTACTCTCCAGTCTCACATGTTCATCTATTATTAATATTTAACCGTTAAACATTTTCAGCATCCAAGAAAACTATTGAAAAGGACATTATACTTTACTTAAATTTTAAAGTATTATTTAACGTATATAAATTTTGATATATTTTCAAACTGTCACATTTATTTTAAACAAACTTTGAAACATTTTCAGACTGTTTAATTTATTTGACGTAAACAAATTTTGAAATATTTTCACAGTTTATTTGACGTATACAAATTTTGAAATATTTTCAAACTGACACATTTATTTGACGTTTACTAATTTTGAAATATTTTCAGACTGACACATTTTGTTACATAATCCAGCTCATAATCGCATACTTTCAATAAAAGAAAGATCCTGTAAAATTAGCACAAATAGTTTTTAATATATTTTTCTGTTTATATAAACTATACTTTAAGCCATGAAAAGCCTGTATTATAGCATTATAAAGAAAGTAGATTTAGTAACTAAATTTAAGAAAATATTACTAAAAGTACATCTATTGCTAATATGGAGGATATGTTGATAAATGCGAGGTGCGCGGCCGCGCAGCATGTTAGGAAAAGCCGTCGAGGAATGTTAATTGGCAATTGATAAATGACACTACATGATTAGAATGCGTTCGTTGCGAAGACAAAGAGGAAAGCACGCAATCACGATTGCATTTTATTTCGAAATTAATTGCGATGTTGGTCTTTGTGGCTGCTCGCAGAATGGCTGAATAAAGAGCACATGTGTACGTACGTTTGTACGGTTTTTCTTTTCGCTCGTTATTTATCGGTCCGCTCGTTATAACATTTATTACAATCACAGCTAATAATATGACCTGTTCCTCTATTCGCAGTGTATTTATTATATTGCCTTCCATTGTTCAGTACGCTTTTGTTAAGCGTGTGTTTATGTGGATGGCAATGACGGCTGGATGAAAATTACTTTACGACTTTCCGTGCATTTCGTGCACCCCTGCGCACGTTTTCAGCGAAACAACCCCACCCCCTAATTAATGAATATATACGTCTGCTGAAATTACCTCACCTACAAAACCACATCAACTAATACCACGACATATAACTTAACAATCTTTATTACTTTTCTTAAACTATCTGAAAACGTAGAGGAATTAATAAAGATTGATTATTGTCCTCACGTTTTAGTTAATAATTACTCGAAAAGTAATAAAGATAAAATAAATATTGTGTATGTATATTATAGAAAATATAATTTATTTACATTATTTTTAGAGAATGTTTGAATTACGTTAATAATCAATCAATTTATACGTAACGATTCTTTTGTATACAAGCAATTGATTCGTGCGAAAAAAAGTGTCCAAGAGGTCAGCCAGTAAAGCCTATAAAGCGGAACCCATAAAAGTCCCATTAGTTATAATTTATTATTGTATTGATTCGTCGGAAGAAAAAAAGTGTAACCACGATTTTCCTTAATTACTTCCAGTAATAAAAACATTTCTTATAAAGCACCATAACTGTATTGTGTGTGTTTGAATATAATGACGATGTGGCGTGCGGCGGCAATAATCTGTGTGAATAGGGCCTTTTGAGGACTCGTGATTTTCGGGCTCTCTCTCTCCATCTAATTTCGACTATTCGATGTTACCTATACAATTTAATGTACGATTTCTAAGACTCGTTAACGCACACAACACAAATCTACATCTTAAGTGTGCTTCATTAATGTTTTTTTTATCGCTCATTTTCGCGGAAAAATACAACAAATTACAATTAGTTTATTTTATATATGTGCTAAGAAAACTGTACATAATTTAAAATCTACTAAATTATTATTGAGTTTAAAATATTATTTTAAATTTATCCGTTTTGTTGGAAGATTGAAGTCCAAATTAGAAAATTCGTTTAATTTTCAAAGAACACCTTTCCATTTTCGCGCATCAGAATTAATCATGTTTACACTTTCCTTGGGTCAAAGATGCGGCCGAGACAGTTTATCCCGTAAGTTATTACAT
Source organism: Nicrophorus investigator (assembly GCA_963457615.1). Taxonomy (NCBI): domain Eukaryota; kingdom Metazoa; phylum Arthropoda; class Insecta; order Coleoptera; family Silphidae; genus Nicrophorus; species Nicrophorus investigator. Next base: position 25,691,530 of record OY735143.1, read on the forward strand.
AATTACAGGTGGTTTAATTAGGAGATCAATGGGATGGATGACGCCGGTCTGGATGCGTTTTCGGGAGGGGTGGAGGGAGGGGGGCACCCGTTTCCCTTCGGTGATCTGTTAACGTCGCGGCCGAAGAAGAGAAGGAAAGATGAGGAATGAAGACATCAATAACGACACCTCTGCCTCGCGATAAAGAATCGCCTCGGATTATTCATTCCCAAGGATTCCCGAGGATAAATGGCCGGGCGTCTGCGGCCTCCGAGCAGATGGCTATTAGTGGATGTGATCTGCTGGAATTAAAACATTACGGTTGATGCAGTACAAATGTCGGGGGGCGTTCTCCGACTTTTGAGTTCTTCCAACTAAATTACTTACAACTTTTGTACCTCTCTCACTTTTATCCGTCTTTCGCGTTTATTATCTTTTTTCTTTCTATCAGAACTTGCACGCATCGCGGTTTATAATGTTGGTTGGATGGGTGGATCTTCCGTGAACGCGATAATCGAGAAACTCTTGGAAATCTTCTCATTAATTGAATTACGCCTGTATCATTAGTCCCGTGTTCAAAGTCATTGATCAACTCTTTTAAATGCGATAGGTTGAATCTAAACATATTAGCTATAATTGACTGTAGAATTAACTACACGAAGTATCATTATACGAGTTTCTTTACATATTTTTGTGATACTCAAATATATAACTTTATTTCGTTTTTAATTTTTATAAATATAAATATTTTCTATCAGCATTGTTAATTATTTAAAAATAATAATAGAAAATGTATAATTATTTAATAGACAAGGATTTATTGACGTATAAGGACTGTCTATATTCATAAATTGATGGTGGAATGTTCTTGTGGAATGCATTTAGTTGTTGAGTGAAGTGTTAATATAGTAATAGGTGGAGTTAATGAGATGCTAGACCGTTTTCATTCAAAAATAACGTAGTTGTTTTATTCACGTTAGTAATTTAGAATAATTAGTGAAAAAAATAATAAAATAGGCAGGAAGATAAAAAAGAACGGTGAAATGTGATGTTGATGTGTATACAAAGTAATGTGTATTAATGAAGTGAAGGATGGTTTTATAATGTTATAGATTACGTCCGTCGGCATCCAAGTTGGAAGTGGGATGCGCGTTTGATGCGGAGGAATAATGAAGGAATATAAGATGGAGTAGAGAAAATTTCGAAGCAATCAATGTGTCAAATAGGTATTTGTGGGCTGCGGTTCGAGCAGAAGAAACACTCGAGGGGCTTTAATATGCAATTAAAGGGCACAATGGACGGGCGGCGGAGTCATTGTGTCCTCCACAATGAACACAGGTAGTTGTGTAGGACGCTAATGAAACTTATTACACTAATTGGAGTGGCACCACCCGTCGTCGTTGATCCGCGGCACCAGCGTTCGGGCCACCACCGCCTGAAAAAACGGCCTCTGCAAATTTCGATTCACAGCGAGCGTCCGCCGAATAGTTTCGACAACGTCATTTCTTCGCATCTGGTCTTGAATGCGATCGGCAATCAAGCGTTTCCGGTCAGGATAATTAAATAAATTTCTTAAAATCCTTCTACACATAAATTTAAATAAAATTTTATTGACAAATTAACTCTATATATTTGTATATAAATTGTTAATGTATTATATATTATGTGCAGGGAGAAGAATGGAGGAGAAACACCTAAATTGGGTTACGGCGAATGCAATCAATCAAGTTCCCTTTTCCTCTTTTTCTTAAGAGGTTCCAAGCCGCTGGAAAACTCCGACGTCTCCAAGCTCACTGTTCTAGGTATCTTCGGTGCTTTTTTCTTCGCCGCAGACTCTTTCTTCGGGAATAACGGTGCTACATAATCCCTGCAAAACACAACAACGACAAGAAAAAAATTAATACCATTAATAAAATATTTACAAAGACATTTTTCTCAATATACATAACACACATTAATTTTAAATATAACCATTAAATTGTCCATTTATTTAGTGATTTTATACTTCTCTTAGGAGAGCTTTTTTTTAGTTTGTGGAATTGCTTAGCCTGTTAATTAGGTGCTACCTTTTAATTTGATACGAAAAAGATTATATAAATTTTAGTAAAAAATGATGCGAACGGGAAAATAATAATGAAAAATAGTATATATATATATAATTAAAGCGTACGTTCGGGGTGAAATTAAAATAATAATAAATGAAGTTAAAGTAGCCTGATGGCGATGCAGCCAACAGTTTGATTAATGTAAGAGTCATTATCGCGTTAAACCGGGTCGAGCGTGGATCGGATCGGTGAATGCGTGCGGCAATCGCACAAAAGGGCCTTCCTCCGCCACCTCTTCCCTAACCCCCTTTTAAAAACACATGTACAAATACAATCCTTCTAATTCTTATTAAAACACCTTTGTTGCATCCATTTTTCACGGACAATTTGCGGCGTGCCTAAACCGAACCACCACAAAACGACAATACAGAAATTGTCTTTTATATCTTTTCTCTTTCCGCCCGATTTTAATCGGCTTACAATGGGGAATTGAGACGTCAAGGATTCGCTTGCATCTGCTAAATTGGAGGCGATCGATTGTACGGAAATTTAATTGGAATGCCAATAAACAGTTGATTCGAGAGGGAACAACCAACAAATGAAAAATGAAGAGGAGAAGATGAGAAAAAAAAAAGAAGCTTTAATGAAGCTTCCTCTTCTCCGGCGGCTCGAGTTTTTTGTATTTTCCTCATCGGCTATATACTACATTCATATATAAATCCAGGCGGTGATTAATCACACGGAATCCATTAATTACATTTATACGTGATTAGTGACTACTATGCGGAGCTACGCATTGTGTTTCAGGGGAGATTCTGAAAAATGCGGACGCCCACTTGACTATTTAACAAGATGGCTACTGACTGCTTCGTGCGCTCGCCATTTGAGCTTTTGTCTCGTTGGAAGCACTAAGATCATTGGATAATTGGACGACGCCCAAAGTTGCGGCTCATTTAATTAACAAATAGACATTTACTCTCCAATGCAATCTCATTTACTCAATCGAGCGCAATTAATCGCAGCAGTGGAGAACGGAAAATTATTGGCCCGAGACAATTTTCTCCAATTATTTATGTAAAGAGTTTGTAGTTCGGATTGTTTCTTTGCCTCTGCTCCCGTCCATTGTAGTAGGGGTCCATAAAATCGTACATAAAAGGAGTTGAAATTACAAACGAACGGCGCATTCGTAACGGATTATTACCGATTTTGTATCAAAGAACCATAAAAATTTAAATAATGGTAAATAATTGCGGCATTACATGAAAGTACCATGGCCTGGTAGCGTTTAAATGAACGCTGCTTGTTTCTGTTTTTTTTTATTTTGTTGCTGCTGCTGCTTCTTTTTTTCTCCTCTTTTCGAGCTCCGCGATCTTGCTTTTATCATTATACAGATTGCGCGGACAAATTGCCAGTTTATTTATTTTTTTCTGTGGTAAATTCGATGGTCGCGACAACAAAACAGCATGCAAATCTAATTCCATTCGTCGGCAATTAAGATCTGCTGAATTATTCATGTTTGCTTACCCGTGATTCGCAAGTTTCTTGTTGAGCCTCGGTTGTTCGATCTTGCTGACGTGGCCACGCACGACCTGAGAGATGGCCTTCGGCGTGTCTTTGATGGCGAAGCTGGTGACGTAGTGGCCCAGATGGAGCTTCTTGAAGTCGAACATCGATCGCATCTTGGCGGGGTAAGCGTTGTAGAAGCGCGACCAGGTCGAGTAAGCTGCAAGAGGTATCGAGCGCGTATTGGGATCAAATTAAACATTAAAACGTTGATGATGTGAGAGAGTGGACCGGGTCGCAGGACACCGAAATCCACTTTCCGTGAGGGCGGTTTAGGGATGCGGGGGAGGCGACCCCTGCTCCGGGGTCGCTCTCTCGTGTCCGACACTCCATTATGCATCTAAACTGAGTTTTGTATGAGCCGTGGCCCTTATATGTGGCCAGCAATCCATCACCTTTCAAGCCCCAAGGAAAAATCAGAAACGAAACTCACCCATGCACGCTGTTTTGTGCAGATCCTCGTCCTGCTCGATGCGCTTTTCGTAGCGCTGCTGCAGCATCGATGCGGCCACTTCGTGATTGCTGACACCCATCAATTCGCTCAGATGATTTAAGTACGGCTGCGGATCCCGTTTCTGCAAACTACATTACCAATTGAACGCTTCAGTTCGCTCAAGTTTGAACTTCGTAAAAACTCACTAAACTCGATGCTGGCGTAAATGATTCACATATTCCTGTTCGTCGTGAGTTAAAAACAGAATAGCCGTTCCGGATTTTCCCGCACGTCCAGTTCTTCCAACTCTATGCAAGTAGTCTTCGTCAGTTTGTGGACCAGTGTATTGGATAATGCAATCAGCCAAGGGCACATCCACACCACGCGCAACTACATCCTTTATAACAGAATAAATCAAAATAATAATCATGTAAATCTTCATCCAAATCTTTAGAAAAATATATAAAACGAATGTTTTGGATATCTTACGGTTAAAAAAATAAATAAATAAAATAATAGAATTTAAAACTTTATGATATTAAATGAATGATTGATAATTGTACTCACCGTGCAAAGAAGAATGCCAGTTTTAGCAGCCCTGAACGAGGTGAACACATCCTTCCTCCGTTTCTGATCCATGGATCCGTGAAGAGCGAAAAATGGAGTGTCCAGAACGAGCTCTTCCTCGCACCGCTCGACGATCTCTCCATCACTATCAACTTCTTGCTCCATATAATCAATTTTACTTTTCTTCACAGGCATTTTTGCAAGACATTGCTTGAACAATTCGTAATGGTATTCAACCATTTGCGTACTCGCCATGAAAACGAAAACCTTTGCGTTCTCCTTGGCTTTGGCCACAAGAAGAGCGGACAGTGTGAACAGCCTGTGTTTCACGTATGTGATTATGAATTCCTGCTTCACGGTATTGGGTATCACGAAACTGTCCATCACGGCGTTCGAATTTTGATCCAAAGCATCGATGTAGATGTGATCCTTCATCGTGAACTCCGCCAACTCGCTGACGCCCTTCGATAAGGTTGCAGACAACAAAATGGTTTGTCTTCTTTTCGTATTTCTTGTCAAAAGCGGTGGCACATCATCTGATTCTGGCTCTTCGATCGTTTCCTCTTCATTGCCTTGATTTCCTTTCAGCATAGCCATTGGATCGTAAACCGAATCGGTTTTAGCTTTGTCCAAAGCTTCCACCAAACTAATTCCACAATAAGTTTAAACTGTTCCCTACTTAATTTATTGATGCAATTTACCTGACGATATCCTTCCTGAAGCCCATATCGAGGAGTCGGTCAGCTTCATCCAACACCAAACACCTTACCTTATCCACCTTCAGAGCTGTAGTATGCAGAACGTGGTCCAATAAACGACCCGGAGTTCCTACCAGCACGTTGATGCCCTTTCGAATCCTGTCCTTTTCTGATTTGCGGTTTTCGCCGCCGCACAGATGCCCCACAATGATCCTTTGGAACGTCTGCAATTCGCGTATAATTTTATGTCTGAATCGGTGCATTATTAATGTAAACTCACGTTTATCTGCTGCACAAGTTCATGTGTCTGTAATGCTAATTCACGGGTAGGCACTACAATTATGGCTTGTACTCCATCGGAACGTGTGAGCGCTGGCTGAAGACCTTGCAAAGCGTCTATTATGGGCACGGCATACGTTAATGTTTTACCAGATCCAGTTTGAGAGCGAACCTACATGTTTTTCAATCATATTATGAAAATATTACAAACATTTTTTGAAAATTTTATTCCAAATAATTAAGTATTGTTTAAAATACAAAATATATAAAATTAATTGAACTTAGAAATTTAATTTAAAGAAATAAGTAAACTTACCAAAGTATTTTTTCCAGACATGATGACTGGAATAGATTTTTGCTGCACATTGGTCATATCTTTAAAGTTTATCTTTTCTAAATTAGAAACAACGTGTTTGTTCAAATCCAAATCGCTGAATTTGCTTGAAGTAAAAACTTTCTCGGAAACAGATTTGCCGCCTTCCAAATCAACGTAAACATCCTTTGCCTTCTCCGTAAACAACTTGTAAGACTTTTTCGTCAACTTCTCATTTGTTCCAGACAATTTCAATAAACTATTTGCAAGAGGATTATTATATTCCCTTTTATTCTGAGTACGCTCCTGCACTTCTTCTGAAGCTTCATTTCCCATATCATTATCACTATTATCAACCTGTTTGAAGGATCTATTTGACTTAAAGTTATCGTTTCCCTTTTCTGTATTACTATTATCAAACTTATTAAATGATCTATTTGATTTAAAGTTATCGTTTCCCTTTTCTATATTACTATTATCAAACTTATTGAAGGATCTATTTGATTTAAAATTATTCCCATCATTCCTATTTGTATTTCTTTCCTTAAATTTATTATTCTTATTAAATTCATTCACTTCCCTCTTATTATTATTCTGTGGTTTCTTAATCTCTTCACTCTTTTCCTCCACAACATTCACAACTTTATTCCAAGGCGTAGAATTGATTTCATCACTGTATTTGTTAAATTTATTGTTGGAATTAAATGCACTTATTTGAGTAGAAATATCTTCTGACTCGTATAGAAAACTATGTTTCGATGGATACTGGGGCCTCGATTTATTCCCAAAACTATCCTTATTATTTTTATCAAAACTATCATCTTTATTATCTACTTGTTTACTATTTTGCTTCACTTTGCCTGTTTCAGCAGGTTTGACAGGTTCAGTAAATATATTTAATGTAAATGAGTCAGTTTTATTAGTGATTTCATTACGTTCTGTCTGTTTATTTTTACTGAACAAATTAGATAATTTGTTTGGATTTTTGACTACATTGCTTGTGACTTTGTCTGTGTCTTTTTTCTGTTCAGGAGCAGTTTTCCGAGCCAAAACAACAGATTTGCCCTTAGTTTTATTTTTGTCCCATGTAAAGTTTAGCTCTTCACTGAGACTTTTATTTGAAGCCTTAATCTTTTTGTTCATCTATAAAGAATGTATAATATAGAAATACAAAATACAATATTGTACATGCAATATTTACCTTCTTTTTCGGTTGTGCCTTCGATTGTATCACCATTATTATATTGATTTAATATAATTTCTATTATATAAAATTAGATACAATTCACTTAACTTGCAAATCACTGCTTAAAAACTATACAAAACTTGAACGAAAATTGAACCTTGGTAACAGAAGTAAATATTACATTTAAAGGTTATGTCTGAAAGCATGCCACTAAGTTTATTAGAACTATTTTCTGAAGGCTAATGTTGAACTACTTTTTCAAATACAATACAATTATTAATAATTACAATAAAATTTATTTAAATTTACTATTTGTTTCAATAAATTATCGTTGTAGTAATAAATAAATATTTTTAACAGTTAAAAAAAAATAATAATGAAGTTTTAATTAATAAAATAATTAATTTCAACTTTAAATCAACATGTAGCATCTGTCAGAAAACTTCAATTAGAATCATTAATAAATTGATTAAATCAAATTTATTTAATTAATTTTATGATCAAAATTATGTAATAAATTAATTTAATCAATAAATTAATTTATAATTTATTATTATTTCTCGATGATTCAATGAAAATAAATACTGTAGAAGACAAAATATAAATTACATAGATTGTTCATAATGAACTTAAGATTTGTATACATTTGATAATGGTAATATGGATTTATTGATAAATCTAATAAATTAAAACTTTTTTGATGATGGAAGAGTGTTTGGTACTTGAATTGAGGTTTTTGTAACAAAGTTGCATTTTTTAAGTTTCTTCAATTAGGAGACAAATTAACATTTAAAATGTGAATTTGGCTCGTCTGCTGCTAATTTGGAAAATTATAATTTAGTACAAATTGAATTGGGAATGGCCGCGTTTACTGCTGGAATAATAACGAGGACGGTGTGGGGGCTTTTCAAGTGTTTGGGAGATGTAGGCTGAAATACATTATGTAGCCGAGCGTTCGGGACGCAAAGCACACGTAGAAGCAAGAGAAGGATAGAATGGGAAGCGTATAAAAGTTCCCAACTGTACATTTTCCATTTGGACTAAATCCAATTTTTACCCGGCGATTATTCAAATGCGAAGATTTATCGGCGACTCTCTCGGATGTATAAATCCGTTGAAAATACGAGAAAATGGTTTGACTCGATGCTAATTTATCGCAGGCAACGCTCGGGTGCCAACCAAATTGTTACAAAACTCGCAAAACCAACCGAAAAACGTTGTAGATGTGCATCGACGACAAACGGATATATTTGGGGAGAACGCGACGATCAAACTGTTGTCACCCCTCCAACCCCTAAACTAATAATTTATGTCCGACGAAGAAACGGAAAAGTACAAATAAATAAATCACGGAAATCGGCAACAACAAAACGAAAATAAGTTAAAAAAAAAATGTATATATGCGGGGGTGGTTGTTGCGATCGCTCGATTGGATTACAAATATTGTTTCTAGGAAATCACCAATGGAAACAGAATTCGGAATTAGTGTACATATACAATAAACAAACGGAATGCGTGTCCATTAGCACCCTTCACGCTTAATCAGATAGCCGTTCTTGTGTTTGAATTATTATTGTGTTTCGCTCTTTCCATTTTTTTTCTCTTCTTGCCTTCGGGCTTCCAAAACACACACAAAAAGGTGTATTAGCGTTGCGATCTTTTAATCAAACATAGGCCCGTGTACGTGCATTACACGTGAAATCCTTATAAATATTTAACGCCGATAAAAACTATAATAATAATAATAATGGGAGAGACACATACAATGGGGTTCGGAGGGTGTGTGTGTGTTGAGCTGCAGATATCAATCATTTCCACACCCTCACGGCCGTCGCGCATTCAACACTGGATTCGGCATGGCTCTGTGGCTAATAACGCGAACACCACTACTTTACTTCACCCACCCCTAAGTTATATACAGAAACTATATACGAAACCACTAATGGACCTCTAATGCCTAGCTAATTCTTTCTTTCAATAGGATAATCCAATGAAATCGATCTAATCGACAAACAGTATTGTCCGCATAAAAGCCTCTTTCAATTCACGACTTGCCAAACTGTTAAGCCGAGCCAAGCTGGACAATCGTTCCCATGAACTCAACAAATCAAAGATAAAACTGCAATCGTTTAACTGTCCAAAATTCCATAAATTTATCCGCTAAATTGTCTCTTTAATTATCATTACATTATACCAGAAATATAGTTTTTAAAAAATACATAATTTAAATTTTTGTTTTAATTTATAAACTTTTTCAAGTTGCTTTTTGTATTGAGAATAAATATGAGCTGAAATGGAGAAGCCTTTTTGAAATATTTATTGGATGTCTGAATTGAATTGGATAGTGTTGATGCATCCGGGTCCTAATAAAGCATTCCGGTGTCAATGAGTCCTTCAGATGTTAGTTGATTGACTTTAATACTTTGCGATTTCATCCCCTTTTTTTTTTTGGTGCGGACGGGCGTCTCGAAGGGTGTACACGTGTCTGCAAGAGTTTTGCCATTGGCGAGGATGCAGCAATGGGGAGGGTGGAAGGTTTTGGAAAGGGCGTGATGATGTTCCCTTTTCGGGATCCGTCAAGCGAGGTGTCGCTTAATTTGTCTAAAGTGCAAATTTTATCGCGATCCAATTTACAAGGAAGGAAAAGTATGCGCCGGTAGTGGCGTTCACTTAGCGCCCGTTTGAAGTACAGACAGTTAAGTAAGCTGTTTTAATATTTAATGTTGCCATGCATATTTATGAGAGAGCTTCGCGCCTCTATTTCTCTCGTTTTCTCCTCACATTTTTTTTTTCTATATATATAAATATATTTTATATTCCCGTTCTCGCGCTTTGCATCTACATGTTTTCTATATACATTTATATTTACGTGTATATACACAATTCGCACGGGTCGCGTCTCCGGAATTGCGATGAGGACAGCATGCATAAAAAGGCATGCTTCCCTGTATTATTTATAACACCAAAAAACATATTCTTCCTTAACATTTTGAAAAAAAATATATCTTAATTCTACTTAAACCAAAAGTATAATTATATAAACAATATTTTATATATTTAAATTTTTTCAGACAATTATTATAAAGTTTACAAAAATAAAATATACTCAAGATTTATGTTATCATGAGAACTCTATTCTGAAACGTTTTTATTTCAAATACACATATTTTTTGCTGCATTCAATAAAACTTTCGGTGAATGGATAGTCACAAAACACTACACACAGATGACATGTTAACTGCAATATGAGAGTTTCGCAGAAAACGATGAAGAAGTTGAACAAGTATTTGTGTTGTGTAAATTTGACACTTGCCACGAGATTCATTGGATTTTTGGGATTGGCAAGTATATATTTTTTATCAGTAATTTCATTTAATATAAAAGATTTGTTAAATTTAGGCTGTATCGGTGATTTTGACGTGCGTTCTAATAAACGATAAGGTGTCCACGGATTACAATGCCAGCAGAAAGACTGCGTTGGTGCTAGGATTAGATTGGGAACATTTTCACCTGAAAACAAATGCCTCGCACACCGCAGACCCAGAAGGTTAGTCTTCCTACCATCATCACATTATCAACAATTAATTGCTGAAATTTCAGGAAAAATTATTTCAACTATTGTCATTTCCTATGCCGTGTTATATCTGCTCATTAACAGCTTACTCATTTACTCCACAATCTCAGTACGTTACAAAGTCACAAATAAAAAATAGTTTTAAATTATTTTGGATTATTTTTTTGTAGTTAAACAGATGGTGCACAGTTCCATGGATAATCTGCGAATTATTTAGTTGCGTTTCTAAAGTGGTTGCCATGGTTTTTCACAGGCTTGATGATCAGGACCATTTTAGCAACGTCTTTGTGATTGGATCTATTTGCTACATAGGTAAAACCAATATACAAGTGAATATTCCGTTAATCAACATAATCAAAAATATATTTGTTAAAAGAATTGTTGAGAAAAATTGTAGATTAATAATGAAAAACTGTTTTTGTAGTATTAAATATTTGGTGGTGGATTGTGGTTGTGACAGCACAAGCTTCGTGGACGGAAGAGCACAAGTTTACTTTCCATTTCACGCTTACGCCGAAACCGAGTGTAAGCATAAGCAGTCGACTGGAATCGGATTGGGATTTGCCGACCATCGGCAACTCAAGTCGTCCGAAGTTGTTCCATGCTCCTTCCTTCGTAGATTCGCCGAAGGCTTACTTGCCCAACCAAAAATATTCAGAAATCTAATTCATTATAGATCGTAATTAATTATAGACTATTTGCTCATTGATTTATTAGGAAAATAAATATAATAGAAATGTAATCATAATTAGACAATAAATTATTTGTTGATTATTATGTAATTAAAAAATAATGAGTTTAAATCGAAACAACTAAGAGATTTTGTAGATAGGAAGCAATAATTTGATTAGAATTAGTGGTATAAATTATATTTGGATAAAAGAAAATTTGAAGATTTAAAAGAAGGGACAGATTGTATGTAATTAGCTGTCGTTCAAAGCCGTACATAATGAAAACAAAATAGGGATAATGAGAAAATAATTTCGGGATGTTTAATGTCCTTTTGCGCATTAAAGAAAAATCTTAATTAGAGGCATTTCGGTGGTCGTGATTGGATCGTAATTATATACGATTTAGATTCGGTTTGAGGAAGTTTTTCGTTTGGAGATGGAGAAAGCAACCCTCCTCCATCTGAACACAATTGAATTGTCGTGGGGCTCGCCTTGTTACGCAATATTCGAAGGCGGATTCAAAAAGTCGGTAACTAGTGTTTTAAAAGTTTCCGAGTGACATTTTAACAAATTACACTTTTCGTTTCTTTTCATTTCTTTTTAAGAGCTCACTCAAGTAGATAGATTAGTCGTGCGGCTGGGAAAGAGGGAAAAAGCAGAGAGAAAACGAGAGGGAAAAGAGAGAACGAAGTTTAAGGCTTTTAAGGATGCAACTCGATAAAACAAATTTCTGGGCATTCGCGAAAAAGTTCTCCCAATTTTATTTTTTTTTTTTTTTTGATGTTGGTTAGTGCTTCTTTTTCGCTCCGCATTATTCTAATTCAATTAGTCCGGATTAATTTTAATGCGAGAGGCAATTTGCTCGGCGAGAAAAGAGGGTAAAAATCTCCAATTTCGTGTTCATAAATGCAGAAACGTTGATTTATCTGCGCTAATGTAGTCGGCGTTAATGCCTTTGGATGATCACTGCATCATACATACACGGAACGATTCTATGGATTTTTTTTTCTCGACGGCGGAAACTTTTATGCATGGACCATAAACTCAATGAATGGTAATAGCATTATCTATACCCTACTTCCTATATCAATAAAATCCTCCTCAGTCCTTTCGGTGTGATTCACCCGCCGCTGTCCGCTTCGCAAATTTATGAACGTATTTAAAAACTTAAATGCGAACCGCAGAAAAAAAAAAGTATGGATTTGCGCAAATTTATTCCAGCTCGATTTTTTACATCCCTTTGTATCTTCATTCCATCCACCGCCCACGAGTAAACGCATTTAAATCAAAATATATAGGACGGACATAAATCACCCTGTCTGACTATGACTACTATTTTTTTTGCAGTATTTATATACAGCTCTTTCCAATATAATTCATTTTAATGGTTCCAACCAAGAAAAAATCTTGATGAATTATTAAAAAAAAAATCTAATATATTATATATTATGTATATCAAAAAAAAAATAGTTTTAGAGTTGTATGAAAAATTTGTACAAATTATGTTCAACAAGATTCTTTCTTTTAATAATATTTTTGTTTGTTTATATTTTATATCGAATTAATGTTATAAATATTTATATTAGTTATGCTTCAATATATGTTCGAAAACTGAAATTTCAATATAAACTATGCAAAATACCGCGTAAATAAATAAAATAATGTTTACATTAATTAATGAAAATGATTTTGACAAAAAAAAATTATATTCGATGAATTACTACATTTAAACGAAAAATTTTCTTGGAAATACGCAAAATCTATTAGATGAATGAAAAGTTGCAAAAAAAAACATAAAAAGATGTGTAGTAAATTATGATTCGGATCTAAGCATTAAGATAAAAATAATACATATTTTTAATAATTTCATTGAATTATTTTCCGTTTACATTCATTTTTTTACATAAATTGCATAACGTTACAAGTAACACAACACAAGTAACTTGTCAAGTAAATGTTGGTTTGTAATTGCAATTATGTGTACTTTTCTAAATTAAATGCAAGTTTGATAAAAAGACATAAAGATAAAAATAATACATATTTTTAATACTTTCACTAAATTCTTTTTCGTTTACATACATTTTTTTTTACTCAAATTGCATAACGTAACAATTAACACAACGCAAGTAACTTGTCAAGTAATAGTTGGTTTATAATTGCAATTATGTGTACTTGCCTAAATTAAATGCATATTTGGTAAAAAATTATAAAAAGATGTGTAATTAATTATGTTTCGGATCTAAGAGTTAAGATAAAAATAATACTTTCATTGAATTATTTTTCGTTTAATTCATTTTTTTTACACAAATTGCATAACGTAACAATTAATACAATACAAGTAACTTGTCATGTAAAACTTGGTTTGTATTTGCATTTATGAGTACTTTCCTAAATTAAATGCAAATTTGGTAAAATAATTAATTTATGTAATATGTATTGCTATTATATAAGTTTTGTAATTTGGTATTTTTGAAGAAATATAAATTAAATAAATTTTGTTATTGCATTATGTAATAAATTAATTGTGATTATAAAGATATATGTGTGTTTTTTTTTTGTATAATTGCAGTGGAGGAAGGAATCTGTGTAGTTGCAATCATTCCATGTACAACATGTGCATTGTACAAATCTAGATTAACAAAAATTACATAGCAGTATCGTGCGAAAGCACCGATAATTAAGCAAATTCTCGTTAATAACTCAGCGACGGGAAAAAACATCGCATGTTAATAAATTAATTAATGTCCCGCTCCCCGTTTGCGGACGGCAATTCGAAACGTTAGATTCGCAATTAATTCGCTCCGTAAGCGCCCACATCGTGTATCGTTCCTTCTGCTAATTAATGCGTGCGACGATTATACGCACGAATTATGTAATTCTAATAACCGATTACCGCGAACGCGGCGATAATTTTCTTCCGGGAATCAAAATTACAATTGAACACACAATGTCGTGGACGGTTTAATTTTGGCTCAACAACAACAACAGCAGAATAACAAAACAAAAAGATGTAATTGAATGTAGTATTAAATGCGACAACGGAATCATCGTCATTATCATCAACGAACTTTATCTGAAAACATGCAATTTGCGCTTTAAACTTCGGACGGAATTGCCTCCTGTCAACTGTCATTTCAAATCGTGTCCTAATTTCATGAAAGCGCACACGAAAAACTCATTCATTATGTTTCAATCTTTTCATACTTTCAACCATAACAACTAACTATATCTTGCAGAATTAATAATGTTATTAGTAATAATTGTCTTCAAGTAAAAAGAAAAACATATTGATTTCAAGTTATATTTTATAGTTTCAACTACATCTAATATTGTTGTCTTCTAGTCAAAAATAAAACATTTGTAAACGTAATTATGGTTTATTATTTAAATTATAAAAAGGTTTAATATTTATAATATTAGTTATAACTATTTATATTATATCGCTTTAGTAACTTTGAAAATAACTACAAACGTGTTTAATTTAAATAAATATTTTATAAAGTTGATTGTAAAATGTAAATAATTATGATATATTTACGAAATGTTTGGATTCGATAACCAATTGATTGGGTTTCAAGGTTTACGGGCGGTTGATATTTATCCTGGCTGATGGCCCTGATTTCTCCACAAAGATTTGGGTAATCGACGCTGTGCCCATTGCACTCAGAAGCCGCGTCTCCAGGTTTATACATAACTTCACCAGCCACGTTTCCAGTAGGTTTATAATCACATAACAGTTGGAATATATTTTTCATCTTTCCCATATTAAAAGAGAAGTTGATGGCGCATCCCACGAACTTAGAGTTACCCCACAATATCTGCGTGAGCTCCTCAATCCTAGGATTAGGTTCGAAGCTGGTGTACATGGTTGCAACGTACGACTCGTTGAGGTAATTCAGCTTTTTCTCGACCCAATTCTGCACGGCCTTTTTCAAGAATGGTACATCAAGATCAATGAAGGTGTTCACATCTCTGATATTCGCGTAAAGGTTTTGACCCATGATGGTTCCGTCGTAGGAGATGCGGACTGCATCGTGCTTCAAGATGCATTGCTTGATGTAGCAGCCGGCGAAGAACTCGCATTCCTTATCGTAGCTCATCACTTGCATGTTGGTGGCAGGTTTTAGGTGGTAGCTGCTGTAATTTCCTGAAGCTGCGAGGTTCCTGTATAGATTGTGCACTTGAACAACGACGTCCCTTTGCGCATCGGTAAGGAATTTGAAGATGAAATCGGTGGTGCCGCATGCCTTCTGCCTATTGCATTTGTAGATGCACGGGGTGTTTTCTTTGTTCTTGGCACAGTACTCTTTAATACTTATAGACTTTACCAATGCAGCACAAAGCAACAATGTTAGTAATAGTGTTTTTAAATTCATTACGTTTCAATGACATTTACGTAATTTATTGATTTCAGCTCTCTTGATCAATTTCAAAATTTTCGAATATAAAAAATCTTCAAAATAAAGTCTAATTTTGTTTTATAATTTATTTTGAAAAATTTTGATTTGTTAGCTTTAAAAAATCATTAAGTGTTAAATTTAAAAATTTTAGTGAAGAAATGTAAATAATATAGAGAGTGCAATGAGTATTCTTGTGACGGATCTTCGAATATCTTCGTATCCGGACAATTCCACCGGCGGTTCGAAATTATCTTCGCTGATTGGTCTAATGTTGCCGCAGAGGTTCGGATATTTCTCGTTCTTTGCACTGCATGATCCTCCTGCATCTCCTCCAGTATACATTAATTGGTTAATGATGTTTCCGGCTGGACGATAGTTACAAAATATGTCGTAAGAATAAGTCTTTTTGCCTGCTTTGAATGAATGCAGCATCGCGCATCCCAGATGCGCTGTGTTGGACCAGAAGACCTGAGTCAGATGACCTGCGCTGTGTATGAACTTGAACTTCAGGCTAAACGATAACGTATTGTTGGTATTGAGGAACTTCAACTCACCATCCACCCAACCTCTTAGAGATTTCTTCAGAAAATCACAATCCATGTTTACCTTCGCTGACGCCGACATTCCGAACAGATTCTGACCCATACTATCGCCGTTCAACGCTTTCCGGACTTTATCGTGTCCTTTTGCGCATTGCTTTATGTAACATCCTGCGACGAATTCAGTTTCCTTGTCGTAACTGAGCGCCTTCATGTTGGACATCGTCTTCAGACCCAAATCTGCCCACTTTCCTCCTGCAGCGTCATTCCTGTACGTGTTGTGCTCACTCAAAATGCATTCCCTCAGATCATTCGTCAACACTTTGAAATCGACCTCCGTCTTCCCACACTTCGAACTACGTCCGCATCCGAAGTAGCAAGGCGTGTTCATCTTATCCACTTTGCAATAATCGTCCAACGATATTTTCGTACCAAAACTGAGCGGAAGCAAAACCAAAATTAGGATTTTCAACATCTTTTCTCTATGACATAAATCAAAAGTAATTTATTTATAAATAATAAACGGCCTACTCTACTGCATGCAAACTAGTTGCTTAGAAACAAGACAACTTCTTTGTATTTAATTTTTATTTAAATACAACAAATTTTTAGAACTTAACTATCAAAATGTATGATCAAACATGATAAGAAAAAACAAATCAGGATTTCAATTTGAGTTGCGATTATTATAAAGATACAATATAAGAAAATAGAAGAGATAACAATGTTAATATTGGCGCAAAGAAACTTTTAATATCTTCGTGTTTCGATAACTTTATAGGTGGAACGTATTTATCGTCGCTTATAGGTCTGACTACGCCGCAGAGGTTCGGGTATTCCGGTGAGGTTTCAGTGCACCCTGAAGCTGCGTCTCCTTCCTGGTACATACTCTTCATCTCGATATTTCCAGCAGGTCTGTAGTTGCACAAAGCGTCGTAGTTGTACTTATTCTTTCCCAGCTTGAAGTTGTGCATCATGGCGCAACCAACGAGGAGCGAATTCGCCCATAAAACTTGCGTTAATTCTCTGGCCTTTTTCACCAGCCTGAAGTCTTTGCTCAACGTCGCTGAGTTTGTGGAATTCAAGAAAACCAGCTGCTTATTAACCCACGTCTCCAACATTCTTTTGAGGAATCTGGTATCTAAAGGCAAAGCATGTTTCGTGGTTATGGTGAATGAGTTTTGTCCCAGCTCCTGACCCGTCGCTGTTTGTCGAACTCTTTCCAATTCCTTAACCAGACATTGCTTGATGAAACATCCGGCTATAAATTCGTTCTCTTTGTCGTAGCTGAGCACCTTCATGTTGCCCATCGTCGGAAGGAACTGTTTGCTGAATTTGCCACCTGCAGCATAGTTTCTCAGCAAGTTGTGATGATGCAAAACGTAGGTTCGTTCCTCATCAGTCAACACTCTGAAGCCGAATTTTGTTTCACCGCATTCTGCAGCCCGTTCACATTTGTAGTAACATGGAGTGCTGTCTTTATCCACTTTACAGTACGAATCCAAAGATAATTGAGAAGAGAGGTTTGCTTGAAGAATAATTAGGAATGCGAAATACAAAATACTTTTCTTTACCTTTGACATGATCAAACGTCAGTTGATGTGAAATTAAGGAATAATAATGGCCTTCTATTAAGTTTCATATTTTAGATATTTTCTCATCCAATCAAGATTTTGGATTTTCAAATTTGGTAAAAATTGTTTCATAATAATAAACTTAAGGGAGAAAATTAATAGGTAATAAGTATTTCATGCACTGCGGTTGAATGGGGTGTATGTGTAGTTAGTGTGTATAGGTGGATGGATGGAAGCAGTCAATTTAATCATACGGAATGATCGGCTCTTCCGGTAATTACATTTGCGGTAAACATGCCATTACTCCGCACACATTATTAAATATTAAATGGAAATCATGACAAATACGTTACAAATGACAATGGATCGGCAACGGACCGTACGCATGTGGACGAGAAACGTTCACGTTGTGGTTGGACACAGCACAATACCAAAATGCCAACTCTCTCGCCAGTTGCTGCAATTACAGATGGTCAATATTAACCACAAATTGCGCCCCATTTGTGGGGTAATTGTTCGGCTATGTAAAAACCGTTTATAAAATATACATTGTGCAACTACCGACGTTATTATTATCCTCGGATCGAAATGCATTTACGTTCAACTGTATTTCTTTTTTGTTTTGTAAAATTCTATACAACTCAAACATACTTCATTTACATTTTTTTTTTAAATTTACAATCATTCCAATTTAAAATATATTCCCTTCTTGATTAATAATAAGTAATAAATTAATGATTTATTTAATTAATTTAATTTAATTAATTTAAATACTGGATTTCGGATACGAGGCGGATATATCCGCCCTATCAATTACACAAGAGAATACGCATATGTGAAGGCGCGATCATCAAATCTTAGTTCTTAGCAATACTCTAATATTTTTTTAATAATATAAATTAATTAATTAATTTAAATCCGTGAAATATATACATGATCAAATGTTGTAAATTTATTTTTATTGTAAATAAACTATACTTTGTATTAAGTAAGTTTATTATGTTTAATTTTGTTGTAAATTTGAGGATTTTCGAATTAGTTAATATGCGATAAATAACGTTGAATTAAGTAATAAAAATGTACGTTAATTACATTTTCTATTTCTTTCGTTTCTATTTATTTTTCCATATTTTCTTCATAATTTCAAAATAATTTTAGTAGTACACAGGATTCAAAACCATTTTTAGGGTTTACGAGAATTTCTTATTCGTGGCGGATATATCCGCCATATCCATTACAAGAGAATATGGTTATGTGATCGCGCGGTCTTCAAATCTTACTTCTTCGCGAGACAAATATTAATTTCTTAATTTAAATCCATGAAGCAAATGTTGTACATTTCTTTTTGTTATAAATAAACTATACTTTGTATTAAGTATAATTGTGTTTAATTTTGTTGTTAATTTGAGGTGGGAATATTTACGGGATTTTTTTATCCATTAGTCAAAGGATCCACAACCATTTAGGACTTAAGGAAATTTTTGGAACTTATAAAAAATATTGAAAGTAAAATTCAAGAATACATATTTTGTTGTTAAGTGAAGTAATGATTTAGTTAACCCGTTTCTGATGCGCGGCGGATATATCCGCCATATCTTTTATACAAGATAATAATGATAATTTCTTAATTTAAATCCATGAAATGTTGTACATTTCTTTTTATTGTATATAAACTATACTTTGTATTAAGTAAGTGTAATTGTATTTAATTTTGTTGTGAATTTGAGGATTTTGGGTGGGAATAGTTAATATGCGACAAATAACGTTGAATCAGGTAATGAAGATGTACGTTGATTACATGCAGATGTTTTGGATCCGGCGAAATCTCTGGATATTAAATTTCCATAGTAAATACTACGTGTGCACGTTTGTAGGATGTGGGATGAGATTGGAGTGAAACTAGATGGGATGGGATATGTGAATGTAGTAGAATAACGTTGGAAATTCAGTAGCACAAAATGGAATTCGATTAGACAAGAAGTTATCATCGCGGATAGAGGCAGGGAGGAGCCGGAGCCCTCGTATGTAGCGAAATTGAAATGTGTTTGAGTATTTTAATTGGATTACCGTGAAGCGGCGCCTTCAATCGTAATTAACAAACTTGGTATTGAGTTAATTAAGGCAATACCCGTCGAATCTAGTTATTAAAAGCATATCTACGGGGGCGGCGCGGTGCTCACCAACCCCCTCTCCACCCCCCCACACCCTTTATGTATTAATTACCTGCGAGAGCCCGGATATTGTTCAATTGAATTAAGCCAACTTTCAGGTCTCAATAGCTTCCGTGATTAGTTTTCAGCCAAGTTCCAATGCGATCCATCCGTCGTGTTCGTTGCCTTCCCCCTCCGCCGCCAGCATTAAAATTAAAAAGGGGCTTCGAACAAACGAAAGCCGAACGCCGCGTACTTCCATTGCCTTTCCTCCAATCCAATCACGGAAAACAATAGCCTTCCTTTTTTTTGAGTTCGACGTGAATAATTAGTAAACTATCTATGAACTCGGTATTAAATTAATTAAAGTGAATTCACAATTAACACACAACCACCAACTTTATCATCCACAAACTTTTATATAACAAAAAAAAAATTAGTATACTAATTTTTTAAAAATCTTTAAATATTGCTATTATAATTATAAGTTTTCATCAAAAACATCTACAAAATATCTCTACATCATAAAACTTACAATTATAAAAAAAAATGTAAATTTATATTGAAATTAATTTAATTAAATAATTATCAAGTTTTAATAAAATGTAATTAATGATTAAACTATGAAGAAAATGTCTAGTTTCCTTTAAATAGGCTTTTTCTATTAATTTAACATTTTTTTATAAATTATTTTAAAAATTTATTATTTTTTTTAAAAGAAAACAAAACTTTTTCTATTTCATTTCTTCTAATATTTTATATATCAAAGAAAAATATGGTAACTATCTGTTACCTATCAAAACCAGTCAATTAGATCGTTTGAAAACTTGTTAATATTTATTTTTTTTAATTATAAATTTGATATAAAAGAAGCAGATTGAGGTATAAAACTCAATATATTTTGAATAATAATTGTTGAATAAGAGATTTTTTTATTGATTTGGAAGAGTATTAAAATTGCTGCTAATATTATTCAGTTTCGGATGAAATGTTTTAAACCCTGAAAAGTACAAGTTTGTAATAATTTTGAGAAGTATCAGATTCTAAAGAAACTTATTATAAAAATAAAATTAATAATTTCATATTCAAACGTACAACCAAAATGCTAAAGAAGTAAACAGAATAAAATTACAAAAAATTGTTAAAAATATAAATGTGTGCGTTAAATTTACATTTAAAATATTAATAATTTGTAAGAAATCTAGTAAAAAAATAATATTTAGTTATTTATAAATAATATTTATGTATATAAAAATGCAAGAAATTATATAATAATATTAAAAATTAAATTTTCTTCTTTAATTCAATCCTTATTTTCGGTATCATTTTGACCCAGTTTTGGTACGATTAGGAATCCATGAATCGATTAGGAATCCTTAAGTGTTAAAGTAAATTAATAATTATAAATTATTATCCTTAATTAAATTATAAATTAATTAAATTGATTACTTAATTCGTTGTCCATATTAAGACTATATTTATTTTTTGATTAATAAATTGTGAGTGACGTTTTTGTTAATTAAATGAAATGAAAATGATTTAATTAGGTTTTTAATTATTTGTAAAAAAAAATTAGAGTTTTAGTGTAATTATTAGAGTTGAGAGAGCCCACCCACTCGTTTATTAAACAAAATTTGAACTAAGCACGATGATTTCCTCCGAGCAGCAATGACGGGTAATTGTTTTCAAGGCAATTAGCCACAGCATTGGATGGGATGGCAATAATGAAATTCTCATCAAATAAAGGACTTGGCGTAGTGAGTGAGTGCTTAATGCGGACGTATGGACGCACATCCGTGGCAACGTGCGCTGGATTTAGTCCAAATTATAGATATTAGTGAGATTATTCCGTATGAAAGGCATTCACATTTGTACGTTTCTCTGTGTTTCTCTCTGTCATTCGTGCTCTTCGCCAAACCTATAATTTACATATAGACTTTGATTAGTTTTATGTATGTACACACACACACAAAAAAAAAACAGTTTTTTCCTGTAATTCAGTTCAACTCTTTTATTTTATTTCTTTATGTACATATGATACTTGTATACATAATAATTCAGAATTAAGAAGAAACGAAGCATTTTTAAGTTGCCTCGTTAAGCTAGTTAAATATATGTACAAAAATCCTGCGTTTCTTTCATTATCCTCATTATCCTGCTTCTCATCACTAATTACCCAGCTTGTAATTAAATCGTTGAAACTTAGAACAATCATATCTGTAATATGCGTAATTTAATTTACAAATTACTGAAAGAAATTGCAAAAAAAATATTAACACACAGTTTTTCTTTAAAAAAAAACGAATTAATAAAATGTTCAAAAATTTAAGTGTCAATTACATAATTATTATTTTATTTAAAGTGAATTAAAATTTGGTAAAATTATTTAAATTACACATTTTATATTAAAAATTTATAAAAATGAATAGAATTTAATTAAAATATTAAATTATAAAAAATAAATTAATTATATTAATAGGAATAATTTTAATAATTATAATTTTATATGATTCTATAGCTTAAATCGTTAAATTAAATTATTAAATGTTTTTGTTATGGTTATATAATGTGAATTTCTTATGTGTTAATTTGCAATTAGATAATAAAAAGAGGTTGATAATGAGAACAATTCAAATTCCATTTAGATGTTTTCGAAAGCGATTGAAAAAAATGTGTTTTTTTATATATATATAAGCGATAGGAAAGTGTATCAATCATGAACGTGACTTTTAGAATCGTCCCCCCAGGACTTTGAATGGGGTCCGTGGAGGACTATTAGAATAAATACGAGTATAATAACGATAAAAAGAGTGAGAGACCGTGTACGTATGGCAAGTTTGAAGCACAATTAATTATTTTTCATGGTTCTTGATTATGAAGAGCGAAAGAGTGAGTGAGTTTGTGGGAAGAAATTGTGTGCGGGGAAGAGAAAGAGAGATGGTTTTTAAGCAACACTTCCCCTCGGTAACACTAGAGGGCTTTTATACGTGTTGAACGGGGCAACAATAAACCGCCCTTGTCTCGCGCCGCCGCTGATGAATGCACCGCACATAGTTTCGACTTTTATCATTAATTATTACCGGGAGTGATATTGCAAAATTCCCGTTGACGTCGTGCATTGTGGACGGGCGAACACAAACACAGGGGCCCTGGGCCTAAGCCCGATCGCCCAAGTAACTACTTTTCCCCCCTGTTTGGGAGAGAGAGGTAAACTGTTGTTAGAGGGTACAATGGTATCCTCGGGGCCTTGGCCTCTGCTGCTGCTGCTGCTGTTATTACGTTGTTGATTTTTTTTTTATTTACTTTTGCTGCTTCCTTTTTTCTCGCTTAAGAGGTGTTGAACGGTTTGTTTGAACTGCTTCTGCTTACTCACGATCCGAGGGGATACCCTGCGTGACTCTTGATTGTTTTGTCAACAATACTTTATAGATGGGAATCGAATGATAATCAATGAACATCAACACCCTTTTATAACAACAATCAACTTTCCTATTTCCGTATACAATATTCGATACATTCATAAATCTCTTCTCTTTACATAATTTTACAATCATACACATGATTTCAGCACCTCATATCCATTATTACACATTCCCAACAGCATTACAGACACATTTAGATCCATCAACAATAGAAAATTTACGTTACCTGTATTATTACAGTCTATTATGTAACTGTAGCATTCTGCATTGAATTATTAGTTTTATACAAAATTTCAAGACAAAATGATTTTTGGAAAAGATAACACATATTCAAATATATATAAGAAAGCAACAATTTTGGATGATGTAACATAATTTGAAAAAAAAAACGAAAATATTTGATAAAGAAATAGAAAGATGATTATTTAGAAGTTAAAAAAATTTTTAAGGTAAAATTACTTGAATTTTTGATAATATAAGTTATTTCTATTTAATTTTTCTTTAGAAATTAATTAAGTTCAAAATATGTGTAAATAATATTTTGATGATGTAACATAATTTTAAGAAAAATAATATATTTGATAGAGAAATTGATGATTAATTTAAAGTTAAATATACTTAAAAAATAAAATTTTAAAATCACTTAAAACTTTAATAATTCATGTAACTTCATTTTGTTAATTTGAAGAGAAAAAAGAGATCTTTGGTGAAGAAATGAAAAGATGATTAACTAAAAATTATATAAACTTAAAAGATAAAATTCTGAAAATTCTTGATGCTTTGATAATTAACTTCAATTTTCTTTTATAAATTAATTAAGTTTAAAATATATATAAAAAAAACAATAAAAAATATCTTTTGGTAAAGAAATTTAGAATTTAAATAAACTGATAATTTCAGTAAATGCAATTTTCTTACACAAATTCATAAATAATTATTTTTTGATGATATAACAAAATTTGGAAAGAAATTAAGATATGATTAATTAAATTGAGTTTTGTTTAATATTTTAATTATTTTTTTTGTAAGATGTTATTATTTTGATTTGGTATTCATATATTTTTGTGTGGAAATGAAAATTTTACAGAAATACAATTATAGTTTTGCATTTGCTTAATTGATTAATGTGTAATAAATGAAATATACAATGTTTAAAAAAAAAGAAGCAATTATTTAGGTTGCATCGAAAATACAGCAAAATACGTGCTTTTGTTACCTTCTGCAGGCGAAACCGAATTAGCGGATGTAGCGTGAAAATATTGGGGAAAAACCATGTTGAAAAAAAATTGTGAACGCGTAAATAAATAAACAAGGAAAAAAGCTACATATATGAATTTATGTAACGCGTCGATATGATGAATTTAAGTAAATTTGTCGGTGCGGACGAATCGAAACTCGGCTGCAATAAAAGCCGAGGGGTTTTAGTCCGAATTAAGCAAAATAACTTGATAATTTGGTGGACAAGCAATGAATAAAACATGATGGTTTAGTACGTACCACCGAGAGTGCGCGCCAGAGCGTCACTAATGCCACCCACCCTAAACCAAAACCTTTATATCCATCCAGTACAACGCAGCCAGTGTCGACCTCCCCTCAAAAGCTCTTAATTTGTCAACTGAATGCAGATCACAGCTCCCTCAACACTCACTCATATATACACACCTACATACAAGTACATTCGGTATAATTCATCCAGCGATGTACAAATATTAGTTCGCATTATTTATTTATCCGAACATTAGGGGAGGTGTCATGTAAAGACTATTAGCTCGAAAGAAATCCTATTGGGATTTGATCAATCATGCAAATTCGCTCAGCATAATTCGGTGGGTTCCGCCTCTCCTATCTATCTCTCACTCTCCCTGAGGGCCAGCAAATATGGTCAGTAATTGCATGTAAATTATACCATTTGAGTGCATACATAATAATGACTTGAAGTTGCAGATGCATAAAGTGAAATGATTATTATAATTACTCAATAAAGATATTTGAATAATTTAATTACAACATTACAAATACATTTCATTGAAAATTCAATTATACAACTTCATTTTCTTACGTTCAACAATAAAACCAATAAGTTTATTCATTAATATTTAAATTTTTCTAATTATTTCTTTAATGAATAAATCCTTAAATAAATTTCGTAACAAAAAATTTTATGAAGTTTGCAAAATTTAAATTTAAATAAAAAAAGGATAATTTGAATGATTGTCTTTTATGCTTTAGTTAAATTAACAACAATAATGTTTGTTATGTAATAAATGGTTGTTAAATTATTTTTAAATATGTCAATGAAATATTGCGGTAATTGTATGTTGGGGTCCAGGGAGTGCGAAGAGGATGATGTCGATGATGATGAGGCAGGATCGGAGTGGTGGGAATTCATCCGGCTCGTCCATTGGCTAATCCCGTCGTTTCTTCGCCTCACTGGGCCGCAGATGCTGGGCCTTAAAGGTGTAACCGTCTCGAAGGATTTACCTGCCCACATTTGCATGGCATCCTTGTCGCACCGACGCCTCCAAACCGAAGCGACGATCCGGTGGGTGGAGGATTGCCGTTTCGAGAGTCTCCAACAGATGGAGCAACACGCTGATCCTAAATGGAGGATCATGCATGCACGGTGCTTCTTCCTCCCATTATCATATTACCGGCAACATGTTGAAATTGTCCAGGATGAAGAAAACGGGATAGGGTGAATGCATTTACTGCACGAATATATACATTCTTTTTGTTAAGGGTTTATTTTGTTTTTTTTTTTTTTGGAGGGTGGCGAAATGGATTCGCGTGTTCACTGATTTTCATCAAATTAGAATCCAGCGGGGCTTTATTACATGTCCATTGTCGGCGGTCGGGGGTCTCCTTTGTCGGGCCCATAATTCGATCATTCTTTTATGCGCACTTATTGTTATTATTTCTTCCCTTTTCTTCTTCCTTTTTTTTTTATTTCGCTGGGGCGGCAGCCATATGTTCCTCCGTTGGTTTAGTAGCCAACTTGTACACAATATGTGTTACCTTACCTTTACCTTTTCGCTTCTCGCTTTCCATTCTTTTATGTGTGCGTGGAAATATTATCGGGCACAAAAGGACGGCGGCATTTGATTGATTGATTGCCTTTTACACCGCACAAGAAACACGCTTAATATATAATTAATAATTGACTGAACTTTTTTTTTGTATTATTATTGAAACCGTGGATCTGCTGCTTATTACTTTTTTCTAACCATAAAATAAACAGTTTTACTGTTAACATTAATAGTCTTAGGTAGCAATCACGCACGATTAATATCGATACTTTGGATATTCTTAACTTTCAAAATAAATCACATTTTTTCAATCAAAACCCAATAATTACTTCTTTCACAAGACGCACCTTTTTACTTAGAGAAATCGACTTATTACTTTTTCTAAAAATTTGGAAATTAAAAAATACAACAAATTTAATACTAAAGATATAGTTTATACAATAAATTTTCATCGGGTCGCAAAATGACAGCTGTCAAAAATTGTAAGTTATAAACAATTGACAGATGTGATGTTGTGTCAAACTGTCAAAATTTGAAGGTTATGACGGCTGTCATCGTGTCAATAATTTATGTTATAAACAATGTTTTTAAATGAAAGATATAAATTTACTTTGTTAAATATCGAAGTGAGTAGAAAGGATTAGATGTTGTCTATATGTATCAATTTATGGAAAGGTTTCTTATTGCGAAAATTATGCTATAAAATGTTCGTTTCAATGGAGTAAATTGGTAAGTGTTTCCAAGAGAAACATGTAGATGCCTATTTGAAGGACTTAATTTGAAGATTATGCAGGAGATAAAGATAGTCGAAGTAATGCATAAATCGCATCAGTTGTTGTCGAAGTGCAGTGTTCATGCTGTTGTATACATCGTTTTCAGTTGTTTTCTTCTCCATGAAGCGGAGAGTAGAAACGTTGGTTGGCGGATGGTTAAATTGTAGCCTCTAGCGCATTATAATAGAATCCGATTGGTATTTTCGGGCCGAGACATAATCTGCTTTATTCCGAAGACGTGATCGTTTTCGCAGAGAGGAGAAGGAACTGGTCTTTCTTGGTCTTTCTCCAAGCCTTCCATCCTACTCTCTCTCTCTCTAACTCTATTTCTTTCTTTCTCTCTTTTACTCCGATCGTTGAGTGGCTTTGCCGTGCCTTTGGGGGAAGCGAGAGGGATAAAGGAGGGCTGCAGACGAGAGTTAAGTGAAACGGGCGGTTCAGTTCGCCAATCTCGGCTTTTATCCCGGCACTAAAGTGAGATAATGTGTTATTGGCTCACAAAGAAGCGACGCTTACGGAATTGTGTTGTTTTCAAAATTTGATAGAGGGATGAGAGCTACGTAAAAGCGCGCACAATGCTTTTGGGGGAGAACATAAATATGGCCGGATATACTCGACAAAGACTTCCAAGTCTCTTTCTTTATATGTACGTATATATACATATCACTGCTATAATGTGTATATACAGAGTGTTCACATATCAAATATATTTATTATATAATTGCAATTTTTATTTCCAATACAAAAAAAACACTACTCAATTAATATACAACTATTTATCAATTAATTAATAAAAACTTCCAAAATGTCAACAATAGATGGCGATACTTTAATGTATAATATACACAATCATTATGTCACATCTGTCATTTATTGCTTTTTTTTTACTTATTTTTGCAATACGTTGCTAATTATGTAAATCAAAAGTTAAAATATCAATAAGTTCAATTACAGTCCTTTATACTACTACAACTCAATTAATATACAACTATTTTTATTTATAATTAATAAATACTTCCAAAATATCAACAATAGATGGCGTTTTTTAAATGTATAATGTACACAATCGTTATGTCACATCTGTCATTTATTGCTTTTTTTACTTGCTTTTTTATTTATAACTGTTAAAATCTAAATCAAAAGTTAAAATATCAATAAGTCCAATTACAGTGCTTTATAATAATTAATTTGTAAGATAATATTGAAATTCATAATTTGTTAATATTTTGTGAAAAATTGTTTCTGAAATATCAACAATAGATGGCGTTTTTTTTTTTAATATGTAATGTACACGAATTTTATATCAAATCTGTCAGTTTTATTACCATAACTAATTTTTGAGCAAAATGACATTATTAAAAGTTTTAATAATTAATTTGTATTTAAATGAAAATTTTAATTTAAAAATTGATCGTTTTCAATGAATGTAAAAGAAAGTGAAATAAGAAATGTTGATGTATTGATTTGTTGAGCAACTAATAAATAAATAATTATTATTTTAACATGTGCTAATGAAAATGAAATAACTTGTTGTGATTATCAGAAGTCTAGAGAGCAATTAATGTTGCTGAATCTGTTTTTTTTTTTTTGCAAAGAAAGGAGAAGACGAGTTTTGTTTTGTTCTCTTTTATTTGGATGATGCCGTTGCGTTTTATATATGTATATATAAATAGCAGTTCTGAATTAATGAATCGATCGGGCCAGAAAGTCGAGCGTCTAGAAATTCCGATGTATACTTAGTGTCATTTAATAGTAAATCGGCTTAGTGCCTCCGTGGAACAGTATTAATTAGTGTGGGGCTCTTATAAAGCAGCCCGCGGCCATCGGGTGACACGACACGTTTACTCAATGCCACCCATTTAGATTTTGATTGAAAATGCACAACGGAAAAAAAAGAAGGGAGCGATCAGGTTCTTATCCAAGAACCAGACTCTCTATCCCAGATACAACCAAAAACAATATCAATTACAAGACATCGTATGCAAATCTATGCACGCCAGTAATTACGATATTAACCGCAAGGACAATCGTCTCATTAGTAATATGCAATTAGAGTAGCATAAATGCGGCTGGATTTTTGCAGAGCACTTTGTAACCAGAGCCTTATGAGAACGTAACGTTGCGGTTTCCCTCACAGCCAGTAGTTCCAATACGAACGAAGGGAAAAAATTAACTTCTTTTTCTTTTCTTTCTTCATCACTGATATAATCTACTTAACTACTGTTTAACACGTATACGACTTCAAAGGATCAAAAACATTTCCATATGCTTAACCATAAATGCACATTCGCAATTCATATTTTCTGCAATTAAATACCCATATTTACATTATTACGTAATAAACATTATATTACCTATTACTTTGAATGCGTTTTATTTTGATTCAAAATAAATTATTTGTTACGTTGGTTACGTAACAAAAGCGTCATCAGCAAATCACATGACATATATAGCATGACATATATAGCATACGTAGCAATTGCGTTCATAATAGTCCTATAACGTCATTAGCAACTGAAATGTTTCATAGCAACCACAACAACAAAAATAAACGATTATAGTGTCGATTTTAGCACAATTAAATAATTAAGTTAGTAAATATATTTTAGAATATAGACAAAATACAATAATTAAAAAAAAATATATGAGAATTTTTGTAATATATCAAATTGTATAAATAATTGCTAAATAATTCTATTTATTAATGATAATTTAATATCCACATAAAATGAATATAAATTAAAAAATAGGTAGAAATTAAAATATTATATAATAACTCGGACTGTTTGAAACTGGACTAATCGAGGATTTTAAAACTATATAAGAATAAGATTTGACTGTATAGAAAAAAATATAATTTATGTAGAATTTATTTTGCTGTAAATCCGGATTAATCGAACATTACAAATTTAGAATAGAATCCTAGTTTGAAGAGAGAGGATAAACTTTGAAGTTAATTTGTATAAAATTATTATGCATACGATTTTAAAGATGAGAAATATTTTGATTAAAAACTGCATTTTTTAAAATTTGGTTTTACTGAAATATTTACAGTTATTTGAATAAATGTCTCAAATTTTTTAAAAATACAATGTTTTGATATGATATCTGATTTTTGAAAATTTTATAATTGTGAAAGAAAAAGATATTTAGTATAAATTTAAAATAAGATTTATCAAAAAATAGGAATATAATCCCAGTTGAAGAATGAGATGGGATAAACTTTGAAGTTAAGATGTTAATTTGTTTTTACTGAAATATTTACAGAAATTTGAAAAAATGTGTTAAAAATTCTAAAAATACAATGAAAAACGTTCTGATATGGAATTAGTAAATATAATGTTTTTTGAAATTTTTATAATTGAAAAATTGTGAAAGAAAATGATATTTAGTATGAATTTAAAGTAAGATTTATCAAAAATAGAAATGTTGCTTAAAAGACTTAATGAGTAGTGGAATGCACAATTATCTGCATTTTGTATGGTAGGATACGGCCGAAAGACTAATTGTAATTAATATCCCGGTTACTTAGATTATAAAAGCAATTAGTGTGCTTGTTCTGGTAGAAATGAACTTCTTTTGTCGGCCGCTTCTGCTGTCCGTGGAGACTCGTCCTTGATCCTGCTGCACACACACATTTACATGTATATATGTACGTATACGTATAGTTTTGGCTTATTTGCGTTCCCCTCTGTATATAAAGGGCTAACACAATTGCTACGTAATCTATTAATGTATTTATTGTAAGGGTGGGCGCCCCGGTATTAACTTACGAGTGTGTATGTATATAAGGGGCTGTTATGGTAATTTGGCGTGCAAGAATAAAGAATCTCCGCTTTATGCTCAGACCTCAACAGATAAACTCCCTCGCATTATGAATGTTATTATTATCGAGACCCCCCATCTCTCCAATGGTGTATACTTTACAACCACTTATGTCATTGAACTACCAATATCAGGAGGATAATTTATAACATCGCCGCTTCGAAAGTGTTCCTTTGATATGCAGCAATTACACAACTAATTATATAAAGGCACGCAATATTCTATACTCATATACCAATCACATCTAGTTAAGATTTATTTTACTATTGAAATCTTAAATCGTTGTAAATTTAATACCGTTCCCAAAATTATTGATAAATGTATATAATTTTATATATAAATTTAAAAATTGAATAACAAAATGTAATTGACATAAAATTTATTGAATCTGAATTTGATTTCGTATATGGCTTTCATCATTTCACCAAAAAATATTATGAAGATGTGCCCTTTTTGTATAAACTTTGGGTCGTAAAAAAATATGCGAACTGTAAAAAGCTGGGCATTGAATGTTATTTATGTTTTCCATTTGCGTTCGGCCCGTTTTTGAGTCCATTTTATATTTCTGTTTATTTGCTTATTTTATTTACTGTGTGTTCTTTACTTTGGATTTCCCATTTGCCGCGAGGAAGGGGAAAGAGAGGACGTGGAGACCGTTGAGTGAGTTGAAAGTTTTGCAAAAGGTCTTCTACTTGTATACTACTTATATATATATGTACGTAGGTCGTGCGTCGTCTGTGTATTTTTGCCGAAGGGGTGGCCGAAACGAAAGGAAATAGTAGTGGATGCGAGAATATAAAGTTGCGCCGCTCAATAAAACCGCATCACTGTCGCATTCGGTCCTTTATGATTGTAATTGCTCTTCCGAACTGCCGTATCCGAGTTGTAAAGTTACGTAACGCTTGCGAATAATCTATGCCCGGGTCCTGTTCTGCTCCGCTCCGCATTGCTCCTCCGTCCTCTCGTCCCTTTTCGGACCCTGCAGCAAATAAACTTACGGGAGTGGAAACCATCCCTTATTTATGCTGCCCGTCCATTGACATTTATTTTATTAGCCCAGCCGGCTTTGATATCATTTAAATGGCTCCCGTCCCGACCCGACCGGCAGATATAGTATGCTAATTCCAACAGATCTTCTTGCATAGTCATTATTTTAAATCTGCCCAAAACCAACACACGACAAAAGACCCAAGACGTACGCATATGTGTATAGTGCATTCATGTATAAACTTTTTTTTTTTTATATTACCTCATACAGAATTACAAAATAAATACCCAATAATTTTAACTGTATTTAGTTTCTAGTTCTGTATATTATTAGGAGGAATGTAACAGCAAATCTTGTTATCCTCTTATTCTTCAAATTAAGTAACGTCCGAAATAGACATTGCTTAACTTAAAAAATAAATATCTAGTAAAAATATTTTTTATGTAACAAATCAATTCTGTTTTATTCTTTGGTGAACTCAATGAACGTTGTATAAATATATTTATAAGAAAAAATATTATGCAACAATTTAATTTATTTTTAACTTTTGTTAAATAAATTACTATTCAATAAATTAATATTTTTAATTATCTGTGATAATTTATAATAAAGAACATATTTATTAAATTAGTTTACAAGACGTTTTAATATAGATAGAAAATAGTTTACTTTACAGTAGTTTTTTTTTATAGATTTATAATTGGTTTCAGAATATCTAATTTATGGAAAGTTTTGAAAATTTATAAGAAACAGTGAAAAATCATATAAATACGTTAAAAACTTTGGTGAACTTTTCTCAATGAACGTTGTATGAATATATGTAAAGAATTTAATATTATACAAAATTATACAAAAAAATAATTACTATTCAATAAATTATTTACAATTTACAATTGGTTTCAGAATATATAATTTATGAAAAGTTTGGAAAAAATATAAGAAACAGTGAAAAGTTGTTAAAGACTTTGGTAAACTTTTCTCAATGTACGTTGTATAAGAAAAAATATTATGTAACAATTTAATTTATTTAAAACTTTTTTTAATGATTGTCAGGAAATTTCTTATAAATATATAAAAAAATAAATTATTATTCAATAAATTAATATTTTTTAATTGTCTTTTAATATTTAATAATAATTTATAATAAAGAATATATTTATTAAATTAGTTAACAAGACGTATTAATATATAGATAGTTTACAGTAGTTTTTATAGATTTACAATTGGTTTTAGAATATTTAATTTATGGAAAGTTTGGAAAATTTATAAGAAAAAGTGAAATAATTTTGTATTAATTTAATGTATTTGAATCATATTAAAATTAAATTATTAATAAACATAAAAATGATTGTATTTTTGTTGAAGAAACATATTTTCTTATAAGAATTTAAAATGTAAAAGTTTTCTTATTTTATGTGTGTTATTTTTATGTTTTAGGCGAAATGAAGACGAAGGGAAAAATTCCTCGACATAATAAAAGTGGATGATAATGTGATTGTTTACTGTTGGTAATGGCCAGCAAAAAAAAGCACAATGTCTGGTTTAATGAACGAAGCCACGAAATAGCGCTGAGTTAGCCCAACAATATTAAGGTTTTTGCCGCAAATTATACTCATTTCGAGAGGAATCGACTGTAGCCATTTCATTTCATTCGCTGTTATATTTTTTTATATATTTTTCCTGCTTTCTTTTCGTCAACGTCTTCCTTTTATCGTTATTCCCCGGTCGTCCCGTTAATTTGCATTCCGAATTACTGTTAAAATAAATACAGCCGGTGCCGTGCATTTATACAGCTTTACATTTTCGCATGCATATTTATAAACATTATCTTCTATTACACAGGACTGAGGAGGATGAGGACGAGGAGGTGGATGAGGAGGAGTGGTACGTAGTACACACGTAGCATCCGGGCTTCCGCTCGGAGGAGCTTTCGAGAGCTTTTATGGCTCAGTTTTACTGTATAAGTAATATAAAAGCTCCCGATTTGCAGCGCCCCATAAATATTTAGCTTTAATTCTAAAAGCGTTTCCGAGAGACACTTTATATATTCATATCACTTTACGCTGTCCTGGATTTTAGCGCCTCTTCCGAAACACCCCTCGCCTCTACCAGCCGTGTTTTCAACCCCTCCGACGTTCTCATCGTCCCAACACCTCCATATAATTTAATCCCACGTGGCCAACGTTTTCATCCAATTTCCACACACTCCCACAATACGAATAATAGAATCATCAACAAATCATCATCATTCACTTCTCACCACAATTATTACAAATAAATTAAGAAACAAGACATTAACAAAAAATAATTCATAAGAAATTTGCGACAAATTCAAATAAAAATATTTTTCTAGTTAAAAAAAAAAACGTTTCAATCCAATTTCCACACACTCCCACAATACAAATAATAGAATCATCATCATTCACTTCTCATCACATTTTTTACAAATAAATTATGAAACATCTTAATTACTTATAGTAAATTTGCTGCAAATATAAATAAAAGTATTTGTTCTAGTTTAAAAAAAAAAATTGTATGTTTTATTAGTTTGAAGGTAGATAGATGAAAACTTAACTGAAAATGATATGAAAAATATAATAATAACTGTGTAGACTGAACGTGTTTAACATCAATTTAAAATTGGCACTTATTAAGTTTCAGTTCGAAAAATATATATTTTTTTGTCACTTCAATAAATAAAATAATTAAATATTTCGAAATATTCATTAGAATATATTTTGATTTAATAAAAGGTTAAAAAAAAATCGTTTTAATACATATGGAAATGTTAGATAAAGGTACGGTTTTGAAACGCCATCTATTATTTTGTTTCAGAAACTTTCAGTTTCAAATTTGTATTAATAAGATAAGTTTTTAATTAAAATGCACAAAAATTTAATTTATTAATTATTACGAATTATATTTTCTTGAATTATAATTGTAAAAATGTAATTTTCTTTATAAAATAATAATTTTTGTAACAGTTGATTGTATAGTAAATGTTTTATTTAAAATTTAATCCTTATAAGTTTTTTTTTTTAAATATGAGATTGGTAAAACATGAACAACAAAATAAATAAGTCTACTTAAGGTGAGCGTGATTAATAATTAAAGGACATTTTGTGTCGGTTATTTGGTTGGGTAAGACGAGTAGGATGAAGTGTTTTGTGCATTGATAGCACAGGCTCAGTTAAATCTGGACACTTTTAAAGCCTCGTCAGTGAGAAGATGCGTGCAAAGTATAAGGAAGAGAAAGAGAGATGAAGATGCTGCATTAATTGGAATGCCCGAAGATTACTGTCGAGCTGCGTTTTCCACCTGAATTACCGTTCCACATTTCGATTCAACACGCGGTCGTTATTATAATCTCCGACGTGAAAAGCTGATGCCTTTAATGTCCTCGGACTGAACTGGATCCGAAGCTACTGTGGATACGATGATGTTCAATGAGCAGCCAGCCACGCGATTTGAATAACACAGAAAGCATTCGATTTAGAAGATTTCATTAGTGGATGGAGATGGATGGATTTAGTGGTCGGACATCTGTGTGGAAAGACGCGCGAGGATGAACGTTTACGTTACGAAAATAATGGATTTCTTAAATGGAAACATTATAATATTTTAGCGTCGTTTCTTTTAAAACTTTTGGTCAATTGGCGGTGCCTTCAAAAACGCCGCTAATCGTTCCCAGCAGCCTCCCGCACCTCCGGAACATTTATCTGCTTCAATGTGCCTTTTTTTTTCAACAACGAGACACCTTTCTTGGTACTGACAGATTTCTGAATGCCTCAAAAAAAATAACACTATTATTCTTACTTTTGCCTTCTTCAACATCAACACAATCGAATTTAACAATTTTCAAAAGACACTTTTTTCATTTGAATAACAGGGTTAAAATTATTTAATTAGTAATTAACATTATAAATTTTAATAGCACTGAAGCACATTTCATATAAATAATGCAACTTCCATAGAAAAGTATGTGTAAACTTAGTAAGTTTTTAGATTTTACTTGAGATTTTCTTAGTAATTTTCAATAGTACGAATTAAAAAATGTGCACGTCCTTGGTGAATGAAATAGTGAATAACAACGTTAAACGTTCATAGTAAATTATAAAATCATCTATAATAATGTTAATGAGTTTTTGGAATAATGTTTATTTCAACCTTAAAGTGTCCTCATAATAAATAGTCGCAATTCCATAACAAAGTTTGTCATATTTTCTATTATAAAATAATTAAATTTCATTTTAAATGAATAAAAAAAACACAAAAATTCAATTTTCAAAAAATTGGTACACAAAATTATATTTTATACATAATTGCTCATTTCTTTGCAGCCTATTTTCATTCAGTTTTGAAGTCCGGTTTGAAACTGCCATTTTAAATATAATTAATAAATCGGTTTAATTATGTAATTTTTATTTCTAAAATTAGTCAGTATAGAGTTTTTTTTTTAAGTAAATGTTATAGTTAAACTTGAATTTCGAGATGATGTTATGAAAATGGTTTAAATTCCCGGATGGTAAAACTGCACGTCGAGCGCATTTTATTTCCCGTCGAAATGTCGACAAACTCCTTAATATCGGAAGCCGTATTTCGCCTCAATATCCATTTACATAATATGTTTTATTGGAATCGGTGTGTCTGCTTCTGCTGTATTTTATTTCTCTCTTTCTATCTCTTTCCTTCCTTTCATCAATTTTCTCTATCCTTAAATTTTATTACCGGTTGAATTAATTTAGTTTTAATACGTTTCGATCGAATCCTGTTCATGCCTTCCCTGGTTATCACCTATAAAATTAATAGTTTATTTAAAATCATTTACATTTTCGTGCGGTCCGCAAACATTTATAATATTCATAAAACGCTTAATACCAGTAAACAGATTTAATTAATTGCCGGACACATTTAATGAATTCCAATTACATTATTTTTGTACAAAGACAATCATTAAAAACGTTAATTAATTAGTTGAATAATTAACAGTTTACCAATTTTATTTATTTAAATACATAAATATTTTTTCAAAACTTTAGTTTGTACATTTTTTTAAATAATGAAGAAAAATTAGTTTTTTTTTATAACTAAATTTTTTATAACACAATTTTGGGTTAGAGATGTACAAGTTAAATACTTGTCACGGGTTAGTATTGCGAATTTTTAATTACTAAAAATTAGTTCTCAGTTTAAAATCGTGTCAATATTAGATTAACTAAACTATAAACTTCTTTGACAAAGAATAAAAAATATGAATTAACTTAAATTTTTAAAAATATACATACATTTATTTTTATTTAAACTCAATGAAAAAAAAATACTTTTACGTTTTGAGAATTAATACTTGATACTTAAAACTCAATTTCTGATAGTTTAATCGCAATAAAATAAATATAATTTCGAAACTGATCATGCGCAATATAATGTATTTATATTGACATTAGTTTTGACAACATTTTGACAGGACTTTACTTAACCTATATGCAAGTTAGGTTATAACAGTTATTTCTTGACAACGGCAAAACTAGAAGTTTTTTTTAACAAGAAGTTAAATAAACTTAAGAATTGTGACAAGAAATAACTAATGTAATGTTTAACAATATAATGTATTTATATTGAGATTAATTTTGACAAAATTTTGACAGGACTTATATTTAAGTTGGGTTATAAAATTATTTTTTGACAACTGCAAAACTAATAGTTTTTTTTTAAGAAAAGAATTGTTATTCATTTGGAATTAGATAATTAAAATTATTTTTGTTACAAAGTATTTTATGTGAAAATTGTAACAATTGATTTAATTAAGTTAATTTAAAGACTGCGTCACGCATACCGGATTAATCGGAACGTTTCAAAGGTAAATTTGCTGAAAAAGAGGTGTGCAGATTCATTAACGAATACAAAGCTCGATGTTCGTTATACTTAACGAGAGAGAGAGTCGTGTATTTTTACTGCGAAAATAATTATCCCATCCCGCATAAAATTGTTCTTATTTCTTTTGCTTGCTTTATTTATTTTTTTTTTTTTTTGAAGTAGCAGCGTGAGCTCGCATTAGCTATATGAAATTTCTGGTTTAATTTCTCGATGAGGCTGCGTTAATGGGTCCAGTTAGCGAGATGTTTGTCTTCAATCAGAGACCGGTGGATCGATCGGCAAACAATTTATATCACTTTACGACCGTCGACCAATTAAAATTACTTACAACATTCTTCACTCAAATGCTACCAAAGTGTTCACACAATCTCACAACACTATTAAAAAGAACCTCCTTTCGGAACCGAACAAAAAGCGGATCCCAGATTCTCTTTGAATTTAGTTACTTATTTTTTTTTTGTTGTGTTTTCGGTCGTTGCCGCGGATCAGGGGGGGGCGGGAGGTAGGTTCCCCGACGCGAGCCCCCGAGAATAATTAACACTATAGTACACTTAATTAACTCACAAGGGGCGACAATAATTAATGGAGCCAAAAAGGAAAGGAACACCCCCTAATGCACCAATTAAATCCGCACCGAAACATCAGTCATCCGGAACTCTTCGATCCATCCTGCGCTCCCTCGGAAACTTCGAAGGACGTCAAGGATTTTAACGTTTTCCCACGACGTGGAAAATAATATTGTTATCATTATAATCATCATCGTTTGCAATCATCATTCGCTTAATTATCTCTTGAATATTATTTATCCTATTAAAACCAATGGAAGTTCTTCGGATAATACGTTAATTGTTAATTAATACTTGACGTACGCAACGCAGCATTGCGTTGTCCACCTTCGGTCCTGACGTTTTATATAACTCTGTTTCGCTCGGGTTTATTATGCGCGCATGTGAGTGTCGATAACGAGCCTTGGGAAAAGGCATTAAGTAAATCGATTAAAACCGGTAATGGTATTTCGCCTTTTTGCCCACATATAAATTGCGGACATTTCTTGCTGATAAAACGGACAATATACAGAGCGCACTTTGTATTACATATTTAGCACTTCCAAAACCATATACAGAAAGACGTATCTTTCCCAAGGCTGGTATATACACTGCAAAACACACGTCTTTACACAAATGTTACCAACGCACATAAAATGTTCTCTACAACAACAAAAAAATAAATTTAGACTATTATTATTTATAAATTAAAAAATCTAATTCACACATTTAATTTATAAAATTATTGGCAAATTGCCTTATATGACTTTAACTATGTCACTATGAATCAGCTGTCAAAGCTAAAATAATCCTTATTTGGTCACGAAAACACTTCAACGTCATTAAGATAAATCATCTACAACTGTCAATCAATTGCAAATGCTAAACACATTAAAAAATCTGAAATTATTATTTATAAATTAAAAAATCTAATCCACACATTTAATTTATGAAATTATTGGCAAATTGCCATATATGGCTTTAACTACATCACTATGAATCAGCTGTGAAAGCTAAAATAATCCTTATTTGGTCACGTAAACACTTCAACGTCATTACGATGAATCATCTGACAGTAGTGTCAATCAATTGCAAACACATTCTTATGTAGACGTTTAAATAATTTTTACTGAAATTTATTTAAGAAATATTTCTTTAAAAATGGCAATTTTTAAATAGTAAATTACAAAATGTGCGATACAAAAAATTGCCGAATTTAAATTTGGCGCCATTTTTTGTTTGAACAATTTTGTCCAGATTTAAAAATTACATGTTCCTTCTGTTAATCTTCCAATAAATTAGTAAATATGAACGAAATAAGATTGCTTTATTAGAACTCAATTTAAAATGTGTAAAATTCAATAAAAAATTATATTATTAAAAAAAAAAACAGTCCAATTTTTGGCAAACAGAATTAATTATTTTTTGTTGTGCGCTTTATTTTTGTATTTAAAAATATTTAAAGAGATTTTGAAGAAAATACATTTAATAACATATATTTTTATATTAATTTTATCGTTAAAAAAAGATTTATTTGATAAACAATAACAGTTTTAATTATACAATTTTCACTACATAAATCTCCATATTAAAATTAATTAAGATCTAATAATCAAGGTTGAAAAACACGAACATCTCATTACTCTTCAAAACAAATACATTTTTTCTATTTCCGATATTATAATTATCCTTTTTTTAATTATGATTAATTTACGAGGATGTTAATTCCAAGTTATTAGCACTTGAAACAATATCAACTCTAATTTACATTCAACATAAATTACAATTTTAATTATTTGAAAGTATTTATTTTATTTGCAATAATTTTAATTAATTTTATTTAAATCAGATTTTTTTTTAACTATTTTCAATTAAAATGTAAATAATAAACGATTTTTCTAAATAATATTTGTACTATTTTTAATAGTTACACAAAATATTAAAAATCTAAACTATTTGAAGTTTTTTTTGTTTTCTGTTTTAATTAATTCTATTTAAATCAGTTTTTTTAAATAATTATTATAATTTTAATTCGAACATATTTAAAGGTAAAAAAATTAAACAAAATATTAAAATCTAGATTTTTTTGAACTATTACAAGTTTTTTTCTGTTTTGAATAAAGATGTTTGCAATCATTTTAATTAATTTTATTTAAATCAGATTTTTTTTTAATAAATTCAATTAAAAGGTAAAAAGTAAACGATTTTTCTAAATCATATTTGTAGTATTTTTTTTAATAGTTACATAAAATAAAATATTTTAAAAATTATTTTAAGTTATGTTTATGTAATATATTTCAGTTGATTTATTTTGAAAATGTTGATTTTGAAGTGGATTTTATAAATGTTAAGATGTTGGTATTAATATTCCGAAAGGGCAATAACAGAAATTAAGCTAAATCAGAATAATCCGTCTTAATGTCAGATATAAGTGTTGAACCCATTGCATATTGATTCCCGACGTGCAGAGCTGGAAACTGAATAATATTCCATTTGCAATCAAGGCAAACGAAATGACTCCATAATCATGATCCCCCCATGAATCCTCGTACTTATACCCTTTTGGCATCGCATCGTGCAATTGGCGTTTGCAGCAAGTGCTTAAGAATTAAATTGAAATTTTCTGAATACATCAAGTGGACCCCCGCGGCCCGAAACCATTTGCTCCTGGTGAGAATTACGAAATGGCCGACCCAAAGATGATGATGATGATAACAGTGTATTGGCATTCGTCGGACGATGATCCACCTTCTTCTTCATTTTCATCATCTTCATCCACGTCTTCGGGCAAACTGGATGTAAAACAGTTAATCCACAAATTAAAGAGCACCTAGCACGTATGCATTTTGCGCGTTTGCACGATCTCAATTGGAAACGCGAGGTGGAATTGGAAATTGGCGGTGCGATCTCTCGGATCGTGTGGAGGACCGAGAGAGGAGGCCTTCATCTCTCGCTGAACGTGACTACTGAACGCTCGTTACGTCCTAGGCTTCCAATATTTCACAGGGGATTTCAATTGCGGGAATCGTAATTACCCTCCATACCCAAAAGCAGGAAAGTCGCAATTAAAAAAAAATATACTAGAATAAAGCAAAAGTTATGTTTTCAATTATATCCAAGACTGTACTTAAGCGATACCATCTTTCTTTCTCCTTCTCCAAGAATTTATCCTAATGATGTCCATGTATCCATTTGCGAGCGCGCCGCAATTAGGTGTGTGCTTCGAACTGTTATTATTCTTATTATTACCATCATCATTACTTACGAAATTAATTGCCGGATCCTATTGTTCCTAATTCAAGACTACAACAGCAAACCCAGAAAAAAAACTTATTTTTCACATATTTACGCTTCTTCCCTTTTCAGGCATTAAGTGCATGGTTACCTCTCTAATACTCGATGATAACTTTAATAAATATATTTCCGCTTATTGTTTTCTACATTAAATAATTACCTCAATTCAAACACGAAATTATTTTACAATTTAAAAAAAAAATCTAATTTCCTTTTATAAATTTTAAATAATATTTGCAAAATAGTTGAAGCAAATAAAACTTTCTTTTAAAAAATTAATAAATATTGCAGGATTAATGTAAAAATAATTTTCAAAAAAATCACTTACATTTCTAAGACACACCCCGATTTTTTATGAACTTTGAATTATTATTAAAATAACTGGCAGTGATTTATAAATATTAATTAAATTACCGCGTAAATTCTTTATAATGAAAAATGTCATGATTTTAATTGATTGATTTGAATTGTAATTAATACATTTTTTTTATAATTTCAGTATTAGAAAACATGTTTACTGTTTATTAATGTTTTAATTAATTATATACTTCATTTCCTAGTTTAAGATAAAAAAAAGGTAATTAATTAATTAATTTTAATTAATTTAAAAAGGTATAACCATAAGTTCCTATTAATTATGTATTGAAGTAATTTATATTAATTAAATAATTATGTTACTTTGTAAATTCTTTAAAAATAAAAATTGATTAATTTCATTTCAATTAATGTAAATACGTAATGTTTGTTATAAAGAGAAATGTTGATTAATTTTTGAAGTTGCATCACAAAAGCTGCAAAGAGGACTAAATCAGATTGGCTCAAAGATTATGTGTAATAAAGTCAACAAAACTAAATTAACGCTAGTTTTCTTTACGATGAAAAAGAAAATTTGTCCACCAGTAATATTGAACAAGTCTGTATTTGACATTTGATGATTCATTCAGAAGAAGAAAATACATTTAGGTTACTGAATTTAAAATTTCAGACCTAATTTTATTTTCTAGCGTCACTTGTAAATTAAACGTAAGATTGCCATGAAATTTTGACAGGTGTCGTCTGAACGTTGGTACTTCCTAAAAATCATTTGTATTCGTGGATAGAGGCGCCATCTATATGTCATCCTACGAACTTATTGAGTGAGGTGTTACTAGACTTACTAAAATATATGTAAAATAATATAAATGGGATAATTAAAATTTTTGATAGTTGCAGAAAATTGTAAACGTTTTCAATTAAGTATTGATGATTAGT
This sequence comes from Nicrophorus investigator, assembly GCA_963457615.1. Lineage (NCBI taxonomy): Eukaryota > Metazoa > Arthropoda > Insecta > Coleoptera > Silphidae > Nicrophorus > Nicrophorus investigator. The sequence continues at coordinate 25,734,499 of OY735143.1, forward strand.
TTTTTAATTGTAAATATGTAGAATATTTTTTTTCCATGTTGATTGCTCTCTAAAAATAGATGGTCAAGGATATTCCGGATTGCCTCAAGGATATTATTGTTTACAAAGACATGTAATTATTGCTGATGAAGTCGAATGATTGATTATTAATTGTTGTTGTATGATGAGTTAAAAGAAGGGGGGAAAAAAAGGTAATAAAAAAAATTGGAAATGATATTTAAGATTGGATAATGCAGATCGAAATGAAATAAACTGTTCCATTTAGTCCGTCATAATGTTTGATGATGCGGCAGTAACGGCACGAAAGGAATCTCTAGATTAAGAGAGGAGAGAACACCTGATCCCTGATAAAAAAAGTGTGAGTGTATCCGATTGACAAGGAATCGCAGGGAGGTCCGATCATTCAACAACCCTTTTGAAAGATGAAATCCGCGCCGATTTTATATATACCGGTATCAAAGGACCGGAGCCCCGGATGATATGCATACGTATGTATCAAACACCTGCTCGACATTCAATACTTTTCCGAAGCATCCATAGAGTGTCCGTGAAAAGGGCAGTCATGCGCGAAGGAACGCAATTTTTCAACGTTTATTCAAATTAACGGTATTGACGTATTGGATGTCCGCAGTTTTCTTGGTAGAAAATCTGAAGATTTTAGAATCGTTTAGTTTCGAGGGTTTTTTTTTCTTGTTGTATAATTCATTTATCACCGGGAGATAGAAGAACCTGTATGGGTTAACCGTCAGGGCTGTACGCATTAGGTTTGACTAATTTCCCAACAAAGGTACGGCGTGGGCGGGTTTTTACATGGATTGCATCAAAGATTATTCGCCGACTGACAACTTTACGACCCAGTTATTTATCGTCCCATATCCTCCGAATATCAATATTTTCAAGTGCTGCCATTCCATGCGAAAAGGGTTTACTTTTAAATTTTCAAGAATTTTTTTTGTTACTTGCGGTCTTACCTTAATCGGCGTAACAACTCAAAGCAGAAATGCAGATTCGACCGTAAAACCGTATACATTATGCCAACAAAAAAGATCATTTTACGTGAATCCAAACAATTACAAGAATTTATTTTAAACAGCAACAATACAACAACATTAATCATAAAACATATTTCTTCAACAGACACCAATTTTTTTTTAAATATACATCAATATCTTGCATTATCTGTTAAATCACATTTGTAATTAATTTATTGATTTTGTATTAAAACTTAAATTAAATACAAAAAACTTTAAATCTACAGAATTAATTGATTTCGGTTTTCGAATGTAATTATTATACGGAGTGAATAGATTTTTTTTCTCTTTGAATAATTGGTGGATGCGAATGCTTTTTGGATGCTTGACAGAGCGAAGTTCACACCGCCGTAACAAATTAACCACAACAATGGATGAAACTCGTTGAATTGAAATTCGATTTACCTATTATAAAGGCCAATGGCATGCAGAAACTTACACAAAAAAAGTAACGCTCTTTAAACTGGTCGGATATTTATACTGTTATTATCCCAATTTTATTTACTTCGAGTTTATACTTATTCTGTTCAAATTTAAATTTTATTTAATTTTAAACTTTATATTTTATTATTTACGAATTGTAATTAGTCAATGTGCTATAATTAATTAGTTTAAAATTTATTAATTTGTGTTTTGAATTTTACATGTTTAAAATTGTTACTTATTGTTTAAATTAATTTGATAAATCAATTATATTTTTAGATAATTTTTTTATAGAAATTTACACAAAAACATTTTACTAATTACGTAAGAGATTAACATTTTACTAATTACGTAAGTGATTAATTTTTTTGTTTGTGCTAAATTTAATTAACATTTATTTCAATATTTCTCTAGAAAGAAATTTGTAAAAATTACAATTTTACTGAATATGTAAAAATTAATAACATTTGATAAATAAATTACATTTTTAGATAAATTTTATAGAAATTTACAAAAAAAAACATTTTTTAAATATGAAAAATTTATTAAAAATTGAATTTTAGTTGATTTTCTTTCGCATAATTTTTTAATAATACCTTGGGTAATTATTATACTTATTTTTAAAAACTTATTTATTTGATAATATAATTACGTAAGAGATTTATTTTTTTATTTGTGCTGAATTTGTTTAAAATTTATTTCAATATTTCTCTAGAAAAAAATTTGTAAAAATTACGATTTTACTGAATATGTAAAAATTAATAACACTTATAGTTTAAATTTGTGTACGCATATTCATTTGATAAATAAATAATATTTTTAGATAATTTTTATAAAAATTTGCAAAAAAAAATCATTTTACTAAATATGAAAAATATTATGATTCAAATTTTAGTTCATTTTCTTTCGTATATTTTAATATTAAAAACTTATATATCCATTTTTAAAAACTTATTAATTTGATAATATAATTACGCAAGAGATTGATTTTTTTGTTTGTGCTGAATTTTATTAACATTTATTTAAATATTTGTTTAGAAAGAAATTTGTAAACATTATGATTATACTAAATATGTAAAAATTAATAAGCAAGTATAATATTTAACGTAATTATGTTAATTTTTATTTAAAATAATAAATAAAACTTTTTTCTTGACAAAAATAATATATGAAATTAATTAATATTGAAATGTTGCAAATGTAACATTATTTTATATTATTAGTAAATTATGTAAGGTTTATGAACAGGTATTTAAATAGCATGTAAAGTTGCGGAGTATTGTTGTTGTAATTAATATATTCTGTTTAGTCATGCTCATTGAGAAGATGCTGATGAGAAGAATTGTGAAGTTATTGATGAATCGATGAATGGCGGAGGACTAAACAGTGTATAAACTTTCAGCTACATCACATGTGAAATGGAATGGAAGATCAATCGGAGGCATTTGTAGTGTAAATTGCCTTTAATTGTCGAACGGGGGGCGGGTCGGGTTTAGATAATGAGCCTTAATGAACTCAGTTGTGTTTAGGTGGCTACCCGTGCACGGCTAGACCAGAAGTAGGACTTGATAATTGAATTGAGTAATAGGTGCAATGAGCGTTAATTAAAATGAATATTCATTAGGAGAGAATCGAATGCTCACGAGCTGTTATGTGTAAAATTCGATCACAATCGTCGGCATCGGATTACTGAGTGCTCGGACCTCCCACCTGGATGAGGCCGGATCAAAAAAGTGGACCAAATATAGGTAGGTACTACTCTATACCATCTATACAACAACACTCTATACTCCGCAACTTTCAAACCACTTACCTCTTTCTCTTCATACCTGCTTGTGATTCATCGTTTGCTTACTTTGTAACCTTTGACATTATTATATCATTAAGATCTCATCATTATTTTATTGCATTGTTATCGGAATTAGTTGTACAGTAAGTAACTAGTACTTCACTAATTTTTATTAAAAGCTGTATACAATGATATTAGGATATAGTCTTCATTTCATCAATGCAACGAGGAATTAACTGTAGAAATAGTTACTAGTAGCTCACTAAATTTTAGTAAATATAGTTGCATTATATAAACTTAGTACCTGACTAACTTTTGGTAATTATATAAATATAATATGTTATGTCTTCATTTTAATGCATTATAATTGGATTTAGTAGTAGTATACATATCAAGAAAATCACAAACTTTTGAAATTTTATGATATTATTATTAACTATTAGTATTAATATCTTAGTTATATTAAGTGAACAGTACTTCACTAACTATTAGGTTGTAATCTTAATTTTGTTGCATGAAATTAGTTGTAATTTATTTAAATTAAATTAGTAAAATGTATGTGCAACATATGGTTTTAGGATCTAATCTGAAGTTGATGACAAACGTGGATAACACCTTTCGATCTAATCAGACCAAATATCTTCATTTATAATTACCACATCCATCTAAATCGCAAGCTTTACATTGGAGGGTGGTGTAAAGGTGCGACTGGAGGAGGTTTTAATTGGCTCATTAGGAAGAAGGTAGCATTATATATATATATATGTATTTCTTTATATATTTTTTTTTCCTACCAAGTTTGCGATAAATACGAGGAGAATTTAATCTGAGCGCGTTTATAAATAAATGCTCGCAGATTATAACCTGATATTCCTGATCGATGAACCTATAAGACGGATGGAGCGGCCACTTTTTTAATTACTTTATTAATAATCCGAGTCCGCTAAGTGGCCACTAATGACCATGGTCACATTAACACCGAGTTCGAGCAGAAGAAATTCATTTCCATTTCGATTCCATCCAAAACGGTTATTATTCATGGCACGTTCAATCGGAATTCCGCAGATGTTACTGCTACTTCTTCAGCTTCCACTGATCATGATGTTGTTGTTGTTGTTGTTGATGATGATGGTAATAAGACGAAGATTTCCTTCACCTGATCAACAGTTTGCGCCGAAAAGTTGTTGTACTGCAAAAACCGTGGATGATCTACTACCTGTGAGCATTCGAAACTGCTATAAACTCACCATCTGTACAAGAAAAAAAAAAAAAGCTGAAGGGACAGAGGCCAGCAACCACAATCTAATAAATGAACCGGAGCGTGTGAACCGTGCCATCATTAATCAGCCATATTTTCCCGTATTAAGTAAAATTTGATGTTCCGTTAAGTGGAATGATTTTCCCTTCTTTCTTTCATTCTATCCTTATATATATATATTTTTTCACTTCATCGGTAATTATCTCTTTTCATATCGGACCCGCTTCCGCACACATGTTACCAAAATTCTACCCTCAAAAAAAATGCCTGAAAATTGATTTGCTTCAGCTTCAGTTTATATTTACTGAACATCAGATATAATTTAGTACAACATTTATATCCACTTTACAACTAAATACTTAAACACTCATTATAATCTTCATCTATTTGAAACTTAACGTATTTCAAATTACATTAAACTTTACAATAAATTTATTTGAATATTCTTAGTTTTTATATAAAAAAAAATATCTTTTAAAACCTCGTATTTAAGACCAAATATTTACAAATTTTCTAATTAAAAATATTAATATTAAAATTGTTTCGATTTTTCGCAAATATTAAAATAATTTTTAATAAATTTCTGATTAAACTTCGAATTTTTAATTATAATTTCAGGAATTATGAACATTTTTTTTTCTATTTGGACAACTTTTTCTATAATAAAAGACTAGAAAATAGCAAATATTAAAACATTTTTTGATAAACTACGAATTTCCTTAAATAAACTTTTAGGAATTAATTTGTAACTCATAGTGAGTATTAGTTTTATCCATTTGAACAACTTTTTAAATAAATTAAAAAAATCGCAAATATTAAACCAATTTTTATAAGTTTTATAATAAACTTTCAGGATTAAATTTTGAACGAAGATATGTATAATTTCAAAAGTATTATTATTTTCTATTAGAACAACTTTTTTAATAAAAAAAAAATAAAAAAATCGCAAATTTTTTATAACTTTTTGACTAAACTACGAATTTTCTTAAATAAACTATCAGGAATTAATGTTTAACTAATAGTGAGTATTAGTTCAGAAACTATGAATTATTTTTATCCATTTTAAAATAATAGAAAAAAATCACCAATTTTTCATAAATTTCTTATAAAACTACGAATTTTCTTAAATAAACTTTTAGGAATTATTTTTTGATTCATAGTGAGTATTAGTTTAGCAACTATGAACTATTTTAATCCATTTTAACAACATTTTAAATAATATAAAAAAAAATGCAAATATTAAACCAAGTTTTCATAACTTTTTGACGAAACTACGAATTTTCTTAAATAAATTTAAAAACATTAATTTTTAACTCATGAGTATTAACTATGAACTATTTTTATCCATTTGAACAACTTTTTAAAGAATTAAAAAGAATCGCAAATAATAAACCAATTTTTCATAATTTTTTGACGAAACTAGAAATTTTCTTAAATAAACTTTCAGGATTTATTTTTTAACGAAAATTAAGTGTAATTTCAAGAACTATATATTATTATTTTTAATTTGGATAACTTTTAGAATAATATAATCCAAAATATTATTAAACCAATTATTTTCTGACAAAACCTCGAATTTTCTTAAATAAATTTTCAGAATATCATTTTTACAAAAACACAATTTTTTGAATAATACTTATAAATATACTAAATAAATGATAGTAAATAAATTAAAAACGAAATATTATCCAAAATTCAATATTTCAAAAAAAAAGATACAAATCTGTTATTTAATTCGATAAATCCATCAATTTAATAAAGCTTAAGTGAAACGATAGGAGTGTGGGAATCTGCGTTAAAGAAATTCCAACTATAAAACATGAATTTCTTCCAACGTTTACAAAAAAAAATGGTTGATTAAGACAAAATGGTTGTTATTCAATTGATTTGCAAACAGGAACGTAACGATCGAATAATTGCGACTGTCCAATTCGATTTAATTGCGTAATTGGAAGCAATTGGATGCTTTTTTAATATTGCGCAGATGTCGATCGTATCAAAAAAAAAAAAAAAAAAAAAGGATAACCAAAGAGGAACGCGAAAAGAGAAAATTAATGATATTTTCTTTAATATATTATATTTTTTTTGTGTATATTTATATAAATTTTTGAGAAATAGCACGCGTACCATATCAAAACGTGAGAAGGAAAAGATTGTGTTAGAGGAGAGAAAGGAAATGATAAATCTGGAATCGCGTTCGCTCGTATTAAATATCATTAAGTATTGAATTTTAATTGGAGCGAAAAGCTCGTAATAACGACCAGCAAGCACTTGGTGGCATTAATTCCGTCCGAATATGGTCACGTCATTAAATAAAACAACAATTACCTGGGCATGCCGACTTCGGATCTCCTCCGACTCAGACTCAGACGTACTACTACACCTCTTCCACTTAATCATTCCTTCTCTCCTCTTCGGGTATAATGTAAACCGATGATGAACGGTGGATCCGTAATGAAGTCATTTATTATTAAACGTACATCGCAAACCATCCATAATAACAACAATAAGAACAGCAACAACAACGGATAAAGAAGTAAGTAACGAAAAGAAGAGAACAAACATACAAATAATGCACGAGTGCGATAGAGAAAAAGAGAGAGAAAATTGGGTTTGTTATTAAGCTTTCCCATTTCTATGGTATGCCTTCTGACTACATCAATTACCCGACTACCTACGGATTGAAATGTACAAATCGACAGAATTATACACTTTATTTATTTATTACGGCCACGCATTAATTCCCAGCAAATTGCACGTAAACCGTACGAAAATAATCATTTTTACATTGAGCTCATCCGGTAACGAAACTTGTTACGGCAAATATATTAGGTGGTAATTGTTTATTTTTATTTCCGTGTATATTAGCTTCTCTCCCATCTTTCTTCAACACATTAATTCTCTCAATTTTCATCTCTATCTTCTTGTATTCTTCCCACCTCGTTCGTGTCCATCGCAATATAATAAATCTCTCCGACAACAACATCCATTCCAGTATAAATTTGTCTGATATTCTTGTCTTAATGGTATAAAGGAAAAAGATGCCGCGCGTCCTCAGCGCACGTCATTATCCCCGCTGCGCGCTTAATATTTACCAGCGACGGTAATTTGGTTTCAATTTGTTTGTAATCTCTGTCTAAAATATGATTTAATGCCGTCTACCGTATTAGGTGTCGCATCTGATTGGTTTACAAAATAACTTCTCGTTTCTCATTGAATTCCCATAACCATTGTTAACAGAAAGTGTTACGAGTTCTTCGTACAATCAAATTACCTTCATTCTTCCTGTACAAAATTACATTCAATCACATTTCAAAATTAATATTTCTAATTTACAAAACATATTCACTCAATACATCAGTTTATAAACCAAAAGATTCAGAATTTTATATTAATTCTATAAAAAAAAATTTATTAAATAAAAATATTTCAAATTATTGTAAATTTTGTCTAAATCTGGAATTTAAATTCTATTTACAATATTTACTACAAAATAATGCCAACTCCAGAAATATACCAATTTTTCACAATAATTTTTCAAAAATTAAATTATTTATTGCAATTGAGTTGTAGACTTAAAAAATCAATAATTTTAAAAGATTAGGTAATTCCATATAGAAAATAATTTTGTTATAGTTAAAGTAAAATTCTAAAATTTTACTTTTAAATATATTTTTTTATTAGAAATCTGGAATTTTTTGTAACTCATAAAACTTCAATTGGAATATTTACATTTAGAAAATACATGTAAAAATTATGAAACAATATGAATTTTAGAATTATACAAATTAAAAATTTTGCAAATACACTTTTTGGAAGTTAAATTATAGATTAAATTTGTTTATATTCTGAAAAAATATGTAAGTTTAATAAAATCTATTTTTTATGTAACTAATAAATTTATGTAACTAATAAATCTAAATAATAAGAAATAAATCAAAAATTTAAAAAAATACGATTATTATAGTAATTCCATATAGAAAATAATTATATTAATGTTTATATCATGAATAATGTAAGTTTAAATCTTACCTTAATTTTTTTCTTACTTATAAATCCAGATTTGATTTAATAATTTCTGTATTATGTAACGCATAAATCTACAAATGGAATATTTAAATCTTTAGGTAAGCTAAAATAAACTGAAGAATTATTTTAATTACGAATTTTATTAAATCACTTTTTAGAAGAGAAATTATGGATTTGCATTGTGTTTAAAACCAAAAAAATCAATATTTTCAAAATATTATAATTATTATAACATTTCTATATAGAAAATGACAAATGACTTTAGTTTTGATGAGTTTAGTGAAATCATAATATATTTTTTTTTTTAAATTCTTAGTAATATTACATAAAGTTCTCCAAGTTATAAATTGTAAATAATAATTTAAAGATATTTTCGTACAATAAAAATTAAATAACAATTCAATGATTATTTTTCTCCGACTATACAAAATTTATTTAAAGCGTAAATCGTGTATTTTAAAATCCATGTAAAAGCGAAATCGTGTAAATAAAGTACGGTGTAAAACGTATTTATTACTTGCTTACCTTCTTAATGAGTTGAGATTTGTATTAATAACTTATACTTGTCATATGTCATAAATACGTATGATAATTACATTCATTCAACTACAGTTACTTAACATTCATAAAGTGTCAACACATTTTCTTTTCAAATTTTTTAAAAAAATTTCTCTAAGTTACAAGTGTATTCAGACTGTAATATCTTCTTAATGAGTCGAGGTATGTCTTAATAATTTATACTTATTAATAAGTATGATAATTACATTAATTCAAGTGCAGTTGCTTAACATTCATAAAGTGTCAACATTAACAAATTTTCTTTTAAATTTTATAGAAAAATTACATAAAATTCTAAGTCATAAGTATATTCAGACTGTAATACCTTCTTAATGAGTACAGGTTTGTCTTAATAATTTATACGTATGATAATTACATTCATTCAAGTGCAGTTGCTTAACATTCATAAAGTGTCAACACATAACAAATATTTTTTCAAATTTTTAAAAAAATTACATAATATTCTCTAAGTTACAAGTGTATTCTGACAGTAAAAACTATTAAATAATTATTTTTTTGAGGTGAAGTAATCATATTCTCTAAATTATAAGTGTATTCAGACTATAAAAAATAATTAACAATTAAATAATTATTTTTCTGAGATGAAGTGATCTTCCAAATTCCAATCTATCTTTAACTATCCAAAATGTATTCATGGAATGTTTGTTGCTCCATTTCCACGGATCCATCCAATCCTTGTCCATCCACCAGTAAAACCGATAGATTAACAAATGACAAATTAAATGGTTTTCCGTGTCTTCACTTGATTTTATCGCAACAACGAACGAAAAAAATAAAGAAGAAGTTTCATCCATCCTTATGCGATCGGTATGCTAATTCCCCACTTTCGACCGGAATAAAAGGCTCACATAACAATTAAGCGGCGCGCTGTCGCGTGTTAATTTTTATTACCGGTTAATATTCAAATATTCACTGGCGTTAATTGTCTCAAAGATAAATATGCAAATTGAAGCCGAAAATCAGGCCAGGTGCGTTCGTACCTCTGACCGAACTGTGTTTCTGGATTTTGGTTACATTATACAATAATTATTTAAATTTTGATAAAAGAAAAAATCCAATTAACGAGTGCAATAATTGCTGTTACGATTCTATATATTTTTTTAAATTTCTTGCGTTTGAAGTCTATGCATAATCTACGGTCGATGTAGGAAGCGATAATGTTCTAATTTGTAATTTAAATGAACGAAACGTTAGAAAAAAAAAAAATAAATTTATAATTTACATGTAGACTACGAGCAGACACGATACTTGTTTGTTTTCTAATATTTACATCTCCGCTACTTTCTACTAATGCTAATTTAATTTATAAATACTTGCGTTACAATCGTTTTGTCTAATTTTGCGAGTCTAAACATTACCTACATATTTATATCATTACACAACATTTTGCAAGTACTTAGAAATAATTTCATATTTGTATACATTTGTATACATTGTATATATTTTTTGTCATTATCTGTGATGTATTCAAGGGAATTTGCATATTAAAATATGTAAACTTTTTAAATCGGAAATAAACACATAATTCAGTCATTTATTTCAGCGTAAAATAAAAATATTTTATTTAAAAAAAAATTGTTAAATATATAAAGGTATTACACCTATCGTCTGATTTACTCGGAAGATAGGTTGTTCAGAAAATCGTTTTAATCAAAATCGTGTAAAAGTAAAATTATACCTGTAAATTAGGGAGTATTTAAAAATCAGTGTAAAAGCGCACGATTTCGCAAAATAAGATAACTTTTTTAATAAGTTGAATGGGTGTCGTTGTTTAACTTTATTAAATTGTTAAATATTAAATATAATAAAAATTAAATTATGATTATGAAATTGGAATTCAGGTAAAAAATGGGAAGGATGAAGAGAGGTGAGTGTGAATGTTAATTAAAAGTTGGAAATAAAATTGAGATGATGAATGTTCTGCGAAAGGAAAAGGTGTTTGTTGGACGTCGATTAATTAATGTTAACGTTGGTTATTGAAAGCGGATATTAATTTGCATTTAATTTGTGAATAGACGCGAAACCGGAAGGAGCCACGAAGTGAGATAAATAGGCCGGCGCTAATTCATTATCGATGCAACAATGGTGATAATTACCTGGAAAAAAGACAGAGAAAAATATTGGTCGGATGGTTAGGGAGATAAAACCAACGTATCCACCATATGCTATTATTGTGGACAATAAAAAAATAATTGAATACTTATTGAAAACTTAAGGTAGCAGATAGAGGGAGAAACAAACGTTCACGTTTTGAAACTACAAATGTGTATTTAAAAAAAATAAAAAAAAAATACTAGGGGGGAAGAATGAAGGAAAATAAACGTTATGCACACAGACTGTGGAGGAGCGAGACCACTTTATAACCGCAATGACTGGACAAATTAGATAACAATATCAAGGTGTCCGGCTAAATACAATATAATTCGAGCCGGTAACGGCGAGGTGCGAGGATGTCCGTCGTTCCACCGGAAGAGGCAATTAGTTGTCCCTAATTCTGCTGTCCTACCACTCTTTCCTCTTTCCTCTTTTTATGCCCGGCAGACGTAAATGTGTGTAATTTGTCAACAGCCACTAAAGCAGCCGCCTCCAGCCGAAAACTTATTAACAACGGTAATAGATCACATGGCGCCCGATTCTTACGCAACAAACAATGACTCGACGAAGATCAAAATCAATTACACTCATACCTCGATTAACGAATAGAACGAGTTTCATCACATTATTTAATTAAGCGAAACCGAAGGTAAAAAAAAAACAGTGTTCAAAATTTTATTGTTTTTTTACATCATTTGTTTATAAATTGATTGTTGATGGATGTTTTTAAAATTTGCGTGCATTTTGTATGTTTTGGTCATTGCGTGGAATGTAAGATCTGCAAAAAAAAAATGTTTTATTTTTCATAATGTGTCGTATCAATTTGAGTATGGGAGTGGATATATCGGATAATACGATATGAAAATGAATGGCTGCGATCAATGAGTCGGACACGGGGCACGTCAATGAATGTAACGAGCTGTTGGCTTGTTGGCCTGTTGTGGGACCTAATTTGTTACCAATTTCCCATATCATATCAGTTGGCCGCTCAATCAAACTTTGAGCATCTGGACGCAGATACGTGATATGCAAATACCGACGGGCTTATTGGAAATATCGTGTTGCCCCGGTGCTATTGCGGTTACGCTCTGCCGTAAGTCTTCGCTAAAATACGACCTCATACCCACCACTCTCACTCACTCCACCCTTCTTCTCACCATTTCCACATACTCAACCATCATTTTATACAATTTATTTATTATAATCACTTTCCTCATTTCTAAGTGCAGCCCCACTACTATAAAATCAAAATTAACAGTTATACATTTCTATATTTTTAATTAATTATTAGCACAATTTAATTCAATATTCAGTTAAACTTTGAATGGTTAATTTTTACTTGCTCTACTTTTACTTTCTTTTTATTAATATTTTAATTCAATTTCCTGAAAACAAAGAATAGTTATCAATAAGGGCTACAGAAGTTTCGTTATTAAATTTGTATATATTTAATTATTTCTTTGCTAAAATTATTAATTACTTATTTGTAATATTTCATTTAATCACTTGCCTCATTCTGAAGGGCTGCAATATGGGCAGCCCCACTACTATAAAATCAAAATTAACAGTTATACATTTCTATATTTTTAATTAATTATTTGCACAATTTAAAAATATAGTTTCGTTATTAAATTTTTATATATTTAATTATTTATTTGTGGAAATTAATAAAAAGAATAAATACTTTGAGCTTAATTAATATTTCCCACTTACTTAAATATTCAATTAAATTTTGAATCCATATTCCTCAGTGATAAATGTACACTTTTTTAATAATAAATAATGTCTTTTTTTCATGAAAACTTTTAAATTAATTTGCAGGAATAAACGAAGAAAATAAATGTTTTATATTGTAATATTTTATGAAATTATTAATAAATATGATATGCACGAATGAAATTACAATTCCTTTTATCCTTGTGTAAACAGATAGTTTACTTCATTTAGTACAAAGAAATAGTACATAAATATCAGTATTAATTACTTGGTTTCAAGTCGGTTTAGATTACATCTAACCATGGTTTTTATAAGAAACGTCAAATTTATGACAGTTTATTCAACTTGACATTTCTGCACGTTTTAGTTTATCTGAGTTTAGGATGTGCCCTAGTAGTACGAAGAGTGTTAATTAAAAAAATAAAAGGTTGAGAGCGGAGAAGAAAGAGTCCATCCATTAAGTTTCAGGATCGAATTAAATTATGTGTAACGACGAATCGGGTATCCCTCCGATAAATGCGGCTCCATCTTTTTCATCTGCCCGAGCATGGAAGGATAGCAACAAAAATAGACGTTTATGAAAGACGAGGTGATAGCTAAGGGGGTGTCCGGAGCGGCGAGGATAATGATCGAAGGAATGCGTTATTAATTGTCGGCCGAAGAGAAACGCAAGCACAGGTAGCCTAATCGCCATCCCGCGCCCTAATCAACTGCAGGGGTCGCGTCCATACATCATTACTATAAAGCATACTAAATTACATTCTCTTTCACTCGGCTTCCAATGCAACGACGAAACGATGATGAAGATTAAAGAAGAAGAAGAAGAAGATGATGATGATGAGGAGGACGTTGATGATCGTAAGCTAAGAGTCGAATACCACAAAACTATTTAATTGAAAAGCCAAAGAAATCTGTTACAGATGCCCTCCACCAATAATTACTTCTAATAAAGCGAAATGCGACCATTGTTCCAAACAACTTCTTTAATACATATGTTTCTTTCTTTCCGCTCGTACAATTACTTACGAAAGTTATTATCTCTCCTATACACGACTCCGTAATTATTCCGTGTACACAATTGTCCATCCGTCTTTCTTTTCCATCGCCTACATTCATTCCCTTCACGTCTTCTGTTCAGTTATATGAAAATTAAAAGCAATTACCAATAATTAACTGACGTTGGTTCTGCATCTTATCTCAACTGTCGTGAGCTTTTCATCCGCTTCATACCTTTCCGTTTACACGATAATTACGTTTAACATTTAAATGCAAATATGAATAGTCCAATTATTCAAATTACACGACGTTAGCTTCCACCTTCATAATACACATATCTATTTTTTGGAAACAACGCTTCTTAATCTTTTGACACGCTCTGATTATTTTTTTCTAAATTTAATTTTTATACTAAAATAAATCACAATTTTAGGAAATATTATTTTATAAAAAAAATAATTAGAAATTTTTAATTTGATTATTCTTAAATTATAATTGTCTTAAATATACTGTGATTAATATAGCGTAAATACAATTTTACAAGAGTCTCCTCTGTAATTATGTGGCGGATATATCCGCCACTCATCCTCAAAGGTTAATTATATATTTCTAACTACAACTAAGAAAATCAGTTAATAATACTTAATTAAAAAAATACGATTGTTGAAAATATTTTTTTGTGCATTTATTACTTTTACTATAAAAAAACTTGATATTTAATTAAAGAAATTCTTGGAAATTTATAAATAATATGAATATAAAAGAAATTTGGTGAATTTTCATTAATTATTTAATCTTTTGACACGCTCTAATTATTTTTTTTATAAATTTAATTTTGATGCTAAATAAATCTCAATTTTAGGAATTTTTAATGCTTTAATGCTATAGTGAATATTATTTTATAAATATTTAAATTTTTGTTGTAAGAATTTAATCTGATTATTCTTAAATTATAATTGTCTTTTATACTGTGATTAATATATTGTAAATACAATTTTACAAGAGTTTCCTCTGTGGCGGATATATCCGCCACTCATCCGCAAAGGTCATTTATATATTTTAATTAAAGAAATTGTTGAAAGTTTATGAGTTTCAAATACAAAAGAAATTTAGTGAATTTTCATGAAGAAACGTAATATAATTCTGATGTAGGAAATAATCGATTCGTTGTTTATAAACTGTAAACGTAGTCGGATGAGCTTCGAGCGGCAGCATAAATCTTCGCTGTTATGAAGTGTAATTGTCGGTATTTGTTCAGTGTTGAAACGAAAGGAAAACGAAGGGAACGGCGCAAAAGTGATATGAAAATAAAGTGAATTATCATATCACCGATTTCCCTATAATTAGTCCATTCTGCTGCGGTCACGGAACATCAAGAATACATTAGCTTTTGCACAGATCAATTATTCAAATCGCCTCCCGCATCGCATTGTAGCGCCGTTTATTCCTTCGATTTCATATTTCCTATTTGCATTCGTACGATTACCAAATGCTAATTGTAACGATTTTCGTATTACAATCGTTTTTTTTTATTATTTTTATCTTACATCATGATATATGATGGTTTATGCACTATACTCGAGTTTACAAGGAAATCATGAATTAGTAGACGAAAATTTGCGAATCGTAATATATTTGAACATAATAAAAGTGTATTTCAAATTGCGTAAATGTTAATGCTGGCCGGGTGGTGGCAATCCACTAATTAATAGTTGGGGTGGCAGGTGCAAGGTGCACGCCTGGTTGGGCTCATTGTGAGCGCGTTTTATTAATTTGCATTGTTACCGACAATTACGGTTAACGGCAGCGACGTGAGTTATATAATAATAACCTAACCCGGACGAGGAGGCAAGAAAAAAAAGTATTTTTTTTTTAAATATTTATTCGCGTTTTCGGCAGGATGCGGTCTGGGATTTATTGATGAATACGTTTTTCGTGCGGTTTTACGTTAAACGACAATGCGAGTTCGATATATGCATACCTTATTTTGGTAAATAGAACGGAAACAGGAAAACCTATATCGATTAACTTGCGAAAAAAAATATATATTTGACGCAATGGAAATAAATTTATGAATGAATAATAAATGAATGAATTATAAAAATTCTACTATATTTTTTAAAATTTAAATTAAATTTGTATTTTTATTTATTATATATTTTACTATATTTACTTAAAAACATGACAATTTTTAGCAATAATAATTTAAACTTTAAATTTTATTAACACAAAAATTAGTAAAATTAGAAAAAGAAAAATATAATTTTTTCAATGATTTTTGGAAATGCAAAAAATGAATCATTACGTTATAAATAAGAAAAATATAATATTTTTGTATTATTTTTTATATAAATTGAAAATAATGATATACATTTATTCAATAACAATTGAAAATTTTATTGAGATAACAAAATTCGAGTAAAGAATTGAAAAAATTAAAGAAAATAATAAATATTTTTCATGAAATAAATAAATATTTTGTACTAATTTTTGTACTAATTAAAAAAATATCTGATTTTGATATTTGATATACTTTTATTAAAAAAAATAACAAATTTATTTAAAAAAACACACAATTCGACTAAAGAATTGGAAAAAATTTAAGAAAATTATAGGAAAATAAGAGTATTCTACAAAGAATAAATAAATATTATGTATTAATTTTTGTACAAATTGAAAAAAATCTGATTTTAATGTGTGCTATATTTTTATTCAATAACAATTAAAAATTTCATTAAGATAATACAAGATTTGAGTAAAGAATTAGAAAATAATAAATATTTTTGATATGTATTATTTTGTTTACAGTAACAACTTAAATTTTTTCAATATTTGAGTAAATAATTGAAAAAATAAAATAAATTAAATTTTGTATAAAATTGAAATTTTTTTTTTAAATTATCATGAATGAAATTATTTATTGACTAAATTTAATTAAAGACTTTTACATTAATTGGAGAAAATAAACATTTTTTTTAATAATTTGTGAAAGAGAAAATGTAAATTGAAAAATTTGAATCTAAACTAAAGTAGTTTAAAGAATTGAAGAACCGTTTCGTTTCTATCCAGAACAGAATACTTAAGAATTTCTAATTTAAAACTGCGGTTTTCGTTTAAGACCTATATCCAATTGATGATCACGCAACAATGAAATAAAACGAATTAAAGACTGAATGCTCGATTGGAGGTAAATGGTGTGTGTACGCACGACGGCCGATTGTTTGCTCTTCGGCCGCCTTCAGCAAACAAACACAACATCTAAAACAAATAGAAACACCACGAGCTGAAAGAAGAGAAGAGGATTATCTAATGTACACAACAAAAAAAGAAAGAAACCGAAAGACAGGTATATATCGGTCAAAAAGTTTTGATGTTGTTGATACGCTTCCAGATTGACGTTTGTTTCTTAACAGGCATGAATATCGAAGACCTCGTAAACTTGGAATTTAAGATACTTTTTTTTTTCTCAGTTTGTGTATACTTTATAACTAGGTACATTAGAAATCGACCGTTTGTGCGTTTATTCTATTTTTTTAGCGTTTTTTTTATTTTGCATGGTTAAGAATTTAAATTGGATGCGGTGTGTCTGTTGAATCAATTCTACGGATTCTTTCTAACATTCAATTGACTAAATATTTTAGTACAATTCTTGTCTCACATCGTTTACTTTCCATTTACTTAAATAGAAACATAAATTATTTATTTCTTCTAAAATTATCAAGAAAATAATAATTATTAAAATATTTTGCAATAATTAAAATATAATTCGAATATAAATCAATTTTCCATAAAAAATGATTATATTGGCATAAATAATTTAGTTATAAAAATATATTATAGCTTTATATTTTATTTTAGTAATTATGTAAAGAAAAATAATAAAATTATTAATAGAAATTTTAGTCTTTATATTTTTTTGAACGCCCTTTAGAAATTTTGGAAATACGGGGTAAAACCGCAAATTTGGGGAAGGTTCCCAAAGACATTGCATTTAATTTCCGAACGGTTTGGTTCACAGAATATTATTTTTTATTCTCGTTTAAATATTTAATTTAAAATAAATATTAATATTATATGAATGAATCAGTTTGAAAATCTATAATTTTATATAAAAATAAGATCAGAAACATTGGATAAAAAATGTATAAATTAATTATTTTGAAAACTAAAGGATTAAAAAAAAATTAGTAAGAAAAATTTATTTATTTTCAATCGAATAATCTATTTTTACTTTATTGAAAAAATAATAATTAACTTTAAATTATTTAATTCTCTTTTTAAGCTCTTTTTTCCTTTATTTTAAAGTAATGAAAAAAAATCATAATAAATTGAAAAACATTTTCATAATTTTTCTACCGTAAATGATTCAAATTTTAATATTTTTTGAATAATTTGATATAAACTAAAACTAACGTTCGAGGAAAAAAATGGAGATTTTAAAGTTTTAATAAAAAAATATGTAATATTTGTTTGTAATTTCTGCAATTAAAGACAAATTCAAATTAATATTTTTTCATTTTCACAGAAATAAAGTTTCCTTACAACATAAAATATAAAAAATTATATACTTACTTTTTAACTTAAAATATTTGTAGAAAAAAAAAGATTTTTTCTACCCTAAAAGGTTCAAATTAAAAAAAAATTATATTATAATTAAAGTATTAAATTACTGTTATTTTTTTTTAAGAATTTATAGAATTTATTAAATATTCATTTCTATTATAAACTAGAAATGTTAACCGTTCAATAGAAAAAAAAATGATTAAGAATAAATATTTCACTTTCTTCATGTTAGTTGCATCAATTTAAAGAAAGTTCAAAGAATAAATGTTTAATAATCACACCGATGAGGAATGGAATGGAAACGGAATTCGCATTGCGTAATTGCGGATGAATTCGCAGACGATGTTTTATTAAAAGTCGTGTGTCGATTTAGATTCTCATTAGATCATAATTATCCAGGAGAAGAAGTAGAAGGGCTGTTGACCCGACGGCCACTTGAGACGACACATAATACCTACCGCCAATTAATATAGGTAGAACCAGTTTGAAATAAATAAAGATACAAAAAAAAAAACGCAAAGAGAAAATGATGAAATCGAATGAAAAGCGGAATTATTATTATATAATTTTATTTTAGACTGTACATATATAGAAATACAAGGTGATGGAATGCACGTGTGTGTGTTGGTAACAAAGTATTATCAATGGTTTTTTTTTTCTTTCATTTGGTTTTGGACGTTATCATTCCATTTAGGCAATGTATACATGTTACACGCACACACGTGCGCGTACGCGCTCAAATAATGAACGACAAATAATTAATCAAATGCTCGATTGTGGAGGATGAATCTCGGTAAAAGAGAGAGAGAGATCAGCTTCCAAATCGAATAACCAATTTAATGAGGATATTTAGTCTGCCTTTCAGACACGATGATGCACTTCATCTCTTCGAGGATGGAGCCTCCTAATTGGCGGAATCTCGCCCGTTGCCACCTAAGTACATATCATGATGATGACGCCTTGAATGGAAGTCATTACCGAAAGTGCCACCGCCTCGCTTCAAAACTTATTATTTAATAATATTTTCTATATATATATATTATATATATAACGAGTTTCTTGGAAGCCGTTCTCACGCACAGTTCTTAATCACTAATTAGTGTTTGTCGGGGGGACCTCTCTTCCTCCTTCTCTTCGTCCACTACCAGCAACCACCGCCTCTCCTGCATTGTTGCACCTCAATTCATCGAACACATGTCAATAATAATCCGTAATTATACGCGGACGCAAAGAAGGGATACGCCGCATGCCATCGTATTCATTCAATTATTTATTTTTCATGTATTTTTTTTTATTATTATCATTAATAATCAATTTCTACATCTGTACATTAAAAAACTAAAAATTATAATGCACAATTTTGTACTGTTTTAAACAATATTATGTACAACGAAATGAAATACATGACATGAAGGAAACCGTGTGGAACTTGACAAATTTTATATAATATATAACACGAACGACACGTAGTTAAGTAGATTGGTTCTAAAGCCCAAAAACGGAAAAGGACGAAACAAAACGTAGATGAGCTATTTACAGAATACGGGTGCAGAATGATTCGTTAAATTGCACGGGTTTCGATTCTTCATCATCATCATCAACATCATCATCATCATCATCATCATCGATAACAAAGCAAGTTCTAGTTTACAATTTTACAGTCAATTAAATATTGTCTACACAACACTTAAAAGCGGAACAAATAAATTAAAGGGAGGAAACAAATATATCTTTACATGAATTCTCGTTAACTATATGTATGTTTATGTATATATAGAGAGAGAGAGAGACAGACAGAGATAGTTTTCCGGCTATGTTACACTTTATCACAATTTAAAGAAGTTTTTGCGGTTCGGAGCATGTTGTTTTACACGTGAATGGTGTCCTCGTCGTCGCTTGGGGATCTTCGTCCTCCGGTTCCGGGCGATCCAGGATCTAACGGTGCGTCGGGACTCGGGGAACGTGGAGGCGGCGCGTCCGATGGGTTTCCGCTGTAGTAACTGGAGAGCGTGCTCAGCGAGCTGCTTGCGGCGAGGGATCCTAGGTGGGCGCTTGGTCCAGGCAATCCTAGGCCCATGCTGGGTGGGTACAGTCGGTAGGGGAGAGGTTTCTGCAGCGTCACCGCTGCTGCCGCCGCCGCTTGCCTGTAGTAGATATCTGCGGCGCTGGGAGCGGCGCTTTGTCCTGGCTGTGGAGGGTACCAGCAACCATATGGTGGAGCACCGTACAATCTCTGGAAGGCCGCGTAGTTCCCTGCTTCCGCCAGAAGCTCCAAACCGACTGCCGTCTGTCTCTTCCACTTCGTTCTGCAACAAAAATACAATCTGTTAGACTCATCGATTCATTCAATAGTATAAAAATATAAAATTCTCTAATGTTTATTTAAATATCTAAAAATTTTAATTGTTTAATTGTTTTTTTAATAACTTTAAACTTTATGTAATAACAGTTTTTAATTACAATGCGTAAGTCTTGTATATTTTTTTTTGTGCAGTTCAGTAATAACCGGTCGCGATTTTTGCTTTTGAACCATCGGCAGCAGTTAATTAGTAATAACTCGTAAATGGGCAATATAATTCCATTTAATTGATGCTGTTTACTCCGTTAATCGCCCGAAAAGGATGCGATGCGAAGAGGCGTTTTATCATTCCGATGGATTTGTTTCTTGCCTGCCGTCAATTAGTTTAATTGAATTCATAATTAATTTTCGTATCGAGTGTATCTACTAAGAGTACGTGATCCGTCGGAGGAAGCAAGGAGTTTCTCGGAAACTCCTTTTGTTTTCCGCCCAATGTTTTCCACTCGTTTTTCGAGCATGAGGCGTGAAATCTAACCATGACAGCACGTATTGTGCCGATGTTTACTTGTGGACAGAAAGGCAAAGAAAGGCCGTGTTAAATGTGGCTCCGATGATCTTCTTCGCATCGTCATCAAGATGATATCAGAGTTTGATGATGCTGAAGATGATCGTGGTTTCTTCATATTTCCCAACGGATTGCGTAATTGGACGTCGATTTCGCACCCCAACGGAGGTAATAATTTATTGGACACGAACACCCCATTCTCTCTCTCTCTTTCTTTCTCCTATAAGTATATATATCTTTTACCTGATGACAAATGACCATTCGCACAAAAGCGCGCCAACCTTTAAGAAGTAGCCGAGTGTAATAAATTCCAGTTGCAAAGTATGCGCGTCCCCCTTTACCGACAATACGCTAATATGCAATAATAGATGTAATTTTACATGACATTACAGCATATGTCGACAGGCCAGAAGTACATGCATTATAATCACATTAGGAATTCCGTTCGCTTCTCATTCCCTTGTCTTCTTTTCCATTTATTTATTTCGTTTATTTTTATCCTCGACGTCCTTCCTCCTTTGCTTCCACTAATAGATCATCACGATAATCTTGCGTAATATGTCACGAGTGCGCAAACCGTCGATTAATCAGGACCGTTATTCCAGGCAACAAAATAAATGGGGATTTCCAGGGATAAGGAAGTGCACCGATAAAACGCAAATTCCAGTAAAACTGATATCGCCGGAACCGCAAGTAAATTACAAAACACGTGCTTTTAAAATCATTGATTAGAGTTATTATTTTTTTTATACTTTCTTGGGTTTTGTTTCCGTCGGCTGCTAATTTAGAGTCTCACGATTTTTATTTTATTTTTAATTTTTTTTTGGGGGGCCGCTCGGCAATAATTGTTTGTCGGCGCCTGTGCGCCACGTCAGCACTTTCCTTGGGTCCTCCCGACAATTAGGTGACTAAATGCTTTCAAACAAAAGCGGCAACGTTTCCATAAAAGAAGAGGAGGATCAACACGAAATTGCAATGCTGACCAAACATTATTAATTATTTTCAATTTTTGTTTAAAACATTTTTCCGATTTTTTTAAATTGAAGAAACTCATTGTTATTCATAAATATGTATAGTTGCTTAACTTTAAAGTTTTATAAATGTATGAACAGTTGTAGTAAGAAATGCGGTTGGTTGATTAAGCATAGGTGAATAATTCATTTTTAATGGTTTTCCGTTTGTGAATTAAATGGAACCGTATGTTGTTGCCCAAAGTGTAAAATGGTAGTCATTTCGGTAATTTGCGGTTTTCTTGTGCCGGAGAAGAGACGGCGGGCTGCCGTTATTGTTGTCGGAACGAGCACCCCCGAGGGGGAGGCGCGGCGGAGGGAAGTTGATTAAATAGGCGGCAGCGGGGGCCGCCCACCCTATTACGCGATGACTGTCACTTTGAGGGACTAATCTACTTATAATAACCCTATGCCCATGTTCGGTCTCAGCAGCAGAAGCAACTGCGGCGGCGGCAGCGTTTTGCGAATCCTGCAGCCACCCCTGAAGATGGTCTTCCTTTCTTTCGAACGGCGCCCGACGAGACCAATTATTACGAAACGACCAAATGACCTCCCCTCAAGAACGAACACAGAGGATGCAGACATGCCCATCCCAGACCCACGGATCCGAAGAGATGAGCCACGAGAATAGAACAACGTCGGCACTCTTTCTCTGTTCGAACGGGAGGCGGAGGCGTTTCCTGCCTACGTGAAGTGGCACTTTTCGAAAAATCAAAAAAAAAAAAACGAAAGAAAGAAAAACTGGCTCCTATTGATTTAAGCGAATTAATAACCGCTTTGGGAAAAATTATGGTTTGCTCCAACCGAAAGCCTCTTAGCTGTTGCTGCTGCAGCTCTAACCCCGAGGATCGGGCAAAAACCATTAACTTGTTGGTCGTTACAGCATTAAACAACTGGAGACTGCCTTGTCATTATTTTAAATAGAATTCATTTCTCTCTCCACGTAATTTTTTCCCCTTGATCATTTATTTTTTTCTTCCTTCCCTGTTTGATTTAATTTTCTTCCTTTTTTTTTTAATTGAACCGACCCAAAAAATCATACGAAACTATTACACGCGCATAAATATCCTTGATTCACATTCATATAACCTCACATATTATGAACGTAAACACGTCGAGAGTTGAATAACGGATACATTAATGATAAATAAAACAGTAATTGCCGACCGGCACGTAATCGTATTGTTAGGAGATATGAATACACACATTTATTTACGTGCACACGGCTGGACGTTTAATTAAATCATAATTAACACTTTCTACACATACACACAGTTCGAACTCGTAAATGAAGAGAAGAGAAAAAAAAAACAACAACAATAATAATAATTGTTACCTAACCTCCAGATTTAATGTCAATAAATTAACAGTATTAATAATTTTATTAATTCAATATTTTTGAATCTTCATGAAAAATTTAGCCAATTTTTTAAATAAATTCAAAATTAAATAATTTAAACTTCAATGTAGGGAAGTGAAATTCGTTGAATTGAAATGAATGTGGATGTTGGATTATGTGGGACAAAACCGTTTGATCCATTGAGAATGGGATTAAATGGTACGTGAAGAATTGAAGTAGTTGTCGCAAGTAGGGTTGTGATGATGATAATAATGATTGTAAAAGAGAAAAATAAATTAATTTGTCTAAATCATGCGGCTGGTTAAGTTCGGGTGCAAAATTTTTAATTAAATTCATCGGGGAGCTTTAGGGTTGGACGGATGGATGGTTGATGACGGCATGCCCAGCGGTGCGAGGAGCAAAGGGTGGAGGGAGGAAGGACAAACAATATTTCTTGCGGTTGCTCCTGGAAACCGCATTTACATTTTCAATAGTAGCTATAAAATCATTAAAGTTTCGGGTTTGATTTACGAGCGACGCGCTATTTAGAGTGTAATTTATTTGAAGTGGAAGGGCTACCCTTTCGGGTCCCCACAATAGGGCTTCGACTCTCTAATGATGGGGTAGCCGTACGTCCCCAAAAAAAAAAATAAAAATAAAACCAACGCGCCGCATCTTCATTCAAATATCGATTCCGATCCCATTTAACATACATTTCACTATTTCCTCTGCAACCCTTTTCATAGTTCCTCAACCGCGTGTATTGATTACCTCTCGCTGCGTGCAGAATGCAAATGTTCAACATGACAGGGAAATGTGCAGTTTACAAAGCACGGGTGGAAATTACGCCTAATTGTCGGGGATTGCGTGCGGTCAAGATGGACGTCGAAAGCGAAGAGTAATAATACTAAAAGTTAGATTTTTTTTAAGGATTCCAGGATGAAATCGTACAAACCAAAAAAATCCGAATCGATTTCAATGTTCCTCCTTTTTGTGTGCGTCTCTCTTTCACCGCCCGCAAAGTGTGTAATTTATTTTGGTAACACGGCTTGTTTCATGCCGCTGTAAAAGCCACGCAAATTGCCCTGCAGTTGATGTTTATATCTTTGTATATTTCCGGTTATTACAGAGGCTGCATTGCGGGCTTTTTGTTAAATAATACATAGTAGTTTATCACGCCGAAAGTGTATACATCCGTTATTTCTCTATTTATTTTTTTTATCATTCAGCTGCACTATTTAAAAAAAAACACACACCGGAGTTGCATTTAAAAGAATCACACTTAATGGACAGTTGCCTCAGAAACGTTGAGTAATAACATATTATTCTTTCCGTTTGTTTCTCTATTGCCATCATCATTTTTATTTTATTTATATTTATATTTTTTATATTCGCCTCTATTAAATCACAATTACGGACGCGATTTCTATGTATTTATGTGCCAGGGATTTTTTTCCACCGGTCATCAGTTCTTCAGTTACCGTCGAGTCACTGCCGCAAATCGTACTCAATTTACTCGCACAGTTACTGCTGCACAATGCCAAAATCGCATTCCTTTCCTTCCGTCTTTATACATCTTTCAATACCATTATCTCTACTACCAATATACTTAAGCTTTATCCCATTCATCCATTTTTACACTTAAGTTTCAACCATTTTTATATAACAAATTTTTCATTAACAATTATTCATTTTAAAAATAGAAAGAAAGTTTGTTATAAATTATTAATTTTAATTTATTTTATTGCTTATTAATCTACGTTAACATTTAATGAATGATTTAATCAGCCGAGCAATAACTTTAGTCAGCTCTATTAATAAATACTTATTACCAAAAAAAATTATATAAAAATTAGTTTACAAACAATTATTTATTTTTTAAAATAACAAAAATTATTTTATTATTATATTATTGTTGACAAATATTCTATTATTTAACAATTTATTCCATTTGAAATAGTTTCTTAAATTTTCTGTCCAACAAATAATATATTTTTTTTAATATAATTTTTACACAGATTTAGCAAATTTGTTAAAATTTAAGTATTTTTTTTTAAATTTAAAATGTAGTTTTTCTGTTGCGTTAATGTAAATGAAAGATTTGTAATATAATTATGTAATATGTTTATGCAAAAAAAGAGGATAGTTCCTGTCCAACAAAAAATATACTTTTTAACAAGAATTACATAATTTTTACACAGATTTTACAAATTTGTTATAATTTAATTACTTTTTTTTTTAAATTTGGAATGTAGTATTTTTGTTGCGTTAATGTAAATGAAAGATTTGTAATATGATTATGTAATATGTTTATGCAGAAAAAGCGGTGGTGAAAACAGGGTTTGAATAATTTTGCAGGAGGTGAGAAAGAAAGTCGAGGTGTAAAGTAGAATCTGTAGAGTGACAAATTAGCATGAAAGATTTATGTGGAGTGTGTGGTTAATTGCCCCATTTTCAGGATTTTCAGAGTGCGTCCCCTAAAATTAGATGCGTGGAGTTCGACCGCAAGAGGAGGACCCGTGACCCGGTGACAACGAAAGAACAGACAAAAAGACAAGAATAACAACAACATACACAAGAGGAGTTAGAGAGTGAAAAAAAAAAAACGAGCATAATTCATGGACGTGACACAATAACACCCCGTTATATGCAAATGGGTATTTAATACAAGTGCCGCCCTCCCTAATGCACGACCCCGTAAATCACATCCACAATATAAACCGGCGAGCATTTGTTATTACACTCGCTCTTCGTGCGTAATATTATTTTTATTTCTCTCTTGTACAATGTTTTTTTTTTCTCTTTATTATACATTTCGCCCTCCACGGAATTTATTATGATTATTATTATTGTACACGACTAACGTACTTTTTGCGGCTCCCCAGCTTGTCGTTTCCGTCCTAATCGCGCTCGATGTTAATGAAATCGTTATAAACGCACGCAGAAAGATGCGGCTCCGATAACGACCAATTAAGCCGTTTACCCGGCCAGAACTAATTTCTTCGTTACGTGGGACCCAATAACGAATGACACGTTATATAAAGCTTGTTCCAATCCAGAAGCTCACATTATTTAAAACTAATAAAAAAAAAACCCACACCAAATACCAATAAAATTTTATACTTTTTCACTTTTAAAATTTAAAATAATTATAATCAAAATTATACGATTTTCCAAAATATTATATAAAATTATATTTATTTTCAAATTAAAATAAATGTAATATAAACAGTATTAAAATTTAATTTAATTTTCTTGATGTAAATTATATTAAAAAAAAAATACTTTCTTCATAGATTTTTTTTAATTCGTTTTTATTACAATTCAAATATTTTAGTGATTTTAATTTTTACATGAATTTGTATTGCGTAACTTTGTGGTGTAAAATTATTAATAGAATATGCTTGTATAACAGTTTTTAGAAGTAAAAAATTAAATGGAAATGAATTAAATAAATTGCGTAAGTTTAATTGGAATATAGATTCGATAAAAGTCATTGAGTTACGATCAAATTAGATTAAAATAAATTAAGTTGTGAACGTTTTGAGATTAATCAGTTTGGATAATTAAGATGGAATGCGAATGCGAATGTTGGGGGCGGTGGTCGTGGGCGGCGGTTGTCGCGCGTTCGCGTTGACGCACCGAGTTGAAGACTTTTCCCCGAGCAATTTGCCAGCACTTAAAGGGGGTAGAGGGTAGTTTAGCATACATTATTTATCGGAGATAAGGCGACTCTAAACACTTCCGACGGCCGCTTTCAATTGTGCCGCAGCGGACTGGCGCATAGTGAGTGACTTGGATGGCCGAAGAACACGCGAACCCCCCAAGGACTCAACACAACTTCTACTACTGCTAATACCTTTCTCTCACCTCCGCACTTTATTTCTACAAATTTATTTCCCATTTTTTTTTACACCTCTTTAAATTATATAACATACAATTATTGACAATTTTAAACATCTATAAAACAATAAACAGTGAAATATAATTGCGGACCAATAAATAATTTATAGATGAAAATGTAAAATCAAATTTAAAAAATATGTTTGTTCTTGTAAATAAAACGAATGAGTAGTAGCTTCTTATTTATAAGTTATTTTTTTCTTGTTACCACCAAGTTGATCTAATCAAAAAGCAATTTGGCGCAGAAGATTGCCGTTAATCCAAGAGGACACCGATTGATGGATGAACACAATTTTCCCTATTTGTTTATTGCTAATCAGAGGATGGATTTTCCATGAAGATTATTAATCGAAGCTGTGCATTGTGCAATACGACGTGGATAATCAAACGCATCCTCGTGTGGTGGCGATAATTCGAGCGCGGAGGGGCGGCGGCAAGACGATAGTACCGCGTTGGAGGCTTGTGTTTGACTGGCAATTGCATTATCTACCAGCAGTTGCGTTCAATTACGTTTTAATTAGATTTAAACATTACACATGCAAATTGTTAATTTGCCACATCCTACTGCAGTAAGTTTATAGATAATTTAGCCTGATGACACCGCCGCTCCGACATGATTGCATTCCACATTTTACATAACCGTTAACAAAATCCAATACAAAAAAATCAATATAATTTTTTAAAACTTAATAATTCATTAACTTAATACAATATCTTTTTATCAACTTTTTTGTAACTAATATTTTTATATGTGAAAAACGTAAAATTAAATGAAATTTGTTGTTGTTTTAATTTTATTGTAATTGGTATAAGCCTTGAGTAATTAATTCTTTGGTTCGTGGAGGAATAAGAAAAAGGGTCTCGGTAAAAGATGTGAAGTGAAGATAAAGGGCAATTAAGCAATTTACCCAAGGCGAACTAATTTCTCATTACGTGCATTCGAGAAATATAACGAATATAACAAACGGAAACGTGAAACGATTGTTATGAAAACGCGATTTGATCCGAGTATTTCCAAGCGTACCACGAAAATTGAAGTGGATGGATTAGGCTTCAACGAGCATCAAATTATCCGAGAAACGTAGAAATTTATTGCCCGTAACTAATGAAAATACGATAAAGAAAATCAATATACAAATTATGATTTTATGAAGAAAATTGTTTAAATTCAATCAAATTTGTTTATTGAAATGTTTAAAATATAAAAATTAATTATTTTTAGTTAATGATTTTTTAGAATTAATAATAATTACACAATTATATAAGCAAGTGTTAAGTTTTAAAAATTAAAATGTTATTTGAAATGTTGATTGGAAAATTGTGTAAATTACCTTCTGTTTTGGTACCAGGTCTTGACTTGCGTGTCTGTGAGGCTGAGTTTGGCCGCGAGTTCCATCCTGTCCTGGACGCTGAGGTACTTCTGTCGTTCGAAGCTCTTTTCTAAGGTTTGAAGCTGGAGATCTGTGAAGGCGGTCCGTGCCTTCCTCTGCTTTTTGCTGATGCCGCCGCCGGAGCCCTTGGAGGAATTCAGGGAGTCGTCGCCGTTCTGACCTAGAAAACAAGGCAAAGAAGACGAAGGTGCTAAGTGTTTGCTTTTTCTCTATACATTTTTTACTTTTATTTTTCTCTCGTGAGATCTTTAGAGGCGGCGCGTGGGCGGTTGCAGCGCGTGGGCAGACCTTAACAGCTCTCGATGCGAAATACTTAATTTAAATAAATACTTTCATATAACAAAAGGCATTAAGATTGTGAGGGGAAATTACACAATATTATACCGATCCGTACGGTTTTATCTCGCGAACACGGGTTTAATTTTAAATGGATTTCGAGAGAGGAGTACATGGTCGATGGTTAGGTTGGGCGAGATAAGCGACGTATCTGTGTGGTATATGATGGGGACCACCGAGAGATTTTCTGTTTGATGTAGGCGATCTACACACACAAATACACAAACGCACACACACAATGTTGGAGGATCGATGAACGTTCCTTCTCACTCCTCTCTCACGCAAACACACAGTTTGTCTCCTCAGTGCATCAGCGAACTTTGAACTTTCGAACGCCGTCTTCTCTAAACTCTTCAGCAACTAGTATTGATAAACAATTCGCTATAATTAATACATTATTAATGCAAAGCTTTTATCCACGAAATTGCAGCCAATTTACTATTCGATGCCAAAATGCAATTAACCAACTGAATCTAATACGCCAATAAACAATTCCGGATTACCATTAAATTAATTGCCCTTGGCAATCTCAAGCGCTTTACAAATTGCCTCCTTTCCATCATCGACGATCCTCCACTTAACTCCACTCGACTACAACCTTTCTACAATTCACACAAATCTTATTACTTCACTCCTCAATTTATCTATTGAAGTTAGAATAGAAATATTTATTACGAAATTTTAGTAACCTTTCAACACCATTATTTATAAATTACTAAAACTATTATTAATATTATTTTTTTAGTTACTTCAATAGCTTTTAAAATATATTATTTATTAAGTAATAAGTTAGTCAATAAATAATATTAAAGAATTATCACATCATGAAATTAATGGAATTTATGAAAGTTGTTATTTAGATTTCCGCAACTCTGTTTATAAATAAGAAATATTGTAGTTTTCAAATAAAAACGAAAATACTTTCCTTATGTTTATAGAAAATAAGTTATATTTGAGTTTTAAAGTTGTCATTTAGCATCTTGATGCTATCTGAAAAGTATTAGATCAAAAGTTGGAGAATTTATGGATGTAGTTTTAGGTTGAAGTATCGATTTATTGTACGTACGTGGAATTGTTGCAAGAATGATGATGAATATATTCAGGGACGGGCCAAAATGTAAATGGCAATTAGTAGCGTGTGAGGTGAAGAAGAGTTGAGAAAGATGTGTGTGATTAATGGTCGCGGATCGCGAACACAAAACCAGGTAATAATACGATTGTTAAATCGCCGTGGGTGGAAGAAGACGGTCGCGTTTCTTGTGTCTCCGTCCGTTGGCACAACTGGCAATAAATTAACTAACCGTAAGTTAACACCTTCATTAACGCTTTAACTTGCAATTAATGCCGTTTTGTTGAGAGAAAGAGAGAGAGAGAGATGTGGTGGAGGCGTTGGGGGCGGCGTCGTCTTCGGTCATCGCGACGCCTCATCCCCTAAACTCGCGCTCCCTGATTGGTTCCAGCTTCCGGTGTGCCGTCGTTTATCCGTCACGCCGGAGCCCCCACCCCGAAAGCGTCGCGACGCCGTCGGGACGCCTGAAACAATGGCTATGGCGGGGATCAATGCGATCTCTCCCTCACTCTCAACATTTATCTCCCTCTCACACACAAAACGCGAAAAGCCCTTTCTGCACACACAAATAAACTCAATCAATAACACATTTTACAAAAACGATTATCATCCATAAAACCCTTTAACGCCGCTTACCATTACTTCATATTATCATCAAACATTGCATAACTCACATTCATATCTTCGCAATTTCCATCAACCCACTCATCCACTCATTTCTATACAAAAAATTAAATTTTAAATTACAAAATCTATTTTATTATAAACTTCATTTACTTATATTTCATATCAGAAATAAAATCCTCCTTGTAAATCAACACAAATAATTAATTTACAAATTCTCCAATTGTTCTACTTTTTACAATTTCAACTATTACAAAATTATTATTTTCATTTTAATGACGAAATATATATTTTCGCAGATAAGTTTTATGATTACGTAAACATAACATTTATTTATTATTTAAAAAATAGAAATTTTCGTTTTTTTTTTGACATAATTTACATAAAAGTTTCCATATCTATATTTAAATAATTTAAACATACATTTCCATTTTATAAATTAAAGATTACATTTTTATTAAATATTAGATAAATTTATTAGATTTTGTTAAAAAAAAATTTTTTTGTAAATTATTTAAAATTTTATTTATTTTTCAGTTATTTTAATGTGATAAACTGTTTTCCAATATAAGTTTTATATTTATTGAAATTTTTCATTATTTATTTATGAAATTAATTTAAAAAATTGATATTTTTAGTCGTTTTTCGGCATAGTTTGAATAAAAATTTCCAAATTTATTTCTTTAAATATTTTTACTCAGCACATATTTTTATTTTATAAACTCGAGCTTATTTCATTTATATTCAATATTATATACATTTATTTATTAGTTTTGCTTGAGATTAATTAATTCAATTGAAGAAATACTGAAATTATGATTGATTTTTTTTGTGTGTAAATTGTTTAAGATTTAATTTACTTTTAAGTTATCTTAATGTTAAGATTGATTTGGTTCTTAAAATTAAGAAATAGATAGTAAAATTGTTTACATTACCAAATCAATTTTACAAAATATTTTTACTCAAACTATTTTTTTACTAATTTATTTATTAATTAGATTTGGTTGAGATGAATTTCTTTACTTTATTTAAGTTACTTTTAAGTTATCTTAATGTGAATGATGATTGAGATTGATTTGGTTCTTAAAATTAACGAATAGATTGTAAGACTGTTTACTTAAACATGAAATCAGTTTAGTTCTTGGAAACGATAAATATTTTACTTTTCGGAGTTATTATTGTTTCATTACTATTTCTTTTTTATTTACTCGACTCGTTTAGTGGATGATTGGTGTACAATTGTTCTTTGGCCTATTTTATTTTCGCTTCGTTTCGACTAAATAACGACGCGAAACGCCACCGCAATATACAATAATATAAGTGCGTCATTGGCAGTAAAATCTGTGCACGGCAGCAGCAACAACAACGGGCAATTTATCAAGGGTTGATCTCTCCGTGGGGCTGCACACAATAATACAATTGTAAAAAAGTACATAATGATCAAATACTAACACTATGGTCGCCTCGTGCGGCACGCAAACCACTCATAATGTAATTGCCCCATTACGATGAGGGGGCGGCATTGGCGCGGGCAAATCCTAAAGCCCCCCACACACAAAACACACTCTTATTTTTTAGTCGACGCTCGTAAATAAATGAGACGATTTTAGTAGTGTAAAATAATTAGATAATCTCATGAAAATCTCCAAGAATCGATTGGTGGGAAACATCCCTTTTTTTATATGAGGAAGATTGAGAGTTGCGCGCGCGAGGAGGAAACGTGAGCAGCATTGAAAAGCACCCCAGGAAAGTGGTTCAAGTTTGTTGGATTTGGACGACCTTATGTCTTATGCGAACATCCGCATAAATCCGAAACCCTCCCTATTCCGACGGCTCAAGAAACCATCAAACGCAGATCGCGTTTAACAAAACACGAGACACAATTAAAACATCAATTTTAGAAACGAAAGAAAAAAATGTTTGTTGTGTTATTAAATTGGAATCGCTTTGTGTGTTTGTTTGAACGGTTTCGGGGTGCGACGAAAGGGTGGCTCCGGCGTGAAATCAATCGGCACCGGTGAATGCAGCACCTTTTGTCCATCCGTCTGACGCTAATCCCGTCAAAATCGTTCAATACGACCCAACTCCTTCTCAATCCATCCATCCGTCTTTCATCCTCTTCCACGTGGAATTGGCAAATTGAATTCGATACTTCTGAGTTCGCAGCAGCATTAACGAACTCGATTATCATTATTGCCTTCGACATCCGAGGGAGAGAAACTGTTATGTTAATGCGTGCCCATTTAGATTACAAGAAGTGGTGCTGCAGGATAATTATTAATAATTATCCTTGAGGACGATAAGACGTCCAATCTCTCATTGGACGCCATTAAACAATGTTTTATATACTTTTTTCTTTTACCTTATCGACACACACGATTCATTTATTTCCATTTTTCCAATTACATCCCATTTCATATATACTTTTATTTACTTTTTCATGTAATTACACTTTTAAATAAAACTCTCAGCTCTTGCATTTTAAAGTGGATGCAATCATTTCAGCAAGATTAAACAATCAATTCTCATTTGATGCACAAACAAAATATCAAAAAAAAAATCATTCATCAAGAAAACACACAATATTTATTGCTTAATTAAATTAAAACCATTAAAGTTTTATTATCAACACAATTATTACAATTTACTATAATTGAAAAACACACAAAAATGTATTCTGATTTAATTAAAAAAATATAGAGTTTCTTAATGTATAAAATTTATTTTGCAAAGCTAAAATTTTAAAAATTTAAATATTTTTTTCTAATCATTTAATGTAATTTTCTGATAATTTACTAACTAAATATTTAAAGAAATGCTAATGTATCATAAATAACAAATAAAATTATGTAACTTTATTAATTTTTTTTTGACAATATTTTGTAGACTAATTTTGTATAATAATTGTGATGATTAAATATTTTTGTTTGATATTACAAAGTTAAATGTTGTATAAATTATGTTTGGGCTTTGTGGTTAATACAGTTTTAATTTGAAGCAGGAATTAATGCAGAGGGTGTAAAAAGGAAAAGTGGAGGAGAAATAAATAAATAAATGAGAATGGGGGGACTACACGAAATTTGCTTAATAAAACTTTTTGGTTTGGTTTAGGAGAGTGAGAGAGAGTGTGGGAGATCCTCGGGCGATTGTAGACTTACAAAACGCCTGTTTTATTTATGTTTGATAGACTTGATATTCAAATGATTCAACGGGACACGCGAACAAACTGTTAACTGGTGCCCGGTCGAGTCTTTCTCATTCTTTCTACAAAATAATAAAAAAGAAACACACCACCACCACCGCCACAACCACGATATTATTACTTTCCGCCGCCCCAAGAAAAACGTTATTTATTTCTTCAGTCTTAAGTTGTAACTAAACGCCGCCTGGAGGGGAAGACATTAGGGCCCGAAATTACAGGACCGTTTACCATTATTGTTTCAACGCGAGATGTTACAACTTTTATTTCGTTAACGGTTTTTACATTACATTTTCTCTCTCTCCGTTTTTTTTTTTATTATTTCAAATTGAATTTCTGTGAAAGCGATCCGGATAATCCGATTAGGGTTGCATACAAACGCACTCTGAATTGGCAACTTCTTGACATTTTAATGCGCTTTGTTGAAGTGAGTTGTGTTGCACACAAATCCAATTCCGCGCCAAACAGTAACGGAAAAGAACAGCCTTGGTTTAGGTACGGATTATCGCGCATCCGATCTGCCGTTTCCGGTACCAGGTATGCGTATGTTTGTATGCAGATACATATAAAAGAAGGGGAAATGACTTTTATTCAAAAAATTGTTTAAGTCCGGATGGGGCGTTTC
Source organism: Nicrophorus investigator (assembly GCA_963457615.1). Classification (NCBI taxonomy): domain Eukaryota; kingdom Metazoa; phylum Arthropoda; class Insecta; order Coleoptera; family Silphidae; genus Nicrophorus; species Nicrophorus investigator. The sequence continues at coordinate 25,769,337 of OY735143.1, forward strand.
GATAAGCGAGCTGAAATTTCAGGATAAATAATTTTAACGAGTTTTTAATTAAACCTAACTCAATTAAGGCAAGGGAGTCAATCAAATTGTTTTTTTTTGCTTCCTCTCATCTTGAATCAAGATATCAAAAGGTGTAGTAAACCTTGTCGGAACGACGGGTAGCTGCAAGAGATTAAGCACAAAAGGTTTATACAGCATTCTTTTCATCGCTAGTATAAAATGAGTAGAGGAGAGAGTTCGTGTCAAGAGCTTGATGGGATTATCATCACCCCAAAGAGAGATCGAGTCCAGTTTTTAGCCTCTTCATTTATTCATTTAATCTACTTATCCTCATCCGAAATAAACTCGTCCAAGATACGTTTCGATCGTTCCGAAAACCAGGATAATTTATGAATAAACCAAACGGTAATGGTGAGTGCATGTTTAGATGGAAACTCTCTACCTATATATCCTTTTTTTTTATTCTTTTGCCTCGCGTTTAAGGTCACTTCTTCGTGATATGACAAGCAGCATTATAAAGCCGATCAAATATTTACCGATGTAATGGTGGTCTTTTGCTCGTGTTGATCTAAATTATTGTGTTTGAACGGGAAGCAAACCGTAATGGAATCGTGAATAAGTGATGCCTTTTGATTTGATTTTCTTTACGCACACAACACACAAACCAAAATAAAAATAATAATAATGAAACAGGCACACGAAACGCTTCTTCTTTCCTGCCACGTAAGCAGCCATCAACAAATACATCTATCCGGCGGTAATCGCGTTCCAATTAAAACTCACTTATGCAAAGCGGAGCCGAGCATTTAAATAAATAATAATCACGTCTGCATTGCTCGCATTCCAGCGTTCGGAACGAGAAAATCACGGAATATTATTATTATTTGCTTGTTTATAATCAATTCAACTCGGCAAATCAATTACGTAACGCGATCACGCCAATGCGCGGAGCGAGCAAAAAATAAATAAATTATAAGAACGCTTACCTCGCAACTGCTCACTTTTAAAATCGCTTCATGCAATAACTATCTCTTCATCTGAGAAAACTGCACATATTTACATTTTCATCAAGTTTATATGACAGAATTCACTGTTAGGTAACAAATGTATTCAGTTGTAACATTCTACCATTTATTAAAGCATTTCTAAATTATTTATGAAACGTATTTATAATTAATTTAAGAAGTGTTAAATTCAATGTAAACATTTCATAACTTAATTAAAGGTAGCAACATTTATATATTCACATAATTAATTTAATGAAATTCCATTAATTTAATTAAAATTACAAGAAAATCGATTAATAAATATAAATTCTGAAAATTTATACAAAATTTAATTATTTATAAATCATGTTTCTAAATAATTCAAACTAATTTCAATTAATTTTCTACATACATTACAATTTCATTTCTTATATAATCTAAGAATATTTATTTTTATACATTCAGGTCAAAAAATCCCATATACAAAATGAATTATATTAATAAAATATCTTAATATAATCTAAATTATAAATACTTTCATATTCTCAAATATATGCTTAAATTTTATTTTTATTTTAATTTTTTTAATTTATTTTTTTTACACTACACTTGTGGCTTGACTATTATTATATTTAAGAATGGATTTCCGATTTATAAATGGATTATTTTCACTTAGAAAAGTAAAGCTTAAAGTAGAAATGAATGGTCATTCAAAAGGAACTTAAATCCGAATAACTTAACTAATTTTCTCAATATTTAAAGAATTATCAACATTTTTCTTATAATGCTGATATTACGACATAAAAATATAATTGAATTTAAAATATTGATGTTTATGTAATTATTTTTTAAATTGTTCGTTATTATATGAAAATAAGTCAAATATAACATAATTCGTGTATAGTTTTATAGCGGATGCGATTAGTAATTGGATTGTCCATAAAATCGTTGCGTCATTTAAACGTATGGAAACAAAGAGAAAGAAATAAGTTATAACAAAGTGGCGTTCTCTAATTGGGAGTTTATGGTTCGGTTTACGCGCGGATAATTGGACCAGGAAACCCGGCGATTTCACCGATCAACTTAATTTGTAGAAACCGCCGATTGATTGCGCCTCATCTCGCCATTATTTTCGAGAAAAAAAAACTATTTCCCACACACGTATAAGAACAACGACAACAACAACAAAGTATAGAATACAAACAACAACAGGACAATTTCAGAGAATAGTTGGAAAGCAGAACGAATCCGCGTTGCGATAACGGTGTGCATGGCACAAAGCGAATGTCTTTATTAAAAATGCTCGTTAAATCCGAAGGAGAATCGTAATGGGTAAAGAGAGAGAGAAAAAAAGAAACTTGAGCTTGAGGAGAGCGTTAAGCCCATAAACAATTGGCTTTAAACGGAGGCAGACTTGCGACAGACGGAAGTCGCGTTTAGTGGACTTCCCAACAATTGTTCTTACGTAAAAAAGCAGCAGCTACAACAACAACAAGAGCTAAACGTCCGCGAAATCTGGATGTATGATATTGCTGCATCGCGTTTATAATAATACGTGCATTAAATAATAATCGCGCTCGCTGTTGCGTGCCTCTCCGTTTTATATAACGCATTTATGAAAACGCAATTAAAATAACTTTTAATTGCGTTTATTATTGAAAAATATCATAAAAGTCGATTCCGACGTCATTACGACACTAATTGCTAATTGATTTAATTTTTTTCCGAGAGAAGAATCGCGCATTCAGACACCAACTCTAATTGCTCCGAGTAATTAATATTAACTTCTTTGTTCTTCGTAAGTTTTTCCTGCTTCCCACGACACAACTGCCTTCACCCAACTCATCTTCATTCTTACAAGATTGATGTCAAGCTTACCGATTTACTTCCTTAAATAATTAAAACCTACACAATACATTTATTTTAATTAATATCAAATTAAAATTATTATAATCAATCATCGCAATTCCTACTTAATTTTGTGATATCAAATATAATAATCTCATCTTCATTTTCTTCCTTAATTAATTAAAACCTACATTTCCCTACATATTTTTTCACTTAGAAAAGTAAAGCTTAAAGTAGAAAATGAATAGAGATTCAAACGGAACTTAAATCATAATAATTTAACGTCAAGCTTACTTCTTTAAATAATTAAAACCTACATTTCCCTACATAATATTTTGATTTTTTAATTAATATCAAATTTAAATCATTATAATCAATCATCGCAATTCATACTTAATTTTGTCCAATATTGTCTAATCTTCATACTTACAAAATTGATGTCAATCCTACCGATTTAATAATTAAAACCAACATTTCCCTAAATATTTTTTATTAAAACCTACATTTCCCTACAAAATATTTTGATTTTTTAATTAATATCAAATTTGAATCATTATAATCAATCATCGCGATTCCTACTTAATTTTGTGAAATCAAATATAATAATATTGTTGGAAATTCAATTAAATTTTAATTAAAATAATTCCGAGCCGATCAATCAATAATGAATTGATAAATTGTGAAAGTTCTCAATCATTTGCCGTGTTTCAGTTTTGTCGCTCCTAATCATTATTACGTAGCCTATTTTCTATTTCCCTCTCGCTCCGACGCATTCGAAAACGCGTAGACACGGATTCCTAATTTAGAAGAATCAGGTTTACACAAGAAATACAACAACAACGACAAAAAAAAGCCCACATAACTTTCAAATGATTCGTAATAAAACACAAATCATTTACAAATTCATTCTGCTTATCTCCTGATTTATTTCATTTCTATGAGATGACAAAAAAAAATAAGTATAATTTTTAACTAATTTTATCTCAGATTGAGGAATAAAATTACAATAAATTTACAAATTCCATATATTAAAAAAAAACAACCTCAAAGATGATGTATATCCAATTTTTATACGCTTCGATAATTTCAAACATATTTGTTAATGGTCAGTGAATGTAATATAAAATATTTTTGAATTAGAAATGTTTATTCGTTCATTATGTAACTAATTTTATTAGTTAATGCTTGTTATTTACACACAAAAAAATCTAGTGAAAGTAGATTTTATTTAATTGTTCTATTTCTTCAAGTAACATAAAATAATTTTACAACTTTTCATTAAATGTTACAAAAATAATATTAAACGGTATTTTCATGTTAAATAGATTAATAATTCATAAAATCATATAAAATCAAATGTTGTGTTTTTCATAATAATTTTCTTTTAAATTTGCTGAAAATAATTTATTTTACGATTATTAAATAATTTATATATAAAATTGATAAATTATAATTATTTATAATAAAGTTGATTTTTAGAAATAATCCAATATGGAAAAAATGAAATAACTGATATGATGGAAAATGTAATTTTAAATTTATTGGATTTATCACAGTTTTTATTTCATAAATATTTATATATATTTCATGATCTTAAATGTTCATGATGTTAATAATTATGATTTTTTTTTAAGATGTAATGTGTTTGAAATTTAACAATTTGTTTATTGCAAATGTGGTTTGTGTTTACAGTTGTCTTATTTTGGTTTTAAAGTAGATTGTTTTTTTTTTATTGGAATGATGTGTTTTGGTAATAATTTGAGTTGATGGATGTTGTGACCTACCGTTGGAACATACGCTTGAGGTGTCGGGATGTCCTGAGCTGTCGGTGTCGCTGTCAGGATGTAGGGGTGCCGAGTGCAGGGAGAGATCCCTTGGTCCGGGACTTGGAGATCTTCCGCCACCTCCGACGCCGATGATGCCGCCTCCACCGACTATACCACCTCCGACGCCGTTGCCGCCGCGTAGTTCTGCCGGTCCGCTGAGTATGTCCGTGATCATGAACCGGGATCTTGTGGATGCTGTCTGAGGCATGGCCCGAGCTTCGTCCTGAACGGTCATGCCAGCCACCGATATGGCGGGACTCACCGTGTCGCTTAGTCGCAACACCTTGAAAAGGTCCTCTTTCGAAGAAAGGACTTAGCGAGAACAAGAGGTCTTTCTGTCCGGATCACAACCGGAATCTTGCAATATCAATCACCAAAAAAAAAATCACAAGCACGAATTCAAATAATAAAATAAACAACTGAAATCCTTTTTGTTTCGATCACTGCCACCCCCAAATAAATTATCATCAACTTCGTATATATATAATATATATGTATGCGCCGCACTTAATCAAGTCTTCAAGTCGAAGCGATGGCAGATCCTGCTGTACTCATTCTCTGAACTTCTCCTTCTTTACTTCTTCTCTCTTTGTCTCTTTCCGACGTTGGCTCTCGTCGCTGCCCACAGAGTCTTGTGATCGGTCAGAGAGACGTATGAAACGATACTAATCCAACTATTCATTTCGAATAGCCGCCAGTAAATCAGCCATGTTGTCCATCCCCACCGCTCCGCATCCCCACCACAATCCGACGCACCAATAGCAATCGCCGGTGTTAAACGCCCAACCAATGACGCGGCGAATCCCGATGCGAGGCGGCCAATTTTCAGCGGCTTCAGCGTTCATTTTTTGGGGACGGCCCTAACCGTCCAGATTTTATTAGATCGGGTATTTAGAAAACAGTTTTGGATGTTTCCAGCCACTCCACTTCGAGTATGCCGCTCCTCCATTCCGACCGAGAATTACCAGAATTACACAAAAACCTGAAGAATGAAAAAAAAAAACTAAATATCAAACAACAACTCGCGCATTAAATTCATCCGGGATTATGATTATCATCGCGCCTTTTGTTACGTAAAAGTGCGCTCCGCTTTCGTAATCCACTTACATATTTCACGAAGTTCGTTTCGGGAAAATTACTCAATTTACGGCCGGCAGCTGCACACTCCGTTACATAATTGATAGCACCTCCACCATCAATTCATTATCACCTTCCAAAAATTAATTATAGATTTTTTTTTAATAAATGCCTCAAAAAATTAAATTTCTTACTATAATCTACAAAAAGAAACTAAATTTCATTATGACAAATAATAATTTAACCAGGTAAAACATTTTTCTTATAAATTGAATAATTTATTATTATTTTGATACTAATACAATTTTAAAGATTTTAATTTTCTACAAAAATTATATTTACTTAAAAAAAATATTTCTTTATATTTTCAATTTGTGACAAATTTGTAAAAAAACTGGAACATCGAGTCAAAGATGCGGTATTTACTTAAACCCATTCCTTCGTGTTTTCACGGCGTCGATGGAGCGTGCAGGAAACGATCGGTACGGCAAAAAAATCAAATTAAAATGCATCTAAATGGTAAATTGAATTTCGTAAAAAAATATAGAAACTTCAGCAGCAATTTTATACATTATTAATAATATTGAACGCACATTATACATAAACACACACACATAAAAAAAAATCTATTAATATTTCGTCTAGTTTAATAATAATTTAACCAGGCGAAACGTTTTTCTTATAAACTGAATAATTTATTATTATTTTGTTAGCAATACAATTTTTTTTATATAATTGGATTATATATGTAAAAGTTACATTTATTATAGACACACTTTCAAATTTCGTCTTGTATATAAAATAAGATGAAAATTTTACTCATTTTATTGATAAAAATTTCAAAATAATTTACAACAAAAATTTTTTATTTTGTTACCAATACAATTTTTTTTTATAATTGATAATCAATATGTAAAAGTTATATTTATTATAGACACACTTTAAAATTTTGTCTTGTAAGATGAAATTTATTTTATTCATAAAATTGCAAAATTATTTATAAGAAAAAATATTTTTTTAACTTTATTTTGTGCAAATAATTTATATAATAAATATTCTAATGTGAATTATAAAAGTATAAATATCATAATATTGATTATAGCAAATTGATTTAAGAAAGATTTATATAATCTAAATTTAAGATTTAATTGAAAACTTTCTGCAAAGTATTATTGTTAAAAAAAAATTAACTAAAATAAATTTTGTATCATAATGATATTTTTATTATAAACATGTAGGTTGAATCAAAATTAAAGTCGTTTTTATATTAAATAAATTGGTTTTAAGATAAATGTGATTCTAATACGATTTGAAAAAGTGGTTTAGATTAAATTCCTTGCCTAAAAAATAAGTTGCAGCTGTCCTTATGACGATGGGGGACATGGATTAGTCTGTTATACGTGTAACATTTTATAATACATTCAATTAATCATTAAAACATAAATTAATATTATCTTTAAAATAAGTGTAAAAATGAATACAAATTAATTTTTAAAAAATCTGTATTTTCGATAATTGATTAAAGTTTCTTATAAATTTAAAGTTTTAATCAATTATTTTCATTATTTTTAGCAAAAAAAATGTAATTTTATTTATAATATAAGTTTAATGAAAGTGAAAATATTATTTTTTTAATTATTTAAAAAAATAATTGTTATTACAAATATACTTAATATGTTTATTATTAATAAAACTGTAGAATTTTGGTCGATTAGAAGTGAAACTTCTTTAAAAATAGTTCTAGAAACTAATAATAAAAAAACGGATACGATTTGAATAGAAAAAGTAACAGTACGAAATGAAATATTCATTAATTCATTTGTTGATTTTTATGATGGTATTGTATACTAATAATCGCGTATACACGAAATCGAAAGTTTCGTGGTGGTTAATGAATAATGCATGTGAGTGAAATATAATCGCCTCAATAATTTAGGGGCTGTTTTCGGGATAAGCAAGTGGAGCGGTCGCCCTATATTTAAACATACGATACGTGCGCGGTGATATCTGTGCACATTTTTCGCTATATTTTTTTAAAAAATATTATTCTTTTCATACGTTTTCGCTGTTTTAAATATATTTTTTTAGAGATGGGTTTGAGGATAAGGCGCGGATATCCTGGACACATCATACCTCGTTTGTAACGGACGACTGCTTAAAAAAGGGATGATTTCTATGCAAATATTTACCCAAATTCACACATAAAAATAAATTTTGAAATGATTTTATAATTTAAATAATAATTATATAACTATTAGATTTCTCTTAAAAAAAAAATGCTTACAAAATAACAAATGTTAAAAATATAATTATTTCAATAAATGAAAAGAAAATTGGCTATTGTAATTTTAATAATAATGATATAACTATTAGAATTGTTATTAGAATAAGTAAATTATTTCATGAAAGACAAGAAAATAGGTATACGCTTTTATATTATTCTCAATAATTATACGTTACATATTTCTAAGAAAAGTGTGGCACAAAGAAAATAAACATATTCAAAAGGATTCCAAAAACTAATTTATTTAGAACTTCGAACCGTTCGCATTACATACATACACATATTATTTTATTTTTTTTTAGTGGAAATAATTGCTTCAATTATTTTACTCGCAATTACAGCGAAAGCTTCCTGACAAATAATTTTACTTTGCGGATAAAGATTTTGCTGTACTTTTCAGTGTAAATAAATGGCCTGAAGAGCAATTAAAGCAATTCGATCGTATTATAAATTTTACACGGATTCTCGTAATTATGATGTTAGAACAAATACAAAAGGTAATGGTGTTCCGGTTATTCCTCTTCGCCGAATGCGAGATGGTTTGAAGAAGAGGAAAAAATATATTTTTTTTTTTTCGTAATGGCGTTTAATTATACTAAATGCGAACAGGCGGCGATTATACCGCTATTATTCTACAGTTGATTCGATGAATCTTCTCAGCGCATTACGTAACACAAGCCGAAGAGGAATGTAATTACGGCACACACACACACACATCGGCGTGCTCTAGGTGAGCAACACTTGTTACTACTTAGTTCTCATGATTTTTGTATTCAAAGGAAATTAAAATGTTGTTTGTGTAAAGTGACAAGTACACCTTTAATTTAAGTTGGTAGTCTTGTAGAATAATATTAGTAGTAATACCAACATAAATCTTATATGTCACTTATAGTTACTTAATGAAAAGAAAGTAGTAAGTCGTTAAGCAATATTTAGTGGTAGACTGTATTCATTAATAGAATGTTATTTTTGATATAACAAAAATCACGATTTACAAATATAAAATTTTATTTATTTTTATTAATAAAAAAAGTATTAAAACTAATAATCTATAGCAGTAATATTTCTGATAAGAAATGATAAATATTTCAATAGGATTGTGTTGTCACCTGAAATAAATGATACTTTTAGGGTTCGGTATAAATGACAAAATTTCAAGTGGTTCAATTTAATTTGTTGTATAATGGTATATCGGAAGTTTCTGAAACAAGGGGCATGAATTGATTAAAGTACACGGTAAATGAATTAAGAACTCGGTTAATCCGAAAGGCCCATTTTCCCAAATTAGGATTGTGTTTAGGAAGTACTTTTAAATGTCCATTATTAGTGAAACGTACGTGAATGAGTCTGGATGTGTGTGTGTGTGTGTGTTATATTGTGCGACCCTCGAACAACCAGTGTGTGGGTAAAGGGAAAGGGCGAGGGTTCAAATATTGAGCTCACGGTTCGGTTCTGGCGCGCACTCATGCTTGACTCCCATAAAAGAGGGCTTAATTTCAGCTTAATTGTTACAGTGACACCATCTGTTTCCTTTCGAATAGTACGGTAACAATCAGATTAGGTTGCCTACTTGCCAGCCCTAATTAGGCCACTCACTCCCACAACCGTCCACCCATTATATTATATACACCATAATAATACTACATCCACCCGCAAAAATAACCCAGCGAAAATTACCCATCGGTGCTACTGCACACTATACACACACGCACGCGTCTCTTCCCTAACGATTGACCAGCAAATAGTCATTGCTTTAACGTCCAAATATATATACTCATACCTTATACAAAAATTACTACAATTCGATTTGATCTAGCTATACGAAAATTGTTTAAAAAAAAAACGTTTCTGTAATACAACAATAGATGGCGTTTCAATAATATTGTAATAATTGACTTATAATTGTTGTTTTTTTTTTCTATACAATCAATTTTACTTACATGCATTAATGAAGGAACATAAACATTGATGTTTAAAGCTCAGTTCCACGTTAGTCGATATTCCAACAAAATGCATGTTCGAGTATAAAACAATATAAACGATATATGAATTAATTCCAGATTGTCAAAACAATAAATTGCAAAACAAGATGAAAGAAGAGAATGACAGTTCATATATGTCAGAATGATTGTCATGTTTATGAAAAAAAAATATTTTGTTTTGAGGACTACTTGTAAAATGAACTTATAACCAAGGAGACTCATTTTTTCAATTAAAATAGTTCTTCTGCTCTAAAATATTTAATAACCTAAAAATTGACATTTGACAGAAATATTGTCATGATTATAGTTTTAAGGACTATTTTATAAAATAATGGTATTATTCAGTATTTAATTATTTGAACTATATATTTATAATCAACGATATCCCTTTTATAAATAAAATAGTCCTGTTTCTTTAAAACATTTATATTATTTAGAAAATCATATAATTTAAAAAGATTGTTATTATTTTTGGGGATATTTGCATTGAGGACTATTTAAAAAATAGCAAAAAATATTTAATCATTTCAACTACTTGTTACCAATGAAAATCATTTTACTAATAAAATATTTTTGTTTATCTAAAAGTATTATTTAAAAAATTTAATTCATTTTCCATATAAAATAGTCCTGTTTATCTAAAACATTTTTATTATCTAGAAAATCATATATTTTGAAAATATTGTCATTAGTTTGAAGACTTAAAAAATGGATAAAAATTAAATCATTTGAACTACTTGTAAATTTATCTAAAAGCGTTTAATATTCTTAAATTACTAATTGAAAAATAAAAAAAAAATATATAAACTTCGAATTTCTGAACAAGAAAACTCATTTTCAATATAAAATAGTCCTGTTTCTCCAAAATAATTTTAAAATCCAAAAATAAATATATTTCAGAAATTTTGTCATACTTAAAAAATGTATTATCTAAAACCGTTTAATAATCTAAAAATCAATTTGACATTTTGAAAAATGTTTTATTAAATGAAATGATACTAATATAAAGTTTTTAATTTAAATAGTATATATTTCATAATAATTATTACTTCAACTTGAAAATACTGAAATAATTATGATAGAATACTAACATTTTTTTAATAATACTCAATATTACTGAAATAATGTAACTTTTGAATATGATTGAAATATTTTTCAATTCAACTTAATGCATGTAAATTCAATTCAAGCAGAAGATAATCGAGTTTAACCTAAAGCGTCCTGAAATACTAAAATAATTATGAAACGCATTCCGGCACCAATCGCCGCACGATTAGTTTCATTTTAATTGGTGTAAACCATAAATTCGAAATGATTAAAAATTTGATTCGAGAAATCCCATTCGGCACATCCATCATTCGGATATGTACGTAATGTATTTTTGTTCTGAAATTAATTTAAATTTCCGACTATCGGTAATTAAGCCAGACCATATTAATAATTACACCCAGTGAGTAGCGCGGCATGGAAAGAGCAAGACGGAAAGAACAGAAAGAGAGAGAGTGAGAGAATGAAAAAAATAAGAGATGCCAGAGGACAGACCTATTATTCATCATGCCACCAGTCCTACGTTGTTTTTATTATTAATAATCGTACGCTCCATTCTTTCACGTAAGTTTGTTTTTTTTCTTCTTCTTCTTATTATTATTATTCGTAATTTTATTTCTCTCTCTCTCTCGCCGTAATTCGCTCCGTCTCATTCGCACTCGTTCACATCTTGTTATTATTATTATTCATGGCTGTCGGATAATTCGCTTAATCGTCAAAACTACCGGAATTCTACTTAATCTCCGTTCATTAATAAGAATTTAATGTAATGAAGCTCCGACCATTAAAACAGCTTAATTATGGAAGAGGCTCATCTCTACGGCTGCGTTTCAATTTAAATACATTTATTTTGAATAAAAATCACATCCGACCGCTACATTAATTCTTTTTAATGATCATTACCGAGAGTTAAGCTTTGTGTTCTTTAAAGTTAACAACGCACTGAAATACAAATAAAAATATAGAAATAAATCAAAAACACGCTCATTATTAAATTTATACAACTTAATACAAATACATAAACTTTCTGAAACTACTTATATCTTGGTGTGATTATTAAACTATTGCATAACATCTAATCAAAAATTAATAAAACGGGGAAGAATTTACAAAATTAAATTAATTATATTTTTTTAAGTGATTTTACATTACAAATTGAATTTATTGAGAATAACTATAATAATATTAAAAATTAATATAAAGAGAAAAAAATACAAAATTCAATTAAATTTATTATATTTTTAACATTAATATTTTAAAAATTTTAAATTAATTTAATGATAAAAAAATGTTACCAAATTTTAATATATTTGAATTCACGTGTTATTTCATCAATGTTATTTAAATGAAAATGCTTTTCCAAAGTGCTAAAAATCACCATTTTTTTAACGTAAATCTCACGTTTTCGGCTCATCTCTAAAACCAAATATTTCAGACTACCGAAGATCAACCAAGGATCCTTCGCGTTTTCATTAACAAATAATTCCTATATTTCCTTAACAATCGGTCAATTTGTTGCTATAAACTTTCAGGTTTTCTCTTCAAGAAAAATTGGAGTTAATATCAGAAGATACAAGAATTTCAACTGACTTACGTAATATGCGCAGTGTTAAAAGTACAATAATCACTAGCTTTAGGATCAATGTTGAAAACTATTCCTGTTTTCCTGTTTTCATATCCAATAGTTTTTGAAAATATTTTAATTTTATTTTTTTGATATCTGTTTTATTCTTAAATTGTTTTTATTTGTATCTTTTTTGCTAGAAACCTACCTGAAAAACTAATCATAATGTAACATCATTGATTTCTTGCTTCTAACTAGTAAAATAATTTTCTTGATTTCTGAAATTTTCCAGAAAAGCTATTCCTTCAGATACCAAACATTTCTTGAAAATATTCTAAATCCTTCTGACCTTTGGAAATCACTTACTATAGCATTAGGTATACATATCACTTACTAATAGCTTAGGTTTACATAGATATTGTGTACAAATCAACGAAATTATTATATTTGAAATAGATTTATAATTTTCAGTACTGTTTGTGTACAAATTAAATTATTTATTTTATAGTTTAAAATTAATCTATTTACAAAAATAAATGTCTTAATTTACAATTTTGATAAATACATTAGGGTTGAGTTACAGTCTAAAGGATTTAACAAATTGTCCTTATTTAATTTAAACCAACCTCTAACATATTTCTCAAAATCAATTTCTTTTAAATTAAAGAACAGCAATTCTCTTTCACTCTGATTCAGACCATTCCACAGAACATCCAGATTTTCGCTGTGACAATACAATTCCTTATACACGAATTCTTTCGTGATCTCTATGAGACGTTCTAACGTTTCCATTTCTTTAACATAAATTCCAGATTTTCCGCTCATCTCCAGAACTAAATCCTTCAAGTGACACAGAAATCTATATTTTAATCCACCGAAGATTAACCAAGGATCCTTTACATTCTCCGAAATATACCATTTTAATATTTCGGTTAAAGTTGGTTGATTCGTTGCAAAGTTGTAAACTTTAAGATTTTCACTACAAAAAAACAAACATTATTATCAGAAAATTTGAAAATTTCTATTTACTTAATATGTGCAGTATCGTATGTTGATGCTATAAGGGCGTTAACGCATAAATCAATTGGTGCGCAATAGAGACTAGCTTTTGGATGGTTTTTGAAAATAATTCCGGTTGCAGCATTTTTCAAAATCACATTAAGCGCATTTTCATTTATCAGCCAGGAAGTAATAGGTTCTTGGTAAGTTTCCATTACTAAAATTTTTAATATTATTGATAAAATTATAAAAAATAAAATTAATGATTTACCGCAGCCGATTCTTAATATTCCTCTTTTTATATTATCCGTTTTCATACTAATCAGATTTTCAGCCGCGTTTTTGCTGAAAACGTAATTGCATAACCAAGTCTTAGATTCCTTACAACGTTTTTGAAGTTGATCTTCATTCAGAGTTTTGACCATATCAAGCAAGAGATTTGGGTTAATCGGATTCTCGTAGATTTCCTCCTTCAATTCGCTCTGCGTAAATCGATGATTAGAAAAAATCGTAGAAACGTACATGAAACACTAAAATATTATTTCGATTATAAATTTGTTAATTCTTTATTTATTTTAGAGATTTTACCTGAATATTCTTGCATCCTTTCGCTACAGTATAAACCATTTCAGTTCCATGTAAATTGTTATAAACGCTATTTTTTAATGTATCGGTTAGTTTAACTGATGCAGCGCAATGATAAAAAATATTTACATTATTCTTTACATAACTCAAATCTTCCTCGTTTAATCCAAGATTCGGTTTAACTATATCACCTTGCACCCACATAATTTTCCTCAAATAATCCTTATTCACTTCTTTCATCACTGAAAATATCTACAGCAAATAATTAATATTAAAATAATTAGATTAAATACTTACTGGATTTTCGAAATAATGCAAAATCCTCGATGTTGCATCATCACTCGATTTCTTACTTCTAACTAGTAAAAGAATCTTGTGGACTTGAGGAAAACTTCTTAGGAATTTCTCCAGAAGAACCATTCCTACAGAACCCGTGCATCCCGTTATGAAAATGCACTTTTCCTTGAAATACTCTAAAAACTTATTGCCGTTTTCCATTACTGGTTACAATCTTTCCACTGATTTTCTTTAATCGTGATCACCTTTATATACAAACAGATAAGTGAAAGTTGATATTCTGTATATATTACGCAATAAATGACATTTACAAAATAATTAATCAGCGTTTAAATTAGTAATCTTTAAGGAATTACACAATTACATCAATTTCGATAAATTTAATAAAAATCCATAGGATTAAAAACATTCTTCTGATACGATTTAATTAAAATTTTAATATATTTCTCAAAATCTTTTTTTTTTTATTAAAAAACAACTTCTTTCTTGCGAAATCTTTATTAAACGTTTCAACATTTCCCATCACAATTTTTTCACTCATTTCTTCACAGAATCCTATATTTCAAACTACCAAAGATTAACCAAGGATCTTTAACGTTTTCCCAGCGTTTTTGCTGAAAACTCTTCACAACATTCCTGAAAGTCATCAGCACTCAATGTTTTTGGCCATTTCGAGTAAATAATCCGGATTAATATGATTTTCATAAATTTCTTCTTTCAACTGAAATTGCGAAAATTTAAATCCATGCATATTAATTTTTACAGATTTTTTCAGACTTTTAGCTGCGCAGTGATAAACAACATTTAATTTATTATAAATGTAATCAAGATTTTCTTCACTTAATCCCAAATCTTTAATAATATTTTTTCTAAATTTGTATCACTGAAAATATCTACAAAATATATTTTTAAAATAATATTAAATATACATACAGATTTTTCAAAATAATTTAATTTCCTTGAAGCTTCATTATTATTTATTATTTCGAATTAATACAACAATTTTTCGCACTTCAGGAAAATCTCTTAAGAATTATTCATTCCTATAGAACCTGTTCATCCTGTTATAAAATATGTACTTTCCCTGGAAATAATTTAAAAACTTGTTGTTTTCAATTATTGACAAATATGAAAAATTCTAAAGCAATTATTTTTCCAAAATTAAAAACTTGTACCCAAAAACATGAATATGCTATCAAAATTTTATTTTATATGAACGAAGTTTTAAAATGTTGTAAAAGAAATATAAATTTACGCGTAACTAATTAACATTTATAATTTCTCCAATATCTACGTTTATTACGCGCAGACCCGTATGAGGGGAATAATATGCACAATATGTGTGTAGACAACATGAATATTCCAATGTAATTTATTGTTTTAACACCTCTAATCGTCAACAGGTCCCATTATTTTTATCAGCAGACAATGCGATAGCATTATTAAAATATGTTCCCATTTTCTATTTGTTTTGCTTCATAATTGAATAAATTATTAACCAATTACCGTAAACTAATTATTAAAACTCGTAGTAAAATAATAAAATACTTTTCATTAAAAAAAAATCTAAATTGTTTACTTTGAATTTCTAATTATTAAGTGAAAAAATAGTTATGTTTTTTTCATGCAATTATATTTATATTAATTGATGATCCATTCCCTGATTATATAAAACCTTGCATCAGTTGAGCAATTAAATGGGAAAATGTGTATGTTTTAAGTCATTAATGATATGCAGTTAAAAGTGCACGTCCTGTGTCGTGCAACTCGTATATGAATGAATATTTCGTATATACATGATGCTCACGTAATCCGAAACCTTGATTCCCAATAATCGCCCATTCATAAAACACGCATATTTCACTACTTCATCATAATACACGCATCTTCTATATTCAAACTCGACCTTGCAATAAAACCTAAAAATGTTCTAAAATTAAATTTTTTAACAATTACTGCACGGTATTAATTATTTAAGTAAAATTACTAAGTTTATAAAATTGTTCCATTCACATGAATCATCGAAAAGAAAGAGAAATAAGTATTTCTTAAAAAAAAATGGCAAATTATAAATGTGCAAGAGGTAATTTCACTTTTGGCACCGGAAATGTCTGTTGCAAAAGTGTAGCATGCGCGCAAATGTTAATTTGTTCAAAAATTAATCTATTATGAGCGGTAATTCGCTTTCACATTTGCAATCAAATAATGTATTCACATAAGTTCCCATTTAATTTTTTTTAACTTAATTTGGCATGGAATTAAATCCTCGATTTAATTAACACGATTTCTAAACATTCTACATTTTGTCCTAATTTACATAATAATTTTGATTTTATATTCAATCATTTTACATTTATTTAAATTGATTTCAAAATTAACCCTTTTGCAGTTTTTTAAAGATTTAGTTTAACTAAATTTACTTCGATTAATTAACAAATATTTTTTCAAATTAATTTTTTTATACCGACTTGCACATATTATTTTTAATTACAAAAATTTTAATTGAAATGTGTCCATATGAACTAATAATTAAAATTTTCGAAATAATTATTCAATCATTTAGCACTAATTTTAATGGATTACAAAATTAACCTTTTTGCAGTTTTCTAAACAGAAGTTTAGATAAATTTACTTCTATTAATTAACAAATATTTTTAAATTATTTTTAATTTTAATTGCAAGTTGATGTGAAATATGTGCAACTAAACTATAAATTAAAATCTTCAAAATAATTATTCAATCATTTAGCACTAATTTTAATGGATTTCAAAAATGAGTCCTTTCGCAGTTTTCTAAAGGTAAGTTTACATATATTTACTTCTAATAATTAACAAATATTTATTTAATTATACCGTCTTGTACATATTATTGTTAATTACTCAAATTATAATTGCAAGTTGATGATATAAAAAAAATATAAAATTTAAAAAAAAAATGGAATCATCCAGTATATAAAAAGGTATCAATTTCCACTTGGGTTTTTGTGATATGAAGGAATATAAATTACCCGTTTAAGGTACTTGTTAAAAGATAACTATTAGTGCGTTTCCTTCAGCTCTTGCATAATTAAGGAAGAAATGCTGATGAGCACACACACGCGTACACATGCCAGTTAATTACGTCGTACTCTTTTTTTTGTTGTTGTAATAATTATTTTCCTTCGACGTTATAGAAGCCCATTGTGCACGAAGAAAGCATGTGTGCGTATAATTTTTACGTAAAACGAATGCACCTCTCCTTGTCTGCTTTATTGTCCATAGCTTTATAGTCGAGACTGATAATACACACTCTTAATTGCTTTAATTACCGTATGGATTACATTTTAATCTTTTTTAAGTAGATTACGTTTGTAGCCTGTGTTTACACTTAGAATAGGGGAACGATCTATTCCCATTAAATATTCATACTATGCTTAACTTAAGTTTATTAAAATTATATTCGATTTAATGTACATATACATATTTTCATACGTTTATTATTTTTTAATTCTAATTTCATTTAATTTAAAATATTTTATTAAAAAATTAATAAACTTTATGAAAAAAAAATATAAAATTAGAGAATTAGAAAAAAAATTATTAATTATAAATTTTAAAAAGTTTTTGTTATCTGAACAAACTGCGAATAAATCGGTTGTTGAACTTTTATTGCATAAAGCAAATAGAATTTGAGGCAATTAAAATTATTGAAGTGTCTTAGTTGCACCTGAAGACTAATTGCGATGGTTTCGTAATGGTCCGTAATGCAACAATAAATATTATTATAAAATTGAGCGGATTGCGCAACTGAATCGTAGCATGTAAAAGAAAAGTTAAAATGCGATTATATAAATTGCCCACTTACGTGTCCATCGTAAAGAATGAGCGAACGAGTTGAAGTCTGCAAGTTAAAGAGAGAGTGAGTGAAATGGAGATTAAGAAAGAACGGTTTCCTCCATTCAGAAATGAATTCATTAAGCAGGCAAAAATAGCGTAATTGTCAATTTTATAAGAATTTAATTAAGCCGCATTATTTCTGCTCTAATAAGAAAATAGTGAAAAAAAAAAATAAAAAAAAAGATATGTAGAGGAACAATTTTCATTTCTACTGAATGCATAGCACTTTCACTGCTCCTCATGTGGATGTGCGTAATGAGTGCATGCAGATGAACAATGCGCATAACTCTTCCTCCTCCGATAATTACTCTCCATTTCTCCGGATTCGAATCATCCAGAATCGTGACGCAACGCGAAATAATAAAGAAAAAAATATAATAAAGACGATGATTATGATTGCGTCGTTCCCGGCATTTAATAACGGATAGCTGCTTTCATTTAATACCATTATTTAATTGTGATGGTAATTATTATTCCACGAGCCGCGCGGTTACGCAACGCGCGCTCTGTAAGGCAACGTTAAAATCTAATTGATTTTTATGGGAAATAGCGAATTACCACATGCGCGATTTCTTTTTAACAACGGCCTTTTATGTAATTAAAATAAACATTAAGAAATGTGCGAGGCAAAGCGAAGAAATGCGCGTGCAGGAAGAGTTTAACAGACTCAAGTTTTTTTTTTTAGGTAAATTGCAAACAACTCCCATTACCGTTCACATAGCCAATTAATTTCGTTGCAGTTGGATCAAATTAATTACATAAATTTTGAGTATTTCAAAAGTGTGCTTTATAATAAAACGAAATCTAATTTCTAATTTGTTATTGTTATGTATAAAGTTATGATTGCAGCTAAAAATCTGTAATTACAAGTTTTAATTTTAATTTCTTGTTACCGTTTTCTTACAATAA
Source organism: Nicrophorus investigator (assembly GCA_963457615.1). Classification (NCBI taxonomy): domain Eukaryota; kingdom Metazoa; phylum Arthropoda; class Insecta; order Coleoptera; family Silphidae; genus Nicrophorus; species Nicrophorus investigator. The sequence goes on from OY735143.1 coordinate 25,788,616, forward strand.
TAATTGTAACTAAAATTGATGAAGAAATATATATATATAAATATAGAATTTTGATTAAATCAGAAAGAAATAGTTGTGTCCAGTTATTTCAGCAACATCGAATTACGGTATTAATAAACATCGGTTGCCATTAGAAATAATAATTCGAAAGACGTGATCACGCGATGGCGGCTGTTGCCATATACACGGACCGACTAATCTATATAATTATAATTAATGATTATTCCATTTCGATCAATTTCAATCTGTAAGTGTTCGGAGGGATAATAATAATAAGGAAAAAGGAGAAGACGAAGACGAAGAAACACAAAAATATTCTCGATGAGGAAGAAGGATTGGTGGATTGGATGGAATATGTATGATGGTGGTAGAGTGAGAGATCGATTCCAGATTCCATTTACCTTTTGCTCCACTGGATTCTAATTAAACGCGGGTTCGCCGCGAACGACCTTTTCCGGTCCTCGTCCGCATCAAAAATAAATCGGAATATCTCTTACATCATTAGTCATTAAGATTTTGATTCGGTATCGGTTATTATCCTATTTTTTTTTTCAATTAAACAAAAGCATTCATTACTTCAAAACGTGAAGAATTTAGAATGTGATTTTACAATATTGAAATTGAAATATTTCCAAATTTTACAAGAATAAACTATAAAATATGCCTATATAATCTTTGCGAGATTGGCTGATATATCCGCCCTATCCTTTACACATGATTTTCACATGATGCACTAATGAGATTATTTCAAGATCTACAAGAAATAAGATCATTCAAGCTATAAACTATTTTCTAATTAAATACAGGCGAGAGCAGCATTGACATTTTTGCAAATTTGACAAAAATAAAATATCAGAATAAATCTATTCAAGTAGAAAATGTTGTCAACTTGATCTAATTTTATATTAACTCACTTTGCGCTATTGGCGGATATATCCGCCCTATCCTGTATACATGATTTCCAAGACCATTATGGTTGAGCAATCATCAAAACTTAGTTCAATGGTCTTACTAGTCTTTTCCAGACATCATATTTTTTCGTTTTTAATTTACATGTACATAAAATAGTACTTTGTTTTTAAACATGAATATTTCGGATATTGTAAGGCTCAGCAATACAATAGATAAGATCATTCAGGCTATAAACGATTTGCTACTGGTAATTTTATATTTGATCTGAGATATGAATGACTTCCGATACATTTAACAACATTCTTGTTTTAATGTATGTTCTATATGAAATAATGAATTATTGTAATTGAATGCAGGTACTTGTGTACTATTTTTTTTGTTACGCGTCGGAATGCCATGAGAGCAGATGATGGAATTATCACCGTAAAACGGATGAAATTTATTGCAATCTCGTTTGTACATCGTCGCTCTCTCATCGTGCCTGCTCATACCAAGTTATTCCAACTCATTCTAACTTGCAGTACCTCATGTGTACTAGGTGGTGATGATATAGGGTCGAGTGCGAACGAGAAAGAGTCCAACGGTATAAAGGATGTAATGATGTCGCTCTTTCACTCTAATTACGGTTGACCGGTGTGAGTGTGCGGTTATCCGTAATGATCTGACCGGAAGCCGGGCAGCCGGAAGTGGTGAGAAAAACGCCATTTTGTACGCTAGTTGACTCTGGTTTCGTGCGAGCCGCTTAAACCATTATTGTAAATAAACTCTACACGCCACGTTTGCTCAGATGAGTGCCTCCCGCCGCCGCCGCCACCGCCACCACCGCTCCTGAGGCCCTTCTGCATGCGTTCTTTATTTTTCCACCTATCCACCATGCTCAGTCTCCGAAACGCATGCAGATTTATTCCGCACCTTATCAGACCATCCAACTGGCTAACTGATCTTTAACACCATTAAACTCAGGATCGTAAATTCCATGCAAACAATGCTCACATTGTTCGCAACCACCAACAGTTTTAACAATGTAATTCTGCACTCTCTCGATGTTGTTGAACGCCGTTGATTCCAAAAATGTTTTCCTGGTCATTGTGCAACGAGCATTATCATTCAAATTACACAATTCCATCAACTGCTTTCATCATCAATAAAGATTTATTTTATGCATTTTATTAACTATTCCAACACAGATTTCATTTCAAAATCCATAAAAATATTTGGATTTTCAAATGAAATATAAATTTAATAAAACGCACCAAAATAAAATATCAGAATAAATCTATTTAAGTAGAAATTGTTGTCAATTTGATCCAATTTAATATTAAACCATTGTGCGCGATCGGCGGATATATCCGCCCCATACATTATACACGATTTTCAAGACCATTATGGTTGAGCAATCATCAAAACTTAGTTCAACGGTCTTATTAGTCTTTTACAGACATCATATGTTTTTTTTAAATTTACATGTACATGAAATAGTATTTTTTCATTAAGCGTTTTGGTTCATTTTTCCAATAATTCATATTATTAAAAATTTCTTCATAAACAAATTAAAAACCATAAATAAATGAAACTATCAAAATCCATAAATATGAATTTAAATAAATGTAGTTTAATTAGTAAATGCCATAAAGTATAATAACAATAAATTTGTGCGATTGCATCTACACAAAACGGCCGAACATTTCCGAAAAAACGCACCATGCGAAACGCAATTCATTACTGTACTCGAGCGCATGTGTTTTAATATTTCAGCAAAGATAACGAAAAGCATTTTTTTTGTAGTAGTTTTATGTATGTTGTTGTAAATTTCAAAAACGTAATTTATTTCTTTATTTAATTTTCCCCTTTATGAGGAATGCGAACAATTTAACAGGAACCGATCGTATCTCGTCGGCGTTTCGTAATTAAAAACCAGAGAATGGTAATTTCGGTGAGGGGACATTTTACGTGATCTAGATTTCCATCAACAGACCCATGAAATTGCTGTTGTTTTTTTATTGTTTTTTTGTATATTATTATTTTTTTTTATAAATAAATTTTGTTCCTAAATAATTATCCAGGAAGTACAGATTCTCGGATTTTTAAACGATTACTGCAGGAAATTATTTGCCATGAATTCTAATGACAATTGTTTGAATTGCTTAATAATTACAGGATTTATTAATCTCCTGTACAAAATTTTTATTTGAAAGACTCAAGTATTTTTTAATTTCTAATTTAGTTCTAATTTAGTGTATAAGCAAAGATATTAAGTATTTTTTATTTAGATAATTTAAAGAAATTTGAATGTGTGGGTCCCTTCTAGTAGACACTTTGGGACCTCAGAAAAAGTTAGTTTTGTGTGCCAGACTATTGAATCAATTTATGGATCCCAGGTAATTTTTTATTTGGAAGACTCAATTTTTTTTTAAATTTGTGGGCCCCAACAAAAATGAAATTGTGACCTCAAGAAAATTTGTTTTAATTTAGTGTAAGAGCAAAGTTATTAGTTTTTTTTATTAAATTTGTGGGTCCTAGGTATTTTATAATTTAGAGAATTTAAACAAATTTGAATGTGTGGGTCCCTTTTATTATACATTTTGACACCTCAAAAAAAGTTAGTATTTTAGTGTGCCAGCCTATTGATTCAATTTGTTTTAGGTAAAGTTTTATTTGAAAGACTGAAGTATTTTTTAATTTGTGGGCCCCAAAAAATATGAAATTGTGACTTCAAGAAAAATTGTTTTAATTTTCAAGTATCGATAATTATAAAAATAATGTGTTCTTTCTATATACAAAAGGACTTTTTCGCTTGTGGGCCCGTATCTACAGCCCCAATTGTACGCCACTAAACATATAAACATATAGAATATATAGACTGTTCATAAATTAATTACTTATATAGTTAGTAAAATAATTTAATATAAACTCAGCTATTTGTATGTTGAGGGCCCCAGCTAATTGGAAATTGGGACCTCGCGAAAACTTAATAATAACGTATTATTTATATACATATATAATAATAACGTATTATTTATATACAGTGGTGACTCGTGGGTCCGAATGATTTTTAAATAAAAATTAATGTGATATATTTATTTATATTATATAAACTATATGTTAAACAGTGAAAATTAGCGTTAGGATTTTGCATTGTTAAGGATGTATAAGGATATTTTAGTGGAATTGCAAAAGTTAAAGCAAGATGTTAGCTTGGTGAAGGGAGAGGAACAATGAAGAGATCTTACAGTACATAAACCTCGAGACGTATCTCACACAAGTGCATTCAGTAATCACCGGCGTCTTGTGTTCACGATAATTTATGGCCTCAACAATGATAACAATTAAACAGGAATCCTTTACTACCGCAAGAATGTTATGTGTATTATGTCTGCATTCTAGCAGCAAAGCGGTCGACAAAGATGATGATGGAACGAGAGTGGCGAGAAGAAGACGCGACCCCATTGTAGTAGTTTACCACTAATGTCGTAATTAAGTTAACTAATTAAGAATGTGTTATAATTCATTGGAAGTGTATGGTATTATGATGAGAAACGAGGAAGTCGATTCTCTCCGCAAAATCCTCGACGCATTGTGCAACCGCAGACTAAATACCCACATTGTGCGATGCGAACGTTCCAAGACAAATATCAATTATTATTATCGAACGAATCATGTAAATCTTTTTGTTGCAATGCCTCCAATTACGAGATTAAGACCGTTGCCCAACACTCCAATTATCCCATAATTTTATAGGCTGGATTTATTGCTATTTTACGTGATCCATATCTGACTCTCTCGCTAATGACTTACAAAATCACTGCAAGAAATTAAAGAAAAAAAAAAATGGAAATACCGGAATTCTACTGCTCATACTATTTTTAATAACAATAATCATTTTGCAAGAAAAAAATTAGCTCTATCTTCGATGGAGACTTCCGCATTTTATAAACTCCGAGAATCATATTCATTCACATGCTCATTGTTTATACTGTTTTCCTTTTAATGCTTTCAGTGCTTATATTCTCTTTGTTCTCTTTGCAACTTAAATACGTATAACAATTATTTACGTAATACACATTCGAATATAATATAGCTAGGAAATTATTACAGAAAAACGACTCAATTAGATCTAATTATATATTTTTTTTTACTTGCATTTCTCAAGATTTTTATATAAATCAAACGTTATTAAACATTGTATAAAGTACTCAAGCTTATGTTATTTTTAACTTTAATATAATTAAATCTAAAAAATTTAAATAATGTTCATTATTTCTTAAAGTTAAGCAACTGATAGTTTTTGGATGGACTTAATTAAAAAAAAAAATTATTAAGTCAGGATTATTAAAGTAGTTGAAAAGTCTTCTATTAAAGAAGCTAATCGCCTTATACATCTTTTAGTAACCATATTATAGATCATTTTTTTGGAAACTTTTCTAAATGTGGATGAGCCGGGTATAATATCACAGACATTTTCGCTTTATTTTATTAAATATTTCAAAATTTCATTAACTTTTAACACCTTGAAGCTATTATTTTTAGCTTTAGGTTATTTATACTTATAGTTGATATACGTCGTTGTGGAACAACCGATAAAATGCATTCAAAAAATGTTTTCAAATTTGGAAATTAATTTTACAAATACGTTAACAGCTACAATTATGTTTTGATATTTATTTTAAAGTTTGTATATTTGGCTTTAATTAGAGTGTGCATAGATATAAATGGTTTAGGTAGTTTTAGGAAAATACAATAAGTAAAGTCATTACAATTTTAGAGCGTTGAACAAATATTTTATCAATTTTGACAACTTTATAATGAAAATGGTAATAACTGAAAATCTGAAGATATGTTCAAATTAAAGTCCATATAGTTTACTTTAATTGGAGTATTGTTATCTAATTAGCACACGCTAATAAAATATGTTTAGTCAAATTTCACAACTGATTACATAAAAAGAATAAAATTTATAAATCTAGCTAAGTTTATAGACACAGAAGCAGAAATAAAACATGTTTACTCACATTTGACAGCTCATTACATAAAAACACTAAATCTACAAATCTAGGTAGTCTATAGACACATAAGCAGAAATAAAACATGTTTACTCACATTTGACAGCTCATTACATAAAAACACTAAATCTACAAATCTAGGTAGTCTATAGACACAGAAGCAGAAATAAAACATGTTTACTCAAATTTGACAGCTTACTATAAAAAACATTAAATCTACAAATCTAGCTAATCTACAGATACAGACATACATAAAATATATTTAGAAAAATTTGATAGGTTAATACAAAAAATGAAAATAGTTACAAATTCGGAAGTACATTGTCGATAAGTTTTGAGTAAAATATTTTAATTTTGATAGCTTATATATTACACAAAAATCTTAAAAGCTAAAAATTTGCCAATAATGGTTTGAAAAATATACATAAAAATTGCTCGTTAATTATTTGGCCTTGATGAAGAAAAAGCTAATGTTTTTCTGCATAAATAGTTTCCGTTCACTTAAATGATACCCTTATGCCAATGCAGTCGCCGTCAACACGTATTAATGGATTCACAGTAAATATTTTAACCCATATCAATAAAGAATTATATCAACAATACGTATATTTTAATTGCAAAGCGAAGCTCTATTCTCTATATAATCGTTTACTGGAATAGTGAATGACATGTTACAAAACTTTATAGTCTATGATTATATGTTAATCCATGTATACTTTGAATTAATGACATTTTAATGAGTTATTTTTTTAAAGTTTTCTTCATTCTGTTTTTTTTTTTAAATAAAAATGTCTGTAGCTACTGAAATCCATGAAGATTAAGTAATATGAGTTTTGGATAGCAATTAGGAATATAATTAATAAAAGTAATTAAAAAATTTCATTTTTTTCATATGAAATATTTGTATAATATTTAAGCAAATAATTAGTAAAAGTCACAAGTTTTTAAATTTAGACAATTTGTAAAATTAATAATTTTGTATATATTTTTTATGAAATAACTAAAGGATGTCGATTGAAGCCACTTGTAAGAGAAATTTACAAACAAATGTAGATAATTCCGGTTATTACAATAGAAAAAAGGTCAGAATTACCATAAGATCTCTGAGCTTTATAAATCGTTTAATATTAAAGAATAAAAAATGTAAGTGGATAAGCACACATGAGCAACGCATTAAATAAAAAAAGCGGTCCGATTTGCATATGCATTATTTATTCGAATATTTGAGCACAAAAGGAAAACTTGTGTGTGTGCGTAAATAGTCGGTGGAGCTGTTTATGTGCCAGTGGAGATTGTTTAGATAATGGTCGGAGAGAACGTCTTGCTCATCGGAGTATAAAATGTCTGTATTTAACGTAGCCTGACTAGTCATTGTCTTAGTGCCTTGAGAACTTCTCCTTCGCACCAAATTAACATCTAAATGCCTCGGCCAAAACGGCTTTAGTTTGCATCTACACCAACTCCAAAACTGGCCAACTTTCTTAGTAAACTAACCTAATATACTACATACATGAACAGTAGCATCAACAAAAATAAGTAAATTAGAAACAAATTAGTTTACGTAAATTAAATTTCTACCAAAATTTTTAACGAAAAAAGAAACAGGAGATTGAAAAACTTTGTTGCTTTTCTTCTTCTGGTAAGCCCAAAACTCAAGAAGTCTATCATTATGCATCGCCCTCCGGCATTATGTTTGTGTATAATTTATAATTATTAATGTATTAAGCGCGGGGACATTTATTAAAAGTGCCATTCAAGGAAATTGCCTCGGGAGGAGAACCCAACGCGAGTCAAATTAGATTTCGATTTCCAGGTCCTCGCAGAAAGAAACGTACACGTATTCAATTAAATACCAATTTTATATACAAAAAAAGAAATGATCAACATAAACTAAAAAACGAGGAGCAATTATTTATAATTACATAAGTGTTAACGTTTCTGCAAATTTGAAGATACATTTATTAATGTAATCGATGACTACAGTTTTATTTCCAGGATTAATTTTTAATTACTCGAAGAAATATTATATTATTATAATTATTTACAAAAAGTTCATAAATTTACTAATTAGATTAATAATTAGTTTTCTTCAATAATATTAGAGTTTAATTTTTATATATAAAATAAATTAATATTAATTCAATTAATATTATCTTAAAAAAAGTGGAAAATATTGACTCGAAATTAGTTCAATCATTAAATATGAGAAAATATTGAATTAAAATTTCTTAAAATTTTGATATAAATATTAGAATTTTCACTTAGAAAATTAATTTCCAACTATAAATTAGTAGAAATCGATTAGAAAAGTTAAAATTTTTATGTAAATATTAGAAATATTAAAGTAGAAACTCGGAATTACTTTCAAACTGTAAATTAGAAAAAAATAGGTTAAAACTTTAAATTTTCATGCTATTATTTTTTTTATAAATGTACAATAAAATAATTGTATTGAGAAAAATAGAATTAATTTCAAATTTGTGGAAATATTTAAGAAAATGGTTGGAATTAGTTTAAAACTTCAAAATGTTGTAAAGTAAAACAGAAAATATTAATTAAAAATTAGTTTCAAACTTCAAATCAGTGTACATAACTTAGGAAAATAGTGAATTATTATTTTAATATTAGATTTAGACAATTTGAAAATATTGAAATGAAAATATTATTGTTTGTAAATGTTCAAATTTTTACTAAGAAAAAATTATTAAACTTGGAAAAGATGAAAAAGTCAAGAATATTGAAACGGAATTAGTATATATTAGAATTTTTACTTAGTAAAGTAGAAAGTATTAAATTTCAATAAATTTAGATTTTTTTATAAAATTAGAATAAAATAATTGGAATTAGTTTAAAAGTTCATTTTTTGGTATAAATATGAAATTTTTATTAAGGAAATAGAATTAATTTTAAATTTGTTGAAATATTTAAGAAAATGTTTGGAAATAGTTTAAAATTTCAAAATGTTGTGTTATTATTAGAATATTTCAGAAAAACTATGAAATTTCGTAATAATCATAAAAAAAATTAATTATTGTTAAAATGAAATTAATTAATTTATTGTTTCTTACTTTTTAAATGTTATTTAATCCTTTAATAAAAACTGATGTAATATAAATAAGTTATGTATATGTTTTGATACGTAACGAAGATTGTTGATGAGAAGAAAGTAACATTTATCAAACGGCAAACGATTATTGCTCCATTTTTAATACCACAAAATACATGTTGATTAATGACGAGTGTTGACTACGTAACAATGAAGCTAATTAGATCATGGGTTCGGTATGTAAATCATCGGAAGAGGCCTTTGTATCGAAAATGTAGTTCATTCCTACTAGTCTTCACATAAGATTCTTCTCGTCTCGTTCTTTTAACTCCAGACAAAAGCCTTTTGTTTTGCATAAACACGGTGCTAAGAAGAAGAAGAAGAAGGAGGAGGAGGTGAAGAAGAAGAATAAGAAGCGCAAAACGTTTTCGGGCCGTAATTAAAACCAGAAGGAAGAAACGAAAGTCACACCGAGACTGATGCATAGCCATAGCTCTTATACCCATAGTCTTCTCCGTTTCGCGCTCCTGACTGAGCCCACTAATGGCAAGCAACTTGGTTCTCTTGCATTTGTCATTGTTAAACGAACCCTTTAACCGGCCTCGAAGGCCCCTATTTTCTCTTCGGAAGCTCCTGGAAAATGCACTTAACCGTCCAAGGATCGAGCGAGTTTCCACAATTTGCATGCGCATTACAGTGATTACGTCCAATTAATTAAACTGTAATATATTTCGCTGCGGTTTCCTTTCCTGTCCGGCCTCCTTTTCCAACCCTGCTTCGTGTATGCTTTTATATGTATATGCATGGGCATGCATAAATTTGATGTAAAATCGAGTGGAACGAATGGAAAGGCAAACTGTTGGCTAATGGCTAAATAGCAGGTAGATTGTGTGTAGTTATAAAACATGTGAAACAATTAGAAGTGCGGGGATATCGGGCTAAACGGGCACGACAGTTGTTCACTTCTGATGCTATCTTCCCTTTTCCCAGCACGCAACGCTCTGCCCATTGCGTGGGGTGCAATTTCACAACATCCACATAGACACACCACCAACTACCACCAAAGCTCCAAGTACTGGCCTATACTTACTCACACAAAACATATCCAATGCATTAAAACCGTCAAAATTTAATTGCACACGCAACGTGTTCACCATTAAATACATATTTTTACCCTCATACATAACCAGATTTACCTTTCAGAAGAACCCATCGCATGCGAACGCCGTACAGTTTAAAACAAAAATAATTACCACGCAAAAAAATTAAAACGCTTTGCTTTTAATTCTCAAATCAATATTTATCCATTGCATTACAACTAAACGTTTCACAAATTTCCTTTTAATATTCTTTTTACATGAGACTATGAAAAATTGTTATTTCTATGAATGAATTTCCCGGGAAAAACTATTAATTACTATGAGTTATTATTTAACTTTAGTAGACTATTTTGAGATTTGCATATATTTCATGCTGCAAGTATTTAAAACGAGAAAAAAGAAGTAATGCGGTGATTATGCAACAGTTATAATTAAACTAACGAATGCATGCACGACGGCAATTAAGCCATATTATCAATATTAATTAACAAAAGTGAACTTTATATATTTAATAATAAGAAAAAGAAAGAGAAAAGATAGTTATTAGTAAACGTAATGTGTGCTGCAAGGTGCATATCAAGTGGATTTAATGAAGGCGCGTTGCGTTTACTTCCCTTCCAATTAGTTTAATGAAAATGGATTTATGAAAACGGTTAAACTCTTACATAAAAAAGAAATATATGTAAAGAGAGAAAGAAATGAAGATCTATTGTGTAACAAGCAAATGTTGGAAGAAGCATTTAATCTAGATTAGTAGCCATAAAGGATTATGATCATTTACACTGGAAATAAAAAAGAGATGAGGACTAAGAGAAGAATGGAATCTGCGCCGAAAATAAATAAATAAAAAAATAAATAAAATAGACAATGGGCTCTCCTTTCCTCCTGCGGCAATTAAAATAATTATTACGAGGAAGAGCGATTTAAATATATTACATCATTATGCGGCTGGAGGAGGAAAGGAAAAAAAAATAATGAAAGAAAGAAAGAAGTTCGAAGTGGTGATAGAGTAAGGAGATATCCACACGGTGGGCATTGTTTCAAAGCGTGAACACTGTGGAACGTAGCCTAATTGCGTTATTATTTAAACGGAGAAAGTCCGTTATGAGAGTGTTCAAATTACAAACGAGTCAGTTAACAAATAACACGCCATTCTGCTGATATGCATATTTATAAGTTAAGGGGAAAATCATCATTGCATTTTAAAGGTCGCATCAGAAATCATCAGACTTAATTTTATATAATCTTAACAATTATTTTTTTTTTAAGTTATCATTATTCAAAATAATATAATTAGTACAAATAGTCAAATTTTTATTATTAATTGTCAATCGGTACACCTATCAAATACTGTCAAAAGTTTGTCAATATTATTAGTATAAAATATGTATCATTTAATGATATTTTAATGTTATTGAAATCATAACATTTTCATCATTTGAATTTAATTTAATGGTATTTTTCATTATTCAAAAGAAATTGATATATTTTTCCTATCTTCACCTGTTAAGAATAAAAAATAATATAATTAGTACAAATACGTTTCAATATTATTAATAAACTCAATAGATAATTAAATTCCTAATACTTTCTTCTTTGATCTTTCAAATTTTCAGTGTCTGATTATGCATTTTCTGGAAAACAATTTCATCGTCTTTGCGTGCGCATTAGCAGCACCTGCAATCAGCAGATGCAATTACCTGATTGGTTGCATAAATTATATGCTTGATATTTTACACTACATTCAAATATCCTTTACTTAATATCTCTTAAAAAAAAAACAGTAAAACAGTAAAAAAAATAGAACAATAATTAAAAGAACAACACAAGAAATAATAATTATATTATTAAAGTAATGTTTAAAGCACAATAACTAATCGTCTTAGGTTAATTATCATGGGAATCATGGGAATGCGCTGCAGCTTTCCAAATGGTATTGGATACACAACTTGCAGAAGCAATTATATCTGTATCAGTTTCAAAATGCTTCCTCGTCCCATGCAATTAATATAATTTAATCTTATCTTAGTACTCAATTTTCACACCCAACTGATCATCAATCAAAAAAGTCTTTCAACCTTGCATAAAAGTTATCTTCATTTAATTCCATTTATTTCTTTCATTTATCAGAATTTAATAAATTATTTTGATTTTCTTAATTTAAAAATAAATCGGAAAAATATAATATTTTTATTAAAAAAATTAAGTAATGATACTTTTTTGTATAGAAATATTAATCTAAATATATTAGATTATTCAACGAGAAATAAAACAGTGTATCTAATGCATTTCACACATGCGTATTAATGGTATTATTTTAATGCATAGAGATTTGTGTTTAGTGGTGTAAATAGAAAGAAGTTGTGTGTATACTACACACATCAAGAGTTGTCTCAATTATATGCTGATGTAATGTACATATTATTATTATTGATATAATGAACTCATACGCAATTATCATTACAAACATGATGCTGATGACAGAACTAATCCGTCGACAGCTACATTTTGTTTTTATAATTCAAAAAAAACACTTGTACATTCCATATGAAATTACCTATTAAAATACTTTTCATAGAGAAAGCTGCACCTTATTACATTGGTTTTTTGTTCTAATATATTTACACAATCGCATTCTCTAATATTTAAATTATTATGAAATTATATTTTTTTTTTGTATAAATACTTTACAAATTTATTAATATAGAAATTTTGTATTTTTTAGATTATTGTAACCATAAAATATTAATCACCTGTCAAACACTGCGAATGTTATATTGTTCCAATCTAATTTCAAGCATGAAATAATCGAATTTGATGATATTTTTGTGAATAACTGTCAGTTGGAAATAGTGAGGTTTCAATATTATTATTAAAAGTGTCAAATTTGATGGTATTTTTATTATTAACTGTCAATCGGTACACCTGTCAAATGTGTGTCAATGTTATAAGTACAAAATATGTATTATTTGATGTTATTTTAATGTTATTGAACAAATTAAAATCTTTATAATTTGCATTTTATTTGATGGTATTTTTGTTATTAATTTTTAATCTGTTCACCTGTCAAATATTGTAAATGTTGCATATTGGAAATAGTGAGGTTACATCATTGTAAGTAGTAATATAATGTTTTAATATTATTGAAAATCTTTTGAATTTAATGGTATTTTGTGAATAACTGTCAATTGGTACGTACACCTTTCAAATACTGTCAATATAAAAATTGGATGTAGTGAAATATATTTGAATATTATTAAAAAAAATATTGGAAATATTGAGGTTGCATTATAAAATGAAATAAAAATGTTTCAATCAAGTTCTAAATTCAATGATATTTTTTATTAATAATTTTCAGTAAAGTAGAGAGGTTTCACTATTATAAATAATAAAATTATGTTTTAATCTAATTTCAAGAATAAAATATTTATTATTTCAATTTTATGATATTTTTGTTAATAATACCTGTCATCTGTCAAATGCTGAATACCTTGCATATTGGAAAAAGTTAGGTCGCACCATTATAAATATTACAAAATATGTTTGAATATTATTACAAAAATGAAATCTGTATCACTTTTATTTAATGATATTTTTGATGATATTTGTAAATCTGTTCTAATGTCACCTGTCAAATACACTAAACGTTACATATTGGAAATATTAAAGACGCACCATTATAAAATGAAAAAAAGATATTCAATCCTAATTCAACTTTTAAATTCATTGTTATTTTTGTTAATAATTGACAATCAAATACTTTGAACATTGCATAATGTAAATATAGAGGTCGCACAATTATAAATAATAATATTATGTTGATATTTCTAAATCTGTTCAAATGTCACCTGTCAAATACAGTAAACGTTACATATTGGAAATATTGAAGACGCACCATTATAAAATGAAAAAAGATATTCAATCTTTTAGTACAACTGTTATCTGTCAAAAACTGTGAATATTGCATATTGTAAGTATAGAGGTCGCACTATTATAAATAACAAAATTATTTATTGCAAAAATATAATATTTATTATTTCAATTTTATGATATTTTTGTTAAAAAGATCTGTCACTTGTCAAATATGGTAAAAGATGGTTGAAGTTAATTGCAAGTATGCAATATTTATCATTTGAATCAAATGATGTAACTGTCATTGCTGTCATCAGACTCCATAATTACCAACTGCATATTATCTTTTAAAATCTTTAGTGCGCAGTTTGTGCACCTGTCATTTGTCAGTTGTCAAATACTTTACATATCTCAATCTATACAGCAAGCATTTAAAAATTGTTATTTTTAAATAATTTATAAAGTTTAAAGCTTGGTTCTAATAGCATTGTAATTATTGTCGTGTTTGTAGAGATAATTGTGTGTGTGTGTGTTGTATGATTGGACGATGCGTGGGCGTTAATTCGAATAATTTAAAAGCAATCAAGAACAGTGGCGTACAGCGCGATTCGGGTTAAGTCCTTCTGCTGCGACCACTTTCCTCATTCATTTTTTGTTTTGTTAGTTGTTGTACGTTTTTTGTGTCCCTTCGTGTGTGCGCTTCCTTCATATACGTGTGTTTGTGTTTAATATTAAACCGATATCAATTAAAATGACATTAGTTGGAAAAACGCGCTCTCTAATGGACATTAAATCCATTCCATTTTTTGATTAATGGGCGACCAATTACGAATCCTCCATCCATTATTTACACAATTTTTATTAAATTGTTTGTTCTCGTACATGCATATGAAAGAGTAAAGGATAGAGCGACGAAATAAGAGGGAACGAGTGAAATGGAGATGGAAGTAAATGGCGAGCGGAGCGCTTTTGTTATAAACAGGATACAGAAAACTATATGTTTATGAAACATTACTCCACGGGTGTTTTCCAACTAAAATACTTCCGTCCATTTAGTCACAGTCCGTGCCGGCAACAATTTTCGAAAAATTATCATCTCTTATATCTTCCCTTTCTGCAGAAAATAAAAGAAAAATACACTACAGGATTTATCTTCTCGATTATCTCGTTCCACGTTACAAGTTTCCAATTGGAAAATGCTCATTCCGAAGAATTCACAGTAATCAGCTATTTTTTTTATTTATATATGCAAAATAATCCACAGTATTTTCAATTCGCTTATAATTTTTTTTATTACGAATTCATAACTTATTTATTAAGGATTTCCTATTTCAAATAAGTCAAGCAAATCGACGTAACTTTTTTAAATACTGTATCATATACAAGTAATTTACTTCAGTCAAAATTACGCAGATTACTAATTCTATCTTTAAATCTAAATGGATAGGAAACAATCTTTCAATTTTAAATTTCACATTGTTTCAAATTTCGCGCTAAATTTAATTTTTCCATTGTTAACACAATAATTTGATCTACAATTTTTTAAATTATTAATTAGAAGACTTGTTTTAATAAAAATAAATCAAATAATTTAAGTAAATTTTATATTACTTAATGTAAGAAGAAATCTTTGAATTAAATTAAATTAAATATTTTCCTCTATAATAATGACTAGAAATTTCAAATAATATTGTAAAATTATATGAATTAAATTTTAAAACAGTTTACTCAATAAAATTGAAATTATTGAAAATAACAAATTTTGAAATATTTTAAACCTTACAAAAAAAATCTGTGTTCAATAAATTTTACAATTTTCAAAAATAATGCAATTGGGTAAAGACAACATTTTTATTATTATAAAAATTTACGTTATTTCAGGAATTGTAATTTTCAACAAACAAAATTAACTAATTTCAACTACAATTTTTCACATTTTTATCATTAAGTATACATTATTTTAGTATTTTTTCGTTTTCTACTATTATACATTAGATAAATATGAATAGTTTGTTTGATAAGGACAGCAGTTTTCATAATGCTTCCCACCGGAAATGGCTCATGCCATGCGAATTCATTAGGATAAAAGGCCGCAAGGTTATAACGTTTTTTTTTCTCTCTTTCTATACACATTTAAACATAATTTCCTAGGAAATTATCTTTCGGGTAGAGAAAAAAATTCCTAGAGAAACGAACGTTCCCATTGATGACGGGGTTTTATCAATGAAACTAGATAATTGGTCCACTGACCGCACAATATTTTTTTTGGTAAAAAAATGCTCGATTTGGGGTAAACACCCTAAGGCAGAACCCATTCACTCTTTCATTCTTCTCAATGCCGAAAGCATTGTCGGCTTATTAAGTCCGTTAATGGAATGATTAACATTGTGTTTAATTGTCCCCTTTAATAAATTAAATTTATTACGTAATTACTGCGTACGAGCGAATCTGCCCTTCGGGAAACCGACAGGAAAGAATGTAATCGCTGTTTGATTTTATTCATTTAAACGTAATTAGCTGTGTAATTACACACGTAAACATGCAGTAATTTCTGTGGAAACCTGGACGAAGACAAAAAAAAACGCTAATTAAATATCACAACGCTGTATGAGCATGGCACAATGAAAAAAATAAATAATAACGAAAGAATCGGATTATAATAAAAGGTAATCAGAAATGTGAGCTCAACCAATGATGTGCTTTTAAATGTGTGTTTTCAGTAGCAACAATCGACGTTTATTTTATTTATATGTATGTAGTTACATTATTTAATTATGGAAACGCTAATGAGATTTTCCACCGATCGCAATTATCCATCTATGATTCTTCTATACGACTGCGACTACGACGACGATGATGATGATCTCATGGCGCGCAATTAAAAGTCCATTAAGATCGATTCCCCGCAGTGATTACAGGTGTTAAAATGAAGAAATCATTTTCATTACGTTCGAATCGAACGCGGTCAACGTGAATTACGCTCGACGGAATAATGTTGCGGCGGTAATTGAAATGGAAATTGTTTTCATCTCATCTTCTTCGTAATCATCCAACTTTAAAAGAATAAAAAAATCATCTTTGGTGTACAAATCTTAAGAAAAAAAAAATCAATCAAAAGTAACTGTTTTTAATGATAAATTTACCTGATAAAAGTTTTAAGTATTAAATTTGAAAACGTTTCGGCCTATCGGCGAATTGCGATGAAATATCTGCACCTGCAATTACAGCGCGGTTTCGGCAATCCGCGGATTTTTTCGTTGTTAACAATTCTATTGGTTCTTTCGCTCGGGTCGTCACGTAGACTATTGGCTGCGTATCTCTTATCTTTTAAAATAATAATACAACAATTTTGATACTTAAAAATGTTTTTCGATTTCGATTCGAATATATTGATTTGACTTTAAATTATTTTTTATATACAATTTCTTAAATAATAAACCTATTTTAAAATATAAAAATTGAATCTATAACAATTATCTAATGTTTTAAGATTAATTGGATAAAGCGTGGAGATTGTAGCTTTAATTGTAAATTACTTTTTGAATGATATTTGCAAAATATTCTATAATCAGAGGGGAAATAATACAATTATCTTATTTAAATGAAGATTATGTTATAATATGAATGTATTAATTTGAACAAATTTATTTTAATAAAAATTTTGTACTTTTTCGATAATTTTTGAAATAAAAATAAGCTATTTAAACGCTTATCGAAACTTAGCAAGTAATTAAATTAAATAAAATAGTAAATATTGTAATTAATAATTATTAAATAGAAATTATAAATGATTTCGTATATTTACGGATTATTTAAATTAGATAAGATAAATAATTGTAAATAGTACATTTCACTTTATAAATTAAAATTATTTATTATATCAAGATTTATGAGAGAATGCATTTATATAAATAGTGATAGACTTATAAAATGTTTAAATTCAAAATAGGAAAATTCATTAAAATATAATAAAATATTTATCAAAAAAATAAACGTTGTATTAATTTAAACAATATAATAATAACATTTATTAATCACATAATGTGACCAAAGGGCTATCGACCTTAGTCTTTCCGCCCAGAGACACAATTAAATATATACAGTATTACAAAAATTATACAAAAAAAAGAAAAAAAAGGAAGAATATAAATCAAAAACCAAATTAAAGTACACTTCAGAGAAAAGAAAGAAAAATATAATTTATTCATTTAGTCATTTGGACGAAGACTAAGAGTCCCAAACTGGACAGAAGGCTACCCTCCTTTCATGACGAAAGACCCGGCCGTCCCCTGAACCAGCCCCGTAGGTGATTCCAGCTCTGGGTCATCCAGGTCGAACATCAGTATGTAGATGTGGTTACCTGAGAAGCAGACGTGTGTGTCGATGTTGTAGTTAATTATGAAACGCTTCTTTAAACGCTGGAGCAACTCGGCACGATCCCCAGAGCCTTTTGACGAGTTTAATTTATTTATATACGTGTTAATAATGTTGTCGTGAATTGTTATTGGCTTGTGGATTCTGTTGCCAGTTACATCAGCAGGCAAATCTTTAGTTTTTTTGTTTAGTGATCTTATTTTTGCATTCGGCACACCCGGGATGGGTTTGGTAGGCCTCTTCGGACATTTCGACGACCATGCAGCATGTTCTTCGGAGTCACAAGCCTTGCATTTAGGTGGAAGAGGCGACGTGCAACGGTGGGTCGGATGAGGGCCCTGGCATCTGGCACATGTTGTCTTGTTGGGACAAACGTCAGATGCATGGGTAAACTCCTGGCACCTAGCGCAAGGCACAGGTATCGGAGGCGGTGGAATGCTCTCTACTGCAGGGAAGTGTTTGTTCATATAGAACATGCCTCCGTGCAAGAGTCTCTGAAATGAAGATGCGCACCCTGTAATGATGCGCACCTTGAAAGTTGGTTGTCCCGTTGCCCTGGAGACGATCCTCTTGCAGAACCTATGCTCAATGCCTGCCGTCTTTAGATGTTCGCTAATATCCGCATCTTTAATGTCAAGATCCATCTTAGTCAGGACACAAGACAGCGACGCGTTGTGGCCGTGTTTTTTAGGCTCCTTCGGAGGAACACTCTCGGCGTAAGACAAGATGTGTCCCCGACCCTGTATATCCGCCAGGTAGGCAAGGACCACCGCCTTGGGGTTGTTAGATTTCAGCAGAAATCCTGACTTCGTTTCTAATATTATGTCTTCTCTGTTGCCCGGGCCCCTCGACCACAGGTTGGAAAGTTGTGATCTTGATAAAGCTTCACGCGCGTTTATTTTAAAAATAGTGTTGAATTTTTTGTATACGAAACATTTCTGAGTCGGCTTATCAGTATCGATAGTTGTTGGATTTTGTGGTTTTTTGAATATGGTTGATGTAGTCGCTTTTTTATTAGAATCCTTCCTAGGCCTTCCACGTTTTCGCTTTCCCTGCTCCCATCCGGAACCCGATGCCTCGGAAAAGCAGGAAGAAGCATCCGAGCTGCACAATTCTGGCTCCATGGCCACAAGAATGCACTGCACTTACACAGAGCAAACTCGAATAGCCAGAAGACACCAAAAAATAATAGATTTTGTTTATCACTATCTGCTCTGCAGAACACGTCCGTACTCTATCGTGTCCCGTATCGAACTGTAATTTAAACAATTTTATTTCAATTACACATTTTGTACTGTTTCGAAAATTTTTAATTACAAATAAAAATAATAAAACGATAGAAATGTAATAAAAATGGTGAGATTACCGAAAAATAGTTTTATATATTAATTTAGTTAATTTTTATTTGCAACAATTCCAACATTAAATTAATGCGATAAAAAAGTAATAAAAATGAGATTATTTATAAAAATCGAACACCTGCACTTGCAGCTGCGTATAAACAATCCTTATTTGGGCACGAAAATAGTGCGTTTCGCAAAAATCAATAAAAATTAGGCGATTGTGCGTGTGAATCATCTGCAGCTGCGTTTGCCGAACGCTAATCACCAAAACTATTTTATTAAAACTTATTCGTTTTCAAATTCTCAAAAATATTAAATTTGATTTATTTTTATATAAATATTATTACATTTTTTTAATAAATTATTAACTTTTCATTACGTTTTGTTACTTGCATTGATTCATGTAAATGTGACATTTTTTTAATTTAATTTACTACATTTTAAAATTAAATGAATGCAATACAAAATTAGCGTTCAATAAGATAAATAATTGTAAATAGTACATTTCACTTTATAAATTAAAATTATTTATTATATCAAAATTTATGAGAGAAAACATTTATGTAAATAGTGATAGACTTATAAAATGATTAAATTCAAAATAGGAAAATTCATTAAAATATAATAAAATATTTATCAAAAAAATAAACGCTGTATTAATTTAAACAATTTTATTTCAATTACACATCTTGTACTGTTTCGAAAACTTTCAATTACAAATAAAAATAATAAAACGATAGAAAAGTAATAAAAATGGTGAGATTTCCAAAATATCGTTTTATATATTAATTTAATTAATTTTTATTTGAAGCAATTCCAACATAAAATTTATGCGATAAAAAAGTAATAAAAATGAGATTATTTATAAAAATTGAACACCTGCACTTGCAGCTGCGTTTAAACAATCCTTATTTGGGCACGAAAATAGTGCGTTTCGCAGAAAACAATAAAAATTAGGCGATTTTGCGGGTGAATCATCTGCAGCTGCAGCGATTGCCGAACGCAAATCACCAAAAATATTTTATTAAAACTTATTATTTTTCAATTTCTCAAAAAAATTAAATTTTATTTCTTATTATAAAAATATTATTACATTTTTTTTTTTTTTTTTTTTTTTATAAATTGCATTTTACATATTAAAATTATTTAACTTAGTAGAATTACAAATTGAGTAACTTCTATAAGCGTTATTTGCCAAGTAACTTATCGAAGTACTCGTTCGTTGAAATAAACATAAGTTATTTAAACGCATATCGAGACTTGCCAAGTAATAAACAATCAATTAAAAAAATAGTATATATTGTAATTAATAATTACTTAATAGAAATTATAAATCATTTCGTGTATTTACGGATTATTTAATTTATATTGTACTGTTTCGCTAAATTTTAATTACAAATGAAAATAATAAAACGATAGAAAAGTAATAAAAATTGAGAGATTACCGAAAAATCAATTTATATATTAATTTAGTTAATTTTTATTTGAAGCAATTCCAAATAAAATTTATGCGATAAAAAAGTAATAAAAATGAGATTATTTATAAAAATTGAACACCTGCACTTGCAGCTGCGTTTAAACAATCCTTATTTGGGCACGAAAATAGTGCGTTTCGCAAAAATCAATAAAAATTAGGCGATTGTGCGGGTGAATCATCTGCAGCAGCAGCGATTGCCGAACGCTAATCACCAAAATTATTTTATTAAAACTTATTATTTTTAAATTTCTCAAAAAAACTAAATTTTATTTCTTTTTATAAAAATATTATTACATTTTTTTTTTATAAATTGCATTTTACATATTAAAATTATTTAACTTAGTACAATTACAAATTGAGTAACTTCTATAAGCGTTATTTGCCAAGTAAATTATAGAAGTACTCGTTCATTGAAATAAACATAAGTTATTTAAACGCATATCGAGACTTGCCCAGTAATAAACAATCAATTGAAAAAATAGTAAATATTGTAATTAATAATTATTTAATAGAAATTATAAATGATTTCGTACATTTACGGATTATTTAATTTATATTGTACTGTTTCGCTAAATTTTAATTAAAATGAAAATAATAAAACGATAGAAAAATAATAAAAATGGTGAGATTTCCAAAATATCGTTTTATATATTATATTTAATTAATTTTTATTTGCAACAATTCCAACATTAAATTAATGCGATAAAAAAGTAATAAAAATGAGATTATTTATAAAAATTGAACACCTGCACTTGCAGCTGCGTTTAAACAATCCTTATTTGGGCACGAAATTAGTGCACGTTTCGCAGAAAACAATAAAAATTAGGCGATTGTGCGGGTGAATCATCTGCATCTACGATTGTCGAACGCAAATACCAAAAAAAAAACTTGATTCATTTTTAATTCAAAATATTTATAATAAAAAGTAGCTATTTTTATTGATTAATTGAATTTTACATTTATTCCAATAAATTGAAAGTAAGAATTTAAAAATTAATATTTGAAATAAAACGTTTACATTTAATTATTGTTAAAAAACCGTAATTATTTGTATTCAAATTGAGACAATGTTAAGAAGAGATTAAAAAAATATCTTGTCTTAATATTACATAATTTTATTATAATAAAAATTCTAATTATTTATGTCAATTGGAACTTATTTTCTGGATATTATATTCAGAGATCGAAAAGCATAATTTTTCCCACAATATTTTAGAAATAAAAATTCCTAATTTTTAAACTTAATTATTAATATTATCTATAATTAAATAATTTATCCTTATTAATAAATATAAAAATTGTTATATATTTCTTACATAAAGTTAATTTTAAGGTGAATATAAATAAAGACAGAGAAAAGTATCGGTTTTTTATGAAATTTCATTTTATAATATGATGATTATTTGTATTTAAATATTTATCGATATTAATAAATATTTTAAAAAACTTATTTTATATTTTTCACATTTCAAAACTGAATACAAATTGATATATCGAAAAGTATTTCAACTATTGCAATTATTATTTTTTTAGAAATAATATTTTTTAAATCTAATGTGAATAAAAACGTTGAATCGTTCATAAAATATTCCATTTATTTTAAATTAAAATATATATATAATTTTTCAAATAGATTAATTTGTATGAACTTTAATAATGGAATGGAGAGTGAATATTCGATATTATAATGTTTTGCGAAGCATTAATGCATGTAAGTAAGATGAATGATTAGTGGTAAGCACTAAAGTGTTCTCTGTATGAAGAAAAGCCGTTAAGGCGCGCGCGTTTTTACAATTTTCTTTTTGTTTGCTCGCCTGTTGCAGTTGTTGTATGTAATGAAGTAGATGATTAAGCAATGAATTGGTATTTTGCGTACATTTCTGTAATGATAGATTGCATAATGCAGTTTGCGGAATGGGCTGTGGTGGCATTAGTATGATAAGTAGTGTGGGTTTTATGCGGATGGGATTTGCGGAGAGGAAAGTAAATCGAGTTTGTTCAATTATCCGTAATAGAAGTCCTGATATTGCAATATATATAATGCACGCCATGCGGATGGATGAACAAGTAAAAAAGAGGCTGCACAGGTAATTGCATTAAAATATCAATATATAGTGGTGAGTAATGATAGAGCTGTGCGCCCATTGTGGAGGATGGGTCACCACTCTTGGAAACCATCTGCAGATCCGATATGCAACTGCCGCCGCCGCAGTCGCCGCCGCCATCACCATCCGAT
Source organism: Nicrophorus investigator (assembly GCA_963457615.1). Classification (NCBI taxonomy): domain Eukaryota; kingdom Metazoa; phylum Arthropoda; class Insecta; order Coleoptera; family Silphidae; genus Nicrophorus; species Nicrophorus investigator. The sequence goes on from OY735143.1 coordinate 25,811,956, forward strand.
ATCCATCTCTGAAAATCGAATACAACAAATTGGCTTGAAATATCACGTAAAAGAATTAAACACAGCATTCATCTATCCTTTTACTTATCTTATTTCAACTATAACTTTAATGTCCGTCTTCGTACAGTTGACCAGAGATGCTCTGATCCTTCGCGTCGGTCCCTCTCGACCACTCCGAAATTCGACTGCTGCGACATTCGAGCCACTCATTTTGTCATTATTAGTCTATGACTGGTATTATGTAGTCGGTGTGATTATCCTGTACGGCGCACACCGACCGACCGACCGACATGGCGATCCGGATTGGACGCTCGCTCCGCATTGGCCACTCCAAATCCACTGATGATTACTAAGTCGCATTCAAGTACAAGAGGCCAACAGAGAATACCACCATCCTCTTCTCTTCTCTTCCCTTCCACCCATCCAATTATTCCATAAAACCGCCGACGCGGCTCTATGTTTAAAAAGGATATTATGTCGTATCGTGAAAATATCATTCGGTTTTAGTCCCTTTCTTCAGCTACTCCTCCTTCCTTCCAACTGCTGTGGGAATAAAGGTTACCCCTTTAAATGACATTTTAATTTCCAACCTATAATTTCACTCCGTCATCATCCTCTCAACGATCAATTGCTCCACTCGATATTTTCGCAATTTCCATTCCCATTATTCTCTGCAAATGCACTTCAAATTTATCCGGATACCATCAAAACTACATCATTACTCGCTTCATAAACATATGTAATCTATATTGCTATTTATTATTTACTCACAACCGGTATTATTTTAACATTCACAATTAACTCTTTTTTCATTACAAATCCATCCAACAATATTAATTTTCAACAATTATTTATATAGTATTACTTTTTTTATATAATTATAAATTAATAATTTACACTTAGATAAATTTCAATTTAAATAAAAGTAGTGATACTCTTGAAAAGTAATAAAAGATTATTGAAAAAATTGCCTTATATAGTCACGTAAACGCGATTTGACTACGTCACGAAGAATCACTAAAACTTTTCTTATATGGTTACAAAAACGCTTTATTTATTTGCCGCTGTAACAGAAATAATTAGAAAAATTAAACATTTAAAATTTACTGTAAATATTTTGAAAAATTCATCATTTGAAATTTTCTGAAAATAATTTGAAAAATTCAATATTTGAAATTCGTCATTTAAAAATAAATTGAAAAATTCATCATTTGAAATTGAAAAAGTACATTACAAAACTTACATAATATCAATATGAAATTACTTGTCAAGTAAATTTACTTTTAAAAATACTCGCGTATTGATATAAACACTAGTCGCAAATACACACTAAACATTACTAGACAAGTTACTTGTTACTTTTTGTAGAAAAAAAAAATTCATTAATTAAAAAAAATAGATTAAATAGTAATTTATTCGGAATAAATTACTTTTTATCTTATCGTCTAGACCCGAAACGATATTTTCTACACATCTTTTTAGTTTTTACTACGTTTCATTCATTTCATTCATTGATTGTTTGTATTTCTAAGAAATATCCATGTTTTATTGCTGCATTTTTAAAAATTTACTTGCACGTTGTTTTGCATATCTTATTTTTTTTTTAATAAATTTAATCAAATATTATTATTAGTAGTTATTTCTCTAATTAATTTTGTTAATGCTTCATTCCTAAATATTATTCAAAAACCAAATTTAATTTCCATTTAAAATTAAGATAAATTATTATTACATTAATTCATACTTAAATACTACTATAATAAAAAATACATAAAATCTACAAAAAGACATAATTTTATTTTTTAATTTCACTTTGTAAACTGATGATAATATAAAACTTATATATAATTTTAAACTTATTAAAAAAAAAAATTTATGAATTAAATATGATTTTAATATAAATGAGTTAAAGAAATTAAATATATTTATTATACAAAATTCATTTAAGTGAATGTATTTTCGATTTTGATAGTCCCATATCGAATTGCTCCCAGGAAGTAAAAAAAGAAACCTCTAAAATTTCACATCTCTCTTATTTCATCCTTATATGAAAATGACCCAATTTCTTTTTCTAGAATCACTAGAAATGCACGGAGATGCAAAAAAATAAATAATAAAAAAGTAAACAACAATTTAACAGGTATTTTCAAGCTATAATGATCCATTACGAAATGTTGTTGCCAGTCCCATTGTTGTTAAGATCATTACATTGAGCATTCGCTGAACAGCATTTACAGCCTATGCAATTGGCACGCAACGAACATGACAATTTTTATTTATTTTTTATACGCTAATCTGTTGACTCACACAGTATGTAAACAGGATGGAAATTGTCGTAAATGCTACACAGTAATTGCAATTCTGATTGGGCCCGTTCTTCGCTCTGCCACATCCTTAAATTGCGCCAATTCCAAAACATATTTGAACGTAAACGTTCTGCCAAGAAACACAATTGTCAAACTTTATTCTCACATAAATTACTAATTTTTAAACTTTTTTAAAATAATAATTTACACAATTACCAAATTATTTATTCATTTAACAAATAGTATCGTTTTTAATTATTTAAAAAAAAATGTTAAATATTTTAGAAAAAAATTGTACAAAATTTTTAAATTTTCACATTTTTTAAACGTTGTGTATATTTGTAATAAATTAACATAATATTGTTTGGACCACATTAAAATTGGCAATATAGATTTTATATAAAAAAAACTTGTCAAATAATTTACTTATACCGTTTTGGTCTAAACTCTAGTCAAATTCGCATTTATGTAAGTACAAAAAATGATCCAAATTATACTTACACTCAAAACGTTATTATAAGTCGCATTCATAGCAGTTCTGGGCCATATGAGGCCCGCGGGCCGCACTTTGAGTAAGCCTTATTTAATGCATTATGAGCAGCAATTTAGAGTAAATTAGCAAATTGTTTAGACCAAAATTATGTGTTTGATTCTGGAAATTTCATCATTTCATTTTTTTTTTCATTTTATTCATATGATTTGTTTATTTTTTTGTGTTCGTGTGATGAGAATGGACGGGGAAAATACATACCGTGCAGACGGAAATTGAACGTACTTGGCTTCATTCAATATTTGTAATTGAACGACATGCACAATTACACCCACATCATCAATACTCCACATAATAATACTAGTTACTCGATGCGCAGTTTAGACTTTACCTTTTTAATTATTGTATTTGCATACAGTTGACAACGAGACAACATAGAAATGTTTCCATTTGATAAAATTAACAGTAAAATTATTAAAAAATTATATAATAATAAATAATTTTGTTATTGTTAAAATAATTTAATCTGAGATATAATATTAAAATTTTTCACAATTTACAATTAATTTATTTTCATTATTATTTTCAGTAGGAAATACAACACAAAATTTTAATTATAAAAATGAGAAATGTTCAAAATAATCTGTTTCATTCAAATTTAAAGTTTAATTGTAAAAAAATAATGTACTGTATGAATCATTTTTTTAGTTTTAAAATCTACATAACGTTGATGTAATATTATCCATTTTATATATTTTTTGAAAGAGATTATATTAATAAGTCGTTTCCTGCGGTTATTTTTATTTACACTTGGTAGCTTAACTGTAAAAAAAAATATTCCAATAATGAAACCCTTTAATAACCGCCGGACAGGTGGGTGTATCGGTTTCACGGGATTCATCGAATTTCATAATCTTAAGATAATCTTAAATTTCAGCGACGAAATTTGTTTGTTTTCGTTTTAGTAGTTGTGATAACGAGTAGAAGAGAGAATTTAGGATGTTTTGCAAAGGAATGCCATAAATTAAAAGCTGCTCAGGTACAAAAGAAGTGTAATTGAGTGGACTTGGTTACCTGAGGAGGTGTCGACCACCCCGACGCAAAAGTAGTAGTTGTATTTAAAACGAGTGAATGAATGAATGGAGTGCGTAGCGTAATGTAGAAACAAAATTAAAAAATAAAAGCTGAAGGAGAAGAAGCCCTAGGGTGTCGGTCGAAAGGGCCTAATTTGTGAGTGTGCGAGGGCGGCAGACAGACGAAGGGCGGCTCCGTGGCGACGGGACCCCTGCGGGAGACTACCTCTTCTCCTTTCCTCTCTTCACCAAATTATATATGCACTGCGAAATGATAGTGTTTAAGGTCCACTTCTTCGAGCTTTACTTCTCTCTTTCTTTCACCCTCCGCTGCAGCATCTTCCTACCTTCGTCACTATTTTTTTTTTCCTCCGGTCCGAACAAAAGGACGGCCGAAAACCAAGTCGAATGCAATTTAAAAATTGTGCCGTGTCACTGCGAATTTGCTGCGGTTTTCTAGCTTTACAAATCTAATTATCGACCCGACCCGCAGTTTATTTACTTTTCGGGTACGATTTTGCCTGCACATTTACACAACCGCAAACAACAACAGTCTGCTGCTTCTTCATCCTCTAAAACCATCAGTTTTTCAATTTCCAACTACAAAATTCTTAACACATCAACTTCGAAATTCTATCTAACAAACTATCAATTCTTCTCAACTTCTACAACATTATAGAAGAAATAAATCACACTTCCATTAACAAAATTGTTTCCCATTTTCTGATTTTGACATTTGACTTTTGATTTTTGACATAAGGTGTCATACTAAATTAATACTAAAGTAATTTTGATATTAATTTAATTATTGTACCAATTTACAAACTCTTATTTTTTATAAGAAAACGTTTATTTCTTCAATTTCATTTCATTATATTCTAAGACATCATAGAAGAAATAAATCACACTTTACATTTTTTTTACTAAAGATGTAAAAAATATTAATAAATTCTTAAATGTTTATATGAAATATTATTTGAATAACCACCAATAACAAAACTTTTGCCCATTTTCTGATTTTAACGTTTGACATTTGATTTTTTGACATAATGTGTCAAACCAGATTAATTCTAAAGTGACTTTGATATTAATTTAATTATTGCACCAAGCTTATTTTTTTTATAAGAAAACGTTTATTTCCTTAATTACATTTCCAGATATAATTTTATTACTAAAGATGTAAAAAATATTAATAAATTCTTATTTTTTTACAGTTAGTATAAAATATTCTTTGAATAACCACCATTAACAACACTTTTGCTCATTTTCTGATTTTGACATTTGACATTTAATTTTTGACGTAATGTGTCATAACAAATTAATTTTAAAGTGATTTTGATATTAATTTAATTATTGTAGAAATTTACAAAATCTATTTTCTTTATAAGAAAACGTTTATTTCTTTCATTTCATTAACTTCAAAAACATCATAGAAGAAATCACACTTCCAGATATAATTTTATTACTAATGATGTAAAAAATATTAATAAATTCTTAAATTTTTATCATTAATATGATATATTCTTTGATTAACCAACAAATACAAAACTTTTGCTAATTTTCTGATTTTGACGTTTGACATTTGATTTTTGACATAATGTGTCATACATTTAATCTGCTATGATACATTATATCAAAATTTAATGTTCATATTTAATTTAAATATTGTACCAATTTACAAAATTTTATGTTTTGTAAGAAAAAGTTAATTTCATTTCATTCCAAACATTATACAACAAATCAAATTTAATGAAACTTTACAAGAATTTAAACTTTAAAGGTATGTTAATATTTGTATCTTACCATCCTGCAAATCGTAGCAGGAAAGGTTACGTTTTTGCAGTTTTATTCCAATCAAATGGCACCATCACGTTCCAACAATTGAACTTACTGAAGATTCCCATGAATTGCAAACGGCTAACAACTGGTAACAACTCGAACACAGCTTTATCTATGCACGAAGATGATCATTTACCTCAGTTGCAAAAGCGGTTATCATCTTCACGATGCATTAAAACCTTTTCAAGAGGAGTAATCAATAATCGATCAATCAAATCTATAATGATCAGTCTACAAGCAAACATTCAAAAAATCATCGTTCTTCACAAGCTAATGAAGAAACGGTAACCCCGTGGAAAGCGCTAATTATATCAGCCATAATTGTTTTCAATTAAAACGCATTAGAAGCATTGTGTAAGCAATAAATTGCTAATTACGAAAATCTCCGATGGAAGCGGCAATTAGCGATCGCATTGAGATTAACTTAATAATTATGTTTGATATTCAAGGAATAACTTGAACACGGAACAATAAGAAATAATAAAATAAAAAAAAGTAACAGAAAAGGCAATTCAGATGATTCCACCCTTTAGCCTGATTACGATTCACGATTGTAATGCGATATGAAATTTTGAATAATTAGTAATAATTTTTATGTAATGCTTCGATGCTCAAATTGCTATGTTAATGTTCCTTTTGTTTAATCTTACAATGCTTCCATAATCTATGGATTCATGAGCAAACAACACCTTGAGTTACAGTAAATTGGATTTTATACCAGTTTATTTTATTATCCTATTAAAACTGACTCACATCTCAAAAAAAACTTAAGCAATTATTAAGAATTTAATTTGCCGGAATTATTGACGTTTCAAAACATACAATTGATTTTATTTTTATGGTTTAACTTAGACAAAACTAAAAATGAAATTAGAATTAATTTTGATCAAATTGACGTTTGACATCTTACAAAAGTTAAGCAAATTGAAAAACTGATATTATTTGAATTGATGATAAATTTTTTAGAAATTGATAACTTACAAAAGTTAATTATTACCTTAGATAATTTGGAAGAACAAATTATTCAAGTTAAAAAAAGTTAAGCAAAATATAATGTGAATTTTATTTGAAAGGGTGACCTGTTCGAGACAAACTGTTTTGCAGAGAAAATAAATTATTTGACACCTTAAAAAAAGTTAAGCAAATTATAGCATTTGAATAGGTGATTTGATTTTCTAGGAATAATTGAACTTTGACAATTTATAAATGGTGATACTGATTTTAGTTGAGTTTGTGATTAATTTGAGCCAAAGAAATAATAAACATTTTTTGTACAAAAACATGAGAGTTAAGCAAATTGGGAAACTGATAGTATCTGAATTGGTGATTTTAATTATCTTATATTTTGACAACAAGATAAGTGATCAACTTAAAAATAAGAATGAACTGAAGTTACAGTATTGAAAAATTTGTTTGTAGAAATATGGAAAAATTTGTTTATAAAAAAACGTTACACAACGTGTGAAAAAGTTACGTATTTTGTTGCTGTTGGTGAAGTAAACAGAATTGTAAAGAGAATCGTTTAAAAAAGTATTTCCGCTGTATAAAGAGCGTCCATTTATCTTAAGTGCGTTCAGTGAACAGCTAATGTATGCACCAGTTTAAAATACAAAATTGCCGTAATGAGAACAATTTACTGCTAATCGTCAGATGGATCTTAATCAAGAATTATTATTAAAGTTAATGAGCTCTCGTAGCCTTTTTAATCTAATTTGCATTTATTTGAATATTTTTTAATGCGCTTTACATACACGTTTCGGAACGGAGCGGATCACGATTTCAAGAAACCCCAAGAAGCCAATCAACACACACACACACACATACACATGCATATTTACACACGCAAACACATGCACACGCACACACAAACACAATAGCGACGTACTTCCGGTGGCCTGCTTCATTTCACGCTCCAATTATGCATGCTTCATAAATCATACCGAATATTCGATTAATTAATTGTTTCAACTCTTCCTTAACATTTAAATTTATTCCGCTTCTTACATTATTACACAACTCGGCAAGAAAATTGCAACATTATTGCTTTGCATACAATTACCATTATTTTTTTGATCGAAAAAAAAATTTTGAATTTTGATTACAACATTTTAAGAAATTGTATTTGTGATTACATAATAATGATTAAATTACATTGTTTATTATATTTATAGTCATTATTTAATTTTAAATGAATTTTTATTATATATTATAAATTTATTTTAAAAAATGATACAAGCATAATCCTGTAAACTATTTGAGAATCTTATCTTCAGATAAAAGAATTTAGGAATATAAATGTTTTGGAAGATTTTGAAAAACTTTACCATTGGGTTACAAACTAAAAAATGTATACAAACTTTCTAAAATTTTATCTAACTGATAGGACATTTCTAGTTAAACTAGAAAAGAGTTATGTCTGTCACTATATATTTTGTATAGGACAATGTAGACATAATATTATTTCTACTTTTGAAAACTTTAGAAAATTTTGTGAACTATTACCTGAAAACTGATTTTTTTTGTCTTTGAATAAACTTTTTTTGGGCAAAAAAAAGCAATATTTTGGATATTCTTTAAAACTAGCTGGGACTACCGCAAGTGGCCCGCGGGACGTAGTTTGCTGGTGTAAATATATAGGAATATTATATATATTAGTTAAATTAAGTTAAATTGCACTGAAGAAGACAAAAACAGGAAGCAGATACAAATATTAAATTAATGAAGAGTCCAGTAATTAAAATGTTTTCATATATATATTTGCAATTAAAATGTATGAATGAATGAAAACATATGCCATTAAATTCATTGAAATTGCAGAACAAAGGCCTTATTCATAGAATCGTTCTGATAAATTGGACACGAACGTATTATATGAGAGCAAGGTGAAATAAAAAAAATATAATATTGTCGGTGGTGGTGGAGGTCAGCTGCTGCTAATATGCGTAATTTTCTTTACGTCTGCGGAGACGGAGAGACCTTTTTTTCCTTCTTGAATGACTATCATTTCTCCACTTGGTAGTGCAGGTGAGAAAGACAAAATGAAATGACCATCCATCCCTTGACAAGCGGTTGTATTATACAACTCGGTTCATCCTTTTGGATTGTCTCTGCGTTTCGTTTCACCTACAATTATTTTATTGTGTAATGGGGCCTCCCTAATGGACACTTAGTTGTTCTGATTGCCGAATAAATATCAACGAGGATCGTTATTAGGGTACCTTTTTTGCTTTCTCTGAAGGTCCTCTTCTTAAGCATGTGGCTCAAATTAAGTGACATTATCGGCTCTAGATAGGACGAACGTGTCATTTGCCACGAATTTAACTGAATTGCATGGCTTTTACTTTGCGCAGGACGTGACAAGGCGTTCGTTGCATGACGACGATCCGACGAGGGATGGAATTCCATCTTCCAATGATCTCCCACGATCAGGATAATTTACGAATTCCATTCTTCATACTATAATCTATTGTCACAGAGAGATTTATACCTACCTACAAATAACTAGCATTAATACCAATAAGACTATTTAGTTACTACAAAATTAACAACTATAAAATTTAATAACATAATTAGTGTTAAATATACTTTTATTACTTACTTTAATCAAATATTACATAGTGCGTGAATTATTGAATTGAATTATTAAACAATTACAAAATGCTATGACATAATTAGTCTTAAAACAAATATATAAATTACGCACTACTTGACAAGTAGATTACGAAATTTGTATTCACTTTTATGATACTATATACTACATTTAACAAGTAGATTATGGATCTGTGCGATGCTCAATATCCACTTAATACTTATCAATAATCGTACAGTGTGCACACACCTTTACAATACTTTTTAATTAATTTTATAATCAAAATTTATTTTGGAATTAACACTTATAAAATTCAATGAAAAAGAAAATATAAACTACATGGAACATGGTAAATAGTTTGCAGCATTGAGTATTGTATGTACTACTCATCTTTAGCACTAATTTTATAAATTTCGTTTTCAAAATTTATTTACTCTACTATTATAAAGTTACTTGGCTACATGGAATTTGACAAGTAGATTACGGTTCAATTCTATACACAACATTTACTTATCACACACACTTTTACCATTATATTATACTACTATTATAAAGGTACTTGGAACTTGACAAGTAAATAACGTTTTTATTATTTAAGACATGTTTACAATACTTTTTTAGAATTATTTTTTAAGAATTCTTGTAAATAAATAATTTTTCAACTCTGAATATAAAAATGAGTAATTTTTGTAATAAATATTTTATTGAAGATATCAATTTGAATTAAATTAAAAGGTAATTGTAAAACAATCATTTATGAACACGTTCGTAGACCGATTTCGACATCTTATCGAATCACCGCAATATATACTCACAAGAGATTCCGAGTTGCACTTTCGAAATAATTAATTATACATTGGAACCAATCCCGACATTATCTTTTCGGATGATTAATGCCGACCCGAGCGGCCAGAAAGCGATCGCATTGTGGGACAATTTACGAAACAACTCTGAGTGAGAGAGAAATTCGTGTTATTCAAATTAAATTTCACATTTTCTTGCCGATTTTGCCATTACTCACTGTCCACGACATCAAGATCTTCCATCATTTGATCCAAATAAAAAAATAAGTAAATTAATCTTCAGAATTAAAAATTTACCAGTTTCTATTTTACCAATAATATTAGTAGTTTTTATCGGATTCAAAAAAGAAACTGGATTGTTGCAAATATAATTGAATTCAAATTATTAAGAATATGCATTAATATCAATGTTTCGATTCTGAAGAGAATGAAATAATCACGGTGGGATGTAACGTATTATAACGAGATTATGTTTGTTTAGCGGTTTGAACGCAAACGAACGTGATATAATCTTGCGGTTTCGCACAAGATTACCACCACGTTTTCCATTACATACTAATATCGAGCATCTTCATTCTACCACCCACTGGAGGACGAAAAAAATACCATTGTTGTTCAAACAAACTAATGGATAAATAACAAAAATAATTTCATGAAATTGTAGTTATTTTTTACTTTGAAAATAAAGTTTGTTAATTGAGGTATGACTGTAATTTATGTATTGTTTTGTAGGTTTTAAGGAACCTAAAGAAAGTATGTAAACTGTAGGGTTTTGTATAGTTCTTTGTTGAAAATTAAGACTGAGGGTGGTGTGTTATCTGTTGAAAAGCGTGAGGGTTCGCGTTAAGTGAATTAGTGTGTGCAGATGATAGCATCCAGCAGATAAAGGTCCGAGGATGATGTCTTGTACTAATCGGGGACGCACCTTTCGTGTTAAAGACTCCTAATTGTCGGCGACAAGTCGGCTCGAATGTCATGTCGGAGAGCTCGGCTTATCTGTACGTGTTCGGGATACCTTAATTTAACCAACCCACAGATGACTTTTACACACAACAAATGAAGGAAAACCTGTCCTGCCCGAAGTAACCGTCGCTCCGTCGTCGGAATTAATTTAATCATCATCATCAACCTCCGACTAATGGATAGAAAGTAAACTACAGTTTTGCACAGTTTTACTCGCCATTGTCTTCTCCTCCTCCTTCTTATCTCTCTCGCTGCGATGTCTCAATGCTACAACACTACTACTACAACTACCATCCATCCATCCCATCCCATTATATTCAAATCCAGACTTTCGCATTCCGCCTTATTATATGCCATTTATATCTGAAGCGCATTGTTTCCGGGTAAAACGTTACGTAATCCGTTTTAAATTGCACGATCTCTTCCCTCGATCCACTATTTTCCATCCGCTTACACAAATTGCAAAAAAAAATACACTGCACGTCATACTACTAAAACGTTATTTATAGTTTTTATAAATTCAGAATAAAAAAATTGTTTAGGACAAATTTTATATTGTTGCAATAAATATTAGTATTAGTATTCTTTCTATAATTCGGTATTAAAACAAGAAAACTTTAAGACAAACTAAATTTTAAATGTTTAACTTTATAGGATTTTAATGTCCTCAATTAGTTTTGTTTTAAACCTTATATTACATGGACTTTTCGAGATAATATTTATTTATTGTATAAAAACTTAATTTTATTGAAAAATGAGATTTAATATAACATTTCAAAGTATCCGACGGTTAACTTTATTTTTTATATTAAAATAATTACCTAACAAATAAAAATTCTACTTTAAAAAAAAAATATTCAAATTTTCAATCTAGAAATAAGAAAAAAATGGATCAAAATTATAAGTATCAAAGATTCAATTTTATGGTTGAATTTTTATAAATTTTCAAAATTCAAAAAATTTAGTTTATTTTTTGTATATATAAATTAATTTGTAATTTCAAAATTACAATTATCAACTAATTTTTATTAATAATATTGAAAATTTACTGAAAAATTTATCTTCAGCTGAAAATTAATTACTTTTAAATGAATATTTCATCACAATTTTCTATTCTGTATATATTTTTCTTAATTTTGTATAATCATTAAAATCCTTTAAAACAAGCTACAATAATTACCGTATTTTTCGGACTATAAGACGCACCTTTTTTCATAGAAAAAATTATTAAAAATATTAAAAATTTACCGAAAGGAAAATCTATAAATTAAGAAAATCTTCAGCTGAAAATTAATTAGTTTTAAATGAATATTTCATAATAACTTTGTATTCTTAATATTTTCCTTAATTTTGTGCATCAAAACTATAATCCTTAAAATCCTTTAAAAAAAGCTATAATAATTACCGTATTTTTTGGACTATAAGACATATTTTACATAGAAAAATGGACTCAAAGTTTGCGTGCGTCTTATGGTCCGAAAATAACATTCAAATATTTTTTTCAATAAATCGTCTCTAAATTTGAGGTATTTCTTATAGTTTGAAAAATATGGCACACCACTGAAGGTAGATATGACGCAAGTTATCTCAAGATAAGTAGGGGAATCACCAATTTACCTACACTCTTTGGCTATGATCGTCGATAACTAGTATTAGGCTTAGCCTATAATCGTGTACTATTCATTTTTATTACATTTATAAATCTTTAATATTTTTTTCTAAAATCAAAAAAAAGGTATAAACTAAATGTGATCAATTATGCAAAACTGTATGGAAACATGATTATGATTATCTTATAAATTTGAGGTGCGTCTTATAGTATTGAAATATTTCATCTATTCTTATATGAAATTTTATGAAACTTTTATATAAATTTTGTTGGAATTTTCGTGTGCCTAATTTGTATGTAGTGTACGGAAGGTGGTTTAATTTTCTCCAAACTAATTTCAGCCTTGAACGGTTCATTTCCTGGTGGAATGCCGTGCAAGTGATTCCATTGTGATTGAGGCAATGGACTAACTTATCGAATTAAATTCCCATCAGAGAGGTGTGCTTACCACATACATACACAAACACGTCGAAAAGCGCATGCATCAGACGATAGTATTGCGCGAACGATTGCCCCATTAATAAATCAGGAACGTAAAACTGTTGGTTAGTGTGTGAATAATGGATGGACGGAGCCGAAGGAACGGATATTAAATGTGAATTATTTAAGGTACGCACGTTACGTGGACAGCTGAACCAGATATACATACACATGCATAACCGAAGACAATTTTCTTCTTCTTCTTCTGTTTTCACTTCTTTTATTGTAGTTCTTCTTTCGATTGCGTGGAATTCCGGAGTCGTGTGCCTGCCTACTGCCGTCCGCTGATCGCTTTTTAAATGCAACTTTACTTCTGTTGATGAAATTACCGACTGCAATGTTTAAACAAAACAGGAGCAAATAAAAAAATATTTGTAATTCGAGAAAAAGAAACGCAGAGATAATCATAATGGTACAAACATTTTCCTGCTCCCGTATTCCGAAGATCATTAACATTTTTGATAGTCCCACCGGAATTTAAAATGCATACACAAAAAATTGACGCAGTGCTTTAAGGAGGACGCACGATTTGGGAGTATTATCCAATTTAATGGTACTTCTTGTAATGTCGAAATGATGGAAGTAAAGAATGTTAAGTGCTTTTGTCATTTTTTCTCTGCAGCATGTAATTATTGTTACTTTAATGTTTACTCAACGGTTGTTTATCAAATTTTTAAACACAACTAATGGAAATATTCATATATTTTATATACATTTGGAACTAATTGCAAAAATAATTTTCTCTCAATTATAGATCATTATAATAAATATTTACACAATTAATATAAATATAAATTTGAGTCAAATTCTGACTTCAATCATAGATCAATTTAAGTGGATGTTATTAAATTGTATAACCAAATCTTTAAAAAAAAAATCAAGATTAAGCTAAAAAAATTTGAAATGCTTCAATCTAAATATAATTACTCTGGAGAAAAATAAGAATTCTATTTTTATTTAATCTCTTTTCTTGAAAATTTGTTGAAATAATGATTTTTATCCTATTTTTTAAAGATCTTAGTTTTATAATTATAATTTAGAATAAGTTTTATTTATATTATTTTGAAAATTGAAACGTGAAAATAAAAATATTATAATAATATTTGTAGAAATTAAATTTTATAATATTTTCAATATTAGTTCTGTATTATTATTTTTTTTTTAATTAATTTTAAGAGAAATGCGTTTTAGTTTCAATTAAATTCTGTAATCTAAAAATTTTAATTATTTTAATCAAAAATTATCAATATAATAGTACAAAACTAATTAATTTTAAGAGAAATTTTTTTTTGGGATGTTTTCAAAAAATTGAAAAATGATTCTTTTTGAAAATATTAGTTTTATGTAATAAGCTTGTCAAATTTGCTATGATAATGTAATGTTGAGTTTGTGGAATTTTTATTTTAAAGTTTAAGATAAAGTTTCGTAATTATAATGTAATTATTGTTGACACTTTGGGTTTTGTGCATCTGGAATGGAAGATAATGGTGAAAAGTGAAGGTCTGCAATTGTTATCAGAGGACACTTTGAGTGTCGAACGGTGTTGGTAGAGTTGGTCCTGGCGGAGTGATCGATCGCAGACGACTTATCGGAACATGGCATTTTGTCGGCGTTGTCTGTTCCTTAAATGAGATACGTTAAGTCGACTTTAATTTGTTTACCTGCTCCGATGGTCGCCAATGGTTACCATGGGTAAATTTGCGGGGAGTCCCCACCGGCAAGCGTCTATTTCCGGCCACCGAGCGTGCATTTAAGCTTTTCATCATCATCATCTTCCCAAAAAGGAAGAAAATAAGAGAGAAGATCGCCCAGACGAACGATAATTACCCGGTGTTTAGCAGGTTTAGGTGATTAAAGCGATGCGGGAAGTAGGAAACATGTGGCTGTTTCATTCGTTGGTTGGATAATAAGGTTGATCCGATTTGCGCAAATTTTATATATTCATACAAAAAGGGGTCCTCGTTTGATCTTTTACACGCAGGATGCTGAGCAATCTGGATACATTCGTTATTCCGGAAGGTTGCGGTGTTTCAGAGGTGGCGTCTTGTAGAAAACTAATATCTGGCATATTCCGACAAAGTGCGGGGAAATTGGTTCCCTCTCGAATTGTAGATATGTTGAGATACTCATTTTAGTATGTAAATTGGTGTCGCAAGGAAGGAGAGGAGGCCGATCGGTCCCAAGCCATGAATATCAATCAGCTGACGGTTGACTGGCTGTGCACACTTGATTGTTCGCCAATTGACAATTTTCTAGCAATCCGGCAGCGGTGCGCAGCGTCGCGACGCCCTTCGGACGCCCCTCTCTCCAAAACCCACACCACCCCCGCACTCATAATTCCATATGGACCGTGTAGTGCGGTGGAGGGGTTGTTGATGTTGCTCTGCGCAAAATTATCCATTCGACTTTTATACTTGCACTGCAAACATGCAATCATATTTCCGATCATCCGCATTTGCATGCAAAAACAACAAAATATTTGATTCGCGTTCTGAATACGTGAAAGCAATACACTCACTCGGATTATAACACTGTTACAAATCTTCTCTTTCTCCCTCGCACTCACTCAATCTCCGCAACGAATACGTTACGTTCGGTTTTGCGAAAACAAGATGTTACATACTTTCATGAGTTGCAGAACAACAACAACTTCATGGTTCCATTACCGAAGCGAAGCGCGACGATCTTTCCAAGAATTCATAAGCGTTTGCCAATTGTTCCAAGAATAATCACACCGATAATGAATTATAGCTAATTCATGAATTTATGCACTTTTTTTCTAATTAAATCTTTAATCATCATCAGATCCTTCATCCATTTATTTATATAATCTTCCTCATCAATAAAATATTTAGATATTTTTATTATTATTTTCATTCAATGCATTCTTCCACCTTTTCCAATCACTGCACAAACAATTATTTATTCCTAATTTTAATAGTTTTTACTAAAAACCTTTCATAAATTTATAAATTATTTTATAAAGTTTTTTTTTGAGTATTTTAAATATCGAATTTCTTTTAGATTTTGTTGTATAATAGCGCATTTTAAGCGGTAAATGAGGTATTATTGTAATTAATTGTTAAAATTTCACACTTCTGATGGAAGGTTAGTTTAATAGTTTATTTATAGGTGAAAATCTTGTTTTTTATTTTATTGAAGTGAATAAGTAACAGATATATTATGTTTATTATGTTGTCCGTGGTCCAGGTATAAAGTTCTTATCCGAAGGAAATGGAATACAGGGTATTGAATGTCAGACGAGAAATAGAATTGGTTTATTTGAATGGATTTTGGTGTTGATTTGGAGAATGAAATGAAGATCATCGTGAATAATAATAATAAAAAAAAGTATAAAAGAACGAAATACATTTTGAAAAGGTAAACATCCCTAATGGTTTACAAAATCAAAGCACTTTAAAAGTGATGTCAGGTCGCCCACCTGGGTCGATCTGGTCCGGATAAGATGTGGGCATGTGATATGAAATTAGGCGCCAGTCCGAAGCCGATGGGACGTGTTCTTTGGTCATTCACATGCAGTCGGCGCGGCGCGTCCACCGCGGTTTAATCATTCAGTTTTGGAGGAACCCTAAAAAAAAAACGAAAAGAACGAACGGAACACGATCGTGATGAAGAAAACTGGATGAGGATTGAGTTTAGAGCGAGAGGAGTGGATGAGAAATGCGTCGTCATGGAGCGGAACGGTAGCACGGTGAGACTGCACCGAAATTAACTGGCTCCCTTCCCGATTAATCAGACTTTCAGATAATCGTAAAAACACACGGAAAGGTCTTCGGTCTAATGATAAATTAGGTGCGTGGCGTTTGGACAGTCTTTGCCCGTCAACGCGTAAAAGCATTGTCGAGTTTCCTATATAGAAATTCACTCACACACTTTTCCATCCGCACTAATTGACGACTGCTTTTTAAAGAGCAGCAGCATCCTCCAGCATCCATCCATCCAGCAACCTTTATCCCGATAAAATGATACATTACTAATTAATTTGATAACCGACTCTATACTATATATTAACTGGTTGCACTTCCTTATCCCCAGACCACTCCAACACCATATTAAGTCGATTTAATTGCTCACCAAAAAAATCCATTCAACATTCAACGATTCATAATATTCAAATTTAATTAATCTGTTATGCATATGCAATCACATTTGCTATTTGCGAAACATTCACTGATCTATCTAACTAAAATAAATCTTTAATCCTTATTAAGCCGATTTCCTTAATTTATAGCAATTATTCGTTCATTACTAATTGAATAATTCTTATAAATAAATGAAAAAAAAAAATCTTATAAAAATTGTAGACGTGGCATATTATAAATTAACTTTTAGCAATTGTTTGACGCTGTCAGTTTACGAAATATTACAAATTAGTTGAGAATGTGAACATCATAGAATTTTTTCTGAAAATTATATTGATTTTTATAAATTAAAAAAAAAATATTAATAATAATAATCTCCAATAGATATTAAAATTATTTCTCATGAAAATTATATAATAACCGAATCTAATAAAAAAAAATATTTTGATTGGTTGAGAATTTAAACATTATAAATATTAATAATAATAATCACCAATAGATATTAAAATTATTTTTCACGAAAATTATATAATCAAATAAAGAAAAATAATATTTATTAAATAAAAAATAGTTAATTTATACTTTACAAACGGATATTATATATGTGATAAAAACTATTGACGATTTTTTAATTGTAAAAATTCTGCAAAGATAAAAAAAATCAATAATAAATAAATTAATTATAACTGATGTGAAATTATTGATGGTAATTGAAATTCCAACGGAAACGATTAACAGAACATTCATTTTAATTTGCGCATGATAATTAAATATAATTAAGCGTTTTGCATATCCTAAATCAAGGTAATGCAAAAAGTATTAAAAAAAAACATTGCATACATACATTTACAAGCGCGTAAGCAATGAATTAGAAAGTTTCTGTACGGAATAAAAGCTGTTTTCTTTGTGTTTTATATGCAATATTTGTTACCGTATGTTCATAAAAAATATAGATACATTAGTTAAATTATTTTGTAAACAATTTAAATAATGACAACAAATAAATTTAATTAATTCGGATTTATTTGTATCTTTAAATAATCGACACGTTCCAAAATATTAAAATTTTACTCGATTAAATAATCCAGAATGTCTTGCTTGTTCATTTTTTTTTTGACATTAAAACAATTTTTATTTGACAGTTGTTTTTTAAGTTGTACAATTTTATTATATAATAATGTGTTAATATCGTGATTAAATCTAATTATAGAAATCAATCACCCACAAGAAGTTGTTCTAAAGATATCATCTCAAGAATAAGTTGGTAAGCAATTTATATAATACTGAAAAAATAGTTACTTTTGCCAATAAAATTGTGTTTGCTTAATTTTTTTGTTAATTTGTTTGAATTAATTCCGATTTATTTGTAAATTTAAATTTCACGTTCCAAAATATTATAATTTTATTTGATTAAATAATCCAGAATGTCTTGCTTTTTTTTTTGACATTAGAATATTTTTTTATTTGACAGTTCTTGTTTAAGTCGTACAATATAATAATTAATGTGTTAAAATCGTGATTAAAAGTAATTATCGAAATCAATCATCCACAAAAAGTTGTTCTAAAGATATCATCTGAAGAATAAGTTGGTAAGCAATTTATATAATACTAAAAAAATAGTTACTTACTAATTAGGTTATGTTTTTTATTTATATAAAATGGTTCATCTAATGATGTTTACGTAATGAAAACTTATTATTTAGTTTTAAGTGAACGTGAAAAAAAAGCTGTATTCGTGGATTTTGTCTTGTTTGTCGATTTGTATCTATTGAAAGTGTAAGGACACGAGGCCGAGTAGAGCATAAAACGTAAATGTCCTTTAAAAAAGTTGCGCTATATCTGCCTGGCTTTCCTGTGGGATTATATATATATATATATATGTAAGGAGTAGCGGGGAGGATTGGGATGTGCCGGAGAAGTGGAAACAAAATCAATTTAGAAAACCGAACCTTCAGGAAAACACACCGTCCGTACGACGTATCAAAGCTTTGATCATTTCCTTCGCTCCCCCGCAACTCGCTGAACTTTTTTTTATATAACTTCTTTATGCACGACGCAGCGATCGGTGGAGGGGTGAAGACGGTGGTAAAAAGAAGCGAGCAACGCAAAGGAACGAGGGAGTTTGGGGGAAAAACGTCCACCTCCCCCGATACACGCACAAACACATCTTGATACACGATTACATGACTAAAAAAAACCTTCTCTTTTTTTTTATATAACAAATAAAGAACGTGATTTACGTCGTTTTAATGCGCGGTTTAATTATCCACAGCGGCAATATTTTATTAGGCCAGTTTATGCGCCAGTTTCGGATTGCATAAATGGCGGATGCGACGGGTCCCATTTACATTATAAAATATTTATTTGCCGCCGCCGCCGCCACTACTGCTGAATCATACATATTTCATTTCAATTTCATCGAAAAAAAATAAATTCATTGTTCTCATTTTTATTAAATTTTACAATTTAATTGCTCATTGATAATAAAAAAACTTAGTTTGTTGACTGAAATATTAAATTTAGAAATATCTAATATCATAAATATTCTAATAAAATCTTTTAGTCAATTTTATTTAATTAAAATAAAAATAAATTTTGCTTATGAAAATAATTCACTTCAATGATGAATTAATTCATGCACGTCAATATTTGATATTAAAATATATAAAATATTAATATTGAAATGGCCTGCAGTATTTCTTTAAATTTTTTCTCACCGATGAAATTAAATGAACGACTTGTGTGTTAATTCAATTAAGAAAATTTAATTCTAAAGTATGTGGGTCTTATTGAAACCGCAGCGTAATAATACCGTTTAGAAGGAGTTTCGTTTTCTGGTATTGTTCCTCGGTTCGGCCACTCGAGATCCTTTCTTCGAACAGCAGCGATTACGTTCGGTAAGGCCACACCATGTGTGTAAAATCAATTGAATTATTACATCCTAACCACCACGAGTGGTCATTAACTTATAACTTTAGTTTTTAGTTTCGCTTCATCCCCTTGCGTCCGTTGCGGTTTTTCAATGGGGCGGAACGCATGCGGTGTGAGTGTGTGTGTGTATACGTGTGCGAACGAACGCATTCTAAACAATACAATTCATACGCTGGATAATGTACATTTTGTAGCCGTACGGCAGTAATACGAAAGTTAAGTATCGGTGTATTATGATTGTTACATACATTGGGGGTGATTAGTAAGGGTGTTTAGTGGGCACAAAGCCTGCATGAAGTGGCGGCAGCCGACCAGCCGTCTGCACCGGCTCAATCATCTCTCTCTCCCTTTCAGTTTTTTTTCTATGTCCTTCTTTTTCTTTCCCATACGCACACACACACGACCCACCCCATTCACGTAATATCAGCCGTGAAGTGTATATTATACGTATTAGTCATTTTCGGTCCACACTTTATACCGATCACAGATAAAATTTTATATAGTATTTTTTTCTCTTACAATAGGTATTAGTAAGGATTATTAAAACAAAAAAAATAATCTTCATTCATTTGCTTCAAACGCCTTTGAACATCTGCCAAATGCCCATATGAATACTCTTCGAAGATAGTTATCTAATCACTCATTGCTTTCTAGTTTTACAATACGTTACATATGTTACGATTGTAGTAAAAACTTTTATTTATTCAATTTTGAAAATTATGAGAATTTTCTTCATAAAATGGATGGTTATTAATTATTGCAATGCATTTTTTTTAATAAACTGCAAATATTATTATTTTATAATTGATCAATTAAATTTATTTCAAAATTGTATCATGATAATATGTAGATAAATGTAAAGATTGTGTGGCAATATGTTATTAAAAAGAAAATATTGTATTGGTTGTGGGGAATTAAAGTAAAATTTGTTATAATTTCGTTTTCTCCGCAAGAAATAAATCTGCCTGGAATTACGATGTTGTTTGTCATGTAAGATCCGGCGTGATTATGCAAGTGCGCGTGGCATTAATTACATTAGTTATCTGTCCGTGATGGAGGGCAATTACGGTAATTTTAACGCCGCATAACGTACGTGGTATTATATTGGCGAAGAGGTGGAGGACGGCAGCAACAGCAGCAGCAGCGTACATACATACACACCAGAAGCCCCGTTCCGGGTAAAAAAGAGTGTGGTCACGCGAAGAGCAGATTAAACTCGGCCTTATGAAAGTGGCCGACCACTTCTCACCACTTTATCAACACGACCCCAATCTCGATTTTCCTCGATCCCCACGATCCAAAGATCCAGCCACCACCCCCAAACATCGAGCATAATACAGTACGCACACCCCATGACCGTCAATTAGCCACGCGCATATTTCACACACTTGCAGACGCGTGGCTTCAACGTTTATACCCACGTCCTACAAGCACCACTTCAAACGACAGTTTTCCCAAAACAATCATTTATCTATGTTTCATTTTATCTGTCATCTATTGTCCTAAATGTATATATATAACATTTAAAAGCGTTTCTCAACCTATGGAAATGATTTTTTTAATGTGTCACGAAATGTCAGCCTTGTGTCAAAATTAGTAACTTCTAATTAAGGTTGAGAATTATTGATGTATAATGATTCATAAAGCTGAATCCATAACTATAAATTGTATATAATTGTTGGTATATCTGAAAACTATAATATTTTGAGTCATTTATGAAATGGAAATAGTATAACTTTTTAATAACATTTAGCAATAATCTTATTATTATCTTTTAATATATTAATGGTGATTAATGCTATTTAAAATGATTTAATTTCGTGAATTTGTTATATTCGAAGAAAAAATTATACAAATTTGCAATAATAATATTGTCGAAATACTAATTAATTATTATTTGTTACATTTTGAGTTAATTTAAGAAAATTGTAACTTTTTAAATTTGAAATTTGAAGAACAAATATGAAATTGATATTGAAAATTCGTTTGTAAAATATCACTTCTCTATAGATATATTTTTTTTCAATATAAGGGTTTGTCAACAGATATCAAAAGGATGTGTGAGAGGATGAAATCTGCATGATCAATGCATTGAATTTTTATGGGGGCGTCGGCCGTAACGAATTCGCGGTCCATCTGGATGAGGAGGAATCCTTGTAACCGGATATGTTTACCAGAAGCGTGTCCCTATCCCAATATCCCTGCCCATGAATAACAATGAATCGGATCCTTTCCTTATCTGAGAGCGGCAATCGCGCAAGCCATACGAGACGAGATCAGCCACCTCACCTAACTAACGGGTTTAAATAGAATATATTTAAATCCGTTATCTCCGAAGATCTGGATGAATATTTAAAGCCCCCCGAAACGATACACATGTTAACGCTATTCGCAACAGATGCGACGCTCTTTTTATTTTTGTTTTGTTATAAAAATTTCACTTTCGCTTTTGAAAGAGGGAACCATTTGATGCGGCCATTTGTGTCCATCGCTTTTTAGTTTCGCTTAATGGAAGATGCTCTGCGAAGGGATCTCCGTAATACATGTCAATTAGGTTGTTGCGAGGAACTGTGGGGTGGTTTTGTCCCGAAGGACGTCGCGACGCTTCATTGGACGCGCCGAGTCTCTAATACGGAATAAATTGGCGTCCATCGTCCCGTCACGGCGAATCACGTTATCCTTCAGCTAGCATTTTCTCTTTTGCTCGTTATATATTATACCCCCTGTTATCTCCATCATCCTGTCAATAGCTGTAACAGAACGGAGATGGAAGTGGGAAAAAGTGGTTGGAAAAGGAGAAGAAGTAGTAGCAGCAGCAGGAAAGAGAGAGGAAAAAAAGAAAAAGTATTTTCCTCCAATTTATTTATTTTCCCCGCTGCCAAACTGTTAATGGTAAATGTAACATGTAAGCAGAGAAAGAAAGAAAGAAAGGGAGTTGGCTTGATGAATGCAGCCCGGGATACATTTACTGCAGATTTGAGCAGAGAGTGTGCGGTCGTTAGCCTAAGTAACGCGGGAATTAGGAGGGTTTCTTTCAACGGCCACCGGAAACAATACATATACGCATCCATCTTCCGGAACCGAAACCGCACACACCGCACCGCACAACAATCCACCCTCTTTCGGGGGGGTTGAGGTTTTTACTGCCATACATCAACCGCCGTCGACTTATCTTCCCCACGGCGCTAACAAAAGAACTTAACTTTCACTCCTCTATTTTATATCCACCTCCACCCTCTAAAAGCGAACCTTAATCCTTTTCCTCCAAAACCACGGCAAACATTCAAATGTAAATAATATACACAACCTTTTCAAATTTAGATCCTACATTTATTCCAGAATATAAACCAGACCTTTCACTTACCAATTCGCACTTTATTTTTTTTTTCCCCTTATACATATTTTTTTTTTATCAAATCAACTTTATATAAAACAATTCCAGTTTCCTATTTTTTAACTAAATCCTTAAAATCCAATACTTTTAAATCTTCAATGAAATTAATACTACCCAAATTTTCAATAAAAAATTATTTAAAACACATTAAAGGTTATTTTTATTACATAATCTTGTTCAATTTATTTTCTTAGTATTTCAAAATCACACTTATAAAGTTTACATAATAATTTAATATTTGATAATTCATTTTTTTCATAATTTGTAGCTTTCTTATTAGGAAATTATTCAAATGAAATAAAAACATAAAATCATAACAAATAATTAAGTTTTTATTTTTAAGAGTCTAAAAACCGTGGTCTAAATCGTAGACTTTGATACTTAAAACTGTGCAAAAGGGAAATTGTGTAATCAATACATAGAAGTCATGAAATATATCGCCTCATATAACAAGAACTGTAGAAACAGTAAAATCATTATTTAATGGAGAGTGAGCAAAGCTAACAAAGATCGATCGACGGTGACGTTTTTGGGCTGAACCCGTAGCTTTCTGCATGTTTTATTTTCTTTCTTTCTTTTTTTTTTTGGTACATTTCCGCAGATGCATGTTCGATTTGGTGATCGGTTCGTTAAATCCGAGCAACAAGAAAACCGAACTCTCCCCATTCCCTTATAGACGACTAGCAGGGAAACTCTCTTTTCCGTATAGATGGAATGCAAACTGCATAATAAAGTATGAATGCGGACGTTTCGAAATGTTAGCCAAAAGCGCATTGGGGTGGACACGGAAACTGTCCCAGGCCGACGACGACGTCGCAAAGAGGCCCAATTTGTCCACATGAATAATGTCAAAGCGATTTGCTCGGCCACTAAAAGCCCTATCAGTGACGCATACATATACACACAAACAACGAATGCCTCATCTGAAACATACACACACGCACACACTCAAATAAACAGCAATTTTTATCCGAATTACCCCTCGGACTTTGATTCTTTTTTTTTTTGGTGACTTTCATGAACATTTATTACCGGAAAATCAAACATTCTGCACACTGGTTATCGACAACTTTGTTCATTTATATATCATGACCATTTATAGCTAGAATATGTTTTAAAAACCAAAACTAATTATTACTGATAGCATGTCACTTTTTGCCACGTCACATGTAACAAACCGTATGTCACGCAAAGTCAACTTACATAAAAACTTTTCTATCACAACTTCATACTAATAATATCAAAACAAACAACTTCATAATTTATATAATTGTTTTCCTAATATAGGAATTTAATTAGAGCAGAAATATGTTTTTATTCCATTAATTATGCAATAAATTTTAATTGTTGTTATGTTTCCCTAAATTAAATAAAATGGGTTAACAATTTAGCAAAAATATTAAAATTTAATTATAACAAAGTGTAATTAATCAAAATCAAAATATTTTACTATTTTAAAAATTATATAATAATGAATTTATATTTTTTCTTATTATAGACGTAGTTATTAAAAACTATATTACTTTTATATTATTACTTTTATCAGTAACCAAAATGTTTAATCTATTATTTCATCTTATAACGGTGATAACAAATCTCTTGCACGCAAGTAATTCCCTTACACGTAACGTGAAACTATTTTGTATTACACGCAATGAAGTGTAAGGCACAAGAAACGTTATTAACAAATCGCTTTACTAAACCCCTTTTAATAGCCGCTTCGAATAATTTACAATTTTCTAATGTATCTTAATAGACTAATAAAAAATAGATTTAAATATTTATTAATCATAACTATATTTATACATTTGTAGTAGCAAGTTATTTCTCAAGAAAAGTATTAAATTCTAATAATCACCCGTTCAACCAATACACGTTGTTTAACTTTTAACTTAAAGTATTCTAAGAACGGCATCTGGTGTTGATTTAAGTTAATACTAACACTAAATGTTATTCTTTACTAAATCTATCGTTTTTAATTAATTAGTATATAGTGTACTAAATTGTATAACCCGAAATTTGTGACTTGTTTTATTTTTAGTACTATAGAATTGAAATACGGCTGAATGCGAAAGGCGCCTTTAGAGAATCAGAGCCGTGAAAGGGACTTAAAGTAAATATCGCATTTGGTCGTGAAAGGAAGAGATGTATAAATTACATGCGTGTGCAGTCGACCTCCCCCTTTTTGCCCTGGCGCATACATTTTCTTCTTTTTCCGGTGATTCTTAATATATATGGGCTCCTTTTATTACCGACTCCGTCCTCCGTTCTCTGTATGTGTGTATACGTATATATATACTTATTCTAACTACAACACTTCCATCCTGGCACGAGGACTAAAAAGGAGCAAACGAAAACTGTGTGCACACTCCTCCTGCATGCACACTTAATGCCAACAATGGGCATAAATTGAGAATTATCATTTTCGTGCCAGGATTTAAGCGAGGAAAGAGCATCAGCTCATTTAAATAACACACCCCCTAAACCTTCCTTAATCATTCTTATTGTACTTTATTATTTACAATGTACTTCAAACAATACCCCAAACGTATAAGATTTATTTTTCATATATTCATTTCCTTCAGTTTACTCATCAGTTAAAAAAACATTATCTAATAATTTCATTCCAGTTTTTCTATTTTCAACTCTTAGTATATAACAATTCAAAAGTACCAAATATAATTTTGGGATCAATTATTCAAAAATAAAAGTGTTTCTTTACTTTATTAGTAGAATTATTAATATTTAAAAATAAATTGAAGAACATTAAAAAAAAAATAATAAATTGAAAAGTAAATATTTTCCAATTGACTCATCGGTTAAAATATTATCCAATAATTTCTTAGTACTTAATTCAAATTTAAAAGTAACAATAAAACAAAATTGAATATAATTTTAGAATCATTAATATTTTGAAATTAATGATAGAAATTTTTATAAAAATAATTTCGAAAGTGAAAGTTTTAAAGTTTTAAATTTGTAGTAAATAATAGATAGTTTTATAACTTTTGTAGTAAGAAGATGATAGTTTAATTATATTATAATAAAATGATTATGTTAATGTCGCCGTATTGTTGGGCGATTGTTGAGTATTGTAATAAATGTATTTATGTACATTCCGCATGAATATTTCATGGGGTGCATTGTGCGGAGGTGAAACACAGAAAAGCGGGGGTCCTACTTTTTTTTGGTATGTATTATTATGTAACGATATACTGGTAATAAATCTGAAATCGCTGACCGGAGGCCGGGTGTGTGTATGTTTCTCTATTTATATTCCCATATAAATACATAAAGATATTATTGTTACGCGGTTTTCATCGCGCCGGACAGAGGAGAGTAGAGAATAATGATCAATCACAACATTTATTAGTGTCCGGTGCGACCCTCGGTCAAATCAGCGAAGCAGACAGTAAAAATAAAATGGGATGAAGCATTTTTGGGGATGAGCGAAAAACGGTGAAGGAGGAGAGAATCAGATAAAAATAACAAGAGCAGACAAATTGGTAATAAAAGTGTCGTCCTGTCGTAGTGCGGAGTTTATCTATGTATTAGAAGAGGGTGAGTTTATCTTTCTCTTTCTCTCTCTCTTTCACCCCGTTTTAGTTGCTCGGATCCCAGCCACCCCAATCTCGTGGGGTGTGCTAATACACAGCTAATAATGCTATGTTAACACTTCCGGTCCAGTGAATCCGGCGAAAGGGGAATCCACTGGAAATAACATCCATCGGGTGGTGGTGGTGTGTTCATTTATTAAAGAATTATGGACTTATATTATGTGTTTTACGCTTATTAGCCCATCCACTATGTTAATGAATGCCGTTAAGTGCCTTTGATAATAAATTTTACTTTGTCTGCGAGCGCCATTCCGTGGACGGCGTTCAAATCGCATTTACGGATCATTCCTCTTCGCAGTTTCTTTTCATTTATTCCGAGCCACATACTCCATAGACTAATGGAAATAAATGATGGAATTCGAGGGAAAATGGAACAATAACAAGAACCCAATATTTCTTTACTCTATCTTTGTTTCCCTGCATTATAGATGTACTCCAAAATTACACTTGAAAATAACGACCATCAATTGAAATAATTTCAAACTAATAATTGAAGACAATAACAAAAATCCATTTCATTCTACCTAGATTTAACTACTTCTAAATTACTGTACACTTGAAAATAAGTATCTTCAATTACCATCATTAAAAGATATTTATACAAATAATTGAAGGAATTAGACAAAAAAAATATGTATTAAAAGCATGATTTATATTATAACAAAAATTGTATCGTCAAACATTATTAATTAAGAAATATAGTGGCAAGGCTAAAACTAAGTGTTAATTGTCTATAATTAATAAATGTGTAATAATGAACACTTCCTGATGATCATAAGAACAATGCAATTTCTGAAGAATTTACAAAACAAATTCTAAATGTTATTTTTGAGATCAAAATGTCTTTTCTTTCTTTTTATGTAACAATTAAAATAAATATTTATTTTAATAATTACATAATAGTTGGGAATTTTTTGAATTTCAATATTTTCTTGCATTGCTGCTCCATCTTTTGTTGTTGGGTAGAATTAATAGAAATTGCCAATAATTTAGATTTACCTAAATAGTTTTAGATTTAAGCCAATTTATTTTACAATTTAATTAAATTAATTAATTTATATTAAATATTATTTTTAAAAAAATTGTATAGTTTTTATATTAAAATGTTTGTTTTAAGTTAAGTTTAAAGTTTATTATTTATTATAAATATTAGGTAATTTGTATATATTTTTTAATACTGTAATAAATTATAGTTATTGTTTAATATTTAATAGATTTTAGAAAAATATTTGTAAATTAAGTGAGGAAGGTTGCAAACAATATTGATCCAGATTCTTGCAAACTTCACAGCGAACTTCATTCGTATTGTTTGTTCGACGAAGTGTGTTGTGACGTGTCGGATCTGAATATTTCCCGTAATAAATATAGAAATATGGATAAATTAAGTATATTCAGTGTAATTTTCCTAATTTCTTTGTTGGAATTCACCAATGGTCTTTATTTCCACATTGGCGAAACGGAGAGGAAATGCTTTATCGAAGAAATACCGGATGAAACAAACGTCATAGGTAACAGATACATACGTTTACAGGGAAGCTGTTATTTAACTCGTACGTTTATTGTTTACAGTAAATTATAAGGTAGAGCTCTATGATCCGAGAAGTGGAGGTTTCATGCCCTCATCTCCAGGAATTGGTATGCATGTTGAGGTTAGGGATCCAGATGACAAGATAATCTTGTCGAGAGTGTACAGTTCTGAAGGAAGGATCTCATTCACTTCTCATACGCCTGGTGAACATGTTATTTGCATGTACTCCAACAGCACTGCTTGGTTCAGTGGATCTCAGCTGCGTGTGCACTTGGACATTCAAGTTGGTGAACATGCAGTCAACTATGGTGATGTAGTACAAAAGGAGAAACTATCAGAATTGCAATTGAGGATCAGACAGCTTTTGGACCAAGTGGAGCAAATCACAAAGGAACAAAACTATCAAAGAGTAAATAATATATAATTAAATGGAATACATATAAATAATACATAATTTCAGTATCGCGAAGAGAGGTTCCGTCAAACCAGCGAAAGCACCAACTCCCGTGTCCTTTGGTGGTCGGTCACCCAAACTGCTGTCCTCATTGTGATGGGAGCCTGGCAAATGAAGCATTTAAAGAGTTTCTTTGAAGCCAAGAAATTAGTTTAAACTCTCCATCATAGTTCACCATCCTCAGTTGAAAACTATTTATAATTTTTTTTTAACTAAATCTACATGATTAAAATAAAGTGTTTGTTTTCATTTTTTCATAACTCGTTCTTATGCGAATCCCATGCATTTGTTCAAGTAATTACTGAAATTCTGCATGTTCGGCTTCGGGTATTTCCTTAAAGATTTGAGATTCTTGTCGAGAGTTTCAACGAGTTTGTTGCAAGTGCAGAAGTAAAGGTACTCGTCTGACTGCAGTTGCTCTGCTAATTCTGCTTGATGATTATCCATTAGATCTTCGTTAATTACGACGATTAATGGTTTTCCTGTATGCAACACCTCCAGGCAAGTTCCAGCTCCAGCATGGCTTATAACCAAATCGCTTTTGGTAACTTCGCCCAGGAAATCATCAAAGAACGGTGCATATTTTAGTTTCAGCATTTTATGCTCTTTCTTCTCATATTTTCCAGTTCCTACTTGGAATTGGATTTCCTTAAAACCCATATTAGAGAGCTTGTAGAGAATTTCATCCTGTTGTATTGTTTCTATCAGCTTGCTAAACTCCGTCGTGCCTACTGTGACAAAAAGGCGTTTCTGAAATTTTAATATTCATTAAAGCTTTTCAAAATAAAAAATATTTTATGAGACACTGTGTATATATTTACTGAAATACAAGTGTATTTTTGGTTGCGGATGTATGAAATCACCCCCCAAAAGTAAATAATTGTTTTTATCTTGTATTTACAATACAAATGTGATTAAGAGTAGTTCATTCTGATGTAAATAAATCTCATGCCTAGATGATTGCATTCCAATTGATAATAACATCTGTTATGTGAAATTTGCAAAAGTTGATGGATGCAAGAGTTTTTGTAATTGTGGCGAACCTGAGATGTGAAGATTTTAACAATTTTAACCTTTAAATGTATCTAAAACCTTTGCATGCTGCTGTGTAGGTGTTCCAAGACGTGGGTGATTAGGTGTACAGGTGAATAAATACCTCTTTGAAGTCCATTCTCCTGTGCGTTCCGGTGAAGATCCAGTCCAGAATCGGCAACAGTGTTCCAATCTGCGTAGCTCAAATCGTTGGAATTCCAAGATGGCGTCCGGTTAGGGCTTTGACGCAACAACGCAAGACATTTGAAGACAGTTCGTTAATCTGTTCAGTGTAAATAACAAATTGAAAAAAATTGATAAAGACAAGATGGGCTCGTCGAGACATCGCGACAGAAGCAAAGACAGGGATCGGGACAAGGATAAGTATAGGGATAAGGACCGGGATAGGCGAGAGAAGAGAAGAAGCAGGGATAGGGATCGCGACAGAGATAGGGAAAGAGACCGGGATCGTGGTCGTGAAAGACACCGGGAAAAGGACAGGGAAGCCGAGAACACAAGAAGGGAACGGGAGAAACGCAGCAGGAGCAGGAGTCGTGGAAGGGCCCAGACAAGCAAGGAGAAGACTCCTCCAAAGCCGGATGGAGAAAAATTGTTGGCCGAGACCCTAGCCACGATTGCTGCAACAAGGAATTTCGCATCTCTAGTTACCCAAAAGAATGAAGAACCTATTTGCACAGAAGGTATATTATTATTAAACTGCATTTTAAGTCTGTAGTAATTGGAATTTCATCATTATTGATTCAGAAACTACGTTTCAAGCTGTAACATGAGCATGCTGACTACTGTTGCACTTTTGTTGATCTTGCATAAAATGCGCTAATAGCTAGGAAACGCAAATATTGCATTTACTCATCAAATAGTTAATAATACCTAAAGTAAACTTATGCTACTAATCTCATTCAATATATATATTAAAATATAAATCCGTGATTAAAAATTAATTAATTATTCATAGTCAACTTTCTGCCAGCTGTTGCATTTCCATTATTGATGATAATTAATCTTGTAGGTGTATTGAAACGTTATAATGGACACACATATTTAATTTACACATTCAATGTGCTAATTAAATACTTAAGAAAACAACAATATTTTATTATATTCAAAAAATTACCTTTCAATCAACTTTATTGGCATTTACATGCACAGATTATTTCTTCAAACTATTATTATTATTATTAATCAATAAAATTACATTATTAACGATTTATAAGAGGTTGGAAGTGAAAAAACTTACCTTCATCTACAAACCATTTAGACTATGTTACAAAATGTTTTACTAAAGTAGTCATTTCTTATTTATCTGTTATGTTTAACTGTTAACCAAAGCAAATATTGAAAGTTTAAAGTGCAGGAGCTAATAATACATTTCTTACAACGTTCATTGATATGAATATTAAAATTAATATATTTTATAATTTCTAAACATAAACAATATTTTTCTTTATTGACATTATGAAACTGTTGTTTTTGTAGTTTTATTATTGATGAATATAACTTTAACTTATTGTTTTTGTAATGAAACTTTTAATGTATTGTATTAGTTTTTCTAAATTGTCTTTTATTATATTTGTAGAACAAGAAGATGCAAGACAAAGACGTAGGAAATCCAGATGGGGAGGAAGCGAGCACGAGAAGATTTTCATCCCCGGAATGCCAACAATCCTTCCAAGCAATCTCAACAAAGATCAGGAGGCCGCATATCTACGTAAGTATCTACCGATATTTTTTGATCTCCCGCATTGTTTACTCGTACATAATAAAAGTTATTTTCAAATTTTGTGTGGGTAAGTAATTGTTACGAAATTAAAAATATAAGTTTCACGGATTGTACGTTTCGCGTTGTAAGTATGCGCCAATGAATGTTTACTAATGGAGATGATTTTATTTTTAGAAAGGTGGTGAAACCAAAGTAAACAAATTCCGCAAACAATTACAAAAAAAAAACGCATCGCAGGTTTTCAAAAGTTATCATCTATTATTTTGTTTTTGGTCATAAACTGAGGTTTATTTGTATACATTATTTTGCTATTGCGAGACAATTTCTAACTGTTGGGCTTTTGCCCTTCTCTAACCCGCTTCATTACAGTTCAACTGCAGATTGAAGAAGTCAGTCGTAAACTACGCTCGGGAGATCTAGGAATACCGGCCAATCCCGAAGAAAGGTGCAACTTCTACTACTACTACTACTTCCTCTACATGCGCTCAATCCTTCCAGCCAGCCACGAGTGCAGCCCCCCCTCAGAGAGCTACAACAGTGGTTTGGCATCGACACTGATCAAAAAACAGTCTAAT
Source organism: Nicrophorus investigator (assembly GCA_963457615.1). NCBI lineage: Eukaryota > Metazoa > Arthropoda > Insecta > Coleoptera > Silphidae > Nicrophorus > Nicrophorus investigator. The sequence continues at coordinate 25,844,483 of OY735143.1, forward strand.
ATACCCTATTTATTTATTTTTCATAATTTTTATTACACTCTTTAATTTTTCGATATGGATAGAAAAAGATCAGAAATTTCAATCACAAAAGAAAATAATAACTACAATTCCATATTTAAGAATGTATCTGACGACAGATGCGCATTTCGTATTCTTAAATATCGAACGAATCGAACGCAATATTTGGCCAAGGAATATAATCCATTGAAAAGTGCATTATATCCTCTGTTTGCACCTTCCATATGTAACTTCCTTGTTCATGGCTAATATATAAGACGTGCATATGAGATTGCGTCGTTGCTGTGTTATATGTAAGCCTAGGCAAACAAAAAAGACAAACTTTTTTCCTGTATCACTAAATCTAATTCTATTCTCTTTTTAGCTTTTGGATAATATGACACAAATTAATGAACACATTTTTTGCAGCAAATTAATAATCTATTAAAACAAATTTCTTTTTGTAGCGACATAATCAATTTTTACCATCATTTAAGAGATAATATGATTATTTTCTTCCCATATATATATATTTATAATTAGCTTATTTTCATTATGCAGGGTTTATCGACATATAATACACAAGAAACAATACGTTTTTTTTTATATTTACCGCTTACTGTTTATATAATATTGTTTCTCTATAATTCTAATTCAGACAATTTCTCCTAATATTTTTTTTGTTTAATTTTTTTTAGAGTGAGTTGTGCGAATGAGACGATGCGCGAATGTTGAACAAATGTACAATTATTAGTTATTGGATTGAGCATTCACGTATTCCTACAAATTTCGCAGCATTTGCTTAAAATGGTGCAAAGGCCGTAGGAACGCGGGTGGCGGTTCAGCTTTGTAATTTTGGTATGTTGCTTTTTTGTTGCACAGATCGCCATCACCTGAGCCGATCTACAGCAGCGATGGTAAAAGGCTGAATACTAGGGAGTTCAGAACGCGACGTCGCCTGGAAGAGGATCGTCACAATCTGGTCATCAAAATGCAGTCTATTAACCCAGATTTTAAACCGCCCGTTGACTACAAGTACTTTATTTCTTAACAAAAGCTTGTTTTTGTAACTAAACTAATATTTTTATTGCAGACCTCCAGTTATTCGGGTAAGCGATAAAGTGATGATTCCGCAAGAGGAACACCCTGAAATCAATTTCGTTGGTTTACTGATTGGTCCGAGAGGCAATACTCTGAAGAGTAAGTTGTCTTTAAAATCAAATAAATGTCAGTAGTAACTTTCAAAAATTTTGTAGCAATGGAGAAGGAAACTGGTGCCAAAATAATAATTCGTGGTAAAGGTAGTGTGAAAGAAGGTAAAGTTGGTCGTAAGGACGGTCAACCATTACCCGGAGAAGATGAGCCATTGCACGCATACATTACTGCTACAAATCCTGAGCACGTGAAAAAAGCAGTTGAAAGGGTAAGTTTGTAGTAGCATTGCGTAAACTCTTATAACGTTTTGCTTGATTGCAGATTAAGGAAATAATTCGACAAGGCGTAGAAGTTCCTGAAAACCAAAACGATTTGAGGCGAATGCAGCTGAGGGAATTGGCCCAATTGAATGGAACATTGAGGGAGAACGATGGGATGCGCTGCAATAATTGTGGCGCCAGTGATCACAAGTCCTGGCTGGTATATTTATATACAAATCTTTTGACCATATATAAACAATGCATTTTAGTGTCCGGATAAACCGAATGTTACGAATAACATAGTGTGCTCCAGTTGTGGAGCCGCTGGACATATTGCTAGGGATTGCAGACAGAAGAGACCAGGCTTAGGTGGTCCTCAAGCAGCTGGCGATAAAGCCAAGATTGACGAAGAGTACATGTCGTTGATGGCGGAATTGGGAGAAGGCCCACCTCCAGATTTTGTTCGAAATGGATCAAATTCGTCCGGATCGTCCAACAGCCGGAAGAATACTGTGAATATGTTTGATCCACAAACGGCGCCGCGACAGCTCATGCCGCCTCCTTTGGCGAATCCTCCAATGATGTCTGCAATGCCCGGTAATTTATATAATAGTTAGTACACTGCTTAATTTACTTAATAATGGCTTCAATTTCAACAATACGTATTCATACGTAATATTTATAACAAATATTGTAGAGCTAGTGCAGTCGCTAAGTATGCTTCTTAATCTCCTATATAGGTATGCCACCTCCTTGGCAGAATCCCAATATGGGTTGGCAGCCGGGTCCACCAGGTGTTATGCCTCCACCTCCTCCGCCAGGTGCATCCAGTCCTCCACAGATGATGCCCTGGATGAACAACGCACAACCTCCTCCTCCTGGAGCTGGTTCCAACGGGGGAAATATGATGGCGCCAACCAGTATGGGATGGCCTGCACCGTTTCCGTGGCCACCAGGTTCGTGTCCTCCTCCACCACCTCCGGGTATTGATATGACGAGCCTCTTGAGCGCACCGCCGCCGCCACCACCATCGTCAACTTAGTTAAATACATTTTCATTAAAACGTTAGAATAATAAGTCAACAGCATGTTTAAATTACGTAAGTTATTAAGATTATGTATAAGTATGGCAATTAAAATGTACGTTACAGTTGTGTACTCCTATCGCTTGCATTTGTATGAAGGCAGTAATATCTGTATGTAAATAATATTGATACTACAACAAAATTTAACATTTCTTTAACTTTTGCGTTGATGCTTTCATCATTACATTAATGATGGACGGTATTTATTTTATATTTATAGCTTTGTAGTAAGATGTAGAATATACTTTTTAAGTAAATGTACTTTTTACTCGAACTTCTTAAACTTTATATAGAAATACGACAAATATGGTTAATTCTACGGAATAAAACAAAATTGTAAAAAAAAAATACCCTGACTTAATTAGTATACAAACCTTTTATTCTCAAAATGCACATCTTATAAAACTGAAAATTTGAGTAATAAATACACATTTTTGAAAAATAGAATTAGGATTTTGGGTAAATAAATAAAATAAACGAATTTCATAGAATTGCAAGTTTTTAAATTTCATAAATAATAAACAATATATCTTTTTTTTATATATATAAATAACAGTATCAATGCAAACAAATAAATATTTAATATAAATACAAGACACGAGACAATATTTACAAAAGTTTTAATTTTGTAGTTAAAAAAAAACGAACAAAATCGAAAGGGCGGGTAGTTCTAAACTAGTACGAAAATCACAAATATACCGATTTTTTTTTCATTATTTTTTTTTGTAATTTTTTTCATATTTTTCCTGAAATGTGGGGCTGGCGCGTCGCATTTGAAACAATAAATAATAGAATGAATGAAACGTGGACATAAATTAAAACTTTTGCATAATAAGTAATGATGAAAAAATTTAAGCTAAAATCACCGGCGAAATTTTACATTACATGAGCGTCGTGTTTACAACAAAAAAAACAAAAATAATGATAGAAAGTAAATGAAGAAATGTTGAAAATTGTAATTATAAGTTACTTTTAAAAAAAAAAAAAGAAAGAAAGCTATATAATAAATAAATAATTAATGCAGCGTTTGAAATTTGGGGAAAAACGAAAGATCCACACAGACAGATTAAAAAATTAAATGTAGAAAATAATCTCGTGGGAGGGGGGCGTTTCGGCTGCGGCTAATTAAAATTTATAAAAACTTGCGGCCGTCCCCAACTTTTTATAACAGATTAAGAGCGCCTCCCTCGGCCCCGCCCCTTTCCTTAAATTGTTTGTTTTTAACGTGGACTAGTTTTAAAGAGATCAAATAGACAATAGTGCTATGGTCGACTGATGTGAAATGTGTACAAAAATAAATAAATAAATAAATACAGTGTACGAATCTTGTTGCATAAAATGTTCGATATAGGTAATATATATAAATTAAACGAACGAGAAAAAAAAATCTAATAAATAAATAAATAAGAAATAAATACAACGATTCGCTCACGGGACAGTTTAAATTTCAACTTTAACTTAAACTAATTAATAATTATATTTTTTTCAAGCTACAGAAAAAAATGTGCTTCTTAATTAAATGTAAATTAAATATATCTATATAGCGCGCCAAATACATTATTTTTGCTTTTTAAATATTTTTATGTGCATAAATTTCATCGAAATTTACATTTTTTCGTAATATTTTTTTTTACTTCTTCAGCAAATGCTATTCCAATGGTTTTATTTTTCGCAATTGAAACGATTGTCAATGTTGGCTATTATATCATATCTTCTATAAAGTTATTCTCATTGAAATGTCTTTTGCGCGCCAAAACTTAAATTGCCCAACCAGCGAACACGACAGAAACAAACAGATTAACAACGATTATTACCTTATTCTAAATTTAACGAATAACACTTATATGTGGGGGAGAGAAAGACAGTATGTGACACACAGACAGACGCGAGTGTACGATGAAGTTTTGAAAATGGCTTTTATTTACCATTTCTCCCTGAAAGGGCTCATCGTAGAGCTGGATGAGGTAGAGCTCTTGCGTTCGGCGCCGGGAGCCGCGGAGAATGGATTGGCTCGTTTATTCAATTCTATGGAAAGAGACGAAAATTAATAAATAATTTGTAATGAACTTTATAGTATGTTTTGTTACCTGAGATGGCGAGGAGCATTTTGCGTCTGGCACCGAACGCGGTGACTCCGATCTCGATCAGATCCTTGTCGCTGATGGATGAGAACGTGGTCAGGTCGATCTCGTGCGACGTGAAGAGTCCAATATACTTCTCCAGCGCCAACGACGTGAGCAGTGTCTCCAGGTCCGGCCACTTTGTCGTCGTGATACGGCTGATCACGTTGGCAGGAGTTTGGTCGAGGAAGTTGCTCGTGTTGAGGTTGGTGCTGGAGGTGGACGGCATCGAGAAGTCCTTCGAGTTCGGCGATTTCCAAACATCGTCGTCTTTGCTGTTCTGGTCCTGTTTCTCCGGTAGCAAAGCGGGACTGGTGTGGCTGATGCCGTAACCGGCCCAGGCGCCCGTTGGATAACGAAAGTTTTGGCCGGTCGGTTGCGATTGCATCGCCTTGTAACCGGCCAAACGCTTCTGCTCGTACCCATCAAAATCGCACTTATCCATAGGCGAATCCGGATAGGATCTGAGGTTGGAGTTTCTTGGGCTGGACAGTGGACTGCCGATGGGACTGGCGCTGGAGATCGATGAATACGTGCTGTACTCGCGCGACTGCTCCAAACTGCTCGAAGATAATTGACCGAGAGACTGGTAACCGCTGCTGCTCATGGATTGCTGCAGAGTGTTTCCATTGTACACGAACTGAGGCTGTTGATTGACCATGGTCACAAACGGAGGTTGAGGCTTCGCAAAAGAAGTCGATGGATAGTGCCATGTGGGCGATATCAGAGGGGACAGCATAGGCGAGAGAACGTTCGGATTCATCGGAGTTGGGGTCGGAAGGTCTTGGGGCGTATTGCTCGGCTGAGAAGGAATTTGATAATTAACAGGGATGTCTGCAACTATGGATCTTTCGTTGATTCCTAATATATCGTTTCTAGCCTTGTAGATATTACCTAGTTCATAAAAATCAAACAATCAATTACTAAATTGATTAAAGCCTTTTATTTTCTGTATTTACTTGCAGAACGCTCGGTCCCCTTAATGATGCAAGCCATTGTATTTTGCTTAACCTTAAGTCGGATGTTGATAACCACATCATAGGTGTTCTGTAACTCGGTGATCTCCTCCGGTCTTAAAGGTGTTTTATTTTCGGGCAAATCAAACATCAACAACAGCGGTAAGGAACCCTAAAATTCATCACTTCAATTAAACCGGTCTAAAAGATATTTATTAATTTGCATACAATTAGCATCTGCCTGGCAGCGTACACGCTGTGTATGTTACCAGTGATGGTCACGTTGCTCTTCTTCAGGCAAGGAATGTTTGGATCTTCGGCGTCGGGAAACATTATTTGAGCGCCAGTAGCCCTGATGATCTCCTTCACGTTACCATGATTTTTGCCGCTGACCATTTGATGGTGCTGCGGCGATATCTCCATGGACATCTGTATGGGAATCTGATTCGATAGATTCTCGCACAGGTACTCCACCAACGTCATGGTGGCCTTCTTCACCTGTTTGATCTCCCATTCGACGCCTTTGACCAGAACTAGAGTGGCGTGCAGTTTCGGTCTCGTTCGGAACATCACCTGGACGTTGTATTGCTCCTGCAATTTCACGATGTACGGACAAGTGGCATCGACATTCTGAGACATGATCGGAAGCTCGAAACCAAAGAGCACCGGGGTCTTCTGACGGACGCGACTTCGGGCCAACTCCACGCCTTGGATATCGCCAGCAATGGACACTTGGTTGGATTTCTCGATCGGATTCGAGCGATTCGAGTCCGGAAAATGCACGTGGCAATGAGTCTCGTCCATCACGCGCTTAATGCTCATCCCGGCTTTCCCAATGATATGGGAATGGTCGGTGTAACTTACGTCCATCTTCATCGTTACGCGATTGCTCTAAAATCAGCCACAATTAAAAATCCAGAAGATTTATATCGAGAAGATAAAACCTACTCTGGTATCTAATACAGTCATAATACGTTCCCTTGCGGCTTGCACGTTTTCCGGTCGTCCAGCGATTCTTACATGAGGATCTGAAACACGATGAATTTAGCAACTCCACAAACAATAAAGAAGAAAGCGTTAACCTTTCTTGGATTTCGCCCCAACTTTCAGTTTACTCGGCCATGTAATGAAAGTGTTCGTATCGTTCATAATCTGAAAACAATTTTACAAATAAATCAATTATTTATGAAGTGCGATTCTATTAGATCCCAAATGCCAGAGCATAACATGAAGATCCTCCCAAGCATTATCCATTAATTAATATGTTGAAAACAGTTAAATTATTTATCTATCAAAAGTGAATGCTTTTGGAAAGATTTAAATGCATTGTGTTTTATGTATTTTAATCTTCGTTACCTGCTCAAAAAAAATATCAGCCGGTAGAGGGGCTTCATTGTCGCCTGGAACAGAAAATTGCAAACAAAAAAAAAACATCAAGTTGAATGTCGCACGAAGACGTTTTTTTTTTCTTACCGCTCAGCATTTGCTCCAGTTTCTTCCTGTCCACCCGGAAGCGGTCCTGATGCAAGTCAGCTATGTCCTTGAGGCCGATCTTTGTGACGAAGTCCCTCAGGTCCTCACGAGAGTCCCAACCGGAAGTCCAACCGGAATTGGTGGTGCCCGACTCGGATATTTCCGACAGCGTGTCGGACTTCAAGTCCGCGGCACGCGCTTGCATAAAGTTACAAGACATCGTTTCTGTTTTTTTCTTTGTCCCCCTTTGTTTTTTTTTTTTGACAAAAATATATAAATATATATCTGCTCAGAATCTATGTAATAATCAATATGAAGTCACAGGAATTGCTGCGCGTTCCACACTTTTGTTATGCTTTTTCTTCCTTCTTAATTCGTCTACAGAATTACTTCAATTAGTCACAAATTCGTCCGATCTCCTCTTTTCGTTCAACAAAAAAAAAACAAATAAATAAATAATTTTTCTGGATTGCGTTCTCTTGTTACGCTCTGCGAAAGCCGGTGACTTTGTTCTTTCCTCTTCTTTGGTGGAGACGCAACTGCAAACGGGCAGAAATCGAGTACAATCTGATCGATTGCAAAGCGAAAAAATTTTGCAAATGCTGAAATTGAAAAAGTCCAGTTCAATCTTTTTTTTCCACAAAATTCTTTCAGTTTTTGATACTTTTGGTTTCAAATACTTTTGCAAATTCAGCATTCCCAAATGTACACTAAAGTATTTGTATGAATTACCAACAACTAATAATTTCTATAATTACTACAACTTTATAATTATATAATAAACTATATATCAGCATTTAATCAACATAAAACTAAAATAGCTTCGCATAATACAAGTATTTATCCAAGATCAGCGTTTCTAAACCTATAAAATAGGGTTTAATGGTCGCAAAATGACAGCTGTTACATTGTTTCAAAGCAACTACTGACAAATATGTTTCGCAAAGCAAAAAGGTTGAGAAATAGTAAAAAAATGTTGAAAAAATTAAAGATTAAATCTATTTTTTTTTAATTATTTACTCATAATGAATGTTTAGAAAGTTTTTACATTTTTATTTATGATAATTTCCTTCAGTTTTTCAAACTTTCAACCAAATTTCTATTTTCAAATTCAAATCTTTCTTTTATCTTAAATTGATGATTAAATCCAGTAATTAAAAAACATAACGTGCAATTATTTCCTGTATTCATTTTCCAGTTACATTCTATTACTTTTTAACCATACTTTTTCTCAGAATAAAACCTAGGTTGGGTTTGAAAATATTGTTATCGGAAAACATTGTTAAACACATCTTAATGCTTCCGTAGGTATAGAATATTCCTTCTGAGAAATAAATTTCAGGTAAATTTTAGAAATTAAAATCTTTTTTCAGACACGTTTTCTAATTTTAAGTTAAGAAAAATGTATTTAATTTTTATCCAAAAAATTCATTTCTAGGGATAAATAATGTTTGTATTTATTAGGGATTTCAATCAAAATACACAATTATTGGATAAACAGTATTCTTTATTGCAAGTAAAATAAAATAGAAAGTACATAAAAAACATGTAATAGTTATTTTCGGAGAGGTTTGTGTAAAACTAAACTATTCATTAAAAAAAATTATTAGGAAAATAATAATTAATTTAAAATTACCTTATTTTAAGTAAACTTACCTTTATTATGCGCGTGTTTTGGAAAAATATATGAATTACAAATTAGGAAAACACGTGGAATGAAAACAAGAAGCAAGTGGTGAGAAATAGTGCAATTATTCAACAAATACAAAAAAAAAATCTACGCTCATGCCTGAAATGATTCACATTAAGTGCGTTTCAAAGCTGAAAACCTCCAACGAACGAGAAAAAAAAACACGTAAATAAATAAGAGTATGTTACACAATGTTTATTACATTTATTATGTCTTAATATTATTTATAAATCATCTTAAACTGTAAGTAATATGTTTATTTGATAAATGTTTGCAACTAACTAAAGAATTAAACCTTCTAGCACTGACACACAATAAAATATTAATATGACACATATATGTATGTATGTAAATTTATATAAGTATAAAGCATATTTATCAAAAAAAAAGAAATCAAAGATTTTTTTAGCAAAGAAATTATTATGGTTCGTGCATCACTAACAGTTATATAGTAAGTACAAAAAAAAACAAAAGAAGAGATATAGGGAGGGAGAAGAACGCTCCCTAATTAATAATAATTAATCGCTTTATTAATTAAATATACATTGATAATAAATCTCTCCAATTAAACTATTAATATATTTAATATCGCCAAACGTTAATCGCATTTTTTTCCTCTCTTTTGCTTTAATTAACGAAAAAAAAATATAATAATATTATAATAATAATAATAAAACAAAACAATTTATCGTTTTCATTGCACGCTACTTACTTTTCGTTCGATCATTAAATTAACCCTCGCGAACAAAATTATTTCGATTAAATTTTCAAATAATTATAATATTTAAATGTTCATTTCCCATCAAGGGTTAACAACGAGAAATAATCAAAACAAAAGAAAAACTCGCCTCTATTATTGCACTAAAAAAATATTTGAGTATTAGATCGTTTTCTTCCTTATTTTCTTTCATTTCGAGGCGGGACGGACAGCAGTTGTAGTAGTTACAATTAATATAATAATAGTAGTAAAAAGAGTTTGCAAAATAAATTAATAAACATTCTTGAAAAAGCAAACTAAAAAAAAAAAAAACGAAAATCGCACTCCAATTGAAAAATAATTACGAACTCTCTCGATATAAATACATATGTATATATATATAATATTCTATTTATTGGTAAATATATCTATATATATATTTTTTTCTAGCGTTTTTCCTTTCTTAAGAACCTTAAAATTTAATAAATCTAACTGAGATAAATCGAAAATTACACTAAAAAATAATAACGATACTTATTATTGCCTTCTTCAATTTACACGCGATAATAACCACTAATAAAACTATATATCAATATAAAACATTAAATATAATATTTATACAATCATATTTTTTTTTTTTTCGATGAAATTAACTCATTTTTTTTATACATTAATATAATTGAGAAGATTTCTTCTTACATCATTTTCCAATTACTACGTTTTAATTGATTCTCAAAGTTAACAAGTAATATCATATACAGATCTAAATTAAAGTTAATTTTTTTAAATATTTAAGCACAACAACTTAGATTAAGTCACCTTTTGATTATTTTTATCCTCCTCTGTACCTACCTCAAAGTTTCCGATGCTCGGGCGAGGCGACGTTTTAAAAAAATATTTACAAAAGTTGAATTCTCGCAACAATAAGTTTTTTTTTTTGTCTGAGAGTTGATTTTTTTTTTGTTGGGGGAGATCGCCTCGCGCGAGCTGAGAAACGTCGCTCTACTTGCCACGCGGTACTTGCCAAGTGTTTTTGCTTGGTAACTGTCGCGCGGCGTTACATTAAGTTCAGAAAACAAAGAGTCAGATCCTCCGATTGCTTCGATATATAATCTCCTAGTAAAAGTTAATAAAAAAAATAATAATAAATTGGCACTTGCTTCGAAACTCGAAATTTGTACTTTGGCAGAGAGTTTCTCATGATATATAAAAAAAAATCGTCCGAAAGCTAATAAGGCTTCGAGACCTTTAATTGCTGCTGATTTCCATCGCACACACACTCACGCACCAAAGCATACAATTACCTAAATAATATGTGTATGTATAAAAATATTAATGTATATTATAAAAAGGAGGAGAAACATTTTAATTTGTCCTGACAATATCTTTAAAATGAATTCCTTGTCCAAATTATGTTAACAAACATATCGTAATAATTTAAGGAAAACGAATTTTTTTTTCTAAACTTGATACCGGAAAATATCTCTGAATTTAGATTTTTTTTTTGTTGTAATTAGTGTCGTAATGGTATGCGTTTGGGTGTGTTTGTGTGTAAAAAGTAATAATAGAAACGTACATGACAATAATAATAATAGTAGTAATAATAAAAAAAAATAATTAAAAATAATAATGGTGATCCTTAGTACAGAGTGCAGGGTTAGTGATGTTTGTTAGACGTACCACTACCGTAGATGGTCCGCTTCCTGTTAGTCGAGTGGCGCAGGTGACAAGTTAGCACGCCTACAGGCCGGGCAACCGGGGGTGTTAACAAGAAAAGAAAAGAAAAAAACAGAATGTTAGTATTTTGTCGATTAATAATAATTCATTCTTAATAGTATAAAAATAATAAAATCAATAAATATTATATATCAATTAAATAAATAGATAAATCACTGATTGCTTCGTTCGGTAAACGAGAAAAACAATAATGAAGACGACAAAAAACAACAACAACAACAACGATAAAATGGGACAACAACAATGACATTTACACGCCCAGTGTCTCGGGAGATAATAATAATAATAATAATAATAACAATAAGAGAAGCTTTGATGTTTTGTTAGTCGATCACAAAAGCATGTGTTGTATATAATGTGTTGTGATAGATAGAAAGATTCCTTCCAGACAAATCGAGTATTTACAGATTAAGAGATCACATGCATCTGGTACAAAAAAAAAATAATAATATTCATGATAAATAAATAATAAGAGATATAGTGAGATGCGACACTGGGCACAAATTAGTAAAGCTTTGTTTTTGACTCGTCCGAACTTCTTTTCTTTTATACGAAACCTCTCCAGTTTTCCGCGCGAAAATATCGAAATTGTTTCCGCACGATATTTTCGCGCGATCGAATCAGTGAATTAATAATCATTAAAAAAAAAACAACTTGGCCAAGTGGAATTAGTGGAAATTAAAGACTACTAAAATGTTAATCGTATTAAGATAAATGTTCGGGTTCCAGAGTCAATTTTCAAGTGTGAAAGTTAAAGAAAAATAAAAAATAATAATAATAAAAAGATCAATTTTTCTGTATATAAATATATTTTTCCACATTGGCGCAAGTCAAATAACATACAAAAAAAAAATATATATAAGAGTATAATATAATAATATTGTATTTGCCATATGTGAAATATATAGAAACAAAAAAAAAAAACAATAATTTCATAAATATATATATAGTATATGTGTGTGTAATACGCCGTTTGCCCTAAAGAAATAATTAAAAGACAATTGTGGAAGAAAATCGATGAGTTTTTGATGATCCTCAAGCAAGAGAAGAAATGCAAATTTGAATCTTATTTTTTTTTTTTAATAAACGAAGATTACCCTCGCAATAATACAATTAAGTAGATACAAAAATATAAGTATAAAATAAATCGTAGATTAATTTATGTTATTCGGGTTTCCCAACCCGAAACGAATCTATTCGTAAGTGGATCTAATGGAATGAAACTGAGAGATGTTTGTTAATTGAATTAATTTAGTCTCGACGCAGTCTTTCTGGTTTGCATATTGTGGGGGGGGCTCGACGTAAATTTGTGGCATTTCCAAAGAAAATATTTTTCATTTTCGAATCAATAATGCGGGGCTAGAAACGACGTCTGAAGGAGAATTGACTGATGAGGGCAGATAATAATAATACACAATGTACACAATAATAAAAAATAAAAACAAATAACATAAATATTCAAATATATATATATATCTTTGCATATATATCTATGTAGTAAATGTAATAACGCAACTAACCTTGTCTAAAAAGATTTAAGACAGAGCGCCTGCTCTTTGGTAAGGATGTTCCCTGACCTGGCCTAGGTGTCTGCGCTGTTTAGCAGCTACAGCAGCTGCACCTGCTACAATTACAATTATGTTCATTATTCGTACATCTTAGAAAATTTTGGATTTAAACAAACAAATAAACAGACAAAAATAAAACAAGTTTAAGTAAAATACGCGTGGAAAAATATCAAACTACATAACATAATAAGAGACGTCCACTAGTTGAAGCGCCGCATATATCTATATATATATACCATACATAAATAAAAAAAAAAAAACAAAAAAAGTACAAATATATAAATATATATGTCTATGTGTGAACAAATAAAGCCTTAATATAATAACTTCTTTTGATGGAAAACTCGGTCATAAACAACAACAAAATAAAACTATTGCACGAAACTAATGATTTGTTCTATATTCGCGATATCCATTAACGCGCAGTCAATTCTAAATGGTCTGCACGTTCTCGGATATCACCTGATCTTCGCCCATGCTGTTCAACATCAATTCACCATAAAGTTGTATCAGTACAAAGAAATTTCGTAATATCAAAAATACATTCATTGATGGAAGCGTGGACGAAAATCTGAAAGCTGTGTGAGCGCAATTTGTAAACAAATACAAATTCCTTCTGAGGTAACAAATAGAACTTAATAATAAATGCATCTATATAAGCGCTTACTATTTACAAATATATATATATACTTCCATTAGAATTAATACCATATACTTTCTTCATATATATATTTTTTGTGATCTCTATTATATAGATTTTGGAAATTGTGAAACTCGAACAGAGTGAATACCGGGGACGAGCCTCGACGAGGCACCGATCAGCATTTGGAATAACTTTCGTCCGTTTCTTAGTAAGTACAGGCTAGTGATGCTTTTTCCTTTCTTTCAGAATAATTACAAATTATCACAGTTCGATTGAATAAGGTTTTAAAAAAACTTTGTTCGAAACTAATTTTGGTGTTTGTCGAGAAGAACTACAGAACAAGAAATACTTCCGACGCCCGATGATGGCGCGTCCCATTGGGTAATATATATTTTAAAAAATCTAGCTAAGTGAACTAACAGTAATAATAATAATAATAATATAAATAAAATCTATGACTTGCACACACTAATAATATATAGATAAATAAAAACTCTGCTAAAAAATACTCTCTACGTACGTCCGGGATATAAAATGAAAAATATAATATAGTACGTATTTTCATGCCTTCCGTGTAAAATAATAATTTAAATGAAAAACAAAATTAATAAAAAAAATAATAAAAAAATAACCCTTGTTAGCGGTTTCGTATCACAGAAAATATTGTAAAATATTAGAAGAAAAATAAAATAATAAACGAAAAAATAAAGTATAGAACGGAAATTCTGACTAAACGTTTGTTGTTCAATAGAAGAGTAGCGGAATTTACTGTTTGTTCGTGATGTGAGATAGATATATATATACCACCAATTAAGAAATCAGAGCTGCGCAATTATGGCACTACATTTGGCTAAAAACCCGTTTCAAAAATATTAAAAACAAAATAAAAACCAAAAAAATAAAATAAAATAAAAAAACAAACAAATAAAAATGATAAACAAACAAAATAATAAAAATCCTACGCAACCCACAATCCAAATATTTGCGAATACACAAAAAAAAAATAAGTAGTAAAACTTAGATAATGATGATAATAATAATAGATCTAATAAGTGTTCGCCCAATTGTAGTAGAATTGGGGATGGTATAAGAGTCAACGAGCAAATAACCCACCAGAGTGATCAGCTGTTGCGTATTCGGTGAGCAGCGGGGAGGCGGCGAGGGCGGCGTAGTTGTAGTCCGGGTATGAGGCGTAGATGAGACCATGTGGGTCGCCGGGGGAGAGAAGGGATCCGGGCGGTCCGGAGCCGTTCAGGATGGATGCGGCCGTCGTCGGGACGGACATGCGCGGCGACAGGATCAGCGGTGCTCCCAGTGGTGTGGCGGGCGTCCTCATGGGCGTCGCGATGCCAGGCATACCGGGGGACAGGAGACGCTGCGTCTCGGCGGCCATCGCGACGCGCTTCCACTCGTCATCGCAAGCTGGCATGAAAAATCCTCCAATTAATACGATAATCAAATTCGATCCAACATTATTCTAGACATACCTGAGGTTGCCTTCGAGCTGGAATCCCTGTACGTGCCGTTTATAATAGCCAACTCCATCAGCTGCCTCTTCTTAAGCTCATCTTCACCATCGGCTTGCTACAAACACACACAAACACAAATCCAATCAGAAACAATCTTAAAATTAATTTCCTTTCAATCCAAAATGTACACATAATCAGGTCATTAAATCTTGTTATTCTATATATCATTAACATTAAAGAACGCAATATTATAGCTTAAATCTTATCGTTTAGATAATACCATGATGACGTTGTTGAAAAACGCACCACACAACCTATTATTAAATAATTTATATAATCAGTTGCTCCGATTAATTAATCTATTAATAATCATTCCGTGCCAATATAGACGATCAATTTGAATAGAAACCTAACATATACAGTTATTTTCAATAATTTATCTCTTTAAATGATTACTTCCTCTCTTTCAGGTGACCCATTTTCTTCGTGATTATAGCTATAAACTATTACTCGATTATTTTCTCAATTATATTTATAATTAAATATGATGGTAACAAAATTGTATATAAAATCTGTTTATTCTAAAATCACAATTGAAAATTGTAATTTCAGTTGTCGATTCGCATTACCGAATTGTTTAACACCGATTGATTCTTGCAATGGAAACCGTTGTATACGTTAATGAAATCTGATTATATAAAGTTTCACTTTTATGAACGTATCATTTTCCAATTAAGTGCAGCAGAAGCAACAGGCGGAAAAAAATAAATATGTATGCAAAAGCACGTGCATTTATTTTTTTAAATTTCTTACTCAAGTCTGAATTTTGAAATCATATTAGCAGTTTTTAAATTAAATGTAACGATTAAAATTCTTCATTATTTTAATTAGTTGTAATTTATAGGTAAACTTGAGAAGTGATTTATTGCTTATGAGCATTGAGCAAAACAAGATGTAAATTTATATGAAGATTTACTCAACAATAATAATCGAATCGATCAATCAAGAATCACTTTATTGCCTGTGGTAATGCACGGAATTGCAAAGGTTTCATGTGATAGAGAATAACAAAACGAGCTGAATCGATGGATAATGTTATCGTTATGAGACTTATCTAAATTCATGTCAGTCTTGACCTCATGGATCATGGTAAGAAAAGGACGAAATCAACCCAATTAGCATTTGCTTTATGACTTCTGTTTTATCAGATCCGAATATCAGCGGGAGTTTAAGAAATTTTACCGGGCTCAATGATTTAGTCGTATGTAATTGAGGGCAACTCGGAGAAATGATTATTATTTATTGTACGTGACCACTTTAGTTCTGAAGCCCAAAAATCCATCCGGTATTGAGGTTGTACGAGATTGCGCGTCCGCGATTCCCAGTTGAGAAACCGTGGTTGTTGTTTGAAGAGTTTTTCAGGGGCAGAACTAAATGGTTTTACCGGAGAGGCTGCAAATGAAATTCACGCTTCTGTCAAAAGCATTAGCACACAAACATGCTTTAGTAATTGAAGTGAAACCATACGAAATCTCGTCACAAAGGCGCGCGCGTGTACGCATTGCATGCCATTAACATTCATTACTTATTCCTTCTGCTGAAATCCGCGGAAAGAAGCATAGTGAGTGAGCAAGCGAGAGAGGAGAGGCACGGACCGAGAAAAGCGCGCCTTTTATCTGACCTGATTCATTGTGCGCTCGGATTTTTCACTTTCACATTTTCACTACCCGCAGGAAAGAAACGCAAGTTTCGAAGACTTACAGGTACGAGTAACTTCTTGACTTCTTCGACTGCCCTGGCCAGCTTAACCTTGGCCCTGTTATCTGTATCCTCGACGGTCAACAAAACGTGCAGCTCATCCGTCAAATGCTCCCAATTAGGTTTTCCCCTGTTCTGATCTTCCTGCAATGTCAAAACAATTTTTACTAATTCCATTCCGAACATCGAGAAGTCAAGGACTTCGTTCGCAACATCCGCTCCCAACACGAAACGCACCTTCTTTTTGTCCCTCATCGAGCCCTTCCCTCGCACCATAATCTTGCATCCAGTTTCTTGTTCCAGCTGCTTAGCCGTCATGCCACGTGGTCCCAAAATCCTTCCAACAAAGTTGAACTGCAACGAAACGATGCACAGTTAAAAAAAAACAGTAATTAGCGAAAAAAGAAAATTGATTAAAAAAACATCTTTGCATTAACTGTCTGCCAATGTTAATGCAATTAGAAAGTGGTGAAATCGTGTTATAATTGCAATTTGTAACGTTATAATTGTAGATAATAGAAAACCTTGCTTTTTTTTATAAATTTGCAACTATTAGTATTGATATATTTTATTATCGCGTGCAAAAATGACGCTTCCAATTTCATAATTAAATTCATCCGTAATAAATTACAGTTTACAAAAGTGTTGGCAATAAATCTTGAAAATTAGAGTTGAATTATTGTTAATTTTAAGATTTGATTAGTGCATAAATTATAGACGTTAGAAAATAGTAAGAGCTGCCTGAATTACAGTGATTAACTATAATAGAGTGTTTTTTAAGAGATGCTTTAAGTAATTCTTACATCTGGATGTTCCTTAACGGGCACGTATACTTTTTCTGTAAGCGTTATGACTGTGCCTTCGGCTTCTGGCAGAACGAGCGGTTCCTTCTTGACTCCATTTATTTGGAAGAGGCTGGCTCGAACCTTGGCGATTTCTGAAACAAAGCGAAAACACATGATGAAAAAAATTCCTCTCTCGACAAGCTGGATTCTTTTAAAGAGATAATGTAAATAGCGCGATCTAATTCTGTAAAAGAAAACAAATACTTTTCACGGCAAACTGAAATAACAAAACACGAAAAGAAGATTTGTTTCACGTGACGGGCGAATTTACATGAGGGAAATGTTTTCCTTTTCCTTAAAATAATGTATTTTATGATTTGTTATTTTTTAACTTGTTTATGACTGCTACCCTTTTCGTTGTTTGTAAAGCAAGATTGTCGAGGAACCCATAAAAAGTTATGCAACACTTGCGGCTGCTTTGAGAAGCGCGTTGCTCGGTGCTCAAGAAGGTCCAAGATATTGTCATCACGGGTATATTTAGTCGTCAATTATAAAACGCGCAACCTTGGGATTTTGCGAATGGATAATGAATGAGAATGAATCATAGGTCGATCAATTATATTTAGCAAAATAACGAGTAAATGTTTACGAGCATTCCCAAAAAATTTTTTGGGAAGGAGCTTGAGAATTCGAGTGTACATTTTATCGTGACGCTTCTTAGCGTTTTATCACGAAATGGCGGGTGGTTTTCGAAAGAGTGCTTCTATTTTTGTGCTGTACCGATGCCAATGAGTCAGTCAAGCCGGAGTTTTAGCAAAATTTATATATACACACCTAGATTTATACGTGTGCACCTGAGAATTCTGGATCGCTTTTCGATCAATCACGGCGCAATAAATATTGAAACACCAATAAGAAGATGACTAAATTTCTTATATACCCTTCAGGTATTTGTGTATTATATTTTTAATTTCTGGAGATCATTGATCTCTAGAGTCTGCGTTTAAAAATACATGACTCGACCGGACCACGAGATCTCCTCCATCATCAAACAACAGCTTCTTCCACGCAAGGACCACCATCGCCCATATCATTACTAAAATCTTATTAAAGCGTTTTTTTTTTATACGAATTAGTCCAAATGTGTTCAGCTACGAGCATCCACATAAATACGGATTAGATAAATGGGTTATTAAAGTGCTGAGTAAGAAATTAACATTTAATGTTACTTATTTGAGCGGCGATTCGCTGCGCACTAGAATTACGAACAGGAATGTAGATTGTAACCTTTAAGTTGCATTTAATTTAAATTTTATAAAACACGATGCGAAAGCTCCATTGAGATGAAAATTTCGTGGAAAAACCGAATGAAGCGAATAATGGAAACTACAGACGGAGACGATGATATGCAACACTCATGCTCGTTATTATCGTGTTAGCTTTAATTGTTTAAACTGCGCTCGTTTCGCTTTACGTTTTCTCATACATTTATAAATTCCATTTGGAAACGCGAACGAAGCACCTGAGGGCGCGCGCGTATTTGTGTCTGTGTGTGTGTATCTCAGAGCGAGTAAAACGTGTAGCACAAGTTAAGGTCAGTGGCCGGCACAGATTGCGCGTCTGCCCCTGTTACTACTCTTGCTTGCTGCTGTATTCTCTTAAAGCCCGATCAAGTGCCCCCTTTTCGAGTGGTTCTCTGAAGAAGTCAAGATTGGCCCCGAACACTTAAAAAAAAAGACTCAATTGGTGCACAAGATTTTCAGCAATTCCAGAGTGACCATATGGTTTCGTCTTGCCATCGTTTAAGTCTGAGAAATTAACGAAGCATAAAAGTTGATTAAGAAAAATATTGAAGTGATGTGCAAGATTTTCAGCAAATCCAGAGCGACCATATGGTTTGAGTCATCTAAAACTATTATTAAGAATGAGAAGTCAAGATTGACTCAGACTCTTTAAAATAAATCTTGAAATTTTCCCAAATTGTATTTCCATCGAGTTAACTGAAAACGTTTGATTATTATCAATTGTCAGTTATAATTAACGATTTGCGAAGTAAATGGGTATTTGTTTGAGTAAAGGCGAAGCGAATGAGAGAGGCTTGTGCATCTTCCAAAAACAAATTTAACTTTGTTGGGAAGGCAAACAAACCGACGGACGACATAAGAAAATTGTTTATATTTAGCGTTTCGCAAAATCATTTCGCCTCGTCTGATATGCCAAGACTTTGGCAAATCCACGTTAATTTTAGACTTATTAAAATGACTCGATCGACCGTATCCAAACCCATTTTTATATCTTTTCTGATCTTATCTGACAAATGTTGAAGCTATTTTCGAATGAGTTCTAACTGCAATTAAAGTAGTCTAATTAGATGAAATTATTAGGTACGGAGATGTTGTGTGACACACTTTCTTCGCTAGTTTCTTTCTTCTCGGAAACAATTGAGGGCCTCGTAATTACGCAACAACGCCCGTTCCCTATCAGTCGGCCCACGCGGAGCGTCCTCGGAGACAATGGACAATGGTGCGACAAAATGACATCGCTCGACCCGAATGTCCAAAACCGAAGGACTCCTCTATTCAAAGCGTTTCCACACGAGTTGGTACAGCAAATGCATTTTAACTTGAAAATGTTACACGAGTATTCTCATCTTCAAACGTTCGATGAAACTTTAAGGCAAGTAAATTGATACGTCGCAAAACGCTGAATGAAGAGTAGAGCTAATTGGAGGAAGTGGGAATGGCTGAGATGGCTAATTGTTTTTGTATCTGGGTTGGAACTGAATGGATTTCGGGAAATGAGGGTTGCGGTATGATTAATGGCGCATGGAAATTCGCGCTGGCTGCGGGCCAAAGGATTGGGTGTGTTCCTCACCGACGACGGGCGTGCATAAATTTAGATCGGACTTCGACGAAAAAATAAATAAATAAGATAAATTCAGGCTCCGATTCGAAATTGCGTAACGTATCTCCTCCTCCTTCTCCCTGAACTGCAGCTTATGAAATCTCGTCTCACCGGAAGCCGATTTTGGACAATCCTCCAGCTCCATCTTAAGACATATCATACAATCTCATGCAACAAAGAATTAATTTGAGACTCTTTCTCACGCCTTTCGTAATGCATTTAATAAGGCGGCGATATCTCCGCATTTCACGATCATCTTTTACGATTTTAAACTAAAATACACATTTTAACTACTTTCTAAAACGCCATGATAATAATTAAGACGACAGTCCGAAGCCGTACGCTGACAAGCGTTTGGCCGATACGTGCAATACCTTTAGAGCATTTCTATTTTCGCTGCTATAAATATATTTGTTTGCCAAAGCTCCTCCATCCATTTGATGTAGCACAGTTATATTACTTTGTTTGCACGCAATTTCAACATCTCACCGAACATCTGTTCAACATATTAATTTTACTTTTTAGATGCACGTGCAAAATGGTTTCTGCTCAAAGTTTGACCATCAATTTTAATGCCTCTTGAGCAACACATTTTACTTCCAACCATTTGGTTTTTACCGATGCAACAACCATGTGCCAATAAAGCAAATAAATACGCTACATTGCAGAAACTAAATAAAACACACACGAAGCAAATAACAAACTCAAACAATTCGCAGAAACGCATTTTGTAATCGCAGAAATCTACAAGATGAAATTTTAATGATTTTACTTAAATAACAATAAATAATATTGTTGCAATAAACATTAATTAAATAGATGTAGATGGGCGGAAAGGCCTGGATTTATTATTGTTGGAAATAATAGCACTTTATAAATTAACTATTTATATCGTTCGGTCGTTTATATTTCACTCAATGGTAGATTAATGATGTTATGTAAAATAGTTGGTGTGTTACCAAGATGTTTATGAATTAATATATTCAAAGATTGTGCCATATGGTCGAAGGTATGTCGCGCAACAGAAGAAACCCACTCAAGATTTTGTGCGGAGTCAGGGTTGGAAAAAAAGTAGAAATGAAATGAAAATGCATTTCAATCGATGCATAATGAGATTTATTCACAGTTCCTGGAAAGCAGTGCTTTCAATATTATGCAGCGAGTGAATTGAGGCATTTGATATTTGATAGGCATTGGAGAATAAAAAAAGATAAAATTGAATGGATCCATTCTTCTCCGGTGACCCATCCGTTTGAAGGTGTTCAAAATTCAAGTTTATGTTTTGTTTCCAGTTAGGTGCGGTCCGTCCGGTTCATCCTCCTACCCACACATACTTTAACAGACACATACAGAGAGAAATGGTGAACAGAGCGACTCCACACGGCGGCAAATGCCTTGAAATGGTGGACGTCTGGACGTCGGAGATGAATCGTATTCCCGAACTCGCCTGGTTCACGGGTGAAATGTACGAATCATAGGGTTGAGATGTTGAGGAATGCCTTCGGTTTGCCCAAAAAGCAACGATTTTGACGCAGATGGGCAGCAGCTACGCAACGGGGTTACGTGACGAGAAAGTTGTGTAACGGTGCCGCCGCCGCTGCCGCCGTTCTTGTTGTTGTTGTTCGCGAGAGCGCGCCGCGGCTTTCGAAGAAATGCAATTACCTCGACGCAGTTTAATAATTGACCCCTGGATCTCTGGATCAATACCTTAGAAAGAGATACGCGAACATCCATCATCTTGCAAAAAAAAGATACACAGACACAATGGATGTTATTTACTTATGCAAATTCTCCAATTCGTTAGGCTTTATCAACGTCCTACTTGTCACCGGTCGGATGACATCACTGCTTAGAATTCGAACCTCATCATTCATACAGCTATTAATTTTTATTTCCTTCTCTTTCTCTCTCTTTACATTGAAATACATATTCATACATCGAATATTCCTCCTAATCACGCGAAACTCTCTCAAACCAATTGAGGTTTCCCATCGTCATCCGCCTCTTGTTGTTCTTCGCCGTCCGAACAACAATAAAATCGCACGACAGCCTTGATGAGTTGAGAACACAGGAAAACTATGCACCGCGACAATTTGAGCCAATGCCAAACGGACAAAACAAAAGATCTATAAATACAATCACTGCGGGCATCGCTGGAATAGCAACTACACAGTATCGTCTATCTATAATTAACGAAAGCATTTACAGCATACTTTCATTAACGCAAATTTTACATTCAACTCTATACTCCTACCATTATCTCATCTAACAATTTCCAATCTTGAAAACTTAAATCTTAAAAACATAATTTTGTTATTCACAAATGTATAAGTTGCAGCTGTAAAACGTCAGCAAGGAATGCAGTTAGCAATATTTTAATCAGGTGTAAAAATATCGATTATTAACTTATGAAATGGCAATTTCCAGTCATGAGTAAACAACGAGGAAAATGCGTGCACGTTAAAAACGAGAGATTGCAATAAATTAATCTCCTCCGCCCGTTGATAAAGATGGAGTTCTACCTGTGCAGGTCACACCTTACTTATTTTAGATCAATATTTACATAGCGGCTGTATCTCGAAAGTCCCGCCAATCAAATACAGCCTCAACTATCTCCACAATTCATTGAATGGTGTGAAATGATCGATCCGATCTTAGTAACAAAAATACTCATGTTGGAGGAGCAAGCAGCATTGGCTGGCGGTCAGAGAAGTTGTATCACCGATTGCTCAAAGCCTAAACATAAACTTTGGTCAATGGCTATAAATACGGACCGGGTGTCACGGGTAAAAATAATGATGCGCTATGAATGACTTCCGAATTGGTATAAAAAATACAATTTTCTATTTGTTTAATTATAGGGCGCGTCCTGGTATTATTAGCCAGATTCACACGCACGCATTAAATTAATTTAGAAAGTTCAGATGCATTAATAATGCGCCAACCTTATTATTGTTGTTGTTAACATTTTAATCACCGCACGATTTGTATCGGTTTGCACCTAATTAAATAACGTTGTCTGCGTTTATTATTTGCGCGAATTTTGTGGAATCCATGGAACAAGGATGAAAAATTTGTTGCGTAACGTCGGTCGTGGGCGATGGCAAGGTGCGGCCATCGAAATAATAAATAATAGAGACAAGAGGCGCCATCGAAAACCTAATGGAAATGCAATTCAGGCGAGATAAAGATATATTTCGGAAAAAATGGCCGGAATTTTAATTTGTTTTCCGCGAGAGTTATATATTCTCAGAGATAAACATCTCCGTCGGCAAAAATCCTTGCTGATGAATGGTTCATATATTCTAAAAAGTGAATTGTTCTCTCGCCGCTGCTCCGATCATAATTTAATTAAAGTGGCCTTGCCTTCGGTTGACATTAAGGCGAACGGATGGTTATACTGCACACAATTCGAAGAGAAGAAAGAAAAAAATATGTTTTGTGGATTATGACGAGGAATTATCAAATTTAAGCGTAATCCTGCGGTTCCGTCACGCTTACACATCGCCTTCTTTCCAGCGCATTATCCATTACACACCGATGGACGAGTCATACGAATTCGGGATGGTTGAATGTAAATTAATATTCAAATTCACCTTCGCCCGCAAGCGCCATGACTGCTTCTCCACAAATCAAAATCATTAATCGTTGTTGACACATCAAGTTACTCATCACATGTGTTGCTTCATTTTGAACATTACTCGATACTTGACAAGTAACTTAAAAAGTCTCTCGTAAAAAATAAACAAGTTACTTAGCAACCATTGACATCTGTCAAAAACCAAACTCAAATTTGTAATATATTATAGTTACAATTAAAATTATAAACTATTTCTTTTAAATAATCAATTAAGATTATTATTATAAATATCTTGATTTAAAAGATTGTAATGTTATTTAATTATTTTTTAAATATTAATAATTTGTATAATGAATGAAAACATGTTTATCAGAAATGATGAGATTTCAATGCATTTAATGCTGTTATTATGCGATAATAAATAACGTTTTCGATAAGAACTGACAAAACTAATATAGGTTAACATCTGGATGACATTTCTAAAGATTCAAAACATCTCCATAATTAATGCTATCGACATGAAACAAATTAAGTTTTAAATACAGAATTAAACTTACACTTAAAGACAATTGCAGATGCAGATGCGAGCGAGACACGTCGCATCTGCAAATCCCATCCAATCTACTTTCATTTTCTTTTTAACCTTTAACTCCGAAGCACACTTTATTGGAAATAAAAGAACAACTATTTTTTTGTTGCTAATAGTTACATAATCTTAATGCAACATTTGTTGCCTATCTATTTTTTTATATTCATTATGACGCATTAGGAAGATGTTCAATGTTAATCATTTACTTTAATATTTATTTTTAACGTTTTTAAAAGTTATTTAAAAAAAATATTATAGTGAAATATGACGCATTTCTAATTCTACAAAAAAGGTTATATATGCTTTGTATAACCCTGAAACTGTCATCAGTTTAGTCAACGATCCTTCAAATGCAGCTTGAAAATAATGCAATTTGTATTTTAATTAAAGTTATTTAATTGAAACATTAATTCATTTTGAATTGTTCATTTAAAAAAAAACTATACGAAAATTTTACTTTAAATAGAATCATTATGTATTGTGTAAGATGAAATAATGTTTTTTTTTCTGATGTTGATAATTATAAGTTATTTCCACTTTGTAAATAAAACAACACTTGATTCCCATGCTGTTAGCAAAAGAAACATACGTGTAAGATCTTGTAATAGCAAAAAAAAAGTATCGAATTGCGTAATTTCACAACTAAAAACCGGATAAATGTCAATTAGTTTCGATGATGGACCAACAAAGGACTGTAATTATGATCTCGGCTGAACACACTTATTTCCGATGTAAAAAAAAACTCATAAATCTATTATCAATAATAATAGTAATGTGATCGTACGCCCACGATGCTATTTGATTGATTGATCAAGTTTTAATTATAAGAGTCCTTGGTTAAAATGTCATTTTCTATATAGTTTTAGTTGAGTTTTTGTTTCATATAAAAAGTTTTACGATTTCCTACGCGTCTGTCCTCCACCTACATAAGTGCAGAGTGATTTATTATTCTTCTCTTTACTTGGAAGGAACAAATAATGCGAGAGGCCCGCTCCAGGGGACCTTCGGTTTTAGGGAACCCAAAAAAAAAATGAGGAAGGTCTATGAACCTTTCGACTAAAAATACCGAAAAATACGACGGTTTCCCTGCTGCGTTTTTTTCTTCTTCTGAAAATGCACTTGATCACTGCAAGTGTATTGAAAGAAAAAAATATGGTTGTGTTTATAACGGAAGCGTGAACTGGAATTAAGTTCGTTGTTTGCAAGGTTGTGGCACAACTAAATCGAGTTAATTGGTGTGCAGTCGTAAAACAAGGTTGATTTCGCTGGAAATATTTGCGTAAAACCTTAGATTTGAGGGGCGGAAACTGGAGGAGAGAAAAAGAACAGATTGGTGTCCGATGAAATGTGGGTCAGGCAGAAGGCAAGCGAATTATATACAGAAATAGGGAGAGAAAGAGAGAAGGAAGCTATTTCTGCGTCGGCGGGTTGGGCGCTTCCACGTGCAATCCCGTGTATCGGACGGATCCCGTTTCCCATCATCCACGATCATCGCTCCGTCTCTCTTCCATTCTCCATTGGTGGGTTTGGTGCGATGGATAGTAGCGGGTCTGCATTCCTGAGCGGCCGCGCCGGCGCACACCTGGTAGCCGAAGAACTACGGCGAGGCGGCGCGCGGATGTGAACGTACAAGAAACGCGAGAGTAAACAACGTGTCTTGTTTGACCAACTACTTTCAACCCAAAAAGTATGAAGGAATATAACACTTCCTTTTCATCCAAAATCCAGAAACTACTCATCCTAAAAACGCTCGAGAATCAAGCAGTTCTAAAATTAGTTACTTCTTAACAATTTTATTATCCCGACTTCTCACACGACTGCCCATCCAGAACAAACTCAATTAAGGGCAAGGATCGTCGTGGGAATGAAACAAGTCAAACGCAATTAGTATTACAATCTGCAACACCTTATTTGTTTGAAACGTGTTAATAAAGAACAAAATATCATTTTATAAATGAAAAGATAATATCTAAAATTAAGATTAAAATTTTTGTTGAAATATATCCAGTTCATAAAACATTTTAAATCATCTAACCTTTATCAAGAATTGATTAATCCTCTCATATTTCTATTAACACATCGATTTCCATTGAAGGCTATTCAATATTTGTAAATTATTCAATATACATTTTGTGTGACAAAATTAAAGATATTTCATTGAAAATGTATTTGCTTTAGAAATGTAATCTTTTCTTTCACATTAGACCACGCCCAAAGTACTCTAAATATTTTTGTTTGTAAATTCCTTCGGTAAGATACCATTTATGATACGGATAATGTATCACCATTCAGAAGAATTTGATGGTCCTTCAATATAATACTGATATCTGTTTTTGGTTAACGCTGCAAAGAAAAGCAGCGACCATTATAAACGGTTGCGTATCCAGACTTTTTTCGTCACTTCTATTTTGGAATTTAAGTAGAACAGTATAAACACACTTGAATGCTGTATTTATCCATGTGCACAAAGGCCCACCAGTAATTGATCTCGAGTGGACTCAGATGTAATAACTCAGAGAGTTGTAATTCGCTTATAACAACAAAATAAGTGACTAAGTCGTTTAATTAAATATTTTTGGGATAATTTATAATTGCTTTTTTTTTATAGTTAAACTAATAATTATAAAATGTTTTATGGAAACATTAATTTAATTTTATTTAACCGCAAAAGCAATATCTTATCAGACGAATTGGTGTAATGATAGTGAGTTTCTGTTATTAAACATATATGTTTTTGAAGTAATAGGAATGAAATTAAGCGATGAATGTTCGCTTCTTGACTCGGTTCGAGTCGATTAATTGCAATAAATTATGCGACGCGGTTACGTAACGCCCGGCCGTGAGTCACGTATCGGATTTGTCGGAGAAGAAGGAACAGAAAAAAAAAAGAGGATTGAACGAACGCGCGTTAAAAGTGTGAAAATGATTCGCTCTCGAAAATAAACTTGAAGTGTATAAACATTTCGGCGTTTCGGTTTTCCCGGCATGCGCCAGTATTTTTAGAGCCGGATTGGAAATGGTCGAAGTCCGATGGGAAACCGTTAAGCGTTTGTGTGTGTGTCCCATGGATATAATGTATTTGCAGCAACTATTTCCTATGCAAATGAAGCTACTAACTGTACCCGAAACGACTGCATATGGAATCCTTAATACGCCTCTATGACTTTCGCAAAGCTGTATTAATGCGAAACCCGTTTCGGCCTTTTTCTTTTCATGTTACTCCACTCGATTTATTATTTATTTACGTTATTCTGTCGTCCTCTTCTGATGCTGCGTATGTGCTTGCATGCATGCATGCGACGTGGGTGGAAGTAATTTAATTATTTGATCGAACCCACGCGGACTCCTTTTTTTTCCCTTCTGGTTTACGCCCGATTATCTTTGGAAGCATCGCTTGGATGTATAGCAGTAGGCTGGATGCCTCGTGTTCCTTATAGAAAACATATGCATACGCCGAACAGCATGTTACAAAATGCGAGGGAGACGGGAGGAAGAAGTCATGAGCTAAATAGATGTGGGAGGGAAAAACATGTGCGTGCGATGAGCGGAGAAGAGTATTGGACCGTGCCTCGTGGAACAATTAAAATATTTAAGAAATCCCCGTCTATTATCCTTGGCCGACGGCCCGTTAAAACGGAACGCCGCACGAATCGATCATAATATCTTCGCAATGATGGAATGCATCTCGCTGTTCTCATTATTCTCCATTGTTGGTCGAACCTTTCGCTCCCTGCAACGCTGTGTCATCTGCTAATCGATGCTAACGCCATAATTAGCACTGGATGCAAGAAAACGTCTCCTACTTCTGCTTCATCTTTCTCTGCTTTTTAAATGCGTCCCAAAGTCACACATGGATCCTGTTCGTCCC
Source organism: Nicrophorus investigator (assembly GCA_963457615.1). Lineage (NCBI taxonomy): Eukaryota > Metazoa > Arthropoda > Insecta > Coleoptera > Silphidae > Nicrophorus > Nicrophorus investigator. The sequence continues at coordinate 25,872,816 of OY735143.1, forward strand.
GAAAAACAGGCGCCCGAAATAGCATCCATCCACTCTCGTGCAGGCACACCATCAAATTTCTAAGAATAGCTCTCTGTTTATCCAGCATCCACGTCCGGTATAACTACGCTTTTCCCTCATCCATTTTCCAACGATTCTATAACGTCACCTTGCTGTTTCCACAACTTTTATGCACATTGATTTATAATAAACGATTTCTCCATGGAAATGTCTTTAGAATGTCATTGCCAACCATCGCAGCATAACAACATTTATTTATTATTACTCTCTTTTACATTTATGTATGTATGCCGAGCAGTTTCTTGCTGTTAAACTTCCAAGAAATACACACTACCCAATACATGTTTCAAACCTTCAGCAACTTGACAGATACCCTAATATAATTAACCAACAACATTAATTTAAAAAAAAAACTAAAAGAATGAATCTTTCAATAAATAAATACAATGTTTTCTACTGAAGCTTGTATTTAATAGTTTGTAAAAAAAGAGGTTTATAGTGGGCAATTCCAGGTCAATATTTACATTTCAACTACATATATTCTTGCTGTTCTTTTTTTATGATTGCTTCTTCTCCTTCCGTTCCTCGCTTCTTGCGATATTGACACAAAAACCAGACTTATTTATTTACTTAACTTTGAATGAAATGTACACCGAGACATTGTGTTTTTTTCTTCCATTCAGCATTGATTCATAGTGATAGATGAATGTAGTCAATCGGTTTATAGCAACACTTTTCATTTGATACAAAGGATCATTAATAAAGATGTATTTACGAGCAGAAGTCAATTATTGTAACATTTTTGTTAGGATTAAAATATCATGTACAAATATAAAAAAAAATTAAGCGAATGACATCATTTTCGCTCGTAAATATCAGCAGTTTCTCTCACGCATGTGATAATTAAACGGCGCAAAGGCAATAACATTACCCATTAGTATTAAGAAGAGAGAAAAAAACGAAGAATCAAAAGCACTCGGATCAAAATCGAGAGAAAATGGTAATTTCATTAATTCAATTGCACACTTGATACGCGATATTCTCTTGTAGTTTTAGTTATTGGATTGATGGATTATCGGGATTGGAGAAACCGTTAGTCCGCGCGAATCCAAATAACGAAACGTTAAATTGGCAGAACGGAAACCGTAGTAGCAGTAATACGTATTTTTAGATACGATGATGTAAACCTAATACATGCAATTTCGAGTTATCAAATTTCTGCGGATTGAATAGTTTTATTCATTTCATTTTAATTTAAGTTAAACTAATGTGTGTTTTTTTTAAGTTGCACTTTAATCAGAACTTAATTTGTTAATTAAATGAATGCGTCGAGGAGAGTTTGAAGAGATTTGAATAACTGGTTTTGCTTTTAAGAGGAAAACAATAATCGGCTTTGCTCGCAAGTGAAAGTTTTTCCAATCTACCAAAAATTGTTTAAATATCACGTTTAAAATTTAACTGCTATGTTGTATTATAATATCGTTTTGAATTGTATCGATATTTGAAAAATCTGTATTTTATCAATATTATGTGGTGACCCAGATTGATTTTTTTCTTGTTGAACGATTGGATGAGGTGACCACCTTTCGCGAGGCACGTTTTAAGGGAAATCAAAAGAGGCGCAAACAATGCTATCAGCGAATTAGCATTTGGTAAACATGGAAAGGGTATTTGCTTCTCGGAGCTGCGATAATAGGAACAAGCATACATGACATACTCCGTGACAATTGAATGCGGCGCGTCGAAGGAAACGCTGGTATTTCGGATTTTACGTAACAATAGGCAATCACGCTCCACGGCCTCTATCCCCCTCAGAATTGTTATTTTTTTCCTGTTGTTCTGTTCGAAGCACCCACGCGGCAACAGGTTACCAACGCAACAGGTTGTGTTGTTACTCGTCCCTTTGACACGGGGGTTGCGCACAGGTAGAATTCTGTACGGGCAAGCAGTCCACTCGAAGCACCGAAAAAAGACTTGCGGTAAAAATAATTTACAGGGTGAAAACTATTATTTCCTGTTTTACATCAAAGCCAAGAATTGGAGATTTGGTATATTTCTCTTCTTTTGAATGATCATCGATTTATCAATTACGCTTTGTTTGATCGGGCGATTCCAGTTGATATTATTGGAACTGAGATAAGACGTCTAGACTGAAATATTTGTTGCGGAGGCTAATATATCCGAGTTTATTGTTGCGCTGCGCGCAACGATTAGTTTGCAAGGAAATAATTCAATTATCCTCCTTTTGTAATGAGCGATGGTCGTGCAGTAGCTATGTTTGATTGGTTGCTATTGAATGCTACTATCAACGTTCGGCGATAACGAAAATAAACAAAATTGATTGGACCTGCTTCCATGACGAATCACAATAACATTGACACAAGTGTGATGCGAGGAGGTATTGAAGGTTGAAGAATTTCTAAGGGTATGATTCGACTTTTTTAGTTATTGTCTGCTAGGGATGATGATTAACGGGTATAGTTGCGCAGGTAGATGTTGATGGTTTGGGATGTTGTCTATGGTGGTGAGAATGATGAGTTTTTTTTTAATTGTAAAATTTTCGCGACGGGCAGTAGCTCGGAGTCGGCGAGTTCAGAAAGGTCGCGTTGTCTCGCTAAGTGCGTCACCGTGGTCACATGTTCCGACATGTATCTATAGAATGTGTTGTTGTGCAGAATGCGTGATGTAGGTGCAGAGGATGCGTGGGGTTCTTTTATTCTCTTTTCTTACCTTCGTCCAGGAGTCGCTCAACGTGGAGGAAGACGTTCGGGAAGGCGGCTAGCTGCTTCCTATCTTTCAGCAACTGCGCCAGATAGTCCGCTATACTCTGGGTCGAGGCGTTGTTCGGATCGCTCATCTTTCTTCCTACCGTGTGAATTGGTCAACTTCAAAACTCAAACAACCAAATAAACACCACCCAACGGGAACGACGACGGTTCGCGAATTTAACTACTGGCTCTGCTTCCTTGCTCGAACGAACTGTGGATGTGTTGTGGTAGTAGTATAATAGCAGCGGCAGTACTTCTTGTGTCTACGCTTTCAGCTACGAGTCTGTAGTGTGTATGTCTGTTGTATTTGCTAGCTAATCTAGGAATAGTGTTTGGTTCCAACTTGGCATGGATGGTCCGTCAATTCGGCCGCGCACTATAAAACTGAGCTTAGGAACGCCGTCACTGAGCCTACCGGGGACAACCATCTTGCGCGTATCTAAGCTGGACATGCGCACCACCGCCACACCGGACTTGTATTTTCCTTATAAGGTCGCCAACAAAATACACCTTTTTTCTTCTTCTTTCGCAACCAAAAAAAAAAAAAACATATAATCACAATACCATACAGTTCGCTAATCACCAGACGGACACCTCTTCTTCGTATCCAACGGAAAAAGCAGGCAAGATCGAAATCATCCAAGAAAAATCATCCGCCATTTATGTTTTCATATATACCGGGTGATTGCCTACTCTCTAAGAAAACATCAATCCTAACTGCTGCAACAATATAAATTATCACAACAGTCTTTTATTAACACTTTTTCAGGGATCCTGAAATAAAAAAAAGAAATTACAACAAACTTTCAACATAATAGTTATTTATCTTTTTCAGGGTTTCAGTAAAACTTGAGACGAAAAGCGTTTCAATTCACTTCAGCCAGTACAAAAATCACACGCATATGGTTTCAATTAATTCATCCTTACCCACGCTCTGAGTATAAACCACAGATTTAAATCTTTCACTCACTAAAAACACACACCCCTAATTCCTGCAGCATGTTATTCAATACCAATACCAAAAGAATATACTTAATACATTTCAGCGGTTTATTTAATAAAGATCTATCACAAAATACGTAATAGAGTAATTCCTGCATATTACATAATTAATTAATATTTAAATTGATATAATAAATTATTACTTGTAAATGAATATTAATTATTTCCTGAATGCGTTTTGATTTATCTTTTATATTATTTTATATAATATGATTATTTATATTCTGATTTAAACAACATTTAACACTTACAAAAAAAAAACATTAAAATTATTTTTTTATAACAAAAATTTTAAAACAAAGATCAATTTTTATATAGTAAGTCAATTAGTATAATCTTATTATTTGAAGATGATAAAAAAGACAAATTAAACTAAATTGTTAATGATTTTTCTACGAATTTTTATAAAATTATATTTTTAAGTAGCTAAAATGTTTATGTATTGGAAACTGGATTCTCGTAACTGTTATTTCAAATTAATAGCTTTCAGAATGGTGTTGTAAATAAGTAGTTTGCTATTCATCGTTCGTCCTTTCTTATTATCATCACACAGTTCAACTACTTTTTGTTTCCTTCGACCGTCTTTTATTTTCTTTTCAAGTTAGCCGCCTGTTTATGTTACAATCGTAATTCTTTGTTTTTTTTTAATGTTACTTAGCAACACACGTCATTTTCCTCATCATTTTTACATGAGTAAATTCAATGCTCGGAAATGTAGTTACTATTGTTTGGTTTAAATTCGGATTTTAAACTTTTGTCTGCATTAAATAAAAAAAAACTAAATATCTATTGAAGATAGCACGAGTTTCGGTTTCTATTTTAATTACTTGTATCGTATTAGCACAGATCATCGCATGATGCAATAAACATATGCATTTTTTAGTATCACTTGTAAATAAAACATTTTAACAAGTTCCCACTTTATGTCTAATTTAAAGTGTACACATGCAAAGGAGCTGAGAATACATTCTAATAAGTAAAAAGTCGTGTCAATAACCGTTTTACGTAACAATTTTATAATTGCATCAAAACTAAGTTAATATTTTTCAATATAGAAGAATCTTTTCTGTGTATTCACCACATCTTTATTTTCAGCTGTTAAAACGAACAGCTTCAAAAGGGCGTAAGTTTATTTTTAGGTACAACGTCCTTGAAACTATTCCAGACTGTTTCACTAAGCTTTGATTGTTACAGAAAAACTGAAAATATTATTTAACTTTTTATTATAAAAAAATACTTTCAGTTTGAAATATTAATGTTTAATTTATATATTTAATTTTCGCTTTTTCATGAACGCAGAGAAGTGAATGGAACGATTGGATTACAAAAAAATTAACAGTTAAACATAATAAAATTAAGAATTGCAATGCTGCCGAGTGGTGAACGTTGATCGCTTCTCGAGAGGCCTAATTACAATCTACTTGAAATTATTTACTCAACTCAGAATATAGAACTGACATAATTTCTAAACCGCTGGATGTCATTGGAAGTTAATTCGATTTTCTCCACGCTCGACGTCGTAAAAATCCACACAAATGGATACTGCATGCCCACTTAAATTATTCAATCCATATAGCACATGTACACTGCGTTCCTGTTTCATACCCGTTGTTGCGCAACAACTACTTTTTTTGTTGCTGTTTTCTACTTCCCAAGATCGTTCACTTTTATACAATACATTTTACCAATTTCTTAGCTAAAAATAATGAAATTTTTAAATAATCACATCCCACAAAATTATATAATTTTTATATTTTATTATAACTTAATAAAACCTATATTTACTGTTGTAATATTTTTTGATATGTAGAAGTTGAAGCCAATATAATGATTTTTTTGGCATAACGTTTTTACCATCATAGGGGTTAGTGCTTAATTGTACGGATGCTTACTCCCCTAACCCTCATATTGTCGCATATGGTTCTATTTTCATTGACTCAATTAACGGCCCCATTAATATAATTTTTATTCCTTTTATTGATTTTTTCTCCCAACATTCTTCTTAATTCAAATACAAAGATGAAAGCCAATTTTTAGGATAAAGTTTTAAAAACTGAAATATTACTTACATAAATAACTTAAGCAAAATTAAATTTTGACGTTTCTATAGTTACATCAACAATCTTTTATGTAACAATAGAAAAGTCAAAACGATAAATAACAAATGTCAACTGTAGATTAATATTTAAATTAATTGTTAATTAAACATAGTGGACAATATTTAAATTTAAAAATAATTTATATATTTGTTTTACAACATTTTAATTATTATATATTATTTATTTACTTAATAAGACAATACAAGTATAATTGGTTGCCTATAAATTTACAATCCTTTTGCTCCAAGTAATTGATACTCCAGTTTATAACACTTTTTTAATTGCATTAAATTATTAAGTATTATGTAAACTTTATAACGAATTCTTATATAAGTAAAATATTTGAAGAAAATTAAGTACAAATTATTTAATTTTAGTATACGTTTACAAAATTTATAATTCTATAAAATTTTGGTTTATAATTTATACAATATCTTCAATTCTTAAGAAATTGTGACTTTTTTTTTAAGAGAACTGAAATGTATGTTTATAAAAATCATAAAGTTAATTTTCTTTTTGTATAAGTGTGGTGGATCTGTGTGAAATTGGATGGTGTTTGTGTGAAAAGCGAAGTGACGAAAAGTGCGGTTATTTCTAATGCAGGTTTCACTTTCAAAATTTTGTTTGTTCGTTTAACAAAAAAAAAATACACAAGAATACATGTAAGCTAACTATTCTTAGCAAATAAATAAAAATAATGTTGGCACACAGCATGGTCAGCAGCTTATCATATTTCTAATAATAACAATTTTTAATGCAAATCTATTTATTTTCACATGCATTAAGAATCTTGTCTTATTTTAACTAAATTATTTTTTTAAATTTTTTAGTATTATAACATATTTTATACAATTGAATGAAGTATATTTAACAAAGATTTTCTAATAATCGAATATTTTACGTTTCTCTTAAATATCTTGCAAGGAAAGGATTTTATATTGAATTCAATTTAAAATTCCGAGAGTGAAAGTTAAATAAGTTTTCCGTCCTCAGAAAGCCTGTTTTCTTTTTACAAACATATAAATAATATGAGAAAGAGCATTGAGGAAGCAATTAACAAATTGAGATTGTGTAAATTGCGTTTGGTTGTACCGCGCTATTTTAATACTTTTCTTTTAAACTTGATATTAACATAAACAGTCGTTGGAATCTTCAATTATAAAAAATAAAATAAAATAAGTATTATTGTTTCTCATGAAGATATCTTCTTTTGATATTTACGACTAAGCGCATCTGTGTCGTTCCGCTAATCCGACGGTGTCTCTAATCCTGAAACTTAGAGGTTCTCAAGTTCCAAACTTGACTTGATTTAATACCGCAAATGTGATTTATGTTAGGGGCTGTTCGTTAGGAAGGCGATGGACCGAGGATACGTTTGTGCCTTTCGGGAAAAATTATGATACATTTTTTTTGTTGGAATCTGTGTGTGTAGTAGCTAAATTTAAGCGCGGATGCTCCACGAATATAGATGTATAGCTTTAATTAAAGACCTCGAATTTTGGAAAGCCATTAAAAAGGCCTGCAGCCGGTGTAAACACGACGTTCCTATTCTTAGACACGCGAACTGTAAACACTCCTCCACTCGGATATTGGTCGTGTATTATTCCACTCATTCACTTGAAAATGAGTAATAATATATCATTTTACAGATACATATTAACTCATTATTGATTAGAAATTACATCTTTTAAAACATTCACTTAATTAAGATTTTGTAAGCTAATATAATTAAAAACTTATATTAAATAAAATATTGAAGAAACATATTTCTTTGTAGTTGAAACATACAATTTTTGACATTGACAGCTGTCATTTTGCGACGCGTTCAAAATGTAATACAATCCATAGGTTATGAAACATTGGTTTATAATATAATAACGAATTCTTAATACAGTTTGAATACACATTTTGCAAGTCAAATTTTCTGATTTATTTGATACCTTTTTAATATTGAAGACATATTCAATTAATCACTAAACTTTTACATCTGAGAAACATCACATTCAATGCAATTATGTTTTCTTCAGTTGAATTGACACTCAATTGTTTAAAACATACAATTTTTGACATTTGATACAAAGTGACAACTGTCATTTTGCAACGCATTAAAAATTGAATACTACTACTACTAATAGGTTATGAAAGCTAATACTAAATACAGTCCTGAATACACATTTTGCAAGTCATATTTTCTGATTTATTTGATACATTTTTATTATAACATATTTAATTAATCATTAAATATTTACATCCGAGAATTATCACACTCAATACAATTATGTTTTCTTGAGTTTATTTGAGATCTTATTGTTTCAAACATACAATTTTTAGACACAAAGTGACAGCTGTCATTTAGCGACGCATTAAAAATTTAATACGACCCATTGGTTATGAAACGCTAGTCTATAATATGTAGCTTAAAAAACGAATCCTAAATACAGTATTAAATACACATTTTGCAAGTCATATTTTCTGATTTATTTGATACATTTTTATTATTGAGGACATATTCAATCAACTTTTACATCCGAGAAACATCTTATTCAAGACAATTATGTTTTCTTTCGCAAGGACTTTCGTTTTACATCACTCATTCATTAAGAAATATCAGAAATTCAAGGTACAATTCATTCATCATTTTAATAATATTTACAATAAATTTGTTTTATTAATTACTAAAGTAAACGGAATACATATTTGCATAAATATTAATTAATTTCTCAGATAATTATTTTTATAAATAAATTTATTAAAGTAAAATTAAATAAATTCAGATATTTTTGTATACATGATTTGGTTATCTTTTAAGGACTATTAGTAATTTCTTGATTTATACTTAGTATAATAGAATTGAAGTATTTTTTTAAAGCGCTCATTTTGACTCGATATAAAAATATACAGAATTTTCAAGATAAAATCCACCTTGTCTCTGTGTATCTCTACTTGTACAAACATTTGTATTTATACAACTTTATTTAGATTGATTAAATACCAATATATGAAGAGATTTATATTTATTTCTTCAAATAAAATGAATTTATTATTCAATTATCTTTTCATATCCCCTTATATTCTTCATACTAGTTATTATTATATGAATGTCTGAAATTCACAAAATATTATTTCTTAAGTAGTCACCCATTAAAATATTTACAAATTACTTAACTTAAATTATTAAATTTTAAATAAATTAATCACATCGTTTATGATTTCACCAAAAAACAAAAAGTGATTGCATGGTTACGCATAACAAAAGTGACATTTGTAATAAAAAGTTGTGCAAAATTGTAACAATTTTAGTGATATCCATAAAGAGTTAGTTTTTCTGCAATATTATCTGTAAGTCAACATTTTCATTAAGTTATATAAGTATTTAAAAATAATCGGATTTGTTTTTCATATTTTAACTTATAATTTTCAACTTTTGACAGTTATTTGAACTGTCAAATATAATTTTAATGTTAATATAATCACATCGTTTATGATTTCACCAAAAAAAAAAAGTGGTTGCATGATTACGCATAATAAAAGTGACATTTGCAATAAAAAGTTGTGCAAAATTGTAACAATTTTATTGAAATCCATAAAGAGTTTGTTTTTCTGCAATATTATCTGTAAGTCAACATTTTCATTAAGTTATATAAGTATTTAAAAATAATCGGATTTGTTTTTCATATTTTAACTTATAATTTTCAATTTTTGACAGTTATTTGAATTGTCAAATATAATTTTGTTTTGAGTACTAAATATAAAAAAATAATTTATTTTATTTAGTAGTTACGTAATTTACCTAGTCTTGGCGCGTTTGACTTGAATTAAATATTAAGTTGGTAATTTATATGAGACAAGCGTTATTTATATTTTTCTATTTACATTTAATGTTTTTTCTTGGAAAACTATTGTGAATTCTATTATAAAATCATTGGTAATACTGATTTTTAGCAGATTATTATTAAGTTTTAAAAAATGTGTATACGTGATTAATTTAGTCTTAAAGAAATATTCAACTTAAGTATAGTTAGTTGCAAATTAAAAACATGGTGTTTTTGAGACGTAAATAGTAATTGAAAAAAAAAACTGAATAGTAATAGGAATATGTTGTATACATCTATAAATTACAGCCCCGACTATACAAAATGACTGAAGATGATTGGTAAACAGTAAATCTTCCAAAGCGGATATGCTCATATTACGAAAATATACAAGAAATTTCCAGGAATTGCGCTTCTATTTTTCGCTAATATCCATACGAGTCCCATTGCGGCACAGACTGCGAGTTCGAAAAGCCATTATTTCTTTTTACGATCGTGTACAGTCTAAATGCAATCATTTTATTGCGGTTCCTGTTTTTCCTGCACGTTTCAATAATGTGTAGAGGAGAACTCCCCACAATTATAAATAGGAATTTTGTAATTAAATTTTCTTCTGCGGAAGTGGCGTCTATTTTGGCGTCGTGGCGCCGTCGGTCTGTAGTTTTAATGCGATGCAGGTGCGATCATTATTAAACGAAACAGAATTCGTTACAATGGCGAGGGAGGAAATATCTTCTTGAAGCGTAGATCGAAAGATTTTAGAGCCGCGGATAAGTTTCATTAGTTACGCTAATTTTAGACATGAGTTGGACACATTTTTTTTTATATAATCTGGACAACCTTATTACATATTTTACAACTATGTTTGAAGTGTTCCAGGTATTTTCTTATTTTGTATTTTGACTGCGACTATTTAATCACGTACTAATAGGGTAATAAAATTAAGATACTTCATTATTTAGATACACCTAAACCCTTTTTTTTCAATTTAAATTTAAAATTAAAACATCGTTATTTAAGTAAATATCTTAAGAAAATACGTACTTAATATTTTCAGGATATTTTTACATAGAAAATGGACACAAATTTTGGGGGCGTCTTATGGTCCGAAGGTAAAATATTTTTTTCAATAAATCGTTTCTAAATTTTAGTCCGAATAATACGGTATATGATCAATCTTATACAATAATTGCATAAATTTAAAAATGTAAAATAAAATTTTAAAAAAAACATTTTTTAACAGTAATAAATATTATTACAAAAAGGCAATTATTAAGTGTGAATGAAATAGTCGAAGCAATTACTATTGTGACTCATTTTTAAACTAGTCATATTTACTTGGAAGTTGAAAGTAATTTATAATATAATTAAATGGTCTAGTATGATTAAGTTTTCTTTATATGATGTATGAATAATTTGTGCAGAATATGATAAGATTGCCGGAAGGAGGACGAATGTGTTCATCGGATAAATATTTATTCAATTGTGAATTACGTGAATCAGAAGTTTGAAGAAATGTTTTGCATTCATGTTATAATGTTATTTCAAAAGATTATTAAACTTTTTATCAAATATTATTGAAAATCTTTTTGAAAACTGTTTTTAAATTAAATGAATTCAATTTAACGACTTTTTTGTACAATTTTTAATATTTAATGCATTTGAATGCCAATTTATAAATTCATTAAAATTATTCTTTATAATTTTTTAAAGTTAAGAGATTAGAATTCGTTATATAAATTAAGCAACTGTTATAAATTAAACCTATATTTAAAGCAGAATCATTAGATTTGCAGTTGTAAAAAGGATTTTAGGAATGTGTTCAATGGATAAACATTTATTTGATTATGAATTAGGTGAATCAGAAGTTTGAATAAATGTGTTCAGTTTTGTATTCATGTTATATTGTTATTTTTTTATTACTAAACTTTTTATTAAATATTATTATTGAAAATCTGTTTAAAAACTGTTTATAAATTAAATTAATTCAAGTTTACCTTTCATAATTTTACGACTTTCTTGTACAATTTCTAATGTTTAATGCTTTTGAATTGCAATTTTCAAATTTGTTAAAATTTTTATTTTTCAAGTTAGGAGTTTAGGATTATTTATACAAATGAATTAACTGTTATAAATTATAACTATATTTAAAAAATAATCATCAGATTTGCAGTTGTAGAAAGAATAAATACATAAAAAGGTAAATCATCATCTCGTCTAGAAGAACATAACGAAAGTACCAAATACGGGGTTGACCTAACAACAATGAAAGCGCATCGACGAGCGCGCACGTGTGTGGGTTCTCTCTTGGTCGTTCCTTATTTCCATATAAAGGAACGGGAAAAGAGGCAAAGAAATGCGGCGCTTAATTAGGTTACGCGCTTGTTGTACACACGGTTGGGAAATCCTAATTTATGATTTTATGATGATATTTTTTTTCCTTCGTGCAAGTTTCTGCTTCGTCGTTTGGACGGATTAGAGCCCGGTATGGTCTCGAGATCGGACAGCGGCTTTTGCCATGTACAGAAGAGACGTGGGCAAAAGGCAAACGGCGTCGCATTCATGCTGCTGCTACTACTGCCTCCACCTCCTCCTACTTCGTCTTCTCTTCCTTTTTTTGCTTTGTTCCTATTATTTCTAAGTGTTCGTTTTTCTTTGTTCCATGTTCACCGTGTCCGTAATTGGTGCTGTGACATGCAGCATGGCCTGGGAAACGGAACGCCGAAGAGGAAGAATAAAAATCACCGGAATCACATGAGAAGGTTAACATTTGCTACTGATCATGTACTATTTTGTACCTAGCCTACCTATATAGCCTACCAATATAAAGTTTTAATTACGTGTTAAATAACATTGGTTTCGTAATTATTTTCAACTTGCATTAGATATTAGTAATATAGAAATTTAGATTATTTTTTTAGTTTATAACAGATACCATAAACTAAAATGTAAGGTTACATTAGGTTGGACTAGGTTAGGTTAGGTTATTATTTATAACCCTTATAACCCTTTATAAAATAACTTACCCATATTTGAAAAAATCATAAACGTATAGATTTATTTAATAAATAATTTTTTTGTTATGAAAGCACAAACATGAAATATTTTAATTTTTTTAAAAATGTATTTCTTTCCTCGAAAATATTAACAATTTTTCTAATTTTTAATTATTAAATTATTTAATTCTTTCTTTATAAAAAAAATATGTTACATGTTAGATTTTATTCTAGTCATAAAAATCTTATACTTTAAGAACTTCTGAGTAAAGTAAAGTATTGGTAAAACTATTCCAATTCTTTGAAGTTTAGTTTTAAATATTTGTTAAAAATTTCTTTGGAAAATATTAAATTGTAATGTAAAATTGATTTGTTTAAGTATTTCAATTTATAAATCTTTAAAATGTCATATCTGAGGATGATGAGGATCATCATCGATTTTTAACCATCTTGAGAATCTTGTTGTTGGCTTGTTCTTTGACCGACTGTGCGTTAGCTTTCTAAATATTGAATGTGCATTCGATCTAATTAATGCCTTTGTATGGCGAAACCCGGCTGACATTTACCAATTGCTCGATGGAAGTAAAACGCGAACGCACAAGAGGCGACACGCGTTACGTCGATTCGAAGAATGCCCATACCATACCATTCCATACCATCGGTGGGCATGGGACAAGGATGACGTCATGACGGTGTGTCCGGTGGGCGCCCTCGTCCTTTCCAAAACCTAAACCCACGGCTTAGAACCATGTGGCCTTAAGTAGAATAAAAAGGCAATAATAACAAGAATGGTGGCGGCGGCGGCGTGAAATCGGGTCTCCCCGCTTATCTGTGTGGGATTTTTGATCAGACTTCTCTATTAATGATGTTTATATAACTTTTATTTAATATATTTTCTCAAGAGAGAAAAGAAAAATTTCCAATTTTCTCTGCAAATAATTATTTCCAAAATCCAGTTTATATCATTTATTAATCACACTTTTTTTCTTCAAATTATTAGTTTCAATTTTCTGATTTTATACCTTAATATGTGCGATTCTTGATCAAACTTTATTGGTGTTTATATAACTTTTATTTAAAATATTTTCTCGAAAAGAAAATTTTGCAATTATATAATTTTCAATTTTCTGTAATCGTCGTTCAATTAAACTGCAAATTATTATTTTCAATTTTCTGATTTTTCGATGAAGAATAAAGGAAATATTAAATGCATTGGAAATTTCTAAATTTAAACGAAATTTTCCTCTGAAAATTAATATATTCAAGTTGTTGCAGTTCTATTATGTTTATGTTTCGGGTGTATTTTTAGATAAGTTGGCACGAGTTGCTGTTTTGTTTGCAAAAGCATTGATTTTCCTTATTTTTTTTACGTCCAGGAAAATGCGCAATATTAAACAATGTATTTCAAGAAAGGCATATTTATGTTGCGTAAAATTCAACAACGAATTTATTTTCTTTTTTTCTATTAAAATAAATACAATCGTGTCATTAATGTATTATATATAACTGATACATTAAATTCTCAAAAAGTATAATTTTTGAATTACATATTAGATTAGGATATCTTTATGACATCTGTCATAAACTAAAAAGTAAGGTTACATTAGGTTAGATTATTGTTAATATTAGTTAGTGAGTTTTCGTTTTATTCGTTTATCGATCAAATTTTAGTATAATCAATAAAATTGTAATAAAACTGAATTCCAGTGCATTTATTGCCGACAGCGATAATTATAATTGTTTGACCATTTCCTTCAACCTAATTTGAAGCGATCGATGTGGGCTTTCAATGCCGATTACAAAATGCACGTGTGTCTATATGCGTACAGTCATTTTCCCATTCTCTAAATTGTAATTCATAAATACAATTAGCGTTTATTAATTAGTTAGCCTACTCGAAGTGGGCGCGACTAGCGTCTGCTACAGATCGAATCTACTTGATGGCATCTGCATTTCTTGATAACTTGAAAAAAAGGGGAAAATTAAGAAATAAAGAGATTTATAGTGTAAGCAAATTTTCCAGAATGCTGAGCAACAGAACAGTACAAATTGTCCGAGGAGACCTGTCCATATGTTCGGCCCACGGTCGAATGCCCCAATCTGTATTATGGACAGGTCCGGCTTACTTTTTCCACGTAATCCGCGGCCCACGTGCCAAAGAGTCACAAGAAGCAGTAGAGAGGAAGAAAGAAATAATAAAAAAAAGATATAGAAGAGTTCAGTCCGCTTAATCTGGAAATTATTTCACGCGCATAATGTACATCATAATGGAAGTAATGGAATACGGAATGGATTTCCGCGAACCAATGCTATCGGCCTAATCGAATCTTAATTTGCAAACGGCCGTACGTGCGCAATATTAATTTAATTTCTCGCGCCGTATGTTAATTCCCTTTTATTACTCCTTTGTATTCGGTTTACATAATAAATATTTCCTCTTCGGATGAGCTTTGTACCTGCTCCGAGGTTATGATCACTAAAACATGCAAGTCTTAATATCAATTGTTTCAACGCCAACTTCGATACTGACAGAACTAATTTATATACTGCAAAACTTGATTCCTTACTACTACTTTCAATAGAAAAAAGTAAAAATAAACAATGAAATGTAATTTCTTAGTAAAAATACAGTATTTAAAGTAAAATTAATGCTACAAAAGCCAATGCTACAGTAAAGAAGAACACTTATTCTTTTTTTAACAACAGTCTTCTTCTCTGCTACGTTCGTCTTTAGCTGCTGCGGTTTAGATGCGCGCGTCAAGATAAAATACTTTGAGATAAATTAAGCTCATTTACTTCTCGTATTCTTAGCGGGTTCCTTCTTTTTTTACCCTCCTTCTCCTTTGCCTCGGCATCGCTTATGCGATTAAATTGCAAAACATGTACCTCATAATTGCGGCTATTACATTATGAAAACTCACGATTAAGAGCCTTAAAAGACTCAAAGTGTGCAAAAATAATTGTGGCAGCAGATGAAAGTGCCATTTATGTAACAAACCCGTGTGTACTTCTGCGCGCAGTTTTCTTTTCTTTTCCCATTTTCTTTCTTTCTTTCTTTTTTTTATTTCGCTGGATCCATTCCAATCGAAACGCGAATCGTCAGATGCCTCTGTATTTCTGGAATTGCGATTTCATTGCTTCCATTTTATTTCGTAATATTGCATTCACTCCCCGTAAGAAACTTTCAATCGCATTTGCTAAAGTATTCATTAAATCTATAATATATTCTGTTATATCTCATATTTTTAATACTAATGATCAAAAAAAATAACATACATTAGTTTCAATTAATAAAATAACTAAGTATAATTTATATATATTTGGTTCAGAAATTATTGAAATATTTTAATTTTATGATATTATTAAAAAATATCAATAAATTTCTACTTCATATCGTTGCAAAAAAGATATTCTACTTTTTGTATTCAATAAATTGCAAATTTCTAGTTGTCAGACAATAATTAGTATACATTAATAAAACATGTAGATTAATATAAATAAATTAACTATTTTTAGAAATAGATGAATTCAAATGATTTTTCAAGAAATGTAGTTTGGAATAATTTGTAACAAACACGATTTGTTCACAATACATTATTTATTATATTTCTTGTATTTATTTGAGTTTTTGTAGATCGTTGGAATAATCCAAATCTAGTTTTAATAAGCGAAACAAAACTATGATAATTACATTAACTATTGCCAAAAGAAAATTCTTGTTTTTCTTGCAAATTATGTTTTTGCGTATGTGAATAGTAAGTGCACAGTTTTGTAATAAATGGAAATTGTTGACAAATTTTTAAATTAATTTTCAACAATGTGTATTTCTTATACCTGAGTTTTTATACGTTGTTGGAACAACCCAAATTTAGGTATAATAAGCGAATCAAAACAATGATAATTACATAAACTATTGCTAAAAGAAAATTCTTGTTTTTCTTGCAAAATATGTTTTCCGCTTAATTTATTTATTCTGTGAAAAAACTATGTGACTAATAAGTGGAGGGTTTTGGAATAAATTTACTTTGAAAATTGTTGATAAATTTTCAAATTAATTTTCAACAATGTGTATTTCTTATACCTGAGTTTTTATAGGTTGTTGAAACAATCCAAATTTAGTTATAATAAGCGAACTAAAACAATGACAATTACATAAACTATTGTTAAAAGAAAATTCTTGCTTTTCTTGCAAAATATGTTTTTCGCATTTTTTTTTCTAAGAATTTTTATTTGAACAGGTGAAGATTGATTTCTTTTTGTTAAAAAAACTATGTGACTAGTAAGTGCACGGTTTTGCAATACAAAGTAAACATTTATCCCCAAAGTGTTAAAATGTTAAGGTTAAATGTAAAAATAAACATTAGTTGCTGAAAGTTGCGAAACACTATGGAATTCCGAACGAAGCAACAAACACAAACAAGACGTAATTGAAGCTAGAACTAATTACGATAGGTATTTAAGATATGATTATCAATTAGTGCAGTTTGGATGGAAGATAGGATAGGATCAGGAGTGGGACGAAATCGGATATAAATCATAATTAAACGTAATCATCCAGTCGTTAGTTTTTCCCACAATGGGGAAGATGCCGGGCGCGGCCTCCGAAATGGGGCCGCAACAATTGTTGGTTGACGTCGTGGGACGACGTCGGCAATCTTCCATTTACAATTGAATTCGTTAATAATTATTGTCTCCAGCCGCATGCGTCGACCTCCCGATGAATGTTTTCGCATTATCCTCGTATATGTGTGTGCAAAGGCGGATCCGAATGCTGTTTTAATGTTCTTGTTATTCCAATCCTCTCGTTATTCCTGTTACTACTGTTGTTGTTGTTGTTGTTATTATTTCTTCGATTCGCGGTTGCAAATTTCCGCATTTGCATTTCGGCTAGCGGCGTTACCATCGCCGACGTAAATTTGCACGACCCGCAGGACACCAAGGTCCTTCAAATCGCAACGTGTGCAATATCGATCGAAGAAAAACTCAAAATCTTTATGTCTTCCGATTTCTTTTTTCCTTTGTAATTCATCACTATGGCGCTCGTTGCATAACGCACTGAGTCACTTCGAGTCCTTCGGTTCGCTCAAAGCGTTCGCCCACGCATCTCACTCACATTTTTTTCTTCTTTCATTTTCTTTTCCTCCTCTCTTCCGTCGTCGTTTTATTTCTCTCCTCTCGGCACTGATTGAAACGCGGCTCCTTAAGAAATGCGAGCCATTTATTATTATTAGATGATGATGGTATTATCTGGTGCACTTAAGGCGTCCAGGGTCAGAACGAGTCCACGCAAATGACTTTATACAATCATCGCTCGCTGCACACGATTTCAAAAACATTTACATATTCGCATTAAAAAATACAGCATTATGTAAATATGCATTAAAGACACATTTTCTCTGCTACAACATCGTTTTAATTCATTTGATAACATTTAAATTTTATTTAATCAAAATTGTAATAAATTTTACCCTTTTTTTAGTTAAAATCAATCAAAAAAAATCTGATTTTTTTAATTAAAACAAATTTCTTTAAAACCGTACTAATATTAACATAATAATTTTCGTTAGATTTGTACTAAAGTTAGTTTAAAATATTTGCATCTACCATATGGTATTCTAAAAAAATTAGTGCTGAATCATTGCAACAGAATGTTACAAAAATGTACAAACATTTTTATATTATTTACAAAAAAAAACTTGCAAAACTATTTTAAAATTAAACTTTTAGCATGAAGAAGTTACAAAGGACAAAAAAAATGTGTAAATTAATATATTTAGGAATTAATTTAATATATTTTTAAGAAATTTAATTAAAAATGAGTTAAATTTATAGTTTAAAAAAATGACAGGAAAATAATAAATATGCTTCGTTAACAAATTTCTCTACATATTTAATTTCTGCTTTTTTACAATCAAATTTAGAAATATTTTTTTTGAGTGATTATTAATATAAATACAGCAATACTTTGCGTAGTGAGGCTTCCATAAATTCGGATTAATTATTGTAGAAAAAAATAAAAAAAATTATATTAAATAATCGTTTTTCTATTTAGACAAGTTTTTTTTGCGATTTATTTCTATTTTATTTAGTGTCCAAAAAATACGCTCTCTAATTTTAAGTTGGTATTATTAAATGAAATTAAAAGTTTTAATGAGTTTTACATAATTAATTATTATTCTAGTAAAAAAAATGATAGTATTTAAACTTGTAGCCATTTCTACTAATCAATCGATGAGTTTTATTGAAAGATATGACGAATTCTATAAATAATATGTGCTAATATTGTTTATTTTTTTTAAGGAAATAACATCATCGTTGGTTTTTCTGTCTTAAGTAACTTCCCATCAAATATAACAAAAAAAAATTGTGACTAAACCGACAAAAAGAAGGAGATTGCATACATCCATCGAATCGACGCTTGCAACGTTTATTTAATCCAATTAAATGTAAATCCAACGTGGAAAAGATCGAAATCGCATCTCGCCAAGAACCATTTGGCGGCGTTCGAGATTAAATGCGTGTGCCTACGCTACACATTTTTTTTCACCTCTCCGAACCGTGAATGAATGAATTACGAATGTTTTGAATCCATTAATGGTTTCTCTTTCGCGTTGCAACAGTCCTAATAATAATAATAAAATAAATTATTTCACTTCATTAAACACCTACGATCGGGAACTTTTCATTCCATCAACCACACACGCACGGATCTGTTGGTTCGTCTTTAGAAATCCGAATGGATTTCATTCACGATTCTCGTTTTGCATAATTCATTCAAGGATTCGGCTACGAATGGGCATCAATCATGTGTGTATCGTCAACAAATAAGCAGATCGACGTATTTTAAACGCGATACAATATTAACGCCTTTTCTCTGCTCGTGAAAAGAGAAAAGTTTAGAAATGCATTGTTTCCGTATGCTAATTTTAATTTGGATCTAAATTGCAAGCGCTGCAGCAGGTACAAATGTGTAAATAATTGTTTGATGATACGCTGTTGCCACGAAATCGAATAAATTAGTTGGTCTGTTTGCGGGGAGATGCGGTCAGATAAATCAGAAGTTTGCAAACTTTGGCAGCGTGTCTAACTCGCGATGAATTATAGTTGGGGAATATACTGCAATCTGGAAAGTATTTCCGTACGAAACTATGTTTAGATGAAACGGTTTTGATACATTCGCCGAAACTCTGCGCTCTCCGCTCGTTTATTATGCATTAATTAATGCTGCATACTACACACCAATTACACTACGGGAAAACCCGTTTACCTGAGTTAAGTCATATTTCTCAAACGCGCAATTCGTTAAGTAAACAATTGCTGAAAGCTTTACAAACATGTTTGTTGTGACACAAACAGTTGTTTCTTTCCTAGTGATAACTATTATCTCTTGAGAAAAAATATAATACATTATTATGCAATAAAGATTATTTTAATAAACAATTTTTAAAAAATCAAAAAAAAATATGCACAAAATTATTATTTTATACAAAAATGAACGTATTTTCCCCTTATATTTTCTGCGCTTTATTTCTATTTTGTTTAGTTTTCTCTATTTCAAACTGTCCGAAATATTGGCGGTCATCTAATAGATATATACCCAGGTATTACATAAAAAATCTAAATTTTATTAAGATTGTAAAATTATCAATTTTTTCAAAGTTGGACTTTTTCCAATTTATTTTTTTTGGAAAATTATCTAATATTTTATGATTACTCAATCAAACTATGAACTTTCCAATAAACTTATGTACACTTTTGTTCCATTTTTTTTTGTAATATACAGTTTTTTAAATAATTTTTAATTTATTGAAAGACTTTTCCAGTGTGTTTATTTTGTGAATTTTTTCCTTTTTCTGGCAATAATATTTCAAATTTAAGCAATATTTTTATTTTTTGATAATAATGAAAAGTTAAATTAAAAATTATTTTAAAAACAATACAAATTTATTTCCGATTTTTAAAACTGAATGCAACAATAATCAATTAAATTAAGTTAACATTAATCATTTTTGTCAAGGTATTACACTAACCTACATAAATATTGAACGCGTTTCGAATGAAATCAATGTAATTAATTTCTCCCCATATTTGCGCGTATTAATTGATTGCGATTAACAAAATTGCAAATGCAATTCCGATTAGCTAACAAAGATATTATTGATATGAAAATATTCGTTACGCTTTGATTACCACTTTGTAACTTAATTTTATTTAAAGGAAAATAATAGTGATTACGAATTGTAGGAATGAAGTGAGAATCACGTCGCAGTTGGACAAATATGGTGCTGAGGAATACAGCAAACACAGTGACACTCCATGAATATTTATTTATTTATTTATTTACAAAGCGATTCTCTCCTGCACTTGCCGATATTTCTTCTACGCATGTTCGTTTCGCGAATCTTCAATGTGTTGAACGAAAAAAATAATATATTAGCGAGAGACACGCTTTGACAATCGAAGTTGAAGGTGACGTAATCCGTAAAATTATAATTGAATCGAAAGCCACCGTGATTCATAATTTTCTCTTTTATCCAGATTGGGGCATGTTTCATTAATATTTATCAACTGCAAACACAAATACTTGCATGCTATTTACAATAAACCTAAGATAATATGTTATTATCCGCACTCGATTAACCATTGTTTCCAAGTTCTTACGTAACTTGTTGTCGATTAATTAATCATACATACAAAGGAAGCATTTAAAGAATGTTATGTACATAATTGAGTTGATATTAGATTTGGAATAAGGTTGATGCAATTCTGTAAATACGATAAAGCACGAATCATTATTAGTCAGGTTTGAAAATTGTAAAACAAACAAAAAACTTATTTCTTTCCACTGCGTTTTCATATACGCATTTCCTCGACTAAGCCGATTTCAAACCGGACTATACGAGGTATTTTTATATAACTAAAAATGCACTTTTTAAACAAAAAATATTTTATAAATTCCGAACTTCAAAAAATCTAAAATAAATGCAAAATTTAAAGGTTTGCATTTGTTGATTTGTTTAATAATCTAAAACTATAATTATAAAAAAATTATATTAAATTATTATAATTATTATATATTATAAAAAATAAAATATGTTTTAAATAAATTATTGTTATTTTTTTTTCATTATTATTAGTCTCAGGAAATGGTTATATAATATGCTAAAAATATAATAATTATATAAAATAATGATTAATATTAATAATATTAATAATTAATGAAATATGTGTATTTCTAATACTAAATAATTCTGACAATTAAGTTAAGAATCATTATTTTTACGACAAAATTGATGAAATTTATAGTTCAATAATGATTGAAAGCGCAGAATTATCTGCTCTGGCCCATCGAATGATTGCTTTCTCTATAATTCGATAAACAAATCTGAAACGAATTCCTTAACGCTCAAGTGAATCGCATGCAAGTAATAATGATACAAACATCTGTTGTATCACATGCATAATGCACTCCACACTGCTACGATGAACGTATAAATATCATTAAAACGAAAATAAGGCAAACCTCAAACTAATTATCTAAGCAGAAGTTTAAACTTTTTACAGATTGAATTATTTGGGTGTTCGGCGCCAAGACACCTCTCATCCCACGCAATCTCCTGCGACATAGAATAGAGTGTAAAGAGCCTTCGTCAATTCGAATTAAGCCCACGATGCATAATAGGTAAGAGCAAAAACTCTTTCTTTCTTCCTTCCTTTCGTTCCGCGGATTACGTAATTGTTTGCATATCGGCCCGGGACGGTTTTGCGCAACGCGTCTATCATTATTATATTGTTGTTATTGATTTTGCGTTTGTGCCCACGTCGAAAAGTATTTGTGCAGGAGAGATTATTCGGTAAATGCCTTTTTATGGCGGTGGTCAACGTTGGTAGATCGTGTGGGCCGACGGCGCCGTCCGCAATTTCGACCTACAAATCCACGAAGGTAAAGGAAAGTAAACGATCTACGGAGGATGAAGATAATATGGATACTCTGGTCAGAGATCCCTAAGTTTCCACGAAAAAAACAACTAGTTTTTTTTTTGGCGAAGTACAAGGATAAACTTGTTGCTTTATCTGGAGCACGCTTACAACTCAAATTGGTGCAGCAACAGATAAATGGAGAAAGAGACAAAAGAGAACTAAAACTAAAGCAGTTTGTCTTTTTTTTCTTGTTGTTGTTGCTGGGAAACATTGCAACATCCACCCGATAAAGTCATTAGGAAATAATTTATGCGGTCAATAAATTCCCGTTTAATTCGTGCCTATTTATTACACGGTCGTATTAATTCTGCAAAATATTGCAATTCAATTTCGCGCAGAATGCTAAATATTTATTGCGGACAACTAGGTCTCTCCACTATATTTATAAGTTACTAAATAACTTGGATTAACCGAGCATTTTCATTTCGAAAGACACTATATTTATACTAATACTCAGTATCAGATATTTGGGTTTATAGTTTCTGACACATCTGCTTCATATCAAATTTATTCGCATAGAAAATAACATATCTCAAACAAATAAAATGAAAAATTAATGCGATCATAGTAAAACTTATCAAATATTCTGACTAAATAAATTTGTAACAATTTGTGTATTAACAAGTAAAATATTTTTTTATTTTTTTTTAATATCACATAACGTATGTTTTAACCGCCTACAGAACATCAAACCATTTTCAAATATTTTTAATCTGCAATGGAAATAACATGAAGGCGTATGTTATGAACGAATAAGAAATTACATTTTTTTCTGCTTTCCAAACCTACATCATTATATAAATAATTTATTGCCGTGCATTCCCATAATAATATTTTTAATTGATGTGTTGTCAATAATCTTACTTTAATCATAAATTTCCTTAACACATGTACGTGTTAAGACAGTAAAATTATATTAAGATTTAACATTTAAAAATTGTAACATCGAAAACAGGACAATCTGACATGAAATCTTTATTTAAAACAGGAAATATTAAAATTAATCGTATTTTTTTAAAGGTAATATAAAACATATTTTTATTTTTCAAGAAATTTTGAACAAAAATATTTGAATCATGAAAATCGTGAACATGCCGTATTTGTCTTTATATGAACAATGAATAATTAAATGACCATCTGGTTCATATTATTTACTCCGTCGGAGCGCTCCGAGCGAAAGATTTATACGTGTTAAAGGAAAACAACGCTGCTGCTGCTTTGAATGTTTTTTTGGTCTTCCTTCTTCAACATACACATTTAGGTCATCCATACAAACGTATGTAAACTAAAGAAAAATCATTCATTTGTTGCTGATTGACTGGTAAATGTTGATACACAAACAAAGACGTTATGTTGATTCAATAAACGGAAACTTGTATTCCACTTTGAAGTAAAAATAAATAAGTTTAAGCTGCGTTACAACAATATGTTTTCAATTATTTACTTACATACTATTATTTAGAGAAATTTATTGCTTTTTACATTTCAAACCTGATTTAATTCAAATTAACAAAGAATTCAATCTGGAATACTGAAAACAGATTTTAATTTTTGTAATGGATTTCTTCAGGCGTAAATTTTAAACATAATTATTTAAATTTCTATATGTAAGAAAACGTTACTTATTGAAATACTTTGGAAAATAGCAAAATTATGCGTCATGCCAATACGATGATCGGTAAACAAGAAAATTTTTGATCATAAAATAATAATAGTACTAATTTTAGATCTGATCATAACTATATTCACGAAACAAACATAAACCAGCGATTTCGTAGCAAACTTGTAATGAAATTATTATTAAAGTACAGTCATATCTTAGTTAATGATTACAGAAGATGATTTATTTTAGTGGAAGATTTAGAAAACTTTGTTACCAACGAAGACAAAGAATTGTTAACAACTAAATATTTTAAAATGTAATTTACGAAGGAAGGAAAACAAAGTTATCGTTGATCGAGGTATTATTATGTTTAAATAAAATTAAAATGTAGCCTATAACATTATTTATTCCATTAAATAATCATTAAAATAAATTCACTTTAATATTTCTTTTATAATTAGGTAAATGACATACAAATAAAAAACATTCATCTTCGCTCTAAATGCGATTAAGTGGTTTTGGTGACACGAAACTGAAACAGATCCACCTCGATGTCCACCGATTTCTTTTTGTGGAATTTGTAGGTTGATGGTAAATCGTATCTAAGCTGTGCGAGAACTTCCCCGGTCGCTCCATGGCTTTTGGCAATTTTCAAAACGTGTTCCCTAAAACAGAACGCAACAATTAGCAGATGCATTAAGGAATAAAGGAAATCCACCTTGTAGAGCTTTTGTGTAAGGAATAGACAGTGTTGTTAGTCAATTTCAAAGCCCGTTCTAAAAATTTCATGTCAGTTCCTGCATTGTGTTTAGTACCGAATGGGGGATTCATGACTACCGTATCAAAGAATCCGTTGAATCTAAAATTTCCATTCGAATTATATAAACGCCAATCGATCGAATACTTTTTTTTACACACTTTTCCGGAATCGAATTAACATCGCAATTAATTACATCGATATTATCGAGTTCCTGTTCTTCCACGTTATATTGTAAAATTTCTAACGCTTCCGGATCAATTTCAAAGCCAATTGCCAATGAGGCCTCAAGAGCGGCAGCACCAATTGTTAAAGCTCCGCAGCCGCAGCCTAGATCGGCGACAACTTTACCTTCAATATCGCCATACTGAGACTAAAATTAAATTTTCAATAGAAGCTCGATGATTCTTGTGTTAAACTCTATACTTGTATTGTATGTAGCATGTGGGATCCGAGGTGAGGAGGTGTGACATACTGTTCAAGCAAAATCTTTGGTTTCTCAAACCCATCAATATCCTGCAGAAGTTCCTCCAGGTGTCTCAGTTTCATGCACGGCCACATCCTACTTTACATCAAATCTTGGTAAAACGGGAAGTATTATATTCCCAAATGAGGAGTCCTGAGTGATAAAATACCCTGCAGATTGAGAATTGGCTGTCTGCAGTGCAGTACGTTGCATGGAATGATTATCTGAGGTCGATAAATTGCCTGTACCCAGAGAAGGAAGCGATGCTGTATTCAGTGTAGAAGCAACTCCTTGTTTGAGGAGCAATTGCTTCTTTTGATGCAGCTCCTCAATGATCTTTCTGTTTGCTAATTCTAAAAACAAAGAGTTTTATACGAAATCTTATATTCACAAATTATACACTTACCTCTTTGGGCATTCTGTTGTGGGAAAGCCATTAAATTTTGTTATAAACAGTAACGTACTTTGTTATTATTACTTCAGAATACTTTTAGGTTATGTTGGTTTTAACATCAAAGTACCAAACTTTTAATAACAAAAATAAAAATTACCTATTTCTATTAAAAAGTACACAGAATTATGAAACAACTATAACTAAAAATGGTACTAAACTTGGAGAAACTGTTTTCCTTCATTAAAATGAAATTTAGAAGCAATTTAATAGAATTTGCTAAACTTTCTAAATGTTGGCAACCATTTTTCAGTGTCTGAAAACAGAGAGGAACAGAGAGTAACCTCAATTATTATTTACATGTGTACAGTGTTTTGGTTAAGATGTCTGTGTGGAAAAATGCCCAAAAATCGAACCAGAAGACTCATCGGGAGAGGCATCAGCCCGATGAAAGGAAACATTTAGGGCTTCTGGAAAAGAAGAAAGATTACCTATTGAGAGCAAAGGATTACAATGAGAAGAAAGCGACTCTGAGGCTGTTGAAGAAAAGGGCCCTCGACAAGAACCCAGATGAGTTCTATCATCATATGATAAATTCCAAAATCGAGGATGGAAAGCATTTTGAGCTTGAGCAAGAGGATGAAGATACCAAGGAACAAGTGAAATTAATGCAGACACAGGATCTTAAGTACATTACTTTTAAACGGACGCAGGAGCAGAGGAAAATTGATAAGTTGCAGGCGCAGCTACATTTGACCAGTGTCAGTTTACAAGTTCAAAGATCACATAAGATATTCCCTAAAAATTTGGAATGCGAAGAAAAGAAAGAGGAACCAGATTATTTAGCTACAGCATCTCTGCCTGATGTTGATATTAAAGCATTGACTTCAGCCACCGAGACACAAAAGAGGCTTTACAGAGAACTCTCAAAGCGTATTCAGCGAGAAAAGGAGTTGTCTGTTATTCAGGATAAATTGGAAATGAAGCGCCACACATCTAGCAAAGCACATACTTTAAAACCAAAATTGATTGAGAGAGGTACAAAAGATACAGCTCCAGTGTGGAAATGGAAATATGAAAGAAAGAAGTGATTTTATTTAATAAATGTATTATATAGAATAAAGTTATAATTTTTTTTATTGTATATCATCAATCATAATTGATTCATCCTCTTTAAAGTCTTTCAGCAAGATTTTTCCAACCACTTTTAATAATTCACAACCATCCAATCCCTTTGGTTCAGCAACTTTTACTTTAATATCATTTTTGGTTAAAATTTGTTCTTGGTGCAAATCGCGTGCTGCAACTAAAGTTTTACCCAACTTTCTGTAACACGGTAATTCTGATTCTCGTAATAGCTTTTGAGGCTCTCCCAACGCAATTTCAAGCAAACGTATTTTAGTTACCATTTGCTTAAAATCGTTTGGTTCCAATGAGCAAGCATGATCGGATCCTTTATAATTATGATTTAAAGTTAAATGACGCTCAATCACCTGAAAAAAATTATAATTAGAGTTTTGAAATTTAATTAATTACACAATAACCTTAGCTCCCATAGCAACAGCTATTGAAGAATAATCTATGCCTAATTCATGTCCTGAATACCCAATATTAATATCCTGATATCTTTCCTTATACAAATTAATAACATTCAAATTAATATCACTTATAGGCGTTGGATACGATGAAACGCAATGCATCAAAACGAAATCTCTGTGCTCTTTCATCACGATATTATAAATACAGTCAACAGTCTCAATTGATTGCATTCCTAGAATGTTTCCATAATATGTTTAAGTTCGTATATTTATCATTTAATTACCTGTCGATATAATTAAAGGGATGTTCAATTGTGAGGCCTTTTCCAGCATGGGAAAGTTATTTGCATCGCCGGAACCGATCTTGATAAAAGGTACCCGCATCTTTGCCAAGAAAAGCAAAGAAGTCATGTCCATAGCGGACGCGCTAAACACGATTTCCAGTTTATCGGAGTAACTCTGCAGCTCGAAGAATTGTTCTTCGGAGAATTCCAAAAATCGCTTGTGTTCACCATACGTTTTCCCCCAAGAATTCTCATTGGAATATTCGCGATTCAGAGCTGCCTCGTTGAATTTCTCGGATATACAAGTTTTTTGGAATTTCACGCAATCCGCACCACATTCCTAAATAGAACACAAATATTAAAAATATACATAACATAATAGGAGACCAAAAAATATGTTAATAAATACTTACTTTAGCTACTTTAATTAGTTGCTTAGCAATTTTAATATCACCTTGATGATTTTGGCCAATTTCTGCTATAATAAAAGCTCTGTTCTGAGCGCCGATTGCAATATTTTCCGTGAGTTTTATGGCCTGCATCATCGTCGTACTTCACTGAAGCATTTGAACTGAAGAACTAAGTTAGGGATGATAATTGGAAGCGGATGTTAACGTCACGTCCGCTGTAAAATAAAATTGGTGCAGGCGTAGCGGGATAAAATTTAAATTTATTTCAAACATTAAACTCTCGTTTTCTTTTTTTTTAACAATCGTTCTATAATATAAGTAAATCTACAATTCATACAAATTTTATTTTAATACTGTGTAAACTAAAAGAACAAATGAAAATAGTTTAATGAACATTTAATAAATATTGTATTTCTTATACTCTGTGCATTGCAATTAACATTAGATTTTCTTTATTGTTGATAGTATTATACTCAAATTTTGTTGATAACCTGAAGTGGAATTGAAAGCCCCCATATTAAATTAAAGAAAAAAATATAATATTTTTGTGTGTGTTTGTATAGATATATAAATACAATTTTCGGAATTATATAAGAATATTATATAAATGCGATTCTCTACTGCTTTCTGTCGGCGGGACGAATGTATGGCATTCCGCCGTGATTGTTCCATTCCTTATCGAATTCAACTTCCAAAATTTCCGCGCCTCTTTTCCTAGTCAATCCAGTCTCCGCCAAGGATAATTCGCACATCTGCATATCATCCTTACCTAAAAAAGATTATTTACAAATGTTTGCAATTTGTGATTCGGTTCATACCAGCAACTAAAAGCACGGAGGGTTTGTCCTTGTACAGTTCCATTTGACGCGCGACGTATTGTCCGTCGAAATGGGCGAACCACCAGCCCTTCTTGCCTTGATCTTGGTTGGAATTGATCGTGGCCGGACGGAGGAAAGGTATCTTGAAGTACCTTTGTCCACCTTCGGAGAGAACGGACTTTTGTTGATCGCGAGGAGACTTCTGTGCCGCGTCCATCACCGATTTCGGCGCTCTCTCGTTTTCGTCCATGGTCGTACGTTTGCGGTTCTTTGCCTTCCACGCGTGGTAAACCTTCAAGCGACGGTGGAATTCATGTCTGCAAGCCTATACAAAATTTCATATTTAATACTTATGAATTGATGAATTCCGTTTGGTTTACCTCCAAAAGATCAATATCACAAGACGTATTAATAGTATCACGCAATTCCGAATACTTCCACTTGGAGAGGTCGTATTTTCCCATACTTAGAGCTGCTTGTTGGTTCTTGATGGCATCCGATCTAAACAAATTACAAATAGCGTCATTTTTTGCAATGTAAAAATTTTAATGGAAAGTTTCAGAAGGTTTTTTTTAAGGGTTTAGTTGGATAAATAAATGTAGTGTATTAGTCCTTTTAGCACCGACATGCATAAGTTGAGATAATTCAGTCTGTACCTTACGAGTTTTTGCGATTGCCGCGTCGGGTCCAGAATCCTTCCGCTGGTTCATGGAAAGAACAACAAGCATTGAGCTGCCACCACAAATATACAATATATACAAATAATATAACGGAATATGCAACGACATGAGCCTGGTTCATATAACAATATAAGACATCAATAGACGTAACGGAAGCATTGAACGCAATAACAATCCAAACTCAATAGTAAACAGTATTCGAAAAGTCTGGCAACAATTAGTAAATACATACTTGCGCGGCAATGGCGGACTGTCCTCCAGTTTTTCGTTGCTCTCCTGCGCCAATCTCAAAGCCAATTCGTGATCCTGCCTCTCCTGCTCCAATTGCTCCTGGTACTTCCTGTTAACCAGAGCCTCTTTCTCCTGCTGGGCTTGCAACACTGCAGCTGCCTTTCTATCGGCGTCCTCCTAAAGTTACAAATCTCATGTAAATCACTATTATCATCACCAACTAATCAACTGAATACCTGTAATTTGCGCTGCTCTTCCTCCTTCTTGCGTCTACTCTCCATCTCAGCTTTCTTCTTCCTATTTTCCTCTTCCTCGAGTAACTTCCTCTCTTCCTCCTCCTTCCTCTTCTTCTCGCAATCCATCTCCTCCTGGATTTTACGTAACCTTTCTTGCTCCTCAGCGTTTTTCTGTTCCTGCACCTTCTTCTGGAGCGAATTCATTTGATGATTTACCTTTTCCAGCAACTGCTCGCATAAGCCATCAATGGTAGCCGCATCAATTTTATCATCTCTCTAAATAAAAGAATGCATAGACAGTTTAATATTTATCTAAGAACTTTAAATATCTGCAACAACCTTAATCCTGTCAATCGCGTTTTTCACTTCATCATTTAAAGCCCTGATATCCTTCACGCTGCTCTCCTTATCTTTCTTCAATTGAGAGCAGATCATCTCCAGCTGCTTTAGTTTAGAGTCAAAACCTTTGATCTTGGTAATACCTTTAATCCTAGGCGAGTGCTTCTTCTTGGTCAAATAGCCTTTAACCGTTTTTTGGATGACTATCAGTGCGTTTCGACGATACACAATTTTGTTTTTCACTAAAAATATCCACGTTACTTTTAATTGCAATAATAATTTACAAAATAAAATTACGTTTAATAACAGTCAGAGTAGCGAATTGCGACTTAATCCATCTGGACTTGACTAAATACTTTTTAACAGTCGAAACAACGGATTTAAGATTTTCCGGATCGCTTTTCATGATTTGGTCGAATTCGGAGAATTTCCCGGGTCTGAAGAAGACCCTTGTTATACCGAATCTGTAGTCCTTGGGTTTCAATTTCAGACTGTGAAGCATGGACTAAAAATATTTCATTTAATATAAGCAAAAGCTTAAGTGAATAAGTTATTATAAACCTCGGAAAATATTTTGGGTTTTAACGATCTTAATTCGGCCGGCAGATACGTTTTGTACATCTCGTACAGTTCGGCGAACGGCGTTCTGCTTGGATATCCGTGTTCCATAAGTTCCAAGACGCTGGTCATTCCAGAACACTTCAGTTGCATTAAATTCAAACCTCCATCAAATTGCTGATCCACCATCTTGTTATTAGGCTTAATGCATCTTATGAAGTTGGTGCCCTTAAAAGCAAATAGTTTATTAGTGAATAGTTAGAGTTAATTGTGATTCCAAATTTAGTTACGTTGTTTTGCAATTTCTCCATCAATTCGGATAATTGCGTTTTGAATTTGCTGCCCACGCTGATGAAGCTCAATTTTCCCTTCTGGGTTTCGGCGTTGGCGAAAAGGGATTGAATCAATTTATTTGATGACTCCTGCACAATTCCTTCCAAGGAAGCGTGCAGAGCGTCATTGTTCTTCTCAATAAAAAGTTTCTGCAAAAATAAACAATTCAATTGTGAACCTTACTTGTTTCTTGATTTTACCGTTTGATAGCACACGGCTCCAGCAAAATGTCTGATCAGGAAACCCTCATCATCGATGATACTTCGGTGGGCTTTCAATCTCGACGATCTCGGGAACGCTAATCGAAAATGATTCTTCCATTGATTGTGAACCTCGGAAGTGAAATGTGTGTAGTACGGCTTGGGCAGTTTAGACTCTTCATCCAACAGGTTCAAAATACCCTTGTTTTTGGTTTCAATCAAATCTAGGATAAATGATATTTTATAAATTGTTTGATTACATTAATATTTGTTATGAATTACCGATGCAATCTTGGTTATCCACAAATTTAATCTCAGGAACGTTGAGGCCTTCTCTCTTGTACAATTCTTGTTCGAATTTAAGGATGGTTTCGTTGAAGAACTGCTGGAACTTTTCGTTGCAGTAATTGATGCAGAACTGCTCGAAACTGTTCTCCGCGAAGAATTCTAAAAAGATAAATTGTTAAATTGCGTTTGGATTAAAATGATTGATTTACCAAAGCCAGCTATGTCGAGGACGCCAATGTAATAGCTGGATGCTTGGAACGGAATGCTTTGGTTGATTCTGTTGACAATGTAATCGAAGAGTTTGCTGTACACGGCCTTGGCAAGAGCGTCTCTGGCGTTGCGAGCTTCGTGAATCTTCAAAGGAACCATAATAACGGTTCCCTTCATTCCTCCCCTGCTGCTCTGCATGACCCTCGAGACTAAGGCCTGCCTCAGTTCGCTGGAATCGATGCCCAACAGTTTGGAGGCGATGACCAAAGCTTTTTCGTTTCCATGGGAAACCCTGCAACCGCCTCTGGTGTCTTCCGGATTCTCTTCGAATTCGACATTTCCCAAATGCAGAACTGCAGCGACCATTCCGTAAATCTGCATCTTTTCGACATCGTTCAGTCCTAAGCGACCTAAAGCTTTGTCCAAATCATTGAAATCCTCGACATCGTCTAACAGCGAATCCTTCAGCGGTCCGCTGGACGAGTGCGCTTTGCTCTTCTGAATTGCGGATAGTTTCTTTTCAGTTGCGGGGGTCGTAAAGTATTTGGTGCACGAGGACTTTAAGTACTGCAAAAATTAAACGTTTAATTGAGCATTTTGATTTTTTAAAATTAATTACGTTGAAATTGTCCGGTTGCGTGAGCTGCAGACTTTGACGGATGTGATCGGGGGCTCCGGCCATCAGCATGTAGAAGACGTGATAGCTGCGCTCGTCTGCTGCTTGGCTGCAGATCCTCGACTTCTCTAAAAGATAGTGCGAGATGTGACCTCCTACAACCTGGAATTTGTTGTTGAAGTGAACCTCGATGAACTTTCCGAATCTGGAACTGTTGTTGTTGCGCGTGGTTTTGGCGTTGCCGAAGGCCTCCAGGACCGGGTTCGCATCCAGAATCTTCTGCTCGATGGGACCCGAGTCGGCTCCCCAGGAGTCGCACAGGTAGCGAAGCAGATGCTTCGTCGATTCCGTTTTACCCGCTCCGGACTCGCCGGAAACGATGATCGATTGCGATTTCTTCAGCACTCGCATATCTCGGAACGCTTTGTCGGCAATGGCGAAGACATGCGGTGGCAATTCACCCAATGATTTCCCCTGATATTTCTTTATTGTCTGCTGTGTATACATGTCCGGAATCTCTTTGTAAGGATTTACTGCTATCAGGATATTTGCAACATACGACTAGAATATGAAAAAAGAACACAAACTTAATATCCGAATATTAAAAATGTTACTTGTAAGTCTTCATATTTGGTCTGAATAGATTTTTTTTTCAATCGTTATAATCACAATCCAATAAGACTAATTATAACAACAAAAGGAATATAAAGGTAACCGACCTTTCATAATTCATTACTTTATGAAATAGTAATGCTATTATCTTTCGAACTTTAGGCTAGGAGGTATTTTTAGATTAAAGGGCACGTTTTGCCTTTCGCGTGACGAGTCAAATCAAATCTAATTTGCAAAAAGCAATCTCCTCGAAAGGATACTATTTTCGATTCATCGGCGAGCAGAAATATGAGTGACCTAATGAGATCGATTCGTGTGACAATACTTACGTAAATTTTATTGTTGTAATATCTTTTTCGCACGTTATTCAATAGCGTGGCCTCGTTTAGGAACATCATTTCACCTGCGAAAAAAGGGAATCGATTGCATTAAAAGGTCGATGCCGAAAATAGAAAGACGTACAGTTATCATCGAATTCCTTGTTGTAATCGCCGGCTTGGAAGATATCGTCGTAGGAGCAGATCCGTTTCGGGAATTTCGAGTTCATAGGAATGATTTCGGCGGCGTCGTCCATGAGCTCGTTGACGTGGCCCAGGATGAAGCCCTCCTCCGAGTCTCTGGCCCACACCGTCTCCATCTGCACAAATTAAATCACTATTTGCAACAAGAAAAAAAACATATGTGCGTCCTAGACCTTGGTCACAATCGTACACATTTCCCCCTGCTAATTAACATTAAATTATTGCCGACCAAGGCCAGGCACTCCGATGTAACTGCCATGTCCATCCTCCCACACGTATCCCAGACTGACTCAATTGGTGCATTTCGCTTATTATTAAATTGTTTCCAGTAAATATAAAGCATTTAAAAAACTTTCCGTCCGTCCGAATCGAAACGCGCAGGGAGAGAAACTCAACACGGTCGGATTGTAATAATAATAATAATCATCATCATCATGTGAATACGTTTGCGGTGGCCAATTAAGTCCAACCTAAGCATCGTCCTGCAGAAATAGCTAACTGTAAAGTAACAGCTGCATCGCAGTAAGAGTCCCATTATCATCGCACCTCTTACTGTAAACTCTTAACGAGTTAATACATATAAAAAAAAACTAACATAAAAATACAAATAATAAAAGCAAGAATACACGTGATCGTTTTGCAATATTCGCGCTGTTGCGGTGCCACAACCGATGTTAAATCGTCATCGCAGAATACAAGTTTACGATACATTTTAAATCTAATAAATCTAAAATATTTTGATCACAAAGTTCATCAAAAATAAATTTCCATTATTAATCTGATAACTGAACTTAATTCCCTAATCAATCCTTTAGTTAAAATCAAATTCTAAAAAGGAAGAAATTTAATCTAATCAAAAATCCATTGAAAATAAATTAGTGAATTGACTTTCATATTCTTTTTATTCATGACCACATTGCATCAATAAAAGTTAATTTTGATTAACTTAATTTATGGGCGTGCTACTAAAATCAACATAAGGCTAATATATTTTTTTTGTCAATAAACCTCAATAATATCTATGCTATAGATCAGAGTATTTACACCTATAGGTCACGACACCAAAAATTGACAGCTGTCATGTGTCAAAGTGAGGAAATTTAAATAAACAAGAGAATAAATAATTAGGAATACTTATTATGTTTTAATAGTATCTTAATTAGTGTAGTTTGGAATAATGCACTCATATTGATTGATATTTTATTTATGTATCAGATTACGTTGAGTAAACTTAAGGTCTGAAGAAGTGTTAAACAATTTATGAAACTAATTTATAGAATGTTTAAAGTTTAAATTTTAATGATATATCTTTTATCTTATCTATAAAATTTCAGAATAATCAACACTAAATTAGACAATATATGCTATATTTGCAGATGACACAATACCAATATTATCTTATAATCATACTTTAAAAAAAAAATCAACAAAAGTAAAGTTTGAAGAAAATCTTATATAATTATTATGTTTAACAGGTAGTAATGTAAGTAAAATATTAGTCATTATTAAAATAGTATGTAACTATATAAACATGTATTGTTTAAGTTAGAATAATAGAGGAAATAAAATATCGTAATTGGGATAAGATGATAAAAATAAAAACGTAGCTCATTTCTATTTCAGGAAAATTATTAACGATAAGCTTTAGTAATATTATTTCCACATTCACCGAAACCAATTAATCTTACGAAACAAATGTATATTTTTGTAAAGAATTCAATGTTGTGCATAGACCTAATGACTCACAAAACCAGTTCCGTTTTTATGTCCGATTGTTTTCCACGCAATTTCTTCGAGCCAATACAAGAAAATTATGCGCAACGAAATTATTGCAATTTCGTCAGGGAGCAAAGTTTGAGTGCGTTCAAGCCCATCGCTTTTATTTCAAAACAAGCATTGTTTTGAGTTCGAAAAAAACAACTCACCATAATCCAGATTAAATATTGTCGCAATCTTTTTTTTTCCTATTATTAATTGAATCATCATGATTCAATCTTGTTTAAACCAACTATAATTATAGCAAAATTTTATTATTCGCTTGTCCTTGATGAGAACGGACTTTCTAACTATCAAACTTTCATCCACTTTAAACCGTGAAGTTAATGTGTGCAAAATTTAGATTTGAAAGCGATTGAAAAAGATTTTCCATGCAAAATTGGAATCGATTCGAAATGGAACGAAAAATATATTTCATAATGCAAAATTTTTGAATTAAAGAAAGATTTGCCTCGGAAAATGATTTATGTAGCGTGGAAGGATTATTTTAACTTGTATTTAGAAAGCAATGAAATTACTAACCGTAAAATTATGTTCTTTTTTTAAATCTCAGTTTTATGATATTCATCCGAAGAACAGGTCTTTGTAAAATTTTTTTTTATTTGTTTTAATAATGTATTTGGTGAAGAAAACGACGATGTTGCAATTATGAAATGCTTAAGCTTGCGTTTCCAATGCACATAATACCATGGGAAATAGGCTAATGTCATTACTAAAAATATAATGCAAAGGCGTTCATGACTCCATTTCCAGATTTCATCTTAAGCAATTTAACAAATGTCCTGCAAAGTTGAATTTATTGTACGTTTTTATTTTTAGTTGCATTGTGACCCAATTGCTAAGTTTTACCAGTTGACAGTTGACAGCTGTCATTTCGCGACACATATGTTGAGAAACGCTGTTTTAGACTATAGTTCATTGAAATGAAGTTTATTTAGTAGCTAGTACTTTATAAAAAGATAAAAGCATTACACAATAAATCAATTTTTAATTTTGACCTTTAGTATTGATTTGTTTTATTGTATTGCTTTCATATAAATATGGATCCGTGTCGTGCGGAATTCCGCAGAAATCCTTGAGTTTCGAGTGAATCAGATGAGTATCTCCGATTTTAAGAACGAATCAAATCAAGACTTAGAAATTAATAAGAGGAAATCGTATTTTCAACACGTCAAACTGTTGGTTTATCATCGGATCCGTAATCTTATCAACACCTGCGATAAGCACACTTTGTATTAATACTATTTAAGAATAAAATTGCTTTGCTGTATATTTCTATTAGATTTTTTTTTGTTGCTGGTTTTGTATTCTTCATCAATTGTGAGAACACAAAAGACTTCTCTTTTCAATTTTAATAAACACTTCCCACGGACTCAGCTTGAGGTACATATGCCAGCCATCTGAAGAAAGGTTCGTTGCATTATTTAACATTGCAATTTGCATGCGAAATTTCCTTTGTCTCGCGCATAAGATGGATGGGGAGTTTAATTAGTAATACGCGATTATTTATAATAATTCGATTCACTTTCATACTTCCATTTTCGCTCTCCCCCGCATTATCGCAGCTGATTACAATATTATTTTGGATACGATCAGCTGTTGCGTAATCCATTTCATATGATAATCCAATAATATTCATTCAATTCACATTACAATTTCATACTGATTAATTTAAGTAAAATCGAATACTTAACACAAGTTAAGTATTGTGCATTTCTCACAACACTAATGCTAAAGAAGACGTTACTTCATTTATGTAAATTAAACGAAATGTTAAACAATTCTAGAACCGGAAAATATGTGGAACATCGTGATTTACATTAGCAACAATTGTAATTATAACGGTTTTATTTTGTATACGTTCAAAATTGACATGCTTCATTGAATCTCTAACCCTCGGTTAATGCAAACATTCTGCATTGTCTTATCCTTACTTGGAAAATAACGTTACAACATTCATATTCATGTGACATTTATTGAATGCTTTAAATTATTGCAATTCTGCATTTAAATAGAATTAATTAATTGAAATTAAGCTTCAATCAAAATTGGACACAACACCTCCTAATTTCGTAAAGCTGTTATAAAACTATAAATATTTGTTGCTAGGCAACGCGTTTGTTTGATTTTGTAGAAATACTTTTTGTATAGATGTGTTGAAGGAATCGTGGCAGAGGTTTTTGAGTGATCGAAGAAACGGTTTCGCTCGAGTCTTCGGACGCATCTTCATAGTTCAGTGATCTCGGTGGCCGGCAGCAGGTAACAAACTATCATAGCTCTCGTTTCTCCTTCTGCCGCAACAAAGGGGTATAACAGTATAGCACACGTTTGTGCCACTTTTCCGCCGCTCATTACGAAACCAATGATCTTGATTATCGTATTCCCACAGATTGCGCATTTCGTTCAATTTGTTTCCGAATTGAACGCAACGGTTAATTAATGCAGACATTAAGAAACAACAAATCGTTCATAATTAGATCTTCAATTTTAACATTTCCTTCTTCGCTTTTATAGTTTTTACGGCAATGAACACGCATTAACTATATTTTGTTGGAATCTTAAAGTGTTAAGTCCTTAAGCGATTATACGTGTACATTTATTTTTTATTGCCATCTGCCATAACAATTTCTTAACGCTACAAGGATATCAATAAATTTAAGTCGACTCAACTCTCCAATATTAATACGGTATTTCAACAGCAGATGCTTCAATTCACGATGACAGGCATTCCTATAATTCTGACAATTTTAATGTCAACGTGATTAAAATTTAATAACTTATCATTAGTTAAATTTTGCATTTAATTGCAATTTCCAAAAAAATACATATTGTTATATTTAAATTCGTAACATTCATATTTATATCTGCGGTCATAATTGCGTCTCGAGTCGATAATCCGTAGATCCGGTTTGTATCCGGTGTCGCTATTGTTGTCCGAGCCACCCCAACGTCCGGTCGGCGGCAGTTTCGAACTTCCGGTTTCCATCAAAAACTATGCTATTTGTAGATTTTCAAAAGACCTCTCACTTGCAATCGACAATTCTAACTCTTACACAAAAAAATGAAACGATACACTTGATGTTATCAGCAAGAAACAGGTATAATTTGAATAAATTTGTAATTACTTAATCGCTAATAAGGTGATTTAGAAACAAATGCATTAACAAAAACAGTCAGCGCTTCCTTGATGCTTCAACATACTTATTTTAATTAAGTATTGAATTAATTATATCTTTAAGATATTATATCATCTATCAATTAATATTTTTTTAATTAAGTTTAGAAGTTTTCATCCATCAATAAATATTCAAATTTCCATAAAGTTTAGCGCAAAAATCGATTCTTCAGAGAAACAAAGAAGTGTTAATTTGATTTTAGGATAATTATAATATGTATTTAAGCTCAAGGAAATTATAATATCCTAAATTATCCAACGAGTTTAACTACCTGGGAAAGATAAAACAACGTAATTAGACATTTATATACTTTTCAGAAACATATAAAATTACGGTTTTTCGTCTGTCTTTAATGATGAACAAAATTCACATAGCTATTAAATATAATACATTTATGTAGTACATGCAACAAAAAGTAACAATATTTTTTTTTACAAATTAAAAATTGATCTTTTTTTAGTTTAAAATTGAATAAATTTTGAAATTTTGAAACATTGTTTTTCATTTACGTGTGTATATTTTTTATCGGTTGCCGGCTGCTCGTTATCAACGGTGTTATGTAAATACGCAGCGCAAATGCTGGAGAACGTATGTTGAACTTGGATTAGTACGCTTACTTTTGACGTCCGTGAACGCTTATTACGGACACACAGAGGAATTAAAAAAATAAATAAACTTTCTTACATAATCTATTATTAAATGCAGTGAGTCAATGGGAAAATATTATTAATAGACGATTGATTGTGTAATATTAACAAATTTTCAATGTTACACTTTGTTTAACAATAATCATAAAAATCTTACGTGTATTCCAATTAAATTTTATCTATAATTTTATGTGGAATAAAATAATTTGAAAAAAATAATATCTAGATTAGATACAAAATATTTGTATGTTTGCCGTTTTATTTTTTTGTATTATATTGATATCAATTAGATATTAAAAGTTTAACGTTCATCGATTGAATCAATTACTTGTTGATCGATTTGTTAATTTTTAACGTAATTTCTTTTTATTTAATGCAATTTAAGTAAGTGGATTGTCGAAGCCGCAAAAGGCGAGCAATAATTTGCAGACACATGTGTATTTCCACGTACTGCATTTACATAGCGAGATTCGCATCTGCGAAGGGAGAATAAATGCATGGATAATTGGGTTTTAATTGCGGCGGTGCAGCTTTCGCATTTGATTGCTCGCAAGTGAAGATTACGTAAGATCGTACATCCCTGTTCTTAACATTTTTTTTTTATTATTTTTATTTTTTGTAATTACAGTCGATGATCGAGTTTCAAGGACTTTCCATTTATCGTGTGGAATCGACGTGTACTTAGAATTTTGATTTTCAAACCGTCCACCCACCTTTTATTCTTCCCTGGTCTCGTCGCAGTGGAGAAGAACTCGCCGGTCACCAAAAAAATGAAAAGAATCTGAACTGAAGAGTTCCAATGGAAGGAACTTAATGAAAGGAGAAGCACGGTTCGAGTCCTCGGATGGATATGCACCTGTGTTTTTTTTGTGTGTGTAACAAATGCTGTGCACACATCCAGATGAACTGGACGGACAACAAACTCGCGCTCGCCGTCGCGGCTCTCAACTAAACTCTACTCACCAACAGCGAGTTTGAGCGACACGTAGCGCGCATCCTATCACCTGTGTGTATATCTCAAACGGACAGGTAGATACGGTATATGGAAGATTTTTTTCCTTCACCTTTAGTTCTCTTTCGCTACCATCTTTTTCTCATTACTAAAACATCTACAATATTTATAAAAATCATTTTGTTTAGTCTAAACGTTCGAGCAAACTCCACAAAGATTATTATTGTTCACGATCATCATAACAATTAGATCATAAGTTTGCTTGGTTGCCTAATAAAAACGTATTGAGTGGAAGAAATGTTAGGTGCAACCAGTTCTTGTGTCTACCAAGAAATAGACGTATGCAATTATATACAGGTTATATTAAATTACTTAAGAGTCTAATACTAAAGACGAATTTATGAATTATACATAATTTCAGTACATATTTAATATTGATAACATATCGAGAAATAAATCAAATTTTTGCGGTTTAGAATATTCCCATCAATAAGTGTAAACAGAACTATAGTATGAAATTATTTATATTTTTTATTAAAATATAATTGGAATTCTAAGATTTTCAATTAACTTAAGATCAAATTTATATAATACTTATAAACAACATCTGGTACATTATATAATACTTGTATTATCTATAATTATTTCAAGTTAAAATATTTTTCTTCAGAAGTTATGCATCACAATGCACAAGTAAATATAGTTTATTATGTTTACTGTTTTCATTATAAATTATACGTTTATACTTTCATTTCCTTTGTATTCAAATTAGCGACCTAAAGATTGCTACTGATAAATGCAGTATACAAAATGAAATACTCTTTGTTTAGTTTAACTACTTGAAAACAATACTGTTAACGGTTTATTATGCAGCCATAAGAATAATTCGACAAGGCGTTTCGGGGAATTCAATTTTTCCTTCATTAAAACCGTTACGTTTTGCATCATGTATATATTGTTTTCT
Source organism: Nicrophorus investigator (assembly GCA_963457615.1). Classification (NCBI taxonomy): domain Eukaryota; kingdom Metazoa; phylum Arthropoda; class Insecta; order Coleoptera; family Silphidae; genus Nicrophorus; species Nicrophorus investigator. The sequence goes on from OY735143.1 coordinate 25,914,080, forward strand.
ATTAATTCTACATTTTGTTGTTAGTTACCAAACTCATCTTCATTTGTTTATATTGTTCAAGTCTTCATATTTTAGTCACTTTTATTACAACATGGGTTTTGCACATCTTTAATATTAGCTTTTGTATGATCATAATTGTATTTTTGGACTATTAAGATATGAACTACTATATTTTACTATAGTTGTAAATTAATGTATTTATTTACAAGTAAATATATATTTTTTGGTTTCTTCTTATGTACAGTTTAACTAAAATTAAACATTTAGATGATTGATTGTGTGCTTTGTTCCTCTGTGTATTGCCTGTAGAAAAATAACAATAACAACCTCGAAAGAGTGATGTGATGTGTGTGTGTGTGTTTGTCCATGAAGTATGTATATGAAAATACTTTGGTCCGAAGGACATGCTTATCTAAAATATGCTTAGATACGTGTTGCCGGTAGGAAAGGGGATGAATAATGTTTGTGTGTATTCGCTTCATTCGCTCTCGCCGGAAACGTAAACAAAATAAATAAATAAGTTACATTCACCCGCACCGTTCATTCGTAACAGAATTATTATTATCTAACCGGGAGTTTTGTTTCCAAAAAAAAAAAAAGAAAAATTCTCCCAATTAGTTTTGCTTCTGGTGTTGCGTGGGCGGTGGATGGTGTGTCTTGAAACACTGCAGCAGGAATGCTGTATAGGTGACGAAGGCGATGCCGATGGCCAGCAGGGCGTACATGAAAATGTTTAGTTCCGGCTGCCGGTAACGGTTCTTGCGTAACCATTCCAGCACGTCCTTCTCTGATTTGAGATCACCTCTGTATATGCTCGGAAACCGTCGACGGAAGTACACAATTGAAGGCAGATGAGTGACACCCCATTTCCTGGCGTACCGAGCGTCCGCCATTTTCACGAACGTTATATCGAAATTGTCGGTCTCGCTGTCGATGTTCTCCAATTTCTCCAGAATCACCTTGCTCTCCTCCGAATGCACTTCATCTGTCAATAAAGAAAACCAAATTAACTTTCATCTTTAAAAGCGTATGCGCGTATACGCACAGAAAAACACCGTGACGAATTCGTTCTCCTCCAGGAGTTTCTCCAGCATTTTCTTGTTGACCTCTTCTATTTCGTTTTTGATCTCAAAAACATCTTGCGAAGTGAGCCATCCAAGAATCCTTTCGGCCTGCGTCAGATCGCCATCGTAAACCATCGGAGTCTTTTTCCTGAAGTACATCAGAGCCGGTAAAGTGTGCAATCCTTGCTCCGCAGCCGCATCGGCGCTGCAGATTTTAACGAAATCTATGCCAAACAGATCAGCTTCACCATCGATTTCTTCCAGCTGCTCCAGGATTTCTTCGCATTCCGGACAATCATCATCATCTGCAATTCAACAATTATAATAACACGAACGAAATATCTCTAATAAAATAGTCTTACAGAAGAAAACAGCTAAGAACGGCGATTCGTTCAGCAATCGTCCGAGCATCCTTTCATTAACGGATTCAATCTCATCGGCCAATTCGCGATTGTCATCATCTATCAACCATTCCAGCACGGATTCCTCGTTCTGCAAATCGCCTTCAAACAGCAAAGGATTACCATTCCTGAAGTACACCAAAGCCGGGAACGTCTTTATGCTGTATCTTTTTGCCAATTGCGGATCTTGAATTTTCACCAAATGGATCCCATAAACATCGCATTCATCGTCAATGTTCTCCAAGTCCTCGAGTATTTCCTCGCAAATGTGGCAATTCTGCTTGTAGAAGTACACGGCCAAGTATTGAGTATCCTCGACCAAATTCTCCAACATGACTCGCGTGATCAACTCAATACGGTCTTCGGTTCTCTGTTGAATCAACCACTGCAGAACCTCCTCTTCCTCAACTATATCTCCTTCGAACAGACCACCAACGCCATTCTCGAAGTACATCAGCTGAGGCATGTCGGTGGCCCCAAATCGTTCGGCAACTTTAAGATCGTACGTTTTCACGAAAGTGATGCCGTGCCTCTCGCAATCGTCGTCAATATTTTCGAGTTCTTCCAAAATTTTGGTACATTGCTCGCAATCTTCCGTATCTAAAATTGGTTCGAATTGATAATGATTAGTAATGCATGTCGTATACAATCGCAAAGGGTCTTCGACCAAAGCACAGTTAGCTAAGACTACTACAGCAATCAAAAGAAATAAAACCAATTATTTACGGAGGGTTAATGTTCATAATTTTGTTATACCGTTCGTTCCAGATTCTTCTTCAGAGTTTGTGCGTTGTTTATGGACCTTTTTGTTGTTATGTTGATTGTCGCACATATCACAAAGTGTCTTGTTCCCTGTACATATAGATTTTAGAGCCTGTTAGTGCATAAGCAGTTTACGACATCGAGATATGTTTGTTGTTGAATGTGCTGAAGTTGATCATGTTGTGTAACCGATGCGATATGTAATGTACTCACAGAAATAGACTGCCAGGGCTTCCTCCTCCTCGATCATGTTCAGAAGGTCGCTTCCACCTGTCGCCTCGATAACTTCTCCTGCGGGATCCTTTTGGGTCAACAGCCACTGCAGAATCTGCTGCTCATCATATAAATCTCCGGCGTAGATAACAGGTTCTTTTGATCCGGTCTTGAAGAAGAGAATGGCTGGTAGAGCAAAGACTCCGTACTGCTTGGCCAAGTTCTTATCATCGATTTTTACGAAATTGATACCAGCCGAGTCAGCTTCATCGTCGATATGCTCCACCTCTACGAGAACTCTTGGACATTGCTTACATTCGGCGCTATCTAAAATAATAACAAAAAAATGTATTAAATGTAAGCAAAAAATAAATCAAATTAATAGTAACGTACAAAGAAATACTGCAACGTAATCGGAGCTTTTCTTGATCTTCTCGAACATCTTCCTATTAACCTTTTCAATGTGATCAGTAAGTTCCATATTTTCCGGATCCGTCAACCAGTCCAAAACTTCCTCCTCGTCATCGATATCACCATCGTAGTTGATCATTTTCCCTTTACGGAAATAGCTGATACCCGGTGGATTCCTAAAGCCATATTTCTTTGCCATCAGAAGATCCTTAACTTTGACAATTTTGATTCCGTATTCGGCGGCTTCATCGTCTATCAGCTCAATGTGTCTCAAGATTCTTGGACTGTCTGTGTCCTCTTCGTTGTCTTAAAACAGCTGTGAGAACAATTTGGGAACATATTGAAAAGGGCTGAACTTACAGAAGATGACGGCCAGGAATTCTTTAGTCTCGATATACTTGAAAAGTGTTTCGCGCGTGATTTCCTGGATGCTGGCGTCATTCTTTTGATCCGTCATCCATTCGAGTACTTCGCTCTCGTCCAGAAGGTTACCTAAATGTTTTCAGTTATTCATACGACATGTTCTAGTGAGTCTGATAAGAGAGGCTCAGTAGTTTTGGAATGGCTCGTCGACAGAAAATAATAAGATAATAGAATAGAAAAACAATTTATTGGATAACAATGTTTACATGTTGTTTGTATGCTTTCTCTTTCTTAAGACACTTTGCACGGCGCGGCAGTGAATTGCGATTTCTTTGGTGTTATCAACAAATTGCCCCCCCACAAAGAATTCAATTGAAACATCCATTATATACACGTAGAGGATTTCTTTGGTAGGTATAGGTTTTATGTTGCAATTGTATTCGTGGTGGTTTGTATCATGCAGCTGACTAAAATAACATGCCTAAACTTAACAAATAACAATTCTTTTTTTAAAAATATCTTAACAGTAGGTTAAAAAGACAATTTTCTATAATTCAGAGAAAAATAAAAGAAAGAAATAATAATAATAATAATGTGTAGAAAGTAGAAATTATTAAGTTATTGATGAAATGAAATTATAGAAAGTAAAAATGAAAATGTAAAGGAAAACGGCTCACTCGAAAAGCTTCAGATAAGAGCAGATTAACAAGAATAATTTTGATCTCCGAGATCACATCATCGAAGGCATCATTTGGCTTCACCATGGAAAACATGTTTTTTGATTTATTAGAATTAGTGCTTACCACCACCATATATATTTACCAGTCCCGAAGAAGCCCTTCTTGCCTTTCTCCTTCTTGGCAATGGCCATGTCTTTGCCTTTCTGTTTCGATGGAGGCGGAGGCTGTTTGACTACTTTGGCGTCTTTGCGAACGGTTTGCATTGGCTTCGGGCTTACTACTTGCTTCGGCTGGTTCAACTTGGCCACCTTCGTCCCTTTACTCGGTTTGCTCGGACAGCATTGGTATGGCTGGTAGGACGCAGATTTCGGAAGCTGATTCTTCCCGCCTAACCCGACGTAGAAACAACCATCGCCTGCATCAGGAAACATAATGTCAGATTCATCACTCGCAACAGAATATTCAGAGAGATATTATATTATTATGAGATTTTCATTTCATTGGTTTTAGCAGTTAGTAGAAAGAAATTAGACGTAAACAAAAGGAGTGAGTCTGACACTATGCCCTGCATGCAGCATGGGAAGGAAACATGCACAGACAAGGGACGCCCACTCCAGCAGCGTCTACTTCGTCCCCAGGTCCATCTAAGGGTCACTACCGCCGTTACCTGACGGCTTCTGTCCTTTCACCAGATGATCAACAACATCCTCATCGTCATCATCGTCGTCGTCGTCGTCATCATCATCATCACTGTTGTCTTCATCGTCGTCATCATCATCATCATCATCGTCACTATCGTCTTCATCATCATCGTCATCACCGTCATCACCACTGTCATCATCATCATCATCAGTATCATTGTCTTCGTCGTCATCGTCGTTGTCACTGTCATCGTCATTACTGTCGTCATCACCTAAGACATCATAGCAACATGCATCCCCCATGCAAACAACCACACCAAAAAAATCCCAGTTTTCCTTTTTCTTTGATCATAGACATAATAGTACCAACAATTTAAGCAAAGCACGCGCATCCTCGTTTTGTTTTAATATTAAAGTCACCAACATTTAATAAATAGATAGAGAGAATAGATAGACCCGGTCAAGATTTTTTTAAAAAAAGAAAACCCAAAAACAAATCAAATATAGTCTTACTTTTCTGTTCAACAAGCCATTCCAGAACTTTCTCCTCTTTTCTGAGGTTACCTATAAAACAAGAGTGATTTTTTCAATTTCACAAGCCACACACATGTTGTGCACAAGATATGAATGAATCAAGTAACCTTTCGTCTCCTTGTTAGTCAATGTTATCTTAAAACTTTCTTACCATCGTACATAATGGGAACACCGGTTTCGTAGTAAACCAATGCGGGAAAACTGAAAATGCCAATTTCCGAAGCCAATTTTGAATCTTTGCTCTTCACAAACTGAATTCCGTGTTTGTCGGTATCATCGTCGATGGTTTCGAGCTCTTCCAAAATATCATCGCACTGCTCGCAATCGTCCGAATAGAAGAACACGGCGAGGTGCTCGACATCATTGATCAAAACCTAAATGCCGATCGTTAATACATACACTTGAAATAAGTTAATTTGTTTAAAAATTGACCTGCAACGTTTTCCTATCGACGTTCTCAATCACATCTGGAGCAGAGTCGTGCAAATCCAGAACCCAATCCAAAATTGCCTCCTCGTGCATTAAATCGCCGGTATAAATATCCCTGAATCTGTGCCTGTAGAAAGCCAATGCTGGTAAACTGGGTAAATCATATTCCTTGTCGATTCCGTCATCGGAAGTTTTCACGAAACTAATATCCTTCTCCTCGCATTCATCGTCAATATTCTCCAGCTCTTGCAAAATCTTTTGAGACTTCTTATCGCCTTCCTTATCTGCAATTCCATTCCATTAAAATATAATAAATACACAACTTGTAAATAAATATTAACTTACAGAAGAACACAACGACGTGATCATTCTCCACCAAAAGTTTATCCAACATTTTGCTGTTAACTTCCTCGATGCGATCTGGAATCTCTAAGGTGTCTTCGTCAGTCAACCAAGCCAAAACTTCATCTTCGTCTTCAATATCTCCAGAATAGATCAAAGGTTCCTTATTCCTGAAGAACACCAGTTTCGGGAATCCCTTGATGCCGTGCTTCTTCGCCAGAGATAGATCTTCGGTGGTCACGAAGATGATGCCAGTTTCATCGAGCTCGTCATCGATGTTCTCGAGCTCATCCAAAATGTTATCGCACTCTTCGCCTTCCTCGCATTTACCGCTGAAATAAACGACGACGTATTCGTGCTCCTCGATCAAATCCTCGAGAATCTCGTCGGTGACTTCCTCAATTGTTGCAGAGTTCTTTTGCTCAATCAACCATTGGAGAACTTCGTCTTCGTTCATCAGATCGCCTTCGTACAATGATGGAATTTTGTTCTCGAAGTAGATCAGAGTTGGTAAATGATCGATTCCGAATTCTTTGGCTTCAGCGTCGTTGTCGATACGCACAATAACGATGCCTTCCTTTTCGAGTTCATCGTCGATGTTTTCCATTTCATTCAAAACGCGAATGTCCTGTTTGTCATCTTTGTCGTCTAAATGAATATCAATTGGTTACAAGGTGAAGGAGAAATGTTACGAAAACTTACAGAACAAAACGGCCAAAAATTCGGTGTTATCAATGAGGCGATCCATCATTTCGTCGGTGATGTCTGGAATTTCAGAGTGCCTTTTCTGGTGGAGCAACCAACCCAAAAGCTCTTCCTCCTTGGTTAAATCACCTTCATAGAGGTGAGGAATTTTCTTTTCGAAGAACACCAAAGTGGGAATGGTGTCGATTCCGTACTCTTTGGCCTCATTATCATCATCAATTTTAACGAAGGCTATGTCGTTCTGATCACACTCATCGTCGATGTTCTCCAATTCGTGTAAGACCTTCTGGCTCTTCTTCTGATCTTTATCGTCTGAAAATAAATACGTAAATCAAATATTCATAAGACAAATAAAATTAGTTTTTGATGTATTACAGAAGAGCACAGCAACATGGTTCATTTTATCGAGGATGATGTCCAACATCTCGTCATTGATGTCTTCAATCTCGTCGCTCTTGATTTGATGCTCGAACCATTTAAGGACCTTCTCCTCCTCTTCCAAATTGCCTTCGTAGAGGGTTGGAATGCCTTTCTCGAAGTAAACAAGCGACGGAATCTTTTCGATTCCGTATTCCTTGGCCTCGTCATCGTTGTCGATTTTCACGAAAACGATGCCGAGTTTGTCGCATTCGTCATCGATATTTTCTAACTCGTTGAGGACGCGCTGTGACTTTCTATCCTCATTATCATCTGCAAAATGTTCAAGATTTAGTACTTATACCGATACGATGCAATTATAATAATTACAGAATAGAACAGCGACGTTTTTCCCATCGTTGATGAGTTTGTCGAGCATTTCGTCAGTGACGTCCTCGATTTCGTCTTTCTCGAGTTGCTGCACCAGCCATTCAAAGAACTCCTCTTCCTGTTCCAGGTCGCCGTCGTACACGTTGGGAATGCCCCTTTCAAAGTACACCACTGCTGGTAAATTATCGATACCGTAGTCATCAGATGCACCTTCGTCGTCGATCTTGACGAATTGAATTCCGTGCTTGTCGCAATCATCATCGATCTTTTCGAGTTCTTCCAACACGGCCATAGAATCCTCATCACCGTGATCATCTACCAATTGATTGTATACTTTAGTTTCTACTTGATTTTGTAACAATTTAATTGAAAGACTTACAGAAAAGTACGACTAAGTTATCGACGCTATCGATGAGAGTGGAGAGTGTTTTGGAGGTGACGTCTTCGATGATGTCTTCATCATCACCAGTGCTTTTGTGTTGGACCAACCATTCCAAAACATCTTCTTCCCTTGTCAGCTCACCTTCAAAAAAAAAATTCCCAAATTGTTAACTATATTAATTGCACGCGTAAAAGTCTCACCTTCGTAGATGATGGGCGTTTGATGTCTGTAGTAGACAAGGGCTGGAAGTTGACCCAGATTGTACTCCTCTGCAAGATCTTCGTCATTGATTTTGACGAATCCAATGCCCAGCTGGTCGGCCTCATCGTCGATATTCTCCAACTCTTGCAACACCTTGGAGCATTTTTTGCACTCTGGTTTATCTAAATCATGCACAATACGAATTAGCAATGAGACCCTGGCCAATGGGGGTTCAATCCACGTTTATTCCTTGTTGATATATTAAAGATGTTGGTTTCTTTATTATTAATTGCTATTAAGACGCGCGCTGCGAATAGTTTGGCAGCGTATCTCGTTTAATGCAGATCTACGGTTCGATTTACGATGGTGTAATTTTAGAGCGTCGACATTTTAAGAATAGATTTTATTATTATGTCTTCATTTCAAGTCTCAACGTGCTCGGTGTCATGCAAAAAGACAGCAAAAAAAAGATATGAAAGAAATAAGTCAATAGGGGGGGGCGGAATAAAACAATTGATGAAATGAGAGCATGATAATTAATTTGCTGAGGGAAGAACCACCAACCAAAAAAAAATAAGAAAAAAATCATCAAACTATTTTCCTACAAAATTGGAATTTATTAGGCGCTGATGAACATGACGATTGAAAGAAAAACACAGTTATGGGGGTGTACGTTGTGCTGCTGACGCATGCGTGGTGCCTGTTCAAAACGCGACACATGTCGTTGGGCGTATCCGAGGGCGGAGCGTCTTGCATTGCGCACGCGTAATTGCTAATTATGCAACTTTAAGACCGCCCCCGCATTAATCGCTTAGACATATGTCACACAGCACAACATGGCAGCTACTTACTTACTCCCCCGCGTGTACAAGTATTCGAGTCCGGACCTGAAACATGCCCACACCACACGACATTCCTTATCAGAATTAACACATAATTAATCTATAATTAATAACCATTCGTTTCCCAAAAAGAAAAAAATAAAACAGAACCCACCCGCTGTAATAGTTATTCACAAATATTATTACGTAAAAAGCGTATTTTTCTCTTTCTCCTTCGTTCACTTTATTTCCAACCCAACTTTGTTTACATTACAGCGGCCCAAACGAAAAAAGAAAAAATACGAGTGAGAGAAAAAAAAATAGCCGAAATTTAATTTTATGTGCTAGCAAATAAACAATGGCCTGAATCTGGAATATTTTTAGACCGCGAGGGGGGCTACAATATAATTTATCACTTACAGAATAAGACGGCAACGTACTCCGTTTCTTCCACGATCTTATCCAAAATTCTGGCGTTAACTTCTTCTATCCTATCGGGAAGATCCATAGCCTCTAGACTCGTCAAGAAGTCCAGGACATTCTCCTCGTCCATCAAGTCACCTAAAAAAACCATAAATCATCAAATCTAATACATTGCGAATAGCAAGTAACAGATTGTTGCTGCCCAACAAAAATTTAACGGCATTTTAACTATATTTATATACAATTTATTTTATTTTTTGTTGGTCGGGCATCTCGCATCATATGAGATGAGCAGAGCTTCGGAAAATGTATTTAAAAATAGCCGTTCACCAAAATGATCTCTCTCGGTGTGTGCCTCGCTGCTCGTCTTAGAATAGCAACGTTTTATTGTGTTAGGCGATTTGGGCATTTGCGGCAGACAGTCAGAAATAGATGGTACTTCAATTAATCCTTCGAAAGATTCTTTAGAATTTCCGGACACGGATACAGTCAGGGCATTTTTTTTTTGCTTTGCGAAACGAGCAGGAAGATAGGACGTCGGTGTTGCTCAATTCACGGTCTCGTGTCCCCGCGTTTATTTTACATATATTCTAATTTAATGTAGGTCACACCGAATGAATCCACCTTGGGCCCAAATCGGAATAAGAAAAATATTCATAAAATCTGTGTCAGTCAACTTCCATTCCCACAGAAATAGATTCTGTCTTACACTTGTCCACTATTTTTAATACATCTTATATCGTTTCGATTCTAAATGTTATCCGTATTTTCATCCAACAAGCGCCAACTTCTACTACTAATTAATTTAAAATTCAATATTAATCATAAATTATTAAATGAAAATAAGTGTTTCCTATTTTTTTGTTTAAATGCAGATAATTGATAATTGAATGTAATTGGAAATGTGTTCAAAAAATGTGTTCAAGAATGCATCTGGACTAGTCAGAATTGTGCCAAGTGAATAGCTTGTAATACACGTAGAGTCGTTCCAAAATACACTTAATTGAACTGTTTGAGATTGCAGCCAAAAAAAAGAAGGCAGCAGAAAGAAAGAGAAGTGATGGATTCACCTTCGTAGATGATCGGCTGCTTCTCCCTGAAGTAGGTGAGAGCAGGGAAGGTCTTGATGCCATACTGCTTCGCCAATCGTTTGTCGTTGATCTTCACGAAGTCCACCCCAAAGGAGTCTGTGTCGTCGTCGATTTGCTCCAACTCCTGCAGAACTCGATCGCATGTGGTACAGCTGCGAGCGTCTGAAACACCAAACAACAGAGATGAACATGTAAACAATTGCAACCGGTTACGTAAATAGTTATTGATTCGAAGAGCAGCATCCGAGTGAAAATGCTCGTTAACGACTACATAAACTCAACGATTTATGCGACACAACGTGTAAATAATACAGGCATGCATGAAGATCAGCTTTTTTTAAGCTTAACATTAATAGCTTATTTTTAGGCGCTGAAATCAACAGATTCTCCTAGTTGTTTTTTTCTATCTGATTTTTTTTATCTGATTCGAAGTACGGATAAATCAAAGTAGAAAAAATCGAATACGTAACTGATTTTGGCAAGTGCAGAGCGAGCGATATTGAATTAATGGATTTGCACTCAATAAATATTGAGCCTGGTTTACTTTAAGCCTTGCCCCTTGTTTATGCAAACGTTAATTCAAATTACATCAGCAATAAATACGTAATTTGCATATAATATTTTCAAAATTTTAACTAATATTTACGCAAAATTTATAATACAAAATTCATCTAATAATGATTAAAAATAGCAATAATTTATAAAGTTTTCAAGATGTTATTTGATGTAAATAAACTATTGAATTACATGAGTGCAATTAATGAAATGGATCCATTCACGATTTAAGTGGCGTCATTGCGTAACGCGACTGAAACATTTACATCGTGTGAAAATAGTTTCAGATGTTGGGACTGAAATTGTAAATCGCCTCTCTGAAAATAGCGAATAGTGCGAAATAAAAATGGCGCACAGTGAGAGAAGGAATGAGAGAGGGAGTTTGGTAGTGTTGCGAGTGGGAGAGGAGCTGAAACGGATAGAGAGAATTGAAAGGATTATCCTAACCGCAGTTTTGTCAACCACCGGCCAATCTAAAAATAACTGTTTGAACATAAACATAGTACGTTTCATTATTTTTATAAGATGATACTAGCCGTTTTTTTCCAAAGAAGTATTTTAAACTTTATTACTCTATACTAATCTTTGTATATTACTCATGCATTTTGTTTGCTTACAAATTGAATTCAACTTATAAATAATAAATGGAAAAAAATATTTTCGTTTTTTCAGTGTGTCGTCAACATATTTCTTAATTTACTTTTTTTAATATAATAATAATAACATCATACTTATTAATAGGTAATACTCAATAGTAGAGAATTAAACTTAGATTTTCCAATAAAACTAAGGTCATTAGTGGATTCGATTAAAATGAAAATAGTTTTATGTAAACTGGGCATCAATCAGGTCAACGAACTTGTAATGTTAATTATAGCACTTCAAGTTCGCATACTCCGAACACATTATATAAAAATAACCGAGCATCTAATAAATCTCTTATAATTCAAGTATTTTCATGATTTTGCTCAATTTCAGAAATTTTATTCATTGCAAAAAACTATATTTGATTACATATACTCAAGTATTGGTTACAGTAATTATTTTGAACAAGCTCCATATTCAAGTATGCAATTGTTGACTATTATAAGATAAATGTTATTTTAGTTTATTTATAATTCTTAAAATAACATATAAAATTGTATTTAAATAATTGCAGATTTCAAGTGCTATTTATATTTTATTTATACTAAATATAACAAATAATTTAAGAAAAAAACTTTATATTTATTTAATGAAATGCACCTAGGAATGTAATAACTATGATATTATGAGATAAATATAGTTGTAATGCGCGGTTATTCGATAATTATTTCTAAAGGGATGGCCTGAATTCAGCTTGGAATTTCATTAATGCTCCGCAAAGGGGACAATTGCTATTAAAACGGTGGACAGTATTGGATTTCAGGGCATTTACGCATGCGATTATAGTCCAAACATCTAAAATAAGTCCGTATCTTTCATTTAACTTTAATATGTTAATTTTTTTTTTTTTTTTAAATTTAGATTTTTTTAAATCGCTATTAGCACTTATTCATTTACTTAGGTCTTACGGATATTTGAAAAATGTTAAAATGATGTGCTTTTAAAGGTCCTTTAAGGTTTTGAGAAATGTTGAACAAGGTTAAATGGAATTTTTGCTACCCTGAAAATGTTTAATATTCTTGCAACACAATGAAATAGATATAATTTGATTTTGTTAAACTGTGGTATCGAATTACTTTGAATCTTTCTTTTGGCAGGCATTGTTTGAGTATATTTAGTTTGTTTCGCGTTGGATAATGTTTTCGTTTCAGAGTTTTCAGGGGTTTCGCCATGGTGTGTGTATGTTGAGGAAATATTTTGGTCTTGGGTGCTTTAGAAATACATTTGCTGTTACGTCAATATTCATGCGTGAGTGTTGGTGTGTGCGTGTATGCGTTTGCACGTGGACAGATTGGTTGTAGTAGGTGGTGGCATTATTTGTGAAAGAAGATACGAGCGAGTCGTGGAGTTCCGCGAGGTTCTAAAGGTACGCTCGTCGCGGCCGTTTTGAACACTCTCTCGCACACATGCAAATATACATACACAAATATATACACACACACACGCACACATAGAGACACACACTGGTGGTCGCGCCAAATCGGGATATGGCATCCACGGACCAGGTCCAACTCACAGACTCCCAAAGCGATAGAACAACCGCGTCTAGTGTTACGCCCCGGGAGTTGAAACGATGCGGATGCTTTACTCTTGTACTTACACCAGAACACGGCCACATAGTCTTTCTCGGCTAGAACGCGCTCCAGCTGCTTGGCCGTGACCTCCTCGATGACGGGATCTTGATGAGCTGTCGGGCCACGTTTGGCCGTCACCACTGCCACGAGTAGCAGCCACCACCACATGCTGCAGTCCACTACTGAAATCTTGGACGCCGAACGTCGCGACGCTATCCCTCTCCCACCACCACCACCAGCAGCAGCGTCGCAGCAGCAGCAGCAGCAACCGTAGGCCCAACGACGCCCCGGATAAAAAACACTCATCTACAGATTGCTCCCACATCCTACACGACACCATAACTCACATACACGCATCCCAGGCAATCGTCCAACACCATTGAAACCTCTCCTTCAAGTACATCATCGCTTTCACTAAGTTACTAAGCTATGTCGAAACAATCTCAATTCGTTGCAACAATGGTATTTGGAGCATTCTCAGAATCATCATTTCATCATAAACATATAGCTTCTTCAAAGCTGCTAATACCTCATTGAAGAATTAGTTACAGAGATCAAAAAGTAAGTCATAGCAATGAATAATTTACAAATAAGAAGAAGTTTACCAATGTTGGACATTAAATTCATTCTGATAGCCACGGCAACATTGAAATTTTAGAAGAACTTAGATATTTAAGCACACTTTTCTTGCTTCATCATGGAATTTAGAGAATTTCAATAATTTTTCGCAAATAATATTATAAAATAATAATATTATAAAAATGGTGTTTATGTTAATGTTAGTCCTTCAATGGATTTGTGCAAAATTCTATAAAAAGATTTGTGGAAAATTCCATAGACAGATAAGAAATATCGATATCGCCACTCTATGGTATATAAAAGATAAGTCTAGGTATATTCTTTCTCATTTGCCTTGCAAATTCACTCTCATTCCCTTAGCTCATTTGCCTCGTTCCTGATAAGGTACTCTATAATTCTACGTGTTTGTCCATATTGTCTCACTTGTATTATCTGTGAGTAGTTCCTCTATATCCGAGCACCGCCGAAGATTAATAACAAAAAATAAGCAGAGTAAATATGATACTCACTAATTCAGTAATTTAATCGGCTTCGTGTGAAATCTTACGATCGCCTGTTTCAAATTACCTATAAATACTCGAGCGTAGTTCCCTGCACAAATAGTAACTAGTTCGAATTTAATCGGAAAATACAAGCCATTATTGAAATGGAGAAAGACAAGCAGAAAACGGTTGCTGTTGTTGGAGCTGGATTGGTAAAAAATAATTATATTTTATAAAATTTTTATAATTTATGTTTATATAGGTAGGTTCATTGGCTGCAAATATGATGGCGAAAAGAGGATACAGGGTAGAGTTGTTCGAGAAACGTCAAGGTTGGTTGTGGTAACTGAAATCAATGAAATTTTTTTATGGTTTTTGTAGATATTAGAAAGATGAAAGTAGCGAAGGGAAGATCTATAAATTTGGCGCTTTCAAATCGAGCAAGAGTTGCTTTAAGAATTATAGGACTTGAAGATGAAGTCCTTAAAGCCGCAACGCCAATGAAGGGACGTTTGATACACGATGTTAACGGAAACACCAAATCGGTTCCTTATGATCCCATAAATGGACAAGTGTGAATATGCATTTGATAATCATAATATATTAATAATAAATAACTTTTCAGTGCTTATATTCGATATCAAGAAACTTTTTGAACAAATTATTAATTGAAGGTAATATTTGCATTATACATCTACCTATTATTTCATATTAGTTTATTTACAGAAATGGAAAATAAAAATGATATTAAAATGAATTTTAACTGCAAATTAGTCGATGCGAATTTCACGGATCAACAGATAACTCTTCTAAAAAAGGGTGAAAAATTTAGTTTGAAACCAGATTTTGTGATTGCTGCTGATGGAGCTTACAGCGCGATTAGAAGAGTCATGCAACAAAGTTGTAAATTAAATTTCTCTCAAACGTTCATCGAGCACGGATATATTGAGTTAACTTTAGACTCTAATCGTGGTCATCTTATGGTTCCCAATCATCTTCACATTTGGCCTAGAGGAACGTTCATGATGATAGCTTTACCGAATTTGGATGGAAGCTGGACTGTGACACTGTTCATGCCTTTTGAAAAGTTCAATGCGCTAACAACAAGCGATAAACTGCTATCATTCTTTAAAACCACATTCCCTGATTTTTTAACGCTCACTACTTCCAAGCAACTTATCAAAGATTTCTTCAGCAAGCAACCGTTACCGTTGATTTCGGTGAAATGTGAACCGTATCACCAAAACCGATTCCTTTTGATAGGAGATGCTGCGCACGCGATGGTTCCTTTCTACGGGCAAGGAATGAACGCGGGTTTCGAGGATTGTTCTATTTTGAGTAATCTCTTGGACAAGCATTGCGATAACGTCGATTTAGTATTCGAGAGGTACACGGAATTGCGGAGGAAAGATGTTTTCGCGATATGCGATCTCGCGATGTATAATTACGTGGAGATGCGCGATTTGGTCACTAAAACGAGTTATCGGTTGAGGAAGTCCGTTGATGAAACGCTCTACAGATGCTTTCCGGCTGTCTGGATACCCTTGTATAATTCTGTTACTTTCACCTCGATGGGTTACAATCACTGCATGCAGAATCGACGATGGCAAAACCGGGTCAGTTATTGATTTCTTTTTCTTTATATGATCACACTGTTTTCATATTGTTTACATGTTTCAGGTTCTAAAGGCTGTCGCATTTTCCATTATATTATCCATATTCTTAGCATCCTATATAATATGTAGGAATTAATTTGGTTAACTAAAACAAGTGTAATAAAATATCAATGGTTTAAGTAACATATATATTTTCTTATATAAACAAACGAGAAAGCTACGATTTAGCTTCCTTAACAGATTAAAAACGGTATTGAGCCTTAAATAGTCTTACGCATCTCCTTCCCTAATTAATTATGTATCACTATGATCATGAATAAATACAGTCGCCGAATACATCAAATGAACTCGAGCATCGTTTGCGCGGGATTTGCCACGTAGTTATGCTTCTGCTCCTCGAACAGATTAATCAAATGTTGCTTGAATTTCTCGTGCACAGTATCGATTTGCTCTTGTGTCGGGTTAGCGTTCTTCTCGACTTCCATGGGCTGACCAACTGCAAATAACAAAGACCATTTAGAATGAGTAAAATCGAATTTTGAGATGGACGGTTACCAATTGTGTAGACCGGTTTCCGTTTCGGTATCATTCCGAACGTGTACTGAAAGAATCCGCGTCCGACGGGAATCGCCGGCGCAAGACCGATGTACTTCTTCAGCCATTCCTGCACAGATCTCAGCAGGGATCCTTCGGGATTCTTGAGCTGATCGAACAGATCCGTTTCGCCGAACGATATCACCGGCACCAAAGGCGCTCCGGTCCTCAGCGCGATTTTGATGAAACCTTTCCTTTTATCGTAAATGATCTTATATACTCCGGGTTTGCAGTAGAACGCTTCGGTAGCTCCGCCGACCATAAGTATCGCAACATTACCACCTTCCTCTTTGTTCAGGATGTGTGATATGGATTTTGCGGTGGCCTTGCAGCCGCCCAGGCCGAGCGCCAGCTCCCTGAAGAACGGCATGCTGAAGTGCTGGTCCAAAGTGATGATGTGTGTCTTGTGATTGGGGAAGAACTGATCGAAACCTCCGTAGTTCGTTCCGAAAGCCATGAAGGGCCCAGTGCACAGCATTCCGTGCGGATAGCAGCAGAAGAGGTAATTCTTATTCTTATCCAAGGTCATCCAAGGGACGCGCTCCAAGCTAGTTGGAAAGTACTCTCTAGTATATTTCCACCAGCTCCAGCTGCGCATCCACTCGTTCCTTCTGCCGCTACGCTCGGACGTGTGTCTGTCAACCACCAAGGCCCACAAGAGGTACAGAAGCGTCAACCACCAGTACTGGGTAAAGAGCACCAAGTAGACGGCTAAAATAGATCCGGTGAATCCTCCGAGGACCATAGTTATGAACCAGAAACCCGCTGCGAGTGTCTGGAGACGCCGCCTGAACGGAATGTTCAGCGGTGCAAATTCCACACCCAGGCACTTCATAATTCTGCAACATAAAAATGTAATTAAATGTTTATAACTGAAGAGCTTCTACAAATTGATATAAAACTTATATAAGCAAATTTGTGTACTCCGAATAAACAACTTATCCAAATTATATAATATGGTAATTTCCTATATTCATTGCATAAGTACACATATTCTGTATACCTCATTTTACACGCAATCACCATCAGAAACATTGAAGCATATATCACAGCGCTGCTAAAGACAAACATGTTGTTATACAAAAATTCATCAAACTATTAACAAACGACATTTTCAATGTCATCTGCTATTATGACACAACTTGTATTTCCATCATAACTAAATTTTTTCTTTATCTTGACCTCTCCTGATTATAACACAAAATTAGCTATGTTATAAGCAACATTGTTTGCGAAGCCAATGAGATCTCAATCAAAGCACCGTATATATTTACACGATAAGTGCATGTAGCGTGTAATTAATTATGCAGAACGATACTCACTCGAATCAATATTGATAAACGGAGTTAGCTATTCCCTTATCGGCGATTCTATGCAGAGTAAAACGGGAAAGTTGCGAAGAAAAATTATTTTCATCGCGCTTTATTAAATTAGAGCCTCACCTTGAACGAATATTAGCGAATTAAGCTACTTTCTATATTACGAAAGCATTGCAAAAAAATAATAATAAAAAATACTTTCTCGCGCTCGTATGATAAATTTATAAATGTATTTTAGCGTTGTTTCCTTTCCATTGAAATACGAACAATGACTTAGGTCAACAGCCTGAGGCTAATACCTTTATGTAATCGCTTCTAATTGCGCACAAGTTGTCTTTGCTGTATTTCATCTTCTAATCTACTAATTAATTTTAAAACTACATCAAAATAACTGTTATCTAATTTCGTTTCCTATATTCATTTGCATAAGAATTATATAACTATAATCGAATGATATCTTCAAAATTGTGACGAAAAAATGCTTTCCAAAAAATATGCAAATACACTTTCTAAATCTGGTAAACTTACTATATAATGAATATACTCGATCGATACGCGTTACAACAAGTGCAGATGCAAACTTGTTTCACGATTTAATTTATTACTACAACGTTTTGCAACAGTAAAGATTGGAGATTATAATATTAAAAAGTAAATACTATACCCACATTTCGAGTTCTCTCCTCTATGCATGTATTCCTGCCCCGATGAAATTTGAACACAATGAGCCGTTTCCTGTTTCGCCGTACTCTTCTGCCCTTACGAAACAATGGAGCAAGCGCGCTTTGAAAATAATTTGTTGTTCTCTCCTAAATTCATTCATTCCATTTATCTGATTAAATCTCTGTGCATTATCCGGATGTTACGAATGCATACATTGCTTGTGTACCAGACATATAAATACATAATTTCATTGGCATTGCAAAAAAAATATTAATTATCATAATTACACTTTAATGCAATATTCAAAAATAAAATTTGTAATATAGTTTCATTAAATCAACTCAAACAAATCGAATACGAATTAATATATTTATACGTTTTAAAACCAATATTAAATTATTCTTAAAACCAAGCATACATTATCTTATCACCTTCAAAAACTCATTTAAAAAATACTTATATAGGCACGAGAAAAACAACCAATAAATTTGCATAATACATTAAAAAAAACTCGATTACATTAATTTATCTGGGACGTCTGTTAATTCCACTGGTTAACATTCCAAAACAAGTTTAAAAATAATTAATTTCGATATCGATTTTATATGAAATTTCCAGAGAATAACTCAATAATCATACATAAATATAACATTTCGTTTTCTGTTTTAAAGAGTCAATTATCTGATGCATTTGAAGCACGTTGCACAAAAGTTTGAACTTGTTAACATATTGAAATGCACGTACAACACGTGTACGTGACTATCATGAATAATTTTCGTATAACAGATGATATTTCTTTAGGGTTTTAAGTGCAAGTTTTTGATGTTTGCCTTTACAATATTAGAAGATTAGTACTTGACAATGCGTCATTATTTAATGATAATTCTAAAAATATTCCAGTTAGATACGCAAATTATGAATTATCTCCATAATATAAAAAAAAAACTTTAATGGAAGTTATTTAAATAATTAACATATGAAACATAATCTTATTTGAATTGTAAATTTTTAGAATCAATAAAAAAAGTTTGAAATTATAATGAATAACAAATCAAACTTAATCCAAGTTTTACAATTCTTTTCAGATTATTAGGTAGAAAATACAAAATTGTAAAAGAAAATATTTTTTTTTTATTGATATGTATAGGATTTAGTGATCTGTAAGCATATGTAGTAGTAGTAATTGCATTGACATGTTATGAATGTTTTCTATCTAAAATATACGTGCGTATTGACAGACTGCCAACGAGGTTTTAGATCAAATAGATCAGAGTATATCGTATGATGTTTGTTAAGACATGGCATTGTATGTAATTGCGATAAAAATACCGACTGTTACAGTTAACTCTAATATCACCTAGCAAACTTTAAATAAAAAGTAAATACTAATTCACACAAACTACTTTTGGATAATAAACAAAATTTGCATTAACACATCTTATGTTCTTTATGTAATTTTACATATAAATAAAGTTGAAGTGGTGTAAAAACTACAAAGTAGTTATTAAGATTAAATAACCAAACAGCGTTTCTCTTTCTATACATTTTCCAGTTATGTTTAAAGAATGTTATTAATATTTAAAATTGAAAGTTTTCATTCTTTAACAAATGAAATTTGCGTTGAAACGAACGCATAACAAACGTTTGCTTCATTTTATCTTATCTGTTAAGTTCCGCAGCAATTCGAACAATTATGTAAAAGAGCGGGTATTTCTAAATATAATAAATAATAAGTGTGTGTACCTTCAGAAATGCCACTAAATAACGTGCGTTACTCGACTGACACGTGGTTTTTTCTTGTGGGATGATGCGTGGAGACGACCAAGATCACATTTTTTTTCTCTCGGCTGCGAGTGGTGGCGTCGTCTTCATTAACGGATGGCCCGAACAATAATAACAGATTTATATTTTTGTGCGTCTCCGAACGCGAGAATGTTGTGTGTTGCGTTGTTGAGTCAAACGGGCAGTGAAACGCGTGCGGGAGAAAACGTTTTAAAATTAAATACCATTGGCCCCACTCGAGCTCGGACACCGTTCCAACTGGTATTGTCGGTTACCACTCTCCCGATACCACCGACAGGTCATCATCGTCGCAAGAAGAATTCCTTCAACATTGTTCTCTTTCTTTGCGTTCGAACTACTTTTATTGCGCGCAAACACCATTAATTACATAATACTGTTGTTAAGCTATGACTCAACAATTAACAACAACACAACGAAGTGTTAATAAATAAAACGTCAAATTCACAAGACACGTTAATTGTTGTAAACGGTTAGTTACAAAAAGACAATTAAATTCATTAACTATGAAATAGTATTAATCAATTTGAAATAATTATTTTCACCTCAAAGAAAATATAAAAAATTCAAGCTGAATAAAATTATTTCGATAGTGAATATATTAGGAGATGATGCAAATTTCATAGCTCTATTTGTAACCAAAATCAATAAATACCAAAATAGAAATATTTGTTGACAAAATATTTGGTTTTAAAATTTGCAAATCAACACGCTACGAATCATACAAGAAAATCGTTACTTAATTATACACTGTAAGATTAACTATAATATTTACATAAAACATGTAAAAAAAGTATGTGGTAGTTTAATTATCTAGTTCAGTAATGGGCAAAATGCGGCCCGCGGGCCAAGATTATCATTTTTTTTCAGTTTTATTGTGCCAAATGCACTGCACTTATCTAGTTGATAATTAGCTCTATATAGTTTACATAATTAATTAAATTTAAATGCACTAAATAGTATATTAGAAATTAATATTGATTATTAGACGGTAATGTAGATTGAATATAAAATAAAGTAATTTGTTCTAGTTTATTGTGAAACCGATGACAAACTGGTTATTAATAGTTAGTCATGTAATGCATTATTTCTGTAAATTTGAAGCGAGGCGAAAATATGATTGAGCTTTATACAAGGAAGTACAAAGAAAAGCGTTATCTAGTGGTACGTGTGAATAGTCACAGAGTTCATACGAAACCGTACTCTTTCTACATTAACAGCGGAGTGCTCTCATGTGCATTCTGCATAATCGTACAACAAAAATAATAATCAAAACATGTTCCTCTATTTTACACTATTTTTTAGTTATCAAAATAAGTTTGAAATAATTAAATTTTGTTAAAAATTATATAAATTAATTGGTTAACAATCAATAAATCATAATTTTCATAGCAGTAAAAAAATATTGACTTAAACGACTGCACCTTGTATATTGAACTTTATTCAAAGGGAAAGCGCACAAATAACAATATTATCTTAGCATTGTATCTTGAGGAAAACAGAAATTACCGTTCCAATTAGTCATGCGTGCACTTAAAATGTAAACAAATTTATATCAAAGCAAAACTTACTTGAGCACAAGTTCCGCAAAATCCATGTTTTTGCTTCCTGTGTCCTCTTTCTCCATATTTAATAGAAAGTACCAATTAGGCTCATTCGATTGGGGAAGGAATTAAACGTCTAATACTGCCAATACACGCAACGACTGCGTATTCGTAGCATATTGAGCCGAATCTAGGAATTATCAGTTACGATAAAGAAATGTAGATAATGTTTGTAGAATATAAAAAATTTCGTAAGAATAACCTGAAACTTTGATCGCTTTTCAAAATACATTTTGCATAAACGTCGCATTATATTCATGTCTAATCAGGTATCAGGATAAATTTAGAAAGTTATATTATGGCCTAAAGTTTAGTTATACAATATTTATACTGTAAAAATATAACTATATTCATTACTAAAAATGGGAATTAAGATACAATAATACATATTTAGTAGTCAAGTTTTAAGATATTAAGAGATGTGGTACCTATGGCGCATCATGCTTTAGTTATATAATGGTAAAGAAATAAATAATTTTATTGGGTTATGATGGTTTTAGGATTAAATAAAAAAATGGACCATTCTTTCTAAACTTAGGATAATGTTTCAAAAGAACAAGTATTTTAAGTTATATATTTAATAAGTATACATATTGACATATAGTAATACTTAGGTATAAAACGAATGTTTGTAGCTGCAAATATAGAAAATAGTGTATTTCCAAGAGATGGAATTTAGTTACGTGTTTACAAAAATACTGAAATTATTAGTTCAATGTATCTATTACATTATCTGGTTAATTATTTAATAATATTGATTGGCCCAATGGGCTAATGAAGGTTAAAATATAAATATGTATAGAAGTTATAAGATTTACAAAAATAAATACTTACATTTAAATGTGAAAAATGAGGTTTACCTTATCTGAATATATTAAGTTAATCTGATACTGTTATTACTTCCGTTGGATTACTTGTCTCAAATAACTGTTTGAGTTGAAGTAATGTTACTTTATTAGCATCCCAGTCATCCGCATTTGCAGACGTGGACTCTTTGATTTTCTTCTCGATGGTGTTTTTAATCAAGAAATGATGAACGAATGTTGACCTGCGTAGGAAAATATTGTAACACTGGATTAGGATTGATTAACGGTGTTCACTCACTTCGTTTGACCGATCCTATGGATCCTTCCGATAGCTTGCAGTTCGTTGGCGGGATCCAAAACGGGATCAACAAATATGACGTGTTTAGCTTCGATCAGATTCAAACCTTTCGCTCCTAACGATATTTGCAACAGTAATGCGGTGACCTCCTTCTCGGGACTCTAAAACGAGACTAAATTAGTTTAAACAAATAATATTTTTCGGATCAATTTACTTTGAATTTGTCGATAGCTTTCTGATGATTCGCTGCGTTTAAAATCACCGACGAGACTTTGTTCAAGTTTAGAACGTCGCTCAAGACTCCTAAAATTACAGACCAATTGGAGAAGACCAGCACCTTTACATCAGGTTCCTCTTTCTTCAACTGCATTATTAACCGGACTACAGCTTCAATTTTCGATGAGCAATTCCCTTTGATTTTGCCATCATCGTCTTCAGTTTTGTTCTTTTTTATTTCAACGAAATTAATGTCGTTGACTGATATCTTTTGCCGACATACTGAGCATTGAATGAATTTGGAAATGTTCTGAAAACGATTCATTAATTTCAATTGCCTTTGTAATTAAATCAAATATAATTACTCTTCCCAATATAACTTGCATACATTCCAAACAATAGGAATGACCGCAAGGTAATATATTCCATTTGGTATCGAGCTGATCTTTACAGATTGGACAAGCGTCCAAATTTTGACCAGTACTTTGTCGCTGATGCAAAGTTTTTAGATACTTATTTGTACCTAAACACTTCTCCAACGAAACCGTGTATTGTCTGTATTCACCCTCCAATGAAACCCTTTGAAAATCCAACTACGAACAAACTAATTATTTATAAATCATTATAAAACAGCGTTATTTTACCTCAAATTCATCAAGTTGATTGACGTGCTCCAATCTGTTTTTAATTTCGTACGAGAGACTACTTATAACCATGTTTACTTTGGGAGTCTCTTCATCTCTCAATTTAATCTGAAGCCTTTGTTTACACATAGCAACCTCGTCCAATGCACTGACTTGACTTTGGAAATACAACATGAACTTTCGCATTTCCTGCACAAAAAAAAATGGTAATAAAAATGCATTTTATAAATATATGCAATTAATACCTTAAAGTTTTTCTTGAACAAAGCCAGCAATTTAAACATTGATTTTGCGTCCTTGATAATACCTTCATCCAAATTGTTGGTTTTGGCGTAGTTATACAATAGGCGAAAAATGTTTTCTTCCGCTGTGGGTTTCCAAGACCCCGTATTCGCTTCTTCTTCAGTTGTATACGGAACCGATTTCTTTTGAGCCATATGGAAAAGTTTTCTTTCAAACTTAACCAAGTCATCATTGATAATACAGATTGGACATTTTCTTTTGGTTTCGCCTTTCTTCAGCTTAATTGGGCATAAATGACAATCAGCTGCTGCTTGAACTAACGTATCGTTAACCGCAACGGATCCTTCCTTTAAGTAAAACAACTTGAATAAAGAAACGGAAACTTCATCATGAAGATATGAAACATCATCAATCCATGAAGATATTACATCCAAAACTGATGAATAATCTGTAAAGCTAAAGTAAAAGATGAAATAAATACGAATACGCAAATTTATAATCAATTACCCAATGGATTCGTATGAATTATTGTCCAAATATGTTACTATTTTCGACAACACTTCGTTCCAAAGCGAATTCTCCGTCAGATAATTTAACAACACTGTGCTCCAAAGTTCCGAAGCCGTCAGATCCACAACTTCATTGAGTTCTTCAATATCGTTTATGCAATTCGAAATATCATTGCAAATTTTCGAAGACTAAAAAATCAAAATTATTATTTAAAACTCTATTCGTAAAATATTCCTCTTACTTGTTTTTCAAATCTATTCACATATTTCCACTGTAATTTCTCGCATTTTGAGACTAGCAATTCATCGCCTGGCAATTTCTCAAGATGCGGATGGGTTGTCAGTGTATCTGCTAAATTATGAAAAGTGTGTATCAATTGTAAATTATCGACAGTCAAATCGAAATCGGAAGACACCGATTCATATTGGTTTGAATACTGCAAAACTTTTCGATACTCCACTACAGCCTGAGGTGGATTGCTGAGCAACAAATATAATCCAGCCAAACCTAAAATATATAATTTAATCTTCATATTGTAAACATTCCTATAAAAATTACCATTCAAAGATGACACGATAACTCTCAAGTTTTCTTCCGATTCCGTGATATTCTTAGCGATCAAAGCATCTAATAATTCCTCGACGGAATTAACTCTCTTACTGGTAACCAAGTATCTTCCTTTAACAGCGTTGTGGTGAGCGCAGGCTTGCCTCAGGGATAATAATGGTGCCATCAACTATAAAATTCATATTAGCAATTAGAAAAAAAAATATTTAAAAGATATAACCTTTTTAAGCTCATGTTTTTGAAGAGATTTGAGAGGTAACTGCAGATCGTAATTAGCCAGTTTCTTAAGGAATTCGGCACTACTCATTTCATGCTCCCTGTCGTAAAAATACCGCTCAACGTCGGAGAATTCGAGCATATGAGTAATTGTTTTTTGTTCCGGTATATTAATCTGAAAGATATTATTATTATTATGATATTCGTAAAGATCTAATTGGAAAGTTCATACTTGATCCAGAACATCTTCTTTCTGCGTTCGCCAAAGAATTTTCGCGATGAATTCAATTAATGGTTCATCGCAACCTAGTATGTAAGGTTTATACAATATATTTGTCCAAGTTTCGAAATTGCAATATGGTTCCAAATGGAGATAACTGATTAATCCATGGAGATCTGAATACAATAGATTTTTATCCATATTTGTTGAGAATTATCACATTTTAATTTACCTGATATTCCTTTTGATATTGGAGTACCTGTTACAGCCCACTTATAGGCGCTGCTAATTTTTTGGGCCATTTCTGACACCATTATAGTAGAACTTTCCACAATTTGGGCTTCATCCAAACATAAACGCCACCAGTTTAACAAAATAATTGGGCTACCTGGCGCCGCGTACTTTGCGGCGTTACGTAAAGGTTTGCTCTATAAAATAATATAAATTATTAAATATAAATTACAAATTTTAAATTAAATACCTCCGAAACTTGAGAAAGCTTAAGATCATTTTGCAAGACGTTATACGTCGTGAAAACAATATCGTAATTGAGCAAATCAGTTGGATAAACAGGTAGTTCTGATGATCCATTATATATAAATATTGTCAAGCAACTCTCGACGTGCTTCTTGATCTCTTTTATCCATTGTTCCTTTAGATTTCTCGGACAGACGATAAGGGTACCTTTGGCGTCAAGTAGTGGCTGAAAGTTATGCAATAAGCAACTGTTAATCAACTAACTTCTTACCAAATTACCTGTAGCTTCCAACATTGCGGACATCTGTAAATATCGTTAACATCTGCATTGAAACCCATACATTTCTTATGTTGCATTTTTTGACAATCCACGCATTTAACGCAACCTTTTTTATCGCCGGACCCGCCACAAACGCACGTAACAACTTCGACTTTTTCTTTCTTTTTTGCAGTCATACTTTTCAGTTCTAAATCATACCAAGATTCTAGAGCCGCTCTATTTGCAGATTTCCCAGACATGTACAAATCTTCCAATTTTTGTCGCTTCTCGCAAACCTCATCGTTTTGTTCAACTCGAGAAATACGTTTCTTTCCTCTGTATATTTTAACATCACTTTTAGAATCACTGTACGGTTCCTTTGGATGGGCCAATATGCAAGCTAATACTTCAACCGTTTTCCCTAGGCCCATTTCATCAGCCAATATACCGCTATTGCTTAAAGGTTTGCAAACTGGTTGCTCTAACAAAACGTACCCATTAAATTTGTTATAGTAAATGGTAACACCTGATTTGAGAAGAATAGACACATAACTGGGATGTATGGTTTCTTCATTATTTACATGTTTCTCACGATGGACCATCCACATAACAGCTTGCTCTTGATACTTTCTTAATACTGGTTTCAAATGGACTGATTGTACTTCATAATGAGGAATATTTGAGCTTTTCTGTTTCAAGTGGATTTTCTTATAAAAACTTCTGAGGTTCTCTGTTGTCACAACATTCTCACATTCTAAAACAAATTTAACATAAATAAACAGTAGAAGCAGATCGAATTACTATTTACGATTGACGTCATGAATGTTGAAAAGGATTTGGAAAATATCTTTTATTTTATTACTAAATCTTCCATTAAAATTAGTCGATAATTGCTTCAAATACAATTCGATTTTAACGTTATTTTCCTGCTGGATGAATCTCACCGAAAACGCCTTTGTTTGTGGTATACCTAAAAAGAGATAATTTAACAAATGTCTAATACCATAAGACATTGATAACAATACTTATTATCAAGGGTGCATCAGCTTGCAGATCAATTGCATATGTTTCATCCTCTTTGTTAAACTTGAGGATTAAATAATCGACAGTGTCTAAACTTTCGATTTGGAATGTGCAAGTTTTCCACTCCTCTGGTAAGATTGTGTCTGTAATTCCTAAATGAAAATGTCCAAGGCAATACTTTTCCAATTCATCTGTGGGTGAAGTGATTGCATAACTTTTGGGATTCTGCGTTCTCTTGGACCTTGCCTTCTTAGCCTTCTTCACCTTAACAATTATTTGGCTGGTTGAAAACATTTCTGTTGTTTCCTTTCATAAACAGGTTATGTCTACAAAATAAATTCTTGTTTCTTACATAAAACTAAATAACATTCTGATTACTCACGCAAATATAACTTATTACTGGGTTTAGAATATATCTTACTTATTTATATTCTGTATATGAGAACATATTGTACTTAACACGATTTAACGGCAGTGTTGTTGATTGTTTGTTATTTCATTGGTTTGACAATTCTAGTTATGCAACCAAACATATACCTAGGCTCTGTATACATTCATTTTGACTATAATCCTATAATTTATGAAGATCAATCAATCAATTAAATAAAATCATTCTTCAACTTAACACATTTATTTTAGAAAATATAGAGCTTATTTTTTCATCCCTTAAATTTTCAGTTATTCTTAAAACTGTAAATGACCAATGAATATTTAATTTTAGGTTTGAGAATTATTTGTTATTATATCTAATATTATTTAAAGTATTTGTAATTAATATGCGTGGGCATCTAATCTAAATGTATGCAACTTAACCGATTTTATCAAGCATGGCATTAATAATTATTAAATAATTACTAAGTAAATTAAGATCATAATTACAGAATTGTAATCATGAAATGTTAAGTAATAATTACTTGATTCAATGAGGCATGAATAAATCCAATATAAATATGAATTGCTTACAATAGTAAATCCTATATTCAAAAACATGTTCAAAGTCGTTGTTTTCTTCATTTTGGCATTTGCCGCAACAGGGATTTTGGTAAGACCATCAAAAGCCTTAAGATTTAGATTAAATTTATTTTTGCAAAGTGCGCAGACACAAGGGTCCCGGCTGTCCTCAAAGTTATAGGAAAATCTATAAGGACATCATGTGTAGCAGAAACTGGCGTTAATGAAGGTTTGAATTAATGTGATATTTAGCTTGAATAAAATTATATGTTGCAGATGTTATAAACGCCTTGGTTGAGGGTCAATTTCCGAAGGATGAAGCACTGTGGTGTTATTTGAAATGTGTCGTGAAAAAAATGGGAGCGGTATATGAGATGAAAAATTATTTTTGCTTGTTAAATATTTATGATATTTCAGTTGAAAGGCGATACCGTTGATACCAAAAAACTTGCTGGTAGTTTACCAGAGAAAATAAGAAGCACTTATGCGCCAGGCATCAAGCATTGCAAAGATGCTCCAGGTAATCGAAATATTTTCTTAACTAATATTTTATTAACTAATTATTTTAGTCGGTGGTGATGCTTGCGAGACGGTCTTTTTGTTCAACAAATGCCTGTATGACCATAATCCAGAGGTAGATTTGCTTAGTTTCAACTGATTGATTTCTTCTATAAATATTTTTAATTCTTTCAGTTATATTTCATTTTTTGATAACCTATTTTTGGACACTGCGTGGACATATGGATATGACTTAAATATTAGTGCAATTTCTTGAGTATATTATAGAAATGTTATATTATTATTAGAAGCAATTTTCAGGTATTTAATAAACACTTATATTACCTTCAACTGTCGTATTTAATTTATATAACTGCCTATATAACTGTTAAACTTGAAATATAGATAAAATACGTAATTTAAATACAATTTTATAATAATGATTTACAAATAAATTCTGAAACGTCATTAATTCAGAGCATGAATGAATGTCTAATTTGTTCTTAATAGATCTTGTTTTTTTTTTTAAATAGTCTATAAATATACTTGAATAACTACCGCATTCAAATTAATTCGTAGGAAATGCAAAAAGAATAAAAGTTTTTTTTTAACATAATTGAAATTTTATTCTGCAAACATCATAAAATTCGATTGAATACGAGAGATAAAAGGTGTAATTAATAAAACTTTTAGCGGACAATTAAAAACTTATTACAAGTACGTATTGCAATAAGCAAAGTTTTTTCTTCGTAAATGATAATCCGAGGACTTCAATTAATTATTAACGTGTGATCGACTTGACTGCATAAATTCAAATTTAAAGAAAAAATGTTTGCAATTATATAATAATTGTTTCAGAGAAAATTATTCTTTCTACTTTGAAAAGTATAAATTTTAATATGTTGTTTACAAAATCAAGGTCATCTCTAATTTAGGAGGTTGTTTGGAAAAAATAGTAAATAAAAGACCTTGTCATTTATTAATAATTCTTCCGGATGTTTCTGTACTCTCCACTATTCCAATAACGAAAGTAAAATTTTTGCCTAAAGCGATTTCACATAAATTCAATGAACTTGAACATTTTTGTTTGTTTTAATAATTGGTTTCATTGAATATAAAATGAATTAATTTTAAATTTTATGTAACGAAACTTTCGTTTATTTATTTATAATTATTTGTTACTATTATTATAATGTGGAGAGGATTAAGTGTAGTTTGAAAATTAAATAAGCAACAAATTTGTAAAACTCTATATTATTAACTCAACATAATTGAATTGTTCAATCATGCAAATACAGTAAATAATAATTAAACAACTATGAATTAAATTAATATAATAATTATAGAAGTGAACACTTTACTAAAATTCTAATATTTAAATTTATTTACTTGTACAAAGTGTGTAATTATAAACGTCGTGTCTTGAAGGTTTGAATAAAATTAATTATGAAATATTTTATTTTCTAGAGTTTTTAAATGTTACAAACTCTTTGGTGTTAATTAATTTTGTAAATCTAATTTGAAAGATAGGTATTTATTTTAGAATTATGTGATCTTGCAAATGTTTCCATATAAAATTATAATCAATTTACAAGTATTTTTATAAATTTGTGTTTTCTAAATGTGAATATAATTGAGATTTAATTTTGTGTAATTAATGAATTAGAGTAATAAAATTTATGAATTTGGAGGATGCCATCCTCTGAAGCGTTTCTCCAAATGCTGCGCCACAGTTAGACAGAGTCTGTCGTTCCAAGGGGTTGCGATGACCTAATAAAATATTGAAAGATTTGTTGTTATCCGACTGTTTCTATTATTGTACCTGAAATCCAATTGGTAGTTTTTTGCTGTTTAATCCCATGGGAATGGTAGTTGAGGGAAATCCGAGAATGTTAATTATACCTAAATACGCGATTGAGTTCATTCTGAAAATGAACGAATTATGGTGAAAGGTGCTGGATGGAAATGTGGGCATCAAAAGTACACCGTTATCTTTCAATGTCGTCTGCAAAACGAGAATATTATAAACTTGTTTTTCTATTTTCGTCTACAATTTTGCTCACCAGAATATTCGTCCTGATCTGTTCTAATCTTGCTTCGTAATACGGCTTCTTGCTTAAGGGTACGAAACCTTTGAACATAACAATGAGCGTTAGCATTAACGCGAATTTCGAGTATTTCGATCTTCCGAAGATTGTCTTTAAGAACTCCAATCCCAATTTATCGTTCTTTTGGTTTTCTCCGTTTATGATGGGAGGTAAATGTCCGGTGTTCAGCATTATGGATAGGACAACCTCCAAGGTGTCTTCCATCGGGAATTTCTCTTCGTGCAAGACCGCACCGCAGGACTGCAAATATTTTGCTGCTTTCTTAATGCAATCCTTTACATCATTTTCGACTGGCGTCAAAGTCAAGCTCGGTTCCAATTCCTCCAGATAGTATATGTGCAGCGATTTCAGATCCACCTGAAATCGTGAAATTTAGATTTAAATGCATTTTGATGCGGTGGAAACTGTACTGGTTCGTGTAATTGTAGATTTTCCGCTTTCGTTCCTGACATGATTTGCAGCATCAGTGGCAAGTCCTCCGAGTATCGCGCCATCGGTCCGCACACTAAAAACGCTTGAACCGAGGTCTCAAAATTTGGAAAATGATGATCGCACAAAGTCGCATCTATTGATTGAACATTGATTATAATTATTAGAAGAAAAAAATAATACGCTTAGCTTACATTGCGTAGGTTTATGGCCGAAAACACCGCTTAGGTATGACGGATAACGGACGGAACCAACGAGATCCGTACCAACTCCAATGAGTGATCCTCCCGATCCCAGCAAAGCTCCCTATTTAATTCAAATATAACACTGTTTACATTATATTTATATTTAGTAAAAACCTCTCCACCAGACGATCCTCCTACGGTAAAGGCTGTGTTGTACGGATTTTTACTACGACCGAACGCTAAGGTGGATGTTTCCCAATAGAAGCAATATTCCGGAGTACTGGTCAGGCACAGCGGTATTGCGCCAGCCTTCATCAAATATACAACTGGTGGTGAAGTCTCTTTAGCTTTCATACCTACCCTTGCCAAAGATCCCACAACCAGCGACATGCCTAAAGAGCAACAAATCATCCAACGTGTATTATAATTATAAAAATTATTTAACCCAAGCGATTTTGATGAAACTTGAAATAATTACTTCCAAGAGCAAAACTAATATAATGGCCGAAACAGAATTCTTGGTTCAAAAAAATAATAGTCAATTTTCTTGATTTAAAAAAATAAATTCTTGACTGGGGATGATTTTATTAAAAATCTGTGTGCATGAAATTATTTCCTAGGAGTTTCTAATTAATATAAATGCTAAATTTTTAAAATCGGTTCTGTTGAAAATTGCTTTTATTTTGAGCTGAAACGCTCATTTTGAGACGAAACCATTTTATCGTTTGCTTCGTTCAAAAATTAATTCTATCTTTTGAATGCGCCAAGCGATTTTGATGAAACTTGAAATAGTTACTTCATAGACTTAAACTTAATGGTCAAAGCAGAATTTTGTTACAAAAATCTTATTTTATTTACAAAGGATGATTTTTTTAAAAATATGTTTATTTGTAGAATCATCAATCGTGAAATGTTTTATAAGAAAGTTATTTTTTTACCTTTAAAACCGAGACTTTCTTTGATGCTGAATGGTACACCGAGCAACGGTTGCTCACGACGCACCTTCTCCATTTCTTCTATTTTATGTTGAATGGAATCTAAATATGCATCAGCGGCTTTTGCTTCAAGTAAAGCTTCAGAGAATCTCTGGTCGACAACCACATTTATAAGCGGATTCACCACATTTATTCTCACTATATAAAGTTTAACAACATCTTCGGATTTCAGCTATAGAATCAATAAATAATCAACAGTTTATTTATCAAAATTTTCATAATATTGATATTTACCTCGCGTCTTCTGATCTTTCCAGCCAACTTCTTTGCAGATATGAAAAGAATTTCATTTGTAATCGGCGGCACCGTTTTCCCAGTTATTTTTCCGATTAACCAAAATATGGGCATTGTTAAGACAACCATTATCCTACTCAAAAATGATACGAAGCGCAAAAACGGTTCCATCTTCGTTAATTTAAAAACCTAAATTTCAGATTTAATAATTTTTTGATAATTAAAAAAAAAACTATTAATCAAATTAATTGATATGGCAAAGAAAATATTATGCTTTTTCAGGAAGCGTTTGATTTAATTATTCGCTTTGGTCGAATGCTTGAAGCTGACTGAAAAACTCGTAAGAAAATCTTCAATATCACCTTTCCATCCCTACCCTTGCTTCTCGCCATTTCTTCTTCTCTGTTAATTAATTGATTAATAGCGATTAATCAATTAATCGATTTTGCAAAACCGCAAAACTTATAATAAACTGCACCAAATAAAATATTTTTTTCATCAATTAAAGCCATTTTGTAATAACAAAAAAATGTATTTCAAAATAACAATTATTTAATAAATAATAAAAATATTAATATTAATTAATGTTTTATTTTTATATTTTAATTATATTTAAAATTAAGAAACGCAATAATAATGAATTGCATTTTTTTTCCTCAGAATTTGCGTCTATGAAAATTAATATTATTTTTATTATGCAAATAAAAACTTATTGCAGGCACGTTTCCAATCAAGAAACTTTTCTTCATTGTTAATGACCATGCAATCAGTTCAATTAATCATAAACGTGTGATCGACATGACTGCAATTCAAAGAATTAAGTATTTCAATTCCAACAAATTGAAATTAAAGTTTATATTAATAATTATTATATAATCGAGGAAATGGTAGTTTTCGAATTATCATAGTTTGTAATTTTTAACTGAATAATTTTTATTTGTATTTAATTTGTGATTATTTAAATAAATGTATAGTTAGTTTTATACAAAATTGCTTTATTATTTTATTTTAATAATTATTCCAAATTTAATAAAAAAATATCACTAATATATTTATTGCACTGTAAAAAATTACATTTTATTATTAATTTCTAATTTTTGGTTTTTAATTGATAATTGCGGTGGAACCCATCCGCAGAATCCTTTTTCCAGTTGCTTAGCTACGGCCAAACATAATCTATCGTTGTTAGGAGTTGCTAAGACCTGAAAATGTTATAAATTAATTATAACGTTTTTTTTTTGGTTTTTGGTTTTTATACTTGGATTCCAATGGGAAGTTTTTTTTTGTTGAGACCCATGGGTACATGAGTTGCGGGAAATCCTGTGAGATTACTTAAACCCAAATACATAGTTCCGAAAGCTTTCAAGATGAATTCGTTGTGTTGATAGAGAGATGGAAATGTGGGAAAAATGAGCACTCCGTTATCGCCGAGTTTTTCCTGAAAAAATTAAGTAAATAATTGATTGGTAATAATTTGATGGGATTGTGTGAACTACCAGTAAATTCCGCTTCATTTTATCTAAATGAGCTTCGTAAATATGTTCCTTTCCTCTCGGCATTCCTCCGTTCAACAAAATCAGCAAAGAAACCAGCAAAGCGTTTGTGGAGTAGTTCGATTGGTTGAAGACGTTCTTTAGGAACTCCAAGAATAAATTGTCGTTTTTCTATATTCACAAGTGTTTTTTTTAAGTAAAATATATATGATTTTTGTAAGTAAAATATATATGATTTTTGGGTTTGTTTAAGCTCTCACGTTATTGTCTTTCAATATGTTGGGAATATCTTTGGAGGACATCATTAGGGCATTGATGGTTTCGGGTAAACATTCTAAATTTAGTTTTTCGTCGTGTAATTGAGCTCCGCAGGTCTTCTGCAAGTAATTGGCGCTTTTGACCACAGCCATTTTAATTTCTTTGTCGACCGGTGGTAACGTTAAACTGGACTCGGATTCCTCCATGTAATACACGTGAAGTTTCTTAATATCTACCTAGAAACCAAAAAAAAAATGGTAATTTTGATGATTTATACATTAAAAGTACGGCATGTTTTACGGGTTCGTCTAATCTTAAGTTTGAGTTATGAGGAGATGTGATTATTTTCAGCATTAAAGTTAAATCATCCGCGTATCGGGCCATCGGTCCAATGCAGAAGAACTGTCTTAAAGATTCCGGTTCGCACGATGGAAAATGTTGATCGATCGGTGTCACATCTACAATACAATCGTTATCCACTTTCCTTTCATTTCTTTCTTATTTCGGGCTTTACATTCCGTAGCTTTATGTCCGAAAACACCGTTCATTAAAGACGGTAATCGTATGGAACCCAACAAGTCTGAACCTACGCCAATGAGGGAAGCTCCAGCTCCCAGCAAAGCTCCCTAAATCATCAAAAAATTTAAATAAATCATTTTTCAATTAAGATAAAATTTACTTCTCCTCCAGAAGATCCACCAGTTGAGTAAGCCGTGTTGTAAGGGTTTTTGGTGCATCCCGTTACCAGATTGTTGCATTCCCAATAAAAGCAATATTCTGGTGTATTGCTTATGAGCAAAGGAATAGCTCCAGCTTTCAACAAATTCGCCACGGCAGTTCCGTGCTCTTTCGCCTTCAAACCTATCCTATGTCTGGATCCCGTTGCAATACTCATACCTGAAAGGAATACAAAAAAATATAATTAAAAGTTCAAAGCAAAATTAAAATAATTCATAATTGATTTAAATTATACGCATTATTTCTAACAGTTTATGTAAGTTAACTAATATTAGCACTGTACAAGGTTACGATCCCAAAGTGCAATTGCAAAATGCCAAAAAAAAAACAAATCCACGTGGCGAGAAAAATAAATATTTACGAAACATAAAGAAATATCTGTTAAAAAAAAATGTCATAAAAGAATCGTTACTATTTTATTTGATCGCTATGAAATTTTAATTTATTATTTTTTTTGTAATAATATTTGAAAAATTGCGGTCAATAGATAATAAATAATGTTTATTATTATTTTTGTTTAAAAACTATACAACCGAAGATAGTAACGCTTCTTTTATGATAATTTGAAGAAAGTTGCATAAAAATTTAATAGTACTACATTTTATATTTATTTGATGATATTACAACTATTTAAATAAAAAACCTGTTTCATTATTTTTGGAAAATGTTGCTTAGAAATTCTTGTGCATGTTTTTAGTTTATATATTAATTACGGCGTCGTGGGAATTGTAAAATTTACTTTAAAAACAGTAATTTGTTGTAATGAAAGACTAATAATTAAATTAATGAAGGAATCGGAATGTTCGTATCCTATTCACGCAAGATAAAGACCGCATTGCGTAATTTGCTTACAATGAGTATCGAATTGCACATCGTTTTATAATACAGCAGATCAAGTTCGATGAATGCAATAGATTTTTCCACTGTGACGCGGTGAAAGCATGCATGTGCAACGGATACATGCATGCAGAGAAGAAACTTTTCTTGTTGTTGTTGTTGTTTACCGTTGCGCAACGCAACTGATCAGATTTACCTTTCAGAGAACAACTCTCTTTGACGGTTAGTGGGACGCCGAGAAGAGGTTGATCCCGCTGCACCTTCTGCAACTCTTCCGTCTGACTCTGTATGGAATCCAG
This sequence comes from Nicrophorus investigator, assembly GCA_963457615.1. NCBI lineage: Eukaryota > Metazoa > Arthropoda > Insecta > Coleoptera > Silphidae > Nicrophorus > Nicrophorus investigator. Next base: position 25,950,225 of record OY735143.1, read on the forward strand.
GTACGAATCGACGGCTTTCGCCTCGAGAACGGCATCGCAGTATCTGTCTTCGACGACGGCGTTCACCAGACGATTCACCTCTTGGATTCTTGAGACGTACGCCTTTACCACGTCCACGCTCTTCAACTAAATCGCATACAAAAACATACAAGGTCATCAACGTAAATTAAGAAAACATTACAAAACATAATTTTTTTTTTGTTGCGAAATTGCGATAATTCTGATTCGAATTTAATTGCACAAATTTAGTTTCGTATCCAACCTTCTGTAAATGCATTATTTTTTACAAATAAAAATCTCATTTTTTGTTATTCATTAAAAAATATTTTGTTATTGATGCAGCTATAAAAATAATGCATTTATGTTAATACAATTCACAATTTGTATAAGAATTTCTGACTAGAAAGTACTAGTATCTAGGTTTCCTCTTACATTGGAAAGCAAATGAAAATTTAATAATAAATAAAATAAAATTATTGTTTCAACTTACTTATCTTTTGATTGATTCTTTGCATCAACACAATTGTAAATGTTTTATTTTTACACATAGAAATTACTTTGTTTATGCTTAAAACGTGTTAATCATAAAAGAAACGATAAAGTATAGCATTTTAATTCTGTGGCAAAATAAAGTTTATTATTATAAAATATCTGCGTTTTACGCAACGCGAATTCCATTTAAATATGTAAAATCCATTGTGTTTATCAGAAATGCATTAGAAAACCTGTTTACTAAATTTTAAACTATTTAAACTCGATGTTTTATCCTTTTTTATGGTTTATAATATTTATTAGTTTTTTTTTATTTACTTATTTTTTAATTTTAATTTTTTCAAAAGTTATTTAGTTTGAATCCAATAAATTATGATTGTTGTATTTAGTAACAATGATTGTTTATGACAAATATAAATTGTGGATAATTATGTAATTGGATGTTTTGCAGGGCCGCTATTAACGTGTAATGGAATGACGAAAGTAAATACGTTTTCCTTGTCTGAAATTATATTGTATCATAGAAACTTTCCCCAATTTCGTACACACGCATTCAATTTTCTTGCTTTATGCGACACAACTCACCTCGCGTCTTCTAATCTTTTCCGCTAATGATCTGGCATTAATGAGGAGAATTTCGTTCTGAATCGGCGGAACTTTCCGTCCAGATGTTGAAATTATCCAGAATATGGGACTTAAAATCCACGATAATATACGTATTATCAACGATGTTATCCTCAAAAACGGTTCCATTCTTCAGTCCAAAGTTTTTTTTTTTTTAATATTCTGAAATCAAATATTTGTCTAAATTGTTATATAAAGTTCAGTAAAATGATTGTTACAAACTAGTTTAATTACTATTGCATTGACCTTGATCTTTTTTTTAATGCTAAATTTCAAAGCTGTCATCTTGTGAAAGTTTTCAAATCATTCGAAAAAATTAGAAAAATCAATTAAAGAAAATACCAATGTTATATAATTATGTAATAAATTATTTTTTTAAGAAATTAATTGATGTTTGCAAAGTTTCTTTTTAACCAAAACATTATTTTTTATGAAATTTTTCTAATTTTCCTATAATTAATTTATTCCTGCTAAATAAATTAATTGTTTTGCTTTTATATTTCGTTACGTAATTATTTCATTTTTGTTGACTAGACCTTGTTTATTTTTATTTGCTTGTAAACATAAAGTAGTTTTTTCAATCAAATTATAATTCAAGGTTCGATAAATCCAATTGAAAAATTAGTAAATATTACATTTTAATTTTTTTTTAATTTACTTAATTTTTGTTAAATTTGTAAGAAAAATAACAATATTTCAACAGTTTGTTATTGCAGTTATATAAATTTTATTAATTTTTGTTAAAAATCATTTAATAAAAATGACATTTGTTAAAAAAAATAAAAAATACTCAAATATTTTAAAAGTTTGATAATGCAGTTATATACATTTTATTTTTATTATTAGAAAATAAATATTTGAATGTTAAAGTTTTTTTTTTTAATAACTTACCAGAATTTAAAGTTCTCTTTATGTCTTGCTTCCAAACTTGGTGTTCACGAAATAAACTTTTCGATAGAAGCTATCACTTTATACTAATCATCAGGTTAAGAGTGCCGTTGATAAGGCACGATCAATATTGACTGCTGCAGCGGTTTCTTAACATTTATCACAATGGTAAATCATCAGTTAGTAAACCAATTTCACTCACTCTTACCGGTACCAACTCTCGACTTCGTCCGCCCCACTTGAATAACACTCATTGGCGAATGAACATTTTCAATTAGATTCCGTTGAATTTAAGCACAAGTGAGCAGCGTTTTAATAAAACAAGAAAAAGGTTCGTCATGATTGTTAATTTGATTTATTTTTAAAATTTATTTATTAATTTTTTTTTAATTACAGGTATTTCGTACTTTTTGACCTATTGAAGGACAGAAGTATTGAACTCTTAACACTGTTTACTGAAACAGCTATTATAAATTAAGAAAAATCGAAAGAATATGTAAATAATATTTGTTTTCGTTTAAACGGTATTTTATAATTAGTTGATTTACAAAATGAATGAATGAATTAAGCAGACGAAGTACAAAGAAAACATTACACTTTTAACATATTTTACAAGCGAAGTAAATTTTAAAATTTGATCATTAGAAAGTTTGAAAAATTAGTTATTAATAACTTATTAATGTGTAACTTATTAATCTTTACTGAATTACCTTTATTCTAATGTGATAATAATTATAGTTAATTATATAAAAAAAAATAATTAAATCTAACTATATTGTTGAAATTAATTAGTGTTAATTGCAGTGGCGTAGCTGGAAACATTCCACAACTATAATTGGAGACCCAGGTTTATTGTTCTTAGTTGATGAGGATGGATTGGGGATTGCAAGCGTCTGCATCTTATAAACTTAAAAACAATTTTTTAATCCAAATATTTTTCGTGGATTAAAAAATTAAATCCTGAAAATAATTTGAAATTGCTTTCATGGAATTAAATCTGAGATTTTCCATAAATTAATATTGTGTGTTGTATTATTTTCTTTTAATAAATATATTTTTTTTTTATTTCTCTTTACGGAAAAAATTGTGATTGTGTCTGAATTTTGTATGTGGAATATAAATCACGCTGATCAGTTGCATAGTTAATGGTAACTTCGTGGAAGGACGAAATTATGTGTAGAATAATGTTTATTTAATTTATTTATTTTATTGCTTCGATGTTGCGTTTAGCAAAAATTATTACCATTTCCATAGTAAACATACAATATACAAAATTCATGTTTCACATATTTCCTAGGAAACGCAATCATTTTATAATAGAATTATGCAAAAGCAACGCATTCTATTTTTTGCAAAATAAAATTTTTGATGATAAATCTTAATTTTTGTTAAGATTTTTGAGATTCGTAAAAATTGTAGACGTTTAAATAAATTTATTTATTCTTTATTATCAATTTATCTTGAAGATGTTTACGTTGGTGGAACCCAGCCGCCGAAGCATTTGGAAAGTTTCTCGGCAACGGCAAGGCAAAGTCTGTCTTGCTTTGGAGCGGCAACGATCTGAAAATTATGGAATTTATTAAGAATATTGTTAAAGTTTTGAATATTTTAAAACCTGTAAACCGATGGGCATTCCGGTCTTATCGAAGCCAATTGGAATCTGCGTACTTGGACATCCCATTACGTTGAAGATCATCGAGAAGCAGACGCCGTACGCTCTGGTCAGCATACGGTAGTGGCCAAAAGCGGAGCTCGGAAAGGAAGGATAAATGAACACTCCGTTATCCCCGAGCGCTTCCTAAAAAAAATGTGGCCTTCGAAACATTGTTTACTTTGTGTTTTTGGTTTACTAACATTGAATTGCGATTTCATGCGCTCCATTTTCTTCTGGTAGTAAGGGAAATGGCTCATTGGAATGAAACCTGTGTAACGGTACAGGATGATGAACATCAGGAGGAACAGCGAGAGTTTGCTTTTTCCCATCAGGTTTTTCACTATCTCAATGTAAACGTTTAGATCTTTCTGAAAAATAATAAATTTGTAAATTATAGATGTTGCGTTATGTTTAGATAATTACTTTGGGATTATTTGGGTTTTCTAGAAAGTTGGGGGCTCCGCCTAAAGTAAGGTACATCATGATGCAGATCTCGAAACCGTCCTTGAAATCTTTGATTTCGATTTCTTCTGATTCCATGTGGAGCTGCGACTCTAAATAGTGTCTGGCCTCGTTGATTCCTGCCACGATCTCCTTTTGCACCTTAGGCACTCCGAACTGGTCATATTTTCCTTTGGAGAAGAACACCTTCAGCTTGCTTAAATCGACCTGTTGATGATTAAGAAATTAGTCTAATACTTTAAGAGATGAATATCGGTTTATCGTACTTTTTCACTTAAATTTAAGCACGTTCCTTCCGCGCCGGCCATGATCTTCAGCATCGGCATCAAGTCTTCCACGTATCTAGTCATTGGCCCGATCGTGAAATAATCATAGGTCCTGTCATCTGGAGTGTCCGGATAAAAGCCTTTCTTCGGAACGATCCCTGAGATAATTTTACGATAATTATAATTAGTTTATAAAGAAAAATAAGTGATTACTTGAAGTGGTTTTGTGCCCGTAGATTCCATTGAATTGACACGGAATCCTAATGGAACCAGCGAAATCCGTTCCCAATCCGACCACGGAAGCTCCTGATCCAATTAGGGCACCCTGCAAAACGTTGAAATCACGTCAATGAACTGAAGAATAGCAAAGGTTGGATTCGAAACCTCTCCGCCAGATGATCCACCCGATGTCCTGTTGGTGTTGTACGGATTCTTCGTCCATCCATTCACCAGATTGATGGACTCAAGTCCAACGCAGTACTCGGGCACCGAACTGACTAAAAGCGGGATGAATCCTGCCCCCTTTAGCCGTTTCAGCGCCTCGGAATCCTCGTAAGCTCTGATCCCTTCTCTCAGGTGAGAACCGACGCTCCACGTTAGACCTAAACCGAAATTATTATTTCCTAAATCTATCATTTCCTTTCAATCACCTTCAACGCCGCAACATTCCTTCAGCGTTATAGGCACACCGAAGAACGGTTTCAAATTCTTCAACTTCTCTTTCGACAGGTAATGGTTCTTGATAAAACGGTCCGCTTCCTTCGCCTCGTGCATAGCACTCTCGTACCGTTCCTCTGATACTGCATTGATTATAGGATTTACTTCTCTGATTCGATTTATGTACGTTTTTATTACTTCTTCGCAGCTCAACTGTAATACAATAACTATCATTCAATAATACATTTCTCAAGTCCATTCTACAATTATTTATCAAAATATTTCAAGATACGAATATGAAAACAAAACCAATCGGCCTCGTGCATACGCTTCCTTATGATATACTTTATCAATCTTATAAGCATTTCTGGTAGATTTGTTTTCATGCGTAATGATTAAATATACCCGGATATTCAAAGAAAAACCGCTTGCAACACGTCAGTGTTTGTTTTGCCGATGCGAAATGTAATCAAAATGTTGATAATAAACATTAAACTGTTTGTTTTCCGTACACATTTCATATCTCAAATTCAAAAAGGTATAAATATTAATAATGATTATTCATTTCAATTATGTTATTAAACAACTGTGAACAATTTCATTATCTGCATAAATTACATAATTTTAAAAAAAATCAATGTTATCTATTAAATAATTACAAAATAATTCAAATATTAGATTTTAACTATATATAGTTTTCATGATTAATCCAAAACCTAATAACATTAATTTATTTTATATTTAAACCAATATTGATAAATTTAGGTTTTTATGATAGGCAACTTATTTCTCTCTTATTTATTTATAAATATTAGAAATGTATTTTTAACAGCGAATTTAATTATACTAAATGTTAAAGACTTAAAGATTACAGAACATCAAGAAACATTAAAGATGCACTTTGGTGTGTAATAATCTTGGAATAATGTAAATAAGGACATTTTTTCAATAAAATCTATGTTTATTTTTAACTGTAGTAAAGATTATGAATCTGATTTAATAAAATATATAATATATAATTTTGATATTCTTAATAAATTACGTAACTATAAGAGAGATGCATAGATAGGATTATGAGGTTTAGAAATTTCAAGACGAAGATGCTAAGATTTTTGCAATTCTAATATCTATTACACATCTAATATTTGTCATTCCCAGATCTTGAAAAATCTTCAGATTTTATAAATTGTTGTAATTATTGTTTATTTATAGCTTACATATTTTATTTATAGCATCATGATTTGTTGAACTCAGAAATTGTTGTTTATAATGAAAGAAATTAATTAACTAATTGAGATATTTGATTATCCGAGACGTAGATATAAAAATGAAAATAATTGCATATAATTTTGTATCTAAATTTACCTGCTCATTTCTAATTTTCTTCGCGAGTTGCGTTGCACTCAAGAGGAGCAATTCGTCCTTGATCGGTGGTACCCTCTGCCTGGGTAGCGAATCAAATAACCAGAGGAACGGCGCCAGAAGTGTTTCAGCGAGTATTATAAAGAATCCGGAGATTCTCACGAGAAGATTCATCGCTATCGCGTCTCGATGAGAACTAAGTATTTCTTTGCAGATAACCGCAGCACGACTTCTTACAAACAAGATAGAAAAAATATCAAGTTGTTGGCAGATGATTGCCTCGTGCTTCGGAAGAAAAAGAACAAGAAGAAGAAAAGTGCTAAATGCTTGGAACAGATTACGCCGCATTCGTAATCATATAATTTTTGGACGAACGTATAGAATTTTTGTTATAAAAGATAAAAAGCATTTATCAGCAGTGTTTGATACCAAAGGCCAGCCGTGTAGACTACTACCGCCCGGATTTAGTTTTCATGATTTGTTTTTACTAAAATGTTATCTACGTTTGAATGTAAATAATAAACCATCAATAATATTTGAACTCACTAACATTTTTTTTACTCTTGTCTGATAATTATTTAATTATATAATAATCTGAAGGTGAAAAGTTGTATTAAAACAGGTATTAATATAATTGCACAATATTCGAAGACAGTTTTCTTAGAACAATTTATTATATAGATAAGTGAAAAGGACTTTCAGAAACCAGTTTAAATACAAAGTAAGTAATTTAATATAATTTTGTCTTATGTCATAAATATTTTGTTTGCGACTAATCTATCTTAGGTTGAACGGCATCGAAACCTATTGACCTCTACGTATCACAAATTTATTATGTTTTTATGCAAATGTTTCAAACTGCCGTAAAATCTACAGTTTGGAAACAAAATTTTATAAAATTCTATAATTTTTAGAAATAAATAATTTTAAATAATCAGAAGATTAATTAATTACTAAATTTGTTAAATTCATTAAATATTTTTAGATTTCTACAGTTGTCGGTGGAACCCAACCACCAAAATGTTTGGATAATTCTTCGGCAACTGCAAGACAAAGTCTATCCTGATTCGGTCCTGCTACAATCTGAAATATTTAAAATTCAAATTATTTAATGTTAGGCAATTCTTCTAACAATAAATAGGCAACAATATTCACTTAAATAAAATTATAATTTATATTGTTGAATCTTGAAATTTATTGGATTACCTGTAATCCAATGGGCATTCCATGCTTGTCGAGTCCAATAGGAATTTGTGTGCTGGGACAACCCATGACGTTGAAGATCATGGAATAGCAAACGCCGTGCATCCTCGTGAAGACCTGGTAATGTCGGAACGCTGAACTTGGAAATGTTGGATAAACGAAAATTCCATTATCACCTAACGATTCCTAAAAAAATAACTAAACGTGTAAATAAAGTATAACAAAATTTATTTTTCTTCAGTCTCACATAGAAAGCTTTCTTCATGGTTTCCAATTTCTCTTTGTAAATGGGAAGATGTTTTCTAGGCATAAAACCGTTGTATCGTTGTAAAACTACAGTCATAAGTAGGTAAAGAGAAAAACGACTCCTTCCAAAAATATTTTTGAATATCTCCAAGAAAAGATTGGATACTTTCTAAATGAAAAAATAAAGAAAAAACTTAATAATTTTAAACTAAAGTTTTTTGTTATTTTACCTTAGGGTTTTGCGGATCCTGCAAGAAGTTGGGCATTCCTTTCAAGCTCAGGAACATCATAACGCTTATTTCGAAACCATCTTTGAAATCCTGTATTTTAATTTCTTCGGTTTCCATCTGGTGATTCGAGGTGAGAAATTTTCTGGCTTCATTAATTCCATCGCGTATTTCCTTTTGCACTTTTGGAATTCCGAACAGGTTATATTCGCTATTGGAATACAGCACTTTCAGTTTTTTCAAATCCACCTTCAATGTGGAATGCATTATTGAAATGTTGAAAAATTTTGAGATTAAGTTACCTTTTGATCTAATTTCAAACTGGATCCTTCAGGCCCGGTGATGATTTTCAATAAAGGCTTGAGATCTTCCACGTATCTTGTCATCGGACCAATAGAGAAATATTCGTAAGTTCTATTATCGGAGCTATCAGGGTAGAAACCTTTGTAAGGTACAGCATCTACAAATACAAAAATTATTTTTATTGTGTTGAGAAATAATTACTAGTTGATTACTTGAGGTAGTTTTATGACCGTAGATTCCATTGAACAAGCAAGGAATCCGAATGGATCCAGCCAAATCTGTGCCTAAACCGACTACTGAAGATCCTGACCCAATCAGTGCAGCCTCTCCTCCCGAAGATCCTCCACTAGTTTTTCTAATGTTGTACGAGTTTTTGGTGCATCCAGTTAAGAGATTAATCGTTTCCAAAGAGACGCAATATTCAGGCACTGTTGTGACCAGAAGCGGTACGAATCCAGCAAATTTCAAGCGCTTCACAGCCTCGGAATCTTCGCAAGCTTTAAAATCTTTTCTCAGGCAAGATCCAGCGCTTAAGGAAAGTCCTAAGATATATAAAGTTATGTAAAAACGTCTTAAGTAAGAAAATAACATTTTACCTTTGACCCCGCAGCTCTCTTTGAACGTGATGGGAACCCCAAGAAACGGTTTCAGATTTTCCAATTTATCAACAGAAATTTTAGTGTTCTTTAAAAATAAATCGATGGACTTTGATTCTTCCAAAGCCTCGATAAATCTTTCATCTGCTACCGCGTTTATTATCGAATTTACTTCTTTGATCCTGTTTATGTACGCTGTTACAACATATTCGCAGCTCAGCTAAAATTAGTTTTAATTAAGATTTCCAATTCTCAAGAAACTAATTTATTGATTGATTTTCATGAAATTTTACCTCTCTATTTCTTATCATCCGCGAAAGTCTGCACGCGCTGTACAACAATACTTCATCGGTGATTGCAGGAATCTTGGGTTTAGGAAGCCAATCGAATAATCCCAAGATCGGAGTGATGATTTTGTCGAGAATAATTGCAAGAAACCCGGCGAATCTCAGGAGCAGATTCATCTTGATTCGGACACGAACTACTTTCGCAAACAAGTATTTAGTGTTTATATAAGCAAATTATCGATTATTAGAAATCTATATGAATATTTTCGTAATGATGCTGATGCGGTTTTTTTGTAATTCCAAAATCGCTGCGACCTTTGTAAACTCCATTTTTTGAACTCAACTTTACAAACAGTTGGTAAATAAAAAAAAGATTTTATGCATATATGTCTAGCCATAATTAGCTTATGCATTGATTAGAAATAAATCATTCTTAATTAAGTTAGGAAATAATAACATATTTATTATTAAACACGGAATTAAACTAATTACAAAATATTGATATCCCTTTTATCGATATTAAAAAAAAAACTAGATGCGCTGGACTTTTTATCTTTAAGTGTAAGTCAGTCTTAATTATTAATTAGAAGGGGGAATCCATCCACCGAACGCTTCTCCGAGTTCTTCAGCGACTGCAAGGCAAAGTCTATCCTGATTAACGTTGGCAATTACCTGAAATCATGATGAAGACATTAAGAAGGTTTTTAACAATTATGTAGATTTTATACTTGTATAGCCACTGGAAGTCCTTTGCTATCGCAGCCTATGGGAACGGTGGTGGATGGGAAACCTAAGATGTTGACAATAAAAGCGTAATAGATGGAAGCGTATCCCAGCATCCATTCCTTGTGTCTTTGCGCTGTCGTCGGATAAACCGGGTACAAAAACACACCGTTATCACGTAAACTCTCCTAAAAATGATTAAATTATTATTATTATGGAAACGCACGATTTATCGAATTCTTACGGCCATTTCCTCTCTGAGCTCATCGATAACCTTGAAATATTTCTTGACTTTACTCTTCGGCGTCAACTTGGTGACAAAGTCAAGAATATCATGGACCATCGTGTATTCGCAGAAACGGGACAGGCTGAATGCATTAATCAAAAGTTGTGGAACGGCCCAAAATTTTTGCTACCAATTCAATCAAACATTAATACCAATTTTTTTAGATCATCATCTTTTCACTCACGGATCCATCTCTCAGAGGAGACACGTATTCTAAGGTGCTGGATGCGGCGGAGCACATTTCCGGGGATAATCCCAATTTCGAGAACTTCTTGTCGCTGATCTCCGCTTTACAATTATCTTTAAGATGTCGGACGGAATCGAGAATCGCTTGCTTAATTTCCCTTTGTACTCGCACCAGACCAAAGTTCGTCTTGCAATCTTCCATGAAGAAAACGCGAATTTTACTTAAATCTACCTGAAAATTGAAAAAAAAAACACAATTAATAAAATGTTCAATTAACAAAGTAATTATCATCACCTTTTCATTCAATTTAAGACCACCCATATTTTCTCCTAAAACGTTCATCATCAATCTAAGATCTTCTGGGTATCGTACCATTGGACCAATTGCCAGGTACCTATTAAAACCTTCGTTATCAGTTTCGGGTAAAGATCCATTGGTAGGAATGTAACCTAAACAGTAAATATTAAACTCAGAATTACATCCAGAAATATCTATGAAATCCATTACCATGACTCGGTTTGTGTCCGAAAATACCATTAAATGCAGACGGGAAACGAATGGAACCAGCCAAATCCGATCCAACTCCAATTAGTGAAGCTCCACTTGCTAACAAAGCTCCCTAACAAAAAAATACAACAACATTATCGACATTTAAAAAGGCTTTATTATTTTGCAATTTCGATCAACCTCGGTTGCGTCCTTCACAAATTTTAAATGTTACTTTTTGTCTCCCGTACTTAAAGACCAGTTTCTTTATCTTGGTACGCAACAATTATTTCCCGTAATTGATTTCTACCTTGAATAAAAATCTTACGCTTCCATTTAAAACTTATTTTAAGAAAAAAATCTCCTCGATTTTCTATATTTTTCTTCTTCTATTAATTTCTATGAAAATTACTAAATATTTATTTTTTGTATATAAAAAATACCTTTTGTAACATAAAAATGTAATGTATTGTAAATGTGGAAATGATTATTCAAACTATTAGATTACCTAATTTTAAAAATACACATTTTGTAGTCAAAACAATTTAGATTTGAGTGAAACGTACGTTCACGACTTTTGGACTTTAGTTCATTACTCTTACAACATAAACAATATTCGAGACGTGTGCTACATTTTGATGTGGCAAAAAAAGAAGAAAGAGAACACCTGGGCATTGAACATCGACCGATTGATTGAATATGTTAAGAAATATTCTAAATTTGTATCGACGTTCGTGCCGGGCATAAAACTATTTTTGTAATTATAACTTCCATAAACTTATACAATAATTATCACATTTTTCATCTTGGAATAAAGTTTTGATTTCATTACAGCAATTGAAATCCATTAATTTTATAGCTTTTGTATAAGTCATAACTTTAAATTCCAACAAAACATAATTATTGCAATCAATAAATTTTATATTAAATTTTTATTGCTATATAAAACAGTTTTATATAAAATATTCCATAATTTAAAAAATATTTTTTTTTTTATTTTGAAACTAAAGTTTTTCTATGAGATAAATTCGATTAAAGTTAAATATTTATTTATTAAATAATTTCTATTTTTCTTGCAGTTTAGAGTACTTTTTAACTGAAATATTGTAAATATTGAAACTGGCACGAATATGATGCGTGATTTCCAAGTGAAAACATTTGATTATAACGTTCGTGCTCGTATCAGCTGATTGTTAATAATGAAGCAGTGCAATTACTGTGTTTTTTTTTTTCAAATAATTATAGTTATAAACTCGTAAAACAATTATTTGAAACTATTTTAAAAGTAAGTTTTAAAATGAAAATGAGAATGTTTCATGACAATATTCACTTGGCAATTGTAACAATTAATTCATTAAATTCAACATCATTGATAGTGACGTTGTCGCAATTCGAGATCAAAGAGCAAAGTCCATTCGAGAATCGTCGATTAGTTTTTTTTTTTTGGTCTCTTTGAGTTTAAGTGCTGAGAAAAACAGCGATGTTTCAGCGCAAAAGATTTGTCGGCCATCAGCTGTATGATAAATATTTACAGGCAACGTATCCTGACTGAAAGTCGTGGTGGAGTTCTAAATTTAGGTTCATGTTTAAAGATAGAATGTTATTACAGGAGACAAACGAATTCCTTTTTACGCGAGAAATATAATGTTGCTTTATAATTAGAGCAGCCTCTTACCTCGCCTCCAGAAGAACCTCCGGTGGTGCGCATGGTGTTGTAAGGGTTGTTGGAAATACCGAAGACTTTGCTGTAAGTCTCCATGCACATGCAGTACTCAGGTGTTGTGGATACCAAAATCGGTATGGCACCTGCTTCTCTAACCTTAACCACGACTTCGCAGTCTTCCTCAGCTTTGAAACCGATACGAATCTTCGAGCATAAAGTGGAACTCAAACCTTTAACAGGTAAATTCTCTTTGATGGTGATTGGAATACCCAGAAGCGGTTTCGTCTTCTTCAACTCATCCAGATCCACGTTATCATCGTTCAACATAAGGTCAACTTTTTTCGCCTCTTGCAAAGCCGCTTCAAACCTATCTTCAGCGACGCAATTAATGGTAGGATTAACTTCTTTGACTCGCTGAATGTACGCGTTAACTAAATCGTAGCTTTTAATCTGAAAACAATTTAATTAAAAAAAATAATAATTTCAATGATACAAATTACCTCTTGATTCCTAATCTTTTCCGCCACCTTCGAGGCACTGATCTTCAGCACATTGTTGGTGATTGGCGATACTTTCGTGTACTTTCTGTAGAAGAACAGGATGATTTTCATGTATCGCACGACCGTGAATATCGCGACGATGGAGCCGGTCATCAGCCTTAGCAGGATGTCCATCGTGGTCAACGGTGAAGGCGAAACTGAGAGCGCGTTGCACGTTGCTACTCTCGCTGCAGCCGACTTACATAACACCACAACATTGAACATAGAGGCATGAATTTGTGTAACGCAGAAAAAAAAACTCTAACAGGTTTTTTTTGTCCTCTCCGGCGACACGCATTCGTTAAAACCAATATAACATTTTCATTACAAAGAATTAGAGGTCAAGATCAAAAATACAAATGCATAAATATTAAACTTTTTTATTTATTAAACGTTTACTATGAGCCATACTTTATTAAATTTATCTATTAAAAATATACCGCTATAAATCGAATTTCAGATTATTTTAAGATTACATTTATTTGTTCAGTAATTACAACCGTATTTTTCTGTGCCAAAACCTTTTGCAAAGTTCATTTATATTTTATTGGAAATTCTGATAATTTCAGTTTTTTTCATGATGAAAAATTATTTATTTATAATCGTTTATTTTCTTTTATATTTTTTGAAAGAGAAATTGCATTTAAAATATTCAGAGTTAACAAAGGCGATGCTGCTGTGCATTGATAAAGGACGTGCATGTAATGGGAGCAAAGCAGTAGACGAGAAAGTGAAATCGGTAAAGAAGTGACTGCGTCCTTCAGTCTGGTAAAAATGCTTCACATTAAACAGATTCTTACTTTATGTTTCATTCAGGCTGTTATTTTTTTCTTCTATTTTTAATTATAGACATTTTTATGCATACCAGTCATGCATTAATCAGAAGGACGATGATTGTTTGAATGAATGACAAAAACAAAATTGTTATCGTCTATAATAAATCGTTTGAAATATTAATTTTTGCGCAGATATTTTTAGAATTTTTTAACGTTTTTTCACATAATAAATTTTAATTTGATTCAACGCCGAACGTAAAAGATTTTATAGATTCATAAATAACATAAACAGAATTGAAAATTGAACTATAGTACATATAGAAATTGTAATGCGTTTAAAAATCCTTTATTATTCTTTAAACATATTTTAATTTTAATAATTGTACATTGTAATATAAAATAAGTAATAAAAATTAGTTTTGTAACAATATTTTAGATTCTCAGTAAAAATTACAATTTCATCTAGATTCTGGTATGATAATTTCAAACAATCAATAATTACGTGTATACAACCAAATATACTTAATAATTTATAGAAAGTTTGAATTAACTTTCAAAATCTGTATATTTCCTTGCATTTTCAAAAATTGTTTACAGTTGACGAGTAGATAAATAATATATCATAGAATATGTTTTAACCATAGAAATATGCTTAAGTTTAAACTGGATGTTAATTATACAAAGCCATATTTACTGATGTGCATTTGGTTGCCTGGGTTACATGACCATCCTGAACAGTTTTTACCTTGAAGAAGAAAGGTTGAAAAAAATGTCTTTAATTGTAATTAGTACTATATAGTCGTACAAAGTATTCATAATTTATTTATATTTGTAAACAGGGGTGGAGCGTTTAATTTGGGGGCTTGCAATATTCACTAACACAGTTTAGAGCCCTTAACTAATACTGTCTGAGGGCCCTTAATAAACACTATTTGGGTTATTTGAAAAACATTTATTAATAACAAAATTCCTAATTTATGTAATACAATAATAAATAGAGTATTAAAACGGGTGCTTCCATCCACCAAAGTAATTTTCCAACTCTTGGGCCACGGCGAAACATAAGCGATCCTGATTCGGGGCAGCCAACACCTAAATTCCGATATTAATATGTTATTTAAGAGTTTTTAGCGATCATACCTGAATTCCAATCGGTAAACCCTTATGATCAACTCCAGCTGGAACGGCAGTTGAAGGCAATCCTAACACGTTTGCTACAGCTGCGTATACGAAGCCAATAGTTGCGTAAAAAGCACCTTTATGTGGGATGGCCGATGTTGGGAATGAAGGCATTATGAGAACACCATTATCTCCTAACTCGTCCTAAAATTTGCTTATTTGAGTTGAGCGATTCTGATTAAAATTGGGGTATTTACTATAATCTCTTTTTTCAAATCTTCTATATCATCTTTATATAAAGATATATCACCACTGGACATAGAAGGGTAGGATCGGAATAATAAGAATAAAAGCGTATTGTAAGCTAAATCCGATTGTCCGAAAATGAATTTGAAGAGTTCCTTCAGGGCATTGACCTTAAATTTCAAAATAATTATTAAGATTATTATATTGAGCTTAGAATTCTCACATTTGCGTAAGGATCTGAGTCCCTTATCGAGATCAGAGAAGCGCAGCAAAATTCGGGTGCAATCTCCAACTTCTTAAATTTCTTATCGCTGATTGTCGATCCGAAAGTTGTTCCCATGTAATCAACACAATTCTTAATGGCAGATCGAATCTCGTCTTGCACTTTCAAAATGCCGAACTCGTTGCCCAAATCTTCCATAAACACAATTTTTAGTGTACTTAGTTTAACCTAGAATTACATTAAATATGATTTATGATCAAATTTTGATTTTCGATTAGTTACAGGTTCATCCAATTTTAATAATTCGGCTTTCTCGCCGGTTAATATTTTAGATAGCAGCGGTAGATCTTCAGAGAATTTGCACATCGGTCCTAGGGTCAGTAGATGTTCGACTCGGGGATTTAGTTGGAATGTAAAGTGATTGGCTAAAGGGACTAAATCTGCAATTAAAGTTTTTTTTTTTGAATTGATGTAAATTCATTATTTTTGGTGCGTTACGTGGTGAGAATTTATGTCCGAAGATGCTGTTGAAAGCACTTGGTATTCTTATGGAACCGCCAATGTCTGAGGCTAATCCGCAAATTGAGGCTGCAGCCGCAATCAACGCGCCCTAAAATCATTTAATTGTTAAATTTTGATTCAATGATTGATTTAATAATAACTGACTTCACCACCGGAAGATCCTCCGCTATTATATAAAGTGTTGAACGGACAATTTGTGGGACCAGTGACTTTGTTGTTGCATTCTATGCTCATGCAGAACTCAGGTGTGTTGGTGACGCAAAGAGGTATAGCTCCTGCAGCTTTCAAACGCGCAACGCAACCTGCGTCCTCTTCAGCTTTAATACCAATTCTTCTGCGGCTTCCGATGCTCAGACTCATGCCCTTCAACGAGGCGCTCTCCTTAATGGTAATCGGTATACCAAACAGAGGTTTATCAGTTTCGAGCTCTTCAACGGTGTAATTCGAAATCGTTTCATCGCATATTTTCGCCTCCGCAAGGGCTTGCTCGAATCTGTCCTCCACGATACCATTCACTATGGGATTAATGACTTTCAAACGTTCAATATACAAAGAAACCAACTGCTCGCTGGTGATCTGAAAGCAAACACCGTTTAACACCTGCAGCTGCTTATAATAATAACCACTTACATATCTCATCCGAATTTTATAAGCCAAAGTGCTGGCACTACTAGTGAACACCAGATTCGTTGGCCTTGGGATCAGGACGCGTTTCCTATTGTTGAAGAGTCTCAGAATAGATGCAATCATCAAATATATCATCGACCAGATATACGAAATTATGCGAAAATGCACAACAATCGAAGCCATCTTCCATCAGCACAAATCAACCAAAAATGTAACTGCACCACAAAACCACACAGCTAGAAAGAGAATTATTTGTAATTTATAAAATCATCATCAATATATTCGCATATGTATAATTTTATTATCGATTTAATAATATTTATGGATTTGTTTTGTTCGATTATTGGGAGGTCAGTGATAGCGCTGCTTCCTTTATAAATAACTTCTTTATAATTTACATTATCTTTAAAACATTTTAATATAAAAGAAACATTAATTACGCATATCGCAAATTAATATTTATTTAAATCTATCTGTAACGATAACTACAAGTATTTTAATTGCAACAATTTAGATATTATGAATTTGTTTGGTGTATGGCGGAGGTGTCCATCCGCCAAAATTCTTCTCCAATTCTTTAGCCACGGCAAAGCACAGTTTATCGTTGAAAGGTTTCGCAACAACTTGAATTCCAATCGGTAATCCTTTACTGTCCACTCCCAAAGGGCAAATTGTGACTGGAAAACCTAGCACGTTGAAAATGCCCAAGTAGCAAGTGTTCAAAAACTTGGAGTAGATCTGATCGTGGAAATGAGCGGTGGATGGAAACGCGGGATATATGAAAACACCGTCATCGCCTAAAATATTGATAAATTTCTCTCTGAAATCTGCAAGGAGTTTCATGTTGCGTTCAATTAGTTCATCATTTGAGAACCATTTGTACATGACTTTGACACAAACGAAGAAGAAGGCGTTTGGTATCACCGAACCCACACAGAACAACGTTTTGATTACTTCCAACCAGAACGATTTTCCATAAGAGAAAGCATGCTCAAAAGTCTTGATATTCAGTAGAAACAAGAAAGTTAAATCCAACGAATCGGACATCTCCTCCAATTGTATCTAAAATTAACTGAATCATAGACATTTCTCAAATTTTAATTTAAGAATTGAATAACTTTTTTAGTGAAAATTCCGGAGACTGTAAGTCTCCTAATGGCTTTTCTTATAGCGTTGACAATATCATCGTTCACTTTATCTGTTAAGAATTCTCCGCTCGATTCCATATAGTATACTTTAATAGTTTGAGCATCGACCTGCAATTAAATATTTTCAAGTCTTTTTGATTTAATATATGAGAAAAAAAAACCTCTTCTAGTAAATTAGCTGATGATCTCATATTTGGTTTAGCCATGATGTTGGTAAGAATCGGTAAATCTGCCGCGTAGCGTGTCATTGGGCCGAAGCTGAAGACAAGTTTATACGATTCTTCATCGGTGCACGGTGGCAAATGACCAAGAGTTGAAACCAGTTGAGGACTAGGTTTGTGTCCGTAAATTCCGCAGAAGGTAGGCGGTAATCTCAAAGAACCAACAACATCTGATCCGACTCCAATAACCGAAGCGCAAGAGGCTAAAAGAACAGCCTGAAAAATGCATTTAAAATTAAACATCTTTTGCTGTTTCCTTTTGAGCACCTCTCCTCCAGAAGATCCACCGCAAGTTCTTCTTGTATCATAAGGATTCAGCGTTCTTCCCGTGACGTGATTGAAAGTCTCCCAATTGTAGCAAAGCTCAGGAGTATTTGAGACTAAAAGTATAATGACTCCGGCCGATTTTAATTGGGCCACGCAATCCGCGTCTTTATCCGCTCTTCGGATCGGACCGTTCCCTTTATAACCACCGTTATGACTCATACCAGCAACAGCTACCACTTCTTTTATAGTAATTGGTACACCTAGAAGAGGATATTTCTCTCCGATTTTCTGGACACTCATCTCACCGCTCGCCACGTAAGCATCCACCAGTCGGGCTTCCTCCAAAGCCGCATCAAAACGCTCCTCCACAATAGCATTTACAACTGGATTAACTTCTTTGATTCGGTTTATGTAAGCCTCAACAGTTCGAGCGCTCGATAAATCTCCAGTTCGAATTCTTGCAGCCAATTTGGTGGCAGGTACAAAGTAAATCGGATCGGAAACCGGAGGACATCTCTTCGGAGAGACGCACTTGTAGTACAATAGTTTGGGCAGATACAAGACGATCATCACTTTGGTTATAAGCCAACAAAAACCGTGGATCACGGCTCCAATCATCTTTTTAAAATGAACGAAAAATCTTTAACTTCGCAGATATATCGAGTGTGCATAATGCAATTGACGGATTAATGAAAGGAGTTTCAGTATTTAATATTTATCTGTTTATATCCGACGTTTTTCTCTTTAAAACTACGATCAGAAGATTATAGAGTGTTTAAATTATATACCATTAAATGTCACAGTCCAACATGCAAGCCTTTAATATGATGTAACGAACATTTTTATTCGTTCCACAATGAAATAAATTAGACATTTCATGAAAGTATAGGCAATCCAAATAACATTAATATATAAAGCAAATTCCATCATTAAATTATGAATAAATTTAAACTATATTTTTTCTAGTAATATTTAATGTATTGAATCTGCATTATTATGCAATTAAAATTAATCGTATTTACTTTAAATCCATACACAACAAAATCTATTGGCGAAAGTCCAACTGTTTCCCAGTGCCAAAATGGTATTAAAATACTGACAGCTTTTTGTGAATCTCGAATAGCTTCCCCGAGTAAATATTATGATTTCACTATTGTTAACAACGCACAATAAAGAAAATAAATTTTTAATTACATAAATAGAATTTTTATCTTCAGTTAACAAAATGCAATTACTTTAAGCAAATTGAGATATGACAGTAAGTAATATTTAAAATATAACAAATTGAAAAATTAAGAAAACAAATTTATATTTTAAAATTGTATTAAAAAAATTAAGAAAAAAAATCGTTAAAAAATTTAAAATAAACACAAGATTATTTGCAAATCAGTTATCTAATAATGTCAAGGTAGGACTTGGACTTACCAGTCGGTGCGCAGTTTTCGAGCAACTAAACGTAGAAAGCGAATGTTAATGGTATTTATTTATCAAACATTATCAGATTTGAGGCATGCGTTCATCTATTTTGGGAAGTCAACATATTAACTAACTAAAACACTTTCTCTTTCTTGACTGTTTGAAATTTTAGGGAGGCTGCGGGGTCTGCGTGGAAGCGCCACAACTACCAGGATAACAGAACTGTAAAGGATTCTTAGTGTCCTTAACGATCAGTAAAATCGTTTAATCAGACATTAAAATGTATTTAAATTAAGATTATATCCAATTAAAACTAACTGAAATCTTAACAATATATTTGTTTTTAAGTTTATTAGAAAATCGTGTATAATCTAGAAAAAAATATTATATTTTAATAGTGAAATAATTTAAGATATTTTTTATTGCAGATTTCTTTAAACATGTTTGTTCTTAATCTCCTTTTTATTATAGTTAGTTTTTATTAGATATTTTTAATGATCGATTCAATTTTTTTAGTGTTTTTCCTTTCTATTAGTGTTGACTATTTTTGTATAAATTGTTACTTCTTGCACTTGAAATAACTTAAGAATTTTGATGGATTTTTGTCTTGTAATACGGCGTGAACAAAATGAAAATTCATCCCTCTCGTCTGTTATAATTGCGATTTTAATCAAGCGGGTACCATCCTTTTTGGAAGACGTCTGGCAAAGTCGAAAACGTGGAAAGGTCGTATATAATATTTCCGAACTGGCTGTACATTATGCGATTATGTTCTAATTATTTCGGATGAGGCAAAGATGCGGAATGCTTTTAAGCGCAAATGAAATTGTTGAAGATAATCAGGGAGCAATTCCGTCGGATTATTGTTGAGGGTGGGCGAAGAGGAATGCACCATTTATCAATCCGTCCGCACTTTGCGGGCGCCGCCCCCGCGTGCGCTCTTCTGCTGCTTCTTCCCCCGCCGCTCCATTTCCAAAACCAACCCCTCACCGACGAACCTTTGCGATGCCACCGCCCTCTGCAACCGCCGCACCAAACCATCCTCCACCCCCGCGCATCGCGAACTGCAACGCGCGTAATAATTCATTCCGGGGGCGGTTATAAATTTAATACAAACTAAATCCCAAACGGCGGCTAATTTCTTGCGAACAACTCTACTCCAGAACGGTGCGAAGAAAACATTGAAATGTTACGAAGAAGCTCTGGAATATTCTACACAATCCAAGAACACATTTTTTTCCTCGTATCATATTATACTAAAATTGTTTTACTTTTATTCATTTTCGATTTATAGAAAGTTAAGTTTTAATAAAATAAATAATAAAAATAAAATACAAGAAATGTATAATTTTGTAAAGAAAAAATAATAAAAAAATTTATTAGTATTTTTTATTTTCTACTTTCAATTTTATCAAATCTCGCATTAAATAATATTATGCAATATTTTACCCATGAATTTTAGTTTAATTTAATAATAATTTAATTTAAGTAAAAAAATACATATTTAAAATTTGCAGTCAAAAGAATGACAGACATTATCAGAAATAAAATATTGTAAAATTAAATGGTTTAAAATCTAAAAAGATAAACTTGAACTTGAAGTATGAGAACAAATTAGTGTATGGAAAATACTTAATGTATATAGAAAATAATATTAAAATTTTGCAATTAAAAGCATGTGATTATTAGTGGATTAAACATTTTATAGTAAATAAAATAGATGAATTAGAAACTCTAATATAAAATATGTATAGATTTATATTATTGATTTTTAATAAAATTTTAACTTAATTAAAGAGTAGATTATAAATATTTGGCAATATAAATATAAAAAAAATGATAATAATTATGATGTAGTTCGCACATGAATTCTGTGGTCGGTGTTGGATAGCTGTTGTCTATATGAATGTGAAAAATATGTAATAGCTTCAAAGAGGGGAAAAATGATGGGTCGTATAATAAAACCATCACATCCTTGATATGAAATCACCTTATTATACATTATTTCGACATTATTTCCCTCTTCTCCATCATACTGTCCTTCCGACCTTTGGACTCTTAAACGTCCACGAAAGACGTAAAGTTTATTTATCGATACAACCATACTAATTCGAATTAAAATCGCTAGATTATGCAACACCGAGTAATAAAGAGCCTGTGCTTCGATATCGACCCACACCACAGTTCTCGTCGCATTACCACAGCGTACAAATCCACCTAACGATATTTTACATATGTACATACATGCATGTATCCATTTTGCTGTATGCTATATCTCTTGTTTTAGTACATGTTATAACATTAGTTTCCATTATGTAATTGATTTAAACATAATAACTATTAAAAAAAACCGTTTTACTAATCCATTAATAAAGTACTTGTGTATTTGTAAATAATAGTAAAATCATATTTTTTTATTAAAAGATAAATTTTCTAAAATTGATGGAAATAATCAGTTGAACTGAAAATAGTTTTTAGTTATAACTGAATGATTATGAAACCATTAAATTTTTTTAATTGTAATAGCGTAAACATTGACGCTGAATCGTAGAAGTATAATAAAAAAATCTGGTTTTAGATGAGTTTTCTTGCGTTTCCAGATCGGTGTTAAAAATAAATTCATTGGTGAAACGCGCGCGATACGTTTTCCCGAGTCCTGCAACAAAAATATGTGCCCCTCGGCAAACAAAAATATTTACATTCCAGCAGCTAAAAATATTTATTAATACGTAAAACAGCACACGCACCATTTTCTAATTTTAATCCCAAATACTATAATATAAATCGAGGAAATTGCATGGACGAAAACATGCTAAAATTACCAATCCACATTTTATATCTATATAAAATATCTAATTAAAGCAACGCAATTTATTTTAATTATATAATTGCGTAATATGTTTTTCGTATAAACAAATTAAATTGTTGGCAACCAAACTTACATAAATCAATAATTTACAATTTTTAAACTTTACTTATAATTTAATAATTAGAAACGTAATTTTAAAAACTGTAATTAATTTCGTTGCAATTTATTCAGAAAATAAATAATATTTGACGGAATAATTTAAAAAATAATATTTTTGTTATAAATTATACATGTGACAATTATTATGTCAATGATTTTAAATGCGGCTTGTTATAAATATTTGAAGAAAAAAAAAACTAGTGTAAATGGATACAGCGAGAAACGTATTATAAAACGGAGTTATGTGATTTGATGATTTCGAAAACGGGTCGAGCTTGATGATGAATTAATGAAGATTGAAACATTAATGATGTAGAGGTGTGCGAAATGGGAATGCGCAATCATAATAGGAGAGCGTCCGGATTTCGGGTCGGGCTGGGCTCATTTTCGGGTCGATTTTCTGAAAGACAACTTCGTGCTAGGACCGAGTTCAACCAAGCACATCTTCAAGTATTCCTTTGCAACATTCGCACACTGCAGATATTACGTTTGCAGTAGAAAATAAACATTTCTTATTATAGTACAGCAATACTTCCATCAGTCCGAATACATTATAAAATTTGAAAATTTCGAATTTTAAATTGATCAAAATAAATTAGCACGCAAAATTATATAAATATTTTTCTTTGCGAGATATTGCTGTATTTGATAAATATTAAAATGACAGTAAATTAGTTTACTATTTAAAAATGCAATAATTACGTATTTTACATAAATTATTCATAAGAAAATGTAATTAACAAAGTATAATTATAAATTGTTTTCGACATGACTTGCTTCTTGTTTGTGGTATTTGTAATCAAATGTGTTACATCATTTGATACATCGAATTTGATAATAACAGTATAATTTACATTTATTATTCAAATAACGGTTTGGTAATAACATTAAAAAGTATTTGACTAGGTACCTCACAATCTTGAAACACTGGAATTTGAAAATCTGGAATTAATTGAAAAATGTTTTGTAAGAAATCAACAGCATTAACCTGTAAATATTTTTGCACGGATTCATTTTATTTAAGGCATAGCAACACAATATTAAATCCATATTACAACCATAAGTAAAACTGTAATTACTTGATAGTTTTTTTCAGAATGCAATTGCGATTATTTAGATTTTTTTGCTCGGTTTGTTTATTTTTGTTTGTATCTATTTGTGTATGTTTCTGTTCATTAAAATGGTAATTTAAATTAATGCTAATTGCGACAACAATTGCATTCTTTCGCAGCATCGTCGGTCGGTCCTTGGCGCCGGGATTGTAATTGAACCTTAATAAATAATGAACGGTTTAATTAAATTTTATTGCACGTGCGTGGGCGGATACTCTCTTCTCTTTTCACACTCTCTTTGTGTTTCCTTTTGCTTTTTCTAGTTTGTTTTCCTCTCTACGCTTAGTTTTCGGTGGAGGCGTTGTTGTTCCGGTGGGGTAGTTTTAGTTTCAATATTGTAACCTTCCGTGTGGTTTCGGCGGGTGGTTCTCGGATGAGAGGTTTGGGGTAGGGGTTTGGAGTTGGAGGATTCAGTTAATGTTTGGAGAACGAGAGCGGAATAAAGGACGCCGGTGGCGGCGAAGGGATGAATCGGTGGAAGGCCGGGAAGGGTGAGAGAGGCGCCAGGAAGTTGACCGCCTAAAGCGTCGCGGCGCCGCGACTTGTTGGATTCCATCGGTCTCCTCCTGATTATTTCCAATAATATTTGCACAACTGCTACATACTCACGCGCACAACAAATCTACGTTCGCGTATACGTACACATCCGTGCACGTACATTACGCTTTGTTTTTCTCTTTTTGATATTCGCTTTTTACGCGAGCGCCAAAGCGACAGATGGTGTCGGGTTTTCGGTTAAAAGTCCGCACGATACATCACTTCCCTCTTACACCCCCTGGACCGCCACCCCCAAAGTTAAGGGTATACACACACACACACACAAATATATATATATATAGATGTGTATGTATTCGGAGCAACCCGGGACCCTCTCCCCTCACCCTCGTTCCTCCCTCGCGCTCTGCACTCACGGAAAATTGAGTTCGCCGTATTTATTACCGCATCTACTTTATATTACAACACAAAGATGTTGCGCCGCTCACGAAACACGGTTCTCCGCCACGAAAGAATTGATCCAGGAATACGGCCCTGACCGAAACCCCCAATAAACCTTCCCCCACCCGGTAATTAATAAATTAAGCAAGCGAATGCGTGCAAGAAAATAGTGATCACCAAATGGACATCCATATCGAAATTAGATCAATTTATACCAGCAAATTAAATCAACGAAATCTAATTCACTCTACAAACCTTTACTTTGGAAACGTACACTAACGTCAATGTGCAAGGAAATAAAGAAGATCATTTTCTTTATTATTATTGTTAGAAGTAATTGTATTCATATAATACCTTAAATATATTTATTATATAAATATAATTCTAGAAAAGAACGTTAAAAGTAACCAACTTATTGATATTTATCTGTTGAGCGACTTGAATGAAATATTGGTATTATTCAGAGAATGACGTGCGCAATGATAAATCCTCTTTCAACCCTCATTCAAGCATTGTTAGAGTGGGTAGGGCTGCCGGGGGCTTTGGAGGCGGCGTTGGCGTTGCCGCTGAAAAGAGAAACTTTGCGCCCTGAATGTCATTTGTTATTTTCTTTTCGTTTCATTGTACATTTTCATTTGTCTGGTTTGCAGATCGGTCTCGTCGCGTCTCTCTGTGTTCCCAGCTCGACGTTTTTGCACTGCCGCCCCAGCACATGCGCCTCGCCGCCGTGACCGGGGCGGCGGAGAGGCAACCGCCTCCTCCCGCACTGCCGTAGCCGCCACCACCGCGCGTTTATTTGCTTCTGCATGGAACGTGATGCTCCACTCGCAGATATTAGCTTTAATTACAACACCAGGGGCTTTGCCAGCTAATTAACTAATACGAGCTTCCGCCCCTCCATGCCCCACGGCGCATCAACAAAAACCGTTGCAGTCCGTTTCTGGTGGATGCGCCGGGGCAAGAAAATATTCTCGTGATACACGGTTGCAACTTGGGTTGCCTGTAACGATCCTCACGTATCAATTTTAATCCAACTGATGTAGCTTTATAATCAAAATTTTTAAATATTTTAACAAACCCTTTAATTATGTTTATTAGTTTGACTATATTAATTAATGGAAATGCCATAATTCACGTGGTTTTAACTATTAGTTAATAAAGTGTAATAAGGCATTGTTTTCAATTCGGGGGTGTAACTCAGTGGTAGAGTGTCTGCTTCGCATGCTGAAAGTCCTGGGTTCAAATCCCAGCTCCTCCAAAAACATACATTTTTGTTAGTTAAAGAATGTATTAGTTATACAATTTATAAAAAAAAAATATGAAATAAAATTAATTTTAAACTTTATTATATAATAATAAATAATAGTGTAATAGATTTATATTCTTATTTTAGTTATTCGATTGGTATATGTTATTATATAAGTTTTATTCAATAAACAATATATGGTAGGAAAGGTAAGTAATTTTATTTATTATTTTAATAATGAATGAATAGATAAGCAATGTAATTGATTGGTTTTAACGGTTTGTAATGTACTTATTTGATTATGCTTCGTGCTAATAAATACATTTAATTACATAATGGTATTAATAATTGAAAGCAAGCGCGTTGCGGTATATGTGTTGGATGTGGGTCAGAGAAGCGCATTTGTGTTGATTAGTTTGATTCATGGTTCGGTCGGTGCGAGTTTTTCGGGTCACGTGGTGACGGGGGCGGTGCGTCGTAGGTGGCGGGTTTTTGTTTTCCGCACGGCGTCGGTAGCGTCGTCGGCGACGTCGGAGGCGGCGGCGGTGGCGGCGTTGTTGGGGCGTGCGGAAAGGAGTGGGGCTGCTCGCAGAAAGATGACAGCCGTCACATGGGCCGTTTTGTAATTATCCTGATCCTGCGATATCACTCCCGGATACGGCCGACTTGTGCCGAAAAGCCCAAGTATTGATTCACAGAGTCAACAAATGAAGAAGTGTTAGATTGTGTGCGCTGCCGTAGGGGTACACATTCTATAGGTGGTGGGAGATGCAGGGTTTGTAGGGGTAGCAGGAGATGAACGAGCGGCAGCAGCAGCAGCAGCAGCTTCGGATCGTCTGTATGGTTGTAGGTGGTCGGTGGGGTGGGAATTTGGTGAGAGGGGGGCGGTTGGTTTGAACGAAGGATAGGGATATTATGCCATCGGGATAAAAGGTACAATTTGAAGAGTCTGAGGGGAACTTACGCGGTTCCAGCGGACTTTGATCATAGGTTAAACTGCGAAGGAAACAACGGGACAAAGATGGATAAACAAGTGGAGTGCCGCAGGAGCAGGATCGTAACCAGCTTTTATCGCTGTACCAATAACCCTTACGAAATTAATGCACATATCACAAATTGCCCTTTATTTCATAGACATTAGATGAAAACAAATTCTGTAAATTTTATACGTCACGTCACGTCACGTTCTTGTCATGTCACGCTATCATCATCTAATAAAAGTATATAGGTTTTTCTTTTTAAAATAATAACATTTACCACTGATTGTTTTATAAAATAATTATTTTAAAACTTTCTTCCAATAATTGTGAACTGTTTAAAAGTTGATTAATTCTTTCTATTTTGATTATTTAGTAATTGATTCTTAACCCTAAGATATATCAATGAACGGTTAGTTAACTTTATGTAATAAATAGGTATGTGTGTATGTATGGGTATAGGAGTGGAAGGAGAGAATTATATAGATTTTTGGGATCTGGGCCACCCCTCTGGTTACGTGCCTGTGTTGGGAGGGCGGCGGTGGCGGTGGCTGCGATGGGGTGCGCCGCTGGAGTGGAGATATCTGCGAAGAAGGGGAACAGCTGATAAAAATAAGAATACTATCTGTTTGGATAGACAGAGAAAGAGAGAGAGAGATAAAATGAGATGGGAGAAAGAGGAGGATGCTGAGTTAACCGCTGGTTGAAAGGAGCCAGGCAAACGGATGGCAACATCGCTCCAAGAGAAAGAGACAAGGATCAGTGCCACCGTAAGTTATATGCAGGCACTCTTTATGTATGCATTTGCAAACGAGATGTTTATACACCGCGTCAATTCAAAAATGCGACGCCTTATGTATATGCATGTATATATATACACACATACATGCATATCCACGGGTTCACTAAGATCCTGCTTGCATTCTTTCTCTCTTCATCTCGTGCAGACTTGATCTTTTTCTCCTCCTCTTCATTCTCATCCTCCTTCAACTCCTCCACGTTCATCGCGACTCCAACCGTTTTAGCCCGTACGGCTTAAATGAGCAGCAGCGTTTTCAAAAGCCCGCCGCCCCCACCATTCTGCGCAAACCACTTCAAATACCACAACATCCACTGAACTTGAATACAATGAATGATACAACCAACACACACCAACAATAACTTGACGCGAAACTTCTTTCGACGCATTCGCACCAGATAGAAAAAGATAAAATTGCAATGAAACAAACATCGATTTCAATCCATAAAAAAAACAGTGTTTCTACATCTGTATTTTATTTAAATTTTAAGTTTAACTCAAAACTTATTTTTAAAAAATTACATCAGTAATGAAAAATCTCATAACAGATTAAGTTTCAGTGTTTCTCAATCTGTTAAATTTATATGCAATAATAATTGCTTTTAGTTAAAAAAATAATGAGAATACATTTATGTGTGGTAACTATAGTAATCGTACGTCAATTGTTTATTGATAAAAATGATTACCCAAAAATTACCTTATATGGAATTACAGAAATATTGGAAATTTTAAGTCGATTTTTATATGTAAAAAAAATTATATACATTCCAATGGTGCAAAATAATTTAAGTTTTAGAAAAATTCGAAGCAATTATATTTTATTCGATAGTCGTAATTCCACTTGTTGTTTTTTATATTTTAATCGTTGAATTTATAGTTATAAGAAATATTCTGTAAAATTAAATTAATTAAGTTAATGTTATACGTATAAATGAAGTTAATGAATTTTATGTTATATTATGAAATGGTTAATAAGTTAAGTGTATAAAAACATATATTTATACCCATTATATTTTAAATGATATATAAAAAAAATAATTTACGATGTGAAAAGTTCTGCTTTTTCTTTCTCTCTTTACATATATAAATATTGAAGAGATATAAACTTAACGCTCTTTTAAAGACGCATCGCCAGTGGCATTAAAGTCAATTAATACAAGCTACTTCCTGAATATGCGGAGCGATAATGCGATACAATGCGAGATTACAATAATTATAAGAAACTGTTAAAGGGAGATGCAAGACGTATTAAAAAAGCTGTAGCAGAAGCAACAGCAACAGCAGCAGCATCAACAGCGCAAAGTAATATTATATCTCGTATCATGCATATGTTCTACAACTAATGGCTTAAATGGTATTTCATTATGCCGCTCATTTCTGAGTGCTGGCACGAACAAAATGTTCGCATCTCCGAATCATTCCATCATTAATATTATTTCTCATTAATTTAAATTAATGAGAATCTCGAGTGGATCTTTTCAATTCAGATTTTCCGACCATATTCTTGCTTCTTCCTTTTTTTTTATTCTTGTTCATTTTCTTCAGATCCCGTTGAATTCTTTAATTATTTATTAATAAGATCGTTATTGTTAGATGCGCGCATAATGGGAATGCATATACAGAGTGCAGTCTACTTAGCGTTTCTTCCGTTGAGCTATTATGCTACGAACGCTGTGCTTAAGCGTTTACTTCTTCAATGGAATCAGTTAGTTTTCAACATGCAGAAAATTTTATAAATGTACATAACTATATAGTACGAAAAAGATCAAGAATAGTTGCCAAGTAACTTGCTCAAGTACTTGAAACATGAAGAATAACTGAAATGAAATACATTAGTTTCAAACTTATAATTCAAGTTTAATAATTTTATAAATGCAATGTTATACGCAACATTCGCCAAGTAAGTTACTCAAGTACCTATAGTGTAAAGAAACACTAAAATTAAATACTTTTTGACAAGTAACTTAACTATAGCACGAGTACATAAACACTACTCATTACTTAATAAATTACTTGGCAAATACGGCAGTGGTTTTCAACTTTTTAAAAGTTTAACTGGTTGAACATTATTTTAGAAATATATACTACACAATATTTGCCAAGTAACTTTTCTCAAGTACCTATAGTATGAAGCAATAATAAAATACTTTTTATATACACACTACACGTTACTTGGCAAATAACTTCTGTCATGAGGAATAGTCGTTTTATATAAAGACTACGCATTACTTGATAAATTAATTGGCAAATATAGCAGTGGTTTTCAACCTTTCTGAAGCTTGAAAATAATTTAATCGCATACAATGCCACATTTGCTAAGTTACTTGGAAAAAAAAGTTTATATACTTATAGAAGTATTGCAAAGGGAAATTAGTATTTGATAATAGATAGTTTAGATTGACTATTAGTATAATACTTGTGTTTATAGGTGTTAATTGGTTTCTTAGTTTGTACGTATAGTTTTGTGTGATAGAAGATGCGTTGTTGTAGTTGTGTATTGTTTGGTCAAAATTTAGGATGCATTAATGGCTTTGTACGGGATAGGAGTGAATTGTTCGGGAGTAAGGTCCAGTGGATGTGGAGTGAGTGGATGGTAAATCGGGCGTGAAGAGCCGGATGACATTTAATCAATATGAGCTCTCTCTCTGTGTGTGGACACTCTCGGTCACACGTACATATACACTAGATATGTATATATATTCCTGCTGCTGCTGCTGCTGCTGCTACTGCTCCCTGCTAATATCCCATCTCGCTCTCTCCCCCATATAATCATATACACACAAAACCAATTATCTGGACATGTATATAAATACGCAGCTTGTTATAATTATGTACGTAAATGTATGCAAATTATATTGATTTCATTGTCGATCATTGGGAGCGAGAAGCTTCAGCACACCAGAACCGCAACCTGTATAACATTACATGCGCCAGCATACATACAGCAGGATACAGCCTTGCATGCATCCATCCATACCATACTACATACTATACATACATAGGTAGTAGGTATGTATCTACACCATCCGACGCAAAACGCACGCGCGTCCTCATGCCGCATTAATTAATAACGGATTTATTAGTTATTCCTGATGGCCCAATACAGCCCACACTCATAAACACCTCAACACTTCCAATGCTCTGAAATGACGCTAACTATGCGCCAAATACAATCTCAAAATCTGCAATACTAAAACACTATATATTTCTATAATTACATTATATAATCATCAATGTCATCAAAAAATAACTATTTTTTGACGCACAAGGTGACAGCTGTCATTTCGCGACTTTATAATTGCAGTGTACCGGATTTGATTTTTAAACTAGACACTTTATTTACTGGAAAAGTAATAACATTAGTTAGTAAGTACAAATGTTGTGATTACGTTTAGTATATTATATTAAGTTCTTGGATTTTCATGTAAATCCGATGTAAGGTGCTGCATGAAAACTTATGGGTTTTAACTTAAATAATGCGTTGTTATTTCCTGCAGCATTCCATATTTATTAAAGGTTAATTAACAGAAGGCACATATATTTTTTTTGAATTTGTCAACCTTTTATAAAGAAAAATGGCTCCAAATTTAAGTGCTGCGATTTTACTATAGTACATTGCATTGAGGTACAGTAAATAATTTTGTATTTTGTATAAAAACTAATAAATATGTATATAACTAATTAAATTATATAATTTTCAAATGCAAAATTGTTTATATAATTAATCTAAAATAGTTTTGAATTCATGTTATAATAAATTAAGATGTTATACTTTGTCTATGGTAGTGAGAAGATTAAAGGAAGATGCAAATTTCAACAAAATGAGAACTGCATAAACGTTGTTGTTTGCTGCCCCCGATATTAATTCGTATAAGTTTGCACAGGAATGGTTTCGCAGTGTGCGGAGTTTTGGACTTTGGAACTAAGTTATTAACAGCGAGTTAATTACTTTGATTGCCACAAAGCTATGAAAGATACGATCAGATGCAGGGATTCACTCCGACTCGGATTCATTCTCTATTTTTTTTTTGTGCAGTCGAAGAGACAAAGGGGTGTTGCAGGTGGATAATTTATCGGTTAATTAGTGTAAATATTATTTTATAGATTGGTGTTTCGGTGTAGGCTCGTATGGCGGTAATTAATTTCGTTGTGGGGATGGGAGGATGGGGGTTTTGGTTCCGGTAACATTGTTGTAATTACTGACCAAACGGTGCCATAAACAATACGGCAAGTGTCGAGGACGGCGCTGCAAACTGCATTAACATTCCCCCGAATCCAGCGAATCCGCACATCCCTTCCCGCTCGCCCCGAAGGTCGTCAGAGGGGGAGGGGTGGAAGACGGGCATAAAATGCTACTGCCCCAAACGGAATTATTTGGTGCCGCTGCTGCAGCGTCCGGATACTACAGCAAGGCGTGAATACAAATACATTTCCTCTTCACTTTGAATTCCTTCTGGTTCTTCTACACATTTATTTTCTCCTTTCTCTTCTGTAGGGTTAAAATCGATTCAGCTGGAGAGCCCCGACCCGCCACCACCGTTGCCGCTGCTACTTTTGATAGTAGCTCAGTGTTTCTCAACCTTTTCTATTACAGACAATAAAACAAATTAAACAACAATTTAATTGTCAAAAATATTGAACGAACCTAACCTAATTTCAAAATTGAAAACTACAAAAAAAAAATAGTCCAGAAAGTAAGTTCCAAAGTTCAATTAAGTTTACTTAAATTAAGTTTAGTAATATAAAATTGTCTATTAAATTAAGTTAAGTTTACTTATAAAATTACATCTTAAAAAATCATTGTATTTAAGTTTAAAAAAAAAAGTATAATTTTAATAAGTAAGGAATTTAGTGAAATATTATAAATGTAAGGGTTGAGAAACTCCGACTGCACTAGCATCTCACCACCGAGGAGTTTTAAACTTAAAAGGACAACGAAACGCCACAAAGAATCCTCCTTTCCTTTCATCCGCATTTACTTTCAACTCCCCCTATATCTAACCCACCCTCACGCCAAACCCATACAAACTCTCGGTCTTATTCTTTGCAGCTTTTTGCATTGGAAACAACGTTGAGCAAATATTGCACGTGCCTTATTTACAGACACCCTCCGGTCTCAAACCCCTTTTTACATTGTTTCTCTTCACTGCAGCGCTCATCGAACGGAAACAAGAACTCATACAAACGATCGCCGATGTATAGAAAATACCCTTAATCAAGGATCATCTCCGTTTATGTTATCATCATCAACCTGATACAATTTATTTACTCTACCTTTCGCTTTCCTTATTTAATATTTCAGTATGATTTTTTTTATAAATATATGTGTCTTCAATTCTATCAAATATTGCATCTGAATAATACATAATTCCTATTTTAATTTATAGAAATTTAATCTGCGAAAATTGATGATACTCAGTTTTTAATATTACTTAAATGTTAAGTTAATTGATGATCTGTTATAGTGTTAAATCGCAGTATAGATGGCAGCAACTGTTGTGAACGTTGGCAGCAATTAATTTGCAGCCTTTGATATGATCGATGTGTGTAGGTAGAGGTATCGGGCAGTGAGAGTAATGCGCTTCATATACGGGCATAAGTTTTGTAATTAAATTAGTGCATGCGAAGTAGGTAATAGTTTATGGCATAGTGTGCACACTGACCGCACGCTTCGCCTCTAATAAATTATTAACACACAAACATAGTTTTAATTCGATTCGGAACTTGTTTTAGGAAAATTTCAAATGCACACACTTCTCCGCTCCATCCATCATCATCGTTCCACCACACCAATTATCAAATCTGGAGAACGACAAAAGCGATGTTGTTGTCTGTGTATCTTGCAGATGAATGCTGCAAGCGTTTTGTCATCGTTTTCGTTATGTGGGTGGGCCATTGCATCAAGCATTCTGTAACGCAGAAGTGAAAGCTTAGAAATCGATTCTCGATCGCAGACACAGACAAAGGATCTTTAATAGACGCACATAAATACGTTGATCTAAACCGCTAAATTTAATTTCGTTTTAGTGCCTTAGAAAATTGTTAATTAACACCAAACTTTCAACTATCATTACCTAATGCCTGAGATTTGTATTACTAACAATGTTTATTTTTATTGCCGCAGGAAAGTCTGAGAAGATTGGCGAAAACTGTATACTTTTTTCAACGATATTTCTTATATCAGATGAAAGTTTCGTGTCTGCTCGGTCATAAAATCATTCATATGCATTTCGTTCCTGGAATTACTATTTTTTTCTGATTTCGAACGATGAATTATTCATATTTTATGCAAATAATATTGACCAAAGTCGATGGAGTCTACTTGTATTACATTAAACGTTTGTTATACAAACGGTAGCAATAATAAAACATACTTATTGATCATTTTTAAAGTTAATATAATACTAAGCAAAAATAACACAAATACATAATACAAATTCCTATCAAACATTTTACCTTGATTTTCCTTATTATTTTTTGTTTATTTGTACTTTTTTTTAGCTAGAAACTGAAGCAATTTTTTCAGTGTGGTATGATTAATGAACGCTGCAGATTGTCGAGGTATTCGCATCAGGGCTCGAAGCCAAACTGTCGCTGCAACTCATCACATCTAGATTTATTAATGACAACAATATGCATCAGCAACAACAGAAGTGCATACGAATGTGGGGGAAAATAAACTGAGATATGGAGCATTTACGTAATGATAGCTGAAAAGAATAAATCAACTAATGAGTATAACTTTAGTTACTACTTTTTATGAGCATTGGTAATAAATTCAAAGAAATTTAACCTTATTTGACGTAACCCTATTTCATATACTTAATATAAGCAAACATTACCTAACGAAATAAAATCGAAGAAGTTGATAAATAAAGTAAAAATTGTATTTTTTTTTTTCAGGAAAATTTTAATCAAATTCAAAGTTGATCTAACTTAACTAACGTGGAATGAAATTAATGAAAATTGGAAATGGAAAAACATCTTAAAATTATCTAAAAAGATCTTAACATTATCTAATATAACGTAAAATAATTTAATGTGGTATGAAAAGTATAACAAAACTTTAGTTACAGTTGGAAATTGGAAATACTTTTAAAGAAGTTAGGGTTTTTCTTCATGTGAATTGTAAATGAATCGGATGCGTGTGATAATAAAATAAAGCAATTAATATCTTCATCTTCGGATGGAAGTGTAAATAGCGTTGCGTTGTATTTGTACATCGAACCATTTAAGCGGTTTCCTAATGGACAAGGCTATGACTAAATATGTATTCGATCGCCATTAATTATACACCCAATTAATCAAACGGAATCCCGGCCCGATCGGAGCGTGCGAACAAAGAAAATGATATCGCAGCTATTGCGAAGGATGGGCAAGACTAACAACAACAACAACAACAGCAACAACAACGTCGAAGAAGTTGACGGCGAATGCAGCACATACGAAACAAAAAATGGCTTCTTGGTTCGTAAGTTTTCTCATGGTTGAACTTGTAAGGCCACCCGCCAAGAAGGCCTTGGGAGCGTTTCGATTACATACTCGTCTCCAGCATATGTCACGTTCTCTGTGAGTAAACAAATAGATGGAAAAACGTGGAAATGCTTGGAAAAGTAAAAGCAGATTAAATCTTCAACTCCAGGAAATAGCTTCGAAGATGATGCGGAGAGCCTTCGTCGGCGGCTGCGACGGCGGCGGTGATCTATAAATGTGGGAAGGTATACATTAACTAACTCTCTACTCACGTTCCGTAATTGTATGATGTAACACCCACTGAGAGCCGGAGTAACTATCAATTTGTGATGGGTCATCGATACGGTCAATCACGAACTTCTCGTATCCCGACCTGCGGTTTGCATACTCCCATACTAAATCGTATTATGGATAGATATTACGTACTACCACCGCTTCATTTTCTTCCTGTTCACTACTTTTTTTTTTTGCATTGTTCAATGGGACAGGACAGTTCGAACGGATGCACGTAACGAGTCCCAGAGATTTCACTCTCTGTATCTCTCGCTCTATCTGTATGCTCTCGCCAATTTTAGCCGGAACACCTGTGCTTCTACCATTGTTTAGCAATAAGACAATGACTCAGGTATGTCTCTAAAAAAAAACTACAACAATAATATGTATACATAATATGTTATTCCTACCGTGTCATTAATACATCAAATTGAAAACAGGATCTGTGCAACTTGTCTTTCTTTTTATACATAACAAAATATTTATAAACAAAACAATCCAATTAATTGCAATATTAAACCACATGAAGAAATAATTACGTAAAATATTAGTTAGTTCTAATTACCATTTATTTTATATATTCAAGATGCACAAATGATGCATTTACTTGAGTACTAATAGAATGTTGGGGTTATTTCAATTATGATTGCCGAACATAATTGATTGACTTAAGAAGAGAAAAACTAGTTGCTGAGAAGAATGTTCGACACAGAAATAATCGCCTGAATTAAACTTGCAAATGATTAAATTGCATTAAGAGGAGGCTGCAAATTTGTTGTTGTTTTGTTGTTTTTTTGTTGTTGTAGTTGTTTTCGGTTTTGATTGCGGTTCAGTCGGAACGCGATGAAACGATCGTTGTTGTTCGATCGGTTTCTCGTCGGCAGACGTCCTTTTTCCACGATAATAAATCATAATAATCGTCGCCCGTTGATTTGAATAAACATTAAATTAGCACGATGGAGTGTCGGCCAATAAAAATTTACATAAACGCCGTATATTTAGAAACAATTATTTTAAATGGCCTCCGTTTGCGCCGTTTGTATAATGAACTGGGCAAATGGTTATCGCAATTTATTTATATGGAACATTTTCTTAGGTCACTCTCCGTGCGTACACATATATATATATGCACACATACGCTGGCACCTATAGCCGTGCACAAAACGACGACTAAAAGTGAAAAATCGTCCGACGAGCAGAGCCAGAGGGAAAGAAGAAACATTGCTAGTGCTCCATGTTCGAAGATGTATGTGTTTGTGTATGAGAGAAAGAGAGAAGGAGTGCAAGGCGGATAAAAAGACCTGAAAAGAAGGTGGATAATGTATGAGCACGTGAACAGGTTGCAATCTGGAGGCAAAGTATGGATATGCAAGTGTATATACACTCTCCAACACGTCTGGGATATATAAAATTGCTTCTACCTACGCGACACCCAGCACGCGATCACAAATATACACATTCACATTTTATTTTATTTTTGTAAAATTTGTGTTTGTTTCTCCGTTTTGATGCGTTCCTTTAAATCCATGATATTACTAATATATATTAAATGCATTTAAAACCTTCAACAAACAGAATTTCAACAATTACAACCTTACAATTCCTAGAGATATCCTTACCATAGATAACAAATTTTGATATATCTCATACCTCTTGCTTTCTGGGTATAACCTTTGAATTTAGTTCTTCAATTAGTGTTGTAACCATAGATACCAAATTATGATATATCTTATAACCATTGATTACTG
Organism: Nicrophorus investigator; assembly: GCA_963457615.1. Classification (NCBI taxonomy): domain Eukaryota; kingdom Metazoa; phylum Arthropoda; class Insecta; order Coleoptera; family Silphidae; genus Nicrophorus; species Nicrophorus investigator. The sequence goes on from OY735143.1 coordinate 25,987,473, forward strand.
ATTATAACTTTGAATTTTTTTCTTTAATTATAGTTATTACCATAGATACCAAATTATGATATATCTCGTACCCATTGATTACAACTTTTGAATTTAGTTAATTAAATACAGTTGTAACCATAGATACCAAATTATGTTATATGTCATACACATTGCCTATTGATTATAACTTTACAATATTATTTCTCAATTAAAAGTGAATATAAAAATAATATGATATATCTCATACTCAATGCTTATAATCTTTGAATTTATTTCATGAGAAAATGTTGTTACCATAGATACAAAATTATGATATATCTCAATAATTTCTGATTATAATCTTTAAATTTATTTTCTCATATATATCTGTTACTATAGATACCAATTTATGATATATCTTATAACCATTGGTTACTGATTATAACCTTTGAATTTAATTCTTCAATTAGAGTTGTTACCATAGATACCAAATTGTAGTACTTCTTATAACACACATTACCTATTGAGTATAACCTTACAAATTATGATATATCTGATTCAAATCTTTGAGTTGCTCAAATAGAATTATTACCATATATACTAAATTATGATATATCTCATATCCATTGATTACTGATTAAAACCTATGAATTTAGTTCTTCAATTAGAGTTGTTACAACAGATACAACTTTATGATATATCATATGCAATCTATTGATTACAATCTTTGATTTTCGTTCAAGTTCGAGATTAATTAGTTTATTAGATATCATATTAATTAGAAGTTATTTACTTTAATTTTAGTGGAATATTTTGTAGACTTCTGATTATATGTTTAAAATATAGAAAATGTAAGACTTTTCAAACAAAAATAATAAGATAATAAAATAAATTAATGCACGAAGAAAATATTGTATAAAAAAAGCAAACATTGAATAATTGATGTGCTTATAATTATGGTCTGTAATCGATCCGTCTGCAATTGGCATTCTTGTCAAGTGTTGATGTTTTGGTATCTTGGTAACAACGCTCTGGCTTTTTAATAATTTAACGGTCCTTCCGTGATAAATAACAAGCAGTCGGCTTCGGCTGTGACCAGATCCATATCGGCCCCGGTTTCGCCGCGATCCTAACGCGCGCAATCTCTCTCACTCTCTAGAAAATGAAAGAAAACCGAAATGAAGAAGAAATGCCGAAGAAAAATACGTGTAGAAGAAGGAGTCGCGAGAAGAAGATATTTACACAACCGTTACATTATGCCGTTCACCCGGAACCCGAGATGAATTGTTTTCGAAACTGAATTACCTAATAGATAATTATCTTGCTCAAAATAGAAAGAGCGCACCGAGAAATGAGGATCAAGCGGCGAGGAAGAGCAGACGGGAATATATATATGTATAGCAGTTGTCGAAGGAAAAGCTCCGATATGAATGCGTCTAAACAAAGCGAAGCAAAGAGGCGGCGGCATCGTTTGCCGCTTTCCTTTAACTCTTTTTAATTACCCGGCAATTATCGCAGTTAGATTTAATTCGCCATTGTTCTTGGGTTTCATTTATTATTGGGACAAGCGAAAATGCTACTGTGTTGTTTAACACATCTTTACAGTAATTTCAATGAAATATTATATAACAATATTTATACCTTAACCAAATGTACACGCATTTTTAAATATTCTTTATTCAAATTAGTACTTTTTCAGTCAAACTAAGTTCATTTCAATCATAATCATTTTTATCAATTCAATCATGTTTTTAAATTAGTTAAAAAATGTAATGTTACATAAAAAAGTTGTGTAATAAATTTAATTTATTTTTATAGTTAAAAAATATATTTTAAAACTCTGTATAAATTAAAACATCAATTGAAAAAAAAAATAGTTAATTAATTTTAATGTTATGAAAATATTTGTATTTAATAAATCTGAATTATATTTATACTTAAAAAATTATTTATAAAATATCACTTGTAATTGATAAAATAAAAAGAATAACATGAATCCATTAATCTTAATTCAAAATGAACATTAGAAAAGGTCAAAAAATCGAGTTCGCAAATTATTTTTTTGTTGCTTGTAAAATAATGGATTGAGGAATTTATGAAACAAGGCTACTGTTCGCGAAATACTTGGAACAAAATTCGCGGAATATATTAACGGAAAGAGAGAAGAAAAAACTGGTCTTCGAGGATTGTACATGGATATGATCTAATGAATATTACATGCATCGTATGGAATGTATGAAAATCATCAATGTTTAACATTAATTTAAAATTTGATTTATTTAATATTTATGATGATAATTTTTGTATATTTACAGAATACATAATGGCTTTAGTATATAAATGACATGAATCTTACATAAAATGAACGTTTCAAGTTCTTGAAATCGCTGTAAAACCCACATGAATCAGCTTGAAATACATAGCTGAAACATTAATAACGACATACAATTGCCATAAATTGACCGCAGGTTATCATCATTTAGACACGAAGTGGTGACAACCTGCGACGCCAATAAGATGTGTATTTATGATGATTTTATAACATCAAAAGCAATTCGTGGATGAAATATAGCCTATACACATTATTTATATTTAACGTCAATCTGATTTCAATATTTCCCAGATTTAAACACTTAATATATCATAAAATAAGTAATCTAATAATTTTAAATAAAATTTAAGATTTCTTTAATTACAGTTTGAAGAGTGTCAATAAAATAATGGTTTTTGTTTTGTTTGTTTGTTTGGAAGGTTACCATGGATAAGTTTGAACGTGCTGAACATATTTAAGTTTTTTTGTGTAGGGGGAATGAACTTCTTTATAGGCTACAGGTGTTTGAAAACGGATTCTAAAAATTGTAATTGCTGAACTGTTATATATTATAAAATTACATTTGCTGTCTAGACTAAGCTATAGTAGACTAGACATCATTGTGTTCGCGTGCACGTCTCTATATGTATCATCTCGCCGATAAAACAAATGAAGAAGAAGAAAAAAAAACACATAACACCAGTATTTAACTATCGAATAATTAATGCTTTGTTTACGAATGCGAGTTTTGAAATATTATACAGAGCGATGTATTTACGTTTGTATATGATATCTGCGGCTCAGGAAAACAGGAACTAATTTTAGATTTTCTATTATTACATTGCATACATCAGCTTGCCCACACATACACAAATCCATCCAGAATACATATAGAAATACGAGCATTTTGTGGGGAGAGCGGTATGAATGTGTATCAGTCAATTGTTGCCTATGATTCGTTGGTTAAGCGGCGTTGAAATATACTTTATCTCCTGTATACATATGCAGGATCTATCTATAACTTTATTTCATCCAGTACAGTCCGAGGCTCTCCACTGCTTGCTTGTTGTGCACGTTGAGGTATGTAGAGAGCCGCAGGAATAATAATATTCAGCATAAACTCGCAGCGAGCCACGAAACCAAACAGACACATGAAACGTCTTCGTTCTCTTCTTTAATTCCTTTTATTATTATTTTAGTAGTAGGCATATATACGTACACATGTGTATAAGTAGGTATGGATATGTGTGTGTGTGTACAAGAGAGTTTCAGGCGGCAAGACTGGTTTGGATGGTTGTGTCAGGACTCTAAGTTACGAAGAAGTCGCCCGCGGAGGAGCAACTACTTTACCGATTGAAAAATTAAGCTGCTAAGGAGTTGAGGTCGCTTCTGATTTATGTCCGAACTCTCTTCTCCTGCATCGCCGACGTACACATACACAAACATTTATGCACGCACACACTCAGAGACAGACACCAACCACAAAAACTGGCTTATAAACGTTTTATCGTTCAGAACGATCTTCACAAAATTGAAGAAATAATCAAGGGATTAAGATATTATTTATTTGGGTATCGAAGGATTAAGCAACTTCTACACATGTTTTGCTCACAATTTTATAAATATGATCTTCATTCCAAAACCAATCTAAAATAGAACAGATTAAATTGATATTGAAGTCAGGGCCGCATTAAGGTTCCATTATCATAGGGCCCTAATTAATAAAACAATCCTGATTGAAGTCGATAAGTCTTTATTTTGAACTTAGTATTTATTAGTAATATTTAAATAAATAAAAATAAAAATTTAATCAAATTTTGATAATATGATTCATTTGATATATAAATTTAAAATTAATTAACATTTGGTTTGTAAAAGTTGTTAAGTCTTAGTAACTAAAACGTATTATTACTTTTTAATTAAAATTTTATTCAGATTTTGATTTTTGTTACATAATTAATGATTTAGTTTATTTGATACATTTTATTATTATTTTTATATTACAATTATAAAGTCTTGTAAATTTGTTAATTAATGCTAATTGATAATCAAACTATAAATTGATGATGTTTATTTTGTAAGATTGTTTTCACTTCGCGAGGAAATAAGAAAACAAATAAAAATAAAAGTAAGTACCATCAAGAGCACCCTCATGCGAGGTTGGCCATTCGAAACTTCCGGCACTGCAGGAAGGAGGATGTCGCCGTGCGCGTTTACATCCGTAGGGGTATTTCATGGTTGCTACTAGTCGAACCCTTGATTTAACTCTATGTATAAACATTTTAAATTTATATTTCAAAATTATTAAATAAACTTTAAAAACTTCACATATAAAAATTGACAAATTTTAAATACATTTTTAATATTTAATTATAATATTTAAAAAATATAATATCTTGAAAAATATAAAAGTAACAGTCAATTCTCAAAATGACAAATATATAAAGGTATAAGTACACCTATTTACACTGAAGATGTACGGTGTACTGCGACCCAATTACTAAAAGTTTTTCAGTAGTTCCTTGTTTTGACACAAGTTGACAGCTGTCATTTATAGTTATTTTAGTCAATAACTGAAATGTTTCAATAATAATATTGTAATTGATTTGGAAGGAGGTGTGTATTGAATTATGTGAATGCAAGATTGAAAAAAATAAAATACCCTCCATGATGTGTGTGAGATTATGCGTGCGTTGATTTTAAAATGCGAGACGGTGAGCGATTTAAAGTGTGTCGGTTTTTTTTTCGGTGTTGTTGATGGAATAGCCATATAAGCGCTTTAAAAGCTTCGGGATTTGAATTTCTGGCCGGGCCCGCACGTGGGGTTCGCCTCCGATGCGATTTATAAGTGTCAAAAAATCCGTATATATATTAAGTGTATGTGCACATCTCCCTCTATATATTTCGTCACTGTTTACGCACACGCCATTTCTCCCTTTTGTCAAAGACGAAGACCCTTCCAGACGACCCCTCATTCTAAAGTCCATCGTAGCAAATACACTTATTCGCATGAACGAGTACTACAATATATTTAAAATTACGAATAATAACACCTCACTCAATAAGTTCGTAGGATGACATATAAATGGCGCCTCTATCGACAAATCCATATAATTTTTAGGAAGTACCAACCTTTAGACGACGCCTGTCAAAATTTCATGCCAATCTGACGTTTGGATTGGACATGCCACGGATTATGGTTTGCTGAAATTCAGATTTTTCCATTATTTTGAAAATTACAAAAGTAGCGTCACTAAAACAACTGTAACTAGTGAACTAAACGTCAGATTGCTATGAAATTTTGACAGGCGTCGTCCTAAGGTTGGTACTTCCTAAAAATCATATGGATTTGTCTATGGGGTCGCCATCTATATGTCATCCTACGAAATTATCGAGTATAGTGTTACATCCTCATATAATTTTTATTCCAATGATTAAGTATTATAACAGTATTACGAAACATTTATAAAAGCAAAAATGTATATATAATAAAATAACCATAGGTTTCATATTTTTTTATTACAAGAACATTTATTGAAAAAAAACATTTTTATAGCAGTTTTGTATATTATCCATTTATATTAGTTTATTAATTTTTCAAACCATAAAAGATTTGATATTCGAACAAGTCAAAACCAATAAAAAAATGAAGAAAGTCAAGTTTCTAAATTTATATAAAAATATTAATATCATTTTTTATTTAGAATATAAAAATTGTTATTTGCCAACAAATAATTATTTAATGTTAAAAAATATAATAAAAATTTGCTAATGGATCTCGAAATTGTGTATTTATTTATGAAAATTCGTGTTGAAAAAAAAAGATTATAAACGTTGGAAAAGCAGGTGAATTCAATGCTTGACGTGGTAATATTATATGATAATGTCATGGGTATGAAACACTCTGTATAATGTATACAGACACACACATCATCATTGAGCTTATTGAATTGCAATGTTGCCAATGCCGAGGGATCATCGCGTGTAATGGGCAATGGGGGATGAAGCGGGGGAGGCGTATGCGGGCCAGTTGTCAGAGGGGGGTGAAAAGGGGTTTTCGGGGGTGGATTCGGGGGTCGCATTGTGGAGCGGAGTCCGGCGAATCTATCAACTATATCGCATATAACAATGCATGCGTGATATTGTCGATGGATATTAACTATATATATGTGTATGCACTTAATCCGATAATGTTTTCAATAGTTTCGTCCAATTATGCGACAGCATGTGAAATAGTTATTAACAAATTTGCGCAGATTCCGGCAACGTCGCGTAGCCCGGCTTGTCCGTCCATTAAGCTTAAAGCTTCGAAGAGCGAAGTTTGCTAGGGGGTTTTGTTGCTGAAGAAGGGGTTGAAGCAGTAGCTGCTGCATAAAGTTCCCTACACCCGCGACCTACAAGGGATGTAAGACAAAGCAACTTCGAGAGGGACTTACAATGAACGCTCAATGCTCGCTGCTAGATGGTTCTGGTGCCAACCCTCTCTCTCTCACCCATTCCTTCATCCCTTCATACAGCTGCAGTACTCGCGTCGGGCAAAATTATACAGTAACCAACTGGAAATGAACGCCAAGCCGAAGAAGAAACATCTCCGGATAAATCAATTTCCAAACTGTCTAGACCGAAACTTTCCTCAGCCACCCGAAAACTTTCAACAACTTCCACTACTACAGAAAAAAAAATCGTTTTATATTTCATATTTCTAAAAACAAAACGTGCTTTAACTGTCTCGAAGAAATACTAACAATCTAATTTATCAAATCGAAATTATATAAATTTTTAAAAGCTTTTCTACAACACTTTTCTTCATTTATATCTAATAAAATAGATTCAATAATAATCAATCATTTAAACCTAATTAAAACACATTTTTTTTTTGCTATTTATTTTATAAACAACAGTGTTTGAAACAAAAACTAAAAATAGAAATTATTAATATTTTTTATAAAAAAAACAACATTTTATTAAAATTAGAAAAAAATCCAAATATACATTAACTTCTTCATATTTACAGTTGACGCTTTGATACAATTATATCTATCCCAATTTTGTAGTCAATTTACATAAATTTTTAGGCAAAAACTAAATGTAGAAATTAATAATAATAATTTTTTTTTGAAAATCATTACTTCCTATTAACATTAACAGATGACGCGTTGGTAAAATTATATTAATCTTAATTGTTAAATACAATTATTTTAAGTAAACTATAAGTATTCCCATGATTAAAGCAGACAAAGAAACAGTAGCTAAATTGATTTATTAAATATAAACACCGCACAAAAAGTTGTACGTAATTATTACTCTCAGCTATAATTATATTTTTAAATTTCATTTTTCCGAAAATCATTAAAAACTGCATTCAATATGTAAAAAAAACTACAACTACAAACAAATCAAGTACTTTATGTATTTTTCACATAATTATTTTCCAAACATTACAAAATAAATGCAATTATATAATTCAATATTTACGTTAATAACACAAACCTGTATATATAATTAATATTTTTATTTGCAAAAAGCTAATTTTAATTAGAAACAATTAACCAAGTATATATGTTTTTAAATTTACCTAAAAATATCAGTTAATTTGAATTTAATTATAAATAAGTATATTACAAAATTAATAATTGCTAATTATTTGATAAAAATAATTAATCAAATTAATGTCAGTAATTTCATGAAGCTTATTCAATTAATGTCTAAATCTTCGATGAAGATTATAGTCCTATAGAACAGAGGATGAAATCACCAAAACCACAATAAACACTCGTAGCTGTCATAAGATTACTGCGCAAACAGTGGGGGTTGCGTTCTCTCCCTCTGGCTTTGACAACTAATCAATAATTAAATGATCTAATATATATATTTTCCTCGTAAAAGGATTTATTGCCGAACCGGATGGATTCTAATTGCATGATGAAAGATTATCACATTATTTTCAACACCTTTCGATTATTTCCATTAAGCAATTTATTTTAATGATTACTATTTTAAATAACTAAAAATTAAGCAATAAAATAAATTACAATATTTGTTATTTAAATGATATTTATTAAAAATATATAAAATTTTTATTTTGTGCATAGTTTATGATTATACGTTTGTAATATACGCTCTTCGGATATTTACAATTTGCTTGCAGTGTTGGTAATAAACCATAATGAACTCATTAATTCAAACGGAGAAAAAATGTATTGAGGTAATACATAATGTGTTTAGGAATGCGGTTTTGCGGCTTTTCTGAAACTGGAAGTGAGGAAGACGGAGAGAGATAGATTTGTAAGAATACAAAAAAAAAGAGATCCCAATGCTCGGATCTCTTTTTCGAAAGGCCTTCGGCTTCGAAATAACGAAATTTTATACATTAGGATGTGTAGTTTAGTGGATGTGTGTATATAGATGCAGAGATTCCAAACAGAACTATTCATAATGTAAGTATGCGTCTGTGTTCTAAACGGGTCAATGATTCTGTTAAACCAGTTTAAAGGCAATAGATAAGTAAAACAAAGATATGGATGGAGGTGCGATCCGGCCGTTGTGTGTGTGTGTATGCGAGCTGCGCATTCTGTCCCCATAATGTGGAGCTAGTTGCCTGATTAACATATTCAATATGTTGATTATTGAACAACACTCTATATGCTTTCGATATCATGCCTGCATATACTCGCGCACATTCACACATAAACTCGATGCACGAACAATGGTTTTGTTGCACCATAATATATTGATAGTATTTATAATGCCAGTTTCCATAGAACAGTATTATAGGCGCCAATGAAGTCAACAAAAAAAATAGTACATTATAACACATTGATATCCATGAAATGATATTTTCCACCATCAAATTTACAAAAAAAATATATTTACTACTACATATTTTCATACTACCTATTAACAGTAGTAGTGCACCATAATTAATATACTTGTAGAAAATAACTATATTCAAAATGCTAAATTCAATACCTTAAATAAATCTGTATTTTAATGATTTAAATAAAAAAAAAATATGTATTTATATTTTAATGCAACTAACAAAATGTTTCTAAAAATAGATCTAAAAGCAATGTAAATCTATAGAAGAAAATAACTATTTTTAAACTAATATTTTTTTATAATTAATACCTTTCTAAGATTGAAATAAATTAATTACAAATTATGAATAAATTGGACTGTAAAAGCAATAAATTTCTGTGAACTATCGGGATTAAGAGAAATAAATAAGAAAGTTTGAAATTAGTGGTGAGGAAATAAATTGCTACTACATTTCTAGAAAAAAAAAATAAGTATTGAATCAAATTTCTATAGAAAATAACTATTTTCAAAATTATTTATAATCTCTTCGATTTCGATTTAGGTAATGATTATACAATTATAAAGAAACAATTTTTGGTTAAAAAAAACTAAATCCAAGTAAATAAATATTAGTGATGCAATAATATTACCGAAAATTTTACTTAAAAATGAAATTAGTTACAAATTAAGAATAAATTGGGTTTCAAGAACAATTAAAAAGTTAGTTACAAATCTGTCTTATAGAAATATATTGATGCTACATTTCTAGAAAGTAAATATTCAAATTAAATTGTAGAATAAAAAAATGTAAAGGTAAATTTTTGAAAAAAGAAACAATAAATGTTAATTATTTTCAAAATTAGAATTAATAATAAATTATTTAAAAATTGGGCTTTAATAAAAATAGACCATTAAATTTAATTGATAACTAATTTAAAAACTACTAATTTTTACTTGAGAAAACGTCCTTTTTGTTCAGTTAAAAATTAAATTAGTTACAAATTAAGAATATATTGGGTTTCAAGAACAATAAAAATGTTGGTTTAAAATCTGCATTAAAAAATATATTTAATAAATATTCAAATCAAATTGACGAATAAAAAAATGTAAAGGTAAATTTCTGCAAGAAGAAACTATAGAAAAAAAATATTTTAAAAAATAATCAGTTTTGAGGGATTTAAACTAATATTTTAAATGTAATTATTTTCAATTAGCGATTTTGATAATGCGTTTTTATAGAAATATTTCCATTTTTTTTTAAATTTAATTGTTGTTAGTTGTTTATTATATAAAGTTGTTCATATGTTATCAATAAATCATAATTATTAATATATACAAATAAGATAATTCAAAATCTATCGCGAATGTATAAATTGTATGGTTAGTTAATATAATCAACTGAAATCAAATAACAAATAAATAACTTTCTCGCATAAATTACGGGTGTGAGTGTGTATAACATCACACCGAGTGCTAATAATGATACTTATGGATACGAGATGCATGCAGCATACATTTTTTCCTTGTAATTTATTAGTACTAAATGCATCGTTTATAGAGTTTCGGGTCAGTGCTTAATGAGCCTCCCACAGTGATAATTTGTATTCATCATATTACAATATTTAATTAGCCTATAAAATGCCATAACAGATCAAATGCGCATAATTTACGTGCGCCTGAGATCTACACCTTTTCTCTCATTAAACAGAATAAATCCACTTTATGTAATCGATTAAATTCTACATAAATAACCTAATCGATAATCAATGTTAGTTTTGTCGTTTCGGTTAGTCAAGATTCACTATAAACTTAATTTTTATACATAAATAATTCCTCGATTAGTCCGGTTTCAAATAGTCTCGGATATTGCTTTATTCACAATGTAGAGAAAGCTCATTGATTAATATATGATAGTTAAGTAAGATGATCAGAAACTGAGATTAGAATGGGTGATCGGTACCTATAGTCAATTAATAAACGGATATAGATTTACACGATATACATGATTGTAGAAGATGTTATATGCATAAATTATTCCTCGATTAGTTCGGTTTCAAATAGTCTCGGATATTGATTTATTCACAATATAGAAAACTCTAATCGAATATGATAGTTAAGTAAGATCATTAGAAACTGAGATAAGAATGGGTGACCGGTACCTATTGTCACTTAATGATTGTAGAAGTTGTTATATAAGTTTGGTTTTATAATTATATTGCTGGGCAATGCAAGTCTGGTCCATCCAGCATCTTTTTAACAGTTTGTTTGTTGTCCATAATAAATAATCCGTTTTGTTTTGTAATGTTTCGAGCGAAGAATGTCGATATGTAGAAAGTCGAAAGAAGGAACGTGTAAATGTGTATGGAACGTCAAAAACTGGAGTGCACCGCGGAGTGCAATGGTAAATATTTGAAGTGAAATTTCCATCGTCCCATAAAATATGAATAAATTTGCGAGTCGAGTTCTTCAGCTGCTGCTGGTCTCCTCTGGTCGCCGGTCGTTGGTTATTATCCAGCGTAGCCTCCGCACCATCGCGCCACCCCCCTTTCTTCAGGTGCGTAATAATCGAAAATGTTAATCAATCATTCTGTCACCGCTGGCTTGAATTTATTAGCTACTTGCGTACACCGTGTACAACTTACCTCCTCCTTCTCTTTCTCCTCGACGTAGCCACTTTTCCGAACCAACTCTCACATCTCAATTACTTCATCCACACATCGTAATAAAGCTTCATGAAAATTCGCGAACGATTCCACTATTGCTATTTTTAAACATCCACACGATTTCAACTTAAAATATTCACTAAAAAGAATATTTAAAATACACGTATTTTTTTTATCAAATATTTATTCTTTTTTTATTAATTTCTTACAAAAAAAAACATTTTAATATTTATCCTCAAATGTAATATAATGTGACAAAGTATAAATAATTCTATATAAAAATATGTACTATATATTATAATGTACCGTACTATAAGAAAAAAAATTATTAATCAAATTTTGTTTAAAACAAAAATATAATTATATGGTACGAAAAATTTAAAAGTATTTTTGCTTTGTCAGATTTAGTAGAATTTAAACTTTAAAATGACTTTTAGGATCGGTTATTTCGAATGATATATCGATCGGTATTGTATTTTCATGCTTTCCATGTGTTATGTATTTTTTAGGGGAGGACACACATACAAAAAAAGAGTATAAACCGATGGTTAAATATCGCAAGTATGAAGTATGACGTGGCTTCGGAGAGCACGTGTCTCTTCGGTCATACAGACCAGATGGCCACACATGCTGTTACGTGAGTGGCACCAAAGCAACCGATATTTGCCATCCATTTCCTGGCTGATGCCCGGAGTTAATCATCCGCAGAAGGGGAACAACAATACCTAATTCCAAGGAGAGAGAAATACCCACCCACCAGAATGCAATACCGAAATTGAATGATTTGCATTCGCAGTTGCGGAATAGGAAGTATACGACCAACAGGTCTTCCAAAACCAGAACCAATGAGAGTGTATCCTTTTTCGTCCTCTTTACTACTACTCTTCCTCTCTATCTCTCTCTCTCCCATCGCCAACACACACGATCTCCTCTCTTCCTCTTCGCTCTATTTCACGGATAATGATATGTTTATGGCCAGGGAAAAGTATCATCGAGTAACCGCCCGAAAATACACACGCGCTTTATTCAAATCGCGTCCTGATTGCCAGATTAAGCCGCGGCTTTTACGCTTATTACATTTGCATAAACCGGAGTAAAATGGTTCGGAGGAATTTATACATTTATACAGTGGCGCGCCAAAGTTTCGGGCCACACGTTTTTCAGTATCTTTTAAACCGATATAAAATGTATCAATAAAATTCCATTCATTTTTACCTTTTTAACTTACAACATTCAAATATCATCTAGAAATTAACAGAATTAAACATTTTTCATCAATGATTTATTATGTATATAGAAAATAGTGTACTAATTTATAATATTTCATTTATGCAGATTAAACATTTTAATTTTGAATAATTTATTCGCTGTTTTATATATGTATGAATCGACGAGTGAATATTTGGAAGTTAACAGTGCAATAAATCTTGTTCGACTGAACAGGAATTTTAATTTTATTTTAATCCAACTAATTTATCTAATTGACAGTTATATTGCACCAACTTTCAAAATATCAAATAACAATAATCATTTACAAATTTGTATTTTAAAAATACAATTAAATATCTATTCTTGTTAATATTTTTGTGTTATATAATAGATTCTAATGTCTTAAAATTGAGAAACTAATTAAAGCTGGTATTTCATGATGATTAGGTGTTAATTCTCCGTAAAATTTGAAGATGAATGCGTTTCGAATGATGTAAGAGGCGGTAAAAAGATGAAAAAGTAAAAAGAAAACATTTGGGAAGAGGAGGAAATATTATCGGGCACTCCAATAAATACGGCGAGATTGCTTTCGTAATGAATTACTTACTCGCCTTTTCGCTTCGGTATAATAAAGTGAAGTGTTAAAAAATTATGCTCCGACCGGGCGTTATTTATTCGTCCTTATTATTATTTCGTTTTACTCGGCTTCGGCTTCCAGAGCTTTACGCAACGCTTCCCGAGCAAGAGGACTATTATTTCATAATAATCGTCCGGACACCGATTTGATTGAGCGTTTTCTTTCGGAGCAGAGGATAGGATAGTTGCGCAACGATTGAAGCCGTTCGCTTTATTACAATTAGAAAGATCCCAGGCGGACAACACCGAGTTGTCGTTGAGGTGGAGCGATGGGGGTCCTTACCGAGTTGATGAGATGGATGCAGTAAGGATGGAATGGAATGAGAGGAGAGAGGAAACTAATATGCAGTGTGTGAGGCAGGCGATGGGACACGAGGAATGATATTCAAATGGCTGCCGCTGCAGCATTCCAGAGCTTTTTGGGATCAGGGCCGTTTAGGTTCAAGCCGAGTGACACACGCATTCGGAGAGCTCCGAGGGCTTGACAACAATCGGTTAATAATCAGTGCACACCGGAGCCGATAATATATCAACTCCTACGCGTCCACTTTATTACCGTCCCTTTCCACGTGGTCAAAAAGAGAAACGACCGCTTTTTCTCCTTTTCTTTTTTCGTTGTTGTTGTTGTTTGTTCCTGGTTGGTATTGTGGAGGTCGCAGAGGGAGGGCGAGAGGACGAAACACCTCTCGATGAGCGGAGAGGAGAGGCCACGTGTCGGAAAGAAAGCTCCAGGTCGTGGAAGGAGACGGCGAGAAGCGAGATCGCGGCATGACCATGTGCGAGAGAGCATCGCGTTGCACCTCTTCCTTCTTCTCTCTAGGTGGAAGAGCGAACGAAAGAGATTCGGATGGGACACACCATCACATCATCATGACCGAAGAAGAGTGAAAGAAAGATAGAGAGAAAAAGCAAAGAGGAGCGGTGCGGAGCGATGGCCGAGAGATATCTTCTGTTTGTAATCTAATATATTTATTTCTGTTTACTTCCAGGGATCTTGTTGAACATGAATAATTTTCCGGTTGATTTATTGCGACTACTTTATATGGCCGGTTTCGGTGCCGCGGGAATTATACAAGGACTAAAATCACCTCCCTGATAACCAACTGCCAACTGCAGCGTAATCGCCGTTTCGGTTTCGATCTCATCCATTCGGAACGAATTCCTTCCTTCTTGTACCGACGTTGTTACGACAACTTTGAAAAAGGCATGATGCACACCCATGCACATGCATTCATCCACACGCACAAACACACACACACACACAGAGACGCGCGCGAACTAAACTCGTACTTTCCGTAAGGATCGCACGCCCAAAAAAAGGAGAATGGGTTTATTATACACTCACCAGTTCACTACGCCTCATTCATCTCCGGATTTAGATGATTGACTTATTAACTTCGTCTTATCCGGCTGCAATTTAAGGCCACAAACACTTCATTTTTACCTGTCAAATAAAATATCTGCACGTCAATTACAAAGCCTACTATTAAACATAATTGAAAATATATGAAAAAAAAAATGACAATCCAGTTTACAACACATTCTTAATTTGTATATAACTATATTTTCATATTTCAAAATCCAGACAATTTATTGATATCATCTCAATAGTAGTTTTCACGAAATGATAAAGATTTCGTAAAGTAAAATAGTAAAATACTCTATTATTTTTGTAAAATATTGAAATTTAACTTTATGAAATCTGATTTTTTAAAAGAAATATATTATAAAATCGTAATGTAATCCTAAATTAATGTTAATACAAATCTTCAATTCAGTGTTTGATTAATAAGGATTATATAAGAAAATTTAAGAAAAAGTTGTATTATTATTTATTTCGAAAGTGATTGTAAATATATGTTTTATTTGAAATGTATCCAATGACTTTTTTTTTAATGTAGTTTTATATGTGAATGAAGCGAGAAGAAATATTGAATGACTTGCATGAAATTAATTAGAGGATATTACTGAAATGCCACAGCTTGATTGAACAGGATGAGAAGTTTAGTTTTAATTTGAAACGAAGTGCACCAATTTGTCTTCATCAGTGCTTGGATTTCCAATCCAACAACACAAGCACGCGTACACCTACTCGAAGAGATGGGTCCGGCAACACAATGGTTGTCTGCTGATATGTTAATAATCCTTTCGCGATGATCCGAAAGTGTTTAATTCGGTTTTAGTCCGAGGGATTGTCGCATAATGAACTTTCACTCCCCCATTGTGAGAGAGCCAAGACCAGGCCAAGATTTCCAACCAACCAACCAACCAACCGGTACAGATATACATTTCGCATTTGCATTTCCATGACGGGTGTCATTGCTTCGAACCGAAGAAGTGAGAGAAATCGCTTACGTAAAAGCACACACATCGTTCACAATTTAGAAACCGCGCGAAATATTACGGCCGTTTTCATCCGTTTCCTTGTTCCAACATTGAATAACCGAACCCAGCAAATATCGAATATCCGAAATATTCACATCCTACATCGTCTCAGCACGTTACTATTATTATATTCTATCTTAGAATCGGATGGCGGCACTAATTGCAGAATTTTCTAATCAAAACGCCTTCGCATCAACCGCGAACGCATATTGGATTCCTCCAAATTTGATTTATCAGCCGTGCGAAAGTATTTGTAAGCGATTAAAACTTTTGTAACGTTTAATTGCCATGTAAATGCCGTACTTATTTTCAACAAAGTTTCGAAACTCTTCACAATCTATTTATGATGATTATACAAACATTTACAAATTTTATAAATATTAAATTTTAAACTGAATTATTTAAACAAATTATATATTTATTAAATCCAATTAAAATTTCTATTTATAGAAAATAATCTATAAACGAAGCAAAATTTTTTGTTCCATTAATTCAAAATTCCGATTTTGGTCTGTAAAACGAAAGCTTGTGAAATTTTGTCGCTGCCCAAAATTACGTGCAATTCTATCCGTTCACACATATACATAAATTAAAAGGAATTGTTTTCTAAGCGAGTAAATGCCAAATCACGTTTCCTTTTTCATCATTTATCCTTTGATTTATTTACATTGCATAGAATGTCATAATCATTCCGATTTTCTTCAAATGAATTCAATATTTCATAACTAAATTTTTACTTCTATCTAATATTTTCTTGATGAATATTTTTTTTATTATTAATTTTTGGAAATAAGATTTATTTAAAATTTAAAAGCAGTATTAATACATTTTTATTCGACCTAAGTCAAAAATATTAATATTTACAGAGTTGTATTAAGATTAAGAAGCTTTTTTATATCATATTTATATAATAATGGAACTGAATTTAATTTAATTTTTAAATATTATTTTGGAACTATAATTATTTGTTTTATTTATTTAGAAATAGGAAAAAAATATAATAAATTTAATAGAAAATTACAAAAGTGAAAGACAACATGATCTTTAGTATATATTGAAAATGCATAAATTTGCAGCGAAGCATCTTTTAATTGAAGCTAATTGTATTATTATTCAAGAGTGATGTAAGATTAATTACGTTATTTTTTGCACTCAAAGCATGCGAACGGCCGCGGCACCAAGGAGTGTCCATTCTTCGTCAAATGCAAATATGCAAGGAAAACATTTCATTAAGCACTTGATAATCCCCATTCGCACATCCCGAGATGATTAAGAAAGAAATAAAAAAAAGGAGAAGAAATAATTTATTTAGGTATTTGCAAACTGCCATATGCGTATTGACGAAGAGTAAGATGAAGACGTTTCGAATGCAATTAATTAATGTACTATGTGTATGTGTGTGCGCGCTGATCGATTTAACGAATAAATCTGCATGTGATTGATTCGCATCGCTTTAGATGTACTTATGCTTTGGTATTTACAACTGCAATCCATAATCCAAGCGTTTACATCGGGTGGAGAAGTAAATAGTAATAAAAAAAAAAACTATAATAAGAGCGAGCCGGTAATTAAAATTTCGAAAGGCAACTCGAGCAAGAATATCGCCGTCAATTAGTTCGACGTGATTAATTAGTGTAAACAGTAAAAATCGTAACCTCGTTTTTTAACCGTTTAGGTGATAATGTCTATTTACAAAGCGACCAATCATTAAATCAAGATAAATGAATAAATCATTCGTTCGAATGTGTCTAATTAATATTAATAATTGCACGATTCGATTATTGCCACGAATATTATAGATATTAATAGCGTAAATGTGTCTGAAGAAATTTATGTGCGCATACATATACACACACACACACACACGTTCACATCCAATTACGTAATGGCTGTAAATCATGTGGCAGACAAATCAAAGTACGAAAAGGAAGAAAGATATGCATTTGTGTGCACGTACGAGCATCAAACGAAACTCGAGCAACCAATGAGCAGAGTTTGATTAATTATCAACTGGCATTATCATAATATTAATCTTGGACTTAATAACGACAATGAGCGGTAAAGCGCGCAATTAATCCATTCGCAGAGATTATTTCAATCATTTATATTTATATGCAATGGAATACCTAATTACAAGAAGTAAACTAGTTCATTAGATGCTAATAATTGATCATTCCTTGATAATATTAATAGTAATATATAGTTTAACTCAGTGTTTCTCAACTTATGGGAAACAAATTGACAGCTGTCACTACAAAAAAATATATTGGGTCACGTGGCAAAAATGTTGAGCAACACTTGTTTAACTATTGCAGTGAAGATGAACCCTGATATTAGTTTTTAGAAACTAAAACTAAAACAATAGTTTTTGATGAAAAGTAAGTAACAATGTATTGAGACTTATGCAAACTCGGAGTTACGAGGTAATCTTCAGTGTTTTTCAGCTGTAACTCAGCATTTCTCAGTAAGTAAATTGACAGCTGTCACTACAAAAAAAAAATATTGGGTCGCGTGGCAAAGATGTTGAGCAACGCTGGTATAACTTAATTGATTTGATGAAGAAAATATTATTTGCAATTTACAAATAATCGTCTTTGATTTTTTTTATGATTTGTTCAATTATTGAAGTGAATACGATCATTGGCATTAGTTTTTAGAAACTACAACTAAACTACTGTTAAAGTTTTGATGAAAAGTAAATAACTATTTATTCAGTCTTACGCAAACTCGAATTACAAGGTAATCTTCATTGTTTTTCTTGCTGTGACTCAGTAATTGCAGTAATTGTGAATTGACAGCTGTCACTACAAAAAAATATTGGGTTACGTGGCAAAAATGTTGAGCAACGTTGGTAAAACGTAATTAATTTGATGAAGATAATATAATTTGAAATTTATTATTCTTAGGTTTTGTTTAACTATAGAAGTGAAGATGAACATTGGAATTAGTTTTCAGAAACTGCAAAAAAAAACGTCTTTATTCAACTATTGATATGAATACAAACATTGGTATTAGATTTTCAGAAACTCAAACTAAAGTCGTAGTTTTTGATGAAAAGTAAATAATAGCCGGACTTACGCAAACTCGGGGTTACGAAGTTCTTGATCTTCAATGTTTTTCTTGCTGTGATTCGCGAAACCCTACATGCTCCGATTTACGCGAGTTTTGTTTTGATGATTCCTTTGATAATAATTTGATGAAAAAAATATTATTTTCAATTTACTATTCTTAGGTTTTGTATAATTTGTTTAACTATTAAAGTGAAGATAAACACTGATATTAGCTTTGAGAAACTGTAACTAAAACAGTAGTTTTTGATGAAAAGCAAACTCGGAGTTATCTTCAGAGTACCCCGACTTTCACGAATCTTCTAATTGCGTAACTTTGGGGTATTACTGTAATTAATTGAAATAAAATGATGAATTATAAAAATTGCTGATAGTAAATGTTTTCAGTTTATTTTATTTTGAAAGAAATAAAGTAATAAAATTTGATTGAATTTTGATGCACTTGCAACTGTTTGATTATCTGTTTTACTGACAAGGTGTTGAGTCGATAAATTAAAGGAATAACATCATTTTGCGAAGCGGCAATCAATCGTAATGTGGGCATGAGAAAGAAACATCGTAAATAAGATTTGTTGAAGGAAAAAGTAAGTGCAAGAAGCATTGTTTAATGTCTTCGGTAGAGAAATAAATAAATAAATAATGTACGGTAAAGTACAGCGTGTTTGTCCTTATCGTGTCCAATATATAAAATATTTTGTAATATAAATATAGTTGGCAGCAATTAGGTTTTACCGTTTATGAAATGTGCCTCTTTATATGGAGAGAACGGACAAGTTGTGCATCTATGCTGCAGTGTCTGGCGCCGTTCGGGCACAAAAACACAATACACACACAGTGATATAACTTAAAACCGTTTTCTCGAAGTTTTCCTCGTTCTTGGTGGGCTCAGAGAGCGCGAGAAGAACGAAAGGTAAGCACGGCGATCCGTGCTCGTGCGTGGGAGGTGACGGTCGTATTAAGAATCTCCCTCTTCTCCTCAACCTCCTCCCCCAATTAAACGCGGTGCATTATGTTCTTCTCATATTTATATAAAGATCGAGCTGAACTTAACACGTTTCGAATCACCACACCACCACCTCCTCCTTCCTTTCCACAAACAATCGCAAAGAATGGGGCCATAAATTACATCGTTATTGGTTCTGATTTAAACCTCATTATTCCTCGGGTATTTTAAGCGTCGAACCACCACCACGCAATACTCTCCGATTTAATACCGAAACGTTATTTATGTCCGTTTCTACCGTGTGCGGCGTCGTATATCCAATACTTTTCCAATTGAAATCCCAACCAAAAGATGATCCACACACAAATAACTCAATCCAAGCGACGAAGATTCTTTCACTTAGTAGCTCTGTTTGTTTCACACGTTTGTGGACAAACAAATGGAACCTGCCTGTCACAGCTCTGCTTGGACAGCTCATTTCCAAATAAAGGAAATATCTGTGCGCAAACACTTTTCACATTCTTTATTTTTGCCCTTTGTTGTTATTTGCTTTCGGTTTCTCCAAATTATCACCACTGCTTAGCAGTAATTCGTGTTAACTGTTTGTGCAACGAATTCAACCCCAACACATATTTTGTCTTATACCTTCTAAAACATAACACCTCAACAAAACATAAAACACTTTATTTCAATATTTGTTCAAATTACATTTCATTCCATAATTTAAAAAAAAAACATCAACATTAGATCAAAATTAATTTTTAATGACAGCTGTCATAAAGAAATGTCAAATTCTAAAACTTGAATGCAGTTTTAACCAATTGTTTCAGCAGTTCCTCAAGGTTATGTTCTAGGTACTTAAGCTTAAATTACTTTAAAGTACATTTAAGAAACTTTTTTTTTAATAAATTTTTATTTTATCTATTCTAAATACTATTTATTCCTATTTTGTTGTAGTGCTGATACATGTTGTTGAAAGTTGAGATATGTTCTTTTTAATCACCAACAAGACAAATGTTGTCAATTCTAAGTGTTTTTGCAGCTAATAAGTGTTGATAACGTAATGATTATTTACAGTTGTTTTAACAACAATGTTGTATTTAAAACCAAAAAAAAGATTTATTATTCAAGGTAAGTCGTGCATCTTACTTAAGTTTAAACTGAACATAGTTAAATAAATGTAGAGCGTTTTTTAATAACCTTGGTAATTGCATGCTGTTATCCTGGCTAAAGTCATTAATTGCGTGCACTGTAATGCATGGTGTTAGGCATAATATGGTCGCTGCAAGAAGCAAATAGTTGTGAGTCCATACGAGGGGCGGCGCAGTCGCACGAGCCACACAGCGGGGGCGGATCGCGCTTACATCACAACACTACGATTATAATTTATTAATGACGTTAGATTAAATCGACGATCCTCCGGACAGTTGGGGTCCGTTCTTTACGTAATCGTTTAATAAACCGAATGACGCAAATGTGCGGGTCAATTGGACCTTATGGTCCGATACTGATTCACTAAAAATTAATTATATTACTAAGTAAATTACATATTTTTATGAATGAAACACAAAAAAGCTTCATTCATACAATGTAATTAAAATAAATATAAAGTCATTAATTTACTGTAAATGTCAGAAAGGAATTCCATGAATTTGCGAAGCAATTAAAAAAATATGATGTCTTAAGAACTAAATTTAATTACTTAATTTTTTTAATTTTATGTATTTGTCTGAGCATAATATATCTCTTGAATAATGTCAATATATTTTATTAAAATAATTTATAGACTTTTTTAATGAAGTTTTAATTGTAATTAAATTGTATTCTTTTATGCATTTTATTACATTATTTATTATTCTACTGTTTCGAGAACAAGACATGAAATTAATTAACATTTATTTCATCTTTCTATAATCATAAAAAAATAAGTAAATAGAAAATTTTAATTCTTAATAATAAGTATTTTAAAAATTATTGTAGTTGACAATTTGTGTTAATGAAATTTGAGGTATCGTTAATAGGGAAATTTTTAAAGTTTTTCCATTCTATTTAATTACTTAATCTTCGAAAGTGTTAGATTGTTAACTCCTTTATGTAGCTATTATCAAATAATAAATTCGCAATTTCGAGGTGGAACGAAAATTTCCTTTATTTTTTTCGCAGGGTGGAAAACTTTCGGTAATGGCCAACGAAATTTTTTTTGTCGCTCCTTCCGCCGATTGCTCGAAGGTATCAGATTTAACATCTGATATCTCTTGCAGGAAAAAAGAAAGTTTATTTTTTGCGGGGGTGGTGGTCCTTGGGGCTTTCGAAACTCTGGCTGCGCAGCCAGATAATCCCCTTTGTCGCGTAGCGTAGCGGAGACGGGAATACGGGGGCGGCGTAAAAAAAAAGGTGGAGAAGAAAAAGAAACGAGTAAATTGTGTAAAAGTGGAGCAAGAGTCAAACGCAGCGAGTGTATAGTTGTGTTGGAACGGCGGAGGCGGCGGCAGCAGCAGTAGCAGCAACGGCGTTATCTGGGCAGAAGCGTTTCTACTCTGGCGGTGTACATCTTGATAGTAGAGTGAGTGAGTCTCGCCGCCGCCGCCGCCTCCGCCTCTTCTACGGTCCCCTCATCCCCTTTTCGCTAACCCTAAAGGAGTGAGAGAGAGAGGGAGAGTTTGGAGGGTTGGTGAGGAGCCGCCGGTTGTTGGCGGTATCGATCAGGGCATGGGGAGCGAGGTATGCGCGGGGGCGGCGGATATGTCCCGGGGGGTTAGCGTGACCTGCAACCCGAACCCGCCCTTGTGCTCTCTTGCCGCTCACCGGCTAATTAAAGGTCACGTGACAGACTGCCGTCCACTGCTCCTCCATCTCCGCCTCCCACCGATATTGCAACAGCCCCCCACCCGCCTCTTAACAGCGGCGGCGGCGGCGGCGGCAACTTAAGATTGCACACTTGCCAATTTGAATAAATCAAATGGCAAAGTTTTCGCGCGCTGCTCGTTTCCCAGCGTTGTGGGCTGTTGCTTTACCGATGGGGTTAAAATTGGATGACGAAATTAAAATCGGCCGCGGGAAATAATAATGAGCGTCGCCGCCGTCGGCAATCGGAACGCGCGCGGTGGAATTCCATTTAGGCGCGGAGCAAACAACGTTATGGCACAATCAATGGTTAATCACGAAAGAATAGGTGGCCCGGAAGTGCGACCGGGGGGCGGCGGTGGCAGCATCGGGCGGAGGGTGGTGGCGCTAGGTGGCGCCGGCGCTGCCGTCGCGACGCTGCACACCGCATACAGAGTTGGAGGAAGGGCCGTTTACACACGAATCAACCGAATACACTTTTCGTCTTCTTCGCCGCTGCCGCCGCCGCCGCCGCCGCCGCTAGAGCCACCCGCATGCCGTCGCCCACCGCACAGCCGCGTGCCATCCCAAATCAGACCGCGTTACCTAATCCGGCCCCAAATGGGAACGGTTGCGCTAAACAAAGAGGAACCGCCAAAACCCTGAACGGAATTAAACTTTACCGTTATTATACACCGTTTTCCTTTCAAACAAAGCATTTTATGCTTCAATTCTTTAATCACATTCAAACTAATCCTCGAAACGAGTTGCGTTCTTTGAACTTCAAACACATTCACACACACACACATTCGAAAATAAGCAATTAAACTCAAACCAATTGTATCAAAAGTATCATCGATTAAACTTCCTACTTAAATGATATAAGATTTTTTTACTTTCCTCCAACAAAAAGTCCTAATTCTTCATAATATCTAATCAACATTAATCGATGAAACGCTAAACGAAGTTTTACTGTATTTAAATCGTTATGCACTTAATTTCATCGACTCTTGATACTTAGTGGTCTTATCCTAAAACCAGAAATTAACCCAGTATAATTACATCATCTCTAAACTTATAAACTTAGAGTTAAATCTTCTATTTATTTGAATAATTTACCGAAATTCAAGTAAACTTAATTTAATTATTTTTTATTTTATTTTCCTAAGATTTTAAATTTTAGTAATTTAATTTAACAAAATATCAATTAAATCTAAATTCATGATTTTTATATTCAGACTGAATTTTATTAAAAAAAGACTAAAATTCTGGTAAATTCAGCATGGATGAAATCAATTACGCGAACTTAATTTTCTTCGCCTCATTCTTCATCATCCCGCACCTTTTATTTATTTTTTTTTCTCGTGTCGTCTGTTCGCCATTTAGTTTTCGGGGGTGTCAGCATTGAATTAAATCTGCGCAGATTAGAGCAGATTGTATTTTCGGGGTATGCGGGATTACTTTTGATACCTCGGGGGGGGGTGGCGGAGACTGCCTTTTTCGGGTTTGCCGCCTCCAGCTTACTGTCGACCCCCACCGTTTTGCCATCAACGAAGAGACGACGGCCCTTCGCCGAATCGAGAAGGAAATTGCGACGGAATTTAATTGGATTTCGGCAGTTTGCCAATGATTTGTCTATTAGCGTCTCTGATAATTGTGTATACGTGTGTATATACAAATTGAAGACACGAGCAAACAGATAATAAAAAGAAGCAAGATAGGAGGGTTGAAAAGAAATAAGAATGTAAATCAGGTTCAGATTGGAATTTGTGATTTCTTCTAATTGGATTTAAATTTTATACTAATTAATAGATTTAATATTAACTTTAACAACTTTATAAATCTTAGGGTAAATATAATCACAAAAATTCTTACCATTCAAATAAAGTAAATTCTAATTCCAGCAACAGATGTCGCATACTATACTGAATAGAAAATAGATTATTTCTGTTTGAACATTCAAATATTACAAACTAATGACTTTTTTGCATTGCATAAATTGATACTATAAAAAAAAGATAGTTATTTTAAATAATAAAGTTACTATAATTGTCAAAATGACATATGTCAAAAACAAGAAACTAAAATTAGCCAACTTGTTTTTTATTACTTTGAATCAAAGCCCAAGTATTAAATTAATTAAAATTTTTCTATATTTATATTTGGTAATTTAACAGTTTCAAATATATTTTTTGCTTCTCAATTTGAATGAGTGTAAAAGGTACGTTTGGTAAATTTCTTGATATTGAACATTAATCTATTAGGAATGAGTTGAGTAAAGAGCTCACAGGGTGAATAGAACAAAAAAAAAAATACAATATATAATGTAATTTTATTCTTTGGTCTTTTTTTTGTCGCTCCTGTTGGTTATTGATGGATGTTGTGTGGAGAAAATAGAAGAGCGAACGGTGAAGAGAGAGGAGAGTGGAGGCAACATGCTGATAAGTGTGTGTGTGTGTTTTGTCCCCCAGATGCAAGTGGTGTAGTGCGGGGTGTAAGCGCGGGGGCACGTCAGCATTTTGCGGCTCCGTTATGGCAAGAGGGGTAAGAACCCCTAAATCATCTGCTCGTCACCCGCCGGGCAGCTGGCGACGCGACGCTCATCGGTGACGCATTTATGCGCGACGCTCAAAATACGTTCACGAGCCAACGACAAAAAATAAATAAAATAGGACGAAAATGCGAGAAAATCTTTACGTCACTCCAATCAAATATATTTCTTAAATCAATATTATAATGACATAATTCTAAAGTGAAATATAATTAATAACATTTTTTGTTGTTAATAATGCTCAATTTTTATTTTATAAATTATTATGTAATAAAAATCATCTGTTATATTATGCATTCAATAGGTTAATAAACAGCAGATTTGTATGCAAAAAACGTGCTTTAAAATGACTTTAACAGCAATGTTAATACAACATAATTAATGTGTTAACATTGCCTTATGTAATCTATAATATAAGTTGAATATCCTTTAGGATTATAAAATAAATTCCCTAAGGCTTAAATGTCTATTAGGGTACATTAGAGGTGGTTTTACAACTGAATCAATCTAACAGTTAACTGAATTATGGGTTTAATTATAAATTTGTTTGTTACATTAATCATAGACCAAAAGGTCATTATTAAATTAATTATCCTAAAAATCTTTTACTCTCCCCAAGTTCTGTTTATTCTTCAGCTCTACTAATCTTCTGCTCTTGTATTTTTTTCTTTACATTTTCTTGTGTTCTTCGCGAGAGCAATTAATTACTTTTGACAAATCCCTAGGACAGGAAGTATAAACACGCGCTCACATTTAACGACCGTGGATGACAATTTATCCGCGCATTAATTTTATTAAACGAAAATTCCATAAGGATGAGAACCGGCAACGTCGCGGAAAACGAGTCCTTATTTCCGTTTTGTTCTTCACTCGTTACGTTTTTTTTTTGTTTACTCCAACGTTTTCTGGTGGACTCAACATTTTCATCAGCGGCGTTTATAATGAATTCCCATTATTGGAAACACCTCCGGTGCTAATTATAATGAGCTTCCTAGAAACACCATTCAAGTCTTCGCACGCCTCTTGAGTGCAACCAGAAACTGTTTTACACTAAACTCATCAATTTCCATCAATATAAAATCATTATATAATATTAGATTTAGTATATTGGTTATAGCAATTGAACTTCTGTTTCTTTTTTTCTTTAGTGTTATGTACAGCTTTGTTCCATCCAAGGTTTCTGTTTGATATTCCGAAGTTAAATTTCCAGCAGTCTCCTTCTATTGAGCGTTTCATTGTGCTCCATCGAAGGACCAACCCCTGTTCGGATTGCACCCCAAAAACTTATTACCCTCCGAGCATCCCTCTTAATCCGACCTTGAATCCATATTTTTATTACCGATTTATTATCCATTAGAGAATGAAACGGTTTCAACTCGAATAAAGACACATACTAAACGCTTTCATATTTATAAAATTATTCAGGATAAAAAAAATATTAGGAAAATCTATCTAATAGCATTTATTCAAATTTAGAAATTTTTTATTAATATTTATTAAAATGGTAATTTGTAAAAGAAAATTGTAATTTCTAAAATCACATTTTCACTTTTTCAGGCGTACCAATTTTCATTAATTTTTATGGAATTTACTGACAGATAAACTGAATTGACAGATGTCACCTAACACTACAATACTTTTTAACCTACATTTAATCATAATATTTATGTTTTAATCATAAAATATAATTAATATTACAGTAGTATTATTTTTTTTGTAAGTAATATTACGTGTCGTGTGGAGAGGATTGATTCGATGATTCCTGTGCTTAGTTTATGCGTGTCATGTGTAATTGTTTCGTGTGGCATGCGTGTCATAGGTTCGCCATAGCTGTCCCAGATTATAAGGAGTTTGCTTATATTTATAGAAGATTGTACAGAAGCCATAGTTCACAACATTTTTTTATTATGTGCTTTGAGGTCAAACCAAATCAATCGTCACGCAAAATACTGTGAAAAATTAATACCAAGCCTCTTTTCTTAATTTAAGGCTAATCTACTAAAAGAACTATAAATATTAGCCTTCATAAAAAATTACAACACAAAAGATTAAATTTATATTTGTTAACGTAAACTTTGTAGTAAAACCAACCTAAAAACAAAGAAATTAATACATTTTAACTGATAGCAATACCTATTTCTTATTATTTGTAAAAAAAAGTTACCTGTAATATTAATAGGTTTAAGCTAATTTAAAACTAGTGTAATTTTATACTGTATATGAAAAAAATATGAAGAGGAGATATGGATGGATGTTGTAAACGAAATGGGAATGTTCATTAAGCGCAGTAATTTGATTGGCAGCGGGAGTCGTCGCTTAGGTCAATTTTTAATCAGACCGAATGATCCGGTCCGATTTTCTCGTTCAGATCCACGGGAGTCGCATGAAAATTGTAACCAATTATCGAGCAGATTCTTGATTACGGAAACGCATTGTCCCGGATGGATTCGATAATTTCCCGTTGACAAAACGCAATCTATGCAAATTGGGGAGGGGAACCCTCAATTAAAAGCATCTCGCATATCGCACCAAAACGAACGCGCACACACAAACAGAGAGACCCCCCATTTTCACGGCCGGAAAGTCGGATATGTCGGTCACGTGTGCTCACGTATCGAATGTAACCCTTTCTGCTGTGTATTTTTTTTACATTTTCAGGGGGGATACGATTACGCGCTGCGTGGGTGGCTTGGATAAATATAAAAAAAAAAACAAGAGAAGCACAGGAAGTACGTCGAGAGCGCTCCGCACGCAAATTGCGGGTGTATTTCTATAATATTGTATAACGAAAATCGTTATTCAAAAAAGCCGGTGTTTACCCAATTCCGCTTGCGAGATATTCGGGTGTGTGGAGGGCTAGGTGTATTGCGATGGGGGGAAAACACGCGTTTATTTACAAACTGTGATTTCGCACGATAACACGCCACGTTTGGCTCTGGAACAAAAATATTGGCGGAATACAAACTCTTCTGTTGATATTTTTTTTCCCTGTTCGAAGCTATAAATAACAAAATTGATTCAACAAATCTAGAACAAACTTAGTTTTAATCAGTAATAGAACAAAACTGAGCTTACGCATTTTACACATAAAACTATGGACATTAGAATTTATGAAAAATGAATCTTTAAGTTATTTTTTTTTTGATATATTTATAGATTACAATTAATTAACTTTAAAGGTAAATAAATTAATATAGAAATAATTACTTATAAGACCGGTTACAGATCGAAGATTAATATTGATATTCAAAATTCGAGCAATTTCAAATCAACAACAACAAAAAAATATAACATCACAATTTGCAAATGCATCCTGCTATGAGAGGATGGTTCGGTTTTGGGGGGAGGTGTTGTGTCGAGTGTAACGCTGTGTGTGTGTGCATATAGCGCATATGCATATACACATGGATATACATACATTTCTGCGGTTTTGGCTGCATTATGTTTCGCCCGAAATCAATGCGATGTTTGCATTCGCGGGGTGAACGCTCTATTTATGACAATGTGGCACAATTTACTGTTTTATTTTGGCACCGAGCACCGTTGACATATCCACGCGTTATTTCCTCTCGTCCGCGATAATTTATTAATTCGCTTTTAAATTAATCCCATAAAAATCGCGCATCATCCCGCATCGAACAACATACATTTTGTTTTCGTGCGTAACCATAGTGATACTATATTTAAACGGTCCCTACTCTTTACGCAATACTTGCCAAGTAAATTATATATTAGTTAATGTCTACTTGCCACTTGTCAAAACACAAAAATCAAAACTACTGATTTCTAAATTAGACAAGTATCATTTTAAACAAATAATAAAGCAACAGAAATACTTTTGTAATATTATGTTCATATACGTACAAACTTGGTATTAGCCAAGTAATTTATAAATATGCTTTGATGGTTAGAGAACAATATACATTTTGATTTTTTGGGTAACCATAGTGATAACGTATTTAACGCTCCCTATTCTTTCCGCAATACTTGCCAAGAAAATTATATATAAGTTAATGTTTACTTGTCACTTGTCAAGACACAAAACAAAATCGAAACTACTGATATCTTAATGTCAATGCTATAGTTTTTGTAGAAAATAATTTTAATGTATTTTTTTTATAAATTAATAATTGATTCTATAAATTAAACTCGTTTGTATATACATTAGACACATGATAATAACCAAGTAATTGACAAGTATAATTTTAAACAAATAATAAAGCAACACAAATACTTTTGTAATATTATGTCGATACACGTATAAACTTGGTATTAGCCAAGTAATTGATTTTAAGGTTAGAGAAAGTCTGCGATTTAAATAGATGGTGGCGTCGCCTGGTAACGATGATTTACGTGTTAGAAATAAAAGTATAGTTAACTAATATTTAAATTAACTAAATTATTCAATGCAAGTTGGATTGCAATAAGTATAGACATATTCCATAATAAATTCATGCAAAAGGAAATAATAGAGCTATCATATAACATACTTTTCGTATCAATAAAATGTGAGTCACGTAACGAATGACATGCTTTTTTATTTGTCATCTTTCGTTTCCCGTATATATAATATAAAATAAAAAAATATCACACCCAGTTTCTGCTCAGCCTTGGTAACGAGATTGACATCTTTTATGTAAATCGCGAAATGAATTTATTTTGTACATCGTCAGAAATATATTATTAATTCTTTTGATAAATGATCGTCGGACTGGACGTGGACATTTTCGGGACACGTCCAAGTTTTTTCTGTTATTGTTGTTCGCTTTCTTACTTCATGTTCATTATCTACTTTATCAGACATCAAAATCTGTTGTTTTTGTATGAGAAATGATGCTACAATGTCACCGTTTTCTCGTAATATAGAATTATTTTTTTAGGTCCTGGTTCATTGAAATCAAAAACGTTATTCAATTGGTAATTTTATATAATTATTAACAAATTTAGTAGCTTAATTAAATTAAAATGTAAAATTTGCTAAAATGAATCGATTGGAAGAAATAGATTTATTAAATAAACGGGTCACTTTTCAGTTATTTTTTATTGTTGTTCACTTTCTTTTTTGATGTTGATTATCTACTATATCAGAGATCAAAATCTGTTGTTTTTATATAAGAAATGATGCTACAATGTCACCGTTTTCTCATAATATAGAATTTTTTAAAAGTTCGTTAAAAAATATGGTTTTTGATATTTTAGGTCCTGGTTCGTTGAAATCAAAATCATTATTGAAATGATAATTTTATGTAATTAATAACAAATTTACTAGCTTAATTAAATTAAGGTATAAAATTTGGTAAAATTTATCGATTGGAATTAATAAATATAACGTTATTTTCGGGTCACTTCTCAGTTATTTTTTATTGCTGTTCACTTTCTTCTTTAATGTTGATTATCTACTATATCAGACATCAAAATCGGTAGTTTTTATATGAGAAATGATGCTACAATGTCACCGTTTTCTCGTATTATATAATTATTTTTTTATGAGTTCGTTACAGAATATAATTTTTATATTTTAGGTCCTATTTCGTTGAAATAAAAAACGTTATTGAAATGCAAATTTTATGTAATTAATAACAAATTTAGTAGCTTAATTAAATGAAGGTTTAAAACTTTGTAAAATAAATCGATTGGAAGCAATAGATAAATGAAATAAACGTCATTATCGGGGCAATTTCCAGTTATTTTTTAAAGCTGTTCACTTTCTTCTTTAATGTTGATTATCTACTATATCAGACATCAAAATCGGTATTTTTTATATGAGAAAAGATGCTACAATGTCACCCTTTTCTCGTAATAAAAAAATATTATTTTATGAGTTCGGTAAAACATAAGATTTTTTGTATTTTAAGTGTCCTGGTCAAAATCGATCTTAAAGTCAAAATCGATATTAAAATGCTAATTTTATATAAATTATAAGAAATTTAGTAAATTAATTCAGAGAAAATAAGTTAAAGTATTAAACTTGGTATAATTAATCGATTGGAAACAATAAAAATTATTTTGTCGACAGTTTCAAGTTTTTTCTTTAATGTTGATTATATACTATATCAAACACCAAAATCTGTTGTTTTTGTATGAAATGATGCTACAATGTCACCGTTTTCTCGTAATATATAATTATTTTTTACGAGTTTATTAAATCAGATTTCAGTATTTTAAGTCCTGGTTCGTTGAAGTCAAAATCGTTTTTAAAATACTATTTTTTTATATAAATAATAACAAATTTAGCAGCTTAATTTGGATCTAATAAATTAATAACAAAATCCAGTTTTTTATTGTTATTCATGATGACATCAATATTTATTGTTAAAATGATGATGCAATAATGTCACCGTTTTCACGTATTATAGAATCACTTTTCTGGTTTTTATAATTTTAGGTGATTGTTAGTTAACGTCAACATCGTTATTAAAATGCTAATTTTATATAAATGATAAGAAATTTAGCGAATAAATTAAGAAATTAAACTTTGGAAATCAATTCGGTGATAAACATTGAAGTTATATGTAATTATATCATTCTCTGTCTTGCTCGTAGACCTGGTAACAAAACTGAAAGAACGTTATTGGAGTGAGATCATAAATAAAAAAAATATTACGTGCAGTTATAAAAATACTCGCGATTGCCAGGCCTGTTTACTCGACAGGAGCCACGAAATATGTGTACGTGGAAACCAATTATAAATGAATCCTGCTGTTTATTAATTGCTCCAAATACTGCATATAAATACATCGAGGAGCAATTAACGCGCGAGTAATCAGGGATGCTGGCTTCGAGAAAGTTGTCACGCTGATTAATTAAACGAGATGAAAAGAGACGGAGGATGGACGACCAATTTGTCTTCAGCGTGGCGAGATGATGTTGCTGCTGCTGCTGCCGGGCAGGAGGACATCGTTCGGAGGTGATGAGGATGAAGATGAAGGAAGGAAGGAAATAAAAAAGGGCGAGCTAGGAATGTCGTAGCGCCGGCGAGAATCCGAACGGTAATAAACTAATAAATAACGCGTCTAATAATACTCCAGTGTTCGAGTGCAGCTTCCTTCCTTGTGTAAAATTAGACGAAGGGGGGCTTTACAGATCCCGTCGAGGAAGGGCGGAGGGTTTTCTCTAATAATACACCCCCTCATATATTAGGCCGAGGCGCGGTATTTATAACACCAGAGGATCCACCAAATAAATCTGACATTACGCAGCAGGATTCTAATTAATACTAGGCGCAGAATGAAGTATTATACAAAAAAAATATCTTCTATAAATTTATTATTATATTTAAATAGATTGTCGATAGAGGCGCCATCTATATGTTATCCTACAAATTTATTCAGTGATGTGTTAATTATACAAAATAATAGATTTAGACATAATTGTAGAAGATAATAATTTTTATTATAGTTTTTTTTTTAAATTTTGTATGAATTATTGAAGGTAGAAGGAGCGGTGAAGGTATGAGATGAAATGAAAATAAAACCTCGAAGGCAATTATACCGGGAGGAGCACCTTTCGGTTATTGAACCACCTCGCGTTTTTCCGCGAAACGCACTTCGCCGCATTATCATTATTATCCCTCAGCCATATTGTTTTCGTCCTTCTTCTTCATTTTTGTTTTCTTCATATTATTATTATTATTTTCGCGTAACGAGATTACCATCGGCCGCTGGTGTCCGTTGTGTAATTAAGATCGGGCAAAGAAGAAAAATTACCTTGCAGGTAGCAACAGTATAATGAATCATTTTATATATCACTTCTTATTCATTATCTTCATATTCTTCTTTATTCATTATTTTCGTTGCTTTAATTTCGGAGAATGCACTCATAGAAAGTCCATTTGGGCTTTAATAATTCATGAAACGAATTGCACCTTATAATCATCAGAAGTGATGCTTTCAATCGTTCAATATGATTATTATAGTTTTATTCAATTTCGCATATTTTTCGAATTAATTCCACGGAATGCCGAGGCTGTAATCCTTTTACTAATAGTACGTAAATCATCATACACCGTACACCTCGCGCCGACACAGAACCAGAAACCTCTTTGGATGCAGATTCGATTCGATTCAATTCAAATAATGTTTATTTTTGCTTTGTGAATTATGCAGTTTACATATTCCCACCGTATTTGTGATTTAATAACTTGCCTTACGTAACCGAGAATCTCTTCGCAGCAACTTATTGAAGAAAAATAAA
This sequence comes from Nicrophorus investigator, assembly GCA_963457615.1. NCBI lineage: Eukaryota > Metazoa > Arthropoda > Insecta > Coleoptera > Silphidae > Nicrophorus > Nicrophorus investigator. The sequence continues at coordinate 26,021,014 of OY735143.1, forward strand.
ATCGAATGTAAATAAGTTGTTTTGGATATTAAAATTGAAGCGGAGATAAGTTAAATTTTCTCCCCTATTTTGCATGGGTATTTACAAGTCTTTATACACCAGACAACATAAGTATCCGTAACAGGTACAGATTATGCCGGAATTAGCTTGAGCCGCCTTCTCCCAAGCAAAAAAGCCATCCCCCTTTTCCTTTTAACTAAACAGAATTATCTTCTCTAAGTGATACGGTCATACTGTTGCCTCTTAAAATAGAACCTCAAGGGATGAAATCTCTTTATTTACACGTATTGTTCATAAAAACTCGATCCTCGTTATAATAAGTTGATGATTATCAAAACATCTCCCTTCATTTTATGTAACAACACAGATAGATAAAAACTAATTGAATATTTAAAAAAAAAAAAACGATTTAATCTAAATTTTAATTAATCCACAACGAAACTGTTGCTTTTACTATGTTTCTGCTATAAATTATTCACCGAGGGCTAAAGTCTAAATTTGTTATTCCGTGTTGCTTCTGTTGTTTTTGTTGTTTTTTTTTTCACTAATCTCATGTTATCTTCTGTCCAAACTAATTAAGTCGGAACCGATCGGAGCGTTAATCAATTTGAAATTAATTCAAATCTTCGCGGCGAGACATGACGAAATAATTTGTTGGCATCGCAATTCACTGGATTAACATTCTCTTCTATACCCATTCATTCAGGAACGCGTGTATTTTTTAATTAGATTATATCTTGCATAATATTATCTCGCTCTTCACGGCTCGAGCGGAGACAAGAAATGTCATTAGTTTAGAAGATTTATCAGTAATCCTACATTGCTTTTACTCGTGTTTTCTTAATTAGAACAAAAAAAAAAGCAGAAACAACACGAAATATCAAACAGGAAATACAAATATACATGAGTATTATGATTCAAACTTTTGTTTCCTGCTAATTTATCATAAGTTACAAAACTTTTTTTATTACTATTAGAAAATAATGTAAAAAATGACAAATATTTGTTTCTAACGTAATTTAATTATGTTCGATTTGATCTCTTCTGGAACCTTCAGATCGACCTCAATCAGTTCAAGGCTTTTAATTAACATTGGTTGATCGTGATGATCCATTTCGGTCCAATTCTTTGATATCAAAAATTTCTGAATCTTTAACTTCAAATATCTTTAAGACATATATTTTACAAATTAATTAATATTTGTACACATTTCTCCATTGTTTAAATAATATTTTTAAAATTTAGAATAAAAAAAAATATTCACTTAAGTTCAAATAATTTGTAATTCTTTAATTTGTAAATCAAATTATTTTTAAAAAATCCTACAAAAAGTTAATTTATTCTAAGTTTAAGTGTCTATTTTTTTAGTAAAATTATGTAATTAATTTGATTAATAATAAATAATTAATAATAATAAACTCATTAATTACTTAATGTTAAAATTGTGTTAGTAATGTAATAAAAATTAATATGTGTTATTAAAATGTGATAAATTAATTATTTTATATGTGTTAAGAATTGATCGCTCAATAAATTTGGAATGCGAAGATTTTCAAGTATTTGAGAATACGAAAGATAAATAATGGACAGTAGTAAATCTTATTCATAATTCATGCACACATAATTATTATATAAGCCAAGATTCCCGACATATGAGCGGACATACCGAAGCATAGGTGAAGAAAATTTATACGAGTTTTAATTCAATTTAATAAATACTTTATGCATGAAGCAATTAATAACAATTAATTTATTTCTTTAAATTTCTTAACGATTTTCGATATTTATTTATTTCGGTATAATTTACGCTAATTGCTTGTCGCCTTTTTCACCTGGTTCCAAACCTCGTTTAATTTTCTCTTTTTTCATCAACGCAATTTGAATGTAGTTTTACTCGCTCTAACATATTGGAAGCGCTGCAATTGTTCTAAACTTGGAACGATTAATCAAATATGCAGAGTCTGCGACGTACGACCGAAAAAAAAAGAGGAACGTCGCGACGACAAAACAAAACAAAACAGTGGAAACAAAGAAGAAAATAAAAATAATAATGTTTGCCGAACTTCCCAGATTAATATACATTTTTCGGTAAACAAAATACGTTTGCCACCGGTTTTTTGTGCGTCTGCTACACTGATCCTCCGCAGTTAGTTTTACTTTTTTCTGTACTTCTTATGGTTTTTCTGCTCGCATAATACTACAATGTGATTTAACATGATCGATCTATACATATTTTATAACATTGTTAAAATAACAATTTTTTTCTATATATAATCTAAATATTTTATATAATCTTTCTTTTCTAAACTTAAAAAAGATTTATTGTAATATCAAGTGTAAAAATTAGATTTTTGTGAAAACTATGAACTTTTTCCATTTATAATAAAAAATTTCAATTGAATTTTTGCAAATTTTTAAAACATTAAAAAATGTGTAAATAAAAATCGTCGATTTCGTAAAATCGGTTAAAACTGAAAAAATAATTTAAAATAATGAATAAACTCATATTTAAATCTAATTAAAAATAGTATAAATATTGATAATTCAAAATTTCAGCAAGAACTGAAAAAAAAATAGAAGTTTTCTAATTAAAATTTATTGACGAGAAAATCTACTTGAATTTATTGGAATAAAAAAAATCGAGTTAAATATATAAATTTGTTATAATATTAATACGAAATTTCAGCCAGAAATATCAATTGAAAACAATTAAAATATACAGAAAATCGTGTAAATTAAAATCGTCAATTTAGATACGTAAATCTGATAAAACTAAAGAAATAATTTAAAATTATTAATTAACTTTGATTAATGTAATTCAAAATAATTAATGATATACAGTAATATAAAGATTTTGTACAAAAATATGGGTTTGTTCTCTCAATAATTAGAAATTTCAGCAAGAACTGAAAAGAAAAAAATAGAAGTTCTCAAATAAAAATCTATTGAAGAGAAAATCTACTTGGATTTATTTAGAATAAAAAGTTAAGATTTTTGAATGAATTACTACAATAATACAACACTTAGAAAACAATATGTATATAAAGTCGTGAATTAACAAATAAGCAAAGGAAATGTCAAAGTTGAGTCAATAACTTTCAAGAATACCAAACAGTGTGTGTTTGTGTTAAGTAGAAACAATTGCATTCCTGGAAATGTTTATAGGCGACGCAGCAGTTAATTTGGCCAAGAATGTAAGTGGATGCATTAGAATGCGTCGAAGAGGAGCAGTTTACATAACACGTTCGACGGGCTGCACATTAAATGCGACCAACTATTAGTAAATATTTGTGTTGAGAAAATGTAAACAAATCCATGTTTCGATAATTACTGTGAATTTATTGTCGCCTCTGATTTATTCCTTAACGAGTGTTAAATCCGGTAGCAACCTGTTAATACACCCTCCCTACCACGACCTAATTAACGCGAAGAATGGACCCACCATATTATGTAATATGGTGAGCGTTGTGTTGTGTGTGTGTTTTTTTTGCTTCTTCCTGCTCGCTCCGTCCGATGTTGGTGATGGGGGAGAAGAGCAGTGAAAAGAGCGTTTGAAACGGTTTGTTATGCTCAACCATTTCCCACGGAGGATCGCCGTGGTGGTTCTCACGGGGGCCCAGATCGGACCCGGGACACGGCGGCGTGCGAGGGTGGTCAGGGGGATGGTGGAGGAGGAGGAGGACGGAGTTTCGATGCGTGGATTCGCCGATGCACACCGGAAGGAAACTGCACGACCGCATCAACTGGATCGACTTACTTACCTGGCCAATTAATATTTCCGACGCCTGTTCAACATAGTTCGAAACAATGCGACAAAACCCGTTTCTTTATTGGCATCGGCGGTTACGCAAGTGCATCCGATACGCCCCATATTCGGAAATTAACACCGTAAAATGGGGTGAAGACATAAAACAAAAGAATGCAACGAGCGCTCATCGGAAATGATGAAAGGAAACGGAGTTTTTCCCTATTCTTCATTTCGGTACAACCGTTTCAAGAGAAAAATATAAATAAAACGAAACAGTGACAGATGATTTTTGGAAACGTCATCTTCATCATGACTTAGATTGATTTATGCTAGAAATCTTATCCCGTTACTATAGAAACACAAGACCCCTTGACAGATGTTTGACATATACAGAGTCGTGCGAACATGACTTTAACTTAACCTCAAACTCTTTGACACATATTTGACATATACATTAACATTATTATTATTTTTAAACAAACATAAAACTCTTTGAAAGACATTTGACAAATATAATAAATTCTCAATTTACGACTATTTCCAGTTATTCATGTTTTCTGACAATTTTTGACATACACAATAACTTTCCGATTTACAATAAATTATTCTTATTTTTAATCAAACCCAAAATATTTTCCCATATGTTTAATATATACTGTAACTTTTCGATTTACGACTATTTAACATTTTTCTTACTTTCAAATAAACCCAAACGTCAATTCTCAATTTATAACTTTTTTCAATTATTGGTACTTTCAAAAAATCTAAAACTTTTTGACACATATTTGACACATACATTGACATAATTATTTTTAATTTTAAACAAAAATAAAACTGATATTTGACATATACAAAAATCTTATTATTTACGACTAATTCCAATTATTCATGCTTTCAGACAAACCCAAAACTTTTTGAATTTTTTTTGACATATGCAATAACTTTTCCATTTACGACTATTTTCAATTATTGGTAGTTTGTTGACAGATATTTGACATATAAAGTAATTTGTCAATTTACGACTATTTCATTATTCTTATTTTCAGTCAAACCCAAAACTTTTCATCAAATATATTCTTTATCAACAAATGTCTTTATCTATTTTCTACATATGTACATTCAACCTACAACCATTTCTACTTATGTTTGAAGTTATGGAACGGAATCTTGTCGTAAGTTGAAAAGTCAATTAATCACTTGGATCTTAATTATTTGGTCACTAAGAGGCAAAGTCTAAGTAGTTACTGCTATAATTACGTCCCTGTTAAGTAGTAATAAAATTGTCAGGAAAGTATATGAGCAAATATATCACAAGAAATATTTGTATATTTCATGGTCTGCAATAATTCGAGAATGTATGTCGATGATGGATAATGATGTCTGATCGTTAGTCGACCATAAACCCGATGATATTCAGTTCGCTGTGTTCAGTGCACTGCTTTTGATTGGGCGTGCATTCCATGCTGCTCCCATATGACATAATTACATGGATGTTGATAATTATCAATGCGGACGGACCTTAAGGAAATTGCCGATTACGCATTAACGAGCGCCTAATGAAACGCGGCGTCGTCTTCGATGTGTGGTGTCTCCTCCTTTGTCACAACACGCGTATCCCGACTGCGTCCTTCGGTCCATCGAATCAAGTTTATTTGAGAAAAGGAAGGATGTTGTGGATTGTGATACCTCTTTTTCCTCCTTCTAAATAATTGAAACGAACTTTGTAATGCAATCACGCTAATGGGAACTCCGAATACGGGTCAGCCCGAAATGGTAATCTCGGAAATTGGGCATCGGGTTTTGCGTAGGTTTACGTTTCTTGGATACCGTTTACAACATCATCTGTATGATGGTGGAGAGAACCCAGTGCAGCGGGGCGGCTTCTCCTATATGGTTAACAATTAGTCATCGCTCACCCATTTTGGTAAACTGCATCCGCTGCAAACGTGGGCAAACGAAACAACAATGTCCGTGCATCTCGTAACGAACTGAATTACATCTTCCTTAATATATGGCCTTTAACTTTTTTCTAAATTACCATTTCAACAAGAAGCGATATTTCGAATTTCAACTACTCCTAGTATTCTACTTAAACCAGTATTACGATCAGTAACTTAAAGCATGATGTCCAAAGTTTCTACAGAACTATTCAACTTATATATCCATTACAAATTCCAAATGAGACACGAACAATCTTTGAATTCTTTGATTTTTCTTTCCCAAATTATTTTATACCAACATAAAGTTTCACTGATTTTATGGCATTACACATTTTTATGACTTTTTCGGTAAATATTTTTTAATTTTATTCACACGATATTAATTGTTGAAAGAATTCAATTTGAAATTAAAAAAATCTAAAAAATATATGTTATACTAAGTTTGCATTTAATCGGAACTTTAAATTTAACATTAATTATTACGCAGTATTCAGAAAGCTTAAAGCGAAATTAGGCCAAAAAATAATTGTAAATAAAAAGAAATAAATATTGATTCATACTTGAAAATTTTCATTGAGAATTATAAATTTCCTTAAAAAATCTGTGAATTGGAAATTTCATCCAGAATCAATCAAGAAATATTTGTAGGCTACATATAAACTGGTTTGTAGTTTTTAACATTTCTTCAACGTAAAATTAATTAAAAATATTATATAATATTTTTTTTTTTTAGCAATCTTATTAAACTAAATAACATTTGAGTTTCTGAGAATTAGGGAATAGTAGTTATTAAATGAATCCAAAATATTACAACAAAACAAACAGAAACTATTTTACTATTCAGTTTAAAGGGCTTTGTAGCACGTATTTGAATGAACGTTAAATTTAATTTGGAAAAAGGGTTCAACTGCGAGCGCAGCAGGAGAAATGTTTCTAAAAGTGCATTTCGGCTTTTGCAGCGAAATTGGAAGTATCCACGTTTAACTTCGCGTAAAATGCAACTGTGCTCCACTTCTAGAAGTAAATTAACTGAGTTATTAACATACATCTCCAGAAACTCACGTATTTCCCAAAATAATCCTTAAAAACTTAAAATAATTAAATTTGCAAATTATATAAGAATTTTTTATATATCAAAATTATAAAAAAAAATTGAAGATTTGAATGAGTCAAGATTAAATTGACCTAATTTAAAGTCCATTTACAAAGATTATTCTTAATTTGAGTTTCGCAAGAATCAAAGCACATTAATATTGTTGTTTTGACCTAAATCGACGTTCATAGAACTAATAACTATTTAGTGAGCTCATCAATAACTCTATTAATAGTCTAATGAATAATAATAGGATTATTCTAAAGTCTTAATCACGTTCTCAAGTAACGTTTCATTAATTTATATAATTTTTTGTTTCCTGAAAGGCGATTATTCGACGCCGATTTTACTGAAATATGAGACGAGTCTCTTATTTATGACCAATTCTCATAGCACGTATAAGTAAGTATAAACAGACACAAACATAAAGATAAACGTCTTTAGATTTTATTGAGATGTTAAATGGATGTATTTTCGAATCGAATCACGCTGCGTTTTCGTTCAAAAGCATAAATCATGCCCGTATTCGAGCAAATAAATTGCATCGCGAAAATCAATTATATTACGTCGGTGCATTTTAGATAATAAAGTCGTTAATGGTGGGCAATTATTTCTAATCTAATGCGTGTGTGCGACTGGACCGAGGTTAGAGGTGATCTATTGATTTATAACACAACCTAATTGGAAATACTGTTCTCACTTCGCAACTATTAGATTTTACATCTTCCTGGTAACATGTTGATATTTTTGGGAAAGTAAAGATTTATTCGATATAATTAAACATGTTTATTTTCTTACACAACTTTATAATCAATCAATTCCCAGCCGTCACTCATTTGCATATTTTACGTTTAAATAATAATTAACCAATTAATGAATGACTAATGTGTTCAGCTCAAGAAAATTTGTTCTCTTTATCACAAAAATCTTAATCATCAAGGCTTTAGAAACGTTAAATCAATATCCTAAAGTTATGACATCATAAATGATTTCACTGTTTTCAAATGAAGTCTTAACGAAGATAAAAACATAATATTATTATAAGATGACATAGTTTGATAAAAAAATAATAACATAGTTTATTTTGATGATCTGACCTGATTATATAAAATTTTCATTTTATATCATTTTAACCTAATCCATCGAATTCTCTTAAATCTTATGTAACTTCAACAAACAAATACATTTTTGGCCAAAGTTAAAAAAAAAACATTTTTCTATATTTTTCAAAGTTAAAATGTACAAAATATAAAAGCTTTCAATCATATAAATAAATTATAAATTAATCAGTAAAAATTGTAATCTTTTCGTATTACTAAAATCTTCATTATATAATCTATCATTTATTGTTAGCTAATTTCTTATGTAATTTCAACAACTGTACAACAACTTAGCAGAAATTCATATGATCCTGACATTAAATATTGTTCTTATTTTTTAACTAAAATGTGTGAAATATACAGTTTTCATTCATGCAAGTAAATTGGAAATGAATGAAGGAAACGTAATAGAACAATAGGATGGAAAATGATATAACGTTGGTTTTTTTCAGTGCTAATCTATAAATCGATGGTCAAAATTTAGCTTGAAAAAAAGCAGGACGATGAAAGTATAAATTGGAACAATGCGCGAATATCGAAAAAGCTGTCGCCTTTTTTTAAGGAAATTAAACTCGGTTTAATTTCCGTTAAATTATTAAATGTTTCTGAAAACTGTATGTTTTTTATTAGTACGTATATGTGGTCGTCTTTAATTTATTTATAAAATAGAAAATAATCAAATTTTAGTAGATTTATGTATTTTTTAATAATTTTATCAATTTTTTTTTTAATAATAAAAATATTTTCTGTAAATAAATTTGTAGTCTTACAAAATTGTAAAGATTTATTAAAGAAATCTATAATTAATAAAAAGCTAGCCAAAATACTCTAAATTATAGCATTTTTTCTCAATAGTAATGAATGTAAAATAATTTTATATTTAGTTTAATAATTCAAACTCTTTAACATCAGTTAATCCATTTCGATATTTTAAATTTTTTTTAAATGACAGCTGTCACCAAGAAAATTTAAAATATATATAAAATTTAAAAAATAATTATCTTTTATTGTGGTATTATATTTATTATATAGATGTCGCTTTTAATTTGTTTTAGATGATTTTACTAATTGAGTTAGTGAAGTGAATTGCTTAATTAATAGAAATAATGATCGTTATATAAAATTAAGTTTGAACTATAAAATGTTAATAATAGGTAATATAAAAACTATTTATATATAATTATTGCAGAGTAGCCCAAAGCAAAATGAAGGTTGTTTCATTGAAAATAAGATATAAAAAATAAAACTGTGTGTCTGCAGAGCAGGAAACGGTTCGATCCAATTTAATTCTATTTAATAATCTTCAGATTGAGTTTTGATTCGGTTAAATAGGAAAATAAGTGCGTTAATTGGATTCCAATATGCGGCGCTTCCAACAAACACCCTCCTCCATCGATGCGCCGAGCGAAAGGGTTTTTTAACTTTTATGAATTTATTTTTCGGGTGAGATGCAATTATTAAAATGCGATTAAAAAGCAATCTGTGCCAAAAAGCGTGTGCAACAGCCCCTCCGAGCGACGATCAATTTGCACTGTTTCGACCGGAAGGTAGATGCAGATATGCTGTACTTGTGCACACACAAATACATACCACGTGCGGCTGAATTCGTCACCCTTCTAGGGCCCTTTTCTAATAGAACGAAAGAGAGAGAGAGAGAGAGGCGACGAGGGCACCACAATTAAAAGAGCTTTCCCCCATTTGCATCTGTACGCACCTTCGACGGTTATTTGGGGAACTTTCAATTGAAAGGATGACGAGAGGAGAGCTTGGAGTCTGGGGGCAGCTGCCTGCCCCCAATAATCACATAATCAATATAAATCTACAACACATAAACGTTTGTTTTTACGTAAGCTCCGTTCTTTATTAGAAAAAATTACAAGACTAAATCAACTTAATCAACAAACAACAATTCATGACTTTTCAGTAAAAATTAAAGATAAACAAGTTGCATCCACACTGCATTCAGTTTATTTCCCAATAAACAATACTAAACTAGCAATATTTATTAATATGTGAAAAGTTTCCAATGCATTTTATAAATCAAAATTTTTAAAAAATCACATCAAATGTAATTGTAAAAAATATATTTTTGACAGAATTTATTTTCACCAATTTCATTGAAAATCTGCAAAATATTTATTAAAGTTTTCAATAAAAAATAAAGATGAATAAATGATATGCACACTACATGAAGGTTTTTTTCACTACATGAAGGTTTATTTCTAGTAAAAAGTTTCAATACATTATATAAATTAAAATTTATAAATTTCACATGATTTTGTCAGTATTTATTTTCAAAAATTTTATGTTGTAATGTCAAGTTCATCTAACTCTGAAGACCTAATAAATATCCGTTATGATGCCAACTCGCCATAACAATTCCCATTGTAGAAATCCCATTTTTAGTGCGGATCGAGACAATTGACTTGCTTCTACTTTTTTTCTTTCTCATTCTCTCTTCACCTCTCTTCCTTTTGGTTCTTTTCTTTTCCGCCTATTGAAATAAACTTGGCTCATGTATTTAATATCTATTCGATTAAAAGGCGCAGGTATAAGACCGGAAGTCTGGGCCAGAAGGTCTGGGAACGAGAAGGGGCTTCACTTAGTTGTTGACTAAAGACTTCCGCGCCTTGTGCAGCCCGAAAATTATTTTCGGCTCGCACATACATCCAGACACAACAACACATAGGAAATATATATATATATATATAAAAAAAAACAATACAACAACAACAGCAACTAAAGTAAAATGTAAATTGTGAGTCAGACTTAATTGATGCGATATTACAAAGTTAAATTATTTTATTGTTCCGACAAGGCGCAAGTACACGAGGTGCAATAAGTGTAACATGAATTATTAATAACTCCTGAGGAACGGAAAGAAAGAAAGAAATTAAAAAAAAACAACAAATATATGATGATGTTCTGAGGAGCCGACGATGTTCTTTGTTGTCTTTGTTACACTACAATAAATCTATTAATATATTTTATAACTGTATAAATACCTACGGATCGTGTGTATGGATGGGTGTGCATATATATATGTATCAGTGTGTATGCGCGCGAAGAATGAGAGGGAACAGAGTTTTATGTGTGTGTTTGAACAAATCATTTGAGTACAGTTATAGAGAGCAAATGAATAAACTAAATCAAAACACACATAGCACACGACCGTAAAATCGCTGTTTCTTTCTCGCTCGCGTACAGTTATTTATCTGTAATTGTTTTGTTTCCAATCCAACTGGAAATTGCGTGAATACATACACTAAATCACCACATCTCAACCTGTGTATACTTCACTAGAAAAATAAATCATTTTAATATACTTATTTTTTTATAATATTTAAAATTAATATATAATTACTCAATTTTCACATTAATTACATTACAATAAATCTATTAAAAAGATCAGTGTTTCTCAACCTTTTTATGTGCATCCCCACATATTTGTTACTAGATAGCTGTCATTTCGAAGCACTTTAAAAATTTAACGCTCTTTAAGATGTAATTTAGATTATTCAAGTTAATGTTAATAAAAAAGTTTATACTTAAAATATCAATTCGAATAAATAGCAAGCATGATGTATTTAATTAATTCCTTCTTCTCAATTTTCTCTTAATTATATTATGTCCAGCCAATAAATGCTTTAAATTAGCGTTTCTCAACCTTTTTATTTAGTGACCCAACATATGTGTTAGTAGTTTGTAGCTTTGACAGAAAGTGCCAGAAAGTTCTAAAAATGTAATCATTATTTTACAATATAAATAATTTTTAAGAAATTATTTCAAATAAATAAATATTTTAAATTTATTGATATTTTAAATTTTTTTTCTCAATTTTTTAATTAATTATTCAAAAAGTCTATTCAAATCATAATATTTAGTGACATTAATTTAATTATAAATTAATATTATGGTTTCTCAAACTTTGTATTTTGTGACAGCTGTCATTTCGGGAAATGTTATTTTGCAATACAATTTTTTTTTCTAAATATGTCTAATAATGTTTTCTAGTATATTAAGTATAGATAAAGTGAGTCAAAAATGAAAAGTTTTACGTTAGTTTCGAATTAAAAAAAAAAAAGAGAAACTGCGTGGAAAATTCAATTTTGAAACAATTGGTTGGAATTTAATTTCTTTCGGTTTGTGCGCGATTACTTTATTGTTTTAGTTTACGTGGGGCATGGGAATCGCGGTGACTAAGAGGAATGAAATGTTAAATAGTTCCGTTGATGAATGGTCGGGTGATTGAATTAATCGGACGCGATTAGCGCTCGTTAATAACTGAATCGGCCGTTAATTGGAGCAAGGAATAAGGGTCCGCTGTAAATTAATAACAATAAAGTGTTGAGAGAAAGGAGAGCAAGTACGAAGGGCCCTTCGCTTCGTATCGTATCCGAAATAATCAAACACTTATTTAGCTCAATATAAAAACACAACAATCCGAGGCCGCGTGTGTACGTACTAAATGTAATGGAAGAATGGAAAGAGAACAAAAGCTGTCTGGCTTCGCGTAATCAACTCAGAAATTGGGGGATTCACTTAGCAGGGGGTTTAGGAAAGCGGAGGATGGTAGAACTGTAATGGGTGCGAGAGAAACGTCCGATCGAATGGGTGGGAAGAAAAAGGGGGTGCAGAGCTTGCTCTGTCTCCATTGTCTCGCATATGGACTCCCTTCATTTGCTAACTATACTCTCTTTCTCTCCTATACTCTATCGGCATATCGATTATTATTTTTGTTTACATAATATGGAAGCCGAGTTTTATATATATACGTATATACGTATATACGTGCGCTGTGTTGGATGCATGGGGGTGTGTGTTTCGTAGTTAGGGGTTGAGAGCAGTGGGGTGTTTGGGCGGTGTTGACCGCTGTAGGGCTTATTGATTTGTCAAAGCCGGGCGTAAAGTTAATATTTTTCCGGTACATTCGAACATGCATGCAGATATGCCGCCGCCGCCTTCCCTTTTTATCGTCTCCACTATCGCACTTCTTTCCTATCAAAAATCTTTTTATCCGGTTGGTAAAACGCGCGCGCGGAGCGAACGTGAAGGAAAAAAGTGGGATTCGTAGAGGCCAAGTGTCAAGGACTGACAAAAGGGCAGAGTTCTAATTACATTCTGAGCGTTAATTAAAACGCCTTCCTGATTCTCGGAAGTGTGAAAAGTCAATCGAGATAATGATTTTATCGTGGAATTTTCAAGTGAACTTGAAATATTTAATGCTCTATTTAATGCTTTCAAGAGTATTCAGACCCTCAATGTATTTAATACACAAGGACGAGCATTTCAAACATTCACAATCCTATTCTAATATTACCTGTATTTACCCACAATTTTCTCACTCTTCTACATACGAATATAATATAAGATCTACCACCAATTTAACACCTAAGATGCCTGCGTAAAAAGACTTTCATCTTAACCAAAAATTATTTCGAAACTAAATAGTATCGCTTCTTTTATGACAGTCACTTTTATCAACCATTAAATTATTTTTTTCAAAACTTGTAAAAAAAATACGTTTATATATTTGATGATGAAGTTGTTGAAAACAACATAATTTCATTTTGAAATAACTTAAAAAGTTGGAACCTTATAAGTTAAAGAGATGAAAGAAACCAGTCTTAAAACAAAGATTTATTGAAAGATGGTTGTCATTTTCTTGTAGATTGATAACAGTAATATTTAAGTTACATTTACTTCACTCCAAACGCGCGCTGTTCCTTGCTTTATCGATACAACACTCTGGAACTAATTCCTGTATGTGTGTAATATATAAACATGTTCGCTTTCATAGAAGGCCATATAATATTGAAGAGAAAAAAAAAAACTTTCTGACTCACGAATGCTCTGCTCTTATGGTAGTAACCATAAATTGGTCGAGTTCTGCAGCAACGCAAAAAATCTTATTTCTTTCAACAAAGCATATATTTTCCTCATTTATCTAATTTGTTTCTATTAATATGATATTAATATTTTTAAAGCAACGGTGCGTTTTATTGAGAATGATTGCGTAATAAAATTGCGTTCATAGATGGCAGCACGGATGCGCGGATGCTGGATTCCTTTGGCGGTGCCGGGATTTCAATTAGCTTCAGCAATTATAGACGTTTAATGAATCGGTTAAGTTCGAACGTTGCGCGGCGCTCGGCGTACCAGGAAGTCACCGGTAATTCGAAACAATATTGAAAATGCATAGTATTGTAATTATTCTATTATTACGTTCGAATCCCTTCTTGCTTGAAGATGTTCGAGCATCCCGGTTCCGAGAAATGCATTAAATATTTATGGTAAAATCGAATGAATCTGCCAACACATTTACTTCCTAATACATTCACGCTTCCTATACATTTATAGCTTACATGTGTTTTGCTGAAACATAAATTTTCTTAAATTATGAAATTACAAAAAAAAACAATTAAATTTGTCTTCAAAATATGTAATTTATTTATTTAGTTATTTCATTCCTATCTACGAAGATACTACAATAAAAATATTTGCTGCATTTTCAAAATGTGATTTTTACATTCTGTAAAACTAAAATGTAACTGTTACAAAAGTTCAAGCTGAAGATGACGGAAACAGTTCACCAGTCAATTAAGACTCAAGAAGAATTTGGGAAAGTTTGTACAATATCTTACAAAAATGTATTTGCTGATATTTAAAAATGTGATTTTTATATGAAGATAACAGTTACAAAAGTCCAAGCTGAAGATGATGGATACAGTTCAACAGTCAATTAAAACTGGAGAAAAAGTTGGGAAAGTTTGTACAATATACTACAAGAATTTATTTGCTAATATTTCAAAATGTGTTTTTTATATAAAGTTAACAGTTACAAAAGTCCAAGCTGAAGATTATGAAAACAGTTCACCAGTCTATAAAGACTCGAGAAGAATTTGGGAATGTTTGTACAATATAGTACGCAAATGTATTTGCTGATATTTAAAAATGTAATTTTTGTATGAAGTTAACTGTTACAAAAGTTCAAGCTGAAGATGATGGATACAGTTCAACAGCCAATGAAAACTGAAGAAGAAGTTGGGATAGTTAATACAATGTAGTACAAGCTAATTTATTTTCTTTTTTTTAAGTTATTGTGAATTTTACCAGGAAGGTTGTAACTGTAACGAAAGTCCAAGTTGGAGATGTCGGAAATAGTCGAACAGTCAATTAAAACTGGATAAGAAGTTGGGGAATTTGAACTGTTTCAGCTGTCCAAAACGGTTTTTATTTTTTCAGTAAATTATATAAATCGAACGGAATTCTACGGTCGTCGGTAATTTCATCAGGAGGTTATCGACTCGCAAAAGAGCAAATTAACTTTATTAAATCCGTCTCGTTTTACCTCTTTTTTCTTCATCTCTTCGAATATGTTATATATATATATAAAATGTTGAAAGGAAAACGGAGGAGTACGAAGAGCAAAGAGTCCCATGAGGGGTAAGATGGAGTAGGTAATAAGCGTGTTTAAATATGAGATGATTTAGTTGGCTACTTAAGGCAAGCGCTCATGCATTGCGCGATATGATTACATACGAATATAATAAATTGAAAGCCTAACGATAATAACTCATGATGGTGTATATATATATATCTACATGCACACATCCAGATACACAGACTTGCACTCTGTGATATGCTATTACAATGATTTTTATAACTTTATAAATAGTTGTCCATGGGAGTCTGAGTTACAAGTCATGCCCAACCGTAGGAATGCAGCTCCGGGGATCGAGATCGCAATGGCTACTACCATTAGTGTCAAACCGGAGGGCCGCGGTTCGACGCTTCTCTCCTTTTTGCCCTAGTCCCATAAATCCATCCGGAAAATGCGGCGATCTTTAATTGGTGTTAATTCCCGCGAAGAGAACTAGACTCATCCACGCAGTCCTTTGTACGATGATGGTTCGGTGGCAATTATACGATATTCATATTTTTTCCTTATTTATCTTTTTATTTTTTTGTTGCTGCTGGCATCTGCCCAGGCGACCACACTCAAAGTAATACGTGTGAACCTGTCTCGGACCTGCAGATGGGGATCACCACCTGTGTCCTGTACAACATACATACACACCTAACCATTGGTACGTACGTACGTCCGTTTGTGCGAGCCACGATTTTACCATCCTCCTCCTCCGTTTGTTGTAGCTGTTGTTTTTCGTCCTATCCTCATCCTCCTCCTGCTTCTTCATCATCGCTCCGCTTCTCCTTCTCTCCCGCTGATAAATAAATAAAGGTTTTATTGTATTTTACCTTTATCTTGTGGGCAGACGCGCCGTTCTGCCGGCCCACCTGTTCTCTCTTCGCTCCGCAAGATTACTACACTCCGGCAATTTAGTAATTTCGCAAAAAAAAAAAAAAAAATAAGATACACACCTAATGAAAGAAACTAGTTTCAGCGCATCGTAATTGAATGCAAAACGCCTTAATTCGGTCGCCCTGAACCCGCGTGACATTCACAATGTCACACATCCAACTTAATTCAAATGCAACACACCTTCTGTTTTTCACAGTATTTTTTTTCTATTTGCTTTGATTACGCAATCATGCAACGATCATCTTCTAATAGAAAAAAAAAACTTCTTTCGAACCGAACAACAGATGATTCAAGTCGGCAGTTTAAAGAAATAAAAGACACGATTTTTTTTTTAATGTTTCCGTGCTTCTTCACCGAATGCATATTCACTCATTTTTTTGTTGTTGTTTGTTTGTTGTTATGGCATAGATTGTAAATGATATTGCACAAAATGCTAAAATAACCGGACACGCGATTTATTACCTAATTTAAGTGCAAACAGTGACGTTTGCTTTGTTTACCCGTCTGTCTGCATGGAAGCAACAAATTAAACATTAAATATACGCTATAGAAAATGATTGTTTTAAAATTGTTAGCAAAACATTTATAAAATTATACAAATTTCAAATAATTATTTTCACTATTATAAATATATAATTAGTAAATATAAATAAATTCAGGTTCTTCATATGTTTTACATGTACGTTTACATTTTTTTATAATATTACTGATTATATAACGTAAGTTTTCTTATCACCAAAGCTTCATACCCTCAATGTAATGACATATTATTGCAATTGTTTACTTGACAACACAGCTGCTTTTATGTCAGTTTTACTGTCATTTTTCAGATTAACAGATTAAGCTGTAATATTTGAAACTTGAGAAATACTCATTTACATTTATTATTAAACTTTATAATTTGAGACAAACTGAAAATAAATAATCATTAATCAATATTTAGTATAAATTCATTAAAGTGTTTTCATTTAATATCAATTTAAAACTGAATGTAATTGCACTTTTTTTTTGACGAAAAAAAAATGTAGGATGGTCATTATTTGCCTTATACGCTTTATACAGCTGTTATAAATGTTGCAACGATATAAACGGTGTTTCGTATACTTTATAAAGAAAAGTGATGCATCTAGAGAGATGCTTAAAATACATCCCAAGAGTACCTCTGTCGCAGTAAATACTCAATCAACGTTTGCAGAATTAACAATTTATAGAGGCCTCAATTTTTAATTGCAACCATATGAGACAGAAGTAAATTCATTGAGTAAAATGCAAACAATAAATCTTCTACTCAAAATTATTATTTTTCTTTGATAATTATTTATTTTTATTATAAAGTTACTGAACGCATTTAATATTTAAAGAAACTAATATTTTTAATATAATTTTCACCAAGCTTTTTATCTTTGACAGCTGTCATTTCACGACCAAATTACCAATTACTCGCTTTGACACTAGGTGACAGATGGCATTTTGCAACCAAATTGCTACGTTTTTTTTTTAACAATTATTCGCTTTGACACAAGGTGACAGCTGACTAAATTGCTAAGTTTTTCATCAGTTACTCGCTTTGTCATAAGGTGACAAATGACATTTTGCAAACAAATTGCTAAGTTACTCGCTTTGATACAAAGTTGACAGCTGTCAATATGTTTCATTGAGTAATTTGTATATGTTATTTATAAAGTAAATACCTTCCTATATAAATATAATGATGTCATAAATTTAGAAATAATTAAGTATAAAAAAAAGTTGAGTATCTTAGAAATGACTTTCACTGAAATGCGCTATGAACTGGTTGACCTATAACTATAACATGCGTATCCTTCGATTTATGAATCCGGGATCGAAGGTAAAGTTGGATCACTTCCACAGATTTCCTGATTGCTGCAAAGCAGATCTCGACGAGGTTATTCGCTCTATAAATGTTTGAATTTTTATCCCCCCGAATTATGTAAGAGAAACAGAGACCAATTTGACGAAAATAATTTATGAGTCGTATAAGAAATAATTAAAAGCACATTAGCAACGATTTTTATATGACCATAAACCAATAAAATTCAGATTTATTATATCGAAGACACGAAGTGAACGCAGAAGTCCTCTCTGCAACTCGATAGGACTTGCTTGCTTCGACATAATTAGCTGCTCAAGTGGTGGAAAAGTTCGGAACGCTGTGCAAGTAAAAAAAAGGCGAGTAATATTCTTAGATTCAACAGTTTCGTTTTGGATTGTTTGTAGACGTCGAAGGTCACCTGGTAAACAAGAAGTGACAAAATATTTGTTGGTTACGAAGGCTTCCTCCGGCACACGACGAGCATTTCGATGAGATCTGAGCGCTTACTAATTAGTCTTTTCGGACTACATGTGTGTATTTACGAAAACGTCTTGAATAACTAGACAGGTAAACAACCTTGAGGTTCTATATTTAATTAATTTATGTATACTGAACGGTGATGATCCAACTTGTTTGGATTAACTGTTTTCGGCGATTGCGATACTCGTTTTCTTCTTCTGTTCTTCTTGCATTACTATACCTTTTCCACTTATTTTATTCAGTTTTATTCGAGTTTTGTTATGAAACGAATCAACATATTGCAAACGGAAAAGCACGCGCAGTGTTATAAATTTTATGTTAATTGAGACACTTAAATTAGGTGTTTTATGAACATTGGACAGGTCGTTTGGTTAATTAGCGAAGCTTAATTGAAATATGACGTATCTATTAAAGGCATAAATTTGTAAATATTTTTATGAAGATAACATCTTTATGGCAATACCGTTTTAGTTTATTGTCTACTCACATTTATTTGTGATCTGATCTACTCACATTTATTTGTTCCATTTTTACTTACTTTCAATAACATCATGGATGTTTACTCATTTTTATTCGGAGAAGCTTTATTATATATTTTCAGGTAGTAAAGAAATTTTTTTTTCTTAAATAACTTATAATTAGTGAAATTTTGCAGTGGTTTTATAAATTAGTTTAGTAATACAAAATTATATAAATTTACTTTAAAAATATACAAAATTTGGTACAAATTTAGTTCAGAATGTACGAAACATTTCAAAACATTATAAAAATTCGCTGTTTAAGTTCAGATTTAATATTATTCTTAAAAGGTTCAAAATGAAAGAAAATCTTAGGTTTATAAAGATATATTTTAAAATTTATGAAAAATGGGAAGATTGTGAGTATTGTTTTTAGATAAAATAAGATAACAGGTTTGGAATCTGATAAGACTGAGACGTTTTATATCTGTTTTGTGTGGTGCGGAGAATGAGTGTAAGGTGCTATAAAATGTAATTGTCTATCATTAGCATTCGCGGTGCATATACAATCTGACGCCAATATCTTGCTGAGAACAATGGCGTTTGGAAAAATAAAGAGACGAAAGTAAAGGAGTCGAAGGAAAGAGGAAATTAAGAGGAGTTAGCATATGTATTTGTGTGTGTATGTGGAGGCAGGGAGGGTACGAAGTGCGAGATGTGAGAAAAGCTGTGAGAACGTGTACAATAGCCTTTTCGGAAAGCGATACTTATAAACGAATTATAAACAGAATGGGAGCAGTCTGTTGTTAGCATAGCGTAGCAGCAATGCACACGGTGGAAGCAGCGTGTGTCGATATTTTATAATATTTCCTGTTGAAAGTCTTTTTCTTCTTCGGGTGTTCGCGCTCGTCCAACGGACTTTGGGTCTTTGACCATCTTTCTTGTTGTTCTTATTCTTCGGTGGGAGATGCGCGTTGCGTTGGTCCAGTTAGTCCAACAAAGAGGACACGGTGCATGGGAACCATTAAGGACGAACTCGAAACCGTGACTCCGATCGGTGCACACACACCACATTACTAGAATTCCGACTTGAGAAACCCAGCAAACCAAACCATTATGCTCATTGCTTCACTCCTTCATACACATACTCCTACCTCCTACAACGCAATTATCACTAACATAACTCATTATTTTACATAATTACATTTTTTAAATTGATCTTATTATTTATAATTTGTTGAAAATGTATCTTAATTTTATAAACCATACAAATATTACATACTTAATCAAAAGTAATTTTGATATTGAAAGATCTGAAGCCTTGTGAATTAGATACACTTCCTTGTGGTACACCTTACATGTTTAGGAATAAAACAGAATTTTTGATTTTAGACAATATCTTGTCCAGTATTTCTTAACCTCACTTGACATAAATAAAGTGACAGCTGTCATTTCGCAACCCAATTTTTAATTAATTTTATACAAAAATAGATATTCTAAAAGATTTTGATTGAAAATAAGGATTTCTTCTGTAAATAATCCCCACTGAGATGGGTTGTTGCAAGATGGGATGTGATTGTGATTAGATGCTATTTGAAATATGAGATTGAAGATGAAAAAGAAGCTAATGATCGGCTCGTCGTCGCCGGTGAATTACAGTAATTTTTGCAGAAAGTGTTCCTGTTCTTCTGCGCGATGGTGCGCGCACATACAATTTCTTTTCATGTTGCGGAGATCCGACAAAGAGCTTGATGGACGAGTGCTGTCAATTCGCCCATGCGTGCGTTAATACACCTCGAACACGCGAACCTTTCCTTCAATATTTTATGCGCTCGTCGAGGAAATCCCACTTGTCCAGGTGGAAAATGGAATGAAAATACGCACTGTAGCCTACTTTTTTTTTACCTTTTTTCGTCACTACATTCCGCCCCCCAATGAAACCCTACTACATCCGATTATTTATTTATCGATACACAAGGGAAAAATTAAATTTCAGTCTGTTTACATGCAAATGGGATTATGCTATCCATTCCTAGAATAATTATTTTAAAAAAAAATATATCAATATAGACATTTTTTTTTACAAAAAGTATATAAGAAAAAAAATATTATTCTCTATTGGAAATGTCGATATTGTCGAACATCAACTGTCCAATAATTGGTAATTTTTATGTATATTTTTTGTTAGAATATTTCCATATATTTTTAATTCTTTAAATTAAATTTAATTTAACAAAGCCTAAAGCATCCACTTGTTTAACTATGTGAATGATAATGTATCCGATAGATGTCGCTCGTTGATATATAATTAATGTTAATCTGTGATTAATGACATTATAGAAATACCGAAAGCAAAATTTGAATAAACACACCCATCCTTAGAGCATCCACAGTTCTTGCTTAACTAATGCTGGTATAATTTATGTAATCCTTTCAGTATTTAATAATTCATAATATGTATATAAATGCAATTTTGATTTACGATATTACAGAAATACCGAAAGCAAAGCGCATTCAAACGAAATCATTTCGAAACGGAAAGTGATTGCATTGCGACGTACAAACTCGCTCTTTGGGTTTGGAAAATCGAAAGAAACGAGCGAAAAGTAAAACGTGCCGAAGTCAAGTTAGGAAAACAATTCAAACGGTCTCTCTCATTGTTTCGACCATTGTTTCCGTTTAATTGACAGTTAGATTTAATAACGAGTATTCAATTACTTGGGATCCGGCGTGCACTACTTTTCGACTCGCACGCACACACTTTTTTTTTCCTTGCTCGTAATTGTCTCCTCCGATTGTCATTTCTTCTCTATTTTCACCCGTTTTTGTCTTATGCCATTCACTCACTTCGT
Source organism: Nicrophorus investigator (assembly GCA_963457615.1). Classification (NCBI taxonomy): domain Eukaryota; kingdom Metazoa; phylum Arthropoda; class Insecta; order Coleoptera; family Silphidae; genus Nicrophorus; species Nicrophorus investigator. The sequence goes on from OY735143.1 coordinate 26,042,842, forward strand.
TTATTGCTGTTTACTGTTTTAATCGAATCCAGACGCACACGCATCGACCAAAGTGGCAAAAACTAATATCACCCACTTAGAACAAATGGGAATACGGAAAGAGGAGAGAATACAGCAACGGCTGAGGAAGGACGAGAAGTAGAAAAAGAGTGCACAACAAAACGAATACGAGAACCAGTTAACTGTTCCAAATAGAATCTAGAGACCAATGAACTTTATGTACAATTACATATATATATATATAAAAACCATTTGAATAGCTACAGAGATTCGTTTGTCTATTTTTTGTATTATTTATACCGTTTGTTGGCTTGATTACTAGCTAGACAAAAGATCTGCATTCGACCTGATCTCACTTATTCCAACAATATTTCAGAAAAAATAATCCAACAAAATTTAAATTATTAAATCTTTTCTGTTTCCTAACAAAACATTTTTAAAATCCTTGATTGTAATGAAAGTCAAGAAAGGATTCCAGAAACTTCAATCGTGCGCGCGAATCGTGTCTGCGCACAAATTCAAAATTCAAACAATTGATTTAAATGCAGGAAAAGCTTCAACTTATAAATTAAATTTGTTGCTTTTAAAATATCTTAACGAATCATGTATCTACACAAATAAAACCAGGTTTAATTTTATTTTCTTTATATAAAAAAAAAGTGTTGTATAAATTGGGAAACAACCGGTATTTAAACTGGAGATCTCTGGTGAGAGTTATATGGATAAACTCGTTTAGATTCTTTTTATTTTTTAGTATGAGATTATTTGAGAGTGTTTAAATAGTTGTTCATAAAATGCTCCCTGAATTTAAAAGAACAAAACTTTTAAAACTGTTGGAGATTAGTTTAATGTCTTTTACATAAAGATTGAGTTGATTAATGTAAAATCAGTATTTATTTAAACTTGATAATTGAAAAAAGGTGTTAATTGTTTTGTAAAATATTTAGGTATGGAATGGTGATTGTTTGCAGGATTGAATCCTGCGGACAGGAATTGAAGACGTGACCAATTTGGAGAGGTGATCGGTGAAGAAGGAGAATTCGTCCTTCCTTGTTTAATCTGCGGACGAATCATAAAGCTTCTTTATGGGAGGCCGGATTAATGGGGTTTATAAAATAAGAGTCAAATGGTGTTTGTGCAAGGATCCACGAACGCGCTGCTTTGTTCCAGTCACAGTCGCGGTGACTGAGGAAATCTTCCGCATATCGATCGCGGGTGCGAGTGAGAGAGAGAGAACTATAGAATGCGGGGGAGTGCGAGCGAGAGAGAGTGAGGGTGAGAAAGGGGGATGGAGTACGTGCGGTACGGATGAAGGAGTGAATGGGAGAGCGAGGGAGACGGAGAGAGCCTGGCTGTTGCCCAGCAACGGGGGAGTCAATCTGGCCAACACACAGGGAAAAGAAGGATGTATTTTTTTTATTTATTATCCTCCATTATCCCCTTTTGGGTCGGGCCGTTTCGGGCGTTGCCGGCGCCGAGGAAAAGGACGAGGACAAGGATCAGGACGAGGTTGCGAGGATGAGGAGTAGGAGGATTCGTTGTAACGCAAAAGAAGGAGGAGGCGACGTCCTCGAGCGCTGACAGACAGGCCAGGGGGGTTGATGATGAAATATGGGACACGTGGTTAGACTCGGAACGACGTCACTTGGAGCGACGTCGAAGCGACGCCTCCTCGGCGCCGGTATAATGCGGTATTAAGTTTTGCCCTCTTCCCGTTCCTCAGGACCAACTGTTTATCACGTCCGAAGGAAGAACCGATCCGAGCAGCGCAAGAACCTTCTCCTCCTCAGCCGATATTAGGCGTCTGCCCTAATTCCCCAATACCCAGCGCAACCACCTAGTTCCACTTCCAACCAAAACCGCACTCTCCTCCCCATCATCATCATGCTCATCCTTCTTCTTTCTAGATGCTCGCTGTGCACTCTTTTTCTTTCCTTGCTTATTTCTGCAAATGCAATTACAAACGAGAGCTCTCTTTCTCTTTACAGTTCGTTAGAAGGGACACATTCGGTCGCAAATACATAAAGATATTTCCAATGACCTGGTTTCGTTCGAAATAGAGGATTCATTCATATATACATACATCCACATGCGCATAAAGCGGTTCGCAATAAAGATGAGGTGACCTGCAAAATTGGCGACATGGAAAACGCAACGAGATTTACGCACGCTGCAGCTAATTACACTGCGATCCGATTAAATCCGAGACGTAGATCTGGACCAATCCTCAATTTTAATTTTAGGAATTAACTAACCCAAATTATGAAAGCTTTACTATTTTATTAAATTAAACTTTGTTTTCAAGTTGCAAATTAGTCCACAGGTTTGGAGCAACTCCTAAGATTGTTGCTACCTAAGATTAGGGAAAACAACCTCAAGATGGACCTGCGGGAGTGTGTTAATCAATGTATGCGGAAGGCTTTAGCGGCGGCGGCGGCGTCCTTGAACTAACTGTACATTAAAGCCCGAAGGGATGACCGGAACGGCAGGGCAGAAGAGGTTGCAGGATGAGTACGAGGAGAGCAAGAGGGAGATGCAGAGAGAGTTATATTGAATACCGAGAGAGGAAGCGAGAGTACGCAGATGGAGAGAGGGAGCCAAGGATCAATTTAACTTGGGCTCCCCTTCAGCTTCGTTGTTATTCAAATGGCCAGAATCTGTTGCGAAATCATAAAACTCCGGGATCGACGTAGGAGATCCGATAGGAATTTAATTTCTACGAATGCCGAAGCAACCAGAAAAAACATATATATAGCTCATACGCACACATATATATATTATGGTTGTTTTATTGAATTTTTATTTGCCGGCATCAGTTTTATTACGAAGAAATCTGAAAAAAACGCATCAAGAGGGATAAATAGAGTGGCATCCTTTTATTATATTTTATTATCTTCTTAAATTCTCGATGCTTTTGTGAATGGATTTTAGAACTGTAACTAATCGGTTTTTCTGGTATGAAAAGCTGGTGTGATGCAATGAAGTTAAGGTATAGCAAATACGTTGAGGCAGAGGTGAAGAAAAAAAAAACGACTATGTGAGCAGAGTGTGTTTAATGAGTTTGTATCCTTGTGCATTTATTCGAGAGGATGTTAAGTCACCTCACTCGTTCGTGGCTCACAATGGAGGAGAAAGCTATTCATCCGAGCGTATTTTGAGAGATATGTTAAGGTTACGTTTCAAAACACACCTGGATCTCGAAGAAATCTCTAATTACAAAACAATAAAATCGATTCGTGATATGAACGAAACGAGAGTTGGGAAAAAAATAGAAGGAAAGGAGGAGAACAGAGAGGAAAAAGAAAACAAGCTGAGCTCTCTCGTGCCGACCGAATTACTAATGCACCTCTTACGTTTTGCGTAAGAGGAAGACAATTGGAGATTAGGTAATGAAGTCTGATTTCGGAACGGCACCTGCAGCACGTGGAGGGCAAGTGAAAATTGAAAGCACGGCGATTGTTGGACACTCACGCTAAACGCTTCCTACTTTCCTTCGGCCATGCAAAAATGGGCATAATTTGATGAAGAATTTCTGCCAAATCATTTGCGGACGACAGGGAATGTGCAACAAAATAAATAGAGAAAAAAAACATAATTAAATGCTATGCAGATTTTACTTTCAAAAATTATTTACAATTGTGACTGTGACCAAAACGAAGAAAAAAAAAATAAGTAAATAGATTTAATGGATTATACAATGCCAGCCATTATTTGAAGTCAATTTTGGTATTTATCTAGAATGCATGGCCTTAGGGAACTAATTAAAAGCAAGAGATTTATACGTTCATTTCTATTTGAATATCTTGGGATTTAAGTTTCAAGGATCTAATTTGATTACGTATTCCTAAAAAAAGTTCAGAAATAAATAAGTACTGTAAAATATTTAAAATATCTCTCAATTAAACTTTTCTTACAAGATCCTTGAAAATAATAAGAAAATATTTTTTTATTAGAATTCAAATTTATAAAAATCCGATCCGTTGCTTATCAATCTTGAATCCTTCTTCTCAATACTTTGCACATGCTTCAGTCACTGTAGGCTGCATGAATGTATATTATTTCATTCAATTAAAGGAATAATGCCATATTAAGGAATTCATTTTATTCGAAGAGGACGCAACAAATCTCGAAACACGAAGTTAAAGATTAAAGATCTCGAGGTTTATTTGCGACGCTTCGTTCCATCCGTGTACGTACGTACGTTCGCCAAAGACAAGTTGAAGTTGGAAACATGAAAATACAGCTTTCCTCTGTATTTACTTTGCTCGTGTGCGCAGAAATGTACAAGGATTCATGCGATACTCCCTAATACAATCGTTCTTAAAGCCTGCCATCGACTTCCTATTATCTAATGGTCAGAAAAGGGGAAATAGTTTGATCATAAATTTCACGACTTGATGGTCTAACTTTCTTTCTGTCTTAAGCGAATCGATAAATTATTAATATTTGAAATGATGATCTTATTTCATAACTTATGAAAGTTACGAATTTAACATAATAATTTCAATATAAATTGAGATGATGTGTTAAATGGAAAAAGAGGTTGTTGTCATTCGTTATGCTTTCTTGGGCAATTGGAAATTCGGCGTGGAAATTGCAGAATTTCAATCGGCGATAGAAAGTGCCGACGGTATTGTGCTTTCAATGTTGCTTTCGTCGTTTTAATTAACCTCGATGCGTTTTCTTGCCGGCACCGAAGAACTAATATAGAGCGCACTGGTTTTGCGTAATTCGCCAAGAAGAAGAAAGTATCGCGGAAAGGAAAGAAAGGAACGTCATCGACTATAGGTAAGACAAAAAAAAAACAAGAAGGATTATAGTATGTAGAGATAGAGAAATGGAGAGAGTGTGCGCACGTGAGAGGAGGAGAGACGGAGAAAAGAACGGCACGTATACGTTGAACTTTTTCTTGCGGAGTGGATGCCAGTTTTGCTATTTCCTTTCAGAACTTGAGGCCATTATCCGCGCGTCAATGGATCTATCTGCAAGAGATTCACACGCAATCAATTGCATCCTCGCCACGGTGAGTTACCACACACGCGCCATCATTATATTATATAAATCCTATGGTTCCGAAGAGCTTTAAATCCTGGCCTGGAATACAACACCACTCAGCTCGCTGCTGCTGTTGTTATTGGTGGTAAAGTCGTTTTTCTCTAGGTCTTCGTAATGCGAGTGTGTGGATGCAGCAGCAGCAGCAGCCCTAATAAAGACTTTGTTGGGAGGCCGGTTCATAATTCCCATTATCCGAGGAGAAAGAGAGCGAGAGTGGTAGGTAACAAGTTTTGGATGCGCAGAAGAGATGATGATGCTGCTTCTGCTGCTGCTGGTGCACGGTCGCAAAAGAGCGAGATGCTTATCGTTTAAATGGTTTAATTGAATGGAACTATTTCTTCCTTATACCAAAGCAACCAGTTAAATCCGCACAAAACGATTTTATATAAGCACCTATAAATATTTATTGTTTGCTCAGTTCTGTTCAGTTCAGTTATCGATTGCGCTGGCGATAAATTATTATGTTGGCACGAGAGATACTGCTGCGAGAATTCCAGATAGGATCGCACTTGCCGGCAGGAACGCTCACTCCTGCAGCTCTGCAGTAGCTGCACTTATTCTCTCCCTTTCCTTCTCTCTCGCAATCATTCATTCACATTCTCTCTTCTTCACCAATAGAACAAGCCGATAGCGACCGAAAATCTACAGAAAAATAAAACCAAACATAAAGCACATAAACCATAACTAAATTCTCGCATGACGGCATTCAAACAAGAGCTTTTCGTATTCATAGGTTATCGACCCTATAGATCATATTACACTACAAAATTACCACAGAACATTAATATATAGACAAAATGTAATATCGTAGGTATTTAATATATATATTACTGACTTTCCTTCTAGAGTTTCATCTATATATAACTAGTAATATAACTATGTTTGTCATCATCCATTAAACAAATATTAAGAGTCTTAAGTAAATCAATGTGTCTAATGAGTGATTCACTTAAGTTACGTTTACGATTTTCTTCAAAATTTGTTTGAAAATTCTCAAACTGTTGTAGAATCATATTTTTTTGTTATACTTATAAGGGTTATAGATTTCTCACTACTTGCTCTCATTTTGATTTTGAAATTAGAGAACGCTAACTAATAGTTAAGATATAGTAAATGTCATATAAACAGAAGTTGTATCTCCCCTTCTGTAGATAATAGTGAGCAAAATCAACTGGGGAGGAAATAACTACATACATAATATGCAATTGTGGGTATTACTGATGGGAATATCTGAAGAAGACAATAGACCATGAATGGAAATTCCCTGGTCGATGGATACCAATATGTTATGGAATAATGAAAGTGAGTGTTTGTGCGTCGAAAATGGGCTACAATATGATGCGCAATTTTTCGTCTATTCTATTCTGCTTTTGCTCCGGTCTCTGCTTTCTCGTGTATTTTTTGCTTATATCTTTCTTGCTCTCTTTCATTCTATTTCTTTTTTTTTTCTCGTAGAGTTCCTTCGGAGAGCTCTCGTCCCCGTGCATCAAGTTAATCTGGCCGTCCGTCTTACGACCGCCGACCATCCCCCGTCCCACCCCGCGCATACCAGCAAACATCTTCCCCTGCCGAATCCACCCACGCCTCCCCCTCCTCCCAGACGTCCCGTTCGTCCTAAGCAATTCTCTTTTACAGTCAGGATCCCACCGTATTCCCAGCCATCCCCCTTTCCATCCTCTTTCTCTCCTTCACATCGCCCGTCGTCCGTCTGATTTAGCGGCTGCCACAATCTGCTGCCCCCCTCGACTCTGCCGCCGCCGCCGCCCCCGCACCTTCAGCCGCCCTTTCTGGCCGCCCCCGCTCGCTTGCGCACCTCCCGCCCACCACTCTCTTGACGTCAACTCACCCTCACACGCCCACGCGTATCGCATCAAAATTCATCCAATTTCCAAATCGCACTTACCGCCCACATCAACAAATTCAATTGACACCGCACATCTACACACACCGAGAAAGAATGAATAAAAAAAAGTTAACACAATTTAATTCATTAATTCATAATCTTGTTGTGCTGAAAATTACTGCTTTCTGTTGAACGGAATTACTAGATTTTGAATCTCCATTTCTTTAATGATTAATTATCGCTCAACAATATACAAATTGATATAACAAGAACATGTGTTTAGTAACAACAGTAATAACGCTTCCTTATTGTATTTATATTTTTCTTCGACTATAGAAGGAATCTCAACGATTAAACGATGCGCATATGATAAATCAAACGTTAAACGGCACGACCATATACAGTCGACACAATAAAACTTAATTAACAATAAAACAGTCGTGATATTTGGATGTTATTAGAATTATGATAGGTGGCATAATAAATCCATGCGAGAGACTTTCGCCTGTGGCTTTTTCTCTCCGCTCACTCAGCAGGAAATACCTTTCATATCATTTGTTAAAGTTAACTTCCTTCCGAATACAAACATTTATAATATGCATTCTCATCATATCTACACAGTAAAACCTCATTTAACGCTTATAGAAAAAGACAAGCACTATTTTAGAAAGAAAAATTTGGATACAAAAGTTGTTTCAAAAATTAATTGTAAAAAATTAAATTCTTAGCAATATAGTAAAAATAATCAATAACGAAATATTGTTACGTAACAAATTGAAGACATGATAAATTTTTAATTATTTGTAATTTTGAAAGTCTTAAGAAGTGGTTATTTTTTGTTTGTAAATGAGTCAAGATTTTTGGAAATATTGAAATTATGGATTTTGATGTTTGATGATTAGAATGGACAAATCGTTTAGTATTGGGAAGGGAGCACGCGAAGAGAATGCGCGCTAATAGGTTGTGTACACAAGAAGCTAGTTGTAAAAGAATGAAAGAGAGGAGCAAGAGTAGAGGAGAGCAGTTTTAAATGACAAAAGCAAACTGGTAGTAAAATCCATTGAGTATGAATAATGAAACAGATGCAATAAGTCAGTCGGGCCGAGAGCTAAAAAGGTCATAGAAAAAAGGAAACGCTTGAAAGTGGAGAGCGAGAGCTGCTGCCTGCGTTTGCTGCGAGCGAGCACAGACCATAAGTGCTTGATCTAAATAAAATAAAGGTGACCGGTGGGGTAATGCGGTATTATTTTGTATTTAATTATTAAAATTACATACTGCGTTTTCTAATAAAATATCAAGGTGTCCATATACGGCATTTTCCGAACGAGCCGAGCTCTAACACACACAACCACAAGGTAAATATTTACAAGGAAAAGTAAAAGTAGGTGCCTGCCAATGTTTATAAGTAATGAGGACAGACAGAGTACATTATTCCATCAATTATAAAACGAAACGAAATGAGTTGAAAAGAAGCGAACAACACAGAACTAGCGAGAGAGAGAGAGAGACAGGCCATATTGCACGCCGCACGCCGGGTGGAATTCCAGAAAAATTGCACCTCGATCGGCGAAAACCTTCAATACTTATCAATTACTTGTGAAGTAACCAAATTGTTTAAATAACATCACTGTTCAATCACCACGAGCAATTATATAAATACAAGAATTAAAATTACTTGGCAAGTTCCGAGTTGCTTAACTTCAAAATTTAAAAAATACTTATTTGGAGATACTTAATCAATTACTTTTTTGAATTTAAAACAAAACTAAGTACATTTAAAAAAACGCTACTTAAAATTACTTGTCAAGTGTCGCGTATTATAAAGTATTTTTCTCAATTTGTTCTTCAATACTAGAAAATTTTGTAGAAATTGATGATTTATGATTACTTGTCAAGTTCCGCATTTTATAACACCATAATCTTCCGCAATTACATTAATAAATGTTTTTTTTTTCAATGAAAATTTAAAAATTAATTATTTGGAGATATTTTTATTAATGACTTTAAAATGAACACTAAAAGTTACTTGTTACTTATTATTATTTTTCTAATCACAATCACAATGTTTTAAAATTACTTGTCAAATTCCGCGTATCATAATCTACAATAAATCATGTATTTGTAAGAGATACTTTGATGAATAACAAGCAATTATAAAAATATGTGTTGAAAATACTTGTCAAGTATCAAGTAATTTAATATCGAATTAACAATTAGGGATTAGCTGAAACTGAAAGTGTAGTTTTTAAATTGAATTAACATAATTTCCCTCCCGCTTCGATCGTATTATTCTAATTGATTTATGATACGTGAAATGTAAATACTTGTTTCTGTTTACTTAACAACTTATTAATACGCGGCGATTTGCATAAATACGCGGCGGCTACCAGCTCCGATCGCTCTTTCAACAGATAGATTATATTATTAATGTGACATTATCTCAACTCAATTAAGAAAAATCAATATCGGAATTCAATTATATAAATATACCAACAAAAAAAAATGACAAGTAAAAAATTCATTACGTAAATAATATTTATTCTTATTTTTATATTACGGGCATGATGGAATGCATCAAAACAAATCTGATTGATTGATGCAGGGATTAAATTTCAACACTTACTACTGCTTTATTTGTATTTTTTTATGATTTTGATTTTATGCAAGACTGCGATTTTCGGAACGGATGGAATGTGTGGAAAAATGCATTGATTGCGCAAACTGGGTCACGCCCTCTCCGACGTTACACAATCGCTCACGTGGTGCCTAAATGGCGCCTATAGATGTAATCGATATTAACAAATATTCCCACTTACTTTATTCATATCGCCGCAATAACTCAACGTCGATGATTCTATCGAGTTCACGAGTTCATGTATCTCTTCAGCCGTTCCAGCAAATGGATTTCTGTTTCTTAGAGACATTCAATACATTTTACACATAATATTACATATTTACAATGTAATCTCTAAAAACGTTAATATTCAACAATTTTATATATGTTCAGGTAATAAAAATAAATAATTCAATAAAAATGATACAAAAATGTAATAAAATTATTATCTAACAGTTTATATTTTTAGTCTCATTTTTTTTATTATACTATATTTTTAATTTCTAATAATAATTTTTAAAAATAAAATATATTATTGAATTTTTCTGTATGAAGTTACGTAATTGAATTTTATTATAATTGACGAAAAAAGTGTATATTTGTATAATTTTCGTAATTTATGATTTTACAAGAAAAAAATAAAATTTGAAATTTAATCTATAAAATTTCTTGTATCTAAATTAAATTATAATTACATCAACAAATTTACACCAAATTTTTCAAAAATCTAAGAGATTTTTAACAGGTATCTGTTTTTAGTCTCACTTTTTTTATTATACTAAATTTTTATTTTTTCACTCTAGAATTTATTTTCATTTAAAACTTTAGGTGCATATAATTTGTACAAAAATAAATATTATAAGATTTTTCTGAATGAATGGTCTTTAGTATAAAAATAATTCGTTTTATTTCATAATCTATAATTTTATAAGAAAAAAAGTAAAATTTTAAACTTAATCTATAAAATTTCTTATATTTAAATTAAATTATAATTACATATTTCTAGAATATTTTCTAAAAACCTTAATGTTCAATAATATTAAATAAGTTTTTTGGAATTATTTACAATAACAATATAAAAAAATCTCCATAAAATGTAATAAAATTATTAACTAACAGATTTTCAACAGGTATTTGTTATTAGTCTCACATTTTTAATTTATTCATATTTAATATTTTATTTATTATATAAACATTTATAGGTTTTTTAATATAATTTATTGACAAAAATATAATTTTATATGATATTACCATATAAATTAGTTAATATTTTCTATCTAAAATAAATTATCTTTTAAAACATTTAGCAACAAGTTTAAATTTTTAATTTCAGAAATGAACAAACAAATTTTATTGGTAAATTAATTACCAAAATATATATTAAAAATTGGAAATACCTTCAAAAAGACGCATAAAATTTTTCAATATTAGTAAAATAAATTTAATTATTAGTAAAACCATTTCATTATTCAAAATCTTAATATATTAGGAAAGCTACAAAATTAAATTATTGATGAGGACATAATTTATTTATTATATCAACATTTATAAGTTTTTTAATAAATATTATTTTATAGGCTTTTACCATAAAAATTAATTTATATTTTCCATCTAAAATAAATTATCTTTTAAAACATTAGCAACAAGTTTAAATTTTTAATTTCAGAAATAAACAAACAAATTTTATTGCTAAATTAATTACCAAAATATATATTAAAAATTGGAAATACCTTCAAAAGGACGTATAAAATTTTTAATATAGGAAAATAAATTTAATTATTAGTAAAACCATTTTATTATTCAAAATCTTAATATATTAGGAAAACTATAAAATTAAATTATTGATGAGGACATAATTTATTTATTATATCAACATTTATAAGTTTTTTAATAAATATTATTTTATAGGCTTTTACCATAAAAATTAATTTATATTTTCCATCTGAAATAAATTATCTTTTAAATCATTGGCAACAACAAATACATTCAAAAATTGTTAAAGAAATTTAAGTTTAAATTTTTAATTTCAGAAATAAATTTTATTGCTAAATTAATTACCAAAATATGCTTTGGAAATTCGTATAAAATTTTTAATATTAGTAAAATAAATTTAATTATTAGTAAAACCATTTTATTATTCAAAATCTTAATATATTAGGAAAGCTAGGAAATTAAATTATTGATGAGGACATTAAATAGGAAAATCTGTTGCTTGAATGAACTCTATTTTGTCTAGCCTAATAAGAATTTACTACCGACGCACGGTAAATTTTATTGCCGTGCTTTATCGCCGTGACTTTATTCAACAAGTTTACTAAAAGTCGATCAATAAAAAAAAAACCTCAAACTAATAAAAAAAATAATACATATAAACTATCAATTTATCATTAAAAAACCATTTTTTGTCGTTAAACTTACATAAAATAAATTTTAAGAATTGTATTATAAAAAAAAAGTTCATAAAAATGGTAATAATGTTCAAGTATATCCTTGTGATTATTAGGTAATTGTTTGTGCTATTTGAAATAGCCGTGTAGGAAAGTATATTTATACAAATAGGATAGGATCGAATGGAAACACCAATGTTTTGCAAAGATCGTTTCTGTGTTTATTTATTTATGTTGCAACGCTGTGCAAGGTAATTTAAACTGTAATTCGTAACATCCTGTAATTAGTAAACAATTGCTTTCTATCGATTGTCCTTTCTGATTAAATAACAAGGTAAAAAAAGTCCCTGTATCGTTTTCTTCTAATAATAAAACATAAATCTGAATTTGCTAATAAAATGTTTTATGAATTTTTATTTATTATTTATGGTAGCGGTAATTTGCGGAAGAATGAAAATAAAAAGAAATTAATTATTTAATGCGGAGAAAATTCGAAGAAGAGATCACAGCGGGAAGCGCATCGCATTTAAATGAGAGTTGGCAGGAAAGCGCCTCAACGTGCGTTGACAAGGCCTAATTTTCGTGTCTAAAGAGATCAGAAGGTTTATGTTTCGAGATTTAAAATGATTAATGTTTCCACAGAGAAATTGTACTTCTGCACAAAGTACAGTCGCGTTCCCATAATTACTGCAGTGTGCATGCAGATTGAAACTATTATAGCAACCACTGCTCATAATTAACTTCAAATACGTTATTTTTTTTTATAAATAAATTATAGGACCTGCTTTAAAATTTTGAAACCGGACTGATATAATAATTTCTTTATTTTATTTGAATATATGCTGGTTTGTACTTGATTAAAAAAAAAGAAGTAATTAATGGTATGCAATTATAGGTTTGCAGATGTACAGTTTTAAACTTTAATTAATACCGGAAACAATTATAATTGAATACACTTTAATACCAATTTAAAGTTCAATATTATGCGAATTTAAATATGTGGGTCTGCCTGAGATGGCTTAAAATATGGAGTAATTTGTAATCAAGACGTTTTCATTTATATTTTTGAAATTTTAATTAATTATTTTATGAAATTAATTAAAATGTGTGAACAACATTCTCTTTGCTCAGATTTCTCTTACTGTTTTATTTATAAGAGATCTTCACTTTTCAAAAAGATTAAAAAATAAACACACAGTTTCTATTTATTTCTCTGAAATTTTGAAATCGTAATAATAATTAGATTTTTAATTAGAAAATTTATTTATATTTAGTAATAATTTTCGCCAGTGTATCCAGAAAGTAAGTTCCAGTTGGAAATACACTTTTCTTAAACATAATTATTGAATTTATTTAAGGATCAAATGAAAAGGACAATAAATCTACAACTAAAAATAATATGTTTATTTATTGAATTTTTTCTAAAAATCAAATTTATTTTTTTGATAAATTGAAAAATTAATTATATATTTTAATTTTTGTATTTTATTTCTTTAATATTTATACTTTTCTTAAACAATTTATTTAAGGACCAAATAAGAAGGACAATAAATCTACAACTAAAAATAATATATGTTTTTTTATTGAATTTTCCTAAAAATAATAAATTTATATTTTTGAAAAATAATTAAATATTTTAATTTTTGTATTTTATTTCTTTAAAATTTTTGTCTACTTTAAAGTATATCCAGAAAGTAAGTTCCAACCAAAATTTAATAAATATTGAAAAAAAAATCAATTCATTAAATAAAATAAATCCAGAAAATAAGTTCCAATTACTAACAAAGTTTTCTCTCAAATATAATGATTGAATGATGCTTAAGTGGTGAAATGTCACGTAATTTACTTCGTTTCGTCGACGAGATAAAACAGATAAACCAATATATATTAATTGATATGGTTATATAAAAAAAGAAGATGCTGAAAATATTAATGCAGGAAATAATTCGTTACATAAATTCAACGGACATAATCGTTACATAACTTCCGTTAATTGATTCCGCTTTGGCCGCAATCGTCTGCCGATGATCGCGATCTCGTAAACGCGTCACGTTGTAAACATATCGAATGATGATGATAATAAAATGAAAAAAGAAGGGAAAAGATGATATTAAAGGCAATGCGATGAAGGGAAAGCAAAAGGGAGAGAAGAGATAAAATTGTACAAAACGAAAAGCGCGAAGGAATTTCGTAAAGTTTTCGGCAATAAATTCGTGCGTGCGCGGATTGCGATCGCTCTCAACGGTTGTTGCTTTTATATTAAAACAAATAAGTTATGTAACGCCGAAAGAGGATATACAGCAATAAGTGAACAAAAATAAAAATAAGAAACAGAAGCAACTGGTGCATGTGTGAGCTTATTTTTTATTTCTTTCAGTCGATGCGAATCTTATGTACAGGATGATACATTTACAGCTTAAATTGAATACAAGAAAACCATTTAAAAATTAAATTTAACTTAAGAATAAAAATATTATAGTAAATATCTATTATTTACAATATTTGTAGTTTTTATATATTTATTATAATTTATTAAAAAACATGTTCCGTAAATAAACTTATGAGATTTATTATGTAAGTAGAGACTATAATGTTATACTAAATTTTGGCAATCATAATTTTGCTAAATACGTATTATTGAGACGCTCTGTAGATATTTCGAAAATAATAATACAAAAAAAAAAGGTTGTGGTTCCGGTATATCAAAAAGTGGTCCGCGGAAAGCAACTGTGTGTACGTATGTATGTTGGGTGTATGCGGATAGCAGATGTAGACGCGTTGGGCTCGTGCCGACGCCAATCACCTGGCCCTACTGTTCTTCGGGTGCCCCAGGTGACCGACACCTGCTGCTGCTTCTGCTTTCACACTTATTACTTCGAAAGAATAAAAATGAAGACGGCAGAAAATAAGACGAAGAATAATATAATAACAAGAAGAAGAACGAGACGGATTCTACAGAAACCGAAATAGAAGCGTGTCTACTTAAGTGTATAAACGTAGATTAATTTTTGGAAATTTTACATAAAGAAACACAAGTATACAGCAGAAGCTATTTTATATAATGTAGCAACAATAGTTTTGAGTCAAATTACTTTTCCTCAAATCAATTTTGTATTAAATTTTTATTTTTTTTTAATTAAGTTTCAATTAAATTAAATTAATTAATGTTATTTTAATAAAGTTTTTGATTAGTACCGACATTAGAATTGTAGTTTGTATTGAGTAAATGGAATTAATTATTTTCAGTATAATGTTGGAAGCATTCCCCCTTTTTATTAATTGCCTGTATAGGGGCTTTTTTTTTAGGTAAAGGGTTTCATCTGCTTCTGTCGTTAGAACTTAATTTAAAAAAAAAACTATTTTTCAATTAATTCGTTACTTTGTATTTTCATTTTATTTACTTTGAAAATTCTGAAAATTTTATTGTGAATTTTAATATATTATTCATTTGCTTAAACATTCCATTTAGATGCTAATCATTGCTGTTTTAAATTATGATTATTATCTATTCTTTATATCAGATAGTATTATGTTTCTAATGAACCTTTTAATTCAAGGTTAGATATCTTTATGAATGAATGGCACTTCTTGATTGTTAAGTTTAGTTGTATGATTTACAAAAAGTGTAAATGGGATATATATAAAAAATACGCTGCATCTACGGTTAGAAGTTGCAATTATTATATACAGATGGCGGCAATTGCAGCTGTCAGTTGAGTATAAAAGTTATGGGTTTCCATGGTAACCATTATGGTTGAATACATTTATGCTTCTTGTTACGCGTAGTGTGGATGTTTGTATAATCTGTCAGTGATATTAATTTATTGAAGCGACGCAATGCAACAATGTAAGCTGAAAGTTATTCTAGGTAGTTTCATTTGTGTGCATTGGAGATGTGAATGGGGGCGGTGGAACAGTTATTTGATGTAAATAGGGATCGCTTTGACGGATTTTCCTTTAAATTAAGTAAAGCAAATAATTCTGAGAGGAGTGAGGGAGACTGCGATGAATAATGCGAGCCGGCGATTTAGTTGGCGGCAGAGCGGAGCTTTCTAGGCGGAGGCGGCAGAACCTAGGTTGATGGTGGCGGCGCCCGGTTCCGCCCGATCCAATCCGATCCTAGCCTGATCCGATCCTGGACCGACCCGACTCGACCCGACCCGTCTGATCCCGGACCGGGGGCTGGAGTTAGTGCGACACCTCATCTGCATGCAAATGAGATAATGTTTGGTTACGGCAGACTGGAATCGTCCGCGCAGTGGCGTTACACCAGCGCACAATTTACTGAACAAAGAGTCACCACGGCTGTGGAACGACGAAGACGGACGGATGCCGTGAAGGAGGACAACCGCCGCCTCCACTCCGCATGACCGTATTTACCGCCGACGAGCGACGCAGGAATCGCCGAATACATTGCATGTTTTATGCTGCGAACCACTATGCCTCTATATGCGAGAGACGGCGGCAGTGAGAAAGGGTGAGACGGGGAGATAATCTGTATGTTTTTGTTGCCGCCCCCGTCCTTGGATTCTCACCGAATAAACGCCACCGCCAGCGTTAAATCATAATATGATTACAATTTTAATTGGAACACTTTACAGCTTTCCGCCGAGCCAAGGAACAGCATGGATGAGGAGCAAGAGCGAGAGAGAGTTGAAGAGGGAGGATATATATATATAAAAAAAGGAAAGAGAGAGAGAGAAGGAGGAGGCAAACTTTCGCAAACTGTTTCTTCCAAAGTTTTCCTATTAAACAGCCACACGAGTTTTATAGAACGCATCTTTTCATACGGAATTCCAAACTGCAGCT
The DNA here is from genome assembly GCA_963457615.1 of Nicrophorus investigator. Taxonomy (NCBI): domain Eukaryota; kingdom Metazoa; phylum Arthropoda; class Insecta; order Coleoptera; family Silphidae; genus Nicrophorus; species Nicrophorus investigator. Next base: position 26,059,550 of record OY735143.1, read on the forward strand.
TTAACTTTTATTATCAAATTTTCCCCCGAACCAAATTAAAGCTCTCACCAGAAATGAAAAACGAAAAAAAAACAAACAATTTATTTAATCTTAGACTTTCTTCATCACATTAATATTTGACACAATTTCAATGATTTTAACAATAAACTTGAAAAAGAAGAGTTTGCATAATCCTTCTTAACCTATCAAACAGAAACATTTGGATATGCTATTGATTCTATAATATATATCATTCATCAATTTTTCATTTCAGAATGATAAATGTCAAATATAAAAAATGACCAGAAGAAACAACATAACAAAAGCTTTAAATTGATATATTATCAAAGAATTATCTGTCAAGTAACTGTTGTGACAGTTAATGAAGGTTATGTAAATGTCATATGACATGTGTCAAATAGTACTTTTCAATCAGGTGTATAATATAGGTAAGCAAAATTAAGACATATTTATACATAGATAAATATTTTTACCACCTGCGGATATAAACTAGACTAGGCACGTGCAAACACTTTTTTACCGAGATTAGATCTTCCTCCTGAGCTGTTACATACACATTTTATATAAATCACCGAGCGCATTTTTTTTAACCTGCAGCACACAATTACTATATTAATAACAAATTAGAAAGCCATTGTCAGTTTGAGCTCTGCTTTTCACGCGCAGAAAACGTCAGAGTTAAGCAAGTGTCGAAGGTCTTTTGTTTTCTACGAATACCAATTAACGATAGGTGAGGTTTTGAGTCAAAGTCAAGAACCACATGATTCAGGAATGCCCCGCATTTGTTCAGTAAATCTGGATGCAGCTTTATAACTTCCTGCTACTTTATCGTAGTTCAGCACGAGTTGAACTCGTCTCATAAAGTTTCTGTGCGGTAACATAATTTGATAACAAGACTCGTCCTTATAATATACAGACTAACGTCCAACGTATAACTCACATATTTATGTGCTTCATGCTCGAAGCGAGTGCGAAACTTTAAATTGCAGTCGCTTTTTTGTTTCCTTCAATTAACTGAAACATAAATAATTAGTTGCAACTACTAGACGCAGTAACTATTTATTTACTTTTTTTTATTTTTGAAAATAGAATTTAATGTTTGTGGCATTAAAGTGATCTGATCGAGATTTTCAATTAGAAAATGTGGTAGATTTACGGTTCGAAATAAATCAAAGTATTGATAAAATTGGAAGGCGGACGGGCTTAGTTGCGGAAACCTAAATACAGTGGGATCCGAGGATAAGACTCGATGGTGGCACGATTTAGTGAAAATACAAGGAATGAAAATGGACAAGGTTCTTCTAATCGATTGTTGCGAACAACATAATCTTGGGATGACGAATGGTCTCCTCGAGGAATGAAAATGCGGCATAGGCGTCTCCTCTCTCTTAAGTAATCTAGATAATTTACGGATTTTTCTACTTCCTTTGAGGACGCGACAAAATGTACCACTGCTGTATCATTAATCACCGAACGTTTAGTTACGACGCGGAGAAACTAATTACCGATAGTCAAAATATTTACATGGAACAGTAAATTAAAAATAAATGCTACAATAAGTTAACTAAACTTCTCTCAGAATCAAATTAATTTACATTTAAATATTACAATATTTAAATACTAATTAAAATTCTATAGACTAAATAAGTTTTGTTAACTAAATTCATTATTTGTATAAAATTATTTTTATATAAACTTAAAATAACTTGAAAAGGTTAAATCTTTGGGTAAGTCTAAAATATTTTTTGAACAAGGTCAAACATCAATTTGAAAAGATTTAACTTTTAAGAAATAATTATTATAAATACAAATACAGTAATTTTTGCTACAAAACATTCCTTATGGACCCACGATATTTTTTGGGGCCCACGAAATAGTATTTTAATTAGAATACAAGAATACATATGTTATTATTAATGGGATGACAACAAACACACCTAGTGTATAGGGCCCACGACAACCTTAATGCGGCTTATATTTTGACAATGCCTAAGTATTTTTGGTCATTAGAAACTAACTGTCAAATAGAGCATTTTATTGTTGCAATAACATAATTAATACCAAAAATATCCTGAAATTGACAAAATCCCATGTTGGTGAAGAAAAAAAGTTTTTTAAAAATTATAAATTCTCCATTTTTTTTTCTATTAATATAACTGAATAAATTGGTAAATCAAAAGTAATTTAATACAGAAATCATCAGAAATATATTAAATTTTAATGAAGGAATGTATATAGTCTTGAAATGAGAAAAAAAAAAAGCTATTTTGTGTGTGTCTTGTATGAAATGAACTGTTTGTGGAGGATATTTTATAGGATTGATGATGGATGAATTCGTTTTAAGGATGAAAGCATAAAATGCATTTAACATTTAACAGAAGCACGTAAGAAAAATTCAGCAGTGCAAGTACGTCCCAGGCGCAGGAAATTTAAGGTACGTGATAGGTCAATATTGTAATGCATTTCTTCGGCTTCGTTTTGCTAATATTATTTATTTTTGTATAAGAAAATATTCAAATTTTATTCAATTAATGGAGTCGCCGCCGCTCGACGGTGTCATGCGAGCAGAGGTGAAATCGTTTTTTTTTTTCTCTCCATTTTTTATTCCTTCTAATCCTGCGGCGAGTCACGCTCCTCGCAGGATTTATATCCGTAGACCGGCCATAATAATTTATTAATCGTCCTGCAAAATATCAAAAAAAATAAATAAACCAAAGGAAAGCAGTGGCTCGTAGACACATACGTACATTCAAATATACCGAGAGGACGGAAGGCTAAAATGGAGCATTCCCGATCGTTCCTCGCGTTTTAATTATTTTCATTTTTGTTTGTTGTTTCGCAAGCATTTCGGAATGCGAACGGCCCCGGCCCCAGCCGTACTCCACACACACACACTCACATGTATATATACATACATACACATACGGTTTCGGTTATAATAATAGGATTGCATTCGAAACGGTTATTCACCCATTTCTATATCGATGTAATTTGTGACGTTGCTCTGGCTAAATGGGTATGGAACATATAGTGTGTGTGTATATATGCAGAGGCGGCACACGTACATAGCCAAACGCAATTCGTATATAGTGGAATCACAGACACATAGAACCAGATAGATGTGGATGGTATAACCAAATGTGTAGGAGTGAGAGAGCGAGATAAACAGAGAGAGAGAGAGAGAGTGGCTCGCACATAATTGTAATATACAGTTGGCAGTGCACGTAGTGGCATAATGATTAGGTTTTGAATAGTTAATATGAAATAGGAAATGCGATATCTGTAATGTGTGCGAGACCAGTTAGTGTCGTATAGCGGACTCTTGCTTGACGCGTTGACGTTTCCGCGTTTGCAACTTTTATGCAGAAGGAGTACGTCGACATTTTACGTATGCAGGCATTCAATGTCCCGGACGGAAAACCGTTCCGTTGTGTTTCCATACTTTATTTATTTCCAGTTTCCCGTCTCCTCCTCTCCTCCTGCTCACATCCATCCATCCATCTATCCAGAAACAAACTACACAAATCCATTTGCTCTCCCGTTTTTCCATTAATCCGCTTTGCATATTACTTTAATTTTATAAAAAAAAAAGAAATTCATAAATAGATTTTTTTTAGACTAAATATAATTTATATTCCAACTTTATTAGTAATTTTCTCAACTCCATTGAACATATTCATTAAACTAAATAATTTACTACAATATTTTAGGTAAATTTGATTTTTTTATTAAACTATTTCTAAATCTATGAAATTCCTTATCACCTATCTTCTATCCTAAAATACGTTATTGACTATTCTTCGAAACTTTGAAATGAAAATTCTTCATTTTATAAATAAAAGTAATAGGTAAGTATTTGTATTTATTTCAAAATTTTCCTGAAAAATAAGTTTTTTCAAACATTTTTTATAAATGCTTTGAATTATTTTCATGGAACTTCATTTGATTTTTTTTACAAATCCTAGACTAATTTTAATATTAAAAAAAAAATCCAACATTTATGTAACTTTATAAAAATATGTATACTCTGTTTAACTATTGTAGAAAAAACAACTTTTTTTTACTGTTTTCATTACTTTTCATTGATCATAATAAAAGTAATAAATATTATTTATGTTTATAAAAAGAAGTTACCAATTAGAAGTCTTCATTTTTCAATTATCATTTTTATCAATGGAGTTACTATGATGATCTTATAAAATAAATATTAATAATCATAATGTAACATTTTGAAGAATCTATAAAATGCATTGAGTTACCATGGTGATCTTATAAATAAAATGTCACTTTGACGTTTGTCATGTGATCAAAATGTAAAATTATGAATAATTTATAAAATGGCTTGAATGATCATTGTTATTAATTGTGTAACTATGGTGATGTTGTAAATAAAATGACAGATTGACGTTTGTTAAGTGATTGAAATGTAAAATTTTGAAGAGTTTATAAAATGCATAGAAAATTGTAATGTTTTGGAGGAAGGGAATCGTGTGATGGATGTTTGGAAAAGCTAACAGTGCCAGAGCTAATCCATCCGTGATCCAAATTTGAGACGGCTCCTATTTTGAGACCAATTTGTTTATACATATTTATAATACTTACCAAACCGTAGACATTCTGAGGTCGCGTCTGAGGATGAGGAGGAGTAGCAGGAGGAGGAACAGGAGGAAGAAACGAAGAAGAAGAAAAAGTACAAATATATATATATATATATGAAACGGTACGTATTAAAAATAGAAAAATTAAAAATACCGGCGCGCCAGGCTATATTTAAAAGGGAGGGAAGAGAGCTGCGAGTGGCAGCGAAAAAAGGCCTCGCGTTTTATGTATATAAAGTTTCTAATAATAAGTCCTTCGATGCTTTCTTTGTGTTTTAAAAGTCACCTAAAGGTTATTATGCACTATGGAAACCAATTGCAAAATCCGACGGCCGGCTAAGCTAATTGCATTTATCTCGCTTGGTTTCTTTCCTATCCATGAACACATGCATATATACACATTTGCAGGCGCACACTCGAACATGGAGACCAGGAGAACCCGAAGTGAACTGAAATTATGGAAACATTTAATGCCCCAATCGTGCAACACACATTTCCGATTTAATCGTCCTCTTACATTATTTGAGGTTTCTGTAATAAGTTGCAAAATGATTTCAATTAGCGGAAAACGCATTATCAGTTTGCATGGGAATGTCACGAGCGCAGTTTGTACATCGATCTTTTAGATTCCACATCTTGCATTCATCATTATACAACTAATTGTTTTCTAGTTAATTTGCCTCTCCTTCAACGTACCTCATAATTTTATTATTTCTATTCACGTAAAACCAAAATCCCAACCCTGTGGAACAACTTCAGAACATTTTCTTTCATTTAATTGTCATTATATAAGTTTTTAGTAAAAATATTACTTAAAGTAATTTTAGAAAAAATAATTATTATTTTTTTTAAATGTATTCATCATCATCATTCTCAATCTTTTTGCCAAGAATATTTATAACATATTTACTTGTAACATAAAAATTTTGACGTTTTGACACAAGGTGACAGCTGTCATTTCATTTAACTTGATTCAACGCTGTTTAAACACATTAGGATAAGTATCATATCATTCATTAAAACCTAACGTAACCTAAACTTACTTTTACTAACTTCCATTCAACCATCATTCCATTTCCATTCCATTCCACTTCAATTCCAATTCCATTCAACTACCATTCCATTTCATTTAATATTCCGTTCAACTTTCATTCAACTTCCATTCAACTATCATTCCACTTCCATTCAACTTCAATTCTAATTCTATTCAACTTACATTCAACTTTCATTCAACTTCCATTCAATTTCTTATGGCAGCTATTAAATTTTTTAGAAAATTACTTTAGCTTCATTGGAACAACCTAACCTGCTTTATTTATAGAAATATTTGTTTTAAATTAACTGTGAAATTCAATTAGTTAAAATCAAAAATGAAAATGCATTAAAAAGTACAAGATTGTATAATGATTGAAGATTGTTTTTTCGAAATATCTTAATTCTAAACAAGAATTTCTCGTTTGTTGAAGTCCAAAGGAAGCATGTACGTACCATTAGCAGAGTGTCCAAATGATATTCGAAAAGGATAAGTCTTCTTTATAAATTGAGACATTAACACATAATTCACACGAGACCGAAGCCTGGGAAATAAATAAGGAGAGAATGCGATGTAACGGGCCACTTGTCAACTGCAGCAGCAAACACGGCACATACGTCTGAAAAAAAAAAACGATGAAAATAAAGATGTTTATTAAAAAGCAATGAATATACATATATGCTTGCATAACGGCGATAAAAATACCTTTCGTTTATGTAATTCAAAAGGTATCTCGAACTGAAATGAGCGAGAATCGTTTGGATATGTTATGGTTATGTAAATAGGACGAGAATGAAAGGAATTTGCAACATATTTGTATGCGTCAATCATTAATTTGAATAATGGATGTATTGTAGATTTGATGAATCTTCTCGATTATTTATTTAAGCGACTTCTTGTAATAACAAGTTAGGATCTCTGTTAACATCTATCTTGCAAAGCTTAGGTGAAGGCAGTCCATGAATATTTTAAGACACCCTTCCGTGGAGGCTACTACCACCAGCAATACACAAAAATTCCGACCCACCACCAGTCGGCAGCTGCCCAATTAGCACCTGATCCTACCGAACAGGTGAACTGGTTGGACAATCTGCCACATCGAAGACCATCGGAGATACAAGCAGTTGTTTGAGATGATGACAAAAGCACAATGATAATAACCATAAAACAGAACAACACGAGAAACAGAAAGCTTACAATTTACACTCTGGTTTTAAATGAATTTAATTATTAATATATTATTGGACAATTGGACTTGCATAATTGTACATCGATGAATGAAAATAAATTGCATAATATTACACAAATCAAATTTAGAAAGAGAATGTATAGCAATATTAATTTTCCTATTTATTTTAATTAGGATATAAAGAGTGGATTAAAAATATTTACGATATGTTTATTAAATGTATGCATTAAAATATCATAAACTTTGTGTTTTTATGTGCGTATATTATTAAATATATTAATAAATTTGAAACTACTGTTAAGTTTATTATTTAAATAAATATCGCGGGATAAGAGAATGTTGGGTGAGGATGGTCAGGTCAGACAGACCTTTGGGAAATCAAGCTTCAGATTATACCTAAAGCTTGCACAGCCACCAAGACATTTATATATAATCAGGGTCTATTGTTTTAACCTCTCTGATCAAACGCACAAATATTGCTTGGAGATAATTTGGCGAAACCTGTTTCGTAATATATAATAATACCTCTGATATTATTAACACTTTATCAACTTGAATTATACTAATTTTGAGATTAGATTAAAAATATTTTGGATGTAAAATCTGTTTATGAATATTCAAATAAATTAGTTTAGGTGATTTTTTAATTATTAATTTATGTAAATCTAATTTATATAATATATAGTTGATATCTACATAGTTTTCAACAAAAATATTAAAAAATTATATGTTTCTACATATATTACATATTGATTTATTATCAAGTAAAAAATAAGGACTGGTATAATTATGTGAAGAAAATGTTACTTAAACTTAATTATTCTATTCTACTTCTAAACTACTTGTATTACACTTCCATTCATCTTTTTCTATATTCCATAACAGTCTACTACATTCTACTTTCTTACAACTTCCACATAACTTCCATTCAACTTACAATCAACTTTCATTCAACTTCCATTCAACTATCATTCCACTTCATAATTCTACTCTGATCTATAAAATCTAGAAATAATTCATATTTCAACTAATAAACTTAGGTCAGCAATTTCGAAATGCCCCCAATTTTTGAATAAATAAAAGATCCGGCCTAACACGGTTGTCCAACAATTAACCAACGGATCGATGACGCAACAACGTTCCTATACACATATTTAGTATAGCAACCCCAAAACTCCATCACATAACAAATTGATTTCTGTTCTAGATTTTCAACGCTTGAACACATCAATTATTGCCTTCAACCATAATCATATATTATTAACACCCTCCACCAAAATTACAGCAATAAAATTTCGTTATAAAATCAATATTTCATTTACCATTACGTAATGTGTAATAGAAAAATAAGTAAAAAAAAGTAACAGAACACAAACACAAATCATTGCGATTCTGCTTCGTTTAAAGGAAATCTTTTTATAGTCGCGATCGTTGTCCTTCCTTCTAGACGTGCGTACGGTTTCGCCCTTAAATTTAGAATGCCACACATATATTACGATCCTGTTTTAGTTCACCCCAATGGAAATTCCGTTCTGATCTATAATTAGGAACCGTCCGTCTCGACTTCATAAAAAAAATCCCCGGGAATAGATCAATAACAAAAAAAATTATATAACGAAGCGAAAGAAGCTGAAAATGAAAAGAAAAAGAATTTCAGCAGCAGAAGAAATCCAAACGATCGTGCATATTTAATTATTCGTATTTTTAGGTCAATCAATATTAATATTATAAAAAAACGTGGATAAAACACGTTTAGGTAAAAATAATAAAATACATATTGAGAATCAAAATTTATTTGGAATAAAAAACAAATATCAAATATTTAAATAATTATAATTTTTTTTTTTAATTAAATAAAAACTTATGAAAGTTAAATATTTTTAATCTTAGTAAAAACTTGATATAATTGTGCATAATTTATGGGTTTTGATTGCGCTGCTGATCGTGCACAATAAATTGTCAGTTCGTATTTTCTCAGTTTCGCTTAGTTTTACTTGGAGCAATCGAGCGTTGTTTTGAATGAGTTTCTCGAAGGAGAAAAAATAACATCGAGTCAACGCTTCGAACTTTCAGAAGTTTCAAACGAGAAATCTGATACAGTGTTTGAAACCAGGAAGCTAATGCAACTTTTTACAATTTTCGTAACATTTTTGATTAGTAAAATAATTTAGAATAACTTTAATATTATTTATAAATTAATTTAATTGCAATATTAATGATAATAGAAGATTATGAAAATATTGTACAAAAAAATATTTTTTTTTTTTGCAGTTTTGTAAAAATGTAAACACTATTTGTATTAATTATGAAATGAGATGGTGGTGTTAAATGTATAGTTTGCAATCTGTTATTTTTGTTGTAATTGGAAGGAAAGAAAATAATACAATTGGAAATTAGTGGCGTGGATTTCGTAATTTTCAAAAGGAAATAAATAATACACGTGTATGGTTTTTATCATCGGGAAAATATGGAAAGTCGTAAAAAAAATATTGCTTGGGATTGTTCTTTTTTTTAAGTCTCGTAAAATTTGATATCCGTGTAGTTGGCATTTAAGTATACGTTTTTGGGTGACGTCGAAACAATTCAAATTGGATGAAATATTGGACGTAAATAGTTGGGAGCAGGTAAATTGTGTGCGTAAGTGTAGTAAATTATCTGTGGTACGTGCACCTAATTAGTGCTACTGAATGAGCTTCTATTAATAGAAAACTAGCAAAGCTCGCAGTTCATGAATGCATGCAGTTTAATTTTTCAGATCGGAATAATAATTTAAAAAAATAAAAGCAAAGCTTGTGCTAATAATCGTGGGAACCCGTATACAAAGGCGAATTTCTACTCGCTTCCAGTTGTACTACCACCATTCACTTCAGGCGGAGCAATAAATAAATCGGCGAAGAAATGAATGGCCGAGAGCGCGAAACGCTTTTCCTCGCTTTCCATAAGTCATCGTTTAAATTACCCGCCGATATAAGACGAAAGGAAACATAATCTAGTCCATCAATTCGTTTCCACATTTTTTTCTCTTTCTTCCTGTGGACTAAAACTTTTCAATTTGGTCGTGAGGAAGGAGTTTTTTGTGTCTGTTCCGTTGGCCTGTCTTTGATCAATGGGTCCTCGAGAGGCGTAACATTCCTCCATAGCCGAAGGTCCGAAAAGGGAAGGAAAACGAAGAAAGAGAACACAGAAAAAATATATATATGGGAAGATTAGAGTGGAATGTCGGGCAGGGTTGCCAAATTCCAAGATTTATATTTTATCGGAGTTTAATATTTTTGAAAATATTCAGTATTAATTTATATTAAAATATAATAAAAGCTATGATAAGTTATAATAAATTTTAAATCTTGATGAAAACTGAAAGAATTCGATTTGCTTTTTGTGATGACCTAAATCGTAAATCGTTTAAAATGCGAACCATATTTAAGGACGCACGTACCGTTAAGTTATTTATAAAGAAAATTTCGTGCGAGATTTTGAAATGCAGTTTATGAGTTTGCAGGATGAAAGCGCATTTAGCAAAATATATAAATAGGTTGGCGATTGTCTTTATTCTTCGTTTCAGTTAAGCGGAGAACCGGATACCAAGAAACGAGATTAAGTGTTTGCGCAGATTATATGAAGGGACACAAAAAATAAAAGGATACAAAAAAGAAGCGCTGTAAGAGAGATGATCTCGGATGCGCACCAACAGAAGAAAGAGTTGAGTTAAGTTGAGCTGAGTGTAAGTGGGCTCCAATTAAAATTCATGCTGGACTCCTGTTCCGCGGCCCGCGAAACCATGAAATGTGTGGATTTATGAAATTAATAAATAATTTATAAGTTAATTAACACTTAAATGCATGCGATGAAGTCGCACGGACGCGCGACGGCGGTGGCGGCAGAGGAGGCGGCAGCAAAGTCGCTTCCTCCGCGTAATTATGGATTTATTTCAAGAATCCCAGACTGTTTTAATGCGCTGTTTAAGCACCGGTTTTATCAATTATTATATTGTGTATTAAACGGATACACTCCCTCGTTGCGTCCTTCTTCCTTTTTGGCTTTTACTTTCCTTTTTATTTATTTATTTATTTTCCACTCATTCTGCTTCTTCTTCATCATCATCTAGTTGAGCGGTTAATCGATTCCGTGTAGTGAACCGCGCGCGCTTTCAGAAGAGTGCAAAATGTTTCGGATTCCAGTCGAAAGAAAATAACAACTGCTAATTAAAAGTATTCGCGAAGCCATATTTCATGATAACTTATTGCCGCTCGTGGGAAAAAAATGGTTATCCTTTACATTATTACTAGATGAAATTCTTTCTTACCAACAAACCAACCATCATTAACTTGGTTATTAGCTTTTAATATTTGTTTAATTATTATTAGGCATTACTAAAATTTTCAAATAAATAAATAGCTTTAAAAATAAAATATTGAAAAATTATTAAAATTACACACGACAGCCGAAGTTCCACTGTACGATACTAGATGGAGCTACCGTATTTTTTGGACTATAAGACGCATTCTTACATATAAAAGTTGACTGAAATTTTTAGTGCGAACAAATTATTTTTCTGTTACCTTATATTTTCTTTTTTGTTTCGAATTTTTTTTCAATATTTGTTATTATATTTAAGAAAAATATAGGTGAAAGTAATTTTAAATTCAATTAGGAATGTTAAAGAGAAGAGCGGTCATTTGGGAAGAAAGTGTGAACGGATCGAAGAATCAATCCGGGGAGAATAGTTTGATAGAGTTTCATTCCGAAAAGCTCGGAGTCAGCAGATCCGAGCGGTCTTTATCGCTGATCCAAAAGAATTAATTTCTAATTTTAGCGCGTCATTAATTGTCGTTTAGTTGAATTCCGGGATGGTCCGGAATATGTATTTGAATAATGGCTTCGTCTCTTTTTATGTGGGTATAATGAGTTCTTGGTATGGTGTATCATGTTGTTTGGTGATGGTTATTTGGAAGGATTGGAGATGAGATGAGAGAGGTGCATAGGAATATTTATAACGCTGCGGTCATCGCGCGGTCACACACCGACTTATATGAATGTATAAACAGTGAAGAGTTCTCTTCTCGCACAATGAGCGCGTTTCTTGGAACGCGATTGCTGCAATCCGTGTAGACGACGATGACGACTAAGACGATGATGATGATGGCATTGGTCTTCAGTCGTAAAATTGTTATTTATATATTCATAAAATCCGGGGCCCAGAGTGCGTAAAACGTAATGGCAACATGGTAATTTATGCCTAAATACGATATTACTACAAGTACTTAAAAGTCAGTTTTATAGAGTACTTCATTAAAGCACATCACCAACTGCAACACTTGTAATTATTGCCATAATAACGTGTTATTATGTCGTTTATTAGAGACGGGGTGGCCTCGTAACCTCTTCTCTCGCGCGCGCACATCCATCGCCAGACGGACACACATCCATCCATCCATCCCTTTCCTTGTTGCCCAGAACTTTCCATTCACTCGCCTCACCTTCGGGATTCCAGGATGCAGATGGTGCGATACCATTCACATCTTTTTTCTTCTTCTCACTCGTTCCAAGAATCCCAGTCGGAAAACCAGATCCCCAGAAACGTTGATAGATTTTTATGTAAATCGACATCAAACTATAACGTTTGTATGTAAATCACATTATTAATAATAATCCCAGACGGAATGAGATGAATCCCTACGATGATACATTGATATTCACTTCCTTGACCGCGTCGAAAGATATGACCCAAGATTACATATTTTATACTCACATTTGATATACCAAAGATATACTAGACGATTTGTGGTGTAAATTATAAATTAAATTATTTTAACATTTTAAAATTATTTTATTAAATTAATTGTGTGATTGAGAAAAATAATATTTATTGCAATATAGGATGAAGAATGGGGCTAATTGTTAAATAAATAAATCTGTATTTCATTGGGTAACTTTATATGGCTTTAAGAGGATGTTCTTGAGGCTTCCTCGGTGTCTCATCTCTTTCTTTTCATATATTTTTTTCTCATCTCGCTAGTTAACAAGACCGGATGCGGCCGGTGCGGGCGGGGTTGTTGTTAAAACCTGCACCCTCGGCTTTTACCCACAGAAGAACTGTCTGCTTCTTCTGGTAAACAACGGTCCCACATAATGGACCGCATTCAGCAGCGGCGCGCGAGAGAGGAAAAGGGAAAGACGAGGAAGAACGGGAACGAGAAGAAAAAAAGAAACGAAGAAAGACGAGATTCGAGAAGAAAGAAATCTTTTTATGTGTGTGCACGCACGCACTCTCCTCCGGTCACAACAGAAAGTCCCGGGCTTCTCTTCGGCATCCTCCGCCCACGCCCTGCATCGTTTGTACACACATATTTAGTTATCACTTGTCAAAAGGAATGGCCCTTTTACCTATACACAACAAAAAAAAGAAAGAAAACGCACTCTTCATTGTACCATTTTGTGTGAATGTACGCTACGTGAACACCGAAAACATCCCCCTTTTAACGTCAAAATTCTTCGGCATTTAATCTTCACCGGCTTCTGGTGTTTGACGTCCGTGCGAACTCGAAACATTCCACGCGCAAAACATGTAAATCAATTACCCGAAAGAACATCAACCATACACGGAACTTCTTCAATATTCTGTTGTCGGATTCAATTTAATTAAGTCTGTTTCTTATTAGTGAGGATCTAGCACGTTTTCCCCTAGTTTTAAGCTCTCAATCATTATCAAACTAAATAGACGTCTATTAAACTGATAATGACAAAAGGCCGTAACCCGACAAGATAATAAATCCTTAATTACGATGGGATTCAAACGGAATTGACCTTCATCCGACATTGAGTTTATGTGGTTTTAGGTAGCACTCGGATAGATAAAAAAAACACACTGTCTTCTTTCCAGATAAATATATTACGTGAAGAAACTGTAACATACGATAGTGATAAACAAGGCCTAAGAGATAGTCACAGCTGTGACAACCTGTAATATTAAGTCAACACGTTTAGCTTATTCATGACTACTATATATTACTTTTATAAATACTATATACCATTTTCTAATTAACTAATTTTAATTTGTCTCTTAAATTTAACTGCAATTTTAATGTGCTTTGTATATTTAATAGTAGTTAGATATTAATCTGCACAGGACTGGATCCATCCATGTCCATACATTTTACATATGCTGAAGAGTATCATTTATTAATGAACTTCCAAAATGTTCATTGGAAACATATATTATATCTAATTATTAATGTTGAATAGAAATTATTGTTATTTTGTGTTTATGCAATGAATAAGGAAATAGAATTATTGTAATAATTGGAAAATGATTTCAATAAAATGCTGGAGGAAAATTGAAATAAACATGTAGAAAATCAATCGTAATGGCAATTGGATTTGGCTTCAGGATATTTGTTCAGGAAATATGAGAAGAAATCCATCTGCAATAAGTGATACATATAATTACCATAGTATACCGATCGGTGTCATAACAAATTTGTAACTGAATGCATGCAAATTATGCAAATACCGATCGGCTAATCGATGCAAATTGTCGTCGATAAATGAGTGCGGCTCGAGCATTACCAGTGCAAATGTGGAAATGCACAGATTGACAGTTAATGAAATTTCGAAAGGTGTTCACCTTATAATAAATTCGCTCGCATTTTAATTTTCTCCTCGAGAATAGAGAAACTCGTGCTACACAAAAAAAATAAAAATAAAAAGGAGAGGGGAAAAAAATAATGGAAACAGTGATGGAATTTCACCTTATATGGCGATCAAATATATATATATTTGTTTTGCAAGTGGAAATTCCTGGCGTCTGCAACGTAACCTTAATTACCCTTGTGCAACCTGTGCGGTGGTGGCGGCGCGCGTGTGTAGGTGCACCAAATTCTTTCATCCTCGTTTGATAATTTGACGCATTTATTGTTTGTTGTTGTTCGGGTTTTTTTTCTTCCGAGAGGCTTTGATAACTTCAAAGTTCGGAATTCCTAGGAAGAAGCATCCATTGAAGTATTCGCACCTCGACGTAGTCACACGACGACGCCGGATATTACGTCAGATGTGAAGCCACGTGCCTTTCATCACTTTATTTCCAACAATAACTTGCAACACACCAATTCGATTCCAGGTTAAATCTACTCATTTGCAACTTGAAAAAACTGTTTATTCAACAATAAGCAAAAGATTTTACTTCCTATTAATAATAATAAAATTTCTTGTTTCAAATGAATATTTGAAAAACGAAAAAAAATTGACTTTGACATCTGTCAGTTTAATTATTTTTTGACAACTCACTATTTGAAGCATCTAGGTTTGACATTATTAATTTAAAGACATCTTCAAGAAATTAATTTCGTATTTAATTAACTCCGTTATATGTTTTTAGAAAATATACAAAACTGTTTGTTTTTGTTGTCATTATACGACGAAAATAATGGGAATTATTACACAAAAGTATTTATTTCTTCTTTTTGTATTTTTCTCACAATTTCACAAATACATAATTGCAGGAACGACGAAATCCACGCGCAAGGACTTATGTGAACAATTCTTTTTGTAACCGAATTAACGTCAACAATTACCTCATTACCTGTAACATTTTCTTAACACGATACCTATGTTATATATAATACTAAAGTATAATAATTTTTAGTAGATTTTTAAAATTGTATACGATTTTGATGTTAAAATATATAAAATTCTCAATGTAAAACTGGGTTGTAATATCTGAGGTCATATCATAAATGTCTAAATGGAGGAAGTGTGAACTTTCAATAATTTTGTTGACTAAAAAATCATATAAATGAAATAAAATATGTTAGGAAGAGTACTGAATATTTGATGGGTAAGTCTTGCCAAAAGAGATGATGTTTTAGGTCGTTGCGCAAGATTTGAGGAACAGTCGTTCTAATTTGGACAAGGACGGATAATTTTTTCCACTGAAAATCGTCTAAAAATAGTGGATAGAATTTTTTTATGACTCTATAAATGTGTGTAAATCTGGGCAGCATGAATGAATGGCCCGGCTCAACGGCAGATGTTGCAGCAACCTGATACCAGGACCTAACAAGATCTGCATAAGTTAGTTAACGCCAATCTGCGAATTTTTCCATTCATCCAATGTTGTTGGGTTTTTTTTCAGCAAATTATTAGTTATGATTCGCAGTTAGTTATTTGTTGTTGAGCGTTGAGGCAGGTGGATAATGCGAATGATTTCGTATTTGATGCTTGTATATATTTGCAGAGAGAACGAAAGGCCTGAGGATAGGATATTTTTCCTCATTCTTTTACTGTTTTGTTTTTTTTTGCTTCAGTTTCAAGCATTGGCACGGTGTAATTTTCGCTCTTCCATTACAATAGTTCGCTTCGGGCGACCAGCATTAGAACTAAAATTATGCAATTAAGATGTTTCCACCTGCATATAATTTCTGCTCTGACGATGTTCACTAATGGCGATACGCGGATAAACGCGATGGTGGTCATGTCTTTATTTGCAAAAGGAGGACGAAAGCGACAAATGACCAGAGGAAGTTGAAAAGATGATTTTCGTAAAAGCCAGCGTTTGTATATATATGCAAACATGTATAGTGGAGGATTGTTTAATCCGGCGCGCGATGTTCAGATGTTTAGGATTCCGGTGCAGTTGCCATGGCGACCGTGAGTATCCGGCGGTAGCGGAATATCACTTTACCGTTCAGAACTTGGATGCTCGGCAGTTTATTCCCAACAGTGATATAATCCTTGATAAATCTTCGGGCGGAGGGTTGCTAGACCCATCCCTGGGACCACCCAAATAAATAAGAAACTAACTTACTCACAACGAACAAAGAGCCGAACAAAACTCGGACCCGAGGACCAATTTCCTTCTTTTCCTTCGCCCCATCTCATTCTCTCGCTTCTTCGTTTTCTTCATCTTATTTTATTCTCTTCTTTTTTTCTACCACCTTCGTCCTCTTCCACGCACCGCCCCCTCGAGCCGTTGCGTAACAAATTTAACGAACATTGCCGTAAAGGAGGACACAATATAAACGTCTGGATGGATTCATTCCAGTACGGAGGAGCTTAAACTTTCGGCAGCATTGAATTATGATGCACGTTGATGCAACGCTGCTGCTGCCCGGCTTTTTGTTTTGTCTTCCTCCTTTTTTTTTCTCCTTCAGGTCGACCCATGAATGCGGCAGCACTCCTTTGGCGCCATAGTCGAGATTTCTAAAAACTGGAGTTGGTTGTATGTCTTTAACCGTGAGCCTACACAAACAGTCTGTGTGTGGGTACCTAAAAAAACACACTTCGTTTTACATATTTTATCAAATAATCCACACAAATAAGTCCATAAGTTATATAATTTAGGCAACAATTTTTAATTTTAGGCATCTAATAATCTTATTCCTCTTTTTAACAGCATTTCTCAACCTTTCTATACTCAATTGTTATAACCTAAAAAAAACGCTTTGATGCAAGATGACAGCTGTCATTTACATGTGATAAATGACCTCCTGATCATTGATTCACTTTGTAAGAACTGCATTTCTTTATAGTTTATTACTGAAATTGTTGTTGATGATCAAACCTAATGATTGAATTTAACCCTCGATTATGAACTCTCTTGCAATATTGCAATGTGCGTTGAAATCGCATAAGAAATTCTCGCGAGAAAAGATTTTTGCGAGATAATTAAGCGGACGAACATTTAATTCCTCCACAAAAATGCTACCTATTTTATGGTATTCCTCTGCCTCTTCGCAACATCTTATCGAGATTTTTCATTCGAAGCATTTACGCGCAAAACAGGATTTTTCCGTTCCGCAAAATGCCGAACATTTTCACGCTTATTTATTGTATCCAGTGCGAAGCATTCGCAGCTCTTGTCCACCTTTATTTGTAATTGAATTCAAACGGATTTATGATTAATTGCACTTCGAGCAATTTAAATGTTTCACCGTCTCTTTACTACTACTACTACTACTATAACAACTTGACTAATTGTGATGAATGTTGAATTATAAAAGTTTCGAGCGGACACCGGATTTGAATAATAATAATATATGATAATTGATTGAATTATAACCACACTCCAATAACATATTTATTATTTCATTCATTAATTTAAGAGAAATTGCTATTTTTTTTCATCAAATACTGTTTGTCTTCAGATGTCCATTTTGTCCAAATTTTAATTTTCAGGTATTTTCATAGATTTGGTCCTAGAACTAACATACATACTGTGTGATACCTAATTCCATTAGATATATCTTATTACTCATCAAATATCGTGATTTGTGTGCTATTTTAAGAAGATCTTATATAATTGGATCCAGAACTATACCTTGTGGAATACCTAAACCAATGTTGTAGATATTTGCATTTGGACCATTTAATCATGATTTTGAAAGACAGAAAGATGTATTATGGAAATAGGAACGATTCGTTTGGTAATGCGGATCTGCAAAGTGTGATTCGAAAGGATCTCGAGTAAAAGGTATAATATAGTTCGTAATTAATGTTGTTGTCTTTCTTTTTTGCAATTCTCTCGCTCTCTCGTTCTCATTCTAAATAATAGATCCATTCGCCAATAAACATCAACTGCGATTTTCCCGGATAACTTATTAATTGCCACCGTCGAGATATCTAAATAACAATAATAAAGGAGTCCCGTGCAAAAAGGGGAAAGTAGGCTCGCGCGCGTTCGCGGACGTTACATAAAGAAACGGTTTTGTTACCTAAAAGAGAAACAAATCGGAGACAATATTTCTATTACGTAAAGGAGTTTGTAAGGAAAGAGAGGAAATGAAATGAAGAGAAGACAACGAAAAAAAAATATATATATAGCTCAGCCTATGTATAATAATATAATATCATTTGCATTTCACTTGTGCAAATCTCTTTCCACCACTCATGCTAGTTCTTCCACTTCCTTTTTTCTATTCTGTTCTTCCTGCTTTTATCCCGTGCGCAGGTTCTTT
This sequence comes from Nicrophorus investigator, assembly GCA_963457615.1. Taxonomy (NCBI): domain Eukaryota; kingdom Metazoa; phylum Arthropoda; class Insecta; order Coleoptera; family Silphidae; genus Nicrophorus; species Nicrophorus investigator. Next base: position 26,078,321 of record OY735143.1, read on the forward strand.
CCACTTTTACCGCTCTTGCACAAGATCAATCATCTCTTTTCCACCGGTCCATGGTTAATGACGGTTTTGCATTTCACATAAGTGAATGTATTAAAGCTTAATCAATCTTTCAGTAATAACTGTGCTTCTATACCAATTACTTATGCATCTATATCCGTTCCTCAGGAAGGAGGATTACTTCAATCAATTTATTATATGAATCTTCCATTACACAGAAAATTGCATATTATTACCATATAAAACAATAATTTAAATTTATAAACAATAACTCAAATTTAAAAAAAAAAATCAATCTAAATAAAAAAAGATATTTAATATGACGTTTGACAGCTCCACCTGAAAGAGGCTAGTGGCGCCTGATTGCGTTTCCATGGTTACCATGCGTATTATCATCTGGAAAGCTTTAAAGACAACAAATAAAATTATATTTAATAAAATAATATTAATACGATTAGGAGATTTTTTTTTTTGAAGAGTTCCCACTGCATAAATAACAAAATTTGTTTACGTAATTACGGCTTAATTGATTATTTACCGATTTTGGTGGATCCTTTTCATTCTGTTTATTTGTGGAAAATTAAATCTGATAGACAGCGTATTGTGGCGTCGTGATGGTTTCGAATGAGAGAGGGCCACAAATTTGATCCATTCTGTTGAATCTCCGTCATCTCTCTCTCATCTCTGTGTTTGTATGTGTGAGTGTGCTTGTGTTCTCTATGTGTGTTATAAACCCTCCAACGTAACACATTGAAAGTGGGGTTGGAAGACTGAGCGATGGGAACGGCAAACCTCCCACAGTCACAGTTAAAATAGGGCTACAAATCATAACTACCCTTATGATCAAGGGCGGCTCGTCCCGTAAGCTCCGCCAGAAACTGTTTACGTGAAGGAGAGCGAGATAATAAAGCATCCACTCCAAAAACCTTCCGCACCAATTGGAGAGAAGGCAGCGTTCGAATGGCCTTAATGCAAAAGGACGAAGAAGTGTTGCAAACCTCACCCCTCGGACTTTCCGCGATTTCGGGTTTAATACGCCGCACGCCACTGACTGACTGCAGGGAACAAAAGCCTGTCGTTACAATGGACCCTTCTATTGCTGGTGAATCAGCACCATAATCGATGTTTATTTGATTACACCCCTCTTTAAATTTCATCCGTGTTGCTTCAATTACTCGTTGCAATCGCTCGAGCAATTATCTCGTCGTGTCGCTGCACTTTACACCATCCATAAACACACGTATTTCATTCAACATTCGGTATATTTAATTTCTTAAAAATTAAACTTAAAGAACGTGATCAACTCTTGATTGTTGGAACTTAATTTGGATCCAGTACAATCACTTTGCCATTCTAAAAACCAATCTATACCAATGCAAGCGAGAACAGACTAGACCTGTCTATCTGTATAAGTCTATGTGCATATAGAAAGTTCGCATTCATCGCTCACGTTCTGATTATTATGGAAAATTAATACATTATTTCTATAAATACCTGTCTGTGTGTTGTGGATAAATATAAATACATATAGACACGGAGCGCGATTGAAACACTAAAAACGTGATCTTCTCTCCGAGAAACTTAATTACTCTCTCTCTCTCTCCGCTGCCTTCGACAATCACCGGTTTTACTGTAATTGTAACAAATCAATACACTTTATTGGCTTCAAACCGCTCGTGTCTCGCTTCCAAACGCAGCCAGAACCAATCGCGAATTCCTCAAAATAAACAACTGCAAATGCATGTTTACAATTAAACTACTTATTATTAAATTGTTCAATTTTCACAAACTGTTCCCATGGGAAAAAATGTTACCGCAAGATCAATATTACATCATATAATAGCAGAGAATATACGAAAAGGCAGTGTTTAAATTGATTTAACCGTAATCAAATAACACTTCCCCCTATGTGCACTTACTGATTGTGGGATTGCGGTGGATTAAAGAATAAGTTTACATTTCGGTTTTAATTCAACCATTCCAGTTTCTCTTAATTATTTATAATTATTATTATTGAAGAGTTTACTTCTCTTATTTAAATTATCACTTTTATACCAATGAAAGATTTTTCAATTAGTGTTATTACAAAATTATGATTATATAATTAATTTTATAGATTAAAAATTATCTATTCATTAAAATTTTGAAGTATGAAGTGATACTACTCTACAACGAATTTCCTGAAAACTTTCGCCACAGCTGTGCTACTTCAAAACTTTCGATATGTGAATGAAATATTAAAAACACCGCAACTTTTTTCAGTAAAAATTGTATTATTTTCAGTTTGTTAATACAATATGTTTGTAATTTAATAACATTGGTTTCGGTGTGAACGTTTTAGGTGTTTATACTTCAAAAGGAATAGAGGGAGAATGCGAGGGATGCAACATGCAACAGCGTTTAAGAGTTAACTAATTGTAATTAGCGGTGTTTTGTGGTCGTCCTGTTTGAACTGCACGAATCAATTGGCTGGTGAATGCGATTCATTAGGTCTCAGTTTCTGTGTGCGGTTTGCGAGCGAGCGAGCGCGCGCGCGTATGTGTGAATGGTTTAAAATATTTGTTTGTGTGCGGTGGGGGCGGTTTGGAAATTAGAGGGTGCACGGGATAATAAGAAGTGATTTAATTTGGAGTCGATTCAATTACGGTCCTTTTGCCCTTACGCACGCCGCGGAAACGAAGAAGACCGGGAGGCAGAATACCGCCGCCTCCGTTACAGCCGCCTCCTACCATGCAGATTGTTAACCAAAGATCAAAAGATGAATACACAAACGGCTGTCAGTTGTAACGTTCGAGTGGGACGGCTTCGTCCCCTCTCTCTGTTTGGAGCATCGGATGGTCCCATTGAGGATGTCTCTGTCTACGAATCACCTTGTAACCGACACCGAAGCAGCGGGGGTGGCGCGAGTACGCGGAGGAGTTTGTTGAGAACATGCAGGACCGTATTTAGAAAATTTTCAAATACCATTTGGTACATTTGACAAATCCTTAAATTTAACATTTCTTTAATTATGAAATTATTCAAACAATTGATGTTTTGTTTTGTACACAATGATTTTTGAAAGTAATAAAAATAATTGATTATTTGTAAGTACGGATCTGCAAAAAGGAGAACTATGTGGAGGATAATGTTATGTTGGAGGAGAAAGAGGAGGCGGCTGCGGGGGCGGTAGCGTAGAAGGCGGTGGCGGCGGCAGCGGCGGCGACGGTGGCGGCACTTCGGTGTTGATGAAATTCTACCGCATCCAACGGTGAATTTGCACCAGCGCGCGCACTTTGGACGCACACACATGGAGAGAGTCGCGGCTTCGCGTTATCCAGGCGCCTCGATAGAGACGGATACATGACGTAGTGTCAAAGACAAGTTAACCTTGCCATGAGATCAATACGGCCTGTGGCGTTTAGCCAGGACTTCGGGACTTGAAACACACACACACACACTACACTATGCTATAGCATACGTACACATGCAGTGGATAAGTTTGCAAACAGTTTTCCAACCCGATCGATTGATTTCATTTGTGTTAATAAACCCAATACTAAATAATTCAATATCTTTTGTACAAGTTTAAAACGCTTTCAGCACTTCATCTTTCAAATTTACGAAACACTTGTTAATAAAGTTTAGCGAAAAATTTTCAAATTTGCTTATTTCATATTTTAATGAACAGTGAATCAACAAACTACATTTATTACAAGTCTGAAATTGCACTGAAAAATAATAATATTTATTTCACCTAAGAAATAAGTACTACACATATATATGAAACTGATCATACTGAATTGTATTGATTAATTCTTATGGAGTTCAGTTAAACAGTAAAATAATATTTGTTATTAAAATGATCAATCAATAAATAAATAAGTTATACCATATAATATTCTTATAATATTCTGAAATTGTACTGAAAATATATTTCTTTTTTGTAATAAATTCAGCTAGTTTTCAGATTAACACTGTAAAAAAATTGTATTAACAAATGATTAATCAAACAAAAAAATTAATCAATACTGAAATTATACTGAAAATGATTATTGTTAATGAATTCTTCTGATTTTCAACTTAATAATATTTCTTCTACAAAGTGATCAATCGATCAAGAAATATACAACAAATAGTACAAAGATATGAAATTGTACTAAAAATATGTTTTTTTAAATAAATTATATAAATTTTCCGATTAACTGTGTAAATATATTTATTTTACCAAATGACCAAAAACAAGTAATACAAAAATTTGAAATTCTGATTCTACTTAAACTTTACTGAAAATGATTTTTTTCGAGGAAATATTCTTGTTAATACTAAATAATACAGTTTGATCATACCAAAAATTATGCTTTTTGTAATGAATTCAGCTAGTTTTCAGATCAATAAATGATCAATATATGTTGAATATTTGATCAATAAATAAGTTATACTAAGGTATGATATTCTGATAACACTGAAAATATTTTTTCCTATTTTGTAATGAATTCAGCTAGTTTTCAGATTAATTGGGTAAATATAAATTTATTTAATTATTAATCAAACAAAAAAATTAATCAATACTGAAATTATACTGAAAATTATTTTTATTGATGAATTATTCTGGTTTCAGCTCAACAGTGTAACAATATTTGTTTTACAAAATGATCAATCGACCAAAAAATATACAACAAATCAGTTGTATAAAGATATAAAAATTTGAGCATACTGAAAATTATATATTTTTGTATTAATTCAACTAGTTTTTAGTGTAAAAAATATTTCTTATTAAAATGATCAACAAATGGTTAATATATTATCAATAAATGATTACGAAATGTTCAATAATTGATCAATAAATAAGTTATGATATATTCTGATAACACTGAAATTGTACTGAAAATGTTTGTTTTTTTTTCTTCTTTTTTGTAATGAATTCAGCTAGTTTTCAGATTAACAGTGTACATGCATGCAAATAACGGCATTGCATAACGAATTCAAATTTAATTCGAAACTTTTTATGGCAGTTTGCCATCATGCATTGGGAATAAGAATAACCGAAAACCAAATTGCGTATCGATTATGAATCGCACTGTCCGATCCTCGATATCAACATTTGAACAGGACGCGCGATGGGCGATAATTTCGTATGCACCCACAGGTCGGTTCAATAATTCAATGGCACATGAAAAATTAACTAGTACATCGATTCGGAGAATTCCACGAAATCAGTCCAGACCAGTCCAGTTCGTCCTTGCTCAGCCCTGCCGTGCGAATGCATCGATGGACAATGATATCAAAATTTTATGCTCACCTCAATCCTGCCTAGTCCGAATCACTACTAATAATACATCAACCCGTCTCCGCAACACAATATTACTCACTATTAAACACTATCGATATCGACTTTTTAAATGGAAGTTTTAGAATTATACATTTTTATCAATTTATACTGTTTCAATGGTCTATTAATACATCATGTCTACGAAATTACAAACTAAATCTTTAAACCTAAGTGTACTTATGAGAATGAATACTTAAACATATTTTACTAACATTTACTTTTTATATAATAATCAGTTTATATGCAAGAATCAACATCCGAGTCAAAGATGTAATGGGGCGTGGCGCGCCTATAAAGAAATCCGATTGATATTGAATAAATAGAAACTAAATCTTCGAACCCCAACTTACTTATTGCATCGATAATGCACAAGTCCTGTATTTATACTTATTTTATTCGCTCAGAAGTGAACAACTTCGCTTTTATTAGCCAACAATACTAAATCGAATCCATTATTGTCAGTTTGGCAGATTGAACAATATGTTGTTTCGTAATTGCCTTTTGCTTCCATCTGCAGAGCGCCGCTAAAAGGTAATGCACGCTTTTGAAGTAAATTTGTTAAACTCATCAATCGAAAACTCACCACACATTTGGTTAATCTCAAACAAAATTTAAGTTTTTAATTGCTTAAAATTATTGTATTATTCTATTAAAGATGAAATTGATTGACAGGTATAAAAAAAATGGAAAAGAAATAATGAAGAAGAAAAGAATCGTGATTAGATTGAAGACATAAACTGTTAGTTTAATAACAACAAAAGAAGCTTTGGCTGCAGAGAAAGCAGTGTTAATAGCATCACTAATAGAAACCGTTCAAGTTTCATTAAGACGAGCAGAAGGGATTAAGAGAAAAGAAAACAGCATCAACTTTTATGTATATATTTTCGTTCGCAATTAAGGCTGACTAATTGCCGTGAGAATATGAATAATTTCGGCGTTTCCCATAAATCAGTGGACGAAAGAAAAACTGGAAAGCGTTCGGAAACAAAAACAAATACTCCGTTGTATCTGAAAATGTGAGAGGGATCAAAACGTTTCTGGATCTGTGGCCAGATGTGTTTGCTTTCCGTGAAGGCAAGAGGATCCGAGGATACAGCCAGCGCCTCGGGAATAGAAACGCTAATATACGAGCAATATTTTCATCAGATTAGACACAAACCGATCGTTAAATACTTAATTGATAATAGTTTTTCTTGGAGAGGAATCAAGTGTATACAATAACATTGAATAGACATGTTATACGCCGTAAAACTGATTCGAACGTTATTTATTCATTTGCAAAGTTAATAACTATAATCATTTAAATCTTTGATTATTGTAAGATAGTAAAATTTTAATTATTTAGATTGTAAGAAATTTACTTACTTTAGAATGCTTTCGAATGCGAAATTACTTAATTTATAAAGAGGAAGGAATAATAAAAGTAAGTCAGTGAAAAAAATAAAAACATCAACAAAGTAACGATGCTTTCTTTTCTCGATATTAGATGACGTTTTTTTTTTTTTGGTTTTGGTATTATTGTTTTAAGTTCGCGGTTTTTGAACCGGAAAGCGGCGACCTTTTTTCCGCACATTAGTTCACCTTTCTCTGGGTTATTGACTTTCCAGGAATACACATTCTTCGATCACCTGTTTGAACCATTATCAATATATTTAAAGCAATTTCATTTAAATATACGTTACGCTCGATGGATGAACTTCATTCCTTAAAGAAGAAAAATGTTTATTCGTATTATTATTGATATTGGACTTTCAACGAAGTTTATAGAAAGGCTTTTCTGATATTACAATTACAAATAAACTAGTAGATATTTCTCAATCATTACATGAGGGCTGCACAGTTTGCAGCCCCTCCAATATACAATTAATATATCTCATATTAATGTTTAATGTGCTTTTGAAAGCAAAAACAAAGATTTAAATAAAAATAAATAAAATTTGTGTAAAAATTTATTTTGTCTTTTTTTCACTTTTATGCAACAAAAATTGTAATGTACTAAGTAAAAACGAAATTTTATTTTTGTTCACGTGTAAAATACAAAATTCAATTGATTATTTTTTTGTAAATAACTGGGAAGAAAAATCCAACAATTTAAACGTGATAGAAATTTCGAAGGATGATATGCGACTTGAATCTGAAATTTTTGTACAAATCAAAAATAGCAAATTTTATTGACAATTACGTTCCAATTCGTACTTAAATTTATTATCCACAAGTATGGAAAAACTTACTTAAATCTGTTAAAACCATAGTTGATACTAATACTGGATTAATGATTTTTCTAGAATATTGTAAACTTATGTTTGCTACGCCTAGTATTAAAAAATTGTTATAGGGTGATTGGTTAACATTAAGAAAAAACCTTATTAAGAATATCCATGACAACTGTTAACAACCGTTGTTACCCTTAGCAACTACCATGTCAAACATAATTACTATAATTTAATCCATAACAACAAAATAAAGAGTAAAGTTTATGTATATTTGTGGTTTGTTGTAAGTTATTTTTTGTTAATTATTCAGATCGGATATGTTATTTGTATGAATAAGATTCATTCGGGTAAAGTCCCTAGTATTATTTGTTTGTTTGCTCGTCGCGAAATTCCAATGAAAATAAGCGTCACAAAACGGTTTACGTCAGATTTCATTCAGACGTTCTACCTGAAAACCTCGGGCCGAAAAGAAAAATAACACGCGTCGTCGTCGTCGTCGTCACAGAGTCTCTTTGCTAATTTTACGAAGTCTGCATTTCAATGCGATCGAAGGAATCCGCGCCGGATCCACCGTGATGAACGTGATTTAGAAATTCCGTGAATTGTGAAATCACACGATCTAGAAAGTGAGGAAAGTGTGTGATGGCGATCGCGAAGATTTTCAGTTCGCCATGTGGTTCTGTCGCCAATGTGGTTAGTTGGTTGTTGTTGTTGTTGCTGTTATTAATCTGGGTTTCGGGCTCGAAGCAAGCAATGTTTTCAGAGCGATTAATAAGTAGCTTAGAAATGCAGTTATCCCATAGCTAATGGAGCGTTGATATGTGGGCTGCGTGAACATTGTAATGTAAACGGTCCGCATTCTATCCACACGTGCTGCTCCATGCACTTGCCTCCTCTCGATCTATTACTACTATTCCACAGACTGGATGGAGTGAGACAACAAAAATGCACCAACGCGTACTTGAATATCATGCTCTCTCCCAACACTCTCGAATCCATACGAAACGTAAACATCCATCCATAAGCAGACGACACCACATATGAGAAGCACCACACAATTTGAATTTTTATTATAGACCCAACAGCCTTTCCACTAACTTCAAAATTATTAATATTACAGAAGAAAGTAGACATAAAATTTAATAAATAATTTTAAACTCATCCTAACTTCTTAATATTTTATAAATAAGCAAAAATATAGCTTCAAAATTGAAAAAAAATCTTGTGTAGACTTTGTAAAATCGATGCAATTATTAATTATTTTTAATACTAATAATTAAGTATTACATCCAGTTTTCAAAGTCCGTATTCTAATTACCACATTTATGTGACTCAAAGCTTTCCCACTTAATGTAAAAAGGAAGTTATTATAGGCAAGTACTGTATAATTATAAAAAATGTATATATATATAAAAAAAAACTTTGTTATTTTGAAAATATTATTTTATTATAATTATATTATTACTAATTCCACAATATACTCCAAATAATTATTATATTTAAAATTAGTAATTTTTCTACATTTTTATTTTTTATATTCGAACAATTATGATTCTATACACAAATACAGTTTGTTTTAAAAATAGATTTATTGCAGTTAGACTCGAAAATTGAGTAATTAAATTGCTTTAACTTTCACTTGTAGTTCTAATACAAAATTTATAGGATACGAATCTAAAATTCAGGTGTAGATTTTTACAAAATAATAAATAAAAAATTATGTAATCAGTACTAATTACCCCTATATTTCTTGTAGTACTAAACTAATTTTTTAACATAACAATTACAAACAATGATAAAATATATTTAACATTTTTTGTTAATTTTAATCTACTAAGATTATTTTAACACAAAAATAATTATGTTGCTCTAAAAAAGTACCCTTTGAATAAATCTATTGAATTGTCTTATTTTTAGTTTGTCTTCCAAGTCCAGTTTATCTTCGCAGATCAATATAGAATGTTTATTTCAATTGAATGCAGGAGAAATTTTACTGTTCACATTCATATTTTTTTTTTTCTGAAATTATTATGGATATGCGTAAAAGTGTATGAGAGAGAGAGAGAAGTGAACAAAAAAAAGTGGCATAAAGTCAATTTGCACGTGTATCGAGAATCGCACACCGTTCTACTCTGACCTCCTTGGTCGTACCCTTTCCACCCTCCTCCTTTCACCGCGTGCAACGAAATATACTTTCTCTCATCGCGGGCCGCGCTCGCGCCACTCATTACACCACACAACGCAAAACGCATTGTTCTTACAGAACGCAAGAGATATTCGATTACGTATATCTCATTGTCACACATACCTGACCTCCTCCCCCTTCACACCACCGTCATCACAAGAAGCGGCTTCAACATCCGGTTTACGAAAATCCATCCACGATTTCCTGACTTCACCAATGCTAAAACCATTCACAATTTCAAGTAACGTCCACTACTTTTCATATTTGCTTAACAAGCTTAGGATGTTTTTCTATTATATTTATTATTATATATAATTGAATATAGTCTATAAAAAGACCTAAGTAACCTAGGTGATATTTTTGTGTAAAAAATGATTTCAACATTGTTTTCTCATAGTAATTTAAATTAATTAACAATTATTTTCTTTAGATTATGTAAAATCTAAGAGAATCTATTCATTCCTGGTAAAAATATGCCAAATTTACATAATCGTATCAATTTATCCAAAAGTTTAAAAAAGTACTCAATAGATGGCGTACTGAAAATAACCATTAAATACAGTCCAATTGAGCTGAAATGATATAATCAATATATATTAATTCAGTCCACAACAAATTCAAGTTATAACATGGTATAAAATATCGATTTGTGAAGGTTTTGAAAGTACCAACAAATATTTTGAAACTTTTCAACTACTAAATTTACAAAATTGAATTAAAATTGTAAAGGAAAATAATTTTCCGTGAATTGCGGTATTCCTTTCGCGTACGCTTTGGTTGAGGTCCGTTTTTTTTTTTATCGAAGAAAATTAAGCGCTCTATCTATTCATTAAATCGCTGTTATAATCCACAACTTAATTCAAAAAGGAAAACGTTTTTTTTTTATTTACAAGGTAAAAAATAATCTTAAAAATAAACCAACCAAATTAATACGTAACATGCATATTAATTTAATCTAAATATAACATTCTATTCTGGTAAAATCAATTTAGTTCATTTAATTTTATTGAAAAATTTATTAATTTCTATATAATTCAATTTTTAAATGTTTGTTAATAATTCATTCTTAAGCATACTGTAACATGTTACATGATTTATTGTAAAATTTTGAATGATTTATTCATTGAGAAATATCATAAATTTCCAAAATGTGTTTCTTTCTGCCCAAGAAACGAAATAGTATATCTTCTCTTCATAAATAAATCAAACCATACAAAAATGATAAGCTCAGGAAATAAATGCCCAAGATAAGGACATGCATATTTTAGGTAAAATATTCAAAACTATAATAGAATTTTTTTTTTGATAAATAATAATACTAAACATGATTGATAAAAAAAATATTTGTCTTAGAATTTTTCTATTTTAGATAATTTATAAATAATTAAAAAATTGACTTAAATACTGGTACTGAATTGTATTATAAAATAAACAAAACTAAAATGAAGATTTTTTTATGAAGAAATTCCATTGGGAAAAAAGATGTATATGCATTTTCTAAAACATTTATTAATATAAACACAGACAACAGGCACACAAATTCTTTGCTTGCACTTAGATAGAATTGATATTTATGTGCACTATTTACATACGACTATGGCCCATTTCGAGGGTTAAGTAGATCCAAAAGCTGAATGACACTGTTGTATCACGAAACGCCTGGGAGCGTTGCAATGTAAACAGTTCGAAGCACTTGAAGGAACTTAGTGAGAATCTTTATGTGTCGTAATTTCATTATTATTTTCAAAATACACAAACAGTAAAAGAAAAACCCTCGATGTTGGCCTGTGAACCACGACTAACGCATTCAAGATCCAAGATTAAGCTGAAGATGAAATCTTCGATTTTCCCAAATCCGAAGATATGATAATTCGAAATTTGCATTTGTTTACAGCGCGTTTCGGTTATCGCCAAAAAGCTGACAATCATCCGTCTTTCAATCCGGAATCCTTTTTGGGTCTCGTCTTCAAGAAGCACAGATGTTCATCGATGATTTCGGATATACATCGTGTTAAATGATGGAAATAATTAAAAATAATAAATATTAGATGCAGAGTGGATTACAAAAAAAAACAGTATTAATTAAATAGGTCTGTTAATTGGTCGAGATTCGGATCGAAAACATAAAGAGCCACACGTTTCGAAACCGAATCAACGCATCTGCCGCTTCATCATCATCATCATCTTCAATTTATTTCTGTTTCTTAAATTACAAACTAAACTACTGAATAAGAAGCGTATTGGAGTTAATCCGCTCCGAACAAGCAGATTGAATGGGAGCCGTAATACCTTGATAATAACAAAAAAAAACGACGATAATGAAAGAAATTGAAACGATTATTCTACAGCAACAGTAATTTAAGCCCGAGGTCAGACCACATCCACATTCTTAAAACCTGTGGCTTAAGAGCCCATCCACAAAAAAAAAACTCGGCTAAGTTACAAAATTTATTTAAATTAATTATTTTTGGCGGAATGCGATGATACATTTTATTTTCCTAGCTTGAGTATAAATAGCTTGAAATTAATTTATGGATTAGTTATTATTCGTAAATCACTTCTAATCCCTGTGGTTTTTCATGTTTGTTTGGACCGGAGGTGTCAGCAGTTGACAAATATCGTTAATAATATTATTGTGCGATAAGCCCGGCTCGGATTTAATTGATATCTGTATTATTATTTTTTACGATGCGGATTTAACGAATGGGGCGCGCCTGTGCTCGCTACGAACGATTAATAAGTGGAGGAAGAAGAGGAAAAAAAAAGTATAAATCCTGGGTGGAAATCGTTTCGGTGAATTTGTTTTGAAATGTGTCCAGTTTTAAGTATTCGGTCGGTAATGGATGGCCGTTTGGCTCCCCATCAGTTACACTAGTTTACGATTGGGCGTTTTCGCACCAGAAATAAACTTCAAACAATTTGTGTATGAAAGTTGCGAGGATGATGGGTCCGTTGTTCTCTTAGTGGTAGCTGCACGGATTGCAGATGGATGGAAGTGTTGCCTTCGCTCATGTTCTGTAATATTTTCAGTGTTCGGCGTACAAATATGGAGAAAATAAAACATGAGGATATCAGATGTGCTCTTCTGGTACGCACACTTGCTCCCACGCAAGACCGAGGGAAGAGGCGCTTCGTAGAAAGAAGGAAAAAGAAATCGAGATGGAAGGTCCCGAAAGGATTCTCCGTTTCGTTTCATTTCATCTTTCTTTCCACTTTTTTTCCTTCTGTTCTGGTATTTTTAAACAGACGTATGCAACCTAAAAAAAAATCAAGTGAATTTTTCATGGGCACAACTTTGCATGGGATGTCTTAGAAATCTCCGAGAAGATTCTTTCAATCATCATTGTTTCACCTAAAGTACATATCTATCAAAAACTTATTTTATTTATATTTCTGAAATGAGAAAGAATGTAACTGTAGTTGAAGCACTTACGAATTAAAGTTGTAATCTAATAGGATTGTGACAAGGTAAGAAATCTTCTTCATTTCTCGTAAACTATTGAAGTTTTGTGTGTTTCTTCTTGTCTGCTATAAATCCGTGAGAGTGCTTTAGAAATATGTAGTATGGATGGAAGGTAATGTAACTGTATCCGATCTCACGAAATATTCGCATATTCCGTTTGATTTCAATTTAAGTTGTCGCAGGAGAGAATCTTCATGGGAGAATTCGCGATTCGCAGGAATTGCATAAATTCATCATCGCCGTCGTCCCATTTATCGCGAGTTGCACATCTACCTCCAAAGGTCGAGAGGAACGGGAAACCATTGATGAACTGATTGAATCAATGGAGGAAGCGATGCGACCAGATTGGTTCTCTTAAGGAAATCCAAGAGATATCCAGTTTTGTCACATAGGGGACGACTCTGTGTCTTCTTGGCGGCAGGGGGCAATTGAAAATCGCACGTAGTGTTGGGCAGATGGGAGGATTACCCGATTACCGTTTCCTGTAATTGAAACGTTTCAAAACCTGCAACCAAGAGAATACACACGAAAAGGACGGCACTCCTCCTGGTACAGAAAACGAAGAGAGAGAGAAAGAGATGTGTGGATTGAGAAGAACATACGAGGAGTGAAATAAAGACAGAGACAGAGAGAGAGACCAGAGTCGTGTCCGTTATTTGGGTTACTGAAACTATTATGTTTCTCTCTGCTTCACATACACTTCTGTGTACCTGCATATAGTTTCACGTATTTGCCCGCACTTGAACTCGCCTCGCAATTATTTTACTTAATTAAAAATCCTCGTCGGTCGTCCATATCTGGCTGTGGCCCCTCGCCTCCGTCCTCCGCAATCCTCATCCTCCTCCTCCACCCCGCGTCGCCCTTCGCCAGGATCCCAGCAACGACACTGCTTCGACGGCTCGATAATTTTTGTTGCTTTTATTTGGGTCGTTTGCATCGACCACCGCGCTTCAAACACATTTTCAGTCCCCGAAAACATTATCATTCACAGCCGCACACCGCCTTCCCACTCTTCCTTTTTTTTCCTCTTCCACTCTGTCTCTCTGCTTTATTTTCCATGTTTTGTTACACACAACCCATACAGAATCCTGAAACATTTCACATGCCCAATATTTGCAACACCATCCAGAAGCACATCAAACTTTAGAGTTCAGAATATCTAATATAAAACAGTTTCAAAATCAACGATGAAATCAAGATGAATGACGGAAGCATCGAGGAACTTGTTATTTATTTTTTTATGAAAATGAAAGTAAACGTGTTTTCGAGGTGGTTATAATTATTGATTTGAGTGAAAATTAAAATATTTTACTCGCATGGATTGCTAGAGGGTTGCTATCATATGCGAGAAGTGAGAATGAAGAATAAATCGGTTCAAGGCTTGCAGCGGTTATGTTATTACGAAGTGTCTGGGCTTATGTGTTAAATACGTCTAACTGCATATTAGGTTTTCGCTATAACCAATAAAAAATACTCATGTTATATTCATCATTCCAATCTGCTCTTGAAGAGTATTTATGAAAATCGCTTTATCCCTTATTATTTTACAGAAATGCGAACCAAGTTTTATGTTTCAAGTCAATATCCTTAATAACAATTCGTAAATCATCAATAATTTTTGTAATTTTGCTTAAGTTAATAGTTTGATAACAATTTTTTATTGTTAAGTATTAATTTCTAATAATTGTAATAATTTTAGGTATGAAAACAAAAATACTATATATTTTGATGTAGTGTAATCAGTGATGATCTATACCATGTTAAGTGAAAAGGTAAATGAAAATATGAAGTCGGAAATGCATTGTGCGGAGGTCCATCAATTAGGAAGTGACCGCGAAAGTAATTGCATTAGTCGTGGGCAGGAATGGAGCGATCGCAAATGGCACGTTGTCGCCGTGGATGGATTAATTTAGTGCAAAGTATTTATTATTTAATAAAGCGGTGCGCGCACTCCGTGTCCGAGGGGATGGGCCGTAGTGGAACGCCCATGCCTAATCGTAGATTCAAATTGATAGATAGATGTTGGCCGCGCGATGATTTATGGATACCTGTTGGTGATAGAGGGTCCTTCCTCGACGAGTCGGACGAAGAGACAGAGAGAGATGGTGAGAGAACGGGGGAGAGTCGCGCGACGCCGGAGGAGAGAAAGGACTCGCAGCATCTCGATTCACAGGTAGCCAAAGGGGGATAGGATCGGATAGACTAGTGTCCAGGCTAGACCTAATTGTATTCTATGGGCATTGTTCATCAAGCCCATCATCATCATCATCATCCACCACTATAATGCAGAGATATTGGGATGTGAATAAAATATATCGCCTATGCAGGTTGCTGCATTGCATAGACTACGCATTTGTTGACTCTCCTAGTTAAAACGGAGTGCTTGTATCTAATAACCGTGGATGCTCAGTATTTCAAGCACGTAAATCTGAGAGACAATAACGCGCGTCTGGGCGGCCTCTGAAAAAGGTAACAAGTCTCTGCTCTTCTCACTTCCACCGCTCGCCACCCGGCGCGTTGCATCTCCTTTCTCCAACTCGTGTCCTTCGCTAGGAATTAAACAAGGATGCGCGCTACCGCCAGCTCCAGCACGTAACCATGTACACACATACACACACACACAGTCTCGCATCTATATACACGTATATATATATAGTTGTATACGTATGTATGTATATATATATATATATATATATATATACGATATGGAGCAGAAAAGGTTCCAACATCCTGAGAGAGTTTGCCGCACACGGCATACCTTTCGGGCTCTAATCTACGAAGTGAAACAAGGATAACGGTCCATGGTGGCGGGGGCCGTTTAGAAAAGGCCGGCAGATACTCTTCTCGGTGTAAGTGAGGTTTGGGATCGATACACACAGAGAGAAGGAAAGCCTGAAACGAGGAGCAGCAGAAGCAGCAGCAACAGCAGCAAAGTCCCCCCCGATCACTGCATAACTCAGGCATGTTGTTTTTTGAGCCTGACTACAGATATCAGGCTGCGCTCTTCTGGTGGAGGCGAGGAGCCTCAACTGCTGCTGCTGCTGCTGCTACGTTGTCGCGCCGTACACAAAAGGGATGAACAATACTCAGATTAGTTTCACCAATCGATACACCTAGAAGAGGAGCAGCAGACTGAATAGAGAGAGAGAGTGAGAGAGAAGGAATGCAACAAAATAAAAAGATACACACAACAAACAGAGATAGAGAGAAATAAGGTACACATATACAAACATGCATGAGAAATACAATGAACTCATATACATAAACACCTACGCCTTTTCTCTCTTTCACTCCCTGACGTTGCATGTGTGAGTGTGTCACAAAAGACATATGTATGCAGGCTTGCATCAGATTGCAGCCAGACAATTCATTGTCAGACAAAATAACAACAACCGAAATAATATATATATATAAATCTGTGAAGATGAGGTGGTGAGGAGGGTAGGGAGAAGGTGAGTGTGTGTGTGTGTATATAGGTATGAGAGAGGACAACAACGGCGATGGGCATATCTTTTTAAAAAGTCCCATCACGGATCAGCGGTCATTTCACTCCGAGTATGCACGAGGTCTCCTCTCTTCTTCTCCTCTCTCATATGGTCAGGCGAAGAGATTTTGTTGCTCTTTATATTCCTTGCGAAAGAAGTGAACACACACAACACACGCACACGATTTGCGACAAACCTTACAAGGCAGGGCAGCCTTTTCGGTGCCCGCACAAGGTCGCAACGAGTAGGTGTCATCCGATGGTCGTCACCCTGCCCCTACGACGACCACGAATTTGTCACCGGTGCTCATCATATTCGAAGAAGAAAACGACCCACCGTATTATTTAAATGAATCAGTCCTTCGGGTGAAAAGAAAGACTCGCACGAACCGGTCGCCGTGTTATTTGTTCTTTATCGTTCCGCCGCACTTCTTTCATTCCTTCCTTTTTTTCTCTCTTTTCATTTTTGGTATACAGGGTGTAATAGCCTCCATCCACCAAGAACCGATGGAAATCCATAACACCGATTCTCCATCTCCCGAGCTCCTCGTAAAATTAACAGTTGCATAAGAAAGAATACTACATTCTACACTCTCCGTATATTTTTTTTCTTTCCTTCAATCGAATACATAAAAAAACCTTCATAATATCTCTAGAGTTTATCTAGCCATAAAATATTTCCTTTAAAGAAATTTCTTTCTAAATTGACCCAATTATGCCCGATCGGATTGATTAACTACGGATTCTAATTAATTGCATTACTGCGAAGCGGAATTCACAATCAATTGCAAATTTAATCCAATAGCAATACAATTTAAATAATATTATCTCTTTGAAATTTCATGTTTTTCAAAAATGCTGAAAAAACCGCAAGAATCCAAGTGCCGAAAAAGCTATTATTGACATTTAAGTGTGTGTAGATTTCAAAGGCTGTTTGTTTGAAATGCAGCGCCATTTCGGTGACAGGTAGACCTGAAGATTTAGGGTTTTCATCCGATTGCAAACAAGTCAAAGTTTGACCGCCTCTTGTTAGAAATTGGTTTTCATTTATGTTAAGGTGTAGTACTAATATTTACTTAAAATCTGACAAACTGCAGGAGTATATTAGAGTTTTTGAGATTTTTTTTCAAAACTATTAAATTGGTTCATGGAACACAAGAAAAGTTATGAAAGCTTTGAATAGTTTAAAATGATTATGTTTCAAGTAAATAAATCTTGGAGTTGTTGATTGTGGAGTAAAATTATTGATGATTGAGGTTGAGGTGGAATAAAATGTTGAACACCCTGTATAAAGGCGAAGATATTTTGTGCATCGGTACTGCCTCTTTCATATCGGCCGGTCTTTTTATTCTATTTGGTGTGTGGTTTTCTGTGCAATTAAAATTAATCCAGTGTAAGAGCGATCAAACGTTTTGCGAACTCCTTTGTCCAGAAATGAACAGGTTCCTTGCACGGTGGTGGTTGTGGTGGCGCGCAAGAGAGAGAGAGAGAGAGGGCATCACCCCCGCACCACCTCTTCGCCATCCATCGACGCCGCCACCATCCGCCGCCTCCCGACCGTCCGATTCTCCTCGCTCCTACTTTTATATCCTCTCATATGCTCTTTATTTTATTACATGGTCATGTGGATCTCTTGGCGCTTCGGACCTTCTTCTTGCGAACCGTCGTCGGCTGGAGGCAGACAGAGGAGTCCATCCACTCCGCCAGTCCGGTCCGGTCCAGTCCGGTGTGTTGCTCGAACATACCACATGCCTGCACGCCACAATTATCTTTTCATGAATCGATTACATCGAATTATTTATTAAGTAGGTTCAATTATAAGTTTAGCTCGCGCTTTCTGCCTGTCCGCCCGCCCGCCTCCTCCTCCTCCTCCTCCTCATTCTCCACCTCCTCATCCAATTCATCCACCTTACTCTTTGTTTAACATCTTCTCTTTGTCTTTGCCGTTGTCTCGGGACGAACATCAAATTGTTTCCGAGGGTGGAATCTTGAAATCTGGTTTCAAAAACCGAACCATGCCCGAAGAACATACATACACACACACACACACTCTCTTCAACAACAAAAAAATATGCCGCGGCAGGTAAAAAAATTTCCCTTCTGATTTTTATTTGGATTGGACGGTTTTGCGCGATGACGGAGCAGATGGAACGACCCCCGATCGGTTTCTTTCACTCTTCGTCTTCTTCGCTGCTGCACTCTCCCAACAACGGAACTTCTTCTCTTTTTTTGTGTGTCTTCATGCCAGAGTGTATATATATATATATTTTCCGGGGCCGTCGTTTGTCGGCCGGCGTATCGAGACTGATGGCTGATTATAGACCGCCAAACATCACCTGCTTCAGACCACATATTTATATTAATATGGGGTAACTTCACTAAACGCCTCGACGTGCACATGTGCCCCCAAAACAACGAAGAAACACAATACGAAAAAAAAAAACAAACCGCAAAGTGAACGAACTGCTTCATCGAAATTAATTTTCAAAATTTTAAATTCGCCAAGTATTAGCAATTCAATTGAGGAAGAAAAGTTGCGCAAAGTGTACGCATTTTTATTCTCTCTCAGCTCACGAATGCTGCTGCACCACACCACGTCCATTCATCCATCCATCTATCCACGGCTCAGACTTTCTCCTCCGGTTATGTTGGTTGGCGCAGTTATTATTCCGGACGATTTTTGTCTCGGAAGAGGAGAATTAGAACGGATTGCGACAGAGTGAGGCTGAAAAGGAGGAAAAGAGACGGTCTGCTCGAGCACGCTTTTAATAACAATGCATTCTGGACATTCTAATGAAAGGACACGGAACGTTGTTCTGAATCTCTGGCTCCTAACGTCCAGTCATAACACTCCGTTTAATACTTCTAATAAAAATACTCTTTTACAAAATATAATAAATCATACAAAAATAAAAATTAACGTTAAATTGTTAACTATTAATCTACGAAAACCGTTGGAATTTGATAACAAAAAAAAAAAAATTTGGTACATTTATAGTTATAACAATTATATTTATACCAAAGAAATCATCTATAAATCTGTCTTCGAAAACTTTCTAAGAACATAACTATTAAAGCAAACAGAGAAAACGTCACTTTACAACTCCATACAACGTAATTGTTTCCTTTTGGAATGGATGATGACTAAGAACGCGTAAATGAATATACTATACCCAATTTACATGCATGTTTCCGAGATGATTGGAGGCGCTATTGGAATCGTTAGGTTGTCCCAAATAAGGACGGTCTTTCCGAGCCGAACGTAAAACGGAATGCATTTCGGCCAAATTTAGAAGCAAGATGTGGTGGCGTCTTTATGAATTAAATATCTTTTCCGTGTGTTAATTGTTGCCTGGGTGGGCAATTGCCACCGCGAGAGTGAGTGTTTATGTGGATGGATCTTTGGGCGAGCGTGTGTAGGTCTTCGTATATGTGTAGTTAAGAGCGATAAAGTCGAATATAATCGAAACCGAAATCTGGACTATAAATTATTTTTTTATCACCTTGATGAGCATTTAAAGTAATCCAATTTGTGTTTCAATTTGTGCATGTGTGAATGCGAGGGATTCGTATATGTGTGCGTTTCTGTGTAAAATAATACAAAAAAAAAAAGGAGGACTCAATTTTTTTTTATGTGCGTTACGGAGGTTCCGAGCGTATGGATCGGTAATAGTTGTTTGACCTTAACATTTCGAGGTGAAAATGTTTTTGTGTTCCGATGTGGGTTCGTATTAGAAAGCCGGTTTGTTCCTTGTATTTATTATACGTACATTGTTGGGTCATATGGAGCATAAAAATTGTCGGAATTGGAACGGTCTGTCTGCCCCGGCGATCAATCAAATTCAAGCATCCGTACATTTTTCTTCCGATTCCTCACCGAACCCAAAAAGCATGAAATATTTAAACAATATTCAATATTAAATTACGAATACAGCAAAAATCTTTAACCAACAGTTATATTAACCAGAAGCACGAAATTACAATAATTACTTCATACAATTAGGTTAACTTGCACTTTAGTTCGAATTACGTAACATAACGCGCGTAATTTCCGAGTATTCGGATCCAGATAGTTACGACATGGTTTACCAACCTCTTGACTCTTCCGGAAACGAATTGCTACACGTGAAAACATCCTAATCTACGCGCACAAATATTATTTCGTAAAATTGATAATAAACAGGATGCGGTTCGTAACGAAATTCTACATTATTATGTAAATCGTGCAGTATTGGTGTAATCGCATTACGAAATAACTAGAATCAACATTTTGGAAGAAAGATTTTACTTATTTTTAAAGGTAACATAATTTTTTGAAGCTTTCACTTTAGGTTCTTCATAAAATAAATTACATGGACAAATTTCTAATCTTTTTTTTTAGGAAGTTTGCATGTTTTCTCTCAGAAATATCATGATTAAATGAATGAGACTGTTCTTCACCAGATGCAAGATATTAAGGAAACTTCGGTGTGAAAAGTCAGGTGTTCAACTTTATTATCTAATGTAAACATTGATAAAGAGCGCGTAACAAAATTTAACAGGAAGCTAACTGAATGATAAAAAGCACCTAGGTAAGTATAGTCCATCTAGGTACTACCTAAAATTATAATGAAGGTATAGGCTTGATATCGATAATTTGTTGAACATTTGATATAACTATTCAGACAAAATAAAATTTACATTTCTCTGAAAAAGTGATGAACTTATTGTTAGTAAGTTGATTGGTGTCAAGGTGTTGATGAGCAATTTGAAGATCTAAATATTTGTTAATTGTAGATTGGTTGATGATGGTGCTGCTGAGTGCGTCACGGAAGGGCAGCGTTGGGGCAGATGAAGAAGTGGTAGAAGATGATGAGGAGGAAGAAGAAGAAGAAGAATAATAAGAAGTAGATGAAGATGAAGAGGAGAAGCGCGCGCGCGAGGTCTTGGCAAAAAGGAAGAAGCGCCAAGTTGTGCGTTTTGTTTTGCTTGGCCTCTGGCCGGCCGGGCATCGAGTCAGCGACCCCTGTGAGAACGCGGCTCCGGCTATCACACAGACGCGAAACGAACAACCGATGGCCAGAAGAGATGGGAGAGAGGAGGACGACGAGTGCCGCGAGACGAGGAAGTAAGAACAAAAGCAGACACGAGACACATCCACGTCCATACACACACACACACACTCATACTCATGCTGAAGCTGCCTGCATACTACTATATACAAGAGCATAGGATCGAATACGAGAGCGAGAAAAGAATAAAAGAATGATCATCATTATACATCCCAGGATCGTCCGCGCCAGTCCTCCACAATCCTCCTCCTCCTCCTCTTCATCCTTCTCCTAACAACCGGACTGCCGACCGTCGTCGTCGAAGTCGTCCTCCGACCGACCATCCCTCTCTCGCTCCAACGCGCGACTTTCGGGCGCATTCCCGTGGCGTATTACTAATGAATGCGTAAACTGTTTGTTGTTGGCAACACTGGTTGTTGCCTTTTGGAATGCGGTCGCAGGCGGCGGGGGTCTCTCCCTTACGCCCTCCCGTTCCTCCTGTCGCCTCTCATTCTTCTCCTTCATCTTATTCTTATTCTCGTTCTTCTCTTCTTCTTCTGCTCTTTTCACCAAACGACCTCACAACTTCCCTCCCACTACTCCGCCACCATTCCAATTTCGTGTGTACCTGATCACAAGGCGCCGACAAACGCGCTCACACACACTCGCACACAACGTACCATACCTTACAAAAGAGAACAACACCTAATCCTCGCCACTTACCGAGCACCTAGGAAGCAGCGCCAATAACAACTCGCTCAGTCCGGATAATCCATTCATTACCAACATCAATTTTTGAAATATTGCAAAAGACAAAAATGTGACCCCCTCGTTCCAATTGGGTACATTGGGAGCAGGTAAATAACTGAGAAGAAGAAAAGGGGATATGGTGAGATGAGAGAACGGTCCTTATTAGCGGGACTCACAATGGTCGAGGATGAATGGGATGACATGGCTCTGAGACTATTCCGAGAGCGGGCAGCGGTGACAAAACCCGCCCGCAATAAGGCACGACGAGAGAAGGACGAAGACACCGAGATAGCTGGAGGAGACGAAGAAAGAGAGAGAGAGCGAGGAGGAGGACGAACTCCGCTCAATGGTCACTCACCTCCCTTCTCTCCCCCCTTTTCAGCGGAGTGAAGAGGAAATGCGAGGCGGAAAAAATCCCATCCCCGGACCGTGCACATACACACACACCACACATAATTTGAGCAGCAAAAAACCTCCTGATGTTATCAATCACGTCGATTTTATATTTATAACTTCATCGCAGAGGCCTTATTAAAATCATATTACATTCCCGGACCGCTTCATTAACTAAAATCTTTTAATTTCCTCAAACGCATCCATATTTATGAACCTTCGTCGGCTTTATGCATATTCCTTCTTCCATTATCACTTCAGCCTCCGTTTCCTGCAAACCCGAAGAGGGACAAAAAAAAGAGCAACATCAGTTCTAACATACAACCTACACATTAATATCTAAATAATTTACCTAAATATAGAATAGAAATTTTACCAATTATGATTAGGTTTAGAATGTACATAAATCTTATTATCAGAAGTACACCAATTATTTAATACTGATGAAAGAAATATCTATTGGTGTTCTCTTATTTGTCTGTTTTCTTGATGCGTTTAGATCTTCATTAAACGGTCGTTTCGACTGGGAATAAGAAATCAAATTCCAGTTAGTAGGAGCCGAAAAAACTACCTGGAATAGGAGTTAAGGTCCGTTTTTTTTTTGGAAAGGCTTCTTCTGTCCGGGCAAATAATAAGCGTGGCGAATGTTCGGGAGGGTTCCGCTCTTTGCGGTTATTTGTCGCCTCCTTAAACAAACAGAAGATTGAAAAGCGAACCACCCGCAAATTGGACCACCAAAAGGCTTGTCGTCACCGAGGACGAGTAAATAAATACACGGGTATTCTTGGGTGAATGCGAATTTACAGGTTCACGGTTCTCGAATCGAATTCGAATTGGAACCGCTTTAATCCAACAGTGGAGACTGCCGTAGGAATGGTGTCCTGCAACAGCAGCAGCAGCAGCAGTTACCACTAGAGAGCTGCTGGACTTCTATTGAAAATCGTTTTCTAATTTAATTAATTTCACGATTGCCGGTTTCCACGAACGCTTCTAATTAGTCGCCCAATAAAACTGCATTCGTCCATTAGAATTTCGTGGAAGTTTTGGGTGAAACTGGAAAGTCAATTTCACCCGAGTCTTGTTTATTTCGTCACGTACCCGATCACATGCAAAATGCCATCATCATCAACATCATCGACCGTTCGATAATTTGTGTGTTTCAGTAATTAGTTCCCACGGGATGGCAAACGCACTTAAAGTGAATTAACTTTTCAGTCGGATTAAAATTTTGCTTTTTCTCCGGTAATTACATTACATTAATACCGATTGTTATCATACCGCTTTTCCTGGTACGTTTCAATTTACAAAAAAATAAAATATCTTTAATTGAAAAATACCATTAACTAATTGAATTCAAGCAATGCAATAACTGTTTTCCGGTTAACGAAAGGGCGGAACTTGTATTTAAGAAATGTTTAGGTTTCTGACAAACATGCCACTGTTGACGTATTCTTCTCGAAATTTTCCCGTTAAAGAACGGAGCGACAAAGATTTATGGCGACATTGCCAATGCCAGATTTTCAGTTTAACTTCGAGTCTCCGGATGAGATTGTGAATGCTATCTTTTGCATCAAAGGAACTGTACTTCATATCAATAGTCTCATAAATTTGTCTTGCTTCCAAATTGTTATCAAAATATTGTCTGCGTTTGAATACGTCTCTGCTGGACAGGCGTGTCGAATGATAGACGTTCTTCGAATTCTTCCAAACGGAAATTCATTTAAAAGCGTCAGCGAGATTAATTATTTAATTTAATTTAATAATAGTTTATTAACTGTAACATTGGACAATCTTTCACATCTTTTTGTTGCCCGAAGGCGCGGACGTTAACCATAATAAAACACTATTCGATGGTTATTTTTTAAGCATTGGAGCAGCGGCAAAAATCAAAGAAAACGGAGCGCCGGGTGGAGTCCATCGGGTATTTGATGTTTGACAGCTTACATTAGTTAAGCAACTTGGATGGGTAACCTGTGCTTTATACAAACTTGAAGCAAACAGAATAAAGATGATTTGTTAAGAAAGCAAGCCTTTACATTACACAGAATCGATGGTGGTAAACAGATCAAATAATAATCCTGATTTTCCAAGAAAAACCAATACCAAAAACTTCTTCAAAAAATATTTCTAATTACCTAAATAAACTCTAAAAGTTACTGCAATTAAATGAAGATCTGCAAATACTAAACTAATTATGGAGCTTAGGTTGTCTCGCAAATTTATTTCCACGGTTGCACCGTTTCGTTTGATTCTTATTTTTAGTTCTTTTCTTGTGGCCTTTCTGGTGGGATTTTATTTGGAAACAAATTGAATTTGCGAGGATTGTGTTTGCTGGCCGCGATAAGAATTTAACGAGTTTTCTGCTTACGACATATCGGCGATGTTTACTGAAATTACACATTCCTAGAGAAATAGTGAGCACAATGGACGGAGAGTGGAAACGAAGCCGTTCCGCAGTGGAGGCAATCGGAAAAAAAAGTGAGAAGATTGCTGCTGCAACTCCCAAAGGCTATAAAAATAAAACGTCACGATTTCAGCGATCGATGACAATTAGATATTCTTTGATTGTTTTATTGTCGATGATTTAATGTTAGTCAGAGCTGAAAATGCTGAAATTTTAAGTCGTTACTCATTTAAGTCGTAAGAGCTGCATAATTATGTCTAAATATTCTATTGCGCATTACAAACATTTCGTATGAATAATTTGAGAAATTTAATAAAACTTAAACAAATCATTTATAGAAATGACAACTGTCAAAAATTATTATGACATTTTACCAATATTTATATTTGTAATTCAATCTTCTAAATAAGACATTTATATAAATTATTTAGAAAATGAAAAACTAAAGAAAAATTTGAATTAAAAATAGATAATTTAAATAAAATATGAATGAAATTATCGATATTTCTATTAAATAAATGGTAAACTAGTATTTTAATTTATTGAATGATTATAGGTTTAATATGAAAATTGATCATGAATATTTGAGGAAATAAAAACTTGTATATTTTTTTTTTTAAATAAATTAGATGATATATACGCTTGTATTTGATTCGTGCGTTGTGAAACGGGAACACGCGTATACTGAATTATCATCATTCCTCGTTGCGAAGTCGCCAAGTCACCAAGCCTTACGGACGAAATTAATTAAGTTTCATAACAAACGTGGCGATTAAATAATTTCAAGCTTCGTTTCGGAGAGATGTTTGTTATGTACTCATTAATGTCAACGCGTCTGGGCCTGGCCGAGTTCAATTTAAGCATTTCATTTGGAACCATCCAATTGTCCAGTCTGCATTACCATTAACTTCTTAAAGTCATCGTGAGTTTAGAATGTTAGAACGTATTTCTGATATGACCTTGACCCAGTGTTTTTTAATTATATATTTAGTTTTAGACTGTATTTAGTTTGTAATGTTCGTTTTAAACAAATGTTGTTTATTGTAATTTTTATGAAAATTTGTGATTGGTAGAAAATTTCATAGATGGCGTTGTTGAAGAATTGCGTTTCTGTTGCTGGTGGGTGATTGAATTATGGAAGTATGCTGTACGCGAGTTATCTTAGCTTTGAATAAGCCTTATCAGATTTCCAAGTTCGTTGTGGCGAGTGCGCGCCGGGCATACCAGTCACATTATGGTCGGCTGTACATAGAACACGCGTACGTAATGCGCGCATGTTTATGTAAGTCTAAGGTGAGTACGGCGCGGGAGGAACGTGTGGTGATAGTAGCTCAAGGACCAAACCGTTCGGAGAGGTGTGAGAGCACAACTGCGTCGTCACACAATCAAAACACACAATGAAATGCGTTCGCCTCTGGATTAGATAGAAGAACTGGAACTCGAAGAAGCAAATAACAGCAAGATGTGAAGAAGAAAAAGAAAACAAGAAGGAGGAAGAAACGACGGCGCGGTCTTTTGTTTTCAAATTGCGCTTTTAACTCTGTGTATGTGTTTGATTCTGATTTTGCGATGGCCGTGGTCATGGGTCATCAAACTATCAGACTCTTGACAAGTAACGGACACGAACCAGTCTTCACACACACGAATTCCATTGTATCTCCATGTGAAATCTCTATCTCCGCTCCACTGTGTTTGCTTTCCTAAGCATTCCAGTTCTAAATGCCTCCTCAATTATTTATGTAAACACGTGTTTAGATGGAACAATATTCGAGAGCCAGCAGCAGCATCCACGAATTTCGTAATCGTATCACACTCGTATCGATGACATAATAGCGAAAGAAGCAGTAAAAGAAATCATCGGAATCGATGACGGGGGTGGCGGATGCGAGATGGATTGAAGGATGCACGGAAAACGGCCAGTGCTTTATACTCCTGCAGATATCTTCATTCCCGACTTGAAGATATGATAAGTTCTCTATTATTACGGTTGACTTATGAACCAGTATTACAATCTGAAATAACCGATCTGCAGAAGAATAAATACATATTATTTAATGTACCCACAAGACGGCTCTATTTATTTTACTTGCAGCTACCTGCATTCAAATATCATCAAATTACATTTCTAAATACAATCATATTATTATAATACGTTCCTCACACACAATAATTAACAACTTAAACAGTTACTTATCAATTTAATTAATTTGACAACACACGTCAATTACAACTGTCAATTCAATTTTACTGTCATCAAACTTCATAATAGTTGGCACACCTGATTTAAGATTTAATTAATTTGACAACACACTTCAGTTACAAATGTCAATTCAATTTTACTCTCATCAAACTTCGTAATAATAGTTGATTTAAGTTACATAAACTTTTAAGACTTTATATTTTATGTTTCTTCCTCATTATCTTAAAGATAGTTAAGTTATTATCTTATAATAGTTAGGGAATTTAATATTCCAATGGGATTACTTATACATTTATATTCTTAAGGTGTGGTTGAAACATGACGTCGTATTTGCAAACTGTTGCATCTCAACCAGATTTCATTCACTTTGACACCTTCATGATTGATAAGTCATTAGTTTATGAGACACATGTTTCGTGAAACACTCACTACTTTCTCTATACGTCTTCTCTATAAATATACGATTGCATTCAAATCGAATTATGTAATTTATTTAAAAATTTGATTATATATTTTTGTAGCACTAATTGATTGATTGATAAATCGTTCTATTAACAATTGGTCAATACTTAAACGTTAATAATTGAGGAATATTTTGTTAGTTTTGATAGATGATGATTGATGTTATTGAATTTGAAATGCATTTATCCAAATTTCATAATAAATTTTAATTTCTAAGATAATATTGTTTATAAGTTCTAATATATTCTTAGG
Organism: Nicrophorus investigator; assembly: GCA_963457615.1. Classification (NCBI taxonomy): domain Eukaryota; kingdom Metazoa; phylum Arthropoda; class Insecta; order Coleoptera; family Silphidae; genus Nicrophorus; species Nicrophorus investigator. Next base: position 26,106,465 of record OY735143.1, read on the forward strand.
TATGCAAAGCTTTTGGAATAGATGGTTTTGTGTTTCTCAGTGAAGAGTAGAATTTGTAACTGAATGAATTCAAAATGAATATATTTGCAATGTGCATATGCGTTGCGTGCATATATGAAAATAATCCAGACTGCAGCTATTTAAGAGAGATTTATTTGCAATAATTGCAATCGCCGCGAATGCGAGGAATACGAGAAAAGGCTCCCAAGGAAACAATCGGCCACACCCTGTGGACATTTGTTTATCCCGTGCGGATGAACTGCCGCTTCTTCTTCTCCTTCATTTACCACAACTCGTCCTCTTCTTTCACTTCACGTCTTCCTCGCCGTTCATGGTCCTGCATGCTCGTACGACCGACCATCCTCTTCCTCCACCTCATCATCATCGTCATCATCATCCTCCTTCTCTTCTTATTCAGCCGCGGATGGAATAAAGTACGCGCGCGGTCAATTACGGCTTTATGGCTCGTTAATAAAAAGCGGGATGGTGTGGGTGTTCGAGCAGACAGACAAGGGGGGCGTAAGTCTGCCGCCGTTTAAGAAATCTTTATTCCTTCGGTTCTTAACGCCCTGCGCCACTTGATTTCCTCTCCTCGCCGCTACAAACCATAGAAAATACCGATATCCTCATCCTTGCATTTATATTTTCATATTTCCTCTCTCCTCTCTACACATTTTTTTTGCTGTTGTTGTTCTGTTTTCGCCTGTTTGCTTCGCAATGACACGGTTCTTGTCGGAGTGACATAGGGTGGGTCAAGGACTCGAAACTCCTCGCGAATGGACCCCGACAGCCGTCATTGACATAATAATACCGAGAGCGTTAAATTACAACAATGGGGATCGAAGGTGCTTGGCGATGCTTCGACGCTTCAGAAGGACAAATTAATGGGCTAAATCATAATTATTCATTAAACACAATCATCAACTATTTAACCGTTATTAAACTGCATATCATCATTCCTTCATCTTTCAACTACAAGCTGCAACACACACTTTCTTAAACATAAATAAAAAATAACTTCGATTTACGTATTAACATACTAACGCATTAACACAACATTTTGTTCCGAGTTGTCGAAAGTCCTTGTCTTCTTTTCATAGAAACACGCAGTACATACATTTCAATTAACCTCGTATTTTTTTTCAAGAACACAAAGTGATATTGACGTATTTATTATCAATATAAGAAAAAAAAATCACAATGCACAAAAATATTAACAAAATTAATGAAAAGCAGACAGAAAATTTTCAATTAGTTTTTGACGTTGATGGAAATGAGTTTTCAATGATTAAATAGATAAAAACTAATTCACAAACAATTTTATCGGAAAACGATAATTACGTTATTAACATTTCTCAAAATAACTTAATTAATAATCTGTTTACAATAACACATAAATCTCAAAGTCTTCTAGAAATCACATATTTTTAATTTCTCAAGTTCACTTATTCTCATTAACTAAAAGGTTTAGGAATTATTCAAATTCTTTATGATTTTATGCAATTAAAACAGTTAAGTTCAAATATTTATTTAAATTTCGTGATAAAACTATTTAATTAATCTCCAAATTTTTCTTAACAGATTAATGATTAATTCTTAGAAAATGGTCGTTTTTTTTATAATAAATTCTGTTTTAGAAAAAATGAGGTAGAAAATCAATCTGTTCCTTGAAACATATCTAAAATATTAGTAATAATAAAAAAAATAACTTCTGCGCGCTTCCTAGTAATTATATAATTGTATCTATTATCAATTTAAATATGTTTTGCTTTATCGTAACTATAAATAATTCATGATACAGTTTCGAGGTGTCGGCGTTTCGTGATTGGATTTTTGATTGAAAAATGTTGATGAAAACAAGTATGTAATTATTATATAATAACTACAGGAAAGATTATCGATTATATTATTATTTATAGAAAATAAAAGCGAATTATATGTAACAAATATATAAATATAATAAATTTTATAAAAAGTAATTTCTTGTCGGCTTCTTTAATTCAAATATTAATTATTTAAATGTTAACAATTAAATATAAGATTAACATTTATCAAATGCTTCTCATGTGGTTATTAAATAAGCGATTTAGGTTTTTTATCACGTTCGCTCCGAACGACATTGAGGCTATAACAAATAATTATGGAAATATCCGGAATGCGTTTGGTAGGCGAGAATTATCCTGGATTAAATTCTGATTGGATATGAAAAAGAAAATAGTGAGAAGAGTTGGAAGAAGGAAGAAAAAAGCATGTCCATCGGTAATAGCTTATAATTATAATCATAACAAACTCACGGACGTTGATTATAGACATTATAGAATCTAGTTAAGGTTTTTAACACTTTCTAAAAAAAAACGCACATAGTCTTAGTTGGAATAGTATATAAAAATAATTGTTTGCTAATGTATAATCAAATTTCTTGCGTTTTCAAATTATTACGAATTATTAAGTGATTTTATTTATTTATTTATTTATTAAAATTAATTACTTGAAGCTTCGTTTTTCATTATTTTTATCTCAAGTTAAAAAAAAATGTATAAATTATTGCATTACAAATATTAAAATTACTTGCCAAAATATATAAAATAATTCTATAAAATTATTGTATTTTCTAAAACTTTTTAATATTTTTTTTTATAAAAATAGGTAATTATTTTCAGCAATAAATATATTTTGTTGTTAATCATTATTTTTATCTCAAGCTCACAAAAACTAAATTTTTATTAATATTAATTATTATATAACAAGTATTAAAATTACTACTCAAAGGATAAGAAATTTGAACGAGAATAATTCTATGAAACTATTGTATTTTTTTTTTTTTATATTTTTCACAAAATTTAATTTTTAATTTCATATTTTCATTTTCAGTATTTTGGTGTTAAAATTGATTGTAAATAATTAAATGAATGAGCACATAAATTGTAATTAATATATTAATTCTAATGATTCATGCATATTTCAACTAACACATTTTTCTGTAATTATTTATATTATTGCATAATTGCTATAATTCTTGTAAACAATGATTCAATAAGTAAATTCCAATTAATAGGATAGATGACGGACAACTTCACAATACATCATCAACAATTTGAAGTGTCTTCTGATTGATTTGCGACCTCTGTGCAAAACAATAATAATATTTATGCCCTCCTGGTTCAGTTATTATTGTTTACTTTTCAACGGTGATTTCATTAGACGACTCATCCGATTACTAATAAACTGTATCGATTATCATCTATTTACATTTAATGCATTACGTGATGGCTGGGTATTGCCTTGACGAGGATTTCAATACGGAACGCAAGGCTAAATCCTAGAGGAGGAAAGAAACCACGACGTCAGTGCAATAATTAAGATTAAGAATCGTCTCCATCTCTCATCATTACTAATACCTAATACTAATCATTGTTTCAACGATCGTCAATGTAAATCCCCGCCCCCGTTCGTCAAGGAAACGAATAAAAGGAATATTATCGCAAACGACGTCCTTGTCTTACGCAATCGATTTTTTGTTTTGTAACATTTTTATTTTGTTGTGAAATTTGTTATTTTTCTGTTACAGATAAGTGAATTTACACTGAAATTGGGAATGCTAATTGTTACAAGTATTTTAATGAGCAGAAGTTCTTTTAACTAAAATTCTATTTACTTACACTACGAATATATTTTACTTTGTAATTTCCTTTGTTTATTGTTGTGAATATTTATTTTACACTACGTGATTAGCTTTATATAATAAGACGCAAAACATGATCTACGATTAATATTTTTTTGATATTACAAAAATCTAAAGAATTTTTTAAAATTTTATTGGTTTTATTTTTTTTAATAAAATTATAATATTTCGCATTTTGTACTAAAAAAATTGTAAAATAAATAAATATTTAATAGAAATCTGATCATAAATTTTACAATCTAAAATAATTCTAAAAAACGGACAAAGTTTTTAGTTAATAAAGGATAATTATTTATTAAAAATTTTAATCTTTTATAAACTTTCACACAAACCTAAAATTTTAATTAAAAAAAATTAATTCCTTACTATTTGATAATTAAGGTATAAAAAATAATTTTGTATATTAATTTATTTTTAGTTTGCGGAATTGAGATAGAAAATATTAAGTACAAAATATATTGAATAATTGTGTAATTATTATTTTTTTTAAATTGATTGCTTTTACCTATTAAAAACAAACAATTATTTTAAGCAATGATTGCAACGTTAAATAAAATTGAAGAAGCTGTAAGTAGTTATTTGATCAGTTATATAGACTTAGATTTTATTGACTGTCTGAATAACTGAGGTAAAGGTAAACTGTAAACAGTAATATTTACGGGGTGTTGGTAATTAGAAGATGCAGTAAGTACACAGTTTTATTACTGAAAGAGGAAGCCATTATTATTTATGATATAATTTTGTTTTTTGTTGCCGTAAATAACGCATTTTATAGCTGTCATTATTTGAAGCATTCAACTTCTTTCTCTTTCGTTTTATCTGTTTGTTCATAAGTATAAATTTATTAATTATCTTTCAACTTATGTTATTTGTTAACACTTTACTTAGATTTTAATTAATTGTATTTTTAGATCTAATTTGAAAATTACATTTTCTTTTTATTCTATTTTTGTCACCCTAAACCGAAGATATTTCCAAATTTCTCCTTCACTCATTATTACTAATGAGTGCAGTAAACATATGTATTATTTGTAGCGAAAGTGGGTGTGCGCCCGTGCCTCGAGGGTTATTTCAAAAATTTCATAAATTTCAAGAAAATCTGCACTAAAAATAGCTTTCCAATTAGGCATAAATAAACAGATTGTTAAAACTATGTAATTGTTTATATGCAAAAACTCAGCATTGTTGCTATTACAATATCACTTACGTAAACAATGATGCAAATACTATTTTGGTCTTTACAAAAATAGATTCTTATGAATATTTTCAATAAAAATGAAACAAATGTTATTAATACAGTTATACAAATTAAATCTCGAATTTAATACAATAATAAAGAAATTTGCATATATTTTGTAAACATTTTTACAAAATTTATTCCAAAAATATTATTAGGGTTGATTTGTAAAATTGTTAGTAGAAGGATTAATCTGCAAAGGAAATGGTAGTAGAAAATAAAAGTTGTTTTATTTTTTAATCATCAATTACATCAGTAATAACAAAATGCGAGTTGTGTACAGTAGTTCTTAATAAACATTAAGGACACCTTTTAGAGAAAAATCACACAATTACGACAAGGAAAGTGGTTAAAAGTAAAGAAATGCACATAAAAAGAGTTAATTTATGTATTGAGTTTAATGCTTAATTTGTTGAGCGATTTTAATTGATGTCCAGCATCCAGTTCTTTCTTTCTTTCTTCCTTTTATACATTTTTTTTTTATATTCATTGCCTCCGCGAGTCGCCGTTTCGTTTTGTCCCCCCGGCCTTTGTTCGATTATTCAATTGATCAATCGCGAATGGCTCTTACCTTAAGCAGGAGAGGAAAAAAGGCAAAAACAGAATGAAATGAAATGATTATTGTATCTAGTTCTGTGCACGATATCTAAGTACGGTAGTGTACACGAAGCGGGAATGTTGGAGACTCCGGGGGCCCGGAATGCGCAAACTGCAAAACCTGTATTTGCGTTTTTCTTCTTCTTCATCTTCTGCTCCTACTTCTTCCTCTCTTTATCAACAAGCATGTGATGCGCACTTATTGCTGCATATGTAGATGCACCCAATCCGACCTGCTTCGACTCCCATTGATTCACAATTATTTTAGATCGAGGCAAAAAAAAAGTAGTAATCCACTCAGAACCTCTCATAAATACATAATCATTTGATTTATGATTTATACAGCAACCAGTTTCAATTCACGAACATAAGCAAATCTGTTTCAGTTGGCAATTGCAACTGTCAATATGTTACCCTATTACCATGACAACTAATGACTACCAACCATAGTTTAGAACAGCAATTGGTACTTCGCTTTAAATTCACTTCATCAACTTTTAAAAACCCAAATGAAGAGCTTTCTTTCCTGGGAGGAAGGAGGCTGGTTAACAAGAAGAAGAACTTTAAAAAACAATCCATGATACAAATTTTCAAGATTTGCCTTCATACTTTACCATGTGTAGAGATGACGTAATCGTTAAGGTTGGTATATTGGTATAATTGGTATATCAATTACAGTAAAATTTAGAAGTTGGTACTTCTGACAGATATTTAGTTGTCATGTGTTAATCAAATGGTATTCGATTGAAACATTGAAAAATATACGATCAAGTCAATAATGGTTTCATTGCTTGAAGTCGATGAATAAATACAGGTTTCGGTAAATATAACAGCGATGCTATCGACAAATGACTTGATGAAGTTTCTGAAAACTTCTCCGAGTCTCTTGTAAACTAAGTGATCGCGGCGAAGTGCGAGAAAAATGAAATAAAGGAACGCCCAGACAGCCGACAAATAATCATTTTGTCCGTCAGCCGCAATTATTATTAACGCGTAACTCCGAAACTCGTTTCGTTGCAAGCTTTTACAAAAAATAATAATAAATAAAAGAAAAAACAATTGATCTTCGAACAAAATGTGATCGTGCGTCTCGATTCGGCACGCGGATGAAGCAATTCTGGTAAATCACCGCTCTCAATTTAAAAACAAGGTGCTTTAAAACCTAGGTTTCAGCAGCGTCTCGGCATCCAGATCGCGCGGCGATCCTGTTGCCATATTACGTTCGTCCATTGTTATTTACGGTTGTAATGATAGTGTTTTTCGGTCGGCAAGTCGGGATCACACGCCTCGACAATGCAATTTATGACCTAGGCGTAGTGCGCTTATCGTAAATTTATGAAAACGTTGTCAAATATTCAAACATCACATATAAATGACCGTTTACATTTTTTTTTTTAGTTTTGATTCGTTTTTCTTTTTCGAGCGCATCTCATAACATTATGGTAATATCATATTTCTGTATTCACGAGTGCGTGCGTGCTGCGCGCATTATTTATAAAGCAAATGGATTAATTATTTTGAATTATGTTTACTCGAAAACCTAGGCAACATTTTAATGTACTACATTTATCACTAATCTAACAAATGTGAACTTTCCATTATACACCTATACTGTAACAATCATAACATATTACCATAAAAAATCTTATGTACACGCCCAAATATTTTTTAAATTTTATTTTTACTTAAAATGTAATTACATAAAAATTTTTTATGATTAACTATTATCAGCGCCATTGGCAATTTGGACATTCTTTAATACTAATACGAAGTATAAAGGAAGCTGTATCTGTTTTAGGCCCTATAAAATTACTACCAAATTTCAAAAAGTAAGTTTTCCATATCTTTGATAAACACACCAAAGTATACAGAGTAAAAATCGAAACTAATTTTGTCAAGGCGACTACAATATCTAATTTCTATTAATACCTTAAAAAAGTAGTTAATGAATTATCTACTAAAATTTAAATTTGGTCAAAAAATTAAGTATGAAATTTTATTGTTGTTAGGAAGTTATTGGTAAAAAAAATGTGAAGAAAATCGTAAGATATTTACAAAAATTAAACTGATTTTCTCAAGATGACTACAATATCAAATTTCTATTAAAAGTAGGTAATGAGTTATCTACTAAAATTTAAATTTGGTCAAAAAATTAAGTATCAAATTTTATTGTGATTAGGAAGTTTTGGTAAATAAATTCTGAAGGAAATCGTACGATATTTAAAAAAAATAAACTGATTTTCTCAAGACGACTACAATATCTAATTTCTATTAATACCTTACAAAAGTAGTTGATGAATTATCTACTAAAATTTAAATTTGATCAAAAATTAAGTATCAAATTTTATTGTTATGAAGCAAATCGTACGATATTTAAAAAAATTAAACTGATTTTCACAAGACGTCTACAATATCTAATTTCTATTAAAAGTAGGTAATGAGTTATCTACTAAAATTTAAATTTGGTCAAAAAATGAAGTATCAAAATTTATTGTTGTTAGGAAGTTATTGGTAAATGAATTGTGAAGGAAATCGTACGATATTTAAGTGTTGATTTCTCTTTGGAGATGGTTGATGTGTGCAAAAGCAAATAAGCTTATTGTGTATGAGAATATAATAATGTGTAAAGCACGGGTTAAGTGTTGCACAGTTTTAAAGTCGTTGTAAATATAAGTATTCTCCATTTTATGTCTGTGCATTTGTAATGGATAGTAGGTTCGAGCAGCGTAGAGTGGATTGTGTTCATGTGGATAGATAGGTAAGGTAACCTCCATAAGTGACCGTGTCAAGCGTGACTGCTCCGGTTGCTAGACCGGATATGCATTCTAGAAGCCCCCGGCCGGCGCGAGGCTACATTTCTTTTGTATCTTATTAATAATACCGTCTTTCACAAACATACTCACACACACACATGTGTGTATACATGCACATACACACACAGACGCGCACGCGGAGAGCAGTACACACACACATGAAACCGCATTCATAACAGAGTAATAGAAAGGAGGCGTTTTCACTTTGCTCGAAAAAATAATACGGCAACTGTTGGAGAACGCATTGATTTTCCTCCACGTGAAAAACGCTTAAACCATTTTCCTCATTCGATACAATCTCACTAAATAATTCTACTTCGTCTACTTTCCCGCGTTGGAAAATCTATAACAAGCAAACAAACATAAATCCGTTTTTACGTTGTGTAACATAAAAGAAGCACAATGGGTGGGATCTGATTAGAAACGAAAGAAAAGCTAACCTGAATATTCAGCATTTCTAACTTTGAAATTAATACACTTTTGTCGGTCTGTTACCAATCTGGAATTAAAAAGGAATTCTTGTAAACAATATACCAAGAAACGCAACTATTGACTAGCCTTCGTAGAATTTTCAGTTCATATAACACATATAATATAATATAATATAATAATATTTATTATATTAAAAAAATACTTCTTAAAGCCACAGTCAAAAGAAATTATCTACAATATAATTATATTTTTTTTATGAATTTACATAGTAAAATGACTTTGAAATTACAAAATTCATGAAACTATCAATTTTAAAACTACTCATAAAAAAAACTGATAGTAAAAACCAAAATAGAAACTGTACTTAAATACACGTATTTTTATTAAGTGTTAGTTTAGAACAAAGTTACAAAATGCATGAAAAAAATTGATTTTAATTTCGCTTAAAACTAAGTTTCTTTAAATAAGTTTTGCATGAAATATAAAATATGAATAAAATGATTATAGATTTACTGAAAGTCTCCTGAAGTTGTTTATAGTAATATTGAGTTTTAAAATTGGAATGACTGAAATATTTCAGGAAAAAAGTATATATTTTCATTATTGACCTTGAATGACCTTCAGCTTGGTCATCGATTCAAGAACTATCAGCTTGCATTATTTTAAAAAGAAGTATTAAAAATGAAGTATTGATTATTTGATTCTGATGTTTCTTTCATTTAGATTAGAGTGTTAGGAAAAACGTCGATTCACAGAAACGTAACTTAACAATCTTGTTGGTCATTCTTCTAAGTACCAGCAGCAGCTCGCCTCGTTCCACTCTTACAAACTGTAAAAAATGAAGTATTGATATGTTTGAATTGGATGTGTTTTTCTTTGAGATTAGAGTGCGAAACAATCAAGAAAATAATCCTATTTCCTTTAATGATTTTCTCTTGGAATCACGAAAAAAGATATAAAGACATTAATCGTGTAAACAAACATAGGGAAGAATAAAGAACGAAAACGAGAAGCAAGGATAAACGTCGATGTAAGTAAGTGCACGTTGTGTGTTTGCGGTGTGAATGTGGCCTAATTGACGCAGTCATTGAATTCCTTTGATGCAGGATCACCGATAACCATCTAATTATGATCGCCGTTCGTCACGTACGCAAGGATTGAGCGTGAACGGTTTGCAAATGAACGATCAGTTTTGAGGAAAAAGGATTTCGTTGGAAGCGTAAAGGAAAAACAACATTCGCGCACGGCAATCAATTAATGGGGGATAAGGAGAGACGTTATGCATGCGGGAGGTGCCGATGAAAACGTACGAGTTGCTTGTAATTGACACGTATTTATTTATTTGTGCAATTAAAAATTTATATCAGAAGAAAATGATAAAAAAAAATAAAAATACGCGGCAAGTGACATAAATGTAAATTACAATAAGTGTTTACGTCAAACGGTGAATTACGGTCATTAATAACCTCCATTTGTATTCATTCATTTCGTTCCATACTATTTCTGATTTTCAAATTATCTTAATTTTTTCAGAATACATTTCTATTGTGGTTCAAGAATATTCCCGACTTTCTATTCGACCTTCAATCGAATTATTGATTATATAAAGGACAACCATCGCTTATTTATTTAAATTTCAATTATTCCTTTCAAGGTTACACTCGACAAACAATGCTCTTGCATACTTCTCTTCATCTTAAAATTCAAACTGTTTTTATAATAGAACAAAATTGTAAAAATTATTTAGAAAATAATTTTAATTTTCCCATATTAATATTTTAAACTAAATCAACAAGTTTCCTAACTTACGAACTATATAATTACCATAATCAGATAAACTACTGCATTCTTCATTAACTTAACAAAACTAACAAAAGTGCAGACATTTTATAAGACATCTTATAATAACTTTTACAAATTTGTATTAAATATTTGTTGATAAACTGATGGATTAACAATTTAATAAACATGAAATGTGTGAAGCATATTCAACAGAAGTTTCACAAGGTTTACTACTAAGTTCCAAATTTATATATTTTCAAATACAAAAATTATATTCTATTTATTCTATTCTATTCTATTTATTTTTTTAATTTAGTTTATAAATATTGATTTAGGGGTTTGCAATATATTAGATCTGCGTTTCTCAATTTTCTTGTAAACAATTTGGCTGAAACTAAATGTTAAGAAACGCTTTATAGTAGAGATTTAAAAAGTGTAATAATTCTTAAAAATTGTAAACAATTGATAATATGAAGACGTTCCGCAAGTCATGCTACTTTGCCTTACGTAATATATTTTGTAATTATTTAATTAAATTGAAATTAAATAATTGTTGTTAAATTAATTAGGAATTAATTTATGATGGTGACTGGTGTATAAGTGGAGCAGTTTTTTGATGTGTTGGATTTGGTGAAGGGTATTGAAAGATTTGTGAACGCATTTGCTTGGTTTAGTGCCTTTTACGATCATAATAAAATGTGGAGATATTCGAGTGCATTTCGTAATACATATGTATACCAATTAAAAACAGGAGATTTCCAGTGGCGATAGAGGCGAGTCACGACCGATTTCCATTATGCGCACGCCTTAATAAGTTAACACCCTGTGTATGCGGCGGAGATTGATTCGGTTCCAGGACTACTGCGATTGCGATCTGGAGGTCCTCGTAAGTGTGCGTTTTAGTATGTATGTAGACATCGGTTGAGCCAAAGACATCCAAACCAACCCCCCATTGTATTTAAAAGCCAGTTCAATATAAATTCGTGTAACAAATGAGAAAGGAATCTCCTGGCGAGTGCTATAGTTAATAAACAAGCAGAGCGGCCAAAACACTGAATACCAGCAATTAGTGACACTTTAAACCTGTATTTATGTTCGGTTAACGTCTCTTCCCCGGGTACACGGCCCCGGCACTTTTTACTCCTCCGTCTCTCTCTCTCTCTTTCTTTATTCAATCTATCTTTCTCACTCTCTCACACACACACACACAATTCTTATCCGCCTCCTCTGCGAGTCTTTCCTTCTGCTGCTGCCGCTGCCGCCGCCGTCACCGCCTCCTCCCTCCGCTCGCCGCCCCGAGCCGAGACGATTTTATTTCGATTTTTATTTTCGTTGAGGCCGTACGATAAATACAAAACAAATAATAAACATATAGTTGCGTATTATGGCGCGCTCGGAATTATACAGAGAACTATATTAGTAAATTACGGGTCATGATATGTATTTATACTAGTTATAGCTACACGATTTCACGCCGAGTACATAGGATTCAATAACCTCTCACTTGTGGGTGGCAGATCAAAGACTCTAAATTGCTTTATCTCAACTTTAGGCGTCGCTCGTTGCTCGCCGCATGCGACTCTCGCTGCTTGCTGCACACTTAATGCTACATTCAATCAAATTAACTGGCGCTGCTCCCTTGCACCACTTTATCCACCAAAAACCTTTTAGAAAGTACATGCAAATACACATGCAGAAATTAAAATATGTACACACGCCTTTCATCGTAACGAGCGCGAGGTTCATTTATTCACTTCTCTTTTTTTCAGTCCGGTCCTTTTAAAGATTCCGCATGCATTTTTAAACTGTCTAATTGGTCACAATTAGTTCCCTTTATATCAGGTTTGAAGAGCGAATACAAGTATTGAGCGGACCAGACATACCGACATGCATACCTTATACCGAGACATCTGTAATACAAATCATTAATTTCATTTCATAACTTTTTTTTAAAAATTTATTTACTTACAAAATATCATTCTTCAACCATCCGATATAAATACAATATTTACCCTATTTTTAGGACTATAAGACGCACCTCAAATTTATAAGATTTACATTTCATTTTTACTAATTTTAGAAAAAAATATTAAAGATTTATAAAAGTTAATCTTACAAAATCGATTACAGGCTAAACCTAATACTAGCTATCGATTTATTGCAAAAATATTTTAATGTTATCTTCGGACCATAAGACGCATCCAAAATTTGAGTCAATTTTTCTATGTAAAAATATACAACTTTCTTATAAAAAAAATTTAACTAAACAATTATAAAATATTATCAAATTATATGAAATTCATTAGTTAATGGCAACTAGTCCAAGGTAATTTTATTATTTTAATTTCTAGAAGTATATTTTTTTATGTACATACAGAGCTGTGTTTAATTATACCAATAAAATATAAATAGAAGTGTTTATGTTTTAATGTGATAATAATATCATATGGTGAATAGAAATAAAATGTGTTTGAAAAATAAGTGTGAAGAAAATTAATTGAACTTTAATTTCTAGGCAATTTCATCATATAAATTCTATATTTTCATCAATTCCATCAAAATAAAAATATTATTTTATATTTGGAACTTACTTTGTGTATATTTTAGGTTTTACTAAATTTTGGGTTACTTTGCACTTTTGCAGCTTAATTATTGGAGCGGAATAAAGTGAACAAAACATCTGGTAAATTCAATACAAATTATTTCGTGTATAACTTCTTATTTTGACATATGGAACTTTACAAATATTGTATCTTTTGTAGTTTTATGAATATTTTGTGTATATATTTTTATTACATAAATTTAGATATGCTGATGTCCTGATAGTATACGTATATTTATTTGCAAAGTTTTATTATTTATACTAAATTTAGATATTATATCTTTCAGATAGTATACGTTTATATGTATAGAAATAGTTGGGATTTATGAATTCTCATTTCACTTTACGAATTAATTATTAACATGATAATAATAATTTATTAAATTGCAAAGTTTTATTATTTACACTAAATTTAGATAAAGTGAAGTTTAAAAAATATTTATTTATATATTCATAAATCGATAGGGTTTATGAATTCTCATTTTACGAATTTTTTATTTACAAAATTTATGAATATTTGCTTTTCCTTAAAAAAAATATATTATTTGAGCTAAATTTATAAAATTTGTAGTTCTAAATTCAGAAATTGATTGGGTTTTGGATTCTCATTTTACGAATTTTCACTTTACGAAATTATTAACGAAATTATATATGTATTTGATAAATAGCATAATTTTATTATTTATACTTAATTTAGATAAGCTTTAGTTCTGAAAGTATAGGTTTTTATATATTTAGGGTTTGTGAATTCTCATTTTACGAATTTTCAATTTACGAAATAATGATCGAAATTTATGAATATTTGCTTTTCCTTAAAAAAAATATTATTACGAAATTATATATGAATTTATTAAATTGCATAATTTTATTATTTATACTAAATTTACATAAGCTGTAGTTCTGAAAGTATACGTTTTTATATATTCAGGGTTTGTGAATTCTTATTTTACGAATTTTCACTTTACGAAATAATGATCGAAATTTATGAATATTTTTCCTTAAAAAAAAATTATTATTTGTGCTAAATTTATAAAATTTGTAGTTCTAAAAGTATAAGTTTATAAATTCAGAGATTGATTGGGTTGTAGATTCTCATTTTACGAAATTATATATGTATTTGTTAAATAGCACAATTTTGTTATTTTTACTAAATTTAGATAAGCTTTAGTTCTGAAAGTATACGTTTTTATATATTTAAAGTTTGTGAATTCTAATTTATGATTTTTCACTTTACGAAATAATTAACGAAATGATATAATATTTATACTAAATTTAGATAAGCTGTAACTCTGAAAGTATACGTTTTGATATATTTAGGGTTTGTGAATTCTCATTTTACGAATTTTCACTTTACGAAATAATGTTTTTTTTTTAATTGTTCAATTTTATTATTTGTACTAAATGATTATAATGTTTGCCCATTGGGATTCCGTTTACATTTTTAAAAACGTCTAAATACAATTAGTCGTTGCTGGGTTTTTGGTATGAGCAACGGACATAGATAATTACTTATTATGATGTGTAACCATAGCATATTGTGTGCAGTGAATAGGAATAACCTTCGTATCATATTCACAGCTCTGCGTAAACGATGAGTGCGAGTGGGACGAGGATAAAGATCGAAAGAGACGGAGAGATGAGGACAAAAGAAGAAAAAAAAAATCGACAGACACAACGATACACACTCACTCACACACACCATACGTACACTTACCGAAGCATATTTTACTCACCATTGTTTCCTTTCCACTTCCTAAGAATTTATCTCTTTATTTTAATGCTGAAGCTTCTTTTTTACACCAAAATAATTACACGTCACGGTTCATATTTTTTCACAGACCATCATTACTGCAATTTCCAACATTTAATACTAAAAGTAAAAGTTTTTTCTTCAACTGGATTCACGTATCGATGTGCACGAAGATGCTGATAATAATAATGAAGAAAAACGAAATAATAATATTAACAAACAGCAACAACAAGAGATTAAATGCGCTTAATTATCCTGGAATTAACATAATTCGCTTTTGTCTAGGATAAAGGTTATAGATTTGCATATATCACGAACATTTACATTTTCTTAGCAAAAGTACATTCCAACTTTCTTTATTCACTTAATTTATAACAAAAAAAAATAAACCTCTTCACTTACTAATTTTCTTAAAAATTTATTATTTCTTAGTTCTTAAAATCAATAAGTTTTCTCATTATAAATACTTTTTATTTACTTAATAATTTTACTTTATCCACCAAATATTGTTTTGAATTGAGAATAAAAATATTTAAAAAATGAAATTTGAAAAATTAATTGTTTCTTAAACTTTTTAACTATTTCTTAGTTCTTAAAATCAATAAGTTTTCTCATTATAAATATAGTCTTGTTCACTATAAAACCTGAAATTTCTTCGGATTAATAAATACTTAAGAATTTTACTTTATCCACCAAATATTGTTTTGAATTGAGAATAAAAATATTTACAAAATGAAATTTGAAATAGTTGCAGAAAAAAATAGAAATTGTATTATAGTTTTGTTAGAAAAAAGTACTTGAATTGTGTTTCAAACAAACCTTGAGTTGAAACATCGAATAAGAATTACTAGTGCAATGAGCAATGCTTCACCTTGATCCGATTTATTATTATTTAAACAAACGCAAATTTCAAATTAGTTCACAAACAACAATATTTATTTTATAATTTTTCTTGGATAAAAAAAATATTGGGTAACAACAATCAATGATTATAATAAAACTGCGGCACGTTTATTTATAAAACTTCTTTAATTTTCTTCTTTTTATTTCACATACATAATAATAAATTACAAAATCTCTTGCACAATGCGAAACAGCTCCCGTCCGCACCAATAAAAAAAAAAGACCGTATTAATATTTACGTTATTTACGTATTTTTATCGCTCCTTTAAAAGCGCATATCCTTGAAATTGAAAATGTTTTCGACCCATTCTACACATACAATTTTTGTTAATTTTTTTTCCATCAAAACGTGCCACGTTTTTTTTTCCTGTTTTCGCACACACGTTTAAACAATGTGTAATTTTCCATTGTTTGCACAATTTTTGTCGTACTTAGAGGAAAGGAATAATAATCGTCGAAACTTTATGGCACAATAAAAATATTTTTACGAAACAATACCTGAATTGTTAAATAACAAATATCTCGTAAGTTTTGCGATTATTGCTGAAATTAATAATATAGTTTTTTGGTGATTTGGTGAGAAAACATCCGTGTTTATTTAAGAATTTAGCGTGTTCAGTTTGTACATAGTAAAGATATTTTGAAGAAAAAAAATATTTTGCAAAATTGTTTAAATTTTTGCTGAAGTCTTTAAAATTTATTTAAATAAAGCTGTTTTTTTGGCAATCTTTTGAGTCACTCGCGTTATGTAAAGAGTGACATTTGCTTGTTGTAAAAGATTCGGTTCGGCCTTGGTCTGGAAGTCTCGGGAGGTCCGAACCTCGAAATTTCCATTACTGATTTTACTAAAAACCACTTCCGATAACTCGCATTATCTGCGGCATTCCCACTTTGTTGGTCAGGATTACCTGCAACGTCTGAGTCATACAGTTTATTCCATGATTAATTCTCTTGCAGTTTGCGAATTTAAACAGAAGTAGAAATATTATTTGATTGATTTGAATGCGATCTATCAGCAGGTCGTGCGAACTGGATTATCGCATTAATAATATTTATAATTGGATTCTTTCTTGGAGTGTTTCCTTGTGTGTATTGTGGCTGTGCACGTATGGTAAGTTGGAGGTAAACGATTTCCCGGGAATGTGTGTAGGTACTTCGGTTTGCATTAGTTGTAGACGACGTTCAACGTCGATTTATAATGGTGACAATTGATTTACGGCGCTCTCCGCGATTGGTCGTTACAAATAGTTAACCGGTACGACAAGTTTTCGCATCTCCTTCAAATGCATATGCTCACAAAGCGCAGCGTACGCAAACTATATCCTCGCATCATCGACACAAAACTATATTACACAACTATACGGACGAAAAAGTCGGTTAATTGTTTATTTGTCTTCATGTTTACGATCGCATTGTTTATTTTCAAAAAGGTCGAGAGTTTTCCTCGAGCTTGTATCAATATAATGTGCGGCCTAGGGTTCTCCGAGGATTAAGACCAGTCAATATTGTGAATGGTGTTCACATTTTGCTCATACAACCACTTCGAGAGAAAACGATTTCATCTGAAAAAAAATAAACAACATTTGTTAGAAATTCTTGTGTGGTCTTCACATTTGTAAGATTCAACACATT
The DNA here is from genome assembly GCA_963457615.1 of Nicrophorus investigator. Classification (NCBI taxonomy): domain Eukaryota; kingdom Metazoa; phylum Arthropoda; class Insecta; order Coleoptera; family Silphidae; genus Nicrophorus; species Nicrophorus investigator. Next base: position 26,123,895 of record OY735143.1, read on the forward strand.
GTATTTTAATTATTTATCTTTGAAAATTGATGAAATAAGAAATCGTATAATTTTATGATTTAAAAATTATTTTCATCGACCTTCATAAAATTATAATTAAGTAGATTAAATAACTTTTATTAAAAGTCAAATTATTTTAATAATTTATTTTATGATTAATATTATAATAAAATTAATTAAAATATATTAAGTACACAACTTTTTTCAGTTAATTTAAGTGTAAAAACCGTGTATTAAATTATTATTATTAAATAGTATTAAAACTAATTATTTATTAAAATAATTATAAACAAACCATTTTAAAGACTAAATTACAATTTAAAAAAAAATTTAATCTAAAAATAATTTACAATTTAAATTGTATAAAAATGAATAAAACCAAGTAAAATTTAGTTATATTATATAATTTGTAAATTAAGTAATTTTATCTTGATGCGTCATTGTGTGATTGAATATTTATTGCTTAACAGTGTTGATAAATTATTGAAATAAAAATGTTTTTATTTTAGTTTAAATAAAATATTAACTTTGGTTTGGAAATTGCATTTGGAATAGGGAAATTACACATTTTTAATAATATTTATTGTTTCCTGCGCGCAATAAAAGTCGGGAGTTGTGGAAATTTGTGGACAAGTCGGTGCGATGTTTATAACTCGTTTATTGCCACGATTCATCGCTCAATTGCACTATTATAATATATTACCGAATCGCATATTTTTTTATTCACTTCAGACGATTTTCAATACAATTTCTTTATTTTAAACAATTTTAACTGTTTTTAAAAGTAATTTCTTATGTTTAAAAAAATCAATATTTAGAATTTAAACATATTTTTTTAAAAATGAAATTATTGAATTTTCCATTAAGTTTAAGTTAAAAAAATTCAATATTTATTATTTAAACATTTTATTTTAAATGAAATTATTAAGTTTGTAATAAACTGTGATAAGAGTAGCTTCCGGATATTTTTTTAATCTAATCAGTAAAGAATGAAACTTTGTAGTTTTTTAATTATTTTTTTTTTTTGTAAATATTTTGATGGTATACTTTGTGTGTTTGTGTGTAAAGTGGGTGTGAGCTTGTGAAAGAATAAAAAATAAGCTTAAACAGCGTGTTGACTGAGGAAGGGAAAAAATGAAGAAGGAGACTATACGAAGAGATACAACTAGAGGTAATAATTATAGTCAATTCGGAATCAAGAGCCGTAGAGGATTCGTGGGATTTCTCACAATATGCACTAATCATATTACGAACATACACACACACACATACTCAGCCCTGAGAAACATCGTTAGAAAGAAAAACTTATTTATTAAAAAACATTGTTCTTGTTATTATTTTTAATATATTTGTTGCCTCAGAAAACTGCAATTACAGTAATAATTCCTTGAAAATGCCTACTCCGTAGCTGGAGCATTTTCCCATGAGGTTTTCCCTCCGATTGGAAATATCGTCGGGTTACGTGTGAACAACACACATTCAAGGGAAAAAAAATAAGAGCAGAATTCGGTGATCCAAGCCTAAGGCTGTTTTAATTCCTATTGATTTTCTCACGCTTTCTATTTTGGATCAATAAACAGTAAAGTTTCATCAGATAAACCATTTAATTTATGTAACTTAAATTGGATAATTACACATGTAAAATTCTTGTATTTTTCAGGAATTTTCATTTCATCTTCCCTTTCCACAAAACATGAATGGCGCTCATTAAACCGACGTCAATCAATAAACTATATATCCAATGCAGTCTGTTTGCTCTTCAGATATGACAATAGGATATGGGGTTCGGATCACGATCAGTGTTTGCAGTTGCGCCTTGTTTACACTGAACCCTTGCTGAAAAATCCATCGCGTACAAAATTTTTGAAGCCGTTAAATGCGAAATGCATTATGCATGACTTTCCATTCAAAATTATATCTGCATATTGAAAATTGTTTAATTCCCCGATTAAAACCCAATTTAAATTTCATTGGAAATGAATTAGTAAACATTTATAACATCTAAAATTTAATAAACTCACTTTTTGTGTAATTTTTTAACGAATTTTAGAACGAATTAGTCCTTATTATGTGATAAATGAAACGTATCGAGTGGTTAAATAATTGTATGTTACAGAGTAGTAGTTCTATTGAGGTCGGGGTTCTATGGAAGCTCAGATTAGACCAGGCATTGTCAAAGCGCTCCTTAGTGACAATAACGAAGAACGAACCTCAAGAAGCACTGGAGATGCCACAATGGATCAGAGAGATGTATTGATTTTGATTCTTAGACTCTCAATTCTGTACACGTCTTCCACTCATAACAGTTTACCTCTCACCAACCGAGATCCAATTCAATATAAAAAATAGATTTCAAGAATTGCATTACAAAATGTCTTTATTTTCATATTTGATTTTAGCATTTCTTATGGCGTTAAGTATTCTGGCAGGTTGATTGGATTATCTGCAAAGAATCTATAAAATGAGGATAATTCTTTTATCAATATAAATGGGACACATTTTACAAGGACCGAAAGAATCTTTTCTTTTGCCAAGAAATCTAAGATGAATTTTTTAAATTCGATAATCCTAAACATTATTTAGTCTCATTTTTCTAAAAATAATTTTCTTATTTGTTAGTTAATTTAATTTAAGTTATATAATTATATGAAAAGTTGTAAATTAAATATTAACTGTTAAAAAAATTCAAGCGCGATTACAACTGTCGTAATTTTCACACGTACGTTAAGTCATCCTTAGTTAGCAACTAGTTAAGCGTCCTTAGCAACTAGTTAAGCGTTCTTTGCTACTATTTAAGCGTCCTTAGCAACTGTTGTGATACCTTAGCAACTATTTAAGCGTTCTTTGCAACTATTTAAGCGTCGTTAGCAACTGTTGTGATATTCATAGCAACCATAAAACGTTTATGGTAACAGGTAGAGTATATAACAATTGAAAGACGTTCTTAGTAACTATCATAATATTTATTGTAACTTTGAGTAATTATTACATAATCAGAAAAAAATATCGTTTTTTTTTGATCTGCAAAGAATCCATATAATGAGGATTATTCTTTTATCAATATAAAGGGCACACATTTTACAAGGACCGAAAGTACCTTTTCTTCTAACACGTCTTTTGCCAAGAAATCTAAGAATGATTTTTTGAAATTCGATAATCTTATTATTTAGTCTAAAATTTCTAAAAATAATGTATTTATTTATTAGTTAATTTAACTTAAGTTATATAATTATATGAAAAGTTATAAATTAAATGTTAACTGTTAAAAAAAAATCAAGAACTACTGTCCTAATTTTTACAAGTACGTTAAGTAATCCTTAGCAACTAGTTAAGCGTCCTTAGCAACTGTCGTGATATTCATAGCAACCATAAAACGTTTATGGTAACAGGTTCTTAGGAAAGGCGTTCTTAGTAACTATCATAATATTTATTGTAACTTTGAGTAATTATCACATAATCAGGTGTAGAAAAGGTTAGGTTTTATGAAAATGGAGGATAATAATTCAAAACAGATTTTAAGGATAAATGAGGATTTGACATGGAAAAAACATGAGTTGATGGTTAGTTAGTAAAAGAACGAAAATTTTGTTCGAACAAATTATTTCTGTTTATATAATGCGCTCCCATTTGAATCGGTTTATTTATATAGTCGATGTATAAATACTTTGGCCTGTGTATTGGTGTGTGTACTTGTACTTGCGAGTGTTTTAGATGTGTGTGGATGTGTGAGAGGGGAGAAAATTAGTTGCGAAACTATCGATTCCCGGTTTCCTCAGTCGTCGGTCTCGGGGCATAAATTAATTTTAATAATAATTTGTAAGCAAGAATAGAACGAGAGGCGAGAGAGTATGCATCTCGGCGTCAAGCATCGAGCGCGAGGCGTCGCGACGCGCGCACTCCTCGCGACGCTCCGTTCTCGGGCGCGCACCTATTTATTTGTATTTTATATTCGCCGTTTCTTTTCCTCCGTCTTTTTGTTTCGTGTTATTTCTGGTGTTTTTTGTTTTGCAAGAATCCTCTCCTTCTACTCCTCCACCTCATTTTCCTTCTCCTATTTGCAGAGCATCTTTCAGGCTATTTCTGTGGCGATGCATGCCTGCTGCAACAGCAGCAGCATCGGAAGGGCGCGATGCGGCCTCGCTAACCACTGAAAAAGGACGAGTATAATCGTCCGCTTATTAATCGTTCATCTCCGCTACACCACGATCACATCTAAATACGAATCTGTAAATAAGCTCACAACTTTTGCTCATCCTTACGAGTTTAAAATAATTAAAAAAATACAATTTCTGTTTCTATTACTTTATTAACAAATAGTTTATTAATTAAAATTAAATAAACTATTCAAAAACAAATTTATTAGATAGATGAAATGTTGTAAGCTGTGAGTTGAACACATATTTTCTTATAAATTAAACTGGTAAAAGTACAAATTATTTAAATTTAAAAAATTTGAAGTAACATTAAATATTAGTTTTATATTCTAATAAAAGTCATAATATTGATAACAGTAATTAACATGCATTCATAAAATAAAGTATTAAGATGCGATTTTATGTATTTATTCAATGCTAATAGATTGAATTACCTTCAGTAAATATTTTTTTCAATATTTATATTTTTAAGAATAATTTAAAAAAATTAAACAAAAATAGAATCTTGACTAAATATAATAATTATATTTGTTCAAGGATTTTATGAAATTAATACCAAATCAAAATTTATTTCAGTTTTCAAAATTTTAGTTTTAGTTATGAAACTGTATTAATTAGATTTTCTTTATGAATTTAAATAGCAAACAAGAGTTTCTTCTGAAAAATTATAAATTCGATGCAACTAAATTTTAAGATCTTATATTCTAATTAAATCAAGACGATTTACTGCAGTTGAAAGTTTTAATCATAATATTAAAAATTGAAAATTCTTTCAGACTAATAAATTAAAATACAATTGAAGTAAAATAGTTTCGATTTGGTAATTTTTAAAATTTCTGTTTTCAAAGTTTAGTTAGTCTTTTCATGTTTTAGTTTAGTGAAATTCTGTATTAATTAGGTTTTCTTTATGAATTTCAATAATACTAGGAAAACCATTTATCATTTCTTCAGTTTGTTCTGAAAAATGATTAATTTGTTGCAAATAAATTCTAAATGAATCAAGACGATTTACTACAGTTAAAAATTTTAATAATAATATTAGCAATTGATTCAAAACTATTTTGCTTCAATTTATTAGTCTTTCAGACTAATAAATTGAAGCAAAATAGTTTTGATTTGGTAAATTTTAAAGTTTCTGTTTTCAAAGTTTAGTTATGAAATTCTGTATTAATTAGGTTTTCTTTATGAATTTCAATAATATTAGGAAACAAGAGTTACCATTTCTTCAGTTTCTCCTGAAAATTGAATCAAAACGATTTACTACAGTTGAAAATTTTAATCATAATATTAGCAATTTAAAAGTGAACTACTTTTTGTAAAATAGTTTTGATTTGGTACAGTTTAAAGTCTGACTCATAGTATATTTTTGTATAATGGACATATTCAGATACTGTGAAATTGAGTGTTTGCAATTGGTTCTGTGCAGTGTTATTGTCCACTTATTGGCAAAATCTTGGCATCTATTTGTGGATCGAGTTGAGCTCGGGAGAGTTTGGCCGGTGGTGGGTGAGAGCACAAAAAAAAATTAAAAAGAATGCGCGAAGTGTATAATCGTCCGATTGTTGTACGTCAACCCCCGCGTCTCGCATCGCATCGCGAAACGGCGCGAGGAGGCTCGATAAATCCTAGGATTCCAAATTCCGTTTCCGTCCTAGGAGCGCCTTCATTTCGACGAGGGGCGGCAGCAGGAGGATCGGCGGCGCGCGCGACTCGAGATCTCGCGGTGCGTCTAAATCCGGCGCGTGTCGTCAACGAGTTTTGAGTTAATAAATTGAACTGCCGCGATGTTTACGCTCGCTATGGTCCATACATAGCTACTCACGTGGAGGTTATATATTCGCTATTCACCGTGCCGAGAAAGAGAAGATCATTAACCTGTGAAAACGGCCGAACGGCGCAAACAACCAAACAAAACAAAACGAGATACCAATAATAAGAAGAAGAAAAGTCAGAAGTGCGCGCAACAACAGATGAAATAAACTGAAAAAGAGAACAACAGAAAAGCAAATTTAAGAGAGAGAAGAGCACAGGAACTGAGTTCTGAGTAATCCATTGCCTTAAGTGCAGATATTTCAGACACACGACTTATTGCGGCGATTACACGGCCACGAAAACGCATTTCACGCTACCTCGAAGGACCTTCCTCCTTGACACCTTCATTTCACATCTTCAATTTTTTTTTATTTGGTTTATCCACTTAACAGTTTCTTCAGTTTTACGCACTCCGAACCATTCACAAATTAGTTTTAAACAATTAATCAAGTCAGGAAATTTGCGTGACAATCTTGAAGTTCGTTTTAAACGGAAAGGTGTTTCCATCTAATTGGCGACACATCCTCAATAAATCAATCATTTAAACACGACCTTCCTCAAATCCATTAAGAAGACACACTTTCTTATTATTTAACTTATAAAATCAAACATGTTTCTTAAGATTTTTTCAACAATACTCATCTCCTCATTATATACTTTATATTTTTTTTTGCATAAGATTTCTATAAATACAAAATATTACAACGCTTCTGGAAATTCCATAAGCGAATGAAAATATATTTTTTAACATCATAAAAAAAACCTTTTACGTTCGCCATTGATTTATATTCCTGCTATAAAACCATTAAGTTTCACAACGAATTTATATGTTATTACAAATTACTAAATTTTAATGGATTTTTTTTTAAATAAATCGTGTCAAAGTCAAATATTTGGTAGAACACGAAATGACAGCTGTCAACTTAAGTCAAAAATTGAATGTTACAAACAATTGTGTTGAATTTAAGCTTTAAGAATTTAAGTGTTTATTGATATTTATTGATACTGGAACGAATTGACTGTAAGATGTTGAAAAGCGTAAAAAAACAAGAAATATGGGTCAACAACTAAAATTTAATTGTGATGCGTGTTTTAACACGATATAACCAGCATCAGCTGTTGCCTGAAGACTTATTGATGCGATTACGACACCACGAAAATGCATTTCACGCTACCACCATGGAAGGAAGGACCTTCGCCCCGCTTAATTTTCCACTTAGCTTAGTGCCAGACTCTGTTAAGAGTGTCCACTTAGAATCGACGAACGTGGAGAAATAGAAATAATAAAGGACGGGAAAAAAATGCGTGCGAGCGCATTGGAAAAATGATAATCGAGGCACTTGTGTAATAATTCCAAATGACTATTCAAGGCTGCAAAACAAACCAAAATGATTGCATAATTGGTCTCGTCTCTTCCTGGCTTTCCGGCAAACGCAAACATACAACAAACTACACGTGTATTCCAACAAAATTGATAATTGGAACGACTTTGTGATGAAAAAATATATATATTTATATATGAAATAAAACACGCAATGAATAACAATCGCACTTAAAACTTTACGTTCACATAATACTTGCGTTGTAACAAATAACTCACATTTTTATAATTTTATCTTTTAACTTTTCTTCAATTATTATATATTTTATTATTTAGTATAAAAATAAAAATATTCAACATATTTGTACAAGAAAATTCAAACTTTATATTCACATAATACTTGCGTTGTAACAAATAACTCACATTTTTATAATTTTATATAATTTTTAAAAAATAATTTTTCAATTATATATTTTATAATTTAGTATAAAAATTAAAATCTTTAACATATTTATACAAGAAAATACATTATGGAAAGAATGAAAATGAAGTTGTTAAAAATTAAATTTATACAAAATATTATATGAGACAATGAATATATGAAGATGTTCATTTGAAAACCGCATCTAAATAATAATAATAATATTCAATATGGAAATTGATGAATCGCTCGCGGAAATTAAATTCAAATAATAACTTTGCGGTTGCTGGTAAAGTGGTAAAAACCTGATCGATAAATACGCACGTTCTTAATTTATCTTGATGGGATTCCGCTAATCAATTGACACGCATTAATTGCCTATAATTAATATTTTCAGCAATTAATATTTTAATGCTTTACATGGAAAACTACGTACTTGGCGCCTTCTACCAGGAGATTTACACACGAGGATTATACGTTTTTTTATTTTTCATCTATTAGATAAATCTGTTGATGCAGTCTATGAATTATTAATTAAAATCATTCAAGCGATGAGACATTATTTTACATTGAAATTTTATTGACGATTTTATTCAATTAAATTATACACAATTAAATTTTACTTAAATATTAAAAACTCATTTTTATTCTATTTATGATTTACCTAAATTTCACTATTTTCAACGCTGTTAAAGTTATTTTTTTGTATTTGTTATATAAAATTAGACCAATTTTATTTAATCCTGGGAGATTAATTTTTCTGCATTTTGAAAATTATGTTCTAATAAAATTAGGAGATATTAATATTAGAAGAAATTCAATTTTACAGTTGATAAAAAGTATAATTTTGGGAATTATTAAATTTTTCCAAAAAAAAATAGAAATATTGGAAATTAATAAAATGTAAATTTTTCGATTTGTATCATGAACAACAAAAGCGATTAAAATTGTTGCGAGTTTAAAATTAGTTTTGTTGCCTCGAGTTGGATTCTATGATGCGCGTCTACCAATAATCTGAAACAAAACAGGATGAACAAAATAAAGAAAGATGAAGGAGAAGCAAAAAACGAATAAAGCAAGAACTAGTTTCGAAGCTACCGGTCGGCTTGTGGGAATTAATTAAACATCTGGAATACCTCCACATTTTTCCCTCTCATTCTCTCTTTCAACGGTTCGGATTGCGCTTTGTGAAAGATCAATTTTTCTACATGATTTCTATTTTGGTATTGCGCTTTGCTTTGTCGCTATATGTTTTTGTATTGGGTATACGTAAACAGTTTTTTTTTCTTTCTCTCTAGTCGGTTGGAATTGTGTCCCTGGCATTAAACCGAGTTTAGCATATTGGGCTAGATATTGTGGGCGATGTGTTTAGTAACGTTCCATTTTAATGAAGATTAAGTCGAAGATAACGATTTTCGTATGCCTGTGTTTGCGTGTATGGTATATATACTTGATACCTGTATATTTGTAGACCACTAGGACTGGAAATAATGGAGCGGAAAGAGAAATAAAAGAGAGACCATCAACAGAAAATTGGGACCGACAAAAGTGTCTGTTGGTCTCCGGTCTATAAAATTATGTATGCCCCGTTATCAAGTCTAATGTAAAATGTATAAAGCTCGCGCGACTCGCTTAATCTCGCCATGTACTTATTACATTATCGCTCAATAAACATGTATAATATTTGTTTATACGTTTAACGTTTAAATCATTCCGTGTGCATACATACAAATATACACACTCAACTGGACACCGGTGCACACAGGTGATATATTAATTTAACACGCGATGGATATAAGCTTCGCATCCACCAATACCGCAGACCAAGGCTCTGTTTACCATACGAATCCAGACATATCTTAACTACAAACCCAAGATTTAATCAACAACTATTTAAATTTCATACAATATTCTTAAATACTTATTATAACGGAGAAGAAAACTAAACGTTTGACATATTAGTACATTAAAAACACATTTTCCCACAGTATACAATTAGTTTATTTCATTTAAAATACATGCATTTATCCAAATTTTCGTTTAATATTCGAACAAGATTTAACTAAATTTAGAGAATTAAATAAAAAATATTTTAATTTAAGTTTGAGAAACACTGCTCTAACTGAAATTAAAGTTGTATACATTTTGAATTTTCATAAAGTCATTTGTAGACATATGGAAATAAATTGGAATAGTTACTAAAAAAAAGTTTGTGAAATACTGGTCTATCTACGAATAAAGTTGTATAAATTTGGAATTTTCATAAAGAAATTGATTGATTTGGAATTTTTTAAATTAAATTTATTTAAATTTTAGTTAAATAATTTGTTAATATCATTGATTTCAACAGAAATAAATTGAGGCAGTTGGTAGAAATTTTAAAATTCAAATTTTAAATGTATTTTTTGTTCTATATATTTGAAATTTAGAATTTTCATTAAATCTTGAAATATCTATTTATGATATTTGTGAACAGTTATACAAAAAAAAAGTTTGAGAAACACTGCTATAAATGTGATATTAATTATATAAATTATTATTTTTTATTAAGAAATATGTGACTGTTAATTCTTCATTGGAACAATTAAAAAAGTTTTAAATATACTACGTAATTTTAGTTGTATACATTTTAAATTTAGAATTTTTATTAAGAAATTTGTGTCTATGATTAATAATTCCTATACAAAGTTAGTTTAAAGTTTGAGAAACACAGCTATAAATAGTTGTATAAATTTGAAATTTAGAATTTTCATTAAGAAATTTATGGCTATTAATAATTCTTATACAAATGCATTGGAGGAGTTAGTAAAAGAGGAATACTGCTCTAAATTAAATTTGTACAAATTTTGAATGTTTTTTTTCTCAAAAGATTTAACGCTTTCCTAATTGAAACGTCTGTAGGTTTATAAAACAAACGAATGAAAACAAAACGATTTTAAGAAGATCTTAAATACAATTGGAGCAATGTTTTGGTTTTGTTGAATATATAAAGTGGGCGATGGAAGAGTTGAAAAGACACCGTTTTATTTGTTGTTTGGTGTATTTTGTGTCTGCATGTGAGTGTGTGTGTGTGTGTGTATGTTTGGCATCGACTACCACAGCTTTAGTAGTAGCCTCAAAGTCAAAGCCTCAGCAGCTCAGCATCAGGTTCAAACCTCGACATCGTCGTGGAGATCGAGCAATTAGCGAGCGTCGGCCGCGCGTTCAGATGAGATGGGATGCTGCTGCCTCCTGCTCCTCCTGATGCTGCGGGATGCGCGAAGAGAGCGAGAGCGTTCCAAGTGCGAGACTCATTAACAACTAACGACCGACTAGTCGCAGATTACACACACACATTCGTGTATATACGTACAAACAAACACATACACGCGCGACTTGAAATAATACTGGGCACATTATCGCCTGTCAAATATATCAACGGAATATGTCTGGGAATATCATTTCGCATTCGGTGACAAATTGAACCCACTAAAAACTCGAAGAAAAGCTAAAATGAAAAGACACACCGTCCCAGTAATTGCTTCTTCTACATCCATTTCTTCTCCTTCAGCTAATTCTGCTTTTTATTATTTATTTATTTTCTTTATATTTATTTTTAAATCTTTTTGTTCGCCAAACTGTCCACGTCTTTTCGAAAGCGTACCCATTATTATTTACATATGTACACATCGATCCGACGTGTCGTCAGCATTTTTGTAGACTCGCATCACTTAAAAAAAAATATCTATTTCTAAATACAACGAGTACGCACTGATATACCTATTTATTTTTTTGTTTCGCAGGAGAGACGAAAAGAGAAAAATGTATTATACGTAATATTGTTAACGCTTCAGGCGAGGCTGTTACATAATTTGACCTCTACATCCGCTATGCACACTAGAGCTGTGCCGACCGTGTGCTCTCTTACACGAAACAACTAAATGCGTCACAATTAAATAACACTTGGCTTGACAACAATTTCGTTGTGTATTCTTACAAAAAAAAAACGTGTAGATTTCACTTTTTGCGAGACTTCAATCGCTCGGATTTTTCTCAATCTTTTGATCCTTCGAATACTTGCGCATATAAGTTATGTTGATTATTCATAATTTAAGAAAACTATGCGAACCTTTTTTTTTGGTGCTGCAATTCTGCATTAATTGGGGCAAATTCTACCGGTTTGCGAAACGAGCCCTGCTTCGTCCTTCCTCTCACTAAATCGAGACCAAAGCTTAAACTCTACATCTACATTATGAAATTTTAACCAATTTTACAGGATCTTCAATCCAATATAAATTAATATCAATTCCAAAATTTAATTAATAAAAATGATGGAAAAACATTATAATTAGTTAAATTGATAAAATTTCCAATGATTTAACAAAAAAATTCTAATATGACTTTTCAATCAAAATATACGTCAAAACCTAATTTAACTTTTCATAAAAAAAATGACAACGTCAATGTCAAAATGACAAGTCATATGAAATGTCACTTTGTGAGTTTTTTTACTCATATAATGAGGATATAAAGCCTAAAATATATAAGTAAAATGTTATACAAAGTATAATATGTAACATGCTTTTAAATTTAAAAAAAAATTGTCAATGTCAAAATGTCAGATCGTAAAATAAAGTGACTTTGTGTATTTCTGAGTTAGTTATACATTATTACTCATTTCTAAATTTATTTATGTAATGTGTGATGAATGTGAGCTGATTCTTAAAGTTGTAACAGATTTGTTCATTATTTACTTAAAAAAAATTATTATATAATAAAAGTAATAGATTTTATTCTCAAAAATCATATTATTCTGAAGTTGTCCGTGACAAGAGGTGAGATTATAGAATACTTCGTTTCACTAAAACTATTTTTACGTAAACTTGACGTGGGGAAATCTAAAAATAAGTTGTTTTTCTTTTGTTTTAATTAAATCAATGTTACATTATTAGCAGAAACGTAGAAATAGAAACGACAATGATAATTTAAACTGTATGGAAATCTTCATTGGGTGCGATTCATTTGTCCCGAGAATGTATTGTGCACGGTGAAGAAGAAAAGAAGACAGAGAAAAGAGAAGAAATAAAAAAAATCGCAGAAAATAAGTTGAAGGTTATTATATTAATTGCGAAGTTATCGGCCTTGTTTCATTTCAAGTTAGCTACTTGCTATGGGTTAGTAACTTTCGAAATGAATCGGAACACACTGGTAAAAGGATTAACGCAGCTCGTCCGAAAAATAAATATCTGATGAAACAGCGTTTACGAAATGTTTGCTCTTTTTTTTATAAATTTATATATATATTCATTTTCGCGTTGTTATTGTCTCGTCGCGAATTAATAAATTGTTTTGCTATATGGAAATATATGAATTACTCTATTAGGGATGAAGGACCTAAGGTCGTTGACTTATCGAGTTTGCAGGAAATAAATATCCTTCTATTATTTTTTTTTGAAGACCTCTAAACTATATTTATTAAATTATTTATTCCAAACTAGTACTGATTCAATAAAAAAAAGTAAATTTATATAATTTAACTATTTACATTTTCTATTAAGTAAAGAATTCGAAACTTTTAACTAGGTGATTTGTTTTTTTTTTGTATGTTGAGAGGTTTGTGTTTTTAATGAACGAATAGTTCCCTAATCTCTTTTTCAAAGCATGAAATACTTTTCGTATTTGTTTTCTTGCTACCTAATGCATATTTCCAAAGCTTTGGAAGTTGTCCAACCACTGACCTAGGCTCTGCATGCACGTAACACCAACACTATGCAAGCGTGCATGTGTTACGGTTAATGTATAAACTTGGCTAGTTGTTAAACTATACGAATTAACCTAAACCTTGGCTAGTTCAAAACTATTTTTTTTTTCATATTTTATGTCATGATTGTCTCTACATAAAATGTTCAATAAGTTTGTGAACATAACCTAATCTTTTTTTTTCTGAAGCAGTGGAAACATTAAACTTAACTCAATATTGTTATTTCATTGAATTTTGATTAGTTTATTTTATAATAACCTAAAACTTTTTAGCAAACTTAACCTAAGCTAAGTAAGATTTTTAAGATCATTATCATTATTTATTTGGAAAATGAATATTTTTATATAAAATTAACATTCTTATTGTTGAAATTTGTTATGTGAAGACATGTAATTAAGAGATTAATATGATACTACACATGTAGAAGCGATAATGTGGACATATTAGTGGAATTTGAACGTAAATATTTATACGTTCGTAATGAGAACACGAGTGGTGCCGTTGCAAAATAAGAAAATTATCTTCGTCGGGTGGGTGCACACACATTCGCAGCAGCGCATTCCTCCTATTTGCATTTGTGTCAAATATCAAGAACAATAACGTATATAACACGGGGGGAATTTAACCTTGTCTACAACATTATTGACTAACAATGTAATAAATACACGAAATAACCTTCACTCTGTATTCTCTGCTGTTCCAGTAAATATTTTTTGCGACATGTCGCTGGAAATTTTGGACACACTTCGTAATTTAATAATAATAATAAAACTCGTATCTTCCGATGGTAAAACGGTTTGGGAGGGACAAAGGAGTCAGATGAACGGGAGGTAGAGGTAGTGGAGGAGGAGGAATTTCGTTTCCCGTTAATTGTCGCATCACGTGCCTAAGCAAATGTTGTTTTTCAAATACGAAATAGTAATACGCGATACGTGGTGGCGTTGTAGATTTTGTTCCTTCTGCGACGTCGCATTTCCGTTTCCTGTACGGAAACGCGGAAGCAAATATGTTTTTTTATTTGTTTGCGACGCACACACTGCTATTATTATTATATTGTCTACAGTTCATTTAGTTTTTTTCTCATCGAAAGAGTAACAAAAATGCATAAGATTCTTTGCCTTCTCTCTTTGTGTCTTGCCTCCTCCACCTAGTCCGACACTCTCCAAACGCTAATTATTGCATTTCTCGTTTTCACTCCGATATATTCTCTTATTAATATCGAGGCGTTAATTATTTTTAGAAATCAATAAATAGGTGAAGACACTGTCGAGAAAGTTAATACATCCAATAACTCGAAAATAAAAGTACAATTTAATTTACTTCTATTTTATTAAAAAAAACATAATTTATAAATATAAAATTAAAATCTTACTAAAAAAAATCATCTTAGAAAAATGTTAAATTTCATCTTGATTTTTATATTATTAAGGTGATTGTAAAAAAAAATAAAATTTTGTGAATGATAAATCAATTTATAAAAGTGTAACTAATTTTCATATTTGTTATACTTATTGTAAGTTAATAAAGAAAATTTTAAAAAAGTCATCCATCCAAGTAAAATCTTCCATAAATATTACTTAATCTTTGTAAATTATCAAATATCGTCTTGACTTTCGTATAGCTCAAATGTATGTAAAAAAATAATATTTTGTGTTGAGAACTAATTTTTAAATTTGTTATATCTATAACGTTAAGCAACGTTCGTGAAGGATTTTACTTGGATAGATGACTTTTTTATTATTTCGTATATAAAAAATGATTATTCAGTGTAAAGTCATCAATTCAAGTAAAATCGTTCACGAACGTTGCTTAACTTTTAGAAACTGTCAATCTCGTATTGTTGATGATTTAACGAGATGTAAGAAACATGTTTTGTGTTGATTTATGTAATTATTAGTTAATTTGAAAGATAAAAAAGTGCAACTAATTTTCATATTGGAAGGTATTTGCTCATTCTATTAGTAAAAACGATTAAGTAATTATAAAGTGACGTGCATGATTAATGCTAAATATAGCTATGTTACCTGATACTAGTATTATTAATAATGTTTTCTAAATTGATTTTCTTTTTGTTGTTGTTGCTGTTAGATGATTGAAGTTATAATATATTAATTATGTGGTATAGATTTGTACTTGTTTATCGTTTCTCATTTGCATCTATATAATGTGCGTTTAAAAATAGTCTTAGCGGAGAGAAAAAAGGTCGTAAAGTGTCAGTTTCGTTGCGGAATAATATAAATAGTGAATATGGTTTGTAGGTTTTATGAAGATTTGTTTTCGCTTTTTGTTTTGTTCAGCACGTCGACGGCAATTTAGACGGGCGTCAGACGTTTTTGACATTCATTACACTAATAAGACTGCCAGTCAACACCCTCGAAAGCTGGAACACCTCTTCCGCGAATCCGAAACATCTGCATTTGCAATAAATCGATCCGCACTTAAGAGTTACCGCACAAGACTAACTCATCGATTTTACAATACTGCAGTATTTGATTTTTTTTTTTTGAATATATATTTTTGTATTTCTTTCTTTGGTTTGATTAATATGTGCGGCGGGTATTATTTTTAGGGCGTTGTTATTATTACGGAAATTTTAATTTAAGGAAGTTAAGTGAACGCACAGACGGAAGGATATGGAGGGAGTTGGCTTGTTGGTATTTTTGTCTCTTGGCTATTAATACTGAGGGGGGCGTAAAGCTATTACTAGAAGCGAGCTTTCAACGCACAAACCAGACACCCATACTATGCAAAACCAAAAAAGGCCCATACCAAATGTTAACAGGAAACTCATTACTTGTAAACAAATTCTTCTTCATCTTCGCTGCACGACGAGCACTGAAGGCGGGACAACAAAAGACACGAGACATAATGACAAACAATGATAATTGACATGACTAAATTTAGTTTGATTCTTACCTAAACTTTTACATAACACTAAATAGTTCTTCTAAACTAAACACTTTTTACTGGTATAATTGACATTACTAACTTATTCCATACTACAATTAATTAATCAATATTTTGATGATAAATTTGATAATTGAAAAGTACTGTGACTATGTGAATGTAGTTTGTTATGCGAGGTGTTACTGTAGATTGAATTTTCCTTCCGTTGTTTCACGTCGGTTATAATAACTCTTTTGGAAATGTAAATTAAAAATAACTGCGGTTCATTTGAGGAACGACGAAAATTAAAAGTCGTTCAAATTTGTATTTAAAAAAAGGAGGAGAGTGGAATGTTGGACGTCTGTGGCTGCTGATGTTTTATATTTACTTTTGTGACGGATACAGGAATACGGGGAGTTTGTTGTACAAAGTGAGAGATTATTTTGAGGTTGGGAATGAGAGTGAGATAGAGAAGGGAATATAACAGGAGGAAGAAGTTGAAGAAAGAAATGCAACGAGGGTTTCGAAAAGCAAAAGGCATTCGGTCCTGCTATGTTTAGTGCGCGAGGTCGCATTGGATTTAGATTAGTCGTATTTTTGCCGCGACCTCTGCCTATGAGGATATGCAGCGGTTGAAGCTGATGCTGCTGCTGCTGCGTCGTTGGAGGCGGTGGCGGCGGCGGCGACGTCTTGGCGCGCGCGATCTGCGCTTCTGCGCCCGTCGCTGCCCCCCTTCTAAAAACGAATAAATTTAATCGCGAACAACCGTTGAGAAGCGCCTGTTCGCTGCCCCTCTACTGAAATACCTATCTATCATTCCAAAACCAAACGCGAAATCAGGCCAAGAAACTTCAATAATTTTAACATACTCTCCTCTCTCGGCAACATCACATTAACTTCATCCAAAACATCCTTTCTATTTGGCATATAGAGTATGAACCTATATAGACATAATGCATAGGTCTCGCACCAACGAGCAACGAACACAATAACACAATATCCATCAAATTGCAAGTATTTGGACCACTGGAGCTCATCCCAATACCACTCTTCAGATGCTCCTGTAATTTTAAACCTTACTCATCACATAAATCATAAGAATTTATTACACTCATCTTAATTCTGTTCTCAAAATAAGTATTAAGATATTTGAAATACTTGCACATTGTTTTCTTGACTTAAAAATACATAACATATTTGAAATAATGTTCGCAAGATCTGAAATAAGGACTACTAAAGTCAGAAAATGACAGCTGTCACCTTATGTCAAAGCGTCAAAATTTGTAGGTTAATGTTTGGTCGCTCGACTTGAGAAACGCTAGTTTATACCAATATCATTTATATAATATGTAGTTAAAATTAGTATTAAGGTGTTTGAAATACTTATACAGTAGTTATAAAGTTTCAAGAAAAAATATGATTATGAAACAACTAGTTTATTATTGTGTTTATTCTAGTTTATTCCTGTAACAAAACTCAATTATTTAAATATGATATAATATCTAAGATTATAAATAAACTGATGATTGTAATGTGAGTATCAAAAAATAAATAAATTCAATGAACTTTATGTTGATATAAATACCAATTTCTCACATAAATTCTTCACAATCTTAGTCATTTTCCCTTTTAGTAGGTTAACGTGTTTACATAATCTAATCAGCTTGCAAAGCAAAATAAATTATCTTTCCTTTATACAAAAAAAAAAACATAAATAAACTAGTGCGACTTACACACCAATCCAATCGGTTGTTTTAAGAATGGTCAGATTTGTGATTGTCGACAACGTTGAAAGTGCGACTGGCTGAATGCATGTGTTGATTGCGCGTTTCGCACGCATTTACTTAATTGTTATCGAACGGTTACGTACGTGGATTTGATTAGAACATTAATAATAACAACAAAGCTCGATGCATTTCTGCACATATCAGCAGTTCTGCAAGCAGAAAACAATGCTCGTACTTATGTAACGACGTGCACGAAAGAGAACGAAAACATCACAACAAACCAACTGACGTCAAGCATTTTTTTTTTCATTGTTATATTTCTTACTGCTTGTTTAGTTCTTTTTTGCGAAATACGTGTTAAAATCTATTGCAAACCCTGTTATCGATTCAATTTCAGTTGCAAAATATACTTTAATTATAACTGAGATTTCAATAAAATTTTTACATTATTTTGAATATTAAAAGTTTTCGTTATTTCTACTTAATGATTTGATAATTTTGATTACTGAAAAACAATAATTCATTATATAAATTAATATTTTATCTTTTCACTATTTTACTTAAGACAACATATCGTTGCAGTGTGCACCGAATTAAGATCAATATAGAATAAGTAGGGTTGATGACTGGAACAATGGTGGTAACTCGAATCTTAATCCGATCAATAGCTGTGAGATGAGTCAAGCTTCATGAAGCATTAGGATGACTCCATATGAATCACTATTCATTCCATGAAATTATTAGTTTCATTTGCAGTTTTCAGTAGAGGAAAATCTATAAAATGAACAACAAAAATTAATCCTATGAAATTATGACTTTAATTCAATTATATAACTTTAAGCAGATCACTTCCAAAGGTATATCTTCACGTGATAAATAACGTGATTCTGTGATCCTCAAGCAAATCCTCCTGT
This sequence comes from Nicrophorus investigator, assembly GCA_963457615.1. NCBI lineage: Eukaryota > Metazoa > Arthropoda > Insecta > Coleoptera > Silphidae > Nicrophorus > Nicrophorus investigator. The sequence continues at coordinate 26,142,870 of OY735143.1, forward strand.
ATTTTCAAAGCATTTTCATGTAACATCATGCAATACTTTTGTCTATTAACGAGCACAGACAGAACCATACTAATTCCAGGATAAAGCTTTCACGTTTTTCAGTGCAAAAGTTCAGATTCGTTAAGTGCTTGTTAAAAAAAATAACGCCAGACTCGGATGTGATATTGAACACGTAATTTTCTTATCGGACCGTCATTATCACAATCACAGAAGCATGTATTTCGCTATAGGAAACGCACTTTGCTTTCGCACAAAAATCTTTACAAACATTTTACTTTAATTTACGTGATTGTAGTTTTATAAAAAAAAAACTATTAATTATTGCAACTATATGAATAAATTTGATTCTTAATTTAAAGAAGTAAATATATTATTTTAATGACATTTGACGACATTCAATGCATTCGCATTAATATATCACTGAAAAACACATCCGTCAGTCGTTTTGTTATTGCGGATTTAAACAAAGCCGTGAGTACACGTAGATAAGCTATGCAAACAGAAACAAAATCGTAAAAATCATATAGACTTATTTGCGTAAACATTCTTACAAAGAGAGCCAGAAATAGACATTTTCACAGGAAATTATTTAAAAAATATTTATTTCTTAAACAGTCTAAGTAATATTACAAATTTTATTTACTTGTGAATAATTCGATAATAAAAAATTAGATTATTATACGTCTTCGAATATTTCTTGTTTTTTTTTTTAAAAAAATTATTCCTTCATAAATTTTGATACATCATAATTTGAACTAAAAATATAAGAGCTTTAAGAAATAATTCATTTTACCACTGTTTTGTTATAGAATGTCTTATCAACGTAGATGTTCTTGGGTAAAATTTCTGAAATTCTCAAAAAATATAATTCTAATTACCAACAGTTACTAACAAATTTTGTTATATATCATGAAATATTGAATTATATTTAAGTTAATAAGTCAAGAAATGTAAATTGCTTCCAGGAAAGTTCTGAAATGACCAAACGATTATTAAATTTTTCATGAGGAACGGAAGCTTTGAGCTTATTCAGATTTGTTTTTAAATGAGAAACCTTGGAAACATGTATGTTGAAACTGGTTTATTTTCTGAAAAAATAACATCGAGTATCAAGTTTTCAGCGCGTTGTCAAAGCGTGACACGTCGTTAGGACGATGTTTAGGCGCGACGCGGGTGCACGACATGAAAGTGTTCGTGGAAAAAATAAATAAAGGGATTCGAAATGGGTACGCAATACTTTAATTACGTACAATTTTTTGTTGTTGTTGCTTGCAGTGCGGCTAGTTTTATTGGATTACGGCCTGTTTGTACAAGCTAATATTAGCTTATCGCCAATCGATTGGCACTTCGTGTGCCACTTTTGCGGATTAATGCTTTAAGTCGGGCCGCGCTAATAGCCAGGATCCAGTAATAAATAAAATTATGGATGAATGAATAAATGAATAGCAGCATGTGCACGCCGAGAGATGATACATCCACACGATCCGGAGCATTTTCTTTTTTCTTTGCTTCCAGAATGCGCGAGATCGCGGAACTTCATCTTCGACGATACAGTTTCGTAAACATAAACAAAACTGGATACGAGTCCACGATTTTCCTTCCACTTCTTCTACTCTTGCTAGACGAGCACTGCTGTGCATATGGCGTTTCAACTCAAAGGAAAGATTGAGCAGGGAAAAAATAGTAAGTTTTGCAACATGGCAGTTCGAGAAGACTAAACGCATTAATGAAAATACGGTATTCTATAGAATATCTAAGCATTATCTGTAATGTCTCTTGGAAAATTAGCAAAGATCTTTTACATAATTATACTCGTAATAGATAGTTTCTTAATCTAAGATTGGATTAAGAAATTTACATTTAGATTGTACAATATAATTTCTTGAAATTTGTCCGATTGTATCCAGAAGTTACATTGATATATTATGTAACTGAAGAAACTTCATCATTGCCGATACAGTTTCATAAACATAAGTGGATATGTGTCCACGATTTTCCACGTGTTTTCCTGCTTGACGAGTGCAGCTGTACATATGGCGTATTATTTGAAGGAAAAGGAAAAAATAGTAAGTTTCGCAACAGCGCTGTTCGCGAAGATCGGATATATTTGCATTAATGCAATAGTCGACGTCAAGAAAAAGTAAACACGTTATATAGAATATATCTATATATAGTATATATATGCATATTATGTAGAAAATATATAGTATATAATATATAATATTTTTTCGTCGTAGTCGTCAGAAGGCGACCGCGAAAAAAGTGTGTCAATGCGATAACCTCATTCGTCGGGTTCTGTTACTTAAAACAATTGCGCACACGGCACAATGTTCGGTGCGTTTCATCTGTCTCTACTTCGAACTCGCTCGCTCTCCTGATGCGAACGCGTCAATGATGCTTCTCCTTTTCTTTCTTTCTTTCTTTCTGGTTCTGTTTTCTGTTGTGTTGTATATCTATCTGCATGTCTCCTTTGAACCGATGTCCTCACGGAACGGCAATTAACACGAAATCCAGAACTTTCCTCCTCTTTACCCGAAAACGGTACAAAATGCACACACACACATAGGAACGCACATTACAACAATCGTGCAACGCTCACGCATCAGAAGTATTCCGATCTTCACGCCCAATCAAACACAAATTGAGCGTGATCCTATGATCTGGATACAATCTGGATACAGAAACAAAACAAACTGAATCCGATTTCCGTCAGCGCCGAACAATAGGCATTAACCATTACCGAAAAGCCTTTCTAATTCCTCTATAGTTTTTTGCTGTTTCTATTGGTTACTTCAGCAGTCTACGATAAAACTGATAATAACTATTAAAAAAGAATATTCTGAAATGTTGATAATTTCTGAAATATTTCAATGGATTTGAGTGAAAACTTAAAATTTAATAAAATGTATACATTTATTACTACTAACAGAATGCTTCCTAACTAAGCCAATGTAAAGCAGTTTAAGATTACAAATCGAAATCAATATTTAAAATTGTAAAATTTTGTAAATTTTATAATAAATAATATTAAAAAAGTACACTTTTCTTTCACATTACTTTATATAACAGATTTATTAAAATAATATTTTTAAATGTTCATTAGTTATTAGTTTTATTTTATTAGATTTAACAAATTTACTGTAAAAAAATGTCAATAAATATTATACTCATATAATAAAGATTTAACCCATTGCGAACAAACGGCGGATTTATCCGCCATATCCTTTACACATGTCCAAAATTGTATGCAAGGCTATTGTGTTGACGCAGTCATTGAAATTTTAGTTGTCAAATGTCATTCTTATTAAACGTCATATGCTTCTCTGGGAGCGAAATTAGTTTAATACGGCAGTTTTGCTTTTGACAGTTGTAAATCTGTTCTTGAAAAATATCCGTTCGCAAAATATTTACGTTTTATTTTTAAATTAAAGTAAAAAACATACATATTTAACTTAGAAAATAGTTAAAAATTTTCAAATCTTTATTAGGCTTTAGGGATCAAAAGGATATTAGTCTTTCAGCAATTGCTACAAAGCTCTGTTATTATATATTACATAACAAAGAGTTTATATATGGTGTATATTACAGTAATAGAAGAATATGAGCAGAGAATGGTATGAAAATAAAATAAATAAATAAAATTAAAAATAATAAATAATACAGTGCGACCTAAATCAAGATAATCTTTGAAATATGAAGCGGCTCGCGTTCATTAATAATTAGCAATAATTTAAATAATCTTTATTTACTCTTGCAGGACACCGAACGGACGGCAGCCTTCGGCCTTTAATCTTCGAGAATTAATTGGAAAATTAATTAACGCGCACGCCATACTTTTCATCGTATTTGTTGCTCGCTGTTAATTGGATTAGTTCTATATAAAGTTATCACGTACATCTAATTTGTTTATGGTTAATCTGTGCTCTTTCTTTTTTTATATATATAACTTCTTCCCCGATAAAACGCATTTGTGTGTTGATCGCTCAATTAAAGTTCTGCAATAATTATAACCAAAGCAGAAAAATAAAGGTAAGATAATTGTGAGTGATTAATTCTTATCATTAAGTTATTATACATTTATGGTTATATTCCCATATTAAGTTTTTAGTTGTAAATTATAGAGATTCACTTTCTGACATTCCTATTAATTATTTAATATGATTATTTTGTTTTAAAAGTCAATATAACCTTAAATTTTTACGTCATGAAATTTTTACAACTAGTATTGGACAAATAACATATGCAAATCTAAATATTACACAATTCTATCTTTATATACTAAAAAAATTATGTTGTTAAAAACAAAACATAACCTAATTTCCTAAAAATAGGAAAATTTTCATTTGGTAAATATTTTGACGTATATTTTGAAGTGATGTAACTTCATATCAAAAACATTCCAACCTAACCTAACTAATTAAGTTAAACTAACTCGGAACAAAATATAACCTAATTTTTACTAAGTTTGAGTTTATATTAGACTCAATATTCGAATTTGTGAAATGATCACAACTAGTATTAGGTATATACTATGTTCACGTAGCATTATGATCTCTATTTTTACTTTCTTAAAAGATGGGAGCCTCAATAAAAGAGCCACATGCGGCTCTATAACCTATTACGTTTTTGGTATAATAAAATGGTGATTGAAACTACTATATATTCGAATTTGATTAATAAATGATAATTTTGCTCCCAATTATTATCAAATTGTTATTTTGAAATATCTATGAAACCATTTATACAAAAGTAATCAATGAACTTATTTGTATTATTTGAAATTGAATCTCTTCAATACAATGAATTCCTGTTATCAAATGATGCGTAATGAAATTGCTGGAATTATATAATTTTTCTCAGTTCCGAAGTCTTCGGTTAGTACTGATAAATTAAATGACGTACAATTCGAGCGGATCGCAGTCGCATTTCTTGTGTTTATGTTTCGTAAGTTTGGGATGAAGCTTCGCTCGCTCCGCGCATAAACTTATAATGATGAAAGTGGAAACTGCGATGCGCTTCCAGATGATATTGATCAGAGTGCAAGCGAGGTTTTGGCATCGGATTCACGAAAATCGGCAGAGAGGAGATGAGATCTCTGCAACCGCCAACTGCAGCCGCCTCCACCGCCGCTGTCCGAGGTGTATATAAATATAATTGACCCAATATTATTAGTTTCATAAGACGGTGTGCTTATGTAAATACGTTGCATCGTACACAAATTAAACTTTATCAAGTCAACACGTGCTCAGTTATTCAGGTGAACGAGACCAATTATTGTACGTTATCGTGTTCACATTTTATTTATACATACACACACACACTGATATTCAACACATACGAATACTGTACACACGAGGCGAAATATCGTTTCATATCGGTGTCTGCCCGTGTCCCACAATTTATTATGAAATAAATTCCCTCCTATCGATTTCATATACGCAACCGTAACGTTACAAATCAATAACTAAAATGACATAACCGTATGAAAACCATCACAAAAAAAATTCTTCAGATTGTTTTTATTGTTAATATTATTATTAAATGCTTTTTTTTTTGTATGAAATGTACAGTTTATTGATTTGCAAGGCGCCAGCATTCCTAATTAGGCTTTCAAGGAAATCGCATATCTTGCTCAAAGTCTATATGTTTATATTTATATTAATTTACCTATCGTTTTAATTACCTTCTTTAAATACCTGTAAGCTATAGCGTTCTTTGCATTTTCCAACTATCTCTTAACCTTTCTAAAATTACTACGCACTATTCCAGCAAAGGCTCTTTTTTGTAAAAGAAAAAAATCTCAAAATTGAAAATAATATTAATATTTGAATAAAACAGATAATACGGGCAGAAAGAGCAAGTTCGATAAAGTATATTTATTTATAATTTAGAAAATACATTCAAATCGTAATTTGTAATTATTTTCAAATTAATTTTTTTTTTCCCAGAGTAATATTTCTTTTCCTTGTTTTTGTTTAATCGTTGTTATTTCTTTATAGATAATAAGATTTGTATGAACATAAATTTGTAAGTAAATTATTGAAGATCAGAAATTTTATTTTGAAGAAAAAAAAATCTGCATATAAATTATAAGAAAAGTATTTGTAGATATTAGTAAGTTGTTATGTTGTCATTCTGTAATGATAAGAAATTGAAAACACAATGGAAACGCGCCTCAAGTGAAACAATTATAAAATAAGGTAGCAAATTGCCACTTAAATTTTATGACTTTTTATCTTTATCGGCTTTTCACCACTGGATTTAATTAGTATTTAGAAATTAATAAATGATTAATTTTGTATATTTTGAAAAAGGAAAATAAGAATTAGAATTGATTGTTGAATATGGTAAACATATAAACGAAGATTAGTGCAGTCTCGGGGAATTGATTATTTTTCATGTTTTTGCATTCAAGTAATATGAGACATAAATGTTTATCAGGTATACCAACTACTTATTAGTCATAACATCACACTATACTATTGCTTGTACCAGTTTTGTTTCATTGTAGTCCAATTAACGCACGGAGATGGATGAAGAATTGGATGAAGAATTGCTAGAATTTATTCTGTAAGTTTTTTTTTTTTCATTACTATCACACTACTTAGTAATTAAATTAATACGCCTAATATTAATTTATGTCTCTTACCACACTTAATGTAGATGCATTTTGTATGCATTTAATAATCGAAAGTATAAACAATATATAATTCTAATATAACTTATTCACAATTATTTTATTATTTTTGCGTACAATAAACTCCTAATTTATAAATATTCTATAAAGTGTACTTTAATGCAAAAACTAGTTCTCGTTTAATACAAAAAATTTAAATTAATTATATTCGACCTGCAATTACGAATATTATATAATGACCACACGTTAACGTTAAAATGACGTCAGTTAATTATAACGTCACCAAGTGAGTGACTCGTTTATATATTGTCGTAAGGCAAATCAATCGATTTGCACAACGCATTCCAAAGTTCGTGCAAATTTTATTATTCGATTTTTTAAAATTTTTGTATTACGTCTCATTATTTTTTTTTTTTCAAGCTCAGGTTTTTTTTTATTATCCAATTAAAAATTATTGGGAAAAAAAATAATTATAAAATTAAACGAAATGCACTCGAACAAAAAATACCAATCGATCACAGGGATTTCCACGATCAGGATTTCCGTTCGTTAAGTAGAAAATCCCGAACGCGAACGCTCTTCTACGTCTATTATTATTCTTATTATTATTATTACGACTATTTCAGACGTTTTCCATGTAATACGGATCTCCGCAGTCCAGTTTTGACCTTTCTAGAGAATGGGAATGAATTTGTAACAGTTATTAGAAGATATTTTTAAAGATCCGCATGCGGCCCGGTAACTGTTCATTTAGAAGTCCGTTTGTTGGATTAATTGACACACACATATACACTCGCTCACTCAAACAGATACAAACACTCGTACATACATGCAAGCGGAGAGGTCTCGGGAAGCAGCGAGTGGGAAATCATTATTATTGTTGTTGCCGGTTCGTTCCTATTCCGATCTCATTTTTTTTTGTGCTTCGCTTCTTGTTCTTATTGTTGTTAGGTCACTTCGTTTCTTTTTTTGTTCTTCCTTCTGTCTCTCGTTCTCTTCTCTCAACATTTTTTTCTTCTTGTAATTTAACAAAACGTTGCATTTAACAGTGCTGTTCGTGGAATCCTCATGAAAGGCCAATTATGATCTCATCGTCCGCTCGCGTCAAACTTGATAAGCTGACGCTATCAGTTTCGTCAGATTTAATCTAATATTCCTTACAACCTTTTTTTTGCATTTCCATAGCAAAATTACGTGAAAATTTCGACAATTTCCCAAAAACTAAACTAATTAACTAATAGTTAAATATCTTAAAAGACTACGTATTTCTAGCAAGAAGTAAAATAATTTAATTTACCGACAATTGTCAGTAAATTAAAATTTGATGAAATTACATAAAAATAATGTACAGCGAAGTTGTTAATCACAACTTAGAAGTTTATATATTTCCATCGTAAAATTACGTGAAAATTTCGACCATTTCAATTTAACCCAAAAACTAAACTAATTAACTAATAGTTAAAAATTTTATTTTACTTAAAGGACTACGTATTTCTAGCAAGAACTAAAATAATTTAATTTACCGACAATTGTCAGTAAATTAAAATTTGACGAAATTACATAACAATGATGTACAGCGAAGAAGTTTATATAATAATTTTAAATGTTTTAGTTTTCCTGCATCCTCTTTTTATTTAAACAATTTGTTAATTATTAAAAAATAATTAACAAATTGTTCTAATCATAATTTTTATTTGAATTTAATGAAACAGTAGTCAACAATAGTAACTAAATATTTATTTAATAAAAGTGAAATCATTAGAACTGAGTCATGTTTATAAACATTCATTGTTTGTTTATACGATAAACGATTTGAGAACATAAACATTGGAATAAATAAAATGAAGAAAACAATGAGTATTTAACTACTCAAAGATCAATGTTTATAAATAAACGTTTCTTTCATTAATTATTTGTATAAAATATTCTATTTCATGTTTAGATACAAGCAAAAATCAGTTTGAAACTTCTTAAATCCTATAGTTAATTAAATTACAATTTTTTATTTGATTCAGTAGAATTACTAAAACTTATAATTTAATAACATTAGAATTTAGAATTTGTTTACTTTTCTGAAATAACAAAATTTGGTTATGTTGTGATGATGTAATGAATCCATTTAGATTATTTCTAAAAGAATCCACATTAGTTGATTTTATAGCCAAAAATGCTCTCATAGAAGCATTATAATGAAAGTTACCTAAAGTCCTTGAACTGATTTAAAGAAATCGATTCGATTGTAAACATTTATTACATAGAAATGATTATATTTCATATTTTAAAAGTTATTGGTTGTCAAAATGTAACAGAATTGTATTGGAATTCTGTTACGTTATGTAATTTAGGTTTGTATTTCTAGAATTCATTTTATTTTAAACTTTATTTAAGTAAATAAAATTTAGGATTTAACTGGTAAGAATTATACAATAATTACAATATGATTTTTTAAATTTGCGTTAAATAATAGATAAATTTAATACTTTTTTTTAATAAAATCAAGTGTTAGTTTAGTGAAAAATTAAAAATTGAAAATAATGTTTCAATATGTTTAGTGAAATGTTTGCAGTAAATTTAGTTGAAAAAAAAAACTGAGTATTGCAACAGTTTGCTTGCTCATGTAAGAAATATAATTGATAGGTTATGCACGACGATGGGACTGGACGTCTTCCTGCAATTGAAGAAAGGAGAGAAGAACATCGAAAATCTATCGGCGGAGTGAGTGAACGCACGGCAATAACGAAATTACGGTGTACATACAGCAAGCACAGAGAGAGAGACCAGCAGACCTGTGCAGCAATTGTTATTATCGTGAAATCGGTTCGTCGTCGGGTGGCGATTGCGTAACGGCGCGGTACGGTGCGGTGCGGTGCGGCGCGTTCGCCATTGACAAATGTTTATAGATCTCTCGTTGTGAAAGTTATTTAATAACTTTCCTACACGGCCCGGCATGGTGGGATACGGGGCAAAAATTTGTTGCGAAACGTAAAATATATTCGGACGCGTTGGCAAAACGCTGCCAGATTGTCGCAATTGCAGGAGAAATTGGCAGAAGAATAAGAAAGGTACGACAGCTCAATTTCACTTCGGATTATTTTTAGCGCACGACGAAAATTCTTGAACAAAATACGAACAAAAAAAAAATATATATACACACAGAATTGTAATTGTAATGCTGTGACTTCTGCTATTCCTGTAAGCACTTGCTTATTTCTATATATGGAACCATTACAGACACAGCATTTACATTTTCGTTGCATTACAGATACAATTTTATTTCATATTTTAACATTGAACTCACTTCCTGGTAGCATTACAGATACAGTTTTTTAGATTATATTTCTTGTTTCATTACAGATACAGTATGTTTCAATGCATATTTTAGTTTGCAGCTCCTGGTAGCCTTACAGATACTGTTTTTTAGATTATACTTCTTGTTTCCTTTCAGGCACATAGTTTGTATGATTGCATATTTGAATACACCTCCTAGTAGCGTTACAGATACAATTTTTGAAATTATACTTCTTGTTTCATTGCAGACACATATTTCGTTTCATTGTATATTTTAATATACCTCCTGCTAGTATTACAAATACAGTTTTTAAATTATTTATGAATACTGTTTATGGTAGCATATTTCTCTACGACTCCTGATAACATTACAAACAAACAATTTATTACAATTGATTTAATCTTCCTGTAGCATTACAGACATACTTTCTGGTAACATTAAAGGCACTTAGTTATTACATCTCATTATAGTTGAATACAATTTCAGTCATTTTTTATTTTTCAAAATTTTCACGATTTTTGTTGAAATAAAAATATTCAAATCTGGTTAATCAAAATATACTGTTTGCCATTGAACAACAAATATTATAATGAAATAAAGAAAGTTAAACTATTTTAGATAAAGATTTGAATGCAATTATAGTATTGGCATGAGGAATCCGATGTTTACATTCAGGTTTTCGATACAAACGTATATGCGTTTTCATTTTCAGCGTCACTCGTCCAAAGTCCATTTAGGAATTCTATTATCTCCCTTATCACCAGTTCACACCAGTTGCCAAGGACAATTCTACATTGTTTTTCAGCGAAGTTTATTATTGTACAAACAGCGTCTACGGCGCTCGTTGAATGGTTATAATTTTATTTACTCGCGCACGTTCCTCTTCCTTCCTCTTCGTTTCGTTCCCGTTTCGCCACCTCCTCCACCGCCACACAACTCCTCGTTCGCGTTTTCCCATTCCGATCGAGCCTCGCCGGCTCGAAAATAGACGCGGATTTTAAGTCACCGGAATTTGCGAATTTGGCGTTTTCTAATAATACACATACCCATTCGTATAAACATTATCCAAGATGATGCACTTACTTTTTGTTGATGGATTTTTCGTAACCACTGTTGCGTTACCACTTAGACTCAGGATATCGATTAAATTATGTTTAGCTATATAATTCATTTCTAAATTCTAAAATATGTAAATTTATAAAATTTTATTTTCAATCAAACATTCGAAATTTTTAATTATTTATCGGTTACACTATTTATTAATTATACTATTTATTACTTATTCTAAATCATTGTGAATGCATTATGCAGCTAATAGTAGCTGCATAAAATTATGTAAATAAAATCATAAATATTCAAGAAACATCAAGAAAATTTATCAAGCGTATACATGGTGAAAAGAGAATGCACATGATTCGAATCGATATGAGAACTTGGATTATACCGAAAAATTAGAGCTATATTATATTATGTTTAGTTTATTAATATTTTTTTTAATTAAGTGAGCTGAGATATAATGAAACAATATTTTTGACACATGTCAAAAATAAACATTGTGTGTTTTCGAATGGAATTGGTCACCTGTCCAAGTGGGATCATCTGAAGATGACTGCTGTGATTTGAGAAATGTGAATTGCTTAATTCGGTTTGGTGTTTTTTTTGGGTTATTATAAAATTACAATAAGCAATAAGAGAAACTAGAAATCGAACAGGAAAGTGTGCGTTGCGTGGTGTCGGCTAGGTGAAATTGTAACAGTACATGTCACCTGTAAATGGAAAGCAGCGGCTTTTGTAATTATTTAATAATATTGCCCTTTTGCGATGCAAAACGAAATAATTGTGCGGAATTGAAATGAGCGGCGGTGGCGGGGAAAATTCAAGAAAGAAACCAACACCGGAGAGATCCTTGCACAACGCTCTCTGTTCCGTGCGATTTACGTTACAGTTATGCAAACGGGGCAAACGACTATCGGGTAACACTTTGCGCAACGTCACAATATGTAATATCGCCGGTTTTTCGTTTGTTTGTTTGTTGGTTGCTGTTGGAGAGAAATAAGAAATAAGGAAAGAAAGAATATGGATTGTGTCGGTTGGTGAAGGAGCGATTCGATGGTGCCCAAGATGGGATGATGGTTCAGTCTGATGAGTCCGTGGTGACCAAGAGGAGAGAAGAGTCTGTTTGCGCAACGTCAGCGAAAAAGTAAGTGACGCGACGCAATCAGTGCAGAAGAGAGGTGGCGGAGGAGTAACCTGGTGAAATGACACGATTGTTTGGATCCGTTATGTGCACCGACGAAGCCCGGGGAACCAACTCTACGTACGTGTGTGTGTGTGCGAGTATAAATGTATGTATGTGTGCGTCCATGAAATTGTGTGTGTGTGCCGTTAAGAGCAAAGCCATCGACTCACCTCACCGAGCTCATCTAAATGTTATTATTAATATTTCATGCATTGTGATTTATTTAAGAGATCGTTATTCTGCGCGCCGTCTCACACACACACACACTACTAACACATTCATTCATATACATACAGACCAGCACACACATGCGACGCCCTTACTTCCTCCCTTAACACGCCGTTGCACACCGCTCGCATACCTAGCGATACATTTTAAATCAACAAATTAACTCCTTGTGTTTTAATGCTTCCATTAGGCCTGGTAACAGACCAATTCTCCTTGCGAGACGGCAGGACTACGTGGTTGGCCTAGACGGGTTTCTAGTCACATAGAAAGTCATTTCTGTTGACCTAAAGACAAATAATCTTATGCAGGTTTATTTTTCTTCTTCCTATGCCACATATAGCGCACATTAAAAGTACTCGCGGAAGGAAAATCTAGCACAAGCCGAATGAATGCATACGATATCCTCACTAAAAATTATCCTCCCAACTTCAATTTCAAACGATTTCCCTCAAGCTCTGATTCATTTTTTTTAAAATTTAATTTCAAGGATTATTTATTTCTTCTGAATCATTACAAAATGAGTGATGACCTCAGACATCATTATTCAACATGATTAAACAATGACAAAAATTAATTCACAACATTCAATTTGTCAAAACCACATTATTTTGTAACCCAGTGTTTCCCAAACTGAAATTTAGTAACCAAACATCCTTATAAATATTTTAAAATTTATATAATTACTAAATAAATAATTAATATTTTTTCTTTTTTTAACTTTAATTTCAGAATTTTCAGAAAAAGTTTAGCCTGATCTAACCTATAATACTACTACTATTTTGTATGTGAATATAATTATGCAATACACTTTGACATTTCATTTGACAGAACCATATTTTGATATACACACTATCTATCCAGTTTATATATTAGTTAGCAAGCTTCTAACCAAATTTAAATAATAACTAAAAAAATAATTAAACATTTTTCTCTTTTTTAACTTACAAAATAAACAAGGCGAATATTTCAGAATTTTCAGGAAACGTTTGGGAAACCCTGATCTAACCTACAGTATATAATTAATTCTAACCTATAATAATACGACTATTTTGTATATGAATATAATTATGCAATACACTTTGACATTTCATTTGACAAAACCATATTTTGATATAAACACTATCCATGCAGTCTATATATCAATTAGCAAGATTCCAACAACAATTATGAAAAATACACTTGACAATTGAGATTTTGACTTGCCAAACAACAAGTATTTACTGATTATGTAAATAGTGAACAATATAAATATTTTTATTATTGTTATTGATCTTAATAAGCTCATTATTATATTATCAACGATTTAGTATAGTGCATTAACATGCATCCCCCGTGTTTCAGAGATCGCCTTCATCAATCTGGGCCTTTGCGTTGACCAAAATAATTTGTAATTTACCGCACGCTATATAATCCTTGCAAATTGACTCAAACGCCGGAAGTACGCTAAACTAATTCGATAACACCAAGTGACAAATCTAACATAGTTCGCTAATCCAATCAACATTTACTTTTAACTTAAGCCTATAATACTTCAAAATATTTCCTTTTCGTTAAGAAGAATTGAATAAAATGCATGCACGTACCAATTACGTGCAAGCAAAAAAAATCTAACATTTCAACGCTACAAAATAAATGGCAATTATCTGCGTATGTGTGTTCGCGAATTATAATAAAAAAATATTTACTAAAGAGCTTATCAGATTTGCGGACGGAACAGCGCATGGTATATTATGAGCTCACTCTCCCACATTACCGTGTAACAATGAATATGACATTTAAATGGAATTTAGAAAAAATGTTTGGATAGTCTATGACATTTCATATGGTGAACGAGACAACAACAACAAAAAAGAAGCTGTATGTTCGTATTGTTTACTACCATTACTTACTTACATTACCATCCTAGATTTGCTTATGCAATGCAACATTTAAATTCAGCAAAGTATTTTAGGGAAACGAATCTCAAAATATCTTACCTAATAAATCTGAATTATATAAGATTTTTTGTTACAAAATTATTTAATATTGTTTGAATTACTACGAAACGTAAAAAAAAATCCTGCAAATGAACCTTGATACTTTCTGTATAAATTTACTTAATTTGCTAATTACAATAATGGTTTGTACGTCAAACTCATAAAAAAAGTATAAATTAACCAACAAATGTATAAATTCACTATTTGCGCATGATCATTATTATTTAAACCTTATTAAATCGAATATATTAAAGAGACTTAACCTACATTTTATAAAACAAAAAATGAACTTGAGTAAATTGAAATATTTCCAATTATTTAAAATGATAATTCAATACAGCAATCAAAGGAAATTGGAAAAAAAATACTGATAGTGAACCATTGAAATAATTTAAAAAAGTTAAAAATCTTCAATTAAAATGTTATATTCTGTCGACTCAACTGTTATGTTACATTACTTGCGAAATAAGTGTCTGTCAGTTTTACACTTATCGATATTTGACAATTACTTTAAGTTTGCAATAAAAGTAATTGGTATATGAAGACAATAAAATATCGATATACTTTGTATTTGTTGATAATTAGTAACTTTACTAATTACTTGGTGACATTTGCTTGTTAAAATGTATATAGAGTGAAAATCAGGGAAGAAAAGGGAAAAAGGAATGAATTGAAATAAAAATAAGTTTGTGTAAAGTAGCTGGGGAAACATTGCCGAGGAACATCCTCCTGCATACGTGCACATCCACGCGGGTTTCCCCAAGGATCCGTTTCAGTTGACACATTCGGCTTCTCGTATTGATCCCGGGAAGTTTCCAAGTTTGCATTAATACACATTTTACTTGAAGCATGTATACGAGCTTGCAAAAATGTTTGTGTCTGTTTGGCTTTATGAGTGTGTGTGTGTGTGTATTATTTTCTTCCGATCTTTTTCTTGTTTTCAGGAGTCCGCAATTCTAGGCGCATACTTTATCAGGAACTGCGGGGGCGAGAGCGAAGGGGTTAGAAGGGGAGGAGGGGGCGGCGGCCGGCGCGATAATAAATCAAGACTGCATTTATGAAGTGTGTTGGTACACGCTGACGTGTGTAATCGCGTGCCGCGCGCGCGGAAAACCGTCGCGGCTGTTTCGCGTTTTTCTCTTTTTGTTTTTCGGTTTCGTTGTTGCTGCCACCGCCGCCGCCGCCGCTGCTGCTCCTTTTTTTTTGTATTATTATTTTCTTCTCTTTTCCGTTTGTTTTTGTTTTTCAGTTTGCTCGCTCTCTCGCTCGCTCGCTATTTTCCATCCGTTTTTGAATTATTTCGCATGTTGCATTTCGATTTGTTTTATTTGCGCATGGGTGAGGTGGGCGGTCGTTGTTCGGAGGGACGCGAGGTTGGATATTCGAGCGGCGGCGTCGCGACGCTTCGCACCGTGCCGCCTCGCATCTCGTCGCATCGCCCTTTCCCCTTCGGTCCTGGGGAACCCCCGTCGACGGAGCGGCAGAGAGAGAGGTGTCCTAATCTAATCTCCGGCTGCGTTGCGTCAAATTCTAGGGTATTATCGATTCGGAAACACTCTCTCTCTCCGCTCTGCTCGTCCTCCTCACCCTTTTGCGCTCCCTCGCGCGCCTTCCCCCCTTTTGTGTCGTAGACCCTCCACCTCCTGCTCCCAACCCTCGCTCTCTTTTTCCGTGTGCACTTACCCCCTTATTATACTCAACTATTCATACTGATAATACACACACAGCGACCGGATTATTAACGCTCTCGTGGCACAAGCCATACCAGCCGCACTCGATTTATACACATTTATTGTGTTTACGACCGAAAAAAACTTACACTTACAGAAACAATAGAAATAACGAAAAAAAACAAAGATTATTTGCATATAATACAATATTACGCTTTACTTGTACGAATTAAACGTTCCGTTAATTTCTCCTTTGGCTGATAGGGAAATTGCCAACGGTTTAATTAAAATTCGTATATCACTCCTCCGATAAGCTAGCGCGATAGAGCTCAACGAAAATAGTATGTAACCATCGGAAATAAAGGCAATGCCCGTTGGCTGCCGACAATATAGATATAACTTCAACGCGCTTCGCGTTTAAATAAAACCCAAACCTCGCGAACCAAACAATACACAAAATACAATTCTATTTCCAAAACACACTAAAAAAAAAACAATTCCAATTCTCTTAAACCTAAATTAAACCATGTATTAAAAAAAATAAATAAGAGATTTCCCTAACTAATAACAATTAACGTATTAAGCCGCATCCACACTATTCTTGATAATCGTATTGTACTCAAAAATATAAATTTATTTCATTTTGTACTTAATTTTACTTTCAAATTACTTGATAACCAACGATTAACTATTATACATTAAAATGTGGAATAGTTGCTACGCCTGACACATTTATATCTCAAGTCACGCATAGAAAATCGTTCATTAGTCAATAATTTACTACACTGCTTTTCATTCTGCGCTTAATGTGTAGAAATATAAAAATAATAATTTAGAATTATGGAATATTTTGAGATATTGATAGTTTTGAGGAAAACATTGATTATCACTGCACTTTAAAAACAAACTGTACAGAGGATTAATGTAATATGTGTGATTACGGTTTAACAGGTTTAAACTGATATGATAAATATAAGATTATCATTTGCAACAAAATCTTAAGATTGCTTAAAGTAATGCTTAAGTATCGATAACTGTAAATAATCTTGTTTTAATTATATATACAAATAACTAAGTAGAATTTGTTTCTTAGATAAAATAAGCTACAATTTACTTGTCAAATATGTCTACAATTTAGGAAAAATTATTTAAATTAAAAGATTACGTACAATTATAGTAAAATATAAATGTCAATAAATAAGTTGAATTTATTTATTTACAAATATTGTTTGTATTTTATGAATGAATAAAAATTATATATTTTAAGGTGCCACCACACTGCATCGTATAAGTGAAATCACGCATGCGTATTTTTACTACATCATGCGTGTATAATTTGTGAAGAATTTCATTGATTAAAGTAGAAATTGAAAATTTTATTTTTATAATGTTTTTGTTGAAAATATCTTTGTTATTTTTGTTTAGTAATAATCTCGTCCTTTTTCATTATTGCTCTTAGTTGAAACACGTGTATATTTTTTTTTGTCGGAAGAAAAAGTTTCGAAGGGAGATTTTCGTTTCAGGTACTTTCTCTCTCGTTGGAGTGCCCTTCCGAGAATCGAAATCTGGATTTGAGAGGGTGCAAGGGATACACGCAGATGTATCATATATGGTTATATATCTATATACAGTATTTTTTTCTCTCGTTCGTTTCGTGCGTTTGTGTATTCTCCCTCGCCCCATCCCTCCGTCATCGTTGCCCTCCGATAGCGAGCGGCGCGGAGCGTCGCGACGCTCGTCCTGTTAAACAAGAGCGTTATAGTGGATAGCGTACGTTTGCTGTTTAGCTGATAATTAGGCGGAGTAATTGAACGCGGGACGAGCGTGGCCGTACATTGCCGAACAGGGAGCCGACCTAAAGGCAATTCTCTCCACTATTGTGTCAGGTCGGGCGACAAATCACCACGGTGGTGCTCCAAACTCGCTATACTCGATGCCGAACACCACGACTCGATGTGAGGCGAACCGAACCGTTAAAGCCGCACGCCATTCCTTCTCTTCTTCCTCTAATCGATTATTTCTTCATTTATTTATTACACTCTTCCATTCCTCGAACCTGTCGCTTCTTCCATTCGTCGAATGCAACCGCAATAATGCCATCCATCAACCATCGCATATTCTTTCCTTACGCTCATATTTAAAGTACAACTTATTCATTTACCTATCTCCTGCCATTAATCTAAACGCCCTTTTACCTGCAACTCAACCCTTTCAACTATACGACTATAATCGGAAAATAAACACCTTAGACGACAGAATTACTATAATTTCATTTTTTTCTTCTCGCCCTAAAGATTTACACTCAATTACCACATTGCATTACAGAATGACATTATTTTATAACAAATTGAAATTTCTTTAATTTTTTTCTTCACTATAAACATTGACACTCGGAATATTTCTTTTATTTTCTTTTGGAAAACGAAAAACAAAATATCTGAAATACTGAAATCCATTTTATCTGCATTTTTTTTAGTCTCAGGTGTCTGGAATAAGTCTGCTTAGGTTTACTGCTCTTTACCAAGAAATAGTTTTAAATCTTATTTTTTGACCGATTGTAACGTAACCGAACTTACAACATTCTAAAGTAATCTTTTTACAACTACGAGGTAAAATAATAATATTTTTTTAGACGTTTCCGTCTTAAATGAAATTCTCCAATATTTTTACACTTTTTAAATTACCCTAAATATTTATTTATTTTTAAATAATAATATTTATTTTTTTTTAAATAAACGACAAAAATCCTAAAATCTCTATGATGTAACCAATTTCTACTGAAATCCATTTTGTTTACATTTTTTTAATCTCCGATGCCTGGAATAGGTTTACTGCTTTTTACTAAGAAATCTTATTTTTTTGACCCTTACAATCGGTCAACGAAGCCCAACAGGAAAGAAAACTTTCTTGTAGCTGTAAAATTGCATTAATACCATGAAATTCGTTACCTTGTAAGCCTTAATGTAATAAAATATAATTAAAATAAATATGTTTACTCACAATATTTGAAAATATCATAATTATCAGACGTCGTAACATGCTACCGACTCAAATTTGCTACGCCATCTTTTGGTTGATTGTAGAAACATCTGACCCATTTTCATAATCTTTATAACACGTAATGCAAGTATTTAGGATTATTTTAGTTTAACATTTTGTTTTTTTTGTTTAAATCATAAAACTTAAGCAACCTTTCATTTATCAGTTGATACTATACTGAAAATTGTATTTAGTTACTATTCTTGGAAGCAATAGGTGACTTAGTCAAAGGACCTTCACAGTATTATTAATAAGTTTCAGGTGGTATTCAAGGAAAAGCCTTGAAAAACATCTGCAATGCATATGTATATTTCCCTCGAGCGAGCAAAGAGCAAATCGCAATATATCGTTAAATTCAAGTAGATCAAGCTGATGATACATGTTGATGTGCAAAATTCCGGTGCGTAATTTTCAACTCGAAGAGAAAGTAGCGTCTTTTTGTTGTCACGCTTCTGAGGGGTGTGTTTGAGGTATTTTTCGGAAATACCAATAAACAGTGTCGGCCTCCTTTTTGATGATTTTGGTGTTTTACTACGAGCTGTCATAAATGCTTTTCAGTGTCCATTACTCATCATTTACTTTCTATGTCGAACGCTAAGGCCCCAAATAACTCATCTTTCAACCGAAAACATGTTTCTACTTAAACAGAAATAATAGAAAAAAATGGTGTGCATATATATATTTATATTCGGTTGCCCGTCACGTTTCAAGAATAAAACTAATATATTCTGGTCGTCGCTAGGTAATTTAGTCGTATTTTGATTTTTTATCGCTAGTTATCATAATTGCGCATACGTTATTTAATCAATTACAGTCGGAAGAGGACTTTTGCGTTTCGCAAAGATCATTTTTGACATTTTTAAAATAAACTTTTTAACTGTTTATATAACTTTTATAATATTACTTTAAGTTGGTTTAGGTATGCCAGTCTTTGACTATGAAAGTGTTAAGGCAATTTAACAATGAAATTAAAGAAATCGGTAGCCACCTTCTAGGTAAAAATAAATGGAATACAAAGAACCAAACTATCCTCAGAAATGTGTTGATGCGCACGTTGTCTATCATTGTCGGTTTCGTATGAATGGGACACGTTTAGCATTTTGTAACCGATTTTTACTTGTTACGAGGAGTTTATTATAATTATTACAAAATTTATTTGTACTTTAAACTTCCTGTTACAGATTTTTTTTGATTAGCATACAAAAATAATGATTTTTAATGTTTCAATAATTCAAAATTATTTCAAAATCATATTTTGTCAAATGCGTATTTTGTAACCATTTTTGATTAATCAAATAATATTAGTTATTACTGATAAGAAGGATAACAAATTATTAATAAAATTTTGATAGCGCTTATTTATTTTTTTAATAAATAAAGCTGCAATTTGTTGATTAGTGTCGGTTTTGCATTTTATGAAGATTTAAGTAAAAAAAAAATCGACTAATTGAATTAAGATGTTGTCGGTTTTAGCTGCACTCTGTCGGTGGGTGTCGGTTTTGTATTTTGTAAAGATTAGCGACCGTTTCGTTGAATATTGCAGGGTTGGTCTAGGTTACCGTGTTGGATTGACAAGGTACATGCAAAAAAGGTAAAAATCTTGAATTGAATACTTGTTAATTTTGTAGAAATGAATGGAATATTAATTAAGATTGACGGTGAAAAACGTTAAGAGTCTAGGGAAATAATGTTCGGACGAGAACGAACTGGATTTTCCCTTGGAAAAAGGTTGGCCGGGAAGGTCGCGAGGGTTAAACTCGGATCGGTGTTGTTTTTCTTCTGCTTCTCTCTGTCTCTCTCTCGTACACACACACCCCGCATTGTTAGTCTGGGGGTCTGAGGAGGGTGATTCGGTGGGTGGGTGGCGGTGTTGATGGTGGGTGGATGATAAAATATTCCATTAGGAGAAATTGGCGCTCGGCATCGAGTGTAGCGGGCGGCCGGTGCGAGGGAGTGAGACGGTTGCATGGTATACGGTTGAAAGAGAAAGAGGTCTGCACGGACGGAGATCCATCCACCCACGGTATCGGGCGCGTTGTCGAGACGCGGCAACAGCGCGGCCCATAACCGATATTGTGGCCGCACGGAATGGAGGAGAATCGGTTCTCGGGTCAACTTCTCCTCATCCGACCTCCCTCTCTTCCTCTCTCTCTCACTCACTCCTCCACGGTTATAACCATCCATTCGTGTCTCTTTCTGGATGACTCTCTCTCGCACTCTGGTTCCAGAGCTTCCTCTCTCTCACTCCCACTCCTGCGACGATCGCCTCTCCTCCTCTCCCTCTGTTCCACATAGGGACCCGACCCGAGGAGGACCCGAGTTCGTCCTTTGTGGCGGTACGAGTACGTGCCGTGCCGTTGTTTCGCCTGCAGAGTACCAGCGCACACCGCACTGGATATACCAGTCACAGTCCGCGCGCCAGTCGATCGCCGCGTTTGCTCACGGAAGCAACGACGCTCTCTCCGGTCTCTCCCACACACATAGTCAATCATTCAGTCAGTCATCAACACAACAACAGTTTCCTCCGCAGTAGAGAGACCACCGAATCCTCCGAGAGGCGAACAGTTTGAAAAAAAAACATCATCACAATTATTTTGATCAACCGATTGATCACAAAAAAAATCATCAACATCGAAGTCGATTAATCCCGGTGAAAGTGAAGAAAAAGCGCATCCGCATTTCCGCCGCACGAAGTTCCGCACAACTCCGAAACTTTTGAAACTAAACAAAATACGGACTCAGTAATAATGTTTGTGTGAAACTGCCCAAAGGATTATTGACTTTATGTTTTCGTTCAAATGCTGGGATATACTTCCTATAGGTACAACTAATTTCTTTCTTTCTCTTATTTACACAAAAAAAAAACGCTCTCGCTTTCCAGGACATAGGATTACCACCGAATTTGTTTTATCGCGAATATAGTGCACAGTGATTTCAACGAGTGGTGCGGACACAGTGCAACCAGTGATCGAATTTCAACTCGCGTCTTACACATATTTTCTTTTAAATATTTTTATATCTGCATGTTATCGTAGTTTCAATCGATTTCTTTGCTCTTCTATTATCTCTTTTTATTTTACGTTGTATTTATTATTCGAAAAAGTCGCACGCGAGAATTTCTGCATAATCGGGACAACTTTCAAATTAATGCCAATTAATATCGGGGCTCGTCCTTCGGATATTTCGAACGCCTCGCGTGATAAACTAAACCACACGAGGAGCGCTCCGCTAATCGTAACAATTTCGAAAATAATAAGTAAATTAAGTACGGACGCACGTGTCGTCGCTGTTAATTGTCGAACAACAATTGTGCGATATTATTATTGAATCTCGGTGAAAAGTGACCTGTTGAAATCTCGTTATTTGTGCTGTGTTCGTTTGATGTTGTTGTTGTTCTTCTCCTTGTTGTTGTTTTTAACACAGAGCGTGTCCTTTTTGCAGGGACTGGACGCCAGCGGGCGCCACGGCCCAACAGCAACTGTCTGTCGTGACCACGGTGTGGGGTGTCACCACGTCCAGTCAGTCGGGACCGCACGGAGGGTTCGCGAACTCCGGCCCTGCGCCTCCACCACCAAATTCCGGCTACAAACAAGCACCTAGCAATTACCAAACTGGTTACCGCCAGACCGGACCTGGGTAAGTCTCAACCTAATGCAATTATACTTCTACTAATACCATTTCAAACACAACAATAAAACACTTACTTTTCATTAAATTATTTATCAATTCAAAGAGTTTGGTAACAATATAAACTCAAAAAAAATAAGAAAAAATATTTTGTTAAATTTTCATCCACCAAATAGAAATAATTTTGTTTTAAAACTAAATTAATCTATATTATTGCAAACTAGAATTTAAAAATACGTAATTCTATAATTAATAACCTTAAAAAAACCTGACAAAATGTTTTATTTAATTATTTTTTTTAATTGAGCAAAAATAATATTTATGAATTAATAATTATAAAAAAATTGTAAATATAAACTATTTTCTTAAAACTAAGTTAATAATCACGTAAATAATAATATTTTTAATGTAAATGCACACACAGCAAAATTTTCATGAAAAAAATCTTTATCAGAAATAATTTTGAATATACACAGATAAATATAAAAATATTTTTTAAAATCAGGAAATAAATGTGTTAAAGTACACTTTGAAGAGATAAACGTTGTAAATTTTAATCTTTTAATCCATAATGCATATGAATTATTATTTTCACTATTTAACAAAATAAACATAGTGATAAGCGTTTCGCACAAAGGGAAATATTATAGACTTTGATCGTATTAGTAAATAATTATGTTTAGAGAAAAAAAAATCCTCGGAACAATTTGTTTATTAAAAGATAAACATTTCTAAAATAACAAGCCTGAATGTTGTGGATTCTTTCACTATAAACAAATGCATCACCGTTTAAAAAAATAGGTGTTAGGTTAAAAAATAAGGTATTTTCATGCTGAAATTATTTGAAGAATGGTGTAATTAATATTTGTTTTGTGTCAATTAATATTTAGTTAATTAATAATAATTAATTGATGAAGTGTGCGACGCTTGCGGCTAGAGAATCGTTTATAAATTATTTCCGCGAATTTGTGAATATTTAGTTTGAGTGTAATGAACTCCAATTAAGCTAATTAATACCGACGTCCTTTGCACTGCAATTAATTAATTAATCAATTCCTTTTGGAAATATCGAAGATCTTTGAATTTTATACAAAATATTTGGACGGAAAAGTGATTCTAATATTTTCACCTTGCGAAAGATAAGCTGTGTTTTATTGATTAAATGTACGCATTTTTGTCCACATCGTCACGAATATGCAGATAAGATAAAGGTTTCGACTCGTCGAATTGTTGTTTTCATTATACGAATTCAATGAAAAGGACTAAAATTAACTTCCTTTTCGCCCGTATTCATTTCGTCGCACGAACAATTGATTATAACTCCGTTTTTAATTGCGTTCGAGCAACAAACAAAAATAATGGTTTGTTTATTTCTCTCCGCGCGACACGAAATGCTAATTCGCTGTCGGGGGGGGAAAATAGCGTTTAAATACGACACAAATTGCCGCCTCTGTTACATAAGGATCGACGATGACAAAGTCAAAGTCCGTTGTTTTCGATACCCGTTGTCATCGTCGTTTTCAAATTAATTAAAACGCTAAACAAAACGAAATAATAACAATGGATTGAGAGAGAAAAATAATAACGCACACATGCAGCGACGACAACAATGGCTACATGTTTACATAATTACGTAACGATAAAAAGACGCTTATAATCGTAAAAAAAAATAAAAATAAATTACAGGAATGCTGCATGCGCGTACAGGTTTTTGCACGTAAATCGAAAAAAATAAACGGTTTGCACGCGAAACGGAGGGAAATATTGAAATCGTCATTTTATTACGAGCCGAGATTCTTTTTTTCGTTACAAAGGGGACATTTTTAAAGGCCAGGTACAATTCCTGTCTGCCCTTTTCTCGATGGGAATTGCGGGCACGGCGGTTTCGCACTGGGACTTTTAATGAAAAGGATGGGAAGACGCCGCCGCACGCGTTTTCGAAAATTCCAGCCTTGGGGAAGAACGAATGATTCTTCTTCTACCGTCGATTCCGGTTTTCTTTCTTCGATGGTCTTCTATAAATAACGTATGATATTGATTTTCGTTTCTCGCTTAATCGCGCTTCCCACCGCACGTGAACAATTAACTCGGTATTTCCACGTGCGGATTAAATAACAACAAAAAAAAGTTTGATTTAAGTAAGAAGTAATGTTTATCGGGTGCGGCGCGCCCTTACTGAAAACGATGACTCAAAGGCCGACGTCTGATTACTTATTTGTGTGTGTGTGTGTTATGGAATTGGGTTGAGGCCATTCCGGCGTATTGTTTCCATAGAGCTCTCAACCTTACAACTATGACAGTTACTACCGATAAACAAACTTGTTTCTCACGTTCATGTTTGTAAGTGCGTGTGTAGTACACATGGAGAAACATCAAACTTTAATTCAATTAGTTTTTGCAATTTATTTTCATATTAATATCAATTAATTAAATATTGCATCAATTGATTAATCTGTATAAATAAAGGCTGTTGGATTTTTGTTGTGAATGGAATGCACGAAAAAGGTTACCAAACAGAAATGTGATGGTCGGTTATTTCCTAAAAAATCGAGGCTGGTCGTCCAGGTATTTGAGAAATGCAGGACAATTAGAGTAGGGGCTAAGTTGCAACAAAGGTGACCTAGTCTTAGCGATGGGAGGGGGCGAGGGTTGGCTAGGAAAACAGTTGAGGGACGAAGAGGAGGAATCCCGCTACTTGGGAATCATTTGTGTGAAAACATACACACAAGTACACACAAACAGGAAAATCAATAGCTGGAACAGCCACACTTGCAGCAAACAATCGATATCGGGGCCCGATTAATAAAGTATTATCAATTGGCATCGCCACATAGATTAGATCATTCCAAACTAAGTACTGTGTTTACGTTATATATAATTTTTTTTTACAAAAATATGATTGTTTGTTATATTCCGGATATCGTTGTATTTGAATGCACGAAATTGACTGTGCATAGGTAGAGGAGAGCGCACACTTTCCTTCGCTAACAGTCGAACAGCCCCACAATTTTTGATCTATTGTTAGTCATAAAGCTCGCATTCGCAGCTTGCGTTTTTCGTTCCCCAGTGACAATCACCATGTGTACGTGTGCATTTGCGCTGGGTTATTGTTTGCGAGGCCAAACGTATATATATATACATACAACTATATCCGGACCACCCTCTCTCCCCCCGTTTTGTCACAATATGATTTTCATTCAAATACCCTTTTAACGTACGTTTGCCTTTGAACATTCAGTAGTTTCAGTTTGCTTTAATTAAAATTCCCCACGACCGCTTTTTTTTTTGTTGCCCTCTGCTGCAACACCACCAACCATCTCTTCCTTCCTTCCTTCTCTTCCTCCGATTATTCGTTATTTCGCCCCCTATATCCTGCGCTCCTCGACCCTCGAAACCATCCATCCATCAAGCGTTCTGCTCTCTTTTCCGATGCTTTCTATATATATATTTTCTTCATTTCCTTCGACGCCTGGAATGGATTTCGAAATCGATTGAACGATTCTAAAAATTCGCCACACGACGACGGCAAACCGATGAGCCCAGAGAGCAAAGCATGAGTTAGGTTTCGCTACTGCTTCTATGTACATGTGTGTGCTTATGTGTGTGCATTCTATATCCTCCAAATCGAAAATAGATCCGCGCGCTCGGCACGTTGTTGGAATAATTAGAAAATGAACTAAAATTACTATATAATATTGGAGCCGGTCCAAATAAATTTGTTACGCAACGGGGGCCCCGGCATGTATTTATATGAAACGCTGGAATGGTGTAATTACCACAAAACTGTTCGCACGTGAAGATCTATATTCGAACGAGCTTCGAAATATTCATCCATCCATTCGACCGACCAACAATCCATCCATCGAGAGCCAACGCACCTCTGAAAAAGCATTGACGGTCGCGGCCCAACGCGAGGAATGTAAACAAATCCACGCCGCGGCGGTGCGACATTTCTCTGTGTACGTTTCGTTCCCTGAATGTTATGTTCCTTCCTCTGCCAACGCAGCCCGATGAGCCAACATTTTTTAATGTTTTTACTTGTTTATCATTACCGACCTTTCTTAATTTTAAACGTTCGATGCAGATTTAGAAATAAGCAAAATCATATTGATGCTACTCGAAATTATGACTATTATAGAGCTATAACAATATACTGTTGTATTATTTATTAACTTTATTATTTTGTTCGATTGAATCTAAATGTTTGTTTGTTTTGTATTTATTTTAGAGTGGGAAATTATGGAGCGGCGGGCGGTGGAATGAACGGCGCCGAGGGTGGCTACGGGGGCGGCAACGCTCTGTCAACTGCGGCGATGGTAGCAGCAGCAACCGCGACAGCGACGGCCACCGCGAGTGTGGTCGCATTGCAGGACAATACTCAGTTTTCGAACCAGCAATACAACCAAGCTTACCAGCAGCGAATGATGCCCATGAACGGGATGAATCCTATGAATAACATGAACAATATGGCAAATATGCCGATGGGCAACATGCACGGCAACATGATGCCCAACATGGGCACGAAGATGATGCAAGGTCCATCGAATAATTCCATGTACCCACGCCGGATGGCCCCATATCCCACCCCCTCGATGCACATGGCTCAGAAGAGGAGCTCTCAGTCTTATCCCAACGGCCCCTGCCCGACCATGAATCCAAGCTTTAATCCTAACGGCCAGTACCCGGGCTACGGGGCCAGACAACCCACCTTCCAGAACCAGTATCCCGCCCAGCAGTCCATCGGACCAACTGGGAACTTCGGCCCCGGCACAATGGGTCCCGTCCGCGGTGGCACAGGTCAGGTCCGCCAGAACACGCCGCCGTACTCCCAGCAAGGACAGTATTTCCCCAACGGCTCGATGGGCCAATTCCACTCTGCAAGCGCCAGCCAATACATGAATACCAACAGTACCCCTCAACAATATAGCAGCAGCCAGCAGTTCCAACAAGAAGTTGGGATGAGGAGCAACATGAATTACCAGCACAGTCCGATACCAGGAAACCCAACACCTCCACTGACACCTGCAAGCAGTATGCCTCCCTACATTAGCCCGAATCCGGACGTTAAACCAAACTTTAACGATCTGAAACCACCTATACCAGTACAAAGTAAGAGTACCTCACCACATCATCAAGGAATCGGATTTATTAACACTCGATCTTTCGTTCCCGCTATTGCAGAAGATGATGAGTTAAGACTTACCTTCCCAGTGAGAGACGGAATTATTTTGCCGCCATTTAGATTAGAGCACAATTTAGCCGTTAGTAACCATGTGTTCCAACTGAAACCGACGATACATCAAACGCTGATGTATCGTTCCGACTTGGAACTTCAACTTAAGTGCTTCCATCACGAGGACCGGGCGATGAACACCAATTGGCCGGCCTCCGTTCAGGTCTCCGTCAACGCTACGCCCTTGGTCATCGAGCGAGGTGGCGACAAAATAACACACAAACCACTCTACCTAAAGGACGTCTGCCAACCGGGACGCAACACCATTCAAATCACAGTCTCGGCCTGTTGTTGTGTAAGTATATTTAAATCCAACTAAAACAACATAAAAAAAACATCATCGAAGTGTATTTTATTGAAAAGTTTTAAAATATTATTTATTTCTTACAGTCCCATCTTTTTGTACTGCAATTGGTGCACAGGCCTAGCGTTCGCTCCGTCTTGCAAGGTCTGCTCAAGAAGCGATTGCTCACCGCCGACCAATGCATTGCAAAGATCAAAAGAAACTTCAACAACACCAATTCTGGTCCGGATCGGGATACAGTTGAGCAGACTGCTTTGAAGGTGTCTTTGAAGTGTCCAATCACGTTCAGAAGGATCACGCTTCCAGCGCGAGGACACGAATGTAAGCACATACAGTGTTTCGACCTAGAATCGTACCTCCAGCTGAACTGTGAGCGAGGGACCTGGAGATGTCCGGTCTGCAAGTAAGTTATTTCGTTTGCGTTTTCAAAGACACGATTTTCCTAATTGATCCTCATTTTTGCAGCAAACCGGCGCAATTAGAGGGACTAGAAGTTGACCAGTACATGTGGGGCATCCTAAATACGCTGAGCAGTTCGGAGGTGGACGAAGTCACCATAGATAGTGCAGCCAATTGGAAGGCGGCTAAATCTGTCGGCGCCAACATAAAGGTATGCTTGTAAAATAACGGATCCGAAAATAGATCACGTGCAATATATTCTTTTTTGTGGTTGAATAGATGGAGAACGAGGATAATGATTCTTGCGGCGCGAAGCGGATGAATAAGGCGATGTCGCCGGGTAGTATGACCCTGCCGACGCTGAACAACTGGGATATGACCCAGGCGATGTCGCCGTACCTGACACCTGACATGAACAGCATCGCCAGTGGCTCCATGATGAATAACGGCCCTCCGACCTACAACAATTCGCGAGGTAACAGCCAAGGCGGTTACGACTTCAATTCCTCCTCGAACGGTGCCACCAGCAATGACTATGCAGCTGGAAACGGCCCTCTATCCCACCTCAGCGAATCCGTGAACAATCTGGATCCTCTTAACGCCATGGAAAAGAGTCTGAACGATCAGGTATGTCTTTGTACCATCATCATATCAAATCATCTTGTTGGTTGATGTTCATATCTCTTTACAATCGATGTTAATCTATTTTGCAGATGCCCCACACCCCACACACACCGCACACGCCGCATACTCCACACACGCCAGGATCGGCCCACACCCCCGGGGGCGGCACCGGACCGCCGAGCGTTCCTCCGCCCTCCAACGATAACAACCATCATCACAACAACAGCTCGAATTCCGATGTGCCGGAAATCCCATCCGACCTTCATTTCGATCCTGCCGCCGTCATCGATGGGGAAGGAACGGGACAAGAAGCTCTCAATGTACGTACAGACCACAACCACAACATCCCATTTCCAATAATAACAATCAAAACGATTTGTTTAAACTTTGCACATCGACCGAACCGGCTTCACGTAATACACGCGTTTTATTTGTTATATTAAACATATTTCGCACACGCAAGACAAACACGTTTATTCGCGTTTAATTCATTTTATTACATTAATTTTATACATCGAAAGTCCACCGCGAAATTACATGCTATTAATGTTGAATTAGTCTTACAAAAAAAAAACAACAACAACATACTTAACCAGACTTTCGAATTAGTTTTGAAGCTTCAGCAATTTTTTTTTGTGGTTATACATTATTTGTAATTTCGTTATTATTTCTGCTTGCAGTTGCTTCCTGACAGTGTGGACCCCATGGAACTGCTGTCCTACTTGGATCCTCCGGATCTAAACACGCCGCCGTCGAGTGGAAGCAGTTCTGGACCAACAAACACTTCCACAAGTGACGACATCCTAGCGCTGTTTGAGTAAGCAGAGTTCCTCGGCTCAACTGTGTTCACAATTCAAATTTTTTATTTAAATGTAAAGCGTGAACAAGTGAGTGAACAAAGTGTGATAGAACAATCTAACGTGTTAATTATTGAAAAAAGGTCTAAATCAAACTATTTTCATTGTATTATTTGTACATACCTACTTAATGAAAGAAAGAAAAAAAATGAAATGATGATGACGAATGGCATATATTATTATTATTATTATATTAAACTTAAAAACAAAAACTATTATGGAAATACACAAATTGAATGGACTTGTTTCATGGGTTGACCGTGTCTCATATATACATAGTTAAGTTTGTAAGATTTTAATCAGACGTAGTAAGTTTCCTTCTCTTTCTCTTATTGCTGCACGTATATATTTATAAATATATACGCGCATCATTTTGTGTTTAATTCTTCGTGCATTTACCGGATGAACCGATGAAGCAAGTCGCGGAAATTATTACGGCCAGTTCATAGAATAGTATTAAAAGAAAATCATAAATAAAAATGAATATTAGGATAGCAGTTGGAACCAAACAATCTAGTACTTACTTCTTACATATGGCCGAAAAATGAATTCTAAGAGTTACAGCAAACGATTCTAATCTGTTTCTCTTGTTATTGTCTTTTTTTTTCTCATGTTCTTTTCTTTTACTTTTTGGTTTTCGTTTATTTTTGTTACGTATTAAAGCGGCCATTTTGCATCTGGATGTGCATAAGCTTCAAGTATTATCTGCTGCAATCAATTCCGTGAACCGAGGCAAGTGTGAACACGCGCAAAGAAACCCCCTTTTTCTCCAACAACGCCCACCCCCCCTCAAAAAAAAGGTGCATTCAAAACTAATACGGTTTGAATGCACCTTAATGCACCAATTTATAAGAATATTATATTAATTATATGATACAACAACAACAACAAAAAAAACTTGAGGAATTAATTATAATACTAAGGCTTTGTAAGAATACAATTGCATCCACATAATTAAAAAAAAAGTATATTATATATATATATAGAAGAAAAATGAATATTTAAGAACTCTGAGACTGTGATAAATAATATAATAAGTAAAGTAATTCAACGTTTATTG
This sequence comes from Nicrophorus investigator, assembly GCA_963457615.1. Taxonomy (NCBI): domain Eukaryota; kingdom Metazoa; phylum Arthropoda; class Insecta; order Coleoptera; family Silphidae; genus Nicrophorus; species Nicrophorus investigator. The sequence goes on from OY735143.1 coordinate 26,174,052, forward strand.
TCAATTTTATTTTGTAATTAGTAGAGTAAATTGAATGAAAAGATAAAAAATACATGAAAGGCGATTTATTTAATTTAAGTGTGTAATATGATGATGAAGAAAAGTATATAATAAAAAGAAAAATATAAAAAATAAAATGATGTGGTTGCTAAAATTGTGTTTTTTACCATCGAGGAAATCTTCGGGAACGAGTTTTGTTCGTGTACATATATATATATATATATAAATGAATCCTCCACCCGCCCCCCAAAATTGAAACTGACGAATCCTTGCGCGTGCTCAGGACTTGCCGCGACGAATGTTAGCTAAAACTAAAAAAGAAAATCTTCACTCCAATTTAAATATATTTATATAATATATATATATAGGGTCCAAGTTCCTAACTGAAGCTTATAATTTTTAGTACATTCTTAAAAAAAATAAACCGCGACGAGAGTTAAAATTGAAGGAAATTAACTGAGAAAACGGTTCAACGGAATTGACGAACGCCGTCTATTATTATATTGCCAATAATTAAAAGAAAAACTAATTCTAAAATAACTAATTGAAAAAAAAACGTAACGAAATGAATACATAGTTTAAATAGATGTTGATATGTATGTTAGTAGCCAAAGTAGAGGTTTTTTTACATATTTATATTTATTAAAAGTTTACAAAAAGGAAAATTAAATAATTACAAAAAAAAAAACTTTTTTTTTCGTTCATTTGTTAACTTTCATTTGAGGACAGCTAAAAATAAAGAATATAAGAAGTATGTAAGTAGAAGGGAGAGGAAAGGGATGTAGCACCACCAATAACCACGGCTCATCGACGGAAATAATTCAAAAATTAAATTTTACAACAAAAAAAAATAAAATCACACATATCTATAACTGAAACAATACTTACGAAACATATATATATAATCCCACTCCTCTTCTCTCCAATTCTCAATCTCTCGGACCAAGACAAGAAGAAATCTCGAATGTTAAACCAAAAAAAAAAAAACTGAGTTGAACGAAGAGTCAATATTGTATTTAAACAAGATGAATTATTGGCAATTTTATATATATTTCGATTAGATAAAGAAGGCATAGATCTTAAAAGAACGTGAATAAACTGTATACACACTCATCACACCGAAGACACAGAAGAACACACCAATATACACACGACACACACAAATATAAAATAGTTTAAAAAAAGGAAATTTGCGAAACAATGAAATAACTATGACCTATGTAATTATGTTATAATATAATTATTATTATTTTTTTTTTGCTAAATATTGTAAATATATTGTACATTTATTTAAGCAAATATTATGTCTACAATGAGAAAACTAATTCTATAAACGAAGTAAAGAATCAATCAGTGCGTTTCAATTATTTTTTTGTATTAATCATTTGTTTGGTTTTACTCTTCTCGTTATTTTTTATTTTTATTTTGAATTTCTGTTTCGATTATTTCATATGGGGATTATTATTACTACTACTACTATTATTATTTTTTTTTATATTATTATATAATATATATATTTTACATTACACTATTAATCTTAGTACAAATGAAATATAATTATATATTTTTTCCTTTCGAAATTGTGTATATTCGTTTTATTTAATTATTTTTTTTTTTTTATGTTATCCTATTTAATTATGTTCTCTTTGTGCAATGAAATAAAAACTGTAGACTGATAGTTTTTAATAATTTATGTGGCTCGTGTTTCTTTCGACTCTTTATTCCGCTTCACAAATCGATCGACAAATTACATAAATATTACATAACACAAGTTCATTCATAATTTTACCTCGCATTCGCGCGTTTCTAAGTTTTTTTTTAAGCTGTAAAAAAAAATTATTTTAGTTGTAAACCTGCAGTATTTTACTATTATATAACTTTGTTAAATAAGTTACTTTTTTTTAATATATTATATTTTCATTAGTTTAAGACAAAAATAATATTTTTTGCAGATTTTCTTGTATAACTTGAGTACATACCAATTTATGAGTTTCTGTCTTATAACATTAGGACCAAATACACTTCCTTGAGGCACACCTGTCAAAAGGGTAATCGTTATGTGACATAAAAAACGTATTACACGTAAATTACTCGAATGGACTCGAGTATACAAACATTGAAATTAATTTGTTCATTACATTAATCGAATTCAGTATGCTCGAAACGCCGAAAGACTTTCCTGAAGTGTTCAACATTTTAGTGAGAATTTGCAGATTATCGGGAATGTGCGCATTCCATTTGAATTCGCAACGAAAATTTACTACATGCAAAAATAAGAAAATAATCAATGGTTGCATCACCTTCCTCGTATTAACATACGTATTGGCGATATTCCTATGTTACCTAATCAACTATCAAAATGTGATCAACGTCAGAGTATACATCATTTCATCGCAGTTTACGAACACGTTCTTTGTAAACATGATATTCTATCCTCTATGCAGCTGGAAGTTTTACAAAGTTGTCCGAGTTATTGAAAACATCGAATTTATTGATGGCATGATCGGATTTCCACGACGTGAATATCACAAATCCAAACAAAAACTCATCTTCAATATTTGCTTATTCTACAGCCTTCCTCTTCTAGTTCTAATCACCAGTTATATTGTGATTATTTTTAATAATTTCGATAATTTAAATATTTTCTTAGTATCTTTTATATACCTGGGTTACGTGGCAAGTGCGAATGTAATTTTACTCCTTATATTCATTAAGCAGGAGTGTAGTAAACGTTACAAAATGATCAACGAAAATCTTCAGAAACATCACAACGTTTCAAAGATGAAAAATGTTTACAATTTGTTTAATACCATCGATGAGGAGACTGAAAACTTCTTCGGAATGTTTTTGATGATCAAAATTTTCGTTTGCATCGGATATCTCCTCACCAATACCTATTTCGTAATCAGACTTCGTTTTCGCGATCCTCTAGGCATAACATGGTGCTTTTACACAAGTTTGGAACTTGTCACAATCATATATAACATTGAAAACACAGCAAAAGAAGTAAGCTTTTAATTCTTGCACAAATTTTACAATAAACAATTTTTCTTAACTTTAGTCAAAGAAATCAACTATTTTTTATGAACGGGCATTAAAAATGCACGATTTAAATTACAACGAGGTAAGTCACTTTGTTAATGATCAAATATTTCAGGTGAATTCGTTTTTTTTTTTTCAGAGGATGTTATTTTTAATGAAAGTGAAATTTCTGAAAAACACGATTTCTGCGTGCGGCCTTTATGAAATCAACTGGAACTTGCTTTTAACAGTAAAAATCTCGTTGTTTAAAAAAAATGATGAAAATGTGTTAACTTTTATTTTTCTTAGTTAATAGGAAGCCTTGCCAGTAGTCTGGCGATTCTATTCCAATTCAAAGATACAGGCATATGGAATTATTAAAATTAATATATTTTACTAATAGATTCTAAAGTCATCATTTAGTCATTTAGACATTTAGTCTAAAACTTGAATAAAAAAATATTAAATTTTAAAACTAAAATTATCGTTGTTGGTTAATCTGTGGAATTGCAGCATAATCAATATGTTTACAAACATACTTCCAATCACCTGAAGTAAAATTACAATTAATAAATTTAATGGTTAATCCAAAATTTCTTACAGATAACAGAATATTCTTGTTCTTTGGCATCAACATTTTGGGAAACTTCTTGTCGATTTGCACGTGCAAAAAAATTGATCCACCCTAGAAAATTCTATATTAAAATGATTATTATAATTAATTTAAATATTACCTTGATTAAATAACGTCTGTAATCTTTCTTCAAGCAATTTTCATAACGCATAGCCAATTTATTATCCTAAAAAAATAATATAAATTTAATAATAATTAATGGAAATTTAATTATTTTACCTTTGTGAGAAATGATAATTGTATTATTATTGCAACTGCGGCTCCGGAATGCATGGTTATTGTTAGTAAATTTGCGAGATGCTTCTTATTATCGTATTGATCGTGGAAGAGGATGAACAAGAAAATGCTCGTGATCAATCGGATGTAAGCTGTTGTGAAGTTCAAGATGATGAAGCTCTGAAAGAATCTGCCCCAAATTCGCTCGATTTCGTTTAAATTGATCAAAGATTTTCTGGCCACTTCCAAATCCAGCTTGGAATCCTCTAATCTGCTCAAAATGCACTCGCATTGCAAGTCAGATTTCCAACGGAAGAGGAAGAGGAGACTCATCAAATGTCCGTAAATTATGTAGTAAATGCAAGCGATGATGCATTTGATGTATAGTATGATGCTGTTAGTAGTTAAAGCTGTGCTCGCGAAGTGACACAAAGGGAGTAAGTATATGAAAATGATGAAGAGGTAATTCATCAATTTGCCATCTTTTTGTGTGGTTTTATTGAAGATCTGGAAGCGTTCAATGACTTGGATCACCAAATGGAAATTGTAGTTAGCTACCAGTGAGTAGCAAACGACTGCTAGAGAGGTGTAGTTGTCCAGGAATCGAAGAAAGGTGTTCAGATCGTTCAAAATGTAGTTCAATTCATCTACGATGATGACAATCGAAGTTATTGCGATCAGGACGCAAATGATCGCCCTAGATTTGCGGACCTCCTTCGCGGTGCAAACGAATTCGTCGTTTTTTAGAACGTACGGACACAAGGCTATGGCTCTCGAGGATTTTATTATCAGTCGACATAGCGATGCGAAGTTTTCCTCGCGTTTAGAACACATACTGTTTGGCCGAGCTGAGTGCATTGCTACCAAATGAAACGTACGTTTAATTAGTTAATTAGTTTAGTTATTAACGATATCGACAATCGATTTGCTTAATGAAAATAACACAATAAAGCAATCTAAAAAAAATAACAATTAACATCCAATTTTTTCATCCCCACATCCAAAACAATTATTCAAATTCAATACTTTTGCTTTAATTAATTTAAATGTATTTAAAGTATTAATAATTACTATCTATACTAACCATGAGAATGTAATAAAATCAGTACAATCAATAAAAGAACCAAAACTTTTAATTGCGTGCAATTTAGGAAAAAATAAGATCATGGGTGAAACCTTCGCAGCAAGGATAATGCTAATCATTGATATATGTATTAAAATCTACTTATTACAACTTCAATTGGTTTACCTTCGAAACAAATTGTATTCTTCTAGCAATGACAATTTTTTCTTAAAAAAAATTATTTCCGAAAAAATTGATGAACTGAAAATTTTTACCGATTTTAAGAGATATTATCAGAAAGTGTTTTAAGTTATCATCATTACATAGTAAATTGGCTAAATAAAAAAAGGTCAATCTTTACTATCTTCGTCTTGTATACGATGTTTCCATTAAATGTTGTATGGTGAACACAATGCAAGGATGTTAATGGATTTTATCGTTCGTTCGCACGCTTTGCTGTAATTCCCTTGACTTGTGCACATGCTATAACGTACTTGTATTATTCACAAGCATCATAAACATATCTTGATAGACAAAGTCAATGTGTAATTGCAATAAACACAGTATTTTCGTTCGGGCAAATTTTACTAAATTACAGTATATTTCATGCAACGATTCTCTTCACAGATATTCGAAAACTACCATTTTATTCAAATACAACACATCTTGATAAACAAAGTTAATTTATAATTACTATAAAAAAAATACAGTATTTTAGTTGAAATATAATTTTCTAATCTCTCACTGATATTTGAAAACTACTATTTTATTCAAATATCACCGAGAGAAATGCTTTCTCTTTTATAATATTCCATCTTATTATGGTTCAGAAAAAAAGCCATTATATTACATGTATAATGCCTGCGAAAAGTGAAAGCGAAATTGTGATACAACCGATGAAAAACGAATGGTGAAAGATCACAGCTTTTCTTTAATAACAAAAAAAAACAAGTTATTCGAATTTCCCTTTAACTATTGTGTGACAACAAAGATATAAGTAAGAAGTTCTAATAAATATTTTTTGTTTTCTGTTTTAATATTAAAATTTCTATATGATAAATGTATGTAGTGATCCTAGATATGATTTATTTGGTTAATTGTAAAATATTATTGGTCTATTATTCTGTTTCTATGGAGATTTTCTTGTTAATTGCTGGTTTAATTGCAAATAAGTAGGAGGGTAGGTGACCAAATGCATGCTAAAACGTAAATTCAGTAACATAACTCGCATGATCAATACAGAAGTTTTTGAAGCAACCTCGAATGTTGGTCGTTTTTAATTTCCAGCATAATACTTAGGTGTGTATATATATATATAGGCTGTAATTGGAATACAATCGTGCGAATGTGTTGTAAGTTAGTAGTCTAATGGTTTGGAGTGACTGAAAAGATTTGATCGTTTTGGAGGTTATTGAGTCTGAAGAGATCTTTGTTTTTGGCGAAGAATGAGGTCACTGATTCTACGCATATCGCTAATAATAATAATGAGTGAGTACAGTTAATCGTAAACGCAGTTTGCGAAGAGATCAGATCAATCGGTTTGGGCCAACGGCCTCACGAGCGTCCCACAAGTGCAAGGTCAAAGCACTGCACATTTCATCCCATACAAGTACTTATTAAGTGAGTTCACGTCTCACCGTGGCTCAAGTTTAAAGCAAGGACCCCACCTCCTTTGCATCGACCGCATAAACAAAATGAGAATGACATTTTTCAGCTTGGTGAGAAGGATGTCCTCCTCTTCTCCTTCGACTTACGTTGCCGGAACGCATTCCGTGGCTTACGTAACCGTACCTGATGAGGCTGTCGCGAAGAAGCTAGCTCATGGCATCGTTCAAGAGAAACTTGCTGCCTGCGTCAACATCATCCCGAAGATCACCTCCGTCTACCTATGGAAGGGCGAGATCAATGAGGATTCGGAGCTGCTGCTGATGATCAAAACGCGCACCGCAAAAGTCGACGAGCTGACCACCTATGTTCGAAAGAATCACCCTTACGAGGTGTGCGAGGTGATTTCAACGCCCATACAGAACGGCAATCCGCCGTATCTCAATTGGATCGGAGACAACGTGCCGTAAATCAAAAGGAAACCTTATATTTTTTTCGCAGCCATTGGTGGGAGATCGCTTAGCTTTATTGTATATATACATTTACCTGTGGTCCGATCTGCCAGTCGAGGTTTACCTCTTGTGGAGGTAACATCTCTTTCAGTGCTTGACGTACCTTAGACCGCGGTGAGTCTTTGCAAATAAAACTATGTTTTATTACTTATCCAAGATATTATTAATAAATACAATCACCTCCAATTTAAATTTAAAATTTACTTACCTAAGATCTCACACTTAATCAATTTACACGTTCACAATAAAAAAATAAAACTATTTCCTTAAGATTTACTTTATCCTTGATTATAACAACAACAATATAAAAACTGAAGTAATATTATAATAAAACCATACCTGTTTTTCGCTTTGCAAGCAATTTTTATTAATTTCCGCGTATTTTCGTACAAGACTATTTTTTCTAGAATCTTTGATGCAGCATTAATTTCATACTTCTCCAAACATAAATTGCTTTATTAAATATAAATACTTTTAAATATGTTAAAAGCAATTTAAAATATTAATGCGATACGATCGAAGTAGAAGAGCGAAAGTGGTGAACATGACGAAAGTCGGGAAAATTTTAAATTTCTATTTTCATGAATATTTTATTGCGATCAACTACTAAAATCACTTCATCTTCTTTTTTGTTTATTTATAAGTTTTGTGGTAGGAAATTCCAGTTTTAAGCAATTCTATTTAAACAACAACAACATTAAATTTTCCCAATCCAATATTTTTTTATATTTATTATTTTAATAATAATATTTTATTATTTGATCATACTGAGGAATTGTTCTTCAGTTTAATAGAAATATCAGTTTGAAGAAAATGTGCGTTTTATCCCTTTCGATCCAAATTCTCGGAATCACTGAATAAAAAAAAACTGTTGCTTTCATTCAACCTTTTTGTACCGGGTTATTTTATCTTGTTTTGTGATTTTCAACAAAAGGAAATGTAAGGTGGGTTCGAAAAAGAAAACACGCGGTTGTTGACTACCAGGTAGATGCGAATCGGCGTAACAAACAATATCAAAAAAGAAATCATTCAACTCTCGCTGCTTCATGAATTGATAATGTTACAAAGCAGTTCTCTGTTTACGTTTTTTTTTTATGTATGTATATATTTTGTAGATAATCGGTCGGGTTTATGTAATCTTTAATATGACGCAGTTGCCGAATTATAGTGAACGATTTTTCTCTCGTTATGCAAACAAATCACTTCGTTCTTCGTAACGAAGCGCGCGCTCCCCGCATTTGCGAATTATTTATTTGTTAGTGTATTGATCATTTCGCATCGCCGTACCGTTCGTTGCTTGCCTCATTAACCATCCATCAGTCTGCACAAAACTATCGAAGTAGATGAACAAAGTAAGTGCTTTCTTTTAAGATTTATTTTATCGAATTGCTCGAATCCACTGAGTAAAATGAAGAAGTAAATAACAATACTTTAATAATAGATGTATCAGTATTCTTCGCGCACACCATAAACGCTTTGTTTTGGAATTACTTTGTGAGTATTGAATCCACTTTCCGGAAGTATTGAAGAACGTACAAGAATCTTTATGAGCATATTTGTATTATATTCCACGTATATTTTGGTTTGTCACTACCACATCTCACCCATCCAAACAGTAGTTTTCCTTGACAGTTGTTGCTTAACTTTAAAAAAAATTAATTAAATAGTAAACTTTTTGTAGATGAATAACATTTATAAACTCTATAATTAGAAACCAAAACAACATTAAAAACTTGTAAATAAATGAAAGCTTAAATACATTTTGTAATAACATTAATCTTTCCACTTCAATCAATTCAAACTGGTTCTCGGAATAATTAAAAAATTTGCATTCACTATACATTTTTTTTAAGGGAAATCCAACATTTTCTAACAAAGTTCTTTTGTCCAATAAATCCACATTATTTATTTATTGCGTTCAAATTAAAAGAAAAAAAATGTCATTAAATGTGGGTCAAGTTCGATTCAGCACAATGAAAGTATTGTTCTTTTTAAAATGCGGTTTCCAATTTGCGCCAGGTCAGTTTGTTTCGAGAAAATTTAAATAAAATTTTGTTACGAAATCGTTGGACGTGTTTATTTTTTTTGGTATCGTTGCAAATGTACAGGTTTAATTTGCATTGTTAATTAGAAGCATCGGACGTGTTTTTCTTATTATTAATTTGTACGCAAAAGCTGGTGATTAATTTTAATTATTACTTAAAACTACGATTTTTAAGTTTGACAGCTTACGAAAGTTAAGCAATTTTTGACGAATAAGTATTAGAATCGGTGATCATAACAATTTTACTGTTTAATTATCGTACATGTTTTTCTTGTTGTCAGATTATATTTGCATTAAGGCTAGATTGTAAAAATAGAAATTAGATATTACATTCTCGTTTGTTACTCAATACTTAGGTACATATTAAAGCTAAAGATTTATTTAAAAAAATAATGTTTGATCAATTCTAAAGTTCAATTTAGTTATCTATGCTATAACATAAATAGTATACCGTTTCAAAACAAATTATCGTACGTGAGAAAAATGAAATTAAAATTACATAAGAATTTTCTTTTTTCAATAAAGCAACACTAATTAATTCAAGAAGTAAAATTGAAATAATTGCAAATGTAATTATTGTGATTAAGCAATAATTAACGTAATGAAAAGTTCTGGTTTCTTCAATGTTTACGAAGAACTTTTAACACATGACAGTTATGTTTGTTTAGGGTATTCGCGTTACTACGAATTTCCCGTTGGGATGCAGGTGCGAAATCTACTGAAATAAAAGTTTTGAAGGAACGACGGTATTAAGTTTCGAAAAGCGTCTGCAAAAAAAATTGTATGTGATAATAATTTGCGTAATGTATTTGCCAATAATATAGAGCGTGGTAAAGCTATAATTACCAATGCGACCATTTTAATATTCAAGGGGATTTCGAGGTTTTGTGTTCTTTGCCAGACGATCGTTAGAAAGTTATGGAAACATTTTCGATTGCAATTTCGTAACGCAACCTTTTTGCTGGTTTATTCAACGGGTTCGTCGACACTGCAAGAGCCGCCGATTCAGCTTGCATTACATTGAATGTGTGTCAAAAATAAATAAATATCATTACGATGCGGTTTTAGAGAATGTGTCACTTCTGTTGCAGTTCCACTGAGCGATGAACATGAGGGGATTGTCCTGCGTCCTTGCGGCGCTTTTCGGCCTGAGCGCTGCTTACAGACTGTCCGGTGATGTCGTGCCCGAACATTACAAATTGGATATTATCACCAATTTGGGCGACGAGAATGACAAATTCGAGTTCCAAGGCAAAGTCGCGATTCAGGTAAAAAATAAATAAATATCCGTTGGATTTTTGTGTGCGGCGAATGCTAATTTTTCTGTTATTGCTTTTTTTTTTCTCCACCCCCCAATAAATATTGACATTTCCCAGGCGACATGTGTCTCAGCAACGCGGAATGTTACGTTGCACTCGAAAAATTTACAACTGGCGGAGAACGAGATCCAGGTGAAGGATCTGAACGGAGGACGATTGGAGGCCATCGAAGGATTTGAATACGATAAGGAGAACGAGTTCTTCACGGTGCTGCTGAAGGAACCGCTTGCTGATGGCAAGAAGTACGAGATCCTCATACCTTTCCAAGGGAAGCTCGAGGATGTTTTAGCTGGATATTATAGGAGCAGTTATGTAGATACGAAAACGAAGGAGAAACGATATTTGGCCACGACCCAGTTCGAAGCCACGGACGCCAGAAGGGCTTTCCCATGCTTCGATGAGCCGGCCATGAAATCCACTTTCAAGATTTCCATGGGGCACACCAAGAAATACTCGGCCTTAAGCAATATGCCCGTCGAGCAAATAGAACCAATGTAACCATACAACCAATCTACATTGTTAAACATAAATAAATCTTCATGTAATTTCAGGAAAGAGAAACAAGATTGGATTTGGACTCATTTCGAAAACTCCATTCCAATGTCGACTTACCTGGTAGGATTCATAATTTCCGATTTTGGATATGAGAGCAGCAGAAGTGCAAACAACGTCACCTTCAAAGTGTGGTCCAGAAAAGATGCCCTCAACCAAGTAAACTTATTATTTATATTCAAATTTACTGTTATAAATAATCCATTTATTAGGTGCGATTCGCTGGAGACGTTGGACCTAAAACATTGGATTATTTCGAAACGTACTTCGATGTAGACTATCCACTTCCTAAACTAGATATGATCGCAATTCCTGATTTCTCTGCGGGCGCCATGGAGAATTGGGGCCTGATCACGTTCAGGGAATCCCGTTTACTGTACGATCCTGAAATTTCATCTTCGTCGAGTCAGCATCAAGTTGCGAGCGTCATCGCCCACGAGGTTGCCCATCAATGGTTCGGTAATCTGGTTACAATGAAATGGTGGACCGATCTCTGGTTAAACGAAGGTTTTGCAACCTACATGGCCGGATTGGCCGTCCATCACATCTTCCCGGAATGGAACAGCTTGGAGGAAGAATCAGCTTCCAACCTTTTAAACGTCTTTGGCTTCGACTCGCTCAAAACATCGCATCCAGTTTCCGTCCCAGTCGGCCATCCCAGAGAAATCGATCAGATCTTCGATACCATTGCTTATCAAAAGGGTTCGTTCCTGATCAGAATGATGACTTTATTCTTGGGCGAGGAAACTTTCCGCATGGGTGTTAGCAATTACCTCAAGAAGCATAAATACGGAAACGCCGAACAGGACGATCTATGGAGCTCGTTGACCATCGAAGCGCATCGCAGCGGATTCCCGAAAAATCTCACAGTTAAAACAGTCATGGACACGTGGACAGTGCAAACTGGATACCCAGTGATCCACGTGAACAGATTGTATGGACAAAATGCTTTGGAACTTAAACAAGTAAATTTAAATTCAATTACAAAAAAAAATATATATATTTGATTTTATTGTTTTCAGGAACGTTATTACAGAGACACTATTAAGCCTAAGAGCGCCGGTCAATGCTGGTGGGTTCCTCTGAGTTACACCACAGCCTCAGAACTGCAATTCAACAATACCAAACCGAAGATTTGGTTGCCTTGTCACAACAACGTGGAAATTTTCGAAGGATTTCCTAAGCAAGATGAATGGGTTCTTTTCAATATTAGGGCTGCCGGTCTATACAGAATCAATTACGATGAAAAGAACTGGCAATTGCTTCTGGACACTTTGAATTCAGACAAATTCGAATCTATCCCAGTTTTGAACCGCGTCCAGTTGATCGATGATTCCTCATCGTTGGCCTGGACCGGCGATCTGAGCTACAGAATTTTCTTTGATCTCGTGAAATATTTGAATCGCGAAGAGAGGTATTTACCATGGAAAGCTGCTCTCAGCAATATTGGAGCGTTAAATAAAAGAATCAAACGCACTTCCACTTACGGATTCTTCAAAGTACCATTATCACTAATAACTGTGAAGCAAAGCTATAAGTATGTTTTTTTTTCAGGTTTATTTGAAAGAACTGTTGGAACCAATTTACAAGAAAGTCGGTGCGTTGACTTTAACTAAAGCAACCAAAGAAAAGTTGGATGCGGTCAAGCATCAAACATTGATCGCCAGTTGGGCTTGTAGATTTGGCGTTTCAAATTGCGCAAGCGAGGCTAGCAGAATGTTCGCTGAATACATGAAGAACCCAACAAACACCGATATGTAAATATTCGTATCATTGGAATTGAAATAATTTTAACTGATTTTGGTTTTAGTATACCCAAGGACTTGAGGTCAGTTATCTTCTGTAACGCCATTAGACGCGGAGCGGAAACCGAGTGGGAGTTCCTGTGGCAACAGTATTTGAAATCGAACGTAGCGACCGAGAAAAATTCCATAATGGGCGCTTTAGGATGCACCAGGGAAATTTGGTTGTTGAAGCGTTTGCTTGATTTCACATTAAAGGATAACTCTGGTATCAGAAAGCAGGATTACAGTTCCGTGTTTACAACAGTCGCAGGGAACGACGTTGGTTTCTACGTAGCCCAAAGATTCTTAGAAGAAAATATTAAAGACATTTATAAGAGGTAAATCTCGAATTAACAATTAATAATCGAAAATAGCTAAATCTTATATTACAGATTAGCACCAAATACCAGAAGGCTTTCTAGATATCTTTCATCATTAGCTGGTCAGATGACGTCTGAAATAGAATACGATTGGGTACGTTTTTTTTTCGATGGTTAAAGAAATTTAAAATAATAAATTAACGGTTTTACAGTTCAAAAATTTCACCGGTAAAAATGAAGAATATTTCAAAGAAGCCAAGCAGGGAGTGGGACAAAGTTTAGAGTTGATTAAGGTTAACATCCAGTGGCGGAACAGACACGAGAAACATCTGAAGTGCATGCTGAAGAAAAAGGAGCACTGAAATAATAATAGTAATCAAAAAAAATAAATCTTACATTATTTTATTATATGTTTCTTTTCAATTTTTCGTATGCCAGAGCGAGAACAAATTAAAACAATATATTTATTTTAAGTACAGTACATCTTTTAATTACAATATATACATTTAAGATCCACGTTTTTGTTCCTTTACTATACAGTTGCGACTTATATAAGCTTCAACTAATTGCCGGTTGGATTAGTCTCAATCATTAATTGATCTGTATAATTAAAAATAGAAACGATACAAATAAAAATTAACATACCAGCATTGCGAATAATCCAATGACGTAAAGCAATAATAAAACACCAGCTTTAGGCCGAATGCGATTTTTAATCTTTATTTAAATTAATGATATATATATATTATATTATAGAGAAAGAGGAATGTTAAAAGTTATTATCAATATATTTTTCTTCCATAAATGACATAGTGAAAACATATTTATATGCTTAATACTGAAATTATTATAAAAAGAAATATTTCTAAATCTTAAAAATAAGAACGCACAGATTCCACAGCTCTTTCAGAGCGCAACGAAGTCTTTCTTACAGGAGGCTTTTATCTAGCAGGTCAATATATATATTTCATTTCTTTTTTGTCTCATTAATAAATAATTCTTGATTCGTATGATTATTATTGTGGTATCACAATCATTTGCAAATTTATAATGAGTATGAATATATAATTTTTGTTGCATGTTATGTAATATGACCCAGATGTGATTAGTCGTCGCTACTTTCGGTGATTTTCGAATAGAACAAGAGGTAAGGTGTGGAAGTGGTACCGCCCGGTTTGTAGGCTAAGAAATCCTGCAATTCCTGACTAGTTATAGGCCTGACGGATTCGTCGTCGCATTCCAGCCACATGTCTTCGCGCGCCCTCCAAGGATCTTGTCCATTACGACGGGAATAATTGATGGCGTTCTCAACAACGTTCTTGTTCATTTTAACGCCGCAGCAGGACATGCTCTTGCATACTGGCAGTAGACTTTTCGATGCAACACCATTCTTGTTTTCTATAACTGAATTACTACTACTCGACGAAGGCTTCGATTTGAAATACTTGAAAAAGTTTAGCGACTTTTCGCTGGTGCTCGCAGACAAAGTCGTTTTGGGAAGATCTCTTGAGCAATCAGAATATTCGGATTGATCGGAAGCCTTTACGTACGCGATGTAATGACCCGAAGCCATCGCCGCTCCTAAATGCATTATCACACAGCACAATTCGTAGTGATGCAACGAATTCTCGCCCCTCTTGCAGCAGGATTCGCAGAAACAGGCCATCTTCAGCGGAGTCGGCATGTAGGTGTTCACTTTTTGCACTCCGGCTGCAGTGGTCGTAAACCTTTTCAACTGCAGAACCATAATATTTGGTAGCTTCTCAAAAGTGACCTCCCTGCTGGCTTCATTATGCCTCAGGCAATTGTCACAGATGTATTTATTGGTATCACACAATTTTTCAGATGTTACACAGGCATCTCTGTAAATCACACTTGGATCCACATCATAGTCATCTTCAGTGAAGTTAATTGGTACTGGTATATCATAGAATGGTTCTTTGCGTTCAGTTACACACTCACATTCAAGGCATGTTGTTCTCCTCAGGGTAATCCCTTCAAAATCTTCAGCAACAAAATTATAGAACTTCTTCCTCTCTGGCCCCAACACATCATAAGAATTTGAATCCTCTGTATCAGTTACACAATTATCAGTGCACTCCTCCTCGCTAATTGCTATTTTATCTTTCTTCTTAGTTTTCTTCCAGGATTTCCTAACATTCCACAGCTTGCTATTTGAACTGACCTCAGTATCAACTATTAATTCAGGAAAATGCTGAGCCTGCTGTGTTAGCAAATCACATGTTTCTCTAATATTATCCAACAAGTAAACTAACAACTCATGAGCATCCTGCTGCTGGTTTCCTTCAAAAATATAATTAGCTTCTCTAACAGCCTGCAAGAATGCAACAGGTTGACATGTATCATTGGAGTCTTTTTTCCTAGCTTCTTCCAGGTTATGTAAAATCATAAATAACTCATGGAGTTTCTCTGTAACAATTTGAACCTTTGATTTTGGTATATCATTCAAGCCACCCAATGAGAGTAGGTCTTTGCTGCTGGTGCTTCTTGAGCTTGGACCAGAAATAGGTCCAACATTTCTTCCTAAAGAACTGCTTTTGGCCTTCGTTTGCAATACCCTATTGTTCAATTTCAACAGGTCATCCACTAAATGATGTAAATTATGAAGAAAAGTTGGCGCAAAGCGTAGAGTATATAAAACACTATTTAAGTAGCATGTGTTCCCAGTGTTTGATAGGGTGGCAACTGGGCAATCATTGATTGTCTCCCCAATACACCTATGTTCGTTTGCCCTATAACCATTCAACATATTGCCATGCAAAAATAATTTCTTAGCTGGATATCTATCTTCTTCCTCCTCCTCTTCCTCCTCGTCCTCGTATTTGCGCTTGTAATAACCGCACTCGAGGTTCACATCATCTTCAAGAATTGTCATCTTTTTGAGTAAACCTACAAACAGCCACCATAAACGTCTTCGTCTACAAATACGCTATTCAAAATCTTAACGTCACTTACATGTGTAAAACTAATAATGCGGAAGGTTAAATGTTAATATAAAAATATGACTCCAGGTTCATTGGTAAAATTAAAAACAAATATAGAAAATAATTATGACATCCTTCTCCTTCCTCTCACCACCTGACACTAACCTGAAAACCCAATGCTCAGGCGCCAACTTCACTACGGATATCTCATGATCTTATATGGGCTGATAAATTTTAACTGTTTGTAGCTATTATGCACGCAATTACCGATTCCATGCAAGCCACGTTACGCAATGCATTGTTACGTATCAACATAAATTCACAGTCGATCGTTAAAAAATACATTAAAAATCATAATTTTTGCACAGAAATTACAAACATTAATAAATCAAATATTCACTGCACAACTATTTCGAACATCAATTTTCAGTTATGTAAATATGGATGCATATCTTAAACTGTAGTACAGTCGAGAAATAACTTTCGCCTTCCTCAGAAAAGAAATAAAATTTAAGAATCAAGACTCCAATAGTTCTTAATGAAGTACTTCGCTTGATGTTTCATAAAAATAAATATTTTCATAATCAAGAAATATATTTAATATAGTATTAAATCATTACTTCCGCATTCTTTTCAAAATCAAAATTGCTACAAGTTGAGTCACAAATAAAAACAATGCAGATCAGGCAACAATTAGAGAAAATGATATAGGTTATTTTACTAAATTAAATAAATGTTGTAGATTTGATTGAATCAAATAATAATCGATATTAATGAACTGATAACTTACCTTAATTAAAAGGTGGTATTCTTTTAACGATGAAAAACTTTAAAAAGTAGTTAAATTATCTTGATTTCGTTGAAGCACATCAATATTCCAAAATATTTTAAAGTTCTTGTGGTTATAATAATAGTAGGGCTACCAACACATTTTTATTCAACTAACTATAAGTTAGTTTGGTTGTCTATAAATAATTTTGTTATATCATATATCATAGAACATACAATAAACTTTTGAAATAGTTGAGTTTAGATTATTTTAGATTGCACCGTAGACTACGACAGACTTAATATTTTATGTAGTACCGTAGATTACAATAGAGTTTTTAAATTTTCATAAACTTTTATATTTTTTCTATTGAATATAACAAAATAGTAAATGTAAACTGTTTTAGGAGCGTACTAAACTATAGATAAAATGTAAAATAAATGTATTGATAAAGAAATATTGAAAATAAATATGTGTTCGTTTTATTCAAGTAATATGATATTTTGACGTGCTGTCTACATAAACATATGCGTTAATACTAATACACAGTATATATAATGGTTTCACTTAATAATTATGTAACAATGAATTAAAAAGTCTTTATGTAATTCTGGTAATATCAATAAAAAATACATAGATTTCGTTTTTAATCAATATTATGCAATGTCTCTAAGTGATATATATATATAATAATTGTAATAAATATTTAATTTATTTAGCCATCGCTAAGTCTTGTAATTTCATAATTCGTCGCGTCTACAAGCGTGGCACTTTACTGAATTTAAAACGAGTACCTATGCAAATGTTGCGCAAACCACATTTCCACACTTCCGTAACTTTTGTCCATCCACCTGATATGGCCTCTGACTATCTCGATGGCATTTTCAACGGCCTGTTGGGCTGTTCCCAGATCGTTGTCATTCTTGAAGGCCTCCAACTGAAATGCAAATAACGTCCGTCGTCAATCGTGCATAAAATTTACACGTTTTAGCTTACCTGTGCTAATTGATATGGCGTATTCATGTACATTGTTAACGCGTCGACCATCTTACTGATAATGTTGAAGCCGACTCCGTAGCTATAATTAACAATCACTCATCATGATGAAAGACAAAGAATGTAAATGCTTTGTACTCACTACTTGTTAATCGATTTCCAGCTAAATCTTAAATAATCGAAAGCTATTTGATGACCGACGATATTGTTGGCCACAGCCCTGAAAACGCGTTCGCCGTCCTGCTTACGAATCCCCGACTCTTTTTGCATCATGTAATCCAAATACCTAACACAAAAATAATAAGAAAAACACAAAAATTTCTACTTAAAACTGTTGAAGTACCTCGCCAGTAACCAAGGTTTCGACGAGCATCCTAGAGCGTCAAGAATAATATTCTTCTCTGAAGCCAAGGTAGTATTCAAATATTGTCTGTAGGCGAATTCCCATTCACTTTCTCCACCTTCCCGAATCGATGTGCAGTACACCAATTTCTTTAGATTTGGCGCAATCCTAGTTAAATTCATCTATTAGTAACTTTTTATAGTAAGGAAATTAAGCAACTCACGGTTTTCCATTGACCATCCAATCTCTGTACAAGTGCCTAGAAGTAATCATGCAACGCGAATCGGGCCTTTTGCAAGCCCATTCCAAAATCGCCCTCCTGGTCCTTTGAACCGCGTAAGAATCGTTACGTTCCTCGTTGAAGCTAGTCCCATCGAAGACATTCGAGAAGAGCGTCAATATAAATCTCTGAAAAGCAGTCGAATTTTCTAGATCGAGTGATTTAATGAAAACTTAAGATCACGTACATCAAACTTGTTGAAAGCTGGAGTGGAGATCAGCATGTTGTGCAAAAAGTTCATTTTATCTAAAGCGATGGTCAGAGTCAGCAATTGCTTGTTCCATCCGAGTCTAGTCAAAGTCACCAACAGTCTAAATGGAATATCGTAGTCCAATAAGTTAGCCCTAGACAAATCCAAGGCGTTGTTCAAAAGCTGTGCCCTAATATCGTTAGGTAAATCTATTAGGTTTTCATCCAACCTCTTCCAATTGGTCTCATCGTAATTAACAATAAAATATCCTAAACAAAGCAATGAATAAAAACAAGAATTCTATCATTTAGGATAAATTACCTGAATGTTTTAGATTCAGCAAATACCATCCTTTGGTGTTCAACTCGATCGTGGTTTCATTTTCATTTCGCAACCAGGCTTGCGGTCTCACATCGTCAAATTTGGAGTCAGCCTCGGTTGTATATGAAATGGGTATCCACCACAGAGATTCCTGATCAGTTTCTCCAGATTTCAAGTAACGTTTCTAAACGAATTACAAGATAAATTAAACAAATATTTGAAATCTATTAAAAGCATTTACTTGTGATAGATTGATGGTTTTGGCTTCGTAATCTGCAATAGCTGTAACCACCGGGTAACCGGCTTGGATAGTCCAAGGATCCATTATATCTTTGACAGTAACGTTGGGCTCCAAAACGCCTCCGGCTTGTGCTTTCTCCGTCAACGCTTTCCACAAATCGTTGTGATCGCCGTTCGCGTATTGATGGTTGTTGAGGAAGTGGATCAGACCGGATTTGAAAATCTCCTCGCCCAAAATGCTTTGTATCATTCTTATAACGGAAGCGCCTAAACGATATTATTAAATCATCTATAATTCGAGATGTCATTAAATAGTTTACCTTTGGAATAAGAAATTTTGTTGAAGGCTTGTCTGATTTGATTCGTACTATCTATTTTAACAGATAAAGGTCTTGCTGAGCCCAGCGAGTCAATTTCGAAGGCTGCCGACATTTCGCTGAAAGTAAATTCGTTTGTGATGTTCCAAGTGGGTTCGACCTAAAACAGTAAAATTTATTAATCATATAATTCATTAAATTGAGTGATTAAATTACTTTATCGACGGCCACGTACTCAAAGTACGTCGCGAATCCCTCTTTGAGCCAAAGATCGTCCCACCATTTGGGAGTTGCAAGATTGCCGAACCATTGATGGGCAATCTCGTGGGCAACGACCAAAGCTATGTTCCTTTTATCGTCGATCGTGGATATGGTTGGATCGAGTAGCAAAGCGGTCTCCCTGAAAGTGATCAAACCCCAATTTTCCATCGCGTTAAAACCGAAATCTGGGACCGCCACCAGATCTACTTTGGGAATGGGATATTTCAAATTGAAATACGTTTCGAAATGGTTAAATACCGATGGCACAATCGTCGAGGCGTACAATCCCTGAGTTATGGCCTCTTTCCTAGTCCAAATCGTAAAGACGATTCCCGAGGAATTAAATTCGAAAGCCTGAAGATCGCTAACAATGAATGCAACCAAGTACGTGGACATTGCAGGCGTTTCTTTATACACATCCCAAGTGTAACCTTCCATTTCGGTACTTTAAAAAATAATCTCTCGTTTAATATCAGGTTTAGTTAATTTTGGAAATCGCTCACCTCGGGACGGATTCTTTCTTTGGCATATTTGATAAAGTGGTCATGTTATCAGGTCTTCCTATAGTTATCGAAAAGATAGCTTTAAACGAAGGCTCGTCGAAGCAAGGGAACGCCGTTCGGGCATCGGTTGGAGAAAATTGTGTACTTGCCATCCATCTGAATAAAATAAATTTAACTAAAGTAAAGCCACATTCACGAGTATTACCTTTTAGTCCCATTGCTGTAATAGCTGCTTCTGTAAAACCCTTGCATATGATCATTCAGCTTCGCAACAAAGTTCATTTCCACCCGATAATCTTCATCCTTCTTAAACTTCTTGCTAATTACAATCGTGTACAGCTGAGCTTCCTTGTTGTAAGCCTGATCCAAAATCTGCAAGAAACTACCATCTTTGGCGATCTTAACACGTAAAGAGTCCTTATCAATATCTATATCGTTCACATTCAAGACGATCTTAT
Organism: Nicrophorus investigator; assembly: GCA_963457615.1. Lineage (NCBI taxonomy): Eukaryota > Metazoa > Arthropoda > Insecta > Coleoptera > Silphidae > Nicrophorus > Nicrophorus investigator. The sequence continues at coordinate 26,194,745 of OY735143.1, forward strand.
CAGTCGGTTCTTTGGCTTTAAATTTGATGCTGATGAATCCATGCGTGGTGAAATTATTTTCGATTAAGAATGGTAACAATTTTATCCTAAAAAACACGCAAACCATTACTTAATCATACCCAACATCAATTGCAATATTTACTTGTAATGTGAGGGTTTCAATGCTCGAGGAAGTCGCGAGTTCGCGACGACCACCTCTTTCTCGATCGATTTTGGTTGGTTGGTCAACGCTTTCGGGGTCGTTTCCGCACATACCGGAAGCAGCATGTAAACAGCTAATGCGGCCAAGGCTGCGAGCGCTATAGCACCCATCGCTAGCAAACAGCAGCACACCTTCGAAATCAGCAACTTCCCTTTCGGTGCGCCCTCGTTGATCGTGTACTTCTTCGAATTGGAGTTGTTCTCCAAGTCCACCGACGTCGGGACACCTGCACAAAAAAATTAAATAAACTTAGTTTACTTCCAAGAACCAAAATATCCCGAACTCGTAAATTTTGCGTAGTTTTGTAAACACTGAAAACTCCATTCAATAATAACACTCGATGAAACACAATCCTCGTGAGCTGCTTTGAAGTTTACACGACGTACGTTTCGTAAGATTTTTTCAAACATATTTGCAATAATCAAGACGTGCTTTAACACAAAAATAACAGTATAAATAATTTGATGCACATTATTTGATGCTAAATTGAACTTTGAACAAATCCGTTTAATATTTACGAACGCAAATTATTATATGCTGTTGTACAACGATTAGCAGCATACATTGCTGGAATAAAAATGCATTTCTTATTGTTTAAAAGAACAATAGCTAATAATACAAAGAATGTCTATTTGTTCCGTTTGATGATATCAATTATTAATGTTAATTTCGCATATCTAACTCATTCATCAATTGCTTATAGAGTTAATAATTTGCTTACAATATAAAAAATGTATTTGTACAGCTTATTTAAAGAGTACATATTCATTCATTCAATAGATGTTTCGTAGCCAATGTTGAATTCGTTTCATTCATGCGGCAAAATGCCAAACGCGAAATTGTCTTTAATACTTCCCTAATGGTTATTGCGTCTGAGAAGTCTGGAATTGCCCAGGTTAATCTAATAAATGTCTCGACACGCATTCGATGGAATTAGGAGCGTTCCATTAATGAAAACGTTGCGTGATTTTGCGTTTTGATTCGACGCACCTAATTGATCAATCAATCGGCGGTGAGACGAAGAGTTAAGTGTATCCACCCTGTAAATATTGGTTTAAGGGATAGAAAACATCGGACGGTTTATCCGGTTCATCGGTTTATAAATAGCGGGCTTTCGCTTTATGGTGTACACCCAGAATATCCAATTCGCGGACGTCTCTTCCCATCTCTTTCTCCTGCAGAATGTTGGGCGTCTGTTGGAGAGAGACAGAGACGGCTCACAAGTATCGCTTCCTTTGCTGTTTATTGCTTGCAGCAGGTCTCGCATAAAATTATCTAACGTTACTCACGCCTTTTTGCGTCCACACGAAATTCACGTACATTTGGTGACCTTTCAGCGTGACATTTTATTGTCTGACATTCGCGTTTATTTTTATAAAACGCATTTATAAATAAATATTACAACAACTATAATAAAAAAAATCTATATTTAATTCATTAAATTTTAAAGCATTTTTTTTAAATAAAATTTACTCAAAATTAATTCTTGTTATTGTAACCGCATTCGAATGCTCCATTCATCTAGTTTCAAATTTGTTTAACATTTCAGTTGGTTTATCAGCAGCGCTTTAAATCGGACTAGTTTGTTTACTTCTTGTTGAAAATATACTTAACATACTTTTGAATTGCCAAGTGGCACAAGGATAACCGAAGAATCAATTTTAGAAAAAAAAAATTGATTTATATAATATCAAATATCAAATATATCTCAATAATATGGACATTATTGCGTAATTAAAGTTATAGTAATATTAAAAAAACATGTTTTATTAAATCATGATAAATACTGTAAATTTCTGAAAAAAAAACAAATTTTTTATTATTTTTGTTTTTAAGTAAAATTTCTAAATTTATTCTAAACTTTGATCCTATAGTCTTGTTATTGTTTTTGTGACTTACGATAAGTTGCGTAAGATGTAAACCAAATTTGGGATATATTTTTTGAGAAAAGATGTATTTTTATATAAAAGATTCTTTATTAAACTGAATCAATTTTCGTACTTGTTAATATTAATTTTGTTTGGATTTTTGTAAATTTGTTAATATGCTTACAATCGTTTTTTATACAAACTTGGTTTTCGAAAGTGCGATGTTCCACATTAGTAAAAACTGTTTATTTTACAGATCTCGACTTGGCAGAAGAGGCCGAAAAAAATCGGCAGAATGCAACACTCCGGTTTGTTTTCGTTACAGCGACTCGAGACGTAAATCTGCTGCATAATCGCATCATGCAGTAGATCGCAACGTTTTTTTTGCTCGCGCGAAACTTTGGACTCGTATCACCAACGACACGTGAAAAACGGGATCGTCCTTTTCTTTAACAAATACGTTCAACGATCCCACAAATCGGCTGTCAACGCGTCCAGAATTATTGTAGGAGGAACTCGGCTGTAAATTCTTTGGTTCGGTTTCGGCGTGTTCGAATGATTTAAATAAATACATTTAACGACCGGGGTCAAACGCAGCATAGGGGAACGTTACATCATCTCTTTCTCAGTACGAACGCAAATAAGTCGACCGCAAGGAAAGAGTGAAAATAAAACGCACATCATTTTTCAGGACTGAAATTAATACCGTTTTTCTTGTAGTAATTCTTTAACATAGGTACAGTTGGATTAGATCCAACAGAAAGTAATCTTCTAGACACAATACTAAGAAAAGCTTGAATCGCTGAGCGCTGAACTTTTATGCGAGAAAAATAGATATGCAAATCAACCTTTCTAAAGTGTCATATTAATTACATAACTAACACAATTTCATGGAATTAAACGGAAACTGGTCACAATATTATTCTCAATAAATCTTATTTTAATTTCCATTTATAGTAAACTTTAAGAAGTAAATAATTTGAATAAATAACGCATGTTTACTATTAATTCTACCTGCATTTTTTGTTATTTTTTTTTGACTCGCCTATGCAAATAACACCTGCATACAAAAAACTGTTTGTTTTTGTACCCTCATGAAATAATTACTGAAACGTAATTAATACTTATTTTGCATACCCAAACTTACGGTTCTCGAGGGAGTCATAATTTTTTTGATTACATAAAATAGTAAACTAATGTAATTAAGAATAGTAGTAATTAGTGCATTATTAATGAAAAAAATAATTTTTGAAATATAATTTATTAGTTAAAATCAGTCTATTAATAATCGTAGTAAAATACAATTTTATTACAAATGAAAATAAATACAGTTTGAAAATTATATGTTTCATTGAAAATAACATCATAAAATCATCATTTTATTATCTACATATAGTTCGATGTAATGTATACAAATCGTTGTAAATTTAATTTTTGTTTAGTTAAATCAATTTTTTTTATTCCTTTCCATTTTTGTTACTAATTATTAAAAAAAACTCACTTGAAAAAAAATAGAACCGTTACAGAAAATAAATTTTTATTTTATAATTATTTAAAATGATGTAAATAATAACTAATATGTTAAAAAATGAAAGCATAATATTAAAATATTAATTAATGTTTTATTCGATTTAATTGATTTATTTTTGGCTAGTCACAAGATTAGTTTATTTTGAAACATTGTGGGCGATATATAAGAAAATTATGTAAAATAAAAAATTTAAATAAAATTATGGACTGTAGAAATGTGATTTGTGTTTCTGTAGATGTAGTTAATTCTATTGTACCAATATGAAACGATTCGAAAATAAAGTTTTTTTTAAGCAAACTTATTTTTTAAAATTATAAATGAAACTGAAATTACCTTGGCCGTAGTAACCGCCCGTCATTGTAACTAATGTTTAAAATTTGCACAAACTCTAAAGCACATCTCCAGTCTGGATAAAAAAGTGTGTAACTAGGCGCATAACGCGCGTGCTGGTGACATGAGGATCGGCCGCATTCTGTCAGAAGTTGCTGTACTGAAGGGGGCGTCGAAATCAGGCGTCCCGACGCCGATCCCGAGTAAGCGCATACACAAACAAATTATTTACGGAAGTGAGAACAGATTTTTCAGATTTTCCCCAAAATCAGCTACATGAAATAAACCAGATCCGTTTTTTCCCCCTTCGAACATATTCTACATGCATTAAATTAATTGAATGTTCAAATTGTTATTGCAGTCACATTCTTTGTTCGTGGTGTAATTAAAATGATAATTCTCTTTTTATGCTATTGGGGCCAGGCGTGCCTTTGATGTTTCGGCTTGACGCGTTCGAAGTGTCCGAAGACAGGAAGAACATCGCTGGAAAGCCAAATGATGCAACTGTTTCAAAGTCAATTAGTATTAATTCGACGCAAATTTTATTAACCGAAATCATCAATTTGTATTCATCGCTTAATTGTGCAGAAAGACCGCGCCACATACTTATAAATATGACCGATTAGTCATTGATTATTTTAGCTGTCTAAATTTAATGCCGCCTTGCATACTCTAAATTCATCCGACAAGTCTGCATTTTACAAGATCCAATAATTCACAAAGCTTTTATAATAAACTATCCAATCCAAATTTCGAAATACATTCAAATATAATAATGTTTCTTCGTAACAGTTTTTTTTTAATTTGGTTAGTTTAGATGTTGTCAACCATGTGGCTTACACTCAAATCTATTTTCGTATTGTTTCTTTAATTTTCTTAACTGTTTCTATTTTCAATTTCTTGTGTTTACCATTATATATTTTGAGCACAAATATTTTTTTAATTAAACATCTTTTTTTTAATCCCATGGATCGTTATCCAAAATTGGATTGCGTTAAATGACAGCTGTCAAAAATATGTTAGATCGCGCGGAAAAAAAGGTAGAGAAACGCTGTTCTATAAATCTAAATTATATTTCGATTCGAACTTGAACTAGGAGTCTCTGTTATGTAACCATTTCCAATTAACACTTTGGTTTTTGAGTGGTGTTATTGTCTATTTTACATCCCGTTATCTAAAATTGGATTGCGTTACATTTATAATGAGTCTCTAAATGACAGCTGTCACTTTCTGTCAATGAATCTGGTAAATAATAGTTTTATATCAATATTGTATTTTAAACCTTATTAATTGTTGTTTTTATATTATATTTTTGTTACAATCATAATAATTTTCATTATATAATATTAGATAATTTTTTGCAATTATACTTAAAAAAAAACTTTAAATAGAGATTGTTGCCAAATTAATGTAAATCGATGCAATAACTTCTATATAAGCGTTTGATGATGAATGATGATCAAAATTATTTATATTCATGAGAAATATAAATAGCGGAAATGAAATCATTATTTTAAGAATATTCTTTTATGGGACAGCATTCATCAGAACTGGTTTTGCAAGTCTATTACAGAAACGAGATGATCATACAAATTATACAAAAATTGTAACGTTACAAAAATCATTTAGAACAAAAAAAAATATGAGTATATCCATCCAGAAAAATACAAATAAATTATAAAAATTAGTATATTTTAAATTTTTCACTATAATTCAAAACCAACTGAAATTTTAATGGAGAAAAATAAAAATAAATTTGCTGTTGTACTGTTTATATTTATGATATTTAAAAGTTGGTTTTAACTTATAATGGTGATGATATCAGAACTTAATTGTAATAAATAATTGTTAGCTATATTCGGTACATATTAATTAGCTTCATGTTAATTAAATCTGCAAAAACAATTAAGAATATTGATCAGCCGGAAATATTTTTCTGTGACCAACTTTGGCACGTTTTATGTAATTTTCGTTTTCGAAGAGATCAAAAATTTTCCCACACGACCAATTGTAATGCGTTTGTCGTATCACTTATGTTTTAAATTAGAATAATCCGAAGGTCACGTCGTTGGAAAATCTTAGCTGTACGAGATAGTAAACATTGGAGGAGGTGAATGAAGCTATTCAATCTACATTGTTAGCAATTAAAATTCAAATTAGATTCTAAGTTCAAGACTTGGTAGATCAATTAATCTGTATCGAATCGAGTTCACTTTAAATAGAAAGTAATAATGTTCCCGCCAATTATTACTTACTGCATCTGTTGAATTAATTTCTGAATATTTCTTATTTATAGATTTAAATATAAGAATAATTTATAATAACATTTAACAAATTTTATGAAAAGAAAAGTTCAAAAGAATGTTCAATACTTTGACTAGTTAATCTCTGCATTAAGTAGTTATTATATAAATTAATGTCTTTATTGCGTCACGAAATGACAGCTGTCAACTTGCATGGATGCGTCAAAAATTTGATTTTATAACCAATTGGGTCTCAGTAAAACAATAAAAAAATATGTTGCGACGTGCGGCAAAAAGGTTGAGAAACGCTGATATAGAATATGAAATAAGATAATTTTGATAATCCATGCATTAAGTAATTATTATATAAATTAATGTCATTAGTAGAAAAAGAAGAAGAAATGTCATTAGGATTGCGTCACGAAATGACTGCTGTCACCTTGCATTGGATGTGTCAAAAATTTGATTTTATAATCAATTTGGTCTCAGTAAAACTACAAAAAAAATATGTTGCGACGTGCGGCAAAAAGATATAAAATATAAATTAAGATAATTTTGATAATACATGTAAATAAATGTTAAAATAATTTATTCACTTCCTTGTGGTGATATAGCAATCAATGCAAATTATTTAGAATTGCCTCATTTCTAAACATAGAAATCTACTATTTTTAGCCTTTCATAGTTTTTTTTTTAGTATGTAAGTGCAAAACAAAAACAAAATATATTGCATAAACGTTTCTTAAATTATTTCGACAAACAAGTCGAGTTTCAATTAAATCCTCAATAGAATAAGTCGTGTTTTGTAAAATAGATTAAATGCACTGTTATTTTTTTTGTTGTAATTAAGTGCAAAGTCATAACTGTCGGCGATTGTTAAAGAAAAATTATCATTTAGATGCACAGTCGGTCGCGACGAATTACGTGCAAAAAAGCGATTCGACGCTTGTGGTCAAACGAAAATATGACTATTATAATTTACCTCACAGTTAAGCCATATTCGTTCTGCCGTGATGTAATCGCTGTAATTGATTTTTTTACTGGTTCACTATGCACTTTGCATACAAGGCGCGTGCGAAAATTGATAATGTGAACGACTTATTGAGAGCGCGTTTTTATTTCAGCAATTTGTTCGTATTTATAGTTTTCTTTTTATGTGATGATCCAATTAGACCTGAGTGCAGATTTTCAGGAGGATATTCCAATCAAAGTAATGGACGATGTCGTTAAGGCCCTTCCTTTCGCATCGGAGGAAGGATAAAAACGCGATAACGCAAGGAATCTCGTGTAATTCACAGACTGCGAAATACGATCCGCGACGCCCACAAAAATCAAATACCAAAAAAAAAATGATGCAAAAACTAATACTCACTGCTGTAATCCATGATTCTTTTGGTTAAATTTAAAACCAAAACTGTTTCATTTGTTGCTGCACTGGAATGTTTGTACGATTTATTCGAGCGTTGGCGCGACTTAGCATTTAACAATTTTTTTAAAGTTTAAACTAAACGGACGAAGGCTGGATATGAATTGGATAGTGAAGGAAATGAATCGGAGAGTTGAGAAAAAAAAACAAGTTTTGCCCACACGGTGGACTCGCGCTTGTCGTAAAGGGAACTGACTCGTATCGTTGCGACACGCCGCTTTTTCATTTCGGTCCGTAACGACGACATTGGATGCGAAATCACACATTTATAAGTGTGTATGTGTATGTATGTATGGAGGCGGTTAAATGGAAGGAAGAAAGGGGTCTTCAGACTGATGTCATTTATTTGCACATATGGCATAAGGAGCTAAGTTTACGTGAGTCAAATGGGGTCGACGGACGACCCAATACCACCCTACATGAACAAATACTTCTTTTAAATTCTATATTTAGTTTTTTATAAATGCAATACAAAAATGCAAAACGGAGTTCAAAAAATAAAACAACATCTGTTAAAGCAATCGGAAATTGAAATAAATATTAATAATATTTTAAAATTCAAACTGCAAAGATCATAGAAAATTTCATCCAAACTTTCCCAAATGAAATATAATGAAATATAAGCGTAGTTTAGAAAATAAATCGACATATGGTATTGTAATGGAAAGATATTAGATAATTTTAATTTGAAATTTTAGTTCCAACATATAACAGTATTTCTCTATAAATTCTTCTAAAATCCTCCAAAGGCTTGTATTTTGCACAATTTCACTCGCGTTAAAAGAATTGACAAGAAAATTGACATCTGTCACTTTATGTCAAAACGTCCAAAAATATTTGAAATTATTGTGATGCGCGGCTAAAAGGTTAAGAAACTCTGATATATAATTTAACGAATGGTTCGGATTGCAAACAAATCGGATTAGGAATAATTTCGCGAATTTCTTTATGTTCGGACAATAAACATAACTTTTAGTATCTACGAAGTAATTCGAGAAGTGAATTATTGATCGAATTATGTTTGTAAAAAACTTTAAATTTCAATAATATTTTGCAAAAAAAGATTTCGGTCGACTTTCGAATTAAATTTCTTCAAAATTATATTAATTCGATCAAAAAAAAACAATAATTAAACTATTTGAAGAAAAATTGAATTACTTTTTTTTTTAAATTACATTTATTATTGTTATTTAAAGTTTCTATATTCTTAAGACATATTATGTGTTTCTTTCGACTTTCAAGTTTTTGATCGAGTTTCAAAACTTATTTTTTCCATGATTTTTCAAATTGTTATTTTGATGACAAAATAATAATTTTTATTTCCGTAAATATAAACATACATTTCTTCTGTTAAAAAGGAAAACTTCTAACTAATATAAATTAAGATGAAAATGCAGACAATTATTTGTTATTTTAATACTAACTATAAATTTGACTGAATCGAAATGTAATTAATTTAAACTGAAAATGAATATTTAACAGCTGACAAAATAAATAAATTTATGGCTTAATGTTTTCTTGAATGGGAGATAGTTAATCTTTTGCTGTATCAGAATATAAATGATTTATTAAAGAAGCCACACGCATTGACAATTTCTAAAAGATTTTTTAATTGATACTCAATTATGCGATAAATTTATTACGAAACAAAAATATTTAATTAAAACATTAATTTTGTAATTTTTATTATAAAATAGTCAAAACTTATTTATTTTTAATATCATAATTAATAAAAATTAGGTAAGATAAATGTTTTATTCAGCAAAAAATAAATAAATTTTGGCGGAAAAACTGTAGTTAAACTTTCTAATGATTTTATTAAAGAATACTTAACAGAATGAATCATAGAAATAACTGTGGAAAGTTAATGGAAAATTAAACTATAAGACAAAATAATGAATCATCATTGAACGTATCCATGTTTATATTAGAGTTGTAACGCAAATTGAGAATACAGATTTAGAACGAATCGCTTCGTCCAGCATACTAATATTTTGCGCGTGGATAGACTTTACCTTTTGCCATTTAGAATCTAATAATAGATTGATTAAACAACCAGAGAAATTAGTTTCAATATACCACAATTATCATCGCAAATAAAACATTAAATTTGATAATATTATAACAAAATATGATTAAAAAAACATTTAAAAAAAAATCAAAATTTACAAAAAAAAAATATATAGCTTAAGAATAGAATAAGTCCAGGTGTTCGAACAGCGAAGAATTAAAAATAGTATAAAGTGTTAATCTGTTTGTAAACAATATGAAACTTTTTCTCTCTCTTGTTACAACACAAAGGTAATTAAAAAAAAAAACCCTGAACATGTGGAACCACTATTCTGTACACATTAAAATTCCACTATTTTTAGTTGTTTTTCTTTAATCTTAATATATGTAAAAATATCGATAGCATAACAATATATTACGTAACCTTGTACTATATTATTAATAATGATACATATTGTGGTTTAATTCTTTTGATCAACAATTATAGAGAAATGTACATTTTAAGACAAATAATTTTGATTAATTGGAAATAGATAATTTTTAGGAATTCATTTGAAAAGTTGCTCATTTTTCCTTTGAATGAAATTAATACAAATATTTGTGGTTTTTATGAAAAATACATATAGTAGCCTATATTTTATTTATAGACCTTAAGATATTTTAGTTGTATTTAGTGGTAGATTTAAAGAATTTATCTTTAAAATTTCGTAAAAAAAAAATCAACTCAAAAATAAACTATTGTGAAACGTGATGTTTTAACCGTCGGAAATATTCATTAAGAAAAATAAATGCGAATTAGTGAAAGCTTTTGCAGTTTAATTCAGGTCTGTTATGTTATGTTTCGGTTTCATAATATCTGAAAATAGTATCGCGTTACATGATGACTCAACATTTTCCACGATTCACGGAAGAAACTGTGAAACAATAAGATTCTAATAAACTGAAATATAAAATAGAAAACCGCAATTCTTGCATTTATGACTCACGTTTACTAATGGAAGATAGCAGTGGTGATGGTGGAATACGTTTAATATGTTGATGAATTGATCGACGCGGTTTTTATGACCTGATTATTTTCGACCCGGAGTATTAATCTCGGTCGGACAAAATAAAATATGGGTCGCGAAATAGGTGCGATATTTCCACCTGACATTTAAAGGTGAATCGTAAAGTAGGTCGGGTCTTCTTTAATTAGTGAAAAAGCCGTCTCACGAAAAAGAACAATAAAAATAAATATGAAGCGACAACTGGAAAAGAAAAGCGAAAATACGCAGCAATACTTATATTTTATTGTACCCTGCAGATTTCGTGTTTACATAACAAGAAATTGTATAATTATAGAAATGTTTTATTGTAGTTTTTATAATAATAATTTAAATAATTCATATTCTAAATATTAATATTGTCTACCTAATAAAATAATTTTTATGAAACTTAAAGAAAAAAATAATGATATGAATTCTTAAACAAATTACTTGTGTCGCGTTCGTAATAAAAAAAATCTTCATATAATAAAAAAATAATAAAATCTTAAAAAAAATATTTCTTCTCATTCACTTTAACTTTCATAACTGTCAACGCCAAAAGGTAAACAGTTTCTATTTTGTCTTGTGTAACAATGATAAGGTAAGACGTGTTTTTGTTACTTTTTTTTTGCTACAATTCTTGAACTTAAATATTTTTTTGGCGAATAAATTATGCAATAACTAATAGTTAAAAAAGCCGGACTAATCGAGAATTTTAAAACTGTTATTATATTATTACGTATTATTTTGAAAAATTTACTTAAAAAGATTTAAAAAAGTCTAATATGAATAGAAGAAATAATCAACAACAATTTTTTTATTATGAAAAATATTATGGACAAATTATAATTTAAATTTTAGCAAAACTATCGTTTAAATAATTTTGACTACTCACGTTTTGTAATGATAATACACAACCGATGGTCTTCAGCTTACTAAGAACTCGTTTAAGTCCTCCGACTACTCGTTTTCAAACAAACGAAAACAAAAAGTTCAATGCACCCAACGGGTTTTAGACTTAACATTTTGCATAAGAATTTGTAAATTTTCAAATTTAATTTTCCAAATAGTACACAAATTTATTCTATTTTATTTAATTCCTCGATTAGTCAAGTTTCAAACAGTCCGGGCGAAAAATTTCATCTTACATCCAAAAACCATTATAAATCGATAAAACATTAACTCATACATTATCTTCGAGTTAATAATAAAAACGTCGTTTCATAATTAATAATACGAGCCATCAAATCGATATATTTTCCCCAGTACAGAAAATGCTTCACATGCGTAACTTCACTTCCATTACGCGTTTTTTAATAAAATTGATCCGCATCTTCGGTTTATGCCCTTATTACATATCCAACGGTTCATACACTGCAAGCAAAAGAACCATCTACAAGTACAGATTGGGAATACTGATTTTCACCATCTGCAGTTTTATTATTGTGATCATCGACGGATTCGTTCTCAACACCTTGGCCGGTTTCCTAAGAGTACTTTGGAAATTCTCCCTGTCTTGCATGATTATTTACATCCCATTATGCAATCGCGATGTGCACAATCTTATACAAGTGGTGGAGAGGCTGGAGAATCTCAATATGAACCAATTCGATTACAGGAGGATGCGCAGAATCGTTTACTTTTTCTTAGCGAAAATTTGCGTTTACATCTTAATATTTGTGATCACCATTATGTTGGCCAATACCAGTCTTATATTTTTGCTGCAAGCAACTATAATTCTATTCAGCTCTATAGGATTGCTCCTTATAAATACACTTTATATCACAATTAAATACGAGTTGAAGCAATCATATGATTACATACAGAATTATTTGAGTAAATCCAACGTGGATGTAATTGCAAGTAAAGTTTTCATTAAAGAAGTGGACGAAATCTACAGGATTTGCAACAAATTCTTTCAATTCTACGTGTTAACACAATTGATAGTAGTTTTTCTTAACGTTATAATAAACGTGTTCACTATACTTTACACGTACAAAGAATTAAATAAAACAGCGGTGTTTTCTTATTTATTTTGGATTTCCATATTTTTAGATGGACTAATTTCCATGATGTACGCCAGCGACTTAACAACAAAGGTAAATTTTCTTTATCCAATCGAAATAAAAAAAAAAACATAACAAGTTTCAGGCAAATAAAACAGCTTTATTTTACGAAAATGCGTTAAATAATTGTTATCATAGTTTACATAAAGTAAGTGATAGAAAATATATCATTTTTTAATGATAAATCAATTTTTTTTTGCAGAGAGGTTCATTTTACATGCAAGCAAAATTTTACAAGAAAGAGTTTACCGTTTGCGAACTTTTCACAATAAACTGGAATTTCGTGTTAAGAGTAATGCATTTTCTATTTAAATTTTATATAAATTCTTATATACTTTTTTTTTATAGATGATCGGAAGTGTTTTTATACATATAATAATTCTTTTTCAATTTAATCAAGTTTCTTTAAGAACAATGGAATGAGTTAATTAATAAACAACAATAAAAATTCTTGCAAATATTTATTTTTTTTATCATAAAACTACCTTTTATCCACGCAACTTATTTGTTTGTAGTTGTACAGCGTTCCATTTCAGCAAATTCTTCGTTTTGACACAAGGTGACAGCTGTTATTTGGCGACCCATTAAAGATTTAACTTCCAACAAAAATTTCCATTTATTTTAATCCTTTTTTAAGCGAGGCGGATATATCCGCCATAAGCTATATTTATGAGATTACGCTTATAAAAGATAATTGTGGTGGCGCAGTTATCGAATCTTCGTTCGGAGCTGTCAAATGTCATTGTTTCGATAAAGTCTTTTATGTTTTTGATAAAGTTTAGAAATATCTATCCGCAAATTAATAATTAAATTCGTTGTAAGATGATCGCATAAACATGTTTACACTCATTCAGAATTGTCATTAAAAGTGTTTAATTTTAACGAAGCCGAACCGCACTTCTTTTGGGGAAACACATTAAAACTGTTTAATTATCATCCGAACTTAAAGTAAATATTTACGCGACAGACGCAAGTCTTGCCTTATTTATAGTTAGTTTATTTAAAAAAAATCAATTGATCTTCAATTATATCTTAGAAAATAAGGAAAACGTTATATGAAATTAATAAATTAAATGAACTCAAAAAAAAATCTTCATAAAATGAATCCAAATTGAATAAGCCAATTTTTTTAGTGGTAATAAAATGTGTAAATATTTATTACCTGAATCGTTGTTCACCGGTAAGTTTATTTAATGTAGACTTTAAATATCTTTATAGAAACACGTAATGGTTTTTGTATTAATTTTAGTTGAATAAGGAAGTAGTTTTAAATAAATTAGCTGCCAATCTACTTCAATTGACATTTCAATCATCTTAATTGCGTTCTATGTTAAATATCCGTGACTAGTGCATCAGCATGTTCGAAGCAACTGACTTTTTGGACGCGATCAATCCTCTAATAATCTCCTTAAGAATAATCGGATTATCCGCATATCAAGTTGATAAAAAGCGTAAAATAATTATCTTGAATAAGTATTTCAGATATTTATCGATTTTCCAAATAACTTTTGTATTTATTTTAATATTTCTTGGATTAAAAGATAATAGAACTGAAGAATCTTTGGCATCAGTCGACTTTTACGTTGGAGAAACTCTGAAATTCGTAAACGTAGTTTACGTTTTCTCAACATATTACATAACGAACAGGCATTTCGGTTTGTTCATCGAATTTATTTTCAATATAATTCGAGTTGATGATTCGTTGAAACAAATATCGTCGATAAGTGTTGATTATAAAAGAAGCAAAAAATCCATTTGCTTGTATTACTTTCTCTCCTATGGCACGATCGCAGTTTTATCGATAAGCGAGTTTATAACCTTCTGGTTCAGTTACGCAACGTTAATAAACATTGTGTTTTATTCGATTATTAACGTGGTGAATGTTGGTTTGGAATCGATGTTGTTTTGCGTGCTGCGCGAATTGAAGAATAGGTATCAGATTATTACAGATTATCTAGGGGTTATTGCTGAAAGCAGCAGTGAAGACGCTTTAGAAGATTTAAAGTTGATTAAAAGCGTTGTTACTGATTTGCATCGAATAAGGGAGACTTGGTTTTCCACATTCGAACCGCAATGTTTGATCAGGTTCATCTTGATTTACGTTTACATCATGACTACATTCTTATTCTTGACGACTAATTCGTTCCAACATTGGCCAAGTTATACCAATCTTATCATATGGTCCATACTTAAGATTAAACAAGTGCTTAGTACTTTGTATTATTACGACTCCACGCTGTACGAGGTAAACCATAAAATTCAATCAAAAACCTTAATTTATTTAATTAATATTTAGATGAGAAGAATCCCGTTATGCTTCGATAAAGCCGTGAAGTTTTGTGATCGCGATTTAAGCAATGTAATTAATAATTAATTTATTATTATATAATTAATTAATTTATTTCCAGAGAGGCGTTTTCCTGATGAAAGGACTTTTTGAGAACAAAGAGTTTTCGTTTTACGGCTTGTTCACAATCAACTGGAAATTATTATTAAAAGTATAATTTAATCAAATTTAAGTTCATATTTTCATAATTTTTTTTTATTCAGATGATTGGCAGTTTAATTACAAATTTAATAATATTGATTCAATTCAAGAATATCCATTAGAAATAAGCAAAAGTTATTAGCTAATGGTAACACAAATTTTACAGGATACTCATTACTCAGCATTCAATAATATTACTTAATAACGACGACATTAATGTTTGGTTCAAGAAAAATGGAAGCTTCCACAAATAACTTTTTGAGTTCGATCAATCCTTTGCTAATTTCCTTACGGATAATTGGGTTTTCCGGATACGTTTTGAACAAGAGTTCATCGAAATTGGTGTTGTATAAGTGTAATCAAAGAATTGTTTTAATTCAAATGATTGTGTTCTGTGCTTTTGCCATCATTGGAACCGTTGATAACTTGGAGCGTCTGCAATTAAAAATCGATAAATTGATAGAAATTTTCTTGAAATTCCTGAATTTAATCTACATACTTTGCACGTACATTATTTTTAACAAATACTTCCATCAATTTGCTGAAACGCTTTCAGAAGTCGATAAAATAGATGAAGAATTGAACAAGCTTTCGCCTGAAAAACTCGATTACAAAGCAACGAAAAGATCTATCTATTTAATTAGTTATATTGCTTCTTTATCTTTATTTTCGACACAGCTAATACTGTTTTATAAAGGTACACCGAACGCCACTCCTTTGAGAACTGTATCTTATATGATTGGAAATTCGACAAGCGCAGGTTTGGAATCTCTGATTTTCTGCGTTCTTAGGGAGCTGAAGCGAAGATATTCCATTATAAACAAATCTTTGATATTTATGAAAAATGATCGTTCAAA
This sequence comes from Nicrophorus investigator, assembly GCA_963457615.1. Taxonomy (NCBI): domain Eukaryota; kingdom Metazoa; phylum Arthropoda; class Insecta; order Coleoptera; family Silphidae; genus Nicrophorus; species Nicrophorus investigator. The sequence continues at coordinate 26,210,791 of OY735143.1, forward strand.
CCCTGAAACGATCTACAAAATGAAAAAGATCAATTGGATTTTTTCGAAGATGCACAAGGCCAGAAATCTTTTCAACACTTTCGGTGTAAATTTTCTCCTGAAATTCTTCATGGCTTACACTCAATTGATAATCTCCATATTCTTCATACTCACAAGATCGTACATCGGTATCACCAATAACATTGGATTAATCAGCTGGAATTTTATGACTTTGAAAGCGCTTTTCTTTACAATTTACTATTACGATTCTACTTACTGCGAAGTAATCAATAAAATAATCTAATTATCTAAAAAATATTAATAAACATTTTTTTAGGCCAAAAAAACTTCGATTTTGTATGAACAAGTATTAAAAACGTACGATTACAACCTTGCTCAGGTAAACAACAAATTGTTTATTTTATTAAAATATTTATAAAAATTAATTATTTAGGGTGGTTTCTTCTACTTAAAATTCCATTACGAAAACAACCCTTTCTATTTTTGCGGCTTATTTAAAGTTGACAGGAATCTGATGACAATGGTAAATAAATTAAATTCAACTCTATTTTATTCTAATTTCATATAACATTTTTTTCAGATGACCGGAAGTTTATTTACTAATCTACTTATTTTAATACAATTTTCAAATTTACTACAAAGAAATTTATAAAAGTAATGACAGTTTATTTAAATTATACTCAAATTTCAGCAAACCATTTGTCTCGACGGAGAAAAATCTCCATAACACTTATTTATTTATAAAATTCAGATTATCCATTGTTTTGTAAAGTCACTAAAACCACTGTCACTTGTAAATTAAAAGTCAGATTGCCATAAAATTTTGACAGGCGTCATCTGAAGGTTGGTACTTCCTAAAAATCATATTGATTTGTCAATCCTACGAACTTATTGATTGATTATTTAGATGTTATTTCCGAAATTGTATTAATTGAATAAAACGTTGCCACTCGATAAAGTAAATTATATTAAGTAATGAAATAAGTATACAGAAATTATCAATCAACTGAAATTGATAGAGCAATCGATTTCATTTTAATTAAGGTTAGGACTATGAGTCAAGTGGTGCAGAATGTTCGAAGCGTCGGACTTGTTGGATGCTGTTGATCCACTGATTATATCATTAAGAACAATCGGATTTTCCGCATACCAAGTGGACAAGAAACGGAAAATAATTATATTGAATAAGTATTTCAGAGTTTTATCGTTTTTCAAGGTAGCCCTTGTTACGATCGTGACGTTGTTAGGGGCAAGTGAAAATATTATACAGATAGCATTGCCGAGGGTAGATTTGTACATCAAACAAACGGTGAGGTACGGAAACGCCCTATACATAATTTCAACCTATTACATAATGAACAGACACTTCGGTTTGTTCGTCGAATTTATTTTCAAAATAATCCGAGTGGACGATTCGCTGAAACGCATATCTTCGATCCACGTCGATTACAAGCGAACCAAGAAATCCATCTTCCTGTACTATCTTCTATCTTACACCATCATCATAATTTTGTTAATCAGCGAGTTTTTAAACTTCTGGTGCAATTACGAGACAATCCTGAACATTGCGTTTTTCTTAATTGGAAATATAGTGAATACAGGTTTGGAATCGATGTTGTTTTGCGTTTTACGCGAATTGAAGAATAGATACAAGATGATCAATGATTGTTTGATGATCATCGGCGAGAGCAATCGCGAGGATGCTTTTGGTGATTTGATTTTGATTAGAAGTGTTGTTAGCGAGTTGCACGCGATTCAGAAGCTTTGGTTCACCACCTTCGAGCTGCAATTTCTAATCAAATTCGGTTTGATTTATATTTACATCATTACAACGTTATTTTTTCTCGTAACCGAATCATTCCAAGATTGGTTAGTATACTCCAATTTGATGCTATGGTCTGTTTTAGAAATCAAACAACTCTTAAGTACGCTTTATTATTATGATTCCACTCTGCACGAGGTAATTATTACCTTTTAATTATTAATTTTATACTATTTTTCACTCAAAATTAGGTGAGAAGAATTCCGTTACGCTTCGAAAAAGCCGTGAAATCGTGCGATCAAGATTTAAGCAATGTGAGATAAATACATAATTTTTACTAAAGTATTCAATAAAATTACTTTCAGAGAGGTATATTTTTGATGAAAACGCGTTTCGAGAACGAAGAATTCTCATTTTGTGGACTAATTAAAATCAATTGGAATTTATTAATAATGGTAATAATAATAGCAATAATTTTAATAATTTCTAATAACATTTTTTTTCAGTTGATTGGCAGCATAATTACAAATTTACTTATATTGATTCAATTCAGGAAAGTTTGAAATAACCTTAAGTAATTAAGCTAAAAGTGAAAGACGATAAATGGAAGTTCATTTCAAATGAAATATAAAAATGGTTACAACTGAAAATAGCTTTTTGGTTTCTATAAATCCTCTGTTAATTTCTTTACGAATAATTGGATTTTCTAGATACTTTTTGCACAGAGGATCTTCCTCACTTGTGTTGTATAAGTGTAAAAGCAGATTTTACGTAATTAAAGTGCTTGTTTTTTGCTCCTTTGTTGCTGTTGGGACTTTCGACAATTACGATAATAGCGCGTTCACGAGGATGGATAATGTAATCGAACTCTTCGTGAAATACTGTAATTTGCTGTACATACTATACACCTATTTCGTGATCAACAAATACTTTGATCTCTTTGTCGAGACTCTGTTGCAAATCAACAATTTCGACGATGAATTGAACGAGCTTTCGCCTGAAAAACTAGATTACTCATCAACGAAGAGATGCATCGTAATTTATTACATATTTTCCTACTTTGTGGTATTTTTATTGATCATATCACAAGTCATTCTCTTCAGCATCGGTGCACCTGATTCCAGTCTTCGCAGAACACTTGCTTACGTCATTGGAAACGCAGCAAACATAGGACTAGAATCTCTCATTTTCTGCATCCTCCGAGAACTCAAACAAAGATATTCCCTGATAAACAAATCCCTAATCTTTATAAGATGCGAAAACCAATATCTGGAAGCAACAAGTAAATTGAGAAAGATCAATGCAATATACACGAAAATGCACAAATCGAGGAATCTCTTAGGCGCATTCGACATTCACTTTTTGATCAAATTCTTTCAATCCTACTTCCATTTGATCATCTCCTTATTTTTTATACTGTCGAGGCCAAACGGCAATATCTTCAATTACATTGGATTTGTAAGCTGGACACTCACATCGCTCAAAGCTGTTTCATGCACAATCTACTATTATGATTCTACTTACTGGGAAGTAATTATTAAAATAATTATATAATCAAATTTTTATTAATAATTAATTTTCAGGCTAAAAGAACTGCTGTGTTATACGAACAAGTTTTGAAGATGTACGATTATAATATTTCAAAGGTAAAATCATTGAGTTTTTTTTTAATAATTTTTGAAGCATTAATTGCTGATTATTTAGGGTGGTTTTTATTACTTGAAGTTCAACTACGAGAACAAACCTTTCGAATTTTGTGGATTGTTCAAAGTTGACAGAAATCTGATTACAATTGTAAATATCACAGCTCATTTTTCTTAAATTTTATTTTAATTTTCTACGAATTTATTCCAGATGACCGGAAGTCTATTCACTAATCTACTAATATTAATTCAATTTTCAAATTTGTTTCAAACAAATTAATATATTTAAGTTTCTGTTAAATATATTTTAGGTTAGGTTATTTAAGGTTTTCATATGTAAAGGATAGGGCGGATATATCCGCCAAAGCCCGCAAAATGTTAATATTAGAAAATATTGTTGAAATAAGTATACTAATTACATTTTATAGATAATTCATGTAACATTTTTGATACGCAATTCAAATTTGCGTCAATAAATCTTACTATGTTATAAAAACTTTAAATTTAACGAGTGATTCTAAAATTAAAGTTTGTGTACGATCAGAATTTGATGGACCCATTAATTTATAACCGTTCGATGTTTTCCTTGTCCTTGATAATTATCGGACAAAATAAACAAGTTTCCTTTTTATTTTCTTTTTTCATACGGAAGCGCCACTTCGTTAATGTACATTCACCGAAATGGTTTCAGAAGCTAACGATCTGCTTCGTTCCATAAGTCCGTTAATAATTTCCTTGCGCGCAATCGGTTTTTCAGGCTACATAGTTGATAAGAACTGTAAATTGGTACTTAATAAATGGTACCGGAGATTCATCATAGTGAAAGCTATTCTAATCTGTATGTTTGCAATCGTTGGAACGGAAAGCTCTCTTAATTTCAATAATTCAACCACATTCGATATAGTGATTGAATCTACTCTAAAGTACTGCAATTTAAGTTACATCCTACTTACTTATATAATCATCAACAAGTATTTCCACTTGTTCGTTGAGATTTTATCGGATGTGAGTATGGTGGATGCGGAATTGAATCAACTGTCCGCAGCGAAACTGGATTATAAGCAAACAAGAAGATCTATTTTTTATTACTACGTGGTTTCTTATACAGCAATAATATCCTTGACTTTAATCCAATTCTTGTTGTACTTCAAAGGATACCCTTTTGTGACACCGATGCGAAATATAGTTTATTTGATTGGGAATATTCTGAGCACCGGATTGGAATCATTGGTATTTTGCATCCTCAGAGAAACGAGGCGCAGGTATTCTTTACTAAATCAAGCATTAATCTACATGCGAAGAGAAAACGAGACGGAATTGCTTGCGAAGCTCCAGAAGATTAAAGCAATCTACTGCAAAATGCACAACATGAGGAAACTATTCAACTCGTTCAGCTTCCAATTTCTTCTGAAATTCTTCATGGCTTACATTTTCACTCTCAGTTCTATATTCTTTATGGCAATTGCAGATAATTTAACTTGGTTATCCTACGTAGCATTAATTAATTGGAAATTTATTTCGATTAAAGATATTATATCTACGGTTTACTACTACGATTCTACTCTGCAAGAGGTAAAATACATTGATCTTAATATTTTAACATTATTTTAATGAAATATTTCAGGCTAGGAGAACCGCAATATTGTATGAAAAATCGTTAAACAAATACGATTATAATATGAACAAGGTTTGATTATATTTTATACTTATATAATATAATGAAAATCATTATTTATAGGGAGGTTTATTCTACTTGAAAAATCGCATTGAAAATAATTCAATCCGGTTTTGCGGATTATTCGATGTAAATTGGAAATTACTCGTGCTGGTAATCAATGAACGAATTAATTCACGAAAAATACTTAAATTACTTTCATTTTCAGATGGCTGGTTCTGTAATTACACACTTATTAATTTTAATCCAACTCAAACCATAATTTATGTAGAAATCATTATATATCAGCTTAAAATTAGAAAATATAGAAGAAATGTGTTAATTTGGTTGCCTACATCAAAACAGCTACTTTATTATTTGTAGTTTCTATATTCTTTTTTAAAACTCCGCTTTGCAAATTGACAGATTAACATTGCTTTGACACAAAGTGACAGCTGTCATTTTGTGACTCATCCGAAATTTAAGGCTTATTATGGGTCACCACCACGTTGAGAAACTCTGGTCTACATGATTTTAAAGTCTATATCAAAATAATATTTGTTATTTAGTAGATAAATATAATAGTATCAACTAAAATTTATTGTTTACATAAAAATACATATAAAAATATATATACAACATAAGTAAAATAAATAAACTCTCTAAACTGTTATTTCTAAAATTCAAATAATATTTAGTAAATAGATATTTTATAGGTATAATATTAATAAGGAATAATTCATTAAGGCGATGAGAGTTTCTTGAATTGTAGGAGTATAACGAGATTGGTGACGACACTTCCGAACATCTAGAAAATACAAAAAATTAAATTCTCAATTAAAATTTATTTTCAATTACTTACGGCAAGTAGAAAGTTCCAATTAATGGTAAATAATCCACATACAGAAAACACGTTCCTCTCGAATTGAACTTGCAAATAAAATAATCCTCTCTAAAATTGAGTCAAATTAATGAAACAGTTTCCCAGTTAGAAAGATTCCTTACTTTCGTGAAGTGAACGTCGTGCGTTTTCAAAGCATTTTCATAAAGCAAAGCGGTTTTCTTCGACTGAAAAAGAAAATCATAGTTTAAAACTTCAACAAACTATAGTAAATAACAACAATTAAATTAGTTGAAAACTATGGAATTAGCATTTTTCATCAGTAAAATAGTTTTTAACAACAATTATCTCCAAAATAAATAATGTTTATCAATATATTGTTTGTAGTTTTGACAGCTGTCAATTCGTGGCCAATCAAAAATGTTGAAAACCGCTGGTAATTATGACAATTAAATTAGTTGAAAATTATAGAATTAGCATTTCTCTTCAGTAAAATAGTTCTTGATCTTTTATGTTCATTTGATGTACAGTATGCAAATTATTATTTTACCTCTTGATACGGATGATCAATAGCAAAAATAATCCATATGACATCTGTCACTGTGGCAGCAATCCAAATAGTGGTTAAGAAATAAACGACATATTCGTAATCATCACTATAAGATTGCGCTCCAGCTAGTAAATAGATGAAGCAAAGCATAAACTTGATCAAAATCAAATTCTGAGCGAACTCGTTTGCACATTGATTGAGATCGTAAATCCCTTTATAAATAATCTTAATCTTCTTTAAAGATTCTAATGAACTCACTTCAATCAGACCATTAATCATTCTGTATCTTCTAGTGCTTTCAAATTTAATACAAAGCAGCAATAAGTTGATGTGTCCACTAGCAATGTAAGCGAAAAATATCGTAGGTAAATTGTAAATAGCCTCCAGAAACTCAATTTTAATAAAAACTAAGCCGTAGCTCACTACAACAATAGTTGAGACCGAATAAATCAGCAGCAAATTGATTCTAACTATGATGTTGAAAGATTTTAATTCGATCCTGTTTGTATTAATTGCTTGGAGTTTATCATCAACCATTTGAAAACCTTTTATTACTTGCAGTATTTTATCAAAATCACTGTGCGTTTTTGTGTAGTAACCGAAAATCACTATAATATTTCCGAGCTTCATGAATAAATAAATGATGTTAGACAATGAACCTATGCCCACTCCGTCGAAGAAAACTGCGTAGATTGAGTATACGAAAATGGATAGAGTTACAATGTAGCACCATGCAGCATCTTTAATGAGTATAATCCGGTTATTCCTTTTCACAAATCTGTACTTGCACAAACCCCATAACCTGCAGGACCTTAGCATAGGAACAGAGGCTTCGTGGAAACCTTTGCTCGTCCGCATTTTATCAACGATTAAACATTATGAGGCAGACTACAATCAATAATTGTAACTGACGTATTCATAGTAATTACTTCTAATTTTATTGTATTTACACTACAAAATATTCGAAGAAAAATACAATATAATTCTTTTGTGCTGTGTAAACTAATATATCGAAGACACTTACCTCATTTTCAATCATAGCGCAATAATAGACCATAAGAAAAAATTCAGACAAAATCGTCAGCAACCAAATGACGTTTATAACAATAGCTAAAGACGTTTCTATATTCACCACGTAATATGATGAGATAATAATAGAGACATAATAGCAAATACTTTTATTCAATACGAAGATCTGAAAATATCTATCGATCTCGTAGTTGATTCGAAGGATTCGAGTAAAGCATTTCTTGATCTCAAGATATTTATGTAAATCAACATTACTCTCCAAAAATGTATTAATTATTTTTAACCGACTGGAGAGTTCGCTATTGAATGTAAAGAAAATGTTAAAATAATGCGCAGTAGCAATGATTCCAAAATACATCAGAATATAAAAACCGAAATCTTCGTTAAATTCCTCAAAAATATATAAAATAAAATCTAATATTATTAAACCACAGATAATCAAATAATAAAAGATTAAATTAAGCACAATCATCTTCCGAGTTGTTTTGTATTCTATATCATCTTTTAACGGAAAATATGCGTCGAAATCGTTGATCTCTTCGCAGATTTCAGTCACACGTTTGAATTTCACTGATGATAAATAAATGTTAAGAATGAAAATCGCGTTTACAACTTTTATAAATGTGACTATTATAGTGTCTAAAATATTATCGTAGTTTACGAAGAGTACAATCGATGTTATTGTTACTGAAGATATGCAGATTGTCTGAATCCTTGAAATCAAGATTTTTAGCTTAGTCGTTTGGAATTTGGAGTTTTTTATGTAGTAAGGGGATAATCCTATGAATTGGCAGCAGTAGGCTAATGGCAGGAAGGCTTCGAAAAATGAGTTCACGTTTGAAAACATTATTAAAAGTTATACCGGTTTTATATGCTTGTGCATTATTGGGACGATATTGTAGACTGACTGACGTATTATCTAAACATGGAAAAGTAGAATGATCAATTTTAATTAGTTAATGGATTAGTTTAATAATCGTTTCATGTCTAATAAATGTCAATAAGCTAAAAACATATTTAATTAATTTAATTATTTGAAAATATTAAGACTTCTTAAAATAGTTTTAAATAAAATGTTAGAATTACCTCATTAAAAGGATGCTGGATGGTGTAAATAATCCACAAGACGTCAAAAACTGTAGCAACAAACCAAACCGAAGAAAGCAAATATATGCCGTAATCGAAATCATCAGCATAAGCTTGAGCTCCAGCTACTAAATAGACGAAACAAAAAATGAGTTTATTCAAAATTAAACTCTGCACGAAATCGTTCGTAGACTGATTCAAGTCATAAATCTGCTTGCAAACCAATTTAATTTTCCTCAAAGTTTCCATTGTGCTCTTTGCAATCAAACTGTTAATCAATCGGCATCTTCTGGTGCTCTCAAATTTGATGAAGAAGAGCAGCAAATTCACGTGTCCACTGGCCATGAAAGTGAACCATATTGTAGGCAAATTATAAAAAGCCTCAATAAATTCGATCTTTAAATCAAGTACTAAGTTGCTCAGTATAACCGCAACTGCCATCAAGTACATCAATATCAAATTGACTCTTACAATGTTCTTGAAAGATTTCAATTCGATCCTGTTTTCATCCAATTCTTGAATCACTTCGTCGACTAAATGAAAACCTTTTAATGATCGCACTATATTATCGAAATCCACGTTCGTTTTTATGTAGTAACCGAAAATCACAAGCAGATTTCCTAGTTTCGTGCAAAAATAAATGATCTTTTGGAATGAATTTATGTCAACGTTGTCGAAGAAAACTGCGATAAACGCGTATATGCAGATGACTGCAGATACCACGTAACACCAGAGTACGTCTTTGAACAGAATTAAACGGTTATTTCTTTTCACAAATCTGTACTTGCACAAACCCCACATCCTGCAGGAACGCAACATTAGAGCGGCGGATTCGTGGAAGTCGTCACTCGATCGCATAATATCACCGTTTGGTTAAACAGAAAAAGTAATGAAATAAATCAATCAATAAATAGTAATTACTTCCAATTTAATTGTATTTACAAAAACAATAATAAATTAATCAAATTGATCATTTTTAAGCCTTATAATTCATTATATTTCTTGTTAAGAAGAAAATTACTAAACTTAAACAAACAACAGTTTTTTAACAATCGTTTAAAATAATTTAAACTTAACTTAATACTTTTGTTAAAATTATTTTTTTTGTAAGAATTCAAATTTATTTCCAGCTGTCGAAGAATGAATTTTTTGAAGATTTTCTAAATTTAATAAAAGATGTTTAAAAATAATAAATATTAATTGATTATTAGAGATTTCATACCTGTACATACAGAATATCCATGCAATAAAACATGAAAATAACTTTAAGAATTACGTAAATAATCCAGAAGATTATGATCGCAATCTGTAAGATTCCCATTTGATACGTGAGGAGCAGAAGGAAAGTACCACTAACGATATCGCTGAAGAAAGTCAAAATTATCAAAAACACATCGAACTGAAAGAAGGAGCGCAACTCCCTAAACAGCTTCATTAAAGTCTGGTAAATATCTTCAATTTCAGTTAAATTTTTTCGGTTAAATTTAACTTCGTTAATCAATTGATACCTTATAGAGCAACTTCTTGCAAAATACGATAGTAAACTTATGAAGTTAGCACTGCCAACGTAACCCACGTACATGATGAAAATAATGAAATAGTTGACTAATTTTCTTCCAAGCGACATAAATCTAATTATTATTAGTAGCACGTGAAACGCGATTATACTGTGAATGATCACCAAAAATATGATTACAAATATTTTTTCTTTTCTGTAATTCACTAATTTACCGATTTTGCATAATTTTAGATCGATCAAATTTAGAGTTTCGATGAATTGGATTATAGGTCGAAAGTTGATGTTCAATTTGAAGTAAAATAAGGCGATCGTCAGGAAATTCGTGACCCTTTCCACGAAATACATGGCCTTTCTGAACGTATCCATATCATCGCGAAATCCCACTTCTAATATTGTTACATAAAAAGCGAAAAGCGTGAATGCAAAAGCTACGGATAAATTTAATCTTAGAAGATCCACCGATTTCTTAAATTTTCTGCGCGCGTTCATAGTTTTTGCGCACATTAAAGTCCACCTGAAGACGTTTACAAACACGTTAAACACTTCATGTATGGACGACATTATTGTGGAAACTGATAATATTGCTTGCGTGCAACTTTTTTTTTAATAAGTTTAAGTGAAAATTAATAGCTGTATCGATTAATAAAGTTAATATTATACCTTTAAGTCCAGAATGTTAATGCTGTAGGTGACGGTAATAAATTTGATGATTCTTTCAATTACATCAAAAGCAGACATCATGTTATCGCTCATGGGTCTACTTATGTAACCGAGTGTTAGATAGAAGAGTTCAATGAGGAGCAAGAGATATTCAAATAAAAACTTGATCAACAATTCTAGTTGGAAAATGTTCATCAATTTAGAGTTTATTTCTATTAGCTTTTTGATAATTTTAACATCCACATATTCCCCGTTGATTAAAGCGCTGTTGATCAACATGATCCTCCTTTTTAATTCTCTATTCATGGTGAAGAACAAGGAAAATATTTGATTCGTTATTAAATTAACAAAAAATTCCTTTCCAGTAAATTCTATAACAGAAGTATCCTCCTCATCGTATGCGAATAGTATCGTTGTAATCAGTATCCCCAGAGATATGGCATTTGCATTAAAAATAAACGCAATTGTCCACAATTTTGCAGCAAAAAAATTCTTGCTTCCAATCACCTCAGCATCAAGTTGATTCAAACTTTCGGCAACTTCCACTACGCTTCTAAACTTCTTTCTAGTGTAAATATAGAACACGTGAATCAAGATAAATTCACTTAATAAGTTTACCAAGGATATTAAGCCGTAAAACGAACCTGCAAAGACGATTTGCTTATAATATACGTAAGTTGAATGATAAACGAAGAAATATATTAGAATCAACTTAAAACTGTTGGAAATAGAGACGAATTTATTTTCTACGAATGTTTGACCGCGCAAAGCGTAATCGCACAGACCGAGCCATCTGCAAACCACTATGTTTATGTTGAACACTTGACAGAAGTTACCAGTTGTCATGTCGAAAAGGAAATACACTTTTCTGCTTCAATTATTACTTATTGGAAACTGCCTGAAAACAATTTTTCATTTCTCTAATGAAATACTGAAAAGATGTATTTCTATTATTGTCTGTATAATTAATATTGGAAAATTAATTTCTACAGAAATTAATGTCAAGCACTTTTCTTGAATAAGTATTTTTATTTGCTTTGCAATCACTTAAAACGTCTCATTAATACAACTATGACTAAAATTGAAGTAAGAAATTTATCAAGATTTTTATAATTTTTAATTAATTTTATATAATTTATTAATAATATAATTAAGTATATATTAACTGATTGTAACGGATTTAATAAATTTATTATAACTAAAGAATTTAGTTTTAGAAAATTAATATTTGTAATCACATGGAACGGAGAAATTCTTACCTCTTTAACATTTTCTTCAATGTTGTAAACTATGTACAGAACTTCTACTAAAATCATAAACGTTTGTATAGCATTTCTATAAACTATATAGTTAGTATTGGGAATTAGTGCGATACCATAAAAAGTCTTTATAATAAAAAGTATGAAAAACCAAGTGAATTTAATCAAAATTTTCCACTTATAACTCTTGTTCACTTGATGCTCCGCAATATTCAGCAAATTGTTGGACTTCAAAACTAAACCTGACTCGACGCTTCCATCAATTAGCAGATTATTAATTATTTTTCTTCTCAGTTTAATCTCTCGGATCAATTTTGTGAAAACCATGATGGGTTGAATTGACACAAAGATATTAATAAAACTGTTGATGGATCTTAATATGAACATGATTTCACCAGAACGTAACAAGAAGAAATGAACAAAAAAATTAACAATCGGAAAAATGTAAAATATTAAAAGCGCACCGACAGTTTCAATTAATTTCTTGCAATAGTTCTCATCATTTTTATGGATAATCTTATCGAATTCGTATAATTTATGAATAGCTGAGATGATTTCGCGAAACTGCATGGAAAATAAAAATAATAAACTCGTTGTTAATATTAGGTTTGAGATGATATTTGAGTAAATCGCGAATATGAACACGTTGAAAGCGAAATTATATAATCTTATTTCGTGCATGAAAGTGCCGCATGCTATTAAGGATACAATTAGGACGGTGAAAATATTTTTGCGGATCAGGACGATATTTGTCACGAACATGTTTCCATTCAGTTTGTACGCACATAATCCCATCCAACGGCAGATGGTCACGTCAACGTTCATCACTTCCAGCACAGACATACTCATTACTCGACAATCTAGGTTACTACAACTGACCATTTGGGCGCAGCTATTAGTAAATTGAATTTATGAAATGTTAAACGATGTTCCAATTCATTGAAAAATTTATTACTTTCGGACCGATCGAAGCAATTACTATAATTTTACGTTTTCTAATCATCACTTTATTTTGAATTAATTATAATTCTAATAGATATGTTAACAATAAGATTTATGAAAATGATTTAGCAATTTCTATATTTTTTAGTAAAAACTACTTGAATATTAAATCAAATTAAAATAGAAATATAAATCCGGATTTGAAAACTACATTTTAATTCCGGTTTCCGGGCTAAATAATTTTTATTTTAATATCATAATATTTATTTTTAATATCATAAATATAGTTTGCAATTACCTCTCTGTCCAAGTTATCAACACTATATAAAATAGTAAGAAGTTGCGTGAATAGATGTAAAATAGCTACAGTCCTTGGTAAATTGTGGAACAAATTGGAAAGACCTTCGATCCAATAAAATAGTTTGGAAGCAAGAACTAGAAAAGTAGTTAAAAACTTGATGATGATTTCGAACTGAAAAGCGCGAGCGATTTCCGAGCGTAACTTCAGCATCTCATAAATCAGCTGAAAATCAACGATTTTACATTCAATCAATTGCCGATTAACTAAAGCGAATCTGCGCTTCAGTTCTCTGTTAACAGTCAAGAATATAGACAAAACAATATTGCTGATTAAGAATGCCAAAAACTCGAATAAATTGTACCGAATCACAGAAGAAAAATCATTGAATTTGAAGAGCAAAACTGCTGAATAAATGAGCAATGATAAAGGGATTAAATTCAAGTAAAGAATGAAGAAAATAACAGACAATTTCGCTTTTGAATACTGCTTATCACCAGTTACGCTAACGTCAATTTGACGTATCTTTTTAATGATGCCAATTAAATGATGATAATTGTAATTGAAATGCAGAAAATAGGAATTGATGAGTAGAAATTTTGTGAAGACTGGGACCGTGTCTGTGTAGTCGTACACGTCGAAGTCTTCGTAGGAGATGGCTTCAAGGTTTACGTAACTCGTGCAGGTTGTGAACAGCGAGATTGCAAGCGATATTACGATATTTTTGATGACGTGGAACTTGCTTATCACGAATTCACTGCCGAGGAGTTTGTAACTGCTCAAGCTGAACCAGCGGCAAATCGCGACGTCTATATTGAAGACACTTAACACGTTTACTTCTCTTGGCATTTCGAAGGTTTCTAAAATTGTTGAATTCAATTCGTGCGCTTTAATCAAATTACATCATTATTGGTGATCGATTAAATTGAATGCGTTTTTTTCTCGAATATAAACAAGACAAACTAATTGCTAAATATACTTAACACCTAATGAAAATACGCTTTTTATTTAGAAAATATATAAAATGAACTAATTACGTACGAAACATAAAAACAATATGAAATAATGAATTGATAATTATAACTATTTTTATTGTTGACTTAATTTGATCAAATCAATACTAGAATATATAATTTGAATTGTACTTGCCTCGATTTCTGGTTGTGTGATTACGTAAATAATGAAAATAATTTCAAAAATCACAACAATCGTCCAATAAATCGTCATAACCATTATCATATCGCCGATACCGTAGAAGTATAGAGTGTTGATAGAGTAGACGAAAGATGTGAATAGTTTGATCAAAATGATAAACTGGAACGTATCGTCAATTGAAGTTTGTATATCAATCAGTTCGTAATAAACTTTCATGAACTGAAATCGATTCGGCGAAGCGTTGATCGCTTGAAACCTCCGTTTGCTTTCCCTCTTCATGAAGACCAATATGATTTCAACAGTTGAAAATGATACAGAAGTTAAAAAAATGAACATGGACATAAATATTTGGTATAAATCTTCAAAGTTTAGTATATCGAACAGTATGCTGAATGGAAATAAATAAACTAACAGTATAATTTTGATAACATCTTTTCTAGTGGTAAATTTCTGTTCCATCATTAGATCTACGCGGTTCAAACGTATGATAATTTTAAGTATGTTAGATAATCTTATGATTGTGAATGCGTAAGTATTTATTAGAAGAATGATGACGCAGGATAATTCAATTAGAATTATATAATCATCGATGAATAATAGTTCATCAACTACTAAAAACAAATCGTAGATTGATGCACTCGAGAAGATCAACACGAGACTCATCGTTGCGTACTTCTTCGCTCTGTACCAATAGTTTACCACGAAATTAGTAGACGCTCGATTGTACACAAACTCACTCATCCCCAAAAATCTGCATAGAGTTAGTATGATGTTAAACGCTGCAGTTATGCTGATAGGTTCGTCCATTTTAGGATACTAACGTAATTACATAACAGCACATTAAGCAATCAAATTGTTTTACTACCTTCGTAATAGTAATGCTTGTTTTCTTCGTGCAATCCATTTAATAAATAAAATGACTTTAGAAACTATACTTTCTTAAATTACTATCATAATTGGTGATGAAATATGAATATTAACTGTACTTGCCTCGATATAAGTTTGGGTGATTACGAAGATGATCAGAAGAATTTCCAAAATCGCATGAACCAACCAATATATCATTATGTAATGTATCTTAGCAGCAATATCGTAGAAGTACAGACTGTTAAGGAGGTACACGAAAGATGAGCACATTCTCATCAAAATTGGCACCTGGAATATATCGTTAATTGCTGTTTGTATTTCGATCAACTCGTAATAAACGTGCTTGAAGTTCGTTAAATTTCGCGAAGCGTTTAACACTTTGAACCTTCGTTTGCATTGCCCCTTCAGGAAGACAAGCAGTAATTGCATCGTTGCAACAGAAACGTACGAAAACATAAAGTATACAAAAATATGTACGCAGTAAGGCTCAAACGTTTTTAAATTAACTAAAACCACGCTGATTGGAAATATGTAAACTGTTAATATATCTTTCAGAACGTCTTTTCTCGTGGTGATCTTCCTATTCATAAGGATGTCCACATGATTCAATCTTAGAATAATATTAATTATTTTTGAAAATTTCGTCGTCGTGTTTATGTAAGCTGTTATAAACGTGCTGACGTTCCACAGAATTTCTACGAAAAACATGTAATCGTCTAGCGATAATTTTTCTTCTGGTTTCAACCAAAAATAGATTAATGCACTACTGATGATGGTCAATACACTGATTATTGCGTAACTCTTTGCTCTGTGCCAATAGTTTACTCCGAAATCCATGGAAACGCGATTGTAAATAAACTCACTCATCCCTAGAAATCTGCACAATGTTAGTATCGTGTTGAACGCTTCAGTTATGCTGGTTGGTTCATTCATGCTTCGATACTGACGTAATTACTTTACTGCGTATCAATTAATCGATGGATCTATATCATAATAGGTTTCCACTATATTATGTTTGTTTTCTCACTCAATAATAGGATTAATTTTCTTTAATAAACAAACTTTGAGCAGAACCGAATCGAGGTAAATTTACTTACATTTCAAATAATTTCATTCATAAATCTAACTCTTACCTCCATTTGCAAATGTTCCACTGTGATTATGATTAACACTATTTGCACAATTGTAGTAGCCAACCAATATAGGGGTAGAAAGTACAAGAAATCCGAGTATCCAAAAAAATATAGGCAGTTGAGGATGAAAACTAAGGACACCGCAATTTTAATCAATATAGAAAACTGAAAAATATCCCGAATATTGGCTTGAATATCGGTCAACTCCAAATAAATGTTCTTCATTCGAGGATTCATTACAACACAGTTCAATATTTTAAATCTGCGTTTGCATTCGCGTAACATGAAGATGCAGAGCAAAAGAAAAGTTCCGAAAGCGAAATACGTGAATGAGACGAACAGCAAATAAACAATGTAATACAATTCTTGCATCAGAATTAAACCAAAGAATACGGTGATGGGTAAAATGTAGAACAATACCATATCTCTGATCAATTGCTGTTTTGATGGAGATTCGCATTTTATTAGTTTATCAACTTGATTGAATCTCTTTATTACGTCGATTATTTTCGTGAATTTCATGTTAGTTATTGCGTAAATCGTTACAAGTGTAAGCGAGTTGCTGAAGACTTCGATGATTATGATGTAATCATCAATGATGAACGGTTTTTGTATTGTTTTGAACCACATGTAAAACACTCCGCACGAGAAGAAAAGTATTAGAACTGTCACTACTTGCTGTTTCAGTTTGTGCCAATAATTGGATTTGAACGTAGAAGAAGCACGATTGTAGGTAAACGAAGTCATCCCGATAAATCTGCATATTGTTACCAGTATATTGAAGACTTCATTCGTCTCATTATCCATTTCTATCTACTAAGTAATAGAACATTACTAAATGTGGAATACATCAATTATAAAGCATTACCTATTAGTTTGTATTTACTTTCGTTATTATGAATAGTCTTTGCAGTGCCGTACTTACTTGTATTTTACTAACGTAAACGAAGATCAATAAAACTACCATTACATAACTCTAACTTAAATCTAAGTATTTATCGTCAAATATTAGAAATTAGAATAAAATAATAGCATAATTCAGCACTTCGATTATTTTCGCAAATTTATTGTTAGTTGCAGTCACTGTATTGATCAGAATTTCTACAATAATGACGTATTCGCCAATGTTTGATGGAACTCCTTGTATTTTATACCATAGGAAGATTTCATCAATTGATATGAAAAGTGATAAACACTTTACTGCGTATTGTTTTAATTTGTGACAACACAAAGTTCGAATATAATTATCCGATAATTTTAAATATTGCTTTTTGATTTTAGACAGTAAATTTATTTAAAATATGCAATGATAAATAATATACTTACTTCCATTTCCATTGAATCAACGTTATACACGACGATACTCAAGACTGAAAAGATGTATAAAGACCAGTTGATGGAGAGGACAAAGTCGCCATCAAATTTAAATATGAAATAGTAGAAGCTTGTTAATAAACATACGAAAGTTGCGATGAAGGTGACTAAGAACGGGATCTGCAGAATACCGTGAATTTCTTGATTTATCTTGACCAACTCCCAGTAACTAACTTTGATTATCTTGGGCGAAATGTTTGCTCCGTTCAAGCATCTATATCTGAGCTTACATTCTCTCTTAATGAAGCTTAGAATTAAGCAGATGTTGCTGTTAGCAATGTACCCGAACGACACGAAAAATGAATAAGTGAAATTTAACCCGGAGACAAAAATGGTTGCAATGAGAAGACTAATTGGAAAGAAGTATGTAATAATCAAGTTGATCAAAACCCATCTTCTGGATGAAATATTCTTTCCATCGTTGATCAATCGTTTATCGATGATTTTGATACTTTCAATCGATTTAATGATTGCATGAAATTTCGATGCGCATATTAAATAGCTGAAGAATATATTCAATATATTGGAAATTATCTCGAGTACAAAGATGTACGTTTCCAAAGTAAAATTTCGCTGCAAGACTGTTACAAGGATGGCAGTGGCGAAGACGACGAGGAACACGAAATACACGTACGATTTGTATTTGTCTCTGCGCTTTACAACGTAAGAATCGCTGATTCTACTGAAACTGAATGAGGACATTCCGAATAATCTGCAAACGTTTACTAGGATATTGAAAGCCTCAACGAAGTCGTCGAACATTTCTGTGCATCACTATTTAACTACTCACTCGTAATGTGTTCTTGGTCGTAAGCCGTTTATGTAATCAATTGATTAAATTCGACAATACTAATTCATTTAGTTTTTTTTCACATCTATATCATAAATGTTCAATAATACTCAATATATAAAAGCACCATTTATAATTGCTACCTTCAAACCAATAAATACGTAACAAACTGTAATTAAGAGAAGTTATAGCAACGTTTCTCAACCTGCTGACATTTTGAGATCCAATAAAAATATGAATATGTATTAGGAACTAGTCGATAAAATAAGTAATGAGGTACATTTCTTAACGGATGGAATTTTATAACATTTATTTTAAATTATGTAACACAGCTGTTTCTTGTTTCTAAAATGCGTTTATTCATTCTACGGAATAAAAACATTTAATAACGTATTATAATATATAGCAGAATAATACTCTGAAATACATTTCTTGCTAAAAATATTGTATTTTTATTTTGGTCCTCTAAATATACACAAGTTAAATCTCTTGCAAAAATAAAATCTGATGTAATAAAATTAAAAAAAAGAAAACCTGAGACAGTAGTGTGATTTTTAATTTATTTAGGCTTCGATTTCTGGAGGAACCCAACCTCCGAAGGCTTTCTCCAATTCTCTGGCTACGGCCAAACACAGCCTGTCGTTCTTATCGTTAGCAACAACCTGAACACCAATAGGTAATCCATTCTTGCTCAATCCCATGGGAATATGTGTGGCGGGAAGTGTTAACACGTTGAAGATTCCGGTGTAGCTGAAGTTGAACGGTTTGAACAGCGGTTCGTTGTGGTAAGGAGCTGGTGTCGGATGCGTGGGGTAAATGAAGACACCATCATCGCCGAGCAAATCCTTAATTTCCATCCTGAAGTGATCCCTCATCTCAACGTACTTTTTATACGTCTCACTTCCATTGCCGGGTCCGGAATTCTCCAATAATGCGGTCGCTAGGGCAATGAAAGTATGATTGCTGGCTCCCGATAACCATTTCGCTATTTCGAGACTCAAGTTAATAGGTTTTTCCAAATTTCCAAGTTGCATATCGAAGCCCGGAGGACCGGCCTTCATATTGTACAGCCACATGTCCTTGCTCTGCGCGAATTTCTCCAGCTCCATCTTTTTCGCTTTGATCTTGTGCGCCTTTTCCAGATGCACGGCGATCTTGTTGAAGCATTCCTTGATCTCCGGGTCGACCGGCGAAACGAAGCTTGAACCAGTATCGCAGTCTTGATAATAGAATTTAATCTTCTTCAAGTCCACCGATTCGTCCAATTTCAATGATTCGGCATTTTTACCGGCCATGACTTTAAGGATTGGGGTTAAATCTTCGGCTCTCCTCACCATCGGTCCGATACCAAGGAAACTGTCTTGCTCTTTGTTGACCGCGGCCGGGAATTGTCCGTCGTTGCTGACCACGAATTTCGAGGGTTTATGCCCGAAAACTCCGTTGAAGAAACACGGCATCCTAATGGAACCTCCGATATCCGAACCAATTCCAAATGCAGAACCAGCCGCAGCCTGAATACAACCCTCACCACCCGAAGATCCACCCACTATCCTATTAGAATCGTACGGATTGTTGGTTCTACCGTGAACGGGGTTATTACTTTCCCACCTAAGAATAAACGTAATTACTAACATTGATCAGCAGAGCAAATGCAAATATCACATACCACATGCAAAGTTCGGAAACGTTCGTCAGGGCGATGGGAATAGCTCCTGCAGCGCGCAACAATTTAATAGTTGCGGCATCTTCGGTAGCCTTAATATCTTTCCTCTTATACAACCCAGATGTGTGTAACATATCTAAAACCGACCCATCATTATTTGTATTCCACATTTATATAAGCTTTAAACTACCTTTAACCGCGATGCAATCCTTCGTCGTGAAAGGCACTCCAAGGAAGGGCTTGTCTTTAGCCAACGTTTCACTTGAAATGCTTCCACTTTTAATGAGGTCATCAGCAGCCTGCGCTTCCTTCCTCGCATCCTCGAAACGATTATCGACGACGCAGTTCAAAAGCTTGTTTGTCTCGTGGATCCTCTCGATGAACGAATTTGTCACCTCCAAACTGGACAACTGAAATTACGGGAAAAACTCGTTTAACGCAAATACACATATTGATTAATTTCAGCTATATCTAATATCGACCGTTCACTGAACTGATAATTATTTTTGTATATACCACTAAGTTTCCATAGTTACCAATAGATATTAACCACTAACAATTATGTATACATAAAATACTGCGTAATACGTACTAAACTTTCAAAACATTTTATTCAAATTTTAAGAAAGTTTACCAATAAAACATTTTTTTTAATTCAAAAAGAAAAATATTATGAGGAGAGAGCCTTTACATTATTTGCTTTTCAAATTAGATTTCACCAAATCACGACGCAAATATTTGCTACTTTCGAGATGAAAGTTTCCAAAGATTCAAATTCGCTTCCATATTAATATTCCACTACATTTCAAGTTCAAAAGTACAAAAAAATATTTATTTATTACTTCATAAATTGAAAACATTTAAATTAATGCAAAATTATGACATTGCAAATTATTTTCTATATAATCTGAACATTATTATTATCATTATCAGATAATCTATAAAATACGTGAACTTAAAAAAAAAACATTGCAATTTCTAATCTATAGCCTTGGTTACAAAATCTAAAATTACAACAATAAGTTTGACTTGTTTAAACTATATTATCGAATATTCAATTTTTATATGGTTCACCTCTAAAATTATAATCTATCATTATTTATGTATATGTATGTAAAATTAATTCTAATATATAAAGGAAATAAGTTGCATCTACATGTGTTATCCACGTCATACTTGGCGCATGAAAAAGTATAAAAAATATATGTTTTTATTAAATTGAATATATTTACTCTGGGTTTGTTATGCACAAAATGTACACAATATATTTAAAAAAAAAAAGTCCGTAACCTTCGTATTAATGACTCAGATCACTGTTTAAAAAGTTAAAAATACAACGTTACAATTGTATTTTACCTTGATAATTAATAATCAAGCTCGAACAACATGTATGTTTCCAATTGACTTTGTCCATTGTACTGTGTCGCCTACCAGGAATAAGTTATCTAATTGCTATGAAATAGCATCATGAAATACAACTCAAATTTATTATCATGCAAAAATTATTTTAATCTTAGTTTAAGTAGACTAAAAAACGTATAAACTTATTCTAAAAGTAATGTGACATTTTCCATAAAGAATTTCCAGGGAAATAAATGTCAAAAAAGGTTGTTTTTTTTTAAGAAAGCGTACACGTATAGTCAAGTTTAATGTGTCCAGTTGAGAGTTCTTAAAATATTCAGTGCAGATATTTAATGTAGGTTGGATACAACATCTGTTTTACGACTACAATTGAAGTTTTATTTCAAGTAACACAACAATCAGCATTGTTTCTCTATACTACTTAAGTAAATACAAGAAATTCCTATTTTATGCTTCAAAGAACACTAACAATTTAATATTAACTAATTTTGTTATAAAATTAATAATCATTATATAATAATGGATCCCGTTAATGGTTGATAATTTGTTGTAAGATATTAATTAAAATTATTAACAAAATTGATTTACGAAAGTTTTTCTACAAATTTGTGAATCTTTTTGACAGTATTATATTTTAATGAAACGACACTCGCTATACTATCAAACCAGCTGTTATCACCCAGACACCAGATAAACATTGATTATTAAAGCAGAGGAAAATAAATGTATTTATCATATAAAATAATATATTTTTAAAAAATTACGTAACAGTTAATTATTGATAACGAAGAGCTGTATCCGTAATGTTGTACTCTAATTAAATCAAATATAAAAAGCTTTGCATTGTTATAATGTTGTTATAATGGTGCAACCTTGTGGAGGTTCGTGGCTTCGATTTTATTAGTAAATAAAACTCGTTCAATTGGGAGCAAATGCATCGTAAGGAAAAAATAAATTGCCCAAATTGCATAATCGTCGCAGCACAATGCACACACTTTATTTTTTATTTATGTCCACCATCCTATTCAACGGGGTCACAGACGGGAGTTCACGGCTGAACGAAATTAATTAACGTATAATATGATTGCTGAACGCGCGATATTCAGAAATTGTTATCCTAATTAACAGCAATTCTTTACCGCATCCGGAACAGCTTTGAATTCACATTTACTTCTTTATATTTTCGTTATATAGGAGGGCAGGATGCAAGTAATTTAAAAGTATTTTTTTTTACAGATTTGTTTCAAAACGTTTTTCCTTTAGGTTTATAGGCGAATTATATTAAATTTCAATATCAAAATCGTTACTTCATTAAATATAAGGTAGACATGTTGACTCCGATAAAAATTCATGCATTGTACCATGACTCACAACCACAATTATCTATGCCAAAGCCTAGTCTCATCAATATTCTACTTGAATATCAGCAACAGACTTGAATTATTATATAATCTGACTTCTATTTTAAGAACAATTAGTAAATTCGTTCACTTATAACTATTTTTTTTAATTGATCATGCTAACGTTATTATGTAACAGATAAATAAATACAATACAATTTACATACTTTATTCTTGTAAATAATGTTCCATTCAATTATAAACTTTATAGTTTTTCAAAAAATCAAAACTGTAATATCAATAATTCACTTGAAAGGTTAACTGTTCGGTTTTAACTCATATAAAACTATTGTATATTTGTTATTTATAATCTGAAATGAATTAACATTTATTAAATTAAAGCTATTAAATATTGAATTTAAATAAAAATGTAAACATTTTATTGACAGTTGCGATGAATATTTTTACATAATTTAAATATTTTAGGTAAAACTGCGCATAACTATTTTGTTTGAATTTTAGTGAGTTGTTTGGAAATTAGCGTATGATTTTGACGTTTAGAATGATGTTTGTGTGCATCTTACAGAAACTAAAATAAACTTCAAGAATTTACGCTCAAATCATGTTCAAGGTCGTTGCTAACTAATTGAATAAACTTGTTCACGCCATTTGGATGAAAAGAGCGAAATGGATGAAGATAATATTTACCTTGCCGCTCCTGATTTTGTAAGCTAAAGATGTGGCAGACTCGAGAAGGACGAGATCCTTGATGGCCGGCATCTTCTTGCCTGTCTTGCCATAGATTAGCCGGAACATGTTTCTAGAGAAGTAGTCGAATGCAGCGAATAGCATCCTCAAGAATATTCCAAAACATTCGGCGAAGCCCATTGTGAATATATTTTGAATAGGAACCCAGTATGTAAAGTAGCGTTATGACTGCACAATAAGCATTATCCTTACGGAATGATTTTGAATTCGGCAAGGGCTTGGTCCGTGGGATGCGTCAAAAACTGATAATTTTAATAGATGAACGCGCGCTGCGTATGTCGTGCTAGTACGTCGGTCACTTTTACTCTGAATGCCGCTGCTACTTGGAAGTTGGAGGTACCTGATGAATGGCGGGGCGGAGATACAGCGATACGATAATGCTAGTTGCACGTTGAACGAACCCAAAAACCCGTGTATATTTTTAGATGCCATCTCGAGTGCCTCCAGTGATTCGCCAGTTTGTTCCGTTACACAGCACTATTCTCCTCCACCACTAATCTCCGAAAGGTTAGATGATAAGTAATTACAAAAGGCAGGCCAATAGCACGAAACGATACTAATTACCTTACTTGGATACTATAAGTTGATACATGCTTTCATGTTTCAAGTCGTCGTCCCGATTTCCTGTCATCATAACATTACGCTCGAACGGAGCCGATCTTAAGATCTAAGTGTGTCACGGTCTCCGCAACTTATGCAACCAATCTTCCACTGTTAGCTGAAAGAGATCGATAGATCTCTGCTTTAATGCGGGCAGCGAGCGCATGAGTGTTGCAGCGCGCGAGTTTTCCGACTACCGTTTAACACAAATACTCTCGCCTCGTGATCGAACCTCTAAGTACCTGAGTAACTCATTACCACCTTGTTGCTTCCATCTGCCTTTAGTCCAGTTTTGTTCTCCGGTCCTGAAGACTAGCTCCGATGAGCGGCAGATTCCTGGCACCCGGTGCTAAGCCGGCGAAACCGAGCAAATTGTCGGTGAGTGCGGCCATACCCAAAACCTTCGTACCACCTGTCCTGCACGAAGTTGGCAAATTAGCCGCGAGCGTCGCTTCCGTCAGCACCTCGGACCTGACGATTCCAACAGGAGGATCAGCAACAGGTAAAAATAAACCAATCCAAACACTCATTAATTACATTTAGAAGAGAGCGTACACAGAAATCCATTTCAATTTGGACACCACTATAAATATTCCATTTAATTTTTAAATGCCCACATCGAAGAGCGACATCTACTCACAGATTACAAAAACCTAAATAAAAACAATTAATATATATCCATAAATAATACTCATTAAAAATACATATAAACCTACTTACTATTTAACAACCATTTATCATTCTTCACAGATTTAATCAAAAGTTTCAGCAGATTCTCCAGTCACGAAGAAAGTTTGCAACCCACTACAATTTTAACTTTTACATTTACTAAAAAATCTATACCAACTTCGAAAAACTTCAAAGATTTACAACAAAATTCAATTTTCCAACTAAAACAATAACAATTTTATTTATATTATTTGTGTAATTATTCCTAGATTTCAAAAAATAAACACAACTCTACTTACTATATGCATCAAAGTAATAAATAAACATTTTTTATAGCCGTAGTGTATCCTAACAATTTTACTTTATCCAATTTTAAATGGTATTTATATGCCAACGCTATCATCAATTGCAGCTTTGATTTACTTAAAGTAAACTATAACTAGTAACATGTTTATGGCATTCTTGTCTAACAAAAACTATTTTTAATCTACCAATTTCATTAAAAATATTTAATCTGTTTCACATTAGCCTAGCAGAAATCTATATAAATAAATTTTAAAATTCGTCTCGTTAATGAACGTTGTTTTGTGTTGATTTCTTTTTACGGGAAATCGATTTTCGACGGTATCAAAGAACATATTATAGACGGGTTTTAATCATCAAAAGAAAATTAATTGAATTATTCTTTGAAGTAATCCAAAACGTTGTACGTCAAGGCCGTTATTTACTTTTGCAATATTCATGTCCTTCATAAAACGTTTAATAATTGATTAACATTGAAATTAATAAATAAATAAATTTCTTAAATTTAAAGTATGATATCTACTTTAGACAGAACTTTAAAGGTCAGCACGGTTTTTGTTCTGAGTTATTACTCCCCACGGAACACCTACACCCATAACGGGATAATGTTCCTGGAAATAATACATGACTACTAAGATAGCTGAGCTTAGTTTTAAACTAAGTAGTAAAGTATCTTTCCCTTTATTAATGAGCAGTTGATTTTTTTCTTTAAGCTTGAGTCATTGTAAAGTGCTGATGACACAGATTGCTGTATTATTCCGAAAGAAGTAAGCCTGAGCTGTCTCTGAAAGAGGACGCATTAAAATGACGGGCAAACAGCGTGGATGGAAAGCGGAAATGGCCACGAGCTTCGGGTTCAATTTCATATGATAATCACATGAGCGGGTGTGTGAATAAACGTCCCATTTCCTCTGGAAAGCTTTCAAAAAGAATGTATTAATTATAAACTTCACGTTAATCCTAGAACTTTCGAAAGTTAAAGAAATCCCTGCTAATTAACGTCTGTCTGCTAATTATTATTTAAACTGCGCTAATTAGGTTTCCATTACTTTAATGAAGAGGGAAAACTGTTGGAAAGAAAAGTTGTCGTGTAACTTAGATCGGTATTTTGTATCGATCCGACGATGTCCGTCCAGGTTCTCATCCTGGTTCTGTTGGTTTTCCTCTATTTACCAACCTGAAAGCTTCATAATGGAATGGCGTAAACCAGAGGAGATACCAAACAAAACCCATCTCAAGGATCTGTCAACTATATCAGGATGAACATTTTAGATTGTTTCTACAAATTCTCAATTTGTTTTTTCTATTGTCGCAGTTTCTTAGTGCTACAAATGTAAAACAACCAAAAAATTCAATTTATTGTCTAAACCAGCGTTTTACAAACCTAATTTATGAATGAAACGCTAAATGACAGCTGTCATCTTACGTCAAAGTTATAAATCGTTTAATTGAATGAACAGTTTGATGTGTAAGCTAAATTGAGTAAAGTTACGGTAAAGCTTTCTACATTATTAATACTTGGTTTGCGGCGACCTGAATCTCGGATGGCAGTATTCCCAAACCCTTTTGTTGAATATTAAGGATGCAATGGCAAGAAGCCAAATGTGTGCTTTTAATAGCATAACTCTACCTAAAAATTATTGTATTAATTTAGACAAAAATCAAAGTAAATTATTTTTCCTATGTCATTTAATATGGCTTTAAGAGAAAACGTTTATTCTTTACGTATGTGACTTACAAATTTATTCGATTTCAAGTCGTTTCGGTCTCCTGCTGTGATTCATTAAATTCCGAACATGTCAAGGTTTTTTTCTAACTGAAAATCGATCAAAATCAACTGAAAATAATCAACATCTTGGCAACTATTTGATGTAGTAATTCGAAAATACCTAATTTTTCGTTATTTATATAATATAAATTATTTACAAATTTGCATGTATTTAAAGTTATAATAACTGCGGTAAATATATATTTTTTTGCGTCCAATTTAGATTATAAATTGACATGGTGATTGCTGAAATTGGATGTTTTCCGAAAGGATTAACTTTTCCGCGTCGAGGGGATTCAGCAAATTCGTTTTATTGCTGCTTCCACCATTTCCTTTATTACTTGTATAAATACTCAAAAAAAAGGACTACGACAACAAAGCATTTCATCCTTTCGCAAATATGCATCTCGTCGAAATGTTTAGCATTGTTGAGGATCCGAAAGTTCGCGTTTTATTCCAAATATTGATTTTAGTCAACTTCAAATATGTAAATTATTCGGGAGTTTCGTTAAACATATAAATATTCAAATAATAAAT
Organism: Nicrophorus investigator; assembly: GCA_963457615.1. Lineage (NCBI taxonomy): Eukaryota > Metazoa > Arthropoda > Insecta > Coleoptera > Silphidae > Nicrophorus > Nicrophorus investigator. The sequence goes on from OY735143.1 coordinate 26,238,363, forward strand.
ATAACAAATTTGGACTGGAAAATTGTTATATTTTTTCTTTGATTATTTAAGATATTCTCAGCATTGATTCAAGATTATTCAAATTAACTTAATTTTTATTTGTCCAGGATTCAAATATACATTTTATACTGAATAATTGCGTGTTGTTTGGTAAGATACTACGAGAATCAATAAATATTAAGAAAACAGGAGCAAAGTTTCAGCAAGGTTACGAAATGAGGACGTGCTGAAAAATAAGCAAGATAAATGGGCGTTGTTCCTATGATTTATCTTTTTTAGCAATGAACAGTGCGAAAAAAAACTATATCTTCTCATATCTTTCTATAATAAGTTACAATTTATGGAATATTTAAAATTTTATCAAAGCAAAAATATATTAATACATATTTTGACTTGAAAATATCTTAAATTAAACTAATTTTGTATTTGTGTTTACAATTTTGTAGTAGTTTCCTGTATAAAAGCATATAAAATAAAATGCATTATAAATTTAAATATAATTGAATTATTCAATATCGAATTCGGGAATATTGTGCAGCGGACGAAAATGCGCTTCGCAAATGCAATTGCACATAATGGGTTCCATTGCAAAATAATTTCATTTATTTGATATTGTTCGCGCCTCTAGGTTTTCGATTCTATTTGCACGCAGCGCGATATCCACATTATTTTTTTACCTCTTCGCTTCCGGAAAATGTCATTTTACACAATTTTATTTCTACATATATATTTTTTTTTCTGGTCTTTGTAGCATCGATTTCCCATCAGCGAGAAAACGCAATTTCAACGAGCTGACAATGATTAGTCCCCGGAAAAAAAGCATGAAAAAAATATTTATACGGGCATCATCGATTCCAGCGCGTTGTTCCATTACCTCAATTTTTGTTATTTTTTCAAATTTTTGTTGTTTTTTTTTTCGTATATTTTTCAATTACGTTCAGCGTAATTGTTCAATGAAACGGTTTCATTTTATAGTTTCCTACTCTCCAATTGAGCATACATTTGCTCATTGGGTTACATGTGCGAATGGAAAGGGTAGTTACGTAAAGGCCCTGTACATCTGTAATTGCAATCGATAGATCCGTCCTATAAATATCTTCACGGACTTAACGATCCGCAAATCCGGGAATTGTAATTTTGAATCTTCCTCATTTAGTTTTTGCACTCCAAATCGAATTACCTTTACTAAAATCCTCGACATTTCTGATTAAATTTCTTAACTACGCTTTTATATTAAAAAAAAATCATTACTATAAGATCATGTATACTACCTTAATTAATAGACATAATATGGGACCTAGTACAGATCCATGCGGAACCCCTATGTACTTCACCTTATTGACATGAGTTTCTATGGCAACAATTTTCCTAAGAATACTAAGTATTTGTAAATGGATTTTCTGAACTAAGAATGCATACATTTTGTTCCTTCCAAGAAGTTGATGATATTCAATTTAAAGATAATATAGTAGAATTAATTGGAAGATTTCTCATTTTATGTGTAATCATTTATAATTTTAATTGGATTTGCGCCCTTTTTTTTATAATTTTAATAAATTTTAATTGGATTTATAATTGTGTTCATATGAAATAATTTACTGAAAAAAATAAGATAAATATTTAAAATTGTAATTGAAGAATTTTACTTCAATTTATGAATAAAAATTCATTCTTTGTAGAAAGCAGTGGCAAATAATGTATAACAAATATAAGTGTTAATATTGCTGCGAGTATAACTTTGAAAGGTAAAAGACTCTTTGTCTCTGTGATTTTCCGCGCGAAAGCAGGTAAAGCATCTCACTATTAATCAAGCACCGGATGGGAACACCAGTAATGAACGTATAGTGCGATAATGGGAGTGGAATGGAAGTCATTTTTCATTTAGCAAATTCCCTTCGCAAAGTGTGGGCGAAGTACAGGAAAACTCGCAGATCGCATACCTTTGGGGAGAGATAAACTACATACACCGAAGTTTTAATTTATTGAATGCTGTGCACGTAAACGTCCTAAATTATCGATTGATACAAGTTTAACCTATTATAAAATCTATTTATAAAGAATGTGGGAGCTTTTATATCTAAAACTTCCGTATTTATATCATAGGTGTCGCATGAGTATTTTGTTTAATTTTAGTAATTATCTTAGTTTTTTTCAGCGTCCTGAAACTTTTTCTTTTAGTAAACTTATTTACTATAATTTGAAATTATATATTATTCTATAGAAATCTTTCAAAACTGGATCAGCAGAAGCAAATGAATAATGGAGAAAATCTAAATACATTATAAAATGCACTTCACTCTATATTTATGCATTAAATATATTTGAGCGAAGAATACAGCAAATGTATTCTACTCCGTTAAAATAACCCGCTTGTCGGTCGCTTCATACACCTCCGTCCCCTCATCCAGGATAATAAATTCCATTCGCCGAAATCCATTTCAATTCCATCTTGTCGACACGGAAAATCTTTTGAATCTCCTCGGTCCTTTCTCTTCTAGTCTAATTACAAACGTCGCATCCACTTCATACTTTTTACGTACACAAAATTTTCGACGAAAACAAATAAAGGATTTTCGTGTTACGCCAATCACGTTGAACATATTCGGTCCAAAATCGATATGACACCGGGATTAATTGTAGATTTAAAGTGGATGTACAATGTCGATTTAATCACACAGCTTTTGTGTTTATAAACATTCAAAGTTTTTTTATTTCACAAACTTTATTTTTAATTAAATTTATAACTTTTAATTTCTAAACATGAGAATCTAAAATTAACATTATAATTATATAATTTTTTTTAAAACTATTTAATATAAAGTAAAAAAAAAGTAAAACAGAAGTTGATAATTCGTAAAGTTGAATTCATTAATTTCAATTCTTAAATATTAACTGTAAATCTGCGTTTAGGCAAACTGTTCCATCTCTTTTTGTGCAGTCGTTACAGAAAATAATTATTATCTTTACATTTAAAAAATCACTTGGAGCGAGATTTTCATTCATTTCGTATTTTTCACTATGTACTTAAAATGGTAATTTTTAATTAAAATTTCCATTTTGGCCATAAAGTCCATTTTTTTATAATTAAAATTGTTTATTAGTTGCACTAAAAATATTTTCATTTCTCGAACTTACATTTTTATTTTTCTCCAATTAATATTTGATTAAATTATGTGGAAATAGTATATCAAGTGTAGAAGTTGCTTTTAAAAGTCAACTATTTTTAAAGTTTACGATTAGGTTTCAGGTAATATAAACGAAATTGAAAAATAAATTGAAAACTGAAAGTTGACTACAAACAATTTGTAGAATAACCTTGGCGTTGTCAGCATTTTTATTTTTTTTTATCTCTCCTTTTCATGTTGTGATATTTGCAGAAGGGCACATTTTATGTGACGTGTAAGTATTATTTGTGCTTCTTGTCCATGTTCGAAGCAGGGACAAGGAGCGTGGAACATCAATAAGGGATCCTCGAGATCGCTTTCGAGATGCTCAGAAACAATAGGTTGAGTGAATTTTTTCCACCGAATAAACCTACGAGCAGAAGTAAAGAAATAATGAGAAAAAAGCATCTGCAGAGAAAACGAAAAAAAAAAGTTACAATCCTAAAGCATTCTGCATTACATCTATTCCCTTGACGTTTGATTAACGAGAATAAATAGAGAGAAAAATGTTTGTTAAAGCATAGCATCAACATAGTAGTATTTGCGTGTTTCGAAAGGGTTTCCCGCGGCTTGTATTAATTGAGGAATTTTATTATTTTCTGTTTATGACTACATCGATGCCTGGGTTTGGAATTTAATTACAATGTATGCATTTTTTAACATAAAGGTTCAAAACTTATGATGTTGACTTTCATAACTAAAAAATAATTATATAATAAGTCGCAAACTTTGTGCGCTGCATAATTTGACACCTTAATATTATTTTGCAATATAATTTTAAACTACATGATTAATGAGGGAAACAACTTGGAAAATTTTAATTACTTTTCAGGAAAACGGAAGTGCACAAAAATCGATTAATCACTTTATTTATTTACATGATTTTTCCAATTAAACGCCTTGATTAATGAGGAAAACTAGCAAGAAAATTTATTTCTGGAAAAATTTAATTAATTTTCAGCAAAAATTACACTACAAATAACAATAAGGAATCGATGGTAATCCAATAAGGAATTAGTCTTTATTGCATGCCCCGACTAAACGACACGAGGCAATTAACAATTTATCTGATGTTGATTAAACTTCGTCCCGCTCGTTTCGTGTCTTCGTTAATTATCTTACACTCTATCTTCTTAAAGCATTCGCAGTAATTGCCTTATTTCGTGCGGCAAAATTAATTTTTTGATTATTGACATGAAACAATACTTAATTATTTTCAAATATTATATAAGCTGTTACGTCAATTTTAAGTCATTGTCAAAGTGACATATGTCATTTTTCTTCTTGATGTGTCATTTTGACAATAGATGATCTTATTGTTAATATGACAGCGCATCAATTGTGAACTACTTCCATCTGTCAAATGGTAAATCCTTTGTATGATTTATATAACTATACAAATTGAATTATTGACTTATTTAAAGTTAAAAAGCTTGTGTAAAAAAATATGTTTCCTGTTAGGAACTTTAAAATTTAATATACAATCTCCGCTGTAATAAACAGAGTAATTGGATAATTTGATTGTAGCAGCTCCAGTGAAACGTACAAGTTTCTGACGATCACATAAACGTATTACATGATTAATGAAGGTAATAACAAGTAAACATTACTGGGTTTATGACGCAATAATAGATCTTAGCAAAATTGAGACAAAAATGAAAATTGACAAGATAGTTTTTTATTCAGAAATTATTTTAGCGAAACCTAAAACTAATTTAATATTTTGATGGGAGGATACAATGCCGTGAGCAACACGCGCGAAAAGATCAATATATATTTTGTGGTAAGTTAGTTTCGTCCTGTAATTATAACTTTATATCAGAAATCTGCTGAAAACATGTATTTATTACATATTTCGCTCGCAATCCTCACACTTTCCACGTAACTTTTAATTGAGTTGAATTGTTTTCATACTCGATTCAAACCGCAGATTATTTTGTCAATTTCAAAGGATATTTAAATCTTATTTATTCTAAATTATAATAAAAAAATATAATAAATTCTCAACATTTAATAAAATGTAATTGATTTCAGAGCTTTTCTGACTTAAAGTTCATAATTTCAATTACGATTGTTTCTGAAGTTTTAATTACACTTTGTAGTAATTTCTAATTAAAGTTGGATCGTCGACAGGATGCAATTTCTCTTGGAAAATGAATGAAAGTAAAAATTCATTTGAAATGTATCTGAATTATGTATTTTACTCCGTCTGGGTTTTATTACCGCCGAATGCGATGAGAAAACATCTTGAATTGTACACACCCGACTGAATTTTTCATGTGAGAAGTACGAGCGTCATATTGAAGGGAGAATTCTCGATGGTATCAAAATATTTAATGTAAATAAATAAATAAATTTATTATGTAAAATTACCAATTTCCAAAAATTTACGAAACAAATTTAAATGTTTAATATATAACACGAAGCGTTTCAAGGAATTAAATTAACTTTTATAAATTGTACACTTTCTACTAAATTATTATGTAACTAGAGCAAATTTGACATCAGATCTTTTCAATAATCATGAAAATTTATAAATTTTCTTTTAAAATGTGTAAATTCTATACATTATTATTATTTCATATTACAAATTAATATAAAATTTAAAATAAATGTACTTCTTTATATTATTTTTAAGAAAATTCCCAAAATTCATGAAATAAATATTTAACAAATCAAAATATGAAACGTTTCAAAGAATTTATAAATTATACACTTTCTATTTCCTTTTTGTTACTAGAGCAAATTTGTCTTCTTTTTAACAATTATGAAAAAAAAAATGTAACATAAACAATTATTTTTTTCAATGTGTAAACACTATAAATTATTCTAATTTTACTTTAAATTAATATAAAATGTTTAATTGGTGTAATTTAATTTTAATGAAGCAGAATGTACTATTTTTATATTATTTTTAAAAAAATAATTAAATTTAAATTAATTGGTTGATTGATTGATTTGAATTAATTTAATGATGTTTACAACTTAATGCATTTAATGTAATATGTCCAATTTGCATCCAATTAATTTTCCAATTATTATATAATATAAACGCATTTATGTCTAATTAATAGGCCAAGGAATAAGTATATTATTTTAATTTACAATAAATCATTTTTTTTATTACATAAAAGTGAAATAGATGTATTTTTAAAACTGTGTAAATATGAAATCGTGTAAATAAAGTACCGTGTAAATCGGAGGATAAGTGTATAAGTGATTATGTACTGACCTGGATCGAGTGTATAGTTTTAAAACGTGCTAATTGGATGCAGCGTGAATCTTGTATGCGAGTGGGGAAAGGAACCGCTTTTATTCTGTGTAGATGCTGCACATAAATACAAACTTCCGGTATCCGCGAAATGCGCAGTCTTCAATCCCTTTACAGGCTGAAACAAAGTTAGCCGAAGGGGTATTCGGCAAACGGAGAGAGACTTCAGCCGCTGAGCGCGACTCGGCAGCAGCCAGAGTCAGTCCGTTGAAAACTCTCAACCTATATTCAACCCAAAACTGCAACAGCCGCGCGCGTATCAACCAAAGTCCAAATACCCTTTCCGGACCCGGCGCATCCACCGTAAAACCTCCGAGAAATTTATTAACTTCACTTTTTACCGCGAAAGTTAATGTTCGCTTCCGCCGATGCCGTGCTTAAATTGCTTCGGTAGTAGAAGGAAGGAAGTGGCGCCGGAGGAGGAAAACTCAAACCGGGAAAACGACGAAGACTCAGGTTGGCTTTATAAATATTCAATCAGCTCTTCCCGAGAACTTCAATCTAAAACGACACAATTTTTCTTTACGAAATTGCCCGTTTTCGCATTCTACACACGTCGAAAATAACCTGTTTTATATATTTTTACCGATAGAAACGGGGATTAATTTAATACGATGAGAAAAGTGTTCGGGGATTGTTCATTCGATTACTCACTGCAAACAGCGACCAAATTCGATTCGTTATCCGATATTGGATAATTGCAGTCCGGGCACGCGTTTTGCAATTCGCATTCAAGGACGTTAATTGGAATGTACTAATATTTTGCTTTGCTAATCGAGCTGAGTACACAGCACACGATCGGCTGCAATGAGGAGGAAACCAATTAAATGCAATTCCTCTGGGGGTGACATAATTTCGAGATTATATCGCCCTTGTCGTTGCGGTTTAACCGCTCTTACGCTTCGCCTGAATTTCGGGTTCATTTGATAATCTTCGATCGGCCACGAAATTGATACTGCAAATCTTCCCGCTTTTTTTCACCTCATTTCATCCCTCCAACATAATAATCAAAATAATTCAACAAAATTCAATCAAAATTAGTATATTTCAATTCTATAAACTAAGTTTTCTCTTAATTTAATCTCTCCACTTTATTTAAAATAAAAAGAAGCAAATTTTTATAAAATAAAATTACTAAATTTTCATTTATTGTAATTAATTCGTTTAATAAATAAAAATTGATTTCTTTAACAAAAAAGCATTTTTTATATAATTTTCATCACTTTAATATTTGATAAAATTTAATATAAATTACGTAAATGATAAAAAAATTACGTATTCGTAAAGCAATAAAAATGATCGAAAAATCCCGGACAGTTTGAAACCGGATTAATAAAAGAACTTTAAAAAAATACGAGTTTAATATTATCATATTTGCATCGAACGATGATTTAAATAAACTAAACTGTACTTTAAAGTTCTCAATATAAAAAATATTGATAAAGCATAGATATTTGGTATGCACTGTGTGAATAGAGTGGAAGAAAGTTTTCCCGATTTTATTACTGTTCTTGATTCGTCCTCTATTTTCTTTATTTCTACGTCGCAATGTCAATTCAACTCATCTGTAATATTTACTCCATTTGATCCCTCGCCGTGCACACCATTAACTTTCCATCCAATACATATTCACCATTTTCGTCACTTACGCACCAGAAACCTCGAGACAAATTACACGACTTAATTCCACATCATTTATTCGTTTTCGTCATTTCCATCACTTAAAAACTTTTAGAAAAAGTCAAAAATTATTACAGTTTTTTTTTAAATTTACAATAATTAATAATTTTAACTAATTGATTGTATTTTTATACTTTTCATCTCGTGCAGCAATAGTTAAAAAATTATAATCTGTAAAACAGCTCTTAAATACAGTTTTTTTCATTATCTAAATAACTTACATAAGACTATTTATTTTCACGTCAATAACAATATTTATGTACGAAACATTTAATTTCACACAACAGAAATAAATTATTTTATACTTGAAAATATATTTTTTTTAATAATTTCTATTGTAGAAAACAGCAAGTGTGTGAATAAATCCATTCGAATCCAAGAACCGTGTAGTAAGAGGATTTGGGGATTTCCAGGATCCCTGAATAATATAACAAATCGTTGAATCATTCAATCATAGCCGACATATTGATACCAGAAACGCTGAAATCAGTTTGTTTGTCGAAAAAAATCGAAAGTTTATTGTTTCATTTTGTGATAACAAAGTTTTTATCAATAGCAAAGTTTTACAATTAGTGTTTACTTTCAACTTACAACTTCAGAGTAAAAAGTATTTTTTTATTAGATAAGTCCGCATTTACGAGCAATAAGCCAATAAAATTTTATATGCAATTTATGTATTGTAATTGTACATAAAATTATAATTCGTAATTTTATCACCATAAATATTATTGATTTATTTGATAATTTTATTGTTGATTTGTAAAAATCATAAAATATCTAATTTATGAATGTAATCGCCTGACATGAATTAAGTTTACGAATCTAATTTTAAAATAACATTTTCCAAAAATGCATTAATTATTGCAAATTTTTTAATATCAAATTAACATCTAAAAAATATTTTTTTAAATATAGATAAAACTTAATTATTAATGAAAAACGATATTGAACTGAAATCAATACAATCGTCTACAAATAACAAATGATATTGGCTGAACTTGCATGAGAAAGCATCTTCTGAGAATTATTTATTACCAATAATTGATCCTCCCACGTCTGGATATTTAATAGTCCAGCCTCTTCTTGGCGCTGATAGATTATTTTCTCACAACCCACCTATTCATGCTCCAAATCCCTCCATACATATTGTCACCGCAATCCCCAATTCGTTTCCATCGATCCAATCAAAGTGGATCCCGTTCCACTCATCTTTTTTACACACTAATAACTCAAACGCTTGTTTAATGATATTTTATTTACTCATGTTCAAAATATAAATTTTGCAATTTAATTTACGTTAATATTTAATAAAAGTAATTGAGTAAATAAAAGTCCTCGAAATATTAAATTTACTGATTTTTTTTTAGAAATAATATAAAGGTTTTAAAATTGTCTCATAAACAATATGAATGTTAATAATAATTAATAAAAGTGAATAATATTGTTATTTTTAAATTCAAATATATAGTAAAAATATTGCTATTGTTTGTAGTTGAATTAATTTCAGTTTTAATTGGATTTACATTAAAATTTGATTGAGTTAGAAGTGCGTTAACTATTTAAAAATTCTCGGTGGATCAAACGGAATACGTTAAAAGTGGTATGTGCATCTCTGATGATAGGACAACATTGTATAAAATAATCGCGTCAAAAGGAATATGCGCGCTTGTTGCAGTGACCTGTAAACTTCCATTTCCAATCCAAATGGAGATGAATACATTATAAGTTTAATGGACTTTTAGTAACATAAAATACGTTCAAGTAGTAAAATATGAAACAATATACTTTTGGAGCTTATCGATTTATCTTATTATTCATCTAACGTCGCCCGTTTTAAGGGTATCATTTATTTGGGGAAAAATGATAAATTGCAGCTACAATGTTAGTTGGAATCAATATTTCGCCAGTACAAGTTGTATTGTAGATTAAGCTATTATTAGAATACAGCATTGCATAAAGGGTCGTGTGTCGGTGGACACGACATTCATCGAGGCTCGATCCATAATTGCTGGTCCAGATCTTTAATTAACGTTTCCAATATTAAATATGTTAGCACTGAAAATATAGAGATAACTATTACTATGCAGTTTGTCATCAATTGCATTGAGTGTCTAATAGTGACAACTACTCGATTTAGACAAAAGTCCTTTTGAAGTGCACCGCTTGCAATTAGAGCGCGCGCGCGCCGTATTAATTACGGGTAATTCAATTAGTGCAGTGATATAATATGGAATTTGTATGCATCCCTCTAATAGTGTTCGTTTCTATTTATAATTGCAGGAAATCCGCGGAACAAATGCGCTCTTCAGCCGGGACACTCGTTGATGGATTGGATCCGACTCGGGTCATCAGGGAAGGATCTGTCCGGTGTCGGAGCCGCGGCCGGAAATTTACCGGTGAGTGTCAAAATTTCAGTTGTCAATGTCTAAGTACAGTTTCAATAAGAGTTGGAGAAATTCGAAATTATGTAAGAATTTAGTTCAGACAAAGGTTGCACGATGGTTGTGGAGTAGAGTTATGGTTAACTGTTGCATTTCAGGTGACGTTGGAGGAGCTTCAGCAGCATGGAAGAGAAGGAGACGCTTGGACTGCCATCAGAGGTAACGTCTACAGCATCACAGAGTACTTGTCATTCCATCCAGGAGGTGTTGATACCATCATGCAGGGCGCCGGAAAGGACGCCACCGAATTGTTCGATGAAGTAGAAGATTTTTATAATATTTCCTTTTATACGTTTTGCAACGGTATCGTCGGTTTCAGATTCATCCCTGGGTGAACTTCACCTCGATCCTGGCCAAGTGCCGGATTGGGCCTCTCGTTCAGTCGCCCAAGCACAGGGAGTCTGCGGTATTCCGCACTTCGAAGACAGGTTTGGTGGGCTCTGCAGCGAACAGTTCAACCAATGATAACGCTGAGAAGATAAAAACTGATTGGATACAGAAGATTGACTCGGTCACGCTGAACTTCTACACGGGATCCCTTTCAAATCCTTACATCGAGGTGATGCCGCCTGTCCACGATTCCCTCCACGTGATCATTACCATGCCGCAACAGGTGCACGACTTCGTGTTTCAACTCTCCCAAGAAGTCCGATGGCCTCCGCAGCTCTACGTCAACTATGATACCGGAAGGGTAGACGTTATCTTCGAGAAAGTCTCTAAACAGATCTGGACTCACATCGGCACCACCAAGACGACCATCAAGCAATTGAAGCACAACTCTCAGTCGCCGATTCTCAAGGGATACACGCTGCTTCATAAAAAGAAACTCACTCATAATTGTTATTTCCTCGAACTCGTAAGGGCCGACGGCACAATTCACAACTGCCCTCTAGGCAAGCACGTTAAAGTCTTTAACAGTACGTAGAATAATAACATATTTAGTACTTCAAATGTATTTATTATGGTAATTCAGATAATGAAGAATCACGAAGTTACACCGCCGTTCCGAACGTCATAGGAAAGAACTTCTCCACGAAAGCAATGCAAACGCATAATCTTTGTTTGCTCGTAAAGAGCTACCCGAAAGGCGCCGTCAGTAGCTACATTTGCTCCAGAACCGAGGAAGACTACATCGCATCAACGAATCCAATCGGATTGTTCAACTTAAAAACCATTGCCAAAAAAACAGTTTTTGTATTTTTAGCGGGCGGCACCGGCATCACCCCCATGATGAACCTCACTTTGTTCATGCTGCAAAGGCGTAGCGTTCCATGGTAAAAATAATATATTTTTGTAAATAATACTTTCATTAATTTAAATTATTTCGCAGCGAAAAAGTCTTAATCCTATTCTTCAACTCGCACGAGGAAGACATGTTCTTGAAGAAGCATCTCAAAAACTTGGAATCCGAAGATCGCAGGTAAACTATTAATATTTAATCAAATTGATTATAATTGACATGATTATAATTCGCCAGGTTTACGATAGAGTTTATTTTAACGCAGCCGAAAAACGGATGGAAAGGTTTGAAAGGTCGTGTATCTGAAGAAATGCTCCTCGCAGAGTTGTCCAAATTGCCGCTCAGGAATATGTCTGAAAAGTATTTTGGGATTTGCGGACCCAAAGGTTTTATGGCCAGCTGCAATGACATCCTGCTGAACAAACTGAACGTGCCAGGCGAAGACATATACATGTTTCAAGGATAACATACTGTTACAGCAGTAAAAGGAACACCACTTAATTTTAATTTACTTCAATTTCGATGCAGGACCAAGTGGAAAACAACGAAACTCTCGTTGCCAAAGACATTTGTTACATTTATTCCAGGTACAACAATTATTCAGGGTATTTGTCTTCGGTTAACACGGATTCATTAAAAGTAAACAAACGGTTTAATTTCTTAATTCAGTCAGTGTTTTTAGCGTGCACAAAACTAAACTCATTGTCATCGTATCCACGCTGTTTGTAAATCAATAAATCGTACGCGCGACAATCACGCATCTTAGAGGATATCACCAAAGTTAAAAAAAAAACACTTACATGCTGCAACAACTTTGTTGTAATAAAAAAAAATCGATGCAATACTGCGAGGATCAGTAATATTCCATTATTAATTATTATTTTTTTGCGAAGCACTACAAAGTAAACCTATTTGTAAATTTTGTATAGAATCGGTGTATAAAAGCAAATTGTGAATATTATATATTTGTTTTATAAAATTACGTGCTCGGTGTGAATTTTTTATTTCTTCCTCTCCTATTTCCAAGACCCAAATACATTGTGGTAGACTATGGTCATGAAAATGCTAATCCGATGATAAAAATAATAGTCACGTTTCGATTATTTATTATACTCAAATATTTTGCTCATTTCCATACTTACTATATTTGTCATTTGCACATCCTGCATTAATTATAAGGAGACAATAATAACAACAATTGATGTTATGTATTTGGGTTTCATTTATTGTAATGGCATTCTTTAAGAAAAAAATAAAATCCCCAGCTATTAATTATTAATAATATTTATCGAAATCAATTCATAATAAAAATGTTTTGTTCTTTTTTAAATATTTCCATGCTACTCACATAAACTGTATTTGTATGACATTTTATGATTCAGTATTAAACATAAATTTCAAACATTCAAAAAACACCGTAAATTTCAAATATTCAAAAAATAACGAAAATTTCAAATATTCAAAAAATACCGTAAATTTCAAATATTCAAAAAATACCGTAAATTTCAAACTTTAGTTTAGGTTTGGTAACTGTAATTTAATGTTTTTTTTTTGAATGTTTGAAATTTACGGTATTTTTTGAATGTTTAAAATAAACGGCATTTTAAAATATCAAATTATTATCGAAACATTATTTTCTTTATAGAATAATTGCTATTAATTAAATTTCATTATTGTCTGTTTCGAACTGTAAATTGTATGCGACACATACAAATTTACATCTATTATGTTCGTAATGTTGCTAATTTCGATAAAGGATAAATACTGTTGTGTTTATGATGATTTCAATTCAAACAACGTATACAGAAATCCAATTTCCGTCTTCATTCTCGAAATACCGGACCAAAAATCAATCATCTAGATACAACAACCATTAATTTCAGTAAATAATTGATCTATTTATAAAATGTATGATTCGATTGAAACAATTATAAATGTAAATGTGTACCATTATGTAAGTAAATTATTGCAGTAATTAAAATATGTATGACAAATTTTAAGCAAAACAAGTTTTTCTATCAATGTAATTTAAATAAGTTTCATTACTTTGAAATTTATATTCAACGTGATGCACGCAATGAAAGAAGACGACATAATAAAACTAATAAAATTTTATTTCAAATGAAACAAAAAATAAATATGCACTTTCGTTTCAATAAATGTTACAAATTGTAAATTGATATTGAATCCAGGATATTTATTACCTATGCGATAATAAAGTTTTTATTGTCGTTTTACATTTGTTAATCAGTATTAAAAATTAAGTAAATAATCGTTCCAACCTATCTAGCAGTGTTAACCGTATTTCTTATTAGTATAACTAAATATTTCGCCATAATCACTATATACGCCTTAAAACCTAATGGAAGATATGATTTCAAACAATCGTTTGTTTTACTGCGCTTACACAATATTTAGATTTTTCTGCTTCTATACAATAATTGTAGTTGTTCACTTTATATTAAACATACACACGCACACTCAGAGACATACGCAAAAGCAAGCACACATTCATCTGCTAGTCGGATGCTCAACATCAATAAGAAGCAGTAATGATGCGACGTAAGATAAATATTATGCAACATCACTGCGAATGCAAGGATCACTAAACATTAAAGGGTTTCGATACATATCATAGTTAGTTTAAATAAATTAAAAAGAAAAAAAAAATACATATATTGTACATATCCCTTCGAGACTAAGAACTGAAAACACAAATGAAAATAAAAATTGCATAAATATAAAACATAATTTAACTAAATAATAATCAAGTTTATCTCTGCTGCGTCCCAGCTAACATCCAATTCATTTTTTTTTTTTGGTCAATTTGGTCTTCTTTCGCGACGATGGTACATGACAAGTTAATGGAAATAAATAAAACTAGCAGCAAATCAACCGAGTCTATCTCCTCGTTATAAACGGAAGTGCAGGCGTGAGGCTGCAGGCCAGGACGTACAGGACTCCGAGGAACAGATTCAGCTTCGCGGTTTCCTTCGGAACGTTCTGGATATTTTCGGAGCGGAACTGCTTCTCGATCTTGAATGCACTCGGCAGCGTTACGAGCGGTAGCAAAAACCATTTAGAGTACTTCAACGTCGCTACAACAAACATAATGTACGGTGTGAACAGCAGAAAGGCGTATAAGAAATGCGATGCCGTGTGACCAATCAATATGGCCAAAGTCACAATTCCCACTTTCTTGTCTGCCTCTGAATCTCTGGTGTTGTTGCTGTGGAGGATGGCTTCAGTATTCAGAGCCAAGGGGATGGCATAGTACATGGTAGACCATTCAACTCTTCCTGTTTGAGACATGAATGCAAAGAGTACTGATATGGGACCAAAGATGACAAGAATTAACACATCTCCTAGTGCTATATACTTGAACCCAATGCCTCCTGTGTAGAGGAAGCTTGAGGATAAGCCACCAAAGTAGACCAATGCAAGGTGCTCCATTTTTGCAGGTGACAAAGCAGTCAAGAGCACAAACCCAAGGCATCCTGCAAAGTAGAGAATAGCACCCAGGGACACCACCTCATCTTTAGTCAGTATGTGATCAACCAGTATCCTATCATCCGCCTTCTTGTTGTCTATCCCCTTTACATAATCATAATATGTATTCACTAGATTTCCAGCTCCGTGCACACACACAACAGTGAACAATGTTAGTAGTAATGTAATATAGTTAAAATCGCTTTCTCCTGGATGTTTGTAAGCAATTGTTGATCCCAGCAGGGTAGGCATTAGGCTGGCGCTTAGGGACCAGGGCCTTAATGCCAGTACATAACTGTTCAGCTTCATTAAACCGGATCGTGAGTCGGCGCTCACTTTTTTGGCAGCGACGGTGCTTCCGTTCGCAACTAACTTTTCACTTTCCACAGACATCATTAGATTCTTGATTTTTTCAAATTTTTAGTCAACAACATTCACTTGTCAGGAGAAATGCCCCCAGCTAACATAACCTTTCTTTTGAACTCTGACAGATGACGTTTCTTTTTATATAGCACAGCAACCCAAATCACACGTACTATGCGCAGTGACATCATATTCGGTTTGCATCAAGTCAAAAGTGCTAAGTCCACACCAACAGATGTAACTACCGTTCAATCATAGTTTGTTATTGCCTCATACACCTGTCAAAAATGTCAAGTTTGCATAAAACGCCGTTTCAATGCCATCAAATTATCCGTATTGTATTGTTTATTTAGCGCAATAACGTATAATATGCGCTGCATCTTACGTATTTAAACTGCACTTTTTAATACTTGTGATTGTATTAATTAGTACCTTAAGGTAATTCAATTATGATTTTTAAGGGCATTATTGGTATTGTTCTGCTGCTCAAAGTGGCGAACACCCAATTGTACACAGAAAACAAACCCAACGTCCGTTTGCTGTGCCCACAACTGTATCACAGAGTATTTCATGGGTGTATACCTAGGGGAAACACAACTGCAGGTAATTAAATCATCATCCATTCATCAAACACTTTGTCTAATTAAAAAAATATATATATTTTTTTTCAGGGAAATATACTGAAATCACTGATGTGAAAACAGCCAAAGAGTGTGTCTATGCTTGCTGCGTAAAAGAAGAATGCAATGTAGCTTTCATGACCATCACAAAGTGCTTCCATATAGAGTGTGCTAGCAATGAACTTTGTGTGCCAGTGCAAAACCCAAATATTGATGAAATAGATCAGCATATTAGCATGGTCCTTGTGAGGCCAGCACCTGGACAAGAGAGTTGGAAAGATGTGTTTGAAGATCAAGGTAACTAGCAATTATTTTCAATATGCATTTAGAATTAATTACAAAACTATTTATAGCAGAAATTTCCACAGAACATATTGGCCGTGAAATGTACAACATGATAAATAATAGACCTACCAATCACTATGATGATGTCTACAAAGACCTGCTGCAATTAAGTGAATCAGCATTAGATTACAACACTGCTTGCAGTGTTGGTATTGGAGCCAGCTGCATTGAAAATGAAGAATGTGTGCAGAATTATCCCAATTCTAGAGCAGGGACTTGTAAATGCAAAGTGGGATTTTTGAGGAACCATGATGGTCTTTGCACACTACCAAAAATAAAAGATGCAGCCATAAACGGAAACATGTTAGATGCGAATGACACTCTTTTAGTTGCTAAAAAGCAGTTGAAGCTGACGGTGGAATCGAAAGAAGTGAAATTACCCGAAAACGAAGTTAGTTTGGTCGCTATCGTCAATCCTCCGCCAACAGCCGGTGAAAAGTATAATTACGAATGGACTTCGCTTAGGAAGCCTGAGGGCAGCGGAGCTGTTAAGACACAGAAGGCTGAGGTCTTGGACTTGACCAAATTATCCGAAGGATTGTATACGTTCAAAGTTAACGTTTCCAGTGAAGGAGCATATGGTGAAACCTTCGTCAACGTTACGGTTTTACCACCGTCGAGAGTCAATAAACCGCCGCAGATTATCATTACCCCAGCCAATCAAACTATCAAATTACCAAACACCGGAGCCGTCTTGGACGCATCTTCTTCGACCGATGATAATGGTATCGTTTCATACCATTGGGAATTACAGCAAGGACCAGTGGGTAAGTTTTCATTTGTAATTGCGCATAATTGCAAACACCGTTTTACCGCAAACAAAGTGGCGATATTCTGATAAATACTCGCCGCAATGAAATACTGCGAATTAATCACAAAGTTTTTCAGGAAACATTTCCTATGCACTTTATCAATTTGCATTCAAAAATAGCAACCTATTTTTATGCTCTATAGTATCGTTATCTCATTGACACAAATTGCACTTAACGAAACGTTGAGAACGTTTATAAATATAGTTAAATTGAAAAACATTTTCTATATTCTTATTTTTGATGCAGTAATTGATTTTTTGCAATTTGAAAATATCTAACTTTATTTCTATACTTTAGACCCAATAAAATTTGTCTAAGTGAATTATAATACAATTAAATATAAAATGATGCAATAACTTGAGTCATTTTCACGGCAATTTAAGGTGTGCAAAATCTTAATTGATCCAATTGTGAAAGTTACATTGTTATATCATTTATTTCCATTCACTTGTATCACGTGTATTAAGGAGTAGGAGAATGTTAGTCATCAAAGTCTTGTATCCAAAATATTATTTTTTATTTTTGTTCTTGTAATGATGAATTTATTATTTTTTGTTTAGGTTATCAACCTCAGTTAGCGGATGCTCCAACTCTCCAGCTGAAGGATCTGACAAGACCGGGAAATTATACATTTAAATTAACAGTAACCGATACGGATAAGGCGATTAGCTCTAGTACGGCTAATATAACGGTGCTGAAAGTCAAAGATTATCCACCAGACGCGAACGCCGGACAAGACGTAATCATCTACCTGCCGAAGAATCAAATAACGTTGAATGGTAATCTGAGCACTGACGACCATATGATAACGACATGGGAATGGACCAAGAGCTCAGACGACGCCGATAAAGCAGTCGATATGCAGGATACCCGTACACCGTACCTAAGGTTGTCAGATCTGGAGAAAGGCGTGTACACCTTCCAGTTAAAAGTCACGGATAGCGCTAACCAGAGTAGCACAGCTAGCGTTCATGTATTCGTTAAACCGCCAACGAATCAACCGCCTATCGCAAGAGCCGCAGATAACAATATCACGATAAGTTTACCACAAACGTGGGTGGTTTTGGACGCCAGCAACAGCACGGACGATAACCATATTATTTCTTACAACTGGGAAAAGCTGGATGGTCCTTCCAAAGTGGCATTTGCAAATGCTTCAACTCCTATCACCAATGTCACTAATCTCACCAAAGGGCTGTACGTTTTTCGCGTCAATGTCACTGATGATGACACTAATCAAGCCTCCGCTATCCAATACGTTATAGTTAATCAAAGTAATCAATTTGTTCATATCTTAAAATTTTATATTACATCAGATATTTCGTTTTAGACAAGAATCAGAAACCTACGGCAAACGCAGGAGGCAATTTCGAGCTGGAACTGCCCAGAAACGTCGCATACATTAATGGCACAAAGTCGAGCGATGATTGGGCTATTGTTAAGTGGCAATGGACTCGCGTCGATTCTTCATTGGCTGCAGGAAAAATTGCTGAAGATTCGGATAAATCATCCATTTTGATCCTATCCGATCTCGTTCCCGGCAAATACATTTTTAATTTAACCGTTTCCGATGAGCAAGGTTTGTCCGACGTGGACAGCGTCACCTTGACTGTGAAGAATGACGGAAAACTGTTTTACATGGTCGATATGACCGTCGATTACAATATTAAGACATTAAATGAGGCTAGGTATAGGACTCTGGTAGGAAAATTGGCTCTACTTGTGCAGGATAACATGAAGCTGCAGGTGCGCGAACTGAAGCAGCAGACTGGAACCGGAAACGCTATAATCAGTTTCTACGTGGAGGATGCTGAAGGAAAGCCGGTTAATGCCAACGAAGTTGTCAAACATTTGAGAGAAAAATTCAAAGTTGACTCTGGTCTGTTAGGATTCTCAGTTTCTTTGCAAACGGCAATCTGCCAGAACAATTGTTCAGGACACGGTGTTTGCGACGAAACAACCCGAAAATGCATATGCGAAGCTTTTTGGATGCAGGTACGATTTGCTATCATCTATCAAAAGAATTGAATTAATATCAGCATTTTTTTTATAGGATCTGTTTAAAGTGTATTTGCAAAAGGACGTGGATTCCGATTGTAGCTGGAGCATCCTATACGTGGTATTAGGACTGATTTGCTCCGTGGTTTCTTTCATCGGTATAATCTGGGGATTGGTATATATCTGCTTCAGCCTCTGCTCGTACAAGAACATGCATAAACCGCAAACCTACAAACTAATAGAAGACACCGAAGATATGCCACCATGTAATAAACTTTTAACACTTTCCCGAGATCTTCGAGCCTAACGGTTACCTTAATTTACAGACCATCCGAGGAAACCAGACCTGACGGACACGGACTCTGAATCTGATACGCTTTACGAGATTTCGCGTGGCAAAGGGCGGTTCGGAGGCGAAAGCAAGAATGGTTATAAACCAGGAAGAAACGCGTTCGGGAAGTCCCGCAGGGGAGTAAAGGCATAATCGTCGAGCATCATACTTATTAAATTTGCGTGTGCCTGCATTTTCCATTTCCTATTCGTTTAGTCCGACTGAAATCGCCGGAGCAATTAATAGTTTTTTTTTTATTTGTTACCTAGTCAATTTTGAAAATTTTAATGCACAAGTATTGATTTTCTTTAAATTCCTACTCGCGGTTCACCGATCCGCGTATTTTGTACTTAACATTTTTTTTTCTACTTTTACTTTCTAGATGTAATTTTTATTCAAGTATATTTTACATAGTGATAACGAAAATGTTGCGAACTGTACATTCAAGTAGTTGTACACTACCTCATCCATTAACTGATTTAGTTATCGAATTTATTGTTTTCTTCTGCCATTATGATTTATACTAATTATATTATAATAACCAAATAAATAATAATAACAACACGTATTCATGTGATTTGAAGCTGAAAATTTAATATACGGAGGGATTCATATTTAATTATTGTAATGAATTAAAAATGGTAAAGAAAATTACATTGATTACTTATTTTCCTTGCGATTTTTCCTAGAACGTTAGAAATACATATGTTGGTTTACATGTGAAATACATTAACGGTTTTCCAAAACATGTTCTGCATTCAATCAGCGCGAACTACTGAAAATAGACTCTGTATAAACAATGGTTTAGCTTAAATAAACAGCGAACTGTCCGAGATTCTCTTTTTAAATGTGTTTATATGATCTTTTTAAAACGATAATGCGCTAAGCCAAGAGAGTTGTTCGGGTTGTATATCTTAATTAAACGTTTTATAATTACAATTAAAATTGTTTTTCACACGAAAATATTAAATTATCATATTATTTTTAATCTATAAATAATTATTAAGTAAATTACTGGTTTTATTTAGGCGTATCTTTCTATAACAGTTTACTTAAGTAATAATTAAAAAATTATGCAATTCGAATATTTATATCAATTCTAATATTTTGTAACTTACGATTAACTGCTTCAATCTGCAGTTCTTAAGTAAATACAAATAATTAGTTGAAAGATCTTGTAGTTTTAAAATTAACTGATTTTTTTATTTTATTGCTTTCCAGGACATTTTCTATAACTTCGAAATTTAGTTAACATTATTTATATATATATTTCATGATATTTTACATAACATTTAAATGTTAGTCTTCGATTTGAATGAGCATACATTATTTTAGTCGTTCCCATTTTCGTTTCCTGCACATTGAGAACCTGTTAATGACCTCTTTATATTTTATAGCTTTGCAGCGCTTATAATTATAGCTTTATTTGATTTTTTTAAAATCACATATCTGAAAGTGTTTATTGTCCAAGAAATATATTTACGAGAACGTCGCTCTCGTTTAATTATATTTCGCACTAACTTGCTAACATTAAGCAAACCTGTACAAAATCGTTCATAACTGTTAATCTCAATGATAATTGGAGAAAAAACTATTAGAAATGCTTTCCATTGGTGCAATGAATGTGAATATTTAATGTTAGAAAGTAGTCGATGGACAAAAATAATAATAATTCGATTAGATTTTCTTTTCATAAGTTGAACCAGTTTTGTTAATAAATAACGAAAGGTTGAATTACATTCGTAAACATTGCCTTGCGTCAGAGGTCTTCAACCTCCGATGGGCCATACCGAAATCTTCCTTCGATTTGCATTTCAAATACGCCGCAGCAAAATAATTAGAATCGAAAATTGGTGAAACCAATAATTCTGAATTTAGGGCGTCTTTTCGTTGCAGCCGTCGACGTTAATCGAAATTAATTTCCGAGAAATGTAATTGTAAGTTATGGACATTAACGGTATCGAAAATTCGATTTGGTATAATTTATTTTTCGTTTTGTTATAACATTTTTTACTGGGACGGGAATACCAATCATGGTATACACTTCCGTCCGTCTAATACAATAACGAATCCACGACAGTTATGTGGTTTATTTACATAAATGTTGGGCAAAGGAGTTCGAGGACGAGTACTTAAGGTCTTCTTTATCTTGTTTCGGTGGTATTTCAAGAAATTTTTGTATTGGAAATTGAAATTAAAACTAGTTTAGAAACTGAATTGTGGCCGCCAGGGTACAGCAAGAAGAAGTATGTGACCCACTGACGCGCGTGTGACCCACAAACACATATGAGAAGGGAAAAGAAAAGAAGAAACAGAATCGTGAGCAAGGTCGCTCACGAATTATTCTTCACGGGCACGACACGCTACCACTTCCGACTCATTCCAAACGGTTTTTCCTATTGTTTCAAATATAAAAGAGCGTTTTCTTTTTTACACATTTTCCAATAGGAAAGCAACTGGATTTGTATAAGTTTTACGCATTATAATACATTTTCTTCACAATCCAAAAATCATAACTATACTTAAAACCTAAATGTTTACATTTTTTGAATTTAAGAAATCAGTGTTTTTTTTACATTTTCCAATAGATTCTAATATTCAAATTGTCGATTTTCCTATTGTTAAAAAATAAAATTAAAACACACGTAATTTGTATAAAAACAACTTTTTACAAATTCCATTAAATTTATTGAATTAAATCAAAATATATTTCTAAAAAAAAATCAAATTAAATTTAATAGAAAGTCCATGCAATTTCGATTTAAAAAATACACGAAAGTTAATGATTACTTAATGATATGTAAAAGTGTTTTCTGTGCTAGTAACGCACGAAAAACAAACTATGCGTCAATATAGAAAAGTATGAGAAAAATTGATTAACTTTCATGTTTAATTTGAAATTCAAATCATCCGAAATTCCAACAATATTAATGACTCACGCGTATAACACAGATGTTACTAACATAAATAGCAAGCAATTGGTCCACACAAATCATCAACCGCAAGCAGGTCAGTTAATTTATACATACAGGTTTGTGGTTAAATATGCATTTTGAATTTTTAAGTATAAATTTTAAATTCTAACATGAATTTACGTTATGAGATATTTGTATTCATTGCTTGATACTTGTCAAGTACTAAGTATTTTTTAGTGAGTAATTAAGCTAGGAAAGTAAGTTAAAATAAATTTGAAATATTAAAATTCCCTTTTAATTCATTAGACTTTTACAAGGACACGAATGTAACAAGAATACATGAATAATAATTATAAAATAAAAGGTCCTAAAGATGAGGATAAACTTGAACTTGATCTACGCTTAGAACATTGGAGGTCACGACTCCGGTATATCCACATGTTAGCTTATAAATGTTCCAAGATTTCACTACATAAATATTATCATGTTAATCTTCGCCGCATTTATAAAAATAAATATGAGATCATAAAGTTAAAGAATTTGATAATATTATATTATTTTAGATGTTAGTTATCTGATGATTTAGTAGTATTATCTTGTGATGGATTTAGGTGGATTTCCTGGAAACCGGAATGAAAAACGAGGCGCACGCAACTTTCATTTGTAGCATCGGCCCGATAATTGTTGTGTGGATGTGTTTTAGAAAAGTAAAAGAATCGCAGTTGTGTGGCCCGATAAAATGTACAAAAAAAATATATAAATATAGAAAGAAAAGAAAAGCAGCAACAAAAATGTGGATGGGAAAGTTCTTCGTAGGTGTAATATTGAAATTACCAAACGATTCTTCGTTCCACAACAACCGAAAGTGCTAAATGTATTTTTTTTGCTTCCTGAGAATGCCTCACGTTATTTTCTAATATCGATTTAGTAGATAGATAAAACTTTGCTATTCATTCAATTTTTAGATAATAGTTTAGATATTTTCGATCTTGATTGATATTAAAAATAATCAATCAAATTTCATTATAAATACTATTTTTTTAAATAAATTTTCAATAAAAAAAATTATTTTTGAAAATGTATAATATGCATTTTTGTGAAAGTATGTTAAAATAATTTGGAACACGAAGAAATAAAATATTTGTATTTAATTCTTTGCCCAAATTTGCATTAATTGTAGAAACTATAGAATATTTATTTGCGCAAATGCAGTAGAACTTTATATAAAATATAGAACAAAGCTGATGTCGCGCCAGAAAACTACTGACCATAAACATTTCGCACATGAAAACATAAATAATGTAAAAAAAAGTAATGCAACCGCGTTCTGTTTGAAATAAATACAATTTATGAAACGAGTTTGAGCAGAACGGAAATCATTGTTATCAAACCGAATGGATTTCTATTTTTTCTCGTATTATTTATTTTCATATATATTTAATTTTTATTGGTAAAACATTTAGTATCGTCTTTATAAAGAAACATTAACAGTTAACAAGAAAAAAAGCAGAACACGACGTTAACTGTTATTGTAAGTTCTAACATGTGTGCATATTACATGCAACATATTTGTAACGAAATAGACACACACGAATGAAATTAAAAAAAAAAACAAACGTTAAGTTTTTAGTGAGTCATTGAATATCTTAATTTTAAAAAATCATTAATTATTAAAAATATTGTATTTTATAAAAGTCTAAATTATTAGTTGATTTCTCTAATTTTTGTGTATTTATTATCTTTATTAGTGTTATTTTATTGAAGAAACCTTAATTAGATTGAATGAAAAATAATTTTTCAGATTTCAAACAGTATTTTGTATGTTTTCAAGTTTATACACAAATTTTGTTATGAAATGTATAAATTAAAGTGTGAAATATTTATAAAGAAAGTAAATGATATTTTGTTGAAATGCAAACTAAATGAACTTTAGTAATGTTAATGTTGATTTTTTTTAGTTCTGTAGAAACGCGTAATTGATTATAATTTGAAGATGGACAAGTGGAGAAAAGGTAATTAAAATGAAATTGTGTAGAATCAACAGAGTTTTGGATAAGAAGAAGCGTTAAGCAAATAAAGATTCGCGACTGCATGAATGGACAATTATTCAAAGTGTTTTGACACGGTTTGGACGTGCGCGCAACTCTTTCTTTTATCGCGAAACCGAAGAGGCGTCGTCGTTCTGGTTTTCAAAAAATAATTAATTGTTATTTAAATTTAAAAAAAAAAAATGAGAATGAAAGACAAAGAGTTTAAAAGAGGAGAGGTGTCCGAATTTTGAAGAGTCAATTTAGTATTCCGGAACAATTTCGTGCTTTGTCGCGCATGGAAATGCCCGTGTGTGTCGGGCGGAGAAGGCATATTCATTCGTTCTGGTGGGTCGCGGAGGAATTCACCGATGCGAGCACACTGCATGTGCCATTTTCGATGTCATATAACCGAGGAATGCCATAATGAATCTGTGATTATAAATGCGATATGAATATTTCCGAACCGTTATTATTATTGAATCGATCGGTCGGTCTCCGTTGGCGAGGTGGACGTAAAAAGAAAGAACAAAAAAAAAATGAGCGGAGAAAACTTTCTCCTCTGTCTAGGTCGAGAACGTTGGATCGCACCAAGAATATGAAAGAGGAAAGAACAACGAAAGAAAAAAAAAAGGGTATCGAACGAATGAGAAGATGAAGCTAGCAAGGAGATGAAGAAGAGGAACGGGATGAGAATCGTTTGTATTTTGAAAAACGAAATCGTGCACACGCTCACACACTTATTGCCGTGATGCGCTATCTCTTTATGGGTGGAATAAGAATAAGAACTCGATGTACTTGACAAACAAGATTCGGCTCTTCAGATATTGAAAAACGAAATCATCGTCTTCTAACCGCACAGAGATAATAAAGTGCACTTCGGAGACGAACGACTTAACAAACGAGTTACATCTAATTCCACATGAATTCAGAACTAGAAACTGTTTTCGTTTCAAAGCAAAATTTTCTATTATACACATTATTGACACAGAAAATACTTACATCCAAAAAGATTTCCATTCTTCTAAAATGGTTTTATTATGATATTAATATATGAAATCAGCACTTAATATTGTCACCTCTAACACAAGCTTAATAATCATATTAGATTGAATTAGTATTTTTATTTAAAACATGTTTAATAAGATTCAGTTAATTATCGAATATGCAAACGATTAAATATAGTTAAATTTATTATTAATACATTCATTTTAAATATTTAATAATAGTTCCTTAGTAAAGTAGAGGTAAAGAAAGGGTTTTATAACATTTTGATGTAATAAAGATCGATTTGAAGTTCCTTGAAAGTATTTACAAACATGGGAAGTGCGTGAATGGTTTCTGCTAATTGCGAATTTCTTCTTGTCGATGAGATGCTAATAGTATGTCATACAGAGGCAGCAAGCAGTTTTTTTTTTGTATTTTTAAATTTTCTTTCTGTGAAATTAATTTGGAGGCTCTGCAAGTACACATATGAAGAACGTTGAGGAAGAGGAGAAGGAGGAGGAGGAGTCTCTTACATGCATACACCTATATATATGTTTATAAAAGCGGTGGCTTCCTCCAAGAGTGACGTCAGGCCTGGTATAAGAGGAGTATTCTGTACAAACGACCTGTTAGTCGATTCCGCTCCGGAGCGGTCAGCACCGGTCAATAGCTTTGCGTTTTTAATAACAAGTGATCCAATCACCGATTTTGTCAGTGCCTAAACATTTGCCCAAAAAATATTTACATACACACACAATAAGTGATAGAAGACTGTAATCGTACGACGAGCGAACCAAATATAATCAAACGTAAGTAGCAAGAAGTGATTTACGAATGCGCGGTTCTTGTTTGCACGCAAAAAAAAAGCGGAGCAGAGCAGAGCTCCGTTAGTCGGATTTATTGTTATAGACTTTGCGATTTTGCAGAATCACGATGAGGATATTACTGTTGGCGGCTGCTGCCGTGTGCCTCTGCGCAATTTACGTAAAAGCCGGTCCAATTAATGCCGATGCGTTGGTACAAGAGGAAGGCAAGAAGCAGGAGGATGCGACGGGTGTCTTTGTAACACCGGTTTCGACGGAAGTTAAAGAAACTGAAGTTAAGGTCGAAGAATCCAAGGAAGTTGCCAAAGCCACAGGAAGACAATCGACGTCGTCTTCGGATGATGATGATGATGATGACGACGATGACGATGATGACTTGGACTTGGGCGTCGACGATGATGATGATGACGACGACGATGATGATGACTCCCCTGCCGATGATGATGACGATGACGACGATGATGACGAGGACTACTTCGAACGTTTCTTCGATGACATCCTAGGAGGTAGGGTTTTCGTTGAATCAATCTAGCTTTTAATGAAATTAATGAATTGTTCGAAATTTATAGAGGACGATGATGATGATGACGACGATGATGATGATGTATCCCCGTCCACCGGATTGACGCAACCCGTGGAGAGCTTGCAGGAAAGCCCAGTTGTACCAGAATCGTCGATCGCCGATGAAGCCGACGAGAGTTTAGCCGGTGAGACAGACAGTCCTTTATCCGCTGAAAGCGATTCTTCCGTCGTTGACAAAGACCCCACCGAGGTGGCCGCTTCGAACGTTGTGGCGCAGCCTGTTGTCGTCGCTCCGGTACCGGAGAACGACGAGGCTGAAGACGATGACGACGATGACGATGACGATGACTTAGACGATATTACCGGTGACGATGACGATGACGACGATGATGATGATGATACCGCCGCTGACGACGACGACGATGATGATGATGACGATGAAACGGACCTCGACGACGTCATCGAAGCCAAACGTTCACGTGAGTCGAAATCCAGTAAAACACATCACAAGAAAAACAAATCACGTAACCACCAACACAAATCGAGAAAATCGAACAAAGTGCGATAGAAATAGGAAGCAATATAGAAAACCTCATCCCCCAACTCTTCTACAACCCCCATTTTTTAAGAATCTAAAAAAAAAACAACAACATGAAAACCAACAATGAATTCTACGCTCAATTCTAATTTATTTATTTATTTAATTATTTATTTGCCGGGTAAACGTGAGAAAGAGCTTGTGAGAGAATGTCCATATTACAACAACAAAAAAAGAGAATAATAATAATAAAGGAACTTAGTTGCATTAAACTAGGTACATGTCGCACATGTTTATATGGTGGCAATTTTCTTTTGCAAAAGAATATTCCTCGTTAGTTACTTTGTATGATGTATCAAATAACACGCACAATCTGTACAAATTGCGGTATCGATTGGGAAATTTTATTTTTGAAATTTAGATTTATTTATTAAAAGTAAACCAAAAAAAAAAACTTTGTTTTATTTATTGACTTCTTTCTGATTTAATATGTTACCTTGTAAATAACAATTATTTTATGTTGTGACATTTATCTAGGCCTAATGCATATAGTAATTTAAATAACGATTAACCAAGTTTTGCATGTGTCTTGTTGCATTAAATTTCTATTTAATTCAATAATTAATCATCATCTTTTATATTTTTGTTATTGGTGGTTGGTGCTCGGTGGAAGCAGATCATTTTCTTAATGATAATCCTTTTGATTTTGCAGCATTGTTGTGTTTTTTGTTTTGTTTTTATTTATTTTTTCGTTTTTGTACGATTTATGGAAATTGTCTTGGTGGTTTCTAATTTAAAAAAAAAAAACATAAACATGGTAAGTGATGTTGTTTCTTTGTTATTATTGAATGCATTAATAGCATGGAGTCTGATTATTACTGAAAGGCATGCAGTCTTAGTTTATTGGATTTCGGTTCTGTGATTATGACAGTAGTAGTTTGTAGTTGATTAGTTTTAGAACTGTAGCAATAAGTATAGATTAAGTAGTGGTATTAACAGCTAGGATTTAGTGGAAATGGCGGTAGTCTAATGCATTTTCCGCAGGTTTATTCAAATGTACTGTACATTAAATGAGAGACTTAATGATAATGCGGCAATTAGACATTAATGATGTGTGGTGGTGTGGTATTTGGTAACGGTAACTCGAGTTTTCTCGATCGGGTCACTGGCCATACCAGGTCATGGTCATTTACCCACATATATAAACATCACACACACACACACACAAACATTATACACTTATATATACAACAAGTACAAATTCTTAATAATTCCTAAAACATATATAAGAAGTTGTCATCAAGTACCAAAAAAAAAATTAACACTTGTTTGCTGAACAATTTTCGTTCATGACAACAAAGAAACAAGTTAGAAACGGTCTCCAAAGCAAAGTTCACTACGATCACTTCTTCGTATCAACAAAAAATAAAATAAATAATAGATAATACCAATAAAATCTAAATTGAACGACCGATGAACAGTTATTAACGGAATCGACGGAAATTCGCTAAATGCGATGAAGTGAAAACAAACTTCGAGCTAATAACGCGAGATGATGGAAAAGAGAAATTTTGGGCGCGCTCCGTCCGTTTTGGGAACGGTCAGGTTCAAGGTAATCGTGTGATGATAAATGGGGACACGAATGTCCCGCGGCCGTTCTACTAATGAATTGTTATTAAGTTTCGTTGGATGGATGTGATCGGAGTGCGTCTTTGTGGAGATGCGTCGCGCTAGGAAGAAACGTTGCGGCAGGTGGAATGATGATGGTGATGATGATGATGACGATGACCTCGGATCTCGCGTACCAAACAAGAAAGTCATGTAACAAGGCCATTGGGTGACCTACTTCACTTCACCTACCGACAACCGTTCCATTAAAGAGACGTGATTATCCACTTAATTATCTCGGAGAAGCAACAGTAGATAATTAAGCTCAGCATTATTACAACGAATTTCTTTTCGTATAATAATTACATTATTAATAAAAAAAAGCTGATATGATAACATTCTGAAAATAAAAATAGTATTTTTAACGTAACTGATCGTGGTGGTGATGCAGGTGCATTGCAGCAGCAATCGGTGCAGCAGCATCCAGCATCCCAGACGCAGACGCGGATGCCGCAGGTCTACATCTCGAAATACAACCGTTTCGTAGACAACATCCTGGGTCGCATAAACAGGATCCTAGGGAAATCCTATGACCCGGTTCGAGTGAAACTGACTCAGCCGACCGAAGCCAACAAGAACAAGACAAAGAAGACCAAGAACACGACCAACAAGCGTAAATCCAACAAGACCAAGAAACCTTTGAAGGCGACCAACAAGATGGGAGACACGGAGATCGCCAGAGCGACGGAAAGCGAATCGCGCGAACCCGCTTTCATCCTCATCTCCAAAGCGAGCGATAGCAGCACGAAAACGGTGCCAATTAAGAACGTTACTCTAGAAGTAAGAGCAAGCCCGAGCACCGGCAACAAAAAGAAGAATAAAACTAAGAACAAGACGAAGAGCGGAAGCGGAAGCAACAAGAAACAGGCTACCAGAGCGAGGGCGACTTTGTTCGGTCTGAGCACCCTCCGAAGGGAAGGCGATGTCGCTGTTAACATGATGAGAGACTATACTACAGTCAAAACTAACTTCTTCTTGGGACCGCTCACTTTAAGAGTGGAGAAAGAAGTAAATATGAAAAACGTTTCTTTCAGATAGTTGTTATAATCGCGATTATTTTAGTTCGGAAGAGGCGCCAAACGCGAACTGAAGAGTGCCACCGCAACCACCGCTGAAATGATTGGTAAATTGAACTTAAGGATCGTACATGGAGGTGCGGCCACTTTGCATTCCATCAAAGTTCTGCAACCAAAGCAAGTAAGTCAAAAGGTAAATTACTACATGCAACATTGCATTACATTCACACACTCGAAAATTCTAATTAAAATTAATTAAAACAAATAACAATTAAAATTTAAATTATCTTGCAAATACAAAACATTAATTTTATTTACGATCTATTATTAACATTTTTGTGTAATAAAATCTTTCATAATAATTTTTTTTTAAGAAAGTTGAAAATTGGTCAATCTTTAAGTCTATTAAAAATATATAACTAGAATATTGCAAATTAGATTCTTATTACTTATTGGTAAAGGCTATATAATAAATTGTATTATAAATGATTGCCTTGAAACAAACTATGATTTTTAATATGATTTTTGATTAGAATGATTCAACCTTATTATTTTCAAAATGATGTCGAAATGACCAGTCTTGAAATTATGTAATTATAATAAACTCGTTGCATTTATTTTCTTATTCGCATCGTAATTACACAAAATTGGTCAATAGAAACTAATTTTCAATTCAATTAATTGAGATTGATCAACTCGATAAAATATCATAGTTCAACTTATATATTTTTAATTATTATGTAAATTTATTTATTTATTACATATATGTTAAAAGTCCAATTATTGAAGTTAATTAATTCAATTATACAAATACTTATTATGTGACATAATTGCTAAAATAATTGATTGGTTTCAGATGAGAGTCGATAGTGCAGATAACCATGAGAAGACTAAGGAATATATGTGGAAGAGGAGTTCGCATATAGCTTCGGTGGTATCGAAGAAGCTTGCGTCAGCGGCACGGTCCATGCTGAAACCTCCACCAAAAGCACCATGAAGGCATCCTCCCACGTCTAAAATCACCAAAACACACAACTAACATTAATTTATGTATCTCATTCAGTTTTGCCTGTATTATTTATTTATTTATTTATTGTGGGTTTCCCTTTATTTATTAGCGTATTTATGAGCTCATCGCTCAAATTGAAATAAATATTAGATATTATACTTGAATCTCTTCAATCTTCGAAATGTCCAACATCTAATAATAATTAATACGATTTCCATTAATGAATTTCGGTAGACAAGAATTGAAAACAGTTTTTATCTAATTAATTAATCTTAGATGCTAGGTAAATCTTGAATAAAAAAGGTAGGTATATTGAATTAGGCGGAAAATGTAATAAAGTATTTGATTGAGAATGTATAGCAGAAAAAACAAGATAAATTTCGACCGTTGTAAGAATTGTAAGAACACAAACAAGCAAGTAAGTAATAATTCTATAATTATTATATATTTGTGTGTAAGTTACTTGCACAGTTACTATCATCAACAATATTAATTAAACGACCGACTATGAGAAGGGAGCTGCTGGACACTGCTTGAGAGGTAATTAAACCATTGATGAACTTAAATGCTAATAATAAATGTGTATTTTTTAGAGTAGATGAATCTGTTATGAGTATACGTGGATCATCTATGAGGAGTAAGCTGCTGGACATTGCTTGAGAGGTAATTAAACCATTGTTGTACTGCTGAACTTAAATGCTAATAATAAATGTGTATAGTGAGCATCGTTGTCGAATAACGTTTTTTTTGAGATGATTGGAATTGATGGAACTGACGACTCTTGTTCCGAGTGCAGGGAATGTCCGTTCCTTGATCTCCCTGTAGACGGAGCACCCCCTATAGTTTGAAGGGGGTGCCACTGCACAAAGCACATGTTGCTGGAGTGTCTGGTGATTTTTTCATTTTTCATTGGAAAAATGACTTTGTCCACATTTTACACATCACGGTTGTTTCCTGCAGTAATTTTTTGTATGTCCATAACACTGGCAGCGGAGACATTGAGGTACTTCCTTATTCTTGTGCGGAGCCTCAAAAGATATGCGTTGATCTCCCAGTCGCAAGACAGCATTAAAAACTAGCGACAACTTTTTAAGACTTTGTCCACATTTTACACATCACAGTTGTTTCCCGCAGTAATTTTTTGTATGTCCATAACACTGGCAGCAGAGACATTGAGGTACTTCCTTATTCTTGTGCGGAGCCTCAAAAGATATGCGTTGATCTCCCAGTCACAAGACAGCATTAAAAACTAGCGACAACTTTTTAAGACTTTGTCCACATTTTACACATCACAGTTGTTTCCCGCAGTAATTTTTTGTATGTCCATAACACTGGCAGCGGTGACATTGAGGTACTTCCTTATTCTTGTGCGGAGCCTCAAAAGATATGCGTTGATCTCCCAGTCGCAACACAGCATTAAAAACTAGCGACAACTTTTTAAGACTTTGTCCACATTTTACAATTTTACACATCACAGTTGTTTCCCGCAGTAACTTTTTGTATGTCCATAACACTGGCAGTGGAGACATTGAGGTACTTCCTTATTCTTGTGCGGAGCCTCAAAAGATATGCGTTGATCTCCCAGTCGCAAGACAGCATTTAAAACTAGCGACAACTTTTTAAGACTTTGTCCACATTTTACACATCACAGTTGTTTCCCGCAGTAATTTCTTGTATGTCCATAACACTGGCAGCGGAGACATTGAGGTACTTCCTTATTCTTGTGCGGAGCCTCAAAAGATATGCGTTGATCTCCCAGTCGCAAGACATCATTAAAAATTAGTGACAACTTTTTAAGACTTTGTCCACATTTTACACATCTCAGTTGTTTCCTGCAGTAATTTTTTGTATGTCCATAACACTGGCAGCGGAGACATTGAGGTACTTCCTTATTCTTGTGCGGAGCCTCAAAAGATATGCGTTGATCTCCCAGTCGCAAGACAGCATTGAAAATTAGCGACAACTTTTTAAGACTTTGTCCACATTTTACAATTTTACACATCACAGTTGCTTCCCGCAGT
This sequence comes from Nicrophorus investigator, assembly GCA_963457615.1. Taxonomy (NCBI): domain Eukaryota; kingdom Metazoa; phylum Arthropoda; class Insecta; order Coleoptera; family Silphidae; genus Nicrophorus; species Nicrophorus investigator. Next base: position 26,271,644 of record OY735143.1, read on the forward strand.
AATTTTTTGTATGTCCATAACACTGGCTGCGGAGACATTGATGTACTTCCTTATTCTTGTGCGGAGCCTCAAAAGATATGCGTTGATCTCCCAGTCGCAACACAGCATTAAAAATTAGCGACAACTTTTTAAGACTTTGTACACATTTTACACATCACAGTTGTTTCCCGCAGTAATTTTTTGTATGTCCATAACACTGGCAGCGGAGACATTGAGGTACTTCCTTATTCTTGTGCGGAGCCTCAAAAGATATGCGTTGATCTCCCAGTCGCAAGACAGCATTGAAAATTAGCGACAACTTTTTAAGACTTAGTCCACATTTTACAATTTTACACATCACAGTTGCTTCCCGCAGTAATTTTTTGTATGTCCATAACACTGGCTGCGGAGACATTGATGTACTTCCTTATTCTTGTGCGGAGCCTCAAAAGATATGCGTTGATCTCCCAGTCGCAACACAGCATTAAAAATTAGCAACAACTTTTTAAGACTTTGTACACATTTTACACATCACAGTTGTTTCCCGCAGTAATTTTTTGTATGTCCATAACACTGGCAGCGGAGACATTGAGGTACTTCCTTATTCTTGTGCGGAGCCTCAAAAGATATGCGTTGATCTCCCAGTCGCAAGACAGCATTGAAAATTAGCGACAACTTTTTAAGACTTTGTCCACATTTTACACATCACTGTTGTTTCCCGCAGTAATTTTTTGTATGTCCATAACACTGGCAGCGGAGACATTGATGTACTTCCTTATTCTTGTGCGGAGCCTCAAAAGATATGCGTTGATCTCCCAGTCGCAACACAGCATTAAAAATTAGCGACAACTTTTTAAGACTTTGTACACATTTTACACATCTCAGTTGTTTCCCGCAGTAATTTTTTGTATGTCCATAACACTGGCAGCAGAGACATTGAGGTACTTCCTTATTCTTGTGCGGAGCCTCAAAAGATATGCGTTGATCTCCCAGTCGCAAGACAGCATTGAAAATTAGCGACAACTTTTTAAGACTTTGGCCACATTTTACAATTTTGCACATGACGGTTGTTTCCCGCAGTAATTTTTTGTATGTCCATAACACTGGCAGCGGAGACATTGATGTACTTCCTTATTCTTGTGCGGAGCCTCAAAAGATATGCGATGATCTCCCAGTCGCAACACAGCATTACAAATTAGCGACAACTTTTTAAGACTTTGTCCACATTTTACACATCACAGTTGTTTCTCGCAGTAATTTTATGTATGTCCATAACACTTGCAGCGGAGACATTGAGGTGCTTCCTTATTCTTGTGCGGAGCCTCAATAGATATGCGTTGATCTCCCAGTCGCAACACAGCATTAAAAATTAGCGACAACTTTTTAAGACTTTGTCCACATTTTACACGTCACTGTTGTTTCCCGCAGCAATTTTTTGTATGTCCATAACACTGGCAGCGGAGACATTGATGTACTTCCTTATTCTTGTGCGGAGCCTCAAAAGATATGCGTTGATCTCCCAGTCGCAACACAGCATTAAAAATTAGCGACAACTTTTTAAGACTTTGTACACATTTTACACATCACAGTTGATTCCCGCAGTAATTTTTTGTATGTCCATAACACTGGCAGCGGAGACATTGAGGTACTTCCTTATTCTTGTGCGGAGCCTCAAAAGATATGCGTTGATCTCCCAGTCGCAAGACAGCATTGAAAATTAGCGACAACTTTTTAAGACTTTGTCCACATTTTACAATTTTGCACATGACGGTTGTTTCCCGCAGTAATTTTTTGTATGTCCATAACACTGGCAGCGGAGACATTGAGGTACTTCCTTATTCTTGTGCGGAGCCTCAAAAGATATGCGTTGATCTCCCAGTCGCAAGACAGCATTGAAAATTAGCGACAACTTTTTAAGACTTTGTCCACATTTTACACATCACGGTTGTTTCCTGCAGTAATTTTTTGTATGTCCATAACACTGGCAGCGGAGACATTGAGGTACTTCCTTATTCTTGTACGGAGCCTCAAAAGACATGCGTTGACCTTCCAGTCGCAACACAGCATTAAAACTTTGGGACAACTTTTTAAGACTTTGTCCACATTTTACACATTACGGTTGTTTCTCGCAGCAATTTTTTGTATGTCCATGACACTGGCAGCGGAGACATTGAGGTACTTCCTTATTCTTGTGCGGAGCCTCAAAAGATATGCGTTGATCTCCCAGTCGCAACACAGCATTAAAAATTAGTGACAACTTTTTAAGACTTTGTCCACATTTTACACATCACGGTTGTTTCCCGCAGTAATTTTTTGTATGGCCATACCACTGGCAGCGGAGACATTGAAGTACTTCCTTATTCTTGTGCGGAGCCTCAAAAGATAGACTTCACTTGCATTCTTCTTAGGTGTAGCGGACCATGCTGCTGCCTGGATGGATGGTGTTGTTTGTTCTTGTGTTTTGTCTGTACTATTTCTTATATTCGATATGTTCTTTACATGATGCCCCATATCTTCTAATTCCTTTCTTATATCTTCAGTGCTGCATGAGAAATGCATGTTGCGCAATACCACTCTAAACGCTCGATCTGGCTTAAGCTAATAAGAATGGCGGGCACGAATGGCAAGGAATGTTTTTATTTTTGACGAGTTCGCCAATTTTGTGGTAGTCGCTAATGGTTGATGGTTGCACTTTGACTTGTTTGTGTCAAACTAGCTTAAGCGGTAAATTTAAAAAATTATGTAAATTTGGTAGACTAAAATTCATGAAAATTTGATATTTTCAAATTATCAAAATTATTGAAATACAGGTTAATAACGATTTTGTAATTAAGAGTACATTAAAAATTATTTTGAATAATTCCTAATTTTAGATGTTTATAATTCTTATTAGTAAAATTTTATAAATATTAGATACTATTTAATAGTGAATTAAGTTATATCAATGTTGTTTTTATTAAATACTTTTATCTAGGAATATAATTAAAAAAGTAACTATTATTTAAACTATAAGTGGACGGATTAATAATATTTTTGTGTGGATTTTCAAATCCCTAAGAGATCATCTGTAGAATCCATATTCATATTGGCTTCTGGTGAACATCTGCAGTAAGGGCAATAGCCCTTTTGCAACATTTGAAACTCGAAATCGTCTACGTGAAATGACTATAAATAAAAATATAGATTAGTCTGTGAATATCAAGTCCATGTAAATTTACTTACTTTAAAGCAATAATCGCACATGGTTATTTGCAAGTCGGGTAACAAATTTCTATAAAACTGGTATTTCAACGGTGGTTCGTACTTGCAGACCAAAACCGTGGAGCTATCAATATTCAATAAATCGTTGCAGCCCAATACGATAGAAGCTAACTCCTTGCCATCTAGATTGAGGCGAGTCGAAAACGGATCGTTGGTCACTGTAAAGACACTGCTTTTTCGAAGCTTAAAAAAAAGTTTATTCAACTTTGACAGCGAATTACGTGAAAACAGTAACTGCTACAATTATACCAGTATATACGTTTCAAAGAATGAACATTCGGCTTTAATTTGGTATATCAAGAATTAATTTATCTCGCGTACTTTTCGAGATATAAGCAAAAATGTAAAGACACTGCTTTTTTGAAGCTTAAAAAAAAGTTTATTCAACTTTAACAGCGAATTACGCGAAAACAGTAACTGCTACAATTATACCAGTATATACGTTTCAAAGAATGAACATTCGGCTTTAATTTGGTAGCTCAATAATTAATTTATCTCGCGTACTTTTCGAGATATAAGCAAAAATGTAAAGACACTGCTTTTTCGAAACTTAAAAAAAAGTTTATTCAACTTTAACAGCAAATTACGCGAAAACAGTAACTGCTACAATTATACCAGTATATACGTTTCAAAGAATGAACATTCGGCTTTAATTTGGTAGCTCAATAATTAATTTATCTCGCGTACTTTTCGAGATATAAGCAAAAATGTAAAGACACTGCTTTTTCGAAGCTTAAAAAAAAGTTTATTCAACTTTGACAGCGAATTACGCGAAAATAGTAACTGCTACAATTATACGAGTATATACGTTTCAAAGAATGAACATTCGGCTTTAATTTGGTAGCTCAACAATTAATTTATCTCGCGTACTTTTCGAGATATAAGCAAAAATGTAAAGACACTGCTTTTTTGAAGCTTAAAAAAAAGTTTATTCAACTTTAACAGCAAATTACGCGAAAACAGTAACTGCTACAATTATACCAGTATATACGTTTCAAAGAATGAACATTCGGCTTTAATTTGGTAGCTCAATAATTAATTTATCTCGCGTACTTTTCGAGATATAAGCAAAAATGTAAAGACACTGCTTTTTCGAAGCTTAAAAAAAAGTTTATTCAACTTTGACAGCGAATTACGCGAAAACAGTAACTGCTACAATTATACCAGTATATACGTTTCAAAGAATGAACATTCGGCTTTAATTTGGTAGCTCAACAATTAATTTATCTCGCGTACTTTTCGAGATATAAGCAAAAATGTAAAGACACTGCTTTTTTGAAACTTAAAAAAAAGTTTATTCAACTTTAACAGCGAATTACGCGAAAACAGTAACTGCTACAATTATACCAGTATATACGTTTCAAAGAATGAACATTCGGCTTTAATTTGGTAGCTCAACAATTAATTTATCTCGCGTACTTTTCGAGATATAAGCAAAAATGTAAAGACACTGCTTTTTTGAAACTTAAAAAAAAGTTTATTCAACTTTAACAGCGAATTACGCGAAAACAGTAACTGCTACAATTATACCAGTATATACGTTTCAAAGAATGAACATTCGGCTTTAATTTGGTAGCTCAATAATTAATTTATCTCGCGTACTTTTCGAGATATAAGCAAAAATGTAAAGACACTGCTTTTTCGAAGCTTAAAAAAAAGTTTATTCAACTTTGACAGCGAATTACGCGAAAATAGTAACTGCTACAATTATACTAGTATATACGTTTCAAAGAATGGACATTCGGCTTTAATTTGGTAGCTGAATAATTAATTTATCTCGCGTACTTTTCGAGATATAAGCAAAAATGTAAAGACACTGCTTTTTTGAAACTTAAAAAAAAGTTTATTCAACTTTAACAGCGAATTACAATTATACTAGTATATACGTTTCAAAGAATGAACATTCGGCTTTAATTTGGTAACTTTAGAATTAATTTATCTCGCGTACTTTTCGAGATATAAGCAAAAATGTAAAGACAATGCTTTTTCGAAGTTTTAAAAAAAAATTATTCAACTTTGACAGCGAATTACGCGAAAACAGTAACTGCTACAATTATACCAGTATATACGTTTCAAAGAATGAACATTCGGCTTTAATTTGGTAGCTCAATAATTAATTTATCTCGCGTACTTTTTGAGATATAAGCAAAAATGTAAAGACACTGCTTTTTTGAAGCTTAAAAAGTCATTCGATCCCAAATAATCCTTAAACAATATTCTTATTACATTTCGAATGTTAAAAAAAATAGTAGCTAACCTGCGCTTGATCGAACATTCGCAAATCTGTATACATTGTGAGCGCTTTATGTTCTTGTCCTGCCTTCTGGTACAACCTGGCAGCTTCCTTAAATTTTCCCCTGTAAGCGTAAACATCTCCGATCATAACTTCCTTATTGTTGTCTCCTTTCTTCATGCGTTCCAACATATCCCTGATCAATTCTAAATAGTTGAAATCCTGCAGTTTTATAAATGCGAGTCGAGCTATATCGAAATTCAAGTTCTCTAATGCAGCATGTCCTAGTTCTTCCCAATCTCCATCCGTTACACCTAAATATAGTATAAGTTATCACTAATTCATTTCACATTAGATTAATAATTTTACCTAAACACGCGACTTTATGGGCTTCGCTGAACATTTTCTTCTCAATGTATTGGTACATAGGAGCACTCAAGGGTAACTCGAGAGTGGTCATCGCTGATCCATTCAAACAAAATACTTTAGACCCGGTCAAACCTACGAAACCATTCAACTTTTGCCTATGCGCCGGAAAATCTTCAACTTTTATTGACAATAAATTAGGTCCACTGAACGCCAACATATCTTCATACTCCAAGCTATACTATTAGTATTTGGTTCCTGCAAGTAAATGCATAAATTATATTCTTCACTAACGACTAAATTGTTTTATACGAAACCTGATATAATAAATCTCCATTTTTGGTATTGAAAACCTGACATAAACCAGTCTCGTCGACCGCAGCCAACTTTTGCTTCCTCTGACTTAAATCCAGGCATCTGATTGGAGCGTTCACCGTGACTTTAAGCAAAGGGAAGGAATTGTCCAAATGTACTTCCCAGACTTGCCCATTCTTCAAACCCAGAATAAGCCCTTCTTGTCTTGGCGGTCCTCCGATTATTTTGATATATCTAATGGCATCATTCGAATACAGCTCGTAAATCACTACACGCTCGGGCAGTTGCACAGCCAATCGGTGTTTGTAAATCGCTATTTTCTTAATAAGATCTCTGCACTTGATCCGCACCTTCTGCTCGGTTAATAAGTGTTGAATAATCACGTCAGTCATATTCTCGCGAAAAGCGTACCTCTCCTTGTATAGACCATGAACTGTATTAACTGCTAATTGGTAATAAGCAATTGTACCATCTTGGCAACCCATCGCCTAAAAATTGCAATTAATAACATATAAAATTATTAATAATCAGTAGATTCTGTCTCACAATGTAGTTTCCTTCTGGATGAACAGCACAGCACCAAACCCAAGATTGCTGTTGATCCCCAATCATTCCCAGCTTAATTCCATCTTTGGTGTATATGTTGCAAGCTTTATTGCTTCCAGAAATCAGAATATATTCGCCCTTCGGAAAATATTTAACTTTCAACGCATCGAAACTAACAACTCGTTCCTTCCTTCCCAATTAATTTTCCACTCAAAGTGTAAAATGACAATGTCTTGTTCCAATCAGTAACACATAAAGTGTCTTGATCATCAGAAGAAGTGCTCCAAGAAATTGCCCATATTGTAGGATTCCCAGGTCTCTCAAATCTCCCTTTCTCTTCACCCAACTAAGAAAAATAATATTTAACTCATTATATTTTAATTATAATAATATCACATTATTTCTAATTGAAATACTTCCATTCCCCAGGGCCAAAGCCAAATACTGACCATCATTGGTCCAAGCACAAGAATTGATCTTATGTTTCTGCACAGCTTTCTGCTCGGCACTCCAGAAAGCAAAATCAGTCAGAGCACAGGAAGCCAACTGATTTGATAGCGGGTTGTATGCTAAACACTGGACTGCATCACTGTGACTGTACTTCAGTAAACCCTCCAATTTGTTCGACCAAATGATCACAGTCTTATCCGAGCTTCCACTAGCAAACTTCTGTCCATTCTTTGCATAGCACACACAGTACACAGTGTCCTTATGGCCTTTCAAGGCTTGGATAAGGGTTCCATCAGTGGTATCATATACCAATACTCTGTTACCACTTGCTACAATGAGTTGGGTCCCTTCAGGATTGAAGCACAAATCGTAAACGCTAAAAGATGCAATTTGTAGAACAATCCAAACTATAAACAATTTAATAATCACCATTGCTCCTGTTTCTCAACATCCTGTATACTGTCCGTCCATTTCGGAATGGTCCTCATCTTTTAACTTTTAATTCTGCGATTTCAACAAAGTTTTCATAATTAGTAGGTATATTGAATTAGGCGGAAAATGTAATAAAGTATTTGATTGAGAATGTATAGTAGTTGAAGTTAAAAAAAACATCAGGTAATATTAGATAATTATTAAAGAAAACATATTGTTTAAATTTCTTTGATTTTCTGATGATATATGGTAATAGGTATTGGATAACAGATGAAATAAGGAATGGATATTTTGGTCTTTTAGTGAATGATGGTAGGCAACCAAAGTTTCATCTCAACTCGGGGTGGGCCGAGCAGCAGAACGGCGCATGCAATTCGAACTTGTTCCTGCGTGTTCCGCTCATCGATATATTTCGTGCATCTGTGTGTTCGTGTGTGGGACTAGTACGGAGACCGCAGTATACCGCAAATAAAGCGAGGAGAGGAAGAGAGAAGAACAAAAAAGTAATAAAACAAGAGGAAAGGAGCCGCAGCCAGTGAAAGAGTATCCAGTATTTATAAATCCGCACAAATAACTTTAGTTAATAAGCTTCGCATCAACGTAAACAATGTAAGTAAACGAATCCGCTGAATCGAATTGGATAAAAATAAAATCGATATGCCTCATAAGCATTAAAAAAAACCCATAGTGTGTATTTCGCAGCGACTGGGCTTATGAAATATAGACGGCTTATTATACGTATGAGTAATACCGGTGCAAATTCTATTATCTCGCAAAAAAAATGTAAGCAACTCGAATTATTTATCTCTTCTTATCAACATCCTCCCGTATCTACTTCTCTCTCAGTCCCTCTCACGCACTACTAGTATTATTGTGGGAATACTACAATTTTACATAGTTGGCAGAAACTCTAATATTAGACCCCAAGTGAGGAACACACCCCAAAGTGACATTTTTTTTCAAAATAAAAAGTAGATAGAACCCTCTGTTTTTAAACCAACACTAACGAGAAGAAACGTCAGAATGTCTGAAGGTGAACCAGTATCCACTCCTGAAGGAGTCGACAATGAGATCGAGTCCAGTTACAAGCCTCCACCAGAGAAGTCAATTGAGGAGATCCTGGCTGCCGATCAGGAGGATGAGAGCCTCAGGAAATACAAAGAAACCTTGCTAGGCAACGCCCAATCAGGTGTAGTGATTGTTGGTGAGTTTTATCATTGTTACCAGGTTAGGTCTGGTAGTTGAATACATTGCACCAAAAAAGGTGTGTTATTCACTTTGCATATTAAATTGCAGAGCCTGACAATCCGCGTCGTGTTATTGTTAAGAAGCTTGTTCTTGTGGTTGCTGATAGGCCAGAGATTGCCCTAGACCTGTCTGGTGATTTGAGCAAACTGAAAAAGGAGACTTTTGTCATCAAAGAGGGGGTGTCTTATAAGATCCGCATTGAGTTCCTGGTGCAAAGGGAGATTGTTCATGGACTGAAGTATGTGCAAAAGACATACAGAATGGCTGTTCCAGGTAAATATGCTTGAATTAACTCTTTCCTCATTGTCGTCTTAAATTTCAACATTTGTTGTTTATCCTCTTTTAATGTGGCCAGGATTGACTGATCCAGGTATATATTCTATTAACTGATATTGGTAATATCGGTAAAAGAATGGTTAATCTGATTGTCTTAATTACAGTGGACAAGATGGCCCACATGGTGGGTTCCTATGCTCCGAAAACGGAGATGCAATCGTACACCACCCCGTCGGAGGACGCCCCGAGCGGAATGATGGCCAGGGGTTCCTACGTAGTTCAATCCTTATTCACCGACGATGACAAAAATGAACACTTGAAATGGGAATGGACGTTCGAGATTAAGAAGGATTGGAAAGATTAGAGTGGAGGATATTTTTAAGCAAAACAAAGAAAATCGTAAGGGAGGAAACATCAGAAATAAAAGAGAGAGACATCAAAGATTATAATTATTATTACTATTATTATTTCTAGTAATTTAAGATTAAAACCAAGTATTTTTCGCTTGCTCCTAATAATTATATAATCATATATTTGAAAACAAATAACCTTTTGATCCATTTACACGTATTTTTAAATGAGACAATTTATAGAAGAATATATTATATCCTTAAAGAATATGCCTTAAACATGAACGTAACTAACTTTCGTTTTACAAATCCAGAAACCAAAATATCCTCTTCCAAGAACCAGGGAAAAAGTTAGTGTGTGAGTGACTATATCTTATTTCTTAAGTTATAAATATATATATTGTGTAAAAGTATGTTATCCTCTTTGCTCAAAATGGTATTCTGAGAAAATGGAAATAATTATTTAAAGAAAAAAGATGGAGATCAAAAAAAAAATTAAATAAATCGAGAGAATATTTTTGCATTTGTGGCTTCCTCAATGAAACTGTTCAGCATTTCAAGTAGACTGCTTTAAATTATTATGTGAAAACAAAATCTTTCTTTTCTTGTAACAATTATAGAATATAGAGATTGTAATTCGTTTTCTATCATTACGTTCTTATTACAATATACATGTCATAGATAAAACCATTTTATATATTTTATTTACCTTGCCCTATACAATATTAGGTATCCAGTTTTCACATATCGTATCGTACAATCATCATATACTACTACTTGCATTTGTATGTACAAAACTTTCAGATCTTTTCATTTCATCATATAGGAAAGGGAAATAATATTACAATCGCTGAGAGGTGTCTTCCTAAAGTACCACATCTTTTATTTATATTTGATACAGTTCATATAAAAAATTTTAAACTTAATGTTTTACCTTACAAAAAACTTACACATACGTAAATAAAATCGAATCTGCACAATGTTCATTGTTCATCTTATCATTACTGGATATAGCCTAGACTACTATAATAGACGCAAGTCTTTCTCAAATCAAATATATACAAAACACAATTATAATAAATCTATACACAATTTGTAGTTTGTTTCATATTTCCGTTCTGTTTATTTATTACATTTATTATTATTTGTTGTTAATTTTTAATTTAAGATTGGCAGTTTCCATTTCACTTTCTTTATTGTTTATGTGGGGAAAATATAATTGTATAAGCCCAAATCACAATTGCACTAAATAAAATAAAAATGAAGAAAAAGAGAATTAATTGAAATACCTTAAGTTGATTTGGATCTCTCTGCTTTCCAAACTTTTATCCTCTCCTTCAACTCGGTAGCTAGTGGGAAAAGATAGAATAAAAATATATTATGATGTTTTGTTATGAAAAATGTGAATTAATATTTACCTGGTACAAGCATGTCTTCAGTCAAATGTTGCCTGTTAAAGGGATCAGTGCTGCTATTTAGTAAATGCCTCATTATAACGGACCGATCCATGATGAGACCACTCGGCAATAGTACTGGATCGATCATCACAGTCATCATCAAAGGATCTTTGTACTCGTCTGGAGCGTCGTTCATCCAGTCTTCGGATTTCTGATTATCCTCCAGTATCTTTTGTGCCTTCGCGGACAGAGTCCTGAATTGTTCCAACTCTACGCCCGACTTTATGGTGGATCTTTCCATCCTGTTCACGGCGTCATCGAATAGATCTCTGCTGAAGGATCGTTCGTCACCAGCGATTGCTCTAGCAAAATCTTCGCAATCTAAATGCAAATAAATGTCCACGATGTGGCTCAAAAGCCATCTCGGTTCCCAGCCGTATTTCTCCGGATTCTTCACCTTGAGATTCTTGCATTTAGGGCCGCATAATTGCGTCAAATTGAAATTTAACATAGAGGCCAGACGGTCGACGAGTTCCGGACGCAGGAACGGTTCCTTGATGTCCGTGGTCAAATAGTGGAACATGTCCACCGTTTCCCGAGCCAATGTTAAATATGACTTGCATTGCCGCTCATCGGCATTCATTTGGCGCATACGCGATTGTTGTTGTTCCGAGCTCGTTTTGGCCCAGCCTTGTGTGTCTCGTACCAACTCTTGAACTTCGTGGATCCGCTTTAAACTCTCCAAGGACTCGTCCAACAAAAAGGTCGTGTCGTTCATAAGCATGTTTACGAACTTGACGAACTGCTTGCCACTCCGCGACTCGTTTATCAATGCTTGCCTGTGCACCGGAGACACCCACATTCCCTTGAATATCAAGCTAATGTTGTAGCGAATGGTAAATTTGTCATAAAACTCCGAGCTGGATCCTGTTGTTTCCACGTCCGTGTAGAACTTCATCAGCGAACTGGGCAATAGTGTTTGCGAAATTCGATGCGACATTATGCGGTTGTGTAACGATTCCGTGTTATTCTGCACTTGCGGATTTATGGTGAAAATCACTTCTACGATTTTGGCTATCAAGTACGGGCTTTTAATGCTATTAGAACAGCACACCATTGCCAATAAAAATGTGATCATAGTGTCTTCCATGTTCTCGATGATCACTTTCGGAGTAAAACTTGAAAAGAAAAACATGTTATAGAAAAGAACCAAAAACTAGTTTTCATTTCATATACTTACTGCAACGCAAACAAAAGGAACTCGGCGATGTCCTCAACGTACCACTCCGGAATTGCGGAGAAGACGTTTGGCACATCAGAGTTTTGCGGAAGAGGCAGAGTAGTGACGCAAGCTCCCGGTTTCGAATTTGTCAATAAATATAATAAGTATTCGGCAACTTGTGTATAGAAGATTAGCGTACGTCTCATCAGATTTTTATCCAGGACTCCGGTGTCCGCGCAAATTTTCGACTTTGTTAGTTTTTTGTGTTGTTGCTTCCATTTCTTTATGAATAATTTGTTCCTATTTGCGTACGGAGTATTTTTCCATTGAGCTTCCGTAGCAACTGTATCATCAATCAGTTTCTGCAATTCTCTCATAAGACGCAAACGTCGCTGATATTTCTGCAATGTCGGCATCAGCGACACATGATGACAATGTAATGTCAAGAACCAGCATTTCGTTGCGAACTTGACTTCGTTCCATTTCTCGCCTTTATCTGAAATTTGAAAAAAGTTTAATTTATAAAATAATTCATTTTATAATCTCGCTATAGTTACCAATTCTTTTTTGCAACCAGTCTGTAACTTCTTGCGAGGTGAACATGACTCGCGTTTCGTTTTTGATGTTCATTAAAGCATTTTCGTGGAAGGGATACATGAAATCGACCTTGTCTAACTTTACTTTAACTGCTAACATTTGCATAACGCTCAAGAGATTCAACATAAAACCATCTCCAGTCAATGTGCTTTCCTCGATGTGCATTTGGCAACGTTTTTCGTTATGTTTTAATACGGTTGAGATATAATTGAGCATTGGTTCTCTGCTGGATACATTCGCTAGCATCTCGTGGAAAATTTTATACAGATTTACACGAGTGTTCTCCAGTTCTTGTTGAAGAGTGAGATTTATGGTTTTATCACAAGCGTATCCCGAGAAGAACCTTTCGGCAACTTTGGGCTCGTCTTCGGCGAATACAGATACCGAGAGGAATGGACCGAAGAACGATTTCAAGACGTATTCGCGACCAACGGAATTGGTGCATAGTTCGGGCTGAAATATTGGCAACTGCGTTATCAACATGCAGAGGGGACGAGCGCCGCACCGAATTTCTGTTAATTCTGAAAGAACTTGGATTGGATAGCGGTGCAAGTTAGCGACGATACTAGAGTATTTCATCAAAGTATGAGTTCCTAATAATATAGGCATAAATATTACATTGAACAATGGCACATCCATATGCGTGCGAAGAACAAGTTCCGTTAAATAGCCACGAGGCAGAGTTTGATGGATCAATGGTCGAACTAATAACGGGACATCTTTCTTCAACTCTTCAGACGAAGAGAAACATTCACGCATCAACAAAACAGAGTGATGAATGATTTGCGATCGAAGATCGCTCAATAATTCGCGGAATGGAGGAACGCTGGACTTCTTGGGATGATTTCTTTCCTCCACGTTAACACGAACATAACATTCCATGAGGTAATTAAAGGCTTGGCTTTTAGTTTCCACATCTCCAACAGTTGACTTGACCAATTCTCCTCTGGTATCAATGGGACTTGAAGAACTTGAGCTCACAGTGTTGCCTGGACTAGCATTGGTTTCATATTCTAAGTCGCTTTGTAAATTCTGAGCATTTCCTTCCATTATTCTAAATACTATTTCCATTAGACACTGAGAAATTACGTCCGCATATACGTTAGTTGAATTATCCTTGAGTGCTTCAGCAGTTTGAGGCACATAAAGTGGATCAGATTCCTTGAAACTGCAGAGTAATACTCTTGCAATCGCGTTCATCAGCTGCTCTTCAGTCATCTCTGTCGAAGATGATGTCCTTTGTCTCCTGGAATCTCCTTCCTCCACCTCCATATTTTCAATACCAGAATCAATATCTGTATTACCACCACCAACTTTTTCACCACTCACCTCATCCACCTCCATATGAATGGAACTCGTTTCTGAGTCACTTCTCTGAGGTGGTGGTCTAGTTCTGGTCCTACTACCACAAGCTACACCAATATCAATTGGCTTGCTCGGCACCTGAAAGACATTCTCGTATTTCTGTGTAATGTCTTCCTTCATCTCCACATTCATGGGACATTCAATTGCTACAGGTTCTTCACCATTATTGTCCTCCTTTTGCACTGCAATGTTATTATTGGGGCTTTGGGAAATTGGAGTTGCTGGAGGAGATATGGATGTTGAGGTTCCACTAAAACCAGCACTCCCACCCAAACGGGCCAATCTCCTTTTGCGAATCTAAAAATATTGAGTAACAAAACATTTAAAATAATACACAAAGAAAAACACTGCAAGCAAAGTATAAATAAGTTTATGCATGAAATGATTTGCAAAAATCAACATGTCTTGAACCAAAACATTCAAATCATGCATCAACAAAATGGCTTTTACAAGCATTTTCAGGAAACATCAACAACATATGTATAAATTAAGCTTTTTTGGAAAATGTTCAATATGCTTTGTTAATCATTTTAAATTAATTGCGGATGCTTACCTCCTCTTGCGTGAGTTCGCTACTCATCTTCCGTTTGTTCGTGATGCCGTTCTTTGTATTTATCTTGGGATAAACAAAAACGAAACCAAGCTGCTGTGAAAGGTGCCAAATAGTAAACTGTATCTACCTATCTGAGGTCTTCTGTGCAACGAAACGATCAAATAAAACTAACTGTGGGATTCGCGTCCATTCGGCGCGCACTCCTTTATCAAAATAATTAAAAAAAACACGACCACATACAAAACAGGGGACAAGACATAGACGTCAAAAAAGTCAGTCACCTCTAAACAGCTGAGAGCAAATGTTCTACCTTCGCTCAGAATGGTTCAACTCTGTATGCATAAGCATAGAACCAGTACAGTCTAACCAAGGCTACTGGCTTTGTTTTCCGAGCGGCGGCCATCCCTCCCGACGCAAAACATACTGCTGCAGTACCATATAGGCAACACTATCTGCACAACCCCATAATGACTTGCTATGATGACTAGCAAATTTTCTCTCGTCTTTCCTTCCTACACCATACAAAACAATTTCATAGTACAAAATTGCATTCATAACAAATTACATTGCATTCATAATTCAACATAATATGTATATTATATAAACAAAACTATTAATACAACGCCCACACATTTATCAAACATTTAATGCAACCCATTTAGCAAAGAAACTTTCAACATTACTTTAATTCTTTCAATTATAATCCATCCTATAACAATTATTTTGTATAGTAAACTATATAATTGTAGATGTTTTAAATATTTATAAATTTACTCAAATATATTTTTACTACAATTTACTAGATTGCAAATTTAAATATTTATAAAGCAAAAAATGCACAAAATTCAAAATATATGACTATAAGAGAATAAGAAAAATTATATTAAATTTTAGATATTCAAATAATTGTGATTTACAAGTATTAAGAATAAGTATAAATAAACTTAAAATATTTACTTAGTAAATTGTTGTTGAAATATAACTTTGTTTTAAATTTAAATAAAATTATTGCTAATATTTTAAGTATTATGTATATTTATTCGTTTCGTGGATTAGCTTGTTGTTGAAAATACAGCAGTTGCTTTTATTATTATTTTTTTTGATAAGTGTAATTCGGAATGAATGATTTCAGCGAACCTTCGCAAAAATCAATAATGAATGATACTCCCTCGGACTGCGAATGCGGTGATCAATATCCTCCAGGGGTATTTTTCCCAAGCTGCTTAAAGTTGGTGCCGCAAGTCAAACGAGTTTGCCAGGAGGGTGTGGCAGATACCTCAAAGGCCAAACAATTATGCCTCGTACATTTTTTGTTACAACTATACGATGATGTCCAGTCTAGCAATATTTACATCCTATAAACTAGTTGTTATAATTATGGCAATAAGCAGCAGGAAATTGGTGACGATCAATAAGAAAAAATAATTTATTTACCAATTATAAACATATGGAAAATATATATTTTTTAATTGAAAAGGTAATTAAAGGAAGTAAATAAACTATTTTTTTATTGTAGATTATATTAATATTAGTTGATATAAAAATATGTTGATTTGTCTGCTAAATATAAATACGTTTCGATTGGCTCGTCAATTAAATTTTACGTACGTTATAATGCGAATGACATATGTAAACTTTAAATTATTAACTAAAACGAACATTAAAAGTAAGACGATTAAGGAGTAAATGCTTCAAACGACGATCAAATCCACATCCTTGTTGAAACTGTGGTGGCTCGGAGAAGCGCCGAAGTCGTCTTCGAACGAGACCTAAGTAAAATGAAAGTAATTAATATTCATGTTTTGATATGGATGGGTTAGCTTCTTACCCATGGGTTTTGCTGTTGTTGATTAGCTAGAGAAGATTCATCGAGATCAATTAAATGCTGCAACGTGTTATCGTTATTTTCCTTCGCCGTTTCCTCTTGATCGGCGATTTGCGCAAATTCCCTTGTCGATGGCAATATCCGCCAGGCAGCGTAAGCCGTGCTGAAGGCGTGTGCAACGGACAACGTCACAGTTTCAGCGATTTTGCGTTTCGAGCACAAAAATGCGTGGCATTCGGTGGTTTCGTTATTGTCTGTCGAGATGAAGGAGAATACTTGACGATGAGACGCGTCCGTGGAACAATTTGAAATTCTACAATTAAAAACGAATAATACATTTAGTTTAGTAATTTAAAAGAAATTCAAAACACATTATAACACATTAATGGAAAAATAAAGATTACTGCGAATATTGAAAATGCAAATAAATGTAAAAACCGAAACGATTGTATTTTTTATTTGCATTTAAAATATTCGTGTGTTATGAAAGTAATGCGATTATTAAAAGTACAAACATATGGAAAAATAATAATAGGTCATTTGTCTCTAAAATAAAATAAATTTCGCTGTTTCATTTCAAGGAGGTTAAGAACAAAGCATTAAATATATCCATAGCAAACCGTTTGAAGTATTTAATAGACTGAGGAAAATTTACTGCAAGAGTTCAATTCAATTAAAGCGGAATGTATCGATCAATCATTTAGTTTAGTTGACTGTATCTTTGAAAATAACATTATGTATTTATTCGTAAAAAGAAAATATTTGTAACGAGTTATGTAAAACAGGATTTAAAAAAAATAATTTAGTAGAATAATTTCTAATAATTGTTTGATTATTGATTAATACTCAATTAAATAATTTTTATTTTTGTAAATTATGTAATTGTATTTTTCGGCAGTTTTCACCTTTATTCAATTCTACCATAGCTTATTTTGTTGATTCAAGAAACATAAATTTCATAGTTTACAATTAAGAATTTGTAAACTGATTTATGAACTTATAAAAAGTTAATTTTAGGAGTTTAAATGTAGTTATTATTCATAAGTAATGTATTTTAACGGAGAAAATCAATTATGAAACCTTTGAAAAGTAAAGTAACCTTGATGGTAAAAAGTTATCAATTTTCTTTACCTATAAATGGAGACTTTGAACATGTCATTTCCTTGAAGATCGGTGACTGCAATCCCCTTCAAGGAGATATTCAAATTGACAGGCGTCAACTTTTTCCTCGAAGCTTTGGCGACTTTCAATATACTCTTAACAGCCTCCGGCCCAATTTTCTCCCCAATCACCTTCTCCACGATAGTATTTCCTATAGAAACACAAGAATCAAAGCATTAACAATTACAGAAAACGTTTCACATTCAGGATATCCACCTAAATATTTGAGTTTGAATGTGACCTCATCATTGTCAACCTCGACGTCCTCCTCCCTGCAGTTCTGCAAAGCGAGCTCCTCGGATAATTCTGCAAAATAAAAAGATGCGTTACAGATGCGGAAACGTGGATCAAACTTTGATCATCTGCGTATTAGACGGAGATCCAATGCGCAATTGTAATTTCGTTATTTCATTGGGGAATGTTTAGTGATTGCAAATTCAACAGATAACGTCGAATATTATTGATCTTACTTAGAAGTAATGTTGTTATTATTATTATTAATAATTTTTTGTGCAATCTCGAAACGCAAGTATTAAAGACGTACTATTGAACGATATTAACCGTGACCCAAGCAACAATAACATGTATCCGTCTAGGCGATAACCCTTCTGAAAACGCGCCATCAATATCGCATCGAGTCAAATGAAATTATTTGCATAATTAATAATTAATTGATACTTTATTTTTAGACGAAGCCAAAAGAAACAACAAGCAAGCAGACGCCGCAGATGTTTTCCTTCTAAAATTCATAAAAATAAGGAAATTAGCCAAACGCGTATCGAAATATATAGTTGTTGTTGTTTTTTTCTATCTGCAACATTGGCGCCAGTTGCTGCATATAAATATTATGACACGAGGCCGTTGTTGAAATCTCTTCATCTAACTCGTGCACATTTTGCTCCTCTATTTTCGGGTTTTACTCCTAAATCCAAATATGAATGATCCGATGTAACAACACGAGCGGCGTTGTTTTTTTTAATTACTTGTTTATATTTGTATCTTTATGTGCATGGACATTAATTAAGAACTTATTTTGTGTTTTGCATCTGCAATGATCGATGTCTCAATTTGCATGTGCAAGTTATTTGCGTCAACTACATTCGAAGAAAATACAGAAAAACACATAAACAGACGACGAGGAAAGCACACAAATCTAGGATTAGACTTCAATTTCGTGCACGGCTCAGCAATTGTTCTGTTTACGTTTATTTTTAGAATTTTCAGTTCGAACCGGCTCGCTCTGAACTCGCAGATAACCGCACTTTATATTTTCGGTTAATTAATTTATCAGCTTTTTAGATATTAACAATACTTTCGCAAGCTGCTCGCAATATCCGGCTGAGCAACAGTTTATTAATTTGGATCTTCCATGCATGACATTACCATTATTTTACAACAACAAAAATACAGAATTTTGAGAAATCTACGAAATAATAAATAACGCAATATAATTATAGAGTGAAATAAACATATGTTATAACATAAAATTTAAAAAAATCCTTCAAAAAATTTATTGCTACAAAATTATTTCAATCTGCAATATAGTTTGTAGACTATTTTCTTCACAGCAAAGAAAATCGGAGACAAACATTCCAAAAATTATATTTAAATTTAAATATTGTATATAATTTGTACATGAATATTTAAAATCGAAATTGAATTAATGATGCAAGTTGTTTAAATCTTATGTAAAGTTTGTTGTAAATGCTATGAGAAGAGAAAAGTGATTGGATTATGAAAGTTTATTTAATTTATTTTCGCAATTATATAAAGAAACTTAATTGTATCAATATAGTCTATGTTTCTCGTAGAAATGAAATTCCAAGGAGAAGTAATGATAATTACATTTTTAAAACTGAAACCGCAAATATCAATCACATAAGAAAACCTTGATTTTCATAAGGAACAAATAATGAATTAAATGTAAGTTTTATATACTTTATGATTATATAAGATTTATTTGTTTTTTTTTTCGGAATTATTTTCAATATTACAGAATATCTCGAAATTGGTAAAATTTTTTTTGATTCACTTGATATAATAGATGTTACGTCTTCATATTTTATCTAATTAATTAAAGCTGATTGCATCAATATTTGATGTTATAATGAATAATTGAATATGTAAAAGATACACAATATCCTGCGTAAACGAAGGTAACTTTTTATAATAAAAAGTAAGATTTAAGTTAAAACCAGTTGAATTAATTGAGTGTTCTCGCAAAAAAGAATAACCCAGTAGCGATTCTGGAACAAGTGATATTGATTATATGCTGTCGCTTCGGTCGGTCCGGGTGTGCTAAAATGCAATCTTCCGGTTAACTGGGAATACCGAGAAGATAAAACCTATCTTTTTCTATTGTCACGTCGACGTCAGGTGTCCATGGCTAAACGTGAACAATATATATATAGATATATGTACAAAGGGGAAAATGATTTATGATGACCTTTTTAGGCTCCAAACTTGAGGATTGCGGACGTTCTCGGTCGCAGAGTAGCGAGAAGGACGAATCGATGGTACACTTACGCCCGGTTCTCCAGTTGGCAACCATTTCTTTTATCTCTCTTTTTGTTGCTCTATACTTAAGTGTACTAAGAAAAGAAGGAGAGATGCTCTAGCTCGTAATTTCTTTGAGGAGACCAGACACCGGTCTTTCGAACAATGAGCCGATGAATATAATATAAAGAAAAAGAGATATACTGTAATGAAACATTATAAACAATTGTCGATAATTGTCTTTTCACGGCCGCAGAGTTGCGTCACACAATGCACCTGCATCGCCGCAAAATCTCGTGCAATCTCACCAACAAATTAATTCATTCCGTTTCTTTCTTCTTTCTCCAAACATTACGCAAGCAAATGTATGCGCAAAACATTTAATAGAAGAGATTATTTCATAATCTTTCTGACAATTAAATATTAGATTAAATTTCAATGTTTAATAAGTTTATATGAAAATGTCATATATCTTTCATCATTCTTATATTAAAATAATGCAAATATTGTAACTTTTTGAACAAAAAAGTTAATGTTAGATGTATCTGCAACAGATGTAAATGATCTACTTGAAGCCAACGTGGAATAACTCACGAATGAAGACCCCTTAGAAATGCAAGAGAAAGCTGAATAGGAAGAAGATATTGCAACTGAAACTCCTGTTCATTCTTTCACTATTAAAAGCCTTGACGAATAGTTGCAACACATCGAAAAGGCAATTGAAACTTTCAATTATAATGCAGAATGTTTAAACAATTACCAAAATTATTAAGATTATTTTACAAATTTTCATAAAATTAACAAACTTTAGACTTAAGTCGTAAAGATTAATTGATGCAATTTTGAATAATTAATCTTTAAATAAACTTTGTTTAAAATTATCAACTTTTGGTACGCAATTATAATGATATTATTTTAGCAATAAAAGCTGATACCGATTATTTATACTAAATCAGCGTTTATAATTGCATAATTACTTAATAGTAAGAGGCTGATAGGACGTGGTTACCATGGGAGTAAATTATCACATTTACCAAAATTTTGTTAACAGTTTCGATTTACAAAAAAGGCAGTGTTAATGAGAAAACTATAGAAAGTAAGTATTTTTAAATATTAATAAAAGAAACTTAATATCATAAATATTATTCTTAACAAGTCTATTTATTGCTTACAATTTAAGCGATAACTTCAATGTCTGATTAATATTAATTATAAATATTTTTTATTATTCTTTCAATAATCACAATCAAGAAATAATTAATTTAATTTAAATAAATGTGTATTTACAATTAGTTTTCTAAATTGATATATTCAAATACTTTAAATTTATATATTAATTAAATTTACTTTGAATGCTCAAGTTTGTAAGTGATTCTCTCAAAATTGTCGATACAAATTAATTTAAAATTATATTTTAAATATGTGATTTGATATGATGAAATTATTAATTGTACCAGTTTTCTTTTTCTTGAAGAAAATTAGCGCGCGCGCGTGTAGAATGCGTTCAAAGATAATTGCGAATGCGTTTTAGGCGAATCCAGTTCGTCTGGAGGAGATCTGGTTTATGGGGTAATTGCAGTACGTACAGCTGAGCTGCGTTGAGCCGAAAATTACTTCGACAAGGTACTGTTTCTTCTCGATAATTTCAGATGACCGCAGCTTCATTCGATATTGCATGATGGGTTTTTCTTCTTTGTCCTTTCGTATGATGCAAGTGCACGTCGGGCTTACCTCAGACGTCCTGCTTCGCGTTCCGCGCCGTATCATTAAGCAATTTCTCCGCGAAAAGTATAACTCTGGCGCATAATAATTGCGTTGAATTATAGCAAAACCATTACAGAAAAATTAACAGAGAGAGAAAAATTAGTCCGTAATTATGAATTGGATTGCGTTCAGCGAACGTTCATTGCAGAATCACACCAATTGATACTCATTAACGGATTTGCATATATGGTCAAATCGATTAAAACCTTGTGCACCGCTTGGATATTGTTATCATTTCCGCAACTTTCACTAAGCGCCAATAATATTACTACCGAAATCCATCGCAATGCGTGGCTCAGAAAAAAAATAATAAATAAACATATTTTTGCATAACGCTTTTATTTCCTTTAAAGTAAACGTTTCCTGTTATGCAACATTCTATTTCTTTATTAATTTTAAAGTCTATTCATTAATTTGGAAATCGTGAAAACTACGATTTTCTTAAAATAAAAAAGTATTGAATTCGTTCCAAGATCGTACTTGTATTTGAAATACCCGCATCGATGAAGTGAAATAGAGTGCGCCTGTTAGAAACCTGGATTGGAAAATTTTCTAATGCGCGTTTATCAACTTTGAGCTCTATAAGGATTAATCGAAAGAGAAATTAATTAATTAGGTTTAAAATTGTTCCTTCGGGCGATAACTTTTATACAATTTGCATTGATAAGGACACGCATCGGGGGCATAAGGCCAGACAAAATTGAATATGACTTAGAAACAGCAGATTAATTAATTTTGCGTAAATGGATAATTGATGTATACTTACTTTTGTGCTTGGAGCCCACTTTCCACATGCTCTTTAAAAACGACATTGTTTAAAAAAAAACAAACAAAAATTTAAGTAATATTTGCAAAGACGCGAAGTGAACGATCCTCGAGAGGTGTGTGTGTGGTAAGTAATGTTGTTGTAGTGTGTATGTAAACTTTGTACGACCGATCTCGGAGAGTGCACGTCTTTTCGTTGGCGCGGCTCGATTGATTTTACCGATTTCTCGTAACGCGAAACTCTCGCGGACTTCTTTAAAGCAGCAAAATAAAATAAGAAAAAGAGAATTGAAACAGAAAAATAACACACACACACACTCGGGAGTACGCGATTTTATTTATGTTCTCCGAACGGACGCAAACAGCGGTCGCATCAACAGTCGTGTTGAAATTGTTGCTCGCGACTTTTATCTGACGACGCCTTTCTTCGTTGATAACGCGGAAAATCGAAAAGCGGAAACATTTCGAGGAGATACAAACTATTCGCGAACAACACGACAAGAATTATTACTTTTAGAACGGCGTCTTCTCATTATCGTCCGTCCAATAATGATGATTATTATTAATAGATGCCATAGTAACATTAATCTCATTTTTTCTCTTCAAGTTCAATGCTTTGGCGAAAGGAGATATAAACCGTTTCACAGGCGACACTTCACACATATATTTTTTTGTTGTTGTTGTTTCCTCTTAAGATTTATTGTAAAGCACAAAGTTTCGATTGTATAATATATTTGTTTGTACATTTTAATCCTAATTGTATTAGTAATTACATCAAAACTATATGTCGCTATTAGTGTTATTTGATCTTGCTTTAATATTAATATTATTATATATGTATATATAACTATTGAAAAAAAAAAAAAAATCTTATTTGATATTATAACATATCAAATGCAATTATTGTGTGGATGGTATGAAAATATTCCTATTTTACTTTTAGCCACAATCACTCTATTTCATAATAAATAAATATAATGTATATTGCAATGAAAGAAAGAATTATTTACAAAATAAATATTGCATCTAAACTGTTACACATGATAAAGCCTACTTATATTATTTACAACTTACAACTTGATTCATTTTACTTAATATAATATATATGTATATATATATATACATACATATATATATTAGAGAGAAAAAAAAAAACTAAAAAAATTGTAATTGTGCCTTTCTGTATGTTAAGTTTTGTTTTTTTCACATTTAGAGCTACTTATTTACAGTACCATTAAATGCCAAATTTTTCCTTCTCTTTTTCGTTTTAACTTTTTTCATTTGAACTCATTTATTCAGTAAATGCGACTTAAATGATGAACTAGCCGCCAAGTTTCTTTGATGGTTCAAGGAACCATGGAAGGGATCTTGAGAATGAGCTCTGTAGTGATGCCGAATTAGGTAGGAGTCTTTAGCGAAGGCGCGACCACAGACGGTGCATTCAAAGTGTCTGTCTGAATTGTGTGATCGCAAATGGAGGGCGTACTGAGTCTTTGAAGTGAACGTCATTTGACACTGGTCACAGGAGATTGGTCTATCAGAGACGTGCGACCATCTATGAGCTATAACGTAGCTTTTGACTGCAAATCTCTTGTCGCAAACCTCACACGCATAGGGTCTCTCTCCAGTATGCACGCGTTTGTGGGTGTTCAGGCTAGATTTTTGTGTGAATCTCTTTTGGCATTGATCGCACTGAAATGGCCTCTCTCCAGTGTGCACTCTCATGTGAACCTCCAGGTAGGGCTTGCGACAAAAGGCAGCCTCACACAGGGAGCATTGAAATGGTTTGTTCCCTGAATGCAATTTCATATGAACATAGTAACTTGATGATGATGATAAAACTTTGCCGCAAATCTTACAGCTCTGCATCTTGGAATTGCTGGTGCCCTCCCCTGTGCTCATGTTGCTCTCACTCATTGTCTCATCCTTAATATCGCATCTAGCAATAGTAGATGCATCTTCCCGGTGCAAGTCTAAATTTAGCTGGAAACATAAATTAGTGAACCTCTCATCATCAAAGAACCAAGGTATAATTACATGATCGGTGCCAGGTCTGTACTCATTGGCCATAACATCTAAATTTGGTGGGATCACTGATTGATAAAAGGCAAGGGGCTCTGCTTTGATTTGATGATCAAAAATACTGTGATTCATAATAGGCAACATTTTATATCTTTGATTTCACACATTTATCCGCGCCCTACGTGAAATAACTTTTACTTAACAGTTCAAACTCATTTAACGTCACTTCAATCGACCAATTGTTTATAATTTCTTTTGACAGTTTTTAAAATACAATAAATATAAATAACTCGAAGCTGTCACAGGACGACTAGCGACCCCTACGAACTCGACAGTATTACCAACCGCTCAACACGTGCCTATTAATAATTCTTATATAAATACCATTCCATATCCTTATTACATCATATTCTGTTTGATAATTTAAAAAAATACTATTATCCAATACAGCAGATAAAATTTGAACATTTATTTTAATAAATTATATAACTATTTAGTTTATGCAACCTAATACACATATGCGTTGTCCAGAGGTTCTCAAAAGTTCTAATAAGAATTTTACTAATATTCAATATACACCAGTCTTTTCCAAACTTTTTATTATTACGTTACACTTTCAAAAATATATAATCTTGGTCTTAATGTAGAGAGGCACACAGGGAAGAAGCAATTTGCAAAAATAAATAAGGATAATCTTGACGCGTTATTTAAAAAAAAATCGTACGTGATTTACAAAAATGTTGATATCTGATTAGCCTAGGAGTGATTTCCAAAATTTTCCAAAAATATTCACTGTTGATTTTCAAATATTTTCGTATTTGAAGAGCGAGAAAGTGATTAAAAAAAATAGAAAAATGTACAAATATGATAAGGGGAGTGATTTTCAAAAATGTTCATATGTGATGAGTAATGAAGTGTTTCCCAAAATGTTCATATTCAGGGTAGTTGATTTCCAAACATATTCATAGATGATGAGCGGGAGTTTTTGATAATTCAAATGTGATGTGCGGGATAGTGATTTCCAATATTTCCAATAGTTGTAAATCAACTTTCAATAATATATTATTCAATAGCCAAAAAAAATAACATTAACAATTCTGATTTAAAAAAATACATGTATAGTTTAATTTGTTAAAATAATAAAAAAGAATAACATAAAATATGTAATTCAACTCGTTGGATAATACAAAAATTAACAATAAAATAATATTCAAAAGGCGATTTTGTTTGTCTGTTACTTGTAAAAACATTTTCACAATAAATAAGGAATATCATATATTGTTGATTTATCTTAGGCAACCAACTTATCTGAATATATTTTCACTCTCTCATTATATAACAAGTTTAAGAAAGTTAAGCAAAATGTGTCGAGGAAATTAATTGAATAGGTAACTGGTTTCCTTTACCAAATTATCTAAACAAAAATTACTCTATTGTATTGACTAACAATATTCAGACTTTTCAAATTTAAATAATCCTACATATAACTGAAGAATTTTAATAAATCAATGATTTTTGTAATAAAACCATTATTATTTTTGTATATAATATTTATGTATAAATAAATGAAATTGTTGTCTAATGTAAGTTAATTTTTAATTAAAATATAATAATTTTATAAGAGGTGAAAAAAAGCAACTAGTATTTGTTTAAATAATTTGTAATATATTATCTAACAATCTGTATAAATCTCTAATTCATGTTATTTAATATACATTTATAATACATTGTAGGAACTTTGTTTTTTTTTAGAAATCAGATACTATTTGCGTTCACTATTTAAACATCAAATTAGTAATAGAACTGTTTCAATCATCAATATTTACTTTGAAGAAGTAGAAATAGTACAGATTTACTGATCACAGACTGTGACTCCGTCACCGACGCAACTTGCGTAAGCCATGATATGAGGAATAGCGTTTTGTTCGATAACGCCGCGGTATAGATGAGCCCATGGTCCAGTTGCGAAGATACCGACATCATCTCCACCGTGAGTTTCGGAACTCAACGGAGCCAAAGCTGGGAAAGTGTATTCGTTGTCGTCTGTAAATTATGGAAATAAATTAATTTAAATAATTTGAAAAAGTAATTTGAATCGCATTACGCATGTCATCCATGGAAATGTCGTGACGTTTGCCATCAACTTCCTTCTTGTATCCAGGACCATTGGCGTAGCTGAGAGTGGAATAGGGTAATTCGTCGTCGGCTGTGCCGGAGATTCCCAAAATATCGTTTCCTCTGGTTGGGTAACCGTTCACGGACATGGTGTGAGCGTGATCGGAAGTTACAACGATAAGAGTGTCCTCGCTGTTGGTGAGTTCCTTGGCTCTTCGGATGGCGTCCGAGAAGGCCACAGTTTCGTCCAAAGCTTTCTTGGCCTTGGTGTCGTGATGGGCGTGATCGATCCTACCGCCTTCAACGAACAGGAAGAATCCGTTGTCGCCCTTCTGCAGAACCTTGATGGCTGCTTCGGTCATCTCGGCCAAGCTTGGGTCATCCTCGGTACGGTCCATATCGTAGTTGCAGTGGGAGCTTTCGAACAGTCCCAAAACGTAGTCGGTTTCCTCTGGAAGGTTCAGAAGATCATCGCGCTTCCAAACGTACTCGGCCTTTTCTCCGGCTTTCTGCTCCAACCAATCTTCGATCAAATTCAAACCGTCGCTACGCTTTCCCTTGTGTCCTTCCTCATCCTTAATTGTCTTCGGCAAGAATTTACCACGACCACCTCCCATGATGACGTTCAAGTTCTTTCCGGTTTCTCCGTTGACTAATTGGTAAGCGATATCGTTGCATTGCTTAGGATCAGCTCCGTAGATCTTGACATCAGTATCGCATTCCCATTCACGATCGGCAATGCTTGCGTAAACACCTGAAGACATCAATTAATTAAAACTTTAAAAAATAATTCTTCTATATTTTACCTGATGGAGAAGCGTGAGTTACCCTGGTGGTGGTAACTAAACCGGTGCGTTTGTTCTTCAGCTGAGACCACCTGCCGATGGAGGTGACGTGGGTGGATTGGTTCTTGGACGGTTCGCATTCTCCATACGGAACTTTTCCGGTAACTCCAATA
The DNA here is from genome assembly GCA_963457615.1 of Nicrophorus investigator. Taxonomy (NCBI): domain Eukaryota; kingdom Metazoa; phylum Arthropoda; class Insecta; order Coleoptera; family Silphidae; genus Nicrophorus; species Nicrophorus investigator. Next base: position 26,299,340 of record OY735143.1, read on the forward strand.
GTTCCCATGTTGGCTTTAACACCGCAGAGGTAAGCAGTGGCGGAGCAAGCGGAATCCGCAACCTGAGTGTCGACGCAGTAAGTCTTAGAAAGCCCGGTGTACGGGAATTCCTCGAAAGACAAGTAGTTCTCTTCGCCGGTTTGTCCCTTCTTCTGACCTTCGTACGCGCGTGCAGCAGCCAATGTCGGGATGGACATGCCGTCCCCAAGGAAAAGAATTACATTCTTCGCACGATCTAACAAAAATATAATTATAAGTCATTTCGCATAACACGAATTTTCCGGAAATTACTTCTGTTTTCCTTAGTCTGTAATTTCTCATTCAGAATCAGCTGAGCTTTCTTATTCCAGAATTCGGCCGTGTTTTCATCGTCAGCAAAGACTCCGCTCTGAATTTTCCTCTTGGTCCTCCTCACCTCGTGCATACTTTCATCACCATCTACAAATTACAAATATGATTAAGAAAAACAACAATTAAAACACATCAACATTTTGTAAATATTATTTCCCATTGTTTTATAGACCGCAAACTGACGAAAGGTCATAGCCTGAAGGTAATCTATTGCATTATACAAAATATATTATATTAACAATTTCCGCAACAAAAGAAAACGTAACTATTTAATTATTTATTATAAAATTTGAAGAAATTTATTTTTTTGTAACCTTGTACACATGTAAATAGATTGAGAAACACCTTTATTGTTTTTATTTATTTTACTGCAGTACGGTAGAACTTCTGCAAATACAATGGTTTCTCGTTCGCATTGAAATGTTATTGAACTTTCGCTGATCTAAAAACATTTAACATTTATTGCATTAAAACCGCAGACGTTAAAATAATATTTAATCTTTATTCAACATGTACAGCATACAGCATATAACTTTATCTAATAATATTTGTTGATTACGAAATCCGAAATCAAATTGTTTTTATTTTTTTTTAACAAAACTTCTAGTACTAAGATACAAGATATTTTTAAATAATACATTTATTTTGTAATAATTTAAGAAATGATCATATAATACAAAATTAAAAATAATTTTATAAGAAAAAAAATCGTACTGAAATTACTTTATAATTTATTGAATATATTTACATGCTCCAATTAGAACTTATAATATTATCACGTAATTCGTTAGATTTGTATCTTTTATCAGTAATATTTTGTATCGAGTTGAAGAGGGTTCAATATCGCGAAATCTTCTCAAGAAAAAAATAAAATTGAATACAAATCTTTAAAGATTTATCTAAATTAATCACTTAAAAACAATCAGTTAAAACACATAAATCGATAACGTTTAAATATATAAACTATACAAATTATCCTATTAGTATCAATGACATTTACATAACAATTTTAATTAAAATACTCAATATTTAATTGACTTTTAAAGTAGTTATTTTTCTTTTCTTATTTATGACTCACATCTGCATTGTACTTGCTTAGCAACTTAGAAGGTCAGTTAAATTAATTAGTAATTATAAATAGGAAGAAAAGGAAATGTTACAAAAAAATAAATTATAAATGCAAGTATTGGTATAATAAATATTCATCAGGGATGATAATAACGGTAGGAAATGATGTTAAAATTGTAGTTATGATGCCATAAAACTAATTCATTTTATCATCGTGTTTCGTTAACTGAACGCTTGTTAGAACGTTGTAAAGATACAACAAGTTTTGCGCAATAAACTGTTTTGTTTCGGACATGAAATATGTAATATGCAATAACACGTACCGAGAAAAAAGTTATAGAATTTCCCAAATCGCCCGAGAGCTAAACGTATTTACTTGGAAAATATATGCACGAACAACAAACAAAAATCGTGATCATTTTTTTCTAATTATTTTATTTATGCCAAGCGCATGAAATATGCATGATTGTATTTGATTATATAGTTTTTTTTTTACAAAGCAATACAATATTTAAATGAATTCAGTTATTAATAGGTGTAAGAAGGTTTACTGTGATAACGACTACACATTTAAATAATTGACGTAATTGAATTTGTGATAATTTTTATAAATTATTCAAAGTTAGATAAAAAAATTTAAAATTTAAATTTGTATAACACAATTAGATAATTTGTTTGTATTTAGTTTAATGTAAATACCACAATTAATTGACGGATCCTTTCATCAAATCATACAATAACCTTCGTTAAAAATCAATTCCTATCAACCGGTTTTTCTTTTCTTATGTAATATTACAAAGTAGGTTTTGCACAGTCGTCGAGAAAAAAACTTTTAACCTACTGACACACAAATTCAACGTCTATAAAAAAAAGCGCCAATTCGCAATTAATTGAAGCGTTAGATCATCAATCTTGAAGCTTTAATGAATTATTTACTTAAGTAATCAATCTTGTGTTCTTAATGTCGTCATACGAAAAATCCTTGTCTCGAGGTTTACCTTTGATCGAATCGGAGGACGCGGCCTGCGGTTTACGCTTATAAATATTTATCCATTATTGTAGTATAGTTGGAAAGTGTGCAAGAAGTTGAAGAAGTACAACAAAAACAGAATGTTTGACCCGAAACGTGCACGCAATGCACAAAACTATGCAGTCGGATAACGCGTAAGTATCGGATTTGCATGTTGATTTTCCACATATTTTTATTCGTTCGTACACAACAATCGTCGCGCAAATTCATAACAATTCTTCAATAATATAAAGACAGGTGTGATTTGTTACTCACTGTTTGTAAACGCTAAAGAAAACGAATCCAAAAATTATACGCGATAATTCCAATTTCAGGTGAAACCGATTGTTAAAATGTCATTAGAGATCTTCATTATACTCGCCGCAAATTAATTTCTTACGTAATACCAAAAATGATTATTTATGGAAATTATCTATTTTTTTAGTGTATAATTATAATTCGATTTGTTTATTATATTGTAAATTGAAATTAATTATAATTAATTTATAATTGCAGAAAATTTATTAAATAAAATTAAATAAAAATTACTTTTTTCATCTACTTACTAATACTGAAAAAAAATTAAAAGTAATTACACAACCTGTTCTAATATTATTAGTATATTAAAAGATTTCGACCAGTAATTAAATTTTACTTTATTTCTTTCAATTTCTATAAATTTGATTCTTAAAAATCTCCAAAATTCTTATCATTTTTTTCGAACTTTTCGAACTTTTGAAAAGTTGTTAATTGTTAGTTAAATATTTGTCAGATTAATAAATTGTTACTGTAATCACTATCAATAAACATAGTCACAAGAAACGTTACTTTGTATAAAACAATAGGAAAACTATTTAGATAAGTATAAGATTTCGTTTATTAATGAAATAAATAAATGGAATTATAATTGTTTCACTTTAATTATTATTTGTTTGAGTAAATGATGCCTTATCTTAGCAAATAAAAGTGATTTACAATTGATTATAAATAATAAAGTAATCATTTTGAAATAAGATTTTAAAATTATTACTGATAATAAATTAATAAGATTTAAAACCATACACATCTCGAGATTAAAGAATATTATTTTTAACGAATGCAAAAATAAATGTATTTTTATTTGTTCCTTTACTTTGAAACCAGTTTGTTACCGGCTGTTGTTGAGTTAACATATCGGTTTGAAGCTCTTTTTCGACAAACATTTGGTAAAAAAAATTACAAAGTCTATAGATTTTTGAGACAAATTTGCGGTATTTAATTAAATACACAATTTTAACAACTGTAAAAATAATTAATTTAATAATATATTTTTTTCAAAATGAAAATTTTTTCTATCAACAAAACTCTTTCTGATATTATTTAAATAATTTCTAAATTATTTTAGTAAATTTTATTTAAAAAAAAATGATAAAAACATCAATTATCAATAAGGAAGCAATTATTGGAAAATAACGTTTTGAAATTATTGCTTATCTGTAAGTATAAATACTGGTAGAAACTTAATGATTTTTTTCTTCATTTTAAAATATTTTTTTTTAAGCATTTTCCAAATAATTATAATTAAATAAGTTTTAAAATTAGAAAAAATAATTAATATTTTTTTTGTTAATGAATTTTATGTTATTTCATGTTTTAAAGTAAATTACTGCAAAATGCTTTTATTTACAAATATTCATATTTAAATCCTTTAAATTTATATTGAATTTAATTTCAAGAATTGATTTAGAGAGATTTTTGTTTGTAAATATAAATTAATTTAAAGATTAATTACTTCAGAAAATAATTAAAGAAAAAATTAACAAATAAAATATAAATTATCAATAAATAAATCAGCATTTTGCAATGAATAAAATTTTAACAATCTTAAAAAAAAATCTATAGATTTAGACAGATTTTAGTTTGTTTGCTAAAATAAATTATTTTACTTCAGAAAATAATTAAATTATTAAAGAAAAAAATGATTTTTCGTTTTTTATATTAAAATTGTGTAAATGTTTTTTATTTTAGCAAATGAAATCAATTATCAATAAATAAATCAACATTTTTAAATGAATACTGATTGAATATAATTTGAACAATCTTAAAAAGAAAATCTAGAGATTTAGAGAAATTTTTGTTTGTTAATATAAATTATTTTAGAGATTAATTAGTTCAGAAAATAATTGAATTATTTAAGAAAAAATGATTTTTCGTTTTTACAATTAAAATCAATTATCAAATAAATAAATCAGCATTTTGAAATAAATATAATTTCAACAATCTTTAAAAATATCCTATAGATTTAGATAGATTTTTGATTGTTTGTTAGTATAAATTATTTTAAAGATTAATTACTTCAGAAAATAATTAAATTATTAAAGAAAAAATGATTTTTGATATTAAAATTGTGTAAATAAAATCAATTATCAATAAATAAATCAAGATTTTGAAATGAATACTGATAATAGATTAATTCGTTTATTTAGTAATTAAGTTAAATATTTTCTTTATAATTTATATAAAAATATTCTTGTTTATTACCTTGGGTATTTTCGACTCCTGGCCTGGCGAAAACCAGTTGGATCGCGACGACGGCGATGAGCAAAGTTTTGATCAGCATTTTTGCAAAAAAAAGTACCAACGTCTTCGCGAAGTCCGCTTCTGTAACGTCGGATAAAGACACCGGTGAAAAGTTGCTTCGCCACTAATTATATATACACCTTTGCGACAAGCATTATCAGCGACGCGAATGCCGCCGTTCCTCACTCGCCCCACCCCCGCCCGCCCTCTCTTTACATCATTTATCCATAAACACACACACACTCTCTCTCTCCCGTCTTCGCTTCGTTTCTCTCACCCTCTTTCCACTCTCTTTCTCTATCTTCCAAACCAATATCACCACTATCTCTTCCCGTGAATAGCCATCGAAATGATCCGTGAAACGAGTAGCGATAAGCCTTTGCATCTCACAATGGATCCGTAGATAATTGGAAAACAATGGATAATAAAGTACAAGTTTTACCTATGACAATATTTCACGCTGAACTTATTTTTTTTTTCAATTTACGAAATTCGATTCTTGAGGTCATCATCATAAACATTTATTATTTCACCAATAAAAATATGAAATTAAATTTGAAAAATTATTATTGCATCAGAAAGAAAACATGCAAGTTAATCAAGTGGAACTAGAAAAGCCCCAATCTTTACTAGATTTCGAAGCGGAAATAAAGGCCGTGATCTAATTAAGAAATGTGCAAGAGATTTCAATGCGACCTTCTATATCATTACATCAGTACTTCTTGTTTACTCGTTACAATTTCCAGGGGATTTTCGGGTACATTCAACATTACCTGCGTGCTTTGCATTTAACCGCAACTTTAATTATACGTTTTGCTACACCTATTTTTAGAATCATTTATTCATATATTTATCTATTGTAAAGTCTGCTTGAATATTAAAAATAAATAATGTCAACGACTTATTAGTTAGATACATAACAATGAATATTGTTAAGTGGTTTGATTCAGTTTTTAAGCAGATCTATATCTTAAACCATATTATATAATTCATGATTTATCTGCCACTTGTATATATTGGAAACCTTTATATATTAGAAAAAAATTGGTGTAAACCAGATTTTTGGATTAATCTATATTTTTTTTCAAATATTTTACAAAAAAATGATAAAAAATAATTAAAAACATTTTATTTTTAACTGCAACTTTTTATTTATCATTTAATAAACAATATTATAATATCAGCAAAAAATCTAATACTAATTTTATGAATACTTTGTTTTAGAATAATTTGTGATATGAATGAAAAATGAAATAATATATAAAGAACAGTAAGTCGGCTAGAGAAAATTGCAAATTATTTAGAGCAGATATCATGGAATTACCATTAACTTTCACGAAACGTTTTTCCACAAGTGTACGCAAGTAAAATATCATTTAAAACTCATTAACCGTGGGCTTCGATTATGCAGCCACGTTAGCATAGCGGAAAGAGATTTCCCCGATTACCCAAACGTTTAAGCAATTGAATAATTTTTGAATATATTTGAATGAATGGATACAATTTTCATTTATAATTTAATCAATGTTTATTCGTTGATAGAAACATAGAAATGATTGTCAAGATAATCAATTTTTTTTTAAATAAATTATTTCACTAAAATTGATCTAAATTTTTATTTTAAAATAATATAAAATTTACAAGGTTTAATAAAATAAAAATACTGTGATTTACTGTTTTAACAAAGAAATAAGCTGTGTGTATTTACACAAAATTTAGTTGAAAGCAAACTTTTTTGTTGTATATCAACATTATATAACGTATCATAAATCATTTTGTTTAAAAATGTGCATTTATGTAATTGCAAGCTTAGAATATCAAACAAATTAATTAGAGCTGACCTTGAAATGTATTAATTATAATAATGAAAGATGCGAGAAGTATTTAATATGAAAATGATTTTGAATATTTTGCTACCAGACGAACATTCAATCGTTAAAGAAATGCTATAAATACAAGAATCTCAATCTCAGTATTGCGTGATAACTTCGAAGAGAAACATGTTTTGTAAAACGTTTTGCTGCGTCAATATTATATTAGTATTAATCAGTTTTATTTATGCGTTGAAATGGGGTAAGTTCTATAAAAAAATGCGTTTCTTTTAGAAATAATTAAAAATAACCTTGTATTAAAAAATTAATGAAAGAAAATGTATTAAAATAATGTTTTTTTTTTGTTTGTTTTTAGGTGATGAATGCGATTTGGGAAATGATTCAAAGGGAGTTTGTATAGAAGCTATAAAATGTCATCAGGTTTACAGAAGCCTCAAACTTGGTATTGGGACGGTTCCAGATGTTTGCGAATACAAAGGAAAAGAGACGACTGTTTGCTGCGGCGATAGAAATGCTACGTTATTGAGAGGAGTGCGCAGCGTGCAAGGTAATGGAAATTTATTTGATTTTATCATTAATTTAAAATACTTTTTTTTTTAGCTTGCAATGATTTAATAAAATCAACGTTTGATTCGTATAGGATTGTAGGTGGAGGCGAATCAGCTTTATCGAAAGAGTTTCCTCACATGGTTAAGATTTTTGTGTGTTTTCATTAATAAATTAATAAATTTGATGGTTTTCAAGGCCGCTCTTGGATATGATGTTGTTGGTAACAATAGGACTAGTTGGAGCTGCGGCGGTAGTTTGATCAGTTCGAAATTCGTTTTGACCGCTTCTCATTGTTTGCACAGCGTAGAATTGTAAAGTATTACGATTCGATGATATTTTATTGAAGATTCCATTTGCAGCGGACCGGTTAAGCACGTGAAGATCGGTGATTTGGATTTAAAACGTTTCGACGATGACGCCTCTCCTCAGTACTTTAAAGTACTCAAGACTTACAAGCATCCCCAGTATAAACGACCGAAGAAGTATCACGATATTGCTTTGGTGGAATTGGATGGATATGTACAACTTACTGAATACGCTTGCCTGAACATCAATTTGACCTCACCGGATTCATTCACAGCCACCGGATGGGGATTGTTGTCGTTCTTTGGAAATTCTTCAGATCGTCTACAAAAAGTCACCGTTTTTAAAGTCAACAATACAGAATGCAATAGGAATTACGGTGTTAATTTAAGAACGCTTCCTGATGGTATCGACGAGAAAACACAAATTTGTGCTGGTTATCCCGGAAAGGATACCTGTCAGGTAATTAATTCATTAGTCATCCCACACTTTTCTGATTTATTATTTTCATTTCAGGGAGATTCTGGAGGTCCGCTGCAAACTAAATTCTATCATGAATACTACCATATCCATGGGGTCACATCTTTCGGAAAAGCCTGTCTTTTGACCAACAGTCCCGGAGTTTACACAAGAGTCTCACATTACATAGATTGGATTGAAAATATTGTTTGGCCAAAAGACATATAATTACATTCCGACACATTTTTTTAAATATTTTTATTATAACTTATTTTTTACCAAATTTAAAGTAAATTTTCAATATTAATTTTCACATTTTTTTATATAAGAAATTTTTATTATGACTTATTGTTTTATGAAATATAAAGTATATTATTGATAAATCAATTTTCAGATATTGAATTGATATTTATGCAAAAAAATCACCCATCATAAATTATCTTTCTTGCTTAACTTTAAAATATGTAAACTATAAATTTCTTTAATATATTATCATACTGCTATTTCATAATTATCATAAATTAATTTAAATGTATTTTGGAATCCTAAATGTTCTGAATGATTACTTTAAAAACAATTTTTTTGAATACATATCTGCAAAATGTTAAAAACTGTTCTGTTTGATATCTATATTTTACAATAAATTTTCTATTTGATGCATTATTAATTATAATCAAATTAAGGATTAAAAATGTTACTTTTAATTGATTTATTTTTATGTAGAAATATAATTAGTTTTGCATATGAAACCATTTTTGATAGGAAATGATAATAGTAGATAGATTTATTGAAATTTAATAAGATTGTCATTGTACACAAGGAAATATCTCATGGCCTTCAAAACACAGCATAAATTGCATTGGAAAATACGTAAATTTTTATTTTGCTTTTCACCAGTCTGTATATGTGAGGAATAAATAACACTTCCTTTCAATTCTGGTTTTTTGATGTTATTTTAACTAAAAATTCAGTGAAGCTTGGCTTGCTTCAATAACAACATGTCTACGCGTTTGTTAGTTTGTGCGATTGTACTAATTCTATCTATAAATTACGGAAGTCTTACTCCATGGGGCAAGTTATGCAATTATTAATATTTTAATTTCTTCTGATTTACAATATTAATTGTAGGTAATGAATGTTTGTTGGAAAACGGTGAAAAGGGTGTCTGCATCGAGGCATCCAGATGCGATCAAGTCTACAGAAGTATTAAACTCGGTATAGGAAAACTTCCAAAATTGTGCGAGTATAAAGGAATACAAACGACGGTTTGTTGCGGCGACAAGAATGTAACGCAAATAACTGGAGTCAGAAGTGTTCAAGGTATTTTTTTAAATTATAATTATTTATAAATACTAATACTTATAATCTAACTGAAAGATTTTTATTTTTTTATATTTAATTTATTTATTTAGAGATAAATTGTTTAAGCTTGTAATAATTGGAATCGCTTTAAAATTTGGCCGCAAATCCCTTTAATCATTGGAGGAGGAGGTGAGCCATCATTAATAGCGGAATTTCCACATATGGTTACCATATTTTTACGATAACTAAAGGTTATATTTAATAATATTTTATATTTTTAGGCCGCATTAGGGTACGTTGTTAATGAAACGAATGAAACAGTTTGGGGCTGCGGCGGCAGCCTCATAAGTCTAAAATTCATCTTAACAGCTTCGCATTGCTTGAATACAAGTGAACTGTAAATAATTTTTTTCTTTATTTCCTTGCTTTATTTTAATTCTATTAATTTTAGTGGATCAGTTAAGTACGTGAGACTTGGAGCTTTGAATATATCAGATATTTCTTCGAAAACGTTTGAAGATTTTCAAGTTTTGAGAACGTACAAACATCCACTGTACAAACGACCTAGTAAGTACAACGATATAGCTTTATTGGAATTGGACAGATTCGTGAAGACTACTTTATATATTCAACCTGCTTGCCTAAACATCAATTCAACTGATTCACCAAACAACCTCATCGCCACGGGATGGGGTTTACTCTCGTTCTTTGGTGAACCGGCGCAACATTTGCAGAAATTGTATCTTAACCACGTGAATAACACGAAATGTAATCAGAATTACGAAGTGAACGAGCGTAGTTTAAGCCAAGGCATTCAAGAGCCACATCAAATTTGCGCCGGATTCGAAGGCAGAGACACCTGCAAAGTAAGTTTCCTACTTTACTTTTAACTAAAGCTAAGATTAATCTAAATTATTTTGTAGGGAGACTCCGGAGGACCATTGCAATACAAAAATCGAAGAGGTGCTTATTACATTTACGGAATAACTTCGTTTGGAAAACCTTGCTTATTGACGCCTAGTCCTGGAGTATACACGAGAGTCGCCTACTATATAGACTGGATTGAGAATATCGTTTGGCCAAACGGCTCAAGTTTTGATTATTATTTAGAATTATTTACTAAAGTTAGAGTTATAAAATTGTGATAATTTCTTCAGAATTTTTACAGGACTTACTTATAATTATACAAGTCCTTTGGTACAATGCTACAATTCTTTAATAAATCTTGATCATTTTTTTAAAATCTTTTTATATAACCAACATATGTATGTTTATTAGTTTTTGTTATTATTTGATATATGCATAGCCTTCAATACGTAGCATTAATTGCATTGGAAATTACGTAAATCTTTATTTTGCATTCAACCAGTTTATATATGTGAGGAGTAGATAACACTTTCTTTCAATTCTGGTTGTTTGATGTTATTTTAACTAAAAATTCAGTGAAGCCCGGCTTGTTTTAATAACAACATGTCTACGCGTTTGTTAGTTTGTGCGATTGTACTAATTCTATCTATAAATTACGCAAGTCTTACTCCATGGGGCAAATTATGCAATTATTAATATTTTAATTTCTTCTGATTTAAAATATTAATTGTAGGTAATGAATGTGTGTTGAAAAACGGTGGAAAGGGTGTCTGCATCGAGGCATCCAGATGCGATCAAGTCTACAGAAGTATTAAACTCGGTATAGGAAAACTTCCAAAATTGTGCGAGTACAGAGGAATACAAACAACGGTTTGTTGCGGCGACAAGAATGTAACGCAAATAACTGGAGTCAGAAGTGTGCAAGGTATTTTTTACTTTATATTTATTTATAAATACTAAGACTTTTACTACGTACAAATCTAACTAATAGATTTTTGTTTTGTATATTTAGTTTATTTATGTAAGGACAAATTGTTTAAGCTTGTAATAATTGGAATCGCTTTAAAACTTGGAGGCAAGTCCGTTCAATCATTGGAGGAGGAGGTGAACCATCATTACCAGCGGAATATCCACATATGGTTACCATATTTTTACGATACCTAAAAGTTGTATTTAATAATATTTTATATTTTAAGGCCGCATTAGGGTATGTTGTTAATGAAACTAACGAAACTGTTTGGGGCTGCGGTGGTAGCCTCATAAGTCTAAAATTCATCTTAACAGCTTCGCATTGCTTGAATACAAGTGAATTGTAAATAATTTTTTTCTTTATTTCCTTGCTTTATTTTAATTCTATTATTTTTAGTGGATCAGTTAAATATGTGAGACTTGGAGCTTTGAATATATCAGATGTTTCTTCGAAAACGTTTGAAGATTTTCAAGTTTTGAGAACGTACAAACATCCACTGTATAAACGACCTAGTAAGTACAACGATATAGCTTTATTGGAATTGGACAGATTCGTGAAGACTACTTTATATATTCAACCTGCTTGCCTAAACATCAATTCAACTGATTCACCAAACAACCTCATCGCCACGGGATGGGGTTTACTCTCGTTCTTTGGTGAACCGGCGCAACATTTGCAGAAATTGTATCTTAACCACGTGAATAACACGAAATGTAATCAGAATTACGAAGTGAACGAGCGTAGTTTAAGCCAAGGCATTCAAGAGCCACATCAAATTTGCGCCGGATTCGAAGGCAGAGACACCTGCAAAGTAAGTTTCCTACTTTACTTTTAACTAAAGCTAAGATTAATCTAAATTATTTTGTAGGGAGACTCTGGAGGTCCATTGCAACACAAAAATCGAAGAGGTGTTTATTACATTTACGGAATAACTTCGTTTGGAAAACCTTGCTTATTGACGCGGAGTCCTGGAGTATACACGAGAGTCGCCTACTATATAGATTGGATTGAGAATATCGTTTGGCAAAACGGCTCAAGTTTTGATTATTATCTAGAATTAATTACTAATATTAAAGATACATAATTGTAATTAAAATTATTTAATTTTTACTACACTTTTACAACGTGAAAATTATAAATTTTGCTAAATTAATTATTTTTTTTAGTACATGCTCAGTTTTTGTAATTAAAAATAATTCTTATAAAATATCTGCAAAATGTTAAAAACACACAATATTTGCATTTTAAAAATTAAATGGAATTCTGTTTGATATCTATATTTTACAATAAATTTTCTATTTGATGCATTATTAATTATAATCAAATTGAGGATTAAAAATGTTACTTTTCATTGATTTATTTTTATGTAGAAATATAATTAGTTTTGCATATTTTGATAGGAAATGATAATAGTAGATAGATTTATTGAAATTTAATAAGATTGTCATTGAACACAAGGAAATATCTCATGGCCTTCAAAACACAGCATAAATTGCATTGGAAAATACGTAAATTTTTATTTTGTTTTCCACCAGTCTGTATATGTGAGGAATAAATAACACTTCCTTTCAATTCTGGTTTTTTGATGTTATTTTAACTAAAAATTCAGTGAAGCCTGGCTTGCTTCAATAACAACATGTCTACGCGTTTGTTAGTTTGTGCGATTGTACTAATTCTATCTATAAATTACGGAAGTCTTACTCCATGGGGCAAGTTATGCAATTATTAATATTTTAATTTCCTCTGATTTAAAAAATTAATTGTAGGTAATGAATGTTTGTTGGAAAACGGTGAAAAGGGTGTCTGCATCGAGGCATCCAGATGCGATCAAGTCTACAGAAGTATTAAACTTGGTATAGGAAAACTTCCAAAATTGTGCGAGTACAAAGGAATACAAACAACGGTTTGTTGCGACGACAAGAATGTAACGCAAATAACTGGAGTCAGAAGTGTTCAAGGTATTTTTTTAAATTATAATTATTTATAAATACTAATACTTATAATCTAACTGAAAGATTTTTATTTTTTATATTTAATTTATTTATTTAGAGATAAATTGTTTAAGCTTGTAATAATTGGAATCGCTTTAAAATTTGGCCGCAAATCCCTTTAATCATTGGAGGAGGAGGTGAGCCATCATTAATAGCGGAATTTCCACATATGGTTACCATATTTTTACGATAACTAAAAGTTATATTTAATAATATTTTATATTTTTAGGCCGCATTAGGGTACGTTGTTAATGAAACGAATGAGACAGTTTGGGGCTGCGGTGGTAGCCTCATAAGTCTAAAATTCATCTTAACAGCTTCGCATTGCTTGAATACAAGTGAATTGTAAATAATTTTTTTCTTTATTTCCTTGCTTTATTTTAATTCTATTAATTTTAGTGGATCAGTTAAGTACGTGAGACTTGGAGCTTTGAATATATCAGATGTTTCTTCGAAAACGTTTGAAGATTTCCAAGTTTTGAGAACGTACAAACATCCACTATACAAACGACCTAGTAAGTACAACGATATAGCTTTATTGGAATTGGACAGATTCGTGAAGACTACTTTATATATTCAACCTGCTTGCCTGAACATCAATTCAACTGATTCACCAAACAACCTCATCGCCACGGGATGGGGTTTACTCTCGTTCTTTGGTGAACCGGCGCAACATTTGCAGAAATTGTATCTTAACCACGTGAATAACACGAAATGTAATCAGAATTACGAAGTGAACGAGCGTAGTTTAAACCAAGGCATTCAAGAGCCACATCAAATTTGCGCCGGATTCGAAGGCAGAGACACCTGCAAAGTAAGTTTCCTACTTTACTTTTAACTAAAGCTAAGATTAATCTAAATTATTTTGTAGGGAGACTCCGGAGGACCATTGCAATACAAAAATCGAAGAGGTGCTTATTACATTTACGGAATAACTTCGTTTGGAAAACCTTGCTTATTGACGCCTAGTCCTGGAGTATACACGAGAGTCGCCTACTATATAGATTGGATTGAAAACATCGTTTGGCCAAACGGCTCAAGTTTTGATTATTATTTAGAATTATTTACTAAAGTTAGAGTTATAAAATTGTGATAATTTCTTCAGAATTTTTACAAGACTTTTACTTATAATTATACAAGTCCTTTGGTACAATGCTATAATTCTTTAATAAATCTTGATCATATTTTTTTTTTACTCTTTTTATAAAACCATACATATGTTGTTTATTAGTTTTTGTTATTATTTGATATATGCCTTCAATACGTAGCATTAATTGCATTGGAAATTACGTAAATCTTTATTTTGCATTCAACCAGTTTATATATGTGAGGAGTAGATAACACTTTCTTTCAATTCTGGTTGTTTGATGTTATTTTAACTAAAAATTCAGTGAAGCCCGGCTTGTTTTAATAGCAACATGTCTACGCGTTTGTTAGTTTGTGCGATTGTACTAATTCTATCTATAAATTACGCAAGTCTTACTCCTTGGGGTAAGTTATTATCAGGAGTAACGCAATTATTAAAATCTTAATTTCTTCTGATTTAAAATATTAATTGTAGGTAATGAATGTGTGTTGGAAAACGGTGGAAAGGGTGTCTGCATCGAGGCATCCAGATGCGATCAAGTTTACAGAAGTATTAAACTCGGTATAGGAAAACTTCCAAAATTATGCGAGTACAGAGGAATACAAACAACGGTTTGTTGCGGCGACAAGAATGTAACGCAAATAACTGGAGTCAGAAGTGTGCAAGGTATTTTTTACTTTATATTTATTTATAAATACTAAGACTTTCACTACGAACAAATCTAACTAATAGATTTTTGTTTTGTATATTTAGTTTATTTATGTAAGGACAAATTGTTTAAGCTTGTAATAATTGGAATCGCTTTAAAACTTGGAGGCAAGTCCGTTCAATCATTGGAGGAGGAGGTGAACCATCATTACCAGCGGAATATCCACATATGGTTACCATATTTTTACGATACCTAAAGGTTATATTTAATAATAATTTATATTTTAAGGCCGCATTAGGGTATGTTGTTAATGAAACTAACGAAACTGTTTGGAGCTGCGGCGGTAGCCTGATAAGTCTAAAATTCATCTTAACTGCATCGCATTGCTTGAATACAAGTGAATTGTAAATATTTTTTTCTTTATTTCCTTGCTTTATTTTAATTCTATTCGATTTAGTGGGGCAGTTAAGTATGTGAGACTTGGAGCCTTGAATATAAGAAATGTTTCTTCGAAAACGTTTGAAGATTTTCAAGTTTTGAGAACGTACAAACATCCACTATACAAACGACCTAGTAAGTACAACGATATAGCTTTATTGGAATTGGACAGATTAGTGAAGACTACTTTATACATTAAACCTGCTTGCCTGAACATCAATTTAACTGATTCACCTAACTACCTCATCGCCACCGGATGGGGTTTACTCTCATTCTTTGGAAAACCGGCGCATCATTTGCAGAAATTGTATCTTAACCACGTGAATAATACGAAATGTAATCAGTATTACGAAGTGAACAAGCGTACTTTAAGCCAAGGCATTCAAGAGTCACATCAAATTTGCGCCGGATTCGAAGGCAGAGACACCTGCAAAGTAAGTTTCATACTTTACTGTTAGCTAAAGCTAAGATTAAATTTAATTATTTTGTAGGGAGACTCCGGAGGACCATTGCAATACAAAAATCCAAGAGGTGTTTATTACATTTACGGAATAACTTCGTTTGGAAAACCTTGCTTATTGACGCGGAGTCCTGGAGTATACACCAGAGTCGCTTACTATATAGATTGGATTGAGAACATCGTTTGGCCAAACGACTAAAGTTTCGATTATTATTTAGAATCATTTAGTAAAATTAGAGTTATGAAATTGTGATTTAAATTAAATACAATTAGATTTATAAAGAAACGCAACTAATTTATAATCTCTTTTAATCACTTTGAACTTTCACACGAGTCTCATTGATTTACGAGAACGGCCTTCGTTGCAAAGCAAGAATTCTTTCATAAATAAATTTTAATTTTCGCAATTTGCTAATCTTTAATTTATTTTAGTATATAATATGCGCATAACAAAAATTATAATAAATTTGAAGTAATCTTTATTTATGTAAGTTTTTAATTAACGAGAGTAGTTAAAATTTATTTTAAAGCAATTTATAAGGTTACAATTTTTAAATAGAAATATTTAAAATATTTTAATTTTAATAACCTTTAAACTTGTTCATTAAAAAAACACAGCCAATGGCTCTTGTGACCTTCATTTAAAGTAAAAATGCATTAAGAAGCTGTTCATAACTCCCACTTATAATTTATAAAAACAGATAAAGTTTATTCAGTTGTAACGAGTCAGTTAAATAAATAGAACCGGTGTAGTTAAGGATATTTGCTGCTCGTAATTTCTTAAAAATATAATCATGTTTGGTGTACTTTATGGTGTAATATTATTTGCAAGCATTTCGAAAGCGGAACTAGAATGGGGTAAGTTGTAAATAAATAAAAGTAAATAAGAATGTGTACATTTTTGTATAATTTAGGTCATGACTGTGTGTTGGAAAGTGGATCAAAAGGTGTTTGTGTTGAGGCTGTGAAATGCCAACAGGCTTACAGAAGTATTAAATTAGGTTTAGGAAATAAACCTAAGCTTTGTCAGTACAAAGGAAAAGAAACAACTGTTTGTTGCGGTGATGGAAATGTCACGGAAATTGTAGGAATTAGAAGTGTACAAGGTAAATAATAGCATGGAGTTTACTTAAATGTAATTAAATATTTTTAGCTTGCAACAAATGGGGTCCAAATTTGTACGAAGGCGATTACATTTTGGGTGGAGGTGGTGAACCATCATCAACTGCAGAATTTCCACATATGGTTTAAAGATAATTTTAGCTGGAGTTTTTTTTAAATATGCTTTGTTTTCATTTTCAGGCTGCATTAGGATTCGAAGATAGTAAAAATAATGAGACGTATTGGGGATGCGGAGGAAGTTTGATCAGCCTGAAATTTGTTTTGACTGCAGCTCATTGTTTATACAGCATGGAATTGTTTAAAATTTTTAAATAAATAAATTCAAAATAGACTAATTTCAACTTTTCAGTGGTCCGGTGAAGCACGTGAGGCTCGGAGATTTGAACTTGAAAACTACAGACGATGAAGCCGATCCTCAAAATTTCATTGTGTTCAAAACGTACAAACATCCACTATATAGACGACCCGCTAAATATCATGATATAGCTTTGATCGAATTGGATCGTGCAGCTGTAATAACCGAGTTTGTGCAACCAGCTTGTTTGAACATCAATCTAAATACATCAAATAATCATCTGATTGCAACTGGTTGGGGGTTGCTTTCATTTCAGGGAAAAGCAGCGGATCATCTACAAAAGTTACTACTTCGTCATGTAAATAATGAAGAATGTAAGAAAGCGTATGAAGTGAATTTTCGGCGGTTAAGCGAAGGCATACACGAACGATATCAAATTTGCGCAGGATATGAAGGCAGAGACACCTGTCAAGTATTTCGTTTTTATTTGCTGCCTGAATGTTAATTTGATTAAATTTGATCATTTTTAGGGAGATTCAGGAGGACCTCTTCAATCGCTAACGAGATTAGGTTACTATTCTATTCACGGAGTCACGTCCTTCGGAAAAGCTTGTCTACTAACAAACAGCCCTGGAGTCTACACACGAGTGGCCAACTATATAGAGTGGATCGAACCCATCGTTTGGTCAAACACTAAATAACCTTTCAGGCTGAAAGAGACTACTGCAAGAAACACATATAATGCAACTCTAAATTTCATGAAAATTAAATTTCTTTGTAAATAAAAAATTTCGTTATTAGAATTTGTTAAC
Organism: Nicrophorus investigator; assembly: GCA_963457615.1. NCBI lineage: Eukaryota > Metazoa > Arthropoda > Insecta > Coleoptera > Silphidae > Nicrophorus > Nicrophorus investigator. The sequence goes on from OY735143.1 coordinate 26,317,463, forward strand.
CTTTGAACCTTCTCAATAAGGAAAGAGATTTAAGCGATTTATAACGTTACAATTTTTGAATAATAAATGATTTGATTTATAACTATATCTGCTTAACTTTCAAAACCTTTGAACTTGCTTATTGAAGAAATGTAGACAATGGCTTGTTTTTTTCTTGCGACCTTCATTTATAGTAAAAATACATTAAAAAGTTGTTCACAACTCCCACTTATTATTTATAAAAAGAGAAAAAAATATTCAGTTGCAACGAATCACATAAATAATCAGTATTGGTATAGATTGTAATGAAGGATGTTTACTTCTCGTAATTTCTTAAAAATATAATCATGTTTCGTGTACTTTATGGTGTAATATTATTTGCAAGCATTTCGAAAGCGGAACTAGAATGGGGTAAGTTCGAAAAATTAAAATAAAAATGTGTACATTTTTGTATAATTTAGGTCATGACTGTGTGTTGGAAAGTGGATCAAAAGGTGTTTGTGTTGAGGCTGTGAAATGCCAACAGGCTTACAGAAGTATTAAATTAGGTTTAGGAAATAAACCTAAGCTTTGTCAGTACAAAGGAAAAGAAACAACTGTTTGTTGCGGTGATGGAAATGTCACGGAAATTGTAGGAATTAGAAGTGTACAAGGTAAATAATAGCATGGAGTTTACTTAAATGTAATTAAATATTTTTAGCTTGCAACAAATGGGGTCCAAATTTGTACAGAGGCGATAAAATTATTGGTGGAGGTGGTGAACCATCATCAACTGCAGAATTTCCACATATGGTTTAAAGATAATTTTAGCTGGAGTTTTTTTTTAATATGCTTTGTTTTCATTTTCAGGCTGCATTAGGATTCGATGATACTAATAATAATGAGACGTATTGGGGATGCGGAGGAAGTTTGATCAGCCTGAAATTTGTATTGACGGCAGCGCATTGTTTATACAGCATGGAATTGTTTAAAATTTTTAAATAAATAAATTCAAAATAAGTTGATTTCATCTTTTCAGTGGTCCGGTGAAGCATGTGAGACTCGGAGATTTGAACTTGAAAACTACAGACGATGATGCCGATCCTCAAAATTTCATTGTGTTCAAAACGTACAAACATCCACTATATAGACGACCCGCTAAATATCATGATATAGCTTTGATCGAATTGGATCGTGCAGCTGTAATAACCGAATTTGTGCAACCAGCTTGTTTGAACATCAATCTAAATACATCAAATAATCGTCTGATTGCAACTGGTTGGGGGTTGCTTTCATTTCAGGGAAAAGCAGCGGATCATCTACAAAAGTTACTACTTCGTCATGTAAATAATGAAGAATGTAAGAAAGCGTATGAAGTGAATTTGCGGCGGTTAAGCGAAGGCATACACGAACGATATCAAATTTGCGCAGGATATGAAGGCAGAGACACCTGTCAAGTATTTCGTTTTTATTTGCTGCCTGAATGTTAATTTGATTAAATTTGATCATTTTTAGGGAGATTCAGGAGGACCTCTTCAATCGCGAACGAGATTAGGTTACTATTCTATTCACGGAGTCACGTCCTTCGGAAAAGCTTGTCTACTAACAAACAGCCCTGGAGTCTACACACGAGTGGCCAACTATATAGAGTGGATCGAACCCATCGTTTGGCCAAACACTAAATAACCTTTCAAACTGAATTCAACATAACATAATTCAACCCTTACTTTAATAGCAAAAATAATAAATCAACTAAAATATATTTGTTAACCTTTGAACCTGCTTAATAAGGAAGGAGAGCTAGAAAGAGATTTTGAGATATTTTTCTCGGCCAAAGGAATAACAACAAGATACTCCGATACGAAGCAATTATGCAATTATGTGCAACTCACGTCTATAATTTGTAGTCGGAATGTTTGGAAAATCCGCTGAGCGTAATTCCCAATAATATAATCATAAAACTTGCTCTAAAACTTAGTTTTATTTTCATATTATTTATAATTAGTTCAAAGGTCGTGGTAGATTGGATCGAACCTATCGTGTTTCAAGCTGAAAGTAGCAATAGTTTACAACTAATAATCATTATGTAATTTTAAAAAATAGAAATAAAGATATTTCAGTCATTTTGTATATTCTAATTGTATAAATATTTAATTATTACACAGTGATTTTGTTAAACTTCAATTAAGAAGTAAAAAAATTGTTTGTTATTTTTTGACCTGTTTTTCTGCGAAGAAATAGCTGGTAAAGTGTAGAATCGAAACAACTCCCACTTTATTTTCTTTTAGTTACATAATTACGCGATCTGCAATATTTATATCATTCATAAAGTGTTTTTTCTGCTGCACTGTTAGGGAAATCCGCTGAGCGTATTTCCCCAATAATATAATCATGTTTTTACTGAATCTTAGTGCTGTTTTAATATTATTTGCAATTTGTGCAAAAGCCACACTTGAATGGGGTAAGCAAGATGGAAGATTGAATATGAAAATGTGTAAATTATTATTATTTAGGGGTGGAATGCGAGTTGGAAAATGGATTAAAGGGTGTTTGCATTGAGGCCGAGAATTGCCGAAAGGTTTATAAAAGTATTATAGGAAATAATTCCAATATTTGTCAAGAAAAAACTGTATGTTGCGGTGATGGAAATGTTAGGGATATTGTAGGAATTAGAAGCGTACAAGGTAATCTAAAGAAAAGAATCTGATTGAAAAACTGTATATTTATATTTTAGCTTGTAACGAATGGGGTCCAATAATATATAGACCAAATATTTTAACTGCTGCTAGTGTTCAACCATCATCGACTGCGGAATTCCCACATATGGTTTAAAATTTCAGCTACTGCTCGTTGATGATTCAAATAATATTAATCTTTTTTATACAGGCTGCATTGGGTTTTGAAGATACTGAAAAGAACGAGACTTATTGGGGTTGCGGAGGAAGTTTGATCAGCCTGAAATTCGTTTTGACGGCAGCTCATTGCTTATACAGCATGCAATAGTTTGAAATAATTATATAATGAAATTCAATGTAAATTAATTGATTTATTTTAGTGGACCGATAAAGTACGTAAGGCTTGGAGATTTGAACTTGAGATCTACAGACGATGAAGTCGATACTCAAGATTTTCTTGTTTCTAAAATGTACGCGCATCCACTTTATAAGCGAAGCGTCAAGTATCATGATATAGCTTTGATCGAATTGAATCGTGCAGCTGTAATCACCGAGTTTGTACAACCGGCTTGTTTAAATATACTTCTAAATACTTCAATTAGTCGTCTAACTGCAACTGGTTGGGGATTGCTTTCATTCCACGGAAAACCGGCCGATCACCTTCAAATATCTTTTTTGCACCTAGTAAATAATACCGAGTGCAGAAAATCGTATAATATAAATTCTCGACAGTTAAGTGAAGGAATACAAGAAAAATATCAAATTTGCGCAGGATTTGAAAGCAAGGACAGCTGCCAAGTATTTTGTTTGACTAATTTTATGAAAATTTTATGAATTTAATCACTTTTTTAGGGAGATTCAGGAGGACCTTTGCAATCGCGAACGAAATCAGGAAACTATTATATTCACGGAATCACGTCTTTCGGAAAAGCTTGCTTCTTAACAAATAGTCCAACAGTCTTCACACGAGTCGCCAACTATATAGATTGGATCGAACCCATCGTTTGGCCAAACACTAAATAATCTTGATTTATACAGAATCAGCAAAAATATATATATTATAAGAATTTTTATAATGTAGCTTTGTCTAAAATAGAGTAAAACATTTAGAATCTAAATATTTGATAATTTCATTGTTGATTAATTATAAAAAAAATTAGCGTTAATAAGGTTTAGCAGGAAACGACAAAACCATGTTCTATATTTACGCATTTGCGCATAATACAAATAATAATAATTGGTTGAATAATTATATAGAGAGTGCAGAAAAAAATAATTGTAGTGTGTGACTATATCGCTAAGACGAAGCATGTCCTTCAAGCTGTTCTGCCGTGTGACTTTGATCATCTTGATAATTGACAATCTCAATGCACAATACAAAAGTAAGTTGTAAATAAATAATAATAAATTTATGAAAATATTTTTATTTTATTTATTTAATATTTTTACTTAGAGGGTGACAACTGCACTTTGAATAATGGTACGAAAGGGCAATGCTACGGAATCCAGGATTGTCAACAGGCAGTTCTGCTCCTTCTTCTGCACAACAAAGCTATGAAAACTTGTAACACCCAGGGAGACACGACTCTAGTCTGTTGCGGCAAAAGAACAATTGTTGGATATAGGAGTACCATAGGTATTTATAAACTATTTAATAACTGCAATAATACCTCGCATAGTCCGGTTTTTAAATTTCAATTAAAACGAAATAATTAAAAAAAATTAGTTTTTTTTATATTTTTTTGTTTAAATTTAATGTTCGGTTTCAAATATTGCTATATTTATAAATAAAGATAAATTTAATTTGAATAATATAATTAAATTAATAAAAAAATAATGGCTGAAACTGCTTTTTTCTTCAATATGTGTTACGAATTTAAATGTAAAATGCGTTAGTAATAGACTCGGTTTTAATCTGAAAAATTCAAAGAAATCATGAATATTATAATACAAATATCGATTTTAGAAAAAAGTTTGTGGACCGATTTATTTTGAACTGTTTTAGCTTGTGGAATATGGAATCAATCTGTTAAGTACATTGGAGGTGGAGGAGTTAACGCATTGCCGAGAGAATATCCGCATATGGTAATTTATGGATTAATGAGTAAATTAATTAATATTATGATGTTTTAAGGCTGTTTTGGGTTTTGGGAGTAATAGTACAAATAAATTGAATTGGTCGTGCGGAGGTAGCTTAATCAGTGAAAAATTCGTTTTGACGGCAGCGCATTGCTTAAACCACAAAGAATTGTAAGGCGTGGTGTATTATTTTGGTTTAGAGATTAGTGATTAATCGTAATTTTTTATTTGCAGCGGGCCCGTTAAGTACGTGAGGATCGGAGACTTGAATTTGCGATTAACCAACGACTCTGTTAAACATCAAGATTTCTTGGTAGCTAAAACTTTCAAGCATCCCTCGTACAAACGTCCATCCAAGTACCACGATATTGCTCTAATCGAGCTGGATCATTATGTAGAGATTTCGGCGGACGTGTTACCGGCTTGCCTAAATCTAGTTAAAACTAATCCAGCTGAGTACGCAGCCACAGGATGGGGGTTGCTGTCCTTTCAGGGTGTCGCGCCGGATCATCTTCAGAAGCTAGTGCTGAATCACGTTAACAACACCGAGTGCAACAAGCATTACGAGGTGAACGCTCGAACATTGAAGAAAGGAATCATGGAGAATAGGCAGATTTGCGCTGGTTATCCTGGAAGGGATACTTGTCAAGTATGAGCAGTAAAATATAAAATTAAAGACATTATTTTACAATTTAACTTGCAGGGAGATTCAGGAGGACCTCTGCAAACCAAGAACGAATTTGGCATTTTTTTCATTCACGGCGTGACGGCCTTCGGAAAACCCTGTTTATTGACGAGTAGTCCCGGCGTTTACACGAGAGTCTCCAACTACCTCAGATGGATTGAGGATATCGTATGGAATGACTCGTTGTATAAGAAAAAATCAGTATATTGAAGTACCATTACATAAACTTTTTATACCAAATAAATATTTTTTATTTCAGAGCAGATTTTTATTAATTACTATTAAACAATTTGTATGTCATATTTAAATAAAGAAATAAACTTTATTTACAAAACACATACTTCATTTTAATGTGAGAATAAAAATGAAAAGCAAAAAAAATGCAGAATAATACAGTTGAATTTTTTTTTGAACATATTTCTAATTCAGATATTTATATATAATTTATTTATCAATATATGAGAATTAAAAGCGAATGTTAAACAAAAAATTACATAATTTGTTGTAGTAAGTATTTTATGCATAAATAATTATTCTTGATATTACAAATTTCTAAATTTAGCAGCAAAATTTAATAGAGATTCATTAGAATGTTGCATATAAAAATAATTGTTTTATTATAAGTTTATTTATTTCTATCCAATGATTCGAAGACGAAACATCTCTCAAACTGCAGTTGCAGTTTTCTGTGCGCTGCTTCAAATAGTCGATAGTAATTCAGTAGGAGATGAGTGCGATTTTGGAAATGGTACGAAGGGATTTTGTATTGGAATCAAGGATTGTCAGGAAGCTATTAAATTATTGAATTTTAATAAAACGCTGAATGTATGCAGTTATGAAAATAAGTATCCTGTAGTTTGTTGCAATGATACCAAGGTTGTGGCAACAAGAGGAGAAAAAAGTTTAAAATGTAAGTAATCAAATCACGAAATATCATTAGTTATGAAGTTATTCGCTTTAGATTGCCATGAATATCAAATAATGAAACCACCCCGAATAAAATATATCGGAGGTGGTGAAAACTGTAGTCCGAAAGAGTTTCCGCACATGGTGAGTATACAGTTATGAAGCGCTTAATTGCGGGATTTATTTTTCTTTTCAGGCAGCTTTAGGCTTTGATAATGATAACGAGATTATCTGGGGTTGCGGCGGAACTTTGATCAGCTTAAAGTTTGTGCTGACTGCTGCTCATTGCCTGCACAATTTGGAATAGTAAGATGATAAATAGTATTAAGAATATATGTTAAAATTTGAATTTCATAGCGGTTCTGTGAAGCACGTGAGGTTGGGGGATTTAAACTTAAATAGCGATGAAGACGATGCTCCAGTGCAAGATTTTCTGGTTTTAAAGACATACAAGCATCCCCAATACAAGAAACCTTCGAAATACCACGATATAGCTTTAGTAGAATTAGATCATAGCGCTGAAGTCACTGATTACGTAAAGATAGCTTGTCTTAACGTAGTCGATGATCCAAACGATAATCTATATATTACTATTGGTTGGGGTTTGCTTTCGTTCCATGGAAAACCAGCAAATGTTCTGCAGAAAGTACGCGTGAGAGAAGTCAATAATACAGCGTGCAATAACTTCTACGGAACACATCAGCGTTTCTATAACTCGGGCATTGTGGAACCAACGCAAATTTGCGCAGGAGAACCTGGAAAAGATTCGTGCAAGGTAACTTCTGGTGGTTAACGTGTCAAAGTAAATGATTTAACGTATTTCAGGGAGATTCCGGAGGACCTCTGCAAATACGTAGCAAGAATTACCTGAAAGCTTACAATATTCATGGAGTAACTTCATTTGGAAAAGCGTGCCTCCTAACTAACAGCCCAGGTGTTTACACCAGAGTTTCTTATTATATCGATTGGATCGAATCAATCGTTTGGCCATAAAAAATATTAACATAAACCACCATACGTCAGATGTCACGTCTAACAAAAAGTTGATGACATTTGGTACCAATTGACATATGACATATTTATTTGATGTATTTTTATTTCTAAAATTACTACAACATTTTTTTGTATAATAAAAATATGTATGAAATTAATTAATTAATTTAAATAAACCCGTTATAAATTTAATTAAAGTTTTTTGTTAAGTATTAAAATCCATCAAGAAAGTGACAGATTTTGCATTTGTGTAATAAACATAACAAATATATAAAATGTGAAGGTGAACATCTTTATTTGTAATATTATCATTTTTTAATTAATTTTTATTAATTACTATAAACATTTATATTAAATTATTATTAATATAAATTAAAAAAATATATATTTATAAAAATAAGAAATTATGTAAAAATATTTAATATCACTTGTTATTTGCATATAATTTCTTCATTTTATTTTAATTTTCGGAAAATATTTCAACTTCAAATTTATGTTTTTGTCCGTAATTTATTTATTTTAAAGCTACTAATTTATGGCAATAAAAATACAACTTAAATGCAACTGACAAACAACCATTGGATGCATCAATAAATATTCTCGAAATTAAAAATTTCAATAATAACGTAAATAACATTTAACAGCATTTTATTATAATTTTCCTTATAAAAAGAATTATTATGTTGCAAGTTTATTTACATCCAATGGCTCGAAGACGGAATATCTTCCAAATTGCAGTTGCAGTTTTTTGTGCGCTGCTGCAATTAGTGGATAGTAAATTAATAGGAGATGAGTGTGAACTTGAAAATGGTATTCAGGGATTTTGTGTGGGTATCGATCATTGTCAGGAAGCTTTTAATCTTTTGAATGCTGATAAAACGTTGGTCATGTGCAGCTATGAAAACGCGTATCCTGTGATTTGTTGTAATGATACCAGGGTTGAGGAAACGAAAGGAGCGAAAAGTATAGAATGTAAGTAATAATGTGATGTAGAGTAATTAGTTTTTGCTAATTGATATTCGATTTAGATTGTGAAAAATATCATAAAAAACCAAAATTTTATGGTCCTGGTGTCTCAGGTGGTATTAATAGTCAACCGAAAGAGTTTTTGCACATGGTGAGTGAAAATTTCTGACGCGTTTAATTAGAAGATTTACTTTGTTTTTGTTAGGCAGCATTAGGCTTTGATGCAAATAACAAGATTATGTGGTTATGCGGCGGAAGTTTGATCAGCTTAAAGTTTGTGTTGACTGCTGCTCATTGCCTGGACCATTTGGAATTGTAAGATAGTCAATAATATTAAGAATATATTTTAAAATTTAAATTTGATAGCGGCTCTTTGAAGTATGTGAGGTTGGGGGATTTAGATTTAATAAGCGAAGAAGATGATGCTGAAGTGCAAGATTTTCTGGTTGCAAAAACATACAAGCATCCTCAACACAAGAAACCTTCGAAATACCACGATATAGCTTTAATAGAATTAGATCGTAATGCTGAAGTCACGGATTACGTACAGATAGCTTGTCTTAACGTAGTCGATGATCCAAATGTTAGTGAATACAGTACCGTTGGTTGGGGTGTGCTTACGTTCCTTGGAAATCAAGCAAATGTTTTGCAGAAAGTGTTATTATCAAAAGTCAACAATTCAGAGTGCAATAACTTGTATGAAGAAAACCAACGTTACTACAACTCGGGCATCGTGGAATCGACGCAAATTTGCGCAGGAGCACCTGGAAAAGACGTGTGCAAGGTAACTTCTTTTTCTGGTGTTTTACGTGTTAATGTAAATGATGTAACATCTTTTAGGGAGATTCAGGAGGACCTCTGCAAACACGCATTGATAAATATGAGAAAGCTTACAAAATCCACGGAGTGATTTCCTTTGGAAAACCCTGTGGCAAAACTAAAACCCCAGGTGTTTACTCAAGAGTCTCTTTTTATATTGATTGGATCGAATCAATCGTTTGGCCAACAAAAAGTCAAATTTCTTACAATTGACATATAAATGGGGACAAGAAGCAATTCGCAAAGAAGAAGAGGATGTAACAAATTTCTTGTATTTCTATATCTCAAATTACGAATACGAATATTTCTTAATTATCACAACTTTTTTTTATATAATAAAATATCTATGCAATTAAAATAAACCCGTTATAAATTTAATTAATTATTTTTGTTCAAAACATACAAATCCATCAAGAAAGTGACAGTTAAATTTTGCATTTGTATAATAAAAATAACAAATATATAAAATTTAAAGGTGAACATTTAAACTGTTTTTATTAACTTCTATAAACATTTATAGTAAACTATTTTTATATAAGTTTAATATAACTAAAGAAATAAATTTTATTTGGAATTAATTAAAAAATTTTAATATCAATAATTTATGGTAGTTCCATGATTTCAATATGTTTACATCAACATTTTAAATTCAAATTTATGTTTTTGTCCGTAATTTATTTTATTTAGCTACTAATTTATGGCAATAAAAATACAACTTAAATGCAAATGATAAACAACTATTGGATGCATATTACGTAAATAACATTTTATTACAATTTTTCATATATAAAGAATTATTATTTTGCAACTTTATTTCTATCTAATGTCTCCAAGACGAAACATCATTCAAACTGCAGTTGCAGTTTTCTGTGCGCTGCTGCAATTAGTGAATAGTAAATCAGTAGGAGATGAGTGCGAAATTGAAAATGGAATTCAGGGATTTTGTGTGGGTATCAATGATTGTCAGGAAGCTTTTAAACTTTTGAATGTTAATAAAACGTTGAACCTGTGCAGCTATGAAAACGCGTATCCTGTAATTTGTTGTAATGATACCAAGGTTGAAGAAACGAAAGGAGCGAAAAGTATAGAATGTAAGTAATAATGTGATGTAATTTGATTAGTTTTTGCTAATTGATAATTTATTTAGATTGTGAAAAATATCATAAAAAGGCAAAACCAATTGGAAGTAATCTTGACTTTTTATTAACAGCACTTATTGGTGTCGCAGGTGGTAATAATAGTCAACCGAAAGAGTTTCCGCACATGGTAAGTAAAAGTTTCTGACGCGTTTAATTAAAAGATTTATTTTGTTTTTGTTAGGCAGCTTTAGGCTTTGATGCAAATAACGAGATTATGTGGTTATGCGGTGGAAGTTTGATCAGCTTAAAGTTTGTATTGACTGCCGCTCATTGCCTGTACCATTTGGAATAGTAAGATGATAAATAGTATTAAAAATATATTTTAAGATTTTAATTTGATAGCGGTTCTGTGAAGCACGTGAGATTGGGGGATTTAGATTTAATAAGCGAAGAAGATGATGCTGAAGTGCAAGATTTTCTGGTTGCAAAAACATACAAGCATCCCCAATACAAGAAACCTTCGAAATACCACGATATAGCTTTAGTAGAATTAGATCGTAATGCTGAAGTCACGGATTACGTACAGATAGCTTGTCTTAACGTAGTCGATGATCCAAATGTTAGTGAATACAGTACCATTGGTTGGGGTTATCTGTCGTTCGAAGGAATACCAGCAAGTATTTTGCAGACAGCGGAAATAATAAAAGTCAACAATTCAGAGTGCAATAACTTGTATGGAGAAAACCAACGTAACTACAAGTCGGGCATTCTGGAATCAACGCAAATTTGCGCAGGAGCATCTGGAAAAGACGCGTGCATGGTAATTTCTTTTTCTGGTATCTTACGTGTTGATGTAAATAATGTAATATTTTTGTAGGGAGATTCTGGAGGACCTCTGCAAACACGCAATTATTATTATGCGAAAGCTTACAAAATCCACGGAGTGACTTCCTTTGGAAAACCCTGTGCCCTAACTAAAACCCCAGGTGTTTACACAAGAGTATCTTTTTACATTGATTGGATCGAATCAATCGTTTGGCCATCAAAAAGTCAAATGTTAGGTGTACCAACTACTGCCAGTTAGAGCGATATCACTGAAATTATCAAATTTTTACATTTGGTACAATCGACATATAAGTAACATATTTCTAAGATTTCCATATCAAATTAAAAATATTTCTTAATTATTAACTTTTTTTCTATAATAAAACATATAAAACTTTATTTATCTTTTAAATTAAAATCCATCAAGAAAGTGACAGTTAAAAAATAAACATAACAATAATTTTAAAATTTAAAGGTGAATACCTAATTATATTTCCAGTGTTTTTACTCTGTTTTTTGCATAAATATTTTTATCTATCACTTATCACCTATACTTACTACAAACATTTTAAGGGCGATTCCGGAGGTCCTTTGCAACAGTTCAACAAAAAATATCTAAATATACATGGAATGACATCCTTTGGAAAAGCCTGTCTTTTGACGAGTAGTCCAGAAGTTTATACAATAGTCTCTTATTACATTGATTGGATTCAATCCATAGTTTGGTCATAAATTTCATTTTCATTACAAACTTTTTTGGTGATTTAATTGTTAAATGATCTTGTTATTATTATGTTTTAGTAATAAATAATAAAATTTAATTTGTAAATTACAAAAAAAAAGGATATTTATTAACTTGCGATTTTGCTCAAGGTTTTTGATTCTTTTGTAATTATAATTGCTTTGTTTACAACCTGCAAGCAATTTGTAATTATATGTTTTTGAATTTTTAAAGTTATTTTAATAAAAGAGATTCTCTCATTAAACAACATGTATTTTTCTTACAAACTGTCATTACTATTTCATTTCGATTTTCTTTCTTTCGTGTTAAATCTACATGGGTTTTTATTTAGAAATTACTTAAGGTAAACCCTCTAATTTTGACATTCAACTTATTTTAATTGTACAGTTTTATTTTTCATTAACTAACCATAATTAATTAACTCAACAATAATAATCTTGAATTTTACGAATTTCTTAAGTTTATTTTTTCATACTTACTGAAAACTATATTTTTTCATAATCATAATTTATCAAAACTGTAACTTCAGTATTAAATTTTTTTTTTCAAAATTTATTGAATAATTTGATGAAAGTAAAATTATAATGCAAAATAGTGCTTGTTGATAACAATAAAATATATTGTAAGTTTTATGAACAATTTTTCATAGATGAAATAAATTTATTTAGGATAATGGAATTGTTGATTCTGGCCATATGATTGACTCAATCCATTCGATGTAATTGGATACTCTAGTATAAACACCTGGACTTTTAGTGAGAAGACAAGCTTTCCCAAAAGATGTAACACCGTGTATGTCATAAGCATTTTTGTAGTTATTATTCAACTGCTGCAATGGACCACCAGAATCACCCTAAAAATATTATTTGTAAATAAAATTTTATGAAATAAAGAGATACTGTACTTTGCAAGTATCTTTTCCGGGATTTCCGGCGCATATCTGCCGCGATTCGAGAATGCCTTTAAGGTAAAACCGATCATTTGCTTCAAAATATGCGTTGCATTCAGTATTATTAACCTCGAATAGATACACCTTCATCAGATGCTCTGAAACTTCTCCGTAAAAAGACAACGAACCCCAACCGCTCGTTACGTATTTTTTAATATTAGGTCCTTTGCGTATATTCAAACAAGCAGGTTTCACGTGAGCGGTAATCTCAGCTTCACCGTTTAACTCGATCAAAGCTATATCGTGATATTTGGAAGGAACCTTGTATTCCGGATGTTTGTGAATCTTCGATACAAGAAAATCTTGCGGAGAGGCATCTTCTAAGTTGGTCTTCAGATTTAAGTCTCCTAGACGCACGTGCTTTATTTCACCGCTGCAAGAGAAAATTTGAAAATGTTTGAGTTCAGTTTTAGTTTAAACTTACAATTGCCGAGACTTCAAACAATGGGCCGCTGTTAAAACGAACTTTGCGCTGACCAAACTTCCGCCGCATCCCCAAATTATATCTCCTTCATAATCAAATCCCAATGCGGCCTGAAAACTAAATTATTTTCAATCCAATCTAAAACAAATCCATATTCTCAACCTTCTTGCATAGCACACCAACATATTTGTTTACTATATTGTGACTCAATTGTTTATTTTTTTTTGACGTTTTGTCTCATGATGACAGCTGTCATTTCCTAACCATTAAAAATATATTGAAAACCAATATTGCAGAAATGGATAAATGCTGCTGTTGGTTGAATTAAATGAAAATTAAGCAACTCTGCAAAATTGGGTTGCAATCCTAGGATGAGAAACACTGATCTATATATACCATATGAAGAAATTCTCTAGCTCTTGAAGGTGTTCCTCCTCCAATAATTCGAACGAACCTTTGCCTGACTTGCTTATCTTTGGGTGTTTGCACTTCTTTACAATCTTAAATAAAAAAAACATTTTATATTTAATAAAACTAATTTTAAAGATAATAAACATACATTTGAGACTCTTGGCTCCTGGAAATTGACCGCTGCAGCAAACAATCGGATAAGTATCTTCATATTTGCAGATCTTCTGAGTTTTCCCATTCTTCAGCAATTCAAGAGCCTCTGGACAATTTTTTATTCCCATGCAATATCCATCACTGCCATCCTCCAAAGTACAAGGATCTCCTACAAATTTAATTATATTAATATCAATTTAGAAATTTAGCAACAATTATAAAATTACCAATATCCTCCGCACTTTGCGAATGTATTAAACTGTTTATTAAAATTACTATAAAATAGCACGCAGCAGACAAGTGTCGTGTGCGAAGCATTATGAATAACTGAATTTAGAACTTCTTTTGCAAATGAGTTTTTTTAATTAATTAACTTCTTAAGTTGTTATTGGATATATAAAACAGGACAAGGATATAAATTATATTTTTAAAATTATTTACGTTGTTTGTTTATAAGTGATAAAATATTTTTTTAATTAGTGATGAACAATAAATCAAGCTTTGTTTTGACTGAAGTAAAAAAAAATGTTTGTTTTCTTAATTCAATTATAACAGTTGTGTTGACCTGCAAAATCAACTTTTGAATCTCCATGGTAACAACAATTGATACCAACTGGTTGTTATGTTTTTTTTTAATATTGACATTTACAATTCCAATTTGCAGTTTTCATGACTACAAAATATTTTTAACTATTAATTATAATACAAGTTTATGATAATACAAGTTTAAAACATCAAATTAATTGATGATTTAGGACACACAAACCTAATCCGAAATTTTAGCTTCGCCAATTAACTACACCAAAGCTATATTATGATATTTGGAAGGACTCTTATAACCCAGATGTTTGTATGACTTCAAAACTAAAAAAACTTGCGGCGCAGCATCATCTGAATCGCTGTTCAGGTCCAAATCTCCTAATCTCATATGCTTAATTCCACCACAAAAAATTATCAAATCTTAATAATTTAATTATTTTTTAAAGTACAAATAATAGGATGCTGTTAAAACAAACTTTGTACTGACCAAACTTCCTTCGCATCCCCAAATTATATTTTTTCAATAATTAATTAAATTATTTTTACCTATAAATTCTGCATTATGTAAACTTATTATTAAGAATAAGACGAATAAGAAGATTTGCGTCTGAAGCATCCTGTCTAATTAAACATTGAAAAAACTATTAAATAAATAAAATAATGTTTTGCTTATGCGCATTGTGAATGCAGAGAACATAAATTCAAGTTTACAAAACTTGTTTCTTGGTATAATTAATATCGACAATTATTATGTTATTTTTATGCATCTTCAGCTATTAGTTTATTTAAAGATATTTCACAATCTGTTAGCAATTAGATAGAATATTTTACTTTTTGTTTCATTTTATGGTAACTTTTTAAAAAATAATCAAATATGAGAAGATATTTTGTTATCTGAGGTATCATTAAATCGATAGTTATGGCCATACGATTTCCTCAATCCATTCGATGTAAGTGGCTACTCTTGTATAAACACCTGGACTTAAAGTCAAGAGACAAGCTTTTCCGAACGACGTTATTCCAACAATATCGAAAGCATTTTTATATTGGCCGTTGTACGTCTGCAAAGGACCACCGGAATCTCCCTAAATAAATAAACTTATTAATATATTACAACGAATATAGTATACTGTACTTTGCAAGTATCTTTTCCAGGATTTCCCGCGCAAATCTGATATATCTCTTGTATGCCATTCTTGAGACTCCTCTCGTTCATTGGGTAATAACTGTTGCAATCGCTATTTTTGATCTCCTGCAAATAAACTTTTTGAAGGTGATCCGAAGTGTCACCGTAAAATGATGTTGAACCCCAACCGGTCGCTATGTAATCTGACGACGATAAGTTATCAACTTTTACACAAGCCGGTTTTGCGTAATCAGTCATAATCGCTTCGCCATCCAATTCCAGCAAAGCTATGTCGTGGTATTTAGATGGATGCTTATATTTCGGATGCTTGTGTATTCTTAAAACTGTAAAATCTTGAGGCATGGCTTTATCATCAGTGCTCGTCAAGTTCAAATCACCAAGACGGATAAATTTGACGGATCCGCTGAAAAAGATGATCTTAATAAAAATGTAATTAAATTGTTTGATGTTAAAATTTACAATTCAGCTGAGAATAAGCAATGGGCTGCAGTCAAGACAAATCTCGTACTGATTAGACTACCTCCGCATCCCCAAATAGTTTCTCCATTGTTATCAAAACCTAATGCCGCCTAAAATATATAACTTGTTATATATTTTGATTATTTAATCTAGAAAAATTTGTAAAACCATGTGCGGAAATTCTTTGGCAAGAGATGGCGTTCCACCACCGATGACAGGGAAGCGTTCGTTCTTTAATTTCGGTGTTTGTGTATCATTGCAATCTGAAAAAAAATATTTTCAATATAAACTATAATAACCAGTAAATATTTACGTACACGTTAGACTTTTTACTCCAGGCGTTTCCCTGCAGCACACGACCGGATAACCATATTGATAAGTGCACACTTTGCTTGCAATTCCAACATTCAACAGTTCAATAGCTTCAGGACAATCCCGGATTTTCCTTGAAAGCTGTCACATTGAATACAAATATTGTGCAGATAAACTTCACAAGAATGAACTTAAGTAAACGAGCCATCTCAGTGAACTGGTCATTTGCGGAGTACACACTAACTGTTACCTGTTTCGTTCATTTTACCTTTAAGGAAGAAGCGGATTACCTTGAGTTATTTGTATAGGACTTCGGTTATCAATTTTATTTTTGTAATTATCATTAAAACAATTTAAATATAACAATTAAATATAATTATGGAAAATATTAAATTGTATTTCAGATTCCCACAAAATAATATTTAGTTTAAGAAAATTATAAAAAATAAAACAATATTTCTCTTTTATTGAAGCGCTGTTCATAATAAAATACACATATTCTCAAATCATCCCTAAAAAACTATTAAGGGATATTGAATATTGGTTCTAGAAAATCAGATTAAGAATGTTGTGACCAGTTAAGTCAAATTTAAAATTGTGGCCCCCTTAATTCCGGTCCTCCCCATAACTCCAAGTCCGGATCTGGATCCGGAATTTCGGTTTCCGGAATATTGTAATACCACTGATTGATTCGCATCCATATCTTTTCTAAATTCGATTTAATGTATTCTCTGCCGTAAGTCGTTATTTCAGTGAAATGAATACTTTTTTTAAACTCCTCTCTGTATGTCAGCAAAGGCCCACTGGGATCTACCTAAAAAAATAAATAAACTTATTAATAAGTGTATACTGTATACAGTGTATACAGTACTTTGCAATCTTTCCCATGGTTTCCGGCGCAAGAATGGTACGTTTCTTGAATGGCTTTCTGGAGAATCTTCTCGTTCATTGTGTAATAAGGGTTGCACTCTCTATTTTTAATCTCCTGAAACACTGCGGATGTGTCTTCGTTATTTACAGAGAAATCATCAACTTTCTTGCAAACATATTTCACGTAATCAGTCATGTTCGCTTCAGCGTCCAATTCCAGCATAGCTATTTTGTGATATGCAGATGGATGCTTATTTATTCTTGAAACTGTGAAATATTGAGGTTTGATTTTATCATCATTCAAGTCACCAAATTGCACGTATTTTACGGGTCCACTGGAAGAAGTTACATTAAAATAGATGTAATTTAATTCTTAGTTGTTAATACTTACAATTTAGGTGAGTATGCGCAATCGGCTTTTGTCGAGACAAATGTCTTACTGATTAGACTTCCTTCGCATTCCCAAACAGTTTCTCCATCGTTATCAAAACCTAATTGCACCTAAAATAATATAATTTACAATTTCATCTTTTAAACTACAAATATCTACGAACCAATTGCGGGAATTCTTGGGGAAAACAACGCTTTTTACTACCGATTTTAGTGAAAGTTTCCGGCTCTGGTTTCGTTTGTTTATTATTGCAATCTGAAATTTTGAAATTCTTAATAAAAACAACAAAAACCATGAAATATTTACGTACTTATTAGACGACGCTTTATTCCAGGAATTATTTTGCAGCACACCACCGGATAACCGTCTTCATAATTGCAAACCCTCCTCGGAATTCCTACCCTCAACATATCCAAGGCATCAGGACAATCCTTGATTCCTACGCAATGTCCGCAATTGCCGCTCTCCGTAATGCAAATATTACCTAAAGTTTAAACAATTCGATACTCGTACTTATAAAATAAAATTCGTTATAACTTTACCCTCTTTTCCCGGTTCATTTATATAAACTAAGTAAAAAAAATAGAATATCCACACACTTTTAGCAAGAACGATAAGTGTTGAACGATCCATCGCACAGAACTGGCCAGTGCTGAAGAAAAAAATCTTACTTTTCCTTCAGGTAAAAAAATATTTTTAGTTTGGGTCGTGCGAGAGGGTGGGGGGGTTGTTTTCAGCAGTCGATTTTGTAATTACCATTAGAAAAGGGAAATGCAGCTGCAAATACTTCTTTTTTTTACCGCCCACTGGCACTCCATATTTCCCAAGTTGCATTTCTTTGAATTTATATAACAAGTATAGATAAATGCAGCAAAATATGCAAACCCATTATATAATAATTAACTATATTTATGGAATACATTAAATTGTTTTGTCAATTTAATTGTATTTAATAAGTGAACATTTTTGTCGTTATACAATAATATATTTTATTTTAAACATTTGTAAATATTTCATATATTAAAAAAAATTGATGCTTAAATTATATTAAAACTAATTAATAAAGTTGTTTGTGGGTAAACAACAACAAACGTTTAACAAATGTCAACAATCTAGTGAAAACTCTCTATCCCAAATATTGGATATAAACGCACCACTTTTTTTTTTCGTAAAGTTTCAAACGAACGTAACGATAGAAGAAGTTCATTAAGAAAATAACATTTTCAACATTTTGTTTAGATTCGAAGTGTATATACGATTAATCTATTTCATTTGCACACCGAAGAATAGTACACTTAGTCTAAGTTTGCAGAACAATCTATGCAGAAATAAATAAATAAATTCAATAATATTTTAGTCAATTATGAAACTGATCTTTTGATTGTTTGTCTGATATAAATCAAGTCCGACGCTTCAATCAAATAACAAATCTTGATTCTTGTGTCGTAAACATTTTTTTGTCGAAAAACGAAATAAAATTGTTAAATTGAACGTAAAAAATAGTTTACAGTTTGTTAATTTAGACGAAAAAAATAATAATTTCGTTTCGTTTTTGGTCGCATCGTAAATTTTGATTTTTAAATCTCACGTCTTATTATTTAGAAAAAACAAAGATTGCATTAAATTCCATTAGTTTTAGACACTTAAGTACAGTCACTAACATAGAGGTTAGATATTAAGTATTTATCGAAGCATTTTGTATAATTTTTTTGCGAAAAAATATTATACTTTTTTCGTCATCAAGTATTTTGTTTACCTAATCATCGAACAGCACGCTATTTATTTATTTATTTATTTATACATCGTAAGCTCTGAATTTCATTTTTTTTTGTTGTTTTTGTTGTTGTACTTTGGACCTAATGCTTTGAAGTTAAGATGGTGACGAATTCTGCAAATAAAAAGATGATGTAGCGTGCATTTTATCGAGCGATTATGCAATAATGTTACCGTCGTAGTTGACCTGACCGTCTCCATCCAAATCTGCTTCCTTGATCATGTCATCCACTTCCTCCTCGGAAAGCCGTTCCCCAAGACTAGTCATGACATGCCTCAGCTCGTTCGAAGAGATCAATCCGTCGTTGTTCTTGTCGAAGACCCTGCGCATGCAAAAACGTAATTCATTTAGACTTCCAACTCTATTTCAGCTTTAACAGTTTTTAATGCTTCGTGTAAAAGGCCTCGGGTTTTATACTTTACCCAAGCTGACCTTCGGCTGCAAAAGATTCGTGCTGTTGAATATAAAGTACATTACATAAAAATAGTTAAAATTAGTAATTGAATCTTCTAAATTAAGTAATGTACACTATTAAAAACTGAATCGTGAAATATATATTTTTAGAAAATTTATTATTTACTCTAACGAAATTATTTTTTTAGATGTCTCTCTCGTGAGTTTATATGTATTAATAGATTGCTTTTTTCGTGCGACAAAACATGTTTGGTCGTTCGATTAAGTTTAGTAAATAGATTTAGGTTGAAATTTATACCTGAAGGCTTCGCGCAATTCGTCCTCGCCGTCGGAATCTTTCATCTTCTTGGACATCATCTGGAGGAACTCGTTGAATTCGATGGTTCCGTTCCCATCCTGGTCGACCTCGTTGACCATGTCTCGCAATTCGGTTTCTTCAATTAAATAAATCATGTAATAACAGGCACTCAATTATTCGTACTGTCCGAATTAGTACCAGTCGGACGTTGTCCTAAAGATCTCATGACGACTCCGAGCTCAGCCATGGTGATGGTTCCATCCTCGTCCTTATCGAAGAGCATGAAAGCCTCCTTGAACTCAGCAACCTGATCCTCCGACAATCCATACTCGTTCTACCGAAAACAGAAGAGGTAAACGGAATATAGTAGATGTAGACCGCATTCGCGATACATTCCACGCAAATTATCTGCTTGATGAAACTGTTGACATACTGAGGTCTGTATAACATCTATATTACTTGTAAGTCTGAGGAGTCTCGTGTATTCTTTGCCGTAGGTGCCCATTCTGTTTGGTGGAGATAGTTGTGATGATGAGGTTTTTGTTGGGACGGCGGCGTGCGGGCCTCGAGCGCGAAAAATAGAACCGCCTCAACAGGAACAAGAAAACGGCAACACTAATCCGAGAGAATTTCGGGGCAAAACTAATTTTATTTTCAGACGCACTCGACCCAAAACCATTTGCATTTCTCGCTCTCTATATTATGTCCACCTCCTAATTACCCAATTCTAATGCACATCCGTTGTGTTTTAGTCAACATTTTCAAGCAAACGCATATTTATAGACAATAAAAATTTACCAATTAAGCGTGGAACTCAACGCAGTGGGAAATATTTTTAAATAGTTACAGCGTGTATTTGGCACGCTTCGCACTATTCACATCTGAACTGCATTACAACATTGATTATTTCGAATTTAAAACTCAAACTGTTTACTTTGAAATAAATGCTTATCCGGTACATGGAAATATATTAAAAAATTCGTGTCCACAAACCACTTTCTTAGTGCCCTGCAACGACGATATCTTATGTAACTTAAATTTTATTGGGCACTAAAACTGCGTTGAAACTTTTACACGGGGCACGTCGGGATTTCAGGGAAATCAATATTAAAGAAGCATGTCATCTACTTTTCATCTCCGAAACCCGGTGCGAGCTTTTCCACGCGATGCAAACGACAGCTTTCCTATGTTTCATATGGAAAACGTATTGCAACAGAAATTTTCCGCAAATTTGTTGTTTTTTATAGGGATTTCGCTTTATTCCGGGACTTTCTTCATTCTATCATCGAGCCTTGTGTAACGTTGAAACTCGCCCCAAAACTTACATCTTGGAACTGAGCCCTAAAGATGTTCACGCCAAGCTTACATGCAACAACTTTAATAATACATTCCTTAATATTCGCTGTATTAACCAAGATTCAATTCAACTTAAATTGCAATTTGTAACAATTATATTTCACAATTTTTTCATTAAATTTTTAAAAATGTTTTGTCCGCAATATTCTATACAACTTTTCAGGGAAAAAATCATAAAGGATCAGGTATAGAAAACCGTTAAGATGTTCCCTTCCGGGAACCATAGTCTGTTTGGAAATGGATAACATCGCAATAAAAGTACAGATTTTCCCTCATTTACTTGTGTTCATTCCGACATTTCATATTAACACATCCTCTTCCCTTTCATAACTTCTTCATCTTCTATAACATCTTACAACAAGATCTTTATCAAAATTTGCATCAATAAACTGTACTCTTCATAATAAACAATTTCACCATTAAATTCTCGTTCTTTAAAATAAAATTATCAAAACATAAAAAAACATTATTTTAATTATGTTAATAATCTGAATCAATTAATCAACTATATTTTATAAATTAAATTTATGAAAAAGAAAACAACAATCGTAGTAAAACTGGAATTTGATGAAATTTATTTGGAACTCAAAATCTATTTTTGAAACAATTTCAAAAACAATTAAATAAAAACTACAGATGATAATTTCATTATCCAATTGTATTTTGTTGTTTGTTGTTTACAAGTAATTCATATCTATAAATATATATTGTTTAATTTGATAAATTTCACATAGATAAATTGTTATACATTTTATCATAATTACTTAATTAAATTTTCGAATATTTATTAAATTAATTATATAATAACATAAATAATTTACATGCATTAAATAGTAAAAAAATATATAAAATGTAATTAGAATAATTATGGATAAAAGTATTATGTTAATTTATTAAATTGGTAAACAACTTAGAGGAAATGAGATAATAATTGATAATTATTTTTGTTGCAATTGAGGAAATTTAGTTTGGATCATGATGGATTTTATCGTAAGATTAATCTGAAGTGGCAGAACACGTGCAGACTTCGAATTTTGAACTGATACGAAATTATAGTCTAAAAATTATTATTACCAGAATTACCATAAAGAAAAGTAATACTGATGGTAACTTAATGTTTCCAACATACAAGAAAATTATCTCGCTAAAAAAAATAAATAATGCATGTTTTCTTATAATTACCAGATTGATGGTGACAATTAAGTCATGCTGATGATGTTTTCCCTTCTTCTTGTTTTTAGTGTTCTTGGCGGTGGTTGAAGTCGGAGTTGTGACCACAGCAGAAGCAGCCTTTGCAGGCGCTTGTTTGATGAGCTGACCTTTCTGCTGAGTTGCAGGCTTCTGGCCCTGCTTGACTGAGCCCTTCTGCTGTCCACCCTTGGGTCCGTGGGTCGGGGTCCTAGGGCCCGAACCTTGCTTTTGTCCGACGTGTCCAACACTTCCATCAGCCGGTTTGTTTCTCGCCTGCAAAATGCAAAAGTATTAAACAAAAATCTGAAACACCTGATGAAAAAAATCCAAATCAAATCTACGTAAAATACAAGCGCAACATGATCAGGATGAACTAGAAATTTGGAAAAACTTTTTAGTTAATTATTAATAATCTTCAGAGGTGGAGGATTAAAGGGGGCCGTCGCGACGACTTCAATTTTTCAAAAAAAATAATTATTTTTTTAGTGAGATGATTCTAATTGCTTAAATTAATAATTTCGTAATTAGAAAAACATGCAAGAAATAACTTCAACTAGCAAACAACAACTACAGCTGTAGTTTCGACTTGAACTGTTTCGCTATAAGGGGCATAAGTTAATTGAAACATGGACACATTTTTTTTTCAGCAATTATCTTATTTTATTTATTTTTTCAGTTGCTCTTTTAATTACAGTTACCTGACTGAGACTTCTATAGCTACTTGCGCTGCCGCTGCGCGCCTGAAAAAGAAACACACAGAAAAGAAGTTCATAACTAAAAAAAAATAAACGAATTGTTCGAACTATGATTCTAATGCATTGCAGACTCTTCATTTCATTTCTTTCTTTATATCTTTCACAACGTTTTATATTATCTCTGTCGACGATCGATTCTCAATTTCCGGTTTGCACGAGCTACAAACGAGAGTGGTCCGTCGAAATGAGAAAGACCGAAAGTGGAGGAAACTTCGTTTTGGTAGAAGGTAAAAATAAAAGCTGCGGAAAATTTGCAATTATGAAATTCTCTCCGAGCAACTCGAGTTTCCAAGCGTGAATCGATAGTTGTTCCTCCCATTGTTTTTGGGGCGAGCCGGAAACAATTGCATCGGTGAGGTATGATGATGTGTTCAACATTTTGCGGAAATATCGTTAGCTCACTAATTAGGTTCGTGTCAATCGTGACAAGTTGCTTCGACATGTGTCAGAACGTAAACAAGTTAGCAACAAAAAAGGCAACTTCCTAAATGTTAGATGTTTTAACATCATCCGTACTTCAACTTGTTACCTGTTAATTTAAGTTCGAAAACTTTATTAACATTGGTACCCTTTTTGAATTATAAAATTGATTATTAAATTTATTTGAATTAATCAAAATTCTTCAAAGTAATTGTATTTATATGAAAATAATTTAATTATATACTATTTAGTAATTAAATTAAAAAAATTGAAAATTTTTAGTAACTATAATTCAAAATATTAAGAAATATTTAGTAAAATTATAATTTTGAGTATTATTTTTTTAAATTATGTTTATTTAAAAATTTAGTTTGTTTTGAAATATTTAAACCGGACTATAGTGAATCCGATGTGAAATAAATTTTATAAATTATAAAACTTTTTAATATTCCTAAATAAATTATTTTTAATTTTATTCAAATAAAAAATTTTGCTTGAACTTCTATAAAACTTTAATTTCTTTAATTGTAAAAATTGCAAATTTACTAATTCTGAAATAAAATAATTCAAGCAGATTTAATAAATTAATTTGATTCTTAATTAATAAATTAAATACAAATAAATTTTCTCATATTTATATTAATTATAATTAAAATTTTGTATAAAAAAAAATATTTTTTTTGTAGATAATTTTATAGTGATGCATTTTTATAATAAATCAAATATTTCATAATCAGTAGCAATAATTAAATGATATTTACTTATCAAATTATTACATAAATTAAATATTTTACAAAATATTTAAATAAAAAAAAAAATTGAAATAATCCGACTAATTTGAAATATCTTCATTTTTTTGCATATTTTTACTAAATAAAGTCTATTTCATTAGTAGTAGATTTTTATATGAATGTGTTATAAATTAACTTGAATAGAACAACAAATTTACTAAAATAGAATTTAATATAGTTGGATTATTTTGAAATTTTAATATTCTCATGAAAAATATTTTTTCATGACTTTAAATCGTTAGTAATTTACTCTATTGAATTCAGGTTAATCAAACTAATTAAACGAGTGATGTAATAATATGTTCGGGATTTTGGTGCATGTAATAATACACTGTCGTGCATGATTTCAACATTGGACGTCACGAATGAAATGATTAATGCCCAACTTCGAGTTATTTCATGCCGATGTTCGTATAGACTTTCAATAGACTTATCGACAATGTAGCGCATTCCTTCTTAAACTTTGATCGATGACATAATTTTCGCATATTCATCCAATACCAAAAAAATAATTATTTGGATTAGAATGTTTCCATCAATGTTAAGTTTATTTTATTGTCAATCAAATTTTAGATCATTTAATTAACATTATTTATTATAAATTTAATCTTAGTTTAAATAAAGTTTAGATAAAAAAATTAAAAAAGTAAAAAAAAAATATTTATTGGATTTTAAAATATTTATTAACAAAAAAAAACATCGTGTTATTCGGGGATTATTATATAAATTCTATAATAATACGTAATCAAAATAAATAAATCTATATAAAAATGAAATAAATTTAAAGTTTCATTAATTTCAGAATGAATTTAGTTTTTTATTCTATTAGTTTTTTACGTATTGATTTACCTTGCTGCGATGTCTGGGCGGCACAAAATCTTCTTTGGATGGTTTTCTTCGCTTATCTTTGAGGATCATACGTGCTGCAGCGAAAGCCATTCCTGTAGATTACTCTCCGCTTATCACGAACCAATTACTTTAACAAATTTAACACTTCTTCTGATGCTTTGCCGGAGATGACTTTTACGATACGATCCAATCACAATGTGCACAACAATTAGCAATATTGCAGAAGAGAGAAAAGTTCATTTATTTTTCGTATCTGCGGACATCAGATGTTAAAGCTAATAATTTCGTTGGTCGATTTGATAAATTGAAAATTTGCTGATAAAATGATGATTATGCATATTTTCACGAAGTAATAAATAAAATATTAATAAGAAATGATGATGAAATACACTCAAACTCTATTATTCAAATATTAATATTACCAAAATTATATTTCTTATTTAGAAAATGTAAATATAGAAATTAACATTTATATTTTTTTTTACATTTTCATGCTTTTTTATTGAATTTAATTATAATAAAATAGATTAGAAAAAAATAATATTTTATTCAATTAGAAGAAATATTAAAAAAAATCTAATTTGTAAGAAAGTTTTTACAATTTTTATCTAACAAACAAATTTTAGAATAAATTGGTTTTCGAACAGCCTTTAGGAACAAATTATGTTCGGAAACCAAGAATTATACCAAATTACCCAAAATTACCGGTAAACGATATATATTTTAATTATACCCAAAATTACTGGTTAACAATATATATTTTAAGTAAAAACCGGTAATTTTTTTATTGAAAATTAATATTTCTATAAAATGTATACAATATTTTTGTAGTATGTATTGTATTATAATTAACAATAACCTATTAAGTTTTAATTAAAGTTTCTTCATGAATACAGCAAATTTCACATTTTTGTGGATATTGTCCCTACAGAAAAAAAAGCTTTTTCTGCCTCAAATAAAATTTATTGTAATCAACCTTTTGATGTATATTCCTAAATTTATCAGGATTTAATTGCTGATAACATATAATTCAATTAAGCCCTTTTGTGTGTCCGCTCAGTTACACTAGTCCTCGGAATAATACATTTTGTCCCTACTCAACGATACGGCCTGCATTAATACCACTCGTAATTTTAGGATCACGATGATAAAGTGTATTCCAAGTGGATTACCTTATCATTTTTTTACGTCAATCCAAATGATATTTTTTAAAGAAAAACTACACGAAAATATATACAAAATAAAAATACATAATTCCCAATCAAATATAAACGACCTCGGCGATGCACAATTCTCAAGGTAATGTTTTTCACGAAAAACGTAATATTTATATTTACAATAATCTTATCTAATTACGTTTGTTAGAAATGTTTATGTTAAAAATTCTACGTTTTTAAAAAGGAAAATAATAATTGTTGAAATTGCTATTATCGCAGCCCTTTAATTATACAATAACCTGAACGTAATTTCGTTTCGCTTCAACTTAGGCTATAATGTAGCGCCGAGTTTGCCATTATGTGATTAATCCTGTCCGAAACCTGTCAATAAGTTGCGAATTTAATTCACCAATTTGTAAGGATTTAAATTTAGTTTTAGTTTCCAAACGCTATTTTCATGTTAGTCTAATAGAGAAACAACTAATAAATTATTAAATTATGTAATTAGAAAATTAAATAACAATTTTATTTTTTATAAAAAAAATGAAGATTTTGCTGTAAAATCTCTTTTTTATAACATTAATAATTATTAAACTACAATTTATCATCTGAGATTATATCCACAAGGATTATATCACATAAATCAATCATTTGGGTTTATTTATCGCGTGATAAATAAATGAAGTAAAAATTTTTAACACGGCGCGATTTATTTTGTTAGCAAATCCTAAAATAATGATTCATCATCAATCACAGTATTTAAAATAGATTTACACAGTATTTTATTTCAATCAATTACGTTGTCACAATCTGAATTATATTCAATTATTTAAAATAATCGTAAATCATTAGTTTATTTGTATTGTATAAAAAATGTTTTTTCATAATTAAAAGTGTAAATTGAGAAAAAGCAAAAATTCATATAATTAACAATAATATTTTTGTTTATGAGCTGCAAAACTTCGTCAATAAAAATGTAGAAGTAATATTTATAAATTATTTATAAAATTTTTGTTTTTTTATTAATAAATCTAATTTTGAATGCAAAAAATTATGAAACATTAAAATCATGATGTTAACAATGATTTAAATTGTAGAAACTTCATAAATCATTCAATTTGTAGTTTATTTTCAACGCTGTGATGTAATTATAAATCGAAAATACTAAAGTTTTTTTTTATTGATAAATCTTATTTTGAATGCAAAAAATTATGAAAAACATGATGTTAACAACGATGTTAAAAATTATATAAATTGTAGAAACTATTGCTTCATAAATCATTCAATTCGTAGTTTATTTTCAACGCAGTGATGTAATTATAAATCGAATTATTTAATTGCTTCGATAAAATATGGTTTTGCCATTAAACGTAATTTACATCCTATGTACTTTATGTTCAGTATTAGTAACATACAATTCCAAAATGTTGCAAATGTTCATATATCATCATTTTTTTTATATATATTGCAACATTATATAAATATTTGACCACAAAGCAATTAATAATATTAACTAAATGTATGTACTAAATGGACGTTAATTATATTAACTCTTTAATGATAATAAATTGCACGCCCTTTTCGTGCGTATTTTCGTTATCGATCATTTTTGGTCATGGCCTTTTTACATGAATGGTAAAGCTTTAATCTTCGGGTTAAAATAAATATGAAGGTTAATAATACATATTTACTACATAAATATTTCGCTATACAATATCTTAAAATAACGAATCTGAAAATTATATTTTTTATTGTTATTAATTAAGTAATCAATTTTCAACGTTTTTGTACAAAAAAAATATAATTTACATTTTCGATAAGAAAATGCGTCTCAAAAACGTCACGATAAATCAGCTGTCAATGATAAACACGCCCCGATAAATTACAGCGGTTCTAAAACGTTTAAAAATCCTTATATGGTCATGAAAAGTATGCACCGAACGTTAAAACAATCCTTATAAGGTTACTACGGCTACTGTTGCCAATAGCAACCGTTTGAATAATCCCTATTTGAGCTCGCAATTAATAACAACATCTAAACTAATATTTACATTACATGAAAGTACATTTAATATAGAATAGTAATTATATTAGTGCGTAATATTCATGTAAAGTGTAAAATTAGTTAAGTAGATTACTTAATTTGATGATGTAACGCTAACAAGAAAATTAAATTATTATTTTTTTTAAGTAATTATATAATGCGGACAGGAAGTTAATTAATTAGCGGGTAATTTAAATAAATAACATTTGAGTACGTAATTCAAACTTAATTATCAAGTTTAACCGTGGAAAAGCGTTATTAAAAATTAAACCGACCCCACGGGCTGAAGCACCTCAGCACCACTAGGTCCGTAAATTTAAATGAAAATTTTATAGTCGATAAAACACGCAAAATAGAAATAAAATTGATGATGAATTAAAAGTATTGATAGAATTATCGAGAATAATCACTGTTAAAGTGTATAATTTAGAATTTTATATAATGACTAAATTTTTTTTATATAATCGATTATAACTAGAATGAAAAATTTATAATAATACAAAATTGATGATTAATTAAATTAATTTGCTAATGTGTAGAATGCATTAAAATAGTTAGGAATTGTGTATATTTTTAACCTTATATAAGAATTATAGTCTTTATCGCTAACATATAAAAACCAATAATATAAAATTCAACAATTCTATAAATGAAATTTTAACGCGCTCGTAACTTGGATATGCGATTTTATGATGTCGTTAAAATGGCAATCGTTGCGTAATGCAAATTGATTGAAAAATAGAAGAAAAATGGTTGTGAATAAAGCATGAATGGTTATTTCTATTGAAAGGAGATTTTCTACAATGTTATCTGCAATTTCGCATAAAATCCTGCGAGTCGTATATATTCGGTGTTATCTCGCCAGACAACTAGAAGGGAACGGCACCGTCCAATTCCGAAGATGAACACCTAAATCGGTATAAATAACTAGTCGATGTAATTTAATCAAAAGTAGTGCACGTGCTAATACTCGTATATAAATGGAGTGTTTGGTTTAGATTGTGAGGTTGAATATATATAAAAAATAAAAAAAAAACGCTGGACTGGCTAGTTCCAACTGTCCGATAATTCACCTAGTACATAGTGCAGATACATAGCCACGTATACACACAAAAAGGGGTCAATTTCAATGTTATGTAATAAAGCCCGAAGCACGAAAGCCACTCGTGAAATAAATATGTTTGTGTGTGCATGTCTATTTACTATTTAGCATTTCTTCTCCTCGCGACCGCGCAACTCCATATAGACATATTACTCACGACACACAGAAAATAAGGGTTGAAAACTGAATAAAACTAATTAAAGCATTAGATAAGTGAAGTAATATTTGCTGAAACTCTCGCAACTTTCAGCACCGCTAATAAATTTATGTTTGCGGTCTTCTTCAACCATTAGCAGTGTAAACCGACGGCAATAAATCTGATTCCCAGCATTTTTGCTCTCCACCCGAAAACAACGTACTTTTACTTCCATTTCACAAAGTGATTAGTACACAAATTTAAACTAGACTTTACACAGAAATTTCACAAACTGGATAATTTTATGCAGTTATAAATCAATTTGCTAAATAAAAAATATAATCAATTGATTGAAATATTACGTTAGGTTAGTTTGGAACATAGATTTGTTTAGGTTACGTTTGCCTAATATAGGTTAAGTAATAAATAAAATATTACAAAAATTAATTAAAAAATCAGATTTTAAGCTTTATTATTTTTATTTCCTGGTTGATTACTTTATGATAATAACGTTCTTACAAAATTGAAAAATATAGTTATTATTTTTAATAGATAAAAAAATATTTCAGTTCTTAAAAAATAAATAACATTAATAAATTTCTTATATAAAAATCTGAAGTTTTATGTTTAAAGTAACCATATTGAGTATTTAATAATAAAAACATATTTTATCAATAAAATTTAATTTATTTAAATTATTTTCGAATATATAATTTAATAAGAATTGTAAACTAATTAACATATCTTCTTTCAATTGGATTTAATTCAAAAAATATATAGATTATTTACGTAATTCGGTGACAAACATGGAGCAACCGTCGCAAAATTAAAACGTTGTTGCCTCAATATTGAGTTTCGAGTTTAATTAAATCTCTGCACAAACAACACAGTTTTCCGATTGGACTAGAGTGCAAACTTTTGGAATCCCGCAAGATCCATCAAAGACTTCCCATTCACATATTTCATGAAAGCTATACGAATTATCCAAAAGAATTTAATTAATATTCTCTGAATAGAAAACAAGAATGGAAGTTGTAAAATCTACATTTTATTTCGCTTTTATATAAATATAAGTATTAAAAATCATTTTAAACTCGCTTGGTATAAACACAAAGATGAAAACAAACTTTTTCATGCGAACGTTCTCAATATTAATATTTTTGCGCTCATATCAAACCAATTACTTTGTATTCATTCAAGTTAGTGCCACTTGCATGCGCACACCCTTTGCACGTCCCTTTGATATACGTTTCATCCTTTATTATTAAAAAACTGCAGAAATGACTTCCGACGCATTCATCCCTAAGGACTTCCTTCTGAAAATCTGAAACGCATTACACTTCGTTGGTTTCGCACATATGTCCCCATGGTATTATGAAATCTTATATAATGGTGGCACAGACCCAACGCCTCATTGAATCTCTCCTTATAAAATATGTAAACTTGAGAGTAATTTTCTAAATAAACCACATTTTTTTTATTATTTAACCTTTAATTATTAATATCATAAAAATACTCATCTCAATCAGTTAACTTCTTGGAAAAAATATAATCTATAATTAAATAGAATTAAAAACAAAAATCAAAGAGCGTTGAAATTTAAAAAAATGAATAATTAATTTTGAGTACATGTTATGTCAAAATGACATTTCTAAAAGATTAATTGGTAATAAAGTATAATATTATTTTTGCTAAATTATTGGCAAATATATTAAATAAATTTAAGTAAATAGTGAACAGTGATGCAATACTTGAAATTATTAGGTAAGTTTTTTTTGTTTTAAAGGCTCAAAATACTGAAATTTATTTTTTGCCCTATTATTTTTTATAACTCTGAAATATATTTGTGGGCCGTGTAAAAAGGCATGGGGGGCCAAATGTGGCTCGCGGGATTTCAATTTGAGACTACTGAATATATTTGTTAAATGTTGTAGTAGTTAGTAGTTGCTAAACCTGTCTCAAAACATTAATAATATAAATGTTATATAAGTTACTTCTCATTTTAGACTTTGATAATATAATGAAACTGTAACTAATGTGACAAATATATATATATTTATATAACTTCTCATAAAATAATTAATTAAAAGACATTTTAAAGTAAATTACAGAAAAATTAATTAAAATCTTTGGTTATTGGTTTCTGAATAATTATTTGTATTCAATTATTTTTTGCATTAAGTAATAGTATATTTAATAAATCATTAAATAATGATTAGATGTTAAAATCAAAAGAAATTTTACAATGAACTGTTGCTGAATGTGAGAGTAAAACAATGTCGTTAAAAGAATATAGTCGAAACGGATGAATGCAAAATTAACAGGCATGCATCGATATTCCATCCTATAGAAGTGTATTCATTAAGCGATACATCCTCTTTAAAATTCTGTGCACGGGGATGAAACTATTTTCCCCGAATCGGACCATTGAATTTCGCTGCATTGACAAGCACTCTAATGAATGCGATTGGAGGAGGTGCAACAAAAAGAAATTGCATTTCAGATGAGAAACGATGCGTTTCTGCATTGTTACGTATCGATTCCGTATTAGGATGGTCGAGTTCGATACACGTCCGAGCATCAACCCTTCCGCCTATGATTTCCGGTTTCGTTGCATTTAGCCAAAATTCCTTTATCTCACTGCCCCATTTCATCCAGGCATTTCCTAAGCGTCATTATTTCATCTTTATTGATATCTAATAAATTACCAATAGCTTAGTTATAACTAGTTATATAAACATTATGAAATACTATTTGATTGTTGATTATTCAGATAACTAATAGTAACTACTTATATACCTATTAGTAACTATTCCTTTAATTGATTATTTGGTTACTTCGAATTTTTTGACAACTGATTATAGAGGAATTATTAACTCAAAATTTTAATTATTTAAAACCTTAGAATCTATTGATAACTAATTACATACGCATTTGGTAATTAGTTATAGAGACATCAGTATCTCACAAAATATTGTTCGCTTATTGGTTACTAGTAACTATTTATATAAGCATCGTTATATCATGAAATACACTTCGTTCATTCATTACTTCATAGCTACTAATAACTAGTTATATAAACATAACATAAACGTAAAATATCGATAATTCATTACTTCATAGCTACTAGTAACTATTTATATAAAGATAACATAAACATAAAATAGTATTCATTTAATGGTTATAGCTTCAAGGTAACTAATTACGACAACGTAAATATGTCATAAAATACATTTAATTTATTAGTTACTTCAATGATATTTAGAAACTAATTATATAAAAATATTGATTAATTACTTCTATGCTTTTTGTAACTAATTACTAATACCAATAATCACATGAATTACTTATATGTATTGTTTATTTTTAAATACACTATTGGTAATTAGTTACATAAAAATATTGTCGGCATAAAATTATTGAATGCCTACATACAATATTAATGTTTACAATGTCCACGAGGATGACACTGTACTTAGCGAATAATGTATATTGAGTAAACATCGAACGATATTGCAATTTTAATCCTGTCAATAGTTAGCATATAGCCAACAAGCGTCGATTTGAATTATTAATACCATGCAATGCATTCGGTCAGATCCATGCTCGTCCTTTAACCAGGATAATACGTCTGTCGGATTATATGCAAACTCGTGACGTTAACCCGTTTTTTTACTGCCATTCCCAGGTCCAGAAAACTTTCTTAAAAAATGCCCCTTTATATTGCCACCATAAATCTTTTCCTTAATGGCCGCTGACTTTGCCTCGCAATGCACTATACATTTTAACATCTTAAAGTTATAGTGATGTATCGCCATGCACATAATGAACAATGCAATTGGCTTCCCTTAAAAATAACATTTAAGTTTAACTTTTTGGGGATGCATTTTTTTTCTTTTTTGAAAAACTGTTGATATAGTTTCGCGTGTTTATCGTAACGTGCTGCAAAGACCTTGCACAATTCCCTAGACCGTATTTTTTTTTTTGAGGTGGGAACCCAAGGGGTGCGCATTCACGCGATCAAATGCCGACACCCCACGACAACTCTCCCAGTTCGAGCAATCAAAAAACCATTACGGTCCTCAACTACATATTCACTTGGTAAAAGAGGTGGGAACCGGCTCTAAATTGCTGAATAACTATGTTTTTGCCAACTTCCTTGCAAATGGTAAACAAAGAATAAAAATAAACGCTTTTGTTGACAACTGTTTGTTTTTAATGATTCTATTTACTTCACACATTTCAGTTTTTTTATTAATCCTTAACACCAAATATTTAAGTAATTAAAATAAGTTACTTACAAATGTAAATAAAAATATTTCAATTCCAAGTTTAAAAGGAAAAAAAAAATTCCAAGTATAAAATTTTAATTTTAATGCAATATTAATTTAATTAGATTTAAAGTTCTGTAAATAACTGTTATTAGAATATTTTTCTTTATTAACTAAATGTACGAAGGGAATCGCTTGTAATATAATTTTATTTAATGCAGTAACATTATGTGCAGAGCATCTCCTGCATGTTGAGATGTGAAACGTAGAGGACGTTCACTGCATCTGCACGATCCCTACGACGTTTTACAGCATCCCTCCTCAAGGATTTTCGGCTGACTAAAGCAGACCGAATTGCTTCCATCCCATGTTTCTACAGGAAACGAAAAGATTTTCTTATTTCGTGCATTCGATGTAGAATTCCAACCTTCGCCAGATTAAACATTCTTCGTACGTAACAATATTTCATCTTAACAATTTTTTTCCAATATTTTATATAATACTAAATATTTATACAATTGTATTTTTATAAAAAAAATAATAATGTATTTTGTAAAATACTAAATATAATTTTTTTGTTTAACTTATGCAATTAATTATATAAAACATTATTCATTTTTCAACCCATTATTTTTTACATTAATTTATAAATTTTCTAAAATACTTGTTTTATTTAATTAAAAAAAAAATTATGTAACTACGTATATATGAAAATATATCATCGATTTTTTTCTTGTATATTTTACATAATAACAAACATTTATGCAACTGTAAAAAAAATGCAAAATAATAGTTTGTAGCTAACAAAAATTGGAAGAGATTTGGTATGAAATTGTTGGTCCATAAATAATGACAAAAAAAATATAATGCATCGAACTGTGTGTTTATTTTTTTAATTGCTGTAAATTTCAATTCCGGTTCATAAAAACGCAAAGCTTCTCGTGAAGAGGAATATTTTCAGTAATAATTTTTCAACGTTTTTCCCACTCGAAACGGATTGAAACGATGTTTCCGCGTTTTGTTTGTTCAAATGCAAAGTTCGCTTAATTTCAATTATTCACGCGCAATTCTCATTATTAATGCAAATATCGAGTATTTACAATTTTTAATTCATGTTTAAATCAAGAAATAAAAAATAATAACTTTTATAATATTTTATTCAATATTTTTTGACGTTCACTATTTGTGTTTCTATAATCAATCTATAATCAATTTTATCAGGATTTTATTTAAATATGAAGATATCACAAAAATGAGATATTAGGGGTGAGTTATTTAAACTAAATAAATGCAACTACATCAAATTTATTCTGAGAAAAAAAACTATTAATCAAAAATATTTACCCAAAAATTTAAAATAAATTTGTTAACATTTTTGCAATAATTAAAAACGAAAATAATTATTAATTAAAATGTGGATGCGCCGGTGTTAGTATTGATAAATTGCTAGTATTTAGCCTATATTATTACCATTAGAGAACAAAAAGAGTTTTAATGGAAACTCTTAGATCTATTGTAAAGATTCAGACTATTATCTAACAAATACGCTCGTCATTCTTGTTCGGTAACAAAAGATTTAAATGCACAAGCTCTTAATACATAATGCGCGATTATCAATTACAATTAGTCTGTCAGACGGTTCACTACAAGTAACTAAACTCATACAAATTTTAGGGATATTTCATGTGAAAGTTCAAATTTACTTTAAAGTCTATAACGGAATACTTTTTTTTTTAATTGCATGTCTTTCATTTTAATTACATATTTTTTAATGAATGCAGCAATTTCAACAAAACGCAACTAAAAATCAATAGTGAATTAATTATAATACCAATATGTATTAATCTGCTGTACGAAAACTGTTGATTAATTAGTAATCGATTAATAGATTATTAATGAGTGTTGAGGTTAAAGTTCATCCACTTACTTGTCTCTGCAGAGCCGTTACAGAGCACCGCCTCCGGCGAACGTCCATCGTCGATTATCGTTAATGGTCTATAATTGTTACTTTACTCTTATGTGTTGTTCGAACGAAACGAACGCCACGAACGGTATTAGAACAATGAGGTTGCACTGTTCAATACAAAAATGAACTTCCTTTTTGTTGTTATTACTATACAGTGGTCGATTTCTACCTGACACCCTTCCCACCAAAATTACAACCCTCAACCAGTAGTTTGCATGTGTGTATCGAACGCATCATAAAAAAGATACAACAAATAATTTTTATATCGTAAGAGAAATTTACCAAACTCTTAAAATCATACGAAAATAGATCTAATTATAATTACAAGTGGAACATTCTATTAGAAGACCTTGAACCTAATTCAAAATTAATTGATTAATTTTTTTCAAATGTCATAAACATATATTTATTATTTATTCAATTAGTTCAGAAGTCCTAACAATTTATATTTAGAATAATTTTATTATAATATTTAATAATAAATATTTTTGATAAATTATTTTCATTCACCAATAATCAAAATCAAATAAATATTTACTTTAAATTAAAAATAATATTATCAATAAATACTATAAATGGATTCTTCTATTAGATTCCTTATAGAAGACCTTGAACTTAATTCTAAATTAATTGGATTTTTTTCAAATGTCATAAACACATATTTCCTATTTATTCAATTAGTTCAGAACTTACAATATTTACTAATATAATATTTACTAATATAATTTAGTAATAAATATTATAAATAATTTATTTTCATTCACCAATAATCAAATTCATTTTTTCGAGTTATCTCGTAGGTTGAAGTTGTGTTTAGACAGCAGCTACGAGTTAATTTGTAGAACAATTTTGTTTGAATTATTCATAATGCAGTTTTCAACAAAATCTTTCTCTTATTTCTAACTTAAAAAAAAAATAATCCAATATTTTTTAAATAAAGCATATATTTTATTATATAACAATTATATTTTTAATTGGGAAACTTTTATGTTCGTTTCAGTTTCGTACTGTAAAAAAAAGTGGATGCGCCAGGTATTCAAGCTTATATTTAATTCCCATTGCATTCACTAATCCTGTATCAAGCATCAAAAGTGAATTGGAAACAGATTTTGAACGTATTTTTTTCATATTTTATATAACATAATCCTTTAATATTTTTTTTCTCATGTTTTTTTTTAAACAAAACGTAATGATTTTATATTATATAATGACTATTTTGTATCCTTTTTTATAATTGGATATATTTTTAATTGAGAAAGTTCAATCTATATTTATCTTAATTTACTAATAAATATTTTTAATAAATTGTTTTCATTCACCAATAATCAAAATATAATAAATATTTACTAATTAATAATTAATGAAGCAATTAAAAAATTTCTAAATTCAATATATACATGTTTTATATTTTTATTTTACAATTCATTAATTAATTTTTTTTTGGTGTGTTAAACACCTATAAATTATCAATTATAAATAAAATTTATTAATACTTTAAAAATTTCAGAATTTAAGAATTTATAAGTTAAAAATTGTATTTTCTGTAATGAAAAGAATTGATGGAATTGCATGTTTACAATAGTAATATTGAATGCTTACGCAACTGCAATTTGCTGAACTTTAATTCAAAAAGGTCGTGGTATATAAAAAAGGTTCACTCTTTTCATCAATGTTTTATTCATGAACGTGAGAAAAAGCAATGTATATATAAAAGGATTATATAGATTTACAGTTCGTGAATTTCATTTGACCGACGTGATTCATTCGCGCGTTTAATTAACTCCGCACCGATCCAAGTCAATTATTGAAACACTATTTACCATTATAATTGTAAATTATAAAGTCCGGTCGATAATTGTCCGTGTGGTAGCAATTATTGTGATATTTCGAGAAAACTAATTAAAATCAAAAATTGAAAAAAATAATGTTTGTAGGATCGTTAAATTTAATTGAATTTACATGAATAGAGTAAGGACGAAAAGGTTTGGTGTAATAGCAGAAGCAGGATACACATGTCGTCTCTATAGACTCGCGAGGGTTTAATAATTCAATTTGGAATAGTTCAAAACTACTCGTCTCGAAATTGCGATTCGCATACTTCGAGAAGCAAATTTTCAATTAGTTCAGGAAAATTACTGTGATGCAATATCAGAAATCAGTTGAAGTGGAAATCTTTCGGGCGCGATTTAATTGTGATGTTGTAACAGTACGTTTCCGAATATATATAGGCGGAGCAATAAAAATTTTAGGAGCGTTATTAGACATTCCGAGAATTGGGGAATTAAAATGCCATCAATTTCTATTTTTAGCTCTAATAAAACCTTTAATTTTTCAGCCGCATTTGAAAATCGAAAAGATTCTTAGAGAGATAAATTCTCCAGAGACGCAAACGGGAAACTCGCTTTGCTTTTAGACCAAATAAAATCCTTATATGCATCGAAACTTTCATAATGCAGTTTTCATGTATTATATAACAAAATCTTTATCTTATTTCTAACTTTAAAAAAAATCCAATATTTTTTTAGTGAGTTTATAGTTTATTATATAAGGATTGTATTTTTAACGGGAAATATTTTTAATTGGGAAACTTTTTGTTTATTTCAGTTTCGTACAGTAAAAAATAAAGTGGATGCGCCAGGTATTCAAACTTTTATTTTACTCTCAATACATTCTCTAATTCTGTATTAAGCATTAAAAGTGAATTGGAAACCGACTTTTAACGTAAAAAAAAAACGTTTTTATGTATTATATAACAAAATCCTTCTCTAATATTGTTTACTTTAAAAAAACGTTATTTTTATATCCATTATATAATAACAATTTTATAATTGGATATATTTTTAATTGGGAAAGTTATGTATGTGTTTTCACTAAATTTTCAGTAAAAAATAATGTGGATTCGCCAGGTTCTTAAACTTATTATTAATTGGAAAACGAAAACTTTACGTGCTCGTCAAACTTGCATTGCTCTAATTTAACAACGCTTCACCGATTACATAAGCCTGTCATAATTAACTCAATACCATACAACCTATTAATTAATAATACAATTTAGCGAATTTCCATCAAATTTTCTAACAAGTTTACCGCTCAAAATACAAAATCCCACTGAGTTGCATATTATTTTAACATAAATATTTTTTGTTTTAAGATTTTATGAATAATTCAATAATATATAAACTTTATTAAATTACGTCAAATTATCATTTATAATTTATTAATTTCACAATTTGTAAATTAAAAAAAAATCATATCATAAATTTATAAAATATTTAAATTAATAATAAATAGTTTCTATTAAATTAAAATAATATCAATATTGTTGATTATCAGATTGAAATAGAATTCAATAATTTTAAAGAATTTCAACTTTCTTAAATAAAAAAAATAGTTTTGATTTAATTGAAATATATTAAAATATAATGAATGGGCAATAATTATGATGTGTTTATAATTGTAAAATTTGTTCAACCAATTACGATTGATGTACTGATGGAAATGTGATGATGCGAAGTAACAATAAAACACGTTGAAAAAAAAAACTGTGTGCGTTCGAATGAAAGTGATGATGCTGAATGATATTTCGATTTATCAAACCTTTCCGTAAATTGGGATTCGTACTATCGCATTACATAATTTCGCGTGGAGCGAGCGGACCAATTAATTCGGAGCGCCAAATTATGTTCTCCTTCACCCTTCCTGCCTTTATCTAAATATAATGAATATAAAACACGCACAACACGCACTGTTTACGTTTTAATCTTAGGATTACGCCAGTGATGGTTGAGTGTATGAGAAAGGTGGAGGAGGAAGACGTTTGAATTTTATTAAATTTAAGATAAAAATTTATTGAATTAGATAATTGTGCGAGAGGATCGGGAGGATTCTGTGAGAGGGTCTCTTCTGATTGATTTGAAGCGCGCTCGCTGAAAGGTTTTGGATGACTGGAAAACGGAAAGGGTGGAATGGATTTTGGCAAGCCGGCGCTCCAAACGGGGGGGATGGTCGTCGCAGTTCAAGAGGTGGAAGGTGGAGGAAGGAGGCGGCGCGTGCGTGCCAATGTTAAACTCTTATTATAAATCAAAGTGCTTGTGAGAGCATCCCCATTCCAACTATAACAAGAGGAGGAAGCAGAAGAAAAAGGATTAAAACATACAAAAATTACATTTTCCTTTTTTTGTTACGGTTTGGAAATTGAATTTATCGAGTTTCTTTTCAAACAGTTCTTGGTTTATGTAACTTCAAAGCTTGTTTACAATCCTATTAAAGATTGATATATATAATATTTTTTATAGCTTCACAATTTATTAATAACAATAAATTAAATGCAATTTTCAAGTTACTCAAATTTTTGTATAGATAAGTAATTTAAAAAATATTTTCATTAATTTCTAAAACACAATCTTTCTCTAATAAACTGACAAGTACAAAAAAAAATTAAGTGAAATTAATGCAGTTCATAAAATCATTACAGATATTTCTGAAAATTATATTTGAATTTATAGAATTTACATGCTACTTGAAATTCTGATACGAAACGGATCTTCTCTTCTCCTAAGTCAATATATTTTGTACGCATCAATTAATCATCAGTGGGAATCCCTGGAAACTTTATGTCTGTATAAAGAGGATTGATGGTCCTCTTGAACGTTTCAGTATTCGATAAAATCGTTCACTGAAAAGACACCAACACTTCATTATAATTTTCAAGTGCGAATAATCGTTTATAAACGAGCGTTCATTCCAGACAATATTAATTCAACGATTAAAACTAACAAATATTTTTTTTGTGTTTCGGTAAAATAATTTAAATATTAAATATTCTAAGATTTATATTTTTTTCTAAAGTTGTATTAAAAATACATTATATTGTATTGTATATTGTTTACATGCGTTACGTAACCAAAGGGTAGAAATACCTTTGCATACTTACAAGTTTAAATGTATATGTAAAGAGGCTCTAAACTCAAGTATGTTTTATCATCGGCTTAGTCTGCGTATTAAATACATACCTATAATCTCTATGTAAACGGTGCAGACTGGTATTTTGCATTAAGCTTAGCGGTATGAGAATATATTCACCACTGGTTTTCCATTCATGTTGTATATAATACTATATAATTAATTATAACTATTATTTAGAATATATGCAAAAAATTTAAAAAAATTTAAACTTTGCTACATTTGCTTTAATATTAATTGTTTTCTATAACAACGTTTATTAACCTAAAAGTTAAAAATTTAATAGGTAATGAAATGACAGCTGTCACCTTACGTCAAAAATTTGATGTTTTTAACTTTTAATCGTATGCATTTAAATTTAACTTAAATTATAGATTTAATAACGTATTTTTCTACTTTGTACAATTCTTATTGCAAAATAATTCATGAATAACTTGAGCACATGGATATTAGTTAATTTAGTCAAGTCAAAATACATTATTTATAAATATTAAAATTATGGAATAAAAATTTATATTTTGTAGTGTTTTGACTTAATATAAAATATATAGATTTAGATTTCAAATTAATGTTAAAAGGATAAAAAAATATTAAACTTTGTAGAGAATATCATACAAATTTTACGCTGTCCCAAATTGGTTAAGTTAACTCAACCTAATCCAACCAATCTTATTGAATTGAGAAAGGATTATTTATGAAAATAAATGTTGTGGAACTGAAAGAAAAATGGATTATAGGTAACTTTTTTAATTCGAGTAGGGATACCTGAAAACGGAAGTTTAATTGGATCTCACGGCGTAAAAAAAGAGGTGTATTGGAAAAGTTAATTGCCTTCGGTCGCAATCCAATTCCGGACGTTTCCTGTTCTTATTAATCCATCCTGCGGTATCATCTTTAAACAGAGCAGAGCATCACTTCAATACATCCAAACCCACCCACACGACGACTTCCATTCTCTCTCTCTTCCTTTTTCTCCTCCTCCACCTCCACTTCTTTTTGGCCCGATGCCACGCATTCCGGTACCGTTTCATATTTTATCCCGACGCTCTTAATATTCCCAGAGGTTTTTGAACGATTCTCTTATATATTTCTGTTTCTCCATGTCTTCAAACCAGCACCAACGCAATTTCATTAAACCCATATATTATTGAAATTGTAATCATCATCATCATCCCCCAATCCTATGCAAATTGAAGTTCCGCCTTCGCGCAAAAATATGGAAATGCAATCAAGAAACATAATATCTCTCGAATTTAATATTTGCGTTAGAGACGTTATTATATAACTGCCTTCTCCTCCTCTTTGCACACACACACACCATATGCGCAGTATCCAATTATCGTGATTCTACGTAACGCGAGGAGGGTGAAAAGTTTATTTCGGGGAATATATTTGGCACATAAATATAATGAAGCGAAATTTTTCCTGGACTAGGGAGGAATTCTGCGAATTCACTTCTTTTCATGCAGTAACGAGAAAAATATATATTAAATAAAATAAACTTGTGTTTCTTTTAAGATATTAAAGGTTGATGGATGTAAGTATTCTAGCTTCACATAATCCCTTTAAAGGAAATCGAAGGATTGCAGGATTATCTTCTCGTGGAAATCATACATTATTTAGGTCACTAATGCATTCTGGAAAGTTTAAATTAAAGATGACGGTAACGGCGAAGACACGTTTTGAACCATTAACAAAATAAAAAAAATACAATTCGAAATCAATTCTACGAAGTATCAATAATTTATTTAAAAAATTATTTCCTATGGTGTCATTTTTCAAATATTTTTTTTTGATTGATTGATGGAACTTGCAGCCACGATTACCTTCGACATTCATAACAAAACCGATCTTGAACTGCAGACAATAATAATATGTTATGTCACAAGAGCTTTGTCCTTTTGTACCAAACTATTGACATAGCAATATGAGATTGCCGACTCGATGAAAAGCTCACTACAGCCCGAAGAGAGCAAATAATATCGAAATCGCTCACTCGAGAGTTCTTGAATTGCGTTTCAACTTAGAGACCTTTATAAATATAAGATATAAAATTTGTAGTGTATCTTTCTCATATCAAAATTAACTATTATATCAATAATTATTTTAAAAATATATATATATTTTTTTAATTTTCTAGAAATAAGATTTTGTGTCTTTCAGCAATTTTTGCTTTCTAATTCATTTGAATTTCCCAAATTATTCTTTAAAAAAAGAAATTTCCTTAAATTTTACAATAAAATTGTTTATAAATTAAAATTACAACTAAATCCTAATAATTCTTCTAAGGAGTAAAATTATATTTTTTTTCAAATAAAAAAAGACATAAATTAAATAAGTTATGAAAATTTTACTGAAATATTTTTTTTTAAATTCCCTTAAATTTTACAAATGATTTTAATTGTTAATAAATAAAAATTACAATGAAATCATAATAATTCTACGTTGAAGCAAATAATTTTCCATTTATTTAAACGAAATAAAATATAAAATTTTACTGAAATTTCATTTAAAATTCTTACAAAATAAGTTAATTGTTATTAATTATTTGGAGTAAAGTTCTTTACAGAATATGCAAATTTTAATTAATTTTTCAAATTATCGTTAAATTATAATTATACACAATTAAATTATAATTATACGTTCGGCAAACGCAGCTGTAGATGATTCACACGCAAAATCGCCTAATTTTTATTGATTTTTGCGAAACGCACTATTTTCGTGCCCAAATAAGGATTGTTTAAACGCAGCTGCAAGTGCAGGTGTTCGATTTTTATAAATAATCTCATTTTTATTACTTTTTTATCGCATTAATTTAATGTTGGAATTGTTGCAAATAAAAATTAATTAAATTAATATATAAAACGATATTTTGAAAATCTCACCATTTTTATTACTTTTCTATCGTTTTATTATTTTTATTTGTAATTAAAAGTTTTCGAAATAGTACAAGATGTGTAATTGAAATAAAATTGTTTAAATTAATACAGCGTTTATTTTTTTGATAAATATTTTATTATATTTTAATGAATTTTCCTATTTTGAATTTAAACATTTTATAAGTCTATCACTATTTATATAAATGTTTTCTCTCATAAATTTTGATATAATAAATAATTTTAATTTATAAAGTGAAATGTACTATTTACAATTATTTATCTTATTGAACGCTAATTTTGTATTGCATTCATTTAATTTTAAAATGTAGTAAATTAAATTAAAAAAATGTCACATTTACATGAATCAATGCAAGTAACAAAACGTAATAAAAAGTTAATAATTTATTAAAAAAATGTAATAATATTTATATAAAAATAAATCAAATTTAATATTTTTGAGAATTTGAAAACGAATAAGTTTTAATAAAATAGTTTTGGTGATTAGCGTTCGGCAAACGCAGCTGCAGATGATTCACCCGCACAATCGTCTAATTTTTATTGATTTTTGCGAAACGCACTATTTTCGTGCCCAAATAAGGATTGTTTATACGCAGCTGCAAGTGCAGGTGTTCGATTTTTATAAATAATCTCATTTTTATTACTTTTTTATCGCA
Organism: Nicrophorus investigator; assembly: GCA_963457615.1. Lineage (NCBI taxonomy): Eukaryota > Metazoa > Arthropoda > Insecta > Coleoptera > Silphidae > Nicrophorus > Nicrophorus investigator. The sequence continues at coordinate 26,361,885 of OY735143.1, forward strand.
TTAATTTAATGTTGGAATTGTTGCAAATAAAAATTAATTAAATTAATATATAAAACTATTTTTCGGTAATCTCACCATTTTTATTACATTTCTATCGTTTTATTATTTTTATTTGTAATTAAAAATTTTCGAAACAGTACAAAATGTGTAATTGAAATAAAATTGTTTAAATTAATACAACGTTTATTTTTTTGATAAATATTTTATTATATTTTAATGAATTTTCCTATTTTGAATTTAATCATTTTATAAGTCTATCACTATTTATATAAATGTTTTCTCTCATAAATTTTCATATAATAAATAATTTTAATTTATAAAGTGAAATGTGCTATTTACAATTATTTATCTTATTGAACGCTAATTTTGTATTGCATTCATTTAATTTTAAAATGTAGTAAATTAAATTTAAAAAATGTCACATATACATGAATCAATGCAAGTAACAATACGTAATAAAAAGTTAATAATTTATTAAAGAAATGTAATAATATTTATATAAAAATAAATCAAATTTAATATTTTTGAGAATTTGAAAACGAATAAGTTTTAATAAAATAGTTTTGGTGATTAGCGTTCGGCAATCGCTGCTGCTGCAGATGATTCACCCGCACAATCGCCTAATTTTTATTGTTTTCTGCGAAACGCACTATTTTCGTGCCCAAATAAGGATTGTTTATACGCAGCTGCAAGTGCAGGTGTTCAATTTTTATAAATAATCTCATTTTTATTACTTTTTTATCCCATTAATTTAATGTTGGAATTGTTGCAAATAAAAATTAATTAAATTAATATATAAAACGATATTTTGGAAATCTCACCATTTTTATTACTTTTCTATCGTTTTATTATTTTTATAAATATAAAATTTTACTGAAATTTCTTTTAAAATTCTTACAAAATAAGTTAATTGTTATTAATTATTTGGAGTAAAGTTCTTTAGAGAATATGCAAATTTTAATTAATATTTCAAATTATTGTTAAATTATAATTATACACAAATCATAAGCAAAGATCTACATTTTTCTTTAATAATATATTCATTTAAAATTTGTTTAAACTCCAAAAATATACTTTACATATTAATTTAAATTTTTTTTTTTAAAGTGAAATAATTATCTTTGTTTTTCTTTAATATTATATAACAGAAATAGCAAAAAGGAAATAGGATATGTATATTCGCATCCTTTATTCGGAATTCTCTGGAAATAAACACCGCAATGTAAAAATAGCGATTGCCGCTATCCGATCCATAAATTAGGACCCATTCTGTGATAAAATGTAAAACGGTTTTGTTCCCCCGCTTTTATCGCTACGGCATATGAACTAAAACCGCTGTTTGGCGTATTTCCATCCGACAATTGTACACACATTTAGATAACCTACGAGTTATTAGCCAAAATTATTTTTTTACTTTAACTTTCTACGTAATAAGGTGAATGCCGTGTGTAGTCACAAAGCGTAATAACATTTTTTCCCATTCAAATTTACAATATAAATCATTAAGAAAATCTAAAATATTTACATAAAAAAATACTTCAAAATTGTAATTATTCATTTTTATCAATGAATATTTTTAATAACTTTTATTTATAAAAACCATTTGAAATAATTAAAAAATAATTACCATAGAAACATTATTAAAAAGGTCTAAAATTTTATAAATAATATTTCGTTTTTTTTTCTATATTGAAATCTTATAAAATTATTTATCTTACTAAAAACTGTTACAAAACAAGTAATATTTTAATTTGTAAATTGAATTGAATCTTTAAAAACGTAAAAAATAATTGTAAAATTTAAATCTATTAAACGTAGAGTGATAATGTGGGTCAGCCAGTATATAGGTTGATTTATGTATGGAATAAAAAAAAAGTAGGGTGGTCGTGTTAGCAAGAAGTTAAAATATAGTATGAAATATCGCTGACCATTTGAATTTATTTTATATATATTTTAGTTCGTTCCTTTTTAACATTGGAAAAAAGAAACGAACGAAATGGTCAGACGAATGCGAGCAGAGGCCGGAAATTAATGAAATTTTTCTAGTTCTCGCTATAAAAGCATTTAGATTAACGATATTACAGCCCCAAAAAGTTCCACTGTATCAGCACCAAAGAATTGAATTTGTTCCACTAAGTTGATTGAGAATTGCATAAAAAAGTATATAAATGGGTCATGCCGAATCATTCATCATCTATAATTTATCACTTCTCTTAACTATACCTTCTAATTGTAAAAGATTCATACAGATGTATAATTCTTATATCATTATTTATAAGTAATTTGTCATGTACTTGCACAAGTAAAATATATTTGTATTAATACAATTTTTTGCATGTATTGGGATTTTATTCATAAATATCATAATTAGTTTTACAATTCCCAAGTAACTTGTCAAGTACTAGTTTATTCTTTTTTCTCCTTCTAAAATATTCTCGTAAAATTAATCTCAATTATTCTTTCAAAAATTAATAAATCAAATATATACTTGTTCTTATATAATATTTTTCTGTGTATATAAATATTCAATATAAATTGAAATTGATGAAACTTTTATGAATATTCCAGAAGTAAATTTTACGCTCTCGGAAGCAAACAATTAGATCATCCTTTAGCGTGATGGGATCTATCAACAAAACGCTCATTTGCCGTTGATGCGCCGAGAGATGATGAAGGAGGTCGAAGAGAAGAGAGGAGAGATTCGCTCTATGAATAGAACTAAAAGCCCGTAATTAGACCGTCTTGACATCTGTAGTTGTGCATTGCGACAGAACGAAAATATGCATTTCTGGGTGTCAGATCTCACGCGTTGAAATCAGAATGGTTTACACATACCATCATCACACAATCCTCAAGAATCTTAACACTAATCTATAACCCACGTTCATCCGGCGCTGGAATTTAACAGCTCAAATACAATGCTCGCATAATTTGAATAATTAATTTAAAGATTCATTCAAATCAATTAACATTTTTGTATTTTAGTAACATTTTAGTTACGTAATTAAGTGATACAATTAAACAAAACTTAGTTGAATTTAAATGTAAATTTTAAAAAAAATATCCGAAGTAGAAATTGTGTAATAAAACTTTCTACGTTTTAATAATAAATCACATATTTTTTTTTCACTTTACTCAATTAATTATTAAATAAATTTTAGTAATTGCTTTACAAAATCATGTAAAATATTTATATTCTGTTTATAAATTATAATTTATTGCAGTGAAAAAAAAATTATTATTCTGTTGCATAAAAACGAGCTGATTATTAGAGAGAAGATAATTCGTGTACGAGAACAACAAATTAAATATGAATAGATTTTAGTTAATTGTTGCGCAGTCCGCAAACGTAATAGATGTAATCAACGAGTTTTATCAATGAATCAGGAATATTATATACAATTTTTATGACCTTCGTTTACAACCCAACATACATGCATAATTTTTTTATACAAGATTTTAAAAAATGATAATTTCTGAAAGAAATCAATAACAGTTTACTATAAAATTAAATTTTAAACATAATTCGCAATAGAAATTATATATTATATTTCAGATTATTACGTATATAGAGATGACTACTTATTACGTGTTATCATATACTTTGTTATTATCGTAGCTAGTTTTACGCTTCCCAATTACTTGCGCAAGTAAAATATATTTGTATTACTACAAGTCTTTGGTACATATATTCATAGATATCATACTTGGTTTACGATTCATAAGTAACTTATCAGTATTAACATCTTTTTCATGATTAGCATTGTTATATAAGCTCTTCCCAAGTACTTGCACAAGTATAATATATTTATATTACTTCAATTTATTGCTAGTAATATACGTAAATAGTTTAAAAATTTAATTTAAAAAATTCAAATATCTAATAAAAAAAATCTTTATATAATTATATAATATATTTAATTAAAACTTAAATTATATAAGTTAAAAGTAATATATAATTATTTGATGTTAGTGTTTTACTGCGAAATTCTCTTTACCGAAAACAATGATTCACTATATGCCGTATTCAATTTAAATGGTATTAATTAATGTAACTAGCATTGTTTGCTCGTGATTCGCTTTTGATCATATTGTTGGAGTTATCTGAATTTGAACTAATTAAAATTATTAGCATTCTGCAATAAAATGAATATTTGAGCTTGCAAATTGAAATGAAATTTGCACTCGAATATTTCATTTAATTATGTAATATTTCTCCTAGTTTTATTTATTTATTCACATTTTTAATAAATTTACAGTTCTTGAACATAATTTGTTATTAAAAGATGTTTGAAAACTGTAATCATTAAAGAATTAATATAAAATTGATATAATCTATTTAAATCAATAAATCATGAATATTAATTTATAATTTATTTTTTAATTAACAAAAAATGGCAAAATAAGGATTTAATATATAATTTCAAGACAAATTAATTATAATAATGGAGTGAAAAATAATTTTTATTATTTAAATATTTGTTTTTTTCAATGCCAGTAACGAAACGTTGTGAAAAATTGATAATTTATTAAAAAAATATAATAATATTTATGAAAAAATAAATCAAAATTAATATTTTTGAGAATTTGAAAACGAATAAGTTTTAATAAAATAGTTTTGGTGATTAGCGTTCGGCAATCGCAGCTGCAGATGATTCACCCGCACAATCGCCTAATTTTTATTGATTTTTGCGAAACACACTATTTTCGTGCCCAAATAAGGATTGTTTATACGCAGCTGCAAGTGCAGGTGTTCGATTTTTATAAATAATCTCATTTTTATTACTTTTTTATCGCATTAATTTAATGTTGGAATTGTTGCAAATAAAAATTAATTAAATTAATATATAAAACGATATTTTGGAAATCTCACCATTTTTATTACTTTTCTATCGTTTTATTATTTTTATTTGTAATTAAAAGTTTTAGAAACAGTACAAGATGTGTAATTGAAATAAAATTGTTTAAATTAATACAACGTTTATTTTTTTGATAAATATTTTATTATATTTTAATGAATTTTGATATTTTGAATTTAATCATTTTATAAGTCTATCACTATTTATATAAATGTTTTCTCTCATAAATTTTGATATAATAAATAATTTTAATTTATAAAGTGAAATGTACTGTTTACAATTATTTATCTTATTGAACGCTAATTTTGTATTGCATTCATTTAATTTTAAAATGTAGTAAATTAAATTTAAAAAATGTCACATTTACATGAATCAATGCAAGTAACGAAACGTAAAAGTTAATAATTTATTAAAGAAATGTAATAATATTTATATAAAAATAAATCAAATTTAATATTTTTGAGAATTTGAAAACGAATAAGTTTTAATAAAATAGTTTTGGTGATTAGCGTTCGGCAAACGCAGCTGCAGATGATTCACCCGCACAATCGCCTAATTTTTATTGTTTTCTGCGAAACGCACTATTTTCGTGTCCAAATAAGGATTGTTTATACGCAGCTGCAAGTGCAGGTGTTCGATTTTTATAAATAATCTCATTTTTATTACTTTTTTATCGCATTAATTTAATGTTGGAATTGTTGCAAATAAAAATTAATTAAATTAATATATAAAACGATATTTTGGAAATCTCACAATTTTTATTACTTTTCTATCGTTTTATTATTTTTATTTGTAATTAAAAGTTTTAGAAACAGTACAAGATGTGTAATTGAAATAAAATTGTTTAAATTAATACAACGTTTATTTTTTTGATAAATATTTTATTATATTTTAATGAATTTTGATATTTTGAATTTAATCATTTTATAAGTCTATCACTATTTATATAAATGTTTTCTCTCATAAATTTTGATATAATAAATAATTTTAATTTATAAAGTGAAATGTACTATTTACAATTATTTATCTTATTGAACGCTAATTTTGTATTGCATTCATTTAATTTTAAAATGTAGTAAATTAAATTAAAAATATGTCACATTTACATGAATCAATGCAAGTAACGAAACGTAATAAAAAGTTAATAATTTATTAAAAAAATGTAATAATATTTATGAAAAAATAAATCAAAATTAATATTTTTGAGAATTTGAAAACGAATAAGTTTTAATAAAATAGTTTTGGTGATTGGCGTTCGGCAATCGCAGCTGCAGATGATTCACCCGCACAATCGCTTAATTTTTATTGATTTTTGCGAAACGCACTATTTTCGTGCCCAAATAAGGATTGTTTAAACGCAGCTGCAAGTGCAGGTGTTCGATTTTTATAAATAATCTCATTTTTATTACTTTTTTATCGCATTAATTTAATGTTGGAATTGTTGCAAATAAAAATTAATTAAATTAATATATAAAACGATATTTTGGAAATCTCACCATTTTTATTATTTTTCTATCGTTTTATTATTTTCATTTTAATTAAAATTTAGCGAAACAGTACAATATAAATTAAATAATCCGTAAATATACGAAATCATTTACAATTTCTATTAAGTAATTATTAATTACAATATTTACTATTTTTTTTAATTGATTGTTTATTACTTGGCAAGTCTCGATATGCGTTTAAATAACTTATGTTTATTTCAACGAACGAGTACTTCTATAATTTACTTGGCAAATAACGCTTATAGAAGTTACTCAATTTGTAATTGTACTAAGTTAAATAATTTTAATATGTAAAATGCAATTTATAAAAAAAATGTAATAATATTTTTATAAAAAGAAATAAAATTTAGTTGTTTTGAGAAATTGAAAAATAATAAGTTTTAATAAAATAATTTTGGTGATTAGCGTTCGACAATCGCAGCTGCAGATGATTCACCCGCACAATCGCCTAATTTTTATTGTTTTCTGCGAAACGCACTATTTTCGTGCCCAAATAAGGATTGTTTATACGCAGCTGCAAGTGCAGGTGTTCGATTTTTATAAATAATCTCATTTTTATTACTTTTTTATCGCATTAATTTAATGTTGGAATTGTTGCAAATAAAAATTAATTAAATTAATATATAAAACGATATTTTGGAAATCTCACCATTTTTATTTTTCTATCGTTTTATTATTTTTATTTATAATTAAAATTTTAAGAAACAGTACAAAATGTGTAATCCCTAATATGCTGCTTTTTCTTCTCTTTTTTGACATATGTATATATTTAAATAATACTCGATTATCAATTTATGTTCCCGGGCGGAAAGACCTCGGTCGATAGCCCTTTGGCCAGCATGTAGACTATTTAGACTTTAGACTTTTTTTAGAGATAGAATGAGAACAAGTTTTATAATTAGCAATTATTTTTTAAAACATTTATTTTTATAAAAATTTAAGAATGTTTAAAATAATTATTATTTTATTATTTTTTGTCCATAGATAAATGAAAATCCTAATAAAAATGTATTTTATTGTTGGATTCTTGTATATTAAAATTTTAAAAAATAATCGAATTTTTAATAGGATTTATTTGTTATAGTTAACTATATTATTTCGAACATGTTGAAAGAGAAAATGAGGTAAAAATGCAAGTAGATCAATTATAAACTTAAATGTAATTAAGAATAACATCTACTCTAAATAGTGTTGGAAATTATAAATATTTATAATTCTTTAATGAATTGGATACAAAAAAATGCAGTCAATTATTACATTGCATTTTGCCTAGGTCAGGGTATGTAGGTCAAGTAAAATGCACTGGTGTTGAGTGTGTGTCATTGCCATTGATCAATAAACCGTGTTCGGTGCAAGTAATATACTGCACATCCATCCTTTTACATTAATTACATAAGATGCAATAAAATACCAGCAAACTGCCACCTGGCGTACCTTTCGCGCAATTGTTTCGAATTTTGGGCGCGTTATTCTTCTGGCTTATGCAACACAGCAAACGTTTACAGCGATTGCGGGTGGAGAAAAATTTGGGGCAAATATAAAAAAATTGCTTATTGGAGACGTCGCGACGCCCGTGCGAATCAAAACAATTGTCATTATCGATGTGATAGTTATATGAATGCAGAATCTACTTACCCTGCGCATGACGCGGAGCGAAAACGAAGAAGTCTTCATGGCGTTGAAGGCGTCGTCTAAAAATTATTTATTGCCTTTTTGTAAATTTTCAACAAATTTATAAATTGTCAACAAAAGCGGCATTCTTCTGTTGCGCATATCGAAAGCGTACATTCATTCATGAATTGGGAAACCCTCTTTTCCAAAACACTTACATTGTTTTTTTGTAAAGCAGCCTTAATTATAATTATCTTTAATCTCGTTTCTTCTCATTCAAATAAGCACACATAAATGCAGCAGCCAATTTTTTTTTTCGATTTTATATTATTATTAATATTTTATATTTTTTTGTAACATACAAAACATTGAAAGCGCCAACTGAAAGAATTTAATTCGAAAATAATAAAAATAAATGAAAATAATATATTTCAAATGTATATTTATAGGAAATAAGGTATTTTATTATAATTTTATTTATATAGACTGTGGACATGAATCTCACCTCTCGTTAATATTAAATATTGCTATTGGGATGGTTTATTTCTACTTTGCAGGATTTGGGTGTGTTTCGGAATACGGTTTGCTACTGAGCGCTGCCAAAAGGGCGCTGCTTCCGATGCTGGTCCACTGACGAGACTGAACGAATCCAGGGCGGCACTGTGCCCGGAATCCCGCGCGTTGCTATACAACCCCCAAATGACACCAGAGATTTCAATAAATATCGTAGAATCCATCCCATCTTTATTCCTGCTTTCATCACTTTATTAATATTATCTTGCAACACATTTATATTACTTTGTTATGTAAAAGTTATTAATATGTTAGTATTACATAACATAAGCAAAAGCTTTTCATTAATTTTAAATAGATTTAAAATAAATTATTTAATAAGTATTTTTTTTTACATAAAAACACATAATATCAACAATCTCTTACTGATAGATTTAAAAAAAAAATATTTTAATTTGTTGAGTTATGATATTTCATAGCATTAACGAGTGAAATATTTAGAGCACTTTCAACACTTTCCATAAAAGCTATTTCTTTCTTCATTCTTTGTCTCACATTTTCAGCTGTGTTTTTTCATCAAATTTTGTTCTTTTTTTTTCAAAATCTTAGAAGCGTTTCGAAACTAAACATAAATAATGTGCAATATATATTTTACTCAGGACTTTCACTCAACAACTTCCATTAACTTCTTAATTCCAATAATAGAATATGATGTATAAAGACTTAAATGTTTACATTATTTATTAGAACAATTCTTCATTTTGATATGAAATTTTATATAACAGCCTTTTTGCCACATAACCCAGCGTAATTCTTGCAGTACAATTGTTTATAATATATTTTTTGACACTTTGACGTAAGGTGACAGTTGTCATTTATTGACATTAAAAAAATACCGCAACTTAACTTAATATATTAAATGTTGATAATTTAGAAAAATTATGCAAAACAATTAAAAATAATAGTAAAATTAATATAATGTTTTAAAGATTTAAATTGTAACGGTTATTTACTTATAAATATAAAAGCACGGCGTTTCTCAACGTTTTTGCAACGTAATTGTTTATTACATATTTTTTGACACTTTTACGCAAAATGTCAGCTGTCACTTTGCGACATTAAAAAAAAATACCGCGACTTAACTTAATATATTAAATCTTAATAATTTAGAAAAATTAAGCAAAATAATTAAAAATAATAGTAAAATTAATATAATGTTTTAAAGACTTAATTTATAATGATGATTTATGTATAAATATAAAAGCTTTGAAATAATGAAAGCGGAGGGCAAATGCTTAGCTATGTAAAATATGCATCATCAGGTATACAACTTTATTAATATCAACGGTCTTTGCTGAGTAGAAAATGAAATAAATTTTGAACAAAACTTTCATTAATTTAAAAATAATTTAAATTAATGAATGCATAAATTTCAAATAATTAAAATAAACTTTTTGTACGAAGGTGAAATTTTTCAACATAATACAAATTAATTGTTATAAAAATAATTTCTTATAAGAAATTTTTGAAAATTGGTAGGAAATATAATTGATTTTAAGTTAAAATTATTATTTTAATATAATTTTATTAATAAAAACGCAGAAAAATATATAATCATGTTAATAACATGGAATGATGAAGTTTTCAGTGTCCAACTGGTATGAAATCGGAATACTAAGCGCGTCGTTTAATGTAATGTAAGCCATTAATAGCGCTTGATACGTACAATAAACATTCCAACTTTCCTCGTTTTCATGTAGTTTTCTTTCCTAATAGTGTATGTCAGTTGAAATATAAGCTACTTATGTCTTATTTACAAACACTCGTCAAGCAAACGCTAAAGCCCATTAAATTATCAGAATGAATCCCTTTATTTTTTTTTTTCAATCGATGCCGAAATTCATTGAAAACATCTTCTCGTTACGATGAAGTAATTGGAAATGTAGCGATAAAATCGCATGTTTCAATTCGTTTCAGAATTTATTGGCGCGAAACGACTTTAACGTCATTTTTTATTATTTACTATCGCACTTGGCACAAAGAAGACCACAACACCTGTCCACATAATTTTGCATCCGAAACTGCAAACATATTTCCGACTAATTATTTAATCATTAAGTCACTCAGTCTATTTATGATCGTAAATTCAATATAGTTTCACTATTTTTAGATAGAAGTTTGTACTTTACTTCAATATCTATTTTTAAAATGTAACTTTTGAAGTACAGAAATTTTAATAATCTTATTTTTTATTAAAAGCAAAAATTTTAAAATATTTCTTAAAATTATATTTACATACTTTGTTAATTTTTGTTGAAAAGATTAAAATGAAATTAACTATTTTTAAGTAGAAGAATTTGAAAAAAGCGCAAATTAATAAATATAATTATTTAAGAGCGTTAAAACTTACCACACGTTATAGTTTTACACAATTTTCATTTGTAAAAAATTTACAGCAAGAAATAGCTGTAAATAGAAATGTCTTTTTGTATATATTTTTCATTCTTTAATGATAAATAACTGATGAAAAGATAAAATGTACTGAATGTTGTTTTTTTGTATCTTTGTTTATTTAGTATCGATTAAGTAATAATTTTTATATGAAAATTTGTAAATGTTATTGATATTGCAACAAAACTATCTTTTGTTGGTGTTAAAAATATACAAAAGTCTATAGAGTTTCGGAGCTCAATGATTCTCCGTGGACGGAGAGAGACACATCGTCTGGCAGGATTAGCGGGGCTGTAACTAAGCAACAGGATCTGGTTCGAGGACAAGCGACTTGCAAAGATTCGATTCAACATTGAAAACCCGCAAATTAGTTGATTGATTATTTTATTTCACCCAACCAGAGAGTATCCCGTAACTCAAACCTCAAATCTCCTCCTCCCTGTAGAACTCGGAGAGCGGCCCGAAGAGGTAAATGGCTGGACAATTCTCATCGGGATTGCCCAGAAATTGGGCGTAAAGTTCCTGGTACCTGGACAAGGTCAGACCTCCTCTCCTCCTATCGTCGTCCTGCTCGAAGAAAAAATGTAATTTGATTCTTTCCATCGTATCAACTTACGCTCAACAGATTATTGAAAGCCTCGTCCACCACTTCAATGTCATCGATGGCGAATTTCGTGATGCAATTGAAGCGGTACTCGTCTGCTCCGATGACGCCGTCATCGTTCAAATCGACCATCTTGAAGTTGCTGTCGATGAACATCTTCATGGCTTGAGGGAAGTCCTCGTACCTTCGTCCAACGCAGCACTGCTGCACCGCCTGTTTGAACTCCTCGGTGGTGATCTTACCGTCCTGCAAAAGGTCCTGTTTACAAGGAAACGCCCTTGCATTTCAGTATTATGTTTGTGTGTCGTAACCGTTTGCAAATTGCATGTTCTACATTATATGAATATTTTTCCGTTTCTTTTACGGGTATTATTATACCAAGGAGAGGAGTAATCTCCATATTCCCGAGATGGGTTATTTTTCAATTACACCGTGACAACCGGAAGGAGCGGCTCATAAATAATCTGCGTTATCCCAACAAGTATTATAAGTAATTATTTTCATAAATCTACAACCCGTTTTCCTGCGCTTTCGGTGACACCTTCCTGGAACACCCTTAATTCAATTACTAATAACAACATTTAGTTTCTTTAATTTATTTTTGTTTAATTTATTAATTTTAATAATTATTAATGTAAAAAGCTTGAAATCACTATTAATATCTTAGCAAAAAAATGATTTATAACTTAATACTCAAAATAAAATAAAATTAGCTAATAAATATTTGTTAGCTTCAATATTAATAAACATTTAATAAAATATATTTGAATCGACTATTTGCAATATAATTTTTCTTGTTATTTTTTTATACTTGTGACGTTATTTTCAACACTACACAATTAAGTCTTTCGAAAATAGAATCCGTTTCAATATCGATATTACGCAATGAGTCGACGCCAATGTTTTGCTTCAATTTTTTTTCTGACTACAATCAGATCGTTTTCTCTACGCAATCTATTTCTAATTTTATTTTTCCAACTCAACTAAACTAAATACTGTATATTTTTATTTAAATTTTATTTCAAAATTTCAAGCAAATAAAATGTAATTTATAATTTATATTTGTTTCTAAATAATTGTTACTAAAATTAATTCTACTTTTACAAATTTTATTTATAAATGACTACTAAAAGAATTTTTTTATGAAAAATCTAAATAATTAATTTGAGATGAAAAATATTTTTTATTTAATATTTTCAATATTATATTGTACGTGTATAGAGGGATAAGCATATAAATCTTTTCATTCATTAATCAACTTAAATTATATATGTATGAAAGTATGTAGTAAATCTCGTGAAATTAATTTACTGTAATGAGGACTTTTTCTTGGCCAAAGTCCAGCATCCGTTTTTATGCTAGATTACACGAATCTACAATATTATTACCTAACCTTAGGCCCCCTGCGATATTAGACTTATCTAACGCCAACGCTAATTATACATTTTTATGGCATTTTTAAAATTCCCCCCGGCGTTTTGGCTTGCCCACCTTTGTTTTAGTTGCTCTTGCAATTTGTTATTTTAGTCTTTGGCGTATTTACACCTACTTATTTTGGTTGTAAATTGTAATTACATAAATATAAAACATTTATAATGAGAATTAATTTTGAAATAATCCAACAAGTATAATAATATAATATAATTTTTTTTCATGGACGATTTTGGTGCATTAAGTAAAATTGTGTATAAAACCGTGATGACAACGATTGTCCTGTGATATATCCTTATTTCGAAAAATTTTGCACACGCCCGTAATACTTGACGTTTACTTTAGTAAAATACGTGAGCAATTTATTACTTTGTTCCACGCCTTTTCTTTTCCAAAATTAGATCAATTTCTCCTCGCCTGCAAAACTGCAGTCAATAATCTTCGAAGCCAAACTCGAAATGTTTATGCGAAATTACGTGCGACTCCTCCTGGTGACACGGTTCATCGCGTTCTTACATAATCTCAAATAAAACAAAAAAAAATGGTCCCGAGAAAAACGTATACATGTTCGTTTTTATTTCGGGAATCATTTATTTTTACTATGAATAACTTTTTTATTTTAAAATGTGATTCAAATTAAAAATAATGATGTCAGAGAGGCCTGGCTTTCCGCGTCTCCCCTTCCTTCATCTTTTAACAAATGACCAGTGAATGAATTTGCCGATTGATTATTTTTCAATCAATGTTTGGATTCATTCTGTGATTCATATGAAAATAGAACAGCCGGTATTTGTTAGGGAATATAAAGGATATTATAATATTTATATGTTATGGGTTTTATAAAACCTTATTGAAATCTGCGAGCTCGGCGATCTCCTCCCATAGGCTCATCATAATGTGTTGATACTCCTGGAGCCGGGAGAAGCTGAATTCCCCTTTGCCTTCGATGATAGTCGCCCTCAGGGCGAGGCAAGCGAAATCCCTTTCATCCAGATAACCGTTACAGTCGATATCTGCATTACAAAATAAAGAACGGTAGAGATCGCATTTTCGGTAAGGAATGGAACGCCCGTCCGTGCATTCAACCGCTAAAAGTCAGTCAGTTACTCACCATATAAGTGGCTTATAACGAAGTTGACTCTGTTGTCCCAACTGTAGGCCATCGTGCGATAATCCTATTTGACTTTTTTGTTTTGAATTGCCTTCGCCGCTCTATTTGCTCCAACGTATTTTTACGAGCGCAGCAACCACCTAAACTATCCGATTCTATCGGTCTTCAGTCTTGTTTCTTTATTGTTTTTGCTCCTTTCTTTCTTTTGCGCGCAGTGGGTTAACATTCGCTCTAGCTGTGGCGAAAGTGCGTCGCGGCGCTACTATCTTGATTCTATTTTAGACGTGCACATCTCGCTCTTGCTCTCACCACGCACACTACTTACTTGGTCCGCCGAGACTAGATCAGAAACAGCTAGATGCTATTTCTTCATCCACCTCCGATTCGTTTTAGGAGTACAATAAAACTTAACAATTCCAAATATATTTCTAGATGAAGCCACGCACAGACAAACATAACACCTTCGGACGCTCACAATAATCAATGTTTATATGCAGATAAACAATTGGATGCATATGACTAGTTTTTAATTTAAAATAAACTACAATTGCACTTAAATACACACGAAAATTCCAAAATCAATTTGAAAGGGGGATAAAGACATCTTGGAAAATGTACAGATTAAAAAAAAATGCGAAAATGTTCTTACTGTGATTAAATCATAATAATTATAAAATGTGGATGGAATGTTGGCTCTTCGCTAGAGAACTGAAATTAAAACAAACACACGCTCTAGTAAGTAGGAAACGATAAGTTGTGTAATACTGTTCGAATTCGCCAATTGAACTTTTGAGCAAATCGGATTCTCGTTATTTGCTTGCATCTTCTAAATTAAATGATTAATAATTAACATAGTAGCGAAATATTGCCGTTGTCAGATCCTAGTAAAAGCAGCCTGTTCAATGGGAGCAGAGCCATCGACGTCAGCAAACCCTTGAATGTGTCCGAACGTAGTTTGGTACTCGAGTAGTGGGCGTCTTCAGATATTCCCATGTACACCCCAATTCGTGGTGAACTGCTACCAGTGATCAGCTCTTCATTGTTATAAACATTCAAGCAGTGCACCGGCTCAGAACAACCCCTATAAAAAACAATCATTGCAAATTCTTCAAATATCTCATATGAGCAATATATTATAATCATACTTGATGTGGAACTTTAATCTTCCGTCTGTCACGGACCACACGGTGATGGTCTGATCCAGACTGCTCGAAACCAATGTTTGTTCATCGATGGCTGCTAGCTGCAACACTTCACCTTCGTGGCCACGCCATGCCTGCAAAACCAGTCCAGTCCTCGTGTCCAATATTGTTATTTGCCCTGATGCCTGTCCAACCGCAATCCACAGACCTGAAGGAGCCACCGCCATACATCGTATAAGATTTGCAGGTCCAATACACACCTAAAATTATTAATTTTATTTTTTTTAATGACTAACTTCCAAAAAAATAACATACCTTCAGTTCATAAGAATATGCGCATAATCTTGCATCTATTATTCTCAGGGTGGCATCAGCAGTGGCCGCAAACAGTATAGGACTTGGTGCTGCAAGAGATTTAACAATGTTCACCGGAGACGAATACTTCGGCGTTGGCTCTAACTGGGCCACGGTGGAACACATGAATGGATCCCACAAATGCACGACCCCATCGCATGAAGCCACCAATCGGAGACTCTCCAAGAAAGCCAACGATAAGACTCCCTTCTTGTGACAGGCGTAGGTAGATTGGCAATTAGTCACGTTGCTACCTGTCCCCTGACTCCGCAGCGACCACAGCTTCACCGTTCTATCACGACTGCAACTGAGGAAACTATTCTCATTGTCCAATACGTGGATCGATTTCACCGAGTTTACGTGACCAGTGAATGTTTGTAATTTGATTTGCTTGAAATTGAAGGAATTGTCTTTGTCGGATCTACCGATCTCGTGCTCCCAATACGCCAACCAATTGCCTCGCAGATGCCGTACGCTATTCTCCATCTTATTGCTTATAAAATTAAGCACGTCTTCCTCATCCTCCTGCACATCAATCCTATTTCCAATTAATGAAACATTGCTGCCAAGACTTCCGGAAACCACGACAATTGTCGGTTTCGATGGCAATGCATCCAAGTTGCTGTTCTGCTTCAGTTTCTCTTCGAATTTCTGACACAAATTGTAGACGGACGTGTGATTCTTCAGCGACGATTCCATGGCTTGGAAACCGAGTAACTTCAAAAAAGGCATATACGCTGTATAAGCCAATTCCGCGCTGAAGACCATCCGCAATTCGTCCAAAGCCTAAATCAAATAAATATAACAACCACTATATGTAAAAAACGAAAAATATAGACCTGATTGGTGATCGAATCCTCGCTCGTAGATGCTGAAATATTAAGGACAGGAGATAAACTGTCTTCTGAATCATCGATAGGCAGAATTTGAACCGGTCTACCACCAATCGCCCACTCTGTAGTCGTACCATCTCTCCTCAATTCTACGTAGCTAGATTCCTCGAAACTGTTGTTGATTTGATCGCTATCATTTGCATCTGATCTTTGCAATTCCGAAGGCGGATTGTTGCTTCCGTCTATTTTATCGAATATCAGGAAGAATCTTTGCAATGCAGGAACTGCTAGTTGAGTCCTCGACATGTCTGCTCCCATTCTCAGCGCCAAAACATAGAGCGTGTCCAGATATTTGCGTGCCAAAATTCGTCGCGCCGTGCAACCATTTGGAAACGTGTACTTGATAGACCCTAAGAGCCGCACGGTCGGGTGAATGATGTTTTTCAATATAACATCCTAAATAAAATTAAATAAATTATCAAAAATAAGAAAATTAGATCTACTATACTTGTAGTTGATCCATCAAAGTCGCATCGCACATGTAAGGAACAATTCGCTTCAGAAGAGCCAAACAGGATATTAGGCCACCCTCTAAATTAGGCGTCAACTTTCTCTTACAAAGTAATATTAATTCAGCCATGTGTGGCAAATATTGCAGTAAAATTAATTGTTCTCCATACAACGCTAAAATTAAAAGCAATTAATTTCCATTAAAAATAAAAATATTTTTTTATTACCGGCGATACTGCATAGACAATCCATAACTTTTGAGGCGTTTCTATCGCCAAGAACGCAACCGCTGTTTGCAATTCCGATGAATCCACCATCTCCGTTTTCGTTGAAAGTTACTTCTTGCAAATTTTCTCCTCCAACGTAACACAAAGTCAACATTTTTAATAGGTTTCTGGTGAGATACCTAGCCGAGAGGACAGGACCCAAGCGATGAGATAACCAATCCAAACTGTCAGCGCTTGTGCTCGATATTCTACTGTTTTCGTAACTACTACTACTCTTAACGCTCTTTTTACTGCCAATATCGCAACTTATATTGCACAGTTCTTTGTTACCTTTACCCAAAGAAGCTGAGTCAAAGTTGGTCTCATTAATTACAACAGCGGCTACGTCCAGGGCTTCGTCTGCCCCTGATTGATTGAAAGTAATATCGCTGTCCGAATTTGAATCCAATTGATCTACGACGTCGCTATCAAAAGTAAAAATGCAGTCCTGCACGTGCTGCCGATTATTCTCCGAGTCGTCGCTCTCCGAAGACGCTTCACTCTTCCCTTCATAATAATCTTTATATCCTCCCACAGCTTCAACCAATGGCGCTATGAAATGCTCCAAGAAGCAACGTAGACCGAATCTAACAATCAACCGAAGCAGAAAACTGTGATGGTAGATTTTGGCAATTTTATCATTATACGTTTCGTATAGCTTCAATAACGGCCCCAGAAAAATCTCTTCGCTCTTCTGCGGCCCCAACAATCTGGCCAAGGGATCAAATAAGTACCACGCTGCCAAAACCGAAGTGCTTTGAACTTCGATCAAACTCTTAACGTGCATAACCAATATACTAACAACTTCGACATCCTTCGAACTTAATCGACGGCCACTGCCCAGACTCGCCTCAAAATTTCGTGCGAACGATTTCACTTTACTTTCAGCTACGTTCTGCACGAACAAAGCCATGTGTCGACCATCGCAACAGAACAAATCTAATTCCCGAAAAACACATTCATAATCCTTCAATTCTTCGATTAGAGAGTGCAACACATTGAAGTGTTCGTTGAATGGCATCAAGTGATTGTGCAGCAACGGTTCAAGTATTAGGTGGGCAGTAGGTGGCGGCAATCCGAATTCCGTGACCGCCGGAAAGCTCTTGCAATCGGCGGGATTCAACAGAATTCTCACTATAAACTTTATACAATTCGGTAATAAATCTTCTTTTTGTATCACAGACAGACAGGCGCCGATGCGCTTCTTCAGGCAATGGTCTGCGCCGTTCAAAACGCGCATTTGCTTCGCCATGAAGATTTCGACGATCAGGCAGCCCAAAATTTGGAGTTCACGAGTTCTTCTGGCCGCAACTATTTCGGTGTAGTTGCAATTCGCTATTTTATTATTGGAGACTAGATTATTCGACTGCTCAAAAAAGCGGTTTGTAAAGGCGTTACGGAGTGGAGGGTTCAGTATTTGTTTAATGCTTAACGAATCTAAGGCAGTGTTCGATTTAACTTGGTGTTGTTGTTGCTGGAATGTCGTAGTGAAGAAGTTATGCATGTTCTCCAGCTGATTCAAAGCCTGTGCCGGATTGAACTCCTTCGGTAGAAGTATTGTCGTTTTTGTATTTGCTTTGTTCAAGCTGGGACTCCGATGCGTTCTAACTTTTGGCTCCTCATTTAATGAAGAACGACTTCTTGATAGTAACTTTATATCTTCGTGCTGATCGTCTTCCTCGGTTCGAATGTTCGTTGTTTCCAGCACGGAGGCAGCGGACGATGAGCTTCTATCTCTGGATTCTAAATCAATATTAAATTATAATAAATCATCAATATCTGTCAATAAAATAAACTCACTTGAATGGTGTTTATGAACGTAAAGTTTTGGGGGACTTTTACCCCAAAACGGCAAACTCGTTGCAGTCCGGGGCGGATGTGGATGAATAAAGAGTTGCACTACACCGGACGTTGTTAAATGTGTGTGATCATCAACCAAATGCAAGCAAACATTTTTTGCTTTAATCGCTGCATTTCCAGAGAGTCTAAAGATCATGCAAGATTAAACATTTCGTACAGGATTTCGTCAATAATCATACTTATATCCAAAAGTGAGATCAATCCAGTGGTGAAGCCTCTCAGAGACGTGCTGGCTTTCCAAGATTTCCCTATGCTTATCAATGAAATCCTCCGGACTTGTAGACCACGGAGGCACCTCAAGATCATCCAAATCGGGATGAACACTCTTGAATACATTTGGATCTGAAAAGAATTCCGGAATGCACTCATCCGGAGTCCATTCCTGCAACCGCTGAATCGAGCTCGGATACTCCGCAGGCACCCAAACTGTTCGCACATTTTTGCACAGTACCTCCTTGGAAGTTCTTCGTGAAGTGTACACGAAATACGTGATTGCAGAAAGTACATCAGACACATGGTGCGGCGGTTGCGTATGAATATGATGCTCGTAGGTCAGATCCAGCTGCCTATCTCCTTTATTTAATCTGAATTTCGATTTCTTCAGATCCCGCCAATTCTTGCCGTTCCGCTCTGAAAAGTCCGTCACCCATGGAAACACATAGTGGCAATTGGGATCACCCAATCTCCTACCAGCCAATCCATTCAACACCATCAAATATGTATAATTTGAGATTTGTCCACTTATCCACAATTCGCATATTTTCTCTAATGGCAAGTTATTGGGAACTTGTATTTTATCCCAACTCTTCTCAGATCTATTTACTATCTCAGTTTTAGACGTTACAGAAACCTATAAAATAAAAAAAATATATATATTTAGAGAAAATATTTTAAAGATTTCCCTACACACCTCTTGCTGCATGTAAATATTGGAAGTTAATTGGGGACATATGAAAATCCATAAATCCTCCTCCAAATAAATATCATTCAATGTAATCTCCCCCATAATCAAACTGTTGTCATGCAGTTGCTTCATGGTTTGCACAAGTTGATAAACAATGAATAATGGTTTTGTATAACACATGCTTAGAATTGAAGGGCTGAAGGTAATACAATCTTTTAAGGTATGTTCAATATATGGATAATGTATTAAGTATATTGAACTATATGTTTCTACAGCACATAGAACTGGCAGCAAATTGCCACATTCAATGGAATTACTCGTATCTACATTACAGTTTTTTCCACTACACAGATCCACAATTCCACATCCATAAATTCTCAATATTATTTCCCTTAGTACATCATTGTATGTACTTAGCATAATCTGAGTGCCTTTATTGACATCAATAGGATTATACTTTTTGTAGGCCTCCTTCCACAGATTCTTGTAATTTGTTTGATGTATATATTGGAACAATTCGTGTAAAGATAATGGTCCATTCTTTCTTGAATCCAATCGAATTCTTGGCAATGGGAGAACCTTGCCATCATGGCATTTCGCAAAAACCCTTATCAGAATTCTAACATCGTCTTTCTCCTCTATCCCATTAATATCAGACAATTTCGAATTCTTCACCAATATCTTCAACCATGCCTTTGACACTGTAGCAACAAACCTATCATCCTGTTGTGTACCTCTTAGGTGTTTCTTAGGTATGCCCAGTTCTTCAGAGATCTTCTCCATAATGTGAAAAACCAAAGCTGTAATAAAATATGTTCACGACTATTGATAGATTAAAAACACTACATTTTGAATTTCGTATTTAATGCGGTTGCAATATAATTAATGAAACAAATTATGACCAAAAAAAAACAACTGACACATCTGTCAATAACAGCTGTGCATGTTGATGACAATCGTAACGAATTACATTAAAACATGCTTTTATTTGACTGTAATCATATTTTTCACATATTTTTTAAATAAAATATAAATCAATAATCTATTTCTTAACAATTCAATTCAATTATGTAAATTCACGCTTATATTTATTATGCAACCAAACTTACAAAACGTGATCCGTCTGTATTTGACATTTAATACTCATAACCTAGTGAATTATTTATTTACATGTTTTGTCCGTTGCAAGTAAATTAAGAATTATCTGTGCAATTACGATAAAATGTGGAAGTAAGTCCGAGATATATTTATAGCTATTACAACATTTATTGTGATTATATTAAAATGACGAGCTATGATGAAGATATCCAACAAAATGTGTTTCATCAATACTTCATTGAAAACCACCCTGATCTTCTGCAAAGGGTTTTACAAGAAAATTGGATTCTTTGTGTTCCAAGAAGTCAATCCATCATAGTTCCTGTAACAACCCAGGATATTTTTGATCATGTGCTTATCAGTAATTCAGAGTTGAGTGAAATAAAAACATTGTCTGGGGCAACAATTCATCTGGAAAACAATCAAGTAGACTCTGTACGAGTTCTATTCAAGGAAAGTGTGTATTTAAAAGGTTACAAATATTTGGTATATTGCATAGAGCATCCCCTTAACCTAAGAAATGATGTATGTGATAGAACAAATTTGGAGATTCATACATTTAAAGACTGTGTAGATTTCTTATGCAGAGAAACTACAGGAAGCACAGAAATTCTAACGAAATTGACTGAGATATGTGAAAGATTTTTAGAAGCTAATGAAAATATATTATATTACACATTGAGTGAGTTGAGGATTTGTGTGAGAGAACTCTATGATGATTGTGTTCTAGTAACATTTCGTATGAATAACTTGAAAAGCAGATGCTTGAGAGACTTTAGCTTAAGAAATAAGATTAAACTGAGTGTTGAAAGCATTATGGAAAATTCACTCAATGGAAATATTTTTCAAGCTGTTTGCACAACAACATCAAGAGCTGATGCAGATTTTAATAAAACAGTGAGGAACCTACAGGGAATGCAGCTGAAAGATTTTTGCAGAACAAGTGTGAAATGCATATATGCCATTGGCAGTGCTAGAAGTATTTTAGGAAAATTAAATAGTCACATGACAAGCCTAGGAAAAATTAGTTGCCTGAAGAATACTTTTGAATTGTTCTCCAACAACAGTGAAAGCAATTTGACGTCAGAAGATTTACTGCAGCTATTTGCATTCTTGATTATAAAGTTGAATATCAATAATTGGATAGCGAATTTGGCTTATTTGCAGGAATTCTCGGTGAGCACAAATTTCAACAGCGAAACCAACTTTCTTATAACAACGTTAGAAGCTGCTATTGAATTCATCAAGTCGCGAAGCATATTTGAGATGAGCTGCAACTTGGAAGTGGACAACGATTTATTGAATATGATTCGTGTTGGAGACTTGGATGGAGTTGCTGGTATCTTCGATGGTCGTAAAACGAGTGGAGGACATCAGTTATGTCATCCGCTGTGCGCGTGCGATGAATGCGAAGCCGCTTTCAACCTGAAAGATTCAAAAGCGAGGAATTGCCTGCATATCGCATGTATTTACGGACATCCACATATCGTTGAGTTTTTGCTCCACAAGAATGTTGTCGATATAAACGAAATTGATTACTCCAATTCGAAACCTATCCATTATGCAGCTAGTTTTGGACATCAAAACGCGTTGTTGCTCTTGATGCACAACGGAGGAGATATTGATAGTCCTAATGATGATGGTGACAGTCCTTTACTTTTAGCAGCTGATAACGGTCACGAGAATTGCGTGAAGGCCTTACTTTTTTACGCCGAACTGAAGAATACTTCAATAGATGTGAATCGACGAAACAACTCGGGTGATACCGCCCTACATCTGGCTTCAAATTGGGGCTTCCTCGGTATAGTTACCACTTTATTGCAATACCATGTAGATACAACGATAAAGAATAAACGCAATCAAACTGCGTTGGACTTGGCGCACAACTTTTACGTGAAAGATATTTTATTGAATAGTCAGCAGTACGAGCAGATCGATGTTGCAAAGATAGTGCGAGAGAGAATTGCAAACCCCAAAAATTTGGACCATTTCAAGAAGACTGATTTACTACTCAAAGCCATTGAGAACAACGACCTGCAGCTGTGCTGCTTCTACTTGGGAATAGCCAATCCGTTGGTGCAGACGACCTCAGTAAACTATTGCCACCCATTATGTAACTGCGAATCGTGCACAGAATTGACCCCAGAAACGCAATCTCGTAAACAACTGGTCAATATTAATTCCACGAATTGCGATGGTCTTACTCCACTCCATGTGGCGGCTCGATTCGGCAGGAAAGAGATTTTAAGAATCCTGCTGGACTCTCGGGCGGACGTAAATATGGTTACCCACAAAAGCCGATACACGCCATTACACTTGGCCTGTCATCAGCAGCGATCATCAATTGTCATAGAGCTCATACAGTGCGGATCCTGCAAGATCGACGCAACGGATTCCCGAGGAAACACCCCGTTGCACAGTGCCTGCTCCAAGAATGACCCAAAAATCGTTAATATACTTATAACGCAAGGCGGGGCGGACATGAGGATCAAGAATGCAGAAGGAAAAACGCCGTTGCAGATTGCCAAAGACAAGAACCTCTTGAAAGTCATGGAGATTATCCAGAAGCATGACCACACCAACTCCGATCATGTATACACCTTCGAAACCTGATATTATCATTCAAGATTAAAATTTGCTTTACTCACAAAACACGCAGCAATTCATTAATTAACTTTTTTTTATTTTACGCGTCCAAAAGAGGAAGGGATTTCAGTTGAGACTATAATGAAAACTTAATAATTACCATTTATTAATGTTTGTTATTTCTTTGTTTTTATACGAATTTGTAGTATTTACAAAAAAAAAGAAACTTAATCATACAAAGGAGGTACATATATAAAAAAAAACATGTGTTACAAAGCTGTAACTGAAAACATAATAAAAGTTATATGTACAAAGTAGTTATACAATCTTCTTTTTTTTTGTTCCTTTTCTTTTCGAATCATATATATGTACTTATTAGCACGAAATCTATTACACATTTAGAAATAGACGCACTTATCACAAAAGGTATAAAACAAAAAATGTAAACGAAACAATGCAATTTCCTTCGTTTCCCTATGGACTCTATAAAATATATACAGGTTACAATCACATAGTAGGATCAGCAAAATATGTAAACAGACTGATCTGCGTTTGGATTCGCCTCGGAACGGCGACAATTTCAATTTGTCGGTTGCTACAATGAGAGGAATCGTATCAAGTTCAGTCTGTTTATTCTATTGAATTATTATTTTTCCTTAGTTCTTAAACAATAACCGTTGATAAATACAATTCACTTTTCTTTTTACTGCTTTCGACACAACCATACTAAATTAATTAATATAAAATAATGTATTATCGATATCGAGTCGCTGTTTGCGTGTAGCTTGCTTCTTTTATATAATTACGATAACAAGAACAAAATAATAATAAAACAAACGAGAAGATTATATTTACATGGTCGTAGAGTTTATTTACACTTAACATAAGCAAAGTTTTTTTTTTGTTATTTCTTTCTTAATGCAATTTGTATAGAAACCTCAAATAAAATCTCATATAGGAAATATTCGTTTCATCACGAATACGACACTCGACGAATATCTAGTTATTAAGAAATCAAATAAATTAAAAGCAATAATATGAACACCCAAGTATAGTTTTACAATTCTAGTTTATATTTAGTTTACCTTTATGTTGATGCTGATTTTTTAGTTATTTATTTTGTATGTGATTTATTTTGAACGAAAATAAAACAAAAACTTAATAGTATATTTTTTTCTTCATTTTCTTCCTTCCTGTCGCGTCAAATCAGTCTAAATTTATATTTATATATGTATAATATATACAAAAAATAATGTAACTAAAAACGAAATTCGCTACATCTTCATTATTAGTTTCTTTTTTACCTTAATTATCGTTACAGTCATACAACTTGCACTCTTACACGCGTGCATACTCACAATTAGATACACGAAATATATAATATGTATATATATAAAAACAATTACTTGAAAGAGTTAAATTAGAAAATGACAAAAAAAATAATAAGAGAATAATCATGAACAGAACAAGAGAAATCGACGCAATAATCTTCAATCTCTTAGTTTTTTGCGCCGCGACGTATTGCACGTGTCACTCGAGCGTCGCTTGTTAGGGCAGCAACGAGGAGGTGCGATTGTTGGTGTCTTTGGGGGTGGCGGCGCTCCGTCTGCTCATTTTTTTAAACGGGCCGGGGGCTCCTTGGAGGCGCTCCCCCTCCTAGGCGGGCCGCCCTGAACCGCCCCCGACGTCTGGCTGGGTGGGGCCATTGCCACTCCGGAGGCGCTTCCAAAATAAAACAAACATCATATCATAGGTTTCCCCCCGGATTACCAACATTTCGTACATCATCGACTATCGCAATGAATGAAAATGAGCGTGACGTGCGACTGTTGTTTTTCTCAATTCATAGCGAATTGGCGAGCGTGCCAAACACGTAAGGTGTTTTTCTTTGTATACACCCATCAAAATCTGCAATTTATCTCCAATAAATTTAGAATTTTAATTGCCTAATTAACGAACTAATTAATGAACGGGACGGAATATTAAATAATATGAAAATAAATAACTTAACGTACGTTAACTTTTAATTATTATGTGTATTCTTAGATTTAATAAATAGTAATTGGTATTTTACCAAAATATAAGAAAGTTAATACCAATGTATTTACAGATTTTGAATGGGGCGTATCTCAACGATCCGTAAGTGAATGGTCCGCCAATGAATGTGCAATGAATAATGTATATGCAACTAGTATTACGTCAAAGCAACTCACTTGGCTTGCTTCGTGTTACTCAAATCGGAGGTGGAGGCATTCGGACCGCCCTGAACGGCACGAAGCCGCGTCGATACGCGTCTCTCATAGTTATCGAACAAACGGGTCATATCTGTGTTGGAAAAGAAAGAGGTTGTAATGAAATAAAAATGCATGTACTGAAGCATATGATGACTTACTGCTAGTAATAACATCATCAGACGGACTCGGAGCAGCTGCATTGTTTGGCATCAGCTCCACCCTCTCATGGGGCTGCCTTCTGGTTCGGGTCTGAGGGGCGGTCTCGCCAGTAGTTGGCGCGTGTGTAAATCTCGTTCCTGACCTGCCGCTGCTTTCTTCGCCGTGAGCACCTCTTGACACACCTGCTCATCAATATATATATATAAAAAATGTAATTCCAGTCTTCTCAAAGAACACAATATAACGTACCAAATTTGAGCATATTCCAATCAAACACGTAATCATAAGTGAAACCCTGCCTATGAAACAGCGTGCGGAATAATTGTCTTAAATAGCTATAGTCGGGTCTCTCTTCAAATCTCAACTGCCGGCAGTAATTTAAGTAAGTCGGAAATTCAACTGGATACTCCTGCAAAAATAGAATAGAACGAAACATTATCGATAATGGAAATAATTCTATTAAAAAGCGGAATCGCGATGCGAACCTTGCACAATTCCTCGATCGGCGTGGACATCTTCTTCTCGGAAATCCTCTCGTATTTTTGACGCTTCGTTGCAGCCTTTAGACCTTGCCAAGGCAATGATCCTCTGTTGAAGTACATGAGCACATAGCCCAATGATTCCAGATCATCTCGACGAGACTGCTCGATACCCAGATGGGTATTTATGCTGGCATATCGGGCCGTCCCTGTCAAATTCTTATTTTCCCTGTAAGGAATGTGCTGATGCGTCCGTCCATCGCGGTACTTTTTCGCTAGTCCGAAGTCAATGATATAAACGAGATTGCCCTTCTTCCCTAAGCCCATGAGGAAGTTGTCGGGCTTAATATCACGATGGATGAAGTTGCGAGAATGTATAAAATCAGTGCGAGATATCAGCTGATCGGCCAGGAGCAGTACAGTCTTTAATGAGAACCGGCGAGAGCAGAAATTGAAGAGATCTTCCAACGACGGACCCAACAGCTCCATCACCATAACATTGTAGTCCCCTTCGGAGCCGCACCATTTAATTTGAGGTATACCAACTTGGGGGGAAAAAGAAATCAATAATTTTACCAGACATGTAACCACCCTCATTTACTGTTTACAGCCGCCTGGGGGGCTGTGTGCCAGTCGATGCATATCATTAATTGCTCGTAAAAGAAAGAAACTATAAATTAATAATATCTCGAAACAACTATTACTTAACATTCATAAATTCGCCTCCGATCGAACGGTATATTCTATATTCAGGTTATACCGGAAATGGTAACTATTTTAAATGGCGAGTTATTTTTAGTGGTACAAGTCAATATACATTGAAAGGAAGAACAGAGATGTCAATTATTTGAATTGCAGCAATAACGATATGCAAACGCTGAACACCAAACTAAAAGCAATAACTTACCTCCACCCTGCATCATTTTGTAGAATTTTGATTCGATGTGTAATTGCGGATGTCTCGTTTTCAGACATTCTAATTTTATTGCTACCTCTTCCCCAGTCGAAATATTTGTGCCTGCAAAAAGAAAACAAATATAAATGGTAATTAAACAAAATCAAATAACTAAATCTTAATTTAATAATTAAATTTCCATCGCTTACTTGGCGATATTTATATTTTAATTAACTCACTTCACATAAAATTTGCTGATAATTATTGTTAATGTCAATGTGTGATGTGAATAATTATGATTTAAATATGCAGAAAGTCGAAGTATTGACCTTGTTGGTCAATAGGAAAACCTTTTAGCTATTGAAGAACATAACGGATATTCCATACCTTAAAAGTTCAATAATGTATTTATTGAAAGTTCCGTATTTTACAGTTCACATTTCATTTTAATCAATATTTAAAAAAAAATCATTTTACTTTAGTTTAGGAATATTATAATGATTGTTAAGGCCCAGTTCTCCTCGTGTTAATGCATTTATATGAAATTTCCTTGATGTTGAACCGACGATAGAACACTAGACGGCGTTGGGCGTGTTCGCCTTTAAGTCTAAGTAGAGCTCTCATTTTAATAGAATTTCGCTGGTTTATTTCCAAACTATTACTAAAGACGACATCGTCTTTCATAACAATTAGAGCTCCATTTAAACAAAGTTTCATTATTTCAATGTAAATACATTATCATCGATTAATAACGCTTGTGTTTACAAATTCATTTATTATACAGATTAAATACGCATTGAATTAAATCAACTATTTGAAAACGAAAATTATCATTTATAGTAAACTTTCATGTATAGTATTATTTCGGACTAAAAGAAAATTAGTAGTATTACAAGCGTCTGTAATTCTTAGAAGGTTAACCTCTCGATAGGCCATCGAACAAAACGTCCTTCGACCGTTAATTTTGTGTAGTTTGAAGTCTGGTTACCTTAGCAATTCCTACAATATTTCTTTATATACATTCTTTTAATAAATAATCTTCTCCGAACGTAATTGTATTCATATTCGACGACAGATCAAACACATTTATTGGTGTTTATTTGCATCTTCGTTATTTCACTACAACGAGCGCCAATTTAAAATAAAACGATCAATAGAATAATGAGAAAAGGTTTTGAAGTCATGCAAATATGTCCTTTGCACGTGCATCACTACTAACCAGAATATAAATTGTATATTAACTGTATATTTCAATATACGAATATACATTTGTAAATCGGCGATTGTATACAAAAAGTAGAACAATTCATACAATATTAAATAAAGTAGTGTAACAAAAGATGAAGGGAACATTTTAATACTTCCGGCAAATCTATACATTCGGCCGCAGTTTCATTAAAAAAATCATACCTTTTTCCATAAGTGGTTTAACTACCTGAACAGCTGGAACCTTTGCTTCAGAAACTATTTCTCTGCATTTTTTTAACCTTTTACAGGTGCCGACGTTCTCACAGACTACATTTTTCTGACTTACACTTTTCGTACTCTGATTATTGCGTTTAATTTCCAGGACTTTTCATTATTTTTAGTTTGGAATTTGTTATATAACTTTTACTATTCATTTCTTCACAATTCATATAAAAATAAGTAATATTTCAGAATATATTTGATACAAGACGAAAGTTAGTTGTAATCATTTTCAAATATGTTTTAGTTATATCAATGTTCATTGAAAAATAACATGCGTATATTTATGTTGATTTATAAATACTACTCGAAAATATGAAATCTACTGCTCGCTGTTGAAAAAGATTGTATTATGTATATTCAGGTAGTCGTCCCCAAAATTAAGGAATCAAGATACCTGATCCCAACGTCAGGTGTTTTGTATTCCACAAATATTTCCTACATTTCGTATACTACAAGCTGCTCTCTGCGCATTATATAACCAAATTCATAACTTTAGTAAAATATAATGAATGAAAGTCAATTCATTTATTCACAAGCACGTTTTCATTGCTTGTTTTGTTTTAGAAATTATGTTTCTTTTAAATTGAACGAATCAAACCATCAAACAAATAAAATAGATGTTTTCGAAGAAATAATTTAAAGAAAATTTTCTTTTTCTTCTGGTAATAATGGAGTACTAGTAGTTTCAATATTCAAAGGAACATAATAAGAGATTTAATAGACGTTAATAATACGATAATTATTGCAGCTCGCATGTAAAGTCAAAATATGTACATAAAGATATTAGTGTGCTCAATGGTAAAAATCTCTCAACCAATTACAAACAGTATTTGAATATTAGAAGTTAAACAAAGCGTACTTTATAATTAAAAAGTTACTAAAAGTGAAAATAATGATTGATTTTCTCGTGAACATTGATACTAAAATTCCGCTGATACGCAATAATTAAATATAAGTATTGAAATTGTAACAAGAAACGGTCGATACCGTAAGTTTAGTAAATTAATCCAAGAATCAATACTGCAATTCCCGTCTTCAGCATTATTTAACCGATGAAATGTATTACGTGCAGAATACTAAATTAGTTAAAAAAAGAATCAAATTAAATATAACAAAAAGACTTATTATTTTTACTAAAAACGAAATTAAGAAAGCATTCGCAAAATTTGCGAACTTTTATTCTGAATACGTAGAAATAATTTTCATTAATTTTGTTTTGCAGATATTTTTAAGTCAGTTTCGTTATATTTTATAAATGATGCGACATAAAACTCAATAACCGGCCAACTTTTGTTGAATGTTGATTTGATTACTGGAACAGGTGGTGAAATCTATATATGCAAGTGGAAATGTGAATGAATTTTGTTAACGCGGCATAGAGTTAAATGACGGTAAACCTTGAGACCTTGTGTATTCTTCGCATTATATTGAACCCATACACTTTTGTTAATATTTAAAATTCCAAAACCATCAGCCAATAACCATAAAGATTCAATGAATGTTGATATTTCTACATAATCGTTTGCACATAAGTTTTTTTTTTAGGATAATCCACATTGAACCTATATCATTTATTGCGAAATTTTGTTTCAATCAATTTTTACAAGTTGTTGAAAATTAATTTTGATTATTTTAAATTTGCCTTAAAAATTAAAATGGAATTGGTGCATTCCTTTTTTTAAATGTTCATATTTTACATAAACGTGAAGTGTTGCCTTTGTAAATGTAGTATGTTATACAGTCTTATTTCTTCAGCAACTTCTCGGATCTACTGTTTTGCACGCAGACAAGACTTACTCTGAGAGGAGCCATACTAGTGTAACTGCAACATTTGATACTAACCCTTTAATTACGTCTGCACATTCAAAGTCTTGGGATTAATCCCAAAGCAACTTCATTATGAAATGCAAAATATGCAACATTACTAAAACTTGCATATCAAATATATCTTTGTAACTCAGTACATTACATAACAAATCAACGAATTTAACAAATACATTCTTCCAGTTACTTGTCTTCTGTGAATGTTTTAAACAAACTAAAGCTTTAGGTTAGAAAACCTAAAATACATAACCTAATTTAACATTCGTTTTTCAAGACTAAGACCCCGTCATTCGTGTATTACACAACTCGAAATGGTGTGTAAATATAGTACAAGTCCTCGAGTTACGCTGATTCGTTCAAATACTTTAATGACCCACTGTGGATATATCGTCATGCATCATCGTGGAAATTACTTCACGCAAGGATGATGGCAATATCAAAGTTTCTCATGCGTTCTTTGATTCACCACATAATTCATAGTATCCGCCGTTAGTACCATATAGCCATTTTGGTTATTTATGGAGTACACACATAAAACGTACATCGCAAATACGGGCATCCTAGTAATTAAAACTTAGTCATCTACAAATATACCAATTAATTGTTTTTCCATTACAAAAATCATAGTTGTCATACAAAGCTGTTAAGTTTGTTGACTCAAAGCTATTTTAACTTCAAGTCACTGTATATATTTCACTGTAGCTTCTTAACGATTATGACTCACTGTATAATTCTTAGTAAAATAAAGATTCGTTAAAATTTTGTCTCTTACTTTCTCCACCAAATAATAATTATTTCCAAGAATTATCTCTCCTTGAAGAATTTATCCAGAGAGTTAAATAGTCTTTATCTCAGTAAATAATGGAATATTTCATACTCCTTTGTTTCGCTGTTTCTTTTTGGTGTAATTTTGATTCATTACAAATTTATCACATGCAGAAAGACCAATACTTTGATTGAAAATGTGTAAGTTTTCTAGAGGGGTTTCGGACAAAGGAATAAACATTTGTGGGAAAAATTTAATTTATAAATAGATGTGGATATTTTTAGTTAAACCTGAGTTTGGATTACAGGTGGTGAATATTGAGAGTTGAATGTGGATATAATTTGTTGGCTCAGCAGAAAATGACCAGTGTAAACAATAAGAGTTATTTATAAGCAAATATCGAACGTGTTAGTTCGTTTATCGAGTGATAAAGTAGTAACTGTACTGAAGAGTGTGTGGGGGATTATTAATATAGAAAATGAAGCAAAAGGAGGCAACAATTTCCTGTTTGTTGCAAGTGCAAGTGGCGAGAGAGAAGGACGGATGAGAAGAGGAGCGAGAAGGCGGATAGACACGGTTAAAGAAGGAACGAGAAGATATCGGGGGCTTTTGTTTATAAAGTGTATCTCACCTAGATAGATATCTCCGAAGGATCCGGAGCCGATTTTCCTGCCCAGCCTGTACTTGTTGCCTACCCTCAATTCCATGTTGACTCCTTGTTGTTTGTCGGCACAGCGGCTATGAAGAAAATCAGAGGAAGGTCTTCTGCGTGCGGTGCCTGGGCGGGCGACGAGTGGGTATTTTCGTTACGGAGGTGCTTCTTGTGAAGGAGACGCGAAGATTCGGGGGTGTCCCAACAAGCACTACTCGTCGGGCTGGCCTGCCTCCTCCTGGATGGACAATGGGGAAAACGAAGAACGAAATGAACAAAAAATAAAGATCGCAGCACGCGCGCTGTCGGCCTTTGTTGCTTCTCGCTGCTTCGTGGTGTTGGTTGGTGCGTGCTGAGAGCTGAGCCGATCGGAGCTAATGCACTCCACTCTTTCTCCTATCGGGCAGCCATGTTACATTTGGCGAACTATTATTGTGTGTGTGTGCGAATGCAATCGACATATACACACATACGCATGCAAGCGAGTGACGGGAACAGCCAGGACCGAACCGACGACGACACCGCACACTCTCTCAAAACAGAGGAGCAACCTCTCCGCGCTAGGCTATAACCAAATTACCACCAGTGCAATCCGCTGACGATTTTTAACTGATCTCCACTCTTCGTTTCCGATCTATGGGGCTCACGAAGTGTTTCTTCTCTTCTTTTTTTTTTGTTACAATATCACAGACACTGGAATCGCGCGCACGAGTCTCGTTAACCGCTGCCCCTTTTCGACTGATTACACACTTCACACAACTTCACATACTTGCCTTGTTCAATGACATCCAGAGCTACCAACCGTCTGACCTTTACCAACCTTCAGACAATTCACAACATGGATGACACGCACCAGTGGCTCCCAACCATCATTAACAACAATTTCTTTTTACATCTTAATTTTAGCTCGGACCACCATAGATAAAGACCGTTTGAAACCAGAAGAAAATAAAGAATTTTTAAAATTTAACCATAATATGAAATTTAACCATTTCAATACATTTTAGTAATAATTCATATTGGACTACAATTTATGCAAATACTAGTTACCATAATACCACACTAAATTGATTTCTTTCAATTAGATACTAATCTTAAGTTGTAATCTTGGATTATATTTCATCTTAACAATTTTATTATATGAATGTAATAAAATTATTTAAATAATTTATTTTATATAAATATTTGCGCACTCAATGTTTAAGATTTTAATTATTATTTATAGACGAAGATTTTTCCTCGCTAATAAATAATAATATATTATAACAGTCATGATTAAATAAATAAAAGAGAATACGTATTTATAAAGCAAATCAAAATGAAGCAAAAAGACTGCGGTCATCTTTCCGCACTTTCCGAAACTAAATATGATGTAACAAACAAACGCAAAGTCTTTCCGCCTTAATTAATAATATTTTCTGAGAATTATTGAGTAATTTTAATAATTAATAAACAAACAGCATCAAAATTAATAATATTAATTATTAAGAAAATATGAACAAAATAAATTGAAATATATTAATTACAAAATAAAAATGCTTAAAACATTAACTAAAACATTTTGTTTATAAATATAATTAAGTCAACGATTACAAAATAATGTATGAGTCATATGAATATAATTATTGGTAGATGCATTATTTGTTGGTAACAGCAAGCAATTTTAATTCTTTATGAAGACAAAGTCTAAGGTCAACGGCCCGTAGCAATGATTCGCGTGTTTTTGATTCATATGACAACCATCTTATATATAAAATTTTAAAATTAAGATTAAGTTATAAGAAAAATATAATGCCTAAATGAATGTAATCCAAAATATTTTAGTATTTTTTATAAAAACTGAATGTACTTCAAAATACGTATTTTTATATATTTCTTGGAAATATTAGTATCTTCTCAGAAAGTAAAATTAAGTCAATCAACAATAAAAATTACGTAAATTATACGCAATTGTTCAATGTCACATTTGTTAACTAATTAAAATTGACATGAACTTGACTAGAAACTCTTTGATTAGGTTTAACAAATCATTATTCTAAAGACTAAGGAAATAAGTTTTGTAATTGATGCAAATTGTTTTTAAGTTGAAATTTTGTTAGTTATATTAATTTTCACATTTGAATGTGGGCGTCGATTTCAAAATGGTTGAAAACCTCTGACACGTTGTTGAATATTAAATAAATAAATTTGTTATACTTAGATTGTTACAAATTAATAACAATATATATTTTTCTATGTTTTACATGCTCATCTAGTATTAAGAACATGAATATGTAATTAACTGAAATTTGGTAAGTTTGGTTGCCTAGGTTATGCAAAGTAAAAGAAATAACATAGTTAAAGATAAAACATGTTTATTTATTTACTCAGGTCCTACTTCGGAAAACACACTTTCGAAGTCAAAACGAATATGGTTTATTAAAAAATAATAATTAATAATAATATATATATTTAAATAATAAAATGCGTTTAAAATACTAATTCAAATATACGTTTTTATATATAAAATTAGCAAAACCTGCTTTTTCAACTTCTTCTTTGTTATTAAGGCCATCTTCACTCAATCACACTAATTCGACGAACAAAATATAAAAAACACTATTCATTAACCTCCACCAATAAAAAAAACACAAGAGTAATAAGTAAAAAGTGTTATTACAAAGTAAAAAAAAGTAATAAAATTCAACTGTTAATCATCTCAGCAAGTGTTTGAAAAAAGAACTAAGTAAAAAGCATTCACACACGAGATGGAAGCTTCTCGTTTCACTTTTTGTTTTTCAACATTTATGTATATATATCGAGTTGTATATAAATATAAAATTTTCTTTGTATATATAATATATATAAATATTAACGTTTGAAATAAAAATAATAAAGTAATTTACAAATATTAAAGAGTTAGTCAATATTTTTCTCTAGTTGCTCTTTGTTCTTTTTTTTAATCTTTTTTTAGTTTATATATATATATTTTTAATTATGTATATAGAAAGCTGCCTTAAGTACTGCGCTAGTTATTATTGAGCCCTAACTTGAAGGAAAATAATTTTAAAAAATACTTTGATATGGCAATTAACAAATGAAATATTTAAGGGTGGTTTACTGAGGGGTCGTCAATGGCCGCAATGTCCAGGTCTTCGCCCAAAGCTAAAGGGGCCCTTAATAACAAATCACTCACCATTGGCCCGTTAATCTGGAAAATAAGACATAAAAATTAAATCATATCATTACACTAAATTTCGTCTGCATGCACTAAATAAAAACTGTTTTTTTTTAATATACCGTATAAAAGTGTACTGTTTAGTATTTCTTTTTTATAAATGCTTTACAGTTGTCCCAATTATAATATATATTTTTTAAACTAAATTTACTACAAATTACTACAATTTAAATTCTAATATTTTTCTAAATACTAAGAGTTAATTTGATCATTTAATTACAGTTAATGAAAATACAAAATTCGTCGAGTATTTTCATATTAACATTGTACTGTGTATCTTCTTTTTCTAAAAATTGTATCTAACTCTTAACTTTGAGATTCATAATATACACTTCACTCTAATCCTAAAGTGAAGATGAAATTAGTGTTTTAAATTTAAAGTGCTAACCTCAACAACAATAGGCTCGTCTGCATCAACGCCATTTTCAAAACGCACTACAAAGCAAAAATACAAAAGATAAACAAAGAAAACATAAGCCCAAGAACGAAAAAGTAAATAAATTAAAAAACACAAAATTATAGAAATTATTATACGATAGCATACAATAAGCATATATACTTCGCTTTATTATTATTATTGTTATAACTTACTAGTTTCTTGATCATTCGCTGATGTTGTTGTCGTAGTGTTGGAAGTTGTTACGACTTCGCCACTCTGGTTCGTCGTACTTGTGATTATCGTCGTTTTAGTTATTGTGATACCGGATAAACGCGACCCCAGCTCCTCCCGGGATCCAAGACCCAGATGGTCTTTGACGCTGTCTATCGTTATATCACCTATGCTGCTGGTCATTGTTAAATTGTGAAGAGTGTCGTCTCCTCCGCCGACACCTCCGCTGCTGCCATTCTCTTTCACTTCCTCTGTCTGGGATAAAGCAAAATAAACAACCACACAAACACAAGCAAGCATTCACAAAATACAAATTTCCAATTACGAACACCTTACCTTGTCTGAAGTCGCGATGGTGCTTTCTTTACTATCCGCGGATCCATTCAACAAGGTTGTAGCGTCGTTTTGCGTAGTTTCCGTTTCCTCGTTCTCGTCTTTCGCTGCTTCTGGAAGGGCGAGGTAGCAACGCGCAGAGGTTACACGTTGGGTGGACAAGGAAATTCTTTGCAATTCGGAGGACGAATGCAGATACAGAGCTTCCGCATCTTTCGTGAAGATCAAAGACGAAATTCCACTAAGAAAAATAAATAAATGTTATTATGTTTTAAATATTATGAGCAATTAATAATTACTTTATATCTTCTTTTCGCACAGCTGCTGCATTCAATTGCCTCTTTAGGTCAGGAATGGTAAGAACGAAACAATCTCCAATATTCGTTAAGCATAGCAAATCGACTTCGGAATGTGTTTGATTTGTGTCCGGCAATGTGCAAGAGAAATTGGCGAATGCCATGCGACGAACTCTAGCACCTAGAATATTATGAATTGTTAAAATTATGTTGAATTAGTTAAGAATAGTAATATTACCTTCATGAGCTGTTAACTTATATTTGCCGTAAGGTTTGAGGGCGGGAAGGGTAAACATTTTAAATTGTTCTTCTGAGGCTATAATTACTCTATGCGCGGATGTAGTATCTGGAAGTGGAGCTACTCCTCTTTCAACTTCCAAAGCTTCTGGCAAAGGCCTGCTGCTTCCGTCCATGACAGCAATAGCTATCACCGGGGCTCTGTGCTTCAGCTGAATCTCTTTAGCCAGTTGGCAGGTGACTTCATCTTTATCTCTTCGAGAGGAGCTCGGTACGACTATCGTGAATACATAGACGGTACCATTGTTCGTTCCAGCCCAAAGTGTTGGAATCGTATTTTGTACACTGACAAGGAAGGTCCTGGCAAAATATAAACATCTAACAATGGATCCCATAGCATCGTCAACGGGTCTGGCTTCGATCTGCCTTTCGATGGGTTTCGCTTCTAACGGATTAAAGTTTTGCGAATCGTCTGTTGGCAGTTTACGTACGGGCGGTGAAGTTGTGCTGCTAGTGGTAGTCGTAGTGGCAGTGGAATTCGGGCGCCTCTGAGAACGTCCTTTTCGTAAGCGCCTGAAAGATTCACGCAGCGATTTCTTAAATGATTTCCTTCTGGATATGGGAGCGTCGCCCGATCCATTCAAATCATTAGGATTTAAAGTGCACTTGACAGTAACAGGTTTGTGATTGATATAATCGAACAGAGCTAAGCCATGGGCCGTGCCGGCAGCCACTAAGCCCCAGTCGGCCTGCAAAATACAGCAGGTCACTGCTGCCGGTGGATACAGCTGGAGGACTGTGTGAGCTTGGAAACCACGGGCTTGATGCAATTCACCTTGCCTCGGAGCCAATTGATTGTGTCCTTTCCAGACAAAACCATCTCTGTCATTCACTATGTTCATGGTTGTTAATTTTACTTCTCCGTCGAGCACTTCAGTATCGAACTTCGCAATAACAACGTGACCGGCGGTACCGGCAACAATCAACGTGCCAGATAAAGGACATAAATCAACTTTTTTAACAGCCAACCTGGGGTCATCCGAGTATGGATCAAATACTCCTGTTTTTCTGAAAGGTGGCCATTCCTCTTCGACGTCCTCAGCTGCAGGTTCTACTTCGTCCACTATATCTTCACCGGTGAAGAATTGAGCAGTACTGAACTTGTAAATTGGCGTTAATGTAACGGTGCCGGAATCCCAGAACCTGACCGTGCCATCTTCGTGACCTGTCAAAAGCAGTTCCCTTCGCGGTTCCTCACCCTTCGAACATAGGAGGTCTCCTCCGTCCACTGGCCATGGTCTATTCGAATATAAATGACTGGTCTGCGCCTTTCCAGCTTCTTTCAATTGATTCCACAAATCATCAGGAACACTCGATATATATTGACTGCATGTTACGGCAGAGGCATGGAGCGGAACCATATAAGGCAAATTCATCATCTTCCAATCATCAGATTGTAAATCAATAGCAACTAATTCTTCTTCAGCTAAAACAATCAATGCTTCAGGCTGCGCGTTTTGCGGTTCATCGTCATCTTCTTCTTCGGTTTCAACCTTCGCGTTGATCACAATAAAATCTATAACTTTACTAGTAAAATCGAAAACAGCATGCCTGTCTCCGTTAATAACGGATACAGTGTATTTATCACTATAACTGGCTCGGGGCAGACCACCAGAGAAAACGATTAACGAATTCTCGTTCAATTCATATCGAACTATCTTTTGTACAGCTTTACAGGGAAAAGGACCGTAAGTAGTCGTTGGATCTGAACCAGGATTGTCATCATCATCTAAATACCATGACATAAAACTACCATCGTTGTGGGAACTCGTAAATGATCGGTCATCATTCCAGCAAATTGATTCTAATTGTTGAGTCGGATTGAAAATTTTAATGGCTGTATTTTCGGACCGATCCCATAGCACGACCAGACCGCGATTGTAGCCGATCAAAAGATGATTGGGTTGACCTGGCTGCTCGAAAACTGCCTCCACTGCTCCAGGGTTCAATTTATGTGATGCATTTTGCATAACAACATCCTGGTATATAATTTCGGTAGACATTTCGAAGTTGACTAAATCTAATACATAGATGTTGCCTCCTTCCGTTCCCAGCAATAAATTTTCACCGCTCGACTCAATGCACAGGGCGCTGATTTTCTTCAATTTTCCTTCCATCGAGTGCGATTTTACCTGCACAAGCGAGCTTTTATTGACCTCCCATAGGTGGAGCGAGTTATCATCGCACAGCGATACAACTCTTCCGGCATTCGGAAGGAAAACCAATTTCGTAACAGCCACGCTCTCTTGGTGCTGCCCATAAAACTCGACTCCAGGTTTACCGAAAACTTTAATTGCTCCTGTCGCTGTACCAATGCATATGAGCCGCAGTGTCGGATCCCACGCCAAGGCTGTCGGTTTATGCGGAAACCCATGTTGCAATGTCTATAAAAGGAAAATGAAACATTAAAGCTGTTGTCCTCCTATTGCTTGTTGAAATATCAAACACTAAAATACTAGCATTGAATACTGAAAATAATTAGGAACTGACTAAATATGCAAAATATATTAAACTGTATTTTCAATTCCGTGCACAGTTTTGCCGTCATCCTGTGTCAAGTTCATTAAACTTGATGAATCATTGGTTTTCTTGAGGCGCAATCCTCATATGTTAGTTAACCTTGTCCTTGCGCATCAAGAAATGAAAGTTTTTATTTTTCAAAGATTTTCTTATGAACACTCTTTTATTTATAGACGAGTCCGCGATCCGCAAAACATAATCGCCGTATAGAAGAGATACATAACACGTCTATTGATTTATGAATGATGTCATTTATTTCAATGAGAGTTGATTAAGCGAGGAATGCGAGCTTAGCGGAACCAGCAAAATAGAAATTAAGGGGACAGTGACAAAAAAAAAATAAAATTTTAGAAGAGGCGTTCAAATTAAGGACAAGTTAATTGAATAGGTTATCAGAGGTGCGGTGGTTTTTCTTTATAATAGCTACAATTTGCAATCATTCGATTGCGTAAGAAGTTTTATGGGCGATTAACTTGCGCTTATCAATACGCAATTGAGCCTCGAGAACAATCAGACTTTTCGCTTTGCTCTAGATTCATACAAATCAGTTTTTTAACTGAAGTATTAAATGACGATATACAGCTTAACACTATCAATTGACCCTCAATTGAAAACAATTAAGAAAATGCTTGCTACAACTATAAACAGAACGGTTTCGATTTCGTATTGATTTATTTGAAAACAAAACAGAAAATAAGTATTTCGCAATCTGCATGTTGTGAAATATATGGTTTCCAAATATACACTCATTTTTAGTGGAACAGATCTAATCAATGTACAAACAGAGACCTTTTATCTATTAATAATTAATGTACCTGTATACGCGTTGTACGCCGAACTATCAATATAATATGCCCTAGAAGTGCTCATTTTGTTGACACAAGAACGCGATTAGATAACAGATGTATAATACATCCATATGAAGCATAAATTGGATTTCAGGATGCGTAACAAATTAAGGTTAACCTAAGCGATATATCAAAGTACAGATAATTACGCTAATTATATAAACGAGTACTCACCCTTCTGTAGGAGAAAAGTTCCTTCTGCAACTTCTGCCTCTCGGCAGTAACATGTGGTCCTTTCGCCTTTATAAACTTGAACATCTTCAGTTCGTAATCTGAAATCAAAGACAGTCTCAAACTCAGTCGTTCGCGCCTTTTCTTATTTGTTTGTTTATGAAAACGGATTAAATAAGAGCAAGTGTGTTTTGCTTGTAACAGTAAATGTTTATCATTATTTCACTCAGTATCAAATTAGACTGCAGCCAAGTACAGATATGAGTCCTGGTTTTATCAGTTCGCCGGATAATTAAGATTACACATGTCTCTACACCAATCGGAGCGACGAAGGCCCTACCTAATGTATACAAATTAAATTGTGCATAAGACGCTTTATAAATATTATCATTTTTTCCACCTGTAATTAGTGCATTCAAATAAACATTTATGCAACATTTCATATGATTCGCAAAACAAACATTGAATAACCTTTAATTGGCACAAAACTCAGCAAAACCCAACCCATATATGATCACTTAATTCTGAACTTTATCTAAAAATAATCAATCGAAAATACGTTACGTTTTCAATTGAGCTGAGTAATTGACAACACTTTAAACTTCATCACATTTCATCATATACGCCCTTGTTCAATCTACAAGCCTACATTTATTAGCCTAACAAATTAGAATAAAGCCTACTCTACAATGCCTTGTGATATAACGCTTTGGAAGATATATCGAACAATTTATATAAACGTCAGACAAAGCAAATTGGCTCGAAAATTATTCAATTTTATTGAATTGGCGTGTTTTAGTTTAGTTAAAGTGGACTTCCTATTTTGCAATACATAATTTACACTTTAGATGTTAATGTTAACAAAAAAATAAATAAAATCGCTTATATAAATTAACAATGATTTGTCATGAAAATTACAATAACAAATAGATGCGATTAGTTTTAAAGCTTCGATGTTATTACTATCTTAAGATAACTACTTTCCAGGAATTCACTTGTTATCGTTCAATTCCTTTTAAGATATAATCCGCATACCTTCCCTTGACAAAAAATGTTTCAACAGAGATTACATATCTTGTAGATATTTCAATATTGATATTATCAGAAAACAACGCACATGAAATTATTGCAAATGTAAACTATACTAGGTGAAAATATAATCTAAATCTATAAATAAATTATATCCTTAAACAGGACTTCCTATGGAAATCATGTTAAATAATGCAAACATTTTTAAATTCCAAAGTAAATTCTCAACCTTATGTCCTTATATTGTATATCAGGAAATGTTTTATTTATATTATTTTTAATTTAATGCTATGAATAATTCAATTAAAATTTGTTTCCTTGAGATCTTTTTACTGATTGAGTAATTTCAATCACCAATATTTTTTCTATAAACAACGTAAAGTATATTGTTATATTATGAATTATTTAGTTTAGAACTGTAAAAGTTTTTGTTCTGTTAACTAGAATATTTTAGTATACGTACTGAATATTAGTCTAATTAAAGTGAATTGACTTTGGTTAAGGTCCTTTGCATTCCTCGTCTTTGTCTTTGCTTTTGATTCTGTTCACTGTGCACTAAAATAAGACTCTATGTTGCAACGAATAATTCACACATGATCATGAAACAGATTGTTTTGAAGTGGAATAACGTAAAATATTTTCGTACATATAAAATGGTTTGTAAACATAACCTTTAAGAGTGGGGGAGCAGGATATTTTGAAATAAGCGTATTTGCGGAGAATCCTTGAGACGAATTACCTGTTCGATAAAATAAGATAACAAATCGGAGGATGCTTAAAATAAATGGACCGTTTCAATTACAAAAGACTAAAACAAAAACGGTGAGAGAGCGACAGAGAGAGGAAGTGGAAACACTAATGGCAAAAGGGGCAACGCCTGTTTTCCAGGCAATCCCCGGAATTCGACTGGATGTCGCATCCTAAGACAAGCCTAAAACTACCTGCACACACAGAGTGGGCAGTGGAGCAACTGCTTCGTTTGTTATTTGTTATGTTGTTAGTTTCTTGTTTCCATAGGTATGCTTAGTATACTACTACTACTCTCCCAGTCACTAATTTAGAAAGTTTTCTTTACCTTGTGCGCTATATTTCGTCTAAATAATCCCTGTAAATGTAATGTATCTCTGTAATGCGTTATTGTTGTCCTCCCTCTGGTTCCTATCGATTCTTTCTACTTCTTGCAACGCGAGCGTGGCCTCAGGAAAGGAACTGCATTAGACCACGTCGTTGAGTCACTGACCGCAACACCGGCACATTGGAAACTAGGCAAAAATGTCGTTTGTTGTTATCGGTGGAGCCTGTTGCTACGTACGCGCCGCCTAACCATTCTTAGACATCTATCAACCGGTGTCAAAACCATTCTAACGGCCCTCAGGCATACCAACATATTTACCAATTATATGTAACCTTTCCATATAAATCACTAAATTTTACCATAACAATCAGCTTAAACCATCTATTATATGACCAGTAACAGTAAACAAGACAATAATCCAACTAAACTGCAAGCTCCAAAAATGACAAACTATATACAATCCATTGATACAGCCACATTAGATGGCGCTCTGACGCCAGCGTTATATATGCAACCAAACTTAAACCTCTACAATTTTAAATTTAAAACTAGCCTAAACTTCAAATTAATCGTTATTCTTCAAGTA
This sequence comes from Nicrophorus investigator, assembly GCA_963457615.1. Taxonomy (NCBI): domain Eukaryota; kingdom Metazoa; phylum Arthropoda; class Insecta; order Coleoptera; family Silphidae; genus Nicrophorus; species Nicrophorus investigator. The sequence goes on from OY735143.1 coordinate 26,404,987, forward strand.
AAGTCTTCATTAAAACTTATTTTTAAATTAACAGAAATTTGAAATATAAATAAATTATCTGTAATTAAATAAAATATCTCATTTTTAGTTTCATTTCTTTGAAAATATCACTACTGCAAATGACCATATATTTCCAAACCAACCATTGCGACCTTCTTAGTATCATCTATTTGCAGTGACGGATTAAGGATATTTGGGACAAATTATAATTTTAAATTGAAAATTGTCCTCTGTTACTACGAATAAGGATATTTATGAAAATAAAAGTAATTAATTTTTCAAATAAATTTTATTCTCTCTGCCATGAAACATATAATACAATTATTCTATAGATATTTGTAATCACTACTCAATTCATTTATTTAACTATTACACCATACTATATATTTAACAATTAAAAAGTTAATACAAATTACTTTTTATAATAAAGCTATTGAATTACGATTATTATATTTGAGTTTAAAAATCTGTGTTTACTTTATTAATAATCATCAACACACAATACAATTTTTGCTTACTTAAAAATTTAGCATTTAGCATATTGTGTAATAAGGCTTATTTTATAGCTTATTCTAAATAAGAAGAGAGCAACGGTCAATAACCTTTTTTGTTTATTTAAGTAAAATAAATTATTCAATATTTAAACAATAATTTTGGTATATTAGTACTATATTATTTTTATTTTTTTTAATGCACTGATAGATTTGCTGAAATAATTTGATGGAATTTTGTGACCGACTTTTTACCGGATGTTGCTCATTTCCGTAAAAGATATCATGTTGTCTGCATTACGATTAGCACATTCTGGAATTACTATTACTAAGAAATAAGATTACTTAATTTTCATTATTAAATAACATAACCAAAAAAATAAACAATACATTTGTTCATGTAATAACAATATTTTTTTGCATACAAGAAAACATATATAACGTTTTTCTATTTTATTATATTTTCTGTTTGTGTTAAAAAAAATAGAATTAAGATTCTTAATAATAATTTCTTTATGTTAAAATGTATTATTTATTTATAAATCTAAGATAAGTTTGTAGATGCTTCTAATATATTGACGATAAATTGGATTAACTTATTTTTAAAAGAGTATATAACAACTAAGGTTTTCTATATCAAAATAAAATCAATGTTAGAAAGTGAATACTGTTTATTTTGTACTTTAGTTTATTCAGAATCGAGATGGTTCGAGAGAAAAAAAACATCGAATAAAATACACAATTTTTGGTTTACTTTTGTAAATTATTTTATATACACATATATATATAAAAAAAGAAATATTAAATTACAAAAAATAATAATATAGTATTAAATATAGATTTCACCGGTTCACAAGTGAAAAAAGAATGTATAAATAATTAATATTTACAAGACACGAATTTTGGTTTAATTTATCCTACGAGAAAACAATGAAATTAAAATCAATTAATAGTTTGACTAGTTACAATCTACTGAATTTCTCGTCACAATTCCGTGGTGATTTCGTCCTGCGGTCTAAATCCTAAGCAGAAATCGTCGTCGAGGAAATACGTGGGACTGCTTAGGTTTTCCTTGGAATTGGTCCAAGCAGCCGGATCGAACTGTGAACTGGGATAGTTGTTGATCAGGGTGTAATTGAACTTCCATTGAGGATTCAAGTTGTTTTCGTAGTTCTCGGTGAAGCTTTTCACTGCAATTTCCTGCAGACTCGAATTGGAATCGTTGCTGTCCGGTTTGAACGTGGACATCGTCGGACGAACCATCGTTTCCGGCTCAATGGGGCTTTGCAGGAAGCTTATCAACTGAGCCACCTGCGGCTGAGACACGTCGCTCATCCTCTTGCAACGCTTCAAGGTCTTCTCGGCCCAATTGAAGAGATGCTCCCAATCGTCCGGGATGGCCATACAATCCGAGGATCGATTCAGGATGAGCAGGATCTTCGCCAAATCCCTGACAATCGGTTTGTAGACTGCTGCTGCCGAGTTGTCGCCATCGTTGTGCGACTCTCTGAGCTGTCTTCTCGTGTCGTTCAGGATATCCAGGAAGTTTGCGGCGTACGGTTTTAGGACCTCCAATTGCTTCAGAAACTCTTTACGCTCTGGGGTGTCGTCAACTTCGCTGGCCGTTTCCGCTGCGCTTTGGCTTATCAGGGCTTTCCGTTTTCTATGAACGTAAATTGCCGCGATTGAGATGATTATTACACAGCAAATGGTGCCGCTGAGGACACCAGTTAATATCGTCAGAGACTCATTGGATAGGCCTAAAAAACTTCCACGATGCACGCAGATCTTTCCCATGTAGTCAGCATAAGTGCTCCATTGGGCGCGATAGCCGTGGGGACATTTCAGAACGCATTTCCGACCCGGATATGTCAGGAAGTCCAGACATTTGATGCATCCTGCGTTTCCACATTTCAAACAATCTGCATCTGTACTGCAATCTGGAAATTAAAAAAAAAACAACAATTATTACTTATCAAAGAATGAAATGCATCATTGGTTAGTCATTTAAAAAAAAACTATACAATACAATGAATAATATTAAGCAAAACAGAAAATTTCTTTAACAATCGACGCAAGGTAAATATGGTTCTTTCTTTGGTTGTTGATAACGACCAGATGGCGTTTCCGGTGTTTATAAATAATTTCCTGGTGCGTGTGCATCTTCCTGCTGCGTCGAACCAGGATATTCGAAATGTGGCAATGAGGAACACCTCCTTGACTTCGGCCCACACCGACGCACATGTTTCAAGAGATTCACTCGGGCCATATGGGCTCCAGAGTCACACCATATCTTCAGAAAACTACGCGGTCGGTCGGCGTCTCTTCTTCTCTCTTTACAGTTAGAAAAACAATTAGAAGCAGTCTCAAGTACCAACAATCCGGTGGAAGAGTTCCACGAATGCGTGGCTATTGGCTTCTTAACATTCAAACCGACTTTCTCGTTTGTTAAATCACATGTGTAAATAATGCTACGTACGCAGAATGAGCTCATTCAAAACATCGACGAGCACTTTTCAACCGTGATCTTCCTATGATGCACAATTTACATTGTTACACAAGCTTTAATGAAATGCAACAAACCCACACATTCACATGCTAAATCAGTATACATTTTAAATTATATATAACTAAAAATAAATGGTAAATCAATTATATTTCAAAGCCTAAATTAATTAACGAAAATATAACATAATTTCAATGTAATCTAAAAACAAGTTCGGTCTTTTCAATGCGGCATGTTAATGCAGGGGGAGAAGGTCGGCAGTTAGAAATGCGCACTACTTCCCAGAAGATCCAAACGTGTATTAGCATCTACTAGAAGGGCTACATAGAAAGTGAAATATTCAGGCTGAAACCGGTTTGCCGGAGATGTTTTAAGCCCTGACACTACCTGAAAAACAGTATCTGTACCAATGGGGAACGGGTATTCATAATCGCCCGGGGGAACGTTTCATTTTACTCTTTTTTTCTTTCTTGTGTTTATAAAAATCCACTTAAATTCATCCTCAGAAACCGTAGACCGGAATATTTAATTAAGCATACTAATTATTTACCCAAAAATTATACCAGATTCGTCATTCAGAAAACGTAGTGAATCACTTCTGATCGGTAGCGGAAGTGCACTAAAAATAGCCATTTTCTCTCATGTTTAAATCTAACACGCTTTGAGTGCAATGCAACAAAGGAAAGCGAAACTGCATTGAGAACATCGGTTGAATACCACTATTGATTTAATTTAAATAAAATCTCAAGTATTTGGTGAAATTTAATTAGATATTTCTAAACTACGTGGTGGATTATGCGAAAGCGCGTGGTTGTAAGATTTGTAGTTTAATTAATATATAATAATGCGAAGTAGTTTATTAGCAATTTCGCAGATCAATGATGATAAGTGTATGAAAAATGAAATGTTAAAGTTCAAGAATAATTTATAGTGCGCATACAAACATTACACCTACTAGCGTTACGTTTTCTAATGTTATAAATGTGAAGAATGATAATGATACGGATTTCGTCAATCGACGGACAGTATCTAATTTATTCGAAAGGCTGCGATAAAGAGGGACAATTAAGATGTTGTTTCGTGGTTGTTGGCTCCTCCAGCAATTAAAAGTTTAAAGAACTTGTCGAAGAAAATCCGAAGCGTACATATAAATATTGTATGGAAATGTAGGTCAAAATATAGAGAAAAAAGAACAACAGCAATTCGACCGTGAAAAAGAACACACAGACACGAGCATATTCGTAACTGGATGAAATAGCTGAAAGAAGTGTTCCGTTATCCGTCGCCGCGTACATTTTTTACGCTCCTTCTTTTGCCTCTTCATAATTACGAACAATTAAAAATAATAATCGCTCCAATAAGTTGCGTTGCATTAATTTTCTTTTCTCGAAATCCGGTTCCGTTCCCCGCTCTCTTTCTCGCTCTTGTGATAATGGAAAACCGCGTCGGAATGCATTTTCGTTTTATTATTACGGTTATGACTATACACTAGCCGCACACACAAACCATACTTATTATTATTATTTTTTTATCGTGTACGAATTGCGATATGATTGTGTGCGAAAGAAATATTGCACAGTAATAGCAACAGCGTATGTATTCATACAGTTACGCCCAAAAAAGAATTGCACAACTGTTTGCTGTTCGAAAATGAAAACACTGCGCTATATTTCAGGAATGAATGCATCATAATTTTTCGATACACGTCAATGGGAAAGTGTTATTAATCATATACTAATTCGTTTCTTTTTTATCGGTTTTGTTTTTGTTTCCTTTCGTAGGTGGAGAGAAAGAGAAATTCCGTATGACATAACGCTGGTTTCTTCCTCGGAGGCACGTATAGAAACACACGGAAAGAAAAAAAAAATACGCGCACACATCCATTTGGAAATTGTTCTCCTTTATGGGACGACGTTCGGGAAACGAGTCGGAAGATCCTTGACTTTCACCCACTGTCATTACCGACGCAGTGTGGAAGAGAGACACGAAAACCCGGTAAAACAGACAATAAACAAACCGATGGTGTTTGTTTATTGTCGGAGAGGCAATTAATAATATACGGCTTTGCTTTTAGAACCGTCGGCTCGATTTTTCTTCGGACGAAGATTATTTGTTCGGCCGAATTGTTTCACGTGCAATCACCTATGTTTATTTGGAAGCCGCAGCTTGTAAACTATTCAACATTCGCAATTAATCAATCTGATGTTTACAAATTTCAAATAAAAAATACTAACAATCGTGCACAAGGTTTTGTTGCAACGGCAACCATTTGGTGGACTTAATGAGTGGATGAGAAAAACGAGGATAATTTATAACTGTCGAATTATGTAATTTGTATTTTATAACGAAAAATGTAATTTTTATATTAAAATATTAAAAAAGTTAAGAATGAAATTTAAAACTTGAGAGAAAAGTATTGCATTTGCGCGAAATCATAAATAAAGTTGTAAAAAATCTCGTAGTAAACAATATATTACAACATAAGGAAATGAAACGCAGTAATTGATACCTATATGTAAATTACTAGAGTAAATCAACTAATCCTGTCAACTAATTAAGTTAATACGTCTTTAATTAAAACAAATTAAATTTTAATAAGCTTCAATAAATTAATTACTTAGAAATAAATAAATATGTTTATATTAAAGTTGTAAATATTATAGGACGATGATAATAAATAAACAATAGTAAAGATCGTATAAATCTAAGATATATGAAGGATGCATAAGAATGCAAATACAAAATCGGCACAAGCACAAATCATGACCGGTGTAATAGGTTTGCCTGTAATAAATCCGAGCTGTTCCTATATTATATTGAGAACACATTTTACAAGCCGGTCTCCCATTAAATTCTTAAAATCCATCGGTATGTAGAACAAGTTATAAATGGGGACAATAATTCTCTATAATGAATTTATGTAAGTCGACAATGACCCATTATAAATATGCCATAGGGGATCGAGGAATGAATAACAGTGCTTATAAAACGATACGTTTCTACAAATCCGAGAAAACAGCAATATTTTAAGATACAATAATCTTTAAATTAATGAATTATCATCCAGACGATTAGCAGCTGTAATTATCAATGTGTTTCCTACTGGAATAAATATTTATAATATTATAATTAAAACCAAAATAAAGATCTCTTTAAAAACTTCTTTCACTTGGCGGAAATTTAAAGTAAACAAACTGACATCTGGTTTACAAAATATGAAGAAAAGTAGTAATTGGATAACCTGTATTATTTCTCTGCTCAAAACAATTAGTTAGTGTTATTTTTGCTTTTATAATAATGTAAATATAATGAATTTATTAATATAAAAGCTTTAATAAATATATAATATCGCTTCTACTTTTAATTGATTTCCTGCTTTCACAAATAAATTTATTATTTCTCATTTATATAAGACCTTATGTGCTTTATGTGTATATAATCAATTACATACAAGGTAATTCAGAGTTGCGTGCGTTTTATTGCTTTGATTTTTTTTTTATAAAGTATTTATTTATTTAGCTTTTAGTAATATTTTTATGTAATAAATAAAAGTTACAATATGTATATTTCTTACTTTCAAATTATAAATATAATTATTTCATTAAAGAAAATCTATTTCTATTTTTTGTTGAATGCAAGTTAGTAATTGAATAATATTATATAATAAAATTTAAAAAATTCCGCTGGAAAATATGAATGCTGTATTTGAGTTAAAGGCCAAACGGATTAGGCAAAGCTTTATGTTATCTGATTGTTACTGAATTGAGTTAATAAGAGAATAACACCTCTTGGAATACAGTAGCAATGGAGACGAAAAGTGAGGAGAATCTCGAGACGCTTTTAAAGCAACAAACCGATGAAACTGCAGCAAGTGCGACAAAGTTATACAAAATAAGATGGTTTATATTGCTGCTGTTCGTGCTGTATGCGGCGAGCAGCGCGATGCAATGGATCCAGTATTGTGTAATCAGTGATGTAATCATGAAATATTACGGCGTGTCAGCATTGGCAGTAGACTGGACCTCTTTGATTTCGATGGTGACATATCCACCTCTGATCATTCCAGGCTCATTCATCATTGATAAAATGGTAAATCTTGCGTGGGAGTATTCATTGAAAGACGGATTAATGTTGCGATCGTGCTTCTTCTAGGGATTACGTGTTTGCGCCTTGCTGGGCGTCATCGGAACAACGATTGGAACATGGGTAAAGGTGTTCTCCGTTCAACCTCACCTATTTTGGGTGGGCTTCGCCGGTCAAACTATAGTCTTCGTTTCGCAAATATTCATACTCAGTCTGCCACCCAGAATTGCATCGCTCTGGTTCGGTCCCAACGAGGTAATTTCTCTTCGAGCACGTCTGCTTTTTTTCCCCCTATTCAATTGAAGATTATTTCGGAATCAGGTGTCTACTGCGTGCTCCTTGGGTGTCTTCGGAACGCAATTGGGCACAGCCGTAGGTTTCATCGCTCCACCGTACATGGTTCAAAACAGTGATAATTTGGAGGAAATCGGGGAAAGTCTGAGTCTTCTTTTCAAGGGAGTCGCTTGGTATACGACACCAATAGCCATTTTGGTGATCCTGTGTAATACGCAGCCTAAATTAAGTGTGTGTTTCGAAAGTCGCAATAATTGATGTCGTTTAGATTTCAAATCGAAACCCGAGGTGGCACCCAGCCAAGCCCAACTCGATTTGCGCAGGAAGCAACTGGAATTCAGCAGAAAGGAGTTCTACAACTCGTATAAATGGCTCCTGACGAACAAACCGTTCTTAATCCTGATGCTCGCCTATGGGATGAACATAGGCGTTTTCGCCGGAGTTTGCACGGTCTTGAATCAATTCATCTTGCACTACTTTCCAGTAAGTATTGTGTTCATTCAGCAATTTAAGTACATTTCGTTGTTTTAGAATGGACAAAAGGATTCCGGCAATATAGGTTTATTGATGGTAGTCGTAGGCATGGGAGGTTCTTTGGTTTTCGGCGCATTCCTAGATAGAACCAAGAAATACAAGTAAAACCATTCGCGAATCCAAATCAATTATTATAATACTTTCAAAACTTTTCAGAGAGACGACTCTGTGGATTTACATAATGGTGACTTTAGGGATCGCCGCATTCGCCTTGTCTTTAAAATACCAATCGATGATTTGCGTTTACGCATCTGCAGCATTCATGGGGTAAAGCAACAAACAGAAAATTCAATTTTCATTAAATTTCGATGATTTAGTTTCTTCCAGAACGCTTATTACCCCGTAGGCTTCGAACTAGCCACAGAGCTGACGTTCCCACAACCCGAATCGACGAGTTCAGGTCTTCTGACATCTTCAGCTCAGACCTTCGGTGTAGCATTCACCTTGCTCATGGACAGCATCTTCAAGAGCCTCGGCGCCTTTTGGGCTTTAGCCTCTATGGTGTTCCTCCTAGCTATAGGTTGCATCCTCACAGCAATCACACCCAACATCCTTAAAAGGCAAGAGGCGTTACGAGGCGCCTCAAATAAAACCGATATTTAAGTAATTAACAATAACATTTAGGTGCATCTCCTTAATTCTCTCGTTCACTGCAATTACTCATTTCTTAATTCTAAATGATGCTAGAGTTGAGCGTTTCGCAACTCCGTTTCAACTGTTTATTTATAAACACTTTTTGTTGTTGTTGCTGCTGCTTGTTTTATTTCTCTTTACAACACTAAACCCACATGGAAAATAATGCACCGGCTGAACTTACGAAACTAATCGCCAAGCGAAGATAAATTGTGTGTGGAAGTAGAATTTCGAAACGCCATCATAATGCAACGACCACGTAGAAAATATATATATCCCATATGAAAATCGGTTCGTATACAGGGTGGGATTTACGAAACGTAAATTGTTTCGTGCTTGAACTTTCTTGATATTTCCTTAATGGTACGAGCACGCATTTACTGTATATGGGATTTGAACTGGTTATTCTCATTTTTTACGAATCAATAATTAGAATGACATTGGATGGAAAGATCTCGCTGCTCTTATAATTAGAAGGATTGGCACTTTTGATATGCACCGATCTTAGTTAACAATAATGAATACTCTGCTGATGACTGTTGTAACCTTGAGAAATATTAATTATTAATGAAAGTCTGTATTGAACACACATGCTAAAACTATCGTATCATGTGAATATTTTGTCTATCATTTTATATTTATTATTGACTTTATGACCGTAATACGTTAATTAGGAATGACATGATCCTTATTAAATGAAGCATTGAAAAAAAAAATGTATCTATAATTAAATGTGATTGGTTTCGATGGAACCGTTATGATAGAAAGACTGGTGCTCAGAAATTAATCAAGTCGAAAATGTTGTGCCGAAACCGTGTAATCAAAATGAACCTGTTAACTAAACATTGTCTTTAAAACTGAAACAAACCGATTGTGAACTGCGTTTACGGTAAACGTCGAGTAATGAAACCGTAAATAATAATTAGCGTAATTTGAAAAGCGGAGTACGTTTATTATTGAAAATTATATTTGTTTTCCTCGTTGCTTTTGTAATGCAAATCCGTTCCGACAATCTCTGAATCCGAACGCGGAAAGAATCCTCCTTAACCAACAGTGCATTCAGCGAACTTTCTACTCATAATTACTCGCCGCTCGCATTGTAATATTATTATTATTATATCGTTAATATCAGCGAATATTAAAGGATTTTTCTTTATTACGCACAAATATTTTCTTTATTACGAAATACCATGGAAACAAAGCGTGTCAATTTGGGAAGTTCTTGAAGTGTGTCAACTGGAGGTATATGATCAAAATTTTCGGTGTGAATAATGGTTTTGCCGCTTTGGAGCAGATCGCTTTTGAGGAATGCACTCGGCGGAGCACAAGTGCGATCCTTCTGCAAATGCAAAGCGGAAATCGAATGCGTCTGTCGGCCGGTCGCCGAAGAGGAGAAGAAGAAGAAAAGCAACCTATGGAAGTACGTGCTTTTGCTGCTGGTCGGCGCGGCCGGTGGTGCCTATTACGTAGCAAACTATTGTCCGGATACTATGGCCAAACTGGAGGAAGATAAGAATCCCGCTCATCCGTACCTCAAGATGCTCAAGCTCAACGATTCTGACGACAAGAAGTGACCATGATCAATGTTATATAATGATAACACATTTGGCAATGCATAAAATCAAATAAAGGCGAATATATTAACGTTTCCATTTGGTTATCTCATATGTATTATAGTTTAAATAATATTTGTGCGTGTGTGAGGAAGGCCTGGTTTTTATTGGGGATTCCGTTTCGGTAAGAAGCGGAAACTGCGGCTTCCTGCCTTTTCTCCCCTGCACGTCACTCAGCAATTGACTTAAGTGAGCCATGGGAAATATTTGTCACAACTTTTCTTCCATCTGGAGCAATTCCCACAAGAAGTGAAAGACGAATATTATTCATGGCAAATTTCGCAGATCCATTGTCTCGCACTTCAATTCACTCATTTCTCCAAATGCGAACCTACTTAATTACTATACTTTTGTGCCACTTTCTTGCGTTTCAAACCTTGCCGGTACTGCACGAAGATATCACTCACGATACTCCGTCCGTTTCCTTTTAAGCCTAAAATACGCAACGTTCTGCTACATCTATGGTAATTATTTAAATTTTATGTAATATATTCTTCGCGTACGATGAAACTATCGGCAAATATCCACGCTTACATTTTAAAAACTATTTTTTAAGTAGTCGTTCATATTCCGGACATCTGAATAATCTCAATCTCGCTTTAAATTCTTCCATCATCCGAATTTACATTTTACTATTTTAACACAATTTATCGTACATTTTACATTAATAATAAATTTAATTTCTGATTCAATTTTATCAAATGTAATCTTTATTGTATTTACAAATAATTGACTAAATTCAACATAACTATTTATAAATAATTCCGTCATCGGCGTTATGGGTTCAGTCGCACATCCCACCAAGAAAGAAATCTTTATTTGGTTTTCTTTCACGTAACAAAACTTAAACCATTTGCGATCATCTTATGAATATAAAATTTAAAGTTCCGTTTCAAATTGTACATATACGAAGAAACGTAAATATCTAGTAGAAATTGTTTTATCTGTTGAAAAAGTATGCATATTATTGTATGCAATTCTTCGAAATTATGGAGAAACATCTCATTATGAATGGAGTTTACAATGGTAGCGAACAATGGAGACGCAGGAGGTCTAAATTCCTAGCATTGGTACAAACATATCATTTACATCATCCGAGAAAACTGGAAACGATTAGAACGTTGACATCTGGTTCTTCTCTAATTGTCCCAACTCCTGGAAGGAGGCAATTAATTGTATAGAAAAAGGATTAGTATTGCAAAGTATTAGCATGATTCATCGACGGAAATGTAATCTATTGAATTAATCTCTGCCAAAAATGATAATTGCTCAATTGTAATTAGTATTGCCGTCCCATTTCCGAGAAGCGAACGAGTGTAAATGTAATCAAGATAAGTGAATTAATTATCGTTACACAATACAATTTCAATTGAAATTAGAATTTGATGCCTTTTAAACATGGTATACGCGCAGCAATCAAACCGTGTTGGGTTTGAGATAAGTTTGAGTTCCTTTTCGTGTGGTTTTCTAATGGCAAACGGACAAAGGCATAACCTTCCCTTTTGTTTCCTTTAATTGAAGGGACTACCTGACTACCCTTCGTGAGAAGAGGGTTCTTCTTTGCTTTGATTTGTGGTCAGGATCGTGAAGTTTCTGGGAAGTAACGCAGATTGTTTAATGCACAAGAAGTGCAAGGGCTCTTTGATGATGGACGTTATTGGAATTGACGCAACAGCCGCAATTAGAAACAAAGAGCAAGTCGGCTCGAGAAATGTTTTTGTTTTTGTTGTGCTTGAAGGAAGCGGCGTCGCACTCGGAAATAGAACTTTTTGAAAATAGATTTTAATAATTGGCTGCTGCATGGTTGGATAATTATGTGTTTACCATTATTTGTGGCTGCGATCGTCGTGTATCCGAGTTGTTGTACCAAGATGATGATGAGCAGCGGTAGGAAGCCGCACATCCTGGCCCCATAACACACGGAACTTCTTCGCTATCCTTGGGCTCCACCGCACAGCCTCGCACGCACAACACACAATGCAGCGCCGGATCCACAGCACGATTTAAGCCTGCGAGGCGCAAACTGTTACTGAGTCACTCCTTCGACGCGCAGACCGAGTCAAACCGCAAACTCACGTGACTACAACAACTAGCCATTCGCCCTCACGTCCTCACGTGACCACAACAATGCAACATTTGACCCCAGTTAACACTAATTACAAACAAAACTTTAATTGCCACCTAATTCTGGACCATTAATTTCGCGGTTCACGACACCCCAGCTCTTCGGCGACTGAATTGCCAATTATAACATTTATTCCAATTAACAATCAAAATAAAAGCAACGAAGAGCAGACCTATCATCACAGTTTCTATATTGCAACCAGACCTAACATAGAAACTAAGAATTATTACACTTATTCTATAAAATATGTAAGAATAACATAATATTTACTAATATTCAATTATTTACTAATATTCAAAACATCTCAATATGATCACACATTAAACAATTCCTTAAAAGTAAGAATTACACTGACTAATTAGACCAAAACTCATGAACTAATTGCATTTTTATAGTTAAACATTGTAAAAAAACCTAACAAATGTATACATGTATTTCTGTAATTTTTTTATATTAAATAATTTATTATCTTAAAATTAAAGCACTTGTAAATATAAGTATACTTGTGTTAGCAATATATATTAATTTTATTTGTTTATATAAAGCTTAAATAAGCTCAAAAACTATTTAAAAACAGCCTAGAAACTGTATAACATATTTCATAGATAAATTATTCTTTCACTAATTTAGTGTTATCTTTAGTTAAAGAAGTAAAATTTGTTATCAATTTGAATGATGTTAGTGGTAATTTTTTAAAAATCTATATTTTCTAGCTATATATATGCTTAAAATAAATTTCAGTATTTTATTGACATTTTTGAATTTACTCAACACTTTATAGGGAAGTTGAAAATACTAAATGCAAGAAATTGAAGTTACCTGCCCATCATAAATGTTACACCAGTTGCATTTTTATTTATGTTTACAACACTACCAAAATTCATTTAGGTTAGGTGCAAATATAAAATATTTTTTCAGTTTACTTTTAAGTTAAAGACATCAATAAGTTAAAATGAAGCTTGTAAGTATATTACTAATTAGATTGAAAAGAATATACAGTATTTGTTTTTATTTAAGTACTGCCTGAGCAATGATCCAAACAAACCGTGCCATATATTAACATTCAATGAAATTACAATGATGCTGGATTGTGGCCTTTCAATGCAATCTGTGCTGAATTTCCTACCTCTTCCATTTGTTGCTTCCAATCGGCTGCTCAACCTACCCACATGGATGCCAAATGATGTTGTTGATGCTGATTTGGAAGGAGTAAGTTAATGAACAGAAATATAATAATCAAGTTATTTACATATATAACTCTTTAGGAATTAAAAGAAAATTGTGATAGAGTATTTGTGGACTCTCCTTTGGAATTCTGTCCACCATTGGACAAACTTATTAATTTTGCTCAAGTCGATGTTATTCTTATATCAAATTATTTGTGTATGATGGCATTACCATTTATCACTGAGGGAACAGGTTTTCAAGGGAGGGTTTATGCAACAGAACCAACTTTGCAAATAGGAAGGTAGAAATTGTTTAATTTTTATTTGTCTGTTCTTCAATTATTATTATGTTGTAGATTATTACTTGAAGAATTGGTGATTTATATTGAGCAATGTCCTAAAGCTGGTTTTGCTACTCAATGGAAGAATTTCGTTCATAAATTACCGTATCCTATAAATGAAGCGTTCAAACCAAAGTCTTGGAAACAAATTTATAATATGGCGAATGTGAATGCGAGTTTGTCTAGGATTCAGATGGTCGGTTACAATGAGAAAATTGTAAGAAAATTAGTTTATATCTTTGTGACGTATTTTTAAATTATTTTTCCTTTAGGATGTGTATGGCGCGTTGCAAGTAGTCCCAGCAAGTTCAGGGTTTTGTCTAGGTTCAAGTAATTGGATTATCACTACGGATTATGAGAAAATCGTTTACTTAAGTGGATCCAGTACTTTGACTACACATCCTAGACCTATGGATCATAATTCGTTAAAAAACGCTGATGTTTTGATTATGACCGACCTGACTCAAACTCCTATATCGAATCCAGATTCAATGCTTGGAGTGCTTTGCGTTGTAGTTGGTAAAAATGTCTAAATTAAGAAATATGTATAGAGAACATTAATTTTGAATTATTACAGGAATGACTCTAAGAGGTGGTGGTAACGTGTTGATACCTTGTTATCCAACAGGAGTTGTATACGATCTTTTCGAATGTTTATCGTTGAAAATGGCAGATTTAGGAGTTTCTAATTGTCCCATGTTTTTCGTATCCCCAGTCGCTGACATGTCTTTAGCTTATTCGAATATTTTAGCTGAATGGTTATCTTCAGTAAAGCAGAACAAAGTGTATATTCCCGATGAGCCATTTCCACACGGTATGCTTGTGAAAACCAACAAATTGAAACACTTTAAACATATCTATTCCGACGGATTTAGTACTGATTTTCAAGAAGTATTTATATAAAGTATTACAATACTTTGCAAATTAATATTTAAAAAATCTATTTTAGCCCTGTGTAGTATTTTGCGGTCATCCTAGTTTACGTTTTGGAGATGCCGTGCAGTTCGTGGAAATGTGGGGTAACAATCCAAGAAATTGTATAGTGTTCACAGGTTTGTTTAAAAATTCTATCTAAAGTTGAAATAAATTAAAGAATGCATGAATTTTCCAGAACCGGACTTCGATTATATAGAAGCTTTGGCACCTTACCAACCTCTGCAGATGAAGGTCGCTCATTGCGCAATTGATACATCATTAAATTTTACTCAAGCTAACAAATTGATTAAGGAATTGAAACCGACGACACTTGTTGTTCCTGAATGCTACACGAAACCGCCTGCAGGTGCTCCAAATTTAACAGAGCTTGTCATAGACAGCACGCCGGAACGCACTGTCATCCCTTACAAATGGGGAGAAGTAATAAATCTACCTCTGAAGCGAAAACAAGGCAAAGTTTATATAGAAAATGATATAGCTAAGCATGTGCACCCGGTGGAGATTAAGCCAGGAACATTCCTGTCCACGATCACAGGCAATTTCAACGTAAAAGACAATGTCTATAACGTGAAAGAATTAAAACCTACAACAGACATCGGACCTCGAAATATCAAATACGAATGGGGGAGTATAAATTTATCAGAGCTGATGGCGAAATTAAGCAAGGAAGGAATCAACGACGCAAAACTGGATAACACCGCTAATGGATACGTCATTCATTTGGTTTGTTATACATAAAAAAATCTAAATAGCTTTAAATTAATGCAAAACATTTATTCGCAGCAAGAGAAAGACGCACTTATTCATCTGGATGAGAAAAATACGCACGTACTCTGCAACAGCGATGAGAACCTGAGAAGCCGTTTAAGAACAATTTTAATGCAATGTTTAAAGAAGTTTTAATAAAACTTTTACTTAGACTATTAATTCGGCCGGCATTTCTTCATTTTTAAAAACTGCTACGATATTCTGTGCAGTCATTAAACCCATCTTGTTCCTGGTTTGAATACTCGCACTTCCTATATGCGGTAAAATTACGCAATTCTTTAGTTTGAGTAATGGATCGTCCAGAGGTAAAGGCTCCGGTGTCATCACGTCGAGGCCGGCTCCCCAAATTTCACCAGTCTGAAGAGCTTCGACTAATGCAGGCTGATCAACTACGCCTCCTCTACTAGTATTTACAAATACAGCTGATTTCTTCATTTTCTTGAAAGCTTCCTGGTTAAATAAATTCTTTGTTTCAGGTGTTAACGCGCACGTTACTACAATGAAATCACTCTCAGAGAGCAATTCATTAAAGTCTACTTTTTCAGCTCCAATCTCCTTTGCTTCTTTTCTTTCAGATCTATTATAATAAATTAAACGTTTCAGATTGAATGGTTTCAAACATTTGGCTACCTCTTGACCAATTCTTCCAAATCCCACAACTCCCACTGTGGATTGACTAAGACCAGGGCCACACATCCAAAATGGTGACCAAGATGACCAACCTCCTGTTTTGGCAGCTTCATTAGCTTCAAACAGTCTTCGGCTTGTTGCTAGCAGCAAACCCACTGTTAGCTCTGCTGTGGCATCAGTTAGTACATCTGGTGTATAACCGATCCTAATTCCTCTAGCTTTAATTTCTGCTACATCTAAATGATCATAACCCACTGACATTGTAGCAATCACTTTAAGATTATTTGCAACATCAAGAACTTCTTTATCAATCTTATCTGATAATGTGCAAAATAAAGCTTGGCTGTCTTTAAGGTTTTTCATTAATTCGTCTTTCGGTACTGGAGCCGACCCTGACCATACGCTCACATCACATCTGATAAGAAAATATAAATAGAATAACGAATTTAATAATTGAAATAAATATACTCACGTTTGCTTCAGAAGATTCATAGATTCATCGTTCACTTCTCTTGTAATATAAACTCTTGGTTTATCCATGATTTTGTGCAATAATCTGGAATGTTTAATAGTTCTTGATGACAACCTCAACAAATTGGTTGGAAGCAACATGGTGCTTTTCGTTATCTCTGCAATGAATCAATAACATGTTGAATTCAATTCGTTTATTTATCTTTAAAGTATGTAATATTTAAATTCTTAAAGTTACTGACAAGTTTTAATGTTGTAATTAAAAGTTTTAAGGCATATTATTCAATTATTTTACTTATATACAAGGAAGTTGATTGGGTCACATATCTACTGTAATCAGCTGAACTGTCAGTGTCAAAGGACAAATTCAAAACAAGGTCTACCTTTTAAGTTCAGTGCATTCCTAGTGTTTCTCTAAGTTGTGCATGGCATAATAGAGAAGAAGTTAAGTGCAGTTAAGTGAAAACTTAGTTAAGACGACTAAAGAGTCGTTGATATAACATAAACAAGTATGTTTCCTTTAAGAGATAAACTAATTACTGCTATCTTCTATATATTAATATTATCTCATTTGGAAATAGTTGGTAAGTAAATATGTTATTATTTATGTATATTATATTAAAATAAAACTATTTTTAGCAAATTGTGATGAATTGGATGAAATTACAATTGTCAATGAGATTGATCTGAGCCGAGGCAATGTTACAATTAAGCCAGTAGCTGAAATAATGACATTAACAAATATTACTGAGCAGGAACCTAATATAACTCAGAAATTTGTTTCTTGTTTGGAAAATGGTGGCAGTCCAGAAGTTCAATTGGTTAATGACACAGAGGTTATGAAGATGCTCGCACCAGACAACAATATTACTAGCAAGGAACAGCCTGGCAAATGCATTCTTGTGCTATTCTATTCAAAGTATTGTCCATTTTCTAGTCTTGCTGCACCACCTTTCAATGCTTTAGCTCGAGTGTTCCCAGACATTAAAATGGTTGCCATTAATGCGATGATGTATCATCTATTCAATACTCAGAATGGAATAGTAGGATTGCCTTCTTTGCTGCTTTTCCACAATGGAAAAATTGTAGCCAAGTACAATGAGACTGACTACAGCTTGGAGCTTTTCTCAAAGTTCGTATCGAAGACGACAGGTATCAAAGCAGAAGAGAAAGTTTCCATGAAAAGCGAAGATTTCTTTGGACCTACACATAGCTTCCCATTCAGACCGATTGATCCACTCTTGTTGCTATCATGGACATTCATAATAATTTGCGCCTTTTATTATTTTACCAAGACAAAAATCTGGAAATGGATCATTGAAACTGTAAAGAGAAATTGGAGGGAGAGTGAGGCTCAAGCTCAGGCACAACACGAGCATGTAGAATAATAATTAAAATGTAATAAAAGATAAATTTAAAATAGAATTATTTTATTTCTGTAGATGGCGCTGTTGTTGGATGACGCTTATTGTTGGATATGGTGCGGTCTGACGCCATATTGAATCTGGTTCATAAACGACAAACTTCGCGAGTATTTCGGCAGTGCATTTTCAGTTTGTGTGCAGTATGAAGTTATTAATTTATTAAAGTCTAAAGAAATTAGCAACGAAGTGAGGAATTGTTTCCTTTGGAAATTTTGAATTTAACGGAGATGGGCTCAATGCGTCTGCAGTGCCCGTTGTGCTGCACCGAACGGTTTTCCTCGCCGTCCGCCCTGAAGTATCATTTACTCAGTATCATCGATAACCTGCTGTGCACCATTTGTGGTAAAAAGTTTATAAACATCCATTCATTAGCTGAACACATTAGTTCATGCTGCTTTGAGAATGGAGATAAGGAAGAAGAAAAGACAGAGGATTCTAATAGCCTTAAAGAGGAAGAGGAGGAACCTGAGCTTGAAGATGAAATCTTTTACGAGGACAGTGAAACAAGGCTCACAAATGAAGAGGAGCTGATGCAAGTTGATGGTGATGCTAGTAGTGAAGAAAAATCAGAACAAGTATCGGAAGAAAAACAAGAAGTTCTTGAAGAGGAGCAAGAGACTGAGGAGGAATTGTACTATTGCTCCAGCTGCGATTTCAGTTTTAACAATTTCGAAAAGCACATAGAAGAACACCACAATGGACAGGAAATATATATTGATGTAAATGCACTTTGAAAATATATTTATATGACTGCTATGAGTGTTTATTGGATTGAATATGAATAGATGATAATTTATTTAAAAAAAAAACTAATTCCATTTACCATATTTATATATTTTATTTTATAGAATCGAGAAGAAGAAACAGTGGAGCCAGAAGAGGCAGACGTCAAGCCAGATGTATTTTTGGTGGATGGAAGTGAGGTGCAAGAAGAGGAAGTAACAGAATTGCATACGTTGGAAGTTAAAGAGTGCACAGACAATTCAGGTCGGGCATACACAAGGAAGGTTGTACAAATTGCAAAATTCTGGGATGAAAATGAGGATAATCCTAATAATCAAGTGGATACCAAATTGAAAAATACACGACCTGATCCTGAAATCCAGTACTTCATTGTTAAAGAAGGCGTTGCAGAACGAGTTGAGAAAGACGCTGCAAGTACAGAGGAAGATGTGGTTCAAGTTTTCCAATGTCCTGTATGTTCGGTGCATTTCATTAAGGAGCGGCAGTATCAATTGCATAAATGCACCAAGATGAAATTCCAGTGTACAGAATGCGATGCCAGTTTTCCTCATAGTCGGTCTTTAAGTGCTCATATGCGTATGCACAGAGATAGGAAAACGAAAACGGAATTGCAAAATATGCCGGAAGCCAACGGTCCTTTTATTTGTGAGCATTGTAACACCCAGTTTGGCACCTACAAATCCTTGCGATTGCATATTCGTATGCATGATCCAGTTAAGAGTAAAGAGATTGAACCTCCAGTCAACTACGGCATCATGGGCGAGGATATCGAGGCAAAAACTAATACGCGAACCATGTTCACATGCAAAATCTGCAATAAGGTTTACGACGAAGGGTATAAAGATATTCATCTGCTCTCGCACAGCACCAAAAACAATTACGATTGCACCATCTGCAATCGGAAGTTCTTTACCGAAAGCAATTTGGAAATGCATTTGAGGGTACACAACACCGAGAAAACGCAGACTTGTACATACTGCAAAAAGGAGTTTGAAGACCCAGCGTTGCTACAGCAACACGTCAAACAACATATAGAATCTCGCCCATACGAGTGCAGCTATTGTAATCGGAGATTCATAAGGCCGCACGAGAAGGTGAAGCACGAGCGTATCCACACTGGTGAGAAACCGCACATTTGCGAACTCTGCGGAAAAGCCTTCAGAGTAAGTTACTGCCTTACTCTCCATATGCGAACGCATTCTGGATCCAGACCTTACCAATGTCAGGAGTGTGGCAAACGCTTCAAAGCTCATTCGGTCTACAATCATCATTTGCTAATACATTCAAATGTACGCAAATACAAGTGTCCTTATTGCCCGAAAGCTTTTAAAACTGCCGTTCAATTGGCCGGTCACAGAAATACCCACACGAAACCATTCACATGTACCGAATGCAACCGACCTTTCGCATCTTTATATGCCGTTAGGTCACATATGGAAACACACAAGCAAGATAATAATTTAAAGTACAACTGTTATGCGTGCGGTGCAAGTTATGCCAGGGCGTTCGCTCTTCGAGATCACATCAAGTCCCATCACGAAGACCAATGGGAAAAAGATTATGATCCGATGATCGAAAGCAGCAGCGCAACGACGAGTATTCTGCAGGACGAAGACGGAAATGAGATCGAGAATGTTTTCATCGTGGATTCAAATACTATTGTAGATATTCCCCAACAAGATGTAATTATTGAACAAAATTAAACAAAAAAAAAACGTAGTTTACACTGAAGACGAATTATTATGAATTATTTGAAAAAAAAAGGTAAAGAAAACATTTATATATTGGTTTGTATAAAAAATCTTATTCCTTTTATAATTAGTTACACGTGATAGCAAGTTAAAATCTAAAACATAAAATAATAATTGCCTTTTTAAACGGTGTAAACACTTATAATAACCACAATTATATTTTTCCTTTTATTTGGTTGCAACTATTTATTTCCTCTCTCGATTAATACATTTCCGTTTGAGTGTTCGAAGATCAAGCAAATCACGAAGCTACACATTGAACTTGATTTTTATTTCGAATTAAATTAAACTTATTGAAATACATTTACATCAATTAAACTCTATTGACATTAAACTTTAATCATACCGAATATAATATTAACGCACACGCCAAATATACCAAATAATTGGACCTATTATACACGATGTATTACGAACAAAAATACACACCCCTTTTCATTAATTCTGGAGTATGGGCTAATAATCCAATCACAAATGAAATATTTCTTTGCCAAAACTTACATATATGTATCCACTCTAAATAATAGTCATTACAAAAAAAAAACGTCCACATAATCAAATGAAAATGGAATTTGATAGATGCGTGCATCCATCTTGAAATACATAATCTCAAAACGAAAAAAAAAAAGAATACTCTGATTAATTATTCCTCATTTGAAGGCCCAGACACCGTTTTTATATTACTCTTATGCTTCCTGACGTGTTGTCCTGGCGGATTGTATGGACCTCTGTTGGACGCCATAGAGCTGAAATGGCGAATTAAGACCATCATTATTCAAAATTCGACCATCGAATTATTTGGGGATCAGGTAAGCGATTTTCCAACAAAAAATAAATTATAGTAAAACAAGCTTGCAAATTCAACACATACACACAGATAGACTTACATGAATTATATATCTAAACAATTTTTAACTTAATTAAATTAGTATTTTCGTGACCTGTAAAAATTCCACACACCTTAAATGATATAGAAAAAATCCGTCATGCAAAACTGTATCATTTACCTTGGCAAGCTAATAGTGTGCGGTAGAGCTAAGGGGGAGGACCTTATGCCACGGCGGGTTGAAACCAAAGGAGATGACACTCTATCCCTAGATCGACGGCTACACATGCACACAGTAATTTTTCAAAATAAATCACGTTCACGGTGCATGAAAAAAGATAAAAGCTAGCTAATAAAAATACTAGTAATACTGGTGTTGTTTCCTACCTCGGTCCGGCTGTGATTGCCGGGATGCCACTGGAGGCACTGTAGCTGTGCCTGTTTTGCCGGGACGCTGAGCCGCCGGCCGTTATGCGAGGTATCTCGGAACGGCTCTTGCTCTTGGTCACCCATTCCTTATTAAAGTCCTCGGCTTCCTCTTCTTCGATATTAATAAAATCTTGACGTTCTTCCTGATCGCCGGAGTGCAGATTTTGTTCTCGTTCGATAATGTGTGCTCTTTCGCCGATGTGATGGCCAATTGCCATCTTCTTTGTGCCAGTTCTAGAGTCGCAGACTGTACGCTGTGTCTCCTTCACACCTCCTGGTGCAGTGCGTGTACTAGACGTGGCTTTGTAAACCTGTAACATAAATATTATATATTTATACATTTAAAATGTAATTTACTAATTAATAATGTTAATTAAATGCATATCAACAAATAACTATAGGATAAGTCTGCTAGTTTCCTTAAAAATATTGATTTCTACTTTCAACTAGAACTAGATCATTTATTTTATAAAAAAAAACACTGTACATATTAATATGATTATGCAAATATTTGTTTGTATCAAACCATTCAAAATAGTATACAAATTACATAACATTATCTTTCTCTTTTATATTTACTACCATTATTCATAAGTTATTGAAAGTGTATATGTTATGTTCTTATTATGTTTACTATTAATATTATACAGTGAAGATAATTATCATAAAAGTTGTTACTAATAAAGTAAATTATAAATTTTATAAATTAATTAATTTGACTTTTATAATTCCTAAGTAGATATTTACATTTATAATGTGTATTATTTTTATTATATATACTTTTTTAGAATTTAAAAAAATATGTAAAAATAACTAATTAATTTGTTACAAATAAATTGAAAAAACTATACCTGTTGTTGTCCATCAAATCCTGAAGTCATGCTCACGACTGTGGATGAACTGTAAGAATGTGCTGCATGTGGATTGGGTGTGCTCAAGGAATCTAAGGAGCCGGTCAGCAAGCGATTGAAGTTATGTATTGGTGAGAAAGAGTTGAAGTTCATGAGAGCATTATGTATATTGCTGATGCTGTTACGATGATGATGGTGATGGGCCAAACTCCTATTGGCATTGAAATCATTGCCCATCATGCCAAAAGGGTCAGTAAAGAGTGAATTCATCATGTTGTTCATCTGCCTCATGGTCCTCATATGAGACCTGCGCGAAAATATAAATTACAACCAATTGAAAACAATTCAGGAGAGTATAAGCATGGCTGACATTTTATTGGCTTCTTTGCCAAACAGAATTGCAGCAAACTTACCCAAAGAACGGATCTTCTTCCATATCGCCCATCAACGAACCAAACAGTGACATGAGTAGTTGAGTAGTTTCAGGTGAATATTACTATCACCTATGTTGATTTCGAGTAAATAATGTATCTCGAAATATCACTTAGGTATTGTCAAAACTATCAACTGAATATTGAAGCGTAGTGAAGGTAGCTTCTGGAAATTCCAACGTTTCGATTTCTTCTGCAGGACTGCTGGGAATTCCATATCGTTCCGTTGGTAGACTTGAATTGTTTAATTGTCAAACGTTTCTGAGGGAAGCAAGTGATTTGCAAAATATAGAAAAGTTGAAATCATGGCTACTGAGCGATACAGTTTTTCTTTAACCACATTTAGGTATTTATAATACTTAATGATGTGAACTAATTTAATATTAATTCTCCGGAATGTTTTAGCCCCAGCGGTAAATTGGTACAAATCGAATATGCTTTAGCCGCGGTAGCTGCCGGTGCTCCTTCCGTTGGAATTAAGGGTAAATATTATGAATGATGTTAAATTGGAATTCAGCACAATCCAATATTTGCAGCTTCAAACGGAGTGGTTATTGCCACAGAAAATAAGCACAAGTCAATTTTATATGATGAACACAGTGTACACA
Organism: Nicrophorus investigator; assembly: GCA_963457615.1. Classification (NCBI taxonomy): domain Eukaryota; kingdom Metazoa; phylum Arthropoda; class Insecta; order Coleoptera; family Silphidae; genus Nicrophorus; species Nicrophorus investigator. Next base: position 26,428,642 of record OY735143.1, read on the forward strand.
AAGTGGAGATGATTACCAAGCACATTGGTATGGTTTATTCTGGTATGGGACCTGACTATCGCCTTTTAGTGAAGCAAGCTCGCAAAATGGCACAACAATATTATATTGTGTACAAGGAGCCCATCCCCACAATCCAATTGGTTCAAAGAGTTGCTGCAGTGATGCAAGAATACACCCAAAGTGGTGGTGTTCGGCCATTTGGTGTATCTCTATTAATTTGTGGATGGGACAATGATCGTCCTTACCTGTTCCAATGTGATCCATCTGGTGCATACTTTGCCTGGAAATCCACTGCCATGGGAAAGAATTTCATCAATGGCAAGACTTTCCTGGAGAAAAGATACAATGAGGAATTGGAGTTGGACGATGCTGTTCACACTGCGATATTAACGCTAAAGGAGAGTTTTGAGGGCCAGATGAGTGCCGACAATATTGAAGTCGGAATTTGCGATTCAAATGGTTTCAAGAGATTGGATCCATCTCATGTAAAGGACTACTTGGCCAACATTTCATAAGCAAACATTAATTTATTAATTTCACGTTTTAAAGCAAAATATTATAATGCTTCTTTTATAATGTTTTCTTTCTTAATTTGTAATACTTTTAATTGGGTAAAATAAATTACTTTTTTTCTTTAAAAGCAAATAAACATTTATAAGGAAAACACTAAACAAATATTCAATAAATTTATTTTTAACAATAATAAAATGTTTAAATATGAAATTTTATAATGAATTTGCACTACTGATCTGCACAGTTTTTATTCTCGAACAAAAAAAAAATCAAATGAGTTAAGTGAGTCATATAGTGAATGTATTACTCAATATTAATCAATAGATGTTAACATAAATATTTGTAGTAATTAAATAAAAAGTAAAGTAAAATTATATTATATTTATTATGAAAAAATAAATGCATAATTTAATGAAAAGTTTATTATAAATAATTATTATGCAATTATAGAAATCTATTAGATATTATTTATTAAAATAAACGATAGATGCAAAAATATACAATATTTCTTTTATGTAAGTTGTTGCGAGAGGAACAGGAAAAATAATATAAGTTTCAGACTAAGCGAGCTAAGTTGCATACTTCCAATCTCTTCAGAATGGAAGGAAGAAACAGAAAATTTTATAAGTTGGAAGCGCTGAAATATTGAGCTATCTTCGCTTTAGTTTAGCAGCTGAACAAGTTAGTGAAAATATGACAATATTATTGTTCGAAAACAACTTTGGTTCAGATGTTTTTAATATAATCTCGATAAGTTTTAAGAGCATATTTTAACACCAATATCGTCCAACAATTATGCCATATTATTCACTGTTGACCATTGCTGTTGTAAAAAAACATAACCTTCAAAGTTGCACACTAACTTCTTTAGATTTTTAGTTTTGTGATAAAAGTGGAAACAAATCAAATAATCATGTAGATTGTGATATTGAGCGAAGTGATAGTTGGGTGTTATTTTTAAGTTGAATAATTTTTATTTATATCGTGTTTTGTGTAGTTAAGTAACGCAAAAATGTCGATTGTGGCGATGCAACAGTTTGTTGCGGGGCTGAAGTCTCGGCACGCAGATGTCCGTAACAAGGCTGCTCATGATCTGTCTGTGTATGTAAAGACAGAGATGAGGGAGGCAACAGCCGATGAGATAAATGTGTTCCTGGATGAATTCAACCATAACATATTTGAAATGGTCTCTGCGAATGATGTAAACGAGAAGAAAGGAGGCATTTTGGCAATAGGTATGTGCCTACGTTTAATTATGCACAATAATAATTTAAAATATATCATTTTTAGTGTGTTTAATTGGAGCTGATGTAGGGAATATGACAACACGTATTTCGCGTTTTGCTAATTACTTGAGGAATCTGCTGCCTTGCAACGATATAAGTGTTATGGAGAGTGTGGCAAACACAATGGGTAGATTAGCTTTAGTCTCAGGTTCAAAAGCTACAGAGTATGTGGAGTTTGAGGTAAAAAGGGCATTTGAATGGCTTGGGGGTGATAGGCAAGAAGGTAAAAGGCATGCAGCAGTTTTGGTATTGAGGGACTTGGCAACAACAATGCCCACATACTTTTATCAACAAGTGTCGCCCTTCTTTGATTTGATATTCCATGCTGTGCAAGATCCCAAACCTGTAATAAGGGAGGGTGCAGTTGATGCCTTGAGAGCAGCTCTGGTTGTAACAGCCCAAAGAGAGTCGACCAAACAAACGCAACATCCGCAATGGTACAAATTATGCTTCACCGAAACTACGAAATTGCTAAATGTGGAAAAAAATGATAAAACCAGGGATGACCGAGTTCACGGAGCGTTACTTGTACTGAACGAGTTGGTCCGATGTTCGAACGCAGAATGGGAACGCAAATATACAAGTTTAATAGAAAGTACAGAGAGCGTCCATGATAGAAATATTTACACGAAGCCAAAGTTCGGCTTTGCTAAGCGCAATCCTCAATATCAAAATGTTGCGAGCAAGGGAAGTATTTTACCAATTGTGACGGAGTCTGCAGAATGTCGTCAGTTAATTTCTGAAAATTACGACTATATTTGTTTGGATGTACTAACTCAACGCACTTCCCGTTATTCATATACGCAGCAGGTGTTAATTTCTATATTGCCTCGTTTGGCCGCTTTTAACAAGGAAATATTTATAGAAAAACATTTACCAATTGCGATGAACTACCTCCTACTGACTTTAAAGAACAGAGAAAAAGAAAGGGGAGCTACATTTATAACGATCGGATTGATTGCTGTAGCTGTCGGCGATGCGATTAGGCCATACTTTTCAAAAATCATGGAAGCTATCAAATTGTCGCTGCCTAATAGGGAAACGCCCACCAAGAAACGTATAGCAATCGATGCCAGCGTCTTTAAATGTATTTCATTCTTGGGATATGCTTTAACTAGTTCCATTCACAAAGATATTCAAGATATTTTGGAACAAATGTTTCAAACTGGACTAACATCATCCCTGACCGTCTGCTTGAGAGAGATAGCCAAATTAATACCGGAATTGAAACCTCAGATAAATGTTGGACTATTGAAGATGCTTTCATATATTCTGATGAATAAACCTTTGATGCATCCGGGAATGCCTCGGCAAATGAATGCACCTAATCTAGGCATGGGCGACAGTTGTGACATTGCAAGCACTGTACTGGCGTTGCACACTTTAGGAAATTTCGATTTTGAGGGTCAGAGCTTGTTAGATTTTGTAAAACGATGCGCTGATTTTTATATATTGCATGAACAGCAGGAGATTCGCTTAGAAGCTGTACGAACGTGCTCCAGGTTATTGAAGCAAACTGTAATCGAAGAGAAGACCTCGATGGTCAACGATACAGTGGCAGGAGTTTTAAACAAATTGTTGGTCGTTGGTATGACTGATACTGACCCAGACGTAAGATTCTGGGTTCTATATTCATTAGACAATACTTTTGATAGTCATTTATCTCAAGCAGAATCGTTAAGTGCATTATTCGTTGCTCTTCACGATGAAGTGTTTGAAATTAGGGAAGTTGCTCTTTGCACGATTGGTAGATTAAGTGCAATGAACCCTGCATACGTAATGCCTTCGTTGAGGAAGATTCTTGTTCAGTTACTGACTGAATTGGAGCATTCTGGCACAGGCAGGAACAAAGAGCAAGGTGCTAAAATGTTGGATTATTTGATCGTCAGCGCTCCCAGACTAATCCGCCCGTATATGGAACCAATGTTAAAAGTCTTAGTGCCTAAATTGCGCGATCCAGAGCCATATCCAGGTGTAGTTTTAGCAGTACTTTTGGCTCTTGGAGATTTAGCAGAAGTGACTGGAGGTGGTGTCGAACTTCAGTTGTGGATGCAAGAGTTAATGTCGATTTTATTGGAAATGTTGGGAGATGCTTCTGCTCCGGAAAAGAGAGGAGCAGCTCTTTACACGTTGGGACAGTTGGTTGGAGCTACAGGACACGTGGTCAAACCATATAACCAGTATCCGATACTATTGGATGTGTTGATAAACTTTTTAAAAACTGAACAACTATTGTTCATCCGACGTGAAACAATACGTGTCCTAGGACTATTGGGTGCTTTGGACCCATACAAACATAAAATGAATAGAGGACAAATTGACTATCAACCAGAATCTCCAGTTCTCATACCTCTTACAGATAAAGATGACGATGGTAATGCAGATTTAACATCGAGCGAAATGCTAGTAAATATGAGCTCGAACACGTTAGAAGAGTACTATCTGGCAATGGCCATTGCAACGCTAATGAAAATCATTAGAGATCCAACGTTATCCCAACATCATACCATGGTTGTTCAAGCTGTGACATTCATATTTAAAAGTCTGGGTATCAAATGTGTACCTTACATTTCGCAGGTTCTGCCGAGTTACCTGAATGTAGTCAGAACAGCAGACATAAATTTCCGTGAATTCTTGTTCCAACAATTAGCCCATCTAATTTCCATCGTCAAGCAGCACATTCGAAACTATCTGGATGATATTTGTCTGCTCATCAAAGAATTCTGGACACCATCGAGTACTATTCAAACAACTCTTATATTATTAATAGAACACATCGCTATAGCACTCGGAGCAGAGTTTAAGCTGTACCTACCAAAGCTGATGCCGCAAATATTGCGAGTTCTTAATCATGACCAATCCAAAGATCGCGTTGTTACTTTAAAATTATTAGGGGCGTTATATAAATTTGGAAATAATCTGGATAATTATATGCATTTAATTTTACCACCCCTCGTGAGGTTGTTTGATGCTCCCGATTGTCCAACTAACGTATCGAAGCAAGCACTTGAAACTGTAACACAACTAGCCGAGATTTTGGATTTTAGCGATTTCATTTCGCGAATTGTGCACCCATTGGTTAGGACTATGGACATGAATGCGGAGTTAAGAGGGACCGCTATGGAAACACTTTGTTCATTGGTTGTTCAGCTAGGAAGAAAGTTTAAAATATTTGTTCCGCTGGTAAAAAGAATTATCGTTAAGCATAAAATACACAATTCCTTGTAAGTATTTTAAGTTTCAATCCCAATTAATCTTATTAATATATATTTTGTTATATTCTCAGGTATGATATGCTTATTAGCAAAATTACAAGCGACACAACTTTAGCAGACGATTCAGACTTTTCGTTGGTTAAAATGAAGATAAAAGTTAAGAATAGGGAGGCGAATGTTTGCACTATGGATTCAACTATGATACAGCGTCTGAAAGTTTCTGCTAAAAATTTGGAACAAGCATGGACCGCAACGCGTCGCGTATCCAAAGACGATTGGCTTGAGTGGTCTCGGCGATTAAGTATAGAATTACTGAAGCAATCTCCTATTCCGGCCTTGCGATCTTGCCTATCGTTAGCCCAGTCATATCCCCAGTTACCCAAAGACTTATTCAATGCCGCGTTTGTTAGTTGCTGGACTGAGTTAAGCGAAGGAATGCAGAAGGAGTTGATTAAAAGTTTGGAACAGGCGTTGCTGGTTGCTGATATCCCGGAAATAACGCAAACAATTCTGAACTTGGCCGAGTTTATGGAGCATTGTGATAGAGGACCGTTACCTATCGATGCAAAATTATTGGGTGAGAAAGCGATGCACTGCAGGGCTTACGCCAAAGCGTTACATTACAAGGAGGAGGAATTCCAACGCGGCGAGAACAGTCATAATAGTCAAGTTGTGGAGGCATTGATTTCAATTAATAATAAATTACAGCAGAAGGAAGCGGCCGAAGGTTTACTGCAATACGTAATGCAATTCAGTCCCGATCGTCCATTACAAGTAAGATGGTACGAAAAACTACATAATTGGGAGAAGGCGTTGAGTCTATATTCAGAACGATTGAAAGCGGATTACAATGATTACGATGCTTGCTTGGGGCAAATGCGTTGTTTAGAATCGCTGGGTGAATGGGAAAATTTACATAAGCTTGTAGAAGAGAGGTTTGATGGCTTGGAGGCGGATAAGAAACAAAAGGCAGGTCGTTTGGCGGCCGCGTCTGCATGGGGCATGAAGCATTGGGTTTCAATGGAAAGGTACGTGAAGGTTATACCTCGCGATTCACAGGATGGAGCTTTCTATAGAGCAATTCTTTCCATACATAAGGAGCATTATGATGAAGCGCAGAGGTATATAGATATGGCTCGTGATTTAATCGACACAGAATTGACGGCCATGGCAGGTGAATCGTACGAAAGGGCTTACAACGCTATGGTTGTTGTTCAAATGCTTGCAGAGCTAGAAGAAGTTATACAATACAGGTTGATACCTGAAAGAAGACCAACATTAAAAGCTATGTGGTGGCAAAGATTGCAATCCGGTCAGAGGCTGGTCGAAGACTGGCAGAGGATCATTCAAGTGCATTCGCTAGTTTTAACTCCCAAAGAAGATATGCACACGTGGCTTAAATACGCATCACTTTGTAGGAAAAGTGGTTCATTGGTATGTTAAAATTGTATGTAATGATTGAATTAATTTAATCAATTTATTTTCTTTAGATGTTGTCTCATAAAACGTTGGTGATGTTGCTTGGCTATGATCCAAGCATGCACGAGGAGATACAATTACCTTACAATCAACCTCAGGTATCATTTGCGTATACTAAACATATGTGGATGGCAGGCGAAACAGTTTTGGCTTATAAACAATTAGAAACGTTCCTGAAATCCTATTATCCAGACAATACCAAAGGAGACATTGTCCATCACGAGGACAGGCAAAGATTGCTAGCACGCTGCTATTTAAAATTGGGCGATTGGCAGAAAATATTGGACGGTGTTACTGAAAATTCTATACCTTCGATGTTGCAAAGGTACAAAGATGCTACTGAACATGACAAAACTTGGTACAAAGCCTGGCATTCGTGGGCTTACATGAACTTTGAAACGGTTCTATTTTATAAGAATAAAGCCGAGATTAATAAGAGCACGGATTATATAATATATATAGTGCGAGCTGTTCAAGGATTTTTCAAATCGATAAACCTTTCAAAGGGAAGTTCATTGCAAGACACTTTGCGTTTATTGACCTTGTGGTTCGACTATGGACAAATTAACGAAGTTTATGATGCCATAACTGATGGATTAAGAACTATTGAAAAAAATACTTGGTTACAAGTAATTCCACAACTGATTGCGCGAATCGATTCGACCACTTTAGTCTCACGTTTAATCCACGAATTGCTTATAGACATTGGAAAAACGCACCCACAGGTAATATTTTTTTGATTTATATCAAATATTGTTTATATTTATTTATTTTGTTATAGGCTCTTATATACCCATTAACTGTAGCTTCGAAAAGTACGTCGATGGTCAGGCAAAATGCAGCAAATAAAATTTTGAAATCTATGAGTGAGAATTGGCCCATTTTAGTTCAACAAGCTATAACTGTTTCGGAAGAACTCATACGCGTAGCCATTCTATGGCACGAAATGTGGCATGAGGGTCTAGAGGAAGCTTCCAGGTTAGACAAACTCTCATCTAATATTAATAATTTATGTTTACTTATTTTTTTTTTTTATTACTTTTAGATTATATTTTGGGGAAAGTAATATTGAAGGTATGTTCAAAGTTTTGGATCCACTACACGCGCGTTTAGCTTGTGGACCGCAAACACTTAAAGAAATAAGTTTTACACAAGCTTATGGCAGGGATTTGGTCGAAGCGCAGGATTATTGTCAACGATTTAAGGTAAATTTATATTTGGTATTTTTATACGAAATTTAAAATATTGTTTTTAGACTAACAAAAATAAACGAGATTTGAATCACGCCTGGGATTTGTACTATCACGTATTTAGGAGGATAACAAGACAATTGCCACAGTTGACGTCTTTAGAATTGCAGTACGTTTCTCCGAAACTGCTGACTTGCAGGGATTTGGAATTGGCTATTCCTGGTAGCTATTGTCCAGGACAAAATATCGTTCGAATTTCGCATATTCAAAGTTCCTTAGAGGTATTATAAATTTAAATGTTGATTGTATACATATTAATTTATTTATTTGAAGGTAATTACGTCAAAGCAAAGGCCGAGAAAATTGTCCATTAGGGGGAGCAATGGAAAGGATTATATGTTTTTGTTGAAAGGTCACGAAGATCTGAGACAGGACGAGCGTGTCATGCAGATATTTGGATTGGTTAACACCTTACTGCTGAAAGATCCGGATACATTCAGACGAAATCTAACAATTCAACGTTATGCTGTGATTCCATTGAGCACGAATTCTGGTTTGATTGGTTGGGTTCCTCATTGCGATACGCTTCACACTCTTATTAGGGACTACAGAGAAAAGAAAAAAATACTGCTGAATATAGAGCATAGAATAATGTTAAGGATGGCTCCCGATTACGATCATTTGACGGTAATGCAGAAGGTGGAGGTATTTGAACATGCGTTGGAACATACGCATGGTGACGATTTAGCCAAACTACTGTGGCTGAAAAGTCCTTCATCTGAAGTGTGGTTTGATAGAAGAACTAACTATACTAGATCGTTGGCTGTAATGTCAATGGTTGGTTATATTTTGGGTCTCGGGGATCGTCATCCATCGAATCTGATGTTGGATCGATTAAGCGGAAAAATTTTGCATATAGATTTTGGTGACTGTTTCGAGGTGGCAATGACCAGGGAGAAATTCCCAGAAAAAATTCCGTTCAGATTAACAAGAATGTTGATCAACGCTATGGAAGTAACCGGAATCGATGGCACCTACAGACGGACATGCGAGAGTGTTATGTCCGTGCTCCATAGAAATCGTGACAGCGTTATGGCCGTTTTGGAAGCCTTCGTTTACGATCCTCTGTTGAACTGGAGACTTGTCGATACTGCAGCTAGGAATAACAAATCTACGAACGATGTTAGCATGTCAGGTACAGGTCCGTCATCTCAAGATCAGGACTCCTCATTGAGCATAAATATGTCCCGAAAGGGTGCAAACATCATTGATGGTTTGGTCGATAGCTCGCAGCAATACGAGGCGGTCAACGAGAAGGCGGTGGCAATCATAAATAGAGTTAGGGACAAATTAACAGGGAAAGATTTCATAGGTGGTGGCACCTCGACCGTTAATTCGCAAGTTAATCAGCTTATTATTCAGGCAACAGATAATGAGAACCTGTGTCAGTGTTATATAGGTTGGTGTCCATTCTGGTAAACAAAAATGTACTTTTCTTTCTGTTTTATTATAATTTTTCCTTTTTTTTTTGTTAGTCATCTAAGTTATTGTACATTTTTTTTTATTATTAAGAATTTAGTTTAGATTTTAAAAAATGCAACAATTTTTTTTTATATCTGATGTCTCCAGACAGGTTTCCTTTTTTCTGAAAAACTCTTGATTCCTTCTTTACCATCCACTCCATTAATGTTGTCCACCATCACATTACCACCTAGATTGTAGGCAGTTTTTAAATCTTCTTTAATTTGTTTGTAATAGAATCTCTTCCCCAATTCTATAACAGCTCTGCTTTTATTTTTAATTGCGTTGCACAATTTGTCAATCTCTTCATCTAAAGCCTCTGGAGTTGGCGCTACTGCTGCAACAAGACCACTTGATTTGGCTTCATCACTTGTTATGTGTTCTCCAGTAAGGAGCATCTTCAAGGCTGTTGACTTATTTACACTTCTGGCCAAAGCAACGCCTGGAGTTGAACAAAAGATTCCAAAGTTAGCCCTGTAACATCACAAATCTTGCATTTAAAATGATTCTTGTATTAAGTAAATATCTACCCTGGAGTTGAAAATTTGCTTTTCTCTGTACACACAGCTAAATCACATTGTGCCACCAACTGGCAACCTGCTGCAGCAGCCAACCCATCAACCCTTGCTATTATTGGAACAGGATGTTGAACAATTGCATCCATCAATTTAGCACACAAGTTAAATATATGCATATGCTGTGCCTTGCCACAATCCTCTGTCTGCATTACATTCAACACTCAACAGTTATTACTTTCACCAATATAATAATTTTACCAATTCCTTTAAATTATGACCGGCTGAAAATATTGGACCATCTCCAGCTAAAACAATTGCCCTCAATTGTGGATCATCTCTGTTGCTTTCGATTTCCCTCAACAAGTTTTCCATCATTGCCATTGACAGAGAGTTACTAAAATAGTAGTTAAAGCATAGTTCTTTCCAATAAAATCAATTATATCACCGTGTTTTCCCATGGCACATTGTAATTTTACGAATGCCATTTTGGAAGTCGCTGCTTGTGTAAATTTCTCCAGATTTACTAGAGCAACTTCTTTGGAAATTGAGATTAATAACCTGTTAACATAACACACTTTATAAGCTGGCCTATAATATTATAAAAATATATATAACTTACATTTTTAATAAGTTGCAATTGCTTCATTTTAATCATTATGTAAATGTTATCTGAACTAAACTAAGTAAAAGTAAACATAAAAACCGGACTTCACAATCGAATGACCTCTAACTAAAAAATATATAAAACTTCGGAGATAACCATTATTTTGGAAATGTTTGATAATTGTAAATGCAACTTTTAATATGGAAATCAAGTAAAGTTGCCTACGGAAGTATATGAATATGCTTTAAATCAAGTTTTACACTTAAGTAAAGTTTGTAAGTAATGTTATATAAGATTTTATAAAATCTACAAAATAAAATTATATAATACATATAACAAATCTTATTATTCAATTGTATTTGATTTGTTTTACGAATATAAATTCACGTAGAATAGCAATATTCAAAAAAAGTGTCTAACAATTTTGAAGGTGGTAGAAAATCGTATTGGTAATTTAATTGCTAGATAATTAAATATTCTTCGGAAAGAACTTGAATTTTATCAATTACTTTAATTACATTCGTTAATGGAGAAGAAGGGAAAAAAAGAATGGAAAAGAAAAGGGAAGAAGTAATCGATTAATTGTATTTGGATGTAATCTCGGAGAGAAAGGACTAGTATGAATGTGTCTGTTGTACGTGGGCATCTGGGGCTGCTGGGGTTGTTTCCCTCACCAGGATAATAATTCGAACGGGAGCCTGGCTGGCGTCCGTCTGGCGCGCGTTTTCCTTCTTCCCTCTCTATCCCACCCTTCAGGAAAAGCCACGCCATTACACAATACCTCCCCGCGAATCCCTCCGCACTTACATTTCCAAGCCAATCTCTGAAATTATTCCGCATTTCCCCAATCAAAAAAGGTGAAGCATAAATTCCGCAACCTTTCGCATTCAATCATACAATTAATGTTACACACCTGGTGAAAAACGTATTTCACACAATATTGTATTGAATTACGTAGTTTACTTGTCAAATGATTGAAATTATATAATTAAGTTAGATATTTTGCATACTAATATTCTTCAAACCACAAATACAATGATTTATGTTATAATAATTCAAATTTTGGATGACAGTCCATCTAATGGCCATAATGAAAAATTCAGGTAAAATCATTTGTTTTGTGATAATGTATTATTTCTTGCAATTAATTTGCAAACGCTTATAAAATCTTCTGTAAGTTGTTGTCCTGGGTCTTCGAGAAGATGATCCTGATGATATCGCCTTTTTTTACAATGGATGGATATTTAAATATGGTATAAATTTGAAATTATTTTGTATCGAATTCAAATTTAAGATGACAGTCTACCGTCATGTGATGTCCGTCTACCGGCAATAAAGCGAAATTCAGTAAAATTCACTAATTTGTTTGATGGACCATGTCTTTTGCGATGGACAGCGAATCGATCGTTTACAAGGATTACTTCAACGTGTGGTTCGGCGAGTTAGGAGGATCCGAGATGTACAAGGAGCCCATCCTCAGCGACTTTACCCTGGACAAAGTAAAGTTGTTCTGCTACAGTTTGCAGCAGGACACGCACGTCTTCCTGATGGCCGTCGACGTTCTGGAAAGGTACATTTCGACCAAGAACCTCTTGGGACTTGAAATAGAGGACCCTTTACTCTCTATAATCACCATCATATACCTGACCGGCAAGCAAACCGGAGACTTATCCGGTTTCAAGACGGAAACTCTGATAGACCTGTACGTGAAGCTGACTCAACGTATGCTGACAAATGGACAGATCAAGACTGCAGAAATCGATATTCTGATGACGCTCGACCACACGCTGCCTCTGCACACGAAGATCGATGATATGAACCTGTTCCTGCAGTACTACCAGATACCCGATCTCGATGTGGATTTTCAGCCGCTCTGCGAAGAAATCTTAAACTTTTACGTTGTCAACAGTTTGAACATCTTCAACAGGATTAAACTGAATTACGTGAAGAAGCAGGAAGCTCTCAACGCGTTCGTAGCCATATACAGCAAACGTTTATACTTACCCATAGGAATTTTCTTGAGCGCCATCAAAATGTCTTCAAGGCTCAGGGCGATTCTCCATTACAAAGCCATCGTTTTGGAACTGAGCGACCTCAGCTTTATACACGTAGATCATCTCAACATTCTCGCCAAAGAAATTTACAATTCTCGCAAAGAATTACACAAACAATTGTAAATAACCTTCCTTATATTTATTAATTCCTAAAGATTAAGTTAATTTAATTTTGTTCATATTAATCATGTTAAAACAAGTTTAAAAAACACACTACTATGTTAATTTAATTGTAAGAACATTTAAAGTTTTTTTTTTCTCGAATTTATCTTAGATTATTTATTAATTGTCGTTGAAGAAACTAAATTATACAGAGCGTTTCGAACTTGTTGCACGCGTCCTACATTCGTGCATATGTTTCATGTGTGTTATTACAATCCTGGAAGATATACAAAGCGAGGAAATTCCAACTAAGCGTTATTAAATCAGACATTGAGTTGTCTATTACAATAGGATTTACGGTCTACCTTTCCACCATCAACTCAATTTTAGTTCCAATCCGGACTGTAATTAAAACTTGATGCGGAATAGCTTGAGCCAAACAAACATACAGTTATTTGCATAATATCAAAAGCTCCACAAATACCTTTAAACCTGTAAATAACTTAATTATATTTCTCCAAGTATTATTTATGATTTGTCTTAAAAATAAATTAATCTGTAAACGTTTTCTTCTTTATATTACTCCTAAATACACTAAAGTTTTCTAAATATAATTACAAACATATTCACATGTTGATATCACTTGCGTGAATTCCGCAAGGACTTCACGTTTCTTCGAACTTATTTTTAAGCAAAAAACGATAACAAAGTTTCAAATGGGAGATGGTAGTCAAATGGGAGAAAGCGCTTTTCGCCGTTTCCAACTTTGAACACGACATTTTTTATAAATAACCGGAGGCGTCGCAGAAAAAGATTGATGGATACGACGGTAACTTCATTTTGCATCAAGTCTTAGATTTAAGTTGAGAAGACACTAATTTTACATCCAAATCGATTTTGATTTATCGATTCAGTCAGATTTCCGTCAATCAATTACAAATTGTTGAATAATTGAACTTCGATAAATGCGTTATTTTTTTTTGCATCAATGAAAATATGTTTAATTCAACTAGTCCGGCCGTTTTTCGCACAACGGAAATTCAATGCGCCCATTTAAATTATTCTTGTCAGATCCCATTACAATGTCCACAATAGAAGACCGCAAGTTCCATGCAAATATCCACACAAAAACTAACAAAAAAAAAAACGTTATTTTTCGCGTTGTTTTAAATAATTTTATTTGAATTTAAACTGTATTTTTGTTGATTGCATTCACGTTGTTTCAGTGTAATGTATTTATTTAAATTGTTGGTCTTTTTGGATTCAAATTATATTTTTCGATCATATTTCTTTATTAATATTATTTGAATATTAATAACACATATTATTTGTAAAACTTGTTTCAAATATTGTAAAAAAAAATCAAAATTATTTGGCGTTAGTTCTTGTGTTATTTGATGACTACTCCACCACAGCAGCTATACAACAAATTTTGCATAAGACTTGGTCCGTCTGGTCAGAAGTATCGGTGTTAAGCAGCAGATTTCTGTCCGTGCGTGACACACTAAACTCCTGCAGAGTTTCTCAACTTGTGGGTCTCGAAATGACAGCTTACGTCAAAGCGAGGCATTTATCAATTTATTTGTAATGACAGCTGTCACCTACGTCAAAGGCAGGAATTTATCAATTTATTTGTAATGACAGTTGTCACCTTACGTGAAAGGGAAGAATTTCTCAATTTATTTGCAATCACAGGTGATATTTGTAAGTATATTTAATTGAATTATATAATTTTGTAACTAAAATGTTATAGATTTGATACTAAAATTTAGTAAGTAGATAAATTGCAGACGTGATGTGTCTAAATAATTGAATAACGATATGATGGATTGTCATTCAGTGTATTTCAATTCTAATTGAATTATGTAATTTGGTAAGTTCGAACTCGTAGACGTGACATTTCCTTATAGTTAGACAATGATGATGATACGATCGATTATAATTCACGCGAGGTGTTGATGGATCCGATGCTAATGGGAATCCGAGCATGTGCAATTAATTAAGGGGATGGCTTATTATTGGAATTCCGGGAATAGCAATTTCGAGAGGATGATTATCCATAACTGGCATTTGCGATGCGAAACGCGTTAAAATGCATACAACCAATATTTGAAAATGCCTCAAGGTGCACGATATTTATCATCCGCAATATCTGTCCAAATAAGAAAGTATTTGTAACTTCAAAGCTGCGCTCAAGTGGATCGTGGAAATTGACGCGGTCTTGTTTTGCAGGCAAATTGCCGGTGTAACCAAACACTCGACGGTACACACACAGCCAGTCGATGGGTAAATAAAACTGTCATCAAAGCAAATGCATTTGTCCTTTTTAATTGCATTTAATTAACATCATCAATTACAATCGTCTATCTTTGGGCCCATCGGCTGAATAACAAATAATAATAAAAAATACACAATACGCAAATGCACACCAGAGAGAGAATGGAACGAAAATACCCATTGTCACGTACAGCAAACGAATTACTAATTAATCGGGTTGCGCCAACGAAAATCGATAGAAAGAATTATGTAACAAAATGCAAGGATTACAAAAAATAAAGCCTACATCGCGATTTTAGTCTTGCTTTATTTTTTTATTGAAAAGTATCTGATGATAATTTAATTCTTAATTTTCGTCTTTAATTGTTTTTTTTTTAAATATCAGTGAAAAGTATTTCTATTATTATTAGATATTGGGTTGTTCGGAAAGTAATTTCGTATATTTCACTTTGTCAAATACAAAATTAAAAGAACTTCGAACCTACTTAAAAATATCAGTAATTCAAAATATATTTTAACAAACTGAAATATGAAATGTGTAGTAAACAAAATCTTGGTTGCGAATACGAAACCACTTTCGAATACGAAATTACTTTCCGAACAAGTAAATAGTTAAAACTTGTAAATTGCATTTACTTACCAATTTCCGTATATCCTCTAGTTTCTTACACTTTTTATCTGAAAGCTTATAATAATTGTTGACGATAAAGAAAATTTATTTAATTCAAAATTTTAGATTATTTTAAAGAAAAATGTCAATTGACATTTAAAGCAATTTCATAACACGTTTATGTCAAACTTAATATAAACGTTATTATGTGCTTCCATCAAATATTATATATGTGCATCCCTCAAGCGTCATATTGTTTGAACGGAATTTGATATTTGGATAGTGTCTATTCATCATGCCATATCTGATATATTCTATACCAGAAAATCCAACTTCCATTAACTTTAATTAGACAATGCGAATTTTAACAACGAAGACTCTTTCGAAGGTCCATCCAATTAAAAAAAGCTTCAATGTTCATCATCGAATATGCTACTTTTAATTAAAAATAGGAAACAACAGTGAAGCTCCGCAGGATTTCTAAGCTCATTTCAATTATAAAAGCTTACACGTTTTTTTTGCTCGTTAGGTTTTAATTGAACCAAAAATTACATGAATAAATGCATATAACGAAACGTAATGAATAGTTAATAATTTATAAATAAAAATTATCATTTTTGAGGAATTAAAAAATAATAAGTTTTAATAAAATAATTTTGGTGGTCTCAGTCGCAAAATATGCGAAACGCACTATTTTCGTGCCCAAATAAGGATTGTTTAAACGCAGCTGCAAGTGCAGGTGTTCAATTTTTATAAATAATCTCATTTTTATTACTTTTTTATCGCATTAATTTAATGTTGGAATTGTTACAAATAAAAATTAATTATATTAATATATAAAACGATATTTTGGAAATCTCACCATTTTTATTACTTTTCTATCGTTTTATTATTTTTAATTAAAAGTTTTCGAAACAGTACAAGATGTGTAATTGAAATTAAATTTTTTAAATTAATACAGCGTTTATTTTTTTGATAAATATTTTATTATATTTTAATGAATTTTCCTATTTTGAATTTAATCATTTTATAAGTCTATCACTATTTATATAAATGTTTTTTCTCATAAATTTTGATATAATAAATAATTTTAATTTATAAAGTGAAATGTGCTATTTACAATTATTTATCTTATTGAACGCTAATTTTGTATTGCATTCATTTAATTTTAAAATGTAGTAAATTAAATTAAAAAAATGTCACATTTACATGAATCAATGCAAGTAACGAAACGTAATGAAAAGTTAATAATTTATTAAAAAAATGTAATAATATTTATATAAAAATAAATCAAATTTAATATTTTTGAGAATTTGAAAACGAATAAGTTTTAATAAAATAGTTTTGGTGATTAGCGTTCGGCAAACGCAGCTGCAGATGATTCACACGCAAAATCGCCTAATTTTTATTGATTTTTGAGAAACGCACTATTTTCGTGCCCAAATAAGGATTGTTTAAACGCAGCTGCAAGTGCAGGTGTTCGATTTTTATAAATAATCTCATTTTTATTACTTTTTTTATCGCATTAATTTAATGTTGGAATTGTTGCAAATAAAAATTAATTAAATTAATATATAAAACGATATTTTGGAAATCTCACCATTTTTATTACTTTTCTATCGTTTTATTATTTTTATTTGTAATTAAAAGTTTTCGAAACAGTACAAAACGTTTATTTTTTTGATAAATATTTTATTATATTTTAATTAATTTTGATTGTAAATAAAATTTATAAATATTTACTCTGATAAATCTTGACATAATAAATAATTTTAATGTGTAAAGTGAAATGTACTATTTACAATTATTTATCTTATTGAACGCTAATTTTGTATTGCATTCATTTAATTTTAAAATGTAGAAAATTAAATTTAAAAAATGTCACATTTACATGATTCAATGCAAGTAACGAAACGTAATGAAAAGTTAATAATTTAATTAAATAAATGTAATAATATTTATATAAAAATAAATCAAATTTAATATTTTTGAGAATTTGAAAACGAATAAGTTTTAATAAAATAGTTTTGGTGATTAGCGTTCGGCAAACGCAGCTGCAGATGATTCACACGCAAAATCGCCTAATTTTTATTGATTTTTGCGAAACGTGCACTAATTTCGTGCCCAAATAAGGATTGTTTAAACGCAGCTGCAAGTGCAGGTGTTCGATTTTTATAAATAATCTCATTTTTATTACTTTTTTATCGCATTAATTTAATGTTGGAATTGTTGCAAATAAAAATTAATTAAATTAAAACGATATTTTGGAAATCTCACCATTTCTATTACTTTTCTATCGTTTTATTATTTTCATTTGTAATTAAAATTTTTCAAAACAGTACAAAATGTGTAATTGAAATATGAAATGAAATTTTAATTTATAAAGTGAAATGTACAATTATTTATCTTATTGAACGCTAATTTTGTATTGCATTCATTTAATTTTAAAATGTAGTAAATTAAATTTAAAAAAATGTCACATTTACATGAATCATTGCAAGTAACAAAACGTAATAAAAAGTTAATAATTTATTAAAAAAATGTAATAATATTTATATAAAAATAAATCAAATTTAATATTTTTGAGAATTTGAAAACGAATAAGTTTTAATAAAATAGTTTTGGTGATTAGCGTTCGGCAATCGCAGCTGCAGATGATTCACACGCAAAATCGCCTAATTTTTATTACTTTCTGCGAAACGCACTATTTTCGTGCCCAAATAAGGATTGTTTAAACGCAGCTGCAAGTGCAGGTGTTCGATTTTTATAAATAATCTCATTTTTATTACTTTTTTATCGCATACATTTTATGTTGGAATTGTTGCAAATAAAAATTAATTAAATTAATATATAAAACTATTTTTCGGTAATCTCACCATTTTTATTACTTTTCTATCGTTTTATTATTTTTATTTGTAATTAAAATTTTTCGAAACAGTACAAAATGTCTAATTGAAATAAAATTGTTTAAATTAATACAACGTTTATTTTTTTGATAAATATTTTATTATATTTTAATGAATTTTCCTATTTTGAATTTTAACTATTTTTATTGATTGTTTTATGGAAGCTTTACCTTTTTTAAATTCTTCAGTAAAGCTGACGTTTTATTTAAATTCTCTTATTAAATAACTATTTTTTATTAATTTTATGTTTTATATTGAAGAAAGTTATATGATTTTTATTTAAATTAGTGTAATTTTGTACGTAAGATTGGATTCAAATAATCAATCAAATAATGCTGGTAATATGTTTAGTAATAATGTTTATTTTGGTATTGTTAATATTATGTACAATGAGAAAGAAGGACGCGCTTTGAATGATGCGATTGCAAACAAATATATTGATTGCAATCACTTTAGGAGGAACATAAAAGCTTTTATTATCCTTCCGATGCTCATTACTGCTTCTCGAAGAGATCGTTGAACCGATGATATGTAAATAAGCAAAGTAACTATTTTTATATCTTGAAACCCGCTATTATCTCTTAACACTGATGTAAGTGGGAAATTGATCATAGCTTGGAAAGGAAACAATTTTGTTAAGCAAATATTGATATGATACTTATAGCATAAAATGTTATAGTCTTTCTATTATAGAAATCTCATTTAGTACATCATATCAATCAGAATTTTATTAATGCAGTTTGGAAAGTTATGATGAATTTCTTTAACAAACATAATCTATTCATTAACTGAATTATTGACTTAAAATTTGTGCATCCCCTTTAATTTGGTTAATCAACAATTAATTTTGCAAAAATGTAAAAATACTGCGTTTTTGAAGTTTAATAAAACGATTCTTCGAGTTTGACAGTTCAAGTCAAAATGACAGTTGACATGTTAAAGAGTGAATTTTTAGCTTTAATTGAAGAATTTAATGGTTTTAGTTATAAATTATTCATGAAACAAATATAAATTGTAACATTGATCAATATTTACCGTTCAGAAAGAAATCTAATTATTTTATTATATAAAAAAGTATAATTGTTATAAAAAATATTATTATTTCAATAAAAAATTCACGAAAAAATTGCGAATATATTTTCTACATAAATTTATATTTTCATTTCAAACATAAACCCAATTACGTCCGCTTTGCATGTTTTGTTATAATTTACACGCGTACAACATCAAACCTATTATAAAGGTATAAGCAAACAGCGTATTCAAAGCAACGGTGATTAATTATATAATATACACATATATATGCATATAGTCTCTCTCTCATACGAAACTTAAAGCGACTAAATGCACTTGGGAATGCTTTAGCACTATTGAAAGTCCGTCTTAATTACTTGCGGCTTCAATTGATGTAATTTTCTTAAACTTCGTGGACTTCGGAAGATTGTTAGTGCTGCGATCAGCCAAACGGAAACGTGTAGAAATTTCATTTATAAAGATATGAATTAAAGTTATATAAGCTGCAAAACGATATGATTTATATTGCTGCATGCAATAAATAACAATATTGATTGGTGATAATTTATCGTGTAATTTATATAATCAGCGGAACGCAGCTCTTTATTGAGTCGCGTGCATTACGAAACTCGATATTTATTTTAATGTTTCCAATATTTACTAAAAATAAAATTGAATTTGTTTGTGTTAAAAAACATTTATAATTACCGTTCAAACATATAAATATTACATGATATTTCATATTTAAATTATGTAATAATAAATAATTGGTATTTTCATTTATTGGTTTAAGTTTATATTTATAAAATTGTAAAATGCAAGTTTGCAATAAAATTTAATGGAAAAATAAGACTGAATAAAATAGAAGAAATTTTGGTGAATGGAAACTGAACGAGTTTTAACACACGGCAATAATTTTGAATTGTGAGGCAAATTGTGTTCGCGTGAAGCTTCCGTTTGGAAAGTCTGCGCTTAATGAGATCTGGGGCATATTCAGTTTTAATTCGCCCTGTGAATAGTTGTAATATAGTTAGCAGATGAACTACAGCTTTAATTACAATCAAACGCGTAGTTTAATTTCGGAAGCAACAACTAAAAAAAAAACTGGAGCAAATAAAAAAAAATATAATTTGTTACCTTTTAAAGTGATGCGAATGCTGCAAAGTTTAAATTGGAAACTAATTATAATATTGCCGGTTGATAAAGTGAATATTAATTAGACGGAAGACTGATTGTGCAGCGCCGGGCGAGTGAGTGAGCAAGAAGAAAAGGGGCAATGAAGATGTTGTTGCGGAACACGCGCGCACTTGAAATTAGTGGGCGTCGCGACGCCGCGACGCGCTTTCATCTTTTAGTGGCCGGGCGTCCGCATCCGAGTGCATGACACTTCCATGCTGACTTCATCATCGCCTCGTGATTTCATCGCACCGCGTCACGTGGATAATCTTCGCTTCCGGTTCGCAACTTCCGTTTTCATCACTGGATTAAAAAAAAAACTTTAAGGATTGAAGAAACTGCTCCGTATTTCCAACCAGGAAAACTAATTGAAACTTTATCGAAATGTTCCTCGTAAATCGACCGACTGTCGCAGTCCTTGCATTTCTTATGACCGGTAAGTAACTGTCAACTACTCTATACATTACTGATAATTCTTCATTGTTACTCAATCTGTAGAACTTTTAATTTATTATGCACCGATTTAAATAAAATTATAATCATGCAAATTTTACATAATTACAGATTAAATTAATAATTTACTTAAAAAACAATACTTTACTACATTTTATTTCTATAATTACTTAAAAATAATTATTGCAATCATTACGCAATTCCATAAATAATTGCAGATAAAAATAAATTTAATCTCCAAAGTATGATTTAAACAAAATTAATAAATTTCGTAATTATAGAAGAATTTAATCCATACCAAAAGCTATTATTTGTATTTCCATAATTAGTTAAATATATTTTTATTTCCATAATTACTTAAAAATATTTATTGCAATTATTACGCAATTCCATAAATAATTACAGATAAAAAGTTTAAAATAAATTTAATCTCCAAAGTATAATTTAAACAAAATTAATAAATTTGGTAATTATAGAAAAAATTAATCCATACCAAAAGCTATTATTTGCATTTCCATAATTAGTTAAATATATTAAAAATAATTAATTGCAATAATTATAATTATATTTCTGACTATAAGAGGCATTTTTTTACAAATAATTTTTTTTTTAAAATTGGAGTTTACCTTAAACATTAAAACACGATTCTTTATACTGCATATTATTTGCAGATCTGGTGCGTCTTATGATCCGAAAAATACGTTAATTGTAAAAATTATGTAATATAATAAAATATAATAATTTTAATTTGTTTATTTAGGACAGGAATATTTTGTTGTTTCAAATTTATTCTTTTTGTATTTTAAACTCGATGCGAATTGAAATATTTGTTTCTGATTACTAAAATTGAAATTGCTAAAAATAATATAGTTTTATCATTGAAATATGCGATAATTTATGAAACTGTATATTCAATAATTTTAATCATGAATGATTTGTTTCCATATCATATTTCGTCTAAATTATAGCTCGAATCAATTCAACAAAACTAATTATAATTAAAATTGAATTTCAAATAATCATTTTATTTCATCTTACAATAATTTAGTTTTTATGTAATCCACATTTTTGTTGTAAGTTATTATAATTCGGAACTGAAAAAATTGTAATTTTTTGATAAATCATAAATAAAAGCAATAAGGAAACATCTTGATATAAATAGATAATTTATATAATAAATAAATCCGTTTATTTGACATAAATTCCTCGTCTTCAGATATAAATCATACGTAAATCTCTATCTGTTATCTTTGAATTTTGAGCTCCGTTTCTTCGGATATTTATGGTATTCTAAGGATTTTCTTTTTATCCTACAAAAGTTGATTGTGTAAGTGGTTATTATCAATAATTTATTTTATACATTTTTCCCATTGTTACAGATTTTTTTTAAAATAATTAATTGTGTACAGCGAGAAAAATAATTGTTTTGTGGTAATTTAAAAAAAATATTATTACATAATTTTTTTACTATTATATAATTATGAATAGCCAAATTCAGATTAATCTATAATTATTCCGTAAATAATGTTGCAAATATTTGAATACATTGAATTAATTAACTAATTCATACGAAAAATATAATTTAAAATCATTGCATTTAATTAAATATGAAATATTATTAATAATAATAATGTCTCTATTGTAATGTCTATTGAATAATTTTATTACTTTAATTCATTGTAATATCAAAAATTATGTAAGCGTACAAATAACTTTTTTTGGTCATTTAATTAATTAAGCTCAAAAATGTTATTGAAGATATTTTCATACATTTAATTAACTAATTACATATAGTCCTTATAATTTGCACATAAAAAAAATGTGAATGTAATGAAGTATTTGTAATAATGACAATAATACGTATTAAATAATTATATTTAGTTACGAAATGGTAATAATAATTACAATATTTCTCTTAGTTCGCAGCAATAGAATTAAATGATAACATTAATAATCCAGTAATTGCGATCTCATAAATCTTACATAAGACTCAATCAAAGTTTGCGCTTTCCGCATTTGCGAACGGTCATCAAAAAAAAAAAATGTATTTCAATTGAGTTTCGGAGTTCTGCGGGTCGCGAACGCAATTAGAAACTTATTGATTGTTTTTGAGCCTTTGCCGAAAGTTAGCTTGTTTATTCGTCGTCGGGAATATCTTGGGGAAATGTTGGTTTACTTCCGGCGCGAAGAAGCTTCCTCTAGTTCCGGTAAAAGGTGAAATTGCTAGGCCAAGTCGGATTGCCGCAAAACTTCGTCTCTCGCAAATCTTCCAAAACATAATTTTGTCCGGAGAATCATGGTACATACTTTTCTTACAATAAAACCTTTAAAAAATATATAAAAAAACACAATTTATTTTCATAAAACGCGAAGCGACGTAAAAGTGAATTTTTACAAGATCTGTCGTAAATGTATTTTTTTTTAACTTAATATATTTTTATTCCGCGCTATAAAATACATACAATTTCATATTCCTACAGTTTTGTAGCTACTTCGGATTTAATCTAGATCATGTTGGCTTAAGACGAAATAACTTAATCCCGACTTTTCGCTCGCTCAGGCCGTACTAATTCCAGAAAGCAAACGTGCATTTTAAATATTTGTAGATGGATTTTCAACGCATATTTCTACAAAGAAAATTTAATTATTCAAACACAACAAAACAAAAATTAACTTACAAATGTCAAAATATATTTTATTTTGTTTTATTAAATTATATTTCACTATAAAATTGTCTTTCAAATAATGTCGTTACAAATAGTAAAATAATGACGTTTATCGATTTGCCGCCGGAATTTGAAATCTGGCGAAGAGAAGGCTGTCGAATGTACATAACTTTTCGTTGCATCGCTTCAGATTTAAGTGAAATATGAATGTGCAACACAGAATTATGGCTTTGAAAGCAACGAAACCGGATTTCAGGTAAAAAGGGAAGTAAAAATGGGAAATACTTCGCTCAAGAAATTTTTAGAGACACCGAGGAGATGCATTAGGGAACTCCGTAATTCTACGTTTGGTTTTTTTTTGTCTCGAAGAAGTGTGGAACCATGCCAATTCGTCGAACTACTTACTCAATACTGCTGTTATTCAACTAAAAAGTAAACTTTATTTAAACTTAATTGGTTAATAAAATTTTAAATAGATGTTAAAAAAATCTTGATATTTAATTTTCGATATTTCTTTCGAATATTTTGAAGTGATATTGTTAAAATTAGTTATTTTAATTTATTCTACACAATTTTCTACGTTTCTTACTATTTTTAAAGTTTCAAAGAAAGTAATAAAAAAATAGGTGATAATAAAAAATCGCCTTATATGGTTTTAAAAACTCCTATTGTTCACTATTGTGAACTTTAACCAATCTTTAAATGGGCACAAAATTCAAATAAAAATTGAAAATTTTCAACTAAATTATGAAACTTATAGACTCGAGACGGAATTTTCTGCACTTCATTTTTAGTATTTTTACTACATTTCAGTTATTTCGTTCATTGTAGTGCGAATTTATGAGAAACGTTTACATTTTTGCTGCATTCTTTTGCAAATATAATATTTTTTTATTAAATTTATTTTAAATGAATGAACGTCTTTATTATTTGAATTTTACATACATTTATGTTGAATAAGTTATATTTTTTTAAACTACTTTTCATTTCGTTCATTACTAGTGAGAATTTATGGGAAACGTCTGCATTCTTTTGCAAACATATTATTTGTTTATTAAATTTATTTTAAATGAATAACGTCTTTATTATTTGAATTTTACGTACATTTTTGTTGAATAAGTTATATTTTTTAAAACTATTTATTGAACCTCGATTTTCGTACATACTACTACATTCATTAAATACTTAGTTATTTCATAGAATGATGTGACAATACGAATTAATATTAAATTCTAAGACAATAATTTCATTAACTTAAAATTGCAATAAAATATTTATGATGAAATCAGAACAATAAACCAGAGAGTATAATAATAAACCTTGTATGCTTCGAGAAGTTATTAAATATTTCACTGCATTCTTGAATAGCAATAATTCATTCCTGCTTTATTACCTCGTATTTATTTAGCAGTAGTTCTCGCGAGTGGCTTTACTCTATATTGATTAGATTGTATTTTTATGTTCACTAAAACACACCACCCTCTTCATCCCTATTTTATACACTCTATCAAATCCACGTGCAAATTATTTGAAATCGTTTTATCCGTCCATGTGGTAAAACCGAAAAAAAAAAAATACAATATGTAGGCTTCAAAAATAAATTTAACAAAAATACAGCAAAATAATGTTGCATGTTTAAAAAAAATTCAATTACGTTTCGCACGGAACAAAATAATATTTTCTTTTGCTTTATAGTTTTACAGTGGATGCTTAAAATAATATAAATGCTTGAATTCCTGCAATGTTATAATTAATTTACGTTATTTATTTATAAATTATTTTTTCGGTTTTTCCTAATATTTTCAACTGTTGCATAATTATAAAATGTGTGGTAATATTTTCATAATTACGTATAAAATTAATTAGAATGATGATGAATTAATGAATGAAATGATCTTTTATATAAATAATTGTTTGAAGCGTAACGTTTCTAGTGTGTGTTGTGTTCGAGAATTTCCCCTATTTAATCTTAGAGATTATAGTAATCTTAGGTTCTTGAATCGTATTACTTCAGCTATAACAAATTCTTCCGTCAATAGATAATACGCGTAAACAGCTTAATTCAGATGTCGGTTAAATAAACATTCTCTCAAAATTATATAAATTTTCTATTTTTTTTATGGAAATTTTTTCAATTTTAAATATTGATACATTGTATCAATCACTTATGATATGTCAAATATGTCAAATATGTCATATATGTGAAATATGTCAAATATATCATATATATCATATATGTCAAATATGTCAAATATGTCAAATATGTCAAATATGTCAAATATGTCAAATATGTCAAATATGTCAAATATGTCAAATATGTCAAATATGTCAAATGTCAAATTTTTGATGTTTGTATATTCTAAATAGTGGTAGATATTTTATCTGAGTAAATTTTACTTTTAGCTTCTTAGCATATCACATACATTTGTAACCAAAATGATAAATGTCTAAATCGTCGGATGCGAGGGGTAACTTTTGTTATTGAGTCTGTTTGTGCTTAGATCCCATTTAATTAATAGAAGGGACGAGGCTATCCGGAATGCATAATTCATATCAAAAGGTTACGAAAATTTATAAATCACCGCAATAAATATGCATTACAAATGGAGATCCGCCTCGGGCATATTTTCTTTTTCTCCCTTCTTCTCATGTTATTTATTCCATCCTCACCCTCTCTGTTTCATTTCCATTCAAATCAGGTCACGGTGTTAATTTTTCCTGATGTCAAGCGAAAAGTTTTCCTGCGTCGTTGTTCCCGCTGTTTCACTTTTATCTGTTTGCATTGATTAAACGTTAAAGTTTGCGTGTAGCAAGAAAATGAAAATGTTAAATTGCCGCCGGGGCGAAAACTGGAGGGCGGATTTGCACGTGTACACATAATGCGGCATAACGCCGTGCAATTTGCAAAACATTTAATTTAATTTCGGCCGACGCTTTGTTGTTGTTCTTGTTATTCATTCATTCTTCTTTTTTCCACTACTTTTCACTGTAATTTTTTTGCGCTTATTTTAGTTTGCGGATTATTTCAGAGAATTCTTTTCTTTTCACTAATTACCGACATTTTTCGTCGCAGTCACGAATCTTAATTAATTCAACAAAGCGAACGTGCGCAACTACGAAAATTCGTCCTTTTTATAATTTACATTTCTTATTATACTCAGAATTCTTGCAAAAAAAAACTAATAAAAATAATTTTATGTTTTTACATTTTAATTTATCCCAACTAGTTTACAATTAAATTAAGTAAAATAATGGATAGTTTACATAACTAAGCATATATATTTAGTAATTTCAGTGAAAATAAATCCAATTTCTTGAAGAAATTAAAATTTTTTTTTTTGAAATTTGTTCTTTGTATAAGCTTGTTAATTTTTAACGAGAAGTTATAAAAATAATTTTATTTCTAGAAAATTGTCATGAAAACATAATGAAACATAAATAATTTTATTTTATGAAATATGTAAATAAGAATTTGTCTACATTACGATTTGGTTGTTTTTATTTCTGGAGGATTATTTGCGGAAGGACACTTTTTCCTAATTACCTACATTTTTGCCACGAAACTTAATTAATTTGACAAACAAACTGCGGCTGAGTGAGTGCGAGTGCGGTTCTGTCGGGAAATTCGTATTTTTAAGGAAATGCATTAAAAATTCCGCCGTCGGCCAACAAGAGAAACTTCGAGATTATGTTTATGGACCCTGGGGCATATGATAAAATATTTGATGGAAACGCATTTTTTTTTTCAAAGTGGAAACGTTGTTTAGTTCGTAAATTTTTGAACAATAAACTACTGGTAATTTCCCAGTTGAGGTTATTGGATTTTTCCACTGTATTTTTATAAGATTTATCGAATAATATACTTTTTGTGAATTGTGGACTTTTCATTATATTTTAACCAAAGATTTACGTAACAAATAAATCTTATTTGATAACAAAATAGGTAGTTTGACTCATACATTTTGCATCAATTGATTTTGATAGGTGCTTTAATGGATGCTACGGATGTATTAAGAATCTGTGGCAAATCTGAAACTTGTAAGCGTTAAGTACTTTCTTGCATAATGGGAAGAGGTTAAAGTGGAGAGGATATAAAAATAACTTATTAACAAATCGGCAGATTAAAAAAAAATAATGGAATACAATCATTAACTTATTGGAATTAATTGTGGATGCGCCGGTTTATAAATTACACGAAATTTTGTAAATGATAGGAATTAATCAAAAGTTTAAAAAATGAATATATTTTATATGTATAGTATTAGAAAGAATTCAAAAGATTTTTAATAACTTTAATTATGTAGCAAAAGTGTATACTTAAGAAAAAGAAAATAATTTTAATAAAGTGTATGAAAACTTCAGTAATCTCGAGGCAAAAGTATTTTTTAATTAAATAAAAATTCACGGTGAAAACACTTAGCAAATAATTTAGTAAATATTTTATATTATTAAAATGAATGCGAATAGATATTATTAATAACAGTCATTGATACATTGTAAGTTAAATATGTCAAATGTGTAAAATGTGTCAAATATGTCAAATTTATTAAATTTGTCAAAAATAAATTGACAGATATCTATCAAATATTTATAACATTAATTATAAAATTACATAAATAATTAAACAAAGAAATCTTTTTAATTGTTAATTAGTAATATTAATATTATGAATAGTTTTTGAAATAAATGAGGTAAAGTTTTGTAAAAAAATTATAAAATTATTGAAGTTTTGTTGGTAAGTAGTGGAGCGAATGTGACGAAAGTTCTCGAAACCAAAATCCACTGCATACTGTAATTTTAGTTCAGCGGGATAACAATAATTAAAGCCACGTGTAAGCTCTTTGCTTATGCTAATACTTAATGCAGCGTAAAATTAAGTGTAGAGCGAGAAAATAAGCGAATAGTTTATGTTGAAGGGATGTTCAGATACTATCATTATTATTAAATTTACTCTCTTCACCTAATTGCGAATAGCACTCGATAATAAGTGGACTTAAGAAATACGGATCGCTAAAATCGAAGTGCAGATAGTAGTGTTTACGTCATATTTTGTTGCCAAGTAACATTTGTAATTAATTAACACAAAAATAATTTATTTTTTTTATTATCTATTTATAACAAATATCTAATTATTAATTCTATGCATCTTTCATTATTTTAGTAATGAATTATAATTTAAATTTGTCAAAAATAAATTCAATTCTAATATTACAGCACTCTAAGATATGAATTTGTGGCGTTAATAATCAATTAATTGATCAACTCTTTAGTCTGCTCATTTAGTTCATGTTTCATATACTAAAATATTTACTTGACAATAGCATAATGTAGGTTTCAATACTTAATGAATAACTCTCTACATACTCATATATATACAGTGGAACCTTGGATTATGCAAGACCACTGTATAATGAATTCGGACTAATTGAAACTAGCTACATTACCTTGATATATTTAACAAATTTGACATATTTGACACATTTGACATAAATGAGATATTTGACATATTATAGAATCTTAGACAGCATTTAAAAAAATGATGAAGTGTCAGTTTTTTGAGATGAAGACTTAACTTTTTTTGTAATTGTGGTTGAAGAATTATGTAATAAATATTTGTATTGATTATTTTTTTTTTCTGTAAATTTTAACAGGAATAGAACAAACCGCAATTAGAACGCAAGCTTTTAAGCATGCATGCATGGATATCGTTTAAGTTTTTGAAAGTTATATGCACCAATTATTTAATGTTGTGGTCTGCACCTAGTTATTAGTGCAAAAAATCAATGAGAAATGCAATAATAATTATTTTTTTTGAGTTCAATGACCGATAATTAAGCAAGGAAAATATAGAGCACATAGAGAATACTGGCAAAATTTCTTAAACTGAAAATACAATATTGTTTGTAATATTTTCAATTTTTGATGTATTCAGTTTATTTTTTCACTTTTTGAAATTTATAATTTAATTCTGATTGTAAAAAAAATATGTAATAGGTGATTTTTTTTTAATTTTAAAGAAAACGTGTTGTGATAAAATAAATTTTGCTCTTCGAATATTAAACGAGATGCGACAAAGGGTGAGTGTTTGGTTTAATTAAAATCTATACTAAAAGACAGGTATTACCACAATTTCTGAACGTGTTCGAACATTAATTATGAAATTTATTTATGCAAAATTGAAACATCCAGAAAAACAGATGAAACCAATACAGCAGTATAAAATTTCAGCAAATTTATAAAGTATCTTTTATGTAAAGGGTGAAAAAGCATATTCATTAAAACTTTTAAAATTAAAAACTTTGGTTTAATTAAGAATTTTTTATAACGTCTTTAAAATCATATTTAATGTTCAAAATAAGAAACCATTTTTTTAATTATGTGATTCAAATATAAAATTGTACAAATTTCTATTTTCATTAAAAAATGATTCAAACTTATGAAATTGTGAATACAAAGAATTAATATTTTAGAAAAAACTCTTTGTAATCAGCTAAAAAAATATTAATTATCCGAAGGCAATTTATCATAACCGGTTAATAAAGCGTGCATTTTCTCTCACTCGCTCTCAGTTAATTAACTTTCGATTTATTTTCTCTTGCGCATGAAAATCGAATGGAAAATGAAGTGTCAAAAGTTTCTCGCCGGGATTGAATTCAATTGCAAACAATCGATGTTGCGAACAGAAAAGCGCAACTCTTGCGGCTGTGTGTGAGTGTATATATATATATAAATATATATTTGTGTTTGTGCATGAGTGTGAGAGAGTTTGGTTCTGCTGATTCCGACAAATCTCTTCGTCGCAGCGGGAATAAAGTCGAACAACAACAACAACAAGAGATTCCCATCCTCCGCAACTTTTAATCAATCGGGGTGGCGCAAAATTCAAATGAAGTGAAGGAAAAGTTCTTTTTCATTTCGCTTTAATCCAGTTTTCCTGTGTAATGGTAGTAGGTAGTAGTTGTAGGTGGTATTAGTACAGCGGGGACAAACCTGCTGCGCAGGCTGCGCCAATTTGAAGGGCCAATTTACATGGTAATCAGACAATTAAATTGCCTTTTATCCTCTCTCTTTTTTCGTGCTTCATGAGAGGACGCCGACGCCAAAAGGAGTTGCCGCAGGGTGGAGGGCGTGGGTTGTGCGTCGGGTTATTGCTTTCACCAGAGGCGAAGGGTCCTTGATTCGGAAATATTTATGTTTGAATTGGGAGGTGCGGATTCGGACCAAAAAAAAAAATAGAAGAAGTTGAAGAAGGAGGAAAGAGATATATTGTGGATATCTGTCGCTCGGAGATATCGGCTTGTAAACAAGGGAGACAACTTTTTGGGGCCGATTCTCCCCTTATTTTGACAGGCCGGGACTCCCTGTCTGGCGCCGCAAATAAATTATTATTGTTATTCCGCTGCAATTCGCTTCAGAAACGTCGATACGCGCGCATCGGAATCTCCCCTTTGATAACGGCAATCCCTTTCACACGCATCCCGCAATATCTGCAGGCGAATCAACATTTTTAAAAATATATACTGTAGCTGTAGTATTTACACAATAAACAAATAAACAATAGCCAAAGGGCTATCGACCTGCAAACAAAATTGGTTATATGCAATACTTTATCCAGTTGGTAGAAAATGTACTGTATTTTTACTATTTAAAGTCCAGTTTTGTCTTCAATCATTTTATCAAGTTTATTACCTATTATTATTACCTAATATATAAATTGTATAATTTAATGTTTAATGTATGATTAACTTAGGTAAGGTTGGGTTAGATAATGTTAGTTTAGGCTAGTTTAAGCGGCTAAATGAGATTAGAATTAATTAACTTAGCTTCGATCATATTACGTTTAGTTAACATCCTTAAATCATATTTATATAGAATTTGTTTTTACTCAATCTTTATTTGATGGAAATTTTCTAATTTCAATTGATAAATTAGTTTTTTTTTTAAATTTAATTTTATTCCATTAATTTTGTTGTATAAAGGAAAAATCTATATTCAAGGAAATATTTGAGAAAAATTTTACTAATAGTAAAATTTCAGTAATTTCGTAGTTACATTTAATTAAATTAAATCAATTAAATTGAATTTTGTCATTTTAATTGAATATTTGTTAAGTTATTTTTATAAAAATAACAAATGAAAATTATATTAATTGGTGGTAAATTTTTAAAATTAAAATTCTTATTTTGTAGAAGAATGTTGTTCATTTTTAATAGGGGAGTTGAGAAATAATAAAATCTTTTGATTCTACGATTCGCAAATGAATGGCGAAATTAGATTCGCCTTTTTGCTTCGAGTTTACAATTATTTCCCTCTTTTGCTTGTGTACATTATTATTCGCAGCTCCAAACTGCAGGATTTTCATTCGATGCGAGTTGCTCGATTGCCGAAACGTAGGGATTTAATGGCATCCCATCCCGAGAGTTCGCATTTCATTTATTGTTTATGGCTCCGGCTGCAACAAAGGATTCCCTCGGAGTGGCCTCTCCGCAAATAATAATACCCTTGCATAACTTTGTCTGCATATTTATATATTTGATGTTGCCACTAGCTACCGAAGTAATTGGAGCGTGCGGGAATGGTGATGAGGAGGGCTGCAACGATGATGGCTCTGGCAGTGGTAACTCATTGCAGTACACTACCACCTCCTCCATTCCACCCTCATAAAAGTATACTGCATAAATAAGTGGCCATTAAAGTGATTGCGTTCGCGCTGGATTTCAATTAATTCCGAAGCGTAAAAGATACGAGGCTAAATGCATAATGCTAGCGGAAAAAAAGTTACATTAACTTGTAACCATTTCCAACAAAAAAAGATCGACCTTGTTGCTACCTATAAAAAGCTGAGTGCTGTAATTAGGTTGTTCGACCCTTTAACAAATTCTGAAAAAAATCAATACAAATACTTCATTTTATCAGAATTTATCAGTTATTTTTTATAAATTATTATATAATTAATATATTTAAGGGCTACTCAAACAGTGTCAATACAACAAAATTATTGGTTCACCCCTGACATGGCTTAAAACTTATTATTAATAGCTCTTTTAATTGTTACAAGTTTCATTTATAAAAAAATAATGAGTTAGTAGTATTTTTAATATAAATAGAATTGTTATATAATCTCAGGTAAAACTATAATCTAGATTATAGTTGACAAAACTGAAATTGCAAATGCACCAACTTAAATAAATTTGTGTTACTAAATTTAGTACCGTTGGGGGAATTATGTTTCGCACATCCTCTCATACACGTTGTATACGACATCATTTATGTCTCTCATTACGTATTATGTTCAAGCATTAGAGTGTTGAAGACGTAATCAATCAAAGCTTTATACACATACCTAGGTTTATACTTATATATAAATTGGTTGTATTTACTTGAGAAAATTACAAAATCTGACATGAATTCGAAAAGTCAAAAATAATTCAATGCTGTCAACATAATACAAAATAATAATTATCTTTTGTAAGGAATATAATGAATGAATAATACTGCTTACATAATATTGTGCATGTTAAATTTTTTTACTGTTCTCGTTGCAGCCAATAAAGTGTATTTTCTATACTGGTGTTTATTCATGAAATTGTCCTGAAGCTATCGACTGAATGAATCGTCCGAAACCATTAGCGAGACAAGTCTTTCATTCCGAGCGCAGCAACAAAGCAAAACGGAACAAAACAAAAATCAGCAGTCGTACGTGCCAATAATTACTTGATCCTTTTCCTCTTTTGTTTCAAATCCGAATCGATACAAATTTTCCGAATCATTTCTGCATGCCGATGAATTGCAGAATCTGCAGCATTCATCCCCGTTTTACCGAGTAATTGATACCTCTGGAATTTTAATACTAGCGGAAAATTCTTGTACACACAGTTTGACTATAATCCGTTAAACACGTAGATTCTGTAGTTGCCAATTTCCCAACAACATCCCCCAAATCACCAATACGTATTTTGTATTTACCACGTTGCAGGATTAATCCAATTCGTTGTGCGAGTGATTTTTATTCTTGTAATTTCGTTCGGAGTGCTCGGAAAGAAATAATATTGTTGGTGTGGTTGAAGGGTAGATGAGGGTGGCAGGTGGTCTTTTTTAAATTGGTAGAGTTTGGGTCCTCTGCGGCAAATGGTGGAGACGGTTTGAATGGTTCTATAAATGGGTTCTCTCCTCTCCTCCATCCACCATTTGGATTACGATTCGACTCGCGGATCCTGCTGAACCGATGTGAATGATTCTTTAATTTCATAACGTTTCATACTGCCACCTTTGTAACGGCCGATAACTTCTGAGTTACACAACTTAGATGTTCCTTACAAACTTAATTGTACAGTTTTATCGTACTCCGTCCACTAACTTTATTTTCAAACCTATTCATGGACAACTTTCAGTTGAAATTATTATTTTCTTAGATTACATTTTCACAAATACAAGTTTCCATTTATCTTAAATACAATGAGTACAAAGACTTAATTGTAGTTATGAAATTCTTATTTACTAAACATATAAATAATACTTTTTAATGAAAAACTGAAACTATTTCAGTATTTTCAGTTCTGAAAATTTATCAAAAATTTTTTTTACTTCAGGTTTAAAAAATTAACAACTTTAATTGTTTATTATAAAAGGATTTTATCATTTTTTTTTTGCTAAATATTGATGTTGATTGATGCTAATTTAAGAAGCTATTATAATTTTCTTAAGATGAAAAACAAGATTTTGTTGCCAATTTTGCAAAAGATAAACACAGACTTAACTTATAAATGGAATATATATATGTATATGTAAGTAATTCCGGAAACTAACCTTGACCGGAGAGATTTTGATCGGAATCCAAAATGGACTTCAGCCAAGACTAGTCCATTCATCACCCTTACCACATGAATGATTTTTACACAGAGATAAAGTCTTAATTATTTCGTCAGTTCGTGTCGGAGATAACGTAAGTAAGACAGATGCGTTTGACCTTAAATAATTAAATTAGATCCGTGACTTCAACAGCTCTTCATTTGATGTAATCCTTTAGATTCACCGTAAAACAAGTTTGTTTAATTACAAATTGAATAAATTTTAGTTTTGGACGAAATTAACCGAAAATTTATATTGTTATATCATATTTCATTAATGTGAGAGAAAAACCAATTCAAATTCAATTGGGTTTAAAAATTAATTCGATTCATTTTTATATATATTTAAAGTCCTCTTTTAGTCCGGTTTTTAAAAATTGAGGTATTTTCTATTTATTATTTGCTGTTATTCTAATGAAAATTGCAATAAACATTGGACTCTTACGTTGTTTTCTCAGCTGAAACATAAACATCCGTTCATTGACAAGTAAACTATCCTAAAAATGATTTTCTAAGTAAAAAACATTCTAATAAAAAAGCAAGAATCAATATACAAAATGTTTTCTAAATAACATGTATATCAGAATTTCTATTTAAATCTGGCTGCGGCTGCGTCTGATGCACGTCACTCAGTGTCTCGTAGAGAAAATTAACAATAACAAACAGTATTTCAATTAATAGTCTAATTTAAGCAAATTTGTTTGCGGATTCGAATAAATTCAACACTATTTCATAAGTAGAATTATTTAAAATATCAAATTTTTCGTGTTCTTAAACCGAAGTTTTTATTTAAATTTAATTATTATAATTTTTTAAAAATATAATTATGAATTGCATTTGAAAACGTTTAATAACCGATGTTTCACTGTGTTTTTATTTCATTTTTAATTAGTATTTCATTTTTAATTATTATTTTTTTAATTAAATATAAATTTATACATTACGAGTTGCGTTTCAAAGCGATTGAAAACCTAGGCTTTTTATGTATTTATTAATATAAACGTTTTAAAACGTTATTAATTCAATTCAAAATGATGCATTATAAAATGTGTTATATAAAAAAAATGTATTCTTTCAAGAAAAATAATGTTTAATTTAACGTTTGTACGTGTTGTAAGTCTGTAATGTTTTACAAATAAATGCATGTGCAGATGAAATATCACTGCGTTAAAACAGTGTTTGTTTTTATTTTTTTGGAGGTCTGCAAGTAAAATGATAAACATCGGGCAACAAAGTGTAAAGTCCAAAGCAGAGCGGTATTCTTTCTTCACGTAGGAAGGCTTTGTTAGTGATCCGTGCACGCGATTTTCGGAACAAAACGAGCCCTCCGCCCTTTCGCCTGACAAGCTGAGGGACGTGTTGAAGGCAATAACCACGGAAGTAAGCGTTGCGTAACTCGTAGCAATTGCGTCGAAAATAACGATGCGAATGCATATAAATGGATTACACAACTCGCACATATTGATTTTCATATTTAGTCCCTTCACTTACAGACGCCAGTAAATTTCCGGCATATCAAAATATCTTATCTGAACATGTAGCGCCGCCGTTTCGAATGCATTTTCATTTGCATTTCAGTCCACTTCAAGCGTATTTCAAATAAACAGTTGTTGTTACCACAATACACACTTCACAAAAAGGGGTCGAAATCACCCCCAACCTCTCAACGTGTTTGCTTTTTGTATTTTGCCGCCAAACAAAAACATTGCCGTTCCATAAATTTCAAAGACACAAAACAAATAATATAATTAAAAATGTGAATTTTCCAAACCGGAAATTCACAGTTATTATCTAAATTATTTTAAATAAAATTTAACGTTGCTGCTGCTGCGGTTATGCTAGTATACAGATAGTTTTCATGTCTTTTTCGATAAAAATAACTATAAATTCGACATAAAAAAGCTTATCACATTATCCGAACACCGCGTTACAAATTTAGCACTTTTCGCTGATAAAACAAAAAAACAGATTTACACACACACTCGTGGGATTAGTTTGTCATCGATTTTTCCGTCAACGTAACGGTATCAGTTTTTTGTCCTATAAAAGTACAATAAATCGTTAATACGTAATGACAAAATAAGCTTCCATCTATAAATTATTAAAGATATAAATATTTTAGAAAAAAATCATCATTATATTCTTTTATAATATAATTTTCAGTTTTATATTTTTTATTAAGTGATGATTACTACTTTATAAGAATTTAAGAACTTTAAGTAGTAAAAATATAAATTTTTTGGAAATGATTTAATGCACAGTTTGCTATGCAACGAAATTCAAATTATCTGTCATCTGTCAAAAATAAGTTATGTCAAAAGTAAGATTGGGAATCATCAGAAAATGTAGTGAAAATGTAAATTTAAACAAGTTTTGAAGACAATTAAAGTAAGTACTAATTACCAAATATTGAATTTATTATGATCATCTAATTTATTTTAATGTGATTATAATTAGAAATAGTTTAAAGTTTCTTTGAAATCTAACCTAAAAATGGATGTAATAATTATTTATAATTTTGAATTTATTACCAACTGAAATTGGAAAAAAAAGTTAATAATCTGAATGTCACAGCATTATTATACAATTAAATAACGGAATTGAAAAGCGGATTACGTATGATTGCTGAATAAACGAAAATAAGCTTTTGACGCTTATTAATGTAATAAAATGCAATTAATTATCGAATATATCAATGGTTAAAAATAACTTTTCGCCCAAAATAGATTTGCATGTCACTTAAATTAATTGATATATTATATACATGTATGTCTATATATAATGTACGCATACATTTTTATACTGCCCGCTTGAAGGGAAAATCAATTTGGGAAATCTCCGATATGAACGATAAATTATCGTTTATGTACTGGACGAGGGTCATCAATTATTTAACGTTCCTATTTCTAACCGCTTTAAATACATTGCGAATTCAATAACACATCTAGAATAATAATGGAAATCGGAGTTTTGTTAATAGTTTATGCATATAACACGTTTCAATAACTTCATTCATTCACAATTGGATTTATTGATTATGTAATGAGTAGACAGACCTTTGTAAGAGTTTCTGAATATAATTATTATTATAATTGATTATGTAATTTTATATTTTTTACTTAAATCTTGAAAAAGTTGACTAACCAAATTAAATGAAACATTGCTTTATATAATAAGTGGATTAAGAGATTGGTGACTTGAAGATGAATGAAGATTATGATAAAAATTATATATTAATTTAATTTATTGCTTTTGTAATTTTATATAATTTATTTTCAACTAACATTTTTTTTGGTTTGGATCGAAATGCCATTTGTTCCATAATAAAACTGCGCATTATTGAATCATTTTTCAACTTTGTAAACGAGAGAATTTAATTAATTCGTCGTTATATTCCATACAAAATTTATAAACTTGATTCCAAATAAATTTGTTATAATGTTTGCACGATTCGCAAATTTGATTACATGCGGCAGTTTCAATGTGAATTATTAAAAAGTCTAATTTAAATTTAACTACGGAAATAATTCAGTTAGTTAAATTTCTAACGTTTTATATTACTTTAATTATTTTTTATTTGTTTTAAAATGAATTTAATTAATTATTTATATTTATTATATAATTGTATTATTTGAATTGTTTCAATATTTGTTTATAATAAAACTGCGATTTATAAAATCATTTTTTAACGAGAATAAACGAGATAATTTAATTGTTATATTTCATTCGAAATTCAAAATAAATTTGTTTTCATGTTTTGCATCAGTTTTAATGTGGTTTATTAAAAAGTTACGGTCAACTTCTGTCCAATTATTATATTAAACAAAGGGTCTAATTTAAAGTTACCTTTAGAAATAATTACGTTAATTAAATTTCGAAACGTTTTATATTACTTTTAGAATATTACATTTTGTATGTGGCTTGGAAAGATAGAATGCATCTCGTTTTTATGATATTTGTTTGAGAAATTTACTCGTTGCAAGTAATGATTCATCATGGACTGTGTATATAACGTGAGGCTTCTGAAAAGCAGCGTTGAGACGAGAAAAGCTTGTCGCTGATAATGCTTTTGAAGGGCGATGATTGATACTGTTTGCAGTTTTGCGCTGTAACAGGATGAAAGACTGTTTAGTTGGAGATTGTTTTCTAACTTTAACAGCATACAAATTAATTGCTCAAACAAAAACTTATGTAACATTAATTTTTAATTTATTTCGTGTAGTCTTTAATATTTTTTGGATTTTTTTATTATTAATTATAACTTTATTTATGCTGTTTTAAGCACACTTTTTTAAGTACACTTTTTTTAAGTATACTTTTTTATAATTCTTATTAGGATTAATTTTGGAACCAAATGCCCATTGATTTATGGGTCTGAAAAATCCAGAACTAATCGTGTTATTCAAGGATTGACAGTATAGTTGGTGATCGGTTAACCTGTAACATTCGTTACCGATCATCGATTTAGGAATTGGTTCAAGCATTATATAACCACAGGCATTAGCTCCCAATAGTAACGTAAATTAGTTGAATCATATGTTCGCATAACGAATGTATTAGAATATTTGAAAATGTTTGTTATACAACTTTTTTGCCTGATTACCCGATTTGTACGTTAACCGAACATCGCCTACTAAGTTGTCATAATATAAAAATCTTAACTAATTTTTAATGAAGTTTTTTTGTGGATATTTCTTATAGAAATAACTTCTTCGAAATTTGATATAAATAATACTTTATGAAATACTTATGTAACAAATAAAATTGTTGAGAGAAATAACTATTTATGGTTATAGCTGTGTTACTACCAATCTACAACCATAAATGCAGTTCGTCGTTTTCTTTACACCACTAGTACTTATCTAAATTGAAAATCTTATATTGATTTTCCTGGATTTTCTTTTCCTGCTTTCGATATTCAAATCGAATTGTACATTCGCGCCAAACAGAAATTTCCTCTCCGCCCCTAATTCAAATATCATATTCAATCAGGAACGTGCAGTTTCCATTATTCCGTCGAACAAACGTAAATATCATATTTATTTGAACGACTGCGTTTTTCAATTTGTAATTTCAATACCTGCACTTTTGTATAACTACATATTCAATCTGTATTGTTTTAATTTCCAATGCGATACATGTTATGTTCATATTTGATATTATGATGCCATAAAAGCATAGAAATATGAAACTCCTCAATGCAGATTGGAAATGAATTTAATAAATTATATAATTGATACAGCATGACGTGTTTACGATAAACACGTTGGAATAACTTGTGAATAATGGGAGGTTAAGAAAGTTTTCTGGGTTATTTTCGTTTGGGAAAAACAGAAGTTCGGTCGTTAAGAAAAACAAAAATCTGTCCTACTTCCGAAACCAGTTTCATTGCTCCCACTGTATTGGACAATAACACAGATAAGTGATTGTATTGATTGCGTAATAACAATGATTCCTAATTGCTTTGTTGTCTTCCAAAAATATTACAAATATTTCATTTCCAAGAAAAACTTTTGCACGTTTAACAATAATTTCAGATTATTTAAGTGACAGAATTTCTCATATTTAGTTACTTTTTGTATAGTTTTCCTAATAATTATAAGTGTATTTAGTACTTTTATATTTATGTATAAATATTGTTTTTTTATAAATATCAATTACATAATCAATAAATGATAAAAAAATGGTACAAATGAAATTATACAATTTTATTTCATATTGCAAAACTATTCAATTACATAAATGATTTCAAACAAAACAAATATAAAATTAAATTGGCTCATGAACCTTTGTAATTTTATTAACGTTATTTGTTTGTAATTTACAATAAATGTTAACAAATAAAAATTAAATTCAATTTAAAATAATATAAACTCACGGATGGTTTCAATAAATTTATTTTTAAATTTTATTATAAATATTAATTTAAGGGATAAAAAAATATTTGTATAAATATTAAAAAAGTCTAAATTTGATTATATTTTTAATTTCATATTGCATTAGATTGTAAATATGACTTTTGTTTAATTATAATTATATTTTCTTGAGAAATGGTTTACGATATTTGCTGGAAACAAATATCCAAGATTCAATTATATTTATTTAAGGGATAAAAAAATATTTGTATCGTGGATCTTGTTTTATTTCTAATATTTAAAAATGTAATTGATTATATTTTTTATTTCATAATTATTTAATATTAAACGTAGTCTAGCTTATGATTTCTAATAATTAAAAAAAAGTTTCCAAAGATTTTCAAATAATTGTAAATAATAAAATTGTCATTTTTCTTTTATATAAAATTGCATTAGATTAATAAATATGACTTTTGTTTAATTATAACCGTATTTTGATGAGAAATGGTTTACAATATTTGCTGGAAACAAATATTGAAGATTCAATTACAGTTAAAAGTTATGAGAAAATCTTGAATAAAAAAAACACGTGCATTTCAGTGATGTAGGTCAGCAGTAAACGGACATAAATACATTCGCGTTGGTGGCCATTCGTAAGGGCAGAAAAAATATTATCTCTAATAAAAATGGAATTTAATATCCGCTTTGCTCTACGGAAGGGTTTGTTGACTGCTCCTTCTTCCACCATCCTTCGTCGCACACTTTGGACGCGGTACACTTGGATTCACAAAAATCCTGCATGTGTCACCCAAATTTCCATTCCTAGCAAAAAAAAGAAGTAAGTTTCAAAAGAGATTATTTGTTCACTGCGCTAATTAAGGGAGATCAATCTAAACTTATTATCAGCTCCTAAAGTCTGGCAATTAAGCGGTAAGAACGGATGGCGCGAGGAATTCTAATTGCCAGCACACATATACGTTAATCCTTCGGATTAATAATAATACCGTGTAATTTAATTCGAAGCTGATTTCCTAATTTCCGGGATCACCAAATTACACGGCTGCTGCTGTGGATTATTTTTTTTGTATGCTGGTATTATGGGAATTTCTGTTATGGTGCCTTCATGAAATATGTAAAATGTTAAATTAAATAACTAAGCATTCTCGATGCATGGGAGGGTGGCTTGAGGGGTGCCCGACGCTCTGGCTTTTGTTTAAGCAATGAATAAATTTATGAAATATGAGGAACATTTAGCCGCAAAATTGCATTTACATGCTACAATGGCCTTTAATTTACTGCAAAATAATTCATGGCTAACGCTAACCTAGGTTTTACATATACTACATACACATATTTGAGTTGAGCGCGCATTTGCATTGGATGCTTTATGTTGTGGGGGATGATCCGGGTTTTCGAGAGAGATCTAAATTATCATTGGAAACTATGATTCATCCTGGCACGAACAAATACTTCTTCTCCAGACGCAACTTTATGGCCTTGTCCTAATGCATTTAGGTGAATCATATCCATTCTCTCCCAAGAAAATTATAATCCGACCTCATTCCAATTGTAACATGATTCATATCATTGTCTTGAAGGGCGCAATACTAATATAAAGACAGCTTCATATTTGTCTGGAAGCAGTGCACATTCTTCTTGGCACTACACCACTTTAAGTGCTATTAAAGATGATAATAATATAAAAATTGTAACCAGAAAAATAACAGCAATTCTTCAAATTTGAAAAATAGTGAAATTTATATTTTCTAAATTATTAATTAATTTTTATATTTTATTTGATTTTGGCGTTATGGAAATTATTATTAATATAAATATGTTTCAATTAATTGAAATAAAAACATTACTTTTTTTATTATTACAAAATTGGAAGATTTCTCAAATTAATTTAATTTAATGCTGATATAAAGTTGTTTTGCAGTAATAAATAAGAGGGAGAAGAGCGTTTCTTGGCATTGTAAATAAGCTATGAAAGTCAGTCGATTGGTATCTATGTGTGCAGATTGCTTTGGAAGAAGAGTAGGAGTCAGGATGCGATGAAATTTTATTCCTTTCTGCTCTCGAAGAACTTTTTTTCTTTACGAGACGTTTAATGTCGTAATAAAGATAAAAATTCAATAACGTGCATGCCTGTTTTAAACGAACTTCCGGTGAATTTTCTTCTAAATCATTTTTCCGTTTATCGGCAATTATGAATTTGATTGAAAAGCATTTTTTTAATATTACGAAGTGGTATAAATAATAATAATTCATTTCGTTTCAATCATTTAATAAGATGTGTAATAGCGAAATGATGTAAATAAAACCGTGATAATAAATTAAATTAACATATTGTTAATTTCTTAATTACGAATGAAATTATATAGATTTTATGACACTAAAGTTTTGGTTCTTATAGGTGTTTCAGTTAAGTCTTCTTAGCAAAACAATCTTAAGAAACTTAGATTATTACTATATTAATCTACACGACTCATCAAGTTTATATAAGCTTTACTAAGTTAATTAATTAAATTGAAAAGTATAACTAAAAGTAATTATCATAATAATCTTCAAAAGTACATAATACATAAAATGTTGTAACAATTATAATCATGATGATTAAATTTAATGTGAATAATATTTGCTGTATTTTATGAACTAAAATTATGTAACTTATATGAAATTAATCTCTTAGAATTAATTATTTTTAATTTAAAAGCAGGAATTTTCAATTGATATTTTATTTATGTTTGTAAGGGAAGAGATTAATTTGTAATTTTTACATTTTTGTATTATAAAAATACATTAAATAATGAATAATAAAAAATATTTTTTATTTTAAATTATGTAAGATGTAAAACTTAAATTTCTTGTAACTCTTGGACATATCGCCTTTAAACATAGAGATTGCAACCTAGTTGTCTGTCAGCGTGAATAATTCAGGCGCTTTAAATGTCTGCCCAATGTTTCTCAGCCACAAGATTTGTCTTCTTCCAACGTCCTGTCGATTTTACCAAGAAGCAATAACTGTAACTTCTGTCTCTATTCACAACCTTTAGTTAGTATTATTAAAAATGTAACATATCATCTTTTCTGCTGTAAATGAATATTTCTAACATTAACATTTTAGGATCTTTTACAAATGTTATGTATTGTTACTAATTAATGAAATAAATATTAATTTCATTTATGTAAAATAAAATGAGTTATGCAACCAACGTGTATATAAATATGAAATAGGAATTAATTCATTGAATAAAATAAATTTGGCAAAAAAATACTATATTCGAGGAGTGTGAAGGAATTTGGCAAAAAAATACTATATTCGACGAGTGTGAAGGAATGTGGCAAAAAACACAGACGTTTCTTATAAAAACGCACTACAATGAATGAAATGAATGAAACGTAGTAAAACATGTGTAGAAAATTCCGGCTCGCGTCTAGACGATAAGATAAGCTTAATTTATTCCAAATAAAATCGATTTTTTTTAATTCTTTCATTGTATTATTTTGATTTATTTATTTTTTGTACACTAATTGCGTAATGTAACTTGTCTAGTAACAAGTAGTGTGTAAGTTGCAATTCGGTAAATTATCTGTACTTACGTATTACGTATTACTTACGTATTAATTATTACATACATATTACGTATTACGTAATACTTACGTATTACTAATGTATTACATATTACTTACGTATTACGTACTTCCTTCACTGCGTATTTGGCAAGTGTTTATATTGTGTCAATAATTCGACAAGTAAATGTGCTTGATATATTACTTGACAAGTAAATATTTTACTATTCTAAAAGGATTGTAATTTTGTATTTGTATCATTTTCTAATATGAAAAATATTTTAAAAAAATTAGGAAAATATATAAAAATGTGAAGAGTAAAT
This sequence comes from Nicrophorus investigator, assembly GCA_963457615.1. NCBI lineage: Eukaryota > Metazoa > Arthropoda > Insecta > Coleoptera > Silphidae > Nicrophorus > Nicrophorus investigator. Next base: position 26,472,824 of record OY735143.1, read on the forward strand.
TCAAATTATTATTACATAAATAAAAAATTTAAATTTATTTCTTTATAAAATTAGTAAGAAAGAAATTTTAGTTAAGTCATAAATAGATTAATTTAGAATTTTTATTATTTTTGTATTTAATAAAACTTTATACAGTTTAACTAAATATTTCTATGTATAAACATCAATTTTAAGTGAGGTATAAAAAAGGACTGTATTCCACTTTGTGTAACCTCGATGCAGAAATAAATCCAACCACTGCAACAAATTGACACACGATTTCGACAGCAAACAACCAAACTACAGGTAAAATGCATGTATTGTCTTTGTTAAATTGGTGCCAGCAGGAAATGCGCACACGTAAATCTGATGTGTGTAATTCACATCAACCCCTCCGCATTGCTTTATTCATGGGATCGGTGTAGAGTTCCATTAAGCTTAAAAGGAGCACCCCTCCGCCATCCGGGAACCACATTTAAAACAATTTTCCAAGTGCACCCTAGAAAACCGCAAAGGAAAAAGTATTTATACGCCTTTCACACGAAACATTCACGAATCCCCGAAGTTTCTCTGCTGTCAATGAACCGTAATTAAGCTTTCCTTCATTTCCTCCAACGGATTCATCGAATCCGACCCATTTAATTTCTATACATTTCTTTACAAATAACAGAAGTATACAATTTTTTTTTCTCTATTTGAAGCCTTTAATTATTTTTTTTCTTAATATCTAGAAAGGATTAATTCAATCAATTATTTACTTAATTATAATTAATTCATATATCGTAACAAAAATTATTATAAATAACAGAATTACATTGTTGAAAAATTTAAAAAATATTCGTTTAATTTGGTTACAAAAATCTGTAATTTGTAAATATAATATTTTGGTTTATTTCAGTTTAGAAATAAAGTAGTTTAAAACAAGCAAATTACAGACGTCCCATTGTGAAATTGCATAACGTTTTTAAGCACATGCGACTTGGGAGTTCCGTATTACCATGGTTCCGCACGTAACTATGGCAATTGGGGTTGATTACAGACCTCAATTTCTTCGTATTCCCCAACTCCTTCAATGCTATCTTTACGGGGAGAATTGATGCGCCGTAATCGCAACATTTCTCACAGTCGAGCACATCCCGATTGCATAAGCGACGTGCAAATTTCAGTTTTGTTTAAATAAATGAACGCCGAGCGTTATGCAGATGACGCCATTTGCATAACGTTATGACGAATTATGCAGACGTGCAATTAATGCAGGCCATTATATTGGGAAAAGGAAATGGATTTACTTTGAAATAAAAAAAAAGAGACAAGAAATATTAAAGCACAAATGAAATGGCGTATATTGATTTCAGCTTATCGAAACCCGGACTACATTGGGAATTCTCTGAAAGATGTACAATCGAGACGGTTTATCGTATCGTCGTTTATTTTCGAATGTCTACATTTGTAAAGCTTTACGACCTCAACGTTATTATTATTTTTTTGAATGGTAAATTTATTAAGGAAAGAAGAAAATTGAATGAAATAATCCAATGCAAATGAAGAATACTAATTAAAACTGAAAATAAAAATAGTTATTTATTGTTTTAATTTGTAAGATTTAGGCAATAAAATATATCCGCCCTCATTGTATTACATTCCTGACTACGAATCTTAGTTCAGTGGTACCGCTTAGTGCCATTAGAGATAAGGCGGATATATCCGCCGCTTATCAAGATTAAATACCAGAGTTTTGGATGTTAGAATTTAAATTAACTAAATTAATTAACTATTTTTATTTAATTAAAAAAATTGTAAAGTCAACTAAGCGTAGTTATGCAATGTGGATGTATATCATGAACCGTTCAATGGGGCAAATAATTAGTGGTAGTGGCTGCACATAGAGGAAACGAATCGTGAAAGAGTAGATTTGCTATTTTGCAACGTCAAGCAGAGAGTGAAAAAGGGGATTACTGCATGTCTTTGTGGATTGAAAAAAAAGTTTTTCATCAATACAATGAGTAGAGAGAGAGAAAAAAATGTAATGTGAATTCGCAAACAGCGTGAACGAAGATTAATTGAGTTCGTTGTTGGTTCGGCGTCTTTGCGAATTATTTCAAATTAATTTGGAAGTGCTGGGAAAGGTCTTGAGACATTAAGGCAATGTATCGAAACTATCCAAGTGCTCGAATCCCAAGCGTGAGAATTGTTCGGGCGAGTTTGAAGTTTTAATTAAATCTAAGACAAATTAAATCAAATGAATGTATAATTCCTGACAAAGGGAATCGATATGATGATGATGATGATGTATTTTGATGGAAGTTGGAAACGTAGAAGGGACAATGCTGCATTTTCATAAGCTAATCAAGTCTCTATTGACTATAGCAGATGCTGAAGTCAGTGGGTATGAAACTCCGTTGTTCGCCTCCTTAGGTTCATTTGAGTCGGGCTTGTCTCTCCTTTTGCTTATTTTATTTTATATAAAATGAGGGTGGAAAGTGAAGTCTATTGTGTAACACGTTCTGAAATACACAATGAGTTATATTTTATACATTGTATCAAATAGAATAATACACAAATTGCATCAATTTGCTATAAAAATAAATAAAATACATAACACCTTACTCAATAAGTTTGTAGGATGACATATAGATGGCATCTCTATCGACGTCAGATTGCCTGTCAAAAGACGTCGTCTGAAGGTTGGTACTTCCTAAAAATCATATGGATTTATCGATGGAGGCGTCATCTATATGTCATCCTATGAACTTATTGAGTGTTACATAATGATCGTAATTGTAATATATAAAAATCAAACCTTAAAGACAAAATGAAAATTAAGTCTATAAGTATTTTCTTTATTATTTCTACTGCATTCCTATTTTTTAATATAAATATCTGCATTCATTTTAAAAGAAGTATTTTCATACTGAATATAATACATTGGCACGTCGGGAATCCTCTTTATTAAATATATTTATTAAAGTTCTAAATTTAAAACTTGGAAGTATTTTTCATTTACCAGCATCACGAAGATAATAATCATGGTTGATTGTTGCACTGAGCACTCGGGGTAATTGGGAAATGGATATTCCATGAGGAATCGGAAATGCACTTCAATCGTCTGAAATCGTGTGACATCTAAATTTTCATTTATTCATGACCAGTAGAATATTCAACTAGTGGATATCGGCAAAGCATTATGAAGAACTTTTTTAGATTTACTGTCCCAACATTTTTCAGACTATTAAAGCCGCACCACATTTTCTTAGATTTTACCAATTTTTTTTTCTCTAAATAAAATTTAAATAATAACTAATTTCAAAATATTATTTGATAAATTTATTTATTATTATTATTTATTATTAATTATTTTTTAGCTTTTTGGTATCAAAATCCAGGATTTAAATTTACTCTATTTTATGAAGTATCCATTTTCAGTGTAAATCGCAGAAATATAAAAATAGTACTAAAAGTTTAGTGTGTTTTTCGACCTAGTGTAATTAAATATGCTAAGGAGAAGCTGAACAGTATTCCAAAGGTTTGCGGAATATTCCATATTCAATTACCTGAAAATAAAGTAGATATACGATGTTGTTTCCTAGGTTCACTTTAATATATATGAGTGCACGGCGCTGGGAAATCCGGATGAGAGCGGTTGCGTCATTGAGATTTAAACCAGAAGCAATTTACGGCATATGACTACACTTTAGGAACTGCCGAAAGTATTTTATCATATCAAAGTTTTTGGCTATAAAAATCCGTGATTTGCGGCATCAATTATCCTCGTGTATGTCGAAATCCTTGGGTTATATAGTTTAATAATACATATTCAACGACCCGGTGAATCCATTTCGTATTTCAGAACTAACCCAAGGCAATAGTAAAGTTGTTAAATATTGTAAAATATACCATGAACATATTGACGATTAGTTTATGTAACTTATCAATTTATACATTTTATACAAATCTACAATATAAAATGTAAATTAAATTTCTTGCAGATATTTTATTAAAGAAAAATGTCAAGTGAAAAATTCAATAAACAAAATGAATTGACCTGGTTTCTATTTGAAAGTAATCCATTGTTGCCAAAATCTGGGAAATGCATCCATCGAGGAAAATATAAAAAAGTGTTGCAGGTAGTTATTCGAAAGACGGAAACGGAAAAGCGTTAATGGAGCGCAAGTAAAGTAATAAACGTTCGCTAAAGCGTTCCAACATTTGGAACTAGCATGGGACATTTTCCAAATCCGAACGCATAAAAAACGGTGTCTCCTTTTCCGATTCCTTTATCCACCCATAAATATAATCAAGGCGACATTCGCTCCACATAGAGAAAATAATCCAAAAATAAAACTTTGAAAATAGAATTGCATAAATATAAATTTATAAAAAAAATAACAATTTTTATTATTAAAAAAAATATAATCATTAAAAATGAAAGGGTTTTTATATCGCTTTTTTATGCAATCAAACAAAAAGAGAGAAAAAGTACAGTTTTAATGAGAAATCCTAATCTGTATAATGGGAATGGAGCTACTAAAAAATGCAAATCCCTTAAAAGATACTAAAAAAAAGTTATATAATACAGAGGCGGATATCGCGACTCAGGGACAGAGAAATATTAAATATCAAAGCGAGTGAAAGGTTATATAGGATTTCATTGTGACGTTGAAGATCTGATTTTCGAGTTTTTAATTAAAATAAAACTTCGGGAGGCGGAAAAAGAATGTGAGAATTATTGAAATGTGATAGGATGCATAACTAATGGTGGATATTTAATTAAATGTTTGGAATATTGTGTTTTTTTTTTTGGAAGAGGAGAAACCACAATTTTATTGTTCGTAATCCCATGTGCTTTCTCTTTGGCGTCGAGTATTGTAATGAAAATTAGTGGATACGCGTTTTGCACAATAAGTATTATCATTAATAAAGATTAAATTTACCGAAAGTTGGGGTAGAAAGAGGAAATTCCAGACGAAATTTATAATATATATGTGCTTTGGTCGAATGGGGGGAGAACCTTTGAATATTCAAATTGTATTTGCGCTTTGTGGGATATATTTGGAGGCGGACGAAAGTTACGACTTGGAATTATGCGCGTCTCGTGTATGAATACTTTGATGAATTTCTCCAAGAGGCATTACATTACAACAACAACAACAAAAAAAAACTAGCCTTTTGCTAATTGGTGGTAAAAGCAAACTTATTCCGCTAGCAATCGATAACTAAGTAATTGCAATGTTCGATTTGGCCGAGGAAAATAAAATAATTAAGGGTTGTTCCGCAATTGTAGCGATCGTATATATTCGTTTGGTGTAAAAGTTTTCCGAAAATGCAATTTGCGTTTTGCATGGAAATTTATGGGCCACGGCCTTTTGGATCCTTTGTCCTGCAACCGTTCCCTCACCACCCCCGGCGGCTCGCGCATTTGTGCAGTGGGGTTGGTTAAATGCAGCCCTTTTCTTGTTTTTTTTTTCGCCTCTTTCGTTATTTTTTTCCTGCACTATGTGTGTGTGAGTACTCCGAGGGTGGAAAACTCGCAGTTATAGCTTTCAGAAAGTCGAGTAAATGGACCCAACATGATTTGAAATAGTTGCCCTTTCTGCCCTTCCTTTACAGCGGTAGTTTTCTTGATGGATCCTTTATTTATTTAAGCTTTTAAACTCGTAACGATGACATAACATCTAAGCTCTGACAGTACTTTCTTATTTAAGTATTTTTAAGTAATTATTTTGACTACGGTCATAAGCCCTTTGCAGCAGTGAAATTTAATTTTATGTTAATATTTTTTTTGTAATTTATGCTGCAATAAATATTATTATTTTGAAAATTATCAACTTACAAAAGTTAAACAATGAATGAGTGATCAATACAATATTAGTTACATTTTAAAACTATTGTTATTATATAATAAAAAATAATCAAACTTATTTGAATTAATTTAAACAAATACTATTTGAGTGCAAATAAAAGTAAGAGCTACTAAATTAATAGTGATTGTTTTAACTGTGTTAATTAATGTTGTTCTAAATAAATAATAAGTACATTTAATTATAGTGCAATGAAATTATTCGTGCAAGCAACGTATATTGACTTTACGGAATTTACACTCTCAGAGCTCTTTTCCAATTATGTCAAGTGTGCTCCAATTAAGTGTGTACTTCTACCTATCTACATACCTACTTATCTTTCCACCTCAAAAGAATATTTTATTATGTTTTATTATAGACTTTATTCAGATTTACTTAATTATTTTTTTAATTTCCTTCAACTAAATACATTATTCAAGTGTACGTTCATTGAGCTTTTTTTTAGTGTTTCTTGTAGTTGATATAATTCATTTTTATTTGATTCTAAATCTCAAACTGAGAGTGCTCGGCTGATTGCCAGAGAAATATACAATTACATATACATTCATCACATATACATTCTTGGAAATCATACTTTAAATAAAAAAAATTGTAAATCATTCCCAATCATCCGCATATGAACATACATTGTTGGAAATCACGTCCTATCATCACAGATAAACATTTTTTGAAATTATCCTCCGCCTATAACCTTTATTGTTGGTAATTACATATAAACATTTTTTTAAATCATCTCCCGCTTATCATATATGAACATATTTTATTGGAAATCACGTCCTATCATCACAAATAAACATTTTTTGAAATCATCTTTCGCTCATCACATATGAACATACATTCCATGAAATCACGCCCTAAATGAATATTTTTGGAAATCATCCCCACTCATCGCTTATTAATATACATTGTTGGAAATTACGTCCTATCATCACATATGAACATTTAAAAAAATAATCACCTCTCATCATATATGAACATACATTTTTGGAAATCATAATCATTTTTCATCAAATCATTTCTAATAATAATACAAATAATTTTAAATAAAAAACTCGCATAATAGGTAAATAATAACAAAATTTTATAAAATAATAATTTAAAGTGACTTAAATTTAAAAATCTAAATTAATGAATTTTGAAATGCAAAATTCGAAGTATTGTAGACATTTTCTGATTCAAAAAATTCTGGATAAAAACATTTTAGGTATAAAAATGTAATTTTTAAATATTGTTTTGTAACTAACACTTTTAGAGATATTATTAATGCAGAAAATAAGTGAACTAAATAGGGGTTGAAAATAAATATTATTGTAATTGTTGAGCAGAACATTATGAAATAATAAAATCTGAAGGGTATTTAGTTAATTAATGTGCATTTACGCGTTTGATGTCGTTATGTTAATGTGTGTTTTTGTTGATGCGGTGTGGAGGTGGAGGGCTTTGTTTGTGAGTTTGTGTTGTATATGTATGTGATTTGGTGTGTATTGTAGAGCTTGTTTCCATATCGCTGTTGGATGATTAAAGTCTCTGCGGGGCAAAATCTGGAATTACAACATTATCCGTCGACTATGATACAATGGCTAAAACGGAGATAATCATGACCTATATTATTATTGCCATTATAATTATTAACTAAATGACCGCAGCGAGACTGAATTTATTGCTCGGAACGGTACAAAACAGCTTCATTAGCAAGGATTCCGGTTGATTAATTTGTCGAATGAGATACCGCTAAACTGGATTTTAGTAATACAACTATTTCAGTGTACAAAACGTGAATGAGCGCTTAGATGTTGAGAAGGGAGAAAAAGAGAAGAGATAATGGGTTGTAAAGGGGTGATATAGTTAGTTGCGAGAACATTAATTTTAATTTATTGTGATAATGGTTGCATTACTATTACTAAGCAAGACAAAAGGTGAATTTTCTGGCGGTGGCGGCTGGGAATTGCATCTGCACAACCCCCGAAATACTCTTCCTTCTGCTTGTTATTCATGGGTCGAAACCTTGCGTCTTTTATGCCACTTATGTAATTACCGTGTACCGGGAGATGCGCTCCGCCGCATTTTCGGTATCGCGAACAGTGCCCATCCTGCACATCTAATCAACTAAGTAAATAGATCCCAACCATAGATATACTGGATTACGAAATGCAATTGTTCAAATTTCCAAAGACGAGACGAGTTAAATGATACAAGAACAAGACAGCGAATGATGAAAAGTTTATATTGGGCAGAATTAAATATTTTATGGTTCATCCTTTTTCTTTTTACTACTAACTCATCCTGCAGAGTGCTTTCACTTTTTATGCTTACACTTTTTCATCTTTTTATGTTGCATTTTCTCTCTGCCAGCGATTTTTTTTTCATCCCCTCGTTTTTACTCTCTCTCAGACTTATTTCACTTTGACTCACCACACCATCAATAAATATTGATAGAGGATCAAGGGAAAAACTTTGATCTCTCGAACGTTAAGTGTATGTACGTTCAACTAATCGTCTGTCAAATGCTAAGCTCCCTTGTATTGTTAATGGCTCGTTCCCTACCAGTTTTTCTTTCTCCTCTTCCTAGTAAAATAAAGAAAGTGGAATGCCACCATCGCACAGGATAACCAATCAATAGACGAGTCGGCTAAACGAGATCGAAAGCGAAAAAAAATGTCATATATAAAGGATTTCCCATAAATATTTATGATATACTCCAAAGTGATTTTTACATAAATATATATGTATCCGGATCATCTACCATGCTTTTCCCTCCTTATCCACAAAATTTGCTAACGGATTATATCTACTTCAATATTCCGTATTTTTAAACGAGATTTTCAACATAATTCAAACTTAAAACAAAAAACAACAGATTTTACTTAGTTTTATTAATTATTATTATTTTATACATTTAATATCCAAATCTATTAAGAATTATTTTATATAAATTACTCTGAATAATTTTTATTTTTATTTTAACCAAAAATGTTAAGAAATTTTTTCCAAAAATATTACAGAAAATATAAAAATATTAAATATGTTTATTATTTAATTTAAATGAAATAAACTATAATATTTTTGGGTAGAACGTATCAATAATTCAAATAAATCGAACAGAATTTTTCGCCCGAAACATGAATATTAACAATATTGGGAATTAATCTAGTGAATAAATAAATACGTATTAGTTTTATGGAACAATGATATTTTTGAAAAATTAACGTAAACAGAATTTACCTGCCTGTAAAATGTATTTATTTTTTTGGTCATAAATATTGTCCAGTCGTTAAACATTGCAGTCGGTTAATTTATTATTTACATTGCAGTTTTAATTTTCGTTCGAACGAAAACCGAACTCTTCGATAAATTTATTACAAACCATGACCGACGCAATTCATCGCTTAATCTGGAGGCAATGAGTGTGCATCCACATGTTATTAAATTACGTGAGGCGTGAGAATTCGAATCGATTTCAGCTCTCTCTTCAGATCTTGTAAACATGAAAATTTTATAGAATATTTATATCTTTTTAAAAATAAGTCCATTTTCAAGAAAAAATATTTTTATTGAAATATTTTCGTCAATTTGCATGAAAAAAAAATATATTCACTTAAAAAAAATGTTTCATATTTTCTATTATAAAAAAATATTATTACAATGTAAAACTTCAATATTTCGTGAAAATATACACATTTTATTAGTGTTTACCAAAAATATTATTTGATTTTTGTAAATCTTGAAAATCTACAATTTTGAGAAATAATTATCTACTTTTCAAAATTTTAACGTCAAGTTATAAAAATATTCTATGTTTATCAAATAAATGAATTAATCACAAACTAAATGTAAAATTAATTGAAATTATGTAATGGTGTGGTTAGAAATAACAGTACGTTTCTTATATAATCAATATGTCTTAGCTTAAAAGTATCCATTTCAGAATGTGGAGCTAATACGAAGATTCCATCGAAGACAAAGGGAATTTGAAGAGTAAAGGGTTGGAACGTCTTAAAGAATATTTGCGGTGGACCCTTTGCTCGATAGGGTTTTGGATTGAAGTTTTCTAATTTTATTATATTGGTTTCTTGCTATTATTTAAAATATAAGGATAAACAGTTCTTTGTTAATCCTTTTTTTTTGCCTTAATTGACTATTTTTAAATTGTTAAAATTGTATATTTTATGTAAATTTATATGCATATACCTGATACCAGATTGAAATTTAAAGTGTAATATAGCAGCAAAAACGTATTTGCTTTTTTAAAAGCACGCTTTAATAATGGATTTAAATATGCAAATGAGAGATTCAAAGATATTGGATGCGCAAAGTATTCCCGCTTTCTCTGGTGCTTCACTCGGAATCTCTTGTTTTACTTCAAATAATTATTTAAAAAAAAAAACTAAAGCAAAAGATAAAACGTTTTTAATAAAATCGATTTGTTCGAAAACCGAAACTATTTTTTCGCATTAATTTAAAATTGATATAAACTTTTCTCGAAACACAAATAATTTCTTCTTTACTTTTTTTTAATAATAGTATTGTTCGAAAACCGAAATTATTTTCCGCATAAGAATTAATGAAAAATTGATACAATACATTTTTGAAGTCCAAATAATTTGATATGTTTTTAAAGTATTTAACTTTCATAAGAATTATTCATGCATATTACGAAATAAAACGAATTGTTCGAAAACCGAAACCAAATAGTTTAGGTAAATATGTTTCCTTTTTACTTACTTTTTTTTACATTGTGCATTAAGGCAATCAATAATTTATTAATATAAGTTTTGTGGAAACTTTGTTGAATAAACTAAATAAATATGTTTCAACTCGTATGCGGTGTACGAAGTATTGATTTTAGTATTTCTGATAGTTGATTGATTCTAAAGTAAGTTTTCAGAATTAATAAGCGAGAACAATGAGTTTCAGGCGGTGCACGTTTTCGGTTTAATTAAAGGTAAATTCAATTAAGCAATCATTTAATGCAAAGTGGTAGTAAGAGTTTCCTGCATATAGCAAGCTTTCCGCAGGATACCGATACGTTTCATACAAATGCATTTCCTTCGGCGCTGCGGAAACAATGCTCGGAAGGAATACGATGATTGCTAAAAGGATCGTGCGCCATGTTAAACATTTATATGTTTCTACAAAGCGGAACGGCTCAAACGAAAAAAGAAACGGCATCAAAACATTTACCAAACGATGCAGGATTTGTTGCGTAAATAAATGTGCAGCGGCAGAAATACGGATTATAGCAAACACGAAGGCAGTTGCATTAAATTGTAAACTTTTATATAGAAAAACTATTACTTTCCAGACTGAAACTATAGTTTATAGTTTTATTTACAAATATTTACTATAATTTAGAAAAGTACGTAAATGTTAACGAAATATTAAAAGATTTATGATATAAACTTTGACAAAGTTTTACATAATAAGCTTCAGTATTAACGTTCAATATTTGATGTAGTTAATTGAATTTTCACATACACTTTATCAAAGATATTAAAGTTTTAATAATTGTTTTACAAAAATAAATATTAAAAATAAAATAAGTAACATTATATATTTTGATTGATAAAATAATTTTGATTTTTGATTATTTTAAGATTTACCAATATTTTTTCTTATGATTTCTAATTTAAATTTTTATTATAATTTATTAATGATTTTTTACATGATTTTTTATAAAAATAACAGGAATAAAGTATTTTGCAAACATTGTTGGATTTGTTACATTCCGAGTAATATTTTGGGATTACTGTAAATACGAATACAGTTTCATTATATATATATAAAAATTTATATGTATGGTTTTTGGTCGGATGAACTATTATTGTCGGCTCGAATGAATGTCCCTTGGGAACCGGCAATTCCGGCAGGAATCCAACGAAATCTAAAATTTAGCAGCGTGACGTGCATATGTCCGAACTTTAAGCGAGGACCGAGCGCAATAATTTGTAATTCAATTAAAATCCGCGCCACGCCGTATGCAAATTCCCCTATTTTATACCGAATCGAAACCATAAATAGTGTTTGTATATGCGGGATGAGGACTTGGTAATTATTGTGCTTCGTCGCATTCGCAGCCACAGAATCCTGCAATGTGGATTTAATGGTCCGCAAGCGTTCGCTTTCTTCTGCTCCTTTTTCCTGCTACATCCTTTACTTACAGCAGGATACGACAGGATAAGATTAAAAAAAAAAATAAAGGACGTAGCATCTCGGAAGGGCTAAACTACTTTGCGATATTTCATCAGAATTAAGACGATCCAACATTTTGACAAGCTGTTATTTTGGTTCATCTATTATAAACTTATGTGAGATTGCTTTAAGTGAATATTTTGAATCAATGTAGATCGCGTGTTTCGTTGAGGTATTTAAATTTGTTCATCATTAATTTGTCGTCACGTAATCCGTGCGGCTTTCTTTAACATATCTTCCAATAATCCAACATTTTATCCTCGGATTTACATACATTCCGTGCTTTACTATCCGAGGTAAACGGATTCATTATTTTCGCTGAAAATCAATGAAAATTCCTGTTCGGTTTCTTTTTACGCAAACCACAAGCAACTGATTCAACATAAAAGCTAAAGCCGCTTACCTAGATGAATGGTTGAATGCTTATAAAAAATATAGAATATTAAAAGGATAACAATTTTCGTCATTAATGACAAAAAAATTTTTTTTTTAAATTTTAATTTAATTACAAAAACATTGAAATTTTTTTGAACAAAAAAATTTAAATAAAACCCTATAAAATAAATCACTTTCAATACTGTGTATATTGAAGAATACTTATCAATAAACACCATCAATATCTGCTAATGAGCAGAAGCGCAAACAAAATATCTATTCATAAACATAACTATATTGAGGTCAGAGGTATTGAATAATGCATTGTCGTAATAATCGATGCTTATCCTTTAGCCTCTGGCAGGAAAATCCATTTCCTTTTCTTATCGCCTCCCACTTTTATAAATTTTCCATCAATATTTCCTATGCTTCTCTTCCTTCCTCCTTGCATAAATTATTAACAACATCATCTGCAATGTAGGTCGATTGTTTTTCATTTCTTATTACAGATTTTGCTAATTACTTCATTTGCATATTTCCATTGTGATGATGATGATGACGGTGATTTATAATAGATAGCTTAAGCCATTAACATCTTATTTCTCAAGAATTTATTGAGGTTAATTTTCTTTTAGCATTGCTTCTAAAGCAATTTATCTACTGTCTTATTATACAATTACATAATTATACACATTTACCTTAGAATTTTAAATTTATAATACTTATTTTTTTAATTACGTTAATTCTTTTAGTTACATCAAAAATGATAAATTTTTACGTGATTTATTTTTAAATTCTAAATGTTCAATGATTTTCTAAATTTTATAAAGTTTAGTAATTCACGAAAATTCATGGAATTTTAAATTTATAATATTATACTAGTAATTATTTTGTTAATTGTTAATTCTCGAGGTGCATCAAAAATCATAACTTCTTACGTGATTTATTTTTAAATTCTAAATGTTTAATGATTTTATAAGTTTTAAAAAATGTAGCAATTCCTGAAAATTGATCGCAGCTGTCATTTTTGACACATTTTGGTGAAATAATCTAATTACTATATCAAATATGTTGGATTCCGATTAAAAAATATTGAGAAACATTAATCTAAATTAATTATTATTTTAATTATATTAAATACACAGCTATAATTCTTATAATCTTTCATGAAAAATTATTAAAAATAAAATAAAAATTTATTAATATTTTCAGGTCTAAACGAAGTTTTTCAGAATTTAATGAATAAAGAATGTACTAAATCTTATTAATTTTTGTAACAATTTTCAATGTTAAAACTTAAGAATCTTTCATTTTTAAAAATTAATATACAAACAAATTTTCTGTAAATTATTTTAATATATAAGAAATTTAAAATATATGACTAAACTTAAACAAATCTGAAAACTTAAGAGAATAAATTTAACTAATTAAATAAAATCAAAGGAATTTGCAGCAACTTAAAGAATCTTAATAAAAAAAAAAATTATAAATAAATATTTAAATTATAAATTTGGTATTAATAATTTATTAATATATAGGTCTAATTGAGGTAAATGATTTTAATCTGATTGACATTAACTATATTAATATAACGATGATGAGAGTTATTCAACTAAAATTATGTATGTAAATGAACTTTCTTTAAATAAATGATAGGGTTCGAGTGTATTGCAGATCCCATTAGGGGAAACTGTTTCAATTGATTGTAGCAAATGTATTTAAATTGTTAAAACGATCGTCCGGCTTGAAATGAATCCTCGGTTTGTATCTACCATGTATAGAATACAGATCGTGCAAAATCAAATCAACGTTTCCCCCGACTCTAATGAAGGACAGAATAATTATTGCAAGCATAAATATGGTATTATCGCCATTAACATATTGAGACTGCAACGGGAAAGAGAGAGAGATAGGGTGTGTTTAAAGGGGTGAGTTGGAGTGCGAGGGGCGTTAGCAAGTAATATCCGGAGCGCATAAACAATTTATGGCTTTTAGCAACCTTAAATTAATGACCTCCCACCATGAACCGGACCCACCCTTATCTATATTCAATATCAGCCGAGCTCCGAGCAAAGTTGAAATGTAAATAATTTAATTTAAATATCGACGCGGGAATTGCTTCCGTCCTTATAGTTTTTATTTTTATTATTTGCAATTTCAATTATGCAACTGCAATATTATATTTCCGCGCGAAACGTCATTCGTCCAGTCATCAAAAAAAGTTGTGTTCGTGATTTTTTTTTCTCGGGTATAATTATTATTAAAACTGGAATCGGATAATGTTTACCGGCTGATATGGAATTATGCGGGCGGATTGCATAATTTTCCTGCAACGGATATTGCAAATGAGAATTTTGAATAGCGACGCGTGAAAACATACTAACAATGTGAAACAAACAAATAACAACAACAACAGCAAAAATGGAATAACAACTGTAATGCACATTTCGTAAAACAAATCCACGAAAATTTCATGGTTTGTACAAACTATTTATTTTTGTGTGTGTGTATTCATATTTTCAATTACGTGCTGCACTATGCATTTTACAATCTCTGTTTATTTTTTTTGCAACTTTAATCACAGAATTGTTTTATGGATCATTGTACTATGAATATTAAAATTAATATAATTAGTAGTGACATAAAACATAAATGACATTGGTTGTCATGAATAGACAACTGTCAATATCTGTTATTGTGACATTTATATTTTATGTCACACGTAGAGTGATATCATAAATTTCATTTAACTAATAATACCTCGATTAACGAAGTAAATTATTCCACTTAATTACTTCGTTAAGAGACATTTTATTTTCAGAAGTAGAAATATTATAAATTAAATAAATTGAAAATTCATTTTAAAATTATCAATTTATATTAAACTAATCATTTAATATTTCTAAAATCAAGATAATTTCCTTAAAAAAAAATGTTTGGTTAACATTTTTAAATTTTCCACTGACAAAAAAAAACATTATATTCTGAATTTAATTTATTTTAAATTGTGTATTCAGTATAACTATTGCAATAAATAATATTTATTATTTTTTGAGTATACAACAAATGTTATTATTAATTTTATATATATATATAAATAAATTTATTAAATCGATTAGTATGCAGATTTCACGATTTACCGACAGCTGACATATATATATATATATATATATATATATTTCAGTTGAACATTTTGAATATTAACGAATGAAAATGAATAATCAAGAATTAATAAATATAATAACAACGTTCACAGAGTATTTCATGAAATTTTCATGGTTTACATAAATTATATTTCTATTATTTATTTATTTATATCGGCATTTACATTTAATAATAACTATTAAATAACTTACTGAAAAAGTTTAAAATATCTTCTTTTTTTTCAGTATACAATATACAATAAAATGTGTATGAAAATTGTATAAATTTCTTAAAACTAAGATTAACAATTTCATTCAAAAAAAATTGATTTTTTAAATTTTTAAAGGAAAGATTCACATAAAAAATAATTATTAATTAATGCTTAACTCAGAATTATCTAATATTTTTATTAAATTGTTGATTGTCTTTTATTATAAATAAAATATACATAAAATTTTATGTAAAAATAGTTTCATTTGAATAAAACTATTTGAGTATGTGGATTTCCTTTCTCAATTATGTATGTACTATTTATTACCCTTAGGAATTCTCACTCAGACTGCATCGCTCCTCCGGTCTTTGTCTTCAGTTTGTGGTACGAAGGGCTTTCCCGTTGTTTTATTAATGTTCTCTACCCAACTATGTGGCCTCTCCGGATTCTATTTCCTTTTGCTTTGCTCTGTATTATTTGGTAGATGCATTGGGTACCAAAGATGAATCATCCACATAGCTTCTATCATCTACTAAAATTGTAAAAAAAATTGCTTGAAGATTAAAAAAAAATATTTCAATGGGTTTTAAATTGAATGAAGATTGTTATGCAATTATAGGAAATTCAAGACAATTACTTAAGTTTAAGAATTTAGTTTTTGATGAGGTGGTAATGAGTAATCGCTTATTAAGAAGATTAATTTCTACTCCAGAACCGTCGGCGAAGTATTATTCCTTTGTATTGGGTCTCGCGGTGAAAGTTTTTTAATGGAAAAATTTCCAACAAAGTGGCTTTTCCGTTTTTCCTTTTTTCATATTAGCCACGTCCATCATCATGGAGGTATTGTTTGGGGTCCTCCATCGAACCGTGCTGCCATCTCTTAGAAACAGGAAACTTTTAATTAACGAACTTCGAAAGAAAAATATATTTATATTAATACTCTTTATCGCATCGACGATATGTCATCCGGAAAAGCTCGGAGGTGAAAAAAACTAGCGAACTAAAAAATTATGCCCTTTTAATGTTATGTATGTGTATGCAAAACAAATTTATAATCCTTGCTGAGTTATGATCTTGTTTTGCATTCCGCGCGTTCCACATTCCTCCTGTCTCGCCCCCTTTTTTACATTTTTTTTTTTCATGATTCAGTTACGCTGATGAAAAATGGTAAATATGGAAGAATAATGGCTAATAAACAAGAGATAATGCGTAAAAAATGACACCGTTTTCTTTCATGTCTCACGTTGCACTTTATGGGCCACAAAAATCCGTTTTACATTCGTAACAGCTCCAAACCCATCGATCCACAAAGAATGTAGAAGATCATTTTTTAAACTATTTTCTCTTTTTATTAATGAAGACTGGGGAATTCAATTTCGGGCGTAAATCTTAAATTAGGAATGAAGCAAATTGCTGGATTTACGGGTCATTCCGAAATCGGGATGACGTGGATGCGATTTACCTTTGCAGTTTTTATCCGACTGTTGAACTACATGAATCATAGATAAACCTCTAGATTTTTATTTCCTGCTCGGCCACTGCACTTTTATTACATTACAATTTATTTATTTTTCTTTCCGTTATTTATTGCTCCTCGGAAACGTTGTATTTATCTTTAAGATTCCTAGACACTAAGGAGTAATTAACTGCATACAAACTTCATAAATTAAGAAACATGTACACACTATAACTCACAATTATTTCGTTAATTTATCACAGTTTTTCAGACCAGAATGATTTATCTTAATTTCGTATCAATTTTCTTCATGAACTAGTCCAGATTCACAGTTTGAAAATTTCAAAATAAACTAAATAAAATAATTAATTCTAAAAATTTTAAAATGAAACAACCATTTTCTATTGTGGTAGAAATCAATTTACATAGATTAATACGTTTGATAACAAACAATATCACGAGAAGTTTGCTTTTATCGAGTAATTAGATTTTCAATTTTGGTTTCCTTGAAAATTACATTTCCTTGCTCGATGCTTCAGGCTCCGAACACCATGCATAACTTTCAGCAATTGTGAAAGACTTCCTTTGAGTTCTCAACGAGATCCTACATTGATTTATTCTCTCTGAGATTTGATAAACTTTGAAAACAATACTTTATAATCTTCATTTCTTGACTTTTACAAAATATTTGAATTAAATTAATTCTATTTTTTTTAAATTAACTTTTTCAAATTATTATTTCATTTTAATATTCAAATGAAAAATTTATACAAGATTATACAGAAAATATTTTCACATTGTTAATAAATTTATAAAATCCAAATAAAATTTCTGAAAAATTATTTAATATTCACATTAAGTTAAAAATTATTTTGAAGGACTTTGTTAAAAAAAAATGTGATGTAACTAAACTGGATTAACTTGAATGAATGTCCCGAATGAAAGTAACAAGGGATTATTTTGGACTGAATATTTTTGATGAAGTGTTGAGTTCGGCGATGAATTGATATGATCATTTGTTTTATAGTATTGATGGATTGTTAGCAATGACGCTCCGGTTATTTATGTTACTTAGCAGGGAGATTTATACATTTTTTATAAAGCGAAAAAGGGGGACAGCGCGGCACACACAAACGGGAATTTATAGGTAGTAAAGGGAGGAAAAGAAATTACTGAGATTAAGAGAGATTTACGATTATTTTTTACTCACTTGATGCGGGGTGGATGGGGGACTTTTCGGAGACGGACGGAAAGAGAAGAGGAAAATCGACCCGCTTATATGACATTGTTTGCCATGTCTGGCGCCACCGCATCCATACTATATCTATGTCTATATAATACATACTTTCGAGACGATCCCGTTTCACCCATTGTTCAGGATGAAGGTTCTAAAAGTTTTGCTTCCACATTTTCAAATCGCTTCTTTCCTCCCTTTTAAAAGTAATAATAATAATAAAAAGAGGGAGAAAAAGAGGATATAACTCGTCATCATCATCATTGTCTTATGAATATTTTATTTCTGGTTCGGGGGGGGGAATCCCATGAATTATTCCTCGAAGCATTTAAATACCATATTTCGTATAAATTTATACTGTAAATTGTCTCTTTTGTTGCAGCATGCGTGGCGCTGAAAGATGTGAAATTGATGGTACCGGCTGCGGTGAGGAGGGGCGAAAGGGTGGTGCTGAGATGCCACTACGATATCGAAGGGGATCAATTGTACGCGGTTAAATGGTACAAAAACGATCGGGAATTCTATAGGTACACCCCAAGGGAAAGTCCACCCATCAAACAGTTTCCCATCAATGGGCTGAGGGTCATCGAGGAGGAATCCAATGCTACTCACGTAGTCCTAGATTCCGTTTCAATGGAAAATACTGGTAAATACAGTTGCGAGATATCCGCAGACGCTCCTTCATTCTTCACGGAAATGCTCAATGCTCACATGGAGGTGGTGGAGCAGCCGAAGAAGGATCCGCAGATCACTGGCTTGAAGCACAGGTATCGTCGGGATGAGATTTTGAAGGCGGAATGCGTGTGCAAGGAGTCGAAACCTGCTGCGAACCTCACTTGGCTCGTGAACGGAAGGCCCACAGAGGCCACCCGCATCCGCAGACACCACACTAAACCCTCCGGAAACGGGGCTTTACTCAAGTAAGCAATTACAACGCTGCTCCAATTCGATACGTTCAACAATGCAATTCGTATCCAATTCAACAATCTGACCTTTTCATATTAAAATTATATAAATAAAAATTTTCGTACTACATTTAATTTTCAGATTTTAAAATTATGCAAATTTCATATAAAAATCAATATTTACAATTATTTTTATTAAATATTAACATAATTTATAATTATTTTGATTATATAACATTTTTATTACTATATTTCAATGAAATTCTTTGTATCATAAGTAATTTTTATAATTATATAACATATAACATTATATAACATTTTTGTGAAATTATTGTATTTGATGCACTTGAGAGGAAGAAGATATATCGGATATTCTCTATGGGTTTTGATGATCTTGGAATAATCTTTAGATAGAATATTTTCTATTAAACGATAACCGTTTATGATATACCCTTTATCGTTGAAAGTTCTCAAAGATAAGTATCGCAGGCTTTCGGGAAAAGACATAATAATTACACGCCTCTGAAGTAAAGGGAACATATAATAATTATATACTTACTCTAAATTTCTTGTTTTGCATAATTTTAAACAAATTTGTATTATATAACAATACAAAGATTTTATTTAGCAAATTCATTTTAGAAATACACTGAAATTTGTGATTATTGTATTATAGAAATAATCTTACATTTATTTATTTATTTCTAAATTTAAATTGGATTGGATTACTAGATTTTCAGCTCATATAAATATTTTATTCTGGTTTTATATTTTAACTTAGATGAAATATTACAATATGTAATTTTATATAATATTAATTCAATGATTGTTTTCATGATTTACAAAATTATTTAATTAACATATGAATTGCAAACATTTTAATTTGTAATAATTTTTTTTGCATAAAACATAATTTACTGATTAATCTTTTATATAATATTGATCCATTACTGACTTAATCTACATACCATTTAAGACGGAATATTTGCATTAATTATATACGTAACATGGTTTTTGCATTAACGAATATATTATTCTCGCTGCTTCCGTGATCAACCAAAACGCCCTAATCCGTACTCCATCAATTACCACCTAAACTTACCTTTCCATTAATATAAATGAAATCTAACTTTTAACAAGAATTTCACCTTTATCCCCTTTATATTTTCTCAAAATTTAAATATTTACTAAATCTATTATTAATTCGAATTTGAACTTAATTTCTGTACAAATTTGGTTATATCGAATATATTTACAAACTAATTTATTATAACTAAATACGTAATAATTTATTGTCACAAACATAATATTTTCGAATTGGAACATAATTTCTGGACAATAATAATTTTATATTTTTGCTCTATTTTCTTTTACAACTTTCAAAGGCAAATATTGAAATAATTAATATATTTACTGAAACCTAATAACACCGCACAGTGCGGATTCCGCCAATATCCCGGACTATTTGAGATTGGATTAATCGAAGATTTACTAAGTTTTCAATGAATCCAGATTAATGCCCGATTTTTATCTTATTGATTTTTTATATTTGTAATAATTTCAAATTGGAACTTAATTTGTGGACAATCCAGTTTCTTTAAAAATTGTTCATATTGATACTCTGTATTCTTTATTTATTATAGAAGTGTGAGCATAGTAAATCAATTATGCTTGGGCTTTGCCCTTTCGCCCAACAAAACGAAACTTAATTTCCTTCGGTCGGTTCTGCTGCGAGGCGAATCGAATTACACCAATTTGCTAAATGTCCATCCATCCTTCCACCATCTGCTTCCGCCAATGATGTTTATTTTTATCTGCAGTTCGCATTCAGCCCTTCGCTTGAGGATCGACGAGGAGCTCTTTGTGAAGGGTAACCTGAAGATCAAATGCGTGGCTAGCGTGTACGATATCTACTACAGAAGCTCGGAGAAGAGCGTCGAACTGGAGAGAATGCACAGACACAAGGCGACCGCAACAACCACCGCTTCATCCATGGATGTACCTGCGGAGGGCGCAGCAACAACCCTTTCGACCACTCCGACCGCCCTTTGGGAATACGCGCTACCGGCAGGTCGCTACCCCCAAAGTACATGTAAGTAACTGACTGTAACACCATAACCCCGGAATTTATCCGCGGAAAAGTTAAGAGGAATGTAAATCCCGGAAGATTGCTAACACAGATTGCCTCTTTGACGTAAGCAATGCACTCACTCCCTTTGCATCCAACATAAAAATAATTTATAAAAGAGTAGAGAAGAAGCAGAGGCGAAAAGAAGTAATATACATTTTGGACAGACTCATTTCATGATAAAATCTGCACCTCATTTTCCTGAAATAACAAGTTCTTTTTTTTTTCTTTGTTCGCTTTACTCCACTTTACTCCACTAGTTTACTTGTAAATTGCGCTTCGATGCGATGTTGCGCAACTCTAATGGCCCCATAATTAACTGATCCTAGAGTTTGCTATAATCACGGCACTGGTTGCACCATACAATTCGATTGATTTTGCGAACTGTTATCACTTACTCGACTAATCCAAGATATCGAGCGCTTCTCTCTATTTAGGACAATGCATATTCGACAGAAAGCATTCGCTCAGTCAAAACCAACTTTAAACGATATTTGCTTAACAGCTGCACACAACTAAATTACGTAACTTATCATATTAAATCCATTCTAAACAATAGTTCGCAAGTTACACTACTTATTCATCTTTAATGATTACAATAAAACTATTATATTATAAAATTATTTAAAAAATTATCATAGAAAATAATGCATAAAACAAAATAAATATTACATTAAATTTTTAAAATTCTTATTTTGCTATTATTAAATTGTGTTCCTCATTAGAAACATGTGTGTCGTATTGTACATTAAATTTCCGTGAGGAATTTGACTGATGATGATTGGTGATCAGCAAATGGTACTAATTGTAGTCACAAGAGACCAAATCCTGTCCATCAATTTGTGTACTAATTTCTCACATCTGCCACATCGTTCGGTAATGAGTAATCAAAACAGTGTAATTTGTATAATGCAATCTAATTAGAAATACTAATTTAGATGGTACAGATCTCAGAATAAGAAATGAAAAGAAATAGTTTTTAACATATTATTGGTCAAAATAATAGAAAAGTTTGATTAAATAAACAGATAATCTATATAAAACTTGAAATATTTTATTTCATAATTACATATTTCCAAATATTATCTAAATCCTGAAAATTTACACTAAAAAAATAAGATATTTTTAAAGACATTTATATACCTTTTAAAATCTTTGGTTGTTAAAATTATTGGATTAACAATTTCCTAATTTTCTTTGACTTATTTTTAACTAAAGAAACATTATTTTAGCATAATATATTTTTACATATTTCCAAATATTGTCTAAATTCTGAAAATTTCTACTAAAAAAATAAGATATTTTTAAAGACATTTATATACCTTTTAAAAATTTTGGTTGTTAAAATTATTGCATTAAGAACTTCTTAATTTTCTTTAACTTTTTTTTAACTAAATTTTCCACTAAAAAAAATATTATTTCAGCATAATAAATTCATAGACATTTGGATAATTTAATTTCTCAATTCTAAATTGAAATTGCGTAACTTTTTATATCGAAAGTAACGTTTTCCGAGGTATGACTGTATTAAAAAATGTTAATTTTTAAAATATAAAATTTTACTAAAATTGGAATTAAAAGTTTTTAGTGGAGATTATAAGAATTAAAGAAAATTCAAGTAAATTAAGAGCAGAGATTTAATTAATTTCAAGCTGAGGAGAACATTTTTTTAATTGAAACTGAATTTTTAAAATATTCTTCAAAGTCAAATCAAAAGCGTTTCAATGAAAACAAATTAATAATAATTGGACTAAACACTTTACTCATTAACTCGTCGAGAAAGCAATCAACGTGAAAGAAAAATATACCAAAAAATGTTTTAATGAAATTAGAAACGTCGTGCCAATTCGTTTTTTGTATAAAGAATTTATATATTTTTTTTGTCATCTTGAATTTCTTTAATGTACTTTAAGTTTTAATTGACTGAGTGAAGTGTAGTTTGCAGGACCATCCGGAGGTCATTATGAATTCATTCGATTCAATTAGTCGGTCGAAATTTATAGCATTGGAGTGATCTGCGACAGTGAAATGGGTTTCGGTCAGCGTTTGGACCCTTAATGAACTGGGTAATCCTGGTGGTCAAGAAGCACCATTTGCAGTGCAGTATATAAGGAAGTAATGACCGGCAATTCTTAATAGGCGCCCTTAGCTTCGTTCCGAACACAATGGAAGCTCACATTCGCAATGTCAAGTGCAGTACATGCAAGTAAAATTTACTCAATATCATCGATTGGAAATTTTAGTGCTTCAAATGATTGCATCGATGAGAAAATGAAAGATATTAATAATAATTATATCGATTTTGATCTTCTATCTAATACAAAAAACTTCGCTTCAAGAATTTATATTTTTTATTTTATTTTCTATTATATTCATCATTTCAACTTAATATCTCAAATAGAGATGGATTGTGGAAATAAATAAAGGGATCGATATTGAACTATATAAGAATTATTATGAATTTATAGAAATATCAAATATTTATTGGTTTTAGAAAAATCTAGTAAAAATTTGAATATTTGTCTACAAATATTTATTACAAATTCAATTATGTTGAAATCTTTACTATATAATAACTTTGTACAGATATACCTCGTATAGTCCGGTTTTGATCTTACATTTTTGAATAAACTAAATTTTAATTAAGAAAAATAAAAATAAATTCTTTTTTTGTGCGGTTTATTCTTATTTACGTTCTCGATTAGTCCAATTTTTAAACAGTCTGAAATTCTATTATATTTCATCAATGTAGAACTATGAATTTATAGAAACTTAATTTTTTTCAAATATGCAATGGTTTTTGGAAAACTTAGTAAAAATATTTGTAACAAATCCAAAGATGTTATTATGAATCAATATATTAGAATTATTATGAATGAATTAATGGTTTTTTGGAAAATATAGTAAAAATATTTGTTACAAATCCAATGATGTTGAGTTTTTGCTGTAAAACTCTAATAAAACGCGATTCCATGCAAAACTTCTTATATATTTTTTATTTATTTCTTTGTTGTTGTTGTTGTAGCTATAAACTATTTCATAAGCTACTTATGGTTTATGCCGTCGCAGAGGAGGAAGAATTTTCTGTCTGGATGGTTTTTTCTCTTATGCATTATGCATACGAAATATTACTTTACGCTGCGAAGTGTCAAGTTATTGGAATATGAATTACACGTTCACATAGCAGAAATAAAAGTACTGCAGTGTAACAACTTTTTCACTCACATTTTTTTTTATTTCAAAGTTATTTATATGATTATGCAGACTTTTTATTAGTTATTTTTATTTTTGATCAAATTTCTACAACTTTAAACTATAATTATCCTCATTATTCTTCAAATAGAGATTTTAATTTCAACATATTTAATTGCTACATCAATAATATTTTAACGAGATTCAATTGCAGTATTAGATCTTCAACTTTCTCTTACTATTTTTATTTAGTTTTATTTACTGAATTTTCTAAGAAGATTATTTACATTTTACTTATTGACTATAAAATAAACAAAATGTTTTTTGTAATTTCGAAAATTCGAAAAATGATAATTAAAATATTTAAATGATTAATAACAAATATTTAATAATAATTATCGAGTTGGATTTTTTGAAATTTATTTATTCATTCGACTGTTCTTTTAGACATTAGAGTAGGTCGTAAAATACTCAAGATTCTTGAAAACAAAGGAAGTAAAAGGGGGAAGGAAAAGTTGAAGCACATAAATTTCGCTGCGAAGAGACATAGTGTATAAATTTACGATGTTATGTAGATGGATATTTCCTTAATATTTCTAATGCATACCAAGAGGAAACAGAAATCCGGCCCAAAAGACTTTCTAATTGATTAAATTAGATACGAAGCGAAAACTTCGAACCTACGAATTTATGTATCTCAACATGTAATCACAAAATGATGAAAAGTTGATGTATTATTATACAGTAAATCCTCCAATAAAGCGATTAATTATTAAGTAATTACAATAGTATTATATATCAACGTTTCTCAATCTATGGGTCGCGAAATGACAGCTGTCACTTTATGTCAAAACTAAAAAAAACCATTTCTATAACAAATATGAAATGTTAATTTATTAAATTAAATAAAATTAGATAAAATAAATACATTTTTAAACTGAAATATTAAAATGTATAAAGATAATTTTTTTTTATGAATAAATTGAATTTTTACAAAATTACATCATTTGTTACAAATCCAATTACGTTGAAATATTTATTGTAAAACTCTAAGTATAATAACTTTGTATAGAAATACCTCGCATAGTCCGGTTTCGGTCCGGATTCACTATAGTCCGACTTGCAAATTTTTATATAAACTAAATATTAATTTAGAAAAGTAAACCTATGGGTCGTGAAATGACAGCTGTCACATTATGTCAAAGCTCAAAAAAAAAAATGTATAACAAATATTAATTTAATTAATCTATTGAACGACAGATGAGATTAGATGAAATAAATAAACAAATATTAATTTAATTAAATGAAATAAAATTAGAAGAAATAAATAAGTTTGTAAACTGAAATATTAAAATGTATAAAGATAATTCTTTTATTGAATTTAAAGCCTTGTTAAAGTTTGCTGAAGGCATACATATCGATAACAAAGAACGTTTTACATTGAATTCTTTTATTGCATTTCATTTCCTATATAATGCGATTCCAGTTATATATTTTTTGGATTTATATTTATTAAATAAAGCTTCGCATCGTTACGGATCGATGCAAAGCAAATTATCTGTAACATCGCCGTTTTATTATATTTTTTTTATTTAAATCCCTTCGATTCACGCAAATTGCTTTATTAGGAATCTCCGATTAATCTGTTTGTCCATGTAAATGGGTTCAGCGTCAAGCGACCAAAAAAAAAAAAGGAAAAGCAATTGGCGGAGCAGATTACACCCTTTTAAACATGACCAATTTTTCTCTCCGCAGCGAACAAGTTTTTTTTTTACACATTCCTCATGCAGATTTATTTTGCGTTTAACATGTCAATTTTTTAGATTTTCCGGCACATTTATCTTCTTCCTTGTTTATACTCGCAGTCATTATTTTGCGTTCTAATTGAAGGTCTGAAAGTTTGATGACTTTGGACTTGATCCAGTCGTTCCGAGACAACGTGCGCGACCAAATCTACTTTAATTAAACTTCATCTAATTCCTAATACAGGTGGTCCTCGTCTTACAGCGCAATCAGAAACTTTAGCCATAAGTCGAATTTTATGCATAATTATTACTTACTTTTAATGAAACAATTTACGTGATTTAAAACTGAATGAATTATATTATTATTTTTTACGAATTACATACAAATTGCGTAATTTTTAAATTATTACTAAAATTAAAATTATTAGATTATTTCATTTTAGAGATTTTAGAAATATTTTACTTTTCAAATAATTAAAATACCGTATTTTTTCTAATTAATTTTTATTATTAAACTGAAATTATTGGACTGAATAAAATTGTAAATTTAATCTTACCCATTTTTTT
Source organism: Nicrophorus investigator (assembly GCA_963457615.1). Lineage (NCBI taxonomy): Eukaryota > Metazoa > Arthropoda > Insecta > Coleoptera > Silphidae > Nicrophorus > Nicrophorus investigator. The sequence goes on from OY735143.1 coordinate 26,499,807, forward strand.
TTGTTTATTAATTACACAAAGCATCGGTTTGCGCGAATTTAATTTTAAATTAATTTTTAGCTAAGTTTATTCAACGGTGCGTGCAAATTTCTCTTCTTTATTTTTTTTTTTCGCATTTAACTTCCTTTCGTCTGTGTCATTGTTCAGTATTTTAATTATGCCGGTGAGTTGATTAAAGAACTTTTCATGGAACGTTTCAGCTTAATTCTGTTTCGAAGTCATAATAGCTTCTTGAATTACATTTTCTGTATACACAATTAGAACTATACTACCAATTATTAATGCTACGACTATCTCATATATTTTTTCTTTAAATTAACAATTGTTCAATTTCAAGCTGTGCCTTTAAAACGTTGCGATTATTTATATTTAGCATACTCAACTTAAGCGTATTTATTTGTGTTTAAATATAGTGTTCACACTTATAATTAGCATGCGGGGTTGTCGAGCAATGCAATAAAACGTGAAGACACTGCAGTTTTTTTGCGGTTTCATATAAATTTCATGTAACAATGGCTACAGCTATAAACTTTAAAGTATTAATAAATTAAAAAATGACAATTTTACTTTAATAATCATATTCACATAATCGATTAATTATGAAGATAATTTCTCAAAATTAAAAATTTAAAAAAATCGAATTTCGAATCGAATATTACAGACAAATAATAACAGATAATATTCTAGCAGTATATTCAAATACATTTGATTTTAATTAAATTATTTACGCTGTAATATGATAAAATATTTTTTTGGAACATTCAATTATGTTTTTTTTTAACTTTGACAATTTATTAAATATAAAAGTTAATAGCAAATCTACTAAACAGTCAATCAAATTAAAGTCTAAATATTTAACTTCATGTCATATTTATGTTTGTCAATTAACATGAAAAAAACTTTGACAGAATATTACAGGTAAACGATAACAGATTCAATTCTGGTAGTATATTTAAGACTATAAAGCTGTCTTCAATTAGTAATAATATATATCTCCTAGTTTACACCAAGGTGTATACCCAACTTTATATTAAAGTATTGTTGTATATGACTCATTTAACAAAGTAATATTTTTTTACATCTGTCAATTTTTTTTTTTTTGAAGAATTGACAGCTGTCAGTAAATTTCATTTGAAGTTTAATGCAATATATTATATAATCACAAATAATGTATAGCAATATCTCGCATAATGCAGCTTTGATCAGTCCTGATTCACTATAGTCCGGTTTTAAAAATTTGATACAAAATGAATTTTAATTAAGCAAAATAAATTAAATTTTAAAAATAATTATGGTTAGATTATCTGTTAAAAAAAAATCAAATTTTGACTTTAATTGCAATATTTTTACTTTTAATTATGATACAGTAAGTTTTTTAAATTTGAATTAACTTTTTTTTAAAATTATGATTTTATGCGATGACAATCGCGGCAATTAGTGAAAATATGTATATTTTAGACTTGAATATTGCTGAATGGTTCATTATATCATTACACAATTTGAAAATGTTTAATTTAACTTATTTCAACAATTCCATTGAAAATAATAATCTCCATTACGCAGAATAATGCATACTTCATGAATACCATATTTTACACAACGGGTTGTCCAACAATGATTGCAATTTTGAAATATTATGTGGACTAATTTAGTGTACAAATATGAATTCGTAGGATCGAGCGGTGAATTCTAAACGAATCAATATATTATTATTATTATTTGAGCAAGCATCGACGAAACGCGTTTACACAATTGCAATGGTAAACGAATATTACCATGAACCATGTACCATCATTATTCTACCCTCCTCTAATATTTAAGCACCTAATTGGGGGCAATAAACGCAATTTAAAACCCCTCCAATTAACGCAAATAAACCAGTCCCTGCAATCAATTCACATATACAAAAAAAAACGTTGTTATATAACAAAAATCGAATGAAATCAACTATTTACAAGCACGGCGCGACCATTCAGTGTTTTTTTTTTTAAATAAACCTTGTTCCATCGACGCCGTGAATAAAACTATGTTTGCTTTTTGTTTTGTTGAAATTGTTGTTATTTTTTTTTTATAATTCTAGTTTTTTTTTAAATTGTTGTTTCAGGGATTTTCGCTGGAATGGACTCGTCGGCTGGGAAATTGGCTGCATCGTTGAGCATTTTATTGGCTGCAGCTTCGATGTCGATTGGGATGCGCTACAACTTCCGGTAAACTCGCTTCGCGTTTCCATAATTCCATTTGCAGAATAATCATTGTCCAGGTTACATTTATAATTTTTCGCAAGCACCGCTCTTCTGAAGGAATGTCATTAAAAAAAAAATCAGTCATTCCGTAACGTTTCTTGTGATATTTTTCTATTAGGTAGAAAATGTATTTTTATCCTCATGGATGCTGCGGCACCACGTGCGAATGGATGTGGCTAATCCATCAAGGATTATATTTTATTTTATCTCTCTAGTATTTTCATTCATTAAAATTGCACCCGCATAAATATGTATGTGTCTATTAATCGGCTGTCATCACTAACATCAAACGCAATCGACAATTTCGCCGCATACGGTTTTACTGGTAGAGAGACGAATTCAATGGAAAGACTGTAGCTATGTCAATTTCAATTTATTCTGCGGAATTTGCGGTGGTAGATTTGTAACTGGAAACCAGATGAATTTAGGGATCTTTCGGGGATGAATTGTATAGTTGTGAATATTTTAATTACTTGTTATTTAAAAATTTAAAAAAAAATGATGAATGAAATAAGGTGAATAAATATATATGTATAAATATATTGAGAACGTGTACATTGTAAGTTGTCAAATATCAAATAAAAATAAAAATCAATTAATTCACAATTTATTTCCAACTCCTCGATTATAATAATAATTATAATAATAAAATTGTTAAAATTCAAATTATTGCACTTATATTTATAATTAATTAATTAATAACACACTCATATATTTTTTCCCTGAAAACATGAAGCAAAAACTTTTGTAATTAATGTACTTACAAATAAATACGTTCAAATGGTTGATGTTGAATTATTTCACCCTTTCAGAATTCTACAATTAGTTAGTAAATAATTAAGCTGATGTCAACATGCGAGAAGTACACATAAAGAATCGACTTGACTTTTTTTGTTGTTCCGTTTTCAAAAGTTTTGGTATTGTTCTTGCAAAGAACGCCCGTGGTGCTGAAGATTTATGAAATACGGGCGCCTGCAGCAAATTAAATATTCAAGTGTGCATTTATGGCCGGGGAAATAATCTCTGAAAGACCTTGAGACTTTGCGAATTACTCCACCTTGTTTTTCCTCCCCTTTTTTATTGCCGTGTTTCATATTATTAGAAGAAATAACTTCTGTGCGGCGAATAAAATTTGATTAAATTGCTCACAATTTTCACGCGATTTTATACCTACGACTGGGATATATGTTATGGTAATTTATTACAGCAAAAAGACCTTAATGTAAACAATGTGTACTTGAATATAATTGTTCATTTTTTTAATTATGCAGATTATTTAAAGGTAAGTATATTTTTTCAAGAAAACTCAAGTAAGTAACCAATTTCTAATTTCATTTTATTATAATTAATTTCATATTGAAATATTGTTGCAACAAAATAATAATTATTGACATCTGTCAATTTTTCTTTTATAGATAGATTGAGAGCTGTCAATAAATGACGTTTAATTCCATAGATTATTTAATCAAAAATCATAACTAGCAATACCTAAGATCAACCCGAATTCACTGTAGGCCGATTTCAAAATTTTACAACAAAATAAGTTCTAAACAATTAGTACAAACAATTAGTACAGTCCGGTATCGAACAGATTAGATTTATTATTATTTTAACTACAAAATAATTGCGTATTGTTGCATATAAAACAAAATAGTATTTATTGGCATCTGTCAATTTTTTATTTTTGACAGCTGTCAAAATTTAATGTCATAGATTATTTAATCAAAATTCATCAGTCCGGATTCATTATAGTCCGGTTTCATAATTTGAAAATAAAATAATAAATGAAATATTAAAACTAATTTATTTATGCATTGATGAAAATGTCTGCAAAATAAATGTGTATGAATAATGAAATTTGTTAATTGGCCATCAAATGTTTAGGTTGTTGCAGAGTGTTCTCCCTTTATAACTTAATTGATAAAGCGAAATCAGCAATTACGTGCACTAATTAATTCAAAACGCCGAGTATACATAAATAAAGGGCAATTTTCGCAGAAATTATAGACAGCAGAATTACCCTACCAATTGCCTACACGAAGATTACATTAACAATCCAGCACAAAGGGAAATTGCTATAATTATAACATCAAATTTCACAATAGAATTTTCAAAAATAATTTACTTTATTTTTTAATCTGTCAATATTTTAATAATATATTTTTATGAAATTCATGTTTTTTTTTATTAAATATAAAAATGTAATCTTTCAGTTATTATACACACATTAATCTTGGATGTAATTTATATAAATTATTTGAACGTGAAACTGATTTTTTTTTGTTTAATATGTTATTTGTCAAAAACGTAATTCGAACCGAATTTACCCACACGTAAATAAATGAAAACAAATACAAATTATTTACAAAATAAACATATATTTGAATTACTGCTGCAGAGTATTATTTTATGTGTGTTCATACCGCTTCGACAGCGTTTACTCAATAACGCGTTAAATGATAATTTAATATATTACACAATGGACAAATATTTTTGCACCTCGAATAAAAAAATAGAAAAAAAATGTTAACTAGTTAATCCAATTATTTTTATTTTATTATCTTCTGATGAACAGTCATTCGGCAAGTTACTTGTCAAGTATTGTTGACTTATTTATAGTCCGCGATTTTCATGACTACTTGTATTGCGATTAAATAAATAAATAAGTGACAGTAATATTACATAAGTAAAAGTATTATAACAACATTTTTATTCAAAATTACCCAATTTCAGATTGTTGCATATCAATTATGTAATACAAATAAATATTGACACTTGTCATTTTTTTTATTTATTAAATATCATTGGACAATATCCAAATCAAAAATTCTGAATAAACTCAAGATTTCATTTTTGTTCTAGAATTCCAAGTTGTATATTTTTTAAAGAGTTGACAGCTGTCATTAAGTGTCATTCAACATTTTCAAGAGTTTTACAACAATTGCAATTGTATTTACGCTTTTATGTTTAAGTTCAATGCAACTTTACAATTTTCAGTTATTGAAGACTTGACAGCTGTCAATAAGTATCTTTCAACATTTTCATGAGTTTTATATGTAGTTCCAACAATTGTAATTGTATTTACGCTTTCCTTTTTCCAAGTTCAATATAACTTTATAATTTTCAGTTGTATATTTTTTGATGTGTTGACAGCTATCATGTCATTCGACATTTTCATGAGTTTTACATGTAGTTCCAACAATTATAATTGTATTTACGCTTTTTTACAAGTTCAATCTAACTTTACAATTTTCAGTTGTATTGACAGCTGTCATTCAACATTTTTATGAGTTTTACATGTAGTTCCAATAATTGCAATTAAGCTTTTTTTTTAAGTTTTGCAATTTTACATATAACTAGAAAATAGCAAAAATAATAATTTATTTTTGAAATAATATAATTGTAACTAAAAAAAAAATGTAATTCGTACGTCGACAATGTACGTCGACATTGCACAAAAATGTGTCTGTTGGTATGTCCTTCTCGCTCTGTCACGTATGCAATAGCATTACCGGCCCTTTCCGTATTGCATGAATATCTAACGATGAGAAAGGGTCCAGTTCAAAGGGAAAAAGCACAAAAAAGGTTTGAATGATATATATCTTTTTTACATTCTAACGCATGTAAAACCCATTGACATGGTTGAAATACTCGGAGGAATGCAGACAAAGTACCAGACACAAAAGAGCGAAAAAATATTGCACTCGCATCGCAAAATTTGAATGACATGAATCGTTTAATTCAAAAAGTCTTATATAATGTTTCACTAAATTTAAAATATAATACACTTTTTTTTAATAATTGTTACATTCTTAAATCTAATCATTTTTTTTTAACTGTAAATGATATAAATTTGAATTTAATTATAATAAAAGTCTCATTATTTAGAATTTGTTACTTTTATATAATATAGATTTGGCATTGACAGTGTTACACAATCTGATTTTCAGGTTGTTGTTTTCGAGTTATTGACATTATAAGAAACTGAAGAGGTGAAACCTGAGCGGAAAATCTTGATAAACAAAAAGTTAATGAAAAGCCTTGAACTCATCGGTCCAAAGATTCAAGTAGAAATCGATTCGTATAAAGACCGAACGCAACAGATAGACAAAAGTCTATTATACTACTAAATTATTTCTCAAAACTTTTTTAGTTAAAGTATATTGAATCTAAATTTTAACTGAAATATAATTTTTAACTAAATTGATGAATTTTTATCTTAAACTTTTGGAACAAAAATATAAATATTTTTATTGAAATCAGATAATATGAATAATTCAAATATGCACTGTTAATGACTGCAAAATTCATTAATTTTATAAATATTCATATTTATTTTGGTGAAAATCTTATAATTATATTCACAACCATGACGAACATCGAACATAGTTTTGTTTAATTTTTACAACAGTAGAAATCGGAATGAACCCACTTTCATTTAAATTACAACTAAAATTTTAATGTTTCTTTCTTCGTTAGCGTTTCTTTAATACTTCACCCATGTAATTGAGTTTTTTAAATACACAATATTTGAAAAATTGAATTATTTTAAATCTTGTATTTTACTAAAAAAAATTTAAATATATCTTTCTTGAAAAATTAGTTACTTTAACTATTTAGTAATTTTTAAATTTTACAATAATTTTCTTTTCAGGAATAAGTTACACAATAAACTAGTTACCAAATTTAACTTTTTAAATTTCTTAATTTTACAACAATTTTCCACATTTGCAGAAGAAATAGGAAAAAATTTATGTTTGTACATTGGCATGCATGTGAGAAGTAGTGAGCGTCTTTTAAAGGTAAAGAAGATGCTCCAACAACTGGATTAAATGGGATTAGAAATTGATGGAATGCTTATTTTTTTCTCTTTTCTTCTCTCATAAAATGATTATGAAACGTTCGGATTCTGTCCAGTCGGAGCGAGGCAGCAGCGGCGCGGCCGTAGTTTTGTGAAAGTGCGGGTTCTGCTCATTTTCCTTCTTCTTAATAACGAAACACCGACGGCAACAGGAAAAGAGAAAGAGTTGATCGCAGTCCGCACGGAGTACGTGAATTTAACATAGAGACCATAAGAGAATGAGTTTACCACTCGGTGTTATCCTGTTCTTCGCCGTTTTCCCGGCAGGTGAGTTTTCAATAAATTCTACCTTCTGAAAGCAAAAAAAAAAAGTTACATAGTCAATTCTCTGGAAATTCCGGAAGTGCAGCAGATCGGGGAAATACATGGCTTTCCAAAAAGACCGGACGTATAATAATAATATATTAATGTTATTCCGTCCGTACATTCGCGTTTGAATGTTTGGTAAACTTCGGAGCGGCATCGATGGAAGTTTTCGCAAACAGCGGGAAAAACAAATGTCGATAGGTCGATTTTTGCATAAGCAAACAAAATCGCTGCACTCGGAAAACAAATGCACGTATCTCGCGCGCTTTTCTATTATTTTATTTTTGTTTTGCTGTTCGAATCGAAATTGAATAAATAATGCGGGAGCCTTGTGTGATTTTTTGCAACTGCGTTGCCACTATTTTTGTTGTTCTTATTTTCAGTTTATTCGGCTTCGTCGTCGGCGCAAAATTCCAATGCTCGCAAGATAATTGCGAATGGAAAACAAATTTATGCACGCGCCGGTTTCGCATTCAAAATGCGAACCATTTAATTATAAACAATACCGTACCATTCTCCGGAAATAAAAAAAAAAACAACAATTGACAATGACAGAATGAGCCAGAAATAACTAACAAAATAGCTGTAGAAGTAGAAAGTTCGTGTGTTATAATCAAATTATAAATTAGTACAACATACTTATTATCATAATTGCAGCTAGAATCTTAATGATCAAAACTAGAAATTATTAATTATATTTTAAAATAGCTTATAAGATTAGATTGAGTAATAAATTAATATATGCTAGGCTACGATTGATTAGGTTAGGTTTGACTCTTTTGATGAGGAATTGCTGCTTCAAGATCTCGATGCGACGAGGCTCAATATATTAAAAATGGCTCTTTGTTCCAAAAAGATTGCCGACCCTTGGCTTATATAAACAAAAATCTTTCACATTAGTTTACATATCTGCTATTACTAATAAATAAATTCATAATTTAGTAACAAATTATTTCTAATTTTAAATTTATATTAAGTTTTGGTGACAAACTTTTTAAATTATGTTAACTCAACATATTTTCTCATCAAATATACAAAAATGAAATGCATGAATTTATGACAGCTGAAAATGTGTCTGAAACGGATTTGGATTGTCGCAATGGTAAAAAAAATATCTTGCGAATGCGACGATCAATCTTCATTAAATACCTGAAAGATATTTCGCGTTTATCAATTTACATTACGTTTTATCAATTTAGGGAATAAAAGCTTTTTCTCGCCTACACAAAAAGTACAATATATCCATTTTCTTTCTATTAATACAAATCAAGTATAAATACGAAAAAAAAAAGAAACATAAATTTTAGACTTATTTCTTTACTTTTTAAGTTAAAATTTAAAGAATTTCAAAATTATAATAGATAAACTTATAAATCGGTATTTCTAAATATTTTCTAATTTTTAATACGCTATAAGTAATTGCAATAAGTATTAATTTTTCAACCACAGAAAGTTCAACGATTAGTTTATATAAAAATTGTCTAGATAGATAGAGGAGATGTAGTCACATAATATCTATCTATGCGAATATCGCACGAGAATATCGTAGAGGTGATATTTTTAGATCAATCGTAAAGCCTTCGCGCAATCTCCAGGATATGTAACCTGGGGATCCACCAAATCTCCTTTCAAATCCCATGCATAATTCCAATACTTTAGGATATGATTTCATTGACCATTCACTTTTGCCAATGCATTTCAGTAATTGTATCGTGAAGCTTAAAGGTTTTACATATTTCCATCATCAAAATCTAATTGAATAATCTATTGAACATTTATTCATATAATACAACTTAATTTCCTTTAAAAACGTTTTGATTAATTTTCAATAAAATATTGATAAGATATTCATCAATGAAATAATACGGAAAGTGAGAAATTAATAATAATAACAAAATACTATCCTCAACCGCAACAATAAATTCCTTCATTCAATAGGAATTTAATCACTTGACCAAATAAACGTCTACTCGCTCAAGTATTAAGGAAATTAATTTCCTTGCCTCAAAAGAAATGATTTGCTCTATTTACCAATAAATGAATAAAGAATGCTAAAGTGGGAAAAATAAAGCGTAACCTATGTATTTTATGTTTTATATGTGAGTATATTAATCATGAGTGGAAATTCAACCTGACACCTATTGACTCAATCATTATTATCTGCCGCTTCCTTTACACTTCACATACTATTTTCGCCAGCTTCCACTTATCACCTAATTAGGATTTATTGAACGATAAATCTTGGTAATATCTTTATGCTTCAATGCAATAACATCATTCGAACAAAAATAGTTATGTTGTTCATATCGACTAATAATTAACCTATATTCTAATGAGTGTATAAATTTGATTATTTTTTTACTTAATTATAGTATGTTTTGTAAAAATATTTTAGTTTTTTTGTTGTAAATGTATAAAATTGCAAGTTGAGATATTGTGAATGATCATTAATACAATTGCATGGAAGTGATTGTTAATTAAATGTAAGTGATTCAACCTCGCCTCGTTTTGAGAGAACAGGCAAATGGGTCAGGTTTCATGTATTCATATTTTACACGCATAGAAATCTCGATGGAAATATCCGTTTTGAATTGAATATTAAACTCGTTGAAAAGTGAAATGCTTTCACTTTCTTCCTATACCGCTTAAGATTTAAGTAAAAGATGAATAAGTATAGTTTAATTTAGTTTTGCGCTGGAATGTTAAGAATTTCTTTTGTATTTTTTTGGTATGTGTATCAAATGAGTTTTGTTGTTCTGAATAGGTAGAAATTCCATGGGAAACTTTCCCATTGCCAATTTCGTAATTAACTATTGAATAGACTTGGATTATAAAAAAAAGCGGTAGTAGATGATGATTTGCGAAGCGCTATTAACCTACTAACGGAAGACTTTTTTTAAAGTTTTATTTACTAATGATGATGAGTTTGTTTGCAGATGTATTTTCGGTGAAGTGCATAGAGAATGGCAAGTTTTATCGAGATCCTAGCCTGTCGTCGGCGAAAGCGTGGACGGGGAGCGAATGCGCCAAGTATTTCCTGTGCTTGGAAGGCGAGGTCTTCGAGTTCCGGTGTTCGATCGGTCTACTTTTCGACGTGAAAAGGCAGATCTGCGATTTCAAAGCAAACGTTGACAATTGCGACATCACCATCGAACCCATCATCCCCAGACCGCTTCTGACCGATGGAGACTGCGAAGATGATTTCGAGTTGGCATGTGCTGATTCCACGTGCTTGCCAGAAGAATACTTTTGCGATGGATCTCTGGATTGTCCCGATGGAAGCGATGAAGGTCATTGCGATGAATTTATAGATCACAGCTCTGCGGTGGAGTGCGAAGAAAGCAATTGCAAATTGCCGAATTGCCTTTGCTCCGCCGATGGTAAAATAAGGTTTGCGAACGCTTCCTTCGCCTATCTAAAGTGCAAAACTTTTCGCAGGTACTAAAGTTCCGGGAAATCTGAATCCCAGCAGAATCCCGCAAATCATACTGCTAGCTTTTGAAGATGCCATCAACTTCGACAATTACGATCTGTTCGACAACATCATTCTAAACGAAAACAGGTCTAATCCCGACGGGTGTCCTATTAAAGCCACGTTCTTCGTCAGCCATCAGTATAATAACTATCAGCAAACGCAGAGATTGTGGAATAGGGGCCACGAGATTGCCGTGCACTCCATTACGTAAATATTATGTCCGACGATCTGCAAATTGAACGTAATATTATTTTTGATCTTAGGCATCGCGGACCGGAGGATTGGTGGTCGCTAAATGCTACCATTGAAGATTACTTCGATGAAATGGTCGGACAAGCTAATATACTCCATAAATTCTCCAAGATACGACTCAGCGAAATGAAGGGATTCCGTGTGCCATTTCAGAAAGTCGGATGGAACAGGCAATTCCTAATGGCCAAAGAATTCGGATTTCTTTTCGACGCCTCGATTGTCGCCCCGTTCAACGATCCTCCTCTCTGGCCGTACACTTTGGATTACAAAATTCCTCACCAATGTAACTTGCACCTCCAATGTTTCCAACACCAATTAAACTCGGTGTATTTTTTAAGGCGTCGAGCAGAACTGCCCGAATCGACCGTATCAGGGTTTATGGGAGATGGTACAGAACCCCTTGATGCTCAACGGCCTGACCTGCACTTCAGTGAATTCCTGTCCGCGCAATTTAAGCGGAAATGAAGTTTACAGAATGCTACATACCAATTTCAAGCGCCACTACAGCTCGAATCGAGCACCTTTCGGATTGAATCTTCATTCTGCCTGGTTCAAAAACGCCGATTATTTGCAAGCGTTTCAGGTAGGTAACTTCAATTCTAATTGGAAACGTGCTAAACGAATATATTTATTTTAGACCTTTATGGATGAAATACTGGAATTGCAAGATGTTTGGTTCATAACTCACGCGCAGGCCATCAAATGGATGCAGAATCCGCAAGAAACGAACCTACATCAAATTTGGGGCTGCGACAAGCACATCACAAAGGAGGAAACCGTCTGCGAGACCCCAAACATTTGTAAACTGTACAGCCAGGTCTTCCAGCAAGAAAGATATTTCCATACGTGCATGGAATGTCCACCGAAATACCCTTGGATCAGAAACGAGTTTGGTTTGGATTAAGAAAACAAACATAATCCACAAATTCAATATTTAATATATTTTTTTTATATATATATATTTACTTGCATATTTGCAACAAAAGTTCTGAAGCGTTAAAAAGAACGCGAATCATAGCAGATTAATTATATTTGAAATTTTTGCTGTATTTGTTTCACAAAACAAAACTTCGATAATATAAAATATAGATTTAGTTGCTTTAAATTGTTCAAGACTGAATTAATAAAATTACATTATTTTATTATAGCGATAAAACGATAAGAAACAATAAAATTATGTGTAATCTGTAAAATCTTCCGTTCTTCCTTGCCTAGATTTGAACTCCTGATCAGTCTGATTTGCCGACTCATTTTTCGAATCGATTATTTTCTTCCTAATATTCTTAATTTGCCTCAAACGCTCCACCCAGACAGAAGCGTACGGATCCTGCTTACTTTTGTTTATGAACACCAAAGAAGCCAACTAAAAGAATAATAAAAAAAATATAATAAATTCGTAAGAAAACAAAAATTCTGATATTCACATTTGCATTTAAAGCTAACTGCCTAGAAAGTATTGCGACGTTTTGATCGGACACGATTCTGGTTTCCGTGTTACCAATTAAATTTAATAACTCTTCTTTAACTTTGACTGTAACTCTATTGGTGTTTTGATCTAAAGGTTGTATTATCACATTGGCAAAATTGAATTGACCCTAGAAAAATAAACATTAGATTTTTACATCTCATGATTGATAAACGCACTTTAATTGTATTGATATTATAATACTCCCCACTGTCGTTGTAGACAATAGTAACATTATCATTGCCTATATGCTTCTTCTTGTTGGTGCAATTCACATCCGATTCTTTATTGGGCATAATCGTAGCAACATGAAAGATAACCCGAATAACGCCGTCTTGCCAGATGTATGCATACTTGCCGTCGCTTCCGTTCTGCTCTAAACCTCCTAGGAAAAATAGCTGCGGATCAACATCTTGTATCTTTATTAAAGTTCCCAGGTTCTTCAGAAATTGGACGTATCTAACAGATCCATATTTATTCTTCAAAATGTCAACCTCCTTTCCGTTCTGGCCAACGCCTATGTAAATGACACCTATCTTGTGCATTTCATATGGAGGAATACAATCCAAAACCTTTAAAGATCTCTTTACCGCTCCCGAATCAATTAAAAGCGGCTTCTCATTGGTGCTGCCAAAATGGGCGGAGTGGTACAATTGCAAGAATACAAAACTCGGATTGATACCGCTGCGTGCAGTCTCCTTGTTCTTCATACCAATCGATGGTCTGCTTGCCTTATGACCAGGACTCTGCATGACAGATATTGTGTATCCACGATCGCGCTTCTGGTAATCATTGAAATTAGTCTCGTTGCTCTTCTTATCTTTTTTTTGTATTTGCGTTCCCTCTAGTATCAGCGACGAACTCTTCTGAATTTCATGAGCTAAATTTAAAGAAAACCCTGTATAATTAATAATTATTAGTATAATATTTGTATTACCTTCGCGTTCTTTCAAGTTGTGCCTGGATAATCTAGGTGATGTTTGAGTAGGTCCCTGTGGCGGTTTGCTACTCAGCGGTAACAATATCTGTAAGTTGCTAGGACGATTATCACTTGTGGTGCCATCAATAGATTCGCTACGACAAGCCTTAAGTTTGCCGCTATTTTGAGTACCAGATGGACCCGACTGATACGATTTCGCTGCATTGGGGCCGCCACCTTCAGCGACACCTGAAAAACTCAAAGAACTTAAGAGGCCTGGATGAGGTGCTGGCACTGTTGTCATGGTATCATTGGATGGAGGAGTAGTTCCCATGCCAGCGATTTCTTCAGGGATTGCCTCGCAACTGACTCTCATATCTTTGGGAAAATTATTCTTTACACCACTGCTGCCGCAGGGCTTCTTAATGCATTCGTCCGAATCTTGCGACCGACCATCTTCACGTTCCGCAGCTTTCTGCATTAAAAAAGGATTTTTCCAATTCGTCGACATCTCAGGGCTGGAGTTCGATCGACGGACGGGATTCCTAGATCTTCCACCTTCGTCGTAGAAAATCGTTTCCACGTCGGCGTCTGCTTCGATGCTATCTCTAGAACTTTGTCGAGAAGGTGATTGCTTATTAGGCGAACCTAAAACATGAAGATTTATAACATATCAAAAGTTATGCAACTACAAGTAAATATACCTGGTATACTAATAGGCATAGTTGCACTCGTAGATGGTCCATCCTCCGATGAAGATTGTCGGTGGGACGAAGAATCGTCTTCAGATGAAATTTGCCTATTGCATGCATGGTCGTTATCTGCAATTCCCCGCAAAGACGGTTTCAGCAATCCGGAAATCTCGTTTAACGGAAACTCATATATGTTGGTTTGATGTGATGTTTGGTTTTGAATGCGTATTATCCAAGAGGTATCACCTATTACATAATGAAAAATATAGTAATTTCATCAACCAAATTAATAATAAAAATTACCGGTCGGTCTTCTAATGTGAATTTCGGCCCATCCTTGGCACCAGCAAACGCATCGGTGTTTTTCTAATTTACTGCTGCAACCGTCGGTGGCTAACTGTTGCAACTTTCCAGGCAATTGCTCGAGCCTATCATTGAACCTTTTGCTCTCGTCGATCGGGGAACTTGCGGTAGTATTGTTGTTCGAACCAGAGTTTTGTCTGGTCACGCGCGTTGAATTGGAATCATCCTTGTCATGACTTCCACTGCGACTAGGTAAAGTTGGTTTCAAAATTCCTATCGCTTCCTCAGGACTCTTCTGCTCATCTACCTTGCAAATAGCCAAACATTTGTCGCACAGTCCATTCTTCAAAACCTTCTGCGAACATCCACTTGTGGTAACGGTAACTATACGATTACCCAATAGCCAACTCATCGATTGGCCACCATTCAATAGAAACTCGGCTACAGGTAATCTGGAGCAGAAAGTAAAATTGTATTGTGTTATTGAATGGATTGCAGATAAATTACCTCCGCGGCAGAGCACTGCACGGCAAAAACGTGTATCTTGAGAGCAATTCAATGCAAGTATCCGTCAGTTCAGTATAAAAAGGTACCAACGATTTATCTAAAATTGCTGGACGAAATTCAAGATTCGTTTTGCTATCCATTCTTCCGACAACAGTCGAGGCCCGTTCACGGTGACTTGACCGCTGCTCGGTCAAACTTGAACTTCGTTTGCGATCAGAACTATCTTCATTCTGCTTGACCAATTCGTTATTTTGCAGCGACTACAATTAAAATAAATTTGTTTTAAAATATTCCATGTAAGAATCAATTTTGTTGATATTACATTACAAATATATCTAGCGAATTCTTTTCTATATGGCAATGGACATTTCAGAAACCAAACGGCTATAATACGATGAGCCAAAGACACAATATAGTGGTTATACTTGAATGGATTTGTGTAAGCTAATAGAGTAGCAAAGATTGTCATGTACTGTTCCGGTGCGAAATTCGCGTAAACGTTCGGCAATATGCTTAAAGCTGCAAATAAATGGATAATGTTTTAAACAGTTTTATAAGATATGATTTAAAGACTTACTTGAGAGGAACTCTAATACTGGCACAGCTATGTGCACTGTGGCGGAAGATTGCGAAAGGGTTAAAAGTACTTTATTCGCAACTTTGGCCATACTATCTTGCATTTCCAGAATGCAAGTGGTTAGTGCAAAAATACAAGGCCCCGGTCCTAACTTCAACGCGCAAAACTGATAGATGATGCTGCCCTGATGAGATACATCTAAATTAGAATGGTAGTTTACGAGGCCATGCAAAATAGTCAAGACTAAACAGTAGAAATCTGAACGGCTCTTCGTGTTTTGCGACTCCGGAGTTGATTTGTAGTTGTTAATCTAAAAATAATAAACGATTAACATTAAATAGTAAGGACATTTTACTTATATTATATTTTTCATTTACAATTATTATGACATTTTCCACTAAAAGCCCAATATCAGTGTTTCCGTGTTTCGTAAGAACAAACGTTTTATTCTTTAAGACTTTGGGTATCTGTTTCAGTACCGCTGTCAGGACTTCCCAATCTTGTTCCTGCTTCAGACATTGTATAAGTGATTTGAAACCGCCTCTTACGGACACATTTGTTACGACGCATTGAAGCTGCGGTTGTTGTGGTGACGGTGAAGGCGGTGGTGGCGGAGATCCAAAAGAGCTTTTATCCGAATTTCGATAAGTAACGCATATATAAGAACTATATTTGATTACACCATTCGCATCTGGATAACCAATGCGATACAAATGATCAGCTCGCATGCTCATGAAGCAATTGAAAATCTACGATAAACTTTGTTCAATCGGATACTCCTCGAACATAATTAGATACTCACGGCAATCCTAACATTTTTACAGGATTCGAAGACTTTAGGTCTACTGTAATGCATTTCTAGGTGTGTTACTAATATGTTATAAACTGTAACTGCATGTAACGAAGGCAACTTATGAATTTTAACAGCTAATATTTTAACAAGTCCCGCAACGACTCTTTCCACGTCGACGGTGTCAACTTGGCTCGCTGCATGATTAGTGTATATCAAAAACGGACGATTCAGAAGCTACAAACAAATTGAAAACATCGATTTTTAACGACTGCAATTGTACGACTTACCTTTTCGAGGACATCAAGAAGTTCTAAGCATCGTTTACTTTCACATGTTAAACACAGATCAATTAAAAGTCCAGCTCCTGCCGATCGAATCTTCTCATCCTTAACGTTATGCAAATTATTTAAATGTGGTAGTATGATTCGATCGATTAATTCTTCCTCGTATAACATCCTAGAAGGGTTTCAATTGTAATCGACAAATACAAACAAATTATTTATGCATACTTATTTAACTGAACAATATATGATACAACTTCCAACACTTTCAAGCGTATCGTTGTTCTGCGTTCGTTATCACACTTATAATAGTTATTCATGAGAGTATTCAATTTAATTATCCACATTGGTTTGTTGGGGGTGATGTCTTGCGCCAAGTAGCTGATTAAACCTATGACAGATGTATCTGGCCTAATAGCTGAACAATCTTGGATCAAGTTATAAAACTGGTTGATGTTCCCATTGAAACTGCTGCACGCAATTAAATTCTCAATGTTATTTAACAATTTATGCAAACGTTCTTTCAACTCTTCGTTGTCATTTTTGGAGGTGTATTTCATGTCTTGCATGCGTTTAACGATTACGCTCAGTATTTTTATAATGAGATCCCATGAAGAGTCTTGTAATTCCATAGAGTACTTGAATACCAGTTTCTCCATGCTTATTAATACTTCGTATATTACTATAGGGTAATAATTATTATCTACGACCTAGCAATAAAAGAAAACATATATATTGACAAACACTTAATGCAATCAGATAATAATAATAATACCTGGAGTATTGATGGAAGGATGGATGTAGGTGGACATCTCAAGTTTGGCAATGGCTGATCCCATAGGCCCATGTAAATAAAAATTAAAGCGCCACGTAATACGCTGGTATCATCTTTGAATGAACGTTCTTGAAGTATTCTGCACATTGTAAAGATAGCTGAATGCCCCATATGGGTTCCCAAAAGATTCTTCATAATCTTCCAGCATATTTGGCAATATGCTTCAATAATAACCATTCTACATAGTGCCCCAACAAAGTGGGATAATGAGTCTGATGGAAGATTCCTATAGTAAGCAACAATAGAATCAAAGATTTCTATGCAAGACAAAATGGTTTGCTTATTGTCTATACTGTTGTAGCACAATAAACAGATGTGACTGAAATAATAAATTAGAAAGAATCAGTAAAAAAAAACTGCAGAAATACTTACTTTACAAAGCCAACAATTACATCTTCACTTATTCTTGCTGAATGAAATTTGATCAAGTTGGTTAAGAGTAAAAGAAACTCATTTGTTTTCCCAGCTTTAATAACATCTGGAAACCATTCCAATAAGAATGGTGCCATCTAAATAAAATCCAATTAGATAAATTGATTAAACTGTTTTCACAATTCTACCTTCTCCTCAAAATGCTCAATGTCCTTGCCATTTTCAGTAAGTGTAAACAGAAGATCAAACCTAAGTCCAACCTCATGCTTGTATTCAGATATTACTTTGAATATCTGTGCTCGAAGCATATGCAGTTTCCTGCCTTGTCCATAAATGAGGCTTTGAAGACACTGGAAACCTAAATGGCTAAGATCAGTAGGATCTTTCAATAATTCTTCTATGTATCCCCAAACTTTTGGAATGCATGTCTACAATACACACATTTAATAATTCATAATAGCAGAAATATTGAATGCTTACCTCACTAAATCTGAAACCTGTAAGCTGCTGGTTCAGTTCTTTTATTGCTTTAGTTCTAACTTGTAATGGAGAATCTTTAGATAGATCTCTTTGGATCTCTTCACTCAACACATAATCATCACCAGCTCTATTTGTTCCAGCTAAATATTTGAACAAAAGATTGATAAAATTCTCTTTTAACTAAAAAAAAACTATACTTACAGTAATTTCCTTTGTTTAAACGAAATAAATTCTTTATATGACCGACTATATTATCTTTCCCAGCCATTTCACTTCTTTTACAAAACGTACTTTTCTCGTATTTTATAACATATCAAAGCAATTATAAGTAGAAATTATTATGTACGTACAAACAGCTGATGCGGCTGTTCATTTTGACGCACAACTAATAACTATATGGGTTAGGTTGCCTACTAAAATATGGTAGACCACCCACAAAGCACGTTAAAAATATTTTTGTTTATAGAACAAGTATTCGTAATGATACATATTGTTAATGTGTTTTAGTACAATACAATGTAAACTCTTTAAATAGTTTAAGAAGAAATTCAAGTAAGAAGTTTTGATTTTTAAATATGAATAATAAAAGAAACAGGAAAATAGTAATATAAGAAAAAATATTTATTTTAAAACAAAAGTAATAAAGGTCATAAGTTAATTATTCTTGTGATATGAAAGGATTCTGTATGGACTCCATACCATCGACTGGACAAATTAGCACAACACTAGTGCCTCTGCACACAACCAAACCTAATGGCCTAGTGTCTTCAACCAATTTGTATGGGTCATCAGGGTCTCTCAAGTACTCGGTAGTGTTATCCAACACTAAATTCAGAAGAGGATCATAGCCTTTCAAGATTCCAGCAGCTTCTCTGCCTCCAGCAAATTTAACACGGATGTTTTTCTCCAAGTACTTCGATAAGTCTAAAATCGATTCCTTACGTTTCTTCTCCTTGTTATCCGACTGGGAATTCTACAATTATTATAAGAAATAAATACAAAAACAAACTATTATAAAGCAAAAAAAATATATTCAAACTTACTTTGGATTTATCACCAGACGAAGCCATCTTCAAATATAATATAACTACAGTATAAACACAAATACTACTTTTAAAATTGTTAGGTTAATTCTAACGTAGCGGTGGATATTGTGAACTATTATAGTCCCACTACTCGGAAAGAGTTAAGGTATGCAACTTAATTCGCACGTATAGATACAAATTGCCAAATAATAATTCAATCTCTAATAAATTTATTATAAGGTAAAAGGGCAACTTTTTCTAGATTTGGATCTAAATTGTTATTCTGTTTAAAAAATATTTTAAAAAAATAATTAATGTAAATTAATAAATTATTTTATAAATATAAAGAAGTAAAGGAAAGAACGCGACATCAACATGACTGCATTGATAGAAATTATAGATTGATAAAGTATTGCTTTAGTATAGTTTGTATTAGCACAAATATGAATAAATGTAATATTTTTATCTTGTATTTACACTTAACAATAATTTATAAATGTGAAATTTGTAATATTTATACAAATCGACGTTTATTAATTAAAGTTGTTAGTAAATTCAAAAGTTCCGCGCTTTTATTTTGACAGATAAATGTTTTAAAATCGTAATATATGTATAATGTTGACATTAGAAGATCGTTTACTTAATAAATGTTACACAAAGAGTGCCATGTTTCACAGTTATTAAGTAGAATTTGTTTAAACATAATTGACAACTTTTTGTAATTCCCGCTTTATATTGTGTACGCATGCGTTCAAGTGGTTGTGCGTCTGTCAAAACAGTGTTTCCCGTGTATATTAATATTATATCGCGCATGCACATAGAAAGTCTTTTGGGACAAGGTTTCCATCTTGATCACATGTGAGTACAAACCTAGAGCTTTTTCACTAGAATTAACGCAGTACAATTTTCGCATTATTTACTCAAAAACGTGTTTAGCGACGTGTTAATTGTGTAAGTAGTTTGAGAAGTTTTGTCATTCCGTATTTTCGCGAGAAGTCCCTTCGCGTTGATGCGTGCCCAACATATATATATGTTCATGTTCATAGGAGGCAACCCGAAGCATTTCGTAGTTCGATAGTGATTTTCTCGTTAACATCTGAATGCCCATGCTAGAAACTTGGAAATTGCCGAAAATCAGCATTTGTTTATCTCATATTCACATTGTTATCTTACAAAGTCAGGTTATTTTCGTTCTTTTTTTCTGTCGCCGAAGTGTGGGTTAACGGTTCAATGGACATGTTGCCGCGTGGACAAATGTTTTGCAAACTTTTCGATGCCTCGCCGAAAACAGTAAATTATCTATCAAAAACCTAAAATCGCGAATGCTTCAAACCAAAAAGTAACCTAACATAAGGTCAACACCCATAACCTAGGGTCACAGACATCACTTGTTTTTTTTTTAACCTATGCAAAATTTATGACACTGTAATATGCACTTGGTTATCTCTGATCTACTGATAAATATTGAATTATATCTATCATTCTTCAAATTGTTGCTGCCGTTTTTTAAATGATTTACTAAATTTAATTTTGATTCCTTTGTTTTAATTTTGCATTCATGACCTTTCCTAGAGTGACAAATCTAGTTTAGCATATTGCATGAGTGATGATGAATCTGTTTGCTTTTAGCAAGTTCTATTTTATTGATTGAAATATTTTTATTTGATTTCAGCTTGCAAGACTTTGAGCAACAATATTGCTACAAGTTTTTTTTTGGTTTTATTTTGACGAACAGTAAATAAAACAAATAAAATGGCTGATATGGAGGATACCCACTTCGAGACAGGAGACTCTGGTGCTTCTGCCACCTTCCCCATGCAATGTTCCGCTCTGCGTAAAAACGGATTCGTCATGCTCAAAGCTAGGCCATGCAAGATTGTGGAAATGTCCACCTCCAAAACTGGCAAGCACGGTCACGCCAAGGTCCATTTAGTTGGTATCGATATCTTCTCTGGTAAATCCTTACATCCAATTACCTACATTGTTCAGAAATACTAAATGTTTGTTTATCTGGTATAGGCAAGAAATATGAAGATATTTGCCCATCCACCCACAACATGGATGTTCCACATGTAAAACGTGAGGATTATCAATTAACTGATATCTCAGATGATGGTTACCTTGGTTTGATGGCCGACAACGGTGATTTGCGTGAGGATCTTAAAATCCCCGATGGCGATGTTGGTGCCCAATTGCGCACTGATTACAATGCCGGCAAAGACATTTTGTGCACCGTACTCAAGTCCTGTGGTGAAGAGGTAAGTGACGACTAAACTGGCGCTTGCAAATTAATATTAAACGACTCTTTGTTCTTCGCTCTTTTCAGGTAGTAATTGCAGTCAAGACAAACACTGCCTTGGACAAATAATGTCTGGTGGGGGTACCCTTGTCACTGGATGGGTGTGCGAGGGCTCGATGATAATAATAACATCTTTTGGACCCAACTATTAAACTACAGCTTTCAAAAAAAAAACATTATAAATAAATACAAACCCATTTTACAACTGCGACACTACGTATGCATATACATAAAAATATATATATAAATATATTTAGGAACAACAATATTTACGAAACAAAATATATGCGTACTTGTGTTTTGTCCTTAATTTTTATTTTATTTAAACAGATTTTGTTGTTGTTTGCCTACCCACCCTCATTATTTTTTTTTTAAAGGAAATCATTTTGATTTTGTCCCCTTATTGAATAAACAAATTCTTATTAATTTAATATTTTTTTCTTTAATATTATTTTTTTACAATTGATATTTGTAAATAAATAAATGGGATTTATTTTTTCATATAAACAATTCGATTTCTGCTTGCAATAATGATGAGAGAAGGTAAAGATGATCCTAATGGTGAAATAAAGTTAACAATATTAATATACAAGTTGAAGTTAATATTCTTAATTAGAAGCCCATTTAGTTGTCTCTTCTGTTGTTGGATGCTAAACGATTCATTATCAAATGATTAATTAAGGTGCGTTGTATGTAAATACTTCGTCTCTGTTTTAAAGTACTTTGAATGAGTACAAACCATTTGCAAATCTAAAAGATAAACTTATCTATCACTGTACTGCTGAGAACTTTAATAAACTGTAACAATCCTATTTATAGAAATACTACTTTTTTATTTATTTATTTATTACGTATTTTATATTAACTAATAGTTTTTAATAAAGCACATAGCTTTATATAACATTTGTCCCAATACATTCCCATAAGATTTAATGATGAGAGTATTTTTCTACGTCTATCTCCTATCTATCTAAAGCGCATTTTTATCAAATGACAAAGGGTATCACTAAATGTATAATATCATTAATTTCCAAGTCCATCCACTGCAAATGTCTTATCACATTAAAAAATAGAAACATCAATATAATTTTCCTATAAATAATTCTTACAAATAAAAATTACTTACTTAAATTCTTCATTCGATTCCGAATATTTATAAAATTTTATTTATTACTTTAAATGATAAAAAGCTTAAGTAGATGATGAGAAAGACATGAAGGATAATAACAAACTAATTATTGAAGAGCAAAGTCTCTTTGCATTAAATCATATATAAGGAAAATATGAATAACAATCTCACAAATAACGAAAATGTTTCAACATGTAACAAGTTTACAGAAGTTTTGTTTTAATGTTATCGGAGTGGGTCCGATTCCAAATCATGTGGCTTTAATTATGGATGGAAACAGAAGGTATTGATATTCCTTAGAATATATAATGATAAAATATAATAATTTTTAGATACGCGAAGAAATTACAAAAGGATTCGAAGTATGGACATAAAATTGGATTATATAATATTCCGGATATATTTCATATGTTTTATTTGTTGGGCGTTAATCATTTGACGGTATACATGTTCAGCATAGAGAATTTCAAAAGGTCTTCAGTTGAAATTGAAAATATATTCAGCATAACTGAAGAATTATTGCAGATGTTTTTGGATAACGTCGATGAGCTGAATCGTTTTGGCGCTTGCATCCGTTTCATAGGTCATTAAAAAAAAAATAAGTATTACGTTTATAATTAAACTTTACTTTTAGGAAATGCCAAATTGATACCTAAAAATCTTAGAAGAATATTCTGCAAATTATATTTAAAGACTAAAGACTCGGCTAGAAGTTATCTGAACATCGCTTTCTGTTACACATCTCGCGAGGAAATCACACATTCTATTAGTTCGATATCGATTGGATATCGGAGAAATTTAATTAAAGACGTGGATATCGATCAAAATCTATTAACTTCTTGCGGTTATCTGGAAAGTCCCAAAGTGGATTTGCTAATTCGTACATCCGGCGAGGTGAGACTGAGCGATTACTTGCTTTGGCAAACGTACGACGCGCAAATTATGTTCATGGGGTGCACATGGCCGGAATTTGGTTTCTGGCATATATTATACTGCATGTTGAAGTACCAGAAGAACATCAATTGTACAGAAAAGATTGCGAAGAAGGATGAAATTACAAACGTAAAAAGGAAATTTGTTGAAGACCACAAAGATCAAATGTTTAAATCTATCGTAACCTACGCTTACGAAACATAAACGTTTTAAAATACATAATCCAAAATATTTTTGTAGCGAGTTTTCAAGAAATGAAGACTATTTATATTGAAATAATGTTACGAAATTTGAAAATATATTTTACAACAAAGTTTACATAATCATTTTTTTTTCTTCACTGTGGGAAGAGCTTTCCTACACTTAGCTGCGTCCAGTAGACGCCTAACACCAGTCTCAGATTTGGAGATGTTTATGGCATAATCATTTATAATTGTTCCTCAAGGATGAAAACTTCAATTACTTCGTAATTATAATCATATTTTTTTTTTTCCAATTCGAGAGAGAATATCAATTAATTAAATGAAGAGCGGGGAATATGTATAAAAGCTCTTCATAATTAGCATATTAAACTGTTTATATGTACATACAACGTACGTGTTTTCACATTTAGAAACTTAATTACAAGTAAGTCGAGAAAGAAATGCTTGTGTCATTTCTATTTATAATTTTACGATATTTGTTTTTGTTAAATTGATTTTATCTTATTAATTATTTTTATTACTTCTACTTTCTTTATTTTAAAAGCTAAATTAGTTTATTCGTTGGTAGTTTTTTAAAATCTTGAGTAATTTTAATAATATTTTTTTTATTTTAGGAAATTATTCTTTGATAGCAAATAAATTGTATAACAAGATGAACAAGTTGTACATAATATCTAAAATGAAAACAGATTATTAATAAATTAAATTTTTAAAAAAAATCTGATACGAAGTAAATTTTGATGAAGAATAGTCAACACATTTCGTTTAAAAAAAAATGCATTGTGTTATGTAACCTTTATATTACAAAAATTGCACATTGTAACAAAATAGAACTTGAAAATAATACGTAATTTCATTTGAAATTGAATTATTGTTGAAATGATTTAAGTCAAACTTGTTTCACTTGTTAATTAGCATATTTTCTAGATAAATTTAAATAAAAATTAATTCATGTTTATTATATAAGATTACTTGAACGATTACTCTTTTTATAACAATATTTATAAGTTAGAAAATACTATTGTTAATTTATACTTTTATTCGTAATTTGTGTAATGTCACCAAAAAAATTATAGCATTAAATTATAGTTAAGAAGAAAAATATTATGTTAATGAAGACTTCGTGCAACTAAATTGCTTTAATAACTGTGACGTCGTTAATTCTAATGACAATATTAATAATTTTCTTCGCATGCACGAATAATTTAAAGAAAATACTGTTATAATATTGATTCAGCTATGAAAATGTTTGTGAAAAGTTATCATGAAAATTGTGAGTATAGCGTGAAGTAAATGACAACCATTAAGAACAATTCCGCAATGATTTTCTGAGAATTGTTTTCATCTCATATAATTTGAATAAATGTCTTGTGCTATTAAAAGTAAATGGGTTTAATGTACAAAGAAATTAATAATAAGTAACTAAAAAAACATGTTTACATTGCGATACAAAGAATTAATAAGTTGACTTTGTTTTCAGTATATAAACGAGGCTATAGAAGTAACGACTTAGTTGCGTAATAATGTATAGTACAGATCTATCATGGGTGCAAAGATTCTGCATGGATGTTATAAAAACTGGTAGAATTCCTAAGCACTTAGCTTTAATCATTGATGGAAACAGGAGGTAAACAAAAAGAATATTTAAATTTTGGATGAAATTATTTGTTTTTACAGATATGCGGCACGAATGAAGAAAGAAACACAGTTTGGACATGAAGTCGGTTTTGAAAGAATAATAGAAATTTTTAAATTAAGCCGTTATCTGGCTGTTCGATACTGCACTATTTACTTATTCAGTATAGAAAATTTTAGGCGATCTGCAAGTGAAGTTAAAATTTTAATGGAACTAGCCGAAAAAAATGTTGACGAATTCCTGAAGAATATCGATGTAATTAAGAATCTAGGCATTTGCATTAAATTCGTTGGTAGTGCATTTACAAAATGCTGAGTATTTTGAATAATATTTGATAATTCTTATAGGAAATCCTTCGATGTGTCCAAAAAAATTGTACAATAAAATGTGCAAAATACAAATGGAAACTAGAATGGGAACAGAGCATTTCATAAATTTCGCATTTGCATACACTTCGAGGGATGAAATCACTCACTCGATTAGCACAATTTGCAATGGTTTGAAAACCGAAGTCATAATTGAATCAGACGTTGATGAAACTCTTCTGAACGATTGCACGTATATGGGTGACTTACCGAAAGTTGATTTGCTGATACGGACGTCAGGTGTGGTTCGTTTGAGTGATTTCCTTTTACTGCAATTATCGGATGCTCTAATTATTTTCGTGGATTGCACATGGCCGGAGTTCAATTTCCTAAAATATATATATTGTCTAATGAAGTATCAAAGATGTCATCATCAAGTTGAAAAGTCTAGTCAACATTAATCCAGTAAATCTAGTATGGAATTTGGAAAGAAATGAAATTTGGAAAAAAATTCTTATTTTCTCAGCTGGTAGATTTTGGTCTATAAAGTATTTTCTAATTTCATGAGTAGAAATTGTATAAAATTAAAGACTTTATTAATAAATTATTATGTTTTTTTTC
Source organism: Nicrophorus investigator (assembly GCA_963457615.1). Classification (NCBI taxonomy): domain Eukaryota; kingdom Metazoa; phylum Arthropoda; class Insecta; order Coleoptera; family Silphidae; genus Nicrophorus; species Nicrophorus investigator. The sequence goes on from OY735143.1 coordinate 26,526,319, forward strand.
TTTTTAAATATAATTATATGAATTATTAACAGAAATTCCTGAAAACATGCAAAAATAGTAATAAAATCTATTTTTTAATTAATTTCAAGAATTTATTAAAATCCATACAATTTCCCTCCAATAGATTAAATAATTGTTTATATAACAGCTTAATTTAATTGTTTTGGCTACAGCTAAATAAAATTAAACAATTTTTAAACAGTTATGCAAAAATGAAATTTGGTTAAAAATTCAGCAATTTCTAATTTCCTCAAAATCTGGTAGTATTTTTTTAATGTTTAATTACATGAACAGAAATTGTACAAAATGAAAGAATTTATTAATAAATTATGTATGAATATTATAATCAAATAAATCAATTTCCTGAACACCTGAAAAAAAATAGCTAAAATTATATTTAGTTAATTTAAAGAATTTACTAAAATCTATATAAATTCCATCCAATAGATTAAAGCATTGTACATTTTAGTCATTTATTGGAAAACGTTAAAGCATTAATGAAAAAATGAGTTTTCGTTCGATTCAAACAAACAAAGTGTTAAAATAATTGATTATTTTTCTTAGGAAATAAAGATTTTGTGCAATATTAAATTAAATGCTTTAATTTTCATAAATGTTTTGCATGTAAAAATACATTCGCGTACATTCAGAATTTAAATCGTTGTCTAAAATGAATATAATATTGATTTTGTGAATTGAAAATCAATTAAAATACACTCACTCACCTTCTAAACGGTTATTTAAAAAGTTTTATGTATAGAATGAATTAATTGATAATTATTATGAATAATTTTACAATTACTTAAAAAATAATACGTTTAATGTCCAGAATAATTAGAATTGAAGGAGAAGAAGTTGACATTGCGATCCCAAGAATAATAATAACTTGAATTGGATTTTTGTATATAAATGAAACTAAGAACGTAGTCCACTTAGTTGTGCAATAATGGTTAATACAGATCTACCATGGGTGCAGAGATTCTGCTTAGATGTTATAAAAGTTGGTCGAATTCCTAATCACTTGGCTTTAATCCTTGATGGAAACAGGAGGTAAACTTGTTAGTTAATTAATGGATCAATTTAATTGCAGATTTGTTTTTGCAGATATGCTGCACGCATGAAGAAAGAGAGACAGTTCGGACATCAAGTCGGTTTTGAAAGAATCCTCGAAATTCTCAATATAACTCGATATCTACAAGTTCGATACTGTACTATTTATACATTCAGCATAGAAAATTTCAATCGATCTCCAACTGAAGTCAAGTTGTTAATGAACTTAGCCGAAGAAAAATTTGATGAATTCTTAAAGAATATCGATACATTTAAGAATCTAGGCATTTGCATTACATTCTTCGGTAGTGAATTTACAAAATGGTAAATATTTTGATAACATTTGTTAATTCTTATAGGAAATCTATCCATGGTACCAAAAAGTTTGTACAAAACAATGTGCAAGATACAAATAGAGACTCGATTGGGAACAAAATATTTCCTAAATATAGCTTTTGCATATACATCGAGGGATGAAATCACTCATTCGATTAGCACTATTTGCAATGGTTTGAAAACCGAGAATATAACTGATAAAGATGTCGATGAATCACTGCTGAATGATTGCACATATTTAGGTGATTTACCGAAAGTGGATTTATTAATACGGACGTCAGGTGTGGTGCGTTTCAGTGATTTCCTTTTACTGCAAATTTCGGACGCTCAAATTATTTTCATGGATTGCACATGGCCAGAGTTCAATTTCCTAAAATGTTTATTTTGTATAATCGAGTATCAAAGATACTCAAGACACCAGTTTCTTGATAAAAAATCCAATCAACAACAATCTACTAAACCTAGTATGGAATTTCGAAAGAAATGCAAAGATGACATTTTTCAAAGAATAATGATTCAACAAACCCAATAATTGATAAATATTTTTATTATGTAATTAGAAACGCAGGTCTAAATTACCTCGTGATGTCGTACACCTTGATCATCCTCGCTTCATGATACATGTATAATTATATTGTAGTTTTCTGATTCAAAAAATAATATATAATAATAAAAATTCTGTAAAATAATTGTAATAAAATTTTATCTTCAGTTTATAGTATTGTTTTTTTTTTAGTGAAGGCGCAAATTAAATATTTGGACCATGGTAAGATTTCCTTGATATATTTCTCTAAATTCTTCAAAATGTTATTAAAAAATATGAAATTTGTTAATAAAATTGAATAGACACAATAAATTAGAGATACTGATATTATTTTAATATTACATATGTTACTTAAATTGTATGAGATACTATGAATTGACTAAAATAAATTCTTATTTTATATTATTAAGTTACTAACAATGTATTTATGCGAGAGACGTGAACAACAAAAACTAACAAAGGCGAGTATGCAAATTTGCAGAGGATACGAACATCAACAGTAAAAATACACGAAACATTATGCAACAACAGTGTTTATTTAACAACTTTTTTCCGCTTACTTTTATAAATTTCAAATGCAGATTGAAATCATAAATTGTAATAAATTAATATTGTCTATGTAACATAATTAGAGATAGAGGAATTATTTATACATAAGTTTAAATGAAGGTAATCATGAATAAATTATGGTAAACATTGAGTGTGTCTCAACTGGCGTAAATTTCCAATTGTTTCAGTCTTCTTTCTTCCAGCCCTGCCATAGTTTTACCCCCTTTTGGTTCCTTCTCCAAGTGTTTCCCAACAAGTTGCATATTCTTGTAGCATCTTTGGTATTGGAAGATACAGGCAAAGAAATGCCAAACACTGAAATCCGGCCAAAGAACATCGGTGAAAATGACGTTGGTGTTCCAAATTTGCCACAACAAAAAGTCACTGAACCGAACTTCTCCTGATGACCTGATCAGGATGTCTGGTCTGTCACTCTCGCTACTGTACATGCAACTTGAAATTAAATCTGAGTCTATGTCTTCCGCATCTAAACCACTAGTTGCTATTGTCTGCATGGAATTTGTTATTTCGTCTCTTGATGTATATGCAAATGCCACATTCAGGAATGATTTGTTATTATGTTTTGTCATTAATACAGCTTGAGCAATGGACTTTCTTAAATCCTTTGGAATGAGATTTAAATTACCTGAAAAACTTTAATGTTATTTACGAATTACATGGAGATTTTGTTATACTTGCCTATAACTCTGATGCATACACCATTCTCATGCAACTTATCCTTTTCCTCAAGTATCTTAGCATACTTTTCTTTGGCCAATTGCATGAGTGTTTCCACTTCCTCTTCGCTCCTTTTAAAATTCTCAATGCTGAAAGCATACACTGTGACTTCTCTCACACCCATTTCGCGACACCACAGCAGGGTTTCTGCTAATTTATCAAAACCCTTTGTGTGACCAACAGCTTTGTTCACATTCTGCTTGCTTGCATACCTTCGATTGCCATCCATTATGAAAGCTATATGCTTTGGTATAGGTCCACATTTTAATATGTTTATGAATAACTTATGATACCAAGCTAAGGAGTTTTCGACGACCCAAGACATTGTTTTCAAATAACAGAATAATATCAGGTGATTTCATCAGACTTTTATAACCTCTAATCTTGACGTGTCTATTTAGTATCACAAAACGCTAACTTCAGTTCGCTTGGAAAAATTTGAATCATTTTGAACTTTGAAATGTTCACTAATTTTTACAAATATGATATAAAAATTACATAATACACGATTACAGACTAATAATAGTTATAGAAATTCAATGTAGATTATATATTAATCTATTTTACACTAATGATAATAAATTTAAAACTATTTTATAGTCACTATTCATGATACAAAAGTGCTTGTATCATGAATATCATTGACGCAGTTATGTGTAGCAAAGCTCTTCCAGCAGGAAGGAACCAAATTACGAAGAAAAAGGATGAATCATAATAATTAATCAATAAATTAAACATAATATGAGAAAAGCAAACATTATTAATATCTTTCAATACATTTCATGATAGAATTATTTTTGTATCATGGTACACTTTCGACAAATAAATTATTAATTGCAAGAATAACTTTAATAACTTTTCTATTCAATTTAATTAAATCAAAAGTAATGTAAACATTTTAAGTTAGACCTTTGATACTCTGTACATTGTTTATATAACTAAAATAATTCAGAAAATATGTTATACTTATTATTTATTGATGTATCATTTTGAAAAGAATATTTTGTTTGATGCCGATGGAAGCCGAAGTTGAATGTAACGATTGTTTTGGTAACTAAGCAATCATAATATTTGATCATTGGTGTCTGACATTGACAAAGTCTGGTCTTAGTTTTCACCATTTTACTGTATTTTATTAATTAAAAAAATATGGGAGCAAAACTTCCAGAGTGTGATAAATATGGAAGAAAAGTACCACCTATCTTACCGTGGATGCCCAAGGTCGCTCCATACGGGGAAGAACCACCTTCGAGATACGTGAAACGCGCCTACGACAGTGTAGAATTTCCTCCGCTATTCACAAAAATGTCCATTCAAAAGGGCGTTCCGCAGAAGGACATATATGAATATTTTAAACCGAGCGAGACTATCGGCGCCGCGTACACTCCTTCAGCTATGCCCTTGCGAATTCAATGCATGCCTCCGAGGCGAAGGAAAAAGAAATGGTCTGTGTTGGATGAGAACGGCGATCTTCAACATCCACCGAAGAAGACCAAGCAAGAGGAAGAGGAGGAGCAAAAGAAATTGGAGAAGATACGTAAAAAGAAAGAAGCACAACTGTGCGGTACAGTTACTCTCGGAGACCTCATGAGCGGTAAGTATTGGCACGATAAGGAGGAAGCGAAAATTAAGAAGGAAATGCGTAAGGAAAAGAAACGATTAGCTGAATTGGCAGCTCTGGAAAAGAAGAGGAGCAGCGGTAATGGTAGTTTAGAATATCTTCAAGCTGAATTACCAGTAGACCCGGATGACCAGAAGAAAATATTAATCGATAGTGCCGAAGAAGATATGAATAGAGAAGTTTACGAAGAAGATTTGGAACGCATTAAATATTACTTGACAACTGGAATTTCAGAAGATATAATTGAACCGTACAATTTCCAATATATTTCATACGCAAAAACTTTAATTCCCGAGAAATACAAACTTTTAAAGTTGTATAACGCTGTTATGGATACTTATGTACCGGAGTTGACTGAAATTTACGATTTATATATGAGAGAATGTTTATTAGAATACATTTTGAATGATCCTTATGAATGGAAACGCTTAAAAATCCACAGTTACCCATCAAAATATCCGACGATGTTAATAAGAGCCCCGGTGCCGTGGCATATACAGTACGTAATTGGAAGACAATCTTTGGAAAGGAGATTCTATTTAGGGAATCCTTTGATTCTAGCAATCAGAAAATTATGGCAGGACGAGTATCAATTTCTCTATATTCTACCAATGGCGAGAATAAACGAGGATGTTAAATTCCCATTGGACACCGAAGTTTTCGATGAGAAAGCTAACCAATTGTGTGCAGAGATTCGAACGAAAATTGAAATAGAATGGATGAGAGCCTGTGCTGATCTCTGTTTAGAGATGAAGAACGTTTGGAAACCATACGCGCCTTTAACATCAGATGACAGCGTTCAACTTATAGAAGGATACTTTAGGTGCATCAACTCGTTGATGTCCTTGATGTTGCGCAGATTAGTTTGGCGGAGTTTGAAGCATTTCGTAGATTTTATTGTAAAATTCAAAGATGGAAACGATTTCGGTGAAACCTATGACGATAAAAAAATAAGTAATGTTCCAGCAATTAAAATTGTGGCAAAACCAGTTCTGGGTACGAACAAAATCAATTTGTTCCCAAATCCGTCGAAAGTCGGAACGATATTCGTTAATTGCGTGATGAAGATTTTGAGCGTTAATAAGAATATACCGCGACTCGAAACAATACTGTTTCCAGAAAATAAAGACAAAAAATTATATTTGCATTGCGTTAATGAAAACGAGGAAGACGTAAAGAAGTTAATCCAGTTCGTCGAATATTGCTTTGCTCCGAACGTTACAGGACCACTGAATTACTTGAAAATTTATGAAGACTATTATTATATTCAGAATGGTGAAGCCGAGAAGAGTTTAACGGATTTCATGGCACAAGATCCTATACCCTATTTAAAAGTACGTTTTTATTAATAATGATTTTCTTTATTAAAACATATATTTATTTATAGGATTTTGCTAAACGCATTGAAAAATACAACGAAATTAAAAAGGAAATCATATTTTTAAGACGATCCGTTCCCTTGAATTGCATCAGTCTCGAATGCGGGGAATTGAACGATAGCTTGTACAAAATTATTGATGATTTACGTTTACATATCGTAAATTACTTTATCGAAAAAAGCCACAACCATAATAGAATGTAAGTAATAATTAATTATTATTTCTTTATTACAATTGCTAATTTTATAGGATTTGTGATACGTTTGATCAAATGTCGAGGAATGTTAGCGAAACACCTGAAACGGTCCAGGAATTAGTTACTTTACAGAATTATGTAATTGAGTGCAGAGATGTGACGATGTACAATATTCGTGAAAAGATTCGACAAACAGCTGAAAATCTAAGTTTCCTGATGAATTTTGCTCATTTAACTAGTAAGTGATTAGTTGAAGTTTATGATAATATTGATTAATTAACGTAATATTTTAGGTGAAGATATTCAGTTAAATGTCCGCGTGTTTGTATGGCCAAAGGATATGGAAAATGTGATTGAATTGGCTTTGCAGAGATTGAACATGAAGCGAGACCAGGCGGAGCTCGCTCTTAAAGCTAAGAGGACCGCTTTCGAGGGTAAACTCAAGAAACACGAAAAGCAATTGGTTGCATTTAAGAAGAAAGATCCTCCTATTCTGACCATGGAAGAGATGGAGGAAAACACTGATATCGTGGAGAAATTGGTGCAGAGATTGGTAGATGACAAAGAAGAGGCGGATCAGATTAATGCGGAGGAGCAGTTGCTTGATTATGATCCTTCTCCATTTACTAATTTGTATCAAATGTTGGCTACTGTTGATCCGTACGATAAATTATGGCATACCATTTTAGCTTTCCACAAGCAATATGATATATGGTATTACGGACCGTTCAATGAATTGGATGCTGATGAGATTACGGAAGAAACGGAAAATATGTGGAGAACTTTGTATAAACTTGCAAAAACTCTGCATGATAATGCGGGCGCTCGAAGAATATCGGAGATGGTTCGAGCTAAAGTGGAAAAATTCAAACATGTTCTGCCCGTTTTGCAGACCGTCTGTAATAAAGGTCTTCAAGCAAGGCATTGGTCTCAGATAAGCGAAATAATGGGAGTTCAATTGGTAATAACCAAAGAATCAACGCTGAATGACATGATAGAAGCTGGTATGCCCAAGTTTATTTCACAATTAGAAGAAATCAGTGGATCGGCGACTAAAGAATACGCATTGGAAAGAAATCTGAAAAAGATGAAGGATGAATGGGAGGATATAAGGTTCGAATGTTTACCTTACAGAGAAACTGGTGTTCATATACTTTCGGCTGTGGACGATATCCAAGTCATGTTGGATGATCATATTTTGAAGGCGCAAACTATGCGTGGTTCTCCTTATGTAAAAGCATTCGAAGCCGATATGCAATCATGGGAAGAGAAGCTTATAATGATGCAGGATATTTTAGAAGAGTGGTTGACATGTCAGGCGACTTGGATGTATCTGGAACCAATCTTCAGTTCTGAAGATATTATGAGGCAGATGCCCACCGAGGCTAGGAATTTCAGGCAAGTCGACAGAATTTGGCGCAGTGTACAAAGCAACACAATATTGGATACTCGAGTACTCGTTGCTACCGAGTTCAGAAATATGCTGGGACAACTGAAGGAAGCGAACGGTTTATTGGATGAGATCCAAAAGGGTCTAAATAACTATTTGGAAAAGAAACGCCTGTACTTCCCGAGATTTTTCTTCTTATCGAATGATGAGCTTTTAGAAATACTTTCTGAAACCAAAGACCCGTTACGTGTTCAACCTCACTTGAAGAAGTGCTTCGAGGGTGTTAATCTTTTGAAATTTATTGATAACCAGGAAGTAATTGGAATGATTAGCGCTGAAAAGGAATACGTGCCTTTCAGTGGACGCATTTACCCTCAAGAAGCTAAGGGAATGGTAGAAAAATGGTTGTTGCAAGTAGAACGTTTAATGATTTCTTCAATGAAAGATATCACTGCAGATTCGGTAAAAGCATATGCATCCACTGATAGATGTGATTGGATATTGAGTTGGCCTGGGCAAATTGTCCAATGCGTAGATTGTATTCAATGGACAACCGAAGTTACCAAAGCTATTTTGGATAAAACACTCAAAGAGCAAGTTAATCTCTGCACTATACAAATCGAGCAAAGTGTGAAATTGGTACAAGGCAAATTAGAGTTGGGACATCAAATTACTATGGAGGCATTGATAGTAATCGATGTGCACGCTCGAGATATTGTAATGAATTTGCGAGATGCCAAAGTAGATTCAACAGCTGATTTCTTATGGATTTCCCAGATGCGTTATTACTGGTTCGATTATAACGTTGTAGTATCGATGATAACAACCGATGTTTCTTATGGATTTGAGTACTTGGGAAATTATGGACGATTAGTTGCGACGCCCTTGACTGACAGATGCTTTAGGACTTTGATGGGAGCTCTGAAATTAAACTTAGGTGGAGCTCCGGAAGGACCAGCTGGAACAGGAAAAACGGAATCTTGTAAAGATTTAGCAAAGGCGGTCGCTAAGAAGTGCGTTGTTTTCAATTGCTCTGATGGTTTGGATTATAAAGCTCTTGGTAAGTTCTTCAAGGGTTTGGCACAGGCTGGATCTTGGGCGTGCTTCGATGAATTCAATCGTATTGAAGTAGAGGTGTTATCAGTCGTAGCACAACAAATTTTAAGCATCCAAATGGCCATTGCGGCTAAGCTGGAAAAGTTTGTATTTGAAGGAACAGAAATATCTTTAGATCCATCGTGTACAGTGTTTATAACTATGAATCCTGGTTACGCTGGACGCCAAGAACTTCCGGATAATTTGAAGGTACTATTCAGAACTGTGGCCATGATGGTTCCAGATTATGCGATGATTGGTGAAATTTCTTTATACTCATACGGTTTTATAATGGCTGCAAGTTTAGCGCAGAAGATTGTCCACACTTATAAACTATGCTCGGAGCAGCTATCATCTCAGAACCACTATGATTATGGCATGAGAGCCGTGAAATCAGTATTGTTGGCTGCTGGTGCTTTGAAACGTTCCTACCCGCAATGCAATGAAGCCCAATTGGTTCTCAGAGCTATAGTTGACGTGAACTTACCTAAATTTCTTGCAGAAGATATACCACTGTTTGAAGGTATTTTCTCGGATTTGTTTCCTGGAATTGAATTACCAAAGTTCGATCGTGGAGAATTGATCGATTATTTGATGAAGGTACTCGAGCAAAGAAATTTGCAACCGACTCCATTTTTCGTGGAAAAAGTCATGCAAATTTACGAAATGATTTTGGTTAGGCACGGATTGATGATAGTCGGAGATCCTATGGGTGGTAAAACTTGTGCGTATCAATCGCTTGGCGAGGCTCTTGGACAGCTGTCGCAAGATAAAACTGCAAAACTTCATGAAAACCGTGTTGTGTTCAGAATCATCAATCCCAAGGCTATAACAATGGGTCAACTGTACGGTCAATTCGATCCAATCTCACATGAATGGTCTGATGGTGTTTTGGCTACTACCTTTAGAGAGTTTGCAAACGCTCAAACGTCTGATCGTAAGTGGATTCTTTTCGATGGACCCGTCGATGCAGTTTGGATAGAAAACATGAATACGGTGTTGGACGATAATAAGAAATTGTGTCTGATGTCAGGTGAAATCATACAGATGTCGAATAAAATGAACATGGTTTTCGAACCTGCGGATCTTGAATTCGCTTCACCTGCGACGGTTTCGAGATGCGGCATGATCTACATAGAACCAAAGCAATTAGGTTGGACTCCTCTTCTTGATTCTTACAAAGTGAAATTAGAAAAGATTTTACTGGCTGAGCAAATGGAACTTATATTGGAGTTGATTAATTGGCTCGTTCCACCTTGCTTTTACGAAATTTTTCACCATTGCAAAATGTTCATAGAGACTTCCACTATTCATCTATTCTACGTAAGTAACAATAATTAAAAATTACAACTTTTAACAGTTTACATTTTTAGACTTTCACGCGATTATTAACTTGTATTTTGGTGGATGAAACGCAAGTGAGCACTATTTGGCTTCAATGTATGTGCCTATTTTGTTTGGCCTGGGGATTAGGTGCTACCCTTACCTCAGATGGTCGAAAACGTTTCGATGTCTTCTTTAGGAAAATGCTTTACGGAGAAGACAAGAAGAATCCTAAACCGAAGACTTTCAAATTGACAAAAGCACAGCTGTTTCCAGAACGCTCCATAGTTTTCGATTGGATATTTGATAAGAAAAACAACGGGACTTGGATTTCGTGGTTGGAAACTGCGGAGAAATTGCAACAGATTGCTACAAATGCTGATGTAATTATTTTGAATATTAATTTGATTTTGAGAATTTATTATTGATTTTCAGCCCAACAAATTGATTATACAAACGAATGAATCTTGCTGCCAGCAATATTTTCTGAAAACTGCTTTAGCTAATAACATTCCAGTTCTATTCATTGGTCCGACTGGTACTGGAAAATCCGCGATTGTTGTTGATCATCTTTATGCTTTGCCCAAAGAAAAATTTATGGCTAATATTATAAACTTCAGCGCGAGAACAAGTTCAACGATGGTAATCAAATTAAGTTTTTTATCGAAATATGAATGGAAAATATTTATTTTTTGCAGACTCAAGATATTATTATGTCGAAATTGGATAAACGCAGGAGAGGAGTATTTGGTCCATCCATGGGCAAAAAATGTGTGCTCTTCGTCGACGATCTTGGAATGCCTCAGAGGGAACAATGGGGCGCACAGCCTCCGGTGGAATTACTAAGACAATGGATCGATCATGGACATTGGTTCGATAAAGATACCAGCATGTTGCAGCTAATTGATGTTGTAAGTAATTTTGATAGTTTTAAGACTGCAGATGACTTGAAATTGGACATATTTTAGATGTTCGTAAGCGCTATGGGACATCCGGAGGGAGGTCAAAATATGGTAACCGGAAGATTCTTGAGGCATATGCTGATAATATGTCAGGATTGCTTCGAAGATGTGACGCTGAATAAAATATTTTCGACGATATTGGAATGGCATTTTGCTAAAGGCTACGTCGAAACTGTTTCGAGGCTAGCAAAAGTATAAATCTTTTTTTTTTCTTAATTAAATAAGAATTATAATTGAAAACATTTTAGATGGTGGTAGCTGGAACTATGGACGTCTATAAAGAAGCCATGCTTACATTTCTTCCAACGCCTTCAAAATCTCATTACAAGTTTTCTTTGAGAGATTTTGCGCGCGTAATTCGAGGTGTCCTCATGGTTCCACCCTCCAAAATGGATGATCCTGATAAACTAATCCGATTGTGGATTCACGAAATATACAGAGTCTTCCATGATAGATTAATAGATCAAAACGACAAGTAACGATAACTAGTTTTAGCAATTTAGTATATTGTAATATGTTTTTTTAGAAATTCGTTATTCGAAATAGTTAAAAGAGGTTGTTATAATGGATTGAGACAACCAATAGATAAAGTTTTAGCTGAATTGGTACCTGATGGACAGAAACTTTATGGAGAGCACGTTAGGAATTTATTTTTTGGTAACTATATAGAACCAGACGCTGACCCAAAAATTTACGATGAGGTAATAACTAGGTTCCCAACTTTAAAATGTTATTCATTGTATATTTATTGCAGATTGTGGATTTGGATTTATTAACCGAAAGGATGAATTACTATTTGGGTGAATATAACTTGATGACAAAATCTCCGATGAATCTGGTATTATTTAAATTTGCGATTGAGCATATATCGCGCGTTTCTCGTGTTCTTCTCCAAGAAGCTGGGCATATGCTTCTTGTGGGAATTGGTGGATCTGGAAGGCATAGCGCTGTTAGATTAGCAGGATCGATGGCGGAGTATGCAGAATATGAGATAGAAATGTCTAGGAATTATGGAATGTTGGAATGGCGTGAAGACATAAAACGTCTGCTTTTGAAAGCCGGTTGCGAAGGAAGACCAATTGTGTTTCTGTTCAGTGACACGCAAATCGCTTCAGAAACATTCACAGAAGATATAAATCTTATATTTAACACCGGAGATATACCTAATTTATACCAACCCGATGAGAAAGGAGACATTTTGGAAAAGATGCAAACTATAGCACGAGATGGAGTATTTATTAATTATTAATAATTGAATTTGGGGAGTTAAGTTTATGATTTTTTTTAAGGGGAAGAAAATCGAGAGCACACCTTTCGCTTTATACAACTTCTTCATTGAGCGAATAATGCATAATTTGCATGTAGCATTCGCGATGAGTCCAATTGGAGATGCTTTTAGGATGCGATGTCGGATGTTTCCATCATTGATTAATTGCTGCACTATCGATTGGTAGTTTGTGAAATACTATGAATTTTGTTCTTAACTTTCTGGTAGGTTTTTAGAATGGCCCGTCGATGCATTGGAAAGAGTAGCTACTATGTTTTTATCGACGATGGAAATTGGAGAGGAGCTAATGGAAAATTGCGTACTTATGTGCCAAAAATTCCACACCACTGTTGAAGACGCAGCAAATATGTTTTTCAAAGAATATCGAAGAAAAACTTACGTCACTCCAACATCGTACTTGGAGCTCATACAAACATTTAAAAATTTATATTTCGTTAAGGTTGATCAAATCACTTTAGCTAGGGATAGGTAAATCATGAAGATATCTTAAATCGAAGATTAAATTAATAAATTTTTAAATAGGTATTTGACTGGTCTGGAGAAATTAGATTTTGCGGCTGGGCAGATTGGATTAATGCAAGAAGAATTACACGCGTTACAACCGCAATTAGTGGTAGCTTCCATGAAGACTGAAAAGTTGATGATTAAAATTGAGCAAGATACTGTTATAGTCGAAGCTAAGAAGGAGGTAAAATTAGTATATTCATTTTTGAAAATATGTTCATATAAAATTATGTTAGATCGTTGGTGCTGATGAAGCCTTGGCGAATGAAGCAGCTGCAGCGGCCCAAGCTATCAAAGATGATTGTGAATCTGATTTAGCTGAAGCCATACCAGCTTTGGAGGCTGCTTTAGAAGCTTTAAATACTCTGAAACCTTCAGATATCGTAATCGTTAAATCCATGAAGAATCCACCATCTGCCATAAAATTGGTTATGGAAGCAGTATGTGTGATAAAACAGATCAAACCTGATAGGAAACCGGATGTAGCATCTGGACGAATGATAGAGGATTACTGGGGACCATCTCTACGTTTACTTTCAGACATGAAATTCTTAGAAGGTCTAAAAACCTTCGATAAAGATAACATACCGGGTCCAGCAATGAAAAGAATTCGGGAAAGGTATATGCCTGATAGGGAGTTTGATCCCGTTGTGGTTAAGAATGTCTCAACTGCTTGCGAAGGTTTATGCAAATGGGTTCGAGCGATGGAGGTCTATGATAGGGTCATCAAGATAGTTGCACCTAAAAAGGCTAGCTTAGCTGTGGCCGAAGCCGAACTTGCTGCGCAGATGGAAACTCTTAACGTGAAAAGAGCCCAACTGCAGGAAGTCAGTGACAAATTGCAAGCGTTAAACGATGAATTTGCTGCAGAAACGAAAAAGAAAAAAGAGTTGGAAGATCAAATTGAGTTGTGCTCTCAGAAACTGGATAGGGCCGAGAAATTGATAGGTGGATTAGGAGGTGAAAAGGCTAGGTGGTCCGAAAATGCAAAACAACTTCACGGGCTCCTAGCAAACGTCATTGGAGATGTGCTATTATCCTCTGGAGTAATCGCTTACCTTGGACCTTTCACCGTAAACTACAGGCAGGAGTTAATTGCAAATTGGAATATATACTGCACTAAATTGAACATTCCTTGTTCAGAATCGTTTTCTTTGGTTTACACCATGGGCGAACCGGTTATCATCAGAGCTTGGAACATATTCGGTTTACCAGTCGATAATTTCAGTATCGAAAATGGTATTATATCCACAAAAGCGAGAAGATGGCCGTTAATGATCGATCCGCAAGGTCAAGCCAACAAATGGGTGAAGAACATGGAAAAAACAAATAATTTGATTATAATTAAATTGACCGATGCAAATTACTTGCGCTCAGTAGAAAATGGCATAACATACGGAATACCCATATTGCTGGAAAACATCATCGAAGAAATTGACGCCGTTCTGGATCCGGTTTTGGTTAAAAATATTTATAAGCAGCAGGGCGTCTGGTACATGAAGCTATGCGAAAACGTTCTCGAGTATAACCACGATTTCCGCTTTTATATAACGACAAGATTACGAAATCCGCACTATCTACCAGAAGTGGCGGTAAAGGTTACACTGTTGAATTTCATGATTACGCCTCAAGGTCTGCAGGACCAACTGCTTGGGATAGTAGTGGCCAAGGATAGGCCGGAATTGGAGGAGAAAAAGAATATAATGATCGTCGAAGGAGCGAAAAACAAGAAATTGCTTAAAGAGATTGAGGATAAAATTTTGGAAGTTCTATCTTCGTCCGAGGGGAATATCCTGGAAAATGAAAAGGCCATCAAGATTCTGTCAACGAGTAAGATTCTGAGCGAAGACATTCAGGAAAAGCAGAAAATCGCTACAATCACTGAAAGGGAAATTGATTTTGCTCGAAATCTTTACGTGCCCGTCTCCAAGCACAGTTCCATACTTTTCTTTTGCATTTCTGATTTGGCAAACATCGAACCGATGTATCAGTACTCTCTGGGCTGGTTCATCAACTTATATAATCAATCTATCATGAACAGTGAGCATTCCGATGATTTGAATGTGCGTTTGGAAAGCCTTAATAGTTACTTCACGAACAGCATTTATAGGAACGTCTGTCGGTCGTTATTCGAGAAGGATAAATTGATATTTTCCTTGGTTCTCACAGTTGGCATCTTAAAAGCGCAAGTAATTTATATAAGCTAAATTTAATACAATCTTTGTTTAAACACTTGAGTTTAGGGAAATATAGATGACGAAGTTTGGACGTTTCTATTGACCGGAGGAGTAGCACTTCACAATCCCTACCCAAATCCGGCTCCTAAATGGCTTTCCGATAAATCTTGGTCCGAAATCGTTAGAGCAAGTAATTTAACTGGGTAAATAATTTTCTATATTATCTTTTAATCATCTATAATGCTTATTGGAATTGATTTTATACTAATTAATCAATATAGAAACATGTACTAATATGTTTTAACTTAAATAATTTAGCATGGATAAATTCTATTTATACGTGGAAAAGAACATCGATGCTTGGAAGAAATTCTACGATGCATCTAATCCGCACGAGATTCCGTGTCCCGCGCCATTCGATGGGTTAAAGAAACTTCTTCGGTTGGTTGCAATTCGTTGCTTAAGACCTGATAAAGTTGTACCAGCAGTGCAAGTAAACCTTAAATCATATAAAATTTTACTTTGTTTTTAATGTATTATTTTTAAGAATTATATTGTCACCGAGATGGGTCAAGCGTATTTGGAGCCACCGCAATTCAACTTGGAAGAGTCTTACGTCGACAGCAACTGTTGCACTCCACTGGTGTTCATTCTTTCGCCAGGTTCAGATCCGATGGCCGGTTTGATTCGATATGCAGCAGATAAAGGAATTGATAAAACCAGTCTTTTAACAATTTCGTTGGGACAAGGACAGGTGATTTATTGTATTATTTAAGTGGATCAATTAAACATTTTCCTATTTCTATGAATAGGGCCCAATTGCAGCCAATATGATAGATATAGCTCTAGAAAGTGGTCAATGGGTTGTTCTGCAAAATTGCCATTTAGCTGAAAGCTGGATGAGGGAATTGGACAGGATATGCGATGAGGTCATCGTTCCGGAAAACACCAATGTCAACTTCAGATTGTGGTTAACCAGTTATCCATCGAAAGCTTTCCCCGTTTCCATATTACAAAATGGTATTTAGTGCACAACTAATCTTTCATTTTTATTGATATTTTTCTTTGTAGGTGTGAAAATGACGAATGAGGCACCGAAAGGTCTGCGACAAAATTTGTTGCGATCTTACACCTCGGATCCAATTTCAAATCCAACATTCTTCAGCGCTTGTCCGCATTGGCACGCTTGGCAGACCATGCTGTTTGCTCTATGCTTTTTCCACGCTTTGGTGCAAGAACGTCGGAAATTTGGACCTCTCGGTTGGAATATTCCGTACGAATTCAACGAATCCGATTTAAGGATAAGCATTCTTCAATTACAGGTAAATATAATTATAGTTGATTTGCGTTAATTAAATAAATCTTGACTTAACTTTAGATGTTCTTAACTGACTATGACGAAGTGCCGTATGAAGCATTAACATACCTCACCGGAGAATGCAATTACGGTGGGCGTGTAACGGATGACAAAGACAGACGTCTGTTGATGTCCGTTCTATCCATATTTTATTGCCAGAATACTGTTAACACAGCATTGTGAGTCAAATTAAGAATTTCCTCATAAAAGCAACTAAATTATATTTCCTCAGATATCCTTTCTCACCGAGCGGCACTTATTATGTACCTCAAGATACCTCGTATACAGGAATTGTGAATTATATAAAGCAACTGCCAATAATTCCATTACCGGAAGTTTACGGTTTGCACGAAAACGCTGACATAACTAAGGATAATCAAGAGACTGCAGTTTTATTGAATGGAGTGATGTGCACCCAAACTCAAATTGCAGCTGGAGGAGGAGGCGAAGATTCTCAAGAAGCAATTATTTTATTAGCGACTGATATTTTGGAGAAAATTCCAGAGCTATTCAACATCGAGATGGTCAGCGAGATGTACCCCGTTATGTATACCAATTCAATGAACACTGTTTTAAAACAGGTTTACACCAGAAAATATGAATATAAATAGACATCAATAACATTTTTCTTCTTCTAGGAGTTGATACGATTCAATCGATTGACGATAGTGGTGAAAAGGACTTTGGTTAATATCATAAAAGCCGTTAAAGGATTGGTGGTAATGTCTTCCGAACTGGAGGAACTGCACTATTCTTTAACTGTTGGTAAAATTCCCGCATCCTGGTTGGCCAAAAGTTATCCCAGCTTGAAGCCTTTGGGTTCTTATATACAGGATCTATTGGCCAGGTATTTTTTAAACAAATTGCATATGTTGATCATCAAAATGTTGATTTTTGCAGATTAAATTTTCTACAAGACTGGATCAACGATGGTCCTCCTATGGTCTTTTGGCTATCGGGATTCTACTTCACGCAATCGTTCTTAACAGGAGTTTTGCAAAATTACTCCAGAAAGATGCATTATCCTATAGATCACATAGCTTTTGAATTCCTCGTCACCGAATACGAAAATGAAGTGCCTGAAATCCCAGAAATTGGCGTTTACTTCACAGTAAGTATACAATATTATTTCGTTCACTATTTACACACACACACACACAAATCATGAATCTTATATATACATTTATTTTAACAAAAGCCAAAGCTTGTTTATGAAAACAAAGAGGAATTTGATGATTTCGCTGCAGTGAGTATTTTATATATATTTTTCATTTATTTTGGTTAATTTTAAATTATATTTATTATAATGCAGCAATGTAGGAAAAATAATGAATGTAGTGTATTCATTTCCGTAAGTATTGGAATTTGACTCTTAGAATTCGGAATAGATTTTTTTTTTTTTGTAAAAATATATTAATTAATTAATTCTTTAGGGACTGTATCTGGAGGGTGCTCGCTGGGATAGGAAAGAGAAATATTTAAATGAATCCTATCCAAAAATCTTATTTGATCCTGTACCAATCATGTGGTTGCAACCAGCGCTAAAAGTTGACATATTGCCTAGGAAATGTTACATATGTCCTATCTACAAGACCAGCGCAAGAAGAGGAGTTTTATCTACAACTGGGCATTCTACGAATTTCGTTATGCTCACCAACTTTGATACGCCGCTTCCAGAGCGTCACTGGATTAACAGAGGTGTTGCATGCCTCTGTCAATTGGACGATTGAAGCTGGAATAAATTTTGTACTTTTAAAGTGTCTTTTTATTACAAAAAAATAAATCATTTACAAAACTTAATAATGGCAACGATAGGCTCTCGTTAAAGAAACGTTCAATTCGTGCGTTTCGATCTCTTGTTCCTCGTCATCCGATTTGATGTCCGAAGAAGAGTTCCTCTTTTTTGGTAAATTGATTTGAACGATTTCATCATTGTAAACATCCTCTCGGCTTCTCGGCTGTCTGAATGAGGAATTCTGCTTATCCTGGGCACGGGAGCTCCTCAGCTTCTCCAGCTCAATTTCCTTCTCCGGTTTCATTTTGCCACTCTGGGTCAAGATTCCAATATTTGATAGAACTGCGTTCGTGAGCATCCTTGAGCTGGACACCTTAATCGCTTTCTTTACAGTATGTTCTGAAACTCACAATGTATGTGAAATTATGCAAAATGGAATAGAATTGTGTTCGAAATACCATCGAAGCTTTGTTTTTCAAACGCATCGTCGTCGATATCGGATTCCGATTGATTTAAATCTATTTCGCTCTCGCTGCGGAGATCTTGCATCGACGGTTTTCGGCGTTTCATGAAGAAATCGTTGGGTTTCTGTTTAACTACGTATTTGGGTTCCACGGGAATAATTTTTGGCATTCGCTGTTTAAATATCCTCGTAGTTTCGAAATGATCCTGATCATCCGGTTCGATGTCGCTATCATCCGGAGGTGAACTATCCTTCTCGACTTTATCATTTTTCATTAAAATTGGCTGCGATTTGGTCTTTCTTTTGGTAGGCGAATGGATTCGTTTACGCGGTGTCATCGATGGTGAGCTATGCTTTTCATCGTCCTCCAAGTCGTGTTTACTGTCGTAAATAGAAACGGATCTACGTTTTGAAGGTGGAATTGGAACTTTCGGAGCTGATTTTTTCAATTTGCACTTGGCTACGTTCTTGATGCTGTGCTCACTTTTAGTTTTGTAAGTGATTTTTGTATGCGATTTTCTGCGTAGCTTAGGACTGCGGCTCCTCGAATGCGCTGTAAAACATTTAAGTTATGATGATAAATCTGTAATATATGAATACAATCATTACTTGATGCGGTTCTGGGAGTTGTGTTTTGTGAATCCGAAGGACTACTTAAAATATCTCCGGCCAAGGCCTCGACTTCTTTCTTAGATAAATTAAATGATTCCTTTTTGTGTGATCTGATTTTCTCGGTTGATCTATGATGGCGCATTTCCTCAACCGATTTTCGGAACTCTTCTGCAGACTTTTTATTCGTGTTCTCTTTTTCTAAGGACATCTTACTATGTTTCTTTACGGAAGATTTGCTGGTTTTGCTAACTTCATCCGCGCATCTCGTAGCTCTTGCTTTATCGGAACCCACCGGTCTCGGAATACTGGAGTTCCTCCCCTGCTTATGCAAACCTTTAAATAACTTTTCCTCTTCCGATTCCAAATCGAGTCCTTCGGATTCCAATTTCTTGGAGTTGATTTCTGAACAGATATCGTCCAGAGATTGAATATTGTCGAGCTCGTGCACGCATTCGTGTGTTTTAGCCAAATGGATGATGATGTTTATGAAATTCGGTAGATCCGGCATCGTGACGTCCGTCTTGATCTTCTTCTCCGTGATAATTTTATTTATGAAGCTGTGGCAAGTATTTATGTAGTTTATGGATTTAATGTAATCCTTAAATAAATCACTCGTTTCTGGACTTTCTCCAGTTTCCTGCTTCTTGGAGCAATTTGGACATAGGAGGCAGTCTGGCGCTGTGTTCGTGAATTTATTGACTTTCCGCGTCGCCAACGGCCGCCGAGTGCACGTTCTATTCATCTTAATTTATCTTAAAAATCCATAAATTTTACCTATTAAGTTTGCGTTTTTTTTTAGTTTTTTGATGGTTACTGTCAGAGGAAGTGACACTTACGACATTAATTGATGATGTCTAAATGAATATTAATAAAGTCACTTGATTAGGATGAAGGGGAAAACAGTAAAAATGCATTAATTTTATATATATTTTTTTATATTATTTACATAAAGACTATACAAAAGAAAACAATTCGAAAACCCGGTGTTTTTTTCTTTAATTATAATTATTATATTACACTTAGAGTCGGCTAAAAATATACAAAATCCATATGTACATACGAAACAAAATTACCTATAAAATAAACCAAATAAGTAAAATTTAGCTTAAAAAAAAAACGAATTCGATTACTATAAAATAGGTTATAGTAAGGAATTTCCATTTTTTTTTTTCCTGTTTCCTTGTTGTTTTTTTCGTGACGCTATATAATATACATAATCTCAAATTCAATCGGATTATTCTCATAACATTTTTATATATATATACAAAGTTCATTTCTCATATATTAACAAATTGGTTTAATAAATTAATATAAATATTGGTCAAAAACTTAGGTGTGTTGCTTCAAGTTTTGGAGTGGATTTGGGAGGATGGGGGGACTAGTTTTAAACAAACAAACAAAAAGAAAATACAAATAAATACAAATCATCAACAAAGAAAGTAAAAATAATACAAGTGGAATATTTTCAATCGAATTTAATATGATAATAAATAAATCAATTTTTGGCGTGGTTGTGTTGGGCCTTACGTTTTCTGTTTGCCAGCATATCGTAGAAAGGATGATGGCTTATGCTTTGACCCAGCCGCAGCATCCAATCATTTTTCTCGTTCTCGCTGCTCGCACTCATCCTGTACACCTGATGCTTGCCCTCCACAACCTTACCTTCTGAATCAGTCTTGCAAGCCTTTATGAACTCGGCTCCACCACTCGCGTACAACTCGAAACAGTGTTGTTTCTGTCTGTCCGTGCACTCCCTCACAGATATATTCTCCAAAGGGATGATCCCCCTTGGCTCCTTGTCGGTCGTATATTCAAAATAGTACAAACAATTGTCGTTCAGTATGAACCACCGTCGTTTCCAACTCTTGTAGCGTCCTCCCTGCTTCCAAAGCCATCCCTCCTTATCCGGATTGAAGAACGTGTGCATTAGATCGTTACCATCATCTTCGGGTATCTTGAAAGGTTCCGCCTTTATGCTATCGTACAAACTCTGAAATAAACATTGAAATCAGCAAACGATTTACACATTGCAATAACGACGTACCACTAGCAGTTCCCTGGGTAAATCCTGTCCGTTATTGATCCCTTGATTCATCTTTATGAATTGCTCTATAGTTGGCTTGTCTTTAACGCTTGGATTATGCAAACTTGTGTTCAGCATAATTATAGCGAAGGAAAGCACGTAGCAGGTGTCGGCGTTCTCAAAGATATTATTCCCTTGGCAATCGCAGTATCGTTTCGCAAAGCATTCCATCATACGATCGATTTTTTGCGCTTCCCCTGGCAGCCGAAAACTCCACAAGAATTGCCTACGCACACACACACAAGAAAAATCAAATACAATACTTGACGTCAACTCGCGTGCAATATTACCTCAAAGCCTGGACTAGGATAAGATCGGTGAAATCGTGTAGCTCAACGAACGCCTTCAAGACGTTCTCGTTGAAATCGTTCTTTTCGCCAAGGTAATCCCCGATGGCCGTTTTATTGAGGCCCTCGCCCTTATGCAGGAACTGCGCCACGGATTCGGGGGTCTCCTGCAGCAATCCGTTTTCGATCAGGTACTCAATCCCCTTCTTGGGGTCCATGTTGAACTTCTTCCTCCCAATAGACATCATTTTCGCTTTACTGCGACTCTTCCCATCCTCACCGCTTTCCAGGCTCTCCACTTCCGATACCACCTCTGACAGCTCATCTTTCAATTGCTACAAGCATAACGAAAAAGAAAGAAAAACATTAAATACACGAACTGCATCTCCTCCATCATATTATAAACTAATTAAGAACGACGGTTGCGAAATTATAATGTTTAATTGAAGAATTTTTCACGCAGTAATATTGTAATGAAGGTTCTGCATGAGGTTTGAGAGTGAATGGACACGTAAAAGGGAAATGCATAACTGCTCCACCACAACGCAGTTTCGCTGCGGCGGTACGTCCTTGCCGCTCGAGAAAAGGTCGAAGAACAAAAAAAAGTAAGAAACATATGCGAAGAGGAGATGGAAGACGACGGCGGGTGGTGGTTTGCTCCGCAGATTCTGATGCCAAGTGGAAGTAATAAAAATACCCTGAGAAACTGGCGACTTAACGGTCCGCCGATCGCAAAAAAATAAAATGAAGCAGAATACAGACGCACACAATTCGCAGAACATGTTCACAAACAGAAACATATTTTGAATTTGCGACATTTAATATGACTGTAACCAATACCACCTTCTCATCTTTAATAAACAGAAGACAGTATATTATAAAAGCATCCGCAATTCAATAATTCCAGATTTTTTAACAAATTACAAACATAAAGACCAAAGTAATAGCTATAAATAAATATGTCGAAATAATTATATACATAACAACTAAATGTCGAAATCAACATTTATAATTTTTGGAAATTCCATTTGGTCAAGATAATCAAAACAATAAAATATTGTCAAATATTACTTATCAATTTGTTGTTATTAGTGTTTTTCTGCTGCTAAACTGATTTTATACTTGAAATCTTAGTGCTGCTTTTGTATTCCCAGCAAATAAGCGCAACGTGACTCATCGCGATGTTATATGGGGTACAACAACAGCACCCAACAGAACCATTTCTTTTTCAAGTTTTAATTGGTCTAAATTACATCCGTTGACTTTCAATGAGGCCCTTCTTGCTCCGAGATTATAGACTAAAAAGACCATCATGTAGAACTGATGGTATAATTTCGAATTTAATTTATATTGCGAATTACAAAATATACTAAGTCATTGTTACACTAAATATCTTGTACAGTGTAGTACTACTAATAGAGTTAGCAACAAAAAAACATCGTTTAATCCTATTTAAATGTTTAACGAAGATTTAGATAGCATGAGCGAGACAAATCTAGCTTTATCTGTACGAAAAGTAAACTCTGCTACGATAAAAATAATCAGGAGGTTATTTTTTACAAAATATATCGATTCGCAAAATACTCGTGCGCGCTTGTTAAAAGAAATGGTAAACATTGGAAGAACTGTATGGAATATACCTATGCCATTTAAAAAGTGCATCAATTTATCGGAATATTGTTAGGTGTTTATTGACGTCAAATGCGATGTGCAAATATCTGTTTCACATGGAAACAGCATTGAGGAAACACTATTTTTGTTCCATGAGAAACCGTGCGTTTAGATTACATCTAATCACATGTTTTCTACTAGGACGAAAAAAAAAAACTACCTGTTACAGGTACTACTCTCATTTCCTTTGTCTACTTTTATCCTCTCGGGTTTACTGCACCCAAGGGTCATCTATTTATACCATATTTTTTTGGCAGCCAGATGAAGAGGCCCATCTCTCTCGCTCTCGCTACTAATAGTTCCATACACTAATTGCCGTGGGAGAAACGTATAGACAGGTGGATGATATGGCTAATATTCGTCCGCTATTATAATTCCATTACCGATCGCTGTGTGTAGGTGTGAAGTGATAGGTCCCAGTCGCTCTTCGATGATAGGTTCTTGGGAGGCGACTTCGGCTTCTTTGGTGTCCGCCGCAAAGACGAGAACCAGTTGCTGACGGTGGTCATCGAGCCCTTCCTCTCCCTGCCGATGGTATTGTAGTGCTGCATGATTCGAGTTCCTCGTCCGCTCAATTCGCACCGAATGTATAATTTCAAAAGATCAAACGTCAAATTCGACAGATCAGTTTCTTCGCTCTCGTTTGATTAGATTTGCTTGGTTAGAAGAGTATTTTCTTCTTGGATATATATATCACAATTGCTCGAGTCTTGTTCTTTTTTTTATGAAACAAAATATTGCACTTCCAATTCGGACTAGATGAATTCAATTAAAGGCACCGCTTGGGATCACACGAATAAAGGCACCGACGTGATGATGATACTCTTCTCGCAGCTATTCACATTTTCTGATGGTTTCTTCTTCGCTGATTCGGAGAAAACCTGCAAATCCTTCTAGCCCAGTTCCCACTGCATGGTTCATCATCTGTACAAGAAGAAAATTCGGCCTTTTGAAGGTTTGTCTTCCTCATAAAGCTCAGAAAATATTAGGAATGAGAGATACGAGTTGAGAGAGAGAGAGAGAGTGGCGCATCGCGAATATACAACATCTTAAATTAAAGTAGCTTCTTCGTGCCAAAAGTGGTATATAGACAATTAATAGCTAAATTACTAACATGTTCGTCACTGTGTTGTTGTTGATTGCAGTTTAGGAACAACCGCAGGAACTGAGACCAGGTCAAGCACATTTTTCAGCTCACATTTTAACTTTGTTTTAGCCGCAGGAACACACACATACACTAGGCATTTGGCAGAGACCCAGGAGAATCGGGAGACGAGGAAAATATACAAAAAAAAGTAAAAGAAGAAAGAGGAGGAGGTGGAATGAAACAGCAAAGTTGTAGAAGGAGACGACGGTGTTTTTGGGACGAGGCGGAGGTACTGCTACGAACCAAACGCACGGCACCGGGCGGCTCTGGCCTCAAACTGAATCGGCGGAGCCCGTGCTTTGGTCGCCAGAAAAATGAACGGTGGACGGGTCAGGGATTTTATAAATAACCATCCGCAAAACCATCGAGTGCCATACCCAAATTCGCATTCATCCGCGCACAACAAAGGCCTCACCTTCCGAGGACGAGATTATCCCTCGATACCGGCGAAAAATGCGCCCTTAAAACCGGTTCCGCCAAATTCCCTAACCCAAGGACCTTGAGACCATTCACTCACGATCCATTGGCAGGTAAATTATACATTACACAACAAATGCAAATGCATCAAAGATATGTTTTTGTTTAGGTATTTTCCAAACTCTAAACGATTTCTTAAAAATTTCATCTTATCATTATTTCATCAATCAATTTATTTAAGTAACTTTTATATTAAATGAAAGTGTTGTTTGCATTATTATCCGAAAGAAATATTGCGTAGTTTTTTTTTTAAGAAACAACGTTAGATCGAGTTAGATATAAACAAGTGCTTTATCTATCTGATACGCTTTAACTGTCGCGTCCTATCTGTAAATCTGCGCGTCAGTGAAGGATTTGAATACTGGATTACAAGGTGAAAATAACAGTCTGCCTGACTGTCTACTGGTAACGAGGAATCGTAGGCGTTCATATTTTTAGCACAGCTAAGAAAGGGCTGATCCAAGATAAGATTTTCTAAGAACATCATTTGCTTTCAATAATCACATGAATAATAGTCAAATTGTGTTCGATTGATGAAAGCATAAATACTTTCTTTCCGAAAACGCGTAGGTATTTTTTTAAATTTTCGTCAGAATTAATTCCCGCATTGTTTTAGCTTCTTCTTTTTTACCCAACATGTGAGTCGCATTGGCATGCAAACCGCACGTCTGTGAAACCCATCTGCAAGTAAAATAATCTTCGAAGAATGATGAGGGAATATAAACGAACGGCGACGCCACACAGCAGCAGCGTAGCGCCACAGGAACATCATACGCAATGCTAATAGGATATGTTTTTTTTTTGTATTTCGAGGTATGCATGATTTCAGTGAAAAGCACGCAAGAATGCGAAGACTTTCTTCGCGAACCGTCTCCGCGTTGGTCGTGGCTATTAGAGTTCGGAAATGCTGTATATATGCAGAGTGGTATTTATGCGTGGCCCAAAGTTCAAAGGAAGTCGATAAACAAGGTTAATATTATGCGTAAAATATTCCCAATGAAATGCTCGGCTGATGTTGTGTAAATACCCGGAATACATTCTTCGGGATTTATTAGCCGCAGAAAAGAATGCATGCAGCTACTGCTTCAACGTTGAAGCGCTTCTTGTTGCAAATATAAATGGTATGAGGAGCGTTTGGGTATAAACATAAATTCGCTTAGCTAAGAAGTAAGATGTAAACAAAGGATGGCAGCAAGTATACAAATCATGAGGTTCAATAAATTATATCAGTCGTTGTTTCATACAGTCGTGAAGTACTGCTATTGAATGAACACATCCTTAAAAGTGAAATTAACATACAACTAGTAAGTATTTTTAATTATTTTATCTGCGATGAAGAAATTAAATCTTTCTAATCTAAATACACTGAATACTTTTAATTATCAGTTAACTTTTAAATCAACACCAATTTCTTGAAACAATAATTTAATTATTGATTGCAAATTAAATGTTTTTGAACTGGACGTTGATTTCCCAAAATTGCTAACAATTCCATTCAAATTTATGTTTGAAGAACTGTTTATATATTAAACGCACCATCAATTTCCAATCAACAAAATTTAAAACAAGAAATTGGCCAAACAGTACGTTACGCCAGAAGCAATGATGTACGATCCATTTCTTGGTCACGGAATATTAAACGCCGGCTGCTAATTGCTAATTAAAATAAACACCCGGTACTACAACTTCTTTGGCTCTTTTCTTCCTTTACTTATTCAACTCTTACAATTCACGGCCGCACGAAACGCTCCAAAGAATTCCTAGCCGCCGGCAAGGTCGGCTTCGAAACGTTTCGATTCATCATAATGTATGCATACAGTCGGCATGATATACAACCCCGAAAATGCCCCGGCAACAATCCGAACATAAATACGGCGGTAATTAAAATTCCATGACGTGCGCAATGTTTTCATGAATCTATTAATACCGAGAGCGTTGCGTGAAAAATAATGTTTCCTGAAATATCCCAATGATATTAGATAAGCGCTCAACATTGGAAACGCACAATATGCAGACTTCCATGGAAACTCATTACGATTATCCGCATAACTGTAATTGTCTCATTCATAATCTTCCCATGGTTTTATCAAAATGCGCTTTCTAAATATTTGCATTTGGAACTTCTCTTGGGTTATTTTCGGTTTGGCTCGATGACTCAGAAAGCAATCACAGTACATAAACTAATTCGAAGAAATCGAATTATCCAAGGACGTAAATGAAATCGGAAGAAATAAATTTGAAGATAATGCTTCATAAAATTGATTTGAAATCGGCTGATATAAATTTAGAGACAACAATGGATTCCTAACAATGCGAGTAGTAATAAGGAAAGTACTGGTCACAAATGTGTAGCATGATACAAAGTCTGTCCATGCATATTGTATATGCTACACTGTATGGATTTTCTTTTCGCTGACGTGTGCACCGCTGCAATTGAAAATAAAGTCGATCGAGTACAATGGATGTTAAATATTTCAAGAAAAAATAAATCTTTTCGGAATATTCCGCAAAACGAATTTACTTTCTTTCGGATTTCGAAAACGGCATTCAATTTGATGGCCCGGAGAAGCAGCGGGAGGGCAAGCGAAAAAAAAATCTTAAAGAAACTAACAAGAGCGAAGATCTGGTCTTTCTGGGATTTAAATTATGTATTGAGCAGCCCGGGGGTCTCGGCTACCTGAATATCTGCCGCTGAATGTATATGCCCCGACAATGGAAAACATTGCAGAACAAAAGGTTAAGTTGTTTCAAAGTACGTATTACAAAAAAAAGCTAAGCTAACCCTTGCATCATAGCTCCATGATTCAAAAACAAAGAGACATAAATAATGATGGTCCTTTCTCTCAATCTCCGAGTAGCGATCTTTTAGGGATCATCCGTTCACGTCAATTAGTAAATTGGTATCGCTTTATCGAGAGGAGCAGTGGTATAAAAAATGCAAGTGCGTAAGCGGAGGAGGTAATGGTCAAAGTTGAGGTCGGCAACCTTCGGGACCTTTCACATGAGCATTTAATAAAGTTATTGGATGAGCAATGGGACCCATTATGCATTAGGGCGCAATTTGCAACAATCCATCCATTTCGGATGACTCACGTGGTACGCGCGTTCCCAGCAGTGCAATAATAACATAAAAGAGCACATGCATATTCATTTATGCTGGCGGTAAGGAAATAAAATAAAAATGCGGCAAGGAGAAACAAGAACTGAGCTAAATGCTTGAGAGAAACCTATTTTATCATTGCTTTCACACTGCATTTTATATGGACTGTTAATGTGCTTCTTTTATATATCTTTTTTTTGTATCATTTCCAGCGGATATACATGTTTAAAACAGATATTTCCTTTACCGCTTCTTCACACGCCTTTTCTTCTTAAACATTCTGCATTTGATCCAGTACCAAATACGAATAATATTTAAAAGTTTTTCTAATACGTGACTTATAGTTTAGTTTAACAAACAATTACATGATTATCTAACTATTCTTGTTGTTATTTGCTAAACCTCGATTAGTTTTATTGTAATATATCATCGAGGTTAGTTTCCAGATAATAGAAGTTACATAAAGCGATAGTAAAAATATGTGATTCCCAAGTAATGTGACTAATGTGATGATTACTCATATAAAATATAATAATGCTAAATAATAATAATAATATATTATGATGAATGGGATTTGCAATTCGCTTTCATCAAGGATTGATAATGGAAGTTTTGGTTCCGTTTCGGAAATGGTAATGGGCCTATTTTCGTAGATGATGGGTGTCGGATGGCCGGGATTTGGAGTGCGGCACCCATTTATAGATTCCCGACTGCGGATTTTCTTTGCGGTGACGCGCAGAGTATGCAAGGCAACGTGCTCGGTGGAAGGAGGAAGAGGATCTCCGCATTGCAAGGTTATCGAGTTCACCTGGAGGTCGTTTCCTGCATCTCACGCGTCGACTACAATTGAATAATTTTCCTCGATCAGACAAACGCAGTTCAAATGCAGATGCGTCTGGGCAAAGAAAATAAATGGAAACCCGAGCGACAGGTTGCCGAGTGGCTGCTGGCATCTGCATTCTGTGGGCAGATGTCTGCATCCCATCACCAACGAAAGATCCCATCACATAAATAACATTCACTCTCCTGTTCTCCAGCAATAAGGAATCCAAAAGGGAATGCTGATGGGTGCAGGATTTTGCAGCAGAAATACATTTTACCATTTCGAACGAGACACGCATTGCTTTCGAAAGGTTTGCAATTCTCGTGTTTTGTAAGTTGCAAATATGCTCGGCTTCACGTTGCAAGGTCGCATACCTAACAACACCGGTCATACGAAACAAGCGCGAAAATAATAACATATTTTTAAACGCCATAAATCTCGAAACATAATAAGGACTTCGCGTCGAAATAACGTATTTACACTGCTGCCTCTGTCAATTAAAGCCCTTATATTTATTACGCAATTAAGACGCACGCCGAGCCTTCAGTCACGCACCATTATTTCCTCTAGAAGCAATTAAAGATACTTCCGGCTCGGACAATTCGAATCAGCCTCAAAAGCGAGGGAAACAGGACCGCACACAAAACTTACGTCAAACAGATTTTTATCATTGCGTTCTGTACATTTCCACGGAGAAGTAATTAAGAATTTAAAAATAAATGAAAAAAATTATAAAATCCGCTCTTGAACTTTGCATTGTTCATTGTTTCGCGGAGGAGTCTCAGGAGGAGGTAAAACAGTGTATTTACGATTTTCTAATTCCTCGCGCGAAGCATGACATAACATCTTCTAAAATTATATTTATTAATAACATTTATAATGGAGTCATGTAACCCTGGCCTGCATAGTTGCACAGAACCCGTTTCTCCAATATCTCTCTCCTCCGCTTCATCAAAACTATTGAAATTTAACACATAAAAAAGAGCAGGTGTTTCGACAACAACGATCATACGTTCAAATTAGTAAAACATGAATTATTCAGATTATCCCTCATTTACGGAAATAGAAAACTTGTACAAAAAAAAAGTATGTTAATATCTAATATGTAAAATTCCACGATCTATTTTTACTATAATTACTTGAAATATAAAAAGACGACCAGTAGGAGGAGCACGATCTCTTATTAAGATACAGCATTAATAATTGAAGTGGATGAGTGCAGAGACGAAGAAGCGTGCTACATCTGCACTCAAGAAGACAATTACAAATTGTAAGTCATCAATTTTTCTGGGAAAAAGAAGTAGCCGCAGCGAACAAGCCATGTTATTCATCGTCCAAAGATTTCGAGCTGAAAGGCAGCAAAAAAATATATTTTGTCGGGATTTCCTTGGTGAATATAAAATATATTTAGAATCGGGTATAAAATATTAAATTATTTCAGAAACTCATTAAACTCGCAAACGTGACACACGAGAGAGCTAGACATTCAATTAATGTAATGATGAGTAATTAAATTAATTACAAATATTGAATCGAATACAATTCCGTATTTAATTAATTTAAAAGAATTAGATTGTCAGTTTTGTTTAAATTTATACTTGTGGTTATCGTCATGGTTCGTGTTTCTATGGTGACTTATATTGTAACCGACATTTATAATAAGGAGCATATATCATGTTATCTAATGTAATTAGGACGTTAATGAATAGTTGTACTATTTGTCTCTAACTCAAGCGCGAGGTCTTTCATCCGTGTGTACTATATGAAAGCGTATTGTTACTTTAGTAAAGTTCGTTCTATTTGAGTTCGCAAAGCGAACCGACCACCCATTCACTGCTTAACTTTAATAAATTGTCAAACAACCATATTAAATATAGTTGTATAATTAATTAGATTCTTTTTTTCATTAGCTGCAAAATTGTAAAATTCATCAAATAAACTCTTTTGTATTCTGTTCTAAAAAATAATAAATGTAGTAAAGATGAGACTTTAGTAAAGTTCGTTCTATTTGAGTTTTGAAATATAGTTTTATAATTAATTGGATTATGTTTTTCATTAGCTGCGAAATTGTAAAATTCATCAAAGAAACTCTTTTTTGTTCTAAAAAATAATAAATGTAGCAAAGACGAGGGTGGTATGGTGTGCACCGGATGGAAAAACGTTGTACTCGGAGCGGTATATTGACGTGGAACCAAATTGGATTGAGTTAACTCAATTCCAAATCAATACCTACCAGCACCGCCACCCACGAAAACGAAGCCACAGGTAACTCTCCGAAGTGATATCAAATCAAAAGCATTCTCAAACCGAAACGCAAAATGTAATCGAATCAATCCAAATTTCGGAGACCCATTGTTGAGCACGCTATGTGGACTCCTCTTTGATTGCTTTGTTTACATCAGCAAATTAACAATTTTTTTACTAAAACTTTTTCAAAAAACTTAAAAATTTTCGACGACGTTTAATTTCCGTGCCAGACTGAATTCTATCTAGTAACTACCGCATTTTACTGGAAAGAAACAAAATAATATTATTTATAAAACTGGTTGCTGTAGAAACCAGACATCCGGTATGATTAAATTAATTAGTCTGGTAATCATTTATAGCGCTTTACAAGAAATAACTTCCAACAAATCAATCATTTGCAAGTACGATAAAACACGCATATTCATGTAATTCCATATTTATTAAGTAAAGCGTTTTAACGACCGCTGTTTATTCTTGGTAAACAAATATTTGATTTAGTTATTATTATTTTTATCTTTGTATACTTAAATTTTCAGCGATAATATTTTAAAATAGTTAAATTTTCTCTGAAAAATATCTATTGATATCGAAATTGTTTATTGAAAATCTATAACAAATACCAGGTAGTAAAGCTTCGAAACTTATTTCAAGCGTTCACTATCCATTTTATTTATACATCATTTTGTTTACGCAGTCTATCGATTACTGTTTCAAACACGAACTATACTAATATCACGTCATCTTGCGGTTTTAAAAAATTCGATTAAATTTTATGAAGGTAAACATTAAATTTCCAAGGAAACTTTGTACTGAAGATTAAACAAAAAATATTTCGTTTAGAGAATAAGTCTATCGGTTGTTACTGTTTCAAACAATGAAATTTCAGTGAGAGAAAAGTTGAAATTGTCTTTAACTTCATTGACTTATTGCGGAGCCTTTTTGAAACTAGTTTAAAAGTTCGTTTAATTTTCTCAAGTTAAATATTTATTTATTTAAACTAAATTTAGACGTGACCGAAACCGAGTTTCGTTCATTTAAAATTATATTTATAAATTAAGGTGGAACTTGCTAATTGAACTGATTTATATTATAAAGCGTGGTAGTAATGTATTCTAACAAAATCCGAGATGTCGCGTATCGGCGACGTAGCGGAAAGCAATTATTGAAGCCTTTGTTAACGACAAAGATGGAATTCTCACGTCACGAGAATGTATCCATCCATTCCACGTGTGATTCATCCATTTAAAACGTGAATTGGGATCTTGGCGCCCGCACAGGGTGATAGACCAATCAAATATTGATAGGAAGACCCATTCACCACTATGCGTTATTCATTGGAATTGGAGGATGATGGACAGGAGCGAGGACAAATGGTTTTTTTTGTTGCTTCTTTATTGACTGCAGGGTTACTACATTAGAATGCAGGAACGGTGTCGGATTGGCTAATTGTGTACAATAAACACACGCATCGATTGATAAACATTGCTATTACGTAAGCGCCACGAGGCGTCGAAGCTGTTTGAATTGTCTATACCACTTGGAGCGCGTAAATAAATAAAAACGGGGGCGCCAAATTACACTTATTTGCAATACCTCTCTTTCTCTCTATTTCTATACTCATCTCAATCCTATCTATACACTCTGTAAGCAGCAACACCAAATCCAATTTAAACCAGTTAGCGCCAACAGAAAACATCTATGATAAGTCTTTCTTGTTACTTTAGTTTTCAAGTTACTGCGATTCAATCATCATTATCTCTTTTGGCAAGGACGAATGAAACAAAAAAAAACTGATTGCGCAAACATGCAAATCGATGATATTTTTACAATAGTATTACGTGAATTGAAATGTCGCTCAGTTACTAAAGCCGGGACGTCTAAAAATAATCCCATTAGCGGATAGAATACTTGTTTTTTAATTTCCAGATAACCATTGGACCAAAACAATAACTTGAATTTAAAAGTATAGTAGTCGGAAGAGCTTATCATCTAGACGCGACTTCATCAATCACTAACAAAGGCGATTGATACAAGCTTCATCGAAGGAAATAACTTGTTTTGTTGCACTTCCTGATAGCGCTCGAAGTTTTGAAGAAGCGCATCAATGCAAAAAGTCCATACGAAATGTTAATCCGATTAAAGTGACACTAATTGGATTGAATTGAGATTGTGTGCTGCGCTGAACGAAACTTAATTCGATAATTGTTACCTGAAATCAGCTAGTGAGTTCCGATTACCGCAAAAAAACAATATTTGATGTTAATCCAATTCAAAACGATGCACGAAATCACTCAAAGTTTTGGCACATCCGTGTGACATTCACTGACTGCACTACTATCACTGCGACTCTGGCAGACTACTGAGCATGAATGGAAGTCCCGCGCCTGTTTGCAGCCACAACTCCTACTCCCCACCAATGATTCACAAGCGTGACTACCTACAACCGTGTGGTACAACTTCAAAAAGGGGATGAGGACTACCCCTCTAGAATAAAAGAGAAAAAGGCAAAGAGAAGATACACTGGAAAACTGGTTTCGAAAATGAACACGTTCTTTTCCGCGAAATATTATTACTAGATTAAATTCAAGCTACAAGAAGAAGATGATGGATCAAAGCCTCGATTAATAAACGCACCAGTAACCTTACGATCAATTACGTTCGTGCGTGGAACAAATTGAAATTTATTTAATTATTCTCGCTGAAAACATTGACAAAACAGGATCGTTTGCCTTTGTATTTAAATTAAAGCAGACGTTTTATTATCGGAATAGCAAATAGTGAATATTGAACGAACCTTGTTGTAAATGCATAAACATTTATGTGAACTTTGGAGTTTATCGCAGTTTTACGCTGCACAAAACATGTCTGAAACGCCAATAATATTTTCGACCATGAACACGAACGTGATCTTAAACAGATTTTCCTATATAGAAAAAGTTAAAATTTTCTCCGAATTACCTATTTATTTTCAAAATACATTTCCAGATTTTCTTTCAAACTTAAAAATAATATTTTACGAGAAATTTATAATTTTACTAATATTTCAATTCCCTTCATCCTTTATTAGACATCAAAAATTACATAATAAATGTGATTATTGGATATTCAATCAATTTATTTATTATGCATTTTTTTGAATAATTTGAAAATTTATTTAATGAAAACATAATAAAATTTTCTTTAGATCAAAATAATTCGTCGAATTCATGATGATTTTGGCGAAACAGAACTTAACGATCAATACACATTATCTTATCTTTCGAGAATAACATGTAAAGGCCAATACCCCTTTGTTGTACGATAAAAGGCGATAACTCAAATTATTTTTCGATTATAATTTATAAATGTAATAACTTTCGGTTAGAAGATTCTACAGTTTCATAACATTAAAGAGTATGTTAAAATTTCCATACTTTCCCCGCACGTTTTAGATTTTCAGAAACTTTCTTCAAAAACCAACGAACATTTTTTCGTCCGTTACACAAAAGCTTAATTAAAAACGACGAAACTTCTAGTTAATAGCGAACGAGAAAATTCGCGTGTAGAACTTAATGAGTTTTTAAAAGCTGCACGAAAAGTTATACGTGACAAACGAAAAGCAAACAGAAGTTTATAATTGAAATTAATAAACATATTTGTTTTAATCGGTTTTGATCTCTTTTCGAAAACATATTAGTTTTCATTCCTTTACTCGATCCTTCATTGCTTTGTAATGACCTGCATACAAAACGTTGCATTTGACACGTCCTTCCTTCGTACTGTATTTACCATGAGCATTGTAAAACATAACTAGCAGATCGCATTGAAAAATCGCATAATGCGTTTCGCAAATATCTTGCGTTCACCTTTACTAATTACTAAAGTCCTACTTACAGATTTTAACTCAACATACAATTTACTCAATATTTACAAAAATAAATTGGTAATGATTCTTGTAATTTATTTACATATAAATATTTTCAAATTCTAAAAACTCTGATATTAGAGTTCGGAATTTTAGGTAGTTTGTTATAATGACTTTCTACAAAATGTTTAATAGGCAGATTATACCAATACTTATTTTGACAAAAAAAATCTCCGTATTGAGTATACATATTTAACGATTTTTAAATTTTCTCATATAATATGGTATTTTTAATTTAAGTTAATGTATTCATTCAGAAATAAGATTCTTTTAATAATTTTTCATAAAATCTATTCTCCACTTGAAAGGTATAGTAAAACGCCCTTCGTATAATGTCTTGCTAATGTGTTATATAATTCATATTAGGGGTCTTTCGTTTGTGGAGGGTGATTATAATTTATTAAATATTCTATTTTTAATATTAAGATAAAAGTTAAAATATTTACAATTTACAAATATTAGCTAATAAATAATAATAATTATGTAAAAAAATGAGTATGATTAGAATTGAATATATTGCTACTATATGTATTGTTGGGATGGGTTATCTATAATGAAACTATTTGAATAATGTAACGGAAGTAGCTGGAATGGAGCTGTTTATCACGTGAGATTGTGATAGCACAGGATCAGCACAAAGGTAGTATCTATGAATCCTCTTAGATTACACACTTTTCTAACGATCCTTTATTTGCTTAATAACAACAAAACATGTTTGTAAGTGTAAAACATGTAAGATCTGACTTTATTCTGATATGTTGATGTGCAATAGGTTAAAATGGATTACAATGAATACAAGCGCCGTGTATTCAATTATGTACGTGTCTAGTTGAATGATTTTTGGGGTGCCGTTGAACTGAAGGGTGACAGACAGCATGCGAGCCACCCCCATTATAATATATACACAATGAGCAACCCCACGTGCCGTGGAAATAACCGTTACTGAACTTGATTGCTCGTAGATTCGAGCAAGAAAAAAATAAACAAATAATCAAAAAGGCAAACCGAACAATGGATTGTTGCCTATCGACTTGCGGAAGTTGCTAAAGATAACACGGCCTTAATCTGAGCGAACCATGCTTGTTTTCTAATCGGCGACGGGAAGTCAGTTGAATAAACAATGTCCGGGATTGTTCAGGATTTGGGAAACTTGTAAATAAACCGACACATGGGCGCAGGCCGACTATGAGAGCGGAACGGGCGCATGGGAAGATGTTGGATAAATTGTCTTCCGATGCGAAAATGTGCAGCGGAAGAATGGAAATGAAGAGCGCGTATGAAAATGGGAACGCAACACACTTCTCTTATGTTCTGTTCATTTACCAGACGCTTTTCACATGGCGTAATTCATTAGCAACTATTATTACTTCAAGCTCTGTTTCGGACACGGCTCTATTTTTTTTGTCAATTTTTTAAAGTCTGTTGTTGTAGCTGTAATTTAATAACACTTCGTGAAACGTATGAATATAATATTTTATGCTGCAGATGAGGTAAATTTTAATGTGGAGACACGCGCCGGCCGCACCCCGACCAGGGGTTATTACCCCTGTACACGCGGCGTCGCGACGCCCCGCTGCGCACTGTACTACACCCCAGCGCATATTAATTACCTTCCGGTGACCAAGTAAACAAAGGCGCAAAACTAATCTATCGAATTATTCAATTTGCACATCAACGTTTGCATTCATTCCTAAATTTAGCCATTACACAAGGAAGTGCGACTTTTCTCAGTAGAAATTCAACTTAAAAAAAAATCTTATTTGCATAATTATTGCAGCCGCTACGTTGCTAATAGCGCAACGATAATTTTATACTCACAACTAATTACAACGGAAATTATGCCAACGTCCATCGTTAATATTTGGTGGAAAAAACGTTAATAAACGACAATCCATACCTCATTATAATCAAATAACGTTCCAAAACCATCATACGAAAAATACGTAGATGCGCTGTCGAGAAGCAGTGCGCATTTGTCTGCAAATTACCATATTAAACTTGACTGATGATCTCCATCTTCAGCTACATATTTCCTCAAAACGAGCCGTTTTAGACAACTGCTCAGC
The DNA here is from genome assembly GCA_963457615.1 of Nicrophorus investigator. Classification (NCBI taxonomy): domain Eukaryota; kingdom Metazoa; phylum Arthropoda; class Insecta; order Coleoptera; family Silphidae; genus Nicrophorus; species Nicrophorus investigator. The sequence goes on from OY735143.1 coordinate 26,563,443, forward strand.
ATTACACGTCCACAACAATTTATAAAATCAAATACATATTGCTCCTCCGTAATCTTGAATGTTCATGTCTGCTACAAAAGATAACAAAATGGTAAATATTTTGATTTCATATCCTAACATATCTATTAATATTTGACATTGCAAATTATCTATCTCTCTATATCACAGTTTATGAGCAATACTGTTAAAATATCAACCAAAAACATTAAACATTTGAAGTGAAATACTGCAAGATTTGGATTAATTTATAGAATTCGAATCAATTATTTTTTTATATTCAAAATTTTATTCAATATGTAAATTTAACAAACAAAAGCCCTATTGTGCGTTCCACACGGGCGGTACAATTGAAGCGCGAATCGCATGTAATGAATTATACATTTATTAATATTATATAAAATTAATCACTCAACGCGACAGTAAACTTCGTTTCGGTCCCTGCAGATTCATACACGTTTACACAACTATGTGCGCATTTATTAAGGAAACATGAAATATGCTATTTGCCTAATGCATTCCCGTCGGAGATTCCTCTGGGCACTCGAAACGGGAAAAATGCTACTGCCAGGATTACGAATGTGATTTTTACAGCAACTCCATTTTCATATTATGCCACTTCATGCGTCAAAATATTCAGTTACTTTATATGTAACACTTTACTAATTAGTTCTTTCATAATATGATTTATAAAGAAACAAGTGCAAATAATATTATTTAATTTGTAAAATAATATTTTTAATTCAATACATTTATTATTTAAAAAAAATATCAGAAGTATCTATTAATCGATTTAATATATTCGAAAATTACATAGGTAAAAAAAAGTAATAATGGTTCCTTGAATTCACTTAACCTATGTAAATATTGGTGGAAGTAATTATTTATACTCTGCTACAAACAATCGGAGATAGTACCCACCTTTGCTGGAAAGTGTTAGTGTGCCCATAACTGACAAATATCAACCATCCGAGTATCGCATGTTGCTTAACTCTCGCAAATTTTTAAACAAAAAGTTTCCGTTTCATCGAAGCATTGTACCTAATGAGTAATTCACAACTTTAGTCACTATTTTATCAGAGTATTAAAAGTGTAAAAGGTGTTAAATCATCAACAGTTCGATCGGTTCGGTCAGCCGGATAGTTTGTGGAGCGTGAACTAGACGATTTATATCCTTCCAGATTTACAATCTTAGATATTAGAAAAAGACAGCACAGTGTGCACCATAATTTACTCTCCAAGTGCGCTCTATAAAGTGATTTATGGCTTGATCTTATACATCGCCATAAACTAGCGAAAAATAAACTCCAGACGTGAGATACGTAAGTATTAAATGCTTCAAAATAAACATGATTTCCGGGGAACCCCCTACCAACGATATCCAAAGTCAATTTGATGTAGGCAACCAACATAGCATCCGTGTAATATAGTATATACATAGCTCAGACATTTAGCTAGATATAATGTTTAACTACTCTACTTTTACTAATTACTATTTTTTTTTATAAACGAGACATAATAAATAAACAATGTATAATCATATATCAACAAAACACTCCATGATAATAATACATTCAATCTCATTTAAATGTACATAATCTTATCATATGCAATAATATATGTAGCAATTGTCAATAAATCCTGCAGTTTGTCTCACCTGAATTTCCAATAGCAATTCTGTTTTCCTCCTCCTTATATCGATCAAGATTTTCTGCTGCTCTTGAGTAAGTTCTACAAATAGAAAACTTTATTAAGTGTTTTTCTAAAATGCTTATAAGAATTTTGATTTGGCAATAAAACATAATTGGCTTCAGTTATAGATTATTACAGTACTCTTTGCTGGAATTAATTGGATAGGCAATTTATAATATTGTTATTATTCAAAGCATGTACAATTCATGACATAATAATAACGAAATGGAATATATATGTGTGTGAATTAATGAATTGGATAATAGGTAGTTAGTGGAAGGACATATATGGTCCAATTAAAAAAGGAAACTAATAATAACAGTAAATCTAAGTGCCATAACCTCAAACAGTTTGCATCCAAAATTGGATAATAGCATCCTTCCTAATGGGATCGTGGATGGATTCCGAGATACGGATACGATCCTGTTTACTAAATGTTGGGAATTAAAGGGGGATATGTTTTGTAAACAAACGGTGCTTTGCAACAGCTGATGTTTGGTCCATTGCTTACCGATGTTGAACGTGTCGATGTGTGTCGCGGTGCCCATGGTGTACACCGTTTCCTTTAGCATGCTTCCATGTGGGCACCAGGCTTATTCGAAATCATCGGAATTGGTGGAACGAAGAATGCAGTCCAATATGTATAACCAAAAAAAAATAGCGCAACAACAACAAAACGAACTCTCACAAAAACAATCCGCAGTGACAGCGAACGGCTGCCATTTTGTAGCGCTCAAATGATACTAGCGCCAAAGTTTCAAACTTTGGACGCGACACGCATGACCGGTTCTTGCACCTGTGACCATCAAAATCTTTACAACCAGACATCCGCAATATTTCAAAACTTGCAATTCAGTTTTATATAATAGTTTACTCTTCAGTACACTTAATATTAACACTTTGATAATACTAGAGACTATATTTATTTATGGATTTGTCTTTCTAGTGATCAATAATGATAGGTTCAATTATTTATTTGGTAGATTTACATAAAATACAATTATAATTGTAGCAGTCTGTTCCCCATTGTTGCCAATTAAATTCTCAGTGACGTTTAAGTTAATTTTTTTCTTTCAGTTGAAATTCCCGTGCCCTTCCAATAATAGAATAAAAACGATCTCAATAATGAGTACCGCCGTAATTATCGATGCCACCAGTATGTAAGCTCAGTACAGTAATCTGATTCATCATCACTATCATTGAGCACCGTTCAAAGTGAAGAATTGCCAGAAGATTGCCGCGAAGATGCTGCGGTCGGAAGAAGCGGATGATAGCAACTTGCAGATGATAGTCATGGGCCTGGTGGCGACTCTGCTGAGTCCGTTCTTCGTGTTCCTATACCTGGTGCATATGATCTTCCGATGTGCATCCATGAGCGTCACCGTGCTCAGCATCATCGTGATGGTGGTCATCGGACTCCCGGTGCTGACCGTCCTCCGATGGATTTATTCCATCTACAACATAATATATCAACTGTTGATGTGCTTTTATTTATCTGCACAGACCAACGCCAGATATGCCCGGAAAGTCACGTCCAATCTCTTCCAGCGTCAAGCGTTACGATAACAATTGTTCATTTATCCTACATATAATATAGAGTTTTTTTTATTGTACAGCCGTTCTTTTTTAGTAGTTATCATTTTGTTAAATAAACATGTTTCTTTTTCAATAAATTATATAATTTTTTTTCAAAACTTTTTGAAACTATATGTAACTGATAACAGAAAGCGAGGGAACGAGCCGGCGCGTTACGTAACCGAGGGCAGAAACCAAACACAGCAATTGGCGCATGTGCGCGCTTTTTGATAGAATCAATAACGCAGACTGCACGAGAACATACACTGTTTTCCAACAGTTCCAACATGTATACAAATATAACCTTCCTGGCTTCCTGAATATTACATTACCGAGGAGACATCGTTATGTAAACATCACTGTGGACATTACAGAAGGTAGCTAATTACATTAATATGTTTTAAAACCGGACGTCAACACTGTACGACGACCATTAAATTTGTTGCTTCTCTTAAAAATAGAACTCGACGATTACTCCAATTATGTAACTCGCTAACTCGCAAATGTTCGATATTTTGCTCAAACACGAAACTAATGTATACTTAACCAATGAATTTTTATTCACATTGTTTTTTTTCTTTACAGAAAATATGCGAATTCACGTTAAGAGCGTGTTCGCAATAGTGATATCATTTTTTCTAACGTGGTTCCTGTTCAAAAACATCAATGACACAGTCAATGATATTGGAACGCAGATTTATTATTACATGCACCCGGAGAAGAGCATTTACTGCTATGAAGGAGGCGACTCGAATCTGCCGCAAATCACGGACATGGATGTCCGGAAAGGAAAGTCGATTTTCCTGCACGAAACTTCTTGCAGATCGGCGGAAAACGGAAAAATCACAATACTTCCCCGGCAAGCGTGTGCAGTGGAATCTGCGGCTCGATTGAATCCGAATCTCGATGTATATTTAAGCTTCTCATCGTCTGGCGATTTGAAATCGGAAGGAAGCGAAAGCGACCGCATGCTTCTCAAGCTTTTAGAGTATCCCAACTTGAAAATCGTCCACCTGGACTATGCAAATTACACAAAAAACACACCCCTCGAGAATATTTACAGCAAAGGGTATCTAGAAATGAGCAGTTACGCTCAGTCCCACGCCAGCGACATACTAAGATATTTGACATTGTACAAATACGGAGGAATCTATTTGGACATGGATGTAGTAGTCATTAAGTCGCTGGAGACTTTGAGCCCGAATTATGCTGGCATCGAAAGTATACGTAATGTGGCTGCGGGTGTTCTGAACTTGGATTATACGGGCGTCGGACACGACCATGCTAAGAACTGCGTCTTCGACTTGATGGAAAACTTCGATCGACATTCTTGGGGTGAGAACGGACCAGGTGTCATTACTAGGTAAAACAAACTCCGAAAATAGATCATCCTATTTTCACTCTGATATTTTCCAGACTGCTGAGGAAGTTGTGCAACGTTCAATTAGGAAAGGACATGGTGAAGAAGTCGTGCGGCAATTTCACCGTTTATCCCCCCTACATGTTTTACCCCATCCCGTGGGGGGACTGGAAGATGTATTTCGAGCCAAATAAGTCGTCGGAAGTAAATAAATTAACCAAAGACTCGTATGTGCTGCACGTGTGGAACAAGCACAGCGAGCATGAGTTAATCTCTAAGAATTCGCAAGCACCGTACACAGAGTACGCACGCGAATATTGTCCAAAGATATTCAAAGAATGTGATAACTACTTCTAATTTAAAAGACACTAGTCTCACACCGGTTGCCATATTATTGCAAAAATGTATATAATAATTATTATTATAGGTTTTAAAAAATCTACAAACTGTTCGAATCAAAATCAGCGTATAGTCACCGCTGCTGAGAGTACAAATGCAGTTAAATAATTGTAAGTGAAACTAACTTGTTCCTTTCTACTAAATAAATATTCTATTAAAAAAAAATACCTCATTTATTTAACAATTCACAAAATGATAAAAATCCAAATCTTATTTCGAATAAGCAATATTTCATTACTAACCACTAACGAAAACGCTTACCGATGACACATAAACAATAAAGTATTTATCGTTAATGCACTAACAAATCCTTGAAAATTGGTTGACATATTTATGTAGTGAAGCTAAAATACACAACTTTTCCTAGTAGAATTTATACAAATTACATATTATGAAAAAATAATCTTATTTAATTTAATTTTTTTTTATGAATTGCAAATATTCAGTTAATCCAGTTAATTCAAAGAAAAAATATGTTGTTACAATAATCAATCAATGAAATGAAATCCGAATGTTTCATTTACATTTCATCACGAGATAACAGATATTGTATTCATGTCAATTGACATTAAGCATGCTGAATTAGTTCGTTACATATTGCGCTTGATAGGAGAGCCGAAATGAATTTGACACAACCCGATTAAGCTATTAACACAGATGAGTGCATTACAAACAATCTATGAAAACTCATTGTTGATCATTTAATCTATTTAATGCGCAACGCTGAAACAATTTCGCAACAATAGCAATTGAATAATCGCATTTATTTTTCAAGGATGAATCTACGTATTTTTCCATGTATTTTTATTATATAAGAAACGTCATTAACAATTTTGCGAAATCAAATTATTATTAACAGAAGTCAATTATATTATGAGTTGTTTTTTTTTTCCTATCTAATAGAACGCTTATTGTTATTTTTTCAATAGTAATTTAATTAAATAATTAAAAGTTTTATAATAGATTTATTTTGGCTAGAATTAAATGTTGTTTAAAAAAATAGTTGTACTTAGGGAATATTTCTTGATGCAAAGCAGTGTAATATAATATGTATGAGAAGTTGTGTGAAATATGACTCCTTCAAATCCTTCAGACATAATGGGACCATAATAAATTCAACAGTTGCTAACTTAAGACTAATTGCAAGCGTGGAAATAATTAAGCAATTAATTCTATTACTTCAAATTTATTTGAGTCATATTATTCATAGCTATATTTTTTGTTGTTGTAGACTTTTGAAATGCATTTATTGGTATTGGAATAATAAAAAAAATAGAAATTTTTAGAATTGGTCCACGTATATGTTTAATTGTAAATATAAATGTATTTATAAGTGTGATTTGCAGATCCTATAAAATGCGATTCGTTACTGCATTTATTTATGTGCATCCCGATAAGCGGTTATTGTCGGGGTCGGTAGGTCTCTATAATTATCGGCCTGATTTGGCGAAGTTACAAAACAGTTGCCGGAAAGTCTTCACAGACTTCAGACATGGCAACAAAACGAGAGTTCATCTACACGACATTCGTGTTTTTACTAACAGCAACATGTCTGGCCCCTCTCATATTGCTCATTTATCTTGGTGAGATTAACGCTTTAACAATATTCTGATGAGATCCAAGAACTTTGGTTGCAGTTATTCAGGTGATTCGGTATTTTTGGTACAATTTCATCTGCTTCATGAATCCGGATGTACAAGTTATCAAAGAAACTTCGTTAAGGTCGCTAGTGGACACGCATAGGAATCAAGGGATCATAGCTGTGCTACACACTGTTAACGGAGAGCCAAATTGTGAAGCTGTCAAAAGACATTTAGAGGTGTGATTTGCTTGTTAATTGATTGTTTCATGGAATTTAATTCACTTGCAGAATCTGATCGAGCGAACGGATAAGTTCGGAAATTTGGCTTTTCCGAACTTGAGGCAATGCTTGGTGAAGAAGTACGGATTATACGCTTGGCAGGAATGCCAATTCCAATTGGACCAGCATTTAATCATCGCTCCAAATACCTTCAGGGGCCGCATATTGTCTAATTATAATATACAAGTAATTGATTACGATCGGCGAACTGCTTCAATTAAACTATGCACAATTTTAGGAATGCGTTAGCGAAACCGTTTCGAAATACATTCCTGTAGGAGTCTCACCGTGGCAATTGGTAATTATTCCTTCAACTGCTAATCAGCACTACATCCTACTCAAAATCCATCACATGCTTCTTACGGATAAGCTGGGAGTTGCAGAAATGTTTCCACTTTTGCCATTAACAAGAACGAATATTCTGTAAGTCTCAAATAATTTCAATAATCTCACAGATGAATAATCACATTTTAGACCTTCAAAATCTATACTGAGAAATGTATTTAAATCGCCCGAATACATTCCGACTTTGATGGAACGTCTTCTGGAAGATTTCAACAATCTTTGGAATGAGTTCATCGCTACTTACGATCCAATGGCGAGGCCTGAACTTACTAAATCTACTCCTAATTTAGTTTACTTCGCGGCCGCAACAGCGATTTCAATGGTTTCAGCATGGAAAGAATTTAAGAAGAATTATAAGATTATCAAATGCGATTTAATATCGCAACTGCGATTCTTCTATTACCTAACCAAAAAGGAATTCGCAAGAAGATCTATAGGTGTTTACTATTTGTTAAAGAGCATTTATCTAACGTTCCATCCGCGCTCTCTATTATCTTTAGCGATGAAATTCAGTTGGAAGTTCTTCCTGACTTTTACAATTAAAACTCCTAAACGTTTTTACGATGAGTTTAGAGCACTTCACTCCTGCTTGACTTTACAATACTGCGGTTATCCCAACACAACCGTTGGGTTCATTTATAATTACGTCCCGCTGTTATACCACTCTTTCAAGGAGGCACTTTGTTGTTTCAGTTATGTATTGCAGATGCCTAAGAACGTTTTCGAGGAACTGACCAGTACCAAGGATTCTATTGAAACTGTGACGCTGTGTGGAAGGAAGATGGTTTCATGGTCTGATCCTGTTGAGAGCGATTTCATTTCCAAGTTGGCTAAAAGGCTTGGTGTTAGTGAAACGGAAATTTTACTGACTTTGATAAGTGTCGGAATCGCCAGATATCTGAAGCAAGTCAAGGATTTATCGCCGAAAACGATTTCGGTCACGGCAAGAAACATACATTCCGATTACATTTTCTGCCCAGGAAGAAAATGCGAAACCATTGGAGGTGTGATGTCCATAGATCTTCCCATACCTATTAATATTAATAAAGAGGATATCATTGCGCATCTTGCTATAATAAAGAAAAACGTGCAGAGATCATTGGAGACTCAAAAAGTGACGTACCTTTTGAGCATACTCCAGACCAGGTACGCAATGATTTCTAAACTGTTACCTTCAACTCTGGTTGGAGTTTTCTTGAGAGGCCTTTCTTTGAAATACTCGGTCTCTTTCACGGAACTCACGGCCACTCAACCCAATATTAGTCAAAAAACCAACTGGGGACAAGAAATCATTTCTTCTATATATTGGACACCGCCACAAGCAAATATAAGTAAATCTCAAAATTATTTATTATAAATTTAAAAAAAATAACTTATTTTATTACTTTTTTAGGTATCTCCCTTTGCGTCAACCAATTTGGAAATCAAACTATTCTTGGTGTTATGTGTGACGCTCAAATAGCTCCACATCATCCGGCTTTGGCTAAAGGATTTCCTAAAGATTTAGTAGATTTAGCCAATGCTGCAGGTCTACAGATGTAAAATTATTTAATAATATCGCTTTTTTAATTCAATTAATGAAAGATCGTGTAAAGAGATATTTCTGTGTATATTATTCTTGTATTGATTACATTCCACACCCTGGAATATGAAATGCTAATATCTAAAAATAAAAGCAGAAAATCTATAATGCGAAGGTAGCAACTCATGACGTTCACAAAAATATAATTTCTTATTGATTTAAATAATATAATTACGACTTTTCACAAAATTTATTATTTATATAAATTATTTTATGCACAATCGAATTTCCAATTAAATTTAAGTGCATAATATATAAAAATTTGCATTAGTGTATATCTTCTTTAAATATACAAAAACATGCTTGGAAATGCAGATTTCATTTGAATCAATGAATTATATTGTATCAGACAGACAAAAAAAAAGTATATACTTCAGACATGTTGGTGCCGTCTATAACGTCATAACGACTACATACCAGTGCTTCCCAAACTTGAATAAATATTATTAATTAAATGTTTTTATATATCTCTGAATGCAGAATTCATTACATAAATAATGAAAAATGAGAATTTTCATAGAACTATGGAAATCGTTTTGGGATTAGTAAATATGTGTGAACACCTTTTTCAGGCGTTGAAGAATGCAAGAGAAATTTACCTGGATATTTTTTTTTCTACAAAAGTTATTCCGGAAAAATACGGATTTGTAAATAAGCTGAATTTTATCATTTAGGAATATTTCTATTGTATTGTAATAACAGATGTTACATGTATTTTTGTGATTGAGTTTTCGTCATATGTATATCAAAAATGTTTGTTACTCATTGATTTTGTTTTCAATTTCGTAATAACCTTGGCATTTATTAAATTATTGCGTATTACACCAAGTAATCTATCAATAAGTTTGAGATTTATTTCACAAAAAATGGCTTTATAATAATAATTTCAAGAAAAGTCATTTATCGAACAAATTCTGTTAGCTATTATATTTATAGAAAATTAATCAATACTTTATTTTTATTTTATATCAAAGTTTTAATACCTTAAACAATTTGATACTTGCCAAATACTTATCAATTAACACTTTGTACTTGTGGTTACAAATTACTTGGCTAGTATCCGTAATCAGCAGCGCGTAATCAGTTTTATATAAGAATTGTATTTGACCATGATAAAATTATATAAGGTAGGATATTGTGCATTATCGTGTTACCAATTGGCGTAGTCGAATCAAGTAGTAGGTAAACAAAGCGTGGCTGTAAGTAAACAAAACTTTACTTTAAGTAAACATTTTTTTCAAATAATACACTAGTCGTTCATTGCCCTTATATTATGTAAATCTGACAGCTGTCATATAAATAACAAACATTGTACAATTGTATCAAGGTATTTGGTTATTGAAAATGTCTGAACAGAAAGTGTTGTAGCTGCAAATAAGTTTACCAGTAAGTTAAAAAAACTTTTGATTGCATATTATCGTTAATCTAAATATAATTAGAGAAATATAATTTCAAATTTTTGTCTTACAATTTTGCCATTACATAAAAGAAACTCAAAAATAATTATTATTTTTTGATACATTTTTGTTGATAATCTCATAAAATATTTGAAACTTTTTTAACCAATAGAATTTTCAAATAATTAGATGAGACAAGATGAGAAAGATACAAGATTTATTGATGGTATTATAAAATAATTTCTATTTGAGAATTGATTGGATACTATCGTAAAGGCGTGTCCTTTGACAACTTTTTGAGCCAATGGAAAGGTTGTAGTTTTCAAAATATTTTTGAATTCCTTGAGTGAGTACATTGGACCGTAGAAATTAGATAGTTTGCCGGTAGGTGTAGCCGGAGGATAAGTTTGCACCGGTCGAACCAGATGATTATAGTTAGTGGAGTGGGTGCAACCGTTTTGTGTCCGCTGGCCATCTTTACTAGTAGCCCCCCACGACGGCGATCCTGGCACATTTGAATGACGTTTTATCGTTAATGTGAAGCGGCTTCGAACTCATTCGAGTCTCAACCTACGGAGCAGGCAACACGCGAACCACCGCGTAATTTCAAAATACTCGTTGCGCGCGGTTTTTCCTCGAAGATAGATCAATAAATATATCGCTTGTGCGAATTCGCGTGCGCCGCCGCCCAAAATTACATCTTTCTTTTGACATAAACATACGAAGCACCAAGAGAAGAACACTTATGTAAAAGAAAAAAAAAATAGAGCAAGAAATAACCCTAAGGAACTAATCATCAAACAATTTTCTTCGATCCAACAGACACCGGTGAGTATTTCCAAAATGTTAACGAACTTTAAAGCCTGCTACCTCTCAGATGTTTTGCCTGTTTCTCTCTGTGTACATACAAGTTCTAGGTCCCAGAGAGCAGCTCCGCAAAGCAAGGATGAACTATTTTTAGTTCTTCTCTGAATCGAAAGCGCTTTCGCGTTCAATTTTTCAGTCCCCTCGGTGCCAACAGCAATTGCGAAATTTTTCATCCCGTACCCTTTTATGTAATAGTTGAGTAGTGGCCGTATCTGGCATCCAGAGCATCTTTATCTCGCACCTATTGATTTTATTGACTTTAGGCTTAAGCCATTCAAATTCGCGATAAAAAAAAACGATCGCAATGTTTCATTAGAATCAAACTTTCACCGCTGCAGCCAGATTTCTCTCGGTGCAACAGCTTACCTTTAAATGAATTCCTAGAGTTGCATAACGAGCGCAATAAGTGCAGTATTTATATATATTTTTTTAAAAATAAATTAGACAGAAAAAACAACAACAACAATATTACGTCAATCGAAAAACCGCTTCGATCTGATGCATGTTTTCCGTCTCGTTTTTTTTTTAAATCAATCGCTCCATAAAAAAATCGCTTCTGTTTACTTTTTTCTTCTTCTTCTCTTAAACTTTGCCTTTTATCGAAGCCGAACTTCAGATTACAATGATACTAATGCGCAAGTTGAGAATACGCACTTAAATATATGAATAATAGAGGACTCGTGCTATTTGTCAAGTAATCTTATCGCTCTATGCATTAGATAGTAATATCGTATATGAAAAATGAACCGGATTGGTGTTGTTTCTTTCGAGGTGGTTTGTGTAGTGGTTCTGTTTTCTTTTTCGTCAGGGACGCCGGAACCGTAAACCATGTCCAATAACCTTAGGTCAGTGCACAGATCCAAAATAAACAAAGGCGAAAGGCGAGATTATTTATGCTGAGAGCTCGTTAGCATATTCGATTTCGCGTACGTCCAGTTTCAATCCAAACGATGGGTTCGTTATGATTTATTTTTTTTGTATTACTTGCAATAGGATTATGGTAAGACTGTTATCCGCTCGAATTCGACTTATTAATATCTCGAACAATAATATATTCAAGCTAATAATAGGCTCTTCGCTTTGCCTTCAATATTATTATTAATAATTGTTCGTGCATTGTTTACATCAGCAGGACCGTAATGAATATATTTGCCAAAAAAAATATTTAACCTTGAATTGATTTTCCAAGTATGTATTTTCAACTTTCCAGTAAACAAAATAATTTAGCAGACCCACAATTTTTATATGTTTTTTGTAATAGCATTAATTTATTTAAAATATACATTTAATCTATATTTTGAATATTACAAATGAAAAGCGTCTAATTGATGCAAATCTTATGTTAAACAAAATTTAATTTAATTCCTTAAAACTTACGTTTTTTTTTTGTTATCTGATAATTTTAAAAATTATATGAAGGCCGTTTGAAATATAATTTTTTTATATATTATTAAATAATTATTTACCGAAATTATTAACACATTTAATTTCCGGATGTAACCAGTTTCCTTAATTAATTTACAATTTTTAAAGTGCTAACTTATTGTAGTCGATTTGTTTTAATTCATCAATTTTAATTCGTTCAAATATTATTATAAATTTTAATTATAAAACATTTTTTGAATTGAAAGTCTTTGAAGTTTGATGAAAACGTTACATTCTTAATTATAAAACATTTTTTGATTTGAAAGTCTTTGAAGTTTTATAAAAACGTTACATTCTTTATAAGTGAACTTAGAAAGTATTTTTTTTCCTTTCCAAGAATTAACTTTAAAATAAAATTATCGTTTTTTTTACCTATTTTAACGGTATTTTTAGGCGACATTTTTAAACTACATTAACTTGAGACATTAGTGAAGCATAATTCTGTAAGTTTCAATACAAATTTGATTGTATCAAAAACATGTAGAAATGAAAGTTTAAACTACTTGAGCAATTTGCAAAATATTTGCTCAAATTATCACGTAATTTGAACCATTACTATTTGAGGATCAAATTTCGAATCTACAATTATAAATATTGTGTTTATTTTCCGCAATATATCTTCGGGTATCATTTTTAAACAGATTTACACCGTTTACTTTCTGATACGCGAGATAATTATAATATTTGCTTTTTTTTGTTGTTGTTGTTGGTGAGTTCGCTAAACTTTGCACATCAAATTACTATTGGTTTCGTTTACTCCATTTTCACATCTTTTATGAAATTAGTCTAAGTTTTGAATTGCAGCGGACAATGCATATGCCACTTCAGATTATTGTATCGATGAGATACGGCGTCAGAGACGTACTTTCTAATAATGCAATTAACCCTTCGGACTTAATCCAAACTTCCTGAATGCACATATCAATTATGGAATTGATTGATAGTTGTGTGCGCGTTATGGACGTAGAGAAAGTTATCCGATCAATGATCATTTAGTTATGTGACTTAAGGCAAGTACCAATATTGATTTATTAGTACTTGAGTTGCTTTAACGACGAAATTGAATTAACATTAGTCTAACGATGAGTTTATGCATCGAAATTAAATTAACGTCGTCGAAACTGGAAAATTTTGCGAAACGGAAAATTTTTCTGGTTTCGTAACATTCGTTTCGCACGGAGCCCACATAAGATTCATTGCAAATAAGTATTGCGTTCGCTCCACTTTCCTAAAAATAAAAACCGGGTCCGTTCGTTATAAATGCAAAGGTCGTCCAAAGAGGGAAGTAAACATTTTCTGAATCGATGTTTGTTGTCCTTTCAGGATCGGGAGGAAACGCGGATACTTTGGCCACATTCCAAAAGACCCAAAAATGAACGTGACGTCTAGAATATACGCAAATGATGGAAAAAAAATTATACCGACCGACGACAATATTTATTGCGCGCACGAGATTATTTCTGTTTCGAACGTAAAGTATTCGGGTCTCGGCAAGTATTGCAAACATAGCGAAATGTGGAACTATTGTTCGCATGAGGTCAAGATTAATACATCTTATCGCACCTAGAGATAATAGTTCATTCATTGAGCCACTATAATTAGTATAGGAGCGTGTAAAATTAATGTCGCCTTAATCCGTGCGGTCCCATCTTGCATAAGCCAAGCAAATATGTTCAGATTTAAAAGCGCAAATGTTAATATCTCATTCTTGCACGAGAAATCCAGTTTAGTCTCGTTTTTTTATTGTGTTAATACGTTTATCGCTAATCTTTATTAAATAATGTTAAATATTCTTCTTATTGTGTCTGAAACTAAATCCTCTTAACAAAAAAAGCTAAATATTATCAATATTCGTGAAATACAATATAAAGCTGATTTTTAGAATTTAAACTATAGTTTCAAATGTATTAATAACTTTGTGATTTCATATTTTTCAAGGTATCCATTACAAATGTGACTATACCATAAACATAAAGGAATGAAGGTTTACATTACCTTAGCATTTGAGGTATTCGGAAAGTATTTACTTAAATTATCAAGTTACAAAACGACCATAACCAATTGTGAATCATGTTCATAACTTTCTTTTTGTTGCGTCTGTTGTAACGAATTGCTCTTGATAAATGAAGAATATGTGCATTTTCTATTATTTGTATCGCATTGATTAAAATATAACTGTTATTTATATTCAGAATTTATTTAGAGACTAGTGAAAATCTGTTAGATTTGTTACATAAATATTGCCGTGCAGTGCACTTTGTGAGGAGAGCAGTAAATCTGTGCTTATCAACACTATTCGTAAGGGTATGAATTCCAATGGATTCTATTTTAATATCATCGGTGTTGCTGTTTGCTGCTTTACAACAGGTTTTCGAATGGAAATTTCCGCTCGACGATGGTCGCGTTTTACGCGAACCGGGCAAACAAAGTGGCTACACTACACCGCGCATAGACATACATATACGGCATATCGCAAAATCTTGTCTGTTTGTATGATGAAATCGTGTTTTGTAACATTTCGTTCCACAGTTTGTTTTTGTTTTTCTAAATCGAAATGCAAAATTCGCCCGAATCAATTCCAATTGAACCGAATCAATTGGTGTTAACTATTTTGGCCCCACACATGCAATAGAACAGTAGTAACAATCGAATAAATAACTACATTATTGGCTGTAGCGCACGAGGAAAACGGCCGGACCTGGGGCAACAACGCTGCTAATTGCCGCTGCGTGTGGACGCACATTTTTATTTGTTTGACCAATGCAAACAGTTTTCATTCAATTTTTGATTGTTTAAATAAATGAAGCATACTGTTGTACCATATATTTAAATATAAGCCGTTTTTTTTTATTTGCGCGTAAATAATTATGAGCCAAAATGTTTGCGTGCCAAGGTAAAAAAAATATATATTCTATTTCCGATAATGTATTATGCAAGACAATGTAATGCGCATTTTATTTCGATTCAATTTATTTATTTTTATGTTCTTGTTTATTTTTCAGCGGATCAGTTCGCGTGTGATGCTGCACAGTTTCTGTTCCAGAAGACGCTAGCTCGCCAAATCTTGGAAGTGGTTATATAATATATATATATACATTTTTTGCGAATCTGTTGCTTCCGAGACACCGGTCATTGATGAGCAGTAATCAGCAACCACCACTTGCATCCCCGCTGGCTCCATTAACATCAAGGAATACGTCGTGTCGCGATCCCCGTTTAAGACTCCAGGGTTGGTCCAAGCGTTGGATGCAGTGTACCCCGTATTGAGTAGTCTCACTACATCACGCAATTTGTTTATTTCGTTTTTGTTCGTTTGTGATTTTGATCAGTATTATTGCCGTTTCGCTCGTATCCTATCGAAGCGACAATTAAGGGAGGATGACCGAAGCGGAGGATCATCTGAACACGGATTCGACGGTCACCATACCGATCGAAACGAATGAGTCCTCGCAGCAGCAGCTGGAGGTGAAGTTCGCCGAATGCGAGAAAGATTCCATATTGTCGACGTCGCATTCGCATTTGAGTATTGATGAGAGCGATGAGGAATATAAACCCAATATTCCCGATGGAGGATGGGGATGGATAGTGGTGCTGGCCTCGATGGTTATATCGATGATCGCCGACGGAGTCAGTTTCTCATTTGGACTGCTGTACATCGAGTTTCTGAACGAATTCAAGGCGTCGAAATCTACGACTTCCTGGATCGGAAGCCTTTTCATGGCAGTGCCTTTATTAACAGGGCCGATAATGAGCGCCTTGGTTGATAAGTACGGCTGCAGGAAGATGACAATCTTGGGCGGATTGATAGCTGGTTCTGGATTCGTTGTCAGCAGTTACGTGGATAGCATTGGAGTCATGTTTCTCACGTTCGGCGTTTGGGCTGGGTTAGGCCTAGGTCTTTGCTATGTGACAGCTGTGGTGTCCATTGCGTACTGGTTCGATAAGAAGAGGACTTTTGCCGTTGGTTTGGGAGCGTGCGGAACGGGAATCGGAACGTTCGTGTACGCGCCTATGACACAATTTTTCATTGAAGAATACGGCTGGCGGGGAACAACTCTTCTACTGGCAGGGACGTTCTTCAATATGTGCGTTTGCGGTTGCCTCATGAGAGACCCAGCTTGGTGGATTCGAGAACAGAACAAGTATGCATTATTAGCACGCCTCAAATGAACACTTCCAATTTATTGATTTCGGTTTTCCGCAGGCAATCCAGCAAAAAGTCATCGATTTGCTGTCAAGATGAGATTCCCGATATAGAAGAACTAAGGAAATTGCTGAAAGAAAGCAAAGAAGGAGAATACTTGCTCCAAAATTTGGTGACGTCCGTGGAATCGCCGGAGCACGTCAATTACAATGAGCATCACCGTTCCGATTTTAATTTGCCCACTTTTGTTAAATTAAACGAAAAAGTAAGTATTCATTTAGATTAATTCGAATTTATTGTAATGTTATTATTATTTCAGGTGCCTTTAGAAGTATTAGAAAAACTGAAGGCGAACAGAAGGCTGTACAAAGTGATCTTGGAAAACTATCCCAGTCTTCTGGTTTCTCGAAGCACCTCAGACAAGGGGCTTAATAAAAACTCGGAAGCCTTTACAACCAGAGTGCCTGTAACCTTTTCAATGAAACTGAAGAAAGCCAATAACAGTAAGGTATTAAAACATCAGCAATCACTGCCCGTGGAACCTTTGCACGAACCCCTATTGGTTCGGAAAGCATCGCTAGAGGAGAAAATGCAGCGATCCGAGTCGATCCCATGGTTGAAACGTCAATTCTCTACGACCCATTACTACAAGAATATACGTCTGCATAGAAACTCGATAATGTATCGCGGTGCGATGCTGAACATCCGGAAGTACCACCTGAGAGCGTCCAGTTGTCCAAATATTTATAAAAATTCGATGACCACTTTGGCGAAAGAAAGTACAGAGAAATGGTATACGGAATTAATAGAACTGTTGAAAGGAATGGCGGACTTCTCATTGTTCCTCGAATTCCACTTCCTCCTAATGTCACTGTCCACCATTCTCTTGTTCATCTGGTTCATTGTGCCTTATTTTTATCTAGCCGATCACATGAAACTGTTAGGATATACCGAATCACAGGCGTCTTTCGTCCTTTCGGTCATCGGGATGACAAACACCATTTCGATGATCGCTTTAGGTTGGGCCGGAGACCGGCCCTGGCTGAACGTCATGAAGACTTACGCGGTCTGCTTAATCTTGTGCGGAATTTCCTGCATGGGAATGCTGTTCTTCGCCTACGACTACATCCTGCTACAGATAAGCTCCGGCCTGTTCGGGCTGTTTTTCGCAAGCAGCTTCTCGTTCACGCCTGTCATTCTTGTCGAACTTGTCCCGTTAGAGAGATTCACAACCGCCTACGGCCTGGTCCTTCTGTGTCAGGGCATTGGTAATCTTTTGGGACCGCCGATCGGAGGTAATGTTTTTAAATTTCTTTTGCACAATCTGTACCAAAATACTAAACGCTCTTTAATTAGGTCTGTTGTTCGATTTAACGCAAAGCTGGACGCAATCATTCTATCAGGCCGGCTTGTGGATCATAGTGTCTGGGATATTGATAGGTATTATACCGTACACAAAGAACAGGAAGATCTGGGGCTCAGGGCCCGTCGAAAAAGAGCTAGCGGCCAGCGAAAGAAGCAGCCTCTCGTAATACAATCTCAGTGGCCTTGCAACATCCAGTAAAACTATTCACTGTTTTCATTAGGAACTTTGCATTGATTGTCTATTTATTAAGAAATGTATATTTTCTTGACTTTCAGCTTAACAACGTGGTGTGATAAATGTATTAACTTTATAACTATATAAACTAAGCTAACGAATTGTTTCTTTCCTTTTTCCATTTTTGAAATATTTTTAAAGAAACGCACTTAATGTATTTTCTTTTTATATAGTCTGAAATATATATATACACAATTTTTAATTAACACGTAAGAACCTTAATAGTACTTAAATAAACCGAAATATTGAAAAAAAAATAATCATTAAATATATGAAATTTTAATTACAGGTCATAATGAAAAGAAACTGAAAACAAAAACATTTATAAAAAAATTAAATAATTTAAACCGTAATTAAAAATTACCATCAAGTATGACCTAAATAATTTATATTGAGTCACAATAAGCAAAACAACATATGCTGATTAAAAAAAGGCGGAGAATTACAAAAGAAAATAATTGTTATTTTTATTTTTGATAGTTCATTTTATTTTTTGACGATTCCATCGTCAATAATACTTTCTCCATCGAAACCTTACGACCTATCTAGGTTTCTAAAATGATTCAATAAACTTCTTTTTTTTTTTCTTGGAAATATACAAATATGTACAAAACGTTGTAACAATAAATTCATATTATAGAGCTACATAGATATTATATAAAATAAAAATTGTCATTCAATAAAAAATCAACTGGACGCATCATTTTGTATGCGAGTGGGGGCAATAATCTAAGGAATCTAAGAGAGTAATCCGATCTATCTGAGACATACAGTTCTGCGTTAAACCTATCAACTATGTCGAAAATCTCTTCACTTGGTACGCTTAAAATTAACATTCAAATGGGAAAACGAAAATACGTACAAATTTAATACGAAAATGTAAAATATTTCCGCATAGTTTTAGTTTTAATCACAGATATGCTTACAAAATTCATGTTTATTATTATTAATTTTTTTTTTATAATATCGTGTCGTAAACTTGGATTCAAAAATAATGTCTAGCTAGAACCTAAAAACTACGTTACTAACAATTCTGATCAGTGCTTATTTCATATAGCCTACGTGAAAAACGTCCACTTCCACTCAAGTGATTGAAATAGGAGACAGACACTTCTTATAAACTAACGACTAAACACAGCCCTGCTCTAGAAAACATCTGCCTTCTCATATATATAAACGTATTAATATATAATATAGGCATTTTTCTACACCGTTTCTCTCTCATCGATTTTGAAACATTCCAAATAAATTGTACATTACGCAAATATGATGAACACAAAAATTCAAGAGAAATCTCAACAATTCAATATATATAATCTTAAATACCTAAGTAATATTTTTTTTACATGTATAAACCTGAGTTGTATAGGTATCTAAGCTAGTTAGATTGAAAGATTCATTTGTTTTAATTTTGGCCCGAAACGATTTGATTTTAGTAAATGTGCGAAATTTTGGAAATAGTTAATTGACCTACTTGGGTTTCTAAATCAAACTAAACGTGGTTTTCTGGAAGCGTTTCTTGGGCCTTCTCTATGCGGCCGGTGATGCATGAGGCCAATATATTGTGGAACTTTGGTTCCTTTGGTGAAGAAGCTTCACCTCCAATCGAACCATCCGAAGAAGCTTGACGTTTCAGTGTCTGGAATCGGCGGTACCTCTTCATAGCTGGAATTATCACCAGAAGTAACCCGGAGAGAGCGATGAATAATCCGGCCAAATAGAACGACAAGTCGTACTTTCCGGTGATGTCGTAAAGCCATCCTGAAATTAAATTTAAGGTAAGCGAATTGTTTGCAGAGAAATAAACAATAAAAATATACCTCCAAGTGGTGGACCGATGAGATTGGCGACTCCTTGGACCATGAGCAAGAGACCGTAGGCGTTCGTGAATCGCTCCAAAGTGATCAATTCCACGAGTATTATACAAGTTAACGAATAGTTAGCAGCGATGAACAGTCCGAATAAGCCGGAGGCAGTGGCCAGAGCGCCGTACGTTTTTAAAACTGGAATAAGAGCGGTGATCGCACCGCAGAAACACATGCAGACTGCATATATTAAACCGGCGTTGCAGCTGGGCCTGTCCCCTGCCCATCCCAAGATAATCTGTAATTCAAATAATCCAGTTTTAAACTTAAACTACTCAAAAGGCACCGTGCATCACGAAGATATATTTACCTCTCCCACCATGTTAACGATACCGATAATCCCAATTAGCATAGAGGAATCGTCATCGCTGAAGCCCATATTAATCGCATTATCGGCCAAGTAGACGTAAGGCACGTCGTACCACGAGTACAGAAGGAAATTCGAAATTGCGAAAAGCAGGAATTTAGGATCGGAGAAATGCGAAAAATCGAACATGTTGACCAGGAGGATTTTGAATTCTCGGAACATTGTTCGCCAGTCGCTTTTCTCTTTGGCTATTGTTGTCATCGAGTTCCTGTAAATATCCGGACACGACGAAGCCCTCAATCTGTATCTATTAATATTTAACATAGCTCCTCTATACGTTAAAGACAATCTATGCACGCGAATATCTTTTAAATAGGCTGCCGTTGTGGCGATCTTTTTGTGTGGGTTTCTCGGTGGTGTTATCTGATTTCTCTTCAGCCACCAGAGGTAAGCGGCGTCGGATGTCGTCGAATTGGTTTGCGGTTGTTGTTGGGCAGGTATGGTAGTTAAAGGCGATTGGATCTGGTTGGGCGGATGACGATGGATCTCATTCAGACGACCAGAGTCGCTGAAACTGCGCGACGGTGTCAACAGATTCGGGTAATTTTGCAGAAGCACGTTGTACACGTTCTTGTGCGTGGAAAGCAATTCAATCACTTCGATGGGTACCTTCTCTCCGTTTTTCACGTACGTCGGAAGATTGACCATGGAGTTACTTAATCTATCCGGATTTGAATCGAGCATGGTATCTTCGGGTTTCTCTTCCAAAATCGGTTGCAAAACGCTGCCTGTATTTGTGCTATTACTAACTGAAAAACTGTCAGCGGATGAGCCATTTTTGCGTTTCTTCAGGATCTTGTTCTTCTTCCTAAGGATCTTCGCTTTGTGACTGGGCGTCCAAGGGAGATCGCGCATCAGCGCCCCGCAAACGATCAAATTTAGGAATAGGCCTGCAAGGATCAACGTCGTCCCTCTCCATCCGTACTCGTTTATTAGCGTTTGGGTCAACGGAGCGAAGATGAAAGTCCCAATTCCGCTGCCGCATACCGATAAGCCTGTTGCGAACGATCGCCTTTTATCGAAGTAGTAAGCTACTATTACGACGGAAGCTACATAGCATAAACTCAAACCGAATCCTGCCAAGACTCCGAAAGTGAGAAACAGGACTTCCATGCTGCTGGCTCTGGAAGAGATTATGAAACCGCTGGATGCCAATATAGCGCCAACTATTGTCACACGGCGACACCCATATCTATCAGTCAGAAAGCTTGCTATTGGTCCTGACAGCAGAGGCATGGCCATGAACAAGCTTCCGATCCAGGCGGTTTTACCGCGATTCTGCCCAAAGTAGTTCAAGAACTCAACGAAGATGACTCCAAAGCTGAAGGTGATGCCATCCGCGATCAGATTTACTACAAAGGCTGCGGCCACAACAACCCAGCCCCAACCTCCATCGGGAGGCCTACTTTCTGTTATCTCGATGCTATCACTGCTGCTAGAACTACTTGAACTAGAAGCGCTGGATAGGCATTGAGGTGTAGGTAAGGTCTGTTTCGACGGCTTTTCCCCATCGAACTGCACGTGCAACGACGCCTTCTCCGTCTCCGGCTGCTTACCGTTCCTCAGCAGCATCGTATTCTCTTCTCCCAAAGTCTTCAGCGGCGACGTTATTGGCGACATCCCGTTTATTATATTCACCCCGTAAAAGCTGCCACCGGATAACACTGTGGTCTCTTTCAATGCTTCCTCCTGCATGTCAATAACGTTGAAATGGTCGTCGTTGTTTTACTCTTGCTCTTCGAATGCCACTCTTGCAGATCCCTGCGAAACTGTCTGCGTAATGACGCGAGACCCACAATACGGTATTTCGGGTCTTTCATGCGGCTGAACGGCGGCGATTGCCGGTAGTCAATCGTCAATTGGTAACGTGCCATACGTAGTGGTACACGCCTCTCCTGAGGAGTTTTCTACCCCAATCTACAACAACAACAACAAACATAACATTAATTACTTCAATCATTAAATTACATTTAACATAATTATTTCGAGAAAAAAAAACCTATATACATATCATTAAAATCACAATTATTTGACAACAGCACTCTCCAAGGTAATCTTTCATTTGTGCCTATTATCATTATTTCAAAAGTTGAATGCCGTATTGAAAATGATAACACTGATTAAAAGTATTTACATTTTTAAATGTAAATACTTTTTATAGGGCACCATTCAAGCGAAATGAACTTGATAGATAGATAAACTACGCACGGAATCAATCTAAAAGGCAAAAAAAAATATAGTGTTATAGGAAGATAGAGGCTATATTTATATAACTTATCGTCTTCTTATCGCTTCTTCTAATTGATTAAAACACATTGTTTCTTGCGGGTTATCTGAATGCAATATTTCTTCCTACTTCATTTTTGCTACATCCACAAACTATATTAAACCGAATCGTTACATCAATAATTTTGAATAAAAACACTTCGGTTAATATATTTTAGTAATTATCTAATGGTGTGTTTGTTACAATAAATATGTTATTATATTAAGTTTCGATAAGTTAAGGATTTGTTGATGTTGGATTTAAAGGGATTCTCGGATGATGGACTCTCCCGAATGAAGCGGAGAAGACGCATCTCGTGCAAAAGGATTGTCCGTCATTACTGTTCGCGTTTAAATTGTTGTAAGCACTCGAAGCGAGTCCATTGTCAGTTCAATTGTTAAACAATGGCACAGGGAATTCGTAAGACCGGAGGTTGCTCGATTTATTCCAACAGAAAATTCAGCAAGCCTCTCTGCTGGTTCGAATCCGTTCCGAGAAAACCGTGGGTTTCGCTCGTTCGAGTCTCAGCATTTAACAGTAATTACGTAACTGCTCTAATTACTGTTTGGTGGTCCTTCTCCAACGAGATGAAGAATTCATTAATCGATGATTATTAATAATGGGTTTTTAATTGAGATCACTAAGAAATCGTAACTAAAGCGAACATTAGTAAATGCTAGTGATTGAATAAAAAAAAAACTTATCTGTTAATCTTATCTAAAAGAATCAATCTAATATCAATGATGCATAAAAAACACATGGAAATTTATATTAATTAAATGACAAATTTAAATTGTTCTATTATGACTTTTTGTCAATATGTTGATTAACGTAAATGAATTCAAAAATAATCCACTTCGGTTTCAAAATAATATTTTAATTCGATCACCGTTGGATGAGGCTGCCAAGATTTTAATAAATAACTGGTTCGAGAATATTTTGGTTCGAGCTAAGCCACTGCTCTCACCTTGTCTCAAACAAATTTGCACGTGCACGTGTTTTGGATGATTGCAAATGCAACAAACAACAAACGAATGAAACGCCGAAAGAAATGAACGATTGTTTGTCCAATCGGTTAGACGAGGCGTGTTTTGCAAATACTTTGTTGGCAAATGACGAGAGCCACGGGTTTTATTTATTTTCGAGCACTCCGAAAGTGCTGTCTCCCGCGTATGCAAAAATCTATTTTTAATTTCTATCTCCAAGCTTTAATTGAAATCGAATTATAAATTTTTGTGATTTCGGAAATTCTATATTTGTTGCGCAATTTGTGCTCGTTTCCGGTTATCGACTTGTAACTGTGTCACACTACGATGAAATTAAACTATTTATCTGCTGGTAATTAGCATAATTGTATTAATGAATACGTCAAACTTTTGTTACAACTAAATTAATTTGTAATAGGGAATGACTAACCATTGTTGATGATGAAACGATGTCTAATCCAAAGGCGAAAAGAAGATTGCACAGGGTTTGTAAAGCAATGAAAAAGGATAATCACGAAATGGAATTAGAGAGACGAACAAAGCGCGCAATTTACGAGAGATAGCCGGTCGTCCACTTGGAGCGTCAACGAGATCTACACCACTAAAACTACTCGCACAATGTGAGTAAATCGTAACGAGAGCATCGTTTTTCATATGGCGTTCGCGTTATCAGCGTATGTGGTGTATGCCATACACAATAATCTTGTGACATCAACCAACCATCCCGACGTACACTCACTATCCGGGATGCATTCAAATGCAACACACAATATAAACACCGATCGCTATGCACGCACGAGTCCAGAAACTGGGGCGTCGCGACGCCCGCACCCGCAACCTTCCGTTCACGTATCAGCTGAATGAAAGGACGGAGAACAAAAAAAAAACTAGCACCAGCGAAGCCGAGACATTGACCTTAGGGTTTTGCGGAAACCGGAGAACCTTATCGCAGCAACGATGAACTCCGCTGAAAATGTGAAGGCCGCTGCTCCATCTAATCTGATAGCAAGCACTAATTGCTGTTACGAAAGCGCATTAGAGAGGAGCAATTGCCCGGAGAGAGCAGACGCTCTTAATCACTTAATTATTGTCTGAAGAAGCATTGCTCGGAGCTTCGCAGTAAAAAATAATATAATGAAAAATGCTGCTGCAATTAACGAAGCGAACCTTAATCAGGCTTCAGCAGTCGTGAGGGTAATAGCCTCGGATGAAATCAAAACAAGGTTATCGCGAATAAGTGTAAATCGGGATACACCGGCTCAGGTTTGACGACCTCCTGTAGCAATTCAATTCAATTCATCCAAGTAAAACTCTCAGCTCAAACCTAATCAATTATTATTATTAAATCAATATCATAATTCAAATTTGTTTTTCCTTATCCTAAAATTTCTCAAGATGTAAAAAAAGATAATAAGTGTTGACGAGGACACGCAATTTCAATTAACTTTTTCTTATTCTTAAAAGGATAACAATATGAAATAACCAAGTAGAAAATACGAGATAAAGAAGCATGTTGACGAAGATGGGCCGCCGGTCAATAATACAATTTTAATTTGTTTTTCCACGTCCCAAAAGGATCACAACAATTATGTGATAATGCAAAATTGAAAATGCAACAATAGAAATTTGTTTTGCCAATGCTAATAAAATGAAAATAAGTAAAAATAAAAATATTTATCTATGATGAATGTTGAAAACGCAGTGCAAGGATCAACGTGTACGCCTGTCCACGCATATTTTGCGTTTCCTTGAAACAAATCCAGCGACATGCATCTTTCAACGCGCGTCCTCCAATTTCATTTACATTCATTTCTCTTTCAGCATAATACAAATAAAATCGCGAAACGAAAGAAAATACATTTTAGAACAACCTGCACTCAACATTATTTACAATTTACTGCTGTTTGTTTTACAAGTACTTGAGCTAAAAATATCACGTTTAAACTTAACTATGTTTTACTAAAATTATAACAAATTCTTATAACCCATTATAATAACAATTGATAAAAATTAACGAATTATTAATTATCTAGATCATGCTTACTACACTAAATGACGTAAATGAGTAATTATCATCATTATGTATAGCACAAACTTTGTAATAATTCATGTTTAAAATTATGAAAAACAAAAATAAGAAAAACATACCATTTACGAAATTTGGTTTAGTTTAGGTCTAGCAATCATTTTAGAAATCTTTAATCTATTCTGATTAAACAAAAAAAAATATTATAGTGGAGATGGGTCATGTGTAAACATGTCTTATATGTTAAATTTTTTTTTATAATTCATAGTTTAGAAATACTCAATTTTTAAGTAAGTTTAAGCGTTAATTAGAAGTTTTTCTGTAAATTTCTAAAAGTGAATCAGATGCTTAATACTCATTAGGAAATAAAATGAAATATGCAGTTATGCTCGCACAGTAATGAGCTTGCATAATATGATGCAGCACGTGCATATCAAGTGGAGTGCTTCAAAGGGCTATGCTTTAATTGGCATCGCTTCGGTTTACTCTCGCCCGATGTAATTGTATTTGCTGGAGTTTAGTCCCGCGGAATGGGAATCGAGTTTACAAATAAACTGATTGAATTAGCAGCAGCAACAAAAAGAAGCCCATGACGTACCTTTCGAGCATGAAAGTCTTTATAAGAAAATCTATTTCTAAACCATCAGTTCATCATGCAAAACATTTGTTTCTACAAATAGTAATAAAGCAGTAAATATAACTTAAAGTGTATTAAATGTTATTTTGTTTTAATTCATCAAAAACAATAACCTAAATCGAAATTAAAAATGATCATATTTTAATGATTCATAGATTTTCAATACGCAAATAAAATAAGAAATATTAAACATACTTTTTTCAATTGCGTACATTTTGTACATTCATATTTATAAATGAAGAAGAAATTAATATATTACATGAAAATGTTAAGCAAAGATAAATATTAATAAATACAGAAAACCGCAGACTTCATTTTATTCATGTACTAAATAACAGCTCGTAAAACTTATCATAATGGCTAAAGTTTCTATTAATAGACAGCTTGTAACAATTATTTATGTAACCAAATTGGAAGGTGTTCTGTATAAATAATTTAGATTCAAACTGATAATTTGAAAATTATCGGAAGAAAAACAAATTTAGAATTCCAACACAATTTATGCATTCAATCATTTATAAATTATTGTATGATAAAATATGTTTTTAGTATTTAACTATCTACTGTGAATTCTCTTAAATTGTCATGTATAAATTAAAAATTAAATATTTCTTAAATTTGAATTAAGACTAAATGAATCAATTATCCACTTACTAAATATTTCAATATAGTGGTCAAACATGCGATTTTCTTATCAGCGGTTTCAGTAGATCGAAGATTTCGCAGTGGAAATAACAAAATATTAACATATCGCCAAGTTAGCACTAAGTCATGTGATGTATTAATCTTTTTAGAGCGTTAATCGCCAATTCCTTTTTCCAGATTATCCGGCTTCGACATGACGTTATCAACTGACTATTATTATGCAGTGCAGAGTGGATTAACAACTCAAATTACTTCATATATAGGAAACACGTAATTCTAGTATTTAGTTTTCCAAAAAATAAAGGTTAATAACACTGTTATTATTAAATTATGCTTTAAAAGATAATGTGTGTAAATTAGTTTTTTTTTTACTATGAATAATCATTGAACGATTGTTTGTAAAATTGTATTAATGAACCGGGAATTATAAATTTTAATAAACTTTTTTAGTGTCAAGATATAGGTTTGTTAAATCGAAATAAGCAGAAGGAAATACCTTGAGGTTAAGGGTATCACCTTCATAATGAAAGTGTAAGGGTAGTTGGAGGTTCGGTTTCGTCGGCAAGCGATTGTCGGCCCCACAGTTTAGTGGTATCGATTGTCCAGTGGGTTGTTCGAGGGGTGGTTATACCGGCTCACCACATTCACACACGTTCAAGGTTGAGGGCTGCGGAAGTTTTCATCTTTTATGCACGCAGCTCTCGTCGTAATGCGGATAATTCGTAAATCGGGTTTTCCCCAACATGCGATGAGTAACGAAAATTATGAAAACTTTTAAATAGAGATAAGTTAGGAAAAACGAAGTTCCAGCGATATTAGTTCAAATTTGAAATTTACACGTCGCTATATAATAATAACATGATCAAACATAATCGCATTTACTTTCTGAGCGCGCTATGTTCCAAGGTAAAATCAATAATCATTCAAAGCGGCTTTAGAAGAAAGCTTTAAATTAAGTAATTGCAGATTAATGGAAAAATACAATTGGAAAGAAGAAGTTGAATAACAGAGTTGTTGTTTGTTTTTAATATTTGTTGTTGATAGAACTTACCGAATCCGTAGGAAGTTTTAGCAAGTGCTAAAAAATCTGCAGCATAATCGCCAAATTGGAGAATGATCGAAAGAGACTCTCTATACCTGCAGAGGCTATCAACAAACAAATAAAATAACTTGGAACACTGGACGAAGCACTCGAAGGCAAAACTGGTAGTCGCAAAGTAAATTTGTTTTAATTGCAAAACGTAGCTTAGCAATCAGTATTCGAAAAATAATAAAGTAATGAATGAATCTTTCTCTCTCTCTCTGTGTGTTTAGGGTGGGGAACTGCTCTGCAGCAAGGATACTGCTCGATATTTTATGAGCCTGCTAACGCAGCAGGAGGAGAAGACTTATCCTGTAGCAGGAATCCCCACAAGGACGCATGCGTTCGCTGAACACCAATGGTTTCGAAATTCTACAAATTTCCACCATTACACCCCCCAATAGCGTGCACGCAAATTCCATTGCTCGCAAAAAAAGATATATTTGAATATTTCCGTTTCCGCTCCGAAGGACACCAAGTAACGCCATCTAACCGGATCCCGGCTTCATTCAAAACAGCAGAAATTTTAGTAGAGAAAAAATGATGTACTGCTAACGTAAATAAATGTTATTACGGAAGCGGAGAAATCCCGCTACGAAAATACATCGCAGTATAAATAGAATGGAATGCGTCTAAATATATTATCGGCTTTCTAAAAACGATTAAATGATAATAGGTTTGTTTATTGTTTGCATTTGCTAACAAAGGAAGCGCATTGAACGCACATATCCAAACAATGCACGCACGTTGTTAGAAAATGTTTAGGTTTTTATTTCTTTCTATTGTAGGATACTCACCTAAAGCAGTTATTTTCCTTCGGTTATTGCTCGCAAAATATAGCTAACTAGTAAATTGCGTGGACACTTACGAAACCTTGGTTTACGTTTGTAATCAGAAACAATAAACAGTGCGCGCGGTTGTAAAGTCGCTGCACCATTGGAATCACGTAAATTAATGAATTTTGTGAAAGCTGCGAAATATGGAACCAAAACTACCGATGCTCCTCAGGTTGCATAAAGTGTGTCAACCATCAACCAATTATGCAACATTAACACCTATCAAAAATATCATAAGTGTAAAATTTAAAGAAAAATATTTAACTGTTAGAGATGGGGTTTAGAAAAACGTAAACTTAAGTTTATTTACTTTTAACATACTTAAATTATCTAAATATTTTAATAAACATTTCTAATTTCTAAATTATATAAGACAAAAATAACATAATTTATTTTTAACAAATTTTATGAGAACTTAAGTGCTCTTCAATAATTTTGCTTACAGCTTTGATATTTATAAGAAATAATGTTTATTTTAGTAAATTCTTTTCGGTTTATATCAACATCAAACTTTGTTTGCCACTGTATATTACACAAAGCAAATTTGTTTTATCATTGAATATATATTTATTTATTTTGTTTGCTTTTTATTTATTTACTTAATTTAAATGTAATGTATCTATTTTGTTTGAGAAACTCAAATATTGAATTACGGCAGTTTGAGTTAAGTTTTCAATTAATTTTAGTTTTAGAAATAATTTCTTCAAATAATAAAGCAATTAATACAAATATTATTTTAATAACATTCATGTTAAATAATTAAAGAAAAAAATTAATTCAAGTAGTAGCATGCAATTTATTAATTAATTAATGATTTATTTAATTTAATTTAATTACAAATATGTACAAATTTATTTATGTTACATTTTAAATTTATTATTATTTAAGTTATTATTTAATAATTTGATGATAGCTAATATTATGATTACTTAGTTGTTTAAAATGTATATTAATATTTATTTACTGTATATAAATAAAATATTGTATCAAAGAAGAAATGCTGTTATTTTTTTATTTTTATAAAAATCGAAATAGGAATTTAATGCGAATTTCGAGATAAAATAAATGAAGGAAAGGTTATCTTGCGCACATTGCAAGCATATTTGTTTATTTCTTCATTCGTTTATAATTAATTTAAGAAGCAGAAAATGGTGGTGAAAGTAATGTGGATCCAGTCGTGTTAGTTAAAATATTTATTTTATAAAATTAAGTAATTTAATGTATTCGATTTTAGGGATTACTGTATCAATATCGTTGTGCGTGCTTATGGTATTAGTATTGTTCGTAATATTCTGCTTATGGTAAGTATTGCTCCGCAACTGTTGTAAAGTGTAAATTTGTGGCCGCTTTTAGTTGGAAGAAAAAAGAATCAAAATCGCTCCATGAACTTTGCAATCTAGATAAGAGCGACCTGAGCATGACCGAAGGAATTAACATTACGTATGAATCTAGCTCTACGAGCTTTTTCAGAAGGTTCTCGAACGCGGCCCTAATCAATCCCACATTTAAGTTCAACGGTCCGGACAGCGAGAAAATACTAACGGCTTACGAACAATCCAAATCCTTTCCGATCGAAAAGGATCTGATGGACTCATTGGACATTGAAAAACAGTTGAGAGCATTTACTCAATATTTTGATCAGAAATTTAAGTCTTTTTTGGCGTTGCAGGTTCAATCAGTCCGTTTTACAAATAGATAACAATTGTGTGCACATCGATCAGGACGATGCGAAATCCTGCCGCAGCTTAGACTCCAGGCACAGTTTCTACTCCGTAATTATGTGTTAAAATTAATGTATTTTATAATTAATTATTTTTAACCATCAGATTTATCCTTTCACGAGGTCGCATTCAGTGGCAGACACGATGAAAAGCGCCTACAGCGGTCCAGACAGTCTTGAAGACTGTTAACATGGATGGATTCAATTTATAAATTTTAATTTAGCAACTATTTATATTTCTATAGTTTATACGCCATTTATTTGAGTATATACATCTAATAAAAAAAAAACGATTACATAATATATATATAGTATACATAAATTACAATACGAAAAAAAAAATATATATAAGGGAGTAAAGAAACATAAATACATTAGAATACAAAATAAAAATTCTCACTACACAGAAATAATAATAATCGTCGTAAGTTATCTTTTTTTTTTTTTACTTCTCTCTTTACATAAAAAATATAAATAATACAAGTAATGACGAAAATAATATTCATATATATATATTTTTTGATTTTATTAAAACGAGGCAAAATAAAAATAATATTTAAACAATAATTATAGAATAACAGGCTTAAAAACTTTTTTTTTAACCACATAGCTAACTTTACTCTACAAACTGTCTTTAATATCTCTTTGTTATTATTCATTTAATGCTTATAACAATCAGAAAACTGTTTCGCGCCCCCGCCGAAGGCTGCTTTCTAAATCCTCCACAATCCACATTATCCTTAGTCCTTCTTTGTACATAGTAGCAAATCACAAACGTAACTAATTCACATACTTCCCAACATTGTATATATATATATATTATATAACGCGTATCGAACTCCCAAAAAAAAAACATTTATTGAGCACTCAATACATATTATTATAATTATTACTCTTGCCACTTTGTGCAGACTTTACTTGTATATATATAAAAATTTCTTG
Source organism: Nicrophorus investigator (assembly GCA_963457615.1). Classification (NCBI taxonomy): domain Eukaryota; kingdom Metazoa; phylum Arthropoda; class Insecta; order Coleoptera; family Silphidae; genus Nicrophorus; species Nicrophorus investigator. The sequence goes on from OY735143.1 coordinate 26,595,058, forward strand.
CGCTTCATTATATATATATATATATAATATATATTTATATTGCCGGTAAATTCTCTTATAAAAAATTCGTATTAATAAAATGGTTAATATAAAAGATCTCTAAGATATTTCTGATGGTTGGCTCCGGAAACGAGCATTACGTTTCTTTGATGATTTTCAATAAGTATTCAAGAACGAAATAGAAGAAAATTAAAAGGAGGGCCGTGAATCAGGAAAACATTGAGCTAATGAGTAGGTAGAGCACCATGAGTACGAGTGGAGCGATGTAGCAGAAGAGCACATTGTGGGAGCGATCGCGAAGAGCGTTGTACTTATCGTGCAAATTAAGCAAGTCTTTGTTGATGGCAATCTTCTCTTCGGTTATGGCAGCGTACCGTTCTTTCAAGGACACCAGGTCCTCTTCGAGTTCTTGAACTTGAGATATGTTATCGGTTTTATCTACTGATAGTTGGTCGATTTGCGTTGCCTTCTCGGTGGTCATCGTAAGCTCTACGGCTTTGCTGAGCTCAGCTTGCAAAGCCTCGATCTTTTTCTTCAGCGAGTCCGATTCGGAAGCACTCTCGACGTACTTGGCTTCGATGAACGCCAAGTCTTCCTTCAAACTAGTCTGTTTACTTGTCAGGTACGAAATAGTCTCCTTCTCAGTCATCAATGATTTCTCCAGAAGCGCGATTTTCGTTTTATCCGCGCACGAAACGATCGACATCTGCTCGATTTGTTTCTTCAGTTCGTTTTGAGCGGATTGGTTGTGGTATTTCAACGTTCTCGTGTCCACGGCCTTTGAGCGCCGCACCTCCTCGACCTCTTCCACCAATTCGCACTCCTCTTTCTTTTCAATTTCATTTTCTTTACCTTTCACTAACTCGTCCTTGTTTTCGCTCTCTTCTGACTCGCAATCATTGATGTTCACTTCGTTGACGGAGTTGCAATCGGTGCTATCGTCATCATCATCTTCATCGTCCTCTTCTTCACTGGCCTGATTATTGTTGTTTACATGTTCACTAACGGGTGCCACCTATCACGAAAAAAAAAATTTAATTACTAACGCATTCGACTATTTTAAATATATAACTTACAGTTAAATTAATGTGGTTTTGCTGGGGCTCGCCGGGAACGTTCCTGTTAGTTTGATCGCCTTCGCCCTCCTCATTTTCAAATTGCTTAAACTCCTTGAATTTAGCATACTCATCAAAAATTAATTTGCTTTCAAACTCAGTTTGATTTTCACTTAAACCTACATTATTTTGCAATTTATCGATATTCTTCAACTCTTCCTCCAATTTGTCCTGCAGCTCTTTCTCCTTCTCTGTGAAATTCAAACGTTCTTCGTCGGCCTTCTTCCAAGCTTCTGTTAATTTCTGAGCCACTTCCTAAAGTCAAAAACATTAGTATAAAGAAACTAAAGGATAGCGATTTTAATTACTTGTAACTCAGTTTGCACTTGCTCCAATTGTTCCTTGGCTAATAAAGATTCGTTTTCCGCGGATATTCGTGATCTCTCTTGTTCTGTAGCTCGAGCGACGGCAGCCAACCGATCTGCATGCAACTTCCTAAGTACCTCCTTCGCAGCCGTTTGGTACTGAGTGCGATCTTCCTACAAATACATTACATAATAAAATCTAATGGTTTTCCACAAGGGTTTGCAACTTACTTGCAATTTTGTAATCTCTTCGCGCAGTCTATCATCTCCCGAGCCTTTATTAGCCTGACTTAATTGCTTTTCCAGTGTAGCAATTCTAGATAAAAGTCTTTCCTCGACGACGCAAGCCTGCCAGCTTTCATCCGCCGCTTGGCGTGTCGAATCCACAACTCGCTGTAAAGCTCTTAACTTCTTCTCTAAACATTGCTCTCTTTGACTAGCTTCTTGGATTATTTGATTAAGTTTGTACAATTCATCTAACGGCACCACTCCTAAATATAAAAAGAACATTAATTAAATAAATTTTAGAAAATTAATAGTTTTGTGTTCTTCCAAAAAAAATAATAATTAATGAGTAAAAAATAATGAAACCTACATGCTCTAATGATTTGTGCAAAAGATTTATAATAAACGGAACTATCTTTCGATATTTTTATTGTATGAAACACCAATTGGAAAGTTAATTTGTACAAATTATTTGAGCATCTGCAGGCACCTTAAATTAAGATAATACCATGGCGATTTCCTTCGGCAAAACTGGGACTTGCTTTGGCTTCTTTCCCATCTGGCAGATACAATTTTAATGTTGCTATGATACATCCATGTGTGACTTTCCTATTATTATTTTCAACTACATCTACACCAAATTGTACTATATCTCCAGAACTCACTTCGTGGGACTCGGATTCTACAGATGATAACTTGTTGTTATTTACAAAAGTACCATTGCTACTTTTAGTATCCTAAAAAATGTAAAATTTTATCACATGCTTTGAGAAAATTTATCAATTTACAAAATATTTATCATATGATAATTTTATATATTCAACTAACTTCCGGTTAAGTAAAAAAAAAATATTCAGACGAAATCTTTGAAATTACACAAAAATGTATACGATATTGAAGAATAGAAAATGCAGACGGTAATATTCAAATTAAGCTCAGCAAATCAATATATGGAAATGGCCATAATCCTATAATACATTAGTTTCATAGGGTTTAAAATACATTTCTAAACTCGCAATTCAAGTTCCCGCTTATTATAAGTACCGATAAGCTATTTTTGGCCTTTTGAAACAGAAGTTCTCAATTTATTAGTTCCTACGTCATATAACGAATTGATACGTAAAAGAGTTATCGACTTTAGAGAAAAAATAAACATATCGTGTATTTATTGCGGTTTGCGCTTTTATCAACTGATTTCCTGTCTAACAACAGTTTAATAGTTGGCATAATATGAGACATTTCATTAATAATTTGTAGCTTAAACGGTATTTTTCAATGTGAAAACTGTACTTAATGAACATTTCTTAATTGTAAACTAATAATTTGTAAAATATGCTGACCTAAATATTTAAATATCTGTTTCTGAAAAATGATTACAGTATTTAATTATCATTATTTAAACAAAGTCTAATTTGATTTTTGATTGTATATCATTATTTCTAGTCTATTTATATTATGCACAATTTGAACAGTTATATAATAGGTGTAGGCAATAGAAATATTTTTGGATTGCTTTAAATGATTAGTGCTGATTGTGACTAGGGCTGTTTGAAGTATATATTATTGGAATTGAAAATTTACCTGGAGGAAGAATTTTCCATTCTCGTACCACAACAAAGCATGATGTCTGGAGAGTACTTTGCAATCGAATATGGCATTTGTTGGAGTGGACCTTGCTCTAGCAACAGATCTCCCGATTTTGATTGGTTCCTCCAAGGATAATGTTCTGTCTTGGAATGGATGGGAGTTCTCCCGACATATCAACACAGCCTTTGCAGTCATTGTATTGGTAGTCGGAATGACCATAGAGTTACTATTGTTCATCACATACGATTCATATTGAATATTTTTCATCCAACTCTCACTAACAACAACCATTGCCTAGAATATAGATGTTTTTAACATATTTAATCTCTGCTCCACCTTGCACTTAGATGAACTGCAAAATCACTCACCTATGCAGACAACAATTATCTCACTAATGAGATTTGTTTCACGATTTGTTATTGAATCCACTGACAAATATATCAAAATATAAAGGAAGGATAAAAAAAAAATGGGAAAGTGTCAAAACTGAAGGTGTCTAAACAGCTGAACGGGTCGACCGCACCATTATTATTATTATTAAATACCAACTTCTTGAGTTCCCATAATTTGAACTTCGCCTCAACAGACAATTGACATTCATTTACATTAATTATCATTCATATGGGTTATTACTGTTTCTGCGCAAATGGAGTTATTGTACAAAGAACCTGCCTTCTTGCAATTATACACAATATCGGTCGACCTAGTTATATTTCAACTGCACAAGTTAGCTGCACTGCAATTAAAATCAATTCCGTTTGATCTAACAGATTCTTTCTTCAAACGATTCGAAGAAATGATTAACGCGAAAGCTACAACACAACACACGATTCTGAGAAATATGTTATTCTTTAAATAATGGGATTAAAAAAATTTAAAATCTTCAAGGAAGAACCATTGGTATCCCTGAAAATAACTAAAACGTCAATAAGTAATTGATATATAACCTCAAAGATTTACGAATATTCTTGTTGTATTTGAAACTTTTAGTTATAACAAATTATTATGTCTGAAGAGGAAGTTAAAGAATCAAAGCCGGTGGTCGCCAGGACTCCTGTGGATATTCAAAGAATAAAATTAGAAAAACTAATGAAAAATCCAGTAAATATCATTTTCACTTTCATTTAAACTTGAAGTTAATATTAGTAATTTCAGGAAAAAGCTGTGATAATACCAGAGAGGCCTAAAGAGAGAGGAGCGCCAATAGTGCCTGACTTTGTTAGGAATGTTATGGGTTCTAGCGCTGGAGCTGGTTCAGGAGAATTCCATGTTTACAGGCATTTAAGACGTAAGGAATATGCTAGACAACATTACATGAATGAAAAAGCTAAATGGGTAAGTCTTGAAAACATCTTAATTGATTAAATTCTGCAATATTTATTATTGCCTTTAGGAAAAATTAGAAGATGAATATCATGATAGAATTCTTGAGAACAAAAGGAAAGCTGAGGAGGAAACTGCTAAGAAGAGAGCTAAAAGATTAAAGAAAAAATCTTATAAAAAGAAACCACAGAAAAAGATGGATGTAAAGAGCAGCAGCAGTGAATCAGAATCTGATTCAGAACCAGAAAATGCAGACAAGGAAACTGAAGCAGAGAAAACAATGGAAACTGATAACACTGTAACAAAAGCAGAAAGTAAGGCTGATGAAGGTGATGCAAAGCCTTCAGAAAATGATAATAAGATTGAAAATGTACCTGAAAATGAAACAACATAACTCAAGTTTTTATTTATAACTTGTTAAGTATATTTGTATTAATAAAATTTATTGAAATAATCTACCTGAGGTATTTAAACTTATGATACTTTTCAGTTTTGGTTATCAAATTATAATAACTTTGATCTCCAACAGCTAAATGACGAGTTTCTAAATTGTTTCTCGACCTAAAGAAATATTTTATTAAATTATTTTTTAAATAAATGATTGTTTTTTAACTTACGTTTTATCAATTTTCTTTGGACCGTTGATTGGTGTCCATTTGGAAACCCTGTGTTTATTCGAAATCATTAATCCTAACACGCTTATCCATAATGGAATGATTAGAGTATCGTGCCTTTCGCTCCATTTATCCATGAACGTTTGGCTGAAGCTTAAAGTATCCGCAGCTTCAGATATATCCTCAATATCTCCAAAGTATTTTGTGTAATTCTCGAATAAAAACGAGTTGAAAATGTTTGGAACGGTCGAGAATTCATCTACTAACGCGTCGAAATCGCATTGGACTTTGTTATTGTCGTCGCGTTTTGGGTTAAAAACTTTACCCAGACCGTGAAAAAGTCCCAGAGCCTCATCTTTGTTCATCGATTTTACTTTGGAGTTCTTTTCAAACCTTTTACGTTTTTGACCTGTTTTCTCTAATTTGCTCAACTCCAGAGGAATCTCGCTTGCACCTAAAGCAAATATAAATCTAATTTACAAATTATTATATTCTTTCAAAGTAATTACCTTTTAAAGATGCGAAATAGTATTGATTTACAGCGCATCTGATATCGCCCATAGCTGTCGCAATAATAGCTTCCATGATTTCAGGACGCGGTAGTTTCAAGATATCCAAGTTCTCTTTAACAATCTTCTGAGCCCTATTTAGGGCACTTTTCAACAAAGTAACGGAACATGAATTGAAGTTTATATTGCAAATATTAAATTTATCTTTGATTTCTTCAGTAAAAAGATTCTTGGCAATATCAACTTTGTTATTATGAACTTCAGTGCAAATAAAAATCAGACACGTTTTCCCATTACCCAAGCAGTTACTAAAAATAATCCAAATTAATAATAAAGTTAATTAAATTCCCTTCAGTAAAATCACTTTAATATCCCTTCAAATTCATTTGGATTTTTTAATAAAGTATTTGGAAAATCTTCAATTAAAGTGACTTTCTTGTTGGTTGAAGCTTTTGTGAGTAAAGAAGGAAATTTGGATTCTGTTAAAAACTCTTGTAGCCTAACACTCTGTCCAGGTCCTTTGAATGTTTCATAATCCTTGTCTATAGGATTTATCCATTCCTGAATATCAATGTTTTTGCATTGACACAAAACCTTAACAACTGTTGTTTTTCCAGCACCTGTTGGTCCAGTTAATAGCAACATAGGTACATTTACCTAAAGCATACACTTCAATTATTGATCTGGAGAAGATGATATTAAGAGAGGTAACCTTGGTTGAAGGATTCATTACATTAGCATCCAACCATTCTTCCACCTCCTTAATTTTCTTTGGATGGACAGCTAGATCTTCAATATTCTTAGGATCTAGTTTGTCAAAGAACTTGAAAGATTTTAATTTTTCATTAGGTACTGCAACAATTGATTTAGTTGCTACAGGTTTTTTAATCTTCTTTGGAACATCCTTTGTCTCCTTTTGATCGAAATTGAAAGCAATCCATCTCTACAAAATCATTATTTATTATGACTTATCTCATGTAATGACTTATCAATAAATATTAAGTACTTACCTTTGAACCGCTCATTTTGAAGTATTTTCAAAATAATAACAGCTGATATTAAATGTCAATTTTACTAACTGAAGTTGGTTATTATTAAGGATATTTTGCTTTAATTTCTCTTTAATTAATTTAAGAAACAAACTTTCTTAACTATTATTATATCAGCTATTTGATTGCAATAGAAACATTGAAGATGTTAAATGCATTTCAATATTTAATTTTGGTTCTCTTCAGTTGCCATCTTTCAAGCAACATCAGCTGCCATTCAATTTGTCAAATATTCCTAAAAAGTACCGACGTTTTAGGCAGTTTTAGGTTATAATAAACTTGTTGGGTATTAGATTGTGTTGTTTAAAGTCATGACTGAAGTGGACAAATTGTCCCCAGGACCCAGGGATGGGGTGAATTACCCTCTGCACATTTCGTACTGCGGAAATTGCACCATGCCCATTGAGGTTAATATTTCTATACTTAATTTTATACGATTTTATGTATTGCTTTTCAGTACTGTGAGTACTATCCAGAATATGAGAAATGCAAAACGTGGTTGGAGAAGAACCTTCCTTCAGAATTTGAGAAGGTAAAGATTGGAGACGATGGAGCGGATGGTACTGGTGAGGAAGAGAAGAAGAGGCAGAAGCGAGGAGGCAAAGGAATGATCAAGGCCAAGAAAAAGGAGGATGGTCCAAAACAAGTTTGTGTTTCTAGGGCTCCAAGAGGAAAGAAGAAGTCTGTCACGGTTGTTACTGGTTTAAGCACCTTTGGTATAAATTACTAATACCATTAAGTATACACTTATTTAACTATTTTTGTTTTGTAGATATTGACCTTAAAGTAGCCGCTAAATTCTTTGGTCAAAAGTTTGCCTGTGGCTCATCCGTTACAGGAGATGACGAAATTGTAATTCAAGGTGATGTCAAAGATGATTTGTTTGATATTATTCCAGAGAAATGGCCTGAGGTAATTGAAACATCACTTAGCCTTTAATTAAACTAATTTAATGTATTCTTTCAGATTGATGAAGACTTTATTGAGGATTTGGGTGATCAAAAACGATAATTTATAAATACCTATATTTATGTATATTATTATTATATAAAATACAAATTAATAAATAATCTTCATGTAGCCTCAGTTTCTTCCTCCTCCTCCTCTCCCTCTGGTTCAGCAGGAACCTCAGGTTTACCTATATGCTTATTAATTAAACTCAAAATTTCTTCCACCTGAGTTTCTGTCAATCTTTCTTCACTATTCTCAATCATCTACAAAAGAACATATAAAAACATTGTCTTAATTATGAACTCAAAAATATTACCAATTGTATTTCTAGCGGCGTTGTAGGTGGATTATTAATAATAATTAACTTCTCCTTTTTATTTAAATTGTACGGTTCTAGAGCTTTCAATATACCAACAACACCAGCCACAGTTTGTGTCGAACATGGAGAAGTTTCTAAATACTTTGAAGTCTGAAATGTAATTATTAATACATACAATTTAATTGAGAATTATTTAAGTGTTTACCTGATACGTTATTGTTGTTAATTGTGATTTTGTTTGTTGTCCTTTAATTTTTTGGAGGTGAGACATGACCTCAAAGTTGCTAAGCATAGCAACATTTGCATTTTTGCTGAAAATTAAATGTTTTAAAACTAATTTATAAAATACAATATTTTTACTTACATTTCCATTGTTTATGATTTTGGAAGAAAGGTTAGGAATTTTATAGCACCGTGCACCACATTCCTACTGTAGTCGAAGTATGAACCACCAGATGGTTCTTGTCTTCATTTTATATTAAATTTAAAGGAAGGGGAAGTTTAAGGGAGGGTTCTGTTCTGTTCTGTTCTGTTCCTTCCACCCAATAACGAATGGAAGTATGCAACTTAGCTCGCACATCAAGGTGCATGTAGCCAGTCTAAGGGAGGGTAGATATTTGAATTTAAATATAATTTGTTTACGTAAATAAAGAAAAAATAATAAATATTTGTTAATTTTTAATGATATATTCCAAAATTATTATTATGGAATCATGTTTTGAAAAAATTAAATATTATTTTTTTTTGTGAAATTTATTCTTTAGATTTTATTAATTAATTTTGTATACTAAGTCTTATTAAGGTATATCATATAGGAAATAAGGACCAAAATTTTTCTAAAGGAAGCAGATTAAAGAGGATAAAAATTTGAATAAAAAAAATAATTTTAGCAATTGAATAGGGCAGGAGAGAGGCCCGAGTTACGTAACGAGTTGCACTAAAAATTCATGCTTGAGACTTTTTGGTCTGTGCACCTTTTCTGGAAGTTCTTTGTGCGCTGCTGTAAAACTGCAAGTTTGCAGCGCGTTTCTCGCTAGCCTTTTGTGGATGCGAGCGTTACGTGCAGACGATGGGAAGGAAGCAAAGGAAGAAAAGAACCACCACCAGCGTCTCATGTGTATGAGTACGGGGGTGTTTGATGGTGGAACATCCCTTGGCAGGACTTATCAGAATTTGCAGCAATCATTTCGTCGGTCATGCGGAAAATTCCTGTCCATACAATCCATACGTGTCCCCTTTGACACGTGATAAGTCAATGGAATGGCGACACTAAACTCCACCGAATTGGGATGGGACACAATCAAGTCCGAGAAAACACATAAATAAAATCTTATCGCACGGAGGAGCTTCGGAAACTGGGAATTTAGTTATTACCACCTTTATTATCAGCCACACTCCACTGATACGACTTATGACTCTTTGTCTCCGCTGCAGCAGGAACAGAGATCCTACGGTCTTCCTAACTTCAGACGAGAGTTATATATAATGGACGTAACCATGGCGATCACAAATATCGGCAGGAGATAAAATTCTTCATTTTCCAGGTTTACGAACCAATAACGTCAACTTTATATTCTCATTATAAACACTGACATATTTATCCTTATTATTTCTAATTTCTAAACATTACTGCTTTATACCCAAAAATCCAAGAACAAAATGTAAAAAAATAATAGCAAACAAGTACAGAAAACGAATTCCAATGCATCTAATACTAGACAGAATAAATTTCATATCAATATTATTAACTTACTGTTAAATAAAATTTGTTATTTAATTTGTCATGAGCGAATTATAATATTAGATAGATGTTTTCCTATAAAAAAAAAGAGAAATACGAATAGCTGTCACGTTAACAGATTTTGGATGGAGCTCGATTTGCCTTTTCCTGTTCCTGAACGGCAAAGGGAAGAGGTCTTATCAATCGAATTGATCCTGGAAGGGCGAAAATGTCAATTGGGACCTTTTAAATGGCCTATTCAACTGTGTCTATATCCTATTCAAAAACAAGTTTTAGTCCTTCTTTAAGAATAAATATATTCCTACATATTTTTCTTCTATACTTGTATAATTTTATTTATATAATAATATAAGATTTTTAAGATAGTAATTTATTTTTTATTGAAATCCATAAAAATAGTAAAAAATATTTTTTTTAATTTACGAATATTTTGATAAATCTTAAATTAATGATAATAATTTTAAATTTAGATTAAATACAATGAGTGTTACTTTAAAATGTGGATGATGTAATTTATTACGTTTATTTTATTATCTGGTTGATGTGTGTTATGTAAGTTTCTTTAGAAGTGATAATGGATACTGGAGGATGAATACATTTTCATAAGCAGGTGCAGTTTGGGTTAATTTTATTGCAGTTCGGGACGCGATGAAAACTGGGAATCTCATTTTGGTGCCCATATGCGTTGAAGTCAATTTTAGTAAAAGAAAGGAGGACGCTTGGGACCGGAGGTAAAAGCGTGGAGCGGCGGAAGATCTTAAGGTATCCGGTTACATTTATTGGAAAACGAGTGTCGCATTGGGGGGAACTATCGAACTATAGGCTCACCTTTGAGAGAATGGCTATGGATAATAAAACCGAAGGATCATCTCGGGGGGTTTCTGGGGTGGTTCGGCCCTGACGAGGATTCCGGAATTCAAGTAAAAGTGGAACGGAAAAATACAACATCGAATGAGAACCGGCGACCAGATTTAATAAGAAACTAGCTTTTTATGTATCATATGTGCATATGATAAATATTTCCTACGCTGTTTACGTAGGAAGTATGCGAGAGTGTCAAGAGGAAATAAGATATTTGGAGAGGATATATCTCGTTTCTGTGAAGGAATATAAGGGAAAAAAAACATGATTTATTCGTATTTTTTTTTCTTCTGCGTGAAATATTAACATGTAATATGATAGAAAATCAATCCGGCCAGACGGCGATGCGTCAGTGAGAAACGTTCCCAAACCGAATGCGTTTGGATGAGAACAATAGATGAATTCTGAGTAATAAACACCGTTTCTTTTTATAAACCTTCAAGAATCGAAACGGGACGAGATTATCCATTTAAATAAAAGCTTTATAGTTAATTATGTAAATAAAAAATCAATGAGGATATGAGAAATATTTTCTTATTTATGCTAAGACATAATGCAATGATTTACGCATTAATCATCATTGAAACCTTCCAATCTGCAGTTTATCTCACAAATGGTTAAACTCTAGTTGGAAACTAACTTTAGTAAACGTTCAATAATAGAATAAAACTTGTCCGTTATCCATTAGCATTACAGATCGATTTTCTATTGCAAATCGAATAATGGCGTGTACAAGTTTGGTCCTAATGGACAATTCTTTTAATAGAAAAAAAAGTAGTTTTAATTGAAAATTTAATTGAATAAGGAAAATGAAAGATATGAAATTTCAATATTTTTTTGGGTTTTAATACAGATTGACCGAGTGAGTAGATTTCCAATTGAAATTCGTATGGCGTGCACAAGTTTCTCGTGTTAAAAAAAGTGCAATTCCTTTCAATGCGCTAATTCCTTTTAAACTGAAATTGATGTAGCCGAGAGAAAATTAGATTGTTCGAATGCGATCAGCGGGGACAAAGTAAGATTGATGCGGGAGGAGAAGAAGGCGCGCAAAGTTTTGATTGGACCCGCCGCTTCCGGGTTCTTTAATAATAGTGAAATTGTGGATAGTAATGCGAGTATTTCGTCTATGAAGGGATGGAATGGCATGGAGAGGCTCTGAATGAAGGATGAACAACAAAAGGGATTCGTTGTCAGTTCCGCGTAATGGGATTGATTCTGTTCTCGCCGAGATGATGGAGGTGCGGTTCGCTCGGAAAAACATAAATTGAACTGGAGAGGTAAGTTTTTAATAAGATTTTCAATCCTGATGGAAGAAGAAACGTGGCACCGCCACTAACAGCATTAGGCGTAGATTACATAATAAAAAAATACGTTTTTTCTTTGATTCTCAAAACTTACTGTTAGTAGTAATTCACAAATAGATTTCATCTACTAAATTGTTACAAATAAGTACAAGCAGTTATAAAGAATAATCCAAATCAGAATATGACGTGAATACTTCACTAAATATTGTTTTATTTTGTATACAACGGTGTAGAAAATACAATTTGGGACATCTCTATACAATTTATTTTTATTTTAAATAAATTTTTCAAAAAGTTGAAGTTTTAAGACTATAAAGGTTGAAGAACACTCGTTTAAAATAATGAGTAATTATTATTTTTATTAATATAAATGTAACTATTTTATCTCAAAAAACCAATTCTTCTACACTTGTCTGAGATTCAATGGGTTTCGGAATTTTCTACCATTTCCTGTACTTCATCTCTGGTTTTTCCTTCTCGTTACTATTTTTAAGGTTGAAGATATTTCTAACTTTATTCCCTTCGATTTGAATCCCCGTTTGCTATTTATATCCTCCTACAGTATTATTACATACAATCGAAAACTGTTTGTCTGATTTTACACTTTCAGTTGAAATATATATGAGTATTATGTCCAACAAATAAACGGTGAAAAATATGAAAATCCTATTTATCACGTATAAAGCAAATCGTGCGTCGTAATCTTATAGTAAATAAAAAGATGTTGTTTTATTTGATTCTTTGCGGGCTACATCTTAAATCTGAGAGTTTACTAAGGATAATGTTACTACAATGTTTGCTTTTCTTATTGTATTTTATTTTCTTGAATTATTAATCTACGAAAATGGTGATGATTTTTATTATCATTAAATCATTTAATCATGATGATATCTTATTATTATTATAAAAACAGAATTTTTGCTGATAAGTCCATAAATTTTAAATATTTCAGTTTAGTTGCAACTGATGCAATTTTTTTTATCATAATAAATAGTATTGATGTTTCTTTTAACTTAATCTCGTGACATGTGAAAGTCTCTTTGCGTTTAAATGAATTTGCCACCCGTTGAGTGCCAGACGGAATCAGTTTCAGTTGGGGTTTATCCAGAAAATCAATTGTAAATGTTCAAAGGCGTTAACAGTTATAAAATGTTATTTTAAATTACATTAAATGAATTATTTTTAATCAATATTTCTAAATTTTTGGACTATATAATTTATGAAACTATTTAAAATTGCCATTTGTAGTACTAATTTTATATGAGACAAATGCGTCTAATGTAGCTTATATTCAATTTAAAATTTATAAAATAAACTAAATGTTGAAAGTAAATTCTGAAAAAATAATTTACAAAATTATTTTTTACACAGATATAATCGTTTTTAATTTTATAGGATTTAAAGTCCTCAATTTGTCCGGATTCAAATAGTCTGAGATATTACTACTTATAGTGCTGTATTTGATTATCATATTTTTGATGAAGTTTGAATTGAATGTAGTAATTGAAGTTTGAATTGAATGCAGTTACATAAAGATTTTACTTTGATATAGATGGGATAATGATGCACATGATATCCAATTACGGCAAATTATCTTTGATGATTTTCCTTCATAAGTAAAGTGCTTATAAGTATCAGTTTTTGTTTTCTTTCAGCCACCTGTGCAAAGATTTTATTCCCTGGTTACGTCTCTGCACTTTGCAGTTAGACGATGTGAGTTATGCGATTAAAAGATTTCATCCTTATTGAAGTGAATGTGTGTGTGTGTGTGAGGGGTCGCGTGTGCGCTCCGGAGTTCCGAGGTGGTTTAGGATGTGGATGAGGATGAGGTGGAGGACGAGGAGTGGAGTGTACAGAGTGGTACAGAGCGTCATAACTCCGGGGACGATGTGAGCAGTAAGAGTGGGTCATGTATAATACATCTGTGGGCCAGGTCGGTCCGGTTTCAGATCGATCACATCGCGCAAGCGGGTGCGGCCCGCAACCAGACATCATCATCCCGGAGTGTGCAGTCGAAGTCGGCACTCCGCACCGGATCCGAACTCCGGGAGAGAGAGAGTGTCCTGGAACCAGCAGGATCAGCAGGACCGAAATTCTGGCAGTAGACGCGCGCGCGCGATCTCTCTCGCTCCCTCTCGATCTCGAACCCCATCTCGCTCCTATCGCCCGCGTTCACCCGCTCTTCGGCAATGCCATCCAGACCGTGAGTCAGTGTAGGTAGTCCGCTCAATCGGGAGACTTTGACTTCTTTTAGATTCGATTCGATTCTCGCGATTTTCGGCGTGCTGTGGCAGTGTTGTTGCAAAAGAAAAAGGATTGTTTGTGATTCATCCTGCAAAGATCGGAGTTGTCCTTTCACCGTTGAGCGACGGCCGACGCTCGAAGATGCAAGCAGCGTGTCCTCGCCGAGGTTATGTCACGTACGGTTGATCTAGGTCGGTACTCATCAAGTTTCCCAATTAGCACGCTTCCATTGTCCATAGTATGAGCACTTTTCCCCAATACGAAAACTAAATTAAAAAAAAAAAAAACATCCCCAATATTCAACTATTCCTGAACGAAAAATCGTATTTAAAAAAAAACTAGCGCGCAAACCCGGCGCATCCACCGCTAATTCCATCATAAACTCTATACATCATAAACACATTTTGCAGCACTTCATTTCCGGGTCAACACTATTTTCGCTTTACCATTTTCAAAGTTATATAATAATCGTTATTTTTGCTAATATTTGCATTGTTCCATTATACAAATTATAACCATTACTTTTGATAACATTCCCAATACACAAAATTCATATACAACATTTCTCTCAATAGCCTCATACCATTATCAAAACTAAACACAAATACGAATATATAATAATTAAATAAAAGAAATTCAAATAAAAATAATTATATAATAATTTATTATATAATACTTATTATTATATTTTTTTTCTATAAATTTAAAATAGTAACAAAAGCGCTTTATTTACACAATAATGTTCACTTTTCAAAAAATATATATATTATTTTGTGAATTTTAAACTTTGCACCGCACCTTTTTGCGTATTTTAAGTTGTATTTTAGATTTAATGGAACATTCAACATAAGTGCAAGAAAGTTTGATTAAATAAGGAGGTTGGAGCTATGAGTTCATATAGCTTAATTCAGAGATTTTTCGTAATATCAAGAGACGACTTATAAAAAATATTCAGAAATGAATTTTATACAAATATAAATACTTACTAATTGTAGAAAACTTAGTAGAGGTCTCACGAAACACTGTTCAGTCGACGCGATACCGAACCGAACTCAATCGAATAGTAATAATACAAATATTAATAGAAAATTGCTTGGTTTTAAGAATTTCATATTTAGAAACAAATTCATTCATAATATATTAACTGCTATTTTTTTTACTAGAATAAATATATAATTTTATTTAATATATTTAGTTTATATCGATTCTTTAAGTTCAGGTTTACAATTAGATTTTGTTTTAATATAATAATACAGTAACAGTAATACCTGTAGTTCATGATCAGTGTTTCTTAATAATAATAATTAATTTATAAAAAAAAATATCCTACTATCCATATAAATACAATGGATTAATGAATATACAAAATAATATATAACTAAATACTAGTAATAATTTCATTAATAAAATTTAGTAAACCGTTAAGCAATGCACAAAAAAAATTCTGTCACAAAAAACAAATAAATTGTTTGAAATATGTAAGCATTCATGCATTCATTGGATGATAATTTATGTAAACTTTATTTAGCATAACTAAATTACATAACTCGTTGAAATATTGCTCCGCAAAATGCAAACAAATTACAGTGAATAAACAATCAAACAAATGTATGAATATTTAATGCAAGGATATTAAATTGTAAAACAAATTGTAATGAAAAAAAATAATAGAATATAATATTTTTTTTAATTAAATTTATTATTTTTTTTTAAATAAGAATTACAAATTGTATTTATTTTGTAATAGTAATAAAAAATATTTTAAAATTATTTTTGGATTAATATTTTAATTATCTTTATTTTTTTAATTTAATGCAAAATTTCTTAAACGAAGATTTAAATTAATAGGAAAATCTTTCATGAAATAATATTCTCTAAAGTTGATAAACTTCACATAAGCACGTATATTAAATTCTGCGTGGATTATTAAATTCTCGGAAAATGCAGAATGCATTTAATTATGTTTTATTATCGGTAGAAGTTTCATATAAATTCAATAATAAATTGTCGAGAAAATTTCAAGATTCTTATCTAAAAAAATATATGAAATTATAGTAAATTTTTATACAACAGATTAATTAAATTACAGAGTTTTTATTATTTCCATCTTGTTGAAATTTTATTCATTAATTTGAAGTTAAAATAATTGATATTAATATTTTTTTTACGTGTTTTTTTTTTAATGAATAGAAATAATATTTAAATATTAAAAGCGTATTTACTATTATTTCGATACCGAATGCAAAATGTATGATTTAATTGCGTAACGTAATAAACTTTGTTAAAAAACGATAATATATATATAAAAAAGCAGAGCGTTTAATCTGCATCATTAATGTTATGCAATGCAAGCATATTTTTTTTATTTCGTTCGGTTTGTTATCCATTGAACACAAAACTCTCCTGCGTTATTTACATATTTATCGATAAAAATATGCAAATACCTCCAGTTTATAACTTTCCGAAACTCCTTTCTCTACGGCCGCAAAAAAATACAATTACAAAAAAAAATACATATACGAATATAAATTCGTATTGCTGAAAATGCTTGAATTTTCATGAAAATTGAAATCGCTGTAAATAAATTACGAAAGTCCGAAACAATGAGTGTAGAAGCGCCCTCTCGTTCGTCGTAATTGGAGCTTGAATATCTTCCCGTTTCCATGCTTAGGACTTAGATCAAAGTTGATTTTCACAGTCCATAAAATGGGCCTGGGCCGCAGCAAGTCAGAAGCGCTTTATGAATTGTAAACGACGTTAATTTCCTCAAAGGTCACATACATGTGCATGACCGTTAATCATGAACAACAAAACTCTATTTTCTCTGCTACATTTAATTTGGGAGAAGAGTATCTTTTTGAAATTAATCTTTCGAAAGTCCTGATCTATACACACATATTTTTTTAGTCGAGAAATTAGTCGTTTGTTATAATGTTAGGAATAAAGTCTCTCAAGCAAAAAGATATTATGGTTTCAACTTTAATAAGTTATAACATTGCTAGTATTTAATTTCAATAAAGTTTTCATATAAAACTGACTTAATTAATACTGAAATTGTCAAATATCAAAATGTCATCAAAAAGTAATGATTTTCACAATAAAATGAAACTTTGATTAATATTAAAAATGTCAAAAAATTTATCTCATCAGAAAATCAATGAAAATATAAAGATACTAAATAATAACATTTTACTATAATATAATAAAATATTTTATAAAGACTGTAAATATATTTTTTAAAATAAAATAATCTTAATTTTTATTGAAATTTAAATTAAGTTTGGAAATAAAGTCTATCAAGTATAAAGACAGATAGATTTATTAACGTTAGGATTAATTTCAATAAAGGTCTCATTTGACAGTTTGAATGAAAATGTCAAATGTCAAAAATGTCATAACAAATATTTTGAGAAAAAATGGTCACTAATTAAATAAATACCGAAAATATCAAAAATCATATGTCATTCAAATGTCACATAAAATTGACACTTTGATTAATACTTAAAAGGTCAAAAAAATATGTCATCAGAAAATCAATGAAATAAGTATGTTTGTAAACTAAATACAAACATTTTACTATAAATAAAATATTTTATAAAATCTGTAAAGATATTTTAATTTAATTACAATAAGATTCTCATTTGACACTTTGAATAAAATTGAAAATGTCAAATGTCATAAAAAATATTCTGACACAACATGAATACTGATTAAATAAATACTGAAAATGTCAAAAATTGTATGTGATAAATAATATTAATTTTCTTAACGTTCAAATAAAATTAATAAAATATTAAGAAATTGAAAGTTAGAAAATTTTAATAAAATTTGTTGTTTGATATATAAAAAAGAATAATTTTAGTTTAAATAATTTATTCATTGTAATTTGACTTCAAAAATGGTAATTGATGCAGAATCGGTGCGGATTTTGCGCCTGGTTTCCGTCATTTTATTAATATTGATTAGAATTAATTATCCCTAAACATCATAACACAATCTATTACACTGAATTAATTACGGTTTCGGTGTCGAAAATTGCAAATCCTTTCCGTTCCGCACCCCTAAATTGTCCTTGATCAGAACCGAACCGACCGCAACTTCGAATTACTTATTTTCTAATAATTGATATTAATTCGAAATTAAACTAATTATCCGGCAAGGATGGTGAGGGATGGTATTTTCGGGGTTTTGCTGTTACATCCCCCTAACAGTAAAACCCCTTTGGACCTCGTAACTCTGCTTTCGTATCCTTCTCCCCAGGCGCTAATTGGAAATGCGATGATGCGCATTGACTCCGTTTTTAATCATCTGCAGCTTATTTTAATTATGCCTTTCGTGACCAGGAGAAATGTATTAATTGGAGGAACGAGGAGGAAACGGATTTTCCACACATTCCCTAATGATTTTCCAAATTATTACTAACTACTTTTATCATCATTTCCAAATAATTATTAATTAAAAGGAAAACAAAATATTTAGATTCCATTCATTTACAGTTAATTATTGAAAATGAATTATATCCAATCATTAATTTATTTTACTCATCATATATATATTTCTATTGCTTAATTCAGTAATGGGCAAACTGCCCAATGTTATTATAGAAAACCTTGAAATTACTTAGCTAATCAAAAATAAGGATCAAACATTAATTAAGCAATAAAACTTATGTTTTATGGCCAATATTCTTTTTTCAATTTCGCCAATTTAGTATTTAAATGTGATGGAAAAACTATAATGGATTGAAATTAATTAATTGAGTTAACTTTGCGAGCATTCATCATTATTTAATTTACGTATTACTACAGAATGCCATTCAACCATTCCGAATTCGATCAATGGGTTTTCCAAAGCGATTTTAATTAGATCGTATATTAGTGTTTCGGTCGACGATTTTATCATTAAACGCTTACCCGTTAATTAAATAAAATGGCTTCAACTAATTATATAATACGAATTTATGCATATATAAATAAAAGTAACTAATTGCGAAATATTTAATTAATATGCAGTTAATTTTAATTTCTACATTATTTTTTTATTAATTGTTCAATAATGAAGATTATATAGAAATATTTAAGCTTTGGTCCAAATTAACGCCAATTAAAAATATTTATATAAATTAATAATACACTTAAGTGTTTTTAAATATTTTTATAATAAATTAAATAAAATTTATTTCTGAGTGAATATTTTTTCTTATTAAATGATAAGTATAGCTTTCTTTGTGGCAACAAAATCAGTTTTCTAAATATAGAAAAAAACCTTTTGATAAAATCTTTTTCTTTCCTTCAACAAAAAAATCTTTATGTAATAAGAATTTCCAAGGGAATAAAAGACAATAACTGTATTTTTCTTTTTTTTACCTAAACGTTCAATTAATTTTGATAATATGGTCGCGTTTCAATTTCATGTGTACTTTTTTCTTCAGTTATTTTTTTATGTGAGGGTTAATTTCAATTTAATAAATAAATTTCGTGCGGAGCGAAACAAAGATGGTCGTAATTCACTGCGGGTACAATATTTCATTAAATTTGCGCCGTCCCCGACTTTCGTAGTACATAATTCGCAGTATAACGGGACGACCCTTTTTCCACGACGTCGTTCCGATACCGAAAATGTCTTTTCAAACGTCTCCCAATGTTTCCATTCTGTTTCGCATTTTCTTATGAATATTTAATTAAAATTGGGACGACCCAAGGTTTATACGCACAGGCATTCAATGTTTTCCCATCGAATTCAATGCGCAGCGATGAAGTTAATTTCCATTTACTCCCGTGTATTTCAATGGCGTTAATGAAACACACATTTAATTACACACCGTTCTATTCATTCCATGGAATTCAATATTCGCTGGATTACGTATTAGATCATAAATATTTGAAATATTACAATAAAGAGTTGAAACGGATTAAATCATTTTATATATTATCGTTACTCTTATTTTAAATCATTTAATTGACTTATATAATTTATTGTCATTACTCGTCTCATTACATCAAATTTACGACGTTAAATAGAAACATTTCTAATAAAACAGATAATGTTGCTCTTAGATAAATAAAATAAAAATATATTAAAAAATATAACAATTTCTTGATTAACATATAAATATTTGCTGCAAGAAAATTGAAGATACTCAACTTTACTAGATAATGACACCTTGACATTTCTTAATTTGAAACTAATTTGAAATTTTGAGGTAAAAAACACAAATTGAAATCTTGGTAAAAAAATTAGTTGCTTGGAAAAAGAATCATAGTGACAGTACGTCAGTGTTATATTTTTGTAGTGTTGTAGTGTCATTTTGTAATTTGAAACTAAATTGAAATTTTGAGGTAAAGAACACAAATAGAAATCTTGTTAAAAAATATGTTGCCTATAAAAAATATTCCTAGTGACAGTACGTCAGTATATATATTTTTGTAGTGTCATCTTGACATTTTGTATCGAAATCGAAATCTTGGTAAAAAACTAAGTTGCCTTGAAAAAAGAAACAACACTAATGACAGTACGTCAGTGTATATAATTGTGTAATGTCATCTTAAATTTTATGATGAAATTATACATATTTTGCTTGAAATTCAGTAATTTGAAAATAATGTGAATTGTGTGGTAAAGAACACAAACAGCAACCCTGTGAAACTGTAAATATGTTCACTAACTTTGGTTTGTTTTAGGTCTTAAATGGATGGACTAATTTGGACGGTGTGTCTATTCGAGGAGGGTTTCGCGTGTGTCCGTGCATAAGTAATTGGACTGCCAGAATTTGACTGAAGTGTGTGTGGTCGAGGGAGCTCTTTCGTCCGAAATCTGTGCCCAGCAGAGAGAAAAGCTGAGGTGAGTTTCGTTTCCAATCCCTCACCCTTACACATTTTATTTTGTACATTGTTCAGTTCTGTTATTTCTCCTCTCTTTTTTTTTGTCCGTTCGTTCTCTTTCAAGCTTGACTTTTTAATAATAACGGAGACGGCAGAGAAAAAAAAATAACGCAACCCACCCGCAGTTTTCTATGCCAATCCCCGAGGCGTTGCGACGCTGAAGGAAAATATTAAGTGCCGTCGGTTCTCTCTACAAAACTCAATTAAATATTTACACGAACCGGATAAGAAAAAAATAAATGCCTAAATATATATATACATATACACACACATACAACATAGAGTTCAGAACGTGCTTGAAATTATTTTACAACTTTTATCGATATTAAAAAAAGCGTAGTGACTTCTGCAACTTTTCAAGATGTTCTTCGAGGTATACTTTTTTTCTTGTTGATCTTGTATTCCAGGTTGCCACTTACATAATTCATGATTGATTATTAGGAGACGCAATTTCAGTAGATTGCTTATTGTAAATAAAATTCAGTGTTAAAAAAATTTTAACATCAATTTTAAATAAATTCTCAAATATTATTATTACGCAATTTCAGATATTATCGATAATAATATTAGGTAATAGTTATATCAAAATATGCTCTATAAAAAAAATAATATTAATAAATTTATTAAATTTTAATAAAAAAATCCAATACTGTTACTTAGTGATTTTTATAATAATAAAAGCCCCAATTATATTTACTTATGTAATACTGAAAGTTATTGAGAAAATTAATTGAATTGAAAAATAAAGTTTTAAAATGAAAAAAAAAAAAAAAATAGGAATTTCTGTTTTTGAAAATATTTGAATAATGTTCAAAAATAAAAGTTTCTCATCATGTTATTAATTTTATTAGGATTTTTATATTATGAATTAAAGCGCTATTACTTAATGTTATTATATAATATTAAATTCATTTTATTTATGAGATTTTTTAATTAAACTTTTAATGAAGAGAATGATGTAATCAAAATAATATCATTATGCACACGTAATAAGGTCTACACTATCATATATAATCTTTTTATGTAATTATATAGAAATTAGGGTCAATTACTTGTGAATAATTTATAATAATAAATTGCTTGTAATTTATATGTAAATTACGAGCAAATATCGAAATAATATGTTCTTATTATCTAGAATTTGTGTTTTGCATGTTACGAGGAATATTATTAAAAAAAAAACTGTGAACAGATTTTCGAGGAACATCCTGTTCATTTCATGTAGATAACATGCAGTGGGTTTTGCACTATAGGATTTTTATGAATACGAGGTCCTCCATATCTTTATCGCAAGCTTTTGTACGTACCAAATGTGCATAATGTGAGCGTTAGTAGTAGCATAGTTGAAAATCGATACTATTTTGAATGAAATAGACGTGTTTCAGCGAATTTTATTTGAATATAACCGAATTTATCTATATTTTCAATTAAATTTACTTTTCATTTGATGCATCTTTTTTAATTAAACAAAATGAGAACAATATTTATTGTAACAAAAAAAAACTATATATTGTTTAAAATTTGTTTAATTAAAATTGTTATGTATATAAAATCACAATATAAAAATTGATTAGTATTACAAAATAATATTTCAATATTTTTTTTTCAACTTTCCTAATATTAAATTTAATAAATTTTCAATTATTTGAAAGTATAATTAATTTTAAGTCCTGATGATTTTTAATTGATTTGACTATAATTTGTTTATTATTACATAATTTATTGGTCTTTTAGATTAAATTAAAGACATAAGTCTTTCAGTCAATTTATTTATTAAATTTTAAACTTTAGACTTAAAACAATTTCTTTAGATTGAATACTAATGTATAAGTAATTACGTAATAGTAGGAGTAACGTAAATTAATGGATCATTTAATACATAATAAATTGATGGACGTAACAATAGCATCTAGATTACTCAATGAACAGTATATAGTTAATATCTGCGCACATATAATCATTAACAGGTGGTGATTTAGTGTTGCTTTGACTTTATATAATTATAAACGTTAAGCCACTCCATCTTTTGCTACGAATAAGCCTCGCATCTGTAAATTATGGAATTTATAAAACGTTACGTGAAAAATACGTTTGAAAGCGCTGAAGCCGGTTCGGCATTCTGCATATTACCCACACAAACGTTACGCAAGAGCTTACGATACAGATATGCAGGGCTTCTATTCATAAAAATTCTATGGCACAAATATGTTGAATGCAGTCCATGTCGATTCTGCTCCGCATTAGGCCAACCAGCGCATCGTACACATTCACTCTTCAATAACAAGTGCGAATTTGTAAATAAAAATATATTTTCTAACTTTACGAGGAACTTTTTATAAAAAAAAATATATTTAATAATTAGAAATATATGAAATAAAAAAATATTATAAAGTTAATAATTTTTCAGTAATTTATCAAATTATTTATTTCAGTATTCAGTAAACTTTTTTTTTGTTGCGGTAGGGAATAGACGTGCCTCATTCATCTTATATAAAAGCTGCTTACATTATAAGCTCGTAATTAATTGAGTGGCAATTAACGTTGCTGCTTGTAGTGTTGCAGATTATAAGATGTTTATTGTGGTAATAATAATGCTATTCGATCTATTGAAACGTTATGGCTTACAAATAAAATTTAAAGCTCAGTTTAAGTACGCATTATGTTTCGGAGGAATTGAAGTAAAACGTAAATTGCTTCAATTTATGGTTTATTGTTTATCGGTAACTTTTTAGTAGTTATTTAGATTTTTAAAATACTTGATAATTTAAAATAAAAGTAGTTTGGAATTAAAATTATGAAATAAAAAAAGTTTAACAATTGCGTAAAAATATGGATTGGAAAAATATTGAAATATAAATGATTCGGACGTGAGTTTGAAAAAGGTGTAGCGGACATGTTGTAATTACCGGATAACTTTTAATGCCTCGCCATATGTTTAGGAACGGTTTGTGTTTAGTGATTGAAAGGGAATTCGTGAAATTGGCAGATGTATTTGACGTGTGTGTATGCACTTTTAATTTTGTTTCCGGTTCGCCGAGCTCTCTCGCATCCGTTGAAAAACAATTTGACTATGCATATTTGTTAGTACGTTCGTACATACGTACACATATGCATAGTTTAATTTAATCAGGTGGGAATTTGTGAATTTTATTAAAATAATTCCGCCCTCTCTGTGCAAGGGAGGAAACGGTGGCGGCGGTGGCCGGGACCACGTTTTGAAATGGAATTTCGTTGGCAGAACGAAAAGTTGTTTGTAAATTTAATTTGAATGATAATGTGATTAGGAGGTTGAAGTGGATGCTTTTATTGGGGTCTCCTGTCTCCTCTATCTCGTCCCGAAATTATTAAATAACAAGCCTCTACTACAAAACGGGAACTCCATTTAATTTCGTATCTGATGGTTGGGGCTGGATGGAGACGACGTAGGAGGAGGAGAGAGGTCGAGACCCGAAAAAGCCCGCACTCGTCTGTAGTGGGTGGCGGGATCCATACGAGGGTTTCCAAAAACCATCCCCGGCAACCGCTTTAGATCGTTTATTTTTTTTCTCTTCGATGTTCCTCCATCGTCTTCATCTTCATCTCTGGTAATGTTCGCTCCCGTATGTCAGTCACGTATTTGGTAAGCCTCCGGCCGTCGATTTCTCCGTCCTTTCGAATTCTTACCTGGATCCCGGCGATAATTATTAATTTTTCGTCGCGCAGGACTTTCCGTTCGCCCCCGCAGGAACAATGTGCCCAAAGTGCCGCATCCATTTTGCATGAGCCTTAATACCTTAAAAGCTGAGACGCGCGGAGCTGCGAAATTGGAGCAACTTATAAATAGTTATTTCTGCGTCCTCTCTTCTCTTCGGGAATTAAAACGCGTCCTCTCTGACCTCTCTTCTCCCCCAGCGCGGAGACCATCAGGAGATTTACTGTGCGCCCATAAAGAAGCAGTCTGAAGCAGTCGAACAACTCCCGGATACTAGGTGCAAATTGAATTGGAAATCGTCGTCGTCGTCGTTCCACCCCATTCCAAAGCTTTATCACTGGAAAGCCTATTATTTGTTGGTCGGCCTTTAATTGATATTCATATAAATCGGCTTGATTAAAACCACTCTGGATTAAGTACGCAAATATTATCACTGCGCTAAACTAAACGCTGTTCTGTTGTTCCATGTCATTGACAACACCATCGACCGGCTTCGCTCTTCCGTCATTCATTTCCGGTTTCGTTAAATAATTATGTTTAC
The DNA here is from genome assembly GCA_963457615.1 of Nicrophorus investigator. Lineage (NCBI taxonomy): Eukaryota > Metazoa > Arthropoda > Insecta > Coleoptera > Silphidae > Nicrophorus > Nicrophorus investigator. The sequence continues at coordinate 26,620,318 of OY735143.1, forward strand.
TTCTAATTCACGTCAACCACAGATTCCAATTATAGACACAATATATATTTGGATAGATTAAAATAAAATCATTTGCTTATAGAAATTACTAAACATCAATTGACAGTTAGTTTACAGCTTTTACATATGATGACAGCTGTCATTTCTTGACCCATTAAAAAATAAACGATTTTTGGTCGCTAGATTTTAATGTAAAATTGTTTTTAATTATAAAAAAGTGAAAGTAATTAAAAAAAAAAAAATTCTGTCGATTATAATCAAACTGGCACAGATTCAATTATATCTTAAATGTATATATTTAGATTTACATAAATCTACATTCGTTACAATATTTTGTAATACAATTATATAATTATGAAACAGTTTAATACTCAAAACAATTAGATTTTTTTTCTACCAAAAGGTCTTTTCTACCAAATTTATTGAAATTACATATTATATAATTTTACTGTTTAATTATAATAATGTAAATAAAATATATTACAAAAATAATTTATAATAAATTAATACCAAATATATTTATATTCATTTGAACAAAAATTCTGATTTAAATATATATATTTGTAAATATTTTATAAAACTTATTTGCTTATACTTATTTACTTATTATATTATTTAAAGAAAAATCTAAATCTAATTGACATTTAGATGACAGCAGCAAAACTAATTTTGACATATGGTGACAGCTGTCATTATAAATTATATTGTCTGAGATTTTATAAAATTGTTTTGAATTATAAAAAAGTGAAAGTTAAATAAGTGTTCGAAATATATAAAATTTAATATATTATACACATAAAAAAAACGGAAAAAAAAGTAAAATTAAATAAAGTTATGACATTGAAACTAATTAACTTAACACACTACTCTATACTAGCATTAGGTGTTAGAGACGATTTCATAATATATGAATCGGATATAATTTTGATGTTATAATGGAAACGAATGGTCAATTAACGTAAATTATTACTGAACTAAACGCCGTTCTGTTGTTACGTGTCATTGATAACACTATTGAAATTCCACTCTTCCGTGATTCATTTCCGGTCTCGTTAAATAATTATATTTACTTTATGTCTAATTGACATATTCAATTCGTTCATGTTATCTAAATTTTCGAATATACAAACTATGTACATCCTGGTTATATAATACATAATTTAAACATATAATATAATTGAAAAAAAAAATCGAAAATTGAAAATTTAATAATTCAATGTATTCATATTTGCGTAATAATGAGATTTCCAGTTATTTATATTTAAATTAAACATCACCACTATATCCAATTTTTAGGCGTATCGAATGCACGTACAATGCTTGACATCGATGCAATTTATGAAATAATTATATTGATATGTTGATAGTGGTGTCATCTATATGTCATCCTATGAACTTATTGAGTGAAGTGTTATTTTTGTAATATTGGCATGATAGAGAAGAAAAATGATGTAGTGGATCAAAGCAACTATTTCAGAGCGTATGAATGCTGAAACCAAAAGGCTTTGCCGCACAAAGTGCGGCTTTTATAATTCAATCAGCGATTACCGTCATTAAAAATGATGTTTTTGTGAAAGCAAATTCAAATCACTTTCACAAAGTTACTTAATACACTTCTTTGGCTTCTCTCTTTATTTTTTTTTTATTATTAAGTCCCGGCTTTCGTAATTTGAGGAAATAAAATCAATAGCGTTTCCACCCTTCGCCTCACCATCCCCTCATTCTTCTCCTCTGACAGCGGGGGGAGATTTCCGATCTTCCTTTCAGCCGAAAAACGTCGCATTCAAGTTCGACCTTTACAAATCTTTGTTGCCTGTAACAACCTGTTATGCTGTATTCGCGTTTGTTCCATAACAAAAATCAGTTTACGTAAGCGAATTATTTATTCGATTTTATAAATGATAGGAAAAAAAAATATAGATTTGTTGTTATAAATTATAAATTATTTACAAGCATTGTGTATTTTCTATTATGCTTTTAGTACAATGGAATATTTAATGCCATAAATTTTCATTATATTACGTTTATTGTGAGCGAATTATTTATTAAGTAATTAAATGACCAACGATTTGTATTAAATTGAAAAAAAAGATGATTTCACTTATAATAAATAATACCTGTCTAAATTGCATGTACCGATGCGAAACTATATAATAATCTGGACTTATTGGAAACTGCGGATGATTTTCCACCGACAGCGTTTAAATGGATATCTCTTCCTGCTGTTGTACGGTACATCTGGATTAAAACAGCCGGCAAACTCTCCGGGTTTACTAGCGCAATAAATTGTTTCGTGCACAAATAAATACACTTCTGCTGTCGCGGATTTTCAGGACTTATTATACGTGTAAGACGACGTAGGTTTTCTTCCAGAAACAAGCGTAACTTCAAAGTTATGATTTACAAGTCAAAAACTTATTTTTTTAAATTTCTTGTTTTTTTTAGTTACAAATATTGTATAATTAGTTATTGTAAAACTTAAGTGAAATAAAATATTGTTCAATAAATTCATATTTTTTTGGTAACAGTTATAAAAATAAATATAAATCGATTTACAATTTTTTGCCTATTTTTAGCAGTAACTAAATAGATTTCTGGACAAAGGTTTAGTGAATGACAAATATCTAGGTATACATGCAATGTAGTTGTAGCACGCAAGGTTATTTTGAATGGCACACGAAAAGCCCGTGAATATTCGATAAATTACCATTTATATTTCTTCGCGACTAATCGAAAAAAAAGTTATGAATAGCTTAAAGGCTTTATAATAACTATTTTACTTAGTTAATTTTATTTTATATTGATTATAGCCTTGATATCATTCAAATAATATTTATTCATAGGAAATTTTAAATTTTTTGTTCCCGGGAATTTATGTTTATCCGGGAAAAATCACACTTTCATTTGTATCATACATAAACTCCATCTATTATAGATACATTTTAACTTGATAATTATTTTATTTAGTAAAAAATCAAAATGTGTAATTTTATATTGATCGGATCACTAATTCCCAATGTATATTATTCAAATAATATGTATTTCCCGGGAAAAAAATGAAAAATTACTAAATCTACAATAAAAAACTGTTATGTATATATTGTGTGTAAAATTTTGAGAAAATAAAAATAACTTATGGAAATTTTAAATTTTCCGTTTCCCGGGAAAAATTCACTTTAATTTGTATCAATAACTTAATTACTTAAGTCACTTATATGTATATTCACTTATCTGTTATAAATATAAATTTCTTGGATTGTTGTGTTGGAAAGTCTTGAAAAGGTATAAAAGAAATTTTTTTGTTTCTGGTAGAATTGGTAATATATGATCGTATTTTCAAGATCTCTTCCGTATTTTATGTTTGCATTTATTCAGCTCCATTCAAATGCCCGGCGAACAAGCGGACTGACATTTTTGCGGTAAAATGAACCGGAATGCGATAACAGTTCGCTGCAAAAACAAAAGCCACCGCCTGGAATCTGTTTCAGCGTTTGCATTTGTTTTCCCGGATCGAAAACAAAACAAGGCCCTCCATTCTCCGGAGTGTGGAACAAAAAATACAGCATATACATATACACGAATCGAGTGAGAAAGAGAGAGAATGTGTATGTTTACAGTCGCATGAGAAGGAGAGAGATAAATAAGGATGGAACAGATGCAGGGTCGAAACCGAAAGGGAATAAATAAATTATGCGAACCTTCGTCCTCTTTTTCTCAAAAGTCAATCGGCCGTAATTTCACAAAACACACCACCGTTCGAAGATTGCGGGCATGCAAATTAATTGGAATATCTTTATGGGGCATTCGTTTTCCGCGAAGCGTGCGCCCTTTCAGCCTTTTCGTCGCGATTTAACAGCCGTTAAATGTCTCGGTTATATAATTAAGGGCCGTCCGCCCTCTGCGGCATTCGAGCGGCTGTTGCGTGTCCTCATCCTCATCCCCGATCCACTACCACCCTCTGATGAGACACAACTTACCACGCGGATGATCGATGCTGGTTGTTGTCGCCAACAAATTTACCCATGCCGCACTTGCAATTGATCAACAATAGGTCTGTGTTACACAGAATTGGATTTGAATATTTGATATATATATATATATTTATTATTTTGGTTTTACCTCATCGCCACCAGCGAAACATTTACATGCACAGCTTGTTCATCCTTTCTATGTTATTTTTTGTATATGTGTTCATTTATGGCTTAATGCTTTTCGGAGCTTGTCACCTGCACCCTCATTCATGTGCATGATTTATCCCTGACATTTATGTAATCATCGCTCGCTAAATCTACTACATCGTCGAATTTATCCAACGCTCTTATTGATATTTTAATCAATACAATTTTTCAATTTATGAAACTGCGAGCATCCATATGTTTTGCAATAATAATTGTCAATGTTATGACATCCATAATTCATGGAGGTTTATGTGATACGATTTATGCAATAAAAAACATTTATTCGTGCATTTCAACCTAGGTTAAATTCTATTCATGACACTGTTTTTTAATTCTGCATTTGAAGAACAGATGATTTGTGTATTTATTTTTGTTAATATTATAAACAACTTCAATTTATAAAAAAAAAATCAGCAGAGCAGACAAAATTTAATTTCAAATTTTACTCATGTATTTCTTATTGTATGTTTCATAAATTAGATTATTTATAATAGAATGAATCAACTATAATTACAGCAAGGATAATCATCAGATGTACTTATTGTAGTTTAGGATGTAGATTATAAATACCAAAGAATTTTAAACAAAAAAGCACATGACAATGCACGTTTCGTTGTGAAGCCACAAAAACAGTTGGAAGTTGCTTGGGGACATTTGGGTCTCTGCTGAATTTCTTTACCTGAAGGAACTTCTGTGCACTGGGGTCCCACAAAAACCAGGAAAGTTGCAAGTTCTTCCAGACAGGCATGATGGAACTGGCCAATAGATATACGTGCTAATCTAAAAAATAAAGGTTACTCACGTTGTTGTTGTTGTAAATTGAAGTAAATTTATTTGTACCTACATATTTTTTCAGGTTACATAATATTTTTAACTTTAGAAAATATTGTTTAATTTGACTATAAAATTTTCATAATTATGTTCGTTTTTGATAATAGAATATTTCCTCCATTTCATATTTTATATTTGTCTAGCAATACTTCACTTTAAGATTTCAAGTAAAGAAAAAAGATCAACGCTTTCAAAATAAATGCGTTTTTTTTTGTGCACTCAGTTTTGCCGATCGCATGAAATTATTTCGTCGGAAGATTCTGCCATCGCGTTTCCCTTTCATCACTGAAATTGCTCGGAAAAATTTGCAGATGCTCCCGAGGCGTTATTTTAATGATTTTTTTCCCTTTTGCTTTCTTCAATTCCTCCCGTCGTCTTATTCATTTTTAACACTGCCTTCCACCCCTTCCTAAAAACTTCCTTTAAAACGCAATTTTGTATTTGCAACAACGCGACCAGTTTTTTTGCCAATATTGCCGGAATCGCAAAAGAAAGAAAGGAACAAAAAAATAGGAAAAAGAAAGGACAGGAAGAGGAAATTAGTCGGCCGAAGGTGCAGAGCGAGTTTTAATTTTAGGAAATTCATTTCGCTCATCGTAACTTTTTTTTTGCCTTCTTTGCCCTAATTAAACTACGGCCACTCGTTTTGTCCTTCCGCAGATTTTTTTTCTTGTAGCAATCTTGCTCTAGTTAGGTGATGGAAATAATAAAAGTTCGTATCCGAACTTAATCCGGCTGCAAATAGTTGCTGAAATTTACTTAAAACCGAAGTTGTTCGGATGCCGAGAAGAGAGAGGCTTTTAATTGCATCTATCTAATTGCTGAAAGAAATCATCAACAGTGCTCTTAGTTTCTGTTTGCCGGGAGTAAAGTGTATCCAATTGTAGATTGGTTTTATTTGATTGCAGTCATTTTATTGTCGATAATGGATGTTATCACTAACAACTGGGGATAGAGAGAGAGAGATGAAGACGCGCGCGGCGCAGTTGAGTATTATCAAGTTACATAAGTTATAAAAAGCGGTTGCATGTGTTCTCTTCTCCCGGATGAATGGAGGGAAACGTGTGATTAAATTACATTTTATATAACATTTGTATTGTGGGAAGGTGACGGGGAGATGTATTAAGCGAAGTTGCACGTTTTATTGCGCTTCTCATTTATATATCTCACCAAAATTCATATACCTTTCTTCGCCATCATTTTTTTCTTCTTCGCCTCGCCTCCACATATATATATCATATTATTGCACCCCTAGTGGGAGAATATGAGGAAAACCGGAAACACCCAGGCGAAGTTGTAAATTTGAATAAACACACAGAGCGCATTTCTTCGCATTCACCTACTGCGATTTCCTTCCTTCGTTCTTTTTCATCTCCCTCTATTTGAAGGGATTTCTTCCCCTAAGTACCCCCATTAGACTGAGATAGTCTCTCTCTCATCTTCTTTTTTTCGCACTCCCCCGGGGTAGTGCGTACGGAATTCATTATTTCCATCTGCGAAAGAAACGGGGTTTACACCACCCCCCTTTTTTGGGCATCTTCTTTTAACTATGCGAACCGGTTGTTTTTATCGCGGTGTTTCGTCTTAACGCGCAAATAATTGTTTAATGGTTTCTTAACGTCATTGGAGATAGCTCCAACTTTTGTGTTTCGGAATAATTGTTTATTATTAAGTTTCGCTGAAAGCTTCGTTCCCCTTTCAGTTTCATTTGCATGAAAATGAAATTTGTTCGAATAAATTTTGCTACTCGAGGGACGAAACTGAAAAAAAAAATATACACTTTGTTTAATAGGGTTAACTCGTTTGTGCTACAGACTTGAAACATATTCAATTTACGACACTTTACATATAACATTTTTTTATTTGAAAAAATATTATAATTTGACTATCTATTTTCTACGAATATTTCTATTTAAGAAGAAGTAAGTAACCTGGACAGGTCAAGCAGTCTTTAGTTTTAATGCTGTTATCCGACTACTCTTCAGATCGAAGATGAACTTTTAACTGCATGGAAGTTGGAGGAAATTATTTATACGGAAAAGGAAAGAAGAAACACCCAACAGAAAATAAAATGAAAAGAAAAAGGGATCAGGGAACAAGGATATTGGAAATAGAAAAGGAAGGCAGCTGCTGCAGTTCTGCGGAACTTTTTCCATATTTCATGAACGCATTCGAATACCGTTTAAAATTGCGATCCGTCTGAAAATTTATTATTACTTGTAGCGATTTCCATGGGACAGAGATGAAGACGTGCGAGGATAAGAAAAAGCAGTTGATAAATAAAAAAAAATGTGGAGGATGATTAATGGGAAATGTGTTTGTAATTGAAGATGGGTTTGTCTTGGAATGAGAGAATGAAGTTCAGTCGTGGTTAGCAGCTGATGCTTGCAAGAAGAGAGTTCAAATGTGCTGGGGAATCGGAGTGTTCTTGCGGGTCTTAGCCAACTTGACCAATCGAATCTGCAGCGACATCTCCGACGGTCTCCAAAGGATGTGTTCGATTTGTTTTTGCTGGGTGGGAGGATCCGGGTCTAATGTGCATCCGATGACCGCCGGTTGGTATAAGGCCAGGAACCAAGTTTCGTCCATTCTTTGCAATTTTTTTTTAGAGTACGCCGAAAGCGGGTACAGGGATGAGTTTTACAAAGATGTGGATCGGGAGACTGCGGAGGAGATGCTCGGGCAGCGGCAAGACGGGACGTTCCTGGTCAGGCCGTCGACGGCGACGGACAGCGTCGGGACGCTCTCCGTCGTCCAGGATGAGAGGACGTTCCACTTGACCATCCGACGGCGCCGGACCGACGGACGCCTCGCGCTCGGCACCCCAAAACCGAGGGAAAGAACCTTCGACGGCCTCGACTCCATGATTAATTACCACGTCAGCAATTACCTGGTCCTCTTCTCGCACAACAGGACCTTCTACACCCTGCTTCTCCCTTACACCGCCGCACGCAAACTCGATTAACAATTTAAATTCAAATTCAATTGGATTACGTCTAGCATAAATAAATTACATTTACAAGTGAAATTCGCTGTTTCCTCAAACATATACACATACACCGAACAGAAGAGAATAATCAGAAGACACGAAAACAAGGCAACATAAAAATACCAGAATTCCAAATTCAATCGCAAACATTACATACATGTTTTAAATATACATGTTCATGATGCAAATCTACAAGGTAGGATAAAAAGCACTTCTATTTTCTTCATCTTTCCAAATTTGCTCACAGATTGACATAAATGAAGTAATAAGAATCATACAACTAATATTATTAATAATATCATTTCATGACTTATGCTCATCTTGCTCACCTAGGTGCATATTTTGGGTGTGTAATTCTAACAAAAGATTTTTTGAACGGACCTTCCTGTGACATAAGTTTTGTGTTAATTCTAAATAACGCATAGTATATAAAAATAATTGAAATAAATGTCAAAAGATGTTTACTTTTATATAATATAAATATTATGATTAATTGTTTTGGTTGGTCGTTCGTAATTTCGTTTAATTTTCAGGGTGCGTCACTTAAAGCAAAATCTCGTTAGTTGAGTTGATGCAATCTACAAGGGCGACCCTAGGCATTTCGGGTTCCATTCAAATACAACAAATTAATGTTCGTCCCTTCTGTCCTCCTCCTCTTGCTACTCCTAAAAATGCGGAGTTTTTTTTATATCGCTACGCGCGACGCCAATTTGCAGATGAAAAGAAATGCTTCCGTTTCCGCTCCATCCAATTAATTGCCAGAAATGATTTACCCAATTTCTTCTTTTGCGATAACCATCCCCATATATCTCGAGATTAAAGCCAGACCTCTCTTCATCACGCATCATCTATCTTTTTCACGATTTATATTGTTTGACTTCTAACACTTGTCGAAACAATGTTGCTCATAACCTATACAATTGATTTATCCTGAAAATATTTTATTGTTTGATTGAAGACAGTAACTTTAATCCAACTATGAAAATACCACTTAATACACTTAAAACATGTAAGAATTGAAGATGAATTGGATTTTACATAAGTGTTACAGATTATGGTTTAAAGTACCGGATTTTACAACTAGTTTTGACTCGTACTTGTCTACTCACTATCCCGGTAAATTCCTACGCTGCGACGTATTCGGTACAATGAATGTATTTATTTGCTCGAGCAAGTTTGAAATCTATTCCAATTCGATTTCCTGGACTGCTTCCATCTATCCGCGTCTCGTGGACATCACCAATATCTGCAGTTGAAATGCTCTTTACCTTCACGAACTTATCACTCGCATGTTCCGATAAAATAATTGATTTACTCTTAGTCTTTAATACACCGTTACATAAAAATGGTATATTTTATGTATAAGCTAAAATAAATTAATTTTATTTTTACAGTTTAAAGCAAAAAATTAAATATGATTTTCTATTTGAAAAATTTCAATAATTTTGAATAAAATAATTAAAATATTTTCATTCAAAAATAATTTGTACTCATTTTATATCATTTGTACTAAACTTTTTTGCATCATGCTTAAATTGCTTCGATGTGGCGTATAGTTTGGCAGACACTGGTTTAAAACAATATTTTACATAAGAAGTACGTATTTTATGGTTAAAACTGCGAATTATTTTATGGCTTCGTATTGCCCATATATTATGCTTTGGATGGGTTTAAATGGAAATGTATGTTGATTGTGTGTTTTGGGGACAAAAGAAGGAAGGGTCGGAGGAACAACGGCCGTTTAATGTGGTACGAATCTTGCGGTATTACGCAAATCCGGACCATTGTTTTCCGGAGGGAAAATTGATGTTTTTTATTTTATTTTTTGGAATTTAAAATTTGCTACGTTTCATTACGGACGGGTCACCGAGTTTAATTTAATCGTGCCGCTGCAACAATCAATGTTCGAAATCACAATTCCATATTAAATCAGTTCCGACAAATTGATTTCCATCTCTTTTCCATATGTAACTCGAAATACGGTGCACTAATCTAATACAGTTTAAACTATATCTGAACATCTAGCTAAATGCAGTTCTCTGACGCCGTTCTGCTGCGCATTGTGCGCGTTACGTAATTACGGCGCCTTTGTTTTGCCGCGCTAACACTAAATACCGAACGACGTGAATTTCGTAAGCGCTTTTCCATCCAAGCATATTTCCAAAAAAAAGTGTGACTCATACTTGCTTCATTTACTTGATTTATCGTCTTGGATTTACACAGTTAAACGTGATTGCAGATACAAAATATACAGAAACGCAAATAACAGTATTACATAATTCTATTGAGAATAATTCTAACGATTTAATTAACAAAAAAATGTGTTTTGATTTCTAAAATATTAAAATTTGTCTGCTATGAAATTTGATTTAATTAATGTCATCCTCGATCATATTTCTTTTATGCTGTAATTTAATAAATAAAGAGGAGTAAAAATATGCTTTTACTTAAACGATGTAATAACGATAATTAAATACGCTGTAAGTGAACAAAATCTGTTTTTCTTTTCTTAATTAATTAGTAAATGTTTGGACGCTAATTTTTTTTCTGTACCTTGTTTACTTGTAATTTAATATGAAGTATACATGAAAGTATTGAACTAAATGGAACTTGCACGCAGACTTAGCCCATTGTTCGTTAACAATGACACCCATTTCATTATTCGCATAATGCCATTCATCGGCTGACATGTGCGTCTTTTTTCTTAATTAGAAGGCTTTTCAAAAGCCATACCGGCGCTAATAGGATTTTAATCAATAGATCTTCTCATAATTTCCATTTTAAAATCTACTTGTTTTTTATTTAAACCAAATTATGTATGAATATTAACACATCATTCAATAAGTTCGTAGGATGACATATAGATGGAGCCTCTATCAACAAATCCATAGGATTTTTAGAAAGTACCACCCTTCAGATGACGTCTGTCAAAATTTTATGGCAATCTGACGTTTACTTCACAAGTTATAGTGACGCTAAATGTACTTATTGAGTGATGAACTGAAAATTGATTATAGGTCTTAAAAATTAAGACTTGGACGCACAAACAGAATTTGGGGTCCACGAAAAAATAAATTGTAATTAACATCCAAGAATAGATATTTTGTTAAGTTTTAATGAACACAGATGGAGGTGCCTAAGGCTCACGACAACCTTACTACGGCCCTACTACATAAGTTTTAATAACTCGGTTATAACTTGAATAGGTTATAAACTTTCAAAATTCACGTTTTATTAAATGATCCTATTATACTTTGACATATTTACCTTTAATTGTCAAATTGTAGTATTTTTGGTTAGGTTATTATAGGTTAGGATAAGTTTAGTTATGTTACGTCAGATTGTTTTTAGTATAGCCGGGAAACTTTTTCACCAATTATCCCAAAATATATTAATTTACGCAAGTCATCATAATATTTCATGAATGGAGGAAATCCATTAAACAATTTCCTCAATTAATTTCTTTAAATAATGAGAAAATTCAATTATGTAAATCACTTTTTTAAATAATTATCAAAATAGTGAAATTTAGTATGTAATATCAGAGTACATTACATCATGAGATGTGCAGACATGTTGGGTGCGGGCTGTAAATTTAATTCCGGGCATAAAATATGTAAAAGCTGGGGGAAAGTGTGGAGGAGAGACAGAGATGATATTTTTCCGTTCGTCCGTTATGAATCTTACGGGATTTCGCTGCTGCACTCCGCATAAAAGATGGATGTTTTTTTTTGTTTCAAAAAAAGAAAATAATGTTACTTTTTTTGTTAACGGCACTTCTTCGGGCAGTTCCACCCATATAATTATATCCTGCTCCTTCTGGTCACAACTTTTGTATAAATATATTATGCGAATTTACCGCAGTTACATAATAAATATAAAAAAAATGTGGAGCGTCGCGTGGTCGTCCTTCTTTATACCGGATTTTTTTTTCTGTAGCGGAAGAGAGGAGGAGCAGGAACTTTTGTGAAGGGTGAATTTGTGTCAAACTTTGGTCGTTCCGCAAAGTGCACAAGGTTTTAATAAAAGTGTAACTTTGGGAGGTGAACAGAGGCGGAGCGAAATACTAAAAAAGTAAGGATATGTAAGGGTGGATATGTACTGGTTGATGTTTTTTGTTGTTGTTGCTGCTGTTATTGTTATATAATAAAATTTGTGTTTAGCGAAGTTTAATGGTCGATTGGAAGGCTTCGGACAAGTTAATGGGTGGTGCTATGTCATGGAATGTTCGAGCAACCCTCCAAATCGCTCCATTCTGCTAAGAACGTTTATTATATTGATAGACCTGCTCTCGGGGCGTTTTAAATTAACTTCACGTCGAGCAGAAAAACGGTCCTCTTCTTCTTTTCATCAAACCTCTACATCAAAATTCATCACTCTTCGTCATAGTTAAACGGAACACGGAAAAAGAGTAAAACAAAAATTAGCAAGTAGCTGTTATACAACTTTTGCAGAAATAATCGTCAAACTTTCTCCAATTAACAATTCAAACGTAAATGTTACATTCAAGTTGGATGATCCAACTTTCGCCCGTTCCGCATTTTGCTTTGATAAACGCACGGCCAAAGGAGGCCAATAAACTCGACGACCACCCCCACGGCCGCATACTATTATACCTATGCGAGCTCGTTATAGTCCATACGAGCCATCCCCTAGCACACACGCAAAAAAAATTGCCCAAATTATTATGCCATAAATTTTCGCAAACCGTTCCGCTTTCCATCAGCGCCGCAATACCGCACTCGCTTAAATCCCTTATTTATGGCTTAACGAACGCTTGCTCATAACTAGACCTTACCAAAAACTGTGTTAATTTCACCCCTGTGGTCATCACGAAATACACCCCAAAAATCATACAACGCTCAGATTTTTACCTCAATATACTTTATATATTACTTTCGTTTAACTACTCATTTATTTTGCAAACATATTACAACATTCACTGTACGTAACATCAACGTCTATTTTACCATTTAATTTTTTTACGCATTTATTTTATAAATATATTGACTTGTACTTTACGCAACGTCATGTCTATTATAAAATTAATTAACATTAGCTAAAGTAACTAATTTATTTTATAAATATATTAATTTGCGCTATACCTAACGTCAACGTCACAACATGGAAACGTCACGTCAATATATCTCAATTAATGTATTTTACAATATAATTAGTTTTTATTTTTAAATTATTATACGCAACGTCAAGAAAAGTCAACGTCACGTCAATTTTCAAAATTCTAGATAATAAAAGATAAATATTTGTATTAGGTTTATTAATATTTATCTGGGAAAAACTGTATAAATTGAATATGTATGTGAAAATGTATTAGATAGAATTGTAAATAAGTTGGATCGATTCGTAGAAGAAGTTGTATAAACAGTGTAATAAAAAATATATGGATTGCATTAAGATGCAGATGGACGTCTGGATGCGAGAAAGATGTCTTTGACCTGCAGGAGAAGATGATGGATATCCTCATCCATTCAGTTGATCCTCTTTAAGTGCAGTCGTGGCTTTCCATATGATAGTCGGCTTTTAATATTTAAAGGAAACTAAGGTCTATACATTTGTTTCCTCCTGCAGTTTGATAAAAAGAGACATATCAATTACGAAATGGTCTTTGTTGATTATATGTTAATGCATATATTAGAGCAAAGCGCGAAGTAAAATATTACGAAATTGTAATTTACTTTGAGAGTTAGGAGGACGCGTCCTAATGTTCTCGCCATCTGCGCTCCAAAGTAATTTCATACTAATGTAGAGTGGATTTAGTGTGTGGACGGCGGCCGCATGATCCTCGAACTCTTGTACAAACCCTTCGAATATATGTATATATATATATATGCACTAAACTGTATCTATATCCATGTAGAGAGTGAGTCTCGTCATGGCTCCTAATACAGGACATAATTACATGACACAGCAAACGGTTAAGATTACTTGTACTAATTAGACCCGGCGCGTCCACCAAAGCCGTTACATCTTGCCTGATTGGTATGATCCAGTGTGTTTATGCATCGCCGCTTTGCTTACCTATATAGTCCAATCTACATATATACTAAGTGCGCGCAATCACTTGCACTAATGCATTATGCATATTCAGCCAAATGCATTCGCATCATTATTTTTCCTTGTTACATAATCATTTAAAATTTGTAATGGGATTATACACATATCGCAGGGAAAGATTATATTTACAGTGTTGATATTTGGGATTGTTGCAAATGGAATCCGTAAAGTGGAAGACTCATTTGCGTTCAATTATTCAAACAGAACGAGTGGCGCCTACGGGATATGTGATGTCGACTAAATGATGAAACGGAAATTACAATATCATCGTCGAAACATCCTTGCTCCACGTGGACATTGTACCAGATTGGCTATTAATTATAAATAGCTAACTACCGTTGACAGTCTGCAATGTAGATACTATATCCATATTATCCTTGTTAACAAACTTATAACAAAAAAATAGAATTTAATTATAAACTTATATAATGGAAAATTTAAGTTTAGTAAACGAAGATCCTAATTTCAATTAAATTTGTAAGTTTATATTAATTTAACGGACATAAAAAAATCATTGGCTACAAAAATTGTTAATAAAATACAAATACGATTTCTCATCAAAGTTTAGACATTTTTTTTTCATCGATTTGGAACTGTCAATAAAACATGGATCAATCATCTCACGCCTGGGACTAAAAATATGTCATAACAATGTTCTTCATCTGGAAATATTATAGATTTTCTACTGGGGATATCATGACAAATTTTTCATTAATTTCTTTAAAAATAGCAAATTTATTTACTCGATTGTTAAAGAAAATAGTGGTAATTGGCAAAATTAAAAATGATTTAATATGTAAAAATATGATTTTTTTTTTTAGATTTTATAGTCTGAAATTGTTGAGATTTTTAAAAGTGTAGTTAAGATCAAAATAAAAATGACATGAATGGATGAGAATGTAAATAGAATGGAAGGTAAATGAGTTGGACCAATAATAAATTTAAGAGGAGGAACGTCTTGTATAGGCAGCTACTTCGACTTTCTGACAAAAACAGAAAGAAAAAAGGGAAAAACGGTATCAAGAGGGAATATTAATGAATCTTATTATGCGAGCGGAACGAGCAGCGTAGGAGGAGAGAATCAACGATCGGTGAAAGGAGCAGATAAAGCGTGGCGTGTATGTGGACTGGACAAGGATTGATGAGGAAAATGGTTAAAATCGGAATGTAAAGATGTTGAAAGGACGGACGCTCGTCGGCACGTCCAAAGAAGGCGATGATATTTCACAGAGTCTGCAGAGAAAACAAAAAAAAAATCTTACGAAGATTTCGTAAAAAAATATCAACAACAGTTTTTGGAGGTCCAGTAAAATGCAATTAGATTTAATCGGCTAATCCCAAATGAATTAACTGTCCGATTATTATTATTCGGAATCCGAGGGGTTTATTGATTACGGTGGGATCAGACCTTCTTTAGTAAACACCGGGTAATGTCCGAATTTCAGGACGTTAGTCCCGATTTATAACTGTAATCAGCTTCTTTTTTTGCGGACCGGTAATCAGGACGTAACTACGCACAGCTGCACGACTTCGGTATTGGTATTGGTGTAGCTGATTTATAGATACGCCGTCGGCCGTAATGTCACTATATGCGTTCCCATTATCGGATAAACCGCAAACTGAATTATCGACGGTCTGATTATAGCCGTGACACTTTTTCTCACCTTTGTTTATCGATTGAAATGCAATTTCAACCTGTCAGCTAAATTTTGCCACATAGTATTTCCGGCTGTACATTGTATTTGTACTATTTCAAAACCAAATAATCCATAATATTTAAAATAACAAATAGATTTATTATTCTGATTAAACGCTATAAAGCAAATATCAAATCATTTCTATATTATGTAATAATCAAATTATTAACATATTTATAAATTGCTATACTGTTACTTACGACTGATAAGAAATAGCATTCATATTTCAAAAAAACTGTAATTGGTACACTTGGCAAATATTGATAACATAACCAGCAACTTTATATAATGTTAAAAAATTAAAACTCTTAAAATATTTTTCAATTCCTTAAATGTATAAATCTAATATTTTTTTGAGCTTAGACTTATAATGAATGATGAAGGTGTTGATGATGTGTTAATATAAACTTTAGCTAACATTTTTTTATAACTTTCAAATTTATAATACTTCATACTTATAGTCTTGACTAATTTTGTTATATTTGATATTTTCTACCTTAAACTTCAAAATAAGTTTTTTTTAAGAACTTTTTGTCTTATAAGAGTTTTTTTTTTAATACTGCAATTAATGAAATATAATCTTTATTTCTAAAGTAGAACTACGATTTGTGAATGGGATACCTTCAATTCATTTATAGGTGTTATATTTATATAATTTTCAAACATTTTAAACATTTCTATTGTTGTTTTTATAAGATGTTTTGAGAGGAATTCGTTATTAATAACTTAAAATGTGTGAGAATGAGAGAAAGATATTATTCGGGATGAGAAATATCGTTTTCGAGGGATGAATGTCAAATATGGATGGTGGAGAAGATTCGAGGGGAAATAAATGGCATTACTGGGTACGGAATTAATTCGAGTGGTGTCGTCGTTGTAGGTGTAAGAAAAATGTAATAAATGCTTGGAGCGGAATGCGTAAACATTGTAGAGGAAAACGAAAAAACTGGAAGAAGAAGGAAACGAAATGGGTTAGAAGAAAAAAAATATCATACAAACATGGAGAGGGGTGTTCGGATTGGAGAAGAAGAAAAAGACGGGAATGGAATCTATTTCTCGTGTAGTAGTATCCCGGTTGTTACCGCAGCCAGTGGGAATCTGGGCTTTCGCAAGATGGTGCACCCATACACACTCTCACATAAACACACATATATATGTATACGCATACATATACACACACAACAGGAACGAGCCAATAAATTTGTCGGAGGATAAGATCTCCACATGCCGGACGAGTCGACGGCGGCGGCGAATATCGTATGAGATTTGCGCAAACGGCTTGCATACATACGACCTACTCACACTATTACTAGGGACCCTAGGCTGCTAATTCATCTGCCGTGCAGCACCCCAACGAAATCCATTAAACGCAGACACTCACGGACGACATGTAAAAATTCCCCAAAGCCCCGGATACCTACACTCTCTACATCCTTCATATATATCTGCGCACTCTCGCATACACACATATATATATATACATATATTTATATGTAGATGCGAATGTTGGGGCATTTGCATATTAGATTCGGTAGTCGCGGCACGCAATTGAAAGATAATCAGCCCTTCGGACCTTCCGCCATATTAACTTTTATGGCTACATTCATTACCCTCGCCATACCATTAACTTTAAGCTCACTTGACCGGACATACAAACTTATTGCGAATATCAATCTAATCAACCACGACCTCATTGAACAATTTTTTTCCACAAACTGACAAATACCTATTTGTACAGAATTCTTTCATTAATTACTAATTTCCATCATCATTATTTCTATCGACATTAAAAAAAAAGTTGACTTCAATACATCTAATGATATCCATCTAATCAACCACGACCTCATGGAATCATTTTGTCCCATAAACTTAGAAATACCTAAAGAAACCTAACAATAAATCATATATTAAAACATATAAACCATAAGACACCATATTTTTCGGACCATAAGAAACACCTTTTTATATAAGATTTCTTTTGTCAGAATTTACTTTAATGTATATGATTCAAAATACATTTCTAAGTAATAGTAAAGGAAGGTTACATTGTAGGAAATTACAATTCTCTTATGTAAATATACCTATGCGAAGTCGATCTGCGGAAATTACGGATAGCAGATGCAATTCGTGTTCTTATTGCTATGCGGTAGAGTGTTGTGCTCTGCCGTAACAGGTGGACGATAACGATCAATCTGTAGGCAGCAAATGAATGGGAGTCATTAGAATCAAATCAAATCTCAAATGACTGAGTTTCTAACTATTCAAATATAATTACAGAGGAAACTCATACTAACTATTAAACTCAAATCAAATCAAATTGTTAATTGTTAACTTGAAGTTTAGTTTTTTTTTTATATTATATAAGGAATTTATATTATAATGAGAACAGAAAGATTACTCAAACTGTTTTTCATGGATTTATGTAATCATAGATTTAAGTGATTCTTAGCATGTTTTTCAATTATAAAAGTACAAATTTGCTTATATATTTATTATAGGAACTTTTGAAGTAATCAGGTATGGATTATTTTTGATATATTTATAAGTAACATACAAAATATAGTAAATCAAAGATTAAAAGAAAACTTATAAATCTTAAGTTTTCGCCATCTTTTATATTATCTACATATATTACACTTAACATGCCATTAACTTTAAGTCCCCTTGACCGGATATTCAAAGTTATTCCAGAACGTGCTGCCAATGCATCTCCTCTCCAAAAACAAACCATATCCCATGGTGATAATTCACTAAACTTTCGGCCCTCGGCGGTTATCTTATCTCATCGAAGCTGTTACCAACACACACCCACGCCAAGATATATATGTGTGCTCAATAATGGATTGGAGAAAACATTTTTTTGTCTTTCCGCCGTTGTCCAGCGACCGGAAATCCTCCCCAAGAATTATATTGATTGATGATGATCAAGTCCAGAACTTCGAGTGTGGAAGATGGAGAAAGGAGAAGCAGCGGCCATGAAGAATTTATAGTTGAGGCTTTATGTTTAAACAAAAATACAAACACTATGAAACCTTAATGGAAGGGCGATGTGCGGTTTAAGTGTGTGGGGGGAGCCGTGTATACGTGCCATCGCAGAGCGCCCTTAAAACAAAGGGCGGCTGCAATATTTACACGGCAGTCCCCATGTAAAATTGATGTTTGTATGAGGAACGTGATCTACTGGGGCCGTCGGGGAATCCCCGCGGGGCCAACCCTCGCCGAAAACCGACAAGCGCCCTCCCACCCGACAAGCGCCATAACCATTCCATCACAATTACCACTCTCGAAACAATTAAATTAATATACTTTTCGTATCTCTTTGCTGCTGCTGCCGTTCCGCCACCTAATTCAACCCTCCTTTTGATGTTTTTTTTTTCCTTGCAGGATAATATGCAACTTCAAGTTCACGCGAATCGCATAAATCCGATCTCTTTCCCTTTGTTTGTTCCTTTTTTATTATTATGAACACAAAGAAACAAAACCGACGGCTCGGAACAAAAGGACAATTAAACTTTTATTCCTCGTTTGTCGGTGGGGACAACGGGATAAACGTGAGACGCGGAACGCGACATGTTTAATCTTCAGGAGTGCCGCCGATCGATAATCAATTTTAAATCTTCGCTTAATCTTCACTCTATGTATATATATATCGGCTTACTCGCATTTGTGGCAGGTGTCAGTTTGATGAAGGTATGGAAAGTTTTCGGTTCGATATCAGAGGTCGGGTTAATCCTCGCACAATGAGGATTATAAATCGAAGTGCCACGAAGAATAATTGTCAGGTGGAGGAGAGGACAAGCCGAAAGTTGAAGTTGCAAAAAGAAAGAAGGACGAAGATCTTTCTCGAATATTTTAATAATGGAGTATGTACGCTTCCGGCATTTCGAATCCTTGCACACTCAATATGATGGTAGGAACCGATGATTGAAGTTGAGAAACAAATTACGTACACGTGTTGGGTCACATCTGCGTTCGCTTCGCAAACTGGAGGTGGAGACCAGGTCGGAATTATGCAGTGACATCCATGGTATGCGGATGCTGCGGTTGGATATTACCGCGAGAGATAGAAGAAGAAAAAAGAACCTGACGGCCCTTCGCATCCATCAAACAACTTAAAGCACGCCATAAAAATTTGCAAGCTAAATGACGCACACCGCGAGAATTCGGGGCTGAATTTTCTAATAAACCTCGTTGCGTTGAACATTATTACACGCTTTCAGTATACAGCCGCCCCCGGATCGCGGGCGCCGCTTAATTTTCCTTCCCAGAATCGACGAAACCAATTCGCGGCAAGCTGCTGCTCGTGCCTGTGATCATACTCCTGCTGCACGCTGTGATTACATTTAATATGCGAAATGAGCAAAAATGGATCAAAGGGAAAAAATTAACATTTGCATGGTAATGAGGTCGTTGAACTTAATTGAATTTGGAATGTTTGATGTTTCCTTTCGAATTTTACACCAGACTTCTGATTTACATCCACCGAATCTGGATCAGAAAGTATACATAACTAATAGCTTTTTAAAACTATGGATCTCCCAATACAAATTTAGATAGAAAGCTAACATGGCATATTAATGAACTTAAACACGTTTATCCAATCTTTATTAAAAGCCTATCAAAAACGTGTCACGTAAAATAAGACTACCTTTCAGAATCCCCAATGCATCATCTTACATATTTTTTTCAAATTCAAACAAAAATCAATAAATAAAATTATTGAAAACAAATTTGTCTATACAAGACAAACAGTATTCAGATAATGCCAGTATTTCTATTCATAGAATCTCTTGAAATATCGCAAACAGCGATTGCGGTTCAACATGGAATATGAATAAATCGCCGCAAATACAATTGAATTTTATTACCAACGAATCATTGTATATATTTCAATTAAACAATACAAAATGCGTTTATGATAAAAATATATAATCAGCTTCGAAGCAATTAACCGATATTGTTCTGAATTGAAACCGGTGGGATATTGTGTCTACTAAGTAAGTCGTTTCAGTGCTTACGGCAACGTGCCGCCTCTTATTTCGGGCTTCACGGCTTTCCAAATGGCAGTGCGTTGCCAATAATTTCCCGGTGAACATTCGAAACTGTATAACGATTTTCGGCAAAAACACGTCCGGAATTAATTTTCATTCCGCACAGCGAAATAAATAGAATATTTCTCATATCGGCATCACATTACATTCAATTTTACAATTACCCATTTTACATTGGTTTTATTACTACCTATTTTTTTTTGTTCAATTTCATTTTTCATTACTGTATTCATTCAATTGATATTAAATTATTTTTGATCGCTAGTTTACATTTCCACTAATTTTTTTCATTAGTTATTATTTTTTTATATCACCCATTCTAGGCTATAAAAATTACGTTAATAATAATTGTAACAAATTACATTACGATAATTTATAAAATATCTAAAGAATTTATGAATGAATCATTATTTTGAATGTGGGACGTGAGGTGTTTAGATGTAATCGTTGGTATACGTACAACAGGAACGTGTGTAAATTTTATCGAAATTCTCGTTTCCTTTAATCTTTCCGAGTTTAAAGGCAATATTCATTAAATAGAGCAATGTTTTAATGAGCAATAATGTTATAAATGCGGTTGTAACAAATTGTGGTTCGCTGCTAATCTATATGATGAATCTATGGCTTATGCTCAAGAGGAGGTCTTAATCCGCAAAGATGGCTATCATTACTCATGTAATTCTGCTTCAGTTATATTGAAGAATGTGAGTTTTATTATGAAAGTATTACAAAAACCGCGCATTAATTATCGAAAATTATTTTATATAATATCTATTATAATAGTTTATAATGACATTATTTAATAGGTAATTTATAGAACAACTAGTTGAAGTATTAAATAAAATAAATATTCGGACAAATGAAGATTTTTAAAAGTTCTACAGCTATTTTTTGTTGGGTATCGAATAAGCTATGTAAATTACTAAATAATCTATGTTATTTCATGGCGTTGGACTTGTTTGGAATGACTGTTTTAAAGGATTCCCGATTAGAATGCATCAAATTTATCGTTACCATTTTTTAC
This sequence comes from Nicrophorus investigator, assembly GCA_963457615.1. Lineage (NCBI taxonomy): Eukaryota > Metazoa > Arthropoda > Insecta > Coleoptera > Silphidae > Nicrophorus > Nicrophorus investigator. Next base: position 26,642,163 of record OY735143.1, read on the forward strand.
AATTCTTTTTTTTCCATAATGAAACTATGCACAATGATCTGCGGACACAAACAACACAGTAGATGAACGATATAATGGGGGATATTTGCAATGTGAATGGTTGGAGGCTGGGTTTAATAGTTAACAATAAAAATCGCCATCATCGTTCGATATTGATTGCTGCGGTGTTTGGCGCCGGGCGATAGGCGTTGTTGTAACATTAACCGGTTAACATAGAGTGTAGGAAAATTTGTTGTTCTATTTGCAATAATAATGTAGTAGGAAGGGTCGGAAGCCAATTTGGCTTTCAGAAACATGGAAGCCTTCGTCCCTCTGCAAAGCCGGAATGTAATTTGAGTTCAGCGTCCGTGCGACTTCTCTCTCTATATATGGATGTGTAATTCAAATGTAAACCGGACCCAATTTCCAACCATTATGAATCTATTCAACTCATCGCACCTCTCGCATCCATCTTTCCTTTTATACTTGTTTTCACTCTTCTCTCCTTTAATTCGAATTGCTCGTGTTGATTAATCAGTAGTGGCACGTTTCATTGTGTCCAGAAAATAGTGGCGCATCTCCCAATTTATTCGTAATTGCTATCTCGGAAACAAAGCGAACATCATGTATCAGTAGGTTTTAAGTGTCACATGGCACAAAGGAACAAAAGTATTAGGTCTCGTTATTGCAATCCTTCTCTTAACCCATTCAACATCCTCATCCTCATTGTCTATTTTATAGCCAGGATTTGGTGCAATTTAAATTTTGATTGAAAATAAAATGTTAAGAATTAGGAAACATAATTTCTCAATTAAAACTTATTCACTACTTGAAAATTGAAGTTTTTAGTGCATGTATGTAATTTGAATTGTTTAAGTAGATATTGCGTACTGGTATGGAAAGCTGCAGGGCGCTGCAGGAACGCAATTTAGTTATGCAAATCTGCGTGCAATATTGAGGAGGAACCTTGTTTGAAGATTTTCGACAAAGAAATTGCGACTGCTTTCGAAACCTTAGGTGAAAGCCTGAGGAATGAGCAGCAGTAATGGGAAATGCAGCGGTTCGGCATATGTGCACCTAGATGTGATAAATAATATATCCTGGCGTTACCTCATACCATTTCCTCGTAAGTTGCACGTTGCGTAATCGTGAATAATTTACGTGGCTTGATATTAGTAAAACATAATATACAAATTTAACTGTATTCTTGTTTTTGAGATATTGAAATTACAAGTATTTTGAGTGACATATTCAAGGGTTGGAGAGAAAGGTTGTTGCCATCAAACTGTGATGTTTAATGCAATTCAAGTAGGGTGTAGTGTAATGTAATGGAGGGATGAAACAGCGAGAGTTCGGTGTACTTTCCATAGGCTGAATCAATTTTCTGGACTAATTCGGTTTGGGGGGCTGTTTGAGGGCTTTGTATCAGTATCGGACGGTCACGTCGACTTGGCCGATTGCCGTCTAATCCGTGAGGACGGCGAGATGCGACGTGGATGTGGAGGGTGGCCGTTTCCACCCTCATTTCCATAACCTATTTAATTCCGATCGATCTACCCCCTTACCGCTGCTACAATCACAGCGATTGCATGCATTACTATATTACAAATCCGCCGCGGGCCTCGGCAACACGCAGCAGCCAAAATCGATTGATTTCGGTTGTTTTATGCAATTATGTATCCATCCGCGATAAATTTCCGTATCGCTATTGTTTTAATGGGGCAGCAAGGTGTTGGTTTTAGCAATGTGCCTATGTATATTTATGATGTGAGCTATACACCACGAGTGACTCTAATTTGAATCGCGAGGATAGATAACAGAAGGAAGGGTATTAACTTCCTCGCCGAATGTATTTTCATTAGCATTGATGAGTGCGCCAACAATGCGCCGATGATACGAGACAAGATAATGGCCTCTTCCTCTTCCTCCTCCTCCTCCTCTATCCCCTTGCTGCGATGATAGAGATAGTTGTTGATTGCGATGCCTAAATAACAGCCCGCACTCACCTATATCCACCTACCCTTAACATCCACATCCATACACATACGTATACAAATACATGCATATACAAACACAATAAGATCAAAATCCGGGCGCGCAATATGAAGTAGTCTCTTACATATTCATGCAGCCGAGTCGGAGGATGCAAACAAAGCCGGTAATAATACGCGCGCCGCCGGGGAATCCCCTAATTACCAATCCAAAGACGGAAAGGTAATTTTTATAAACCCACCCTCGCAATCCTCTATCCCGGTTCTAATTGATTCCAGTTTCCTAGTTGAACTCCCGATGCACGTAAATCAATAAGGGTGGAAAATGAGGCTGCGAATGGGTGTGAGTATGACAAAGAGAGAGAGAGAGTGAGAGAGCGGGTGGAGGAAACCTCCCCTGATCCGCAGCTTCCTAATAGAAACCGAATGAAACACATCAGCATATAAATTCCGATCTGGATGCAACGGGGGTGGCGAAGGTGCGGGAAACAAAGGGAGGAGTCCCCGACTTGATTGGGTGTGCAGACTAAGAGAAACCGATACTAATTGTCGATCGAGAAAGCCCGCATCGTTAAAGTGGAACTGCTCATCAAGGTGTTGCGCCCTTTAATCCAGACTCCCGAAACGTTTGATAAAAAAAAGAAGATGTAATTCCGCTGCGGCAAATAAACGCGAAGATTGCCACCTCTAAATGAATCAAGCCTTACTTCTCTCCCAACCAATCTATTTCCTTCCGTATGCACTGTTCTTTTCTTCACTATTATTACCGTTAATGTCGATTTTCAATATTTTATAAAATATCGTTTCTCGATATTAAATCACAGAATATTTATATTAAACGTTTTATAAAATGCCTAGTTATTTCATATAATTTATCCCAAAATTCAGTTTTTTCTAACAAATAATAAATAGTTATTTCATGGAATAACAGATTATACGCTTTAGCGGTAACACATATATTATTTTTTTTTTAGCGTTTTAATATCTAGATTGCACGCGGCACTCGGTGGTAAAAGGTGTGCACATATGTGTGTTATTACGATATTTTATATTACCCACCTTTCGCCATAAATTCAGAATTTAAATATAAAATATTGTCTCCGCGAACGTGCGCCCACCTTTGCCGATAAAAAGTCTGTTTCCTCTCTCTTTCTCTGCTTCTTCTGTGTCCCTACGCTGTATTATGTAAATGGAATCCAAGGAAACAAACAATGACTTCTTCAAACACAATTAAATTGAATTGAAATGAAAACTTAATTAAATATTTCATTTTGCATTCGGCGAATTCGATGTTGGCGCTTTGCACATTTCCGGACGATCCACTGATTTAAAAACTCATCGAGTTTATTGACAACCTGCAACTCTAGTTAAAATTAAAATGATATGAAATGTACATTAACACATTTCCTTGCTCTAAATATTATGAAAAAAACGTTCCATCTTTAAAATTTATTAAAAATTATTTCATATTAATTATTATAAAATTTTGTGGATTTGATATATTTGTTTTCGTTTTTCTCTTTATGTTTAAAGAAGTGTAACTTATCGTATGATTTATTGGTAGGTAAGATTGTGTTTGTTTAAATAAGAGTTAGGTGAAAGAGGATATAAGATGTGGCCATTTATTTGTCTGGATGTATTTTTATCCAGTTGCTGGTCTTCCTGAGACCAGCAGAAGTAAAGAGAAAAAAGTAATGGCGTGGTGTGGGGGTTGTAATAAAGTTTGATTTGTTCTCGAGTTGGACACGCAACCGACCGAAATTAGGGTGTCTGAGCCAGCAAGAAAAATAAATAGTTGCAGAATTATAGGAGAAACTTTCATATAAATACATATATATTGTACATGCAGTATATTTTATGATTATCTCGAGGAGTTTTTAAACTCTGGCCGCCCCCCGCAACCCCATCGTGTGTCCGTTCGGTCGTTCCGTATTTTATTGCGATCCAGACTAGTTGCGGCAGTAAATCTAAACTTGCGGTTTATCTCCATCACATTCGAAATATTACATTGAAACCACCGAGTCGTGTGTATTGTGCATGCAGCGGTTTCATCTAATTTCGCACGGAATCTGTTTAAAATGCCCACCGGAAGTGGAGCGACGCGGAGCAGGAGGAAGTGGAAGAGGGTGGAGGTGGTCGGACACGCTGAATGCGTTATGAGGGGTGGTGTCCGAATTAGGACTGACATGATGAGCTTTGTTTTCGGTGGAATAAAGTTGAAACAAACCGAAAGCACAAAGAACTTAGCCGTGTGCGTTTGTGGAAATTCAAACACAACAAAAAAAACACGACAGAAGGAAAATTACGGACGCGCTGAATACTTAATGCAATAGAGAAATTGTACGCGAAAAATGCGTGGGTTATTAGCTTTCCAGGTAAGGTGGAACACGCTGCAAATTGCTTTGCGGTTACGCAATTACCGAATTCGGCATAGGGCTTGCAGCCAATTAGGCTCTAATATCAGAAGAGTTAGGTGTATTAGGAAGCATTGCGATATTAGGCATAAAACTTTAATGCCATCCTATTTACCCTGCGCCCATCCTCACAATTACAATTACTACATGTAATTGTTTAATTAATGCCAACGGCTTACACGAACATTCACAACCCCCGTTCGCCATTTCTCCGTCATCCCGCTCACACACAAGTTTTTATTGCCAAACCAACCTGAATCCATGCTCCAACTCCCTCCCATTAAACCATCCAAAATGAAACAACTTATGTATTACAGCGTTTCAGTTCTCAACTTAAATATTGCAGTTAATTATTAACCAAATGGTCTAGTCAATTATTTACTATTTTTAAATCATCGTTACGCCAAAGGAGCCTCATTTGCCGAGTGAATTAATAATAAACCTGACGTTTAACTTTCTCTATTATTTAAGGAAACGTGATAATCCCAAAGTTCCTGAAACTTTCCTCTTACTTACAGTTTACGTAAGTTGCAACGTATACAGGGTGCGGTCCAGTTTTACTAAGTTATTAACTCCGACAACGCGAGTTGTCTCAAAACTTTAAATTTTGACCTGCTGAAAAATTAAATATAACTACATTCCTATTATTTAAACAGTTATTATAAGTTTTATTAAATAAATAATACAATATAAATATACATAGATTCAGAATATAATCATTGCTTTTTCATATTATTGTATTGTGATTTCCTGGATTGTCTTCCTTCTACCTTTCTATATAATACATCCTTTATTTCTTTGACCGTCACGTTGCATTTTTTTTTCACAATATAAATGATATCATTTATTTTCTTTTCATATGTATCCGATTCATCTTCGTGGGCAATATTTTCATATCTTATGCTTTGTCTAGTTTTTTTGGCAGGTTGCTCACCTCCGTTGAGCGCGTAGTGTAAACTTCTTGTGGCTGCAGCATAATCGTGCCAATCAATTAGCTGAAAAATCTCCTTCCTCACCTTACTATTATTTGGTCCGAAACAGATACTTCCTGTCGTATCTGGACTTTTGATTACTGGTTCCGGTACAAGTGGTGCTTGAAATAATGTTGACCATTTCCTAATTATTGCAAAACGTATGTGAGCCTTATCACGTCCGGACTTTAAGTTCACGATGTAAAGTATGTCTTCGACCTTTTTGAGGTCCAGTTCAGGAGGATTCGACTGTTTGTCGGTATTCAGATAATTTTTGACTAGAACGTCGTTTTTTAAAAACGACGATAATATAGATTCAATCGCCTTGGTGTAATTTCTCCAATCTATCGAGTTGAAAATATTTTTGGGTATTTCAGTTTCATTCGGACCGAACAGTACTCTATTACCTTTATATTGTATCATTAAGTTTTTGTCGGGAACGGGTTTTTGCTTGCTTCTATAATAATTTCTTATACTGGCATCCAACAATTTTTTAAACTTGTAGCAAATCTTGGTAATTACTCGTCTTACTTTTGGTGCCTCAGTGTTGCACTTCTTAGTCACGCATTCAATTATATCCTCAACTTTATTCGGATCTAATCGGTGATACATAGTTTTTTTTTGACGTTTTGTACCAGTCATTGTACGTGTTCCTAAAGTTCTCGAGTGAAAAAGAGACTTTAACAAATCCTCTGTAGCCGTAATGTAATTATTCCAATCAATGGAATTGAATACATTGCTGGGGACTTCGGATTTATTTGGTAATAATGTGATAAAAATCTCATCTTTCACGTTGATTAGTGAAGACTCATCCACATCTACACCATTGTATTCTATATCAAATTTTGACTCAATATCACAGTTGTTAAAATCACCTTGGGAATTTTCCATCTCATTTTCCTCCACCTGCAAGCTCGCATCTTCAAAGTCGTTAACTCGTTCAGTCTCTTGTACATTTTTTGCGCTATTTTCAAAATTTGCATCCGTGGCATTATAAATGTCATTCAAAAGCTCTTGTTTTATCATTTTATCTTTGTAATAAGACATTGTCTCAATGAACTTATCATAATTATCTAAAAATAAGCAGAAAACAATTAATTAAGTAATTACTTCTAACTGCACACTATTCTACATACTGTAAACTGATACAATCCTCGCTTGACGTTCATAGGTAAGACCTTTAATGCTAATTTGTTTACCGATTGTGATGAAATCGGGGCATTCGCATTCTTCATCCTCAAAGCGAATCAGAAGATAAACATTTTTAGATTGATCTGTATTTAAGTTTTCTGAAAAAAAAAATCACAATAAACTTGATCTTAACGAAATCAACTATCCACTTACCATCCATGTCTTGACATATATGAAACATTACACTGTGAATTGTCCTCTACTAATTATGTCCTCCTTTCTAATTCATCTCTAAACTCAAAAATGTAAAGAAGCAAAAGGATATCCTAGAAAAAGATAGAAACAACATATTTTAGTATGTTAAAAAAAACTTGCATTTTGTTATAGGTAGAATTATTTTACAAGAAATATTAATATTTAGAAAGCAAATTTTATATCTAAATACAAGAAACATAAAAGTTTGCCTGATTATGAAAAGTAAGAGTTGGTACAGTTTGTGTTTTGATGGTAATTTATAACATTATCTGATAGTTGATTTTCATGCTTTATATAATCTAACAAGTTAACATTCGTGTTTCTTAACCAGTGAATTGTTTCGATGTGAGGAGGTTGGTCATTCCGCACTATGTACAAATTGTATGCGAATGAAACAATACCGAAGCTGGAAATTCCCGACGAGAGGCGGGACGTGCATAAAAGTATGTTTAATATTCGCATATTGTAGTTCCAGCGTATAATGGCTTATGAAATTTACGGCAGTTTAAGTAAATCTTTAATACAATCCCATTGCAGTTCCAGCAGTTTTACGTCCCCGCAGTAAGAACTGCGGCCCGGTTTCGGTAATTTGTAAAATTCCCCACTCAACATTGTTAGGAAAACCGTTTCGCCCCTCCGGGTTTGCATAGTTAATTTAACGTGGGGGGCGAAGTCGAATCCACGGGTCCACGACCCGCCACCGCTTCGCCAGATTGCGTACCGGAAGCGCGGAACACGGACAGACAATCCTGCGGCGCGCCACTGCTGCATCAGTAGTGGGTGGCTCCCAGCAGCCAGGATCAGGATAGCTCGCGCCGTTATAATTAATACTTCACCTCCACGGCTTTCAATGGGCGGCTCGAAATACACGGGCAGAAGGATGTGTTTAAATCCCAGGTGCAACCGGAAACTGGAGAAATGTTCGCTGCAAACTACGTACAACGTCTGAAAACATGCGATGCAATTCAATGGGAAAAATCAAGTTGTCGCCTGCACGTTTCATGCTCCATTGTTTTCACGTTTCGCAACTTTAACTAATATTGTCCCATTTCAATAGAACGTTATATATAGTACATAGTGTATAGATATAGCTTTGTTCCTAATGAGATCTACGACTGAGCATGGGAAATCATAAATTAATGTTTGTTATTATATAATATTCATTACATACAACTGTGCCCGAAATGGGACCATCCTCGTCATACGAAGAAAGGAAGCTTTCAGATTTCAATTAATTAGAAACATTTTACTTTCATTGTTTTCAGTCAACATTAGCAAATCCGTTTTTCGCCTCTATTTTATTCCACATTTTTTCATTAGATTTGACCGTCTTCCTTAATTAATTACTTTACCTTACGAAGTTACAACTACGTTGCCCTAGTTATATAACTTCTAGAGATTTTTTTTGCGTATAAAAAATGAATTAAATATTAATTACTTCTATTAATTTCCAAGATCTACAAGTAAGAAAAAAATGTTCTAATTCTTTAATTAAGTATTTTTTAAATATCCTGAAATTAACTAAATTATACATACGATATTTCTGATTATTATGAGATTTCAGCAGAATTACCGTGATTAGAACACATAAAAAATGAAGGTAGGCTAGCTTTAACGAAGGCCGGCCTTGACACCAATTAATTAGAGCCGGTAACGAAATTTCATTTCATTTTCGCTGCTTTCAGTCAACATGAAGAAAAGAAAGAAAAAAAAAGCGAGCACATCCTCCAATTTCTAAATTAATTAAGACTCAGGTGCCGCAACCGGAAACAACTTTATATGATTAACTCCGTTTGCACGTAATCATCCATTATTTGCATTCCAATTGAAAGTTAATTAATTGAACCGAGTGCAGCAAATTTCAATCCGATCATCTGCACAATTGTTCGGATTACGTATATTGATTTAAAACACAGATTTATATTTATGTACTGATTAACGTAACTAATGTTTAGTCATCTATTTACACAAAGAAATTAGCTCTAATTTTGCGTATTTACTATATATTATGTACCGCTTGTCTCCTAAGAACTGTATGTCTTATTCGTCCAAATAAAGGTTATATAAAAAATGTATAGAAAAATAAGTTATGTCTTGGTGTGGTTTGAATTCACTAGTTTGAAATAGTGGAAAATCGTGCATTTTTAAGGTGGAAAACTTGGAATGTCACTTCAAGTCAATATTAATGTTTGATGAAGTGGCGCAGTTTGTTAATTAAGCGAACCGAAAGAGTGAAAGAACATATAAAAAAAAGAAGTAAAGGGAAAATCAAGAACTAAGCAGCGCAAAGTAGAAAAGTTTAATTGGAAAGCAATTGATGGGAATTAGCACATACATATATTAAAGCGATTGGAAATTAAAAAACTTTTAAAATTTCGCAATCAGTCCGAGAGGGATGGCGGGGGTTGGTTTGGATGGTTTCTCGTAATCGCGCGGGGCCAACCCCGAACTATTTTAATTAACTCGCAAATTGCGTTGCCGTGCTCGAATTGAATGTTTCGCAAATGGCGAGCGAAAAATGGTCGATCGATCCATCCGCCGCTTTATGGCTGTATAATATCGGAAATGATTATTTTTGCAGACGCCCATTGTTTATGGTGGTAATTAATTTCGGGTCCCTTGTTTATATTTTCAACGGCAAACAATAATAACACAAAACGAACAATAAATCCATTAAATATGGACGCGGCTGTCCGGATAAATATAATCAGATTACACGGAGTTGCCAATATATCTGCTGCTGTTGCAGACCTTCAACCCCGCGCTATACTTCCTTCTCACTTTCCTTAACCTCCTCTTCCCGTCCTCGTTTATTCCTGTTCTTTGCTTCTTCTCCTAGCTATCTGGCCATCTTGTAGCCAGAAGTGCAGTCGTAACTATGCCAAAACTGGAGATTTTATTGCGTAGGGGTGACTTTTAACAAATGCTCCTTCGTTCTTTCCGTTTCAATCTTTCCACGCCCGGAAACTATTTGCTTGTCACGGACACACACACAAACCCTCCAAACACCTCCATTATCATTCCAACAGCAAACTAAGCCCGATACCTTTTTGTCAGTTATGGTTTTATTATTTCTGCCCGGACTTATCCAAATAACTTAAACGTCTTAAGTATTTTTATCATTTTTGTCCACTCCATTTTTGCAATAAAAGTTATTTATTTATGTACTGTAATAAATCCCTGTCCATAACATCCGATTCGACGACTCTTTATGGCTCTTCTCCGCATCTGACACATAATTCACCTTGTTTGTTTTCCAACCTTTCAACGTTACAAAGTAGATCAGCATTTACTTTGATTATATAAATCCACGAAATTTGCACCCAGTATTAAAAAATACATTGAGTACATCTTAAAAAAAAAACAATAAATATTTTTCCTGAATAAATATAATGACTTTAAAATAATCTTTGGATTCACATAAAAATGTAAACTAAGAATTGTAGCTTAGAAAAGTCGCCTCAAACTCATCTTTGGAACGATGTAAATGTTATTTGTATAAGTTAACAAATTAGGTCATCGATTTTGAAAATATAAAATTAACAGTTAAATATATTCACCTACCCCCTGATTTACATTGTTGTGTCCCGGGATGGATTATCGCTGAACACTGGAATATCTTGTAATTTTATCCTATCTTCAAATTTGCTGATGCATACGACAAAATTCTATAAAAACATCTAAGAAAAGGGAAGTGCTAGTGAAAGAAATGTGTGAGTTTGCATTCGCTTATTTAACTAAGTTTTATGGACTACTCAGTTATTTAAGTTGTCTTAACAACAAGAATGCCACTATTCTAAAGAATATTCCATAAGCTATTCAAAATAAAAGCAAAACAGTATCGTGTAAATCAGGGAATAGATGTATTTAAAAGTGCAAGGATGCAACTGTGTAAATAAAGTTTGGTATAAATTTAATGTAAAAATAATTTAATAGTGATGTATTAAAGTTTCAGTGCAGGGTTGTTATGCAAGTTTATAATGTAATAATTAGTAATAAAAATAATTGTAGATGCATGTAATTGCGAAAGAAAAAGAAATTGCTTTCAATTTGTTCGTATGTAATCCATGCAAATCTAAAAAGCCGGCTTACACAACAAAAAGGTTGTACGTGTTTTCCGAGATTACTTCTGCGTTGCACACTTTATTACTACACTTTTTCCACCCCCTTTTTTTAAAAATTTTCATTATTATTGTTTGTAATTGCGTGAAATTAATTAAAATAATTGTGGCCATAAGAAATGCAAGTATGCAAATCCCTGTGGTGAGGACAAATGTAAACATAAATCAAATGCAAACCAAACCGCAAATAAACCAAACTGATGTTCGCGTTTATTAAATAGCAATTTCGAAATGAAATTTTGAATTTCATCAACGTTTTTGTTCACGTCATATACAAACAATGTTGATAAGCATTGGCGGAATACAGATAGTTGTGGACCCTAGGCAAATTATACTTAGGGGCCCCCAAAAACTTTGTTATATATGTCTTGGCTTGGGCTCCTAGGTACGTCATTGCCTTAAAGTATGATTTGCCATCTATTAATTTAGATTTTGATGACCTTAAGTAATAAAAAATAATAACTTACGATTTATTTAAGCTTTATGCGGAAAAACTAAACATAACCTTATTCACTAAACCTGTTTACTTCTGCAGAGAACTGTATTATCGACCGGGCTTTATGTCTACAAAGCAAACATTGTTAAAACACAACAGCAAATATATATAATATAATAATAATCAATTGTTATACAATAAATTATAGAATATATTTTTAATTACACCAAAAAATATACTGTTTTTAAGTAAAATATGGTTACTTACAGACTTTATGATTATAGGCAACCATTCAAACACTAACGTGGCTTGCATAAAATATACTTATTATATTTTCATCTATCTTATACTTATTATATATTCATCGATATTTATAGAATAAAAATTCCGCTGGGAATGAAATCATCTGACTTCCAGACATTATTTTTAAAATGAATCATTTTCTTAAATTTATATAAGTGTTTGTTATACGATTTAACGCTGATGAATATAAATATTTTAAATTATATGTGCTTAAGCATCATATTTTTAACTGAAACTGTTTAGTGGTGCTTCTAACGGAAATTTCAGAGGGGTAGGCTACCCTACTAACCGTTCATCATCCCCTTTACATCCCTCAATCCAAATCGTTCATTAGGCATATTAATAATAAATCATTTGTTTGACCAAATTTGTCCCAAGTTAATAATAAAGAAATTATCTAATATGCGCATGATTATATAACAGGGGTGGCCAAAGAGAGATCTACTTAATTGCTGCTAGGCCCTCGACATCGTCTTGTTTTAATTAAGCCGGAAAATTATAAATATAAAAATGCACTAAATCCAATAATCCTAAACCATTTTTTTTTAACTGAAATTAAATTTAACTAAAATTTGAAGTCATCAATATTATTTCCTGAAATATTGCTTACAAATATAGTGTAGCTGGCCACCCCAGTTAAATAATAATGATTTGATGGTCAAAATACACATATATAATTGAAAACAAGTTAAATACAAGATTTAAGTCTTTTTTATTGATTGATGAGAATTGTCAAATTGGAAGTACATTGAATTTTGTAATTCTAAGGATAGATTAAAAAATTTCACTAAAACAACTATATTTATGGAATATTTAAATTATTGAAGTCATGACACAATTATAAACTTAAAAGTAAAGTAATAGCCTGATTTAGGCTGTTGATCTTTACTAAACACTTAAAAACCTATGTAAATCTGATTATACAATAATACCCCAATTGCGTAACTTCGTGGCATTATTGTATAGTAAATCAGTAACAAAATTAACGTACATTTCATAAAACATTGTAATTTTGAGTAAAGCAATCATAACAAAAAAAAAACATGTTTATGCGTAATGTGATTAATGAATCGGTATAACAAATTGCGTAGGGTTGTGAGTAGCTTATCAAAATATGTGATGAATCGACTGCAAACGTCTATCGGAACACCCTTTGCAATCACACCAATTACGACTGCGACAATGTCATCAGACTACGTGATGGTTTTATTTTCGCGTTGCCCCCGAAATTGCTCCGATATTTCGACTCGATAAATTAATAAACTGCGAATGGCCGTAGTACGACCCCCAAAAAACGGTGGAGGGTCTTTATTATGCGCAATCTGCGTTTGATTTTATGCCCAGTAAAATGAAAATGAAAACCTAACACAAAAAAAAGGAACAGAAAAAGTTACATAATTTTTTTACGCCGACAGCGGAATGGCTTCATTCGACGGAAATAAAAGTAAAATATAGGCGGTCGATTAATTACCTCTCTTCGTTTATATTTTGATAAATGTGTAGGGTTATTTTTTTTGTGTTTTGTTTTGTTTTAGCTGAGCCTTTTAGAATATCTAGTTGAGTGTAAGCGATTCTGGCCTATTCACGCGACCCATTGTCGAATATAATTAGCGCGGTTGGAAATAGTCCTGTCCTGGGTATTATTTTCATTGACCGAAATGCGAAGTTAATTAGCGTTCGGTTGCATAATTTAATGTCACCTGTTTAGCATAAAATTATTGATTTGATTGCAATACTCGCTCGGATTAGGATGGATATTCCCGAATGTTGAATAATTCGTTCGCCTGCATTCAGCAATCAGGATTCGAGTAGGTCGTTGGAGGTGAATAGACGAATGCATCTACGCTCAACGTATTTATGTGTATGAGTATGCTTACGTTCATGTATTTGTGCGTATGGGTGTGTGTGCGTGTATGTATGGGAGCGAGATGTGTAACGCGAATGCGACTGCATAATACCAAGTGGAAATGTCGTAAATAAACGCAATGTTCGCTGTGTATGCAAAATACTACATATTTATGTAGTGGAGACCCTAATGGAACCAACTTTTGTGTGGTGACTAACGCAAACAAAAAAATAAAACAACTCTAAAACTCCAAAACCATATTTGCTCTTGGAATTGTACACTGCATGTAGTGGTGGATTTTTGATTTTTGATTTTCGAATAGAAAATATTTTATTTAATCTTAATTTTTTAAATATTAGTAAAATTCTGATAGTAAATAAGTGTAATTTATAATAGTGGTCCAATCTAAGCGCCGATAAATTCTCTCCGCATAAATTCCTAAGCAGTTCGTACGGATCGCAATGAGCATTCAGCCAGCAGTTTATCGCATTAATTGAGTAATATCAATCCGGAACACCCAAATATTGGATTGATTAGTTCGAAACCATCCACAGCTCGGAGCCTCGTTATTGAAGTCACTGAACCACCAATGGCATCTAAATGCTAATTCTCGCGTTTAGTAATTTTACTCGTTCGCAGTTCCGATTCGCTAATTCCAAAACTATTGCCAATCACCGACATCCGCGCAACAACTGTTCACAAAAGTGAATTACGTTTCGAAGAGACTTTTACTGGATTATTCAATTGATCAATTTTATTGCAGAATGATTGTCCAAATCAAGCGATTATTATTATATTAAAGAAATTTCATAATCTTAAATTGCTTTATTTGAAAATTTTTGATTTAAATTTAAAATTGATAATGATATGATAAACAATTTTGGGGTAAATTCCATTAAGTATTGATAAGTTGTGATAAGTTATGAAGGATTAGCTTAGGTTGTATTATTATAGGTTAGGTTTCTTTCTATAAGTATATTTGTTTTATATTGGATAATTTTCTAGTAATTGTATAATAAATAATGTTGGGTTAAAGAGATTAAAGACTAAAAAAAATATATGTGTGTATAAGGATCGATTTGTGAAACGAGGTAGCAGAAGATAGATAAATGGTAGATCGAGCGAAACAAATGTGGTTCGGCAAGTTCCGCGAGTCGTAAAGGCGAGAACGAACAACAAGGGCACGAACAACAACAACAACAAACAGACTACTCCTTGTCCTTTTATTGGCCCTTAATAATATGCCGGCTTTTGGTTCAAAGCCGCGCATTAAATTAACTGTACTTAGTCAAGTTTTAGGCGCGTTGGAATCATTATTAATTAGCGAAGACGCGTGACACGAAAGCGTACTTGTAACATGTATATGCATGCAGTGGTTCGCATCCGAGCGAAATCTGTGGGTGGGTCGAAGGGTTTACTCGAAGGGTTGTGTATGTGCAGGGTGTACAGAGTGAATACACACCTACCACCCATAACGATTATTGCAATCTCAACAACTCAGAACTTGCCAAAACTCACTCGGCTAGATTATCTGGCTCTCTTCTCTCTCAGTCTATTTTGCCAAACTCAAGTATCCAAAGTTTCCATTCCTGCTGCCGGAACCAAAAAACAATTGTTATTTATATCCTAATTCACGCAGCGTTGTTTGCGTTTTTTGTTTCCGTACCTACTTTTGCATTTTGCCCTGTTTCCCATTGTCCGCTCGTATTGTATTGGGAACAAAAATAAAGGATACGGCAACGTGCACAATTGCACAGCATTGAATTCACATTTTAATGAATCCTCCAACGTCTATCAATTGTTTGTTATTCTGCTCGATATTATTATATTCCAGATTGTCTTATTTGCAAAAAGAATGATCCCAATACAATTTTAATTGAGTTTATATGAATTTACGTTAATAATCATGATAACTGAACCAAATTTAACTTTATTTTTAAGGATTTTCTATGAAGTTATGGTAAATTATATTATGGTGAGCTTAACTTCTTAAGTTAAGTATTCATTTAATGGTTAGGGAAAATTAGCTTAAGTTGTCGAAGATTAGTTTAGTTTAGGTTGAGATTGGTAGGTTAAAATTGCGAAACTTTATTTTGTTAGTTATTAGGTAATCAAGGATTAGGTTAGGTATGATTGATTAGGTTGTCAAACATTAGTTTAGGTTATGTTAGGCAACAAGTATTAATTTTATGGTTAGGGAAGATAAGCTAAGGTTAAACAAGATTAGCTTAGGTTGTCAAAGGTTAGTTTAGTTTAGTTTTAGATTGGTAGGTTAAAATTGTGAAACTGTGTTTTGTTATTTATTAGGTTGTCAAAGATTAGGTTAGGTTATCTTAGGAAAAATTATAAAAAGTATTATTATTAACATGGATGTGATGATACGGACAGTGTGTAGTTCGGATTATTGTGGTACATGATTAATATTAATACATTGATTAGTATTACATAATTTAAGATGTAATTATGGATTATATATGGATGTGTTCTATAATGACCAATATTACTAATTAACTGTGTTTCATGTAAACATATTTTTATGTTATATACTAGAATTTGAACTGATATGATTGATCGGTGTAATGGGATTAAATCAATATTGAATGGAATGAAATGTGTTTTCAATAAGTTATTGATATGAAATAATGGAAGGGTTGTGAGAGTTTCTACAGGGAGGAATGATCGTGAGGACAGTAAACAAGTTGGATAGCAAACTGCAGTGCAGTTATTAGAGCGAAAGAATGATTCGCTTTTGTTCTAAAGAACAATCGATGGCATAGAGAACGGTCGGGCAAATTATTATCCGGATTAACTCATAAAGCTCGGGATTAAGTACGGACAAAGGTTCGCCTGCGTTTTCTTTGGTGACGCGATAAATGGGGGGCTTCTTCCGCCGTGTTATTTATTTATTCTTTGTTGGGTATTTATTTTCCGGTTTAATCCGAATCCGCTGCCGCCGCCGACGCCGCCCGGAGCACTAAATTGTCATTGGCAATTCCACGCTTTGCCAGTTTCAAGGGGGGGTTCACTTTGAATTGCAAAATCTAGCGAAAGTGTGGACGGGGTGTCGTCTATGCAAAAAGGAGGATGGTTCGGTTTCGTAATTAACGCAACTTTTTCAACGTCCTCGTGAGTGTTGCATGTGTTGTATATATATATACAGAGCATTCTGCTAGAGGACAGCGCAAATTGATTGAAAGCGAAAAACGGGGTGCAAATAGAATTGCGAATCAAGGCTGAGTCGATACACAAACCGGCACCGTTGATTAAACATACACACATACACCAACATATATTGGCAATACCCGAAGTCACGGATGGAAAAATACATAATTGAAAAGATTGTTTGGTTTTGCAGGAGGGGCTGTCTCTACAAGTGAGTGTTTGTGGAAGAGGAAGACCTAGAGGAAGAAGTATCGTTCAGTTCTCAACTTCGTCCGGATGCCAGCAACGTTATAAGGTAGGAATTTCAAATCAAAATCCCATTCTGTTTAACATCAAACTGATTCATTCGCAATTTCTCATTATTTTTAAATGATTTTTTAAGTTTGTAATTTTCTTTGCAAAATTATATTGAATTATGTAATATTTGACAAGAATGTTTACAAAATCATAAAAATAAAATATTTTTTGAAAAGTGGCTTAAAGTATTTAGACAGTTGTTGGTTTACAATAAAATTTTCATAAATATTGCATATATTTTTATTATTGTAATAATAAAAATGATTTGAAATGTGAAACTTAAAATAAAAGTTGTGAAATGTTATTAGCGTTCTTGATAAATGTGATTTCAATGGAACTGCATTTTAATGTTCTCTCGTATGCAGGGTAATGTATAAACGTTAGGGCCTGTCTCGTCCGGAAGGGCGGAAAATATCGCAGCGGACTTTCGGAATTGATGGCAGTATAAATAGTTGCTTTGCTGCCGTTTGTTCCGCGAGCTTTCAGTGAAAACAAGGGATAACAATATCGCCCTTCATCCCGTGAAACGGCGGACGATGTATTAGGTGGATGTCTCGAGAACCGGCGAAATAATAAATTGCAACAGATTCTCCCTTAACGATCGTCCTCTTTTCAGAAACAGGTTGTCCTCCCCATCCCCCATCCTCTCACTTCTTTCTCGTCATCTCCGGCCAATCCACCTTCTCCTTCATTTCGCCAATTCCAACAAATGAACAGGTATCACACTTCAGAATGAAATCTCTCTCTCGTCCTTCAGGAATTTAATATTCATAAGTCTAACAAAGCTTCAAGAAAATTTTAGCGTCTCCTTTCAAATTTTACCGATTTCCGTCACATCGCAAGTGGAAATATCCTGTCATTAATTACTTATAAGCTTTATTGATTATTACTTCAATATTATAAAAAAAATATTTAAAATTATATTTAGGCAGTGTCCAAAGCCAAGGTACCTTATTCGTGGGCCCTTCCGCATTTGACTATTTAAAATATTTTTATTATTAAGGCGGATTAATAATAAAAAAATAATATTACGAACCACTTTTTGGAATTTTTTTATTTATATTTTAATTCATAAATATTGCTACCGTTTTAGATATTTCATCGACATTTAAACATTGACTTTTATCATTAAATTAAATGTTTAGTTAATGGGAAGAACAAATAAAATAAATGTTATTTATTGTTTTAAAAGTGTTTGTTAATTCCTTTAAGCAGCTGTAAAATGGGTACGAGTAAAATTAGCGCTGGAATAAATCAATGTTAACAGTCGTAAAATAACGAGACGTTTAATTAATTGACATTTAAATACTTAAAGAAAGCTCCCAATAACAAGCAATATAACGAAACGAGCAATAAAATGAAATATTGTAGTTTACGGTTTCCGGTGTCTGAACTTAATTGAGCTTTAATCTTCTTTTATATAAGATATCAAAAACGATTTTTTAACAATCATTGTTTGGAAAATAATCCATAAATATAATATATTATTAAATTAACCAAAATGTTATATAAACGTATTTTTTGAAGAGCAGTTCATAAGCATTTGCGAAATACTGTGTTCTTATTTATAGTATTTTTTAAAATTGAGTCAAGAAATGCAGATTGTTAGTAAATATTAATCCGTTTATATGATTGGATACAAACGTTTGAATACGATTATTTCCATAAGTTTGAAAGCTTTCGTAGATAAATGGCTTCGGCTTTGCGCAATTTACTTCGCTTTAAAATCAATTTGTTAAAGCTTTTAACGGAATAATGTAAGGAAAGCCTTTTTAAGTCGGAGAAACTAATAGCCTCCCACATAAAAGTTTATTTTTATCGAATATATGTCTGTATGTCTTCCCATTTCCTCTTCGCAATCGGCCGAAAAGGAGTAGGAATCGATAGCAAAGGGACCGGTCCTTCTTGAGGTTAAATATCCAGTCCATATAGTGCAGGATTATCGATGGAATGTGTGATGTTAGACGGTCATTAATGCAAAACCGTGCATGCGGTATGCGTCGGGAGGCTTAGGCTATATCCTAGGGGCTGATATTAGCAGATCGTGAGAGGATATCCATCCCTATACGTCCCCCAACACCAGAGGACACTCATATCATGCAGACCAGAATTTACCTTATGCATACACCTGATATATTCCGACCTTATCCTGATAAACCGGATGTATGGCCGCTGGATACATACATATATATATAACTATATATATATATATATATAATATAATATATATAATATATATAGTGCTCTTGGATCCGGTCATTCCACCCACTTAAATACACATCCTGCAGCTAAACTGTCTGTTCCAATTCCAATTACAGTTTCTCATTACCATATTATCTATGATGGAGGATGCAGGAATTTATTTGAACCAATGCGAACGTGCATTTTCGCCGTTATCTTAGATCGGAGTACAAATTTTCTTGGATCATATTTAAAGCTGATTTGTTATTTAAGGGACGATTAATGTCCGTTTTCCACTATCCTCTCAGATAAAGCACAATTAATTACTGCCCTCCTCCGTAAAGCCGATTTGTCTCGGCTCGAGCTGCTTCCAAAAACGGAGTAATTTACCGCCTATCGGAGGAAAAACAACGCTCAAATATTAAGTGAACATTTAAGCAAAACCCGATTCTGACTGATGACTTTTACTACAGACATTTATATTCAAATCTGTACTGTGTCTAACAATACCAGTGCTTCTCAATTTATTACATCCAAGTATTAATAGTTAGAAATTTACAACACTTATTATTATCAATAAAATATGAAGACTGCATTTTTGATATACTTTTTACATTTGCACAAAAAATAACATATGTTTCGTCTAAATAGGAGTAACGATATTTTTAGAGTATTAAAAAATAGTTTTCAGTATTTATTATGTTTAATAACTTAATTACTTTTGAAACAAAGTTGTCTTGTAGGTGGAAACCTCAATTATGTAACAAAATAATTTTAGAAAAAAATTAATGCATTTAAATATCATATAATATAAATTTTGTTTAAATTAAGGTTTTTTTTATAATTTTGTTTAGGTTGAAATTTCACATTGATATTTGAAATAAATATAGTTTATAAAGATATTTTAATCTACTTAAACAAAAAGGTAAAGTTTGATGGAAACTAAATTATTGCTTTGGCAGCTAGCCTTAATCTTATGGAAGATGGCCAACATGTTCATATTGTTATTAAACTAAACTAAACTTTTAAAGAAGTATTGATTATTTTTTTCTGAGAAAATGATTTATTTTGTTACCATACTTATATATTATTATTAAAATTTCAAAGTTTAAGAAAAAAAATTGATAACATTAACAAATAATTAAATAATAATGGTAATAAATTTTTATTAAAGTTTGTAGATTAATATTTGTTAAATTTGTAATAATGTTCAGGTTTGAAAAATTTGAATTAGAAAATTGAAATTTAAAATTTCTTCTTGATATTTTTAGTGTTTGTTAATAATAATTTTTCTTTACTTTTGTTATTAATATTATTTTTTTTCTTATTATGTAAGTGAAGTTATGAATTGTTTTACCACTTTTAAAAGGTTTGGTATGAATCAATGAATGATGTTTGGAATCCAAAGTATGTGCTTTTGAGATAAATGAAGTCTTTGATCGTAATGAACGTAATTCCTCGAATGTCCCAAAAGCCTGGTAATACAGAAGATTTTAATTGGAAAGCCATACCAGTATCTCGGCACCATAAATTGCATGCAATGCAGTGGTTTGTTTTCGGAGGAAGGGCGTTTGTAAGGACGGCTTTTGTGGAGTGCGCCGTCCCCATGTAATTAGAGGTTTTCGCACGGCGACGAAACAAAGCGACTCAAAAATCAGTCCCTGAAAGTTAGTTACGTAACGATTTCATCGCATTACTTGCATCCGAAAAATATGTCGCTGAAAAAAAAATGAAAGAGAGAGGTTTGTACGTGAGAGAAAGATGGAATGAAAAGGAAAAAGGATAAAGGAGGAGTGAAAGAGAATTATATATATATATATATAGAAATGAGCGAAGAGTTCGTGTCGGGGTGTTGGAAAGTTTGGCAAGTTCAAAGCCCGGTATATTTTCGTAACCAACCCTCATGATGGCGCGCGGATGGTTTACAGGTGCAGCGCCTGAAACTTAATGAAGTCGGCTTATAATTAGAGAGACGGTAACTATTTCGCCCCCTTCCGTCTTTGATCTTCAAACAACCACTCGTCTGGAATATTATCGCGCGTCGGGTGAACTGAGCACACCCGATCAAGGGAGGACGGGGGTGGTTGCTCCAAATGGAAGAGCGAGGTGATCACGAAAAAAAAAGAAGAAGAAAAATAAGCGAGAAGGAATAAAAATGAAGCGGGTAGAAGAAACCTTTTCCAGAAACGGCAGCAGCGAAGTCTGAGATATTAAATCAAGTGAACACGTAGCGAGGCCGGCCCGGCCACCTCCTGGATAAATTATTGAGGAGTTCCTTTTTCGGGGTTTTTTCTATTAAATATTCTTTATTGCAGTGGCATGCCTCCGAACATACACATACTTTCCGTTGATTTGGGTCCTCCTCGGAACGAGGTTATCCGAATGCGGCTGTACGTGTGAGCTGAATGCCACAGTCACTGTCCTCCTCCCTCTAACCCAGTTTGGACCTTGTTACAACTACTACCATTGCTTCCTTGTCTGCACGAAACACGAGGAAAACAGTCAGGAGGTAAACGTAACTGGATAACGTCGGCCAAATCGTAAACGGGAAAACCCCCATCGAGATTTAATTACCCTTCTCTTCTTTTCCATTTAACTCCAAACTCGTCCGACGAAAGTTTTATTTGCGCTGCGATATTATTTATGGACGAATTTCCGTTCTCCGTTAATCAGAAAACTTTCTGGCAGAACTCTCATTACCCTCAAATTTCCTTTAATAACCGTTGACAGTTTTCTGTTTACATTTCTACTATCATACAATTCAACAAAGTACAATATTTTACAATAATCTTATATTTAAAACCCTTACAACCCTTACATTTTTAGTTGTATTGCGACTTAATTTCACTAGTTCCTCATTTTGACACATAATGTCAGCTGTCATTTTGCGACTGTTGATATTTTACTGTACATTTTTAGTTTATTTTGACTTAATTTCACCAGTACCTTATTTTAACACATGATGACTGTTGTCATTTTGCGACTGCTGATATTTTACTCTACATGTTTAGTTCTATTTTAACTTAATTTCACAAGTTCCTCATTTTGACACATAATGACAGCTGTCATTTTGCGACCGCTAATACTGACTATATATGGAATTTAAACACAGCAAATTGTTTTATTTAATAGAAAAAATATATGATGGAAAACGGTTGTAGTACAAACGACAAACAAATATATTATAAATGGAATAAAAATAAGTATTTGTAAAAACGATAATTTTATGAATGAATGTTTTATTTGTTGTGAGTATGAATGTAAAATTGTGTGGTGTCTAGATTAAATGCATATAAAACGAACAAACGAAATGCAAGTAATGAACTTAAAGAAACTATTAAAAGAACTTTCTAAAGAACTGATTGTACTTTGCAAAAGTACTTCAGAGCGTAGCTTGTTGAGCAGAACAAGAAAGGCGTGAGACTATAGTAATTCTTTTATGAACAATCCTTAAAAAAAATAGTTAAGTATCGCTTCAGTTTCATTAAGACGTAAATAACCCAAAAATTACAATGGAATTAAAAGTAATTAATCATTCTTGAAACATAATAAATATAAGATTTTACAAGCTACAAACTTCTGTAGAATCATTAATAAATGTCTATAAAATAAGTTATGAAGTCACAGACTTATTTAGTTATAAATTAATACATTTTACAAAGACAGAAATTACAGATATAATTAAAGTTTATTAAAGCTAATAAAGTATTTTTTTAAGTTTATATAATTTTATAATTATTTAATATTATGATTTTTGTTATTGTTTATTATTATTGAACAAAATAAAAATAAATAATTTGTAATACTGTTTGTCGTTGTTTCGTTTTTACTGTTGCTCTTTATATAACTTATAGCCTAACTTATAGAACCCATTCGAGACCCTTTAGCTGCTCTTCAGGATAGCCCATACATCATTTTGACGCTTCTTGCATTATATTGGACAGTCTCGCATTACTTGTTACACGAGTTTTCTTAGTCACACAATAAATCTTTTTATTTCATTTAGCGGAAAACTCTAAATTTATTACCACTATTTTTATCTTTAAACGAAACTATAATTTATTGAATACAAATTCAAAGCAATTAATACAAAATAATATAAATTATTCTAAATATTAAATTAAAACTTTTCTTAAATTATAAAATTATTCACTTAATTAAAAAAAATACTAGTTTTACAAACTAATTGAATAATTAATGTCAAATTATTAATAAATACATATTTAAATTAAATTACATAACTTTAATATTTACAAATGTAACTTTTTTTTTGTATGCAAAGATTTTAATTACATTTGTGTCAAGTTGAGTTGTTAATAAAGATGCAAACATGCTAAGTTTCTGTTACATGACGTGTAGTTGACCGTGACCAATTTCAAGGTTAGTAATTACGAGTTCTCATTAAACTACCGGAGCAGCAGCAGCACGGTCCGTTGCTATATTTCAATACTTGAAGTATCTTCAACAAAGTTAGTAGAGCCAAAGTCTAGACTTCGATACTAGCAACAAACTACATTTAGTTTAGAACATTATGTCGAGTCTCCAATTAATATTTTATCGTAATCTCCAATCTTATTGTCTCTATATGTTATTTGTGTTTTGATTATTAAATATTTTATTTTCGTAAATGACAGCTGTCACTTTTGACATAAGATGACAGCTGTTATTTCGGAAGTTATAAATAATTGAATTGCAGTATTTTTAATGTTTTAATCAAGTTCCGTTAGAAACTACACGTTTTACGTAATTTGTAAATGAGCATTTTCATTAATGCATTTATGATTTGATAAATTGTAAATGCAAGTAGCGATCGTTTAAATTGGAATTTGATGTTTTTTAAATGTACATCCGAATACAATACTGAAAAAACGCGCGTCGCTTCATTGCGAAATAATTACGCACGAACTAATTAAAATCGGATTGATAAATACTGTAGATAATAATAACCGATCGGTTATTTATTAGTCACTAAATACGACATTATTAATTAATGAAAATCAGTTGGTGCAGAAAATGTAATTTAACATTTTATAAAATTTGAGTCTAAATTGGAACTTTATGGGTGGGTGGAAATATAGCCATCCCCTAAAAATCAGATGGGAAAGGAAGTTCTGTAACAGCATCTACGGCTTCTGCTCTTTTTTCTTTTTTTTTTTTGCACTCGAATAAAAGTTCTAAACTTATCCTCTACGCCGATCATAATCAACTTTGTTGCGGCCTGCGGCCATCGACAATGGCAACGTTCCTTTTTCCGGAAGAAGACGGGGATGAGGAAACAAATAAAAAAAACGTATGGATAAGAAAGAGAGAGAAGTAGATTTCAATCTTCCGAAAAGCCCAAGCAGCCCCTGTATCAGACGAGATCATCTCGTCGAGATACGGCAGCGATTTTTGCATTTACATTGTGAGAGGTATAAAATATACTTGGTTTTTGCTGGTGAAGGTGCAGGTTCTTTGCGTCAATTCCCATGTTCGGTTTGCATAGTTAACTCGGAGGATTTTAAATCAATGTTGATTTATTAGTTCGGTTTTAATAAGAAAAGCACACATAATGTATTTTAACTTTTCCCATTAAGGTCTTTCGCCCTTTGGGGACGGGCACAGAACAGAAAGGGCATAAAACATAAATCGATCCCAAAAATCCCTCTACATGTTTTCTTTTCTTCCTTTCTCTTTCGTCTTCGTTTCCTAAAACCTTTTCCCCGTTTGTTCGACGTTATTTTCTGGAGAGGTCTGGCACCCACTTCGAGATCTCTCCAAAAGATTTACGGGTCCAATTAAAGATTATTCCCGGTTTACAGAAAAAAAGGGCTGTTCTAAAAATTTCCGCCGATTGACTTCGCGGAGGGATCCGATAATTACGATATGAAGATCGCAAGAACTCGGGGCTTGGGATCCGGGTTCAATTAAAATTGCGGAGAAGAGAAGAGTGGAGTAGAGAGAGAGACATGTGGCCTAAATACATTTATTAAAGGCAAGCTCGCTAACGAACACAATTCAATTAGGGGTTAATCGGGTAATTGGAGTTAACGTTGTAAAGCTGTGCTGCTGCCGTCGTTCACCACCCTTCTCGTATGCATTACACCACGACTAGTTTTAGCTTTTGCAACTTTTGAATCGATACAAATTTCAATTACGTACAACAAACAGCAGCAACAGCAACAACCGACAAAAAAAATCGCCGTCTCTTTCAATTAGCATAAACAACAGCAACAACTATATTTTGTAAACTATGATTCTGGGCTAATTGGCTGCAGGCCCTTCGCATGCGAACTGCTTTTATTAAATCGAAAAGAAAAACATGTTTTACATAACGTATGCAAATTAATATCGACTGGATGACGCGCCAGGACGTACAGATGACCTCGGCCCACTGTTTCGTGCCATTCTATTATTTACTCAAAGGACGAATCAAACATTTCAAAGTATTCACCGTTTGAAATATTTGATTCCTGTATTTTCGATTTTTACTGAATATTTGAAAGTCATATTTTCATAGAGGAACTTCGGATAGTGAAACAGTATTTTCTCTTAGTTAAGATTTTGGACATTCGAAGTAAATTTGTAGTCTTTAAACTTCCTTTCTTAAGCATTAATTTAGTTAGTGGGTTAGTTTTGGATAATGATTAACTATTATATAATCATCTTATTATTGTAATGAGAAAAAGATTATTAATTATGTGCAGAAATTGAAGTCTATAAATGATGAAAGACAAAAAAGTGTATTACCTATAGTTAACTATAAAACAATATGGAATAAATGTTATGTGAAGATCACAAGCACAAAGATAATGGAACGCTTCTATTGTATAAACTGATCAATAATGTTGGAAGGACGACTATGTTATAATATTATACATGAGAATATTATTTCACTTCGATAAAAGAAAATACATTGTAAGTGTTTTCAGGACTTTGCAAGGTTCTCTTGAGAATAAAATTAATTGATTCTATCCATGTTTTTCAACCTATGATTTATGATGGCTTCAGTTTAATTTTATTAAAATACTGGTAGATATTAAAAGTATTTGAAAATAATACATTTTGTGTTTAATGAAATTTGAATATATAAATATGTTCGTGTTGGAACTGAAAGTGTATTTCGAGCACAATTGCAGTCCTGAAAAACATGACAGAAATGACTGGGATGACAGGTTGGCTGCTTTTGTATGGAAAGAAGAGTAGATTGGTAGAACGGCGCTAAACAGAAATTCAATTTGCGTGAAACAAAAACGCCGAAGAGAAACGCAAACGAAAACTTTCCAATTTGCACGTCTCGCTTTGTTTAATTCATTAACGTCGGGATTAATAATAAATTAACGAGGTGGAGGAGGCCCACCCGACTTAAGACCCGCGTCCTCCTTTGTACGGCGCGATAAATTCGCATCCCCCTGAAGTGGCTGACGGCTCGAGGACTGAGACATAATACAAGCAGGAGAGATGAAGAAGTAGAAGAAGAAGATGTGAAGGGGAGAAAAAAGTAGCAAGGGAAAAATCGCAAGAAAGCATTTGTTTCCTTTAGTGGAAGCAGAGATGCTTCAGCCTTATCTATTTGTTTAGAAGCAATTAACGCGAGTGTCTCGCGCCGAAGGAGCTCAGAAAGTATTTGATAAATTATTCTTTGACGGCGTATTGTTCCCTCTAACTGGCAGGAAGGAAACTGAAGCCGAAGGGAAAATACGCATCTATTTATTTTATTTTCTTATTATTTGCTTTTCCAACCCTTTTCTTCGGGGTTGGAGAATGGCGAAAGCGGTGAGAGGTTTGGAGGATTGCGAAAAAGTTATGAAGTGTCTTTAGGAGGGGTTCATAAGACAGGCAGATTAGCCTGAGCTAATTACCAACCAACACAAAGCGTCTTTTCAGTCGGTCGGAGGGAGTCCGGTGTCGGGACAAATTGCCGCTGAAACCGGGGGACCGTTTTTGGATGGAAGAAAGCGGGGGCGGTTTTGACCCCTTCCGCCATTGCTGACGGCCTTCCGTGCAACCCCCGAACAATGTGCTCGTTGGTGTGCGATCCGACCTTTTGTTCAACGCAGATTGGCGTGCACAGTTCCACATTATCGCAGATTACATCTCTCTAAAAACCCACCCCCACCCCCTTCCAAAAAAATACATATAAAAAATATACGTATGGCGCCCTTCATGAGGGAAAGCGAGAAAAAAAATCGGGGAAAAAAGTGAGAGCGAGAAAGATAGAGACCAGAAGGGAAACTTGAAGGGAATCCACTCTATGGATGCCACAATATTCTATTTTTTTTGGTGCAACTTTTTCATACGTACGTACGACCGCACGAAGTGGCGTTCGTTTTATACAAAGATGAATATGAAAATGGGGGGAGACGGGAAGGCCGTAAGTTAAAATGAGCTTACCTTTCAAATCAAGTAGCCTATTATGTATACACGAACAGACTGACGTACTTATATACATATATATAGCCCGTACACATTCCTATGAAAATGGATCAAAGGCGCGGAGACCCGCTACGAAAATATGATTTGATGCATTAACCAATCCGGCTTTCACGAGAAAATGGCTAAATTGAATCAATAGAATAACTACAGTTTATATCACTTAAAGTAGATTAGTATTTTCATTACTTGTTAAAATGCGAGTTCCTTCAAAATTCCGCACTGTTCGAAACTTTATCGAGTACCGCATAAAAGTTAACATTTAATACGAAAAAAATAATTTTAGAAATAATCATAGAAAAAATTTATTATGTCAATAATATAAGTCAAAAACTTTACTAAATAATATATTTAAAAACTAGCAATTAAAAGTAAACTAAATATAAAAATAGTAGAATAATGTTTTTTTTCATTAAATAATTTTTAAAT
This sequence comes from Nicrophorus investigator, assembly GCA_963457615.1. Lineage (NCBI taxonomy): Eukaryota > Metazoa > Arthropoda > Insecta > Coleoptera > Silphidae > Nicrophorus > Nicrophorus investigator. The sequence continues at coordinate 26,670,091 of OY735143.1, forward strand.
TAGGAATGGAAATTGTATATGTTTTTGAATGTTCTAACAAAGGGTAAATGTTAGCTTGAGTAATCGTTTTCGTAATTACCAAATCCGCAAAGTTCAATAATTTAATTATATCCAAATTGGAAATGCCTCGAGATAAAAGAACAACATGCGATGCTTTGAAGCTCACCTGTTTAAGCGGCGGGAGCTTTGCAATTTTACCCTTTACCGATCAATTTAAACAGGAAGTCGATGAAGCTTCGTCAAGCAAAGGAATGGTGTTATGTTACAACTAAAACTTATTTTACCCATCAAATATTTGAATACAGTACATATGTTATAAACTTTTATAGGTTATATAATGAGATAATCCAGTTTTAAATAATAATTTATTATTAAAAAATGTTATTTAACTGAAAACTTCTTAATTGATATTAAATTTATTTATTCTATTTCATTATTTATAATACTTTAATATAAAATTAATGTAAACATTATTTTCTATTAAACTTTATTTAGTAAGCGGTTCTCAAACTTTTTCGCCCAAAATAATCGGCAATTTGACACAACTTGACAGCTGTCATTTAGCGATTTATGTACAACGTGACCCAATTTTAGATCGTGACCCGTAGATTGAAAAACGCTGCTGTAGGAAATTATCTTATTTTTTTGTAATGAATATACTTTATTTTCTACAATTGCTATTGATTTTTTTTATATTATGTAAATATTGAAATACGATTTAATTATTAAATTAGTTTTTAAAGATATTTTTCAAGCATTTGGAGTAATTAATTTTAAAAATGTGGTAGTGGATGATGCATTTCGCTAAGGCTTTTTTCTCTAATTGTCCGTGACCTACATATGCCTGACTTAGCTCTATGGATTAGTTGAATCCGCCATTAATTTTTAAACGGAAGAACACAAAAGGTCACATGAGAATCCTCAGGGAGCAGTTTAGAAGTTCGTGAAATATGGCAATACCTCTTAGTTTTAGTCTTCACTGTTTCACCTCGACAATGGGCGAACTTTCCAGAACGGGATTTCTTTATACAAAAAAAAACTCTTTTAATATATTCATATGAAATTATGCTTTAAATACACATTTTTTTTAGTATAAACTTAATTTTACAAATATATTTTTTTTAATGTTTGAATAGTAGTTTTTTGTGTGTTACGAATTGTTTTGTAATTTTCGCAAATCTGCATTTCGTGACCCAGATTCCTTTCACCTGATAGAAAAGGGCGATTCCATAGAAATTCCCAGAAGGAATTTGATGCGTTGCAAATTTAGTCAAGCGTATAATTGTAATGTATGTAACTTTCAGCTTCGCTCTTAAATTAAAAGCTATAAACATTCCACCTATAAATAAATATTTAATCGTTTCGTATATAGAACATTGCTGAATACCCAATGGTTTGTTAACACACATAAAAGAAAACGATTCAACGATTAAAAAAAGTAATATTTGTCTCCATTTTACTTAAACATTACCATTACTTTTTTTTTAATAGTCATCTCCCCTTTTGCCGTTTCATTTATCCGCAATGACGGAAATAATTCCGTCCATTCCTTCCTGTCACGACACACCCTTCTATCTACTACTTTCCGCTTATTTTAGTTAATTTGAAATTGTTTCATTTAAAAATGCTGTTGTTTTCTCACAAAATATTATTAATTTTTTTACAAATAATGAAAATCGATTATTTAAAATAATGACTTAATCAAATTATTTACAACAATTAAAGTTAAAACTATTTCTGATTTACTTAAGTAAAATAAAATAATTAATTTAATCTATAAGATTTGAAACAATTTATGTTGTGATTTTATTAAATTTATTAGAAATATATTCATTTTGTGTTGACATTTTAATATTGAGGCTTAGTTGAGGCTCGGAAATTATTATTCAATAAATATGAAGATTTTCCTCACGAGAATTGAACGATGAAATGGAATAACAGCGAGAAAGAGTGCATGAAAGGAAGAACAAAAAAAAATGTATGTGAGTAACGTGCAGATATGTAAAAATGTGAAAAGGCAAAAAGAAGAAAATTTCGCTTTAATATTTGCAATTCAAGGCGCCTTTGAATACTCGCATGCAAAATATGTATGTATCACTATAGAGGCCCGAATATATTTTTCAAGTTATCGAAAAGTGTACGATATTGGATTATTGTTTTTTATCCCTTGGATTCTCTGTCTTCACTCTTTACATGCATATTTTAACGGAACTGTTTTCAACTGAAAAATATTCGCAGAGTAACGTTAATAAAAAAAACGTAATTTATTTTTAATAAATTTGACTAAAGTAATCGTACCAAAGTATATTTTAGTAATTTAAGTAAATTTTATAGTAATAATACACACATTGAATCGATTTTTAATTAAATGTTATAGGAACATTGGTGGATATTAGCCATTCCTTAATGAAAACACGTTACGCCATCTATTGAGGTGTTATTGAATTAAATTATTTTATTCTTATTTGTAATTAAAAAATGTGACGCTACAGTGTGTCACAAATTAAAAATACAAACATTAAATATTGAATCTTTTAAAAATCAAAAAAAATAATCACTCGTTAAAATATGTTTTTTTTTTCTTCATATAATAAAAGTTTGATGAAGGCACGTTAACAAGTGTATATTTATATATAAAAAATATATGTACAAGAACTACATAGTCGTTAAATTTAGGTAACGAGGCACAATACTGTTCTACATATAGTCCATTAAGCTAATTCAAACAATCGAAATCCCTGCAGCCAATTACATTACCAATTTTATTGCCAATTTTTTTTCAATCAATCGAAACCTATGGAGCCGTGCCAAGAGCGAAACGCTGTTTTCATGTTTTTTTTCCTGGGCACGTCTGTTTCGTCGATTCGAAGAACAATATTTTTATAGAAACTAATAAGTGAACAAAAAAAAGAGTTCCATTAAAACATAACATTTAGTTTAATATTTATTAAATTGATTGAAAAAAAAATATAATTTATTAGAATGATCAGTGAAAATTGAAGTAAAAGCCAAATATTTTTTAATTAAATTTTATGGTAGGTTTGTTTCTACCAGAAATTCGATGTTGTCTGTAAAGTTCTTTCTCTTCGCTAATATTATTTTTTTGGTGTGTTGGTTATTGCTGCTCTTGAAATATTACGCGGTGGAAACAATGGGGCTGACGTTTCGCGATTTCATCAACGCAGTCGGGTTTTAATTAAGGGCATAAAGTAAATTAACAATGGAGTGGCGAAATGAAAATTTTAAGGTGCACAATGGGTACCAATTTAAGGTGGCCCTTTACCACCCTTCCTTTACCTACACTCTACAGTAGGATTGAAACGTATTAGGTGAAGTAATTGTATCCACGTCATTCCATTTTAATTTCCGCAAAATTCCACACCTCAATCCCAATTAGGTCAATTCTCTCTCCACATTTTTTTTCCCTCTGGAAACGCCGATAAAATATGTCGAGAGCGGACAATATGTGTGTGTATATATAGATTTATCTATCTAGATCCTAGAATGGAGACATGAAAGAAAGGGACAAAAATAGGAAGATTGAAAGGGACAGAAAGAGAGAGAGACAGATCACTTTGGAACGCCATCCCGGAAGTCTCATTATTATCACAGGGAACAGTTGAATATAAAAGTGTGCACTCGACGTTAATGATTTGGGGTCTCGTTCGGTTGAACGCTTCACGAACATAATTGAGTTTCATTCGTATTTGCAAATATAGATGGATTTCGAATGAACACAATGAGGCCGACTTTATTCTTGTCGCATTTTGATTTTAAACTTTTACACAAACATTTTTCATTTAGAAAATAGCAATTCCAACTATAAATATTTTGCTAAGTTTCTAAAATTATTTTAAGCTTCAAATCTTACGCGATACTTGACAAGTAATTTTGCAAGAAAAACTAAACAAGTACATAAATCGTTACTCTATATATAAGTACTTGTACAAGTTGTCGAGAGTTAAAGAATTGTTTCGTAGTTCTTCAAAAATTTAAATCGCTGCAAGTTACCGTAAATAATTAAATCTAAAATAATGTTATATAATTTGTGTTTAAAATTATTACATCATTCAATTTAGGAAATATCTTTGAATAATAAAGTTAAACGAAATTATGTAATTTATGTAACGCCCTTTCAAAGTAAGGGCTCCCATGTATCAGCATCTACATAAATCCAAGCTGTATTTGGACTTAAGCGGAGTTTTCCCGTTATCTGAGAAAGTTGTTTAACTTTGAAAATCCTAACTAGATGATATCACTTAATGTATTCACTGAATGATGCAATTTGCTCAAGACATGGAGATAATAAAATGTTGGTAAGATAAATTTAAAAAAGAAGATTACACAAAATATTTGTCTTTACGTTTTCTATTTGTAGAATTATGTTTAAATAGTATTACTATGAGTTTGTATCATTTTTCTGAATGGAAAAGATTATGCATCATATCTATGTAAATTTTGCGATTCAAGCAGAATCTAAATCCGGTCTTCAGTATACAGTATGCAAGCACCCTTTCTGCAGGATTTGCACCAATTTTTGTCTATGTAAACAGTGAAATATGTATGCATAAATGTAACGGATATTCGAATGTTTAACATTCATCGAATGGATTACAATAGAAGATGTTATATTTCAATTTAAGAAGGATGAAATGCGAAGAGAAAGGGAGGATAAAAAATAAACGTGTAAATGTAATACATTTTCTCTCTGAGGTGGATTTAAATTTCATTTTCATCCGGAATACATTTGTGTTAATACAAGCTAAATCTTATCTAACGAGAACACGAATTCATATTTATATGTACATGCAAAAGCTTTTATGATTACATGGTAATGTCGTCGGGATAAGTGTTTGTCTTTGAATTTTTTTTTCTGTTAACAACCGAGTGGTTTTTAAATAATCTTAATTTAAATCACTTAGCTTTAACAGTTTTTTTTATCTTTATTACATAAAAAAATAATTTAATTGATTTAAAATTTTCTTTTATTTATACCAAATTTGCACATTTGCAATTCTAAAAATTAATATATTTCTGTCTGTTTTTTTTTGTATTTTGTTTCTCGATTAGTCCGGGATGTTTGCGAAATTGGACTATGGAAGGTATTATGTAATATTTAATTAGTTTCTAAATAAATAATAGATGGTGCTTCCATCCAAATGACATAGATTTTTGTGAATATTAACTTTTTTTTAAAGTTATGTAATTTATATACCAAATTAGTTTATCAAACAGAGTCAAATATATATTAATATTTAGCAGTTGATTAATAAATTCGGACTTTGAAATTAATTGAAGCAGTGGTTTGCATGTTGAATAATGTTTAAAGGCATTAAGTAATCAGATAAAGTGATATATAATAACATTAAATTAATGCTGAACAATGGCGATTCGGAGTCGAAAGATTATGTAGTTTTTATGCAAATCGTCGTCGGCAGCGCAAGAAGTAATTGCAGCGGCATTAAACTAATTATGGCCGACGATTAAAGCGAGCCATGAATTAAGGACGTTAATGTTTACAATTACCGGAAACGGAAGACAACAATTACGATGCCTGCAACCCTTTCCCGTTACCATTGTCGATACATTTATCTATATATACATTTTTTTGTGATATTCCCGGAAATTGAATGTTTTGGGTTTTGTTGTTGTCGTCGTTTATTTGTTTTCTTCGGAATAGGTTTTGTATCCATGTGTGTTGCTGCTGCTGCTGCTATTCCACATTGCGAGCGCTCCTCTCCTCTTGTTTTTGTTGTACCTTTCGTATGATTATTACTTCCGTTGGCATCCATTGTGGCCGTTCCATTATTATTATTATTGCTATTTGTCTGGTTGTGCTGGGGAGTAATAAATCATGCTTGGATTTAGGGGATGTTTGCGTGGAGTAGAGGAAAAATCCGGCGATATATTTATGAAGCTGCCACAAAAGATTAAAATATTTCAGTTTCGTCATAATTTAAATTATTGCCGCGGTTTTGCACCAAATGCACTAGCCTTATGTGTATGTGATTTCATATATACACATATAAACACCGCCACACTCGCAGGGATCATTTCACTGCGGATTTTGTACCTCTGACACAAATCACCATCATGGCGTGATTGATAAATAAATTTGAAAGGGTTACAAAAAAATATAGTATACATAGGGCAAGGGCTTATATATACACTGGACGCCAGTGGATAAATCGCTGTTGTTTTTTTTTGCAGTTGGTACTGAAAATTGAATCAATGCTGTCAATACACAATCAAAGCTACAGTTCGAAAGCTTTATGTCAAATTGACGTAATAGTTAAAATATATATAGTATTATAATTTTAATATTCGAACTAAATGAAAGTATTGATGAAAAGGGTCGTTTTTATTTATTGATTGAAAAAGGTGATTACTGAAAAATAGTAATAAATAATAGTTGAACTTTGCGTAACTTAATCCTTTATTCCTAATCCCTATATTTCTTTTTTTTTTTGATTAAAAATTATGTACAAATTATTTTATGTAATGTGAATTATAGTACTAATATTTTTATAATAAAAGCAATTTTGTATGTTTATAGACTTTAATTAGGAAATGATAATTAATGGAAGTTTAATTTAATGAACGTTGGCTCTTAGTTTATACATCAAATGAACCGCGTTTCTACATACACACAGGAAGGCAAATAAAAATACCGCATGTTACGTAAAAGCAGCTTCGCGCTCAATTCGAAACAATTCCAATTACGCCTCAGTAAATAAACGGGTATTAATTGCGTGTCAATTATACTGGAGAGGAACTTTGCACAATGCGTCCGGAAGATGCTGTAACCTTCAGAATGTAGCTGTTATCTTTGGCATATAAATAGATGCAATCAAAGTGAAATGCATTGGCATTGTTGTTTTGAGGGGGATGGGTTGGGATGCAGGACGTAACCGAATCAGGAAACATCGGGGATTTGCATAGTCACGTTATAAACATCGAGAAATTAAGGGAACGGATCCGGAACGGGGAAAATAATAGATCGAGCGCGATTCACTTTAATTGCATTCATTCAATGCAATCACTTACGGTGATAAGATTTCCTCGCAGATTGTTATCCCGAGTAATTGATGCTCTTCTGTATTAATGGCTCACATTGTTAAACGCTGTAAATTATCCTTGTATAAATAATTGCATTTCAGAGAAAAAAACCTGTAATACTTGAAAATTACATAATTGTGTTAAAAAAATAAAGTAGAGCAACAACGAGATAAGATCCATTTATTACCTCCGTTGGGGCCATCAAACAGAAGTAATAGATTCGATGTTGTCTTCGTTGTTGCATCCTTTTCCTTTGATCTATTCGTTCCAGTCTCTGAATATACGTATTTAAAATTTAGGGACTGAAACGAATAGAGCGAAGGGGGAGGATAGTCCTGCAAGAACCATCCTGCAACTTCCATCATGCGAGGAGTACCAAAAAAAAACATTGCTCTGCTTTGGCACCCACGACTTCATAATCTGCACCTCATAGAGTACCGAACATCGTAGATCGACGATTTTTTTCTCCAAATATTTACATTTAACTCATAGTGTATTAATGCATTGTTACGAACTCATGGTTCGCTTTTATAATCTTTATAGGATTAGTTAAAAATTTATTATTATGATATTTTTAATCACTTGTTAAATTGTTCATATACAGCAATACCTCGCATAGTCCGGATTCAATATCTAAAATTTATTTTTATTATTAATACAAACCGAATAATTTTATATAACTTGTAATCATCGTTAACCCAAAAATAAGATAAACTCATGTATTTTCGATATAGATTTAAATTCTGGAAGAATCCTGACTATGCGAGGTACTGCTGTATTTAAATTTATATTTGCATGAATTTTAGGGTAATTAGAACTGCAGTGAGTCTTTTTCCTTGGAGAATTGATTAAACTTTCCGATATACCAGTAAGTATTTTTTTTACAATTAGCAAATCAATTTATATTCTTTGCTCATTTCTTTACTAGGAGTAGACTCACTGTAATTTTATTAAAATTTATTATAATCACAACCGCTGTACGATATATAATTTTTATTTCTGTTTTTTTTTTAAATATGTTATCTCAATTTTCCTTTAATAATCCTTTAAAGATAAGCGGCGGATATATCCGTCCCTATCCTTTTAACTAATATGCGTCCGCAAAGTGTTAATCCTAATTCCAAAATTATATTTCTTTCCTAATATAATAGTTACAAAGAATTTTTTTAAATTTGTTATAAATGGTTAATTTAAATTAGTTTTCCAATAATAAGTTATGTTTTTTTTAAAATATTGTCTTTTGAAATTCATATTTGTTACATAAAGTTAAATCAAAGTAATAATGGTTGTGTGTTAGGATTTTCATATAGAATTCTTCAATTAAGTATATTTGCATTTGGCGTTCGGCGAAATTGATTTGGTTCGAATCAAAATGTTTGACTTTCCGTCAATTTAATTAGGTGATGGCTGCCTGCAATTGGGTTTTGAGGAGAAAAAAAAATCAGAACAAACAAATAAAACAGAGAAGGCAAAAGGAAACAGGGCACAAAAAAAGTACGGGTGAGTGGGCAAAAACCAGATTCAGTCAATTTTGTCACCTCCTCGCACTACGTAATTTCCTCTCAGTGTGCTTCGTTTTGTAGTGCAGAGAGCGTACGTGAATGTATGTGTGTATATGTATGTTTTTATATATATATGTGTGTGTGTGTGTGTTTGTGTCAAATCGAATCGGAAAACGTTTGGATGGGCGTCCGCTTTGACAGGGGATGCGGAGGGCGAGTTCGAAGAGCTAAATTTTCCAAGCATGGTGATGTCGTAACACGGCAGAAAAACAAACATAGGTGGAATGGGATGGGTTGATTCCACCCCCCTCGTGCGACCCCAATAAAAGCAGACCGAATTTGGGCTGCAGGAAATGCGAAAATTGTGTAAAACCAAGGAATGTTCGCTTCTTTTCCTCTCTCCGAGTTAAGTGACAAACATTGTTAGTCTGATCAAAGGAAGAGGAATCGATGGGAGGGCAACCTGTTTAATTCTTTTGTAATCCCTTAGCGTCCGCTGGTCGCACTTGATTAATCTTTATCATTGCTTTTTCGCTGGAAACAAACAGGAGAAAAAAATAAGACGTACTCATGAGTTCATTGGAATTTATTTTCCCCGAGAATCAATCTATTACCGCATTGACCGCTGACTTAACACTCATAAATCTCAAAAGTCTCAAAGGATATTCCAACTGCGAAAAAGACAATCGTACATAGTGCTTCATAAAATAAAAAGTTTTACATATAAATAAACAAATATATTTATTTTTATTTCAATACTAATTTATTTTACTTACAAATTTTAATTTGATATAAAGTCAACTTAAAAACGGCACATTTTCAATAAAATATTTTTACGTAACAAATTTCTAATATAAAAATAATTTCCTAAAACTGTGTAAAAAAAAGTTCACTTAGTTCGGATTCTGTATTGACTTCTATGAAATAAAATGTATGGTTATATAATAAATTGTAAATAATTTAATTTTTTATATAAAACAAATTATGTGAATGAATAAATAAATTTATGTGTAAAAGATTAGAAGGAAAATCAAATAATTATTGATTGAAACTTTTTTCAAGTTTTACGAAAGATCAAAGAGAAATGTAATATTTTTTTCCTTCGAGATAGAAAGTTTTTCTTCTTCTCATAAACATAAGTTTCCTAATTATTTCCAAAGTTCGTAGATAAGGAAAATTGGTTCATTATGATAATATATATTGAGTTTGCGGGAAAAGTTCTTTAATACTTTCCTTGGCTATATTTCATATACAATTAATAATCATTTTTCAATACTACTTTTATGAATAGTCAAGTAATAAATTATTATTATCAATATTAATCCAACATTGTATATGATATTATAAATAAAATGCATGTTACATAATACATTTCTTATAGTTTTTAATTAATTATTACTTATTAATTTATTACATAACTTTAAAATAAATATAGAACTCCTACAAATCGAATTGGAAAATATTGCCTAAAAAAAAGAATTATTTAACTTTTGAAAGAATATTTAATAATTGCATATTAACATAAATAAGAAATGATTTTCTTAAATATGCAGAATTACGTTTTAATGCTGATAAGTTTAAAATAAAAATGTAAGTTATAATATGATAACAAAAGTATATTTAAGAGTAAATATGTTAATCAAAGTTTAGAGAAAACTTTAATATCTTCTTAATAAATTGAGTAAAGTAATTGAAACCCTGAAGCTGTCGCTTCAGAATTTTCGCGAAGATGTAAAAACCGAGGGCTGATCTTGGGTTGTTCGGTCGGTCGAAGGAGCATTTCGCGCGTTCGAGTGGCGGCGGCCGTCTCAAAGGGAAAAATCGCAACAAATTTTAATTAAATTTCTGAGCGAAACTTATTCTAAACGATGTTAAGTAGAAACTTGTTAAATTTACGTACAAATCGTTCGCGTAGCAATTTATTTTCAAAGACCCCGTTCGTTCGTTCGTTGCATCATCCTCTCCTCTCTGAAGGGGGGCGAAACATGCCTTCTTCGTTTTCTTTTGGAGGTCGCTCCTCTCTTCAGATCCGCGCCTCGAAATGCGATAAATAAATTTAAATCGCTTATAGAGGAGGAAGGGGATTCCCCGCCGCTCTTTTCCTCCCCAATGATAAGCCGAACTTTTGCCTTAGACGCCTCCTGCGACGCGTAAATATTTAAATTGCTTGTATCCTCTTAACAGATGCAAAAGTGTGCGCACACGTAAAGAGAAAAAAACTCTGAATTACATCTCTGAGTCGGTTTCAATTTCGAAGCGATTGCGGTCCGTTTTATAGGAAATTAAAATCACTTTGGTTACGGTTCATTTGTTTCGCCCACTTTATTGGCGGTTGCCGCACGTGGAACGACGACCTGGTTTCACATTCACAAATAGGAATAGTGTTTATGGTCAGGGGTTTAATTGTGTCCTAATAGTGCTTTCGGAAGCGGTCGTCGAGATGAATGGATACTATGTAAACACACAAGATGTCCTTTGCTCTGCCGAGCAAACGGTATACAAATGGGCAATAAAGGTTAAACATATTATATCCACCATAGTTTCTTTGGAAACAATACAAATTTTGCTAATTACAGATTTTTCTCTACTAAAACTATGACATGTAACATAAATGTCTGTTAGTTGTAACGTTGTAACTGTCAGTTTCAATTACATAAAACTCCATGATAACTACTAGTAATTAGAAACAAAGAAAAATTTGATAATTACAGATTTTTCTCTACTCAAACTAAAACATGTAACATAAATGTATGTTAGTTGTATGGTTACTGCTGTCAGTTTCAATGACATAAAACTCCAAGGTAACCGCTAGTACTTAGAAACAACGCAAAATATGACAATTATATATTTTTTTCAACCCAAACTATGACATGTGACATAAATATTTGGCAGTTACAGCTGTCAGTTTCAATGAAATAATACACCATGATAAGCGTTATTAATTAGTACAAAAACTAAAAATTTTAGAAAATATCTTTTTAATTCAACTTTTTTAAATTTCCAGGGAAATATAGAAAACATTTGTTATTATTAAATAAATGATATCTATATTGTTAGAAACTATTGTTTCAACTTAACAAAGAAAATCTAACTTCCAAATACTAAAAACTACATAAATAATTTGAACTGTTTGAAAAAATATTTATAAAAAATAATAATTTTGTTTGTCTTGAAATTCTAGGTCAATTCTAGATTTTTTATAATAAATTCGGTTTAATCGAAACTGAGGTATTGCTTAACTATTTACAAATATTGAACATGAATGAGTGCCATTAAGTTAGAAGTAATGTGAATGTAATTTATTAAGGTGAGTTCGTTCAAAGAGTTCCACTTATAAATAACTATTACTTTTATATATTAGAAAGCCCCATATTTGAAAATTTATAATTCACGAACGTCGGAAACGCGTGAAAGTGCATATAATAAGTAACATGTAGCTATAGAGAAGCTATATAAGATTTACATCAAAGATCAAAGTTGGAAATGCAGACGCGTTTTCCTCTTCCCTCATGAACTACACCGATGGGGAAACTCGTAAAAAGAAATGTGGAACACTTTAAAGAAAAATTAGATGCGCAATATTTCCTAAAAGCTTAACGCTCTATCTTTTCACATATTGACGCATTATAAAAAAAACAAATTTTATACAATTTTTAATTATACTTAAACAGTATTTAGTTTATTTTAGACGAAAAATATATTTGTACGAAAATTTTCTTTGTTACTAAATATTTTCTTATATATTATATCTTCAATAAATGAAAAAAATTCTCAAAAAAATGTTTTTTAAATTATAAAATATTTAGTACTAATACTTGATTTTTTTTATAAGTATTGTCTTTAAAATATAGTGATAATATTTTGTCGTAATGTTTTAAAATTGTATAAAAGATGTAAGATTTCATTGTTTAAAATCAGCCAGTTATGTACGTCCTGAGTTATGCAACATTATTTTATCTGAATTGCAGAGAAGGAAAGTGCGATAGACGTAATGCCCTTTGTGTCGCTTAAAAAAGGGTAGAATCACCATAATAATGGCTCGGCTGGAGATATGCTATGTTCTTTTGGGAGGATTATTATCAAAAGAGTAGAGTGCTGGGATGGGCAGACGGTAAAAAAAAGAAGAGGAGCTGCTGGGGCCAGGAAGGATATGCGGAACAACAGTGTTGTGTGTGCCTCGCTCGTATGTAAATCCTTGCACATTGTTCTTGGCGCGTATCACTTGTTCCTTCACCCTCATACCAACCGATTGTTTTCCCTTTTTTACCTTATTTCTTGTTTCCCTTTTCCTGCAGCAGCGAAAGATGTATCTTATTCAAAGCTTACTACATCCCTTCGTGTACTTGGCACTTAGCGAACAAGAAAATAAAAACAACAAATTATAAAAAGTAAAATCAAACACACAGGTCTGCTGTCATCATTTTGATTAAACTTGCCGAAGGCTTCTAAAAACCGTTAATTAATGCCGGAAATGCGCACGACAGAATTGAATTAATTCGTTTGCTTTGAAACGGTAGTCGCAGATAGTTCAATATTAATTTGAGCACAGTTTGGATTCCGTATATACAAATAGTAGTGGAAGCCGTACTTGAATCACGTATGCATCGCTTATTTTCATATATTAATTTAAATTAAAATTATATTAAGTTTACTTAAAGTAAGGAATTTTTAAGTTATAAAAGTGTGAAGGTGTGCCTTTCAGGAAGAAATATCGTTAGATTAAATGGAAGAATAGTCGAATAGTATTAATGAGTATTTGGAGGAATAATTGTTGTTTTTAGTTCGCTGAAACGCTGAAATAATAAACCTGATGACACAGCATCGTCACCTGAAACGGGATACAACTTTAATTAACCGAAGCAGCAGTCCGTGGGTGACGGAGGGCAGCGCCCTTTCCGAAGGCAGCTCAATATTTAATTAGATCTGTCGCGTGAAGTTTTTTAAGGGACGACCGGGGATTCCCCGCCGTGACAATAAAAACGCTGCGCAGTTTGAATTTTGGATTTCGACAATTAAGAGCGCAGTAGTTGGTCGGACTCTCAGGCTCCATTCAAATCGAATTTATTGCGCTCTTTATTTCCGGGTAATTAGCTTCCGCTTCCGCAAAAGATTTATAAATCCACTCGGCACTTTCTTCTTTTCGTGTGCGAACGTTTTCTTTCTTCGTTTGGGGGATGGAACGTTCCGTCGTGGTGCGCGACTTTATTCTTCCATTTTTTTCCCTCTCTTTCCTTCATATTTCTGGGCGTGGGTATGTGTGTGTATTTCATTTTTTTTCACTTCTTTTTGTACTTTTTCCGTGAAACGGCGAAATAGGAAATCGTTTACAATCGCTGGTGTGAGAAGGGTTCGAGGCTGCCAAAATCAGGTGTATTCAGAAAATTTTCCACCGCTCTGGGACTCTTCATAAATATAATGACGTGCCACGCAGGAAATCGACTTTAAAATTTATCTCAATTTATGTTTAATCGTCTGCAACGAAATCATGATTAAGCGTATGACACTTTCATCCTGTCAAACTTTTCTTATACTTATTTGTCAGATAAACCAACAGTCCGGATATATAATTTTATTTATCACATAACTAATAGTGAAGACTTATGTAATTATTAAAATATATTTTACTTACATAATCAAATATTATAAGCTGTTATAGTTGAGAGAGAGAGAGAAATAAAAATAACTTGATTGTTATTTCGGGTGGGTATTGATTTTGAACCCTTTCGTGAGTTATGAATGTGTGATTAGACAAATGCGTAATTTATGGGGTTTCCGAGTCGGGCGTAGAAAATAATTACGCTTAATTTTGGGATGACAGCTCTTTCAGGATGAAGAGGAGAGAGGCTAGCGCACTGCGTACGAGAAGGGGCTTTTGTGTGTAAAGTCAAGCACTAAGCCAGAAGCTTATAAAATATTTATTAAGATGGAAAATACCTTCATCATTTTTCAAACAATTTTGCCGATATTAAATTCAAACCATTCATAAATGAACCGCTTTTATTACTGAAAACATCAGTCTGACCTCAATAATATGTACATTTTATATAACCGTCAATTTATATTCATTATCTAATGAAAAAAAAAAACAATTAATTTTTAATTATTATTATAATTATTTACAATTTAATTTATTGAATATTTTACGGTTAAATTCTATATAATTTATTAAATTTATAAAAAAAAGTTGATGTTGCATCGATTTGAAATAAAAATGTAAATAGTTTTAAAACTGAAGCAATATGAAGATATGGATTATTTTTGGTATAGTATAAATGCAATTTTCGCGAATCGATTTGAAATAGAAGTTTTGTGTGGAAAATTTCGTTATGCAACAGAAATTCTCATCTTTGGTAATTACTTTCTACCAAGTTGAGTGATGACATATGGATTGAAACATTGGATATGGAGCAGCATTTTCGGAAGCAATATGTTGAGTACGTGCCTGTGAAGTGTTCTCTAACAATATGAAAGAATCGTCTAATATTTCGAGCACGTAGCAAACGAAAACATGTCAAAGTGTAAGTAAAGAAGTTCCTCTAAGGTTTGCCACGATCAAAACTACGGCAACCAAATAACATAGACATTGGCGATGACTGTGCATCAAGGGAAACTGAAACAGAATTGACATTTACATCTAAACAGAAACATGAAATTGAAAAATGAAAAAAAAATATGTTTGGGGCCTTTAATGTTCTTCGTGGATGTGCCGTTATGTAACCAGTAAAATTAAGTTAGACTGATGATTGAAAAGAATAAAATAATACATTCCAGGTATTCGTCTTGTTGTTATGAACCTAAACATCGCGGTGCAGCAAATGTGAGCGTGAGTTATCGCATCCTTACGTAATCGCCGACCATAATTTAGCCGCGAGATGCCGCCACCGCCGCTGCCGTCCTGATTAAAACACTAAATCACGAGCCGTAAAACTGAAACGCATAAAATTAAATCGTCACTAATTAATATGAAACTGCTGCATGAATTATTAAAAGCCCGTAAAATATGTATATTTATAATTGTATGATATTTATTTTTAGTTTATTCCGGCCCTTGCATATTATATTAACAACTAATTGAAATATTTTATACACTTATCAAATTGTGCAGAAGTTGTGGTATATTCACTTTAAAACTGTTTGTTTAACATTTATAAAAGTATAGTAATTTTAATTGGAACTCTTAAAATATCACTAAAAGTAATTATTGTTTCTTATTACATCATTATTTCTTTAATTGGAAGATTTTGAAATTATGTAAATTCAAAATTAGTTTATTTATATAATAAACTTTTTTGTAGTAAACTCTGTTTAAATCCGTACTAAACGAGGTATCGCTATAACTTTTTTTTGTAATGCAGTGTGTTCATTTAACAAAGTGCCAGGTAATAAATAAATTAAGCGGAGGATAAAAGTTTCGCTTAAGTTTTAATTCGAAATAATTTAGAAGTTTTCACGTTGCCGCCGCTGCATTTTATCTGCGCGCTTTTTATCCACCTAATTTCTGTTTAATTGATTGCAGCGCGCATCCCTATTGTCATTTATTTATCTTGCTCGTTTATTTCGCGCTGTTTATTTATTATTTAGTTTTCTTTATTTTTTTTTTGCCGATGTTTCCCCTTTTCCCGTTCGGGGTTTTATTTCGTGTCGCTACTAATTCTGTTTCCGTTTCTGTATGATGAAATTTATTTGCTAAGTGAATTATTCTCACTGTTCATGTATCCGGTTAATTTGGCGCTTTTCCAAGCAGACAACAAGCCGTTGGGGGCGGCTGCCGAGGGGTGTGCAACGCCGCAAACAAAAATTGCGAATGTAAATTTCAGTCGCTTCGGTATAATATAATAATGTTTGGATCGAGGGATCGGAATGGGAGGCGGCTGCAGCGGCGGCGAACATCGAGATGAGGGGTGGCGGTTGAGGCGACGACGATGACGAAGCCGCGCTTCGGCTATGTAATTTGAACGTCGTCGTGTTGCTCTTCTCCCTGATCAATATTAAGTGTGTAGTTATTAGGAAATTATAGGGCAGTGTTATTAGGAAATTACGGGCCGCCGCCTCCCCAATATCGTTGCCAGCAAATTAATTCATTTCTGTGGCATTTTGCGACTCGACGACCAAAAGCCGACCCCATCTTCCCTCTTCCCTGTTTCGGTTGAGGACGTGGGAAGTACATGTGTTTAAGTTCTTGTCCTTTAAACGCATAAACGTCCAGGCTTTACGGCCTCCCATAATTTAGATTTAACCGCTCTTCGGTTAGTTTACACATTGGCCGCGTTATAAAACCGATGATTTTAGAGGCTTCCAACCGCCCCCCACAAAACCATATAACCAACCTCAACATACCTTGAATTATCGCCTTGCCTCGATTTACTATTCACAATTTATGATAAAACTTCACAATTTAAAATAATTTCTTCTTTTTCAAATATTATAACTTCCCATTAACTTTAATTTAAAACTACAATTTATTATGTTACAAACAAAATTATAATAAAATGGTTTAAAAATGATAGATAGATTGAATTATATATAACATCAACGTCACATCATGAATCGGCAACGTTACGTCATGGATGAGCAACGTCGTGTCAATTTTTATTTCAATTAAAATTTTTAAGTATTTACATATTTTTTAACAAACGTAATATAAATAGATTGTAAGGTAACTTTATTTTTTTTCAAATTTAGATGTAGAATTAAGTAAGTTTATGGTTGAAAGACTTGTAGATCTTGCAGGTAGAAAGAAGGGAATTGAAAAGATGTGTTGTCGATTTTTTTAACGAATATCGTGTGAAGTATTAAACGATATTTGCCATTCGGGACGAATAGAGCGAAGTATAATGGAGTCGTGACGTTGTGCTGCTGGGATCAATATATCCTCGAAGAAGAAATAAAAAATCTACTTACTTGTAGCAAAAAGACCTTGATGGGGAGTCAGTTGGGAAATCTCATAAACACAAGACACAATAAAAACATACATTCCGTTCAAAAAAAGGATGCGAAGACTACATTCAATAACACTCTGAAAATAAAGTGGAAAAAAATACATAGTTTTATATAAAGAATCGCAATTATACGTTATATAATTCTCAATTTCATTTATTTACTTTTATAACTAAAATAATTCTAATTTCATTTAATAATACGACTTTATTCCAAAAAAATGACATTTTAACAATTTGACTAATGTTGCTTAACTTTCATAAACTGATATTGAAAATCAATTATCAAATGTACACAATTCGAAATTTCACGTGAATTAATGTAAAATAGATTATTTACATCAAATATGTGAACATTTTATTGGTTTCCAATCAATATTAATGAAACAAACATACACGTGAAAGGTAAATAAACCAGGCACAGTAAATACGTAATAATTAATTCTATGTTATGTAAATAAAAGTAATAATTTAACAAACGTAAGCTTAGCATAAATTATGTAACAATAATTATAAGAGCGTAATTAAACTATTATTATTTAAATTTTTAAAACATGATATAACATTATTTATTATATTTTAAATTAATTAATATTATATTATTAATTATGGATAATAAGCATTGAATTAAATAACTGCAAAATAATGATTATAATTGCAATTTAATATTACCCTTTGTAAAAAAAGACGTTTCAGTTAATACACTGAAAAAAACCTGTTTGTGTATGAAAATGTGTTAAAACATATATACTTTTATTAAGCCTGGAACAGCAATCAATGCATTTGTATTCTGTAAAATTGTTTTTCCTGTTTTCAGTTTGACAATTTGAATGGATTTTTTTTTGGAAATAATTTGGTTCCATTTAGTTTTTTTTTTTGTTGGGTTTGCCGTATAATTGTTATACGCATTTGAGCACAACACGCAAAACCAAACAGCCAATTAACTTGGTGTCCGCTCAAATTACATTGTCGCCTCTCCCCGTAAATAGATTACACAGTTGCAAACCGCACGAACCGCACTGAAACCTCAACACCTGTACTAAATATTAGCGGGTAGCACTCCTTTTAGGATTACATTTTAATTCCACGTTCACCTGGAATAATTTATACGCGAAGATGAGCATCACCGCATCGTGAAGCCTGCATTAAAGCGAGTATAGTCCTCGTCCTTCGGATGCGACGGCTAATGCCTTTCGGGCACAAATAGACAAGGCTATTAGGATACTAGTACTCTAGGCGAAATGTCCTGGAAGAAAACCGTTTATAAAATGCACAACTCCAAGATTAGTGGTGGAAGGACGAAACGGAGAGAGGACATTAAAGTTCGGAGCGATCCTCACATATAGACTTTTATGGTATGGATGGATGATGCTTGGGTCTGGAGAAATTGAAATCCCCACGAAAGAGCAAGTTTGTTGTCACAGTTTCAGTTTCCGGTTCCACTAATAAGTCAAAAGGTAATTGCGGCACTCTTGAACTTCTGGCCCTCATCTTCATTATGTAACCGAAGGGATTCGTGGTCTGGGCTCTATCAAATTGGGTAATTTCGTTACCGGAACGAATAAAAGAGCCGAGAAGGCAAACGGAAAGGGAAAAAAAATAGGGGGAAAGACGGTATTGGAAATTTCTTAAATTACACCAGGAAACTTTTCCCATAACTTTCTGGCAAAAGCGAAGTTAATCCACCATTAACATCGACATATTTTTCCCCTTGTTCGTCGAAGTAAATGACAATAGTCTTTCTGCTTTGTTACGTTAATTTAACCAAAATTGGATAGCTTCAAATCTTTAGTTTTCTAATTTCTACATTTAATTATTTATACCAACAGTGTATTAAAAAAAAAACAAATTAGTTATTATATAATAATTTTACCAATTTTATTATTAATATTGTAAATGACGTAAAATTAAATTTATTATAGAAAAAAATAACAAATAATGAACTCTAATCATTTTCTTAAAATTTGCGTGTTTAAAATCTTTTCCTAATTACTATGAATGCTTGTTTTCTAACAATGGTTCAGGAGTTACGTATTTCTGTATATTTTCAGTATTTCAGATGTCTTAAAGTAGATCAAATATTGCCTTAATTAATAATTATTTTCCTTTGATGCTTATTGAATATAAAATAGGGGATTGAAATCAATTTTAACTTGTGAGAAACTTGTAGTGGATTTGGATATTGCAGCTGGTTTAATCGAATCATTTCCGGTTTTGTTTCGGTTCAAAGGTAAATCGGAGAAGAAAATAAACTATGCTGTGTATGCTTTGGATGTCTGGATTCCGAAGGTGGAGGAATGGAATGAGTATGGGGATGAAGAAGAAGAAGAATAATAAGGATGGAAACGGAGCGAGCAGAGGAGAAAACTGGGGCACAATAGAAACCAATTTTTCTTACATAGAAATCCAATCGACTTCCATATTTACCCGTTGTGTTCGGGGCCCTTCCGCACCCCCCGAACGTCCACCCCCGCCTCCACATTCCCCGCCCGCATTTGCATGCCTCCGTCATGAATAGGTTCAGACTTTACGGCCGAATATATTTCCCTATAAATATATATTTACGTCTAGTGTGTTTGAAAAAAGGAAATACCAAGCGAAAGAAATATATACATATATATATAAATTTAGTGTGTGTATGGATAAAAAAAAATAGGGAGAAGGACATAAATCCCATGGAAGAAAGCTTCGTTTATTTTGCGCCAATAAAATACTTTAATGAAAGCCGAAAACCTATAGCTAAGTTTAAATTGAATGAAGTAAAAAATGGCCCATAACTTTCAAGAATTTAAGCAGTGATATATTATGCAACTCATACATTCAAGTGGAAATAACTTTAAATGTCTTGTAACACAAACATCCTTTACTTTTCTCAAATAACTTTACTTTATCAAAATCTTTGATTTTAAAAATAACATATTTCGTTTGGAATCGCGACAATTCTGTACTGATTCAGTCAATCTTTGAGAGTGGTTTAAATTTCCGGCGGAATGCTGAGAACAGGCGTAAAATCATTTCCGATTTTATTTGAACTGGACACTCACCATCGTCAGGAGCCAGGACCCCTTTTATATTTCCGGTCGACTAATGTCGGCTGCGAATTTGAACGGCTGTTCGGGCTGCATGAAACGCAGCCCCAATCTACACACAAAATTTATTTCCAATATAATTTTTATATACTTTTTGTACTAATTATAATAGGATTATTTTTTGCGTGTAATTATAATAATTGTTAAAAATTGAATACAATTATAAATAATTGGATGTGCCAATTAGCATTTGCTTTGTGTTACTTTGATTCTTGTAATGCAACGAATTTGTGTGTAGATTATGAAAAAAAAAATGTATTTAAATATTTAACTAGTTTATATCATATTTGCATAAGGATAAATTAGTTACTGGTAGATGATTTCTCTTGGACGTGGCAAAACTAACTTGTGTGCATTTGACACCCGAGGGAAATTAAAAGCTCCCTTTCATACGTTCTGCCCGATTTTTGTGAATGGAAAACTTGCCTATTTCACTTGAATACGATGCAGTTTTTTTTAGAGCATTTTTGAGAACAACTTTATCATCAAGTATTTCCTATAGATATCAATGATGAAAACAAATATAATGAAAAAAACTTTAATTTAAAACATAATTACAAAAAATTATCAAAGTTAATTATTTTATCTTGTCAAGATAATCTATTAGGAAAATTCTCTTTGATACCATAACCTTTCTTGTTGATGGAATAGTTTTCAAAACTGCTCTCATATTTTCTTGTAAAAGTTAACTACACGAAATTCTAACGAACATACGTTAAATTAGAGTTGTTATGTCTACGAAAACTTTTGTTATATAATAAAATATCTTTTGGTTGGTGTATTATGTAAATACTGTTTAGACACGTGCATACAATGTTGCAGTTGACTACTCAAATAAAATGTCATATTATTCTCTGTTTTTTTTACTTTTTTTTGTGTGTTTGTGCGTGCGTGCGGTTGAATGCAAACAGGGGTTAAATTAGAAATAAAGAGTGTTATTTGTATTTTACAAACTTTGTTTTATTATTGTCCAGCGGTGCGAAATCGGCGTCCGAACGACGAGCAGTCCCCCGCTTTATATGCGAAGCGACAATCCGCACACGACGGCAAAACGAAAACAACCCTTGACACCCGTACTCCAGCCTCCCTCCCGTTTATACATGTAGCGTTGCACCCTGCTGTTGCAACAACATGGATGGCTAGTTCAAACGGCATGCGAGATCCCTAGGAATATGCACTAATGCGCACAACTCGTGTATAGTCTGCAGACTATATACTCATGCAACAAAAAAATAATAAAGAGAAGAAGGGAGAAAACACGACAATGGGGCTAATAACAACCTGTCGCCCCCACCGCCTCCGCACAAAGCACTTCCGGTATTAACTTTTTTTCCGGTTGGTAAACACCTGCTTCCTTTGTGACACTCTTCATGCTTCAAATGGAAGTACTTTTGCATGATTTCACCAATCCCTGCAATACCAAAACTCAATGTAATTGACTCATAGTAATGATAGAGTCTACATCATGAAAACTGAAAAATCGTATCCGACCCGCTTTAATATTCAGGGAATTTAATTATAACTTATGCTTATAATCGATTTAGCACGCACACGAGACCAATTTCGGATTGGGGGAGGACCGAAAACAAGAAGAAGGGGACGCAATCAAAATATAAATTCATTCCTCGAGTTTGTAGACGCGCGATCTCCAGACGTACTAATGAATTAGGCATGCACACTTTCGTGATTTCCTCCTCGACGGATTCTACGTTTCTTTTTTTTTGAAATGAATATTAATAAGTTATTAAATTTCTTCCAGCTGCGGAAGCGGCGAATTGTTTTTCTGGGATTAATTAAAAGCCCTCTACATCATCTCGCGTCTCCCTCATCCAGAAATGGGGAGATGCTTGCAATTTTCATAATAATCGTCAGGTATAGATAGAGCGACAGAATAAATTCCATTTGCATTAATTCTAATGAACATTTAACCCCCTTCAGGGACAGACGTTCTTTTACTTCCCCCAAAGCTCAGGTTCACCACCAGAATGACTAATTGATTGGAAAATTTAATCAGACCTCAGATTTTTTTTAATAAACCGTTTTAATTGAAAATAATATTCATTTACTGACGCCTCCACAAACTTATTTCATAACAGATTTATTAACATTATCTATAATACTAGTTACGTAATATTACTTATTGACAAACGAAAAATTTCAGATGAATCAAAATAAACTAATCGAATATACTTGATTATTTGTGTGATAATAATAAATATAAAATTGTAATCATGAATTTAAATTTTATCTTGTAAATATAAAACTTAACTACTCTATTACGTGACGTTCATGAAATGAGCAGGAAGTTTAATTAAAATGCTGAAAACTTTATAAGAATATTAACGAATTGAAAATAATGATTATGAGGGATCCGGTGTGGAGGTTGTTCGGCAATTTCTTCTATACGAATCGTGAAAGGAATACGTGGCGAGGATAAGGTATTATCTCTGTACCAAAGTTCGGCTCTATCCCTTGTTATGCTACCCGACAAGGGCCGCTTTGTTTACATCCTCCGAACTTCGTCCTCCGGGCTATTGACATCTTGGTGTTTGAACAGATTAAAGAATCGATTGATATTCCTAGTTATCAAACTTGCAGAGTGTCTCTGAAACTACAGTTCTCCGCAGGATATTACATATTTATTTAATTCAAGTATCTGTTAAACTTTCCACTAAGTAATAATAGTAATAATACTTGTTCTTTTCAGAATCTAACCTAACCTTTAATTTGACCTAACTTTAAGTTGATGTTAAGAAATATTATGGGAAATGATTGATAAAAATTCAGTAGATTCTTTTTTATTCTCTTTCATTGTTATGGTGACTGCTGGTGAAATTACCTACGTACATGAGGGTATAATTGATGGTTGTAGGCTGTGGAAAATTGAATTCTGCTTCTTTTCCTTTTTGTTTTACGCGTGGGATGGTCGTAAATCCGTCCGGTGGAAGCGATTCAAGCAAAAATCGTCACACTTTCGTTGAAGGAAAGGGGTGGTATCCGCCGTTTTGTCGCTCCCACCGGAAAATGGCTCAGGATTTTTACGAGCGGCCGACAGGGCGTTAGGTAAAACAGTAAACATTTATTGGGGCCAGGTCGTTATTTCCTCAGCTTTGTTTCTCTTTCTTTTCCGTCCACCCCCAAGTTTTTTTCTTTATTTTCCCTCTTCTTTTTCATCCCTTTTCCCACCACCCTATCGAGTGGACGGTGTCCAATGCCAACAGCCAGAAACCCACACCCTCGGTTCCACACACTTTCTATTTCTTCCGCACACACACCAAGAGAGTAGAGGTATATATACACACATACACACACGAACCGAACTCTAATTTTCCGGTCTATCGGCGTGAGTGCGTCCATCCATTATACAACCCTCCTCTTCCTCGGCGAAGAAGGAGTATGGTCACGTATTCTTCTATTCCCTCGCATCCGAACTTTTTTTTTACGATTATCTATTGTGTTAGCGCTGCTTTTACACACCCCCATTTTTATTATGATCGCCTTTATTATTATTTTCTCTTAAGTAAGTTTTCCGCAAAGATCTCGAAGTTGGATGATCGCAACCCTGCCTATCCAACCCACCGCACGTCTTCGCAGATAGCGGTAATTAAAGTTCGGCCGGAAGCGTTTCGCAATCAGATATGTAAATATTGGTCGAAGGATTTCCATTCTCGGCGCGCTCTGATATTGTATTTCTGTCCGCATTTAAACGTCTGCATTAATTGTATCAATATCATTAAGTATTCCAAATCCCAAATTCTGTTTGTTGTTCAATTGCTTCAACTGAGATATGACCATTAAATTCGTATTTACATAGACTCCATTTTTGTCACCTCTCGTTCAATATTTCAGGACTTTACAGAAAATTACAGTTATGTCCAAAAACATTACAATTCTAATATAAAATTTTGACTAATACTTATTTTGTAATATAATTTCTGATTTTTGAAAATAACATTTTTATTAAAATTTACATTTGTCTCCGATATATATTTGGAAATTTGTGAAATAATATTTTAAATTTGTCAATTAATAAATTCAATCTTAATTTCTAAAATTTATTACTTAAACTATAAATTTTTCATTAAAAATTTAATTATTTTGATATTATTTTTAGTAGTTTCAAGAAAATGTTTCTTTTTTTTTTGGGAAACGTAAAAAGAAAATTGCTGCTGCCGTGTATCTATAAAAGGTATAAATATAAAAACGATCTCACGAAGAGTGTTGCTATAAAATAAATTCCGTTCAATATTTCACGACTATCGAGAACCCAATAAATACACGACTTGCAAAATAAATGCAGAATTCGCATAAACAGAATACCAGGAAAGAGAATCAAAGTTTCATGTAGCTGAAAATACATACAGCAATTAAGAAGCAGCATCAATTTCATTTTATAAATGTAATTAAACAATAATTTGTATTTTTTTTAATGTTTATGAAATAATTATTAAAAAATAAATGTTTATATTTCTAATTAATGAGGGTTAAATGACTCGAAATTTGCATAGACATTAAATGATGTATGCAAATTTGTATGTTTAATGTATAAATAATCGATTCTATTTTATAATTAGATTATTGTTGGGAAAGGCGGAAGTAACAGCGATTTTTGTGTTGGAAAAGAGTGTACGCTTGTCGGGAAGCCTTCCGGTAGATTTCCTTTAAGTTGATAAAGCTATTTGCAGCTTGACGTGGACATGGATTGCATGGCGTATCAAATGTGGGTCGGGACTTTAATATATTAACATCCGATGCAATTTGCGAGAAATCTGAGGCCGAGGTAAATTTATCACGTCTAGGTTACTTCTCTCCACTACAACCTCCTCCACTATTTCTTCTTGTTTTTTTTTTCCTTCCCGAACCCCTTTGGGGCGGGATTACATTTCTGTTGCAGTTAACCCCGAACGAAGGAGGACGAAAACGTTTACTGACTCCTCCGGAATGGCCAGAACTTTGCTCGCAGTCGTTATACTTAACGGAATAAGTAGCTGCAACATATTTTCTCCTAGTACTCGCTCTCAGTTGCCTGGAATTATGTGCATGTGTGTTATGCGGTGAAGTGCAAGAAAATGGGCTTTGGCAAAACGGCCAACAAAACACTTTGCAACTTTATATAACAAGAAGAAAAAAATTAGCACCTTGTTTCGGTTTGGGGGGGTTGAAAAACACTTAAATTAATTACGCTCTCCGATGGATCATTAAATGGAATTTCAATCGGTGTAACTCGAGTTTGCTCGTGGGTGTATCTTTTGGTAATAGATGTGATGATAAGGGTGAGCGAGGTACAAGAAAAGCAGAACCATTAGGATTACGCTCGAGGAAGAAGCATATATAGATATACGGAGGTTGCGGTTGCTCCAGTTTTTTAATGTTCCTGCGGGGTCTGCGGAGGGATGTTTGTCATCGGAAAAACGCGGCGTCGTTGGTTATTTATCTTCCATGAATCACCGTTGCCACCAGTATACATTATGTACCTCGTTGCGCTCCCATATTTCATGCCGCAGTCTAAACAACGGGAATTAAGATGAGAGGGTCCAGATTAAATGCTTGTATTCCTGCTGGCATCCCGCGGGAACCGCCGTTCCTTAATATAAAAATCGGCTGGGCGTAACCTGCAGGAAATGAAACCTACATTGACAGTTACATCACGGCCATGAAATAAATATCGCAACTTTTTTTTAGCAACGCAAGAAAATACGAGGAAAAGAAAAAATATTGTATTTCGATGATGATATGTATATATGGATGGATGGGATCGGAGGAGAGCATCGGCGAAAATTGGAGCGCGTCAAACTCTATTTGCTGTTCACCGTCTTGCAAATGGCTCCAAATACGCAACTTGTCGGTTCAGTTGCACCTTCCACCAATCGATCAATCAATCTTGATTTATTACATCACATCACATCTTCCAATTAATTCCAACTGTCTTTACTTGCATCAATTATATCCGATGCAACAACTTCTACTCGTCACTACCAATTGCAATAAGCACACTTAACTACCTGATCAATACACCTACATAACTAGTTTACAAATTACTTCTTTCTAGCAATATAATTTTTGAAAAAAAAATTGTTTTTTCATACTAACGTACGATGTTCATACGAACGTACACTTAAAAAAAAGTTTGAATAAATATAATGAATGAAAGACATGTACTCGATGTAGTAGAGTTCACTTTAAATTTCTTAATGCGAGTTAACAAAAATTAAAGAAGTTGTAGTTTTGTACTGATGTTATTTGGGACGAAAAAAGATGGTATGAAAGTTATAATAAAATATTTTTTTTTGTTGCAAAATTGGAAATGAATTATATTTATATACAAATACATAACTGGGAACAATTGTGACTATTACATTGATGCTGTAATATATTTTTTTGAAATTTACTACTCAATATTTCATATGTTTATATTTTTATTTGACAAATTTCGTTAAACAAAGGCCCAAAGCGTGTAATATATAATACAACAATATTATATTTTGTGTTTAATATTAACAAACAAACATAAATATTTATTCCATAAAAAATAAATTATATAAATTGCACTGAAAACTAACAAAATCGATATGTAACAATCATTGAAAATCCTACAAATATTTGCATTATTTTTTAGTTGCTTATTATTCTTTAGTCTAATGACTTTTTTTCGTAAATTTTCTATAATTTCAAAATAATATTTATTATTATTTTCAGAATATTATTATTATGTAATTTGTAAGACTATACAAATCTATTTAGCACAGTTTAGTTAATATTCTAAATATATATTAACTAAACTGTGCTAAATAGATTTGTATTATGTAATATAAAATTAATTAGTATATTTATACTTAAAGGAAAGATTATACATTTGGTGAATACTATAGTAAAGCTCGCATATGTTATTATTATTGGTTTGCATTGGTTAACAGCAATTATTTGATTAATTTCAACGAAGCCATTAGTCAGAGCGCAGCACGGCAAATCCATAGGAATTTGTTGCTAATTACGTAATATAGCTGTAATACATAATTCACGGTGTATTATAGTATTTACCAGTACTGTACGTTAATTAGAAATCGGTTCCTACAATTGGGTTAATGCAAAACTCATTCTTTATTGTTTTGAAACACAATATTTTTGAATATTTTCTCTTTTCAAGCATTTACGTAATTTAAAGCGAAGTTAAACGTCGAATTGGTAACGATCGAAAGCGATTAAAGGATTAACTTAGTCGCGCTTTTGAAGGATTTCAGTGCTAATAATTAGATTAAATAAAGCTTTCTCGTTATCCTATTATATATTTATAATATCAATATGTATATAGAAATGTACTCAATTGATCCAAATTGTGGAAATCAGGTTGAATATTAAAATATTGTAAATTATTATTTTTTTTTAATTATTGATTTATTTGTAATCTGCCACACTCTGGCAATATACAAATATGTATGAGAAAATTAAACAAATAGAAATAACCTGAGCGGAAAGATTTCCCATCGGCAATCTTCCAAATTAAAATATATCCAATTATAACAAAATAATTTTTACAGCACATGAAATATTAATACAAAAAAAAAGTGAACTTACACAATCAAAACATGCCATATAAGTATATGTATTTTTTTTCTGTAAGAAAGTCCTAATGTTTAGTGTCAATTGAATCAAAATGCGATCCGCCACAATTTTTGTATAAAACAGGTGCGACCTCGAGACGGTAAATGTGTACGGTCTTGCATCATACCAGAGGCTGTGTATTGCGCTTGGAATGATACCTGGTTACCATCTTCGAAGGAAGATGACATACCTTTAATTAGCACCTGGATATCCGGCCACGTGGAAATCGCTGCTTCCATTCACAGCAAATGAAAGCAAACGCATGACCGCACACCCGGAAAGAATATAAGGAATGTTTAGGATTAATGGAAATGCTGTGACCTAAAGGGTGATTATATCAAACCTGAAACAGAAAACACACAGAAATAACACATATAAAATAAAATATACATCAATAATTACAATAAAATTGCATTACGTAAATTATATAAATTTATGGAGAGGAATAATTGTTTTCTTTTTTCACTCTCATCTTTTCTCATGTTTATTTTTTTTATTATTGTTATTTTGTTTTTTTGTATATGTTTATATTTTTTAATATTGTTATTATTATTTTTTTGTATATATATTTTTTTCGTCTATTGTTACATAATAATTTTTATATTTTATAACATATATTTTCTTTTCTTTTATTTATTTTTTCAAATTTTTCAATATGTAATGCAATGCGGCACAATATAGGCTAATTGTGCATGTTCATTAGCTATCCGGCATTATGACATTTTGTTTGTATCATATTATGACTACTCTATAGACTCTGAGCAGCTGCCGAACGCCTTTACAACAATCTACAACTATAAAAAAATTACAACCCATTTAATTCCTCAAATTTTGGGGCACAATAAGGATATAGAAAGGAATATAGGGATAAGTCGAACCGGAGACTCGCGATTCTTGGAGGGGACGGAGAGTCCTCGGATTAGGTATGTTTTTTTTTGTGAGTGGGTGTAAACTTAAAACTAGGAGGAATATTGACAAAATGGGCGCATTACAAATAAAACTAAACCTAATCTAAACCTAAAGAGAACGAACTATTATAGTAAATTGCACTCTACTGTATTAATTAGTTCCCTGGCAATGATATTATCATAACTGCCTAATTGGACATTTAGGATAATCAATTGCAAAACTTATTAAGTATTAAGTATTTATTGTTTATGGTTTTTGCTGTGTAATTCTATTGTTTGATCCACCTCTGAAGTGCCCGACCCAGCAGCAAGACCTGAACATTCACAGCAAAAATGAACAGATCGAGCGCAACAGTCCAGAGGTGAATTTTATCTGCTGAAAGAAAAACACGTGAGGATACGTTAGATCCCCACAGACATGGATTAGTACAAACGACATATATAGTAAATGATAGGAGAATCACTCGAAATAATATAAAGCAACAATGGTGAATTGGAGTGAATCGTGAGCCAAGCAAAAGCTCATTCGATCCATACTAAATACTAAATGCCTAAACTTAACCAGGAAGTCCAAATGAAGTTAACAGCAAACTTCGCCCGAGCGAAGAGAATTCTAAAGTATTGAATTGGCAAATGGTTAGAGGATGAAGGAAGGTGTTGGGACCGGCAGAGACCCTGTCAGAAAACTGACTAGTCTGCGGAAGTACCGGCACCCCCAAAATAGTCATAGCAACAGTTAAGGGGGGACTCGCGGCGGACGGGCGGAGTGAAGGGAACCAAATGCCAATCAAATACTAAAGATTTCTTTAAGAAAAATTGACGTTACTTTAACACAACAAACTTAATGCAAATATAAACGATTGAATTGAAAACACGGAGGGCTGAGGGTGGATCGTGAAAGTGTGCAACCATCTCACGATCCCGGGGATATTTCATTATCAAAAACTAATTAAACCTCGAGATAAGCTCGAAGGGGATGGGCGAGGGTACTGAATCATCCTCTATTTAATACAAATCTAAAATCATGCATAGAGAGTCTACCAACAAGTCTTGTTGAATTTAAGACTGCTTAATACAAGACTCTTTCTGCACGACTTTCGAGTGATTTTCGGGCACGGTGGATACGTTAGATCCAGCTGAAAGCAGAAAACATGCAAAAGCCGACAAATACGTTAGATTTGCCACTAACTACTCATGCTTATTAATCGCGAGGCGACACGAAATCACCATTGAATGAAGAAGATTTGAAACTAATATAGTAATAATTAAAAGTTAATAAATAGAAAATTAATCATATTGATGACAATTTCCATTATTTTAAAAAAATTAAAAAAGGATATAAGATAGGAAATAACAAATGTTTAATTAATTTTGATTGATAAATAATCGATGAAAATAAATTAATTATAGTTCAAGAATTCTATTTAAGCATCTAAAAACTAAATGTTAATGAAGATTTAACATTTTCTAAAAACCTATAGACATCTCAGCACAATCATAACAATAACAGCATTCAATCACACATATCATTCAAAATCAAATACTAAATCGAAACACTTGCTCATACATACATACACAAACAAACATTTGCGAGCTCGCATTGATTCATACCAAAACACACTAACATACAATTTTCAGATTTTGGAAATATGAGAAAGTTTCCAAAAACTGATAATAGACTAATTTGCTTTAGGGTGGCCAACCCTAATTATAGAATTTCCTGAACTACAAATATTTTAAGTAATAAAATAGGAAAGATGTTAAATGAATATAAAGCAGATTGCAAAGTATCTGCAGCTTGTAAACATTTGTTATTTTTGGATAGTTTGGTGAGTTGAGAGTTGTTTGAAAATAATAATAATTAAGTAATTATGATTCCTTCTACAATGAATTAAATATATTGAAGCCATTACAACTTCAAAATAAATAAAACATATGTAGAATTATCAATTAACAAAACCATCATCATTACAAAACTAATAGCAAAATGAAAAAATTAATGCATTGAATTGCATTAAAAAAATGAATTAAAATCTTCTCCAAATCAATAGTAATTTAATGCAACCTAAACTAAAACATCTCACATTATCTAAGTGGATGTAAAAAACGGAATTACGGACAAGAACAAAGGGAATCAAATAATTAATAATATTAATAGGCGCAGTAATAATATAAAAAGTTCAAAACAAATTAAATAAATTTAATAAATAGACGCAATATGAATTAATAATTTTGAATAGACGCTGTAATAATTAAAAGAATGAAAAAGCTAAAATCAAATAAAAAATATATTTAGGTTGAGATGGGAGGGCTTATTCTTGTGAATCCCGTGTGGTATAAAATCACTTACTACTTCGATGTTTTCATCACCATCATCTGATCTCTCCATCTCAGCCATCACCTATATCTCTGCCATCTCGTTGTTGGCACTCACTCACGAACACTCGCGATTATTTAGCAAAATACGCACTAAACTGCCGGAAATTTAACACTCCCGTGATTCTAATATAATTAATAATAAATTTATAGCAAATTGAGTAACGTGAATTTAAAGTGACTGCAATCAGTACCGGTTGAAGAACAAGAGCCGAAGCCTTAAACTTGTCTACAAAATAATGCACAAACACTTCACTACAGAATGTAAGACTAAGTTTGGTCAAAACTTTTCTTAACGACATCCGTCGCGATAGATAAATTGATATTTCGGGGAAACGCGAGCCCCTAGATCCGCTGTGATCTGTCGGTTGATTGCTCGTATATTCGAATACGAACAACCACCTTAACGGATGCACCTCGAGAAGGTTTTAGCACAGACGGTCTTGCCATCCCATGCGTATCACTGCGGACGTGATAAACGCATAGAATGACCTGGTATTTTAAATACCTTGCATCCATATGAGTTATACATGTATCATGGGGAAATAAGTATAAATATTAGTTTATAGATTAAATTCAATAAATGGTAACAACAACATAAGGTACTCGCGGTTAGTTTTCATCGATTTCTAATCAGAACGATGTTGACTTAACGAAGAGACGCGCACAACTGAGGCTTGGGGACGCCACGATAGTGCCAACTAAATTAAAACATTTTTTCTTATCTGCATCGAACGAACTTGTGGTCGACAAAAAAATATCTTTTTCAGCCACGAAAAAATGCACGTGCACGCATCGACAATATCCGGAACTTTTCGTTATTAACAATTCTGTTGGTTCCATTGCGATCGGGTCGGACCAGATGGCAACTCGCTATTTTTTTCTTAACTGATTAAATAATAAAAACTGTTTTTTTTTTACAATACTGTTCTAATCAAATCGATTCGATTATTTTCGAAGCAATATTTTTTTAAATTAATTATTATATTAATTAAAATAATACAATTATTTTGAAATATCATAATATTAAAATCATTTAACTTAATAGAATTAAATAATTAATTATTAAATTAGTAGAATTAATTAAATTACCAACAGTATATTTTTTAATGCAAATAAAAGTGTTAATAGAAAAAATATAATTTTTGATAACTAAATGTTTATAAATTTTTAGAAAGTTTTTAATATTTGATACATTTTAATGCAAATCAAACGTACTTAAGAAAAAATCAATAAAAGTTATGTAATTTACGAAAACGCAATTCGATTTGATTAATATATTATCCGTTTTGATTTGATTATAACGAGATGACTGTGAATTTATTTTGTTAAAATTAATTAAACAATTACGTATTTGATTAGAAAGTAATTAAAAATGTGACATATTGTGTATTGTAATTGCACAAGTACTTGTCAAGTAACGCTTACTATGTAATTGATTGATTTTAAAAAATATTCATATTTGAGAAGCGGAATTTACAATTTATTTTGTATAAATATTTAATTTTTGTAAATTTATAATATTATATTAATTTTATATAAACAATTTATTTGATAAAGTTGTGTAAGTGCAATATCAATCTTTGTTCGAAACACTTTTTTACTTTTGCAATTGCAGGATAAATGCGAGAATCCCTGTTTTGTAATTCAGGTCTAATTGTTCAATAAATGTTCTTTTCTAGTGTTAAATATAATGAATTCAGAGTAAATTTAGGTGACATATGTTAAGTTAGTTCTGTTTTAAATTGTTAAATTTAAAATTACATGATTAATTGTTTTTATAACTAATACAACATTTAAATAGTAAAAACATCGCTTTTTAAGATTTATTAATATCTATGGAAAATATTAATGCATGAAATTTCAAGCGAAACTATTCTTTCAGAGTTGAAATAAATTATATTCCAGTAACGAATAAGAAACAATGTTTTCTTAATTTTCTACTGAAAAATCATCATCTTTTAAATAAGATACATTTCTAACATATTCATCACATTTTCAAAACCTATTGATAATATCCATCTGGTTAATTTAATTTATGGTAAAATCGAATTTAATTTAAAATTTGGTGATCTTTGTCTATCTGCAATTTACTGCCCTCCCAAGCACAGAATAAAGAATCAACACTTCCAAGATTTCTTTGACACGCGATATTCCTAGCCGGAGGAGATTTTAATGCCAAACATCAACAATGGGGTTCTAGACTGGCAACTCCACGTGGAAGGCAGCTATTGAAAACAACACGTTGTAAATTAAATTAACGAATAATTTTTAAGGTTTGATTTTTCGTTTTTTCAGAGCTGAAATTGCTGAAGTTTTGAGTTGTAGTTCTAATGTTTAATGTCGTCGGTATAGTGGGATGATGATGGATCGATGACGCTCAACGTGTTATAAATCTGGATTCAACTATGAATATATACATGCATATATCTTCACCATATATATATATATATATTTGAGTGTGTGTATATGTTTAATGCTTTAATTAAATTAGCTTTCGCCGCGTTTCCATTACGTCGGATCCCATCATCTCCATCACCCGACACTGACGTAACCGTCTGCCTTTCCACGCATTGAAACTTAGATTTACTGCTCTCGATGTCCAACAATTAATTGGATATATTTGGGATACGAATAACACAATTCACATTAATCTTACTCTTACATTTTATCATCTTTAAAATATTTAGACTTAACTAAATGAAATTACTATATTTATAATTATTACGTCATAGAAAAAATA
Source organism: Nicrophorus investigator (assembly GCA_963457615.1). NCBI lineage: Eukaryota > Metazoa > Arthropoda > Insecta > Coleoptera > Silphidae > Nicrophorus > Nicrophorus investigator. The sequence continues at coordinate 26,704,303 of OY735143.1, forward strand.
AACCATGTAGACTTAATTTACTCTAGCATTAAGTTTATACTGAAAGAAATTAAAATATACTAAAATTAATGATTATGGGAATGACACATTGTAGACTTAATTTGCTTAATCAGTATTTCCACCAATCTGTCTCTCAATTCAGAAGATTTAATTAAAGTCATAATTTGTATATATTTGTATAATATAGTAAAAAAAAATGCAATATTGTTATGTAAAGTTTGTAATTAAAGTTTTTTGTTTTCGGTAAGTTGTCATACGCTATGGAAATTGCTCGTAAACTTAACGCGTTAATTAATTTCGGAGCGGACAAAATACTAATCGATTATGATGGTGCTTGGAAGGTAACTTTCTTATTTAATAATTATTTGCTGCATCAAATTACAAACAACTTACGTAAACTTATTATTTGATTTAATAGTTTAGTGGTCTTATTTTATTGTAGTTATTATATTGCCACGTATACAAAATCATAAATTATTGTATTAATAGTTAACATAAATAATAATAAATTCAATTTACAAAAATGGATTTATTTTATATTGATATGAACTTGTAGTAACATCGAATAGATTTGGCTTTGCTTCAAAACGAAGACTCGCAGCTTTACAACAGAGCCAACTCCTTGTTAGGGTATTATTAAGCTATAACATTACTTGGGTGTCGTAAACTGTGCTTCTCGGACTACAAGCATGTTGATGTCTTCTCGTTCGATACATTCGAAAATAAGTCAACCGTTTGATGCAAGCTAAAAGCGGTGTTCCAATTAGTTATTACCACTCATTATTTCAGCAAGTAGTTTTTTTTTGCATTAAAATTGTGTATTGTGTACATATCATTATTGGTACGCCGTCATCCCTGTTACCCAAAGTAACAGTAATTGGATTCTTTGAAAGGCTGTCAAACAAATTCACTCTTTGCTCGCCTAACGAGGATTGCAGCGTTTAATGTTGCACACATCGTCGGATGTTTACCAAGTGAATATATTACGTGGACCGTTTGTGTAACGACAAAAGTTTTGAATTAATAATAAAATATACTGGCTGCAGGCTTTTGGCACTTATTCCTCGCCGTTCCCGGAAATTCCATGCTCCAGGAAATAAACACTTCCGCTTTATGTTCACGCTCCATTCCTTCAACCCGCAAGTCCACGACTCAACTGACAATTTATATATTTCTACAGATTTTAAACGCAGGCTTACCTTTATTCTTTGACCGAATAACCTTTGTAAGATATATTTTTCATAATTATAATTTATGACACAATATTGATGTCTGTTTATGATGTGTCATCGTAACGTTAATAGACGTCATATTGTGATAATGTCATTCTTAAATCATGATTTTTAATAACGTCAATGTAATATTGAATATATTTATTGATGGCACAGACTAGACGACATTTGACAGAATCGCCTAATCAAATCATATAACTTATTCCATCAAAATTTTTAAGATATATTTCTCATAATTAGAACTGATGACACAATGTTAATGTCCGTTTATGATGTGCCATCGCTCAGACGTCAAATTGACATAATCATTTATATTGATAATTGCATAAATTAAATTATGTCATTCTGAGGTCATTTATCATTATAAATTATGAGTTCATACTGACATTATGATTTTTATAGTTTAAACTAAGTTATGTCTATAATGATTTTGAAAATTATGTTATTCTTATGACATTGACTGATCATCCTGACATTGAATACGTCATCGAGAAATTGAATATGTATCAATGTTTTTCAAAATTTACAGTTATTTTCGTTATGTCACTTAATGTTTAATATTATGGAAACCTCTGGTTTAGATCAATGTATTAAGTTGTAATCCAAATAGGAGCTAAACACTTTGATCTATTAATGGGCACGCAATACAAATGAACTCTTGCCCTAATTCAATTAGCAGCAACAACAGTCAAGCTTCTGTAGCGTCTCTATGGTGCCACTAATGGTTCAAATTGAAATCTCCATTGTAATTGCTTCCTCAACTTTGATCTTCCTGCGGTCAGAAATGTTAATTGTAGATAAACACAGCATTATCCTTATTATGAAAAATCTATTTGAATGTATTTAAAAAATATATAACTACATGATTATTATAATAAGTTTGTATGTGTATTAAGGTTATTCTTAGGTGAGTAAATTTTTGCTCAGGATTGGGGTCTTCAGCTTAGTGATACTCCACCATACATGCATATCAGGGATTACGATATCATTAAAAGAAATTGTTTACTGAAAAAAGTGGCACCGCAGAAGCACTGAACACTAATCTCATCCAAATTGGTTTCTAAGCCTTCGTCTCCCTTCAGACGTACCACACTTTCATCCGTGCACTCTCCTCATCCCCGCAATTCTAATCCAGCTACTTCGGCATGTTATTATTTCCTTAATGGAAATGTAGTATAATAATGACTAAGAATTTTACTTTAATATTATTTGTTTTATTTAAAACTACAAACTTACATAATTGATAATAATTGGAATTTGAAATTGGTAAATAGATAACAGAAATTTGTAAATTAAACTGAATTGCAATTAACGCTGAAATAAAACGTCGTTTAATTCAGAACGAAACTTATTTAGTAGCGCCGTTTGGAAAGTTTGAAGCGGGTTTTCATGAACATCGAATGAGGAGTGCATGTTTTGTAAACAGCCTGTGTAACTTTTATCATTACCATACGTTAACCTTTTTGGATGACCTTTCGCCATTTACCGGGCAGATTCATGATTGCACCCCCGAAAATCTTGGGTTAAGAAACTACCTAAACTAATTTTCGCAGGCCTCGAGGGCATCGAAGTCCTTGCCATTAAGGATGTTATATACAGACCGGAACAAATACTGCCTAAGACTAGTTTCCTATTTTTTTTCTTAGGTTTGAATAGAAAGTTAAATTACTAAACTTCTGTATTTAGCTTTCAAATGTTAATTCAACAATTTATTAGTTATTAATGTAAATATGAAATCTGTTACTAAAAATGATGCTTATGTAATTTATGTTATTAGTCTTATATTTAAAGTTTTGATTATCTTAAAATATTGTGTGATTTGTATGAATTAAGTTAAGCAGATGTAGTAAAATAAATGTATTTGTCAAAAACAGGAGAGCTTTATGAAATTGTTGTAGTTATAAGTAATTTGAAGTTACGAAGTTACTTACTTTCCTGTGTGCAGTTGAATTTTCATTTTAATGTTTGGTATAACATTTCAAGAACAATTATAGTAAGAAATACGAGATACTTCTGCGGCAGGGGGAGTTGTCTTCCTGAACACATACGTAGTCGCTTTGGTTCATCCTTTCATCCCGTGCAAAATCCGCCGCCCCCGCGAGTTCAGCAACAATTTAAAATAACTGTAAAAACTTATGCTTGACAATAAGACAGTATTTTTACGAGTTTTAATCAAATCTCTCTCTCTCTCTCTTCCTTAGCGGATAACGAAATGATGCGGAAAGTTCTCTTAAAAGCTGCCTTATTTTATGTATATATCCTTTTCCTTTACTGCTCGTCCGTGTCCTAGTGCCATGTTGTGTCGTTTCTTTTGTCGGCCTCCGGGTCGTTTTCGCATTGTCCGACGGGCGCCACCCCCTTTACAAAAATCTTCTGGTAGTGCCCTTTTAAACGACGTCGCCAACTTTTAAATTGGCCTCGAACAATGGGGACGTCTTCCCTCTTCCTCCAAGAAACCTTCTTCGGCCAATTACCATCCGGCAGGAAGCGAATTAAACGGAAATCGATTTGGCCATTGTTTCTCAATATTGTTATTTCTAATATATATATATATATATACACAACGCCATCTTCCGGCACCATTTGAATGCCTCGGGGGCGGCGGCGACTTATTTCCGACCGGAAGTTTATTACATAACTTACGATATTGCCAGCGCTAGGTGAGGTAGGTGATGAAAGCTGGGTTTGTGTACGTTCGGGGGTGGATGCGCTGTTCCCCTCATGAAAGATATATCCACATACGTGGGCGGATTGGGAGCCAGACAGGATTCCCCCTTCGGCTCGATGAAGAAGAAGAAGAAGATGAAGGGGAAAAAACAAAAAAATAAGAGAAGAGATCCCCACGCCATTCCGGGGGGACAAACGACAATCTGCCACAGACAACACAATCTACGGGGGCGCCCAATCTTCACCAATCTTCGCCGACCAGACCGAACGTCACGTACCAAATCTTCCATCCACTAAACGAACAATGGCTTAAAATAAATTTCATCTAAGATAATAATATTTTCGCTATTTATCGCCCGACAAATGTATTCTCACTTTCATTTCCAAACACAGGTTTATATAAAAAAAAAACAAACATTGCAATCCCAAGCATTTACACAATATTACATCATTATTGTTTTTGAAATATGTTCAATTTTGTATGCATTAATTTTATTTGTAGTATTTATTATATTATGATGAGTTTTAATATTATTATTATTATGTTTAATAAAATGAGAAATGTATGTAAAAAGGAAGATGAAATGGAACTTATCTCGAGTTTTATATTAAAAATTTAATAAAAAATATATAATATCAAAGGTACATAATTGTGTACAACTATTTGCTGCGAAGACCTTAGTAAAACTTTATATTGAGTTGCAACGGAAAAAAAAATATGAATCCAATAAAACTAGTAACGACGATGTGGGTGTGGGTGAAAATTATGTATCAGTCAGCTGCATGAGGAAAAATCTAAAAATGAACCAATTAAAACTTGCGTAATTAATATTTGATTACAAAGTTGAAAGTTTCACGGAAATTAATTTATAAAAAAAAATCTTGCACATTCAATCATTTACGACGAAGATTACGCTGTTTATGAATATCAAATTTAATGAGAGCCTCCTGTGAAGAAATTCGCCCTGGGGAAATACAATTTAATTTGTTCGTTGAAAAAGGGGATTCCCCTCTCTTTCACTTCAGTCCATCTTATTATTTGCGGATGCAATATGGGGAAAATGCGAACCGATACTTTATTAAGGCACCGGTTAATTAATATCCACCCATTTAAAGCGCGCGAATTTACGCGAATCCACCCTTTCCTTCCTTCCTTCCTTCCCTCATTTGGTGAACATTTCGCGAGATTAAAGAGAAATTCTGTGGCAAAAGTGTGCATTCTCATTGGCTCCCGTCCGCATCAAAGTATCCCCTTTTTTCCCGACCATTTCGCTCTTCTTCCCCATTTTTTTTTCGTCTTCGTCTACCCCTAAACCGCACACATTTTATCTCTTTCTATCTGCTCTTTTTTTTAAGTTCCTGTGTGCCGCAAATTGTAGCCAAGTTTTGAAGTTTCCGCTAATTACTTGCCACAGCGTACACATGTACACACTTTTAGTTCTTTAAATGTATGTACATAGTTCTTCTTTTTCTTTTTATCTCTCTCTCTCTATTTTCTTCGTGTTCCCCTCCGGACTTGGGGGGTGGGTGTTTTTTTTTCCTTGAAGCCGGATTTATGAGCCGGGAATCTTCTCTCCCTCACTGCATTGCAGTCAGTGTACACATTCCCCCCTTTTATTCGGGTTTGTCATCCCTTTATTTGCCCCGTGTTCTCCCTTTTATTAAATACTTTGCATTTTCAGACCGCGCCTCCGGCTTTTATTTCCAATTAATTACTTCTCGTCAACATAAGCAACTCTAACCAACTTCCGCTTGTTTTCAACATCTTACATTTCACAAACTTAATTAATTAAAATAAAATTTAAAAAAACTCACTCTATACTTCCTTATCTTTAAACTTAATTGATAAATACAACAAAAACTTAGTACATTTCTTTAATTTATTCTATATATTAAAATTATTTAAATTACTACATTTATATAATATAAATTAAAATAAAGTGATTTTTCTTTCATTTTACTACGATTTTCTATTAACACAATTGATAAATATAAAAAAGTAACATAATTCTTCTAATTTATCCGAAATAATTATTTTCATATTTTGAAATAACTTCTGTAATTTTTTACAATTGGATTCTTTGTTGGAGGAAATATGAAATTTATTGAAGTGAAATTTTAATAATCTAGCGGTGTTTTATTATAATTCATAAAACTGATGATTTTAATACAATTATTTTCATAATAATAAAGGGGTGATATAGAAAAAGAAGTCGTGAAATGGAATTTGGATTTTTTGATAAATATTTTGGCGGCGAATGAAGAAAATTTGAAAATAATTTAGGAAAAGTGTAATATATTATTTTATAGAAAAAAAAATACAAAATATATTTAAAACTGACAGCAACCAGAAAAACATACTTGTTATTTTATATAACTAATTGGTATGTAAAAGATTAAGCTTTGATACCGTGGACGTAAACGAAATTAATTACGAAAAACCTTTTCGTCAGCGGATGACGAAAAACAAAACAGAGAAGGCAATTAGCCGACATAAAACAGAGAATTTAAACAAAAATCCAGCAAAGTGCTAACATACAGAGTGCATTTTATTCCGCGAATAACTTTGAAGTTGAAATCAACGGCGTCAGCGAAAAAAAAAAGGCGCAGAAAACCGTCAAAAATGATGTAACACAGCAACAGCAAATGTTCCAAAAAAAAAACAAAGAGTTTTTACTTTGATGAGAGACGATAATAGTTTATGAACAATGCACGTGCGAGTTGTAAATTTCGACAGGATCATGCGATTACGAATGATGCAATAAACTGCAAGTTTTCTTTTTTGTTGTTGTTGTTTTCCAAATTTAGTGACAAATAGTTTCGGACATCATCAATCGTCAAGGATAATTTATTACATGAAAAAAAAAACATTGTTTGAAATTGGAGATTTGAGAACAAAATTTGTTCCAATTTTTACAGCGAGATTAGAGGAAATGGGAGGTTTTTAGTGTATTGCGTTTTTTTTTTCTGTAGGTATTTATTGTAATATGTATTGGGCTGCTGCGGAGGGTTGGAAAATAAAATTGAATTTGCTGCCGTCGCGAAATACGGAATTGATGTTGGGGTGGTTTTGCCTTCTCGGCCCCGGCGAATTAGTGATTAATTTTAAGCGAATTAAGTGAGTTGAAACATGCTCTCCTCCCTTCTATTGCAGGGGTTGCAAAAAGTATAAAATAAAGCACCCCTGAATGGAAAATAAACGAGACGATGTGGAAACACAGAGGGTGGAGTCACTTTATACGGATTTATTGCTTTTTAACTAGTAACGCCAAATAATTTGCTAAAAAAAAATATTTAAAAAAATAATTATATAACTTTCAATAAAAAAAATAATAAATAAGTTGAAAATATTTATCATTAAAATAATATAAATATAATTAGAAAATAAATTGGAATTTGATTTTGTTAATTCAATAAATAAAATAATTTAATTAATTATAATGGCATGAATGAAAATGTGTTAAAAATCATACAAAATTGATGTAAGAAATTTGGTAAGAATTTAAGATCAATGTAATAAATTTGGCTTAGATTTTATTTATGAAATGCATCAGTCTTCATTTCGTAAGCCTTTCTCTGCGTTTCTGAAAAATGTAAAGTCCTTGCAACCCCTCGTACGTAATCCACCTAACAAATCGATGCCCGAAAGTCAAGCAGGAAGACGACGTACGAATCGGCACTGTTTACATCGGATTTCGAAAATATATATCCGCACCATTCGCAATTTATCAACGCATTCATAATTCATTTCTTGCTTCTTCTTTCATGAATACAGAATTAATCTGTTTGGGGAGAAATGTGATTGTCGGATAAGATGAATTAGGAGAAAGAAAAGATTAAAGATGATCGCATAACGTAAATTTGGCTTTATTTTATTTTAATTGGCAATTAGTTGAATTCGCCAGAAAACTGTAAGCGCTTTATATTCTTTAATTACACTTTTCGTCGTCTCTGATTAATCTACATTTAATGGTCATGCATAAACTTAAGTTCAGTACAATATTTAACCAATAATTAGTTTTTCGATTTTTTAGTAAATTTATTTTGAATTAAAATAAAATAAGCATTTTTAATTAATGCTCTATATAATTAATAAACTGATTGTTATTATGTTATTTTAAAATAAAATTGTAACATTTAATGTTTATAATGATATTTTTTAACAATATTATAAGTTAAATATAATTTTAAATAACGTTTCTTTTATGACATTTATTAAAAAAATTAAAGAATTATTTTAGAGAATGTTGGATGATAAATGGTGCTCAAGTTGTAATCATTAAGAAACTTTATTGTCGAGGAAGGTAAGTAGTTTTATCAAATGATCGAAGTGAATTTATGGCAATTGTCGAGGGTCCTCGCACTTTCATGAAAATCTTACATATACTTTTCGGAGATTATATAAAAACTGTCATCAATATTAATTAGGAAAATGAAACGAATCTGAAATGCCATTAACGTAAGTTCGCTCTTCCTGATCTCCCTTTTGTTTTTATCCCCGTCCTTATATTTATATCTTCGAAGATCCTCGGAGACACTTAACGAGGCCAAGATTTAAATATCGAGTTTCGGGATCTGCACGACCTGTGAAATATATGCGGCACGAGGGATAATTTAATTGATGGAAAGCCTTTTAAAATATTATATTGCGCCCCAGTTTCTCCCAACCCCTTTGCGAACTTTCGTTACCGAATGACTGCATGCATGCGGTCTGGTTCAAGGAGGCGGGCAATAAATCGCCGCCGCCACCGACTCTACCGCCTCCAACGCCGCCGTCTAAGTCGCGTTATCTCGCGAGTTTGTTGTTTGCTGAATAATACGTCTGTCCGTCAGCTAGGGGTGGCGGATTTGCGGCAGTGGGAGGGGTGGCGCGGTCCGTGTCAGTGCAGCCGTTTCGGGGGTGGTCCGGCAATAAATAATATTTTATCGGGTAATGTCTGGAAAACCAATCTGGTTCGTATAAATAACTAGAGTCATTAGTTATCCGGATCAAATCCGCAATGTCTGCCAACTTTCCAACTCGACCGCTTTATCACTTCTTATTCATTACTTTCGTCCTTTTCCGCCTACTCCATCCACTCCAAAAGAAACCGCGGATTTAAAGTGAAATATATATATATATATATAAACGCAGATAAGGGTAGACTATTGATCATAATGCCGTAACCACGCTTTCTGACATGAAATGGAAGTGTCTGTCAGCTGTCATTCGTATCAATTGTCAAAGACTCAAATGATAGTGAAAATGAACTGATAACTACAATTGCATATGTATATAAGGGTACGAGATAATTAGCCGAAGATGAACTGGACGACGGTCATGTGGGAGAGGGTGAATTGGGCACCTGTCAAAATGGGCAATTGATCATAATGCTGTAACCACCCACTATGCGTGACAAGAGATAGAACTGTCAGCTGTCAATAGAATCAACTGTCAAAGACTCCAATGACAGTCAAAATGAAGTGACAACTATAATTGCACTTGGACAAAATGAGCGATGGTTTAAGTAATTATTATAATTTATTGGCCAAAAAATATAATATTACATATATTGCTATTAATTACTACTTTCTTAATACCCTTAAAGAATTTTAAAATAAAATTAATAATTATAAATAAAAATGTTAATATTTATATTATATTTATACATATGATAATTGAATAACACGTGTAAATAAATTATTTAATTAAAAACATCAATTACGTTCAATTATAAACTGCAACAACACTACATATTGAATTCGTGATCATTGACAATGCAACTAACGATGTACTCCAATGAATCATAGTTAATTCATGGAAACTACACATCCTGTTAAAATAATTGCACATAATATATGTTTGTGGTTTCAACAAATCGTTAGTTTCAACTAATTTCAAGCATACATTAATTACCAAAAATCAAATTTATTATATAACAATATAAAAAAGTAAAAAAGACAAATGTTTAACAAACAACAATAGTCGTTTAAATTACATAATTTTATTGATGATTCTTATTACTATATGATAGTGTCTCATTTAAAAAGCAATACAATTTATGAATTTTTAAAAACTGAATTAAATCTGATTAAATTGTGAAAATTTGATGATTTTATTAAAAAAAAATAAAAATATTTTTGAATAAATAAGTTTAATTTATTTTTTTAGAATCTTATAATGAATATTGGTAGTATAAAAATGGAATCTTATATGTGGAATATTTCAATATTATAATGATAGTCAAACAAAATGTGAAATGCACTGTGCAAGCAGTTTAATCGCATCGTACATTTGCAATTTCCATTGAGCAATTTATGGGCGCAATGTTGAATGTAAATACGAAACGTCCATAAAACAATTCCATAATGCTGCGAGCGAACCCGACGTTTTCCGCGGGGGTTGCAAACAATTTTTTAATCGTCGGGGAGGAGAGGAGGGAAGGTATGGCGACGACGGCTTTGTTTGATCGGCGCGAATAAATATTTCGAAATTTATGCAAACATCGATCCGACTGTTTTCGACTTCTGGCCATGCGAATAAAGAGGCGCCCGCTTAAAATATGGATACAGTAGAACGCGGGAGGATTCAGTATCGATTTCACTTTTGTTTATTGAATCCAAGGTACCGAGAAAAACATCCCCTTCGGGCGTCCCCGAAATATAAACGCGCTCTGTTTAATGACTTTCTATACTTTTTCTTCGCTTTTCTTTATTCTCGAATATACTTGCTTTTTTTTTTCTTGTTGCGAAAAGCGTCTTCCTGCGTTTAGTCCACTTTTCCGGTTACGAGTTTTCCAACTTTAATCGGATTGCAGGACTAAATGCTACTCGAAACGCTTGTAATATTAATGAAATCGCAGCTCTTTGCACGCAAATTTTGTACGCAACTTATAGAGGATTGTCGTTATTGGATTCCGCTCAGTTCGCAGCGATAATTTCGCATTCCACTTCTAGAGAAATCGCATTATTGAAATGTATATATATATTCAGTATTGTGATCCTCTTGGAATGCCGACAATTTGAAGATTCAGATCTGATTAAGCAAAATTTAGTTACCCAAAGCTGTATACACACTATATTTTATATTAAACAGTCAGGTGTACCAACATTAACTTTATTAGATTCATGTATATAAACAAATAATTTTCAAACATTATTTTTTTTAATATTTTGTTTTTTATCTTTAATAAATTTATGTTAGGTGTAATTTTGATTTAAAAAAAAATAGAATTTTGTGGATAAATAAAATATATTTGGAGATAGTATTTTTTGGTAATTTGATGGTGGTATTGGGAAGTTCGTAGTTAGTCTAGCTTGTTGCATTGCAATTAAATGAAGTGGAAGGACTGAAAAAAAAAAGCACTCCTGCAGCTGGAGAGTCGATTGTTCGGAAATTATGTAGTGGTTTTACCCTAGGTGATGTAATTGAAGAGCTGCGAGCTTGGATCTATGCAGCGGGTCTATGTTTCCGTTTTGTATACGACTTGATTAACAAAAGTCCATTTTGTGGCTTGTTTGCCGGCGAATGTGTTCGTGTATGTGCAGCGTGCAGATTACAAACGCAGCGATGCTCGAAACGGTAAGGCCTTTCTGGCTCACTCGGCCGAGCAGGAACAGGATCCAGTGCCGTGCATCTGGACTCTCTCTCTCACTCTGTATGGATGTGCCGCATTGGCAACCACTATCTCAATGGCAGGATTCAAAGGACACGTATGCACGAGGTCCGCATCGCATTCCGCGATCAACAATAGGTCATAGTTCATAATTAATATTGAATGGGACTTACCGACACATACATGTGTCGCTAAATTGAGTCCACATCAAACGCAACCGCATTTGATGCATAACTAATGCACGGTACTTAATATATTGCAGACTCAATCGTCGGCGATTATTAAATATAATCTAACCATCGGCTGTAACATTGCACCAATCCATCAACTCTGCCATTTGTAACCAGATATCCTAATCGAAGCGATACCACCAACGATCATAATTACTATCATCATTATAACACCAGAAGACAAGTACTATAATAGTAGATATTTGTTTTGCACTGATGTCTACATCTATGATAAAGTTAGACCAACCTCTGGTTCCATAATTCTATAAACTATAACCAGATACTTAATGGAAATGATAGGAATTACCATAAATCATAACATAACAAGAAGACAAGGACAAAATTATAAGTTATACCAACCTCCAGTTCCATAAAATTCAATTCTAATCGAAGCAAAACGACAATTTGTAAGCAAATCCCAAAAATGTGACGAGCAATTATAAAAAAGTTATACCAACCTCTAGTTCCATAATCAGGTTTTCGACATTTTTAATACCATTTGTAAGAAGATCGAAAAAACACGACTGTAACTGGCGAAATTGTGCAAAGCACAAGCTAAATGTAGTGGAGGCTGTTGTAAGGAAGAAGAGAAGAAGAAGAAGAGAAAAAACACGACAAGCAAACATAAAAAGGTTATACCAACCTCTAGTTACATAACTCTATAAACTGTAACCAAATACTTAATGGAAGAGATATGAATTACCATTAACATAATATGACAAGAAAACAAAGACAAAATTATAGATGATTGAATACGTTTGTTGGATTCAGAATCTTTGAAAAAGTTATGTCAAGCTACATGTATTGTACCATTTATAATTAAATCCATTGCAGAACAACAAAGAAAACTTTAGTTAATTGAAGACATTCATTTTTCGAAGAGGTTAAAAATTATACCAACCTCTAGTTCCATATTACAAAAACTGTACCATTTGTATAGATGCATAATCAAAGAGACAGTCATAATTACCATAATCTTAACAGTACATTATGATAAGTACAATAATATCAGATGATCTATACCACCAATAACCAGATGCTAAATCATAGTTATATCATCAGCAATAATAATTACTAATATCATAATAACTTACAAATAAAGCTACAATAACAAGAGGAAACTACAATAACATTATATAATTCCAAATATTTGTTTTGCGGAATGCTAAAAAGTTATGAGAAGTTCTATGTCCGTCTTTCCTCCATTTATCCGAGGACAAGACGTGTGCTCCTGAAACGACTGAAATTTTCTAATTTGAAAGCTGAAACTTCCGAAGTTTCATAATTTCATGAAATTCCGGTCGTTCGGAAATGAAAATCAATAGATTCTTTCATTAAGATTTTCCTCGAGTTTAATTCAATCGCCCCTATGGGCGAAGAATAACATTCAGCCAATAAGAATTCCCACCAGTACACCGCACGTTTTGTTTTTCTCAATTTCTAATAAGTTTACAAAACAATTATTGTTCAAACAAATATTATCAGATAAATGGTAAAAAATATTAAATCATGTTTAAGGAAGTTACATAACGTGAATTAAATTATTATATTATTTACACCTCAGAATATTATAATAAAATTAGCTTTATTATATAAGATTGTAATTTCGACACTGTTAAATTATTTATATATGTATTTAAATAATTTTATCAATTAAAGGAGGAGGAATAAACAAGTTTATTAATAGAAAATGTAGACACTCCAATTTGTTAATTGAAAAATAATTTTCTATGTTTGTTATTTGTAAAAGGTACAGATATTTGCCTCCTATAAATATACCCTTGTTTCAGTATTTGCCTGTTTGCTTAACAAATATTCCCTTGATTATACAGATTTTTGTTTCGTGGAATTTGACTAAACTTTGGCGCAACTAACTTTTGGGTCAGCGGTCTCGGAACTACAACCCCCGAGCCACTTCTACTCACAAATCATACCCGAAAAAAAATAGGGACACTCATCAAAATACGAAAGAAGGAATTAATTGAGTGAACACAATTTCCCTGTATCATTATTTTCTTTTATAGTAGCAACTGTATTAAATGCGAATTTTGTTAGGGATGAAACGAGATATTTACTTAACTGCAGCAAATAATAATGGGGCATATAATGCCAATGCGCGAGTGAAACGTTATGAATAAATTAGACGGAAAGTTTCCAAGGAAAATTCTCGAGTAGTTTAATGTTTGAAGAAACGATCAAACATTACCATAAGTTACTTAAATGCGATGCTTGTGCACTAAATGGCTAATTTAATTGCACTTCAAAGTCGAGTTTATTTTTTTTAATTAAATCGCGTTCTCGGTAATTTCTAGTTTGTTCAGAAAAAAAAATGTTTATTAATTACTCTTTGTTTTTTTTTTCTGTGTTTTTATATTCGCATTTGCATCCAGCTTTCTTAATTTTAAGTTTATAATTTAACTACTATTATTCTTTCTGAAAATCTTAAGTTTACAGTCAATTTTCATACAAATTCTCGAGTAAATCTTTCCTGTTTTCAGGATAAAGGTTATTACAAACACTTTAACTGAAAGGTTTAGGATTTTGAAAAAGAATATACATTTTTTAGATTTATTTTAAAACAGATTTATCAATATTATAAAATAATATTTGAAGTTTTAAAATTTTCATACACAAAATTTGCAGTTTTAAGAAAAAATATGATTACTCTTATGGACCAATTTTTCATGGTAAAATAATAGATTTATAATTTTTATTAATTTTTTGTCTCTTTTAGAGGTGTATTAAAACTATTTCATCATAATTTTTATAGAATATTTATTATTATTCTTCTGTTAAAATTATTAATTTTTTATTTATAAATATTTTTCATTATTTAGACGAATTTTAAGAAAAATTATTTTATAAAATATTTACTTTCATTTATTAAAATTTTCTCATTATTTCTGTGATACAATTATTAATTTTTTCATTCATAAAATAGTTTGCCAGAATTTACCATTTAAAATTTCTTAAAAATTTATCAATATTGTTATAGTACATCTTTAAATTTTTGTATACATAAAATATATAAAAAATTGCAATAATGCATCATATTTTAGAGGAATTTTAAGGAAATTTATCATTTACTTTTACTTTTTCAAACTTAAAATAATTATTGAATTTGCTAAAATTTTCAGAGATGTTTCAAGACAAACTTATATAATTTTCCATTATATTACAATTTTTAAAAAGTTTTTTTTTCCATTCTTTTGATATAATTCTTATGTTTGTACATAAAAACTTCTATTTAATTGAAACGATTTCAATTCAAATTCAGTTCATTATATTATATTTTTTTGATTTTTGATCGTTACATATTTATAGCCACTAAAAATTTCAAAAGCGACCCTTTATTAAAACGAAAATAATAGAAACTTTTACACTATACAAAAAAAATCCCATAAACTGGATTCCCAAAATGCTTCATACATCCAATTGCAAATCTATTTTTTCTATATATACATACAACTTTTGTATTATTGACTTTTATTCAGTTGATTTGACACAATAAACATGTCCGGGTAACAATAATAAACTAATAACAACGCTCTCATGTTTGTTTTCAAATATTGAAGCAGTCAAGTTACGAGGAAATTCGGAAAATTTTAAACCGAATAAATATAAATTTCCCCAAAAAAAATACATATTTCTCCACTCGTAGTTTTGACGTGAACAGCTGCGCCGTTCGAAATTAAACTCTCGTAAATATATTTAGTTGCAGCCACTATTCATATAAATATTTTATTTATTGTTCTCCTGTTTTATTTTCCCAACATTATATATATATATTTTTTAAATTACTTTCTGTTTCTCGTTTTAATGTAGTTTTTTGTATGTATAGTATTTTTTTTTTGTACTTGTTGTTTACGTCACAATGGAAATTGGACACGGGGAATGAATGTATGCATATGTTAAAAGGCATCGCAATTTATAGCGCATATTTTCTATATATGTATGGAGCGCATATGCGTTTGTGTATATATTTATATTCATATATGAAAAACAAAATAAAAAAGGGAGCTGTAGCAAATATATCCCGAAATGTTGTAATATTTCATGTGAAATTTGTAGGTGTATCGAATATTAAATATTTTATTGCATATAAACTTAATAATGGTATTATAAATTTTTTTTATCTATAGAAATATTATGTAACATATGAATATAATTACAATATTTGTTTAAGATTACGAGTAATTTTAGAAAATAATAAAATTTGAAATATTTAAAAAAATATTTTTTTCACAAATTTTATTTATTTTTTTGTGTTGTACCATTAAAATAATTCTTATAAGGGCACGAAAAATAATAAATAATTTAATTTTGACATCTGTCATCATAACTGTCAGTTACATTGTATGTTACGTCAAAAGAAACTTAATAAATTGCTTGTTGTGTGTACGCACCTTTATAAGAAAAATGTATGTAGGAATAAATTGTTTATTAACAGTACACGTACAACGATATGAAGGAAAACGTAATTGAATACGTGGGAATTCGCGGCCGAATTTATTATTTATTAGCTGTCAAAGATGATTGGAATAGCTTGGAGGCTTCGTGTCTTGAAAGTCGAAGTCCCAGAATTCCGATTCAATTAAACCCTTTCCATTTCGATGGATGCAAATACGAGCATGGTCCCATGCAATGCAATTTTTCCTTTTCCCAACGTGTTATTTTATACAAATCAATTTTCCCGGGACATTCGAAACCGTGACTGGTAAACATTCTAGGAAAACGCATTTCCAATAAATTTCCAATTACAAACCTACATTCTCCAATAACACGTCGTGCGTTTTCCTCGCGTCAAAGAAGCGAGCGAAGGGAAAGGAAAAAAAAAATATAAAATTGCAGAAGGATTCACAATAAACTGGGTAACGTTAATAAATGGAGGTACCCATAAATTCGCGTGGAAATATGAAAATATCCTCGCTGCACGGCGCACATCCATCAAGGCAACCCTCGCCGTTTTACCCGGCAAATCCTTCAGCGCAATGGAAACTTCTGTATCCTCAACATTGATCTCTACAATCCTCTTGGCCACTTACGATTTTTTTCTAACCCTCGCAGAAACCCCTTTCCCCCTGTTTGATCTACGACAAAAGAAAAGGAAATTCGCATTTATATGTATGTGTATAAGTATATACGGTATTATACGCGTTAAACTCAGTTACAGAGTTCCAAGTTTTAAACCAGATGAAGCAGCAAACTTTGCACAATTCTCAACTGAAATTTATTGCAATTCTAGCCTGCAGACGCGCAAAGAGATGGCAGACAACTTCATTTTCTCTAAATTTTCACCGTTTTCCCCACTCCATTTATATTTACCAAAAAAATAAAATTTACCTTAATATTTACTGAAATTAAATTTCCTTAATATTCTTCTTATTTGATGTTAATTTCTTATGTGTAATTTTACAATTTTCCAAATATTTTTGTTATTCCAATTTAAATAAATAAGAGTTAATGAAATATCTTTCATTTCTTTCACATCTTTCATTTTCATGGGGCTCTAGAGCCACGAATTCTTAACCCTTAAACTAACATTAACCGACATTAATTAATTTTTTAAACATAATTATTAAGTAGTTGGAGATTATATAATAATAAAAAAATATGAATAAATATTATATTTTCCTTTTTAGTAAAGTATACATTTTCGATGCACAGTTTCGTTTCGTTCTAGAGAGAATGGCTTGAGGTTATATTTTTAAGTGTATTATTTTTGCTGATTGACGGAGTGAAAAAGGGATCTTTTTTTCATTTCTTTGGTTAGATCGATTGAAATAGAAGTGGAGATTTACATAAGGAAAAGATAAATCAAGTCACTAGCTTTTACGTCCTTTTATCTTTTTTTTTGTACTTCCAACATTGACAAATGGTACGTAGATTTCTACTTTTTTCGTATGGACGTCTGTATGTGAATTAAAATGAACTTTATATTTCTTTTAAAACCATTTTATTTAATTATTTGTAAATTTATTAAATATTATAAAAGCTGATTAAATATTGTTTAATAAATAAAATAAATGTTTTGTAAAAAATTTCATGTTAAATAAATCAGTATTTCAGTGTAAAGATAAAAGAGGATGAGGCGTCTGGTGGGTTTTAAAGTTTAAACGAAGCAAGCTGAAAAAGGCGACAGCATAATAAGTAGGCGAAATGCATATATCATTGTGTATCGTTTTTATGTTCTCCACATATTTTTCCTGTCTTTGCGCTCGACCGTGTTATTTGCATACACTTTTTGCCGACGTTTAATGAAATATTGAAGGCAAGGCTTGAAGCGCTGAAAAATATGTTCTCCGATATAAAAAAAAATGGAAGAAGAAAAAAAAAGGGAAAGAGTGTTTAATATATAATTTACGTGGATTCGTGTAGGAGGAGACGTGTTAAATAAACAAACATTGAGAATGGGGACGGGAGAAGAATCGCAAATGGATTTCGATCCGTCGTCGAAACTAATCTGGTGCTTAATATATTCAGGGGCATGCGGAAAGTATCCGTATTTATGGAATAATCGCGTTCGATGATCGTCGGAAACTGGAACTGAGGGCATTACCGAACAAATGAGACCATAGACATGCGAGGTCAGGTATACAAGCTTTTATCCTAAATACGGAAAGTGGAAAGGAAAAAAATGGTATGTTTATATATGAAGAGAGAGAGAGGAAAAAAATGGTATGTGAAAGGGAACAGCGCAGGAGGACAAATTGAAAGCGGATTATCTGGATGAATCCACGGATTGGGTTTCAATTTTGGTTATCAGACATATTACGGATATAATCTTTATTAAATCTTTAATGGAATGTTTGTTATGTTATTTAACATATAAAATAGAATATTATTGATTTAATATATTTGTTAACCAAATCTTACAAAAAAAAATACTATTTCTTATATAAATTATATAACTCAAAATTAATAATTTTAAATACCACTTATGTAAAACTACAAAAATATGAAAAATGTGTAACGCCATCTTTTGAGATGTTATTTTTTTATATTTTTATTTATACAAAAAGAGAATTACAAATGTTGAAAGTTTATTTCATATTACAAATATTATATTTTAATTTATTTTATGAATATTTAAAATGTAATCGAAGAAATATTTTTTTAAGTTAATTCTTATGATGCATGTTTGACGTTAAATAAACTGTAATTATACGTTTCGTCATAGCGTCTAATCGAGACATGATTCCTAAGTAGAACTCATTGGAGCCAAGACCGCTTAAAGCGAGCAGTAAAGTTGAATGTTATATACTTGTTTATGCGACGAATAAAACGTTTACTGTCTTGTCTTTATGATGGCATGTATCGCTTACGGGTTAAATTATATAATTTTTTGTACTAACGAATTTAAAATTGATAAAATTTAATATTATTTCAAATTACGTTTAGTATTTTAATAATTGTAAAACATTGCAATGTTTTTATTGTTAAGATTAATGTTAAATATCTTCATTAATTGATAAAAAAATTTAAATATATTCATAACATCAGCAGAAAAAAAAATGTAATAGAAATGTTAATTGAATTTTGCAGATTAACTTTACCTGGGGGCACAAATTGGAACAAGACTTTTTTTTTGATATTTAAAGATTAAGATCCTTTTCAACGTTGTAACAAGCGGGGTCATATTTCAACCATGTTATATGACAAGTTAAACAATTGATGTATCTTTCGCTTCGGAATGGCGTGTGTGGCTTTCTTCGTGGAACAATGGGAGCCGGAGGACGGTCATAATTCTTGACTAAACTTAATTTGATTACCTTGTAACCATTCCTGCTACCTCTTCCTCAACGAGATGCTTGACCTTAATTATGTTTGACTGCTGGATACAACGGGATACGATGTGAATGTGTGTGTAGTTGCCGTTTAATTTTTGGCCTGCTGCAATTTCAGACGTCACGTCCTCCCAGGACCCAGACCCTCCGACGTCCCGGACGTTTTGAAAAATTGTAATTGCTTTATCTTGTTAAAATGAATTGGCCACTTGAGATTTTTTACGTGAGAAGATTTATAAAGTGGAATTATATCTCTTCCCTCTTTCGCTCTTTCTCTTTATGTGTCTGTGTGTGTGTGTGTTTATATATATACATATATATATATATACATATACAGATGTGAATGTGTGTGTGGATGTTTTCAGACGGAGGTCTCCTCTGCTTTGCTTTTACTCTCTTCCGGATCCCCCGACCATCGACCTAACCGTCCTGTTCTCTCGCCTCCCCTCGCATCACCGACTCACTATCTTTTTACCCAGTTTGTTTCGCTTAACTGATCGCCGTTTAACCGACGAACTTTCTGACAAATTTCTTATTGAACGATGTACATAAACTTTTGCTCCAACAGCCGCGAGATCTCCTCATCCAGCGGCTGCAGAAATCCTTAATCCAATCCCGGCGACATCTTAAAAACTATTTCCGCTTATGTTACTTCCGGTCGGTTCATTGCGCAACCTCTCCCACGCCCTTTTATCTCGAATTGAATTTTTAGTTGAATCGCAATTTGCATAAACAAAAAAATATACACGCTATGTTTACATCGCGAGTATTGATCGGATCTCCACTTCCTCTCAAGGTTTTCTTCGGCTTTGCTTGATAGACTTGCACTTACTTGTCTTCGATTAACCTTGATATTACATTAATTGATATTACTATTACAGTTTGGAACCTCTTCAAATCATCAATAAACGGTTTTACATCTCTTATCATTAAGATAACTTTTTACTCAATAAGTTTGTAGGATGACATATAAATGACGCCTCTATCAACAAATCCAAATGATTTTTAGGAACTACCAACCATCAGATGACGCCTGTCAAAATTTCATGGTAATCTGACGTTTTATCCATTGTTCTGAAAATTACAAAAGTAACGTCACTATTTTTCAATAGAGAAGCCATCTATATGTCATCCTACGAACTTATTGAGTGAGGTGTTATTCACCAATTATTACATAATATTACTTTGTTAACCAAAAATCATGTTCTCAGGTAAAAAAAAAATAAATTACATTTTCAAATCCTTAGAAATTCGGCAAGTTACGTGTAGTGTAAATTGAGCTATAGGACTTGTTTGCTTGTCACTCAACAGGACATTGTCAGGCGCGAAATGAGATTTAGCGATTTGTCAAGATTTGCAGTCACTGAACTGTTGTGAAGACCATCATTCCTTGCGTTGAAGCATCGAGTAAACATTTCAATTAGATCCAATACGGTTTTGTTAAGAAACTTAACATAATTCAATGTATATTTTATAAATTTATAAATAATTATTTATATTTATTTTAAGAAATAAATTAAAGTAATTTTTATATGCAACAAATTATTTTTTTTATTTCTCACATGTAAGAATATTCTTAATGTTTATTACGCAATAATTTATTTTCACATTTACAAGTATTTTTGTGTGCACTTAATTTTTGTATTTTGTTCCGGACTTTTTCATTAGTTTTAATATTGCATCTCTCATATCCAGAAATAAGTTCCAATTATGAAATATGTCTTTAAACGACATTTTTATATCAATGATAACTAGTATTATAGTAGTAACATAGAGTTTATACTAAATATACTCTCAAATAATATTTGAGCTCGGAATATGGTACATTAAACTTTATGATGCATAATTCTAAAGCTGCTATAAAATAAATCATATAAAAAAAAATAGAAATTTTGCTTTACTACAAAACGTGGAAAAACAACTAAATCGTACTTTTATAAGTATTTATAGTAGAAATAAAATTTAATAAATATAAAATATAATAATAAAAAGAAGTTGAAATAGAAACATGGGAGTTAAAAATAAAAAGGAGAAGAACTTTGTTCTCGTTACTTTTTCGCCTCTCTTGTATATTTATGTATGTGCAAAGGGGGAGATAAATTTGATTACGTTCATTAAATAAATCTTTCTTTATTGTCCTGCAATGGTCCAGGATAACGAATGTGTGCCATATTGCCACATCCACGCAGCGAGTTCTTTCCGTGCCGCCACTTGCTTATGATGTTCGCAATTAGAAAATGCAAATCACCCATCTTTCTCCCCTCTTTTTCTCTTCCGCATCGTCCGTATAAATTATGTCTTCGCGACTTTTCCGTCAGTTCGGATGGTTCGTATAAATGGTCTTAACGGTCTCGTAAAGGGACAAGTCTCGCGAAAAACGGAACGACACTAAATCTCTTTAGTATTTATTGCTTCCGGAGTGAAATATCTACTGGCAAATAGAATAAACGGATAGCCAGAATCCAGAAATCAAGTACAAATCAAAGCAAACACTCAGATTTTATTGTGATCATCAATTTAAAGAAAACAAGCTTGTAGGAATCGACATAATCAGTATTTAACCACAATGATTTTATTCTATATCATTTTGTCATTTTTTCTATTTAATTAAATTCAAAATATGTAAAATATTCAATGTATTTTAGTACACAACATAATTTGTCATATTTTTTTTAATTCAAGAGATGCATGTGAAACAGAAGAAAAATAATATTAAAATTAAAGATTTTCATAAATTTCTATTTTTTTTTTGTAAGAAATGTTAGTGATTATATAATGTTTTAGGTCTGTTTAGGATAAGGACAAAGGAAAAAAGTGTTATAAATAGAAGGTAATAACAATTTGTCAGGAAGCGGAAAAAGTTTAACATAAATAAGGTAAATCTAAATTGCGATTTTTAAGGATTTAAAAGTTTCGTTTTTTTTTTTCTATCGCAAAAGTCGAGTTGGAGATTTTAAAACTTTCATTGCGTCTAATTTATAAGCGCCACTTAATTTTAACTGTCACTTCTCCGTTTTGGTCGGATTTATAGGACCGAATCACCTGTATTTCAGAATCGTCCTCCGTGATCCTCGCACCACTCACGAGGAATATGTTTGGAAGGATTATTGATTTTTCAGCTAAACGCAAGCTCCAAAAATAGGAGCGCGAAAGATATCTTCGAAGCGGAATCTCTTGGTAATAGGAGACAAAAATTGGGGGAAACTGAAAATAAACAGGATCCTCGGGGCCGACAACTTTGCCCAGAATGCATAAAACTTTTGTTTTATTTTACGAGCAGCAAATAGGAAATATGCGAATGTTTTATATTTCCTCTTTTGCTTCCAGCACCACGATAACAATAATAATCATAAAAAAAGAATAACGGAGGGGACGTTTTCGGTGGAAATCGCAATCGGGGCTCGCAATCAAATTACTCGGGGATCGGCGTTTGCAAAAAGCCGAGGTGGAATTATAATTCTAATTTTAGTAATTAGTTTTCCTCTAAATAACTTAACCGTGGCTTTAGCGGAGAGCTTAATCTCGATTCCGAAAGCTTACCAGGCTCAGGAAAACAATATTAATTAAAGTAGGGTGAGAGCGAGAGTGAGAGGAGGAGATTACTAATAATAGTTGTGTGTTCTGAAATTAATTCCGTGACGGATTTAATGGGTTCCTGTCTTTTAATTTTATCTTTCTTATCTGTTTTCAGGATGCTGATCGTTTGGTGGAGTTTCCTGCTGATAGCAGGGGTACTGCAGAACGCCAGTCCAGGTCCTGCTTGCAGGATAAGCGAGTTTCCATGTCGTAACGGTCGTTGCGTCCGTCTAAATGGTTACTGCGACGGACTCGATGATTGCGGCGATCTCTCGGATGAACCACCTTATTGCACAGGTAAGAACCATTAACCATTATCCTTACACGCAATTGCTTTTACTTCTTTTAATTCCTTACAATTTTACTATTTTACTTAAAAAATCTACGGTCATTATCTGATTATTGCAAAAATTATATAATAACATATTTATCTGTAGATTTAAGAATTATTTTTTCCATATAATAATCTTACATAACGAATGTTACAATTAATTAATAGGTAATCGTTAAGTGGAAGGAATGGCAAGTAAATT
The DNA here is from genome assembly GCA_963457615.1 of Nicrophorus investigator. Taxonomy (NCBI): domain Eukaryota; kingdom Metazoa; phylum Arthropoda; class Insecta; order Coleoptera; family Silphidae; genus Nicrophorus; species Nicrophorus investigator. The sequence goes on from OY735143.1 coordinate 26,727,923, forward strand.
TTTAGTACTGGATATATGGGGGTAATTTATTTCGCTAAAATTTTGGATGGGTTTTCAAAAGGCAATTTGGCATCTTTCCAATGGGACGTGCATTCATATTTAGAGCCTCCTGCACTCCGCAATACCGTTGTTTATGTAATCACCTATTTTTCATTTCGAATCAATATTTCCAATTGCATTTAAATCTACTTAAATTCAACTTTGCTTCATCCTAACAGAATCTATATTTTATTACTCTTATATAAGAATACATCATATTTAGGTTATTTATTTAAAATTATTCAACATATATTGAAATTAAAGTATATTTACGTAAGTGTTTTGGAATATTATAAAGTTTTTAAAATTTTTCTGTTATTACTTGTAAATAATGTATATTTCATACTATTTTTGTAATTTTTTCACTTAAATAAAGTATAGGAGATTTTTCTTAGAATTATTATTTAAATTATTTTTCTTAAAATAATCAAGCTTTTTGATTTAATTATAGATTTATGCATTATTAAAATTTCATTTTAATTAGTTATTATAAGAAAAATCTAAGAAGTAAAATAAATTAATTATATAATTTATTTTATGGATAAATAAGAAGTTTAATAATTAATGGAATAAATGTTATAATAAAAACAGTGATTTTCGATGTTCCGTTGGTGGAAAGCGGAGGTGATTATGCAGAAAAGGGTCGATAATGATAATGCCGATAATTAACAAACAAGTTGGAGAACAAGGGATTTAGGTTTGGCTTATGGACCTAGAGGGGTGTCGCAGCTGCACACCGAATGGCGTCGGGCGTTCAGCAGGATGAAAGCAGGGGGACGGCACCAAAAGGAGGCAAGCAATGATGTTCAGTTCAAACATTGGAGAACGACAGAAGAACAGAGCAACTGGCGTGTAGCAGTTTCGCCCAAACTCAAACACAATCCGTGTAGACAATACACACCACTCACATGTATTTACGGCACAGCTGCGGCGGTTTGTGCACATAGCAATATTTGTTGCTCTTGTGGTTGGCTTCGAGTCCCCCGAGACAGCAGCATCCAGACCAAGCAACCAACCTTCCGGAAGCCATAGCCTGCGGTCCCGCTTCCGATATGCCTAAAAACGACTGTAATAAAGATGCATAGGCACATCTAACCATATTAATGGTGCTAGACTGTGAGGTGAGCAGGGCCCGAAAATAGATAACGACGTGCCTATTCGTCTCTGTCTGAAGATAGAAGGGCTCTGGAAGTGGGACCTAGGTGATATTTGGAGAGCGAACATAAAGCATTGTGGTAGTTACGGCGCGCATACATTTGCATGAAGCGCTCGTGAAAATGAAGAGAAAAGCGGCGCGACGCAATACGAAATAACAACTGCGCTCACTTCAACCCTGAACCACCCCCCGTCTCAGCATTCTCTCTTTCCACAAGCAACACTCCATATAGACAACTCTATATAGAGTAACGTTTCCCCACACACACAAGCCGACGATGAAACAAACTTAATATATGATCTCCTGACGTTTGCCAGAATGTAGTTCACTTACCCGGAACATTATCTTGAACCCAGATTATGTATGCTATATCACACACTAGCGCTTCGTATTCCCATCATCAGGTTAACATTTGGCAAACTCCATCCACTGATTTCTTACAGCAATTAATCATTTTTTTACCTAATTTAACATAACATTCAAATAACATTTATTGCCTTATGTAATCCTGCAAATAAATATTTGAATTACATAAAGTAATAATAATACCGATATTGTAATAAGGAATCAGTTTTGAATTTTTATTTACTTTCCAACTTGAACAACAGAGTTAAGCTAAAAACAACATGAAAGCCCTATTGGTTAGTTTCCTGTGTCAATGAGAAACCTGTCGTATGCAAGTAGACATGGAAGTTCGTAGTAGCGACGTGATAACAACACAAAAGAGCAGACTGGACAATGAAGACGATGCACCAGAAACGGTATTGTCGTGCAAATTCCAATGTTATCTTATGCTTTTTCTTCTTATCCGGAGCATAAAACGTACCAATACTTATCTCCCAAAAATTACAACATATTTTTTTAAATTACATAAATTTATAATTATATTTGAAGTTCATATAAAATTTGGAAAATGTTACAGTGAGTCTAAGAATATTTGGAGAGTTTTCGAATAAAATTGTCTGAAGTATTTCAATACAGTTTCTTTATTGAACCCCAGAATTGTCTTCAATAATTCCATATTGGATTCAGGAAGTCTTCGTAAATAAGTTATGTTATCCAATAATATTTATGACTTGTTTGAAACTAAGCGAAGAAGAAATTTTATAAAATGTTGGCAAATGCCAATATTTTGAAGTAATCATATTTTCTATTGATCCACGAGCGTCCGAATTTAATTAAATTCATGCATACAGAATTTAATGAAAGTTCCCAAATGAGTTACATATTATTATTAAATATTGCGATTTATCGACGCGTCGAAAGTACGCGAAAATTTATGTAACAATTGATATTGACATATTAATGTTACGTAAACCCTTTAGACCGGCCATTATTTTATGGTTAAAATTCAATGAAATTGATGAGCGACGCACGTACACCCATCGAACGGAATTAATGTCCATCGAATTTTCTGAAATTTATTTTCTTTCAATACATCATTATAATTCAATAATTAATCAATTTAGTATTCATTATAACGTTAAAAATATTAATTAATAAAAAAATTGATACAAATGATAAAAATTACGTAATTAATATCTTTATTAAATTAGAAAAAGAAAATGAGAAAATGCTCTGATTATTATATTTATATTCTGTGCTTTTTACATGAAACTAATTAATGAACACTTTCTGTAATCTCAATGAATATTTTACACTTGAGAACTATCAATATTCATGCGGCATAATGAAGTATAACGGAATACAAGGCTCGGAAGTAGTAGTAGACATGTCCTGCATATAAATCCCTTTTTGCATGTAGTTTGCAGTGCAAGAAGGTGTTTGACACAAAAGTGTTTATAAGCGAATATTGCGAATTTTGCACAGTTTCAATGGGATCCTTCCTGCTGCTGCTGCTGCTTGAACTCCACTGATGAGCACGACAGACTTTGCACACACAAGATTTTCTATCCATATTTTAACATCATTATAGTTGCAAAGAAAAATTTAAAAAAATTATATATTCCTTCAATATCTAATACTAATAAAAAAAATAATTAAAACCATTTTAAATCTAGGATTCTTTTTGCAGATTTTATTAAGTTTAAGATTTTTAGGGGTCAAAAGTTTCATTGTCAAAAAGGTGTAAATTATTTTTTATTTGTAAATCCTACCTTATATAATCAACAGGAAAATTATATAAAAAATTTAAATTTTGAAAATAATAAAAATTAAATTTCGTTATTTCGTAATATATAATTTTATTTTCCATTTTTTGTTGTTTTTAATATTAAATTTTTAGTAAAACAAACATTAAGTTAAATTATTTTAAAGAAATAATTGTTGTATAATTGTTTAATAAAAAATTATTTTGTATTTGAAAAAATAAATAAATAAATAAAAGTAATTACATTATTTATTATGTACAAATTGAATACTTTGAAACAATTAATTAAAGTTTGTATAATCAATCGTAATGAACGAGTGGTTACAGAATGCAAACCGAGGAATAAAATAAAAATAAAATGTACGCTTTTAATTGAATTCTGTAATATTTAATTCGCGTACACTGCAGGAGAACATTAATGTAGTTCTCAATTAAAATATAAAACCGAAATGGCCGCGTTAATAATATTTCCGTTACTAATTAAATTTGCCAAATTTCCAAATATATTACATCCACGAAACGCAATCAATGCGAACGCACGCGTAATCAATGTCCTCCGAAATCGAATTTGCGAACGGCGTAGCAATCGCAAATTAATTAAACTGAATATGTGAGTACAAATACGTACAACCGCATATTAAAGAAGAGAAGAAAAAAAAAATAGAATTTCTATTCTATTCTATTTATATTCGGATTATCTATTTAGTAATTGAAAAAAATTGGATTAAAAATTGATTAATAGCTCTAAATTAATTACTTTTTTTTATAAAGATAGAAATATAATCAGAATAATCAGTAATTTTTTATAAAAAATTTTTTTTTAATATTATGATATATAAAAAAAAACTCCAATATTGAAATATATTAAACAAAAATCTGTATAAAATGTTCTCAATATTCATTATTTATAAGTGAAAAATAGTAAAGACAAGAAATTAAGTAAAATTTATTTAAGTAGTAAATAATTCCACAGAATTAAATGACATTTTCAAACAATTTTTTTTAATATTAAAATTGAAAAATACAAAAAATTTAAATAATAATTTTTTAATTATACAAAATAATAAATAATAGAGTTGCATCATAATGAAACGTTTTCAGTAGTAATAATGATTTATAAGTGAAAAATAATAAACTAAAAAAATATCATAAAAATTTTGGAACATAAATAAATTTGAAATAATTCTTACATCAGAAAAAAAAATTAAATTATTATAGTCTAATCTGAATTGCATCATAATAAAATATAGTCAATAATAATTATTTACAAATGAAAAATAATAAACTAAAAAAATATTTTTTTTGAAAATACTTAAATTTGAAATAATTCTTACATAAGAAACAATTATTGGTTCATGTATACATTTACTATTTTTGACAATGTATTGAATAAAAAAATAATAATTCGTTTTTTTTTATGAAGCAAACAGATATTTGAAACAATGTTTACTATAATTTTTTTATTGTTTTCGTATCTATATGCAAATATTAGTGGGGCCGTTATTATTATTATTATTGCTATTATTGTAATATCGTTCGGGGTCCGATATCTCGTTATATATAAATATTATTTAATATTCTCCTCCGCACCGAACGAACGGATCCTGTTTGCTATATGCACATTTATTTTTTTGTTGTTAATAATTGCTATTTGTAATTGCAGTAACAGCATAAAACAAACAGACACGAACTCACACACGCAGCAACAATAACACAAACACACGATGAACGAACAAAAAAATATTGCTATAGTTTTACGCGGATTCGGAACGAAAATTTCTATTCCACTATTTTGATTTCATTCCAATTATTTGTTGTTACTATTTTTTTTAATAAAAATCATTTGAAATTTTCATTTACACTTCGCGAATGGAAAATGATCCGAAAGAGTGTAGTTCGCTGAAAATTCGTAGCCAATTTGGATACCTTTACTCACTACAATGCACACATCATAGTTTCATTATTAATTTTTTTATGTAACATTTTTTTATAGATTTTTATTTAAATACGGAAATAATGTTTTTAGAACTAAAATATAAAATAGTTAATAATTTTTTTTTAATACGTGTCAACATAATTAAAAGCCGGACTGAACGAGTTATCAGTAAAGTTAAATCCAAATTAATATTAGTTGCAAAACATATTATCTAATTTTATAATATTACAGATATTTCGAAATTTAATTAATTATAATAGTTGCAACAAATATTTAAAAAAAAAAATTCTATTAAAAATACGTAAATCTTAATCTAAACCGGACTAAACGAGTTATTAATTTGCACTTTTTTCAAAATATCTTTACTTACAGAAATATTGTCATAATTGTCATAATATCATGTATTTTTACTTAATCAACATAAATTCTACTATAATTTTGATTTTTAAAGTCTCGATCTTTGTTATTAAAACGTGACAAAATAATCAAAACTGGACTAAACAAGATATTAGTTTTTCTTTTCTTCAAAACATGTTTACTTGCAATAATATTATCTAATTATATTACTTTTCAGTATTTTTACTTAATTTACGTAAATTCTAATATAGTTTGACAAAAATAATTAAATTTTCATTTTCAAAATATGATTATTACAAAAAAAGTATATTTTTACATTTAGTTTAAAAATTGTAACATATTTTGTCTTTACTTTTAACAGATTCGGCTAAATGTTAAAACCACAAAGCAATAGTCAAAGAAATATATTAATACACAAGATAAAGCAGCAGAAATTTTAAAAGCAACATTATCCAGCGAATATACAAAGACATATACTCACAAGGCCGGAGGGAAAAATGACATGCAAGCACAAAAACGATTGCAGTCGCATAGCTAAATAAAAGAAATCCTGTACAAGGAACTTGGGAATATAATCAACTACCGAATGAAATAAAAAAAGGAAAGAAAACTGAAAACTTTTAAAACAAAGCTGCTTGAGTGTTACGCAATCCAGAAGGGTTGATCTAATAACTGCTAAAGTTGAAAAAAAAATAATAATTTTAATTTTGTGAAAAATATAATAAATTATTTAATTCAATAATGTTTTAATTTTTTGTTGTATAATACTGTATGTATGATAAATTTTGTCGATTAACATATATTATAATTTTCAATGAACATAGTTGTGTATGCTTCGTGTTTCTGTAATTCAATATTATATGAATTCATCAGTCAATAGGGTGATGTAATACGGGACGTTGCGCTGTGGTTGTTTTAATGCCGGCGGTTTTGTGTGTTGTGCAAAGGTGATGGAATTTCACCGGCAGCATTAATTATGCCAGACGTCTGAACTAATTAAAACTTACTTTATTACTAGATACGGTCGGACCGAGAAATGTTCTTTAACCTCTGCATAATTGATTCATATATTTCGTAACCATTTTCATTGTTGCATTAATCAAATTTTATGAAGGAAAATTACAGTATTTGTATAACATAAATCATCAATGAATTATATACAAAATTTGATATAATATGATAAAAAATTAAACTATATTTTGTTAATTTTTTTTTGTAAAATTTATATATAAAAGTTAAAAGGTAGTAAAAAGTTAGGAATAATAAATTGCCATCCATATTTGAAACGGAAAACGAGTTAGATCAAAATTAATGTATATAAATACTACCTTTTCATTTTACAAAATAAGTTAAAAAAAAATTGAAGTTACACGCATGAGAAACTCGGAATACGCGTAAGAAATATAAAGAAAGTACAAAAAAACACTAAAATATTTAAAAGGAAATGAAATATGTAAATTTAATTACTATTTTTAAATACCCGGCGCATCCACATTTTAATATAAATATTAATTTATATAAATTTTATTCATTTTTAGCAGAATGTTATTTCAAATCAATATTAATCCTTTAAAATTTTCTACTATTAATTTAATTACGTAATTAAAATGTAATGCATATTTCATATAAATACCCGGCGCATCCACCTTTTTTTGTTTCTTTTTCAGAAAGTTATGAAAACGATTTCAAATGGAAAATAATGTTTATAACTTGTTATTGACTACAGGTAGAACAAAATGTTCGGTCATAAAACAAAAGCGCAAAATGATGATTATAAATGGCCAGAAGTATGACTCGGAGGAATAAATCTTTCGGAGAGTTTTATACTTCGAAACGTGATTTTATCGCCCATAAAAATTTTATTGCCTCGCAATATCCGAGTTTTAATAATTTGTTTTAAATATTTCTAAAAATTCTTTTATTGCTGCACTTACAATTTTATACCGAAAACAACAATAATGCATTCCCATTTCATCATATTTCTATAAAGATTGTTGTAAAATTATTATTAAAAGTTTATAAATGTAAACATTCTATTTAAAATATTTATTAATTCTTAAAGTTTTTGAAATTGTACATAAAACATTTATTATTGAATTTTCATAAATATAAAAAGTAGACAATCCCAACCTGTATGTTCTCCAATATGCCGATGACACCACTCTGGTCTCACACGCTTCCTCTCTTCAATCCTCCATAATTAACCTCCAAACCCTCCTGTCCTCTACCGTGATATGGTTTCAGAAATGGCGCCTAAAAATAAACCCATCCAAAACAAAACTCCTTGCTCCTTTCCACCGCATATCCCCTTCGTCTCCCCATGTTACGGTGGATAATCATAACATTTTCCCATCACCACTCGTTAAATACCTTGGAATCCTTCTTGATCCTAAACTTAACCTCAATTCCCACTCCAAACAACTCAAATCCAAAATTAAAACCAGATCCCGTCATTTCCGTTCCTTAACCTTCCGTAACTCCGAAATATCCATACGGTGCCAAACATCCATTTACAAATCCATTTGCCGTCCCATCCTGGACTACGGTTTCCCACTTCTTTCCCAATGCCGAAATCCCGTCTTAAAAAACCTCTCCGTATCCGAGCGTTCCGCCCTTCGTATCCTCACCAAAATACGACATCCTAATAATCCTCTACACAATCCTCCTAATGATCTCCTTTACTCCAAAACCAAAATAGTCCCTCTCCTTGACCGATACCATTCCCTCTCCTTGAAATTTAAATCCAAGGATTCCAACATCGCCTCCCTCTCTAAATTTTGTGCCCCTCGAAATCCAAATATCCTTCCCAAATTTAAATATCCCACATTAACCCTTTTCCAATACCTAATGTCCCTTGATGAAACCCCTCCTAATTCCTAATGTGCTGCCTTTTTTTTTTTTTTTCTCTCGTTTTGTATATATATATATATTTAAATGATGTATGTATTTAGTTAATGACCTATTGTTAATTTAAGTTCCCGGGCGGAAAGACCTCGGTCGATAGCCCTTTGGCCAGTATGTAGACTGTATTTTTTTTTTTTTTTTTGGTTTTCTTAATTTATGTTAGAATTTACTTAATTATTTTGAGAGTTGTTATTTTTATTTTGGTTGTTATTATTATGATTTGTATTATCTATGGAATGTTTTGTTTTTTTTTGTTTTGTATGTTGCTGTCTGGCCAATAAATTATATATATTATTATTATTAAAAAGTAGAGATAAAATACTGAAATTTCATAATAACTTTTCAAACGAAAATAATGCATTCCATTCCGTTTTAAGAATAAACTCTCATATTCCTATAAAAATTGTTGTAAAATAGTATTAAATGTTTATAAATATTACATATAAAATATTTATTAATTCTTAAAGTTTTTCAGTTAAATATTTCATAAATCTTAAAATTGTAAATAAAACATTTATTAATTTATATTGAATTTTCATAAAAAATAAAACCGTAGATAAAATATTGAAATTTCATTATAAGTTTTCAGATCTTGAATTTTATCAAATCAGTTTTATTACAATTACAATTTTTTATAGTTAAGCAATATGTGTTTAGTATATTGGGTGACCGGTATGCTTAGCACATATTGTATAACAATTTAGTAGAATTGGACTAATTTGCTATGGTAACAAGGCTTAACGCAATACACATAGCAACAATACACAAGACTCGAGGATTTCATGATTGATGATCAATTCAACCATAACTAAGGATAATATCATAATATCCAATAAAATATTTAATCAGTTTACATAATATTATAGATTCAAATAAATATTATTATACAAATGTAACATTTCCAAATAGTAAAATTAATTCGCATTTGCAAACTACATAATTCGTGATATTACAATTATGATGTAATATATTTTGTTAATAGCAGCATAATTAAAATTACATTACTTGATGAATTATAAATAAATTATAAATTGCATTTAATTAATATAAATTATGTTGATTTTAGTGAGAAAAATGAAACTTTATTTATAATCAGGATAAATCACGTAAAACAATAGGTGCTAATTTCTATTAAATAAAGTTTGGTTTATTCGCGTTTTCAATAAAAAACATTTTTTTAATGAAAATAATATTATTAATTATAATTAAATTAATTATATAATTATAATTCAAATAAAATTAATATTTAAGGATTTAGTTTTAGTTGGAATTTAATAATGTTTCAAATATAAGTTAATGTTAAGATATTAAATTTAGTTTGCAGATTCAGATTAGCAGTTTTAAATTTTCTTGTGTCAATATGGTTAGGATCTAATTAGGGAAATTACTATACTCTACTGTTTACTTGTTGTGTGAGCAAACGGGCAACCAATTTACGCTAAGTAAATCAGTTGGTTTAGCAGACGAAATTAATCGTTTTATGTACTTCGCCGGAATCAATATGTGATTATATTGAAATAAATTATTCGTACTTCTGTAAATGTTATATAACTATTTAATTATGTTTATTGAAAACATAGATGGAAATTTGTTTATTAATGTATGATAAATTAAATTTTTAATAAATAAATGCAATTTTGCAGATATTAATAATTTTCATATTTATATATAAAAATATACAATTATTACTTTTAAAAACAAATTTTCATACATTTACAGTAGTGAAATTTATAAATATTACGACCTAAATCTAGCAAAAAATAAAAAATAATCCACCCTTACGCTTCTCTTTCGTCCTACTCCTTATAAAAAATTATGCATAAAAAGGATGCCCGAGAGGCAAGGAAAACAATTATTTAGTATCCTTTTTCGTTTCAAATATGGATGGCAATTTATTATTCCGTTGCCTTCTTGGCTTATACTACGTCCTTCTTCGAGCATTCCATATACTGAGCATTTTTCCTCCTCTCTATTTATATATTTTTTTGTCGAGTTTAAAATTTCAAGTCACTTTCATCTCGTAAGTACGTTTCGCTAAATCAGGTCATACCTACATTATTTAATACACAGTCTTGCAAGCTGCATCCATCAGCGTTGAAAAAGCGCACGCGTTCATCATCTTACATATTGCTGTATACCTGGCAAAGTTAGGTTCAGATATATTTTACTTTAGGTAATGGTTATCATCTGAGATTTGATGTTTAATAACTTTAGGTTATTTATTTTTAAATAACCTATTTTAAGCTAAGGTTAAATAAGTAAGCAACGGTCCAAATTATTTTTGGAGTTACCTTATAACCTATTTTATAAACCTATTTGGAAAGTTATTTTTTTCATAATTTTAACATAACTTAACATTAAGTAAGGTTAGGTCGGCATTTATTTTTGAGCAAAGAGACATTTTCAACCTTGTAATTAGATAGAATATTGATTTTAACATAACCTATTTTAATTAGTTGTTAGGTTATGAAATTTTTTAAATATTGTTTACACAGAGTGAGAGATGCGAGCCGCAATTTATAATCAAAAGAGCCAAATACTTAGGTTGAAAATTAAATTTTAATAATTTTGATTAGTTTGTTGAAATATCCTGTGTGTTTATTTATTATTCAAAAACAGAAATGTAATAAATTTACGTAAAGCAAACTGTAATTTAATGATGTTGAAATATTTGTTTAAAATAAATACAATAAATTAAATATTATGCTGGTAAATAATTCGAGCATCCACGGAATTATGGTATCCGGGGGCGGCGACGATGCAAAAAGTTATAAATTTCTCTCCAACGGCCGAATTTTAAATCCTCGACGCTGCATAATTTATGTATAGGATTTTAATTGTATAACGCGTAAATGTATTTTTTACTCCGTTTTCGACCCGGTCAATAAATAATGCAATTTCCATGTTTTTTTTTTGTTGTTGTTATTGGTATACGAATCTCTGAATATGTGCACGTATGAACTGGTGATTAAATTACAATTTGCAAATATGAAACCAGTGCGTTGTTCACCTGATGGCATCATACTGTTGCTGAACGCCGATATTAAGTGATAAATAACTCGATGACGCGACCGAAGGTTTTATTTTGTAAACGTTTTCAATTATTCGCTTACACTCTGTGTGTGTGTGCAATCCCCCGAACCACCCTTGAACAACCCTTTTTCCCTTTGGACCACCCATGGCGATTTATTATAATTGCGAAACGAATCGCGATCGTTACGTGGAACGCACCACGCCCCGGGCATCAATTCTATTCGATTTTTTTTTATGATTTATTCCCAAAACCAAATTGTTCAGAAAATCCACAATAACCAAAATTTAGTTTAACTTTTATTTTTCAAACTACATCCTTCATATGGATTCAATCAAGTTAACTAATAAGTTTATTATCTCAATCATTTTTTGATAGAAGAAATATATAGAAATTATCCAAAAATATAATAATTTTTTTTTTCTCAATCATTTTTTGATAGATGAAATATATAAAAATTATCCAAAAATATAATCATATTTAAATTGTCCTAAAATTACATCATTTTTTATTTATATGATGAAAATCATTATTTAATAAGTAACATGTTCTTACTCTTTGTTAAATTACTTATATATTTTTCCTGATTCACCGAAAGTTATTCAATATTTATTAAAAATATTTGTCTAATGAAATTTCTTATTTTACATTTTTCGGACGTTTTATTACGTAATATAAATTGTTATAAATTTCGGAAATTAAAAATAACTAATAAATTCTAATGACTGAATAGAAAATTTCTATTTTTTTTTTTTGATATAATATTGTTATTCAGTGCGTATTCGTCGGCTTATTAAGTTATTTTTATTAATTTACATTTAATTAAGGAAAAATAAAGGTGCGCAGTTTCGTGCGAGGAATGTTAACTAATTAAAATATTTGAACGCACGTTACACACACACTCTTTTTTTTTCTTCATCTTTTTTTGTTTAACGTCCCGACCGCCACTAATGCAAGCACAACAAATATAAACTTTAATTAATATATTTTTTTTTTGATCCGTATGTGTTAAGCATACATGCATAGTTTTTTAACGAACGTGTTCCAGTTTTGGTCGGAGGGGCGGCTGGGATACGTGCATCAAGGATGAATAAAAAAATATATACAGGAGGAAAACAACAGCCACTACAGAATGGCGGAGGGGGAGTGCAGGGGTGGTTCACCCCTTTTTTTTGTGCAGCTCTGAATTAATTACACGCCACTTCTACTTCAAGTTGTAGTGTGTGTATTTGACTGTGCGTGTGTTCGCATCGGTGTATTTGTTATGAAAGTGCAAAATCAAGCGCAATGAACATTTTAACATTTATTTATTTAACATTTATTATTGACTTCGATTTATTCTAATTAGAACTCAAATTGAAATTAACACTTTTATACTTACCTAAATTATCATCCAATAAACCATTTTCTCATTAAAATTAACACAGAACTGTTTCTATCAATTCCCAAATTTTTACTATTTTTTTTTGTATTTCATCTCTTAAAATTTTGAATATTTAATATAATTTAGTAGATTTACATGATTCTTATACAATATTAAATACTTTTTGTAAAAAAAAAACAATATTTTATAATCTTAACTTTTATATAAGGTAAATTCTTATAAATCCAGCTTTTCTATTATAAAATATTTTTATATTTTTATTTTAAAAATTTTAAAATCTTCTAATATTGTCAATTTATTTTGTATTTGTCTTTTAATCTTAATCTAAAAATATACATAAATTTGTTTTAAATACATCCTAAATGCTGTGTATATAATTAAAACACAAATCTGTATCCTTTCATCAAAGCTCATGACAATTTTGAAAAAAGAAACCTTTAATATTTTTATTTCAAAAAATTTCAAAATCTCTTCTAATATTTATTTTGTATTTGTCTTTTAATCTTAATCCAAAAATTCACTTAAATTTATTTCAACTACATCCTATATACTGTATATATAATTAAATCATAAATCTGTATCGTTTCATCAAAGGTCATAATGTTAATTTTGAAAAATTTAATAACCTTTTATATGTTTTATTATTTGAATGTTTCTGTTCTGAAGTATGAAAATTATTTAATTTATTTTAAATTAATTTTAATCACCAATAAATTTCTTCACCATTACGTCAATTACAATACAACAATTTAGTAAGTAAGGAAAATTTTCAATCAACTTTTGCTATCATGTCATTAATTATTATTTTGATTTTTATTTAAAAAAAAATTATTGGTGCCAAAAATATTACCATTAATAATAAAATATTATATAAAATTAATTTAATATTAATCAAAAGTAAAATTATTTAATAAGAATCATAAATCATATAATCTAAAATCCTGAAAAATTATATACGAAAAAAAAAAAATCTTTTTATTTGATAATTTATAATTATTCCAGACTGTGTAGTTGTTTAGTTTAGTTATCACACTGTGAGATGATTTTTCCGTTCCTCCTATAAATATGTATACCAGGTTATACGGAGCCAATTTTCTAAACAAAGGTTTTGATATGCAAATGAACTACCTTCTGAAAATAATTTGCATAAACTGGTAGACATTGTTCTGTTGATTTCCCTCATCTCCATTCCCTTTAATTAATATCCACTCGTATATATATACACACACTTCCAAAAAGAAAGAAGAATAGAAGTGAAGACGGGAAAACGAAAGGTGATCAATATTCCTTAAACCATCTTTTGCAGTGTTTTCTTATTCATTTAGATGTTAAGGTGTAAATTCGGACGCTCTCTCGTAACCCGCGGAAAGAAAAAGTAATTATGTAAAGTTCGCTGGAACGAACGAACAACGGATAAATAAATCCGAGACGGCTATAAATATGAAATATATCGGAGTATTACGATCTAATGTTTGGCGGATATTGAATTTATGTTTGGGAAATAAGCTGTATTCAAGTCTTCGCTGAATGTGTTTCCAAATGGAGAATGGGAAACGAAATACAAAAAAAATAAATAATAAAGATGTTATTCTTTATATATATATATATATATATGTTGGTGGGGAATTGCTGTGGGTGGAAGAGGGGTGGAGAACAAACAAGTTTTATCTGTTCATAGGAGTGTACATAAATATACTTAGGAAGACCGCTGGCTACCTTTGACCAATCTTAAACAGATCAAAGGGATCAAAGACTTATAGTTTTATTCGAGCAAAAGGGAAGATATAAACACACGCGCGCGCCCTTCTGAAAAGGTTTCAGAATCGGAGGGGTGTACCTCCGCCCGTCGTGTTGCGGTGCACTTTATTTCTCCTCAATAACGCCTCAGAGTTTTGATCCGAAAACTTTCCAGATACATCCTCCAACTTTTCCACCATTACCAATTAATTATCTCGCGAAAATAAGGCGCACCGCACCAAGATAATCCATACTTCTTCTTTTTGTAAACATTCACTTTCCATCTGCGAGTTACGAATGTCGGAAAACCGCACTCAATTCTTTAACATCATAAACTTTAATAGATTTACTTTTTAGTTCTCCTAATGGCCGCATAAGATGCCGAAGCTCAAGAACATCCAGGATTTATACAGCACTAAAAGTCGCTGCAAATCGTTTTCCACTGAATCACTATCAAATTACCATAAGAAAAATTAAACTTACATTCAACCATCGCATTTGATACATTGCATTCCAAATTTTCAACTTTCATAATTTATATAATAAGAAGCCTACTATTTTGATAGAATTATGAACAATGTGGATAAATTAGAAGCCATCAAAACGTATAGACTAATTAATAATATGAAATGATCGCCGGAATTATTCAACCATTTTAACAATTAATTAATGTTTTGGGGAAATATATTCAAATCGGTTCGGTTTGTGATTAATTAATCATGGGATACGCATATTCCCCATGGTGTTGCTTTTGAAATGTTTGTTAACAACTTCAATTTATATTTGTTTAGCATAGGTAATAAGCATACGTTATATGTGCATGATTATAATGAACCTAGGCATGAATATTCTCATATAGATTTTCCCTATGAAATAATTTCAATAATATGTCAAAAAAAAAATATATTAAAAAATTTGCTTTATATAATCTGAATTGAAATACTGAAATTTCAATTTTGATGTTGACAATTTCAACATATCATTATTTTAATAAAAAACTAATTTAATGGATTTATCAAATATTAATTTTTCATATTTGTATTAACGTCTAAAATAGTTTTTCAAGAACAAAAATCTGGTAAGATTTTGGATTTAAAAAGTATTTGGTCAATTAAAAGTTTTTCAAAATTTCTGAAGTAATTTCAAAGCAGCTAAATACTTTTGAAAGTAAAATTGTTACAAAACATTATGAAATTGTGAAAATGAATTGGACAATTAAGTAAATCCTGTTAATTGTGTGTGCGAGTGTAGGTTTTTCTTTTTGTGAGAGTGAAGTGAATACAGTCGGGATTTCGAAGGAAGTCGCAGGACCCTCGTCATTGTCACGCGTTCAGAGATTTCGACGTAGCGACATCATCATCCTTCAGGGGGCAACCTTCGAAGGACCTAAGCCTGAGATTGCGCACGACTTTACCGCTGCCTCCAAAACCACCTCTCTCAACCTTCTCTACCTCTTCTGCTCTTCTATTCTGCCGCCTTCTCGTTCACGCCGCCTCCCCTTATCTTATCAGGGACAATTCGATTCCGCACATACACCTAATTCCCATTCCGACGAAACGCACCGCTAATTAGACGCCACCGGAATAACTCCGACGACGCCGCCGGAATAATGAAACAATGCCCATCTCCAGCAGAATATGTATACGAAATACAAAAAGGTCCGCACAGACTCCATGTTTTCAGATAACTCCCGAACACACACACACAATAGAATATACCCGTGTCTCTCTTTCCCTTTCTATTTGTTTCTCTTTCCATTCCCATCCTTATTTTATCTTCATCTTTGTCAGACTTTATGGAATTGGAATGGTTGGGTTGGAAACAGACGCGAAAAAAATAAGCAGAACGCACGAACTCGCTTGAATTGGCATGACGAGAATAACCGTTTTTTCTTCTTCTGTTACATGTTAGAATCAACTGAATGAACACTAATAAACATGGATACAGACAAATATGAGATAATGCTGCCCAACGTTTGTCTAAAACCTTCAAAATACATTATAAATATTAACTTTCCGTTTCCCGAGAAATCCCGGTATTTTATTTTCTAATTTATACGTTTTGCAAGATCATCATATATTTACTATAACACGACGTTCCTCTCTCAATGTATTTTTTAATAATAATAATAATAATATTTATTAGCCAGATATACAAAACTAAATTGTTATAATAATAATTAGGAAAAATAAAAAGAGAACACAAAATAACTGACCAAAGGGCTATCGACCGTAGTCTTTCCGCCCGTGAATATTACAATACAAAATATCATATATATATATATACAACCAAAATAACTTCCCAGCACGGAAACCGAACTGGTAGGCAGGGATGGAACTGTCAAGGAAGCAAAGAATTTTCTTTTTAATGAGGGATTAGAAGGACTTGGCGATAACGGGAAGGGGTGTTATTGGACGGTAGCTGGAAGGTAAAGAAGGATCACAATCACTTTTGGGAATGCAGACAATTACACAAGACTTCCACTCACATGGCACAAACTGATGGACGAGAGATTCGATTAGAATAAATTGAAATTACTAAATTATTTTAGATCAATTTTTTGAATTAGAAAACTTATTTGACAATAATATATTTTAGACTTTAGTCAATAAAAGCATTTATTTTGTTAAGATTTATTACATATAATAATTATAGCACTACAAATTGCTTAAATTTAAACTATTTCTTGAACGATATTTGCAAAATATTCTGTGATCAGGAAGAAATAACACATTTATCTTATTAAAATAGCAATAAAAATTAGGAGATTTTGCGGGTGAATAATTTGTATTTCTTTTTATATAAATATTATTACATTTTTTTTAAATAAATTATTAACATTTCATTATGGTTACTTGCATTGATTAATGTAAATGTGAATTTTTAAAAACTTAATGTAATTCAATATTTCTTTAAATAACAAATCGCATATTATATATTAAAATTATTTAACTTGGTAGTATTACAAAATTGCCAAGTGACTTATAGAAGTACTCGTTCGTTGAAATAAAAATAAGCTATTTAAACGCTTATCGAAACTTAGCAAGTAATTAATTTAAATAAAATAGTAAATATTGTAATTAATAATTCATTAATAAAAATTATAAATGATTTCGTATATTTACGGATTATTTAGTTTATATTGTACTGTTTCGCTAAATTTTAATTAAAATGAAAATAATAAAACGATAGAAAAGTAATAAATATTGAGAGATTTCCAAAATATCGTTTTATATATTAATTTAGTTAATTTTTATTTGAATCAATTCCAACATAAAATTTATGCGATAAAAAAGTAATAAAAATGAGATTATTTATAAAAATCGAACACCTGCACTTGCAGCTGCGTTTAAACAATCCTTATTTGGGCACGAAAATAGTGCGTTTCGCAGAAAACAATAAAAATTAGGCGATTGTGCGGGTGAATCATCTACAGCTGCAGCGATTGCCGAACGCTAATCGCCAAAATTATTTTATTAAAACTTATTATTTTTTAATTTCTCAAAAATAATAATTTTTATTCCTTTTTATATAAATATTATTACATTTTTTAAAATAAATTATGAACTTTTCATTACGTTTCGTTACTTGCATTGATTTATTTATATTTATTTTTTTTAATATTTAATTTGCTTTAAGTTCGATAATATAAATAATTGTAAATAGTACATTTAAAATTATTTATTATGTCAAGATTTATGAGAGAAACAATTATATATTTGATTTACATTTCAAATAGGAAAATTTATTAAAATATAATAAAATATTTATAAAAACTAAACTTTGTATTCATTTAAACAATTTTATTTCAATTAGAATAGATTTTATAATATTGTACTATTTTGATATATTTTAATTACAAATGAAAATAATAAAACGATAGAAAAGTAATAAAAATTGAGAGATTACCGAAAAATCAATTTATATATTAATTTAGTTAATTTTTATTTGCAACAATTCCAACATTAAATTAATGTGATAAAAAAGTAATAAAAATGAGATTATTTATAAAAATCGAACACCTGCACTTGCAGCTGCGTATAAACAATCCTTATTTGGGCACGAAAATAGTGCGTTTCGCAGAAAACAATAAAAATTAGGCGATTGTGCGGGTGAATCATCTGCAGCTGCGATTGTCGAACGCTAATCACCAAAATTATTTTATTAAAACTTATTATTTTTCAATTTCTCAAAACAACTAAATTTTATTTCTTTTTATAAAAATATTATTACATTTTTTTTTATAAATTGCATTTTATATATTAAAATTATTTAACTTGGTAGAATTACAAATTCTATAAGCGTTATTTGCCAAGTAAATTATAGAAGTACTCGTTGTTGAAATAAACATAAGTTATTTAAACGCATATCGAGACTTGCCAAGTAATAAACAATCAATTAAAAAAAATAGTAAATATTGTAATTAATAATTACTTAATAGAAATTATAAATGATTTCGTATATTTACGGATTATTTAATTTATATTGTACTGTTTCGCTAAATTTTAATTAAAATGAAAATAATAAAACGATAGAAAAATAATAAAAATGGTGAGATTTCCAAAATATCGTTTTATATATTAATTTAATTAATTTTTATTTGCAACAATTCCAACATTAAATTAATGCGATAAAAAAGTAATAAAAATGAGATTATTTATAAAAATCGAACACCTGCACTTGCAGCTGCGTTTAAACAATCCTTATTTGGGCACGAAAATAGTGCGTTTCGCAGAAAGCAATAAAAATTAGGCGATTGTGCGTGTGAATCATCTGCAGCTGCGATTGTCGAACGCTAATCACCAAAATTATTTTATTAAAACTTATTATTTTTCAATTTCTCAAAAATAATAATTTGTATTTCTTTTTATATAAATATTATTACATTTTTTTAAAATAAATTATTAACTTTTCATTATGGTTACTTGCATTGATTAATGTAAATATGAATTTTTAAAAACTTAATGTAATTCAATATTTCTTTAAATGACAAATCGCATTTTATATATTAAAATTATTTAACATATATTTATTATCTCAATGTATTTTTTATTATCTTGAGTTATTTTGTAAGTTTTTATAATATAAATAGATTATACGAGGGAAACTCTCCATATTTAGTGAAATTTCTATTAAAGAAGAATTATACCAGTATATACATTTCAAAGAATGAACATTTAGCTTTAATTTGGTACATCAATAATTAATATATCGCGCATACTTTTCGAGATATAAGCAAAAATGTGAAGACACTGCTTTTTCGAAGCTTAAAAAAAAGTTTCGTCACTAATAAACATGGATACAGACAAATATGAGATAATTCTGCTGAATGTTTGTCTTAAAACTTTAATATACATTATAAATATTAACTAAAATTTCCCGTTTCTCGAGAAATTCCGGGATTTTATTTTCAAATTTATACGTTCTTGCAAGATGATGCATCACCATATATTTATTTTTTTGATATTATTATAACACGAAGTTCCTCTCTCACTGTATTTTTTTATTTTCGCGTTTCACGATCTTGGGTTTTATTTTGTAAGTTTGTATAATATAAATAGATTATACGAGGGCAACTCTCCAGGGGAAATCCTTCTTTTAGTATGTGGCTCGTTAAATTTTATAACATGCGACGTAAGACATAATGACTTCTCAGCGGTTGAATGTTAAGGAAAAAAATGCGAATCCACTTAACAAGACTTATTTGATATTTTTCGAAAAATGCATCAGCAATTTGTATGAGCTGTAATTACAACTAGAAATTATATAATTTAATCCATGAAATATGCGTTTCGAAATACGATTTAATTATTTGCAGGTTGCGTAATGAGTTGATGTTGATGTTGAAATGAACGAGGAATAAATCATGAATTTAAAGCTACACTTTATAAATGGTTTAATCAATAACAATAAAGCGCGTTCGAATACGAAAGCATTATTTGGCTATTAGGAACAGGCGCTTCCAGCCAAAACGGTAATTCTCTAATAAAAAAAAAAATGGTAAAACCGTGGGGAATTCGTGATTCAGTAAGTTCCATATATTCTTTTTGTGCGCCCTTCATTCGATCATTCCACATATTATGGCCGTACATGGGGAAGGACCATCGAATCAAGGAAGCCCACGTAGAATCTCGAAGGGGCTGTTTAAGATTAAAAAGCTACGTCGTTCGCTAATCTCCAAGTCCTCGCACGTCCCAGAAACATTAAGAATTCCCGGATATAAGCCTGAAGAAGATCCTGGGATCAAACGTTGTATAATTGACACACTTACGTACGAAGTTATTGAGAAACTTTCGTCATTGTTACTATTTATGTAATCATTATTTATTTTTTTGTTTAAATTAAATTTTTGTTTCAGTTTGCAACCGGACCTATTACGGGGACGTCTCCAAAACCTATGATCTGAAGGTGCTCAAACAACCAGACAATCGTCTACCGTTCCTTTGCCATCTAACTTTCACTGCCAACGGCCAAAGTCACGGAGATATTGTTCAGGTAATTTCAATATTTTATCTCTTTTTTCATCATCCAATAGGATTAATGCAAATCTGGAGGATTTCACGAAATTTTAAAATATGTTAATGCACGTCTGAGGTAGGGAAAGTAATGAAATAAAATGCATAAAATACCCGGTGTATAAATTCATCAGAGGATTTACATCCGTTAATCAGAATTAAGGGATGAAGCAGACGGGGACGAAGAAAAAATAAAATAAAAATTGGATATATAAAAAGCAAAGTTTCTTTTAAGCCCTCAAATTATACAGAGTATAAATGCAGTCGACTTAAACAAAAAATATTTAATAACAGAAAGTCCTTTCCATCGACGCAAATATACATAATTTATTCAAGTCCTTAATTATTTAATTATGAATTCGTTTATTTAAAAAATATACACGAATTATTTTTTTTGTATCTTTTAATAAAATATTACTGTTATTTTGTAAATATATTAAAAAATACTTTTATTATACATAAAATAATTAAATTTAATAATTCTATTTTTTTGTGTCAAAAACAAATTTTATTTAAACTTTAATAAAAATTATTATAATTTCTCTACTATTTTTTTTTAATTGATTTTCTTAAATGAATTTAAAAAATTAGTTAAATTCTAATAAATGTAATCAAAAATCAACAACTTAAATATTAGGGAATTACTAAAAAACTTTAATATTAAATTAATGTTATATTAAATATTATAAACAATTATCATTAATTTAAAGGTTGATTCAGTTATATGTGAAGTTAAAGTTTTTTTTTTGGCAATGGTTTAGGCACTAGTGGAAACGTAATGTGAAACTCATTACACTATATTAAAGACATTAGTATCCGAATTTACGATATAACTGTGAATTACTTACGATCTGCCTAATGCGGAAGTTTCTAAATGGACATTAGGAATGGAATTTATAATGTACGTTATTTAGGATTCAAGAACAATTAGCCTTATACTGAAATGACTGAATGGAACACAAAGAACAAAATTAATGCAATTTACGACTAAAAAAAATCTTGGCTATATGAATTAAGGATAGATTTTTTTTGTTAAATTTGATACTAATACAATTTTTATCTTAAATTTAATAAATATTGACAATTTACAAAAATTAATTAATAATCTGCATAGAATAAACTGCACAAGAGATTTGAGTTAAAAAATAATATTTTTCACATTTTATTTTTATTTCGTTAATTAAAATTTAATTTGTTTTTAAATTTTTAAACTAATCTATATCCAAACTCCAAACTTTAATTAATAAAATTATATAAATAAAAGCAACTTTTGGTTAATTAACGCGTATGTAAATATTTTTTTATGTTTGTAGGAAATTCTCTGAACTACGTTGTAATAGAAATATGTTAATTTCCAACTACAAATTTTATTGTTTTTTAACAAATGATCAAATAATTCGCATTGAATATATAATTTAATTAATCATTTAACAAAATTTATATATTTACATTTACCGAACTTTCTAGAAAATCAAATTTATTATTTAGCAAATATAGCAATTTGTGCGGATTCATCAATGTATACAAGTTGAGTGAACTAATATTAAAATGTACCTAAATAATTAACAATAGTCAGCGGCCTTTGTGCAAATAATGTAAATATACGGGAAAGTTTAATATATTATATAGTAATCGAATTGCATTATTTGCTGAGCAACGACAATTAGAATGGTAGCTGCGAAATGTATGAATATTAGTGCTGGGGAATCCCCCCCGGTTCGAAGCGGGAAGCATAACGAATTCAGGTGGAGAACGTTTCGAACTGTGTTTGCGTAGGCACGCTGATTTCCTTCATGTAAAAGTGCTTGCTTAACGAAATTCAGGAAGTCGGGAGGGATCGATTGTGCCGTTTCGAGTTGCATCCGGCATTTCGAAAACTGTTTGATGTTCGGGCGGCTTTAATTGCGAAAGCCGTTTGGAACAATTTCGCGGTGTTTGGGGAGGAGAATTCTGTTCCATTTTGGGGTGACGGAAATCAGTTTTCGGAATATGTTAGTGCAGTGGACGGATGATGGGCGAGTTGACAAGGGGATGCTACTGCTCCTGCTCATCCTGCGCTGCGCCCTTCTGACCCGCAACGTACGTGTGTAAATGCGTGCTGAATAATTTCATAATCCTGTTAATAATTGCCCTCGCGCCACGGCAGCTTGCGCTTCAGCTGGCATCAGAAGCTTCGCAAACATCACACAAACTCTGGCCACCTACAAATTCCGTAATTATTCCGAACGTTCGTTCCATGTTGATGTTGAAGCTGATGTTGATGTTGATGCGGACGTGTGTGTGTGTGTGTATGTTGAATGCAATCGCCAACGACTGCATTATTAATGTCCGATGAGTAATGTTTCTATGTGGGTTGGAAGAGAGAGTGTGTGGCATATGTCTGCATGCTTTCGATGGCCATCGAATATAATTCATCAATCGCCGCCCCAGAGCACATGCACGTCCCAATCCTATCCAAATGCACAGACAACAATTTCCAATGGAATGTCCGACCTTTGCGCCAATTTGCATTGTCATTACTGTGTGTGTGTGTAAGGGTTGATGTTCGATGGTGGCCGGCGAGGGGGTGTCGGTTTTCCAAAATAATTTTATCACTCCGACCGGTAATTGAATGAACCCTCCACAGGCACTTTACCTAACCATACGATATTCCCGACCAATCATAGCCCAAATATCCAACTATGCACAATAATCATGTTTATTCGCGTCTGCTACAACATTAACATTCGTTCATTCCACAAAACCTGTTGATTTCTGTATCTTTCAAGAAATTTACAGGATATTCCAATTATTGATTACATTTAAAAAAAAATGACCTACATAAAAGCTAATCAATAACTGACGAGGCTTCAAAAAATAAACTATTAATTCTCTAATGACGTTACTCGAACATTTTTATACGTTTAATAGAATTTGAAGTTAAGCCAATCAATTCCAAATGATGTTTTTTAATAATCTATACAAATAAAATAAATTTATTGATATATAAAAATATTTATATTTTAATAAATTTCTTTTTATTTATAAATTTGTACTTAGATCAAAAAAATACTTAATTATACTATTTTTATAAGTATTTACATTAATATTTTATGTAACTGAAATTATAAATCAATTTTCTTACCAAAACCAAAAGTTTTTATTTCTTTGTAGATCTTGCAAATAATTTTTAACATAATTTCTACATTTTTATAAAAAAAACTTATTTTTTTTAATATATAAAAAAATCAGTTTCACATATTATATATTACATTTCAGCAATTTTTTAATTTTTTCCTATTTTAAATTATTTTTTACTGATTATTCTGTCATCAAATTCATAATCTGTAGTTTTATTTTGTTATATGTTATCCAAACCAAAAGTTTAGTTTTTTTTTTGTAAATCTGATAGCATGTAGATCATACAAATAATTTAATGAATTTCTACATTTTAATAAAAAATTTAGTTTCACATATTACATTTCAGCAATTTATTTTAATTATTTTTTACTGATTTTTTTTGTCATAATTTGTTGATTTATTTTGTTATGTATATATGTTACGATATAAGCACATAATGGGTATAACCTGAATCCACATTATCTGGAAAATGTATACTGTGTAACTTTATTACTTTGGAAATGTGATATTAATAGGGGAATTATTAATTAATTAATTACACATTTAATTTTAATAACTATTTCCATATTCACTCTTGTGCCTCAAGGTATTTAAGTTTGCTTCTATATTAAAAGTCATACACATAATTTGAATCTATGGCTTCGTCCACATTCACCAAATTCAAAGTTCAAATAATTTCATAATATGCATAAGAAAATGTGTACTGAATGTAAATTTTCCAAATGAGTTTATAAATATATATTTACCGCAAAATGTATACATTGTCCACTTATACACCACAAATCTCATTTAATAACAAGCTTTTTAGCTGTATACTCACAGTTGTTGTTGAATTCTGTATGCAATTTCAATGATATTTAGCTAAAATTAACGCAATCTGTTAAAAATTGACTAAATTACTGCAATACCTCGGCATGCGGCTTCGTTTCGTACAGTTTCACTTTATTACGGTTAAAATTTCAAAACAATCTAAAACAATAGTACACCAATATGTTTTTATGTATGAATTTTTAGACCTTCTTAATTACATAATAATTTAGTGATTATAACCATTTACAATGATATTATTGGTCGATTAAGATGAAAACAAAAATAAAAGTCTATGAATAAGAAAAAATGCTTTTTAAAAGTTATGTTTTCAGGAATTAAATGATTTTAAGTGATATTATCTGAGAGGAGTTCGGTAATAGTTGAAACTTTTGTGTTTTTTTTATCTGTCTCTAAACGATTCTTGGGCTTAATTTTATATGAAAATCGTGTTGGATAGGATTTTAATAAACTGGGAAAATAAGGATAACGTCTCTCAAATAAATATAATCAAAATCCTCCTGATGGTAACTTAGTTTTATATATATAAATGCCTCGGGCAATTACAGTTCGCCAAAGTCCAATAAAAACTGTCGTATCGTACGTCTGAAGTAGGTAAACTAACGACTCTTCCCTTCGCTGAGCTCAAAGGATTAAAAAAAAAATCGACGAACGACTCGGATCCGAAATGAGAATGGCGCAGAAGCGTACAATAAAATAGAAAAAGTATAAGGGAAAAAAGAAATGGTTGGGGGTGGAGGGGTGGAAGATCTACGGTAGGGTAGTTTAAAGCATATTCGCCGGCTTTTTATCAAATTGCGCTTTAAATGCGATTCAGATAACCTGGGGAGCACTCATCAATCAAGGGCGTCGCGACGTGAGCCGCACAAAACGCGCCGCCTCCGCCGAAACCGCCCTCCATCAACAGACGGTTTTACAACAAAGGACGAATAAATCTTTCGCCGGTTCCGGCACACAACAATGCGCATATTTTCGGATACACAAAGCGCGCCAAATTTTTCAAATGTTGTTCTTCCCTCACTCTCTCTCTCAATTTTGAAGGGAGTGAAATAAATAAAAAAAATAATATATATAGGACTGGCACAGAGGGAAAAAGGCAGATGTCTGTCACCTGAAACAAATAATCAGATAATAATAAAACTACTGGCGAGGCCTACGGAATGCCGCATTGTGCGGACAACAATACAACGCAATTTTATGTAAACGGAATGTCACGTATCATCTGTTTGAATTACAAAGCGACGTTCGTATACTATTCTTATTATCAGTCAGGTTTTAATGTAATTTAATTTTCCTTTAATATTCTACATTTTATAACAAAATAAACTAATTAAAATTATTACAAAAAAATGTATTTTAAAAATTATTTGCGTAAAAGTACGTTAAAATAAACATATTTTATCGGTCAGGTTTTAATATTAAATACAAATTTAAAAAAATAAATTAATTTAAAAAACATATTTTATTTACCTGAAAAAATGGGAATTATGTAAACGCACGTTCATTTATGTTAGTTCACGTAGAATATAAATTAAGCATTTCGCTTCGTTTGAGAACTTCAAAGCGATTGATGTATCTGACATGGAATAGACACATAAATAAGGGTCCCTAAAAATATACATCATTCAGTTTCGATACAGCGATTTGTTTAATGGTTTCAATATATGTTATGTTACCTTTCATGCAAAGTTAACTCCAAATTTAATTGCTTTAACTATTATATAAATACAAAAGGTTTTTCAAACAAAAAAAAAACTTTATCCAATAAAAATCAACTTACATACAACATGAAATAACATTATTAAATATGAGTCTAATGTTTCAATGTTCTTTAAACATCTTTTTAAATTATTTTAATTATGTGTTTTAATATTATTCAAGAACTATCAATATTTTACGTATTAGTATTGAAATATACACAAATAAATGTTACCAATTAACTTCAATATCAAAATAACAAATTATATAAGATGATTTATTTATATGTAAATGTGTTGATTACTTAATACTTAATATAGATGGAAATGAAATTTGAATCAATTAGTTTCAGTCTCTTTGTATTCTGGAAGTGGAGAAATGGAGTTTTCAATTTTGATGTGATTCAAAGATGAAATTGAAATGCTTGTAGAAAAAAATGTAAACAAAGTTCCAAGTAGTTCGAGCAATTTGTTCTGCAAACAAACCTTTCCTCGCTTCGACGTGGACCCAAACAGCGAGCAACAATACCATCATCATGATTTATTTAATTTTCCCGCTTTTGGATAAAATAAACTCGCAACAAAATGCGCACGAGATTTACAATGAGGTCCGACATTTAAAATTCTTCACTACAATAATAGTAATAATAATAAATGCAGTGAATTTCGGTAAGCCCTTTTGGGCACGAAATTAAAGCGAATTACTTTGGCTTCATGTTCGCGCCGCTCGCCGTTCACATTAACATTTATTGTTGCGGCAATTATTTTGGACCGCAATTTTGCTACTTTCAACGCAGGTGGAAAATTTTCAATTTTTGTTGGACCTCTCTTCCCATATTTATCTTTAATTAATCTGAAGTAAAACCACCCATTCTCTACCACCAGCGAAGCGCAACCCTCTTCGACGCCCACCAATTAGGAAACACAGTTTCCAGACGAGCTCGCCTTGCTCGAAATAATATTTGCATAATCCCAACCAAATTACGTTCAATACTTTTTTTATTTCGGTTGTTGTTGTTGTTAGTCCTGCTGCTACTGCTGCTGCAAACTCCATGTCAACTTCATGTTATAAATTTAAATATTTTATCCGACTTTTTTCTTGTTATGCTTCCTTTTCGTAATGCAAGTTAAATATTCTTGAACCCAAAATGTAGATACTTCTTCATTACCTGCGTCGGGTTACGTAACTACACTTCAAAATAAATTTTAAAAGATTGTAAAATTATATATTTTGAAAAATGTAATCCGGAAAATTGCTATAGAAATATACGTGAATTGATATCCTTTTTGCATGTCCTTCTTCGATAAACGAACAAAGACCCTTCAAAATATTGATCCATCAATAAAACGTCATCTATTACTTACTTTTTCCACTCCAATTCGAAGAGCAAATATCGCGCGTGATTTTCCGGTTATGTCCAAAAAAAATAAATTTTTAAAGAGATGGTCTATAAATTTGATTTCCCAGTGGCTGCAATTTGCCTTGCGGAAAGTGGAAAGAGAGGAAGAAAAAAATTGGTGCAGGAGGAAGAGGAAGAATGGGATATTGGAGAGGGAAAAGGAGGTAAAAGGCAAATACACATAAATTGGGGACGCAATTTTCGCTGACCAAAGGGGAAGGACGAGAAAAAAAAATATGCGTCGAAGTGTAATGAATTGCCGGAGGATTCTGCTGATTTTTATAGAAATAAAATATGCGGTTCTTCTTTCGGATGCTGCGGGGTCTCAATCCTCACGTAAATATTAGCAGGATAAGAGGGTGTATCGCACTGTTTACCTATTTTAGCTCCAGGTGAGTAAATCTGATTAACAAGGACAATCAAAGATCAAGCGCCGTTAAGTATCTCCGCCAGGATAATCCTTCTCATGTCGGAGACAATGCAGGAGCACACTATGAACACCCTAATCTCGCTTGGATTACGTGCACACTACGGGATCCCCAATTTATCAGCTCACCGTGAAAATAAACGTAATTAATAAAAACATGAACTAAACTACAGTAAACCCAAGAGTAATTTGCAGCACGCAAAATGTAATCCGAAGATGATGCCCTGATATTACACATAATGGAATTCAACTTTATTACTAGCGCTCATCTAGTTAACGGCGAGAGAAAATACATAACAAGTATATTATGTAACTTCGCGGCGTAATCCGTTCGTTACAAGACTGGGAATTACGTAAGTCCGTGCAATAAATAATTAAATAACGAAGGATGTGTGTGTGTGTGTATCCTTTTTTTCTTGGTGGAGCTCGCTTTTTCATCGATCTGCTTCGTCCTTTTTTTTTATCTGAACCCGTTTCAGATATATTGATGAAAACGGTATTAGCTGTAAATCAATCTAAGCTCGCCAGACTTCGTTGCGAAATATGGTACAGATTAGCCTTTTTACTGGCTCACATGTCTTGCACATCTATATATTTCACAGAGAACAGCATAAATTCCTACTAGACTTTACTGAAATTGCTTTAAAATTGTATGCATTTTAAGTAAAATATAAATAAATTCAATTTCATTTTTTTTCTAATTTATATTTAAGTTAAACAACACATAAGTGATAATTTGTTATATAATAACATTTCACTCAATAAGTTCGTAGGATGACATATAGATGTCACCTCTGTAACCTCTAAACCACTGCAACTAAACGTCAGATTGCCATGAAATTTTGACAGGAGTCTTCTGAAGGTTGGTACTTCCTGAAAATTATATTTGTCGATAGAGGCGCAATCCATATGTCATCGTACAAACTTATTGAGTGAGGTGTTATAATGCTTTTCCAGTAGAAGAAATATGATTTTTACTCAAATCTTAGTTATTTTTAAAACCATATTTATTTGGTAAAATAATATTAAATATAATTTATTGATTTTTTGAAAGTTAAGAAAGTTAAACAATTAATGGGTGATTTTTTTCGAATTCGGTCTATTGTAGACTGATTTTCTAGTATAACGAAGGTAATTTTCTGGTGTACAAGTCTTAGCACGAAACACATTAATACTTATTAGTATTGAGCAATTTAACAAACTGATTATATAAGTTTACTCAAGTATTTGAGACGAAAACATAAATCTTTGATTTTAACTGGAATACTATGTAAGTGATCATTATTAATTGTGAAAATTTGAATGTAAATAAATAAATATTATTTGGATAAGTCTGAGTGTTTTGCAATTGTAACGTTAATTGGTGTGTGAGTAGGGACTTGTAATTTGTAACTGTGGCGTTGTTAATTGCGCACGAACCATAGACCATTTATAATTAGAACACTGCAATCTTTGTGATCAATTCCCTGGCTGCAGTTCGCGCCACGTAACAAATGGTCCTTAATCAAAATGCGCGCATATATTATGGTTGGAGAGGAGGATTGAAAAGCGGAACAAACAAAAAGGGACAAACGGAAACGTCGGGTTGAATGATATTGTTGTTTGGACGTTTTTTTTTTGAAAAAGCTGCGCACTTAAGAACTGAGCTTAACAATCGATTTATCATAAAGTTGCTTTTTTAGTCGTTGAAAAAGTGGAGCGCGAAATAAACAAATTCGTGGGCAGGATTATCAGCGCGCGCGTTTTATCCTTGATAAATGGAAAGGACAATTAAAGGAAACCTTCATCAATCAGCACCGTCTCGCCAGGTACATAAACATAATTACACCCGCAAGAAAAAAAAAAGAAACTTCTTATCCGGAGACGGCGGGATACATTTCACAATAAATTTCGTGGAGCGAGCGTCGGAAGAAACGCGCTCAGTTTTCCTACACTAGAATCGGATAAGGGACATTGTGTCCCTTGTCAATTGTCACCGGACCCCATTCACTTTGCGCTAGCGTACACCTTGAGGCGTTACATTCAGATACGTTTCACTTTGAGAGAATGTGCATACAGTGAGGAATGGAAAAAATGTAAAAAAAATACAAGAAGGAAGGACGTGAAAGGATTATTTTCCTCTCCTGAGCGCGAAATGTATGCTTTTTCTTCTTCTTCTTCTATCGCGTTTGGCCTCGAAGTGAATTGGCCCCGTTTTTCCGGGCCGTACCGAAAGAGAAAGACAGAGAGAAAAGAGAGGATCATTCTTTTCCCCATCTCGGATATCGGCGCGAGGATAATCTGCAAAATAATTGTTCGGGATCGCATTGTCCTTAAGGGAAGCCAACGTAACGAATAGTCGACTATTTCGTTCCTCCAGCGATACAGAAACGACAAAAAAAAATAGATAGAAAGCGAGTGTGGAAGAGAGAAGCACCGAGAATGAGAGAAAAGGGCGAATGGAAATATAAAAAGGAAAAAGAGCTTCGGATGATGATGAACAAAAAAAAAAGTAGAGGAGAGGACCTCGCTTCAGTTAATCGTTGTTTGCAGATTAAAGCATGGGAGGCCTTCCACGTTATTTCACTTTTCGGATCTGACGCTCACATCGGATTACCATGTTTGTTAAGACTAAACCTATACATCCATCAACTTACCACTTTCTATCTTAATAAAAATCAGAAATTCATCATCAATTACCAACTTTTAATCCATCAAATAAAAAATTCTTAATTGATAATAAAAAAAAACTGTAAGAACTAAGATTAAGTTAAGCTTAATTAATTTATTTTTTTCAAAATTTTGAATTTTATTTTCTACAAACAAAACAAAATGCTTGTTTTCATATTATTTAACTGATTCTAGTAAAAAAAAAAGGTGTATATCTTAGATCAAACGACACCATAGCGCAGGAATGTAATAAGCGTTGAAAGCTTGAATCTTCATTGACATTGGAGACCAATGCAAAACATGAAACTACCAAGAATGTGTTTTGCATTTGGTCCGAGGATCAAAGTAGGAAAATGGATGAATGGAGTTGTATGAAATTCGAGATATTTTAGTTGAGTCGACGATGAATGTAATGAATATTGACCGTCCACATTCGGTTACCTAACATACAGTATTGACCAATAAAATTTACATAACAAATTTAAAATTAATACACTAAATTTCATATTAAATATGTATTTAATTATTGTATACTTTGATTGGAATATTTGAGTTATGATTTTTTTCTTATAAAATTGTAAGTTGAAAGTTAAGTTTAATTATAAGGCTATTTGTATGTAGTTAATAAATCTCGTGGAAACAATAGTTAAGCGACTGAGAAAAGCTCGCCATGGGGGAGATGCATTAAAGTTGCAGGAGGAAGGCAGCGTTGTAACGTAGTAAATATTAAGTCGGTCGCAGCGAGGAAGTTACAAGTTAAACATTATTTTCCCAATTGCGTCGGGCCATCGGAGCATTCTACCAGAGAAAAGCAAAAGCAATTTTATTGCCTTTGCAGGAAAAAGCGAATACGAGAATGGAGAAGCGAAAAGCAAGCAGGATTCGGGCAGGTAGACGGCAGGATAGTAATATATGAAGGGTGGTTGTGTATCATAAATATTGGTTTTTCCACAGTCGGAATGGGAAAAAAGGATATGTTATGGGATGAGAACAGAATAGAACGTATGATAACTTTTATTGCACCCACCTGAATAATACCTGAGGGCTGCTCGGAAACGCGCGGCTCGGATTTTATTTATTTCCCCCTCGTCTCCTCTAATTATTTGCAAGGCATTAAAAGGGACGGAGGCATTAAGCATATTTGCGCGCCTCGAATCCAATAAAACTTTAATGTTTCAATTCGCGAATTAGCTTTTTATGCCACTAATAAAGAATGGTACGTGGAA
The DNA here is from genome assembly GCA_963457615.1 of Nicrophorus investigator. Classification (NCBI taxonomy): domain Eukaryota; kingdom Metazoa; phylum Arthropoda; class Insecta; order Coleoptera; family Silphidae; genus Nicrophorus; species Nicrophorus investigator. The sequence goes on from OY735143.1 coordinate 26,760,439, forward strand.
TTGCTCAATGTTACTCTACACACAGACAGACTGAAGTTTATTTTTCTAAAAATTTAATAACCGCAAATTACAAAATTTATGATTTTTTTTTTGCAACAATAGCAATATTCAATTTTAATTGTTTTAAAAATGAATCAAATCTAATTTTGACGACATAAATTATTAATTATTTGTTTTTTTGTTTGTTGCAGTTGATGTTTGACGAATTTAAGGTGGGACGATACGAGGCGTCCGCCCTGGATGGATGCCCTGACGGTTACATGCAGCTCAGCGAACTGGGTAGACCTTTTACCGGTGGTTCCTGGTGCGGTTCTTCTTCTGGACCTGCAGCTTACTACAGCGAGACCAGCACTGTGACTGTGAGCATCAAGTTGTTCCAGAATCCGCAGCAACCCTTTCAGTTTAGATTGAGATACCGGTTCGTGTCTAGAAGGGAAGCCGTCGTTAGGTTCGGTTCACCGTCAGCCCCACTGGAAAGGGGTCAGGTGGCCCCAGGCACTTACTGTACGCGACAATTCGAGGAATGCTACAGGAAACCGTGCAGATTGCAATCGCCCAATTATCCGGGCATGTACCCCAGAAACGTGTCGTGCTACTGGAGCCTCAGGCAGAAAATTGTACCAACCTGCAAACATGCCATGATCGCTGTGAGACAGGAAGCCGCCCACAAAATGCACATGAAGAGATCAATTAGCGTGGCCGGATTGAATAAAACTGCTAGAGCTTTAAGAGCTTGGCGCGATTGCACCGGAGAAAGAGATCATTTGATCTTCTACGATGGAGGCAGTACAAATGATCCGGTTTTGGCTAAATATTGCGGAGGAGATTGGTTACCGAGAGTTGTATCTCGCGGACCTGAAATGCTTGTGGCTTTCCACTCGTCACCATTCAGCATTCCTTTGCATTCTCCACCGTCTCATTCGCCGTTGCGCGGTTTCGAGCTTGACGTGGACGTCATCTTCGCCGATTCCGACTCTCTGGACTACTCTCGAGACAGTTTGCGGTGCGATTTTGACGTGAACGCTACCAATCAGGATGGAGATGAGATTTGGAGCGGAAGAGGTCGTCGAGGGAGTTTGATTAGTCCACGGCATTCGTTGCCTCCCAATACTACTTGCACGTACAAATTTAGAGGCCATTTGGGCGATTTAGTATGGATCAGCTTCGTGTCCTATTCGCAGCGCGCTTTGTTGGTCGGGGAGAACGCCCAGGCCCTAATAGGTAATAGCTCGACAGGAGGCACTTGCGCCACGAGGTTAAGAATTTGGGATGGCGCTTTGCTGCTGGAAGACAAATGCGACGATAGTCCGAAGTTGTGCGATCACAGCGCATTGAGCAATTCCACGAGGATAACGAGGCCATGCACTTCGTCCGAAAGCTATTTGTCGACGGGAAGAGCTTTGATCATTCAACATCATACAGAGGATGGGACGGCTCTACATCCTGCGTCGTTTAGATTGAAGTATGAGTTCATTGATACGCGCTTGGGCGGAGAACCGTGGCCAGGGAAGGAGCAACCAGGTCCTTGCCACAGGATCTTTAAGAATATGCGGCACGGCGAAATCAATGGTCCGAGGAACACTTTCCTGTTCGGACGTGGAGGCGCCAAGGATTTGCATTGCGTTTACAGGATAGAGGCGGGGGTGGACGAGCGCGTCAGACTTGTCCTGAATAACGCCTCATTCGGCATTAGTCCAAGTTGCGAGTCGGTTTCTGATGCTCATACCGGCAGACCTAGTTGCGAATATCTCCCTGGAGGTCGCGTGGCCGAGTTGAGTGTTTGGGAACTGCCCTGGCGCGATATCAGAGTTCCCAAAGCTTGCCTCTGCGATAACTCGTCTTTGTCGAATAGACCCATGTCATTGCTGTCATCGTCCAGGACGCTCGAGCTGCACTTTACGACCAAAGATATGAATATTTCTGAAGACTTTACGCTACTACATTTCCATGCCACATTCGAGATTGTTAGCATGCCTGAATGCCCGAGGAAGCAGAGGGTGCGCGGATACGGAGGAGACGTCCAATTCGCAAGTCCGCCGATTGATAGAAGCGAGTTACTGTGTTCGGGAATGCCTTGGTTGGTGGAATCAAGATTTAACAGGAGTTTGTTCTTGTTGTCTTGGGGTGCGTTTTTGCCGTTGAGACCGAGACCGGAGGAGCCAAGCAGATGTCCCACAACTAACAGGATCTTGGTGTATTCGGGGAAACCTCCGAAGCTGGTGAGGGCCATTTGTCCGACGACACCCGGCGATCGACATCTGGCTGTGCACGTGTTTAGCGAGGAATGGTGGGGCGAGGATTCCATTCATTACGTGCAGAAACCACCGAACTTTTTAGTGGAATGGATTAGCCATGAGCAGGGAGTGGCCGCGTTCAGCTGGTTAGAGATTTCGAGATCGCGTTCCTCTCTGCTGCAGCAACTCCAAGTGCCAATCAACGCCAGCGCCAACGATACCGAGTTCGAATGTCTGCACAAGTGTCCCGAACTGGATGCGTGCATCAGCCCTGAGCTCTGGTGCGATGGCAAGGATCACTGTCCATCCGGTTGGGATGAGAGCGAAGCCCAATGCGGAGCCACCTCTAGGTAATATATATATTTGAAACGATCCTCCCGGGTTTACTGCAACGTATGTTTCTTGTTAAGGTTATTGACGTCTCTACCTGCCGCCGCTCTTGCCGTCGCCGGAGCAGTAGCTGCTTCTCTCGTCCTGCTGATCTGCTTATCCCTGCACCGTTTGAGGGCGAGGAGGCGCCGCAGGCTAGCCAAGAAGAAGCTACTGACGGGTCCTCGTCTACTTGACCCGGGTCTCAACTCCTGACATAAGGCACCTCCGCTCCCGGTGGAATTCATCCACGTGGACAGAGAAACAACGGTATGAGATAGAGTGTCTGTCGGTCCGTCCGTCCCCTTGCTCACCAGATACCTACAGGTGCCTTCGAAACACAAGCGGGTTGTTGTGACGTACGCCAATTGCAATTTTCCACGCTGAACACGCAGATTCACAATTCCGTTGATTTATATCCATTTTCATAACGCAACAACAAAAAAAAAGAAAACTTTTAAATAGTAACGTATGCGGTCAACTGCAAAAATTGTGGATGTCGCGAAGCCATTCTGCTTGGGCACACAACATTAATCACCCGATGACAAATCAATCGATTACTATTCAATCGACTCCCTGTGTCAGACCACCACCAACAACCAACCAACCTACACCCCCCCACCCCCTTCAAAACCCCGTTCAAACCAATTGTGTAATTTGTAAACTTCATGAACTCTCAATGTGCGAGGAAACACACGCGTACACAACACAACCACCTACATTCACAAACACACGTAACATCTAAAAATTAGGCTTCGACACAAAATGGAAGCGTTTGCAAGATCAAAAAACCAATTCCAAACAGAACTAGTTTACAGTTTACAAAAGAAAAAATGCATCCATTTTGTGAGGCCGGAAGTCCTGAAATTTAACTAATTCTGCGTTTCTGTTTTAGTGAGTGAGTGAGTGAGGTGCACACAATTTCTTTATTTTGTTATGTTTAGTGAGTTTGATTGAAAACGAGAGTAAAGAAAAGCTCTGAGATTCCTAGTCGTTGCAAAGAGTGCCAAAAAGAACACACGCATCATGCATGTAAGACTAAGCATAACCTAATTAGGAATTAGTTAGTTAAGCATTAAGAGGACTTCGAGTGTGGAAATGAAAGAACGTAGTTAAATTTTTACGAAGAGGCGAGTGTCTCCGGTAGGTACAACCCTTTTATTTTATTTTCAATTTTTCGTTTGAATGTGCGACTATATTTACACTTCATCACTTACAACCCAAACGATAATGATGAAATTTATTTCAAACTAATTTAGATTATCAAATATAATCAATATTTAACTCAACGTTAATCCTAATGTAATGTAACTGTTTCATTATTTAACAATTCAATTTAGTATCGAAAAAGATTATTGAATTGATTCGGTTTTGCCCGGAAGTGTGTGTGTGTGTGTGTGCAAACATTTAAAGATAATTAATTGAAAATCAATTATAACACCATTTGCTGCCCGTTTGCAAAAGCCTTCCAATTAAAAAGGGAACCTCCGATTAATTGAACCGTCCCACTCGATAATAAATTACCCCGAAGATTGCTCCAAATTAGTCAACTATCGTCTTTCCTTTAAAATCGCACCGCCATAAATAACATATATCAATTGGTTTCTTGTTAATCTCTAAAATTCATTAAACAAAAATCAATAATTAATAAACATCCCTTCTTTATTAAAAAATCATTATAATTTAATTTGTCCCCAATTTAATGTAACAAAAACTATTTAACAACAAATATTGTTCAAAATTGTAAAATCTAATTTATAAATCAATTATAAACTTCTACTTCTGTTTCTCAACTGTAATAATTATTTAAATCTGAAAACTATTATATTGTCGTTTCAAAATCAATGCTAAAAACCACAATTATTAATTTATTTTTTTCAAATTAAATTTGTCAAATAAATCAATTAATGTTTACTAATTTTAATTGATTATATTTATTTCATTAATAATTATCACATTCTAGTGGAAAATTAATTATTTTAATTACAATTTTAATGAAATCATTTAAATTTCATTTATTATAAATTGTGAGCATCGAAACCCATAATTTATAGTTGTAAATCTGTTTAAAATTTTATTTATTTTTTTTGTATATGCAAATCCTGATTTATTATTCGAAAAGGATTTTTATCCGTTGATTATTATTTTTTCGCTATTGAATTTATAGAAGAATTGGATTTTGGATTAAAATGTTAAAGTTCAGTTCATGATATTCCCATCTGCATTACTTAAAAATAACTACTGTACGCATTTGCTGCACAATGGAAAATCCGGATAACATAACAATTAATGTTTGTTGTATGTTTTAATACTTTGTAATTCCAATTATATCTCGAATAACATAATCTAATGGAATGCAAAGCCGTATAGCATATGGCGACCCGGAGACCAATTTCAATCCTGGTTCAGAATCCCCGAGGTTTCGTTCGCAAAATTTAACTTTTCGAGTTTAAAAATAACAAACATGAACATTACACTCAGTTAAAACATAAAATTATCAAATCCAATAATGATGTAATTTTATATATTAGAAAAAATATCATTTTAATTATCAATATTTTTTTTAATAAATTTTATTTAATTTAATAAGATTTCAATTACTTAAGTAATGTTTAATAATAGTTTCTTAAATTTAATTAAATGTTATTTAAGAATGCATAAATAAAAAAAACTTATTAATAAAAACTGCGGTAAATAACATGTATATATTATTGTAATTATACAGTAGGTGCTCGGTTAACGAACATAATTGTTCGTAAATCGAACATCAATTTAAGTAACGGTTTAACTTCATATCCCAAAAGATTGTATGTTAACTGAACATGTGTTCGTTATCCGAACTGTTCGTTAATCGAATAAGGAAAAATATTTTATTTATTAATAAATATTATATTTAAACATTATATCTCATTAAATTGAGACGTATTGCTCGATGATTGTCAAGATTAATTAAGGAAATATTTAACTAAATATTTAGTGTATAACTAGAATATTATCAGAGTGTAATTTAGTTATGAAATATTTTAACTATTTAATAACTTTAAAAGTATTTTTTAATTTTATTCATTAAATACTTAATTATTGAAAATGATGATAGAATAAATAAATAAAAGTCAACAGAAATTAGTAAATATTAAATTAAAATTGTAAATAATTAATTAATATTGTAAATAATATTTAATTAATCTGTTTTTGCTCAAGAATATTATAAGGATAATTAAATATCATTATTTGTTAAAATTAAAGAAAAGTTTGATTTTTGATGATGTATATTGTTTCATAACTGCATTTGATCCATAACATCAAATTTAAGAACCAGATTGTTTTACAAATTCTGAACACAATATTTATCGTGTTTGAAAACAAATCATAAAAAATATAAATTGCAGTTGTAAAATAAGAATGTCAACATTTTTTAATTGTTATTACACATTTCTAATTGCAAATATTTTAATTCTTTTTAGTTTCACATTTATTAAATATTTCTTTGCCACCACTACAAATTCTAACCAAGTTAAGTAATTTTATATTGATAGTAAAAAATGTAATAGGATTTAATTACAAATTCTGTTATAATAAGGATTTTTTTTTAAATTATTCCTTAAGATATTTGTTGTTTTATAAAATTATTCCAAATTACAGTTAAATTTATCAATTTTACTATTAAAATCTGTATGTACATATTTTATTTTCTTTATTAATTATAGAGATTTGATTTGTACTGTTTTATCATGCAATTAAATAATTATTAATTTATCAATGCTCTGGGAATGAAAAGTCCCACATATTATTTTATTCTTTAAATAGAGTAAATTCTTAATTTATTGCTTGGTTATTTTTTTTTTAATTGTTGCAGTTATTTGTAAAATTTGTGTGTAAAAATAACGTGCAATTCTTGTTAAGAATTGTTTTGTATTGGATTTATGACGTGGCGTTTTAATTTGTCCCGTTGTCTATTGGGACAAACGGGACACGGAGGTCAATTGCATAATTGAAATAAATGTCTCAAATATTATTGTATTCTTTGAATATAATTTTTGATTCATTCAATTTTTTGTTTTTGAAATCGCATAAAGTTTTTTAGATTATTGCAGTTTAACAGATTTATTATTTTTACACTTGCAATTCTTGTTAAGAACGTATTGGATTTATGACGTGGCATAAAGTCCGTTTTAATTTGTCTGTTTGGGACAAACGGGACGCGGAGGTCAATTGCATATTTCTTTCCACCGGCGCTATAAGATGGCGCTCGGCTGTAAATATCCGTTGGGAAGGTGGAGGTGCCGGGTTATTTATTACCGCGATCCTGTGCAAATGAAAATGGGACGGTGGCCGTGAGGATTTAGGAATCGCATTCGTGCAGACACGTGTGTTTATACACATGTAGCACTGAGATAGAGAGAAATAGCAATCTCTTCCTCTCATCCGAAGGGAAATCTCTATCTAATTATCCGCGGATATTATATTTCCGGAAATGGGAGGATGGAGCTAGCTAGGGTTATGTGTAGAGTAGGAAGAGGCTCTGGAAACGCACGCCAACACCGAACCAGATATCTTTGTTTGTGTTGCATTTGGGAGCTTTTGTCCGTTTTACCGCAGCTCACGTATACTGGGTAGGGGAGGGGGAGGAGGGATCATTATTAAACTGCAATCATATACGCTACGCCCTCGAAATTTAAAGCAACACCGCACCCCCACAACCGCAATAAAGTAACCTGAACAAACAGCACGGAACATCCAAAAATAGTAATGTAATTAGTTAATTGCGCTCTGTTCAGGATCCGCAGAACAGCATCCGCGTGGCCTTTTGTGGTGCTCGCTCGCATTGTTGTTCCTATAATATTGTCCATGTCCTCTAATATTCCGAGGACATATGCTCATTTTATCCCTGAAAACTATTGCCATTTTGTACATGCGAATAATACCGCAAACAAATATTATTATGTAATCAACATTTCAAAACCGATAACTCAATGTATTTTTAATATTTACATTTAGTTTAAACAATGTTGGTAAATAATTAATAATGTAGAGTGATTCATTAATCGAACTACAATTTACATCAATGATTTTATTTAAATGAAATACATTCAGTTTAAAATTTAACTATGTTATAGTATTTCAAAGGGAATATAATTGCTACCCCTATAAGGGAACATTATATAATCTAAATTTACAAAATTCAAAACCGATAACATTTCATTATATTAAACCCAGTAAATAAATATATTATTTTTTTTTAAATCATTGCTGCAATAAATATTATTAAAATCCGAATAAATTAAAGCTAATATTTATAATCTTAATAAATAATTTATATAATTTACAATTAAATATATAGATTATATTTTGTAATATTCTTGAGAAACAGGTATTTTCTTGAAGAAAGAAAAGTAATGTTTTCAAGACGAAAACACCTGAACATGAAAACATAATTTAAAAGTAGTAATTGATTTATACAAGTTTGTGGGAACGAAAATACATGTACAAAGTAAACCAAAACTTGGCGTAAACATATTTACAGGAAATAATATTGGATTTATATTCTTTAAAATAACAAATAATTTCTACACTAATTTTAATTTCAAATTGTATTTATTAAGATTTTAATTATAATACTAAATAATTAACACTATTTCAGCCCTATAATAATTACTAAAATGCAATAATTGATAAGTAAAGTGTGAAATATTTGCAGAATGTTTCAAACTTATCAAAGTACTTGTACTTTCACGCATTAGTATTAAAAAATACTTGATGAGTATTTATATCACTTTGTACAAGTATTTAGTTATTATTCATTTATAATTTTAATTTGTTTAAACATTTAGATTTAAAAAATCAAATATTTTTCACAACTTTTTTGTTGTTGTAATTAACAAAATGAGTTAAGGATTTAAACGCATTAAAAATTCAATTTTTCGGGGGGTTAAAAGTGTCATGATTAACGCGACGCTGCGGATCCAGTTGAAAGCTCTTTACCATACACGAAGAAGAGCGACGCTGCGCGACGCAGATTTATCACGTTTCGCACTGCACTGAATAACTTGCATAAGTTGCTCGGACACTAATTAAGTTTTGCATTAACTAACAAAGATTTATGCTTATAATTCTAATTACAAACTTTGGTGAGAGCTTTGCGAGGGGCGCGCATTTTTGTCGCTAATGGACGCTAAATGTTTATTAACATTCCTGCTGGAGTAAATCCTGCAACTGGATATTCGGATGAAACCTTTTATCCATCATTTTTTTTTTCGGTGTGTAGGTACGTGCGGTTTACACTCAGGTCGGACGTGTTTAATCCGGATTCTGATTAATGTAAGTTCTTGCATTTAGATTAAATCCTCCGCCTAAACAATTTATCATATAATTGAACTGCAATCTGGGATATTCGGATGAGATTAAAGATTAGTAGAAACGTTAATCAATTAATTTGTTATATAAAATCCATCTATATTGTCATTAAATTTAGTAAATTAATTCATTAAATGCAATAGTTATTGTGTTTTGTGTAAAATTAAATTAATTGACTAAATTAAATTTATTAAATGTAATCTACTATTATTTCTAATGATTATTAAAATTTTTTTAATAATTAAAAAATTTGTTTATAAAAAATATTTGAAATCAGATCCAATTAATTATTTTTAAAATTCACTGATATTTCTTGTGCATCATATTATTAAAAACGTTTTTCTAATTAATAATTTGTTGATTATCTGAAAATTGGTTGAATCAATGTATTAATTTTGCTTTGATGAAATGCAGAATTAATAGTATTTTTGCATTACAATGCAATCAACTGGGCTAATCAACAGACGCACCTGCTTCCTGCAAATGCTGTTGCATATTCAACCGCATAATTGCAAAATCGATTTACATATGTTGTACATAATCCAGACACGACAGATTAACAAAGCGTACCGAGCGCAGCAGGAATGTCGAATAAGTGTAGTTCGGATGAGAACTGTGATTTACTGCCTTCGAACGCCACCCGAAATTGCTCTAAGTTAACTTAAACGATGAAGCAAATAGGAAGGAATTGCCGTTGCACAAGAAAAAAGATGCTTCGGGGGTGGAAAAGAGAGGAAGAACGAAAAGGTCTTAGGTCCCTTTGGAAGTGAGCGGACGAGAAAAAAGAACCTAAAGGGCTGCGGGAATATAAACGAGATTTATTTGGGACCCTAATAACCCCCGAAAGAGATATATCATTTGCAAAAGGTTTAAGGAGCTCGAGCTTCCTATTAAAATACACATAGATATATATATATATTTCCATATAACTTTCGGCGCTCTTAATTTAATTAAAGATACGCCGTGTGTACATAAATTAAATCTGGAAAAGTTAAGATTGCGGGAATGAAGCGATTAGGATTTCCTTGCGTGCGTGGAAACTACCAACCCCGTCTCCTTCTTCGACCTTACTTTTCAACAGTTGGAAACCCTTTACATTCAACGATTCTCGAGTGTGTATAACATTTAACAGCACACACATCTTTTTTTATGGTTCGTCCTCTTATTACACCAGTTTAGTAGCTTTCATCATAAATTATAAATCAAATAAAGAAAAGGTCTGTTCAATTATGTTTTTAGTATAATTACAATAGTTCTTCACTATTTCTGTTGAATTCATCTAAAATAAAAAAATAAGAACATAACAATTAAAAAAGTTTACGCAACAATATTTTCTGAGTACAATACACACCGTTTTTTTTTATAATAATTACATAAATTAATTATTAAAATATTTTTTATATTTTATCAAATTAAAAAATTACATCATTTTAAATCATATTGAATTAACTGAAAATAAAGTTTACTTAATAATTATAGTATGTTTCGTAACTTGAATTTAAAAATTCAATATCCTCTTTCGGTTTATAAAAAAACAGCGCATTTTTTAACTAATTTTTGTAAGTTTTACATAATTGGAAATCTTATTGAATTAACTTAAAATTAAGTTTACATAATAATTTTAAAAATTCACTGATATTTCTTATGCATCATATTATTAAATACGTTTTTATAATTAATAATTTGTTACGAAACATACTATATCTTGAATTAGCGCAATTTTTAACTGATTTTTGAAAATTTTATATAAAAAGTAATTTAGAAAATATATTTTTGTTCTGCATTTTCAATTAAGTTATTTGAAATTAATATTATTAATATCTTTAATAAGCATATATTATAATAATATTATAAAAAATAATTTGAAATATAGTGTTTTTTATTACTTAGAATTATTGGTTTGAAAATATGAAATTGTGTAATAAATATAAAATTTTTCAAAACTTAAATATTTGTCTTGAAAATGCATGGAAATAGCAAATATTTGATGCAATAAGAGAAATTATATCGATGTGTTTTGTAAATATCCGGAGAAGTTCAGTATAAAATGTGGAAGGAACAGTGGGAGATATTGATGTTGTGGAAAAAGGGGGCGAGCGTTTGTGTTCAGGAAAATGCAGTGCTTTTCCGAGGCTGGTCAATATTTTCACGGAGAGCAACATATGAAAAGTTTTGCATTATTTATAAAGGCAGCGCAGCGCAGCACAGGACAGGGCACTTCGAATTCCACATTACAAATAAATCATAAATAATATCGCTTTCCAACTTACACACACACATATACACACTGGAGACACGCTCATGATTTGTTGAAGCCCGAAGTTTTCGGTACGTGAACGTAATACATATTATAATTTCAAATTTCCATATTGTAAAATAAAGTATAATCAATTTTAAAGCTTGCTTTTCTCATACACTTTTTATTCCGATAAGTAAATCAACATTTTTATTTTATTATTTACGTAATATTATTATATTAGCTCATTTCCTAACCGTAATCATCTTAAGCAAAGACTACTTTAAAACACGTTTCAATGCTTTTAAACTAATCCTCTTAACGCAAAGCATTTTTTTTTTGTTCAACTGCGAAGTAGCATAGATCATCATTCGAACAAAAAACAGAAATGCTTTAAAAAAAATACGATTTACCACATTTTTCCCCAATTATTATACAAATTTTTCTGAAAAAAAAAACATTTTTCCAAACTATTATTATTATAACAATCTGACTTAATACACAACTTCTTACATAATTTTCTTAGCAGCTCGAATAAACTATTTATTATTGATGTAATAACAGTTTTTTTTATCCCTCATTAAGCTTTAGTTACAAGTAGTTTATAAACAAAAATAAATTACCACAAAAAACTAATTTTATATCAAGGTTATAAAATCTAAATTTTTTAAACTCCTAACGAGACAAGTTTGTTGACTTACTTTTTAGTCCTTTCTTAATTATTAATGAAAAATATGCACCACCCAAGAAATTTTAAACCAATTTTATAAAATTAAGTTTGTGTACTTTGCCTAACGACACGAAATACTTTATTTTCTTAAATAATTAATATACGCCATAAAAGAACATTTTAAGTTTAATAAAATAATTCCAACTTTAAAACATAACTGTATGTTTTTAAAGTTTACTATTATTAGCAAAAATTTAATTTATCATCGTATATTTAGTTTAATATAATTCTATAATTTTTTTTTCAATCTTTTATTCATGTAACTACAAAATTATAAGAAAAAAGATATAAATCTTTAATTTCTTAAATAATTAATATACGCCATAAAATTAAATTTTAAGTTTAATAAAATAATTCAAACTTTAAAACATAACTGTATGTTTAATGCAGATATTAATTATTATTGGCAAGAATTTAATTTATTATTTTATATATAGGTTAATATAATTCTTGGGAAAAATGTTATTTTTTTTTTCAATATTTTATTCATGTAGTTTTAAGAACTTATAAGAAAAAAGATATAAATCTTGTATGAATTGATAGAAATCAATGATGATTATTTATGACAGTTTTATCAGGTTTCGAATAATATGTTTATCATTAAAATAAATATTATTTATTTCTTATATTATTTTGTAATATTAATATTTGATTTATGGTAAATTTATATATAAAATTGAGTTAATTTTATGTTCATATTGTATAAATAATTTGATAATGTAATAATGTTGTAACAATTATGAATATTATGGTTAAATGAAGAATGTTTGGAAGTTTGATGAGTTTAGATCACGTTATAGTTTAATAATATTGCGAAGTAAAGTTTGAATGCCTTCAAATCCGTTGAATGTAGATTTATGCTCATCGGGTTTTATCAATAGGAGACATTGAATTAGATGCAATTTGGCTCCAATGATGAAACTTGAATAAACTGTGCCGTCAAAGTTTGCATCCGCCGTAATTAAATGAGGAATAAAATTAGTCGCGTCTTTGGTAGCCGTCCTACGCGTGTTTTGCAAACACTTAACTCTGAAGTTTTCGTTTAGGGATAAAATTAACATGCTGTTATATTAATAATAATGATCGAGAGGAACAAATCATGTGCGCATTAAAAACGATCGTTTTAATTAAACGCGACACTGAAATATCGCTTTGGAACTGAACAGGAGAGAGGGGTTTATCTGATGATTCCAACAATGTCCCCTCATTCATCTTTGCGGATGTGGGAGGGGTGCGGATGATGCCGAAGGGCGGTTTTGGGTGGGTGGTTGCACGGTACCGGACAGCGGCTTAAATATGCCACCCCCACGGTGATATATATTGCAGTCGAATCTGCATACCGCTGCACGAAACACGGAGCAGAAGCAGCACCGACACCACGAAGACCAGAAAAACGACAGCGACGTTATAACGGGACGCCCATCCACCTCCCCCCCTCAAACAGGGATTGCGTAACGTGCGCACGGTGCGATACAATCAACGTTAAAACCGAAACATAAAAAAAGGTACCCGCTGACTGCACGCATTCCGCCACCCCATCAAAACAGTCCGTCCCTCCACCCCCGCAACTGGGGAATTACCGCCGACGATAAATTCATCACTTGGGCACAGAAAAAAATAAAAATATAACAAAAACATAATAAATATCCATGTATATGCACTCCGGGTACGGCTACATATATTACTTTTTTTTACATTGTTGTCACGAGTAACGTTATCTGAATCGCATACGATTTACGTATTCAATTCTCACCTGAATCATCGCTTTTTTGTAATCACCTCATTTTTTATGACCACTTCTCCGCAGGGTCGAATTATACTTAATTGTTACTTTTAACGTTACCACTTTAAATTTGAATTTTACTACTAGTAGTATAAGTGTACTAAAATTATAAATATTTTAGTAGTAAAATGGTAAAATTTTAGTTTATTTATTTTTTTTATTATAATTCAAAAGTTAAAAATAAATATTTAATTATTAACAAATTTTTATTAAAATATTCAAATTAATAGAAACTTCAATAAAATAATAGTAATAACAATATTATTCTTAGTTACTAAATAAATTTACCAATTTGCTCATTTAATTATAAATAATTTTATTTTAAAATATTCACATAAATTGAAACTTAAAAAAAATAGTATTATGTAAATATTTTATAATAATTGCAAATATTTAGTAGCAATAATAGTTTTTTTTTTCATATTTACTTGAAAATATTGCTCAAACTTGAAATCAAATTTTATGTAATAATATCTTTGCTTATTCGGAGCAACATTGTACAATTGTTATTATCAGCTAATTTCAATTTACGTAACGGCAACGTCACGTCAATTTAATTAGAAATTACCGATTACTACTAACAATTACATCATTTAATTATTAAAAAAAATAATACAAATTTAATACAATAAAAGGTGCAATATTAAAGATTTCATTAATTTGGTAAAAAAAAAGGCAATAATTTTTATTTTACTTTCATTGCAAAACTAGATGATGTAATTTTCAATTGATTAAATAAAATGTATAGAATATTGAAAATGATTATTAATTATTTCACGGAGCGTCACGTCAAGTTACGTAACGTTACCGGTTATTGACGTTGACGTAACATAAATTAATAATTTTAAAATCTATATTTTTTATTTAATGTTTGATGTAATTAAAATTATTTTTTTTATACTAAAAGAAATAATCTTCTGTTACTTGTTAACCGGAAACTGTTGAATTGTTTCCTGGATGGTAAGTAATTAAACATTAAATACCTGTGCATATATTTCTTTTTGTTAAGGTCCGTTCGAGTTCCCAACCCGTTCGCAAACTAAACACAAAGCGGAATAAGAAAGTATTGAAACTCCTAAAGCAAACATCCCCCAACTCGCGCGTTCGTCAAAGTAAAACAATAACACGGTGAGGGGGCTTCCGGATAAAACGCTAATAATTAAGTAATGAGAAAGGGCACAGTAGGTGGGACAAGCACCGCCCCATAAGCAAACAAAAACCTAATGATGTTATGCGAAAACAACCCATTTTTTCCGGCCCTTTTATCATCCCACTTTTATTTACCCTCCGATGTCGGAAGCTTAATCCATCTTACTGCACTCTGACTTCTGTATTCTCTTTTATGCCCATCCCTTCAAACTAAAACCTTTAAGAGTTTAATCCTTACTTTTATTCCCTCATCTTTCAAATAATATTCAATGTACTTTTTATTACAAACATTTCAACAAAAAAAATATTTTGAATCAAAGTTTACAAAAATTATATAATGAATATATTTATAAATTCCTAAAATAACAAAGAATTATAATATTGAACAATGCAAATTTGTTGAAGCTACGTTCAATAGAAAATTATGAATTGAAGGATATTATGCAGCGGTGTGTGCAGGACACTGTAAATAGGGCACGGAAGCACTCAGTGAACTTAATTGGATCCGAAATAATTAATGTTTTAATTTTTGTTTAATACAACATCATCTATTCGAAAAAGAAAATTCGACCACCTCAAAAATTAGACTTTCTTTTTTCATATCCTTTTAATATACCTGCGCTGTAATTCCATCCGCATGATATATTCTCGCTGCTCGCTCCACTCAAAGACCTACGCCATTGAAATCCTTTCCTTTTATTCGGTATATTCTTCGTAATTCTCTTCACCTTTCACAGTCTGCATTTTCTACCATTTTTAATTTACCTGAGCCGCGCCATTTCTCCTTCTTCGTTATTCAGTTTACCTTTAAAATATATGCACATTCTTCTCTTTCTCTTTCATTAATCAAATTTTCTACATCAAAGCAAATTATTTGCGTTACTTTTTTCAATTCTAATTAATTTTAATATTCGTCGGTGGTGCCAACTTCGTAAATAAAAGTAACTATTAATGTATAGGTAAAATCAAAATCACTCTCGAAGCTTTAAATAACAATAATGCCATTATAGCGTTTATATCAAATTTATATTATTACAAATCGGGGTTTGCGCCGCTCATTAACCGTCGCCCCCACGAATGGTGGGTTTCTCCACCCCCCGCGCTTCACCCGCCCGCTGACGTTCGCGATAATAGCTAATTACATAATTTATGCTGATGGGGTACCAAAATCAAAACACATTTACATCACGGAGCGGCAGAATTGTTAATAATAATAATAATATTTTGCACGTAACGCCAACAACAACAACAATAATGGTTAAATTAAAAAAAAAAAAATAATTAGATTTAGGGGTGGCTTTTAACGCTTTTAATCATAGTTTCAATTCGATTATTATGAGCTGCGCATTTTTCGATTATCTTTTATGTTAATTATATTTAATAGCGAAAACGCATTAAACGTTGGCGTTAATTACGTTCGACTTGTTTATTGTGGAAACGTTGGATCGCGTTGCTGGGTGAGTGCAGAAGTTTCACCCGATGATGGCTCTTCAGGCTATCTCTAGACTTCCGTGCCGATTTCACTTCCACTTCACTTAAACTCCACATAAAATAAGTAGAGAGAAAGAGAATACAAAAAAAAAGATGTAAGTACAGCGCAGTTCTGGGGAGACAGACAGCGAGTGCGGGTGGAAGGTATATAATAACTAGAGAAATATTAAGAGAAGGACGAAGTGGAACAGGAATTAAGAAGATTATTTACCTTCGAGAAACAAAATTGCACGAAACAAAGACTTGGGGACGAGGGCTCTGCTGTTTGCACTCAATTAGGGATGGCATTTATTTATTCTGCTGCTACAGCCTCCTCTCGCACAATCTCCACTTTGTTCCTCTCACTGTTTAACTATATTTATTCCCATTCTTCATTCCCTTTTAAGAGCACTCCGTTTACCCATTCCGCACAACGCGAATGATGAAAAATAATGAATTGCATAATTGTCTATTTCGCTCTATCTCCATATTTAAACAATAAGCATAATCCGAATATTTTTTTATCATATTATATAATTACACCACTTTTATTTCAATTCTAAATCTATTATGAAAAATAATACTTTAAAAAATTACATTTTGACAAAAAGTGACAGCTGTCATTAAAAATTTAATGACTCCAATGGTTGTGAATTTTTTAACTTAAACTATATTATTTTATGGTGCACAAAAGTGAAATTATAAATATTATAATTAAAACAAATTGTAAAAATCATTTTATATGACTATTTAATTCAGATCAATCAATAATATTCATAAATAATAGTTTTTAAAGTATGTTTTTTTATATATAAAAATAATAAGTTAAATTATTGCATAAAACATAATTAATATATAAAATTAGGTGTACATTTGTAAAAATATTAATATTATAGTGATCATATTCAATTTATAGGATGCATTATCCTATAAATAAACTTAAACTGCCCACGGGCCACATTCGGCCCATGGCGGCTATGAATGTGGCCCGACGAAAAAATCATAAATTTATAAACTTTGTGAGATTTCTATTAAACATACTATTAATAATACTAACAGAATTTTTTAATTTCATTTTGTAACAATTACTTAAAATGTGTCTATACTTTTTATTAAATTTAATTAAAATTAAAATATACAAAAATTAATACAAACTATAATAATTTTATATTTACTAAAACCATAATAAAAAAATAAATTCCTTCAATCAACAATAATTAATAAAATTAATACAAATTTATCAAACAAATTTTTTGAAATTAAAGCTTTAAAATTAAAATAAATCCATTTTAATTTATAAAATTGGAATATTTACTTAAACATATTGTTTTTCTTAATAAATTTTTTTTTCTATCAAAGCAATTTAAATCATATAAAATAATTCAATAGAAATATTTTCCATTCATATTTTTATTTTCATTTATTAATTAAGTTGGGTGATAATAAATGCATTATTTGATGAGGCAAATGAAATTAATTCAAGAAGTTTATTGGTGTATAAAAAAAACGTTTGACCTGAAATTCGTATGACAATCGAATGACACAAAAAAGAGCTGGTGATAATCCAATTGGATTTCCGCAATTTCAAAAGCGTCACGAAGAATTGGAATGCAAACGCAAACACATTCATTACATTTTATTTTACAAGCTTTAAAAAATAATCAAATTTTTTTATTTGAGTAATTGCAGGTACAAATTGCTAACAATTATTCAATCTATTGAAATATTTACTTTAATTCTTGATTAAAATATAATTGAATATATAATATATATAATTTTATGGATAATTATGTAATAATAATAAAAATTTAAAAAATATAATAAACTTATTATTTGATTATTAAATAAATTAGGAATGAAATAAGGAATTTTAAAATAAACTTGGATTATTATAGAAAAAATACAAAGCAAAACAAATATTTTGAAAAATTAATTATATTTCTGAACGTAAAAATGTGAGTTTTGTTCTGTCTATGATAGTGGAAGACTGATTAATTTGGAGAATAAGCAAAATGCTGAAAACTGGAAGGTTTTCGTTGAAAATGTAAAATATAATAATACTAAAATGTGTAACGAAGAAATGTCCTGTATGTTTTATCGTTCATTCACGGTAGGAAATTAAATTTTATTAATCAAGGAAGGAAAAGTTGAGCGAAATAAAACAAAAAGGACGAAAATCGCGCATTGTGTTTGTTTATAAAAATCCAACTCCATTCTTTTTCTCCGGGTAGCAAAATTTAATATCGCTAAAAACCATGCATGGGTCGTGAAAAAAAAATATAACGAACACAGCATAAAACAACAAGAATGAGAAGAACAAATTGTAAAATAGAACGCAACAGCAGGAATAAAAAAAAAACTAATTTTAATAATGCCGCGTTTAATAATCCTGCAAGGATTCCAAATTAATAATGATCGACGCTGATGAGCAATTAAAAAGTTTTTAATAAACGCACCGGAGGGTGAAAACCGTGTATTCGCGCACACATTTCTGTATATAATAAATGTATACCATTTCCCAATTTTCTATATCAATTTGTAAAAACAATTAAATGAAATTAATGAAAAACACACAGACACGCGCTTTTCCCGAGGCAATGTAATTACGTAATTTTATACAAATAAAGCATCATTATCAATGGGTTTTATTGGATGAAGTATATTAAGAAGCACTAATGTTTTAGAGTAATGCAAGTATTTGTAATATTAAGAATAACATTCTGTGCTTTTCTGCCACGTGGATGAATGTTTCACTATAAAAAAGCATTTAGAAAATACACACACCCCTGCAGTTGATTCCCTCACCAGATGTACATAGCTCTTCCTATTCTGATCTTTTTAGCAAGTGGGGCAACACGATACAAAAAAAAAACTGTATTTTTTAACTGTAAATAATTTCATTGTACAAATGCGAGAGAGTGTAATTCCAGAGTATTGTTATGTAATTCTATTAAGACTATGAGTAGATGTATTTTATGGATAACCGATGCAGAATTTTAAAGACGGTTGTTTTTTTATGTCTCTTCGTATCGCTTTGCGTTCGGCGACGGCCGGCGTCTGCGAATTGATTGATTGATTGATAAATTGATCATTTTACAAATTTAGTGAAACGAGGTATTAATGAAATTAACTGCCAATAAACAATATCTTTACATATAATGAAACAAAATGTATTTAATTGTAAGCGAGAAACGTGTATTAAAATATCCTTAAGTTATTTATTTCCTATTCGTATGATAAGTATTTTTTATAAATGAGAATTGCAGTATTTGGAGAGACGATGTGCGTCTGGTTCGTTTCGGCGTTCGGATTCTGTACATTTTGATCATCATCAGGTTGGAAATGGAGTTGTACATAATTATTTAACGTTACATACAAGTATGATAATCAATCTTAGACAAGTTGTAAGTAGACTTGCACTATATTGTAATAAGCAATCACGAAATACAAGGAAATAAATGAGATCAAAGTAATATAATTAATAAAAAAAAAAAAAATATGTTGTGTATCTTTTATCCTTCCTCTTCATTCTTAAATTCAGACACGCATCACAATCTATTTCAGGTAAAATAAAGGTAAGTTATTTACATTTTTTTCAAATACAAAAAATTCTATTAAAATTAATAACTAATTTATTAGAACTACTTAATTAATTAAGTAAATTAAAACTTGTATTAACGAAATATGTGTTTATTAGAATTACTTAAGTATCGATAAATTAGTTTAATTTTATATTTGAAAATTTTGTTATTTTTAAAACTTATTTATAAAATTTTAATTAATTATTGTTGAACAAAAAAATATTTTGATTTGATAGTTTATTTGAACTACTTGAAAACCAATTTATAGTTGACATTACTTTAAAATGCTGAAAAGAAAGCCAACAAGACAGAAAATTTTAATTACTTGTATGTAATGTATATAGTAGCAATTTAATAGATTATTAGAACTACTTAACAGACGAAAATTAATTTTAAAAAAAACTTTTGGAAATGAGTAAAATTGGTTTTAGTATTAATTAAAGAAAATGTGTATAATATTTAATTAAAACTACTTAAGTAACAATTTTGAAATGAATTTAGTTTAGATAAAAATATTATTTTATTAATATTTTAGAAAAAAATGTGTATAGGTAGTGATTTGATAGTTTATTAGAATTACTTAAATGACAATTTATAATTGAAATTAGTTCCAAATTCTGAAGAAGCCTACATTTCCCAATAACTAAAATTAATAAAAAATATTTTTTTAAATTAATAAAATTGGTTTTAATATTATTTGTATATTATTTAATTAGAACCACTTAAGTAACAATTTTGAATTGAAATTAGACTAATTAAACAAAAATATAAATATTTTATTAATATTTTAGTAAAAAAATGCGTATAGTAGTGATTGGAGAGTTTATTAGAACTACTTAATAGCTGTAATAATCTGCATAGTTTAATTGGAAGCTAATTCGTATTAGTTTGAATTACTATGAGCATTCAAAGCATATCTATGTTCTCAAATTTAAGTTTCGTGCATGATTTCGCTGCCTTGGTTAGCGTGGAATTGATTTATATTACATTGACATGCAGCATTCCATAACCAACACAATTATGTGCATTGCGAAGGCACAATGTACACAAAGCAAACCGCAGCACTTGACCGCTTCATCCTTACTTAACCGCTCCAATAAACCAATTAATTAACAATTAATTAAAATATTATTATACCTAATTTACTGTATTTTTCTCTTTGGATGCATTAGCGTTACTAATACGATGAATTATGTAATGCGATCCATTTATCGAACAGTGTGTTGCTGTCAGACGACGGCCAATATGTAGAATATATACACACAAAAAAAGAATATTGTATCCAACCTGAATATAAAGTGAATCGTAACAGAAAAAAAACTTGCGCAAGTTAGTTTTAAAAAAAATAGGCAAAAATAGTGGGTGGAAGGTAATAAATTTACATATAATTATGCTGATGCGACGTTTTGCTATTTATTGGGTTACTGTCTCCATAACTTTTTGCATCCACTTTATATTTTATTTTTTCAACAGATTAAAGGTCAGTTTTTCAGGGATTTTTTTTAATTTATAAATAGTTTTATATTTTTTATAGTTAAGCATTTTTTTGTTAAAAATACCTGGATTGGTGATTGGTTTTACGATAACGTATTTCATTAATTTTAAATATATCAAACATGAATAATTTTGATTAATTAGTTAGATATTTTACAATTTATTTATAGTTAAACAATGTTAATCATGACTACTTAAATAGATGATACATAGTTATAAAAAAGTATGGATTATCAAAAAGAAAACTAAAATTTAATTAAAAGTATTTTGATTAGTATTTTATTTATTAATAATTAATTAAATAAAATCCCATTTTACAAAAGTTAAGATTAATTGAATGGGTGATACGTAGCCTTTAACCAAAATTAAACAAACTAAAAGAAAACGGTTTTTATTTTAATTTTAAATATCTTTAAGATTAAAGTAATGTACAAGATTTAATCACGTTTCAAAATTTACTTTAGTTAAGCAATCATTGATACGACTAATGAATGGGTGATACATAACTTTTATCAAAACAAAGATTTATTTCATTTTGTATAAAACGAAATATTAATTACAATTTAATTTGTAAATAAATTAACAGACTAAATCAAATATCACAATTGATGATAGTTAAGCACGACTACGTGAATGGGTGATAATTATATACTTCGTCAATTTTTGTCAAATGGAACTACGAAACGATTTGCTATTTAACTTAATATAATTAAATCAATCTACAAAGATGATTGATTAAAATTGTAATAATTAATAATAATGATTATTATCTAATATTAATGTTGGATTTGTGTCAGGAAAATAATATAAAACGATAAAGCTTCAACACTAAAAATATTTTATGAGGCATTGTTTGTGACAATTGATGTGCAATGAAAACATTACGTAACCCGAATTGAAATCAATAATCAAACAATTCGAAATGGGTTACCAAAAAGCGAATAACAAAAAGATGAAACTAAAACTGCTGCACGAGAATCAATTGATTTCGATCGTTACGTAAATTTTTGAAGATTTCATTTGGACTCTTCCTCCACCACAATCAATCGGTCGACCCGGACCCCAGTTGCATAATAGATGCAGGCCATGTTTAATGTGAACTCCGTTGAAACGAGCGAGAATGATATCTAGTAGAGATTTTCGTCCATTTCCCAAATGATTGTTTTAATAATTCACCGGTCATTGTAATTCATAATATTCGCATTATTTGCAAAATTTAAAAACCATCTATCATATTATCGAGCTCGTCGCGTCCATAAACATCACATTTATTATGCATAAAAGCTCGTAGTTCATTCGAATCTACGCTGACAAAAAAAAATGTTTGAATGGATTTTGCAAAGCGCACGAATATAATACTTTTCAATCATCGAGTACATTATCATTGTTTATTAATATTGCGTTCATATAGATTATATTCCTAAATTACTGTGACCATTAAAATGGAACGCGCATTGGTTTTGAATGATTAATGGGTTCTAATTCATTTTCAATAATTAAGTATTAATGATGGTTATAAACGCGTCTTTGTATTACTGCGTTCAGGATTACTGCTTATTCGAATATTTCAATATACATAATTGAAATACAATTGCAAACATAATTTAAATACTAACTAAATTAAATTTTATTTACTTTTAATTCCGAATTACATAATTTAAAACATTTCATCCTTCATTTTTAATCAAATATTTTAATGGAATTTAATGATAAATAAGGTACAAAATACTTTTTTTAACAAAGTTTCAATACAAGAGTAAAAATTATTATATTATCCATTTTACAAATTATTTCAATATTCACTATTTGGAATTTTCCTGTATTTATTTCTTGTTTCATAAATAATATTTAGTAAATATTATTCAGTTTGATCTAAACATTAGTCAAATATGCATTTAATTTATTTAAATACAACTGATTTGTCGACTTATACTTAAATACTTATGCATTTATGAATGAAATAAAATCAATGAAACTATTGCAAAATAGGTGAAATTTGGAATTCGAGAAGGAATTTACTACACACCTTTTTTGTACGTTTCATTGATATCGTTAAAAATCTGCGTTTTTTACTACATTTCTTTGCGCTAGACGAATATAGTATTTTTTATCAAATTTAATTCACATAAATGAATTCATTCATTATTTTCAGCACATGAACATACTTTTAAGTTGCTTTGAATGCAAAAATAAATGTTGCATTAAATTCTTCAATTAAAAATATTAATTTTATCTATAGTGCATCATGGGATACAATTGTATCCCAATGTCCAAAAAAGTGCAAAACATACTTGGAATTTTAGTTTATAATATGTTTGTTGCCCTAGTAGAGACTTCAGATTTAATTGATTCCAAAAACATTCTACTTCTTATTATTGTTAAAATTATGTACTATAAGCCATTAATTGATGTGGGATACAAATGTATCCCATGCGTTTTTTGACGTAAATTTTAACGCAAGTGTTAATAATATGGAACCATACTTTTATATTTACAATATTTTTGTTATAAACATGATTTAAATGTTGAAGTTGAGTAATCTTGAAATAAGTCTTCATTTCATAATAACCCTTCTTAATAATATTGATGAGGGAAATAAAGAAAACAACAACAAAGTGGGTTAATGCTCACATTTATCCGGAAATAATAATTCCTTTCAGTTAATTAACGCGAATATCCGACGATAGGATGAAATTAAACGTGGCGCAGCGCACATACTGAAAGAACATTTCGCAAACTTAAATTGCTTAATTAATTACAGCAACATTGTACGTGTGTTTCCATCCATCCCTGCAGGAAATCGCTCCCGAAAGATTTTTCAATGTAAACGACCAGAAGAAATATAAATAAAGTTTTAATTAATTTCGCAACTGATTAAGTTTGAAGACGATGTTAATCGGGAATAATAAAGGAAGCAGCAATTCGTTCGAAGACGGGAAATTTTTGTTGTACATTTCTGCTCTCTGTTCGTGTTTCTCTCCCCTTCACACGCGCTTATGTCCCATACAGAATCTTTTTCTTGTTGTTTTATTTTGGGTTACGGTGGATGAGGTCTGGATCGATATTTTCGTCTGAGTGCGAGCGGAGGGCAGGTAGTAAGAGGTGCATACATAATTAACATCACCTAGATGTCACGGCGTCGTGTATTTACTGCATACCTTCTCAAACTTACACAACAGTTACATGTAGTGCTTGTAAATGTCACCGAACTAAGTGCCCGGAAAAATGCGTCCCGAGAATTCGTATTCCGTAAAAGCCCTTCTCTATTTTCTTTTTAATAACAGGTTGAAGATGCATGACCGCGGCACTCGTATTTCCACATTAGCTTCGTCAAGGACCTCATTGCTTTCCAACAAAAATTAATGAACTTTTCATTTCAATTCTACACCGAGTAAATTTCTTCCTAGTCTGGATAAAATTTCAGAAACTTTATCAAACAAAATTAATTTAAATTCCTCGAAAAATAAACATATATTGATGAATTATTTATGGTTGTTTTTAGACTTTTTATCAATTTTCGAATAATATAAAATTATTTTAAATTCCTCAAAAAATAAACATATTATTTTTTTATATTCATGAATCATTTAGGGTTGTTTTTAGACTTTTCAAGAATTTCAGGAAAATATTTTTTTTTTAATTTTAAACTAAAAGAACTTTAAAATACGCAACTGATGACAAAATATTTAGTTTTTACTTAATCCTATTAGTTTACGATTTTTGGAATAATGTTTCGTAGCATTGTTTTTTTAGATTTTTCACAATTTTCAGGAATACTATCAAACTCTTCAGAATTTTTATTGTTAACATTTAAATTCATTTTTTTTTTAATATAATTAATGAATTTTTCATTAAAACTCCTGAATTGAAAATAGACATTTATCAACTTAATCAATAAAATTATTAGATTTTTCCAAAAGACTCACTAAAATTCCTAAACTGAAAATGGATATAATATTTAAAATTCCTAAACTGGAATTGTTCATTTTTATTATTAACATTTAAATTCAAACGTATTTTTAATAATAATTATGAAAATAGTAAAATTAATCAACCAAAATTAAAATTTATTCAAATTTTATCTAGTATTAATATTAGTAATATTTGATTATAGTTTTTTTTAATAGAATTAATGAACTGATCATTAAAACTCCTGTCAACTTTCTCAATAAAATTATTAGATTTTTCCAAAAAATATTCATTAAAATTCCTAAACTAAAAATGGATATAATTAAATTCTTGACTGTCCATTTAATGATTTTTTTATTTCTTCTGAGTTTAGTATCTTTCTGTACTTGAAGAGATCAAAAAATAATTATAATTTTAAATAATTCACTAGATGGTGCAACAATATATTTTGTCATTTTCTTAATATAAATATTTCAAATTTTATTTGTGTTTAATTTAAAATCTAGAGAAGATCAAAATTATTGTAAAGATTTTCATTAAGTTTAGAATTTTAATACAAACTTATTTCCTTGAGGACGAAACGAATGCATCAACCTGCGAAAATGAAAATTGCATGCGATGCGAAAGCTTAAAACGTAGAAGCACACTCAAATGAACATGAAGAGAGAGAGATCTTTGCATTTTCCACCTTGCTTTCCTCCGGTTTCGTGATTTCCATTATATTCCCGGAGAAGAAGATGATCACAAAAACAAAATAAGAAGACAAAGATCAAAACAAGACGACGGCTCCAGTTGCGGCGATGCAATTTTCAGTTTTAATTAGATCAGCTGTCTGGGGAGGACGAAGGATTAAAATAATCCATGGTGGTAGTTTGCTAGTGCGAATTTGTTAAATAATTTCGCTTGTGGAGCGTAATTAAATTTATCGCTTAAATGGCGATAGTTTGCACCAGATTACATTGTAATCCAGTTTACGCAGCGCGCATACAGCATAATAACAATAAATTTTCTTTGAAAAATGCTGCACGTCCATGATTTATGTCTGCCATAGCAAACTGTATTTACGACCCTTTTTTTTCCATTATTTTAATTTTCACATCACCATGCAAATCGAGGAAGTTAAAAAAAATGAGCATTTTTACAAATATCAAAATTGTCAGGTTATTTATTTAGTCAAGACTTTAATTGAAACATTTATCAATAATATTGGGAAGCATTGACTAAAGTTACGATTAATAAAATCAAGGATTTTAATTAAAATGTTCAGGACTTTAATTGAAATTGTTAGGAGTTTAATTGAAAAGTTCATAAATTTAATTATAAAATACAAAATCATTTTTGAATCAGTATAATATATAAGTTATTTATTATAGATAAACAAATCTTGTATCTTGCTGAGTTTACATCACATGAATCATACGATAAATATATAATCAGTTCCTAAGTCCTAGATGTTTGTGGTATGATCGTTGAGATGTCCAGATGAATCCCCGCAGCCATTAGTCCCTAGTCTATAGGGACAGCAGGGACCTAATTTATAGGGATTCTGTAGGGTTTTCATGGCCAAGGTTGAAGCGGCCCTTACTGCTCCCAGCTGACACCTTTCCAGAAATAATTACCTTATATAAAATTCCTGTTTTTCTTCTCATTACTCCAGCAAACCCTTCGCAGCAAAAAAGAACTAAGTTTTTAACAACTACCAAACAATAAATTATGAGATACTCAAAAAATACTTCTTAGTTTTTAATAACTACGAAATAGTAAAATACAATAAAAATAACAACTTGTAATATAATAAATTTCAAAAGCATTTTATAGCTTTACAATGAAAAACATATAAGAAAAGCAAATTATTAAAATAATAATAAAATAAATATGATTTTTATTATAAGAAGAAAATTAATTATAAAAATGATATAAATAATATTTAATTATGAAATATATTTAGTGTTGCCGAATAACTGCATTTATTAATAATTATTTTAAAAATACTTTATTGATGAACAAATTATTTTTGTTTATTAAAATATATTCGAATGTGATATTATTAACAAATATTTATTATATGTAATAAACCGAGTTCGGTCTGCGGAAGAGCGTGAAATAAATTCGTGGTGTTGTTTTTATTTTTGGAAAAATATCCTTTGTCCTGGCTTTTCATAATAAATATTATTGAGTGTATTTGCAATAATAATAATCGTATAACAAAATGTAAGTTAAATTACATTTGAGCGTTCGTGCGTAAACACATATTAATAAAACGATGAAAATTACATAAACATTATTTTATGGTTTAAATTATTTTTTTTTTTAATTCGCGTTATATTTATTTATTTATATAATATGATATTTATATAATATAATATTTATATAATATAATATTTATATAATATAATATTTATATAATATCCAATAAATATATCCAATATTAGTAAATAGGTTTTGAAAATATTGATGAAGAAGTAATTGAAAATTTATTGAATATGATGGTTTTTCAGTGTTACGAGTTATTAGCAACGAAAATATAGAAAATGAAGATGAAATTAAAGATTTTCTGCTAAAGAAATTTGAATTACCAAAGAATTTAAAATAAAATAGTTTAGAATTTATGTTGTAGTTTAATATCAACAATATATTAGATTTTAACATAATTGCCACTCATCCCAGATATAAACTCAGTTTAAGATAGTTCTATAATAGTTTGCTTATAGTTTATAAATCAATTACAAAATACCCTTTGACGAGATTGTATTAACAACATTCTAGTATCATGAAAAGTATAAAATATATAACAGTTCTTAAAATTCTTACAATGTTTAAATTATTACGACAAAAAAAAGTAACAGATATTTAATTATATAATTTCTTTCTTCATATTTCTTATCACCTACTTTTTTCAAAAAATAATATGCACTATATGACGCAACCCTAAATGTATGAGAAAAAATTTAGTAAAAAATGTAAATTTAAAAAAAGCTAAATTTAGTTAATTTATAATTATTTTTTATGTAAGTTTCTAAATTATAAAGTCTTCATTAATTAGTAAAATGGTTCGTCTTATAGTCCAAAAATATGACTATAATTATTTTTAATGTAAGCTTCTAAATTGTAAAGATTTCATTAATAATATAATTTTAGTAGAAAAACTATGTAAATAAATTAATTAATATTGATTTTAATTAGTAAAATATTGCTAAATTTAGTTGATTTATTAAATTTTTTTATTTAAATTTCTTAATTATAAAAGATTAATTAATAGGACAAATATAATAAAAAGAAAAATTGTTTATTATTAATTCTAAATGGTCTAAAAATATGGTTAGATTTAATTGATTTATAATATTTTTTATGTAAGTTTTAAAACTATTAATTGATGGAAGTATAATGATTTCAATAAATGGGTAAAAGAAAAAGTTTATGGTGGATCGTCTGAAATACACTTGGTATATTATGAAGGTCTTTTGAAGTTATCCCGTTTTTTTCCCGTCCATTCAATATTTCCCCGTTTTTTATTTGAACGTCGGGTGGATGTAGAAGACGACGTAAGTTGTTGCGGGTGGTAGTGGTGGTGGTGGTGTGGGTAGGTAAGGATCAAAAAGGATGATGATCATGAGGAGCGGCGCACGGTTCGTGATTAAAGAGTGGATTTCATTAGCGTCTAGACGTCTGCGGGCGTCTTTCATTAGATCCCCCGGATCGGCCGCTATCGGCGTCGCGACGCTCGCATCGTTACCCGCGCGATAACAACTAATTATCCTAATCCACCGCGCCGGAATTAATTGCTGCAAGAGTTATCACTTCCGCCGCTAAAACGAACTCTCCTACACCAAACCTATAACCATCGTCCACCACCCAGAGGGCTCAATTCTTCCCAATACCTGCCAGCATCTAATTGATTATTGATTTTTTTTAACATGAACTCTCGAATTTCGTTGAAAATCCAATGAAATACATCAATCCGCTCAGAGATTATAGCCGATGGCGGTTTCATCCAACATTTTTGCATCAAACCCAAACTGTTTTAATTACACCTCGCAACTCTGATTAATACCCAAAATCGAATATTACGCAACGTAACTTTCCGGTTAATTAATTTGAATGAGTGGTTATTTTGGTTTGCAGCCGCGAAGCCGGACGTATTTATTGGACGTTCATATATTCGTGCCCATTCTAATGCAATTATCTGGAAGTTTGTTGTTGGAATAAAATAAATGGAATGGGGTGGACGAATACGCGTATTTCCTGCTTCTAAATATGAGGTATGTTTATTAAATTCCTGGACGGCATTGTGATGGTCTTCCTCATCCATCCCCTATACCAAGCGTACAATGCCGTAAGTCCACCTCGCAATTCGATGCAAAAATTCACTAAACAATGCGACCATTCTTTTTATCATTGCATAAACATTATTCCTACTTTTGCATAATAAATACAATCCGGAAATACAAATTCATATTAAAATATTTATTACAAATAGAAAGATTTTCCAGAATAAAGTAAAATAATTATTTTAAAAATTAATTATTACAAATTTATACGTAGAAATATAACTTCTTCTCGAATATGGAAATAAAACTGAAAAAAAAAATTATATTAAATTGTATATAAAAATCTATTAAATTATAATTAATAATTTCAAGATTTTTTTTCTTGCAAGGAAACTAAGGCATACAAACAGTAGATCTCTATTTACTCATGTTAATATGTTTTTCTAAGTTTATTTAATTTGTTATGAAACGTTTAGCGAGCTTCAAAAAAAAATTCCCCGGCGCATCCACTCAAAAGTATGTTAAAATCAGTAAAAAAGAAATTAATTTTTGTTTGATTTTAACTATTCCATTAATAAATAATTATTTTTCATATTTATATTTAATTATAACTCATAATTAAACTAATTCAAACTAACACAATCATTAGAAAATCATTCAAAATTTGAATCAAAATAAAGTTGAAACTATTTTATGAAATTATATTGTTTGAATTTTTAATTAAATTTAGCAAAAAATATTACATAATAACAAATGGAGTTAATATTTATAAAAAAATTGATTCAAATTAATTATTACCAGACGCTTCCGCTATTTATTTTAATTATACTTCAAACAAAAAAATATTTAACATAAATAATACATTATTAATATTTGTTTTATAATTTAATCTGCTTAGACGTAATTAAAAAATACAAAAATATAAAATCATAATTAAACTAATTCTAACATAATTTATTAAAAACCCCGGCGCATCCACAAAAAAATATTTTATAAAATTCTTTACAAATCTATTTTGTTCAAGTTTTTATTCATAAATTCTAAATGCATTGTTGTGTTTTTAATTAAATTTAGCAAGAAATGAAGAAATATTACATAATAACAAATGGAGTTAATAGGAAATACATTCTTAATATTTGTTTTTATAATTTAATCTGTTTATACTTAATTAACAAAATATTTGAGTATACAAAAATACTTTAATTCTATAAGGTGTGTCTTGTGATCTTCTAAAATAAGAGTGTTTTGTTGATGCTTTGGTCCATTTAAATTGGTTAGAATATAATTAATGTGTGTTTTATGATGTTATTTGGATGGACGAGCGTTGTGATAAAACGTGGACATTTCCTAAATGTATATTTATTTGAGGACGTGCTATAAATAATGTTGGCGTGGTGGAATCGCGAAGGAGACATTGAATAATAAAATTGCCAGAATATGTTTGTTTGCCTGCGGAAAATGTGTGTAAATACTTAATCGAAAAACGGGGTTGTACATAAAATGTGCGACTTATCGGTGCTGTCGTGAAGCCGTAATCTTTCTGGCGGCGGTTGCGGGGGCGGCGGCGCAAGCAGGACCGGGCACAGATCACAGCAGTACAGCAGAGCAGCAGGAATATCCGTGTGTGTCCATGTAAATATTTAAATCGCTCCGAATGGGCCAAACGCGTTGCGAGAGTGCTGCTGTACGTATGTAATTTGTGATTCCCTGCTGAACAACACGGGGATGGTCCTGCATGCACTACTCTTCAATATGTAAACACCAGAAACAACAATAAATACAAATGAGGATGGTGGTTTGGGCGAAAACCCTAGCCTACCTAAGGAAGCGAACCAGACTTGTAGAGAAGGCAGGGCAATTGGATGCGCGACTTTTTATTGCCGTTTGTTACGTGGATTTTACGGGTGTACAAGGGGGAAGATGCCTTAAAGGACTGACTGACCGAATTGTGCGGAACTAAATTTTCTGCATTTTCTATCCCGTTGCAATTTATTTACCTTTATTTGCAAATAAATCGGACATACATAAATGATGCTCCGAATCTCTACGAATATCTTGGAAGAACTTAAACCTAAATTGTACTTTAAAGACATTACTAAAAAAACTAAAGAACGAATACACTTATACAAAAACTAAAGAAATATGTTACATCTTCAATTGACATAATTATTCTTCTCTTTTAAAATAATCTCATGCTCAGAAAATACAGCTGAAATTCACTGAAAAAATATAATAAATAAAGATTAAAAAAGTTTTAATTGTTGATTATCTAAAAGTTTATTTATTAATTATTTCGAACTCTTTGAATTTGAATTATTTGACGTTTTGGTTGTCAAAATTTCATTAATTGTTTGTGTCTGATGTCTTGGAATTATCCGAAGTGTCAAAACAATTATGTCAAATTGAATAATTTGACGTTTTGATTGTCAATATATGACAAAATATGTCAAAATGACATTTTGACTATCAACAAATTTACCAAAGTATAATTTTTATCTTGTACTATAATATTTTGTTGATTATCTAAAAGTTTATTTATTAATTATTTCGAACTTTTTGAATTTGAATAATTTGACGTTTTTATTATCAAAATTTCATTAACTGTTTGTGTCTGAAGTCTTGGAATTATCTGATATGTCAAAACGATTTTATCAAACAGAAAAATTTGACGTTTTGATTATCAATAAATGACAAATTATGTCAAAATAACATTTAGATTGTCAACAAATTTTACAAAAGACAAAACTAATTTAATTGCTTCGTATTTCTAAAACATATATTTTTTACTCAAATTATAATTCTACTTAATGTCACTTTTTTTGTAACATTCCAAAACCAAGGGCAGTGACCCAACTGCTGATGTCACACATATAACAGCCATCATCTACGCCATATACCAAAAAGCAGAGATAAAAAAAGAATACAGTTAGACCCAAATGAAGCCCCATTTGTATTATTCCGACCTCGGGTCCGTGGCTCTGGGGAAACCGCGCTAATTTCGCTGCCGCTTAATCCACCGCCCCCCTAACTGTATGGATTCCGTAATGAATACTAATACCGACACACAACTCCACTTTCGGCTGCAACCACCCATCATTTACCCGCGAGGACCGACCAATAAAATCGGCAGTTGCGTGGGCGTCGGAGGAAGCAGCGGCGTCGGCGGTGGCGGCAGCTTTATTGCAAACGTTTTTACGATTCCTTATGCCTGTGGCCCGTTTTGCCACAGGTATCATAAAATAATCGTTAATGTGGAAAACTTGATTTTAAAACTTTGTGCACTTCCTTCCAGCTTTTCGTTCGCCCGCAATTTTTACAACCCAAAATACGCCCATTCATTCGCCCATCTCGCATACAACATTCTGACACCCATAAAACTATCCAGAAACTTTTATTATTGTATTTTAACACTACACTTCCTCGCCTAAATGACAAGATATGATTCCTACAATTTTGCATTTACGATTGCAACTTTACAAATATATTAGATTACATTTAATTTTAATCAATTTTGTACATAAACTAAATGATCATGTATCATTGATCGAAACTAAATTAAATTATAAAAAGCTGAATACAAAAAAAATATTAGATTTCAAAAATTGTATATTTTTTGTGCGTATTTTGAATATAATTCAATATATACAATTTTATTTGCATGAGTTAATAAAACTTCGTTAACAACAAATTTCAACATATAATGAAAGTAAACCAATTTTGTGTTGGTTTTGATTGATTTAAAACAAATAAACCGTTGATATTACTGGTCGAAATGACAATTCGCAAAAGTTCATGAATATTAATAAAGGCTTCTGTTATTTTTAAATATAAATAGACGGTCCAAACTAAATCGTTCATATATTGGACCATCGGATGGATTTACGAGCAATAAAGAACGAATATACAAATTGGACGCACAGGATAATCCGGCTGGGGATTATGTTCATCTCAAGAGAAAAAGAGGATAAAAGTAGAAAAGAAGGCAAATAAAATAAGCGGGATTTAGTAATTTATTGCATCGTATTGTTTGTTGTACGTTCGAAACCCGATCTTTATTAAAATTACCTAAGATTTTTATTACCAGTAAAATAGAATCATTTTGAAGAAACTACATAAAAAAAATAGTAATAATCATTGGTTTAATTATTAAAAAGTAAGTAATTCGATGAAGTTTTTTTTATACTAGTTAAGAAAAGAATTGGATTTGTTCTGAAAGACTAAGACCGAAGTAACTTGAATTTAATTTGAAAGACAATATTTATTCTTAATAAAATATTGAAGATATACTGTTGATGAACTGAACCCAACTCTTAGTAAGTTAGTCAGTAAATAATTTGTTAATACTTCGTCAACTAACATTATCTTAAATCGTGTTGATAAAGGCTATATAAATATTTAATTTTAAAACGCTTGTCCGTTTACAGAATACAAGATTTGTGCGTAATTTTCATTCGGTTAGGACTTTGACAAGGGTACCGTAGAAGTTTAGGAAATCATCATTTATGAATGATAAAGGATTATTATACAGGGTAGATTCTAAGACTTCTAAATTAGTTTAAAAGCCTGTCATAACATTGCATAATATTTATTCGAAGTAAGTGTACTATTTACTAATTTATACTAAAAACTTCAATTATAAATTTAATTGTAAAAACTTAAATTATTTGTGTTGCAATTAAAATGTGAATGTGGGACATGGAACTGACGAACCAAATGTCAAGTTAATGTTTGCCGGCAATATTTTCTGCAAGTTTATCAGAGGGTTGTTTTGTGTGTGTATGGGGCTGTCTTCGCAGAATAAGCAAACACTTGAACTCGCGGCGGAAATCTGGCGTAAAAGTGTTTAAAAATAAATTACACGGAACGTATGCCGAGTGTTAACTGTGCAAACGTTATTGCGCTTGAGTGAAGGAGGACGGGGGAGTACCGTGGTACGGATTATATAATCTGCGACAGGATTCCGTCCAAAAGGGCACCCCATCAACATCACCTCCACTGCCTGTGCAAATCGTAAATAATTTCCATCCGCCGAATGGAAAACATTTAGCGGAATTGCAGCGGGGCGGTCGAAGGGAAAGGGCCCGGTTTTCACAAAACCCACGTTCCCGTTTCTCCCTCAAACCAGTTTTCGCGTTTACACAGTATACATATAATCCGCGGCTGTATTTGCATGCAGCGCGATATTTTCCCAAGAGCATAAACTACTAAAGTCATTACGCAAACAACTTACAGCGAAGTGAATTCTGTGTTTTATTGTGTCGAGCGCGGACCCACCTGACACATACCCTAATACTCCATGTATTATTTAAATAACCCTTCATTGTATTACTAATAGCAACGTCGCGCAACTCTTACGTAGTGCTTCTACATTCATGTTTTCATCGCTCATTACATTCATCTGAGAAAGTTACATTTATTCAAATCATCATTAATTACTTCATTACAAAAGTTAAATTTTTCAACTCGTGCTAAAAGTCTTGATAGGATACTGTTAACAAATATATTTAATTTTATAAATTCAGTATTTCAAGACTATTTTAGTAAATTATATACAAAATACTTATAACTAGGACACAAAAGTATTTATATTTAAAATCTAAAATTTTTTGATGTTTCAAATTCTCTACTAATTCTCTTTTCAATTGGTCTCTATAAATAATGTATTGCATCATTTCCTTTTATACTTGTAATAAAAGATTGAAATCACTAATAAACACGTCTTCCCTTTTTATATCACCCTTGGAAATAACAAATGACACAAAATGAAAATGTAAAAGTTTAAACGAGTTTCGCTGCGGCTGGAAAAAAAGCAGGGTTGAAAAAATAAACATATATATATACAGACGAAGCAAAACGCAGAAAGCACAGGTAGAAAAATTTATTAAATATTCATTGTTTCCTAGTGTGCGAGGCCGTAAAGTTTAGAGTTTTATTATCCACATACTAAAATATGAACATATTTGCATGTAAAGTATTTGCGGCAAAGAATTTCTTCGCCGGGCGGCAATTTAAGTCACACACATCCTAATACAGCATGTCTCCGTCCGACTCGACACTGTTACATTTTAAAATATACAATTTCGCGTATACATACGGCAAAAACAACAACAAAAATGTATAAATAAATTTTAAAAAAATCATTTTGCACCATCACCATTGTTTGTTTCAACAATAAATATTTTTACAGTAATATTTCAAGAATTTTTCAGTCTTTGTATGTTAGAATTAGATTGCTTCTGCAAATAACAGAAATCAAATTTCTGCGGCTCTTAAAAAAATATGTTATTCACATTGTTCTATCGTTCTTTTGATGAGCAATCGCGGTTACCAACGCTCACAGGCTAAAATATATATTCCTCCTCAAACAGTTTAATAACAGAGAATACAAATAATATATTAAAACAAATTTCAATATGACCTTATATATAATTTAATTAAAGTATAGTCTGTAAGTAAAAATCCGAGATGTTAAGTATAAAGATATTTTTTATTGATTAAAGATATTTTATTTAAAAATAAGTGTTAAATAAATGTTCTTGATAATACTTGAAATGCAAATAATCGTCAATCAGAACATTAACTGCGAGCTTATAATAAACCGAAGGAAAAATAAAGGAAACCGCTATTTTATGGTCTGATTTTGCGGTTTAATAGGTTGCTTTTCAACAGTAAACCTTTGTTAAACGATGCGGAAACTTTAAAATGGAGGAAACAAAGCAGGGCATTTATGTGTACAAGTATATATGTATAGTATAGCTTTTGGATGAGGGTGGAAAGAAGGACCTGAGCTCTAAATAAATCGCGCTGTGCCGGTCCCGTATCCGAGGCGTTGATAAATAATTAAAGGGAAGTTCGCGATCGGCTTCGCAGCCCATTAAAATGCAAACCACGGTCCACCTGGGATCAGGTGTGTACCGCAGCAGAAGACAAAACTTGTGCTGCTACCTTACCTCACCTCATCTTCCTTTTTTTTTATTTCCTTTCATCTCTCAACCCCCACGAATTTCGTTTCCGGTCCACCGACTTATCCAGCGATAACGTGCAAGATGAGGAAACCCTCATCCACCCTCTTACAATCCCTAATACGATAATGTGTGTTGCGTAATTAATTTAACCTAGTAATGTGGGAGGGATGGTGCCCGGATTACACTCGGCAAATGCACGGAAGTATTTTAAACGCCGCAACAGCTTGTTTACCAAATTCTTCGCTCAATTTTATTCCTGTAAAATTACACCGAGACAAGAAGCTGCATCCTCTCCCACACCCCTAATGGATTTCATGTAAACGATCCCCCGGGGTGAAACGAAGCTGCTCGAAATTCGAAAATAAATATGTTTGTATTATATATGTACAAAAAAGAAAATGCTTTGTGGTACATTAAAATGGGAAAGCCTAAATCAATCTCGCATTTCTATTATCAATTTTGATTTTCCCTCTTCGCCAATTTCAGGAGGCCCAGAGCTGTCTACCAAAGAGGGCATAATTAAAAGCAGCTAATTACTCCATGATATGTATATAGGCGGCTTGGCTGGTCAGCAATACTCGTAAATAATAGAGCCATAGTTTACCGGGGTACACACACACACACACACACAAATAAACGCACACACACGCAAACACTCGCTCTCTGTGCCCGACCTGAATTATTGCAGCCCTTTGCATTATTCAACGGGAAGTTCCCCTTATTTGACGCCGGATATAGTACTTAACAAGAAAATGGATTAATAATAGGCTCAGAACTATTTAAATTCAGAACAGCCTGCGCTTCGTGTTTATGGACAACCACGGCATATTCACAAGATCATAACCCAAACAAACAAAGCCATCATTAAGATCATTACTTCAAAAAAAAAATTCAATTGCCAAAATTTATGAATATTTTTAAGGAAGTAAATATTTAATTACATTGAATTAATTACAATAATATTCTGGAGACTAAATCTGGAGCCGCACGTAGCTGTACATTTTTAATAGTGATTAAAAGAACTTTATGCGGAGCCGACCCTTATAGGATAATATTTATAAATGGGATAGATAAAAAATTGTATTAAGAAATGTTTTTTTTTTATTAATAATTAAAAAATACAATCATTAAATTCGTATTATTTTTTAAAAATATCCAATTTGTTACATTGCAATCAGGTTTTACAAGTATTATTAATTCATACTAATATTAAATTACAATTGCGAAATCTTTTGTATATAAACACCAAAAATATATCACATATTTACTGCTATATATTACTTTTGCATATTTTGATTCTGAGATCCTAACAAAGTTATATTACATATAGAAAAGTCAGAAATAGGATAAAATGATAAAAAGTAAATAGTGCAAGGGAATACCTTTATTCTTAAC
Organism: Nicrophorus investigator; assembly: GCA_963457615.1. Classification (NCBI taxonomy): domain Eukaryota; kingdom Metazoa; phylum Arthropoda; class Insecta; order Coleoptera; family Silphidae; genus Nicrophorus; species Nicrophorus investigator. Next base: position 26,798,376 of record OY735143.1, read on the forward strand.
TAAAAATATGATAAAAAACACAATCGATCATTTTTAAATAAAAGAAAACTTCTAATTAATTACGATGAAATCATTTTGTACATGTATAATCAATCAATTCGATATTTACAGTTTGAAGGTCCGCGCATGCAAAATGAATTATATACAAAAGGTAAGTAGACCCTGTTGTATATCGATACCAAAACAAAAATCTATTGGAACATATCACAGGCAGTTTTAATGTTCGAATTACTTGGATTAATATTCAATGTTCGCAAGTAATTGTAGAATCGATTGCCGCGTTTATTAATATTGTCTGACCTGACTATCTCCGACCTGGATATTTGCCGTAGAACAGGGAAATAGTCTGTCGAGAATGCGGTGCGGTCTGTCCAATTTGATAAAGGGGTAGCCTCGAAGAAAGCGTTTTCGCAGTCGTGTCGCCTTTGTCGCCACCTGAAACCAAGATACAATAATATTAATAAATTTCTTAAATTGTTTGCAAACGGAATTAATTCGTTGCTAGAAATTAACATACCTCAATTCTTCCAACGAAGGTGCAGCCATCGAGATCCCAGCTTCAACCTCATCAGTCTTGTGCAGCTTACAATAACCCTCCACCAAATGGTGCGTCAAATCTGTTTCAATGCTACCCCTATATGCATCCATGTTCTCCTTGAAGTTGAGACTGGTCTTCAATGGTGAATTCCACCGTTTCACGCATGGTTCTAAATCATAGTCGTCGCGGTCAGTCCGTAATACAGCGTCAGCCACAGACATTGCATCAAACACATTGGCTATACTCTCCAACTTTTCTAAATCTTCTTTGACTTCAGGCTTATCGCTTGCTTCCGTGTTGTGATTTATGGGATTGAAATTTAAAATGGTCGGCAAGTTCCACCAGACGTTGCCCAGGTCAATAGGATAAGGTAACGAGAACTGGTCGATTTCATGGACCAAAAACGTGCCGATGCAATTTTTATGAATACGATCCTTATTCACCGTAGCTGCTTCATCATCCTGAAGGAATGATACTTCATTTGTGTCATCGTGTAAATAATCATCAGATTTGTTCAGCTTCTCCAACTCATTGCAGTTCCTAATGTAGGATACGGCGTTGCTGCGAGAATTGCTGCAATCGCCTCCGGTTTGGCCCCAGAACTGCAACTGCATCAAAGTTCTCCTTATATCACCCTTGTTCCACTCCAACAATTCACTCAGCGAGCCCAGATCCACTTTTAATCCCTCGACCAAACAAAGAATCTGCAGCCAAACTCCCAAACTCCTAGCTGATAGTGGATTAAATTTAAGTACAGGGTACTGCGAGGTGAACTTGTGCAAGTGCGAGCAATCTACATCGCTCATCGTTAATACAATTGGCCTCTTGCTCGTCGCGAAGAGCTGGGAGAGAGCATTCACAAACCCCTCATCCTGATCAAAAACTATATCTACATCCTCCACCAATAATATACACATTTTCCTAGATGATTCTACTTCATTTACGCCCTCTTTCTTCTTATTTAAAAATGATGATAGAGGATTATTAACTTTCTTCCTAACCTGATGCGATTGCGTGGCTTCCTGCAACTCTTGCAACAGCCGTTTACCCGTTCTTTTACTAGAAGCATTCAACTCTATGACATTTATATTTAACTCTTTGCAGATCGCATATAACGATGACGTTTTCCCGGTGGAGGTTGAACCTCTCAAAATCATCCCATTTCCCGGCATTCCACCATCCCTACTTTCACAATCAGTTGTTTCAAAATCTGAACTATCTCTGCGATAAGTTTTCTTATCTTTACCAACTTCCTCAGTAAACTGTATCCAATTAACCAACCAACTTTTTAAAGCCCGTAAACTTTTCTGATTTCCAATAATATCATCGCTACAATTTGCTTTGTACTTTTCAGTCCACATACGATCATCATACATTAATGTTATACTCGTTTTCGTTTCAAGCTTCGTTTCAACTTTCTTTTTCGGTCTACCTCTTTTCTTAACTTTCGGAGGAGACACAGCAACATTAACTACTTCTTTGGCAACATTATATCCGCTCTTCTCGTGTAATATTCTGAAGAACTTATTAACCGGATATTCTGGATTTGCTTCTTTTAAATCCTGCACGCATTTTTTAAAAGCCATATTTCGATTTGGAGCATTTAAATTGATAATCTTCTGTTTTGCATCTTTGCTATTCGTGATAGATTCAAATTTAAAATTGTCAACGTTCATATCGAGATCACTTTTGGTTTCTTCAAATTTCATGGTAACTTCTATTGCGTTCCAAGGATCCGATGAATCGTTTTGCAGCACGTGACTGATCTTTGGAAATATATCAAATTCGATCTCGGGTGGTTTTTCAATTTGCTTTTTAATTTTCTCTGGAATTCCGCTGCGCAGGAAGTTCATTCTGGCTTCCAACACTTTCGGATCCACCTTTGGTTTGACATTGAAAATCGGTGCGACTTTCACATTTTTCTTTTGCTCTGACGATGAGTTATCGTCATCTTCATTGTAATTCTTTGCGACTCTAACTCTTCCACTTGAACGTCTTTCTTGGGGGCTTTCCGTTAAATCGATATGCAGGTTGTTATCCATTTTTAATTTAATTGCAGCTTTCATCTTCTCCACGCTCAAAATATTTTTTTTAGACTTTCTAGGTTTTCTTTGCTTCACTGAATGGTTAGATTCAGATTCTGAATACATCGAGCAGTTGCTGTTTTGGTCATTACTGCTTTCATCGATTACAACTTTGGTTGCAAGCCTTGCTTTTCTTGGTATTCTTTCGCGTTTCTCTTCCAATTTATTTGTATTTTCAGTACTTATGTGATCTGTACTATTTTCCTCGACATTCAGAACATTCCGCTTGCGTGATACTTTAGGCGAAAACATCTTCACTTTAATTGAACTTTGTTGACTGTCGCTTTTCTGCTCATCACAAATTACTACATCATTTTCACTTTGCGCCTTTTTCGTATCCAGAACTCCAAAGAAACTTAACAATCCTTTCTGCACTTTATTGGTACGTGAATCTGTGTGCGTATGCTTTTTAAATACTTCCACATCAAGGGTATCTTCTATTAATGTTAAACAATCTTTGGGTTTTTTGCTTTTTGGAGGTGATATAATATCGCTACTTTCATCTGTATTTGATTCTGAGGATAACAACCTACGAACGCGTTTTCGTTTTACACCGTTCTTCTTTGGAGTGATCGACAACATTTTCTTCAACTTCTTAGACCTATGATCTAGAACTGCATGACAATAGTCCTCTCTCTCCTCTTCAATTTTCTTACGCTTCAGAGCCTTTTTATTATTCCACTCTTCGAATTTCCCTTTACGCTTAGCAATAGCGGTCTTTCTACTATCCAAATCGATTTCGGAATTTTCATTGTTTGGTGATTCCTCAATCGGTTTTCCATCGTAATTCATACCTATGCTTTTCTGACGCTGATGCATCATAAAGTTGAAAACATTTTCTTTCGGGGACGGTTGCTTAAATGACTCTTCACCTGATCTGTCTTTTGAGGAATTCTCGTTATCAGCAAATGCCGATAAATCTTCCAAAATCTCTTCGCACGATTTTTCCATAGAATTATCTATCTCTGAGGAAACGTCGATATTACTTAAAACTTCTTCACCAGATTTTCGTAAAGAACATTTTTTAGATTCTTTGCTTTCATTTTTTCTACAAACAAAATACAATTAATATTATTTCTAAATTACTTATAAACATCTAATACTTACTCTTTTTTACTCTTTCCATCACTTGAACTACTATTTGTACTTATTGTTACATTAGAATCAGTCCTAAAAACAAAAATAAATAAAATTTGCATTGGAGAAATTATATTTTTAATACCTTTCTTTTTGTAAGTTGATTTGTAGAAAACTATTTAAATTTCTTTGCGAGTTATCTTCATCTTTTACACTTCGAGGACTGTCTTTCAAAGATAATTTGCTCCTCTTTTTATGAGTTTTCCTCTGGCTCAAATTATTGCCTACTTCTTCTTCAATTGAACTATTTAATTTATTTAAATCACAATCAAATGATTTATTAAGTTTATTTTCAACAATCTGTCCTAAGCCTTCATTGCTAGCAACATCCTCAAAGTCACTCAACATTATTGGATTTCCTGATTTATCCGGGGATATAATCCTCAGACTAGATGACATCAATTCAGATATATTTACCACTGCTGGGTCAGGAGTTTGTCGTCTCCTTTTTAACTTCGTCTTCAACTTCTTTTGCTTCTTATTTTCCTTTTCGATTATGTCCACTTCCAAATGTTTATGATCTTTTGCATTGGTCACTTTGTCACTATTAAACTCTTCAACAACAATTGGAATAACCTCCACATCAATGTTTATGCACTTTTCCTTCAACTTCAATTCTGTCTCCACTGAATTTACATGAATTTCAGTTACATCCTGCGTTATCATCATACAAAACCGGTTATAATATAAAGTTAAAACTAAAATGCAATAACATCAACGAAAAGAATAAGATATAAACAAAACTGATAATAATAACATTCCTACAGATTTTTGGCGCGTTTTGTTATTGAAAGGTTAAATGCGTTGTACTACGGTGATCACCACCACCACCATTTTCTCTATTGCCAACTGAAAATAAGAAAAATTTAAAACTTTAAAGGTTATGATAACTTCATTTAAATAATAATGTTTTTCAAAAGAATTTCCTTCCTATTAGCGCAGAAACAAAGTGTTTTCAGAGATATTAAGTCATGTAGTTCCAGTGTTGTAATTAATAATTTGGAAGAATTGGAGCAAAAGCTGCTGAAAGTAGCTATTGTTGGTGTACCAAATGTTGGAAAAAGTACTGTTATTAATTATTTAATGGATAGAAAAGTAAGATAATTACTTAATTACTTTTAACATCTAATTGATTTTGATTGCAGGTATGTCCTACTTCGTCTAAGGTGCACACTACAAGGAAACGGGCCAATGCTATTTTTACTGAAGGTGATACCCAGGTTGTCTTTTTAGATACACCTGGATTGGTTAATATTAAAGAATACAATAAGTATAATAGTTAAATATAATCATTAAATAAAAATTGACTGAGTTTTTGTATTTCAGATACAAATTAGAAAGATCTTTTGTGAAGGATCCAAATGCATCTTTACAGAATGCCGATATTGTTGGTGTAATTCATGATGTGAGCAATCAGTACACAAAGGATAGGTTAGATCTTAAAGTTATCAAATTGCTGGAAAAGTATGTTAAAAAACCTAGTTTCCTAGTATTAAACAAAGTATGTAATTTAAATATAGTAAGTATTTACTTATAAAGTTGAATCTATTCGCAGATAGATATGTTAAAATCTAAAAGGAAATTGTTAGATATAACAAGACTTCTAACTGAAAATAAAATTAGAGGAGAGGAAATTCCGGATAAAGGTGATTTCGAAATGAACGAAGATTGTCGAGGATGGCCGAACTTTCAAGATATATTTATGGTATCTGCGTTAACAGGTCTTTAACTTCGCAAAAAACTTCTACTTGAAAATAACGATTTGCTATTTGCAGGTGATGGTTTGGAGGACGTAAGAAATTATTTATTGGAACATGCGAAGCCTGGAAAATGGCTATACGATGCGGAGGTTTGGTCTGATCAACCACCAGAAACCATCATATTAAATACAGTGAAAGCTAAATTCATGGATTTCCTCAATGAAGAATTACCGTATGTACTGGTACCTGAAATGGAGCTGTTCGAAGTTGATGATAAGGGTGAATATCGTATGAAACTAACTGAAACTTAAAAATGTAATTCATTTTTTAGGTGTTATTAAAACGATAGTGAATGTTAGGTGTCCGAGTGTAAGGAAAGCTCAACTGATAGCTGGATCGAATGACGGGAGGTTGAAAAATATCACTGCGGCTGTACAGAAAGACCTACAGCAGACTTTCCAGAATTTCGTCAGAATCAGTATATACTTGCACGTGGTTCCGAATAAATAGATTTTATTGTACAAACATAGAAAAAAACAATGATATTTTATATATTTTGATTTTACATATAAGCGCCCCAGCCTATATACATTTGGCACAAGTTGTCGATGTTCATGGCTTCCAGAATCAAATTATTAGTTTGTCCCTCGACGGATAAAGGTATCGAAAATGACCTGCCCTTTGTTCGCACTTGGCCTAGCAACCGTCTTTTAATTTCACGTATGTGTTCACAAGCCTACAAATATGAATATGTAATTTATAGAAAATTATTTAATTGCAATTTTCTAAGTATCGAAATTATGTTCCCGTGTATAGTTTTAAAATAACAATTGAATTGAACATGAGTTGCAAAGTCTGAAGTTTACAAACAATATGTTTGTTTATTTAAATGTTATTTTATTTATATGTTGCATCAATTAACAAACTTACCAATTCATTTATTCGTTCTGCATTTTGAGCGCAAGCAGCTGCTGGAGCGTTTCTTGGCCAAGAAACCAAAGGATCATACACAAATGGAGTGACGATTGACATTAAAGTATCGACGTGAGTTCTGAGTACTCTTAAAGTAGCAGCACAGGACTTCCTATAAACGCCTTCAACACCCAACGGTCCCATCGCAGAAACCATATTTCGGGTAAGTCTGAAAGGCACACGTTCCGGCCACTCGAACGTTTCTCCTTTGTTGAACAAACAGTTAAAATCCACGTGAACCGTGTCACCGCAAGTTGAATCCAACAGGATGTTATCGCCGTGCCTATCACCAAGTCCCAAAATATATCCGACCATAGAAATTACAGCAGTAGTACGAATGTACGCAGTTCTAGCAGACAACCAGCCCTAATTATAGACATAATTAATTTGAATAATGGTTATTACAAAGTAGTGTATGCAAACCTGAGCATCTGGAAAAGTTTTTCTGAACCATTCGCCCAATATTAGCGGATACTTTGGTATTAATTTTTTCAAAAATATATCTTTCTTCTTACTCAAAGGATCGTTCAATCTAGCGCATATCTCTTTCAACTCCTTATTTTTTATACCAAACCCTAAAAATTTAAAACATTATAATTTTACTAATTAATAAATATCAAAATTATACCTCTTTGTTCATAAAGCGCTAAAAGTGCGTGTCTATAGCAGACCAAATTTGGAATCCATTCGATTAATCCGCATTCTTCATTTAACGGAGCTACGGAATACAAGCGAATCAGCAATCTCCTTTGCCTTGATTCAACTTCCCTAGATAATAATTGGTTAACGATGTCGTTGAATTCCATTAAACGGAAATCCTTGCGAAGATCATCTTTCGGTTTAAGCATCTGTATATAGGATTTACCATCGGAACCTCTGAAAGTTATTTTACGCGGTTTCTGCAAACTCTGCAAAATAGTTATTTCATCTTCGATCCCAATGATATGCACGAAGCGATTTGGAAACGGATTGTGCTGGTCGCTAGAGAAGTCTGGATTAGGAAGCACCAATTTTCGACATAAATGCGTTGGTATCATTATCTGGCTGAATCCCTCTTTTGTAATCAATCTGGAATTAACTATATAATTTTGTTGACTTAACCGAATGGTTTCATTATAATTCTACCTTGGTAACGATTTCATCAGTAGACTTACGCTGGTCGTTTTCACATTTTCTGTGATTTCTTTATTACATAATTCGATGAGTTTCTCTGCTAATTTAACAAAGTCCGTAATGAATGTAACCATTCCTGGAGTTTTCAAGCGAGTATCACTCAAGATTTCGTTGCAGCGCTTGGATCTCAACGAATAGCTAGATTTGATTACGGATATTATCATCCACAGACTCTGCTGCGGGAATTGCAGTATTAATTTTATGATTATAAGCTTCAGCTCCTTATGCACTTCCTTCTGCGGATGGCAAATCCTCGAAACGAGTTGAGAAAAAGCAGTAAAGAAAATGTAAGGTGGTAAAATATCTAATGCATTGTCGATTAATTTCGTCATCCTCAATAGATTTATCCTCCTTTCGTCCCTAACCGAAGTCGATGTAACATCAAGAAGTCTCGTTCCGTAATCAAACCATATGCTGAGCATTCTAGGCATGGATTGGTAAACGTACGAATTTCCATATAGCAATGATTTAGCAAAATAATTAATCATGTGCAATTGTATATCATTTCCTTTGGTATCTTTTTCTTCGTCCGTATAACTTTGGAATATTCGGTCGAAGTATTGCGCCATTGAAACCTACAGTTGTTATTGATATAATAGAGAATGCATTAAAACTTCTTTAAACGTACCAAACTTTTCTCCCATTCCTTGAGCATATCCACAGCTTCTTTGTAATTTTGAAGGTTTGTATCCGTATCTACGTTGGAAATTGAATCGTTGTAAGAGGCTATGAGAAGTTGAGCTTCAGCGCAAATTTTCCTAAATCAAGTTCAATAAGATTTAGAAATTTATTATTGGATATTTTATACCTATTGTCTTTTGGAAAATTGACTGTTAATTGACTCCGTCTTCCACTGGCAGGATTAAAGTCGGGAAAATACTTGTCTAAACCTCTTTTCAGTACAGTGAACGCTTGTTCGTGTTCTTCACGCATCCAATGCAACTTGGCTTTCTCGATGAACAATTTGGTAGGCGTGTACGTCTCGGCCTTCAATAAGTAGGTATAAGCCTGTTGATGAATCTGAAAATATACTTATAAATATTTTAATTGAAGTAATATGTAATTGAAAATACCCCAGCTCTTCTAGCAATCTCTGCGCTTTTCAACCATGAATCGCCTAAAACGGTATCCAACATATGCGAAACCCCTGAGCACTTCTGTTCCAAAACTCTCTTCGCTTGCTCAATGCAAACCCTCCGTAAACACATAACTGGCTCAATAACTTTGACAGTCTCTTGAACCACTTTCAAGCGAAGTTCCCATTCCGATGTAAGCTTTTTCACCAGATTCTGACAATCGTTGGGTCTTAGAAGAATCTCATTCAACATATGCTCGATCTGTTCCAGTTCGTTCAATGCGTGCAAGCGTGATATATAAAAATATCCCTGTTGATAGGCTCCCTCCTCAAGACTAGCAGCACTTAAGCAATCCACTTGAGCCATACGCAATTCACTAAGTTTGGTTTTAAATTCTTCTCGAGAACCTGTTAAAATTTTACATTTATATATTAATTACTATATAAATCATAAATATTACCATTTTTAAGATGGATTAACGCATGGCCCATCTGAGATCCCCAAGATGAGTCCGACATGAAGTCATTTTTAGCCAAAAACTGATCCAAGTCATCGTAACGACCCAGTCTCCAGAACGATTCCGCCTGCACATCAATCAACCATTTCTGGTACTCGGGTTGTTTCTCCAATTCACCTTTACAAAAGTTCAAAGCTGTATTAACGTTATCCAAATCTAAATAGCACTGCACCAATCCCTTGACGTGCTTCAGTTTCAGCGGAGCTTTTATCCTTTCGTAGCAAGCTGCAGCATCCGATAGCTTCCCAGAGACTTCCAACGCTAAGATACGTTCCTCCAAGAAAGGTTCCCTTTGCCGTAAGGCAGTTACACCAGCAACTCCATCAGGTTCATGCAAGCAATAATAAATTTCAGCTAAAAATGATAAGTTGTCATTATTTTCATTCTCAGCCATGTAATCTTCCAAATACATCAAAGCTCTTGGGTATTCGGCACAGTCGTAATTGCATTGCGCCAATTGCAATTTGCAGAAGTTCGAAAGAAACGCTTTAATCTTTTTGTAATTTTCATTGTTTCGACCTTGGAATCCGGCGTTCCACAGCCACTTCCTTAGCCATCTGTCCAGGAAATCCAGTAGAATGAACACCACTTTCGTGTATTGTTCCGATTTCATTATTTCACCGCTCTGATGTTCAAACGATATGAAGTTCTCTGTTCGAAGAGGTCTAACGTGCAACAGATTATCACTGATTTTAGCATTATTTCTAGATTGTATAACAGCCATAAATTCCTTGTACGCCCTTTCTTGATCACTATTGGAGCCTTCGATCAATGCGTGCAACAATATATAAGGTAAGAAGTACATCAAAGTTTTCTGATCTTGCTTCATGCTGGGAGCGCAAGCCTCGAACATCATTTTCTTGTTGGATCTAATGGAATATATTAAAGAAATGCTCCAGCTGTACAACCATGTTTGAAAATTTGATCCAAAATTGGAACCGTATATTGGTGATACGTTTATATCACCGATGGCCTGTACCATGGTGTATTTGGATGATAGAAGCGGGAGCATTAACTCTTGTTGCGAATCGGAAAATTGCTTCCACAGCTCATTATTTTGACTATTTTTGTCTGGCGAAATACCATAAAATTTTAGTATTTCCTGTATAGCCAAAGCGAATCTGTCCATCTGCTGTGTGTTTTTCTCCGATTGGAATGTTTTCGTTAGTTCATTTAAAGTATTCACTATGAAATTTTCATCGGTTATGAAGAAGCTGAAGGACGTGACTTGTGGAGTATATTTCCTAGGTAAATGGCTAGGTTCGATGGCTCCCAATTCACCAATGCACTCTCCACAAGCCAATTTCAAGGTGGCATCTTCTTCTCGGCACCCCAATGTAAGTATATCCAACAACTCGACGATGCAATTATCTATTCCGTTATATCCTAAGATCATCCGATCCAATTCCTCGCGGTTTTGCTTCAATAGAACCCTTATATATTTAATTCCATAAATCCTCACTTCGTTTGTCTCGTACGACAAATATTTCAAAAAGTGCTTCAAATGTTCTTTAAAATCACTCGAAGTAATTTCTTCCATGTACCTTCTTACAATTTCAATTACCGCATTGTCGACTTTCTCCCATTCCAACACGAAGAATAGGTCAGGAATAAAATCTTTTAAAGCTTGCTCATTATCTCTCACCAAATATAGCAATATAGCATTAACTTTATTTGGATTAATCTCTATTACCGGTAAGATTGACACGGCTATAGTCGCTAGATGAGGTCCCAGCACTTCGATGTCGCAACTCTGGATAAACGCATTCCACACATCGCAATTCAACTCAGGGAAAGAAGTCTTCGTAACGTTCAGAGCAGTTTTCAGCATAGCTATGATCTTGAACCTCAGCGGCGAAATAATTTTGGCTCCCATAAAATCAAAAATCTGTGCTAAACTCAGTAATACTTTCCTCTTGGTCACAGACTGCCCCATCAACTTCAAGTCGAAGTATTGCAGGACACCAAGAAATCTAGGCTGCAGGAAATCAGAAATAGAGTTTTCGCCATCGAAATCTTTAGCTAAATTTTCCAAAGCGGATATAACTCTGCTACGGTTATCGTGGAAATTCAACAATAACTCGTTTAAAATGACCATAACATTTTGTTTCCTCAACGTGGAGCCATCAAGGCCGGAATGTATTTCTATGTATTTCATACTCATCTTGCTCACATCAGGAGGACAGTTCAAGAAGATTTGCAAAAATATATATCCGTATTTGGAAACTAATAGTTCAGATAAATCGATGTCATTCATATACGCCATTTCTTCAATCAAATTCTTCACTGCATCGACTTTAACAATCAACGGTACAAATAAAGGCAGCAAATATCGAGACTCCTCTACGACGTAGTTTTTGGGTCCGAAGAAGCCAAACACAAAAGAGATTTTCTCCAAGGACGTGGCCAAATTGTAATCAACCAGAGCTTGGTTTATAACGCAAAGATTCACTATGATTTTGCACAACTCACGACGGAATCTAGAATATAATTTAGACATGGTCGTATTATGAATTGTAGGCAGATCAGTAATTACATTCACCGCGATGATGGAATGATTCGATATTGGCATCATTATGAAATACGCCATCAAAGTCATGGTTTGCAGCAGAATTTCATCTTTATTTATGTGGCTCAGATTTCTTATGGTTTCCAGTATCGTTGATTGCAAGTCCGGTTTGTATTGGAGCGACTTCTTCGTTGCTTGCAGTAGGATATCGTAAATATTATCAATCATTTGACCTTTTGACTCCGAAGTCAAACTATCGCTTTCCTGAAATGAATTATAATGTTACAAACATTTACCTTAAAAGTTGTTAAATTACCTGCGCATGTTTAACGATTTCACATATTGATGCTGCGAATTCTTCTCTTACTGATTTATGTTCATCTTCCAACAGTTTCATCCAGTTAACCACTTTAATTTTATGGAACAGTTGTACATACTTTGAAAGCAATGGTAACGTTTTTATCGCATTCAGTTTAATGGTTTCATCATCAAAACTAAGCAAGTTAAATATTGCTTTAATTACGATTGCCATACTGGAGGAACTTGTCTCAATGTTCTTTAACTGTCTTGGTAATTCACCGTTAGCGAAAAATTCCGTTATTACTCGCTTTTTCTTATACTTAATACATCTGCTATAGTTCGAGCTTAAGATAATCACTAATGTAGCAGCAATGGAACTCACATTTCTCAAAACTTGCAAATCTTGCGAAATTAACATTGGTATAATTATTTTCGAAAGCAAATTGTCAACACGGACACTGGATGATAAAATGTTGCAGATGTAAGGAATCAGCATTAACTGAAGCTCAAATTCATGCTGTTCGATTATCGGTGTTACAGCAGCTATGAAAGAATCTTCTATACATCTGAAATTACCGTCTATTGCAGTCATAAAAGCAAAGTAGCAGAATTCATCAAAACTCGTTTTCCTCGGAACATCCACATTCGTTAAATTTGTATACAAATAAGTGATACACCTTTTCATCTCATATGAGTTGTTACATCCAACATAATTTGTGGGAAATTCTTTTGATTTCATAAACTTGTAACCAACTAAATGCATATAAATATTCAAATTTCTAGTTTTGGTCAAATATATGATATTTGTTAACATGGACGACAATATAAGACACTTGGCTTTACAATTAATGGCATCATTCATAATATGGTTTATTAGTAAAGACACTAAAGGCGTTTCATTGAAAAACGTAAGCTGTTTATTAGATGCAGTTTTAATCTCTGCGCCTAAATTTAAAATATCTAAGAAATACTTCATCTTATCACAAGTTGTATTCATAGGAATGGAAACGCAACTATTTATTCCTTCAAAGTACTCATCAGTTTCCGACATTAAAGTTCTCCAAGTTCCACTAATTTGTTTCAGATCTATTCTATTACTTTCACAGCTCGTTATATTACTCAAAATTGTCTTGGCGTACAATTTAAAATGTTTAGCATCAAAACCTTCCCCAGTATATTTTACACAAATATCCACTAAATCTTCATCTAATTTTGCATTCTTCGAAGACAATATAAATTCGCTGATTTGCCTTTTATTAAAATCTCGATGTCCATTCAATATCTTCTTAGCAACAGCTTGGAACTGCTCATAGAAATCAGTGAACTCATTGTTGAAGATTTTATAACATAATTGCTCAAATATAGAAAACGTTTGCCTGAAATTAGTTTCAATTTTGTATGAAAAACAACTTTTTAGATTCATTATTCTTGCATATATTTCAAGCACTATGATTTTCAATTCTAAATTTGAGTTCTTCAATATGTACATCAAATTATTCAAAATTTCATATACCTCATTTTTTATGTAATGAAACTCAAGTTTCTCCATAACAATTTGATCAATTATCTTCAAAACAATTTTCTGCATGTAAATACAAGATTCCCTGTTCGAAACTTCAACAAATAATGGACTTAGATCAAGCACACCTTCTAAATCTTCATAGTATTTTGGCTCAAAGGCCTTTAAAATTTTGGTATCCTCATAATTATGTAATTGGAAATCATTTAAATCTCTCAGGACTTTCAAGTATTCTAAAGTCAGCTCATGATATATGTAACTTTGCGAGATTTCTATTATGTGAAGAATCTTCTTATGGGCATCAATTATTAAATTGTGCATTCTAGAAAATTTAACAGAATTAGTATTGGATTCGTAGTTCAGCATAGATTTTTACCTTGAAAGCTTTTCTAGGCTGAGTAAGTAAAAGAATCTACCCAATAACCAAACTGCAAAGGCTTTATACTTTCCACTCATTTCTTTGTGTTGCTGGAAAGTTAAGGAACTATTGGTGTTATATACGAAAATCCTAGAGAATTCAGGCATTGCTAAGATGTTGGTCAACATATTCAAACTGCTCTCGGATGATTCCATCTTCAACATAACTGGGATTGTATCATTGAACATTTTCCACATGGAAAATGCTGGTATTTTATGTGGCTGATCCATTTTCACTTAACAATAATTAAAGACAAAACTAAAATTAATCACATTTTTAACAATTATAAACAGATATAACAATATTGGTTACTTGTAGTAACCGCGCCATCCCGCCAACTCGTTTAAAACCGGTAAAAAATATATCACTAAAATAGTTCTAAAAGAAAATAAACAAATGAGTAGTTCGAATGTTTCTTATAAGAATTTGTATATATCACTGTGTTCGTTGCATACGTGTATATTATAACTATGAGAATTTTACATAATTATTACTTAAATGATCGTTGCTATTGTAATATATTGTTTATTTAAACTAATGTTTCAATTACGCAGAAGTAGGTTGCATAAGAATGATCTTTTGTTATGTTATGAATGGAAATTGTGAGCTCAGATTATGCAACGTTGCAGCTTGCAGCCATGTTCAGTGCGTAACATGACAGTATGTGACGCAAGTAAACAATAAAAAAGGCTTAAACAAACAATAACCTAATTAATTTGTCCCCAGCTTAATTAGTTGGTCGTTTCGGTTGGAACATATTCAAATTTGGTTTATGGAAATGGCCTTCAATGCAATGAATCTCACGGATTCCCACCATTCGCTCAACATGGGTTAGAGTGTAATACAGTAGTTTATTAAAAAAGAGCTGTTTGCTGTGAGTTGCTGATGTTATTTCCCTAATCCCAACAAAAATGATGTGAATAAAACTGTGATAATGTCTGGACACGCTGTGGTTGTTTGGGAATATGAGCATAGGACTGGCTATTGGAAACCATACAGTCCACCTGTAACCCAACACCTTGAGAGAGCCAATGTAAAGCAGCTTACCAGAGTTTTGCTCTCCGATGCTGACCCAAATTTATTAAATTATTATGTGAACCTAAGGACTTTAACTCAAGAGAATGAAGATACTGGTAATATTAGTTTGAAAGATGTGGGAAGCTTTTTTTTTAAATGCTTCTTTCAGATCAAGTTATTAGAGTGCGCAGGAAGTGCTATCCACAGACTTCTCCAGCTGGTAAAGGGGCAAAATGGGAAGTGGCCAGTATTGAACATAATATGAATGAATGGCATTCCTTTGATATGGACATCCAATGTCTCATAGAAGAAGCTTGGGCTAGGGTGAGTTGGCATTCCTATTGGATTCATTTGCTTTGCATGCTAATAATCACTATTCACAGGGTGACCAAACTATTGATATGAGTAAAACTAAACTGGGCTTCCCTTACATCATTAATTTTAATAATCTCACCCAAAAATGGTTAACCAATGGATATATAAGGAAAGTTAGGAGGATGAAGCAAGCTCCATACCCTTTAATTAAAGTCCAATTAGAAGAAATGGCAACTGTTACAGGTAAATTCCATTCTCATTAAATACAATTAGAATTTTACCTATTTCCCAAGACATTTGTTGAAAATAATTAAATATTATTTATTGATTGCCATTGGAATTTGTTGATTGTTTCAATAAACAATTTTTATAGTCTTAAAATGACTCATAAACATTTATATCAAAATGCATTTCTTTGATAATTATTTCTTGGAATTATGAATCATTCATAAACTTTTCAATATAAGTAAACACTAAATAATAAACCGACGATTTAATATTTAGTATCGATTAAATAATTATATTTTTTTAAATTCCTAAATAATAAATGTTTCAAGTAATTACATATAAAGTAACATAATCTTCTATGTTAATAATGTATGTTGGAATGACCTATTAACATCTAAAAATAACATTTAGGACAAGAAAACAATAGTTTATTAATTATGTTATCAATATTTAAGATATACTAGCAAAAGAATTCTTATAAATATTAGATTATTACGAAATTGCTTTCGATTATTTTAATCTGATCAATATTGATTGAAAATAAAATATAAATTGTCTTTTAAAAAATTATAAATTTTATAATAAAACTGTTGATTATAATATTAATAAGGGAACGCCCTTTAAATCTTTAAAGGGTCTGTCTGGTATAACTTGCACCGCGTATTGATTTTTGGCGCTTACTAAAGTAAAGCTAATTAATAATCTGGTTTTGTTTGCGATTAATGATGATTATAAATGAAATATTTTAATGGCAATGTCAGGTATTTTCAGTGGTATTATGCGTGTGTGTCATTTTACTGGAATTTTTGTGATTTATTTTTATGCATTTCCTCTTTCGAAGCGAACGGTATGTATGCATTTGGCTTAAAGCCATAGGTATGCGAAACAATTTTGCGCATTCGTATTTGAAGAATCCAAAAGGAAGAAAACGAGAACTTTTTGGCTTAGGTGCAGAATAATGTGATTTTCTCATTGAAGGAATGCCGTCTTTGCATGCATCGTTCTTTCAAGATTATTATACAATCTTATCAGCGCAGCCCTTTGCTGGTTAATGTATGCCTTTGATCCTGAAAGAAATTAATTCTCCGTTCTCAGAAAATGTTCGCTGGAATTGCGTCGCTAGGGGAGTTAAACATGCAACCCAAACTTGACCTACTAAAAATAATCGTTATATCGATTCCGTAATGCAGTGGTTCGGTTACTTTTCGTGCACAAACACCAATAGAACAAAACCTAGATTGGTTTGGCTTTCAGTTTATTGTTGCTCTCCATCCACGACGATGGGTTGAAGCGTCAACATGATGCTCTTGTTTACTGCTCTTATAAAAAGAAAGTGATTCTCCTCAACTTTAGTCTTTAATTGACGAAAGCAATCACCGTTACGCACAAATATGTTTGTTGTTGTTGCACACGTTTATTTCGCAATTTGTTTTTTGAAGTAAGCGTTGTTTATTTTTCTTTCTTCGATGATCCATTTTTTTTTCTGTTTTGGTCACCAGTTTTTGAGAGCATCCTACGTAGAGACTAAACTCTCCGGTTTGTGTGTATTTATGAGCGTGTCTGTGTGTGATTTTTGCATGTGACAAAACTGTATTTTTGGCCGCTGTCCAAGTAGGAAAATCCAGACAAATATAAACCTCTTACGGGTCCACGGGATACCTTACTTTAGAAGTTTTCCATCCGAATATGTTCTGCACAAATTTTGGATAAAGTTCGTGGCGCTTTCGCGTTTGTGTCTGTGCGACGGATCAATTCTCTGGCCCAGCATGCGTCGCGACGCTGGGTTTACTCCCGTGCATTGAACCCCATTTTAGTCTCTTCCCGAGATGCGGCTATTCAAGATCAAATTCTGTGTAGGGCGCCGCAGCTCCGAAATCCGAAAATCGGTAAAGGCGTCGACGACGTCGAAGAACAACAACAACAATACTAGTCCAGTGAGCGAAAACACGAAGGCAAAGCCGACGAGCAAGAAGAAATCCAGCAGCAAAACGAAGAACGGCAGTGATAACAACAATACAAGCACAGTAAATTTAGCTAGGACAATTTTACACAATTTAAATATATTTGGTAAGTCATTGTTGGGAGTGCGAGTTTGATGAGGTTATTACTAATCGGAAGGTTTAGGTCACAAGTCGAGCAATAGTACGCCGGCACAGCAGAATATCAACAAGTCTAGCAAGAATTCTGTTTTGGATGTGGATAGTAGTAGTATTAAATCAGGGAGGAGGCCCAGTCTGGATACAGTTTCGACGTATTTGAGTCAAGAAAGTCGGGAGAGTCAAGCGACTTCTTCTACTGCGGATCTCCTCAATTGCAGCGGCGACAGCAGCGATGCCTTAGATTCACCAGCCATTGTCGGTAAGCGGACAAACCTAAAACCTAATCATCCAATTTCATTATCATCATTAATTAAAACTTCACATAAGTACAATTTTAATTTTTATTACCTACTTTAATAAAAGCTTTTCGAAAATGATGATTCTGAAATGACACAAAATTATCTATAATAATCCAAAATTCAACTTTATTTAATTTATAATAGATTAATTGATAAAAATCAATATAACAAGAGTAAATATAGAAAATAGCAATATTAATATAAGTATCAAAATTTCAATAATTTACTAAAACTGATATAGTTTCTGATTTACGCTTATGTTTAGCAATATAATAAAACTATAATTCAATCAAATTTGGATATGCTATAAACATTATCCATATTAAAATTGAAGTATTAGATCATTCTGACAGTTAATTTTGATTTTAACAATTAAAAACTGTAGTAAATATAGATTAATATTGGAAATGTTGATGATTCTTACTAATGAAAATTGTCATTAAAATATTGAAATTTTAAAGTTTTTCTTTGTTATTTTATGTAAACTTAGGAGTCGATCCTGCAAGTTCGATAATTTCCAAATACGTTAGAGTCTCGCAGCCTACGGAATGGGCTCCAAGACAACCGTGTCCATCATGTCGAGCAGTTCTAAAATCTACAGCTATAGTAGTTGCATTACCATGCAATCATGTAATTCATTTAGATTGCTTGAATTACTCGTTGACCGAGCAAATGAATCAACGTACTCACATGCATATACAATGCGGCGTTTGCGGTTGCGTTTACGGTGAGAAGCATGGAAATCAACCTCCAGGTTCGATGGAATGGTGTTTACTGGAACGAGGTCTTCCCGGCTATTCAAACTTCAGGACTATACAAATAGTTTACAAGTGCGTATAAATAGAGTATTCATCGAGAAGCATGCGATTTAATCGAATGGCAATTCCAGCATTCAATCGGGTATTCAAGGAGACGAGCATCCAAATCCCGGATGCGATTTCTACGCCGTAGGCTTTCCTCGCACAGCTTATCTTCCTGATTGTCCTCAGGGACGTAAACTATTACAATTGTTGCACGTTGCCTGGAAGAGACGACTGATTTTCACGGTGTCGAGATCGCACACGACCGGATGCGAAGACGTAGTGGCTTGGAACATTCCGCACAAAACCGAAATCGGGCCCAGCAAGAGCGGACACGGATACCCCGACGCCGGTTACATAAGCAGCTGCTTCCGAGAGCTCGAAGCCCTCGGCATCACCGAAGATGATTTCGACGGGGACCTAAGTTTTAATAAGCGATGAGTAGCTTTAGTTCTTTTTTATATATATTATTTATATTTAATGAGTGTTTTGTGATTTTTTTATAAATTGGCACCAACGTGGATGAAATCTGCGGACTTCGGAATTATTTAATGAATATTTATATAAACTATATAATATATTACCAATTTAATTTTTGAAAAATATATATAAATAAATATATATATAATTTTAGAGTTTTATAAAAAAAAAGATACATATATAACTTTTAAAAAGAAAATTTACTTTAAAAAAGGATATTTTGCAGTGAATGTAGAATTATATTCGGGTTTTCGTTTGCTCAAGGAAAAAGAATAAAAAATATATATATAAATATGTGAAGATATTCATGTCGTGTGATGATTTTTGTTTTGTTTCTGTTGCAATATTTTAGTCTTCCTTCAAAGATCGTTTGCAATACGGTTTAGTTTTGAGTTTACATTTTTTTAATTTTAAAGTGGACACGAATTTTAGCTTTAATTAAGGAGAACGTGAAGAAACGAATGTGCTTTAAACTTGCCTTTTTGCAAATGTCTGTTGAAAATTTTTACGTGTGTTTCTTACCGAAAAAAAAAAAAAAACAATTATTAGTATCGAGAGAAATTTTATATTTATAGTACAAAATATATTTATATTTTATAATTATGCAGCTAGAGAATTATAGACTAAATGCCATATATTTGAAATATTATTTTCTTTTTGCATCAATACATTTTGTTGTTTTTCTTTTATTTAAATTATTATTACTATCGTTTTAAATTAGTTGATCGATGGAAATTTGATGTCGGTTCCCTCGATGTTCTTTTGAATCCACGCATCAGCCCGAGCGTTCAAATCCTCGTCGAATTTTTCCTTCCAGTTTCCGCTCTTTCCTTGCCTGATAAACGCCTGCTCTCCCTTCACGGAAACGCCGATGCTCGTTAGCAAATCGAAGTTTACTGAAGCGTTGTTACGGAAGTTCTTGATATCCAAATGATCCTGCAGTTTGCTCAGTTCTTCCGCGTTCACGGATTTCCCCAGGAAATTAGATACCTTCTTGATAGCGTCGCAGATGTCCATTTTCATGTCTTCGTAAAAGAGGAAGAGAAGGTTTTTGTGATTTCTGACGGCCCAAGCCTCTTTGAAGTGCTCCCAATACGGAGTCCAATCGACTGCAAATCAATTGGATTAATATACTTTACTTTAGTTTTATAATTCATTTACTTAGATTTTTTTCGAAATACTCCCAATGCCTTTGGAAGTCGTTGGAATATCCTTGCGTCTTCATTAATCTGTTTAAATGGAAGAACGATATAGAAACGTCCTTAGGGTTTCTGGCTACGTAAATCACCTGCAATTAAATGATGTAAGTATACATTTTTGATAATATTAAATAATACCTTGCATCCGGAGGTTAATAAATTCGGCGGTAAAAGACTGAAAGGCATGTGCGTTTTGATGAAACGTTTTTCCTTAGTTTTCGTTAACTCAACCCACATAGGCGCATCCATGCCTTCGACAATCTTCGTCTTTTCAATATCGTGCTCATTTTCAGCCAACAACTCGTCCTTGATATCCTTGTGCACAAATAAACTATACCTAAACGAACGGAACACTCAGTAAATTGCTTTTGATTGCTTTCTGGTTACACTTACTCCAAGAACGGAAACCTCATCAGCAGGGACGTTTCAGCAGCTCGTTTGTAATCCAAATCGTTCGCAATTAGCCAAACCATCTCCTGGGTCCATGTTGTTCCTGTGATGCTATTAATTAGTTAATGGTTCCATTAGCGGCAGCAATTATACCTGATCTTGGGAAGGTGACGATCCAAACGTCGTCCGGCCTCACCTCAAAGTTGTAAATGTTCTCCGCATCAGATCGGTATTTTATTGGGAAGAAATACTTCTTTGGCCCCACTTGCACAAAGCCCGTCCTCTCACCTGATTAATAACGAAGGTAAACAAAATGATAATCACGAATTTTTTAATCCCAATTTTTTTAACAATCGCGTTTCGTAATTATTTGCTGAGCAATTATAATGTTTGCGAAGTCTTAACTTATTAATTACACAAGCGGAAACGAGTAATTTGAATATGTAATAGCATGATTTTTATTATTTCTATTTAAAAAAAAAAACAAGATTACTAAATTGTTTTATTCTATTTTATTATTACGTTATTACAATTTTAAGGTACGGATTTATCCTTATTTTTACTTTTATTCAATAATTATACTTTGATGTACAACTTTTTATTTTTAAATTGAATTTTTATAAGTACTTAAAAGACTAGATTTTTTTTACCTAACTTCAATATTAAGGTACGGATTTATCCTTAAAACAATACAAATTTTTCGAATAATGTTTACTTTAATTCAATAATAATTTGATGTATAAATTTTTCTATTTAAATTGAATTTTTATAAGTACTTAAAAAATGATTAATTAAAAATTTAAAACTTGACGAAAGTGCTAGATTTTTTTTAAATTAAAATTTTATAATTTTTTCACAAGAAAGAATAAATCAATATTGTGTAATTTATTAGAAGTCCTTAATAATATATAATAAGTATGCAAGAAGATTTTACCTGAGAAATCGGACAGCAACTGGTTGTTGGTTTCCGGTTCAACATCTTTAATTTCGTACGGGAATTTTGAGGCTCCGTTGGCCTGGATAAAGTCCTTTGGGGCCATTTTCACAGATAACCGAAGAACAAATATGATGTGCGTTTCAACTACCGCTTAAATACCACCGTTTCCTTATCTGCCGCTTTACTTATCGGATTTAGTGGACGAATTCTTTGAGAGTTGGGCTTTTCCCCCGACCGTAAGCCTCGTCGGACTGAACAACTATTATCTTGCAGCGTTTTAATTTAAAACTTTCACCCAAATGAAATGATCTTCCTCCTTTCGAGAAAATGCTACAAGGGAGAAATTTAGGTCACATAACATAACTAGTTTTTATTACATTTGTTTCTCTTTTTGCGCGGCATTAAAACATCATTAGTTTCCTCTTAGTTTCAATTTTGCAATGCATGCAGTAAATAAAAATATTTACTGCGGTACAGATTGAAATCAACAGATCATTATGACCTTTGATCTATATATCACACGTTTACATATACTTTTTTCTTTAAGTACATTTTTTACAAGGAATTATTATCAAAGTAAAAGTTTGTATTTAACGATACTCCAGCGACATCGTTCTCACAGATTTATAATTATAAACATTTTCTGTGTAGGTTTCTCTATTTTTTATTAAGCAAGAAGTTTCCTTTTTCAACTTTATATCAAAAACTTCTTGTTGATTAAGACCATAATCTACATTTGTTCTTAATTATATTATTCATAATCAAAAATAAATTTAATTGCAAATTCCTCGAAATAAATTATACATGAATAAAAATTTACCAAAATGTTTTTCTTATCACACTGGATATAATCAATAATATTATTGTTTACTTATACATTTCCACTAAATACTAATAATTTGATTATACAAAAGAAGATAATTATTAAACAAATATTAGTTTGGAAAGTCCATGAAAATCTCGTATTTCCTTGAGATGAGTAGATTCTAATGCATGGTTCAAAAACGCAAAAGACTGTTTAACCTTTGGGAATATGATATTATTCCAGTCCGGTTATAATTATGGCTGCAACTTACAGTAAATAATCTGCTAATGGGAAATAACAAATCGGAAATTGACATTCTCTTAAGGTTAAATCAAAGAGGAACATGAATATCTCCATTGATTTACTGTATTCTTTACTATAAATAAAATTAAAAATATTATAAGTAAATTATAAATTTAAAGTCAATAATCATAAATTCATAATTCACAAATTTTAACGTAAGATTTACTCATTAGAAGAAATTTAAATCATTATTAACTTCATTGAAAATTTATTTTGATTTGATAATATTTGAGTATTTTTATTTAAAATTTTCTTGGATTTGAACTTTTAACTATAATTTACTTTATCGAATATTTTGCAATATAAATAGTTTTTTTTTTTAATATAAATGATACTATCTCATCAATAAGGTAACAGAAATCATAAAATTGTTGAATTATGATGTAATTGTTTATTAAGTGAGTAATATTTTATCTTCGTTAATTATCCATTGTATAGACATGATCGGGCCCAGAAAAATGTTTAAGAATTAAACCGTTTGCTTACGTAAATTGTTTACAAAATCGGAAATATGCGTTACGTAATTAGTACGTATCACCGAGTTTTCCAATTTGTTTTTATTATACTATTGTTACAAGAAAATTTTAATCAAAACAATGAAAAATAAAGTACTAATTACGATAATCCGGTGCGTTTTACTTGCCAATTACACCTTGTTGTTGAAAGTGTGCTTTATACTAAAACATATTTTATTGAAGCAAACATCACTAATTGTGACGCTCATTTCTCATATTTATTATATAGGTGACAATTAAAAACTTGAAAGTATACTTATGTGATTCAAAAAATAAATAAAGAAATGTATTTATAAAGAGAAATCCAACTAAATATGAATTAATTTTATACCTAATAAATTAATTAATAATTTGAAACCTGATTAATCGAGAACTTTAAAAGTGTATACAAATATTTAATATCTTACACCTCCCAGTTTGGAAAACGTTGGTATAAAGTAAAAAAAAACATTATTTTTATAACCGCACTATTTGAATCATTGCTGGATCTTCTACTCACAATAATTGAAATATATCTTTAGAAATTATCTATTGGAGTGAATGATATAACTTGAGTTATACATCTATGAAAGTATCATTATTTATAGAAGAAATTTAGAAATAATTTCATAGGTTTAATTAAAAGTATTACGTTTTGATATTCTTAGTAGAAAAAGAACAGTTTCTAAACTAATATTCTTGATGAAAGCGAGTAAATAAAATACATAATTAATAAATGTTGATTCAATGACAGCATGTGCTCATAATTGATGTAAACATTGGTAATATGTAATCTCGCACAAAACGGCGATAAAATTAATTAAGAAATCAAGCATTGTGTTGTTCGGAAAGTCCTGTCGCGCATGACGTAAATATCCATCCGATACCAATGAAATTCGAAACACCTACGTCTCTTTCGCACGTGCGAAAAGTCTCCAATCTGTTTGATCTTCAAATTATTCGTTTCTAAAACCAACTTATTTAGAGAAAGTTTAGCAACTCCATTTTTTTTTCTATCTTTCTTCATATTTATTTACCAAGTATTCCTATCAAAATAAACTTGAACTGTATTATCAGAAGTTTGATTCTGTGCGAAGATTCAAATGTTGTGGCAATACACATAAATTGTTTATTTTCAATTTTGCTTATTTTTTTTTGTATACTGATTGACCAACAAATGCGGACGAGGATCGAATGATCAATTTGTACGATAATTATTAATATTTACATATCAATAGTATTTGCAGCTTGAAGTACACGTTTCTCTTGAAAAGATGATTTGCTAATTGCGAATATTTAATCTGTAGATTTAACTAATCTCTAAGAAATTTCAAAGTGACATTATTATTATTATTAAGTCATATCTGTTTACATTTTATTTTCTTATTAACCTTTGATGACGTAAAAAAAATAACCCAATTTTTTTTTTAAATAATTTAAAATATTGAAAATTTCCATAATTCGTGTTGTGTAATAGCAATGAGATGGTTCGTACATCTCTAACTTACAATTATGATAAAGTACATGCTAATTAATTCTGCACCTCTAGCATGTATTTATTTAATAACGTTTCCGCGAAGCCTCCGATATTTGTATACAAATCCAATGGCCAAGGTCTCTTATCCTGTTCGTCTAAATGGGTTATCGCATCTTGGATCCCCACCAAATCCAAGAAGATTATAGGTATATAAGCAGACGCCGATACGATTCCAACCATAACTAAATTTTCGCTTAAAAAAGTAACAAAAAATATCGAACATGAAGTGCGTAACTTTGATCTGCATGTTCTTCGTGGTCTTGGCCATCGTCGATCTTGCCTGTAAGTACAATTCATCATCCTCAATTTCAACGCAATTATTTAACACTTTCTTTGATTTTGCAGACTCCGACTCCGATTGCCAGCCAGGAGATGTTAAGCAGGAATCCTGCAACACCTGCAAATGCGTCAACGGTGGATGGGCTTGCACCAGGAAGCGCTGCTTGGAGAAGAGACGTAAGCACATTAAGTTGTTTTTGCGAATCAATTACATAATTAATTAATGCTCGCGGAATATCACTTAATTGCTATCATTATTGATAATTACTG
This sequence comes from Nicrophorus investigator, assembly GCA_963457615.1. Taxonomy (NCBI): domain Eukaryota; kingdom Metazoa; phylum Arthropoda; class Insecta; order Coleoptera; family Silphidae; genus Nicrophorus; species Nicrophorus investigator. The sequence continues at coordinate 26,823,771 of OY735143.1, forward strand.
TATTTTTTTTTGTTTGTTATAGAAATTAAATGCACACCCAAGGAGAGTTTCAAGCAGGACTGCAATACTTGCATTTGCAACGAACGCGGTGACAATGCCATCTGCACCTTGAAGGCTTGTCTCTGAAGATGACCACTCGCATTCTCTCTGTTTTCCCGATGAATATTTATATTAATTCTGGATTTATTTTAACAAATACATTTTATTTTCTTAGATAAATCAAATCGTTTTAATATTATCCTTTGTCACGTTTAATTATAAAATAATATTTATCATTGCAAGAAAATGTTGTCAACCGGACATAAATTACTTGTCTTTAACATATTATCAAACAATTTATTATCAAACACTTTTCATAATAAAAGACAAACAAAAATAGCTATAAAAGTAAAATATTTGCTTTTTTCTACATTTTTGAAATGTTGAATAGTAGATAATAATTATTCAATTACATAATTCTTCGTTATTAGTTTTGCTCAGAGGTCGGCTACGTTCTTGAAGAAAAGAGCCATTTTATAAGACATTGCCTGTTTAATAAATTGCTACAATACAATCAAATACTTATCAAAAGAGTGGATTTCGGCTCCGGACTGTAAATGGAAAATTATATTATTATTTTGTCTATAGATTTATATATCATTAAAACAATATCAAATTGTAATATTTTTTAATGATAAATAGTTTAAATAATATTTTTTGATTACTTAAGTTTAAGATTACAAAAAAAAACATAATTAAAGATTATTAATCTATAATTATTAAGAGATGTACTTAAATATTTTTTTACAATTAATGATTGTTAAATTAAATTAACTTGTTGGAATCTTATTGGAATTTATTTATAGGCAACTAAGTATACGCTATTATGTAGATAAAATTGATTTATTAAATATATTTAAATAGTTAAATAATAAAGGTTTACATTCTTTAAATAAAATAATACTGTATAATATTAAATAATTTTCTTCTATAAATTTGATTACAGCGACACCTTTCTTAGAATAGTCGAACTAGATGTTACTTAATTATATTTTATAATTAAATTAATATTTTTAAACTAATTTCTTTTAAAAAAAAAAAATGATTTAAATATTAAAGGCAATTACTAAACTAAATAAGTCTTATTTACTTTATAATATTATTAACACTATTTTAAACTAACTTAAGTATTATTTTAATTTACAGTTATTATTATTTAATATTTTTATAAATACTTAATTTATTTAACAAATAACGTTAATTTTAATAAATGTAATTACAAAAAAAAATACCGAAAAAAACATATTTTATTTAAAAATTGAGAATTATTCTGAACGTTTATGATTCTAGTAAATAGATAAAGATTATAATTTATAGTCAATTAAGGAGCATTACGTAATTAAGCTTAATTCATGTGCTTAACTTAACTAATTGTAAATTATCTTATAAACGACTGCAACTGAATTTTAGTTTAAAATTAACACAGGTAACTGTAAATGGTAATGATTTATTTCCTAAAATGACACTTGTTGCATAATTAAGTAATATGTCGTAAGTTGTAACGCTCAATTAGTAAATGAGTTATAATTTACAGATTATCCAATAGATGGCGCAGATGTATTCATAGAAACATTTTAAACTGTTCCAAGAAAATACTTAAACATAATCATTTCAAATTTAGAAGTAAAAACGCTGACATGCAAATGTATTTTAAAGATTCATAAACTAAAAATTAATAAAACTTTTTTAAATCGAAATAATATAATAATTATATAAGAAATTACATTTTATATTTTAATTAAATTTATAAAAAACTTTTTTCTATAAAATATCTTATATTTTAATAAATTCGATTATTATAATTTCTTTATTTAATTTTTATATGAATTAAATTAAAAAATAATAAAAATATTTATTGCAACAAGCAATTAGTTTTACCACTTTTCATGTAGACTTATAATAAATTTTGTTTATTTTTTTTTTAACTTAAGACTTGACTGTATTTGTATAAAATGGAAATATTTATTTCAATGAGAATAGGTTTAAATTTATTGATTAATAAAATATTCGGAATAAAATTAAAACTTGTTAATTAAATTGAGTTGAGGTTGTTATAATTAATTTTTTGATGTTGAGTGGTTAATTTCATTAATAAAAAATTGTTCATATAAAATTTCGTATATTTAATAAACACATTTATACACTTATATTATATATAAAAAAATTAAAAAAATTAAGAAGAAAAAAAAACACGTATAGAATATAATAATTATAATATATAAAATTTAAAGCTCTTTTTTTGAATCACATTAATCAATATCGATTGGTCCCTTATGAAGGATGTAAACAGTAATTAAGAAAAAACAAAGATTCGTGGCGGGACATTACCAAGGTCTCCAGATCTTCTGTTTCTGCTTAGAATCAGCGTGCAAGTTGTTAAATTCCGGGCACTTCCTCCGCTCAAGAATGGTCTTCCTTAAAAGCTCCTTGGTGGATCGACTCCTATTCTCGTATCGGAAAACTTCGATGAAATTTGCACCATCCGAATTGTGGCTCAATATATTGTCGTGAAGCGCAACTATTTCAGTTTGAGACCCGGACTTGGTCAAGCACATTTTCTGCAGGTTCCGTTTGACTAATTTCAGGATAGCCGTTTTGTCGTTGGCGTTCGGACAGTTCTCAATCTGAAAATAAAATTAGATGCGAGTTACAGACTTGTTTCCGAATTGTTTGTTTGTTTGTTATCGTTGACTTACATCTGAGGTCTCCGTTATTATTTTCTTTATGGCGTCCAAAGACTTGGAGTGTTTGACTGCTTTGGTGGTGCGCTTGTTCTTCTTGGAGCTGGTGATGTTGTTGCACTGTATCTCCGACGACATGGTTCTTCGGCACGTGTATTTATAAAAATTTGGAGTGAAGAAGAGTCGAGCCGAGCTCATCGGAGGTGGTTTAAAGAATGGCGCATTTTACACCAAACCCACTATATATAGACAATCTCCCCCACTAATAAACATATGTTACAAGAAAATTCTAAATTTAGACGGTGAGAATAGTTAAAAATTATATGGCCATTCCAAATATAATTTCCGAACATATTGTTTTATTTTCATGGCACTGAACAGGAATATACACAAAAAAAAAACACAAATAAAGCCGAAGAAGAGTCGCAACTAAAAATAATCGAGTGCAGATATATTAAGGGACATGTATAAATAATTAATAACGAGCGGAGAAAAGACGAGCGCGCGCCGCAATGGCTTTTCTTTGTTATACGCTGTTATTTTTAATAGTTCTCGCCTCGCACTGCAATTATCAAACAATTATAGCTTCGTCTATTTTCGCCTCGAATCCCCAAAAATATATATAGCCGAATCCCGAAATGCAAAGTGCACAACGCTTTTTTTTGTACACCTTAAAACGCATCCAAACAGATGACCTGTACATCACAAAAAATCTATTATAAATAAATCTTGTACTAAAAATATAAAGTAAACGAATTTATTTGATGTAGTAAAGGATCGTACACACCACTAGCCAAGTCATTTGTCAAAGACATTAAAGTGTACGAACAAATCAGGCTTTTATTTATCGACTTTCTCAAATTTATAGAATAATTCAATTTATTTACATAAAAAATATTTATTTACATCCAAAACGTGTATACACTTTATTAATATATAAAGACCACGAAATATTAAAAAATGTATAAAATTTAATTATAAATAATTTTATTAAAATGTAGTGTAAAAAAAAATGCGTATACACTAAGTAACTTGTCAATTAGCGTGTAAGTATACTTACTTAATAAAAACACAGCTAAATAAAAATATTAATAACGCTACCAGTTAATTATGTTTTCATAATCATATTTTCAATTAAATTAATTATTTTATTTAAATATTTTTAAGGTCAAATAAATGATTTACCTAAACAATCGTACGCACTTTACTTTACAAAATATAGTAACTAATTGAAAAAACAACATTTTTGATCATTAAATAAATAATTTAATTTTTCTATTCAGAAATTTTTATTTTATTCAAAATCTTTGTTTTGAGCTAATTTTTATAAATATTAACAATACATACAAATATTACAGCCTTTAATTTAATAAATTTTATAAAATATTATATTTTTATTCATGAGATTAAACAATATTTTTCTAAAAAAAAAGTGATGTGATTTATTATAAAAAAAAACTATGCTTCTAAATAAACAGAATCCACTTGTTTTGAGTGTCAATTAATTTTCAAGTGGATTATCAATTCTGTACAAAGTAATATAATTAAAAATCTAGATAATCGGTTAATCTGAATTGTTTAAAACCGAAAACAAAAAATAAATTGGAAAAACTACTTTTTTGTATAATTTTTAAGTTTAGATTAGTTATGGCTTTCTTTATATGTGCAGATGTAGAAAATACTATTAATTTTAAAATCTACTTTAAGAATCATAACATTATCTTGATATTTCCAGTATATAAATTATATTTTATAAGAGTTTGATACTTTTCTTTTTATTTGACTACAATATACATTTGTTTTACTTATGACTCTACTTATGTGCAGATGTACAATATACATATAAGTTTATGAACTTCAGTGAAGTTACGGACCCGCAGAAATTGCAATCATTGTATTTAATATTTATTAAAAAAAGAACTAAACATTATTCTGTAAAATAAATTTTGCTTTAACGTTTTTTTTTTTTTTTAATAAAATCGTATATTTGAATCAAAACGCAAGAAATGAGCCGTGTTTAAAACGAAACAGATTGTGTTGTGAAAGCCGAAAATGGTATCAGAATTTCAATCCATAAATCATGAGCACGTCACTAAATGCCTTGTTTATTTTACAACCCTCGAATTCTTCTGGCTTATGCTCTTTTTTTCCTCCTCGGTTTCTCTTTATATAGATCAACCGACCTTCGAAACGCTCTTTGGTAACCATTATGTGACACATGTAAAAATATGAATACGTTTTTCTTTCGAAAAAATTCACTTCCTATGTCTGCATTTTCAATTACTTATTATAAATAAAAAATAATAACTTTTGTGTTATAAACTATATTTTAATGAAATTAACTATGTTTATTTAAACTTTACTGAATATTATTTTATAAAATAAAATCAGAAAACTATTTTCACATATAAATTATAATAAAGAAAATAAATATTAAATTAACTAAAAATTAAATTAATCAATTGTTTAATTTTTAATGTTCACAACAAAAATCTATATTTTTTTGGTAATTTATACCACAGTATATATGATTAAAGTATAGTTGACTTAAGAAATATTTTATTTACTTATTTTACAGTAATAACTCTTATTAAATTAACTAAACATGAATATAATAAATTATTTATATTATATAATTTTTGTTGGCCACAAGAAAAAATTATATTTATTTTTTGTAATTTATAGAAATATTATAAATTAATCCTAGTTTTATTTATGTTTGAAACGTTTACTTAGATGGATATGGTGTGTACACATCTTTCTAAATAAATAAGTTCATACTGAAATTTTCATATACAACTTTTCTTGTGTATTGTGTAGTAATGTTGTTGCAATAAAGATGTCGGTGGTTGGGAGCAGGAAGAGGAACTGCATGCATTTATGCAGATACGAAACCTTTGAATGCCGTTTGTTAATTGTCTAGCAAAAGTAAAACAAAAACATCCTGGTGGACGTTATTTTGCAAACGGCGCTGTCCATGGATGTATATATTTATATTTATGCTTAAGTGCTGCTGTTGCCGTTTTGGTTTATGCTCGAGATAGAGATATGTGTGTGTATGTGTACGAAGAAAATTCGTCGCGTGTTTATTTCTGTATATTGAAATTAGAAAACCCCATACCACGTGTGTTGTTACTAAAAATGTATCACATGCATATGTAAAAGTGACGCATCGGCTGCACGCGTGTGAAAGGATCAACAAGTGGCGTTCCCATGCATCAAGTGTGCCGGTGTCGGGGGCCGCGCCGGGGGACGGGGACCCGGGGGACTCGGCGCGCTGACGCGTTTCCTCCTCTTGTTTAACACGCGCACAATTACACTGATTGTAATTTGTGCTCCGGTTATTTATTAGAATTCTCCGCTTCCGATTATTCCCCCGATTTGCAGACATCAACTATGTTCGATAACTAGTGGACTATGGAAACTGCCACTATCTTACGCACTTATAACTTGATCACTACTTGATTAATACATATCGCTGCAACCTTGATCCAATAAAAACAAAAACTAGATTGTTATTTTCGTTACAATTATAAGATTTTAGTTCTAAATCATAAACATTTATTTGCTAAATCTCAGCAACAATTTTAATAATAATCAGTACTTTCAGTCTAAACCGATTTTATTAGTTTACAAAAATCTATACCAAAGAATAACTAAATATAAATAAATAAATTTAATTTTCGAAATCGAAATTATATTTATATATAATATATTTTTAATAACATTTTTATAAGATGAAACTTATGTTGGAACAATTATATACAAATTGCGTAATGAATTTGGAATGAAGAAAGAGAAGAAAATCGAACGAGGATTGGAATTGTCGAAAGTGAAAGAAATCTTTTGCGTTCGGCGGTTCCCACGCCCGATTTACATAATTAAATCAACAACAAAACTCGTTGACTAATCCGCACCGGGAGCGTTGAAAATCCAATGCGGTGATCGTGCGTTCTCGCTGAAAGAAAAAAAGCGGAAAAGATGTGTGTGCGTTTAGTGAGCGATCTGTGCCATATAAACATTCTTATCCATGGTCATCCGCTATCGTTACAAAAGTTCAAATTTTTTATTTATTAATATACAATTTATATATTTGCACACTTTCAACATAATTTTCTATTTGAAATAATGTTATCATTATTACTATTTAGAATAAGATAACAGAAATAGTTTCTTTACACATTTTTTCAACATTTGAAAAAATAAATAATATTTGGCGAATATAATAATTATATAATTAATATAGTTAAGTAAAAATTAAAGGAAAAAATATTTTTTGATAGATATATTAATATAACAAATTTTGAAGTACAATATGTTTTATTATTAGTATTCATAGTTTTATATATTCGACTTGGGTTTTAGTTACTTTGGGAAATACAAATCTATATCGTCGACAAATGATTGCTTGGCAAAGGAATCTGGGTCTATTCCACTTCCTGAACCCATTTCATCTTCATCTACAATTGTAATCGTTGACTGATACAAAGTTGTTAAATCCGGCATTTCAGTTGTTGAATCTTTGGGATCGTTTGTCGTACTGTCAGTAATAATTTCTGTTGCAGTGGTGATCTGGTTTGTGGTAGGAATGTCAGTAATTGGCTGGACAGTGGTAGGAATATTAGTCGTTGGCTGAATAGTAGTAGGAAATTCAGTTGGTGGCTGAATAGTGGTTGGAATCTTAGTCGTTGGTTGAATAGTAGTAGGAATTTCAGTTGGTGGCTGAATAGTGGTTGGAATCTTAGTCGTTGGTTGATTAGTAGTAGGAATTTCAGTTAGTGGCTGAATAGTGGTTGGAATTTTAGTTGGTGGCTGAATAGTGGTTGGAATCTTAGTCGTTGGTTGAATAGTAGTAGGAATTTCAGTTAGTGGCTGAATAGTGGTTGGAATCTCAGTCGTTGGTTGAATAGTAGTAGGAATTTCAGTTGGTGGCTGTCTAGTTGTTGGAATCTTAGTAGAAGTCATCACTTCTTGTTTTCTGGAACCCATTTCTGCAACTTTACAAATTTTATGGAAACGATAGCAGTCGTCTCTACAGCATTTATAACCAAAAGGGCAGTTATGATCCGTATTGCATGCAATTCCCCAAAGTTGATACTGTCTATTCGGATCTAAACATCCAATTGGACACGTGCCAGCTTTCTCTATAAATCATCAAAGTTACATTTTTGCATCTAAGAATTATCATAGTAATTACCGTCACAACTGCAGCAATTCAACACCACTTTTCCAAAGTACAAGTAGTAGCACCATGTCTGGCATTGATAATAACTCTCACCATAAATAACTAACAGAATTACTCCTAACAACAAACGCTTCATATTAGTAGACGAGAACGAATAGAATGACGGGATAAAAGTAACTTGACTACCAATAAATTGATTCTGACTGTAGTAATTTTTTAGATAACGCTTGTGAAAAATTATACAAATAATCTTGCAAAATATTGAACGTGTATTTACATTAGAATAAGATAACTTACGTTTTCTTCTTAACGTATTTCATAAAATACTTATTTATAAATCAGGGATAGAGCTGATCACAACATATAATTTTAAATTCTGTTATCCAAGATGTTAGACATAAGTATAATAATATGAAGTTTATTATTACAACAACTATTTTAGTTAAGAAATCTGAATTGTACATAATTAGTAAGTATTTTTATAAAGAATTTATTTATTCTTATTATTATCTTATAATATGTAATGAAGTAAATTAAATAATGTTATTGCCATTAAGCTTCAGGAGGAAGTATCTCTTCTGTTGTTGTTTGAATTGTTGTAACTTCAGGTGTACTAACCAATTCTGTTGTTGTTTCTTCAATTGTCGTATTAAAATTAATCAATTGTGAAGTTGTTGTTATTGTTGTCGATTCTTCAATTGTTGTATTAGAATTATTTGATTGTGCAGTTGTTGTTATTGTTGTTGTTTCTTCAGTTTTTGGTGCGTTTATAGTAGTCAAAGATGCATCAGTAGTATTGATTAGTTGTGTTGTGGTTTCCTGATCCACTGTAGTCATATATTGAAAGTACGTGTTTGTATTTAGAGGTTTGCAAATTTTTGAGAAGACGTAACAATCATCTGGACAGCATTTGTAGCCGGGAGGACAGGATTTGTCGCTGAAGCACGAGAGAAGCTGCAAATCGAAGAAACCATCGTACAAGCAATGGTTTGTTGGACAGAAACCAAATTTTTCTGCAAATATAGACTTTTGAAGCTGTTTCAAAGCAATCAATCGAATGCCTTACCGTTCTGATTACAACAGACGAGATAAAGCCTGTTCGGCGACAGAATGTAACACCAAGTTTGACAGCTGTATACTGCATTTACGTTAATTGCTGATAATAATAATAGTGGAGTAGTAAATTTGCGGAGATCCATTTTGAACTAAATGCTGTCGTGCACATCGTGCTATTTATACTCTATATTTACAATATCCATTAATTAATGTTGCATCACCTTAAAAAAAATTGTATAAACTGTTATCATAATTGTTATTTACATTATGACAATATCGCACATATGATCATGAAATGTAATGTATCAATAAATTATATTTTACACATATTGATTATATATCATTTATTTTACTTCCCACATTTTGACACATGACAGCTGTCAAAATTAGGTTAAAAACAGTTAGCAATTGAATTATTTTAAGGTACAAAATAAACAAAAATATAAATTTTATTCAAGCAATACTATTTTTTATTCAGTTGTATGTATCGTCGAGTTAACGACTTTGGGGTTTTTGCATACATTGTGATCCGGATTGCATTTGTCTTTGCAGCATTTGTAAGGACTCGGACAGTCCACATCTTCTGTACAATAAATGTGTCTCAGGCTGATGCTGCTGTTGTTTATTAAGCAGTGATCCTCAGGGCAAACACCGTCTCTGTCTGAACAATTCGCTAATTTAGTTAAGATTCTCTTCTTTATTCCACAGAAATAAACTTACCTAAAAAACTCACACATTTAAATATTATTTTATTTCCAAGTTGATACATCTGATAATCCAAGCATTGGGACGCGCATGGGGACCAATTCGTATTCCAATACCCATTTCGAAAACCATCACTGTATTTGGCTATTAAAGCCATCACTGATAGCACGAGAATTACTTGCCGATTCATAATCATTAACACTCTGACTGACGAAACGTTCCAGATTTGTACTTATATACTCCTAAGATGATTACATAAGAAACAACATTTCTTGTGTTATCTGCAATAAACAGTTTCGCCAATATCTCGGACTCTTTAAAATCGGACTAATCCAGAAACTAAATACGAACAACAAATAAAACGCACAAATAGAAATAAATAATTTTTATTTTGCTCAATTAAAATTTAGTTTATTTTAATATCATCAAACCGGACTATGCGAGGTATCGATGTACTTATGTAGTATACTTCAGCTAATTTCATTTTAACATTGCGCAGTTCAAGCAGATAAGTGAACTTTACTTTCCTAAATTGATAAGCACCAAAAAATAAAAGTTATATTTACATAATTAAATACTAAATTGATTTATTAATATAAATTGAATAACAATTGTATAATATGTTGGGTTCGGGAGAAAATTCTGGACAAAACCTTTATACTTTTTTTTCAAGTTTCCTACATTTTGGCACATGACAGCTGTCAAAATTAGGTTAAAAGCATTGAATTCAAAAATCATTTTAAAAGAGACAAAAAAAAAAACAAAAATTCTGAAAAAATATAAATTTTATTCAAGCAATACTGTTTTTTATATACTTCGATATTTAAAGAGTACCTCTATTGTTGAAAATACAAATCCTCATCGTCGATATCGAAAAATTGGGCTTCTGGTAGAGGATAGAATCCGCTTCCTGAAATAATGTCGTTCTCATCTTCGGTCGATGTTTCTGGTACATTTGTTTCAAATGTTGTTGGCAACTCTGTTTCAAATATTGTTGGCATCTCTGTTGTTGTTGTAGTTGTTGTTGGTGTTTCCGTTGTTGTTGGTATTTCTGTTGTTGTCGTTGTAGTTGTCGGTATTTCCGTTGTTGTCAGTATTTCTGTTGTTGTTGTAGTTGTCGGTATTTCTGTTGTTGTTGTAGTTGTCCCATTTAAATTGGGACATTTGGATTCTAAATATTCGATTGCTGGTTTGCAAATTTTATGGTACCTGTAGCATTTATCCCGGCAGCATTTGTATCCGAAAGGGCAGTTCTGATCCAAATTGCAAGCGATTTGCCTAAAGTTGTAATGTTTACCGTTGTTTACCAGGCAATCGTTGGGACACACTCCTTGCTTATCTGCAATGCACCAATAAATAATGCACCAATACTAATATGAATATTTACCTCTGTAATTGCAGCACTGCAGGTACAACGTGTCTCCAACCTGGGAATAGCACCACTTTTGACACTCAATACCTATATGATGAAAATAGGCGCTTACCGTTCCAAGGAACAGAAGCGGCACCACCCAACTGTATACTTTCATTTTTGTTCATCAAATGTCAAGTTTGTGTTGCGAATAAATGTAACCCACCTTAATCTAATCTGATTTATTTAGTGTTTCCACAAAGTATGATAAGGTACAATATTAAATTTCACAGATAAAATTTTTCCCTGCCTCGAAGCAGTTACGTTGTACTTATCGTCGAGGTTTTTGCATACATTGTGATCCGGATTGCACGAGACACGAGAATTACTTGCCGCTTCCAGATTTGCAGTTATATACTCCTAAGATGATTACATAAGAACCAACATTTCTTGTGTTATCTGCAAAAAAATGTTTCACCAATATCTCGGGCTATTTAAAATCAAGAAACTAAATACAAACAAAAAATAAATCTAAAAAAAAGTCTTAAATAATTTTTATTTTTCTCTATTTAAATTTAGTTTATTTTGATATCATCAAACCGGATTATGCGAGGTACCCTTGTACTTCTGTAGTTAACTTCAGCTAATTTCATTTAAACATTGCGAAGTTCAAGCAGATAAGTGAACTTTACTTTCGTAAATTGATATGCACCATAAAATAAATGTTTCATTTACATAATATTAAAAACTGAATTGATTTATTAATAAAAATTGAATAACAATTTAAATTTAAGATTTACGTTTTTTTTTTTGTATAATATACACAATTGGATAATGTGTTGGGTCAGGGGAAAATTCTGGACAAAACCTTTATTCTTTTTTTTTCAAGTTTTCTGAAAGCGAAAAATGACCTGAAAAGAAGTTGTGGACTAGAACTAATGCCAATTTTCCAAGCTCTTTTTTGTTCTCAGACATAATTTATGGGTCCGCTTTTACTCTAAAGAAAACAATAAGAAAGACGAAGCTGAAGTTTTTTTTATGGATAATTTGAAAATTTTCTTTATTTATTACTCAATAGATTTTATCTAAATATTAGATTTTAAACCAAATTTTGGATAATAAAAATTTGACAAATAATGAACTAATTATGAGTAGTTGAATTAAAAATATTTAGTTTTCAAATATTAAGTAGAAATTAAATTTCAGAATTTTATTGAATAAGGATTGTGGGTTATTATGAAATAATAAATTGTTTGTATTATTTTCAAATATTTTTTTATTTATTTAAAGGATTTCTAGTAAAAATAACTAGTTAGATACTATAATACCTCAGGTACATATATACAATTCATTTACAAAATAGATCATTTTTATTATCACAGAATTAAAGCTACAGTATTATAATAACTACTTATTTTTTTTTTTATCTTTTTCTTTCGTAAAACATTTTTCGTACTGGAAGACAAATGATTGTTTTAATTAATATTTTTTTCATTTAAAATTTTCTAAAACTTAATAAACTCTCGATGAGATTAAGAAAAAAAAATACATATTTATATAAAATGGGTAAAGCTGAATGATTGATGATTCGATATTACTACTAGTTGGAATGCGAACGATGATGGTTGGTGTTGTTTTCACCACGGCCTCCACATGGGTTGATTTGTGGGTGTGTTGATTGCGTTTGCGTTCGGTGATGTTGGAGGTGTGTAGCTTTGCTGAGGGTACTGCTGCATTTGCGTGGAGACGGTGTCGAGTTGCTGGACGCATGCACCCAGGTGCTGGAGGAGACGCTTTCCGGCGGTGGGTTCGATCACTTCACTTGGTGTTGTGATGAACTGGGAAACCTCCTGAGCGCACTGCGTAAATCCGGCGCGGAAGCGATCCGCGTAGGATTGCTCCTGTGGAACGACCAGCTGGTGCTGCCTCTTGAGAGTATGAAGATGACGCACGGTCAGCTCCAGGATGTCGGCCTTCTCAAGCTTGGACACGTTCTCGCCTTCGCTTTGGAGAGCGGTAACCATCAACTCCTTGAGCTCGTCCAGGCAACGGTTAATCCTGGCGCGGCGTTTGCGCTCGAGCATCGGCTTCATCACTTTCCTGTACTGATAAGTACGTGAGATGGGTTCTTCGCTGTATTCCGATGGTACCATGTATGCGGTTGGAGCCATGTCTCTGCACTGAACTGAACTGTTTGTTGTAAAACTTAAGCGCACGATGCGTTCACCAAGACTCGTTGGGAATGAATGATGTTGAGGAATGCTAGTCCGATGGTTTTTATATGGCTAGGCCGGATATTTGGTGGGGGGTTCTTCAAGCACGGTTCAATTCTTCTCTTCTCGTCTCTTCATGGGCCCGAGCATCCCCCTTGTGTATGTGTGCCGCATTGGGGGTTTCTCGGTTCCCCATTGTTCGAGCGTGTGACGGTCACATGCCATCCACCGAAACTGTGGGAATCTCACGGAATTCACTCGACCGGACAAAACACCAAATAACTTTACATATTATTCAGCCCCCTCGTGCAAGACGTGCTGCGAGACCCTCTGCCACTATTATTCTTCTCTTGCGTCCATTTCATCCAATTTCAACCCTAACTTTTTCAGCCCTTAGCCCACACGCAACAACTCTGCAATATTACAACTCATACCCTCAATCACAAATCAATTATAAATTTACAACATTTTCAATAATAATTAATACATAAATAAATTTACCATCCACATTCACATGAAAACTTAAGAGCATCAACTCTAATTATTTATAGATCTTATTGAAAATATAAGTAAAGTATTTAGAAGCAATTGCAATTATTAAATAACAAGATAAACTAAGTTTATTTTATTTTGAGAAATTGTATAGTCAACAGATTAAAATGAAATCTCCATTATGCTAACGCCGTCGGTGCCGGATTTAAAAGTAAATTCATATATCGACAAGTGTCAGCATATCTTTACTAAAAACTTTGATAAATTAATTTTCGTAGTCTTCAAAAGAATTATACAAAATGCATTGAATAACAAAGACTGATAATATTTAATTACGTAATTTTCAGAAAATATTAACGGATGATTTTTTCAATTATATAAATTCAATTTACTTTATATGTAAAAATCTGTTGTATTTAAAAATATATATATTTTTTTTAAAATATACTTATAGAAATAGTAAAAAATATTATGATGTGTAAAGTTGTTTTGACTGTTCTAATTCGAGAATGATATTTCTTTTCATATGCGAAAATCTGATGTGTTCAAAATTATTTATATAATATGAAATAAGTATGAGTTTTACATTATTATAATAGATATAAAATAAATATATAAAGAAAAATGAATCTTGAAATAAAAAAATGTATTTGCTTGTGTATTTACAGGAAAAATGTAAAGGGTTGTTTCAGTTGGAGAGTGAAATTTTCCTCAATAGTCTAAAAATTGATTTTTTATGTGTAATAATTGTTTTTATAAAAAAAAATATTAATAAAAATGATATATTTCTATTTGATTTTTAATATTCAAAAGGTTTAAGGGTTACAGTTTCCTTAATAAGTAAAAATATGCAGTTGTTTGTGGTTTTTGGAAATATTAAATTTTTGAATTCATGACAAATTGGTTGGTTTGTATAAAAAAGTTTAATATTTAAAGGGTTTATAAAACCGTTGGTCGGGGTGTTGGAATTGGAGCGTGAAGTTTCCCTCCATATGCAAAAATCTGTTGTGTGTATAGTGGGGTGAATAAATTCATATACAAGACACACACAAACCAATTTAGGCGGCAGTTGAATGGGGCGTACTTCTGGCGCCCGTCGTTGGTACCCTTTTTGTACGATTTCCCTCCTGAAATAATGATACGTCCCTTGCGATCATCGGGTAGAGAAAAAAAAAAGCGGTGAAGGGGAGTTTTGGCTGTAGGATGAGGATGCGGGAATGCGTCTGGCACCCTCCGATCTAAAGACCTCATGTCCGGCTTGTGCCAATACCCATGGCACGCTGCTGCTGCTGCTGCTGCCGGCTTTGCCTCCGTTGCGTTTGCTGGTCTATTGCTCGTGGGGAAGCATTTCTTGAACCGTTCCCACGGGCAGCGACGGAATACCAGCACGGGCACCTGGCCTGGCCGAAGACGAGACAGAGATGGAGACAGCTTCGTCTCCTCAGGGATAGACAAGGACGAAGCGGACGGCGCGTCGCTTCGAGCGCTCTTTGCGGAGCACAGTGGCGTCTTTTCATTTCATCCGAACGCAAGAACATTATAATACCATAACAACACCCGTAACACCCGTTACATAACTGATACACCCTCCCCCTCTTTTGCAGACTAAATAAAAGCAATTGTTTCAGACTACAGACAATGAACGCACACACAAGTACATCAACACTTTTTCATTATTTATTTTAATTCTTCACACTTTTTTCTGACGCAATTACTAATTTCCAAACTTTAAAATTTCGTAACTTATTTTCCAAAATTTACGTACGTATATTTACAAACACACAAGTACATCAACATTCTTTCATTATTTATTTTAATTCTTCACACTTTTTTCTATTGATAACGTAATTACTAATTTTTAAAATTCAAAAAATTTCGTAACTAAATAAGAAAATATCCAAAATTTTAAATTGAACAAATTTCGGAACTTATTAATCACGTACGTATATTTACAAACGCATAAAGTACATCAACACTTTTTCATTATTTATTTTAATTCTTCACACTTTTTTTCTGACGTAATTACTAATTTCCAAACTTTAAAACTGAACAAATTTCGTAACTTATTAATTACAAAACAGTTTGATTTAATAATTCTTAATGCATCTCTTATAAATACAATTGAAATTTTGATTGCGCAATTAATAAGTTTGAAAACAATAAACTTTAATAAAATTTTGTTTTTAATAAGTTCGAAACAAATCTATAAATAAATACATTGAAATTAGTACTTTTTTAATTATGAATTTGTTAATATATTTCACATTTTCATTACGCAATTAATAAATTTAAATTTGATTCAATTAATAAATTAAAGTAATTGGATTTTGTACTTTTAAGATTTGTGATTATTTTTTTTTTCAAAACTATAAATTCTTTGATTACGCAATACATATTTTGATTTTTAGTTATAATTTATTAATTAAGACAATAATAATTATAGTTTATTATAATAAAATTAATATAATTTATTAAATATTATTTACATTTTAATACAAAAAAAAATAATAATAAAATTTTCATTATTGGGCGATATTTTTTTTTATAACAAAATTATTGAGAAATTAGTTTACTAAAATTTACTAAGACAAATAATTAAAACAATCAATAATTATTATTATTAATAATAATTTACAATTTTATAATTACAGATAAAAATATAAATTAATAATAATTATTATTCATTTCTTTATTTGTAAATAAACGTCACTATTTGATGAAGTAATTGATAATTACCGGATATATTGAACTTTAATTCAGCTAATTATAATGAAGTAAATAAATCATTCATTAAATCTTCATTAAATATTTTAACGTATAAATAAACTGATTCACTTTCTATATATAAAGAAATAATAACTATATGAACGTTTTGATTTACTAATAATGAACAAAACTTTATATTAAATTAAAATTTGCATAAGAAATTGCATTTAAAAATTATAACAGTACTTTTACATAACAGTACATTTTATTATTATAAATTAAATTTACTATAAACACACAACAAAACCTTATAATATTTATATTTTTAGTTTCTTTTGTGATTTTATAATCGGACTGATTGAAGCCGGTTATTAATTAATGTACGTAAAAGTGAATAGTGTTTCTGTAATGATAAATTTTATTCAAATAAAAAAAAATGTACAGATATTTTCTATATAAATTTATTAACACTATTAATTAAATTGAATCGAAATTATGAAACTGCATATTTTAAATGAACGCTCTGCTGCAAATACAAATGGTTTCGACTGCGAAGGTAATAAATAAAGGAAGACCGCTTTATTGAGTTATGGTCAGAAATGAACGATCGATTCGACGAATCGAAATATTGGTATTCGGATGATTTAAATAATTGAATATTAATTCGGGATTCCTGAGTCCTATGGAATAGCATCATGCTACGCTATGCAAGTATAATAAAATCATTCAAATTAATTCCCGCTTTGCACGCAATCCCAAAACGAAAAATAAACGCACATTCAACCCATAAATCCACGTCGATGGTCTCGATTTACACGCTGAATTTAATTAATTTTATTACGTTATTTACCTTTTGTGATCGAGTTTTGGAAAAAATATTTATTTATTTCAATTTTATGTTGATACGCGTTCATTAATTATAAAGTTTGCTATTTTTTTTTATAGTTGTTACATGTTAAAAAGTGATAATTGCTTATATAATGCTTAATTTCCATTGAAATGCAAAAATTGCATAGAACTTAGCGGAACATAATGGCCAATAAAATGTTCGTTTATTTTTCACGTTTCTCGGATGAAAACGGGTAGAGTTAAGTGAGGAGTCGTGAAAGTAAAATCGAAGAAAATGCGAGGAAGGCAGCGGGATTAGTGATTATTGGCTTGGCCAGTCTCTGAATACAAATGGCTACATTTCTTTTTTATTCTTCTTCTTCTTCTTCAGTTCGCATCATAAATAATGCAGCAAATATTGAAGATCGTCCTAGTCAAGATATAGACTAAATCTATTTCTGCATGAGGAATAATATTTATTCCATGCTTTTCCATGTTTCTCAATATTTTTGTTCTTTCCAATCATTAGTACAAATTAAAAAATACAACAAAAACATTTTTAATGTATTTAGCTTTGATTCTTGTAAATTTTGATCTTCGATATCATAAAATGTTACGTAAATAAAGGTAATCTTCATATATCATACCAGATTATACAAGAATTTTGTTATATATCTAATTATGTAATGTACGCTTCTTGTGGATAAATATTGCTTATTAAATTTCCAACAATTTTATTTTAAACATTATCTTTATTCATCGTTCAAAGTGTCGTCAAATAATTAAGTAATAAGTTTAGGTATTTTTTTTTGTTGAAACAAAAATTGTATTTAAATCATTTTCAAGAAATTTCAGCAATTTTCAATTATATTTCAGAAGTAAAATAAAAATGGTTACATACATGTTTATTTATTACTTAATATGTTTAATTATTTCTTATTTTTTATTGGACATAATTTGTGCGAAGAAATTTCTAATACTTTTTCAAACAAATTGTCGATGCAAAATGTTGCTAATGTTATATCATAAATAATATGAATTTATGTAATATCATGAGTTTCAGATTATTATATCATGGTTATTATTGTCTAGTAAATCAAGATAAGTTAGAGTTTAGATTCCAGGAAGAAACTGGATACCCTTTGGTGTGGTCTCGTTTTGTGGCGTTGAAGCAGTTAATTAAAAAAAAGAGTTTATGTACGAGAAGGAGAAACATCGAGCCAGATAAATCATAAAAACAGAAAAACCAACGTGGATTTCCTAATTTGCTCGATGAAGTTTCTAAATCGTGGCCGGAGATGAGCTTCTTTCTTTCTTTTTATTTTCTTCATTTATTTATTTCCAAAACCCATTCCGCTCGTTGACTTGGGTGTTCTCCGATGGCATTAAACGAAAAGGAATTATATAAAATGTATAATCGATGATGATGGTTCATATCAATTAAAATGATGGGGCCATTAGAAAACGGAGTAGAAGAAGCGAGAGGAGTTGAGAATAAAAAAAAAAAAGGACGAAGAGGATTGGAATCGTGGCGTGGAGAGAAGGATAAAGAGATCGATTGGCGGTGTAATAAAATCGAAGCGATTATCTTCCATCATAAAAACGGCCTCCGTGAAATCTGGCTGGTTGCCTTTCTCACGATATCTTTTTCGTTTGCAATTTGCTTTGTTTTTGTTGTTGTTCTTTCCACTTTCTTGCTGTTGCTGTTGTTGT
Source organism: Nicrophorus investigator (assembly GCA_963457615.1). Lineage (NCBI taxonomy): Eukaryota > Metazoa > Arthropoda > Insecta > Coleoptera > Silphidae > Nicrophorus > Nicrophorus investigator. The sequence goes on from OY735143.1 coordinate 26,842,740, forward strand.
TATTATTGCGTTTCCTTCGGTTTCTAGTACTGTGAAACTTTGATGATATTTAGGTTGTTTTTTGTGAGTGTGTGTGAGGCTCCTTCAAAGGACTGGGGCATTTGAGCCGCGCAGTAATTTCGTTCACAAAGCAGGTACACATTAGGAACTTTAATATGTTCCGACAATCATTTCTGGGCTCGAGGATCAAACCCGTTGCTTCTACTGCAACTTCTCTGATACGCTCTTCTCTCTTTCCTCCGATAGGTCTTCGGATGTAGCTGTTTTTCTTCCTCATCTCCGGAGTCTTGCATCTCTTCCTTTTTACTATTTTTTCTTGTGATCATTTCGTGTTACTCTTTCGTTTCGTTTCTCGAATGATTAAGTGTATGCGTGATATATCTCGAAGGAAGGAGCTGAGGGACTTGTGGAGAGCTGCTTCAGTAGAATGGAGACCCCAATCAAACTCGTACATGGTGATTGGTATATAATTGTGGGAGCGAGCGGCTCAATCAGTTAACAGGAAGCAGTAATCACGCCGACTATAGCCATGACTCGCCTGGTTCTCACGCTGCACGAGCCTCACGCCCACTTAATCATTGACCGTCTTTGTTGTACACCACAAACACATAACATTATGTATAAAGAGCGAAGGAGAAAGGATGATGCACCGATGCTGTCCTCTATCCTTCTCTCCGGCGTGGAGTTAACTCGTAAACTGGTCAAGCCAGAGAGCGGACATAGACGTGAACAGAGAGAGGAGATTCAGATTGAGGAGAGTACGGGAGGCCGCATGTTGTATTCTAGAATTGGACGCGACAAAGACTTTCTTTCTTGTGATCCACATACTGATTTGCAACTTAGATATGCGGGGAGCATGACAAATTGACTTGATTGCCAATCGTGTACACGATTCGATTGGTGTCGATGCCCAAACAAAACGCCTCATTCATAAAACGCGCTACAACTTAATTTCGTACACACCTCTCCACCACCGCGGTCCCAACAATCTCTGGTTTTTCCAGACACACTGCAAACAAAAAAAAAAATTGTAAAAGTTCTAATAGAAAACTGTTGGTTTCATCCATTGGTTCTTAATTAGGCTGCATTGATACACCAATACTAATTGATTTAATTGCTAACCTATTAAAAAACCAAGCCCACATCCATCGATTTTACACTAATTTGACATGCACTAATCACATTCAACTTCTAAAATCTAAATAAGTTATCTTTTATAAAAAAAAAATACTTGCATACTCAAATTAGACACTTTAAAAGTTAAAAATAGAGAGCTGCATTATAATCTTTATTTTTACTTGTGAAAACTGAAGAATTAAAGATTTGTTGATAAAAACAAATTACTCATTGACATTTTAGCAGAGGTAGATTTAGATTTTGGGATGTTAATTATGAGGGCCCAAGCAGTGTTAATCCCGAACAGTATTGGTCAAGGATCCTAGACAGTTTTATTTGAGGGCCCCAATAGCGTGGGTCCGAAAGTAAACGGTGATCCGCACATGCGTATTAGCATTAAAGAAGTTCTTTAATGTATGGTTTTGAAACACGATCTAATGAATGCGAACTTTGTGATTTAAGCCGTTTAATCTTCATTTCTTTCTAAATAAAATTAATGATCACACATAATATTATCTGAATGATCATTTATTTACTAAGTAATTAGACTAGAAGTAATGATTATATCTCCCAATCATAATTAATTGAAGTAATTATAAAATAAATGACGATTCATTTATTTAATACTAATTAACCGTAGCTTCTATAAATCTTTGAAGCGATTCAAAATTCATTCACCAATTTATATATTATTTACATTTTATATGTAAGCTATAATACTGTTTAACAACTACTCATGTTATCGTTATCTAATACCGATTAATTAATTAATTATTGTTGACAAATATCTGTAACATCAATTCAAAAATAAAATGTATATATAGGTTAAAAAACTTAACTAAAATGTTCATTGAGAAATAAACTTGTGTATGGAATTATCTGGATATTTTATTAAGTATTATATAGATAAGTGTTGGAAATTGCTAAATGTTTAATTGGAATGATACCAATGTTATCCGCACCTTAAATACTACTACGTATTGTAAGTGTAGTAAATTCGTCATTGAGTATTTTGGATAAACCATTTGTAATATGTTTGATGAGCAATTTTTCAATTGCAATTGAGATTTTTAGATTAGATTAAAACAATCCATGTGATAGATGCACACATAAACCTAGAATTAATAAAGTTATAAGTGTAACATTTTTTTTTACTTTCGTTAATTTTTGTGAATCCGGACTAAAATAAGTATAATTTAGTCTAATTTTTTACAAGTTTTAATAAATTAAATATTTATTTAATTCTGTCTTAAACCAAAGAATCTAATCTAATTCTATGGATTAAAATATATTGATTTTTTAATAATAAATGACTAAAATAAAAAATCAATGTTTCATCTTCTTCAAAATGAGATTAATGGTAAGATGAACCATTTTGGATTAAGATTAAATTTCTAAACCAAATTGAAGATTATATTGAACATGATCAGGTGGAATAATCTGGCTCATTATAAATACATCAATCATGACATTAAAAAGGTGCCATTAGTCTGTCTTTTCATAAATAACAAGACGTGATATAAATTTGTGGTATATCACAATTGATTATATAAAAATAGATTAAAGTTCGAAGCTAAAACTTAAATTGAATCATTTTTTTATACAAAAATTCTATTATATCTGATAAAAATGATACATTTTTTGTTAATTCATTAATCATAACACGGAAATACCTCGAATAGTCCGGGTAATCAGTTTCGAGGAACTAAAAAGAGATTCTGTGAACAAATAATTGTGTGTAGAATTTATTTTAATTTTATTTTACAGAAATTTAATTTATTTTGACTATAGTGAATCTGCACTGATGGGAGCAGGGCTAAAATATTCAAATCGGACTTTAGATAATCCGGACTGATTGATGCCGGATTGCAAATGAAAATTATAAAATACATCAAAAAGTGAATGAGGAATCTGGAGTGGTCGGAGCCGGACTATGCGAGTTTTTGCTGTAGTTTGTTTTAAAATATTTAAACCGGATTAATTGATGCCGGACTATACGAGGTATTGCTATATATGTATATAGTAAATTGGAAAATATTAAAAATAATGAATTTGGAATCTGGATTGATTGAAGCTGGACTATGCGAGTTTTTGCTGTAGTTTGTTTTAAAATATTTAAACCGGACTAATCGATGCCGGACTAGGCGAGGTATTGCTATATAGGTATAGACTAAATTACAAAATACATCAAAATTTGATTGTGAAAACTGGACTGATTGGAGCCTGACTATGCGAGTTTTTGCTGTAGTTTGTTTTAAAATATTTAAACCGAACTTTAGTAAATCCGGACTGATCGATGCTGGATTACGCGAGGTATTGCTGTATAATAAGTATAGACTAAATTGGAAAATACATCAAGAAGTGAATATGGAATATGGATTTATTGGAGCCAGACTAAGCGAGTTATTGTTGTAGTTTGTTTTAAAATATTCAAATCCGGACTAATAGATGCCAGACTATGCGAGGTTTTGCTATATATGTATATACTAAATTGGAAAATATATCAAAAAGTGAATTGTGAATTTTGGACTGATTGGAGCCGGACTATGCGAGTTTTTGCATTAGTTTGTTCTAAAATATTCAAATCCGGACTAATCGATGCCAGAATATTATGAGGTATTTCTATATAGTGTATTTTTTAGTTATTTAATATTTACTGACATAATTTTGTATTGAGTAAAAGTTTGAGATTATATTGAATTATTATTAATATATCAATCACGACTTTTAAAATGTGCAATTATCTTGTCATGGTTTTCTAGAATGATAAGAGCGTTTTGGGTATTTCGTGGGCGAATAAAATGAGTGAGGCATTAGAAGGATAATTAGGAGAGGCCAAAAAAGCTGGCTAATTATATCACTAAGTAGTGCTGGTGGCTTGGGGCGGAATCCCTCAACATTAAGATGTTCATTTTGTGAAACGGTCGACCAGTCTTTTTGGATATTTGGTCCTCCTGGAAGAAGAGCGCTTCTTTCTCTGCGGAATATAATTGCACGCGCTCACCGCAAGCAGAGGTCGAAAGAGAGAAGTGACCACTTAATTGGACTTCCGGTGATCCGTGGGAACCATCGAGCAGGTGCCATCTACCGCCGCACGCCGACGCTCTTACCAATCCCCGATCGCAATCTTCGCGTACGCAAATAATGCCTTTGGATTATAGCTTTAAGCCCATTATAATGAGATCAACGAAGTCCTAATCAATTTTTGATTGCCAATATCAAAGTTGGAGGTGGAGCGAGCGGTGTAAATGCATGGAGATTTATTCGGAGCGGTTTGCGATAGGCGATCATTTCGTGGATAGCATTTTTATGCACATAAGTTTCCAACACGCGTCCTTCTTCCTTCGCCTCCTCCTCCTACCGTTTCTCCGTTTCTTGTACGCCATGAACTACCGTGAGAAAGTTCAAAAAATATATACCTACAGCAACTATATTATAAGAATATAGCGTGCGCGGTATAACACATTCGACCACGAAGAAGAACTAATAAGAGTACAGAAGAGAGGAGATGATGATGAAAAAAAAAAACTATATATGTGTAAGAAGAACGAACAGAAACCAAAGCAAAGGAGAAATGATTACTTCCTTTGGAAACGCCAGACAAGCTTGATTATGTTGATAAATTTTCTCTCATACGGGAAAAAATTACACGTTATTTATTGCAGTCGCAGACATATATTCCTCACTTTGACAGCAATAAATCTAATTGGATCAGACAAATTCAATAATATTGAAAGATTCTTTCAAACTCCTCAACTGATTTATTTTGTCCCGCACTTGACAGGTTTATTTTTCATATTATCTAAACTACAGGTTTGTATCAACAAAAAAATCAAAATACAGACTGATTGCAGCAATCACTACAATTTCAGAAATAAACTAAATTTTTGTTGATACAAAATTATTTTAGTTTTGGAAATTTTGGCTGAAACAATTACCCGGATTGAATTACAAAAAATGTATGCCTACAAGATACAAAAATATATAATTTGTAACATTTTCAATTAATAAATTTTAATTTAAAATAAATTATTTGATAAAATTAATTAAAAACCAAAATTAATCATACAAAAAAATAAATATTTCGTATTGAATTTACAGCGGTATAATTTGATATTCTCTTGATGTACTGAATCTCATAAAGCAACAAAAAAATAAGGAGCCTAAATTACACCGCAACAAAATGTTTAAACCGCAGATTGTGAAAGTCTGACCTTACTCAACCTTAGTGTTCTTTATAAACCAAAAAAAAAAAGAAGCAAACACAAATTCTGTTTTACCCAACATAACACTCGACCTAGTTTATTTATTTCGCTTGGAAGCTGGACAGAAGAAAAAAATATATTTAAATAATTTCATAATTAATAAATTAGAACATTAATAATCTTGCTTTCCGTCATTAATAACTTTTATTTTTGCTTTATTTTACACTAATAACATTTATGGACAGGTATAATTCAAACAGATGTAATATTCTTAATATATTAATTGGAAATAAAGCGGAATGTACGCAGCAGGATTTCCGTGCATTTTCCTCTTAATTTTATGATATATCTCCTCTCCTAAGTGCTTTTACTTATTAAACTTAATTAACTATGTACTATTTTTTTTGAAAACATCCCAAAGGAAATAATGGTCGTATCCTGAAAATATAGGATAACAATTACATGACTTTGACTATTTCGCTACTTACCTAAGTAGTTTCAATTTTCTAATAATCTATTATTATTTCATTATAATAAAACAATCTCATTAAAAATCAATTCAATAATTGCATTACAAAAAATATAAAATTATTGTAATTTAATTTCAATCTCTTATATGTATTTTTTTCTGATATTACAATTATTAATCATATCGGATTTTCCTTAAACGATTAAAATCTGATATATTTTTATCGATATAAAATAAATAATCTTTTCTCAGAAATAAATATATTTGTGTAAATAAATGATTAAAAGGTGTACATAACACTCAGAACCACATGTTTAAATACATCAACTTGAAGAATAACTATGTTTTGCATACAAAATTATTTTTTATCGTAAATTATTTTAACTGAATTAATAAGAAAATTTGCAACATTTATTTTTTTTTCGTTAAATAAGTTTTAATGTTTTAATCAATTAAAACTAATTAATTTCATAGTTTTAATATTCAATTTTAAGATTTAAAGATTATCTTACTAATTTTTTTATTTTGATTGTAAATTTAAATCACATCAAAATGTAGATGAATTTCGAAATCACTTTTACAAACTAATTTATAAACTATCATAATATTTGCATATAATTAAAATATAACGGAAGAGCGAAGATGAAAGTTAGGTTTTTTTTTGGAAGATTTCCTCTAAAAAAAAGGTTGAGTTGCGTAAAATTATACAAATTTTTCAAATTGTTAAATTTTTATAAGAATTCAAAATTAACATTCATTTAAACCACATTTTGAATGAATTAAAATATATAGAGGACATTTTTAATATAATTAGTTGGTTCAATATAAAATATAAAATTATTAAAATTTTGTAAGAATTTTAATTTGTAAATCTTATAGGAATTATTGATGAAACTATGATTCATATAAATATTTCGATTGATAAGTAATAAATGAAATTGATAAAAGAAAAAATTACTTTAAAATATTAGAATTATTCAGAAATAAATTAAATTGTGTGTGTGTGAAGGTTACAAATGTTATGCAAAAATTTGGAAGATTGATGTTTGGGTTGTATGAGGTGTCAGTGGAAAAGGCTGATGAAGAGGTGAAGTGTGTTTTGCTCATTGTTTTTTAGAGGTAATAAATCAACGAATTGTGGACGTCCGAATGGGGAGTGTATAAATGTGTGCGGGTCAATTATCATGCATTTTCGCATTTATACGGACGGCATAGACTGGGTGTATGTGTATAGCTGGGAGTAGTCGCGAGCCGAGGAGGAGAAGCCACTTTGTCTCGATGCGGAGGCACGAGAGAAATAGAGTTGGACAACGAGGAGGACGGATATAGTGGATGGTGGTGGTGGTGTTAAAGAAGTTAAACGGTCCGTAAAGTGAAAAGGAAACCGACGATTTAGGTCTTAAGGCTGGTGGTGATGGTGAGCGAGAGGAAGACAGAGATTGAGGTGGGCAATCAAAGCACGAGCGAGCTGGAAGTATGGGAGTGTGCAAGGACACGAGCGAGACGTGCGTAGTTCGTGTGTTTGTATGATGGTTCGTATGGTATGAGAGAGAATGCGTATGTGTGTGTGTGTGTGTGTGTTTGTCGTGAGGATGAGGAAGAGGTGAAGAGCGGGTGAAGGAGTGGTGTAGTTCTTAGTCCGCTGTTTTGGGAAGCTCGGAGCTGAGTCGTTCCCACGCTTCTGTGATGGCATGCGAGCCGGCAATGGTCACGCTACCGCGTGCGGCTAGCACCTGCCATCACCAACACGTGCTAACACTGCTAACTTCTTCTTTATAACTCACAGGGTCGGACTCGGCGATGCGCTACAACAATAACACTCATTACTATTCCACATTCTCACCTCAACAATATCTATATGTACATGCATACAGTTAACAAACACACACACACACTTACAAAAAAGGAAGGTGTGAAAGCAAATCGGAGGGACCCACTTTTCATCCACCAATTACCGAAATATTACACCCTAATTGATATTAAACGCGCTATAAATCATTGCATCCTCAAACGCATTATCGAAACCATCTTCAACCATCACATAACGAGACGCTAAATCTAAACAACTTAATTACCACAACCAATCCACCAATCTCAATCAAAACAAAAAGAAAACAACAACAATACACATCAATAAACTTAAATAAAACTTACCAAAATCTTAGTTTCGTACTGCAATAAAAGTTATTTTATATAAAAATAAAATAAGATTACATCAACTAACGACGCCATTAATTAAAATATTAATTAATAATTAAAAAATAACATAGTAATTATTTATAATTTGATTTAAATTAATAGAATTTAGGTTACAAAACGTTGAATAATTATTATATTTGATATCAAAACCATCGTCAACCATTACATAACGAGACGTTAAATCTAAACAACTTAATTACCACAACCAATCAAAACAAAAAGAAAACAACAACAATAAACTTAAATAAAACTGATTTTTTCCTTACCAAAATCTCAATTGTAAACATAATTTTCGTACTACAATAAAAGTTATTTAATAATTAAAATATTAATTAATAATTACATATTTAATACATATTCTAATTGACGCTATTATTATTATTTATACAATTATATTATTTATTCTTTCCTTAATTAAAAAATAATTATTATTTATACTTTGATTTCAATTAATAGAAATTAGAATACAAAATGTTGAATAATAATTAAATTTAAATATTATTTAATCTTCTACTTCTTTTTATTTTTTTTGGATTTTAATCAAGTATTATTGTTTAATTAATCGAAAGTAATTTATTTATAATTATTTATAAAAAAAAATACAAATTTTGATATAATGAGTTTTAATAATCCTTTAATTATCCAAAAAAATAAAGTCTTAATTGATATTAAAAGCGACTATAAACTATTGCATCCTTGGCATTATCGAAACGATCTTGTTCAACCATATGCATCCTAACGAGGCGCTAAACTAAGTAGTTTAATTACCTAGGCTTATCCACCTTGCTCAATCAACGCGAAAAGAAAAACATCAACAACAACTGCATTAAATGATGCCTCTTCTGTGTGTCACATGGCGCGAGGCTGCATAAAACCCGTGTCTGTCATCTTAATCAACGGAATGACACATATGTGTATATATATATATACAAACACACACACTTTAATTCCAACTAAGAGCAAATGCAGGCATACTTTGAGGATGATTCAACCGACCATCAATAACACACCCATTTATGAAATTAAAAATAACTGAATATGAACAAACATATTTATTTTTATTTTAAATTTCTCAAAGCATTAAGAATTTTTCTATTTACTTTATAATTAACTGTAACAGATTTATCGAGAAAGCAGGAAATCAGAGGCCTTTAAGGTATTTTCATATAAAAAAAAATCAGATAATATCAGATTATTACTTAATAACATTTCTTACAACAATAATTGTTTTTACGTAATAATTTCTACAAAGTAATTGAAACATATTTAATCAATTTCTTACTTAAACTTATTTATTTATAATTATCATTACAATATACTACTTTTGTCTTACATTATATTTTTTTATATAATAAATTTACTAGATTATAATTTATTTAGAAAGCAGGAAATATTAAGCCTTAAAGCTACATTTATTTAAAAATATAATATCTTAACTTAAATTAATTATTATTATTTTATTATCTACTGTTAAATTAATTATTAGATCATATTTTTGCATTAGTTTTTTATTTAAATATAAATTTTTTTTTTCAATATTGCTTTGCTATAATTTACATAAATAATTACTTAATTAAAATGGCAGATATTAATTTAATAAGATTGTAATAATTTATTTTGGAAAGTACGTTTTAATTGGTGAGTTTATTTTTGTGAATGGAATTGTAAATAATCTTAGTAGAAGTAGAATTGTCAGGTAGAATAATTGCCGAAAGAGAAAACTGACTGACTGAAAGGATTTCAGTAGGAGGTTAATAAAACTGTCGAAATTGTTGGAAGGATGGGTCTGGCGCGTTGCAGTCGTAAATCTTGATGATGGATGTTGAAATCATCCGCAAAAACAATTATAAATCAATTGTTCTAATTGGAAATTTCAATTTGATCCGGACAATAATTAATGGGAGAAGAATGAAAAGAAATGGTGAACCTTCCGGGCTCGGCCAATAATTATACAATTATCATCATCATCATCATCATCAGCATAAACCATCGACGGTAATTAACTCGTACTTATATGTACGTGCATATATGGAGTTGCTTGCGCATTTGGCCGAGTTTTCTTTTTCCCAGGGTTAATTGGTCGCGGATTTTGTTCGCGTTTTCCTCAGTAATTTCCAAGATTACCATCTCGAAGATGCGGAGAGAAAGAAAGAGCACACGAATTACATGTTATTGGCTTTTGATCCTCGATTGAGATTTCGATTGTGGCGAGTCAGGCCAGGCCAATCGCATCCCGCAATTAATCAATAAGTGAAAGTTCTCCGGGGTTATCGAAGCTCTTCGGCAAACACAGAAGAATGGTAACAAATCCTCCGTGACTTTCTTCTGTTTCTGCACAGATCTCTTCCTAGCACTACCATAAAGTTGATGAGCTGGAGGTGGAGTAGCAGCTAGGATCTCGGTTCTAATCGGAATACAATGCGCATAGTTCAACGTAAACGGACATGATAGTTTATAAACTGTTTGGGCAGTCTCAGACATGCGTGTAGACAATGGATTTGATTATTTAGAATGCATAATTAAGCAGTGTAGTTTATGTATACAAACGGACGAGGAACTATGCATGTAACCTTGCAAAGGACGCAGCGACACGTCCTTACGAGTTACCGGCGTGCCTTCACGCCTCGCCCCGACTAACTGGAATTCTTTTAATAGAATTATTCTATTATGTAAGGCGAAGATGTATCGATGTACGGTACCGGCTTTATCTTTCAATTACCGTCTTCTTCTTTATTATTATTTTTTGGACTCCTGCAGGCGTAGCTCCCCCTGGCGACGGACCGGCCGAACCGCTCCGCTCCTGCGAGAGGAGAACCACGAAACCATTTATCCGCAGCAGGACGATAAATTATATTCAGCAGCGTATTTTAATATATTTATACGGGTGGGTAATTAAATTAACATTTAATTAACATCGGGTCTCCTCGGTCGCCCCAGGTATTCATTCACTCACTCACCTTTACATATTAATTAAGCGTAGGCCAAAAATTAACACCGACATACTAATTCCAATGCAATTTACATGTTAATTCCGTACCGATAGACCTTCTCATAACATCCACTTTAATCTCACAATTAAAACGTTTTTTAACAAAGAAATCAAACCGTTTTAACTTCAAACTTTGAATCGCATCAAATATCACGTTAAATACTTAGTGGGTCCAGAAATGACAGCTGTCACTTTGCCACAAAATGTCAAAAAAAATTAAACTATTGCGTCTCAAACTACAAATCAATTTGAAGGAATTTGTTAAAATCGTAAAGTAATTTATATTTAAGTCTTTATAATAAATGGATTGTCTCCTTTAATAGGGTTAGTTTAGGTTTTTAGGTTAGGTTTTTTTTAATAAAATAAATTTTATATTGTTTTGAAATTGAAGTAAATCCGCACTGATCGAAGCCGTTCTAAGAGATTTACTATAATTATTATCTGCTTCAACTGAGTAGAAAATTTAATAATACAACTATGAGAATTTTTTTATTTATATAAAATAACATTTATTTTTATTTGCATTACGTAATAAATTTTAGATATTATAAACAATCTAAAATTTAAGGTCGAAATAAAATAAAATTCTAATTATTTCTATAAGAATTCATTGCACTAAATGACTAAATATTTATGATTGCAGTCTATTTGTCGCTCTGGCGTCTCTATTAAACATAGATATGGAGTTATTTACTTTTTATGTAGCCTTGAACTAAATAATAAATGATAATATTGATGGAAAATCCAAATTGTAGACATTATCAGAATAACTAGATATGTGTCATTAATATTTGATTATATCGTTATAAATACGTAATTTAGATATTATTATAAATACTATAATTATCACAAATATAACTAACATTAGTTAAACTACTGATTCAATGAATGAATCAAATATAATCAATTGGAAATTGAAATTTTTAGAATAATTGAATGAATTTTTTACATATTATTAAATAACAATTTTATTTATTATCTATTGCATTATATCGGTATTCATTATCTTATGTAAACAATAAAATTCAGATACTTATAAAATTATTTCATGAAAAATTTGAAGCTGATTTCTATAAAAACAGTACTTTTTATTTATGAAAGTTGAGTCATGTTTATTCAAATTTATTATACAATTATTATTTTTTTTTATATTTAATACTAGATTTTATATATTTCGAATTTTATTATATTTTTTATAATTTACTGAAAACTTTAACTTATAAAATGTTGAAAATGTATTTTATTGAAATAATTATTGTAGATATATTTTTTTTGATTAGTGATATAATTATTATAACTATGTAAGTTTCCTGCAATCCGGGAGTCTGTAGTTTGTAGTTGGTGCGCACGTGTTTGATTCCTACTAAGATCATGTAGCTGCAATGACATCAAATGAACTGTAAAATGAAAAAAAATATTTATCTCACGTAGAGTTAACAAGAATGTGGCAACAATTACCAGAGATTATTTTAGAACAAAAATGTAACGTATTCAATCAATAAATTATACCAGAAATAGAACATATGCACTATTTTTTTGTAGTTAACTTTGTAGACCTAAGTACATTAAATTTACTCAATGAAAAAGCGTGCTACTATTTATAAATCATGAGAATTTAGAACTAAATTTTAACGTATTATTTAAGCAGAAATATTTTAATTTTTGGTCTATAAATTATTATAAGATTTCATTCAATAAATCACAATATTTTGCAAGTAAATCATCAATAATTTATTAATATTGAATTTTTAAATTGAAATTTATAGACCATACTATGAATCTCTTCAATTAAATGAAAAAATGTAAGTTTAAAATAAAAATGTAATAATATTAGTTAATTGATTATGGACATTTTTTCTGTAGACCAATCATGTAAAATTTTCGGCCCGCGGGCCACGTACGGCCCACATGAAATAATTTTGTAGACGCGTATGTAAATTAATTTTTAACTTTTAACAAATAATTTTTTGTTTGTAGACCATAAGAAAAATTGAGATATTAAATACTAAATTTTAGAAATAAATAACAATTTATTTTATGTTTTGTAGACTAAATAGATTAAATTAATTATTTTGCAAATATTGAAAATCTATTATAAAAATGTAATGAATTAAATCAATATATCAGATGAAGCAATGAACATATGCACGATTTTTTTTTATAGACCATTGAATCTCTTCAATTAAAAGCTGTGCTTTGTATATTATACAGTTAACAAAGATCGGATGAGAAGTGTGCGATTCCTATAAAATTTTGGTCGTGAGAAAATCCTGGATGGCAGATGGCAGGGTTTTTTGTTGCGTAAGCAAGCATCTTGACCCAGATGCAACGTACTCGCCCCAAAAGAATGGCATTGTTGTAGCGCGAAGGGTGACTTTATTTCTTATTAGGAGGGTCGCACGATCCCACGGTCTCCGCACGAAGAACTCGGTCGCACGGGCCAAAACTCGGCACGTGCGACCCCTATCAAACAATGCTCCCCCTAAAGTACTTCCTTCTTCCGGGTTTCCTATTGGACGCCCGGGCACCCCTTCATTACTGCAATGACTGCGTACGTGTATATCAAATATGTAATCAAGGGGGACGATTAGAAGACCAGCATATGGTCTTCAGTTCATGTGCGGATTTCGACTGGTACCAGTCGATCGGAACGGAACTCCGAATTCTTGGATACTAAATTCAGTTCCGTTTCGCGGTTCCTCTAAGTTAGTTAACAAAATTGTACTTAGTTTAGTTTAGTTTAGTTAAGGCATCATCAAGAGGATTACAGTGATAACCCAGGATTAACACGATTTGGAATATAGTGCACGTTTTCATGGAATAAATAAGTGTTAGTGGCGGAAATAATTGCAGTGCAAATGTTTATGGTGTAGTGGCTGTGAAGTGAATCGAAACGACAGATTAAAACGAAAGTGTGTTATTATTATTAGCCGAGGTATTAAACGTGATGCAAAGATTTGTAAACTATTAGCCAAAGACTAGTAGTATAAAAATCTCTAAACTATTACAGTCTTTTAAAACAAATTAATTACATATGTATACCAACAAGTGAAAATAAATTACATAATCGAAACTGAAAAAAAATAAAAATACAATTATAACAATGTAACCTTTTTAATTATAGATAATAAAAGGTAAGTAATTTTATCATTTTTTTTAACGTTTTCGAAATTCTAATTTATTTATTTTGAAAACTTCATCTAAGTTGCATGACTCGTCGATTGCGTAATGCGATTGTAATAAAGTAAGTTAATAATATTGTGTTGCATCATAGTTAGTTAATAAAGATTATTATTGAGATTCGCATGCGAGTAGATAGGAAAGTAAGCACGCGTTAATAAAGTCATTATATCGGACAATCTACGTAGTTAGAATAATTTGATCGAAGATTATATAAATAGAAAAAGAAATTAATTGCTGGTTTATGCATTTATCGTGTGATTTATTTCGTAAGTAAATACGTAGATTAAAAAATAAGATTATTTTTAATTAAATTGTTTTCTTAATCTATGAAAATACTAGCGATGAAGACTTACAAATTTAATAACTTGTTTGTACAAGTTACCAAAATTCGTTTTAAGGTTCGTAATAAAGTCATTAAATTAAACGAGATAAATTATAATTTGATCAAAGATTAAACAAATACTTTTAAAAAAATCTATTAATTTTATTACTTTGATTATTTTTTTTAATAATTATATATTAGAATGCTAATAGAAAATACTGTAATTTTATCATAATACAATCAGTGAAAACTATAAAAAAATTGTAAGGATTTAATACAAAATAAAATATGCTTAAAATTTAAAATATTTTTTTAGAAAATACAATAAATAGATATAAACTATGAAATGAGTAAGATTTAATTATTGTTTAATAATTTATTAAATTTAATGAAGGTGAGTTATTAGTAAAATATTATTGTCATCTTATTATTATTTTTTTATGTAAAAGTTAACTCTTTCATGAAAACTGCTATAAGAAAATTTTATTTACTTCTATGGGTTTTCAAGAAAGTTAAAATAATTTTGTGAACAAAAACTATAGATTTCTATTTTTGTTTAGATTTGTAAAATAAAACCAAAATTATATAAAAAATAAATTATATGAGGAATAAATTAAAACTTCCTTGTTTAAGGATAATTTTATATCTTTATTTCTCAACCTGTGGTTGATATTTTGAAATGACAGCTGTCACCATGTGTCAAATTGTAATTTTTAGTTGTAAGATTAATTTTAAATATTATTTTTTCAATAATTATATAAATAAAAATATGTTCAGGATTGGGTTAATAAAGATTTAAGTTAATGATTTGAAGGAATCGATTTGTAACTTAATGCTAGTAGAGATTTTACATGCGTTTAATCAGGTTTGTAGGATAGTTTTCTGATACTTAATGTGGCTTAATGAGGTGTTTCCATATAACTTTGAGGCTATCAGAGAATACAATCTAATTGAAAATACATCTCATAAAGGAGATATGGGAGTATGCAAAATTACACCAGATTGATTCGATGTAATAAATATGATGTTAATTATAGAGTTTGCCGGTTATTTAATTACAAAAAAAAAGAGATAAAAAAATAATAATGTAAGAGGTGAAAGAGTTTTCTTAATTATCGCGAGATGCGAAAGATCGATTAATAATGGGGAAAAAAAGAGTGTGAAGAGAAATGCATGCGCGCAGGGGGCGGGGGCGGCTCTGGTCCCCATAAAGCATTGGGGGCCTTACATAAAAATTAAATTATAGCAATTAAAAACGGCCCCGGCTTTTATGTAAATTAAATCCGGCGACGGGGCGTAATTGCCTCCGCGACGGTAGAGACGGAGCCGAAGGAATGACGATAATAACAAATTAAGAAGGGAAAAGAAGCCAGAAACGAGGATGGATAGGAAGAGGAGAGTGTGGAAGGAGAAGAGAGGCCGGCTTTATTTTTGATTTTCAAGAAGCGAACGTGAGTTACTCCACCCTTTAAAATGCGCCTGATTACATTGTAATTATTACTCGAACACAAATTACACAGTTGTTACGGTTTCGCCTCCTGCGCTCTTCCATCTTCCTTCCACCCTTTCGCCCTTCTCTTTCTCTCTTTCTTAAACTGCAATTGCATCGATTCTCCTCCATTTTTATTCCACGCAAATCCTCATCTCTTTCTCTCATTCATCTTTCATCCTCCTCGGTAAATCTCCCGGACGAAATTATCAATCCCATTGCAAATCTCAAATGAATTATCACTTTAATGATTTCCTGAAAGAAAGTACTAAAATTACTCGCTCACAGCTGTGCAACGGCTTTGATTGATTCGACACTTCCAGCCTCAGTGAAAATATATACAAAAAAAAAATAATAATAAGAAGCATTAAACTCCCGTCCCAAATTGCTCCTCTCGTAATTATGGAAAACTTTAATTAATATAATGTTATGCGGAGGAAAGAGCAAGGATCTCGTTTTTTATTATTATTTTAAAGGCGCGTCTCCTTGAATAACCTTTCTTTTGTATTTTTTTTATTGCTTCTTAATTGATATTCGCGATGCAGGTCGACAAATTGATAATTGACCATTAAATCTGGAGAAAATACGAAGACTTCTGCTGTTTACGTGTCAACGGGGAGCAGTCAATAATCTATTTTCGTCGTTTTAAAGCATTAAAATGTTTATAGTTTGAAAGACCACGAGATTGGTTCACCTATAAATTATTATTTATTGACCATCAATAAAAGCATCCACTTTTTTTCACTAATTAAAATTATTTTTTGTTTTCCTAAACCTTAAATGTGATAAAATCCATTAATTTTATAAAGTTTATACACTACAAAGTCAAGCAACAAAAAAAACAGAAACATTTTACAACAAGCTGAAATTTCTGCACTTTTACAAATTTTTCTACTTAATTCTATTAATTTTATAAATTACAAACTCAAACAACATTAAAAGAATGCTTCTATAGAAATAATTCGATTACATAAAAGAATGTCCTGAACAAAAGAGGAAAATAATCTTTTTAATGGACAATAGTTCTAAGCTTAACATTAATGGATTTATATAATTAAGATTACGATTCGAATCCACATCCATACCAAGTGCAGATAATTTGTGTTCGGTTGAAATTAACTTTTTTTTACATAATTTAAATGAATTTCGTTTTTTTCCATCCTTTTTCAAAAAAATCAAAGAGGAAGATTCCGAACATACGTTTATACTTGTATAAATGGTTTCTAAATAATTAAGATAATGACTGAAAAAAAATTGGTTACATAAATTTTATTTGAAAATAATCGATTTTCTTAATTATAAACACGAAATTTTCAAATACAAATAATTTTATTTGTGGAAATTTTTTCAATTTCAGAATAAGACTTCAATAAAATAAAAAAATAATTAATTTTTAAAATTATTGTATTGTGAATTATAATTAATATTTACCATTATTATGAATTTGTCCTTATAATAAATATTTTATTGAAACTTAATTTTTTCAACAATATAAGAAAAATCTATAACTTATAATAAATATACAATTAAGTTCGCAATATTTTATGGTTATAAAATGAAGTTTAGATTGCTTTATAGTTCCAAGAACGAGCGAGGGATATAAATTTTAATTGAGTCATTAATCGATGAGTATATAGTTTACAGGATAGATTAAAATTAGTAATAATGAATGCCGGTGAAAATGCGTCTTCTATTTTTGACGGCAATTAAACTGGAAAAACACTGGAAATCATTGAGGTTGGTTTTATGTTCTTCGACATAATTGGCGTTTTATCTGCTTTACTACATTCTAACTAATTGAATGTGGAACATAAATAATTTGATTTTGTGTCGGCTTTACAATGTGATCAAAGTATTCTTATACTTGAATTGCAGACAAACGATAATAAAGAAAGATACAAGTTGAGCATTGATATTGTATTCGCCTGATGATTTTAATTAAGTTGTCCAGATGATGGCCATTACCAGGATGATCAGAAGTTATTTACTAATCACGTAAATCGGTCCATGTTGAAAATAATTTCTTGATCATGCACTTAATAATTTAATGCCGCGATTTACAGTGTAGAAAGTTTTATAAGTGTCGGATGATTATATACATATTTTTTTTAATAATAAGAAGACAAAAATACTGTATACGAACTTAACGACTCGTTTTATTGTATAATGCTGCGTCCGCACTGCCCGTGTTATGAGACATAAATATTTAACCTACTAGTAATAATTAAGAGTTTTGGTCATTAGGTGATAACAGCTTAAATTGTATAATACACATCATAGTTAGGAAAACTATTTTTTTGACAGTTATATGCTTTTATGAACAGGAATTTTGCGAGTTTTAACTTATCATTAAATTTTGACAATCATGTGTCAATTTAATTTATATAATCGTACCAACTTCAAAAAGTTTATCAATTATTTTTGACAGTTTAAATATTTAATTCTCGGAATTTTTTTAATAATATTAATAAAATGTACTATATTCGAAATTAAGTAATAATTTTATTGCATAATGCTACACACTATGCGTGATTTGAAACAAAAATATTTACCAATTTAAAGTTTTAACTTCTCATTAAGTTTTGGCAAATGATGACAATTTAAATTACAAAATCGTACCAACTTCAACAAGTTTGTCACATTTTTGACAGTTTGAGTAATTATGTTATTGCATAATGCTGCGTCCACGTTTGAAACATAAATATCTAAAAACGATTGCTTAGTTAAACAATTGAAAGTTTTAACTTCTCATCAAATTTTGACAGATGATGACAATTTATATTACAAAATCGTACCAACTTCAATAAGTTTGTCACCACACTTAGGAAAATTATTTTTGACAGTTTGATTATATTATAAGTTTCTGAAGATGTTTAATAATATTTTAAAAATGTACTGCATTCGAACAAAAGTAATCATTTATTTGTATAATACCTGCATCCACATTTTAAACATTTTTTAAAGTTTTAGTCTGTACTTACATTGTTGACAGCTCAAATTACATAAACGTATCAACTTAAACATTTTTTTACCATATACCTTTATAATGTTATATAAGTTTCGACTGATTTTTAATAATAATAAAAAATGCTCTTACATAAACATTAATTTTATTGCATAATCTGCATCTGATACGTTACAAAAATATTTAACAATTTTATCAACTAATAATTTAGAGTTACCACATGTCATTAGATTATTACGGATGATGACAGATGAAATTATATAATACGCGTACCAACCTAAAGAAATGTATGTCACCATATTTGACAAAATTATATTTTGACAGTTACATAACTAATATTATGGACGCGTCTTTTACTAAATATAATATGTCAGAATAATCATTTTATTGTATAATGCTGCAGTGAGGATGCTCAATATTTGAATCATATAAATTTGACAAGTTTACCAAATAATGTGCACATTCTTATGCTTATGATAGCTCAAATTAGTGAAATTATTTTATTATATCTTTAATATCTTGATTGCAGATTTATGAATTAATTATTTATGTAAATCAAATATAAAGAAAACGTTTTAAGACAGCAGTTTTGTGTTACATCCTATTT
Source organism: Nicrophorus investigator (assembly GCA_963457615.1). Taxonomy (NCBI): domain Eukaryota; kingdom Metazoa; phylum Arthropoda; class Insecta; order Coleoptera; family Silphidae; genus Nicrophorus; species Nicrophorus investigator. Next base: position 26,862,284 of record OY735143.1, read on the forward strand.
ATATTAATCTTATCTTATAAATGAATTTAAAGATTCTGATATAAAGAGTAGTTTTAAGTAAGGTTAAAATTGTATTCAATTTTTTGTCGCGTTGAAGGATGCGCTTAAATTCTTTCACGAAATATTCCACAGATAAAAACGCAAATGAATGCCGAGTATTCCATATCTGGATCTGAGTGGGTCTATAAAGAATGAGCGTAGATGTATAATCGGAAATGATATAAAAAAAATACAAAATAAAAATACGTAACTGCATGATCAGATGCATATTAAAACAAAGATAATGACGGATGATAAATCGGAGGTTTTTTCGTTGCTTCGGTAAGTGAAGCAGGAGGGAATGAGGAAGAGGCAGGAGAGTGTGTAGATGACACACCAAAGATAAACGGGCAATCCGTAACACGGTAGCTTTATAGTTGAATACGAGAGAGAATATATACCTATATATATATATATATACATATACGATGTACGTATAAAAAAAATGATTAAGAAACACCTGTCTAAAATTCTCACGACTTTTCCTGCATCTTAAGAACGCATCCTTGGGTCACCCCACTTTACACAACGTCTCTCCTTTCTCACACACACACACACACACATGCACTTATATATATATACTTACGTAAACCGAAAATTGTATATAAATGTATACACATCTACCTGTCCAATTTGATATACACAATGGCACGCAATCAATAGCCTCTCTCTTTCTGTCCACTTTTTTTTTTGCTTCTTTTTATTTGGGGGGCCCCTCTTGTACTTCTCCTTGTGAGAGGTGGGAAGGGTCCTCGGCAAACAAAAACCAAATGAGGGGTTTCGAAATTTATTGATCATCCTTTAACCGATCCAGCATTATATCTGACCGAACTTTTATGACTCACAAATTACAATGCAGAAACGATATCGAAGAAACGACAACTTTTTTACTTTCTTTTTCCAATTAGATTAGATACACTGTAATAATTTCTATAAAACGAGATTTTTTTTGTAAGTTTTCATGATTTCTAAATAAAATTTCCATGTTATTTTTATCCATGCCATTATGTAACTAACTTTATTTTTCAAATTAAAATAATCAATTTTAAACAATATTTTACAATATTATCAATTATCACATAATTAATTCTTTGTACCTAGTTTGCAGGTTACACTGTAACTTTTTCTATCCAACGTGATTTCATGATATTTTTTTTTAAATTTATAATGATTTCTAACTGAAATTTCGATGTTATTAATGCATTTTTTATATCTTTAATTTTACAAAGAAATGTCAATATTTAACTATATTTTTTAAATATCCATTAAATTTATTTATCTAAAAATAAATAATAATATTAACATTTATTACATAATTAATTATTTATACATAGTTTGCAGGTTACTAATATTTATGTTGTTCTTATATAAATTTGACTTATACTATCGAAATTATATAATATAGTAACTGTATTTATATAATTCATAGAAAGAACAATATTTTATCTAAATTAATAATTATTTTACAATTTATATTTTTTTTTCGATTTTTTAATCATTGTGTCATAAAATTGTCTCAAATTTATTGTATTTAATAGAAAAAAGCATATAATTTTCTATAGGTTTTTATATATTTATATAATAAATACATATCTTTGTTTTAAATTAAATTTATAACGTATAAATAACATTATATAACTTTACGTGCATTTTATTATTTATCTTAGATAATTCTGATTAAAGACTATAAAAAAAACTAGCTATTTCCGTTAATAACACAACCATCAAAACGACGTCGTGCTTGGAATCCAAAATGGAAAGGAAGTTTATTCGAGTAGAAATGTGTTTAATATTTAATAGTCAATTGCTTACGATTTTCAATTAGCATTTCCATGTTCACATTTTTATGATATTCTTAAAAAAAAATCTTTTATTCCTTCAAAATACAAATAAGCTTCAATTAATGAAACTTTCTATTTAAATAAATATATTTATCATCTATAAATTACTCAATTTTAAAGAAAATTCTTATACAAATTTTATTATTTTTATGATATGACGTTCAATAATAATTTTAATTTTTAAATAAATTTTGTAAAAAAAAATAACTCCATAAAATAGTTATATAATAAAAACTATCTTATTTTCAGTGAATTTTTAATTTTCAAACCAGAATTGTGTCCTAAATCCAATTAATAGTAAAACCATATGATTTATAAATATATATTAATTAATTTCAAATGTATTAAAGCACTTTCTAATAAAGTTTTCGTAAAATATTATAAATCTTTTCGATTGTGTTACAACAATTAATTATGATTCTAATCAAATTGAAAATAAATCAACTATACAATTGTATCTTGTTTATACAATAATTAATGATCATAATTTCAAACGCACTTTCTAATAAAGTTTCCTTAAAAAATTCAATTGGTTTTCCTGAATTTTTAACTTTCGTTACAACAATTATCTCAGCGAGGATTCCAATCATAAGCAAACAAAAACCTCTACATTTCCATCACAATAATTAATGATTGTAATTCCAAACGCATCAGTTCACTTTCTAAATAAAGGTAACTCAACCTAAAAGAAAAAAAAATAACTATGAAATTATTACGGTTTCACTTTTTCTTCCCCGATGCCAGAAAGAACCCCCTCATTATTACTCCCATGATTTCTTTCCAACCATCCTCGGGGCTATTACTCTCCCATTATTATTATTCAGTAGTCCCATCTAATTATGTAAGCAACAGAAGAAAATATATAACTGCATCCATCCCTTAAAAAGTGGCAATTAAGGTATTCATCGCCCTACTCCGTCTACTCTTACTTTTCACGTGCGTTATAATTCATATATTTTCTACGGCAACCCTTTTTTTTATGATAATGTCACGCACCGAAGGAGAAGGACACAAAAAATCTGGGTTAGTTATTATTACGTTCTTTTTTCTTTTCTTTGTGTGGTCGGATGCGCCCTTTTACTTTTTTAATCAATAGTAATCTTGGAAAAGAAATGTCCTCATTAATTCTAGACGAGATAATTATTTTTATTTCCTGTAATTCTGATTAACTAAAATTCTATCATCTATATAATTTTATAATATTAAATACGAAATTCTTACAACACATTTTAAAAATTTAATATAAATTAAAATATTTTATTGTAAATTTTTATTACAAAATTTTTGAGAAATATTAATTTATACGTAGATATATTTTGAAAATCCTAAAAATCTTTAATGGTAGATTTTTTTTTGTTAAGAATTGCATCTTCAAAAAAAAAAAAAAAATAGAAATGTCATCATTAATTTTGGTTTTAAATCTTAGATTCTAATGTCTTTGCGTATCTCGAGATAAATGATATAACTTCATTCTACTCACAAAACCTCGGAAATCGCCAGAGGAAGATTTATCGCTTTACTTAAAGCTCGTCGGAGTGTGGGAAAACGGAATGGAATCATCATCATCATCATGATCAAAGGATGTGGTCCCCTCTTATTTTGATATAATTAATTTTCCTTTCGGTCGCCGCGCAAGCAATTAATCCTTCGAGCCGGCGGAATGTTACGTAAAACGTAAATATTTCCTAACAAACATTTATTTCTCCAACCCTTTTTCCTTGGAATCATTGGAATATTTTTGCTATCTGCGACCCTTTCCGTCGGCTCTTTCATTAGCTTTATCTCATCCAATTTATTTGTCCTCCGGACCGGACCTCGTATCAAAGGAAATCTGCGTTTTTATTATGGGATTTTCGAGAAGGCCAATTAATTTACTCGGTTTAAGATAAGGAAAGAAACCCTTTTTCCTTATCAAAAATTGTTGGGTACGAGTTTCGGCACCAGATCGGAATCTATTTTTTTTTCGTTCCTTCCAAAATAATAATCTTGTCCACCTAATCATTTCGTTTGGTCGCTTCGGAATTAAACGTTAGATTAATTTTATTTCGATCAATTTACACGTTAGCACTCGTTACTTCTTATCGTTATTTATTTCTTCTGGTTGAATTAGTATTGAACAAGTTTTACATGTAACTATTTCTTTTTTTTGTTAGTTAATCCGTTTCGATTCATCGTTTGGAAGAGTCCTTTCTAACCAATCTCATTGTGCATCTCATAATGCATCCGTGGTCCAGGATAAATTGAATTGGAAACCAGCACGTCCAAGCGACCAGCATTCAATCCGATCCTTTGAAAGAAATGCTCATTATACTTTATACGTTTCCCCCTTGCCATTGTCGGACGCAGAGATCCCCCGAAAATCGGGAATAGAGAGATGCAGAACATACACAAAAAAAATGTATATATAAATGAAAAGGTTTTTCCCTAATAATACTGTCGCGACCCCCCGGATCTATTCATGCGGACGGACGATGTATACAAGTGAGTCCTCATTGTGTTGCGTAATGCGTCGAGAGTTAGTGGGTCGTTTTCGGGGGTTGCCCTTTACCTTATGAAAAGGTTTGAAGGGGGAGATTCGGTGGGCACAGGTGTCCGCCCTTTGTCCTTCGGGGGTGTACGGAAAATAAACCTTTGCACAGGTTAATTTCGATTGTATTTATGTGGGAACTGCGTCCCCCTTCGCATTACGAAACTGCATTCCCTCTCGATTTTCATCATCATCCATCAGTTGACAGTTAGACAAATTAAATTCACCTCAACCCACATAAAACTATTCTCGTCCATTTTTACCAGTTTCCTCATATAATTTTTTTACTCTTTAACCTTCTTTTTTTCACTTAATTTGAACTTCGTTAATTTATGTGTAATAACATGTCAAAATATGGAAACTTTTATCGCTTTCCTGGAGATAAATCTATTTCGGAAAGCCTATATATGCTAGGTCACGTCTACATTATTTATTTGTTTTCATAGGGGATAGAAGGAAATCAGTGCGTTTTTTTTTCAGCAAATTTTCATGAAAACTCCGGAGTCACGTTTCTCCAAATCCCTTCCGCATACATTGAGATAGAGATTTCTGAAAGTGACGAATTCAAAATATAACATCTAAGTTTATTTAACACATCTAATATATACACTGAAAATATGTCACGTTTCTTCAGGAAGAAAAAAATATTACTTTGTATTAATAAAAACAGTTCCACTTAAACTAGTATACATAAGCTGACACATGAAATAAACAAGTCATGTTTGTGTAATTTATAATTACAACAAAATTACACAAAAACTTTTAAATAAAAAAAAATATATATGAAAAATAACTATTTGAACGTTATAAGAAAATAAACTTATTTTAAAATTATTAAGAATTTTTGTAACAATTATTAATAAATTTACAATAAAATTTTATAATTGAACAAAGAAAAATTAAACATTTTGTGTGAGTTTGTAAAGAAAAGTATTGGATTTCAAAATTTTGGTCTTTGAATACTAACGTTACAGATACACAAGGATATCTTAATCCTCGGTAGATTTGTATGAAAAAAAAAAAGATTATACAGGTGACGAATCTCTGGTAATCCGAGGAACAAGATTTCCGAATTCACCCCGACAATGGGCAAAAAAAAGGAATTCTCGGCGGATTGAAATGCGATCTTTTCAAAATCTGGATCTTGCGTAACTGTACCCTCTCAATTATATTAAAACCAGCAAAAAAAGAAACTGCTACTTGTCGAAATTGAAGTGTATGATTTTCATCCATTAAAGCTACTGTTTATTTATTTTTTTCTCCACTTTGCTCTCGTTTATTATGGCGAGATGCATAATGTTTGCGTAACGGCGAATTTGCATGCCATTTACTTTTCATAAAAAATGCAAATTATTCTGTTTACTGAAACAATTTTTTTAATCGTGGATTTGTTCTTTGGGTGTTGAGCGTGAGTTGTTATTTTTATTTGTTTGCTTTTTGGCTCGCTTCTTCCTGATGAATGACTGTAAACTTGAAGGCTAAGTGCTGCGGAGTGAGTGGATTAGCATATTCTGCAATAGAAGGCTAAAAGCCTTTGGAAACCGATATTGGTGGTAATGTATGCATGCATCCGAGTCATCTTCATGGGTGGCGCGCTAGAGGAGATCTCGTGGTGATGTGTTATAGTATGTTAATTAATGACGATGTGTTAAACATTCGTGTCTGCGTTGCATTAACAAATATCGCCTTCAAACGGAATTTCTTTGTTTGTACTCAGATTAAAACAAACGGATTCATAAACACACCTCTTATATTCAACAGCATAACAAATTCACTCATTTTTTAACACCTTCAAACACAGATTTTTTTCAAACAAACTGAAAGAACATTAAAACTATCATTTTTCCACAACATTAGTTAATTAGTGTAAAATTTAATATATTGAACACAGACTTCCGTCGAGATTCTCCCATGAAACAGGTCTTAATTAAAATTTTTATTACGTAAAACTCATTTAAATTTGTTTTGATAAATGTTTAGAACAATTTAAATAAACTTAAAATAATAATTATTTCTAAGCATAATTTTATAACAATTTTCTTATGAAAATAAAAATGGCAAAGAAAAAGTGATTGTTCTGAAATGGATCGCTTAAGGCGATTCTCAAAGAAAGGCTCATTATTGTGGAGAATGTTTTTCATCGTTGATTACATCGACGTTCTCCCCGAAGCTTAAAAACGAGAATAATTATATTACAATCCCAAAAAAATCCACCACGATAATGTTTCTTTAACAAATTAATGTCTTAATAAACAAATCGTTGTTATTATATTATAAAACTAGAGGGTTTTGTTGCCCAAAACATATGTAAATTACAGCAAAAACCAGTTATTTGATTGATGTGGCTTCTGCTTTACCGAAGAGATAAATGTATGCCTCGAAGCGTTACAGAACGATTTCTGATTTTATATTATTATACGAATATTAATATTATATAAAAACGAGTTGAAAAATTAAATAATTATATTTTTAATGTAAATGTTGGAAATTTTTTATTTACTTGTGAAGTTGGGGGATTACCAGTATTGAGTTGATTTGCAAAACGATATGGGAATCTAAAATTAATCCGACATGCCTGGTTGATTCCGGGGGAGGACGAGAAAAACGACATTAGAAATGTGTTATGCACTTGTTCCCGTTCCGGGGGGCTTCCCCGGTCCCACAATATACGGGCAATAATACTCTCCCAGCGACGGTACCCTAAGTGCATAAGAAAGTCATTCTTCGGGATCGGATTTGTTTCTTCTTACACACGAAGTTACAGTTCGTCGCCGGGCCTCAGTTTCACTTTTTTTTTCATCCTCCTCACTCTCTCTCATTCTTTCTCTTCATTTCTGGTGTAGCTTCTGGGACCCCGGCAGAAGCCTTTTTTATCCGCGCCGAGTATGTGGGCGAGGAGAAAAAGAAATGCATTAATCCCCCAAATTATTGCTCCCCTGCGTCTCTAATGTAATCTACAACGATATTTATTCGTCGGGCATATCCCGCAAAGTCCAAAGGAGAGACCAAGGAGAAGTCGAGAGAGGAAAAAAAAGTTGAGAAGAAAACAGAGAAAAAAGCAGCAACAACAACAACAGAAGCTGAATGATATATGTGAATCGAAACATTTAACGGAATTTATAAAAGAAAAAACGTTTTTTTTTTCCTGTTAAGTTTGTTGAAAATTATTTTATAGTTTAATGCAAATTCATTCATTAAATTTAATATCTTAATAAACAAATCGTTATAATTATTATATAATAAAATTAGAGGGTTCCTTACCAATACATATTTAAATTACAATAAAACCGGTTTTTGAGCTTCTGCTTTTCCGAAGAGATAAATGTTTGCCTTGAAGCGTTACAGAATGATTGCTAATTTTATATTATTATTCAAATATTGACAATGTAAAAATTACTTCAAAAATATTGCTACAAACGAATTTATAATGTGTATATTTATCATCTCTCAACAATAATTTCAATAATATTTTAGAAAATTAAAATGTTTTGATATTAATTATTTCAGGAATAATCAAATTAAAAAATTAAAATTATAGTTTAATTAAAGTGTTATATTTCATGTATCATATCTTGTTTATTAGTTTATTTTACCATAAATTATAGCTAATTTTTATTCTTTGTCTATTTCCTAATTTATTCCTTCCAGACAAAAATACTGGAATCAATTTTTTTCTCTCTAATTAAAGTTATTCAAAATTAAGCAATTTTTATAAATAGTTGAAAATATGTTATGTAGCCCAAATTTTCATTATTCTATTAAAAATTATTACAATTTATTATAAGTAAATAAGAGTATTTTATATTAATGATGAAATAATTAGCCTAACGACTAGTTTACAATATTCTGAGTCCAAATTCAGTGTAATTAAATAAGATTGATTGAATAAATTTGCATTATTAAGTTTTCTTTAAAAACAAAATAATTAATTTCTGACTGCGAGTAGTTAACATCATCATAATTATTGATTCTCGCAACATTACGTATGCATTGGTAACCATATGATGCATATTGTCAAGTTTAGATACTGGTCCAATTTAGGCGCTTGTCCAAAATTGTTATTTAATGGAAATTTGTATGTTTTTATTTTGGTGGAAAATATTTAAATAGGAATGAATAGGTGGTTCTTCTCGGAATCCATTTCAGTGATGAAGCGTTACGAGGTAATGAAGAATAATTCTTCGCCGGGCGATGGTGTAATAACAGTCATCGGGGGCAGCGGCAATAATTTTTATATTTGCGAAAGGCATTTGCATACATCGCGAATTTCTTTCCCACGATTTAAAGTTTACTTTGGCAGCATGCAACATGCGCCTGCTTTTATGGCCGTGGACATATTTCGGATCGTTTTTTTTTTATATGCTTCTCTCCTCGTGTTTATATAATTAATTTCAAGAGACGAAGAAGGAGATTGCGCCTCGCATCGGGAGTTATGAAGATGTTACGCAACGCGTGCTCGATAAATCGATCGGATTGTGAACGTCGTAGTCTAATGGATCGGAGGCTAACAAATGGAGGCGCGGTAAATTGTGGGTCCGGAATTAATAGCCACTTAATGCATACAAATTGTAAGGTTGTTGCTGGTTAATTTAGTGGCTGTGCGTAGGCAAATGGAGACGACGGCGGCGGCGGCGGCGATGATGATGATCATCGTCCGGACACCTCTATGATGCGGAGACCCTGAAGAAAGACGATATACCTCATCCTACACACACGCACATTGAAATGGTATAAATTACTGGACCGATGGGGGGAGTTTCGAATGGATGGATGGATGGATGGATGGATGCACTTATAAACTGTAAAGTAGTTGCGAACACACAGTGCCTCCTTTCCACGGTCTCCACCATCCGCAAACACCTGCCCGATATTCCCACGAAATTTCGTACGGAATCGGATTTTTTTACAGCGTCGTTTCCATTTCAACATGCGAGCACACTTACTTACCTGATGAATATTAATGCCGTCCACGAGCCTCCGGGGCCCCTCAGGAAGGAGTGGGCAAATTCATGCTCGACTTTGCACAACGATTAATTTGTTAATTAATTTTTTGGGTCTCTCTCTCTCTCTCCTCATGAACGACAATAAACTACCCAGCAACATCCCGATTCCAATCTCGAACTAATTTATGTCATTGCAGTATTCTCTGTTCATACTTATTTTTATACATAGGAATTCTGAATTTATTGCCGCCTCGAGCAACCTAAGCCATATGCATTCGCTATCTGCGAAAGAGGGAACAAGCAAACTACATGAAAGCCCAACCCAAATACAAAATCAAATCGAGTAGTACTATAATTTCATGCTACTGGCATCTATTGTTTATTCATCTTTATAAATAATTCAACAAGCATAAACGCACCTGTGTATTATAAAGCAAAGATATTATTACATAAATTTTACCAACACTAAATACAATTATTGCCAGTCTCCATTTTTTTTTTCATACAAAATTATTTACATTTAATTACAGTTATAAAATTTCTTTCTTATTACTGACTATAATTTCCAAACGACTAATTTTGCACGTTAATTTTGCAATTAAATTCAAAATTGTAATGTAATTTTTGTACATCAAAATGTCTTTTTTAAATTAATATTGTGATAATTCTCTGGGATTTATGAAATTTGAAGAAGAAATCTGGATTTTATATTATTTATGTTTATGTCAAATATCTAATTATAGATAGCAAACTAAATTAAATATTAAAATTTGTAAATTTACTAAATTAAATTACACAACATTACGTATTTTAATAATAATAATTTCAAATTACAATAAAATAAATTAAAAAATACAAATATTATTAATAATTATTGTTAGTAAAATTAATTGAAAAGTAAGAAATATTACTAGAACTATTCAAAATTGTAATAAAATTTTTCTACAATAAAATGTTTTTTTTTTTACAAATATTGTATCGGATTTATGAAATAAAGGAGAAATCTGTCATTAACTGGATTTTTTATTATTTATGTTTATGTCAAATGTCAAATTATTGACAAAATAAAATATTAAAATTTGTGCAAACAATAATGTTTTCATGATAAAAAAATCAGATTTTTTTTTAAATTTCTAAATTTTAAAATCAGTGATATTACAACTACTTTATACAAGAGTTAAAATCTAATAATTAATGTTTTTTTTAAAATAATTAACAAATGTTAAGACTTGGAGAAATATAGCAACAGTTATATTTAAATGCGATAAATTTTATTATGGAGTTGTGAGACAATAAAATTAATGTTTATAGCATGTATGAGACCTCGTGATTGGCCTTAATCCGAAACAGCGTATTTGGGAGAAGAAGGAAAGCCAATTTGAATAATACGGAAGCCTCGGCATATTCGAATTTATGCATATCTTTCTTACATTGTTTTGCAATCCACTAATTTCATGATTTATTACAATCATTAAAATATATCAATTTATGTTACTTTAGTTTAATTATTTAAATATTGAAAATAAATATTATGAAAGTAAACAGCATTATTAAAATAAATACGAAAGGATAATTGTAACAGCAATAATTCCGTAATAGTCCGGACTATTTGAAACCAGATTAATCGAGGAACTAATTAAAATAGAAATAAAGGGCAAAAAATATTTTCTTGATTTTTAAAAAATTAAAATTCAATTTTGTCTATAGGTTTTCTAAATATAAATTTTAAAAATGTATACTAGCAACTTTTTAAATATTATATCATACAGTAGGCATTAATTTCTTTAATAATTACATTACATAAGTAGTAAAAATAAATGAAAAGTAATCAATAATTTAAAATATTTCCTATTCATAAAAATAAAAATTATTTTGCAACAATGTAAATCAATTTATTTAATTAAAAAAAAATCATTGTAATTTACACTTAATGGAGATATGATTGTCTAAATATAGAATTATTGTAAAAAAATAATATTTTTCATGTAATTATTAAATGCGAACCGTGTCAGGATAATGACGATGCATGTTATGGCTTGAAAAAATGAAATGCGTGTATTTAATTCGAAACTTTTTGCAAAATCATCAAAAATTATATATTGACGCAAACAATCACTAAATCAATAACAAATTTACGTTACGAAACAATTTTCAATAATTAGAAGAAAAAAAAAATACATTCAATTTAAGTAGTGAACTTGTATTTTTTTGATATATTATATAAGTGTGTTCGTACTTAATTATTAAAAAATATGTAAACAGTTTTCATTACCATTTTTTTACTTAAATTCTCGCTTTGATTACGTAAATAAATTTATTCTATAAATATTTTTTACTTACGTAAAAAACAGTAAACAACATTTTTAGAGATTATTAAACAAATATTGTTAATTAAAATTATTATTATCCCAATATTTTATTATTTTCACTGATTATGTAAGTTACTAAATTTTTTTGTAACAAATTTATTATTAAGTTAAAAATTGCAAATATTTGATTGATGTATATAATAAACTTATTATATAAATATTTTTTTAACAACATTTTTAGAGATTATTAAACAAATACAAAAAAATCTTAATAATTAAAATTATTATTATCTAAATATTTAATTATTTTCATTTATTAAATTTTTTGTTTCAAATTGTTATTAAGTTAAAATTGCAAATATTTGATTGGGGTTGTTGCAATTTTTAAGGTTGAAACATGTTTTTTCTCGTTTCGACTAAGTCTAATCCTTTTGTAAACGGCGTAAGTCAAGTAAAGAAAAAGATTCGACTTTGTGCGAAACGTGCTGGTGTCGTGCGCATGGCGTACTTTTATCTATGCATACACACATGCACACATAAACAGATTTTTTCCTCGGTTCGTCTTTCGTGTGGATATATGTATGCATGCATTTAGTAAATGAATCCTTTGATTGCACACGCCTTGCACACGCTGACGGTTATAGTGGAGTAAAGTAGTAAAAGCAGGTGCTCCCCTTTGGTAAAGTCCTGGGAACCTCCGATCTCTCTTCGTTCCCACACCCGAGTAGCACCTGGCATACACACGCATACACGTGGTCGGGGTGCCAAATCTAGAAATCCCGCTCTTTCTCTCTTCCCTCCAAAACGAAGAGGAAAAAAAAAGGAAAAGAGATGAGGAAAGGAAAGAAAAGAAAATAACACAGTTAAGAGAGAGAGATGATGAAAGATGAAAAACGAGAAGCATCGACGCGCTGCGCTCTCATCTCGCAATTAATCCAATCCGAATAAAACGGGTCCATTTAGAACGAATTTTTCATCGGGGACTTTAATTACATTTTCACAATGAAAAATATACTTCTAAAGGGATGAAATTATGTAATGCTAGGGATGAATTATGAAATGCTAAGAGAGCAAGTTTTTATCCTCATTTTTTTAACTGTTTGCTCCTTACGGTTTTCTTTTTTTCAGAGAAGCGCGCTCGTGTTACGCGCGTGTACACGCATCGAAATCTCCGTTGCGAATAATCTCTAACCGCTTTTCACACACTCATTACATATTAACAAACCAATTAATTAACTTATTATCAAAAACACTAATTAATACACATTTTATATACTATAATCATGTTTGCATAATAATTAATACCTCCCAAAATCAAATAAAAAGAAAAAAAAATTATTAAAAAATAACATTACACAAAACTAAATATTTTTATCAAGAAAATAAATAAAATCAACTATTTTTTAAGTAATATTTACATAATTTCATAAGTAATTATAAAAAGATATTTTTATTTGATAACATTTGTAATTTTCTGGAAACTTTTGATAATAAATTAAAAAAAAAAACGGCAAAACACGAAATAGCAATTGTTCTGAGACTTTCGCCTAATGGATATTTAATGAACGTAAAGAAAATACGAAAGATACAAAACGCAACACTTTCTCTTCATAGCTATAAATAACAGAAACTGAAAAATGTGTTTGTTACAAAAAAAATCTTGAAACGCCGGGTGGTGTCTACCGGATTCTGTGAATGTGTGATAGTAAATTATTTGAATTTTTAACACACATTTCTTAATAGAAATTATTATGTAATTTCATAACATTTTTTAAAAATCCAAAAAAAATTACTGAAATATAAAAATTAAGTAGAAAATATTAAATTAAATTTTAAATGTAGAATGAAGCAACTAAGAATATTTTTACTTTTTCTATTTTTTTTTTGATTGTCAGTTTTGTTTGTAACAGAACGTTGATGCGCGTCGGTTCAGAAACGATGGAAAAAACTGAAACGATAATGAAGATAGAAGATAAAAAGGATCGAGTGTATAAAGAGCTCTTTGACGTAGAATGAGAATTAAAATATTTAAAATTATATTACAAGCGAAGCGTGACGAAAAAAATAAACCGAAACTCGTTCCAGCATTAACCGCATCTATCGGACGGCGGAGAAAAATCCGTCCGTCAATCACTCTGTATAAATAGACTCGGAACGTTGAGAAAAATAATAAATATATAACGAGTAGAGAAAGAAAACAATCATCCTCGGACTCCCGGACTTCTTATAACGAACCGCGCTTCACCGAGAAATAGAAAGGAACAAAACGAGAGTTTATTATAATTTACATCGAGTGAATAAATAATCCGTTTTCATTTACTTTCAAACAAACTACATTGAATTAATATTATTTGACAACAATAAATAAGAAAAAATCCAATTAGTTTTTTAATTAAATTATTAACTGAAAAAGTAACCTTCACAACAGAAATATGAAACTTTAAATTTATAACTTGAAAATTGTTAAATATATTTTATTTAGTATAAATTATGTAAATAAATCCTATATATAAAAAATATAAATATTTGTAAAATTATAAAACAAACATTTTTGGAACAAAAAATATACTTAATTTTACTCTATTTTTAATAATACTTGTACTTTTAGTTGTTTTTACTATTAGAATTACGTATATTTTATGCTATTGTACGAGTCACCGTTATGTAACATTTCTTACATTACTACTAAGATTTTTTTTTAAATTAGATGTGTTTGCAAATTTATGAATATTAAAATAGGTAAATAATTATTTTTAGATAAATAACTTGTTATTTTTTTCAGTTTTGAAAAAGTCAAGAGAGTGCACGTGCATGAAGATATTTTCTGAAAATACGGATAGAACTATCGAATTTCAAGGATTCTCGTTATTTATTTGTTGTGTGTTGTTTGTACGCGCGCGAGATGCTATTTTGTGCGTGTCCTTTATAAATCGCAAAGCGATTGCGGTTATTTCCTTTTTTTCCTCCAGTTCAGAGAAGAAAAAAGGGGCAAAATATTGTGTTTCGCCTCGGAAAGGATAATAAATAATGGACGGCGCAGCGCGTGATCAGGTAAGAGGCATACGCTCTTCTCTTATTCTTCCTTTTTTTCGCTTCTTTCCTCGCAAAAATTTCTACCGTATAAGGCGACTCGTGTTCTGCATTATCCGCCCACACAATGAATCCTTTTCCACGGGTAACACGAGATTCCGTTGTTTGCCGTTTGTCGTCGGTGGGGCAAGAAGAAGAAGAAGCAGAAGAATTGCGGGCCGCGTAAGACCGGCAGCCGTTCTTTGTTTAATTGGAAAAATAAAAAAAAATAAAAATGAGGAGAAGAAGAAGCATGAGAATGAGAAGAATAAGAAGGAGCTGCAGCAGCAGAAGAAGAAGCTGTGGCGCGAGCTGTGGCTTTTTGTTTTAGTTTCTCCTTTTTCGGATTGATTGGAGGCGAAACCAGTTTGGTCTGGTCTCCTCTGGTCGTCCGGTCTCCGGTCAGTACGTGTTTGTGTAACAGATGAAATTATTGTTTTTGATTCGGGCTGGTATCATTAGGATAAACAAAAAGGGCGATTTACGAGGGGATTTGTGACACCTAGATACGTTGGGTTTTGAGGGTTGCGGGGTGCACTGCGTCCTCTGGATTTTGGGGGAGGGTTTTGTGACCTGTGTAGAGAAGGATAGGGGATGCTGTGCTGTGAGATGGATGTATGGGAATGCAAGGTGGTTGGAGTGGGTAAGAGCAGGTTCGTGGGCATGGGGGTGCGAGGGAGATAGGTTGCAGAGTCGGGTGCGCGCGCGGTGCGCGTGTTGAGCGCGAGCTGGTCGCGAGCCCTAACTGCCTATCAGGTAGCTCCTCCGTTAGGTATATAACGCTTACCTGGCAACACGCTCAGCACACTTTCATCACGACCTCCGTGAGCAACACACGCGAGTTCCACCTATATATATATTCTTCAATCAGCGACCTACGCAACTCTTAAATCCCAAACAAGATGTGCCTTCCGAAAGACATCAACGCTTTGGTCGCCAAACCGAAAACACCGAGATCACCTTGGAGACGTTTGCGTCAGGTAAGTCTTCAGCCGAACCTCGCAGCATCCGAACCGTGTATTAACATCTCCTTCATCTCTTATAGCAAATCAAACCGAGGCTGTCACGCAAAGTCGTCCCCGGCTCCAAAGTGAACCTCAACCACTTCTGGTCCAAATTCGAGGACCTCTCCAACCAACAACTACCGATAATGACACTGACAGAAAACGTCAACAACAACGCCATGCTCATCCAGGACAACGAGATCAATGATAACCTGCTCAATGAACTCAAGGAAATGGGTAAATAACCATAGCAACAACAACAAAAAAAACAACAGCGAATCAAAAACAACAATATTCATCATGTACATAAATCACGATGACTAATTCAAAAAAAAAATCATCATGTACATATTCAAAAAATTTAAAAATCAACGACGATCTTCAAAAAAAAAATAGTTACGTAAGATTAGTATTAGTTACTAGCACTTAGTTTATAAACAAAAAAAACTTCCTCGTGATAGGTTTCGATTTCATAAAAGTTCCATTTCTGTTATTTAGTTTTGGCGCGAGAGCATTCAAAACGGCTGATAAAACAAACTGTGATAATCAATCCACTTAACTGTGATCACTAAAATTTAAGCTCAGATGTAAATATTTTCTACTATTTAGACGATCACATACACACTTCCATTTTGCTCAAGCTTTAAGTATAGGTTATATAGCACTGTGATAACCACAATAATCCGTGATAACGAACGCTTTAATCCCACACGTGATAGCATCGCTTTAAAATCTTTAGTTATTAGCATACGTGATAAATCCGCTTTAAATCTTTAATATTAGTGATACATCGATAGCTTTACTTCTTATAGCTTTGACACAGATAGCTTTACTTCAAACAGCTTTACTTTAGATTTGATATAAAATCCAATAGGATTTCGTGATATTAAAACGCAATAATTCCAGCTTTAATTTACACTCAACGCAATATAAACAAGCTTTAAACTTATAGAAAAAAAAAGAGATATATTTATTTTACTTAGAATCATAGCGCTTCCAATTTAGTTTAAACAAAAAAAATGTGATATTATAATTATTAACTTTCTAAATCAAATGTGATATTAACTATTAATCAACGCTTTAAAATTTTGAACTTCAACTGAAAGCTTTTTTCCAACAACTTTCAGTCGCTGTATCAAAAAAAAAAAACAAGTGCAATGCTTTAGCTTTTTAATTTGCAATACGAGCTTAAACTCGCTTAAACTGTGATATTCAAAATGCTTTAAATCGGAGCTTTAATTCTTTAGTTTTAGAAAAAAGACAGCTTTAATTATTATTTTTAATTTTTTTTTCTCAGCGTTCCTTTTTGCGCGCAAAAAGGAAGCTGATAGGCCGAAAATAGTGTCAATTTAATTGTATATAAGAAAAGATAGCTTTAACTTTGCATGCGCTTCGTCTTTAAGATTTCTTTTTCTAAACGTTTTTGTTTTTTTTTGGTTTAATCAAAAAAAAAAAACGTTTTGGGCTAAGTTTTAATCAAAATTACTATTAATTTTTGCACAATATAATCCAATTAGTTTATAATAAGCACCGTTTTATATATAGTTTTTTTGATTTTATTATTTTTCTTATTAGTTTCGTTTTTGATGGCTTGATTTTGATTTTGCGCTCTCAAAAGCTATGTGATTTTTTTGTTTTTATGTAATTCTTCATCGAGTGGAACGTTTATGTTAATACGTGTTAATTTTACGACGTTTTGTGGAGTACTGTGATATCAGCTTTTATGATTTCCAAACCTTAGGTGTTTAAGTTTTTTTTATTACTCATTTCGTATAATCTCATTCTTAGCTTATTAAGATGCACTACTTTGATGATCTTCCATTTAATGTGTTACTTTTATTAGTTTCTAAGTTTTAACTCTAAGTTTGTTTTTTTTATACCTTATTATGTTTAACTATGTATTTTAGTAAACTACTATATTTTTGTCTTATATAATTATTTGTATGATTTACCTCATATATAATATGCTGTGTTTTTAGATTAATGTTATTATACTCTTATTATTATTATTATCTTATATTTTTTTGTAATTTGATTATGTTTAATAAATAAAGATTCAATTGAAACTAAATAATTCATGACTTTTACCTACAATATTTAACAATATTTTTGAAAAAAAAATAAAAAGTTATATAAGCAGTATATTTAAATAGAAAAAGGCACTGCTTTACAACTTTTAACATTATATAAAAATATAAATTGTTAAAATCAATTTTTATATAATAATAATATATAATCTTTAATAATAATTTTTTAATGGAAAAATATTGTAATTATAATTAATGCTTCAAACGACTTTTGAAGTATATTGATTGATGTGTTTTGTATCTATCTATAAAGTAATAGTTTCTGCTAACTAATTTACTTAATGCCGTCTTAGCTATAGATTGTGTATGTAATAACTGAAGAAAAAGTGAATGATAAATTGGTAGTTGGATGCTGCAGGCTGTGAGCAAGTCTTATTAGATAAATCGAATTTGAGTCGAAGAGTATCATCACGTATTTTGAAATAAAAATGCTATGGCCAACAATTATTTCATAAATTTAGTGCCAGAGATATTAGCTGCAAGATAAAACTCGTTATGGTCGTTAAATAGTGATATATGTGGGGAGATTGCTACTGGTCTCCGGCGTCCATCGAAAGGCAATTACATATGGTAATCCAAAATCTCCGAATGCACTTTCCACGTCCTTAAAAAAAAAACAAACACACACACATTGGGTCTCTCATTTGGGAACGAATATTTATGTTTTGGTATTTATTAAATATGTACTTAATTTCTTTTATTTTCGTTTAATTATAAAGAAGTAAATGTTGTTTAAGATATGCTTAATTTTCGGTTAATTATAAAGAAATATGTGTTCATTAAGGAATCGAAATAAAAAAAAAATACATAAAAAATCAAATTTATTGTTCCAATTTTTTTTTAAATATTATAGATGTTTTAAGTCAAACTAAAATGATCAATATTTTTGTATTTGATAAAAAAGTAATTAATGAAAAATCGTTTTGTAACTATATAAGGCTTTAACTACGTCACGGCCAATCTCAAACGTTAGTGCAATCCTTATATGGTAGTGAAAACGCGTCACTACGAATCACAGCTTCAACCAATCCTTATTTATTAATAATTATAAAAGTTTTCTAATTATTTCTTTAATATTACACTCAATTAATAAACTTATATAATAGCACTTGTCAAGTGTCGCGTCAAGTATATTTATTTGAAAAATATTCCTATTGTGTCGAATTAAACACTTGCTAAATATGCTTTGCGTAGTTACATCTAGAAATTATATTAATATATAATATATTTAGTTTATTTGTGTAATTTCATAATAAATTTGATGAAATTAATATTTTTATTTGCTATAATTATATTGTGATAATACTGTAAAACTTTCTTTAATTGAGTATTTGTTATATTTATTAAAAAGTTAAACAATCGCTCACGGATTCACTCACTTGAATGGGTTTTCCAATAGAACATTACCTGCTACAGATTTTTAATCAATAAACTAACATAAAAATTCAATTATTTTTTTAAAGTAACTAACTTATTTTATTTTTGTAATTTCATAAAAAAAAATCTTTTAAACTTTTTTTGTATAATTTAATTAAAGCATATAAATTATAATTTTTATTTCATTCATGTATTATTACATTTTAAAAAGTTTTTCAACAGAATTATACTATAGAATTATCTTTAATAGTGTATTTGATATATTTATGTAAAAGTTAAGCAATCTCTCACGGATTCACTTACTTGAATGGATGATAAATTTTCCAATTTCATTAACAAAAATATTCCAATATAATTTATTATTAAATATATTATTAAATTTTTATAAGTTTTCCAACGGAATTATACTATAAAACTATCTTTAATTGTGTAATTCATATATTTAAGTAAAAGTTAAGCAATCTCACAAATTCACTGACTTGAATGGGTGATAAATTTTCCAATAGAACAGTACTTGCTTTCATTAATAAACTAACATAAAAATTGAATGATTTTTCAAAGTAAAGCAATTTTAGTTGAATAGTTGTAATATTTAACTAAAATAATTATAATAATTTAGGTTTTCAATTAAATCATAGTTGATGAACCAAAATATATTTAAAAAAAAGACTTCAATTTGTGAATTAGTAAAATGCGATTGAAATGAAAGCGAAATTCGATTAAATATTGTAACAGAACAATCGTGTGGCGAAACGAAAGTTGGTTAACACAAATATTTTGCGGAAACCGTATGAACTTTGTGTGTGACTCGGCCTGCCGTTTGATGAATCGAAAGATTTCAACGTCGGTTACATCACCCGAGAGTCTGCAATTAAAACATGCAAGGGACACGGGTCATTAAACCCAACCTCACGTATACTACCATACTCATCATTTTCTCGTGGTAATTGGGATCTCCTACCTCGATCTCTTATATAAGAATAATCAGTAGTAAAAGCGTAAAGAAAAAAATGTTATCTAGGTACTTTTCTTTTAATTAATTCTCATTATCATTATTTTCCAATATATTTTATATATATATATAGCTATAGTCAAGTTTAAAAAATTTAAAATTATTTTTTATACAGTCAAATCTTTTAAATTCCTCGATTAGTCCGGTTTTAAACATGGACATAACAGATTAACCGCACTATACGAAGTTAATTTAAATTAAGTATATTTCATTATTTATTTTATAGATTATATACAAAGTCATGTCTAATTATCGTTGAAGGTTGTAATGATGCGTGCATCGTCTTGTAATGAAACTGATTCGTCCCGTAAAAACACGTTCGAGAAGCTTAATTAATTCGGTTTCGATTTCAGAATGTCAATTACATCTGTAAGTCATCTGTCCTGCCCGTATTAACTCGTTACGACTTTAAAATCGATACAACTTTTTAGTTTTATTGTAATTTATTTCTTATTCGAATCCAATTTTTATTTCTCTCAACATTCTATTATTAATTACATTTATTAACAATCGTATTTAAATAATTTAATTATACACAGTTAATTAATATAAATGATTATTCATGTATTGTTTAATATGAAAATATTAATTACAATTTATTATAAATAATTTTATAATCATTATTTCATTAAATCTGTCATTTATTTGACCGTGATATTCGAAACTCTTTATTACATAATTATAGTTTTATTCGTGGGTTATGACTATATGAAATGAATTACATATTTATAAAATTTATTTATAGAAACATTTAAAAAAATATTTTTGTTTTCATAATGTAAACTCATTATTTTAAATGAAAAATCATCGCTAAAATTAATGTTCGTGCACTTTTTCTTTAAGAATCTTGACAAAAACAAATAAACAAATAATTATTTTCTCAATTATTTAATTGGCGTTAAAAATCATGTAATTAAAATGGAAAAATTGAAATTCATTACGACTAACTTTTTTTTCCTACCATAATTGCGAAAAATAGTTTGATATTTATTACTTATATGATAGTATAAATGCTGGAAATAGCAATTTTTTATAAATGATATGCATTAAATTTTATATATTTTGTGATGTAAATTATATTTAATTAGTAATCATATTTCTGTAAAAAGTTTTTATATCATTTGTAAAAAAAAACAACTTTTGTATGCAATTCTATAATTTAATGAAATGGGAAAAAATAATTGCTGAATTTATACAATAAATCATGCTGTAAAATTATTCAAATTACATAAAAAAAATGAAAAATTATGTAACAAATTATTTAAATAGTTAAATATGATTATAATATAATAAAAATATTAAATATTAAAATTAAATAAAATTTTTGCTATATTTTTCTATATCTATAATTGGAATAAATTACATTTTATAAAATTTCTAATTATTTACTTGTAAATAATTTACAAATAAATAATGTTGTAAAATTATATAACAAATCAAAAAAAAAATGTTAATACTCGTTATTATTGCATAATGAGAAAGACAAAGTTTTGATTTAAGTTTAGAAAATAAACTAAATGTTAGAATTCTTCATGATATCTTTTTTTAATGTCTTATTCTCGAAATTAGTTTTAACATATAAGTATTTGTTTGTATAAAAATTGTAGAGAAAAGGTGTTAAACGTTATGGACTCATGGAACAATTGGAGTTTGTGTGGTCTCAAGTATACAAATAACGTAATGAAAGGGTAATATTGTTAACTGGATTTGAATAGAAGTGTACGGCAAACGGACTGCAATAAACTATGAATAGTCTCTTTCTCCTATTTAGAGCAAACAGAGAAGATAACTTATTATATAATTCTATTTACAGACTGAAGGATAGTAAAAAAAAAAACGATTTGTGCTTCCAAAATATAAACATTTCTTTATTTATTTAATTACACAATAATTTAAATAATTGGTTTTAATTTGATTTTTTTAAAAATATGTAATACAATTTATGAGTTGGATAACTTTTTATATAATTCTATTTAGTCTGTAAATAAAAAAAACGATCTGTGCTTCTAGAATATATACATTTCTTTATTTATTTAATAACACAATAATTTAAATAATTTTAATTTGATTTAAAAAAAAAATTATGTAATACAATTTATGAGGTTGAAGAAAAAAGTCTAAGTAATTTTTCATGTATTTGTTGTAAAGTTTGTATGAGAAATTCGTTGGTTAGATGTAGTAACAGATGTCACAAGTCAATCTGACAATGAGCGACAGTGTGTGGTCTAAGAAAATGAAGGAATTGTGGAAGCACAAAGTTTTTGTTGGATTCAACATTGTTCGAGACAACTGAATGGAGCAACTGACTAAGAGGTGCAATAAACTCTGTATACCATAGTAATTCCTATTGATTTTCGAGTAAACATAGGTACACCTTGTTTCCCAACATGATGGCTTTATATTTCCAGAAATGGAATATGTTTGTCACTATTTTCTCTCATTGATAGAATAATGGAAACAGTACGGTTAACATTCGTGACACGAAGAACCATGTCAAAAAAATATTTCCAAGAAATGTAAAATTCACAATAAGTTAAACTTTATTTGAAATCAACATGAAACTTTGTATAACTTTAATTAATAATACTTAAATTAATATAAAAAGAATCTTATTTAAAAAAAAAACATTTTAAAAATTAGTAGACTTTACATCCATGCAATTTCTGTACTTTACACACGTTGCTTAACTTTTTAAATTTATTTGAAATCAACATAAAAATTTGACCAGACAATTTTTGTATAAAAGTCCTATAAAAAAAACATTTTTAAAATTAATAGACTTTAAATTTTTGTACTCTAGACACGTTGCTTAACTTTATAATTAGTTAAAAATCAAGTAAAAAAATATAATATTTTTTGGCTAACGACCATTTTATTCTATATAACAATAGTTATTGAATAAGAGATAATATTGTTAAATTATTTCTTGATTTAAGTATTGTTACTTGTTGTAAGAACAGAATCAAACAAAGCGTTCTTCTATGAATAAGTGCGTGGTCTTAGGAAGGATTTGAAATGTGAGCTTTCCGTGGAAAAGCTCATTGTTGCAGGCTTATGTATGCTGAAGCACAGCGAGAGGTTTCATAAACGTTGAATGGTAATTTTGTTCTATTTAGAGTAAATATTGAAACGTTTTCACCCCTCACAATGTTATGGCTTTATCCTAACAACGCATTCAAATGTTGCCACTTTTTTATTCCTCCATGTTTTACACCTAAAGAATAATTTACTCTAATTTTTCATTTCATTAAACTTCACATAAAGAATAAAAAAATGTTTCGAGATTATATAATAATAATTTTAAATATACAATAATTACATTTTTATACAGGAAAAAAAATAATTTAATTGTGTATTTGTGCACTTAACATTAAGAAAAAATACTCTTTGAAGCATTTTACGAATGGTGAATGTAGATTTTAATCTGATTTAAAACGGTTGTGAATAGTATTTCTGTAATGAAATATTTCAAATATTTTACAATGGATTTATCTGAAAATTTTTCATTCTTCCAAGAAAAATCTACCTTAATAGTTTATAATGAAAATTTTCACATAAGTAAAAATACATCTGTTTACAAAAAGAAAAGTGAACGTAAAACAAAAATAGATCTCGTATGAAGATAGTATTTTGTATGCTTTTCGTAGATTTTAATCTGACTTAAAATGGTAGTGAATGGCCTTAGTATTTCTATAATGATTGTTTCATATATTCTAAAATATCAAAGCTTTTAACTATAAGTGTTACTCTAATTGATACTTGTAACATTATGCAACTAATACGGAATTAATTATCATAACTCTATCCGCAACTTTCTCATTATTATTAGTCATATTAATTATAGAAAAAAAAAAGAACAAATTAAGTAAGACTAAAATATTATTTTATATTTTGAGAAATTCTGAAAATCGATTTCCAACTGTCACGTTGACACTGATGTCAATGGTAAAAACATCATTTGAAACATTCATGGTTTTAGGTTTGGACAAATAATCGTTACAGTTTGCAAACAAATCTCGGTCGTTTTTCCATTCCATTCATCCCATTCTGTTCGTGTTTTTGTTCAGCGAAGCAAAAGTCAATGGAAAGACTACGTGTCTTCTTCCAGTCACTATAAAGCCATCATGTTGTGTAACAAGGTACTCCGATGTTTACTCCAAATAGAAGGGAATTCGCTATTCAGACTTTATTGCACCTCTCGCTGCGCTCAGCCATTCACCCATCCACCAACAATGATTATTTCCACGGAAAATTTTTCTACTTGCATTTTATATTTTTACCTTAGACCACACATAGTTAACAGAACTATTTCACACACAAAAAAAAACATTGTTACATGATTTACGTCTTTAATATATTTAGAACATTTTTATTATTTTATTGAATTATATTGAGATTTATTTCATATTTAGCAATAATTAACAGTAGTAAAGTAAATACATCGTTAATAATCCTAAAATAATAATTATATAAGTGAAGAATTATATAAGAAATAAAGTGTTAAATGTAAATTCAATTAAAGTAAAATGTTAATAAAAAGTCCAAAATAAAACTTTAATAAAATACAAATATTACATTTATTTCTGAGTATTTTTAAAGTAAATAAATTGTTAATAATCCTAAAATAATAATTATATAAGTGAAAAATTATATAACAAATAAAGCGACAAAAGTAAATTCAATTTAACTAAAATGTTAATAAAAAATCCAAAATAAGACTAATAAAAAAAAATATTATATTTATTTCTAAGTATTTTTAAAGTAAATAAATTGTTAATAATTCTAAAATAATAATTATATAAGTGAAAAATTATATAAGAAATAAAGCGACAAAAGTAAATTCAATTAAACTAAAATGTTATTAAAAAAATCCAAAATAAGACTTTAATGAAAAACAATATTTGATAACTATTTATGTGTATTTTTAAAGTAAATAAATCGTCAATAATGCTAAAATAATAATTATAAATAAAAGAGAAAATATGTAACTCATCCATTGTTATTAATATTTGTAAATTTGCTTCAAACAAATGTATTATTATCTAATCTTTAATTCTGCTGTCATTTTGGAATTTAATATCAAAAATTTTATTTTTAGTGATAAATCCGCAAAGTTTTTAAGACTTAAGCAAGTAGGAATAATTTTCGTTGTAAAATGTTGATGAAATTTTTATTCTATTTTATAATTTTTACTATATTTATAGTTTATCAATTTCTTCATATAAAGACGATAATTTTACACAGGAAATGAATAAATAATTTATTTCATATTTTTATCAAGTAATTACAATAATTTATTTTATTTCGTAATTTTTACTATATTTATAAGAATACATAGTTTAGCATTTTTTAAATTTAAATATGATAATATTACACTGGAAATTTAAAAAAATAATTGTGGGTATTAAATGTGTACTTTAATATTTCCATCACAAAACTATATGAACATAAAAATATCAAAAGAAATTTCAATATTCCTAAATTTAGAAATTTGATTAATATATTTTTTATAGATGAAAATTGATAACAGGAGGAAGTAAATTTTACTTCAAATATTTTTTGTGGGTCCCTAAAAAGTCTTGTCTCGCCCCCAAAAAACCTCGTGAGCCCCAACCAAACTTCGTGGGCCCAAATGATTGTGCCTAATGGATATAACGGTTTTATTGGTGTTATTTTATTAGTTTTCAACTATGTTTATAAAATTACTTATTTGTTGGGGAATAGGATGCAGCGGAGTATAAGACGCAATCATTTTAATTACAGACGCATGAAACGCATATTTTTCAGACGTATTTCGATGGAAAAAAGTTCGTAAATAGTATTAAAATTTAAATTTGAATGTGACAAGACGAATTTAATAATAGAAATATTAGTTACATTAATGTTTTTATTAAATACATAATACATAAGAATACATTTTAAGTTTATAAGTAAATATTCAAAGTTGGTGAAATTTCTATAATCACGTATAATTTATGTTTAAATCTCATTATTTTCTGTAGTTTACTAATTGCAAACGTTCACTTCTTAATTTCGTATGAAAAGTAAACTATAAAGTTTGTGAGCGTGCAAGCTATGAATAGAATAATTAAGATCTCGCCTCATTGATTTTGTTTCAACAACATAACCATTACCATGGGCCGAGGGAATAAAATAACGAGCACGTATGTAGGTAGGTTGGATGAGATAGTTACAGCAGCCTAACGAGTAATTGCTAATTGCCGAGTGTAAGTACGTGCATATTGTGTGTTCATGTCGTTATGCCGGCGGATATAACGAATTATCGCAACATCTTGTAAAGCCGCTAGTCCTCTAATATCTCTCAAATTATTTCGCACTAAAAACATTCATTAAACTTGATTACCATTAGATTTTTATAGAACAACCAATCATTTACATAATTATGTTCCAAGCTTTTTCTCACTCATTTTTTAAATCATTACAAACTTTATTATCAATAAATTATATTTATATTTTATAAATTGTAATCTATTTAATATTTTCTACAAATCATAACATTTTATGCAATATTTTCATTAAACTATTATTATACAAGAGTTTATATTACAATTTAGTCATTTTCAAAAATCGTAATAAATAGTTTAAATCTTAGTAAAATATTTAATATTATTTGTTTCATTTTAAGATTTTTACTTAATTTATTAATAATATAATATTTTAATTAATTAATAATATTTTATATAATTCTTTACTCGTACAAATAAATTTTCACACAATAACTACAATACAGTAAAACCTCGTTTAGCGTTTCCTCGATTAACACTGATTCGATAAAACGATTTATTAAACGATTTAAAAAATTAACGTATTTTTTATTTAAATCTGCTGAAATATTGTGAAACGCTTAATCATTATTTTCTTATTTTGTTGACAAAATAAATCTGACTTTTGAGAAAGGAACAGAGTGACCAGCAGGTTTATTTTCTTTCCGGAGGAACCAACACCTCTCCTTAAGTAAATAAAGTAAAGAAGGAAAATAAATCCGTTACGTGCCGAAACCGCGCATCCCGTAATCATTGCGGATGTGTATATAAATATTGATATTCGTTGATCTTCGTAAATAATTGGGTTCGTAAATAAGGCACAATGGGCCAATCTGCACAATGCATTCATAACGATGGGGATTCAGTAACAATCGGTTAACCATTTTCGGGCATCTCCATTGTGGGCTCACGTGTTAAAACGCCGTGCTCAGACTGTGACCTGAGACCAACCATTCTGAGGGCCTTCCTCTTCACGTGCTTACCAAGAAAGGTTTAGCATCTCCCACGGACAATGGCTATCAGTTTAAAAAATCTCCGGTGGACCTTTAATTCCTCCTCCTAATGGACAATGTATAAAGCCATCATGTTGTGTAACATTCAGCAATTTCCTCTTCTGCTTCTCTTTTTATTTCGTCTTCTCCTCGACAATGCCATTTTTTTTCTCTCTTCTCCTTCAGAATTCGGTAAAAAGAATTTTAATTGAAGAAAGGAATGGAAGAAACGGCCGTTCGTTATAATTGGATGCATACAATATCCAATTTTATACCGGCTTCAAATAAAAAGTATAAAAATACGTTACAGATTTTACTTTTCACGTTACAATCATCATTTCGACATATAATATTACATAAACTATTTTTTTTTATCGACATTCCTTTAATTTACAAAATTGCATATCTCAAGTTAACATTGTCTAAAAACCAAAATACATATTTTTCTTTAGTAATTCCAACAATATAGAATATAAAAGTTTCTTAACTTTTGAACTATGTTTTCCAATTTAATAAAAATAATAATAATTAAATATAAAATTTGTAATAAATTAAAATAAGCTTTTACAAATATTGAAAAAAAAACACTTTTAAAAAAGAAATAAAACATGAATTAATGATTTTATGAAAAATGAAGAGTAATAAGATTATTGTTATTGATAACAGGGAATTATGTAATGTTGGTTGCCTAGATTTTTTTTTCTGAAAAAGATGTGTGGATAAGATTTGTTTTTCAGATGGGAAAAGCGTTGTTTGTAATTAAATTCTTAGTGTGTTGTGTTGTAAAGAATGGCGTTGGTATGATGCATCATTCTTTTGGGTTTGTTGTTTGGATTGAGGCGTGTGTGTTTTGTGTGCGCGTAATACCTTTAAGAAACGCATTATTTGAGTATCAAAAATCTGTAACCTAATCATAATCCCGTGACAATGGTGGACGATCTCTGGAAAACCAAGGATCGTAGGTGAAAAGAAATCCTTATCCCGAAGAATAACAATCGGGATGATGTACAATAACATTAAATGTGATCGTTATAGCGTAAAGTGATTTGCCTATTCGTGCATTATGCCTCCGGCATCGGGTTTACCCAACAAAGACTTTTCTTCCAGATCTTAGCAGAATTACATAGGTTTTGCACCATTGTCTAGTGGATTCTTCCAACAACAACAAAAAAAGGAGATGCACGACAAGCCACTGTTTCATCTCTTCCTCCACTTCGTAAACCACTCACTCACTCTCTTCTCTCTCTTGGCCCATGTCAGGCCCGAATCAAAAAGCGTGTAATTACGTTTTCTGGCTGTTTATTTTCGTAAATTTTCACGGCTTCCTAATTTTACGCCGCACTTGTCTCCCACAAAAACGTCTTCAGCACACCTCCTTAAACTTCTTACTTGATTGCTTCATTCCCTCGATTTCATAATCTATAAACCACTCGACAAATCCATTCAACTCAAAAGAAGATGTTCACAATTTCTTTACAAAATAATCTATTTCAATAAACCGAACATCTTACAAATTTACTTTCCACATACTTCACATCACTTCAACACAATTTATAGATAATTATTTTTGATTTTCAATTTCATTAATTTCATACAAAATATAAAAATAATTATGTAACAACTAATAATTTCTTGACAAAATCTACAATTTTTATTTTCTTAAAAAAAAAATTATTCTAATTTTAATATAATTATCAAATAAAAAGTTAATATTTTCAAAAATATTTTTTCATTAACACACACTCAAGTATACGGACATGTTACGTAAAACGTTAAAATTACATTAAAAAGTTAATATTTTCAAATACATTTTTTTTTTCATTATGTAATTCATTATTATATGAAAAATGTCGGTTAAAACACACACTTAATAAGTATACAGACATGTTACGTAAAACGTTAAACTGAATGCGACCGCTAAGCGGCAAATATTTATAGAATGGACTTAATGTAAATACTAGATAAATATACGCAAAACGTATTACGCTTAAAATATAATTTCATATTTTTTTAATGATTTTTTTAAAAGAAATATTTGTCGAAATTTTGACAGAAGTACGAAACAAAATTAAATATTATTAGTTACGTCATCTGTATTTGACATAAGACTAAAAAATTACGTAATTATACTAACTTTTTTTATAAAGGATAAAAAAGCATTTAAATCAAATAAAATAAAACATTTTTTGAAAAAATTAATAAAAATCTTTTTGAAATAAATCAAAATTTTATTTACTAATTTCATTAAATTATGTATCCTTAATGTACTTAACTTATTATATAATAATCTTCTAATTAAAAAACTGAAAAAATATTTTATAAATTCAATGTAAAATAAATAAAACTAAATATAATAATATTTTATGTTCATAATTTTTTTTTTAAAGATTTGTTTAACTATTAAAAATTGTTGGTACTAAACCGGTTATTTTCTTGTGTAATTATTAAAAATATTTATGTAATTTAAATGGTTTAATGCGATAGCGAAAGTCAAATATTATTTTCATGATTACGCACATTTCAAGGTATTCGTTATTTTCGCACAATAAATGACATCCAAATGCAACGGTAATAAATTATTAATAATTGTTGTGTGGAACAGAAATTGCACGAGTTTCAGGATCAGAGGTCAAGATCTAGTTGCTATAAATACCCGCATTCTGTTATTGATATACCGCAACGATAAATTAGATTGATTAATTAATTTGCAAAAGCAATAATAACTGCACGGCAATGCAAAAAAATATTTTGAAGCAATAAATAGTTTGCGCAAATTATATAATAATATAATGTAGAAAATAATAATTTGAATACAAAAATAAGTGCATTTTCTTCAAAAAATTAATTTAATTTGCACAAATTTCACAAAGGGTTAAAATAATAATGGCAATAAAAAATATATCTTAATACAATAAATAGTTTGCCCAAATTATATAAGAAAGTATAGTCAAAAAAGGTAAAATAATAAATTGTATAAGAAAATAAATTCTTTGAAAGTATTAAATGGTTTGCGCAAATTGCATAACGAGGTGTAGCAATAAATACAAGTAATAACAGTAAATATAGAAAATATTATGTACAACTGCACGTTAGTATAAAAAATCATATATAGAAATAATGGTTTGTGCAAATTAAATATAAATTGAAATATGCATATTAATAAAAACAGAACTTGAAAATAATTAATCATTTGTGCAAATTGCAAAATTAATAATTCAGTAATGAACCTTGATTATTTTATAATAACTATTCTGTAATAAGATCAGAATATAATGAACAAAGTTTGCGCAAATTATATGAAAATATAATAATATTTTTTTTATAGAAAAATCACATAAAATTAATAATTTCAATGCAATAATAACTGCACATTTATAAAATCAGAATTTGAAACTTAGTAAATGCGTTTGCGTAAATTACATACAGATTTATTATAATCAACATAAATCTAAAAGAAAATCATGTTAATTTAATAATTAAATTTAAAAGCATTAATTAAAAAAAAAATATGTAGAAAAATGAGTAAAGATTGATTGAACTATTAAAAATTAATAGATTTTCGTTTTGAAAATGGCATTTCGTAAATAGCTTTCATCAATAAATTAGAAAGGAAAATGGTTTTCACTCAGTACAGATTTTCACTTACAATAGAAAGTATATGGATAATCCTTTCGCATTTATTTCCTATTGAATATATATTAATTTTCTTATATAACAAATTGTTAGTTTTCAATTTAAACCAATAATTATATAAGATAATGTTAATATTATTCAATATTTAAATGCGCTTAACAGATGCAGGATGCGTGAAACTACGAATAAGTTAAATATATCTTATCCTTATCCTTTTTATCTCTTCACCTCCGATGGTTACGATTTATAAAGAGCATTTAAATATATTACTTCGACCTTGAGCTGGATGGAACAGGCGTAATTATATCTGTTTTCTTGTTGTTGTTGTTGTTGTTGTTCGTCTTCGGTCATAATCGGTTGAAGCTTTTGAAAATTACCAACAAATTGCTTCGATGTGCTACCGCTATTATTCCAGCTGGATATGGTTATTTCAGGAACGCGTTCTGCGCCTTCGGTTTATCATAATACAATCTGATGATCTCAACACATTAATTCATTTCTTACCTATTAATGACTGCAGCTAATTATACTAATTGCATATGTTGCTCATTAATTATACTTAAAGTAGTTGCTGCAATTAGTGATTATCTAAGTATGGATCAAAATTATTGATCAGTGCAATTGGCGCAAATTAAAAAAAAATGTTAAATAATTTTTTGTAAAGAAAAAAATATTTTCTGTTAAATTAACTGTAGAAGATTACATGTTATTTGCAGAATCCACATTAACAACTATTAATTAGAACTCATCTGAAGCTAATGGTTTCAATTAAAATCATATTTATCGGCGTTTGTTGGTTTCTAGTGCGTCGATTAGTTTTTAATGCAGGCGTTATAATTCAGCCGTTAACGACATCCGCCGCGATGCGCACATTACGTAACTCACTGACAATGGGATTTTTCAATTGGCACGAAAATCGTTGTTTGAAACGCCTAAAATCCGTTAAACTCAGAACTCTGATTCGCCCTTTGTCCGATTTTTCAGGCCCTAATCAATTCCCAGATTTGACGTGTCCGGGTTCCCCATTGTCGTTAGCGCTATTTTACTTTTTCGCTAACTATACTTGCAAAGTTGTATGTATAGAAAAATAAGAACTCTTTGAATGATTTTAAACGCACTACAATTTTCACGGATCGAACCGTGATTTCCCGGCTCACCTTCGACAATGTCCCATGAATACAATGAGTGAAACGGTCATTCCAAAGTATAGAAATCGAATTTTTACAGGTCGCAGCTGCCCGTTCGCGATTTAACGCGGACTGTAATTTTGAAAAAACTCGTTTGTTCAGTAAATTCGATGCGCAAGATTGCTAACATTCATTGAGGATGTACAAAAGCTGAAAGTTTTCTGAAAGAAATTTGGAAGTCAGGGTTGTTTCCTTTTCATTTTTCTCGTTGGTGGGTATCACACGTTCCTTGCATCCTGGGTCCTCTATTTTTGGTTGGGCAGTGATTAGGAAGGAAATTCCGACGAATTAGGGATTCCACAAATCAACGTCCAGAGGAGAGAAGGAGCGAAATTCGCCACCCATAATCATATGTTATTAGAGAAAATAACGAGGCGAGGGGGGCGTTCGTTCATCATCAACACGTGTTCGTCCATCCGAAGGCCGACTTAACGACGGTCCTCTTTGATAACACTTGGGCAGTGTTAAGTTCCTGTCATCCGGACCGAATCGCCACCTCCGACTCCCAAACGCTCCTTCTTTCAAAGGACACCGTCCTCCTTTGTCCACGATTTTTGCCTTTTCGGCTTCGGCAACGAAAAAGCGCACTGGAAAAGCACTATTATTTTCTTCTCGCTTTCAATAACACAGGACCACCACTAATTTACCATGAAAGTCAAAGCGCCGACTCCGCTCGAGGCGGAACCTCGTTATCCTCCGAATTGATTTTCATGCAATTTTCTATAACTTACTAATGACAATGAGCTTCCAGTGTCCTTTTAAGCACCGTTTAATATACACTCTAAACTTCCATCTGCAAAAACCAAAAACATATAACAGTAGTTACTTCATTACGCAATTTCTTCAAAAAATAAATAAACACTAACAAAAAAAATTTCTCAGCGTAAAAAATCTGAAAATTCTAAATATTAATTTTATTTATTGAATAAGACACAACTTTAGAATAAACAAAAAATATTATTATATAAAATTATTAAAAACTAAAGTACACAAAATGAAAAATATATTTTTTTTTTAATATAAAAAATTTCTTTACCGAAAATTATTCAAGATTTTTTATTTATGATATAATATTAAGAAAACAGAATATATCAGTGTTATTTACTTATAAAATTATAATATTATAGTTTTTTTTCATACTAAAAATTATTTCAAACATTATACAATATTTACTAAAAATTAATTATACAAAAAGATAAAAGATTCTGAAAATTCTAAATATTAATTCATTTTATTTATTGAACAAAAAGCAATAATTATCAAAAACTAAACAACGCAAAATGAAAAAATAAATAAATTTTTAAATATAAAAAAAATATTCAAGATTTTTTTATTTATTATATAATACTACAAAAAAAATATTATTAAAGATTTTCATTGATTACATAATCCAATTACAATACATAATAAAAAATTATGTTTATAACTTTTTAAAAGTGTATACATTTTATATTTATAAAATATTATAGTATTCGTTTATAAAAGAATTAAGTAAATGTAAAATGTTATTAAATTATTTTCTACAACATGTAACAAAATGTGATTGTTCGTATAAAACTATGAGTACCGTTTGGAGTCGACACGTATTCCGTTGCGATTTATCGACAATAAAGTTGAGATTTATGAAAGAACTTTATTGGTTATTAACAAATTACACGGGTCGCTCCTTAATGGCCTTAGGAAAACGGTCCAAATTTCCAACGTGATAAGATGCCCATTAAAGTATCAAATTAACCATTAATCAGGAAGGATTTATTGTGCCTTCGGTGTTTCATCCGTTCAGGGAAATTGATGTAAAAATGATTTCGAATGGGCAACGAACATCAATCATCGCAAATTATATTTCTACGGGTGTGTCCGATGTCGGAAGGATTGGTCAATGTAAACGGGGCCAATCTTCTTAGCACGGCACGATTAGAGATTACAGAGCGGAATAGAGAATTAGGGGCTAAACGAGAACCCTAATTGGGGTGGAATCTTTATAACCGACACTGATTGCTCTCTAATGGGACATTAATTCCATCAATTAGATTTAAATATTGCTTCAATTTTTTTTTTGTATCAATTTTTATAAGTGGATTTTTATATATAGCATAAAAAAAAACGTAATTTTATATATGAAATATGTATTCATTTTATTTTTGAAATTTATATGAAATTATTACAAAATTAACTTCTAGAATTACCAAATTACAGAAATCAATTGAAATAATTATAAATAATCGTCATATTATTACATTAAAATCTTCATACACTTAATTAAATGTTGTTAATACTCTTTCAAATAGAAAATTATTAACATTACGATAATTTTAAAGAAAATTTTCATATTTATTTTTAAATTTCTATTTACGGCTCATTTTGTAAAATCTGTGCCAATATGTGCCAATTTTTATTTAAAAAAATATATATAAAATAAAATGTTTAAAAAATGTTTAAACCTTAAATATAATTTATTTTACTATTATATTATTTAATGCAATCATCTGTAAAATTTTTATATGTGCCAATTTTTATATAAAAATATATATTTTCGCTTTTGAATATTAACAAATATTTTATTGAATTAATAGATATTATAACTAAACTTCACCACGGTTTTTAATATTTATGAAACATAAACATTAAAAATTTATAAAATTTTAAAGTCTACATTTTACTTGTATAATAATTTTAAAAATCATATAAATGAAAATTCAATAATTTTATTTATTAATTATTTTTTATAAATAAAAGCAATGGTAAGAATCGTCAAAAATACAACGTTAAAATAGACTCCATTCATTAGTAGGTGTCTCGTAGATAAAATACTACGTACGGAGTGATCAATGAAAGTGAAAGGTTTACCCACTACATTCCTTTTGGCTTCGGAATGCGAGCAAACCATTTTTTTAAGTGTTTGTTGCGAATTCCAATTTACACGCATTCCAAAGGTATCACGCATTTTCCTTTAAAAACAGGTTTTCAGGTGTGTTAGCAAAAAAAAACTAATAAAAATAGCATTTTGTTTGGTATAACGTCTCGTTATATTTCTTACGAGGTTTTTGGGTCACTGAAATAATAAATGTAATTTATGTTGCATTATTGTCATAAATGGTTAATCTACTTAATATTAATAAATATTTAAGTCAATATGATTTATCTATAAAAAAAATAATATTTTTTGATCATTTTAAGAGAAATATGACTATTATTAATAAAGTAAAAAAAATAGTGAATTAATAAACCAATAATAATTAAATTATTTAAAAAAACTTGATAATTTATATAATTTTTAATTTTTATGTTTTATTTTTAAGTTATACTGTAAAAAAATATTATATTATTATATAAAGAAAATATAGTTAAATTTTTATATATTAAAAATTATCATTTTTTATAAATTAAGAAATGCAAACACGAAAAAATATTTTGCAATTTTTCAAACAGATTTTTCAGGAAATCAATGTTTTGACGTTATATTTTCAGGTAATATTTCGTTTTCTTTTGATTTAATGTTGTTGCTTATTATAGCAAACATCCTGTGTATTTTGACATGTAGGAAACAAAACAAAAAAAGTAGTAAGATTATGTGAATCCAATCGGAGATATTTATGGGCTTAAATTGCAGGTGCGCATCGTATGAACACGAGAAATTAGAGAGCGGAGCCAGAGTAAGGTTCCTCGAGTTGTTGTTTTTGCACACAGGAAGTGGAACTGGCCCTAAGGGGTGGTCGAGGCAATTAGCAATTACATGACTGAGAAGAAAGGTATCGGATTTAGATGGGTGGCGGAAAGCCGAGATGGCGAGGAACTGAACACAAAGCAGCTTCAGTTTCAAGAGTAAGTAAACAGTAGTGCAGACTAAGAAGATAATATGGAAGTCAGACAGTCAGCAGGCTGCATAATGACCAATATTTGGCAGACAGGAGACGGACGGTCGTTGAGAGGGAAGTTAACACCGGACCGGGAATGAGATAACACTGCCGCCTCCTGCGAAGATTAGGTACTGAAGATGACTTAAGTTCAAGAACGATGACGATACCGCTGCCGCCTACTAAGATAAACAATGCGGCTAGACGGAACGAAAACATTGGGAGTTTTGTTACATCAGAAATAGCGATCAATCAAAGGGGAGACACAGAAGTTCGGTACTCATTCTGAGGAATCTATTAACTAACAGATTTGTTATTTTTACTCTGGAATGGAGAGATAATGAAAGGGAGAGGTCTGGAATGTTCTTAATACCCATAACACATTAACATTTTCCAACCATCTTCGTCTGACACCAACAGTTTCATTGAACTACTACAGAATACTATTTTCTTGAATGATTACTAACATCCAAGTCAGAATGAAGAATTTTCATGAAAATATCAATTATTTAAATAATAAATCTATATAAAATTAGGAAATTAAATTTTAAAAAAAATTATTGTGAATTTTTTTGTTAATATATTATTTATATTTTCATAAGAAACTGCAGTAAGTAATGAAAAACACATTAATAAAATTAATTAATAATTATGAAAAATATTTTTTTATGATGTATTTTTAATTGTGTGTAGTTATATAACTGTGGTAATATTAGTATTTATTTAAATATGCTTAGTAAAATTGTATACAAAAGGGTTTATGCATATTCTTCATAGGTGTTAGAAATTCATAGTTGAGTGCACGCTCGGAAGAAAAAAAAAAGTATCCGTTGGGTTTGGGATATAGAAAAACTTCGATGAACTCTTTCATCGTGCCCTGAATCTTTTTTAGGGTAAAGGGAATAAAAGTGAAGCAAAACATTGAATAGGTAGTAAATGTGTTATATTATATTTTTATAAAGAAGTAATTTCTTCACGGCTAAATGGTTAGCAGCTAACGGAGCCGGAGCCGGGGATTGGGAAGAACGAGAGGAAAGATTGTATCTCGAAGACATTAACAATGGCTTAGCCCAAGCCAAATCTTTTATGCGCGCATTTCTTTTGACCGCCAATGTTTGGTTAGCTGTCGGTCCCGCAGTGGCCCCAGGATTTTATACTTATTTTTTTTTTCTCTTCTACTTTTTCTTCTTCTCCAACATCTCTTCTATCCGACGCGAACACAATGACTCCCCCGAAATATATATATAATAAAAACCCATTTATGCTCCCTCCTCCACACTGGCCCTTTTCATTCTGGTCTCCTTTATTTCTACTCCTCCTCCTCCTCCTCCACGTCCTTCTGAAGTGAAATGAAATTTTCAAGATCAAGATCAAATGGATGCAGATAAGATTTATATATGTATATACGTACGCACGTTGGGGACCCAGATGCTGGCGAAGATTAACAGATAAGCAAAGATCGGATCCGCAGATAAGGTCACCTTTCGAGCGCTCATCCATTGGCGGCGGTCGCTGCGATCGCGATCTTAATTTCGTATCAAGATAGCTTTACGTCTTTACCAACAGGTTAATTTGTAGATAAGATTATCGCCGATTGATAATTTTATTAGGGCCTAAACGCTCCGCCACCCACGGCTTTACTTCCACCACAAAAGGGCCGATCGGGCTTTTTGATACGCGAACCCTTTCTCATACGAACACCAAAATTAATACCTAATACGATCTCCGTTGTTGCTCTTTCTAATAGCCATTTAATAAGGATTAACACTTTCTTCACTTCAACCCTTTCAGAAACCCTCCTCGAATAGAAATTCATACTAACACTTTTAATCACTTCAATGTAAACATCAAAAACTAATTATTACTTACAACAAATATAAAAGATACCCAATAGTTAAGCAATAGTTGGGTCCGACAATAAAAAAACACGTAAATGTGTAAAGTTCACAGCAAGAAAAACAAGAATCAATCTGGATGAGACAAACCAACAATCATGCATAAAACTATTAATTATGTAATATGGAAATTTTACTCTCTTATTAAATTAACAATTATTATATTCAATAAATCTGAATGGCATAAATCTTAATCTATTTAATTTGTGTATAGATATTTATTAGATAATAAATAAACTAATTTTTCTTGTTTATATAATTAACACTTAATAATTTTTAAAGTAAACATTAAATAAATCACAATAATGCTTTTTGAATATTTATATAAACAAATTTTGTCCGTTTATTTATTTCCGTATTTCCGTGTTGAGAATGGGCGTATTGTCGGTTAAGTGGGCATTTTTGGGGTGTGCTAAATAAATAAGCGGGATGGAGAAAAAATAACAAATAAATAAATCCAAAGTTTCCTCCGAGGGGGAAGATAAATATTATCGGAAATAATGCGTTCAATGAAAGATAAATATTGGTGCGGATCCTGAAGTCGGCTTTGCTGCTGCAAATTCAACAGCAAATATACGTGTATTTACACATTGAGAATCAATGCAAATATATTTATATTTTAAAGAAAAATATAAATATTATTTCAATACGGATTCTTTTTCTACTGAATTTATGAATTAGTGCTTGAAGATTTGTATATAAATATATATAAAACGGTTTTATCAAATTTTTCAAAGTTAAGCAATTGTATCCATTTATAAAATCTATAAATAAATAACAAATATAATTAATTACTTTGACAATATGACTTAAGATTTTAATTTAATAAAAATTACAATATTAATAAGTAATAAGTGGAAATACTTATGTTAGGTATACTTTTTTATATAGAATATTTTTTGTTATCTTTTTATAGTTATATATAATTTTTACCCAAAATATATTATTTCCAATTATTTTTTAAAATTTTTCATTTTCCAAAGTTTATAGCAAACTACATCATTATAAAACATAATTAAAAAAAATTTTTCAGCACATTTTATTTCATAAACAAATTACTAATAATAAATAAAATAGGCTTATAATATAATTTTTATAGAAAAAATGTTATAAAAATAATTTATAATTAAATATGACTAAACAAAATGTATAAATACATAAAAAATTTAACAAAATTACTTTATTTTTATATAGATTTTTTCAGCACATTTTATTTCATAAATAATTTACTAATTATCAATGAAATAGGCTTATAATATAATTTTTATAGGAAAAATGTTATAAAAGTGATTTATAATTAAATATGACTAAACAAAATGTGTAAGTACATAAAAAAATTAACAAAATTACTTTTTCTTATTAAATACTATTAGATTATCATCATAAATTTCTTTATTTTTATATAGATTTGTTTTCAGTACATTATGTCATAAACAATTTACAAATAATAAATAAAAAAAGCTTATGATAACTCAATTTTTCTAAACATACAAGTACATACAAATTTTTAAAAAATAATTTTTTCTTAGAAATATATTATCATCATGAAACACAACTGAAAATTCTTGATTTTTGTTCAATTATACCTGAAATCATTACAAATGAGTATTTTGGTATATTTTATTGAAATATTTTAGAACAATAATAAACCATGAAAATCTAAATATTATCGTATTTTTTAATTGTCTATTATATAATAGTATTTTTTTGTCCAAATGATTAATTTATTAAATGTT
Source organism: Nicrophorus investigator (assembly GCA_963457615.1). Lineage (NCBI taxonomy): Eukaryota > Metazoa > Arthropoda > Insecta > Coleoptera > Silphidae > Nicrophorus > Nicrophorus investigator. The sequence continues at coordinate 26,902,073 of OY735143.1, forward strand.
TGGTGTTTGGTATTGAGAATTGTAAAATTTGTAGTTTATGTAATAAAACAGACACAGCTGTCATCGAGTTATAATGCGGTTGACCGAAGGAGATCAAGTGTAGATGGTGAATGCTTCTGAAAGACGGCGTTTGTCCGAAAACAAAGGTGCTTTCGAAAGTCGGTAGCTGAAAAAGCGGATTGCCCATTTGCAGAAACTAATAACGAGTAGTAGAGTGGTCAGCCATTTGGTCGTTGCCGCAGTGTTTGTTTGTGAGCGGACGGAAAGAAAACACCGCCCTCAATGGTAAGGAGGCAGCAAATTTTCGGAACGCAAACAGGCCGGAACTTTTGCGATACCAAACAATCCAATGTGTACGTGTATGAATAGAGAGGCTACGTACATAGGAATCTGAACTGCCCCAAATTGTGTGCCATTTCGTTGGTAAATCGTCCACTCATCCGGACAACACTTTGTTATTTTAACGTCCCTTTTTCCGCATCAAAAGCGCAGTCGGCAAATCTAAAGGTAGACGCTTTAATTATGTTGAAAATCATATTGAAATATTAATAAATGGATGCTCCTTTTGGGTTGTGTTTATTCAGCGGTCATGGATTTATTGAAATCTTCAGTGTCGTCCGGAAACCGGAGGGCTTTTTAAACGTTGGTCCGCCAGATAAAAATGTGGTTCAGATTAAAGGCGTGTTAATTATATGGTGACTGTAATCTTACACCCACCCCCGTCAATGGGCCTTTTGTATATTTATTCGAAAAATGTTTTCCCTGAAATAATAATGCGGAAAGTCCTCGGAACCACATGCTGCTGCTGCTGCTGCTCTTGCGTGCGTTCGCAAGCAACAAGTTTTATAAATATATTTTTTTAATGTGTGGAGGGTTCGAGCTTAATGCGTTCCTTCGCCCTTATTCAAGTTATTTTAATTGGCGAGCCACTTTTCCCCTTCGGAATAGAAGAGAGAGGACGTGTTGAGATAAGGTCTCTCGAGGATGAGGAGAGAGGAGGATGGATGCTGCTGGTGCATCACTCAGCAGAGAGCCTGTTTGTTTTCGCTCGGATTTATGACCCACGTGTTCGGAAAACACGTGTTGGATGGCGATGGAGTCCGTGAGAACAGTATATATGTGAAACCCAATCTTTTTTTCTTCGTCGTCATCGGCGACGTCGTCTTGCGGGCACATGTAGGGAAAGGAGGAGGAGGAGGAGGAAGAAAAAAATGTTCGGAGAGGACGAGACTCGCGCTAACGAAAGTGATATAAGCTGTGGGCTACTTTTAAGGGCTGTGGAAATTCGATATCCAAATACTTTTGGCTCCATCCAGAACGGGGAATGAAGAGGAAGACTCAGGCTTCTTAATTATGCTAAACCATCGAGTCTAGATGGAAACGTGCTGGCTGTGTGTTTAGGAGGTTCGCCATGCCCATTGTAAATATTTGCCGAATCCCAGCCATGTGGTAAATATTAGTAAATACATATGGCTTTTATATTAGCTAAGTAGGTTTAACCTGAGGGATGGTTTTCTCTAGTTTAACCGCCTATAAGGAGGGCTTTTTACGACGATTAGTTCATTACAAAATGATCCTAAACACTCGCACTCGCCACAGCCCCATCCATTAACACGGCCATTTCAAACTAATCTCAAAAAATGATCTGCCACGAAAAAAAGCTTTCACAGTCCACACACAAAAAACTACTCCACCTACGCATCTAAATCCCCTTTTTTATTCAACTCACTTTCCCCAAAAAAAAAAAAACTATATTCTTCGACTTACACAACTTTCACAACTTTTTTTTTTAAACATACCTGCAATTTTTAAAGTAACTTTAAATTATTACAATAAAAATTTCTTCTTTTATATATTTATAACAAAATAAATAAATAATAACTTCAGTTTTTATTTCTACTATTAATTATATAACTATGATTGTTGCAATAAATATTATTAAGTAATATTTTAATCAATATTTTTACTTTTGCTTCAATGTTAATAAATTTATAAAATTTCATATATTTATAAATAATTAATAAAAAAAACTAACATTCTAAAACTTTATTTTGGAATCATATTTCTTTCTAAATTTATAACTTACCAATAAATAATTTAATTCATATTTTTCATCAATTTATAAATCTATTATATAAATGTTGTAATTCTATTATTATTTATAATATAAAACAATTTTTCCATCTAAATAAATAATTTACTGCCACGTTAATGTGTTTCTATTAGTATTAATTATATAAGCGTGAATATGAATCAGTTTATAATGGTTATCTGACACGCAACAATATTATGAATGAATTTGTGGAATGCTTAATAAATCAATTTCTATAAAAAAAATAACTCGTTCAATTTATAAATACTACTTAATAAACCATTTATTAAATAAAAAAAATAAGTTTATAAATTTGAATTTTCTTCGAAGATTTAAGAAAAATTTATAGCAAAAATATATATATTTTTTTAATTTATTATTTTCTAAAATTTTATTGTAAATATTAATAAAAATGAGAAATTAATTTAAAAAATAAATTAATGTTGTTGTTTTCGAAATAAAACCAGTATTTAAGTTACAAAAAAAAAAGAAAAACAATTAATTTTCACTATATTCTTGGAACAACTCATAAATTAGCTTATAAGGAAATACCACGTGTAAGAGGAGAACTTCATAAAAAAATCAACACTGACGTTGTTTTTCTTATTTCGGCTGAAACCCGAATAAAAATATTTTCACTAACCACCGATGCATTTTATTTTAAAGAAAAAACATTAATGTCTATAAATCAAATAATTTTTTTAACTGAAAATAATTATAGCATTCCTATAAAGCATTCGCCCTTTAAATTTTATAGCTTAAAATTAAAATGTCTAGTTTCTTTCAAACGATTTAATTCCCTCGCATAAACAACACATGCGGTTCACTATATTGGCTGTTAACTACATAAAATGTTGCAATTTGTATCATATTCTGATTTAAGCATCGATGGAAAAAGTAATAATCTGAAAAGTAATGTGCGAAAATAAATTATTGTAGGGACCCGCATAACGCCTGAACATTGAACCACTCGCAAATAAGAAACTCATATATTATACAATCTGAAACGCCTATTTTACAACATCCTGGCTTCCCCGTAGATACATTACGTAAATGATACAAGAACGCAGCTTTTTTTTTAAAAAAAAACAACTTCTTTCTGAATGCATACATATAAGGTACACAGAAACTACTTTCTAATAAGTTCATTTTTCTGCTCGTTACATGCATACAGTTTTGTTTGCTTATTGAATTAGCATTACTATTTGTTTCTTATGAATGGAATCGTTAATTGATTACCCTTGCACTTCATGCAGGTTTATTTACCAGTTTATTCAGTATTTTCAAACAAAAGTAATAATTAACTTTTTTTATATATTTAGTGTGAATTACGAATTTTGTATTTTTGTACTGAAAAAATCATAATTGGTTTGTTATTTTTATACAATTTTCTTAATTAATTTTATACAAACACTTTGTTTTTAATTGTTAACTGCCATAAAATAAAATGAAAGCAATAACTTGAAATAATTGTTAATTCTCGGTATTGCAAAGAGCCTTTTAGCTAATTGTGTTGACATGAAAATTTTCATCCTTGAATAAGTCAATAACAAAAAGTGTTTACTTGCTTCAAAAATATAAATATTTATTCCTTTCATTTAATATTGATTAAAAAATATATTTATAATACCTTACATAATACAGATAATCGTTTCACAGACTGTTGATAACCGGACTAATCTGAAAGCAATAAAATAAAAACTTGAAAATAATTATTTATAAATTTTATTTTACTGAATTAAAATTTTTGAAACATGTTAAACTCGATTGTTAAAAACGTAATTTTATTTCATGTGATTATATATATAAACGTTGTGGGCCGCATGCGGCCCGCGGGCCTCGATTTTTTCGCTTTTGCTGTAATTGAACATCAGGAACAAAATAATGTAGAAAAGACGTTTGTATTTTTATTTGTTTGTTGTTTGAATTGATGTATAGGATTGGAGATTGATTGAATGGCATTTGGAAAATGGACGTCGTTACAGGAAGGATAAAATGTCCTGCTCGTTGCGTCTGCATGCTGCAAGTTGAAATGCGAGGCCAGTTTCATTTACATTTTAATGTTGCAAGACATCAAGATATATCTACGACTGACACATTTCACTGTTCTTGCGGGAAACGTATGGTAATTGTATAAATTTGAAAAGGCATTCAGAGAAACACGAGCCACTGTAACAAGTACAGAAGATTGGTGCCAATTCGTGGACAAAACGTTGAAATGTTAAAATAATATCAAATTTTAACTATATGTTTTTTTTAATATTAGTGTAACTTTAGTCAACTTTAATTTTATTGTACGTTTAATGTTGTTTCTAAATTTTACTGTAAATAATTTTGTTGTTAAATTGTTCATATTGAATATTGGGAATAAAGAGGTTATTGTGTAATGATTTGAATAGAAGAAGGAAATGTTTTTAGAGAAAAAAAATAGTATTAAATCAAGTATAAGGGATGTATTTGTTGAGTAAAAGTATCTTCTTTCACTAATCATCCAATGTTAATAGTCCACTTATAGAACCTAATCCCTTAAATAGGTATGCTAATGGAAGAGCTTTGCGTATAGCATTACAGCATTGTGTTTGCATAATAACTGTTCGTTGTTCTTCGACTCGTGTAATGTTTTCCTTCCGGCTTTTCGGGCTGCACAATGTCTACGTCTGAATCTATAGATATATAGATATATTGCGTCGGAGGTCCGAGGCAAAAGGAACTCATGTCTCGAGTAGATAATCACATGTACTTATCAATCTTTCGGATGGCTGAATTCAGCCCCCCACGTATACAAAGAGTCTGGATGGATGGAAACTATCTGGGCGCAAAATCTCCGGCAAAATATTTGCTCCTCCAAATATTTACTTTTGCCCAAACAGAAGACGCAGCAGTAGAATAAAATGGATGTTTACATAATATTAAAAATCCTGTACCTGGGACCTGAAGTATCTCTGAAATCAAGTACGCTCAAGTGAGCAGAGCGCTTTTTTTTTGACATTTTCCCTCATAAAAATATTTATTTGTAAAACGAGGATGTCACGGAGTATGTTTATCTTATATTTGCTAGTAATTCTATATGATTCGGGCTTCTATTCATCGAAACAACGCAATGACAATGCACGGGATTATTTTATTGTGCCAAAATATAAAGAATGAAAGGGAAACGGGACAGGATTATCTCCTTGTGTTTATTAAAAATGGTCATCGGTGCGCGAGTAATTTGATCTGTTCCTCTATATATATATTATTTTTTTGTCTGTTCCTTCTTCATTTTTCGTCCTGGAAATGTCACGGTGGAAAAAAAAGATATGACACATCTCCTGGGACCATTATTAATTGTGGCTTCCTGTTTTCGGTGGAGGATGGCAGATTTTTTTAAGGTTTTGGCATGTGGCTGCCCTGTCGTTGTTTGGGGGCCAATTTGGATAATGGCAGCGGAAAACAGGGCTGAAAATCAATGTCACCCATGTAAGTCACCCTTGTTAAGATTCAGTTACTGTTTCTTTCGTATACTTTCTGGGGGTTGTATTGAATTAATTTCTTCACGGAGGGGTTTGACAATGGGTCGGACGGGGCTGGACGACATTCACGGGCGCACACACCTAGTTGGTGTGGTTTTCGAATATATTCCATTCTCTATCCGCAGAAACTCACCGTTCCCTTTTGACTCTCCAAAAAAAAAGGAAGACCCCCGAGGGCCTCCGGCTGAAAGAGGAAAGGCGACCATTCAAACTAACTCCTGTGCATTTTCCACCTTAGGATAATGGTGATAAATTGCCGTCTTTAACGTGCTCGGTTTTGTCAACACGTGAGATATGTAAAGATCGGTTTCCTTCTACGTGTTGTGTTAAATCGAATCAAAAGCCATCGTCCACAAAAGAACACGTTCCGCAAACTTTTCTTTCTCTTTTCTTACTTTACTACTACACTTCTTCAAGGAGGTTTTTGCGTTCCGAGGCGTTCCCGTTCATACCTTCCACTTCTATTATATTTATATAAATACTACAGCACAAACTCACCCACTTCTTTATATTTGATAATGTTTAAGGATGACGAAAATTCTAACCTACGAATAACTGTCATGATTGATTTGCAAACCCAACATCGAAAAACTGCAAAACGCTGTCGACAATGAAATACCTCAAAACTTAACCGACATTCCCCAATCTCTTTCAGAATATTTTCGTATTGAACTATAATTTATTCAATAAACTATAGTTCCAACCTTCTTTATTTCACACAAAACAAACCTTATAAATTCCATTCCAACATTAAAAAAATTTAGTTTCTAGACTTTTTATCAAATCTTCAATTAAATTATTTCAAGTTATTTTTCATAAACCATAAATTTCAGAATATTGTCTTCTCGAGGTAAATTGATATATTTTTTGTACATACACAGCAATACCTCGCATAGTGCGGCTTCACTAACTTCTAGTTAGAAAATAACAAAACAAATTAAATTTTAATTGAGCAAAATTTAAATTATTATACATTTATATACTATTTGGATTGAAAGTCTTGATTTAATCTAAATTACATATTTACATCTGAAAAAAAAATTTCAAGAAAATGAATATTTTGTAAAAATTTATATATGTCATTATTTCAGTAACTTCCAGTTAGAAAATTACAAAACAAACTAAATTATTACACAATTTTTTAATTCCTAATTTAGTCTGGATCAAACTGGATATCTGAAAAAAAAAATTTCAAGAAAATAAATATTTTGTAAAGATTTATATATATCATTATTACCTATTCCGTTTTAATATTAATTAAAACCACTAGAAAACCGGATGGTGAATATTAACTTTCATGTTTATTTTATCGGTCGCTGTAGTACAGAAAGTCGTAAAATGTTTGACTATAATTAATGACCTGTGATTTTGACGGAAACAACATCTGCAGAATATCGACAAAAAGCATTTAAAGATTTTTATAACGTTTATGTAACACCCAATGTATCCACTTCAACATTTGGTTTTACTATATTTAAATTCAAAACATTCGTTTATTTTTTAGTGTATTACATCATTTCGCAATTTTTCAATTTTATTTATTATGTAATTATTTTTAATATTTATTTATTTAGAATTTTTATTATTCCCATTTTGAGAAATTTTTAATAAATTTATTAATTGAAAGTTTTTCTAATTTAAATAATTCTATATGAAAATTTTGTATTAAAATTTATAGAAAACTAAGTTAGGATAACCATTAAAAATATAATAGAAAAATATGAGTAACAATTATAATCTTTAATAATAAATGGAATAAAGATTTTCTGCTGTCATATTATAACAACAGAAAATAAAATTAAAACTTTTTTTTTTTCTTTTTTGGAATATCTTAATACCTCATTGTGTATGATATTAGTATATGTGCTTAGGATTAAGTTTTGGAGACAGTTCTTTCGAATGGTGTCTGGACTACCTCGACATTTCTCTCACTTTCAAAAAGGTTTGTCACCACTAAGTCGCCAATAGTTCGAGAGTCCAACAAAGTAATACCACCTCAAAACTATTTAGTTTCAACAATGCAAATCCTATATGAAACTTATTTCTAACAACAATGAAAGACATTTTTTGAATATCTGAGTTAATTTAGTTAAGACGATTTTTACAAATAGCTTTAGTTATATTACAATAAACTAATTATGTTAAAAATTTCCTTTCAATTAAATAAATGAATTATAAATACACAAAAAAATACTAATATTAAATCGTCTTAAGTTATATAATTATAAACTAGGGTAAGTCGGATAATTTTGTTATATGAAGGAATAAGTAAAACTTATAAAAAAGGAAGTATACAAGTTTTCGTCTACATTAATTAAAAATATAGTGCGTGATTAGTTAACGAACAGTTCGGTTTACGTACAAATCTGACACTTTTGCACAAAAACTATTGGTTTATAGAAAATTTTGGAATTTAATTATTAAAATATTACAGGATGAGAATAGTTTTAATTATAATTTAATTTTCACGACAACAGAATTCATATAATATTTCGAGAATTCGTTTCTTATTCAAGAATTGACACTATTTATATGAAAACTTACAAAAAAATGATTAGATTGTTCAGTAAACACATAATAACATACATTAAAACTCCGGAAATTACATTTACGCATAATAAAAATATTTACTAAAACGTTTGAGGAATTATTATTTTTTTTAATGAGGACCACATTTTCAGAATTTATATTTTATATTCATGTCCCAATTTCATCATAAAAGATGATTTAAAGAAATTTCGTAATGAAAAAAATGTGTGAATAAAAATAAAGACGTAAACAGCGTATCAAATTTCAAGATTTCAGAAAATCCAATACAGTCTTATTGGAAACCCTAAAATTTAAGGTATGTTGGTTGCCTATTTTTTTGTCATATAATATTTGCAAATAAATAGTACTTGCATATGAACACTTGGAGCGCTATTGGCAATGTAACATTTCTAATAGAATTGCTGAATTATTTCTGGATTTCGAACAAATAATTATTTTTTATTAATTATACTAAGTTGAATAATTAATAATAATTAATTGAGAAAAATAAATAATTAAAAATTTATTATTTTTTTTTGCCTTATTCTAAATTAAATATTAACATAATTGTAGTTTTTTTTTTAATTAAAATTGTAGAATTCAAACATTTGTGAGTCGAACAAAAAAATTATTAATTGTTAATAATAGAATTTTTAATAATGCGAATTTTTTGTAATGCGAATATTTTGTGAAAAATTAAATAATTAAAAATTATATGTAATATATTTTTTTTTTTAATAAAATGTGAGAGTTAAAAATATTTTGTGAAAATTAAATAATTAAATATAAATGAAAATTGTTTCTTTATTTTAAAATGTCGATATATTAACATTGCTGAAGCGAAAATAATTTATTATCGTATATTATTGAAGATATTTGGGTTTATGGCACTCGTTAAAGTTTGGAATTCGTAATTAATCGATGGATTAATTAATTAATTTGGGTAATTGCGAGGGAAACCGGATACTTTCGTGCGGTATTTGTGCTCCCTGTGTCCTTTCCCGTCTCGTTCGGCAATCAAAATATTTTCGGTGAGGGCACGTAACTCGATACTTTTCGCAATTTCTAAAGGGCTTTTCTATAGAGACGCTCGAAAAAAAGGAAGGAAAGGAGGAGATGAAGAAGAAAAAAATTGGTAGTTTAGAGGGTAACCTCTTAATCCTTGCGGGCGGTCGCACACACTCAAATGTACGTGCCCAGAAAACCGCCCTTAATCGGCAAAAGGGAGAGAGATACGTGTATGCGGGGATTGGGATGGGTTTGTATTCGTGTATGTATATAAAAACCGATCTCGGTCAAAAACCCCCGTTGCCTCGGCGCGTCATCCATTATCCAATAATAACTGTGCGGAACAAGTGAGGCATAAAAACCCCTCTCTACCTGTCAGAATATAACTATTCCCTTCGGGCTCCGCGCGACGGAAAGAAAAATAAGGGTTTCAAATAACTGGACCCGAATGTGGACGTAGGCGTCGGTCAAAACCCACCTAAAAACCCTTAATCATAAGGACCATTTTCCGCTGGATTTCGAATTGTACACTTTAACTTTTGCACGTGTTCAAATTGCTTCTATTCTTTTTCTTTTACCCCCCTTCATATACATTATATATACGTTTTTGGGGTTTCCAAAGACCCTTGTTTTCTTTCCCAAATCTCGAAATCTCGAAAACAAATCAACATTTAATTTCATTACTCCAACGGAGGAGCACACGTGTTCCTACAAAAGCGTTGAAATTACAGGAAGAGCTTTAACTCTGATCCGAGCCATCACCAATCTTTATTTACCTTTTTTTTATTTTCGATTCCTCGGTAAATAAATAATTGGTGGAACGCAATTTGGTCCGAAGTGAAGATGAGCGGCAATTAAGCCAGAGATCTAGACCTCATTTCCTGTTGTCAAAAGACCACCAAGATTTTTTCTCTCCTCTCTCTCTCTCATTCCACTACTTCTTCGCCGCATCTTTTAATTTAATTAAGTGAGCACAGCATCCGCGCATCCACAAAAGCGGAAACGTGTTCGGACGAGTCCTCGGCAAGTCAAAGTTGCACAACAATTGCACAATGGTCACGCAGCAAAGAAAACTCTCGCACTTTGTGTGCGTGTGAAACGTCTTCGGTCTATTCAAAACCAACATAATAATACGGAAGGAGAAGAAGCATTCATCATCCAAAACCCTTAGAAATCCAAAACCAATAAATACTCACGGAAATAATAATAATTAATTAATAAAAGCTTCTCGGATTGGATTTCCTTCTTTTCTTACCCCCTTTTCATATTTTCTTTTATTCTTTAATATAATTAACGCGCTCGAGTAGCTATGAATGGGATTTATTGGTAAATATTTGATGGCAATTCCCAACCCTTCAACGCGTTCACAATTGAACTCGGCGAACAGAAAACCTCCATGTGAAATCTAACCCTTTTCGGTTTTTCCACAATGCCAAAGCCCCACACTATAATACCGCACTTTATAAACCCTTCTTCTTCCTCCTTCTTATTCTCTCCCGTCCCGCATTCTATTTTTTTGCCCCCTTTCATGCACTTGTTGCCACTATTCAATTATGGAGTACCGTTCGCATCACACCGCAATAACCACAAAGAAAAACCGCTCATTTTAAATGAAATCATTTCGTAACCTCTTACATATATTAAACCTTATTTTTAACATCATTTTTTTTTTCATTAAAAAATATATTAGTTACAAAAGTCACAGATTTTTAATTTAATTTATTCATTTCTTTCGTTTTTTACTTCTTAGAATATCCATTATCCATTTTATTTACAATAAAAAAAAAATGGTAAAAATTGATGAAATTAACATATTCAAAGTTTTAACCAAAAGTTTGTTTAAATCTTTATTGTATAGCAAATTTTCTATATAATATTAATAATTTAAATTATTTATTAAATTAATTAACTTTTCAGTAATAAATATTTTCCCAAATATTTTTTATAAAAAGTTGTGAATAAAATAAATATTTGTAGATTATAGAAAAATAGTTGATTTATTGCTAATAATAATGAATGAATAATTCAAAATATTTAAATTTTTGCCGATGTTTTCAACATATTTTTTTTTATTGAAAATCTATTATTCATTTCTTTCGTTTTTTACTTCTTAGAATCTTTGCAAATTGGTTAAAATTTATCAAATTGGTAAAATTTAAGTTTTAACCAAAAGTTTGTAAATCTTTATTGTATTTCTATATAATATTAATTATTTAATAAATTTATTAACTTTTCAATAATAAATATTTTCCCAAATCATTAAGTTGTGAATAAAATAAACATTTGTACATTTTTTTTTACATAATTTAATCGTTGAATTATAGAGAAAAATAGTTGATTCACTGCTAATAATAATGAATGAAATGCAAGTACTAAAAGCAAATAATTGAAATTATTTAAATTTTTGTCGATAAAAAAGCGATTATATTTTTTTTGCCCTATTATATATTCGTTAAGTAAAAACAGCAGTTTTATGTGCGATTTGCGAAACGTGCCAATGACTAGCAAATAATATGCACATTCTGTTAATGGGAAGCATTAAGCGATATACGCACATGTTTCCCACAGAGCGCATTCATAATTCCACACCGCATGCAAATCGCCAATTGAACGTTATTTCCTTCCCAATTCATTAATATTTTTTTCGCATTTGCAAATTCAATTATGTTTGTTCGTTCGATTCTTGGAATGCAAAATCAGATTACGCCTTACGTCTTAAGAGTAATAAATAACACGATTAGAATCTCTTCGCTTATCGGAAGTTAATTGCAACAAATTAGTCTTTGGGGTGGAGGGAATTCTTGGGTTTATCTTGCGTAATTGCCTCAGCGAGGTGTCTCCCTTGGTTACCTTCGGTGCCATTCTTGTCCTTCGTGCAAAATCTGATCACGTCGAGACTTGTCCAAGGAAGATCGTGACTCACACTTCGACCGTGCAGCTGCGAATCTCGAAGAAAGAAGCGAAAAAAAATGTTGAGATAATGGACGAAACGCGAAGATCGTCATACATATATATATATATAAATGTTTTCTTTTTTCTTGTATTAATTAATTACCATAAAACGCATCGTTGCCTAGCGTCCAGTTTCTTGAAATTAACCGAGGGAAGATTTAATGGTGTGCTTATTCTTTCGATACGTGCATTTTCCTCTTCTTTTTTTTTATTATTATTAGCCTTCTTCTCTTTCTTATGTTCCACGTGTGTGCATGTAAGCTCTCTACTTTTTTTTTATTATTATTATCCCTTCGCGTTTGCTACGTGATTATGATAATGAGGCAATCTTCGTCCCCCTTGAAAAAAATCTCGTCGCACTGAAGAACATGTAACTTTATAGTCGAAGAACAGGTCCAGACAGGTCTTCCTGATGATGCGTGGGACCGCTCGAGGGGAGAGTGAAATTACACGTATAGCCATCCGAGGGGGAAGCGGAACAACAACATCAACCCCCTGGTTACGTAACACTTGCCGCGCCTCTTCTCTTATTAACCACGTATGACTTTTTTTTTGATACTTTTGTAGTTGTTCCTCACCAACAATGGTTCAACATCATCAAACATTACTTTCTTTATTATTTGTTAATATTAATTAAAATTTATTTTTTTTGTAACTTAATTGTCAAGTATATAAAATCTGATAAGAAAAATATAAAAGTAGAAATTGCATAATAGCTATTGTATAACAAAAATCCCAACACTGGTTTTCCGAGATCATAATTATAATTACCCGCAACCCTGTAGATCTACAATATATATAGTGTAGACCACCTATCAATACCAATCTATTCCGAAAAGTGAAAACTTTAATTAAGTCCAAGTGTATACACTGAGATTTTCAATTTTTATATAGTGGAGGGGAATTAATTTAGAAGCGATTAACGCGGCCGATTTATTAGTTTGTGCCGGAGGTACAAGGAAAGCAATTAAGTGATTCATTGCTGCATGGAAATCAAAAGGAAAAGAAGCCGACGCACCGGCGTTACGTAATGATTCCTCGGCCGGAGAGCGGCCGATTTTCCTCTAAGACTTGAGTCATCGAAAAAATGAGTCACGCACACCTGAAAGATCCCCTTTCGTCGTAAACCCGGAATCTAAGATGACTAATTGCCATCTAAAGTCCACAATTTTAAACCCATTGACACACCACAAACATTACATAACAAACAATCATTATTCCATCATTACCATTTTATCTATAATTTTGGCGCCAAATAATTCAACTTAACCAAACATTACTTTCTTTATTATTCGTTAATGTTAGTTAAGATTTAATTTTGGCGCCATTTTTATTTGTAAGTTAATAGTCAAGTATATGAAATCTCATAAGAAAACTCGTAAAAAAAATATAAAAGAAGAAACCCATTGTAATCAATTGCATAAAAGCTATTGTATAACAAATACTTTCAAACTTGGTTCAGGTCCAAACTTGTTGCTTCACTGAAATTGCTCCAATCACTCAACAATCGTTCTAAATTTAAAAACAATATTTTTGTCTTATGAATTAAAGAATGAGAAGCAGATAAATTGAAATTATGTAATGGATTAAAATAAATAAGAGTAATATTACTATTTTATAATTTATGTATATTGAAAAGCGGAATTGCATAGTAAAAGTTGTAAAAATAGAAAAGAAGTAAGCTATTGTGGGTGTTACATAAAGGCTTTTGTTAAAAAAATGCTCTGTGATCCATTTCAGGTCTAAACTTGTTGGTTACAAGAAGTAGTTCATTTTTTTCAGCAACATAAATTTATTTAAAAAATTTATATTCATAAAGTTATATTTTAATCAATTGATATTTTAATGATACAAATTATGCGACTTTTTAAGTTTTTTAACAATTTTTTTGTGTGGATTAATTCGTTTTTATTTAATTAATATTAGAATTAAAGAAAATAGTAATAATAAATCATAAAAAATGTGGTTGTTAATTTATACTTATTGGTTTCAAAAATCAAATATAAAAAAAACTCGTAGAAAAATAGTGAAGAAGGAAGCTATTGTGAGGAGTTACATAATGGCCTTTGTAAAAAAATGATCTGTGATACAATTCAGGTTCAGACTTGTTGGCTGCCTGAAGTGGTTCGAATTTCCGAAACCGAAGAATTTAAAAAAAAACAGAAATTTGAATATTCCAATATCTGGTTATTATATAACGTTAAAAAAAATATTTACATTTTTTTACATTTTAAATTATAATTTGTAACAGAGTTCATAATTTTATTACAAAATTATGATATATTTTGTCACAATTTAAAATTAGTATTATGTAAGTTATAATCAAGAAAATCCTAATATTTATTGTAAAATTGTCAATAATGGATTCATCAGTGGTAATAACTGATTTTTTTAATACTTGTCTGTTAAAATTGGGTTAAGGTTTAAATATCAGTTTAGTGTAATATTTGCAAATGATGTAAGAAAATTTTGAACGTTAGTTGTGGATTGAATAACAAGATTTGCAGGCGCCGATTGAGTTAAAGCTGGATGTGTAGTAGTAGTATATAACTTTGATAAGATTGCACAAGTATTGCAATTGATGTGAGAAAAGTGGGTTAAGTTAAAAAAAAAAGTTTTTGAGATGCAATCGGGATGAATAATGATAATGCAATGTTGAAATGTTATGTTTGTTAGTGGTAGATTTGTAGGAAATCAAAATAAAAACGCGGCAGTGGCATTAAGGAAGGGCTTTATCATCGTCGTCCATCTAATTGGATTGTTTTACATAAGTTATTTGGATCGCTATCTGGAATCTAATCGGCGCACGGATCGTCCGATGAATAATTTATTTGGTTCCGAAAATAATAAATATACTTGAGCTCGTTTCGCTGCTGCAGCAGGATGAAGAAGAAGGAGGTATGCGATGAGAGTTCGCGAATTTTGCACCTGCCGAGACGCGGTTTTGGCAACGTAAATGTGACTAAAAAGGTCAGTGATGGGCGTTTAAAGCGCGAAACAGTCTCGGGATTTAAATGGTTGAGAAGGGATTGCGTGTTTTTCTGGTTTTATTCTGTGTTCCGTGTTTTCAAAATCCTTGTGAGGGAATAGCGTAAGAATGGTTGTTAGGGTGAAAGGTTTATGCAAAAACCCCTTTTGTGGACCTGTTGGAATGTACCGTAGGATAATTAGAATGGGATTGTAGCTGGGGTTGAATGTGGGTAGTAGTTTGTATGTAGGTAGTTCGGACTTTGGTGGTAAGTGTATCGGTAAAAAGGGTCATGTATGTGAAGGAGGAATAGAATAGTAAAAGGATATGGGGGAGTAAACACCTATGCGGATTCTACGAGCAGAAAAATCTATATAACACCCCTACGCTTGCCATCTGCTTTTGTGTTCCATGGGAACTCGCGAGATTCCCAAGTTCCCACGTTTAACCCTCGGTTTTTAAGTGAGGCACATGGTGCGTCTCTCTCGCACCGAAGAGAGCGCCGTATGCGGGCGTTTCACTTGACCAAAAAATGCACACCTGCCCCTACGGAGCACTCTCATAGGTTCTTCGCTCGGCCGAATACTTTCCCCTACCCTACACCCTAAGGGTTCGTGACGTCACGCATCGAGTATAAAACGGCGACGGAAAGCAGGGAAGTTATCATTCGCCTTCGTGCTTATTCAGAGTTAACATCTCCTCTACTCCTTCTACAACAAACAACCAACCAACCTCATTCACCATGAGTTCATACAACGATTACATTGTCGCCTCCAACAACAGCGTCAACGAGAACTACGTGAACGCCAAGAAGGCGCGTTCCACCAAATACCAGATCAAGCAACTGCTCAAGCCGATCTTCTCCGTCATCAAGAAGAACAAGAAGAACACCTACAAGAAATCACCGCAACCGGAATACTTCGACGATTGCGAAATCGAAAACAACTTGGCCAACGAGATGCTCGAAGCAAGGATCATGGAAGAGATCGACTCTTGCGATGAGTTCTCAGCCGTTCCAATCTACGACAGCAACGGTTCCATGGACGTCATCCCAGTGCACCGCGGCCAGAAATACATTCCGGTCCACTTCGCCAAAACCGAAGCTGGTACCTTCTTCTGGACCTCCGTTTCTGGTGCCGACTCCGACATCTCCTGCCACGGTGACAGGAACGCGATCACCGGAAACCAAACTCCGGAAGTGCAGGTTCCCTGCGACCGTTGGGCACAAGCTTAAACATCAAACTTATAGTTTAAGCCTGCCTCAACCTGGAAATCTGTGATCGATTCTTGCTCAATTGTTTTAAAAAATTCTATTGTGATAATAGCGTTAGGGAATTATTATTAATTGTATTTTGTGATTGACATGCTTTAATTTTGTCTTCCATTTAATTTTAAGACTGATACTTTTTAAATAAATAACTATTTTTCTTTGAACATTACATATTATCTTTCTTTTCTCAATACACACACACAACACGCAACAAAAAGAAAAAATATTCTCCCACACATCCACACAACAAAGCCCCATGTCCACTCTACCTGTCCGCTTTAATACAAAAAGGAGGAAAAGAAACCCATTGTCCATTTTTGGGCAGGTAAAGGATCCAGAGGTCCGGATAAACCTTGGACATCTCTCAATGTCCGCACAGTCACAGTTTAATTCGGACGATCCTCCATCTACCTGCTCCATTCCTACTAAAAGCCAAAGTGCTTTCAAGATACTCTCCCCTTTCCGTTCCATCGCATCCCATACAAAGAGAGCATACATAAATATTTCAAAACTTTTTCCATAATTATTGCCAATCTTAATTCGCATCACTATCAATTTACCATCACCACTAAATAAGGTATTCTTAATTGGATATGTCACTAAGCAAACTTAACTACATCCCATCACTCACCCAAATAGCTATACCAATTCGTACATTCCATCCTTTTTATTCCACATCAAATATTAATAACCTTCTATTTTCTTTCCCCCACACTATTAAATATATTAATATTACCTCAACCCCTTCAGCCATTAAAAAATTTAACCCAAAAAATTCTGTACTCAAATTATTAATAAATCAATTATGTAGATTGAATTTAGTTAATTTTCATTTATTTTAATCATAGTTACAATATATTTAAAATTAATATTAAGAGTTAATTAAAAAAAAATTCATCTATAGAAGATTTTTAAGTAAACAGATAAATCTCGAATAGATTTAAAGATTTATGCGCCGTACAAGATTAAAATTTAATCTTAGGACAAATATTTTGAAAAACTTGTTCTCTGAAGGCACAAAACCACAATCGTTCCGGAAACCTCCAATGTTTTTGGGCTATCCTATCTTATCTTCGGAACGTTCCTCTCCGGGAAATTATCAACAAGATAGGATAACGGGTCAAGATTCCTCCGTTTTCACTTATCTAAATCAATAGAAGTAGAAACAAATGTTATTCGAAGGTTAACAAATGGATATTTAGAAACTGGGAATTTCCGGTCTAATCCTTTAACGACGGGTCAATAGAATCATCAATAAAACTTTTATAACTTTCGAAAAAAAAAAAACCCTTAATTATTTTTATTGAAGTACTCGAGTATTTGAAGTAATTTGAAATTCTTGGAATCTCATTAGTGTGGATTTTTGAATGTATTTAAACAGTAATTTAGGAAATACCAATTATTGTAGGAATTGTAATAAAATCTTTAAAAATCATCAATAAAATATATTTTTTTTTATGAAAGATCAAAGAATATTTTTCCGAATTGTGAACCGACAACAGAAAGTTTGCCATTCAGGAAATTGTAAAGGAAGTTACGCGAAACGCGATTATGATTGAATGCCGTCCGTTCCGACATTTTAGACAAAATTTTCTATGCGCTGCGAAAGTTTTGCAAAGCCAAGTTCCGCTTAAAACGATTACGTTCCATTTTAGTAGAACGGTCGCAATTTTACATTGGTTTGTGCAATTATTTTATAAAATGCAAGTCGTTTCACTAAATGCGATTAGGAATGAAAATCTCTGTAAAGTCCAGTTTAAAATTCTTAATTTAATTTCTTTCTCAATTTTGGTACTAAATTTATATATTTTTTTACTGTTTACGTAATATGTACTAATTTTATGTATGTTATTGCTAAATATATTGAATGAAATTGAGTATATTTCTACGATGGGTGTTCGTTCATTAATAAATTAAATGTAACATTTTGTGAGGAAATAAAGAAAGCTGAATAAAATTTGCAAAACTGACAAAAAAAATAGTTACGCAAAATAGGATTAAGTTTAAATATATATTAGAGAAATATATTGAATGAAATTGGAGCAGATATTTGTAAAGGAAGTACTATTATTAATTGCAAATGTTACGTAAGTCCGAAAATCTGTTTGATGTCCGTTCGTTTCTGGAATCGAATTTAGAAAATGGAAAGGAATTTAGAAAAGTTACGCAAAATAAGATTAAGTTGAAAAATCTTTTTAGCGTAAATGAATGAAATGGAGCAGATTTTCTTTATTTCTGGTGACATTTTTGTGAAGGGAGTTACGGAAAATGCGATTACGATCGAAAATCTGTTTGTGGTCCGTCCTGAAATCCATAAAAACCAGTGATTCTGAGTTACAGACTATTGACAAAAATGAAAAGGAAGTTACGCAAAACGCGATTAGAATCGTGAATCTATTTGTCGTCCAGTTCAGAGTATTGATGGTGCGAAAACCCTATTGTCCATCAGCATGACGAATGATATCGATCGTACGAAAAGGAGGAGAAGACACGTGAAGGTAGGGTCCTTCCGATATAGATTGTTTTTTTTTCTTCATCATCTATTTTCCTTTCTACGGTGCGAATCGTCCCTTTCTCCGTCCCCTTTCGCCCTTCGGTGCCGACGGGGGTCCGTTAATCAAGATTATCTCTTCGAACCAAACAATGATGTATCCCTTGTCTTTAGCGGTCTAGTGTGGGTTTAGTTTACACCGGAGAAGCAGGTAGTTTTATTATTATTATTTTTTCGTTTTTTTTAGTTACGTGCACGTGAATCGCCTCAGGCAACACGAAATGACCCTTAGATGAATATATAAGATCTCCTCGAGTTAGTTGCGTTGTTTTTTTTTTCCTTTCATCCTCTCGAGTCACCACACACTCTCTCTCTCTCTCTTCACTTCTTCTGGGTGTTGTTTAGTTTGGTGATTTTCGGCCCCTAAATGGGGGTAAATAATGACCGTGCGAAGATGATGGAATTAATGGGACACTTAAATTATTTTGGCCCATTTTGTCACCACCCCTTAAGCATCATCAAGTGCGACAGGAAGCAGCGCACTTTATTCAAAACAGACGCGACGTTTCTCTTCGTATATATTTTTTTTTTTTTTCGACCACTTTAAGTGCACATTTTGTCACCCAATTATGAGCAGTTTTCCTCCACTAATAGTCGTGGCGCCCACGTTTCCGTCTCCGGACGAACCCCGGGAGGTCCTCGTCTGAGGGTTAATTGTCCCTTTTTTTCCCTCACTCATAATCACAATCAACCCCCCGTTGGAAGTTCCTAGCCATAAATTTGTTTACGTTGAATTTGAATAAATTTCCAACTGTGATATGTGGTAAAATCAGGGGGTTTCCCCCTCGAAACGAAAGGAAAGGAGCTCACTTTACGTGCGAGGCATTTTGATACAACCCCTCGGGGTTATAAATTAGATACCTGTTTGCGGAGGGTAGATAATAGTACCTGTCCGTTTACAGTCCTCATTGTTCCCTAATTTTTATTAAACTACCTGTCGGCCCGTACCCGGGGAGGCGAAAACTGTAAAAATTACATTTCTTCTTTCCCTTTTTTGTTGTTTCCTTCTTCCTATTCATTGCACACAGGTGTTCACGCTTTGCATAAAGCACGACCCTCCATAAACGACTTTAATTACTTCGGAACCATAACATTGCACACTCTCATCCCATGACCGACACTTAATCATTATAGTTCTAAAATTAAATTCAAACGAGATTCAATAACGTCCTCACAAAAAAAAAACATAATTTTTATTACCTAGAAAAAGCAATAAAACGAAAATCGACTACAACAAAAATACTTACGACACCGAAAATTCAATAAAAAAAAGTAATATTTAAAATGCAAATCGATTCAAAGAAAAACCTCAAAAAATAATAATAAATCACATATCACAAAAATTTATTATTAAATATTATAAAGCAGCGGTAAAAGTATATTTGGCTACTGAATTTAGTGTACCATTTTAAACAAGAATAACAGCAATATTCTTATTGCGTTTAGCCAAAAAAAAAACAGGGAAACAGGGACCAAAATGTTGGTTTAACAGATTTATTGCATACCTTAATAGGTATTCGGTTAGTTTTATTACTTTCACAGAATTTATATAGAAAAAAAATGTTAAAAATTCTTGAAATTTTATAGACAAAAAAATGATTAAATAAAAGTTATTTTTAGGTTAATCTTAAGGTTATAATTAATCAATTAGTTTCAAAGTCACACAAGATCATATAAACAGTAAATATATTTTTTTTTTTTTAATTTTACACAAAATTTATTTAAAAAAATAATATAATAATATAATAAATAAATAAAGTTTTATGAAATTTTATAAAATGCATTTTTTATATAAACTTTCTTAATTTTAAGTGAATTTTAAAGTTATTAATTAATAGTAATAATATTTTTTTGTAATATATTTTTATTGTCATGTATTATTAAATTTTCTTTTGGTTTTAAAAAGAAGTTTCACATTTTTATTATGTATTAATGATTTTGAATACCAATTTTAATAAATAGTTTAATAATTTATTTTCCAATGAAAAAAATAATATAAAATTTTATTATCATGTTAATTCAATTTATTAAAGATCAATCTAATATTTACATAAGTATTACATATTATTAAATTAGTCCTATCAAATATTTACATAATAAAACTGATGATAACTTCCATATTAAGAGGATACTAAAAGTAGTAGTAAACTCACAATTTGTTATCTTTACTTTAACGTAAAACTAGGAATTTAGATAAATGTAAATAAAAATATACGTTGATAAAATACTTATCTACAAGATAAATATATGAAAATTTATGTGACAGATGACAACAACCTAATAATATGTCAACAGTAATTGCTTGACAGTGAATAGAGTTACAGATTTATGTTTATTTTTAAACTGAAAAATTGCAAATTCTTGTTAAAATTAAATTTTTATAATAAATGAGTAAATCTATATATTATAGAAAAAAATACAAGTTTTATTAAGATTTTTTTTTATAATTTTGAATCAAGGATGTTTTTTTTCTGCAATGAATGAAACTTTATTTTTCAATGTTGAAAGATCATTAAAATTGAATTTAATTAAAATTAATAAAAATGCATTTTTTTTCTTATAATTTAAATAATTTAATTTAGACTCAAGGTAATATTTTTTTCATTCATAAAATGTTATATCACTCTTTAAAAATAGTTTTTTTGTTATTGCTGCCATTTATTTCTTAACAAAACACGATTTTTTTTCATTTTGTTGAACTTTAATAAACATTAAAATAACTTTTTTAGTTGCAAAAAAATTTACGAAATATCATTTTCTGTAAATATTAGTACGTATTTTATAATAAACAAAAAATTAAAGATTTAAGAAAAATACATGAGATTAAAAAAATAACTTCAAATTATAAATCTGCTATTATTAATTAAAGAAAATGTGTTATTTTTTGAAACTGTACATTATTTCTGCTATTTGTGACATAATTGAGAAATGTGACAAATTGACTTTAATAATTTTAATCTAACGTCAAAATTAAAGGAATATTAGCATTAAACTTAACGAATCGTTAATTGAACAAAGCGTTAAATCCGTTGATGCATTAAAGCATGTTATATAAGGTTAACGGTATTGCGTTTAAAAAAATAATGGAATTATCTGAAGGCGAGCTTCAACGGAGCTTTTATATAACGCGCTGTAAAGTGTAACATTTCGAAGGGCAAAAAGGTATACGGGATTCGTCGCGGTGTTGATTACGAATGAATCGTCGTTCCATTGCATCGAATCCTCGTATTCTACTCCATTAAGTGCAAGAATTGCTGACAATAAATACGTATGAGAAAGCAATTTCAGAAAGCTTCGAAAACCATTGAAAAAATCTCGTGGCCTGTTAGAGCCTAAAAATGTGAAGAAAAAAGAGCGAATAGCGTTTTCTGTGATTGATTGCGTGTGCGAAACATTGGTCCTTTCGGAGTCACTACAGTGGAAATCAATTTCTGGCATAATGTATGCTTTTAAGGATAAATAGGCTAACAATTATAATACACTTTCGAGGCGAGAATTGTAAGAGCTTTCGTAAAAGCATTTCGGTTGGAAGGAATGAAGCGATTCTTTGTGCTGCGCTCGAGTTTTATATATAAAGTTAAATAGGAAAAGCTTGCCTTTTTATGATTATTACCTTTTCTCCTATTCCTAAGTGGAATGGGTGCAACCTGATGGAAGTAACACGAAGATATTGAACGGAGGACAGATTTGTTAAACGGCTAATAATGCAACATTAAGAGACTTATTATGGAAAGAAACGTACAATTTTGTAGGTGAATAACTCGACGGGGTGTTCGTGTTCGTACGAACGATTTTCATATATTTATATACAAGACATGTGTATAAATCCACAATGGAAATTAACTGCCAATGGATTTCCTTAAAAAGAAATAATTCACTAGGGGATAGAGAAATTTAGAATTTTCGAATTTAATAGTCCGAAGGAAATACAGGATAATTCGCAATGTGCAAGGAATTTTCTGCTTCTTCTCAGAATTCAGTCGATTCAATTCAATACAATTCACTAATCATTTTATTTTTACCATTTCAGTCTCATGAAATATTAATCAAAAACCAGTTACTTACAAAGATTAAATCCAAAACATATTATTATTATTTCACTAAAAATAAAATACTGCTTAAAATCACTACTTCTAAGGATTAAAAATACCTTTTCTCAACTTAAAATAATTAGTTGGACAGAAAGGATTTTCTAATAATTCTACAAATAAATTTCACTTAAACTTAAACAAATAATAACTTTTTTTTTCACGAATTTTTAACATTATTTTTTTCTATATAAATTCTGTGAAGTTTGAAACTAATAAAACTAACCGAATAGAAACCCACAAATCCGGCTTTTCTATATAATTATTTATCTATTAAGGTATGCATTTGGAGACCCTATTTCTCCAAAAAAAAAATTAAAAGATCATAAAAAAAAAATTTTTGGCTAAACATACAATAAGAATTTATTGCTTTTATTCTTGTTGAAGATGGGTACAGAAAATTCAGAAGCCAAATATACTTTTACCGCTTTATTGGCTCCATAATTGACCACCAATAAACCAATTATTGGAGCCAACCGCTGCAGAAACTTCTCTCCTTTGAAGATCGTTTACGACGTATAATTGCGAACAGATTTTCCTAGTAGCTTCCAGAAACTCTTCAACCGCTGCTCTGTTGACACTTATTTATGACTTATAACCAATAAACCAATCATTGAACTCGTTTCTATACTTACAAGCTAATAAAAAAAAATATTACCTTATGGTCACATTAAATCCTTTCAATTTTCTTAGTTTATTATTATTTAAAAAAAAAATTCCGATTCAGACATAAAATATTAAATAATTTCTAAATCCAACAATATTTCTTCTTAGGATTTTCTATTGTAAATAAATTATTTTGATTATTTCCTTTAGAATTTAAAATTTTGATTTTTTTTTTAAATTCCATAAGGATTAATACAGCACAAATTGGGGTGACGAATAAGAAGAGGAAAGGAGATTTTTACAGCCAATTATCGCAACCTGAACCTTCAACAGGTAACGGTGAATCCTTGATGATTCTTCGACTTCCCCGACAATCCGTTCGGCTTCTCTAGGCTCTAATTGCCTCGCAGAGACAGACACTTGTTGGATTGACACTTATTTATGTCTTAATTAACTGTGCTCATCACATAATTGAGACTACGTCTGAATCGTCAGACTGTTGTGCAAACACTCAGCTTATTAAACATGAAATTCCTTTCAAGGAAAAACGAAGAAAATATTTGAAGAAGCAATTAAATAATATATATGTTATATAATCATAACTTTTCAAACGCATTCCTTTCTTATTTATAATAACAAATTTAATATATTTAAAAATTAATTAAAAATTGCAAATACTTATTGTTAATATTATTTTTTAATATTAATAATTATTTCATAAATTAAATTAAGAAAAACTAAATATATATATTTGTCAATATCTATAATTTCATTTTTTTTTAACGAAAAGTAACATGTTTATAGAATTAACATGATTTGGGAAAGTAACAGGCCTCAACCACATACATATTCATGTGGAGAAATAAAAAAAGCATTAATAATCAGATTAAATTGTTTCAATGGTTTTTTGATGCAATAAGGAACACTTATTAATAATTAACTCATGAATATAATAGATGTGTATACAAAGATTCATTAAAAATTACTGAGTATTCAATTGAACAAAACTTTCTTTGAATTTCATTTAAAATCGTGAATGAAGAGCATTAATTATTATGTATAATAAAATGGTTATTTTTATGAATAAGACGAAGATGATATCTTTGTTAAGAAACAAAATTAACGATTTTTGTATCCTAAATTCTATACAATTACTTGATTGTATAATCAACATCTTTTGTCTAATTAGGACTTATTGAATAACACACAAGTAAAAGAGACACATTTGTTAAAGTAATTATATTTTATATTTATTTCCACAATATTGTAGTACTAAAAAATTACAAAATTTGTTAGATAATTAATTAGATTTACAAATATTCTTAAAATGTTCATTATTTAAAAAAAAAATATTTTGTCGTAATCCGAACTGTTCGTTAAATATTTACATAAATAATTGCAGAAGGAAACATCTCTAAGTTTATTATTGTAGCTATTTTTTTTATGAATTTGTGATAATAGAAGTGAGTTAATTGATGTTAGAGATGAAGTATGTGTCGAGTTGTAGGTAATAAAATGAAAGATGTTATATAATTTGTTTTGGGAATGTAATCAATTTGCGAGGGGTTAATACAGTCGTGTAGAAAAAAAGGGTCATAACAAAAGGAATGTAGGACACGAGTGTAGCGTGTGTAGGTTAGTGTTGTAGAGCACGTCAACCACGTGTTCCCTTCCCAATTTATTCAGGAAGGTTAGGACCGTGGGAGAACTCCGAAAAATCCACACACTTTGGTCGTACGTGTGTAGTGTGCTTGCTCGCATATATATATATATATATACACGAACACATTTAATGTGGCATATGCCAGTCCCAATTGGCTTATGTAATTGGGAGGCAGATGAAAAAAAAAAAATCCCTTCGCTTTACGAAAGAACGATCTCTCCGCGCTCTTCAAACCGCAGCCGGGATAATCCGCATCCAATCACTCCGAGCCATCAGATTTAATCACGCTCAGCCTCAGTATGTTTTTACAACCATTAATTACCCTAGAGCTGCGCAGCTCGGAAACCTTATTAGGACCTTTCGATGCGCATTTTTTGCCTTCTTCCCTTCGCTTCAAGACAAAAACAACAACGGCGAACATGTAAATTAATCGGTGCTTCTCCTTCCTGGTGATTCACTCTGTCCATCGTATCTCTTTCCTTTTTTGTTTTGGTCATTTTTTTTTTTTTGTTATCCTCCTTGGGGCACTCCAACTACTTGAGTGTCTTCCTTATAGAGGTCTCTGCTTTTGGGCCGAAGCCAACACGTGTTCGCTTGTAACGTGGGAATAAAGGCAGATGTGCGCTGTATCATCGGAGCGAGCTCGAGAGTGAATCGTGCATGCATTTCGATGCTATCTTCGTCTCTTTCAAGCCACCACGTGTTATACTGATTTATACTGCAGTCTCTATTTAATGCGCGCCCTTTTTTTTGCCCTTCCTACTTGCCCCATTCAGCAGCTCTTCTTCGGCTACGCTCTCCGTACGCGCATCAATTATTTATTAAATCCACTCTTAATTACCACCCATTAAGACTTTATCATTTTTCGCAATGCCAATCCATTATCCGAGCTTTACGACCCGAAAAACCGCATCTATCTTAATCGGAAGATCGTCGCATCAATTCCCATCATCAACTTTATTAGCCTTTCATAATAGACGCGCTTTCAGCCTAGTCACTCGGTAATCATCGAGATTTTGCTTTGTCATGAATCATTTTTACTACACAAATAATATTATTATGACTTTCATTACTTACACAAAAAAAAACAATTCTCTGAAGAACAACCTATTAACAAAAAATCAAAATAACATACAACATATTTAATATGATACATATACTTAATAATATAGTGAAACATACAAATGTTATATAATTATTATTTTGCTCAATATTTTGTTACGAAATTTTAATTAATTGAACAAAAAATTAGCAAATCCAAAATTTAAATTTTCTAATTGACAATTGTTGAATTAAAAAATGATTTATTTTTATTGCAACTATTTTTAGAATAATGTTAAATAAAACCGTTAAAAAGCTTTTTTAAATAGTAATAGATAGGTCTATTTGAATATAATGGCAGTATTGTTTTAAATGTTGTTTAAGTTGTTTTTTTTAGATACAATTACCTAAGGATGAAAGTGTTTTGGAATTTGTGGAAATAAAAACCTTAATAAAATTACTGCTGTAAAAAATTCTTAAAGTTAATGTTTATTAAAGAATAAATTGGAATTAAAAAAATACTTGGATTTATTAAAAAGAAAATAGTTTTAAATATAGTGTAGATAAATGTAAAGAATTAAGAATAAACAAAATTTATGGGATTGTGTTTTGTTTAGATCAATTGTTTTAAATCCAATTAAAATTGATGCAATAGGAAATAAAAGCGGCGCAAAGAGTAGAAGTAAAATCGATGCCCTTGTTGTTGTTGGTGCATTGTTAGGATTGTAGTAAAAGAAATCGTGAGCGAGATGGTCGCATCCTTCTAATCCTTATTAGTGCACCGGCATTGTTCTTGGGTTTTTGGGGTGTGTGTGAGAGAATCAACCTGTTGCCTCGAGTCGGACGAGGATAAGTGTATTCATGTACTTCATTTAATACAAGAGAGAGATGGAAAGATCGTGGATCCCTATTGTGAATGCAGCTCTTTTTTTTCCCAGGAGGTGACCCGTGCCGACGAGGTCAAAGGCCATCACGAGTGCAGCCACCGTTGCCGACGAAGCTTTCCATTTGGTGGAAAATCAAGGGCAGGTATAAATAATAGAAGAAGTACAGTCTGAGTGAGATCTGCACGAGTCCGAGCGCGTGTTTCTCGCGTATATTTGTAGAACGAACGGGGTCCTTCCCGTTTTGGCGTATGCAAGAAGTGTAAAGGAAGCCGATTGTTAAAGTATTCAGCATGCCGTTTTTCCCTGTGCGTACGGTAAAAGGGCAATCTTCAGGTATTTAGGACCCCCCGATTTTCGGGTTTGTTGTGTGCGTCTCTATGTGTGTGTGTGTGTTTGTGTATGAGTGTGTATGGATGGAGGAGAGAACGGAGAATCTGCCCTTCTTTCCCACGCGTGAGGAACGCGTTGGCCATATGTCGTCTTAAGTTATAATAGGGGCTACATATCTACTATATGTACAAGGGGGAGAGAAGTTGTGATAATTGAAAGGTGCTCCGTTCGCATCGTGGGAACCTCCTCGCGCTTAGACCTTGGAGATAGGCCGTGTGTGTGTGTGCACAAGAGGGGAACCCCCGCACAGACAGATTGCTCCGTTTCGGGGGGTTCCCCTTTCTTGGCGCGCTTATTATAATTACACCCAGCATAATTTAGTACTACTACTACATCTACTACCAGCCACCAATTTAGAAGCGTACAACAACACACACGCACACACACACACGCGAACAAGGAGAGGACTACGGGCATTACTCAAACCCACCCACATCCACTCGATTTATCTCCAGATTAGTCCAACCACCCACGGACTTTACGCTCCCCCGGCTCCCTAACAGATTCAGTTTTATCCCGATTAATTATCTCCGTCCCTGCCTTCGATTAATTATCCAATTTTTTAACACACGCTCAACCAAAAAAAAAATCACCCACGCCTTCAACATTTATTCATATTATCTTCACCTCTCATCTATGTTTACAACAATTATAATGTTTATTACAAAAGTCAAATATTTAATATTTTAAATTGAAAGTTATACAACAATCAACAATATCAATTGATTTGCTTTTTTTTGCAAATTGTTAATAATTTTATATTATTTATTATTAATCCAAGACAATGGTTAAATAATGTAATTAACGTAACGCAACAAATAATCTTTTTATTATCGCGTCGTTGCATCAATACTTGGAAAACGGTTGTAAATAGAAATAAAATAATAATGAAGCAGTAGCATACCTCTCTTATTACTTTATTACATATTATTTATTAGGAGGATTGCGATTACGAAAGACGCAGCGAATGTTGCAACAAAATTTATATAATTGGATTCCAGATGTCATCAATCACTCGAGGAGCAGAATCGGACATTGTAAACGATTAATTGCGTTTCACATAAATAGAGAAGCATTCCCATTGTCGGTAAAAAGAACAAATCCGATAGGAAGCCGGATTTACTGTTACATAATTGCCGTCCGTGCGCGACGCATTCCGTAAAGAGCTTCCTTCTTTTTATTTTGCGGGGATATCCTTTGAGTTTCGGGAAGAATGGACGGAGGATTCGTACAAAAAGAACGTGCCGTTATCAAGAGCTTGCACGTTAAGATCTACGAAGGACGGCAAAAGTACAAAAGGACCTTACCTCTTCTTGGTAAGCACGAGAAGATGAAGGAATGAATAGAAAAGAAATTTCAACCCATTCTATCTTGAAACGGTAGCTGTGATTTATCATTATTTTTATTTTTTTATATAATTTTTCGGAATATGTATTACATTTTTATTAATAATATAGGATTGTCAATGGGTTCAATGATCCAGGGCATTAGATATGAAATCTATGTGTAATTGTACTTTGATTATGGATTTAAGGATGTGTTTATTGGAAGGATAATTTAAATGATAGTTGATAAATAATTCATGAGTCGATAGTTGAAATCTCACGGGTTAACCGGAAATTGGTAATTATTTTTTTCTAGCTAATGATTTGAATATCAAGGTTCCCATGAAGTTGTCGTCATCGGGTTGACCTGGTTCCACCTGATTCCCGAAAAGATTGGGTGTGTATTTTTTTTTTGGGGGGATTCCACCTGCGATGGTATTCAAATGGTTGGAACTGTATCGGAATCTCGGCGAAGGTAGTAGAGTAGACCTGTATACCAAATGCGAAGAATGAGTCGGCGAGTGCTGAGCGGCTGGTATCTCTTGTGGTATTAATGAGAGGCCCCGTGTCCAACACGCGCTTAACCGCCGCATACCGAGCGGCTCGTGGAGCGTGTCGTCTACAACATACACGATTCCCACGATTCCCACCATCGGCACCATACTTCATTTCGTATACCAAACAACACGAGCTCTTTCCTTTTGTTATTCGCTGTTACCGTCGTTGTTGTTGTTGTTGTTGTTTCTACAGAGAAAAGAAACGTAAAAGTTGCGCAAGTGTATGTTTTTTGGGTTTGCACACCTTAACCAGATCACCTTTGAAGTCCACGCGAGAGCAAACATTTCCGCCAATGTCCAGGACTTCCGCGATTTACAGAAAAGTTGACGACAAACCGACCAACACCTTATCCAGATTATTGGGTTGTTAACTGGAAATTGCCTATTACGTCCCATTATGCCAGAGGTCATCGCGTTTTATCACTTATAACCGGCGCGCTCACTTTCACCGCGCCATAATTCCTATTATTATTATTAAGACTTCCTGTGCGCCAACTCGATCCGTTTCCCACGGTACTCCTATTGAAAAGCTCACCCCAGTTCCATGTCTCCCATTCTTTCTCCGTCTCTCTCGCTCTCCTTTCCACTCAATAGAATGGGTAACATTAGAAATAACAAAGGGACTCTCTTTGTTGTTCTGGCTTTAAAGCGTGCTGCGCTCGTGATAGCCGCACGTTTCTTCAGCCTCATCCAAGAACAGAAATCTTACCTTCTCTTCCCCAAATAAAAAGAGGAAGTGTGCTGCCGATTTATGGCTAAAAACCGGATTCATCCCCAAATATTCACGCAACACTACATTTTCTCCATCATTTGTAATTGTTTTTTTTTTGTTCATTCATTGCAGGAAGCAAACAAGGATTTATCGAAGGCTCGAGTAATATTCATAAAACAAACGACGACCGAGCAGATATCAATCTTTTCCCATGCCATTTGATGGCGCGTGAATTGCAAGTCCTCATTGTATTCTAATGTGAACGGAGGAAGTGTGCTGCATACATTTTTATTTATTTTGTTTCGATTTCCATTGATTAACTTCTGCATCCTCCTGACACAATACACGATCGAATGCACAAACGATTGTAAATTTTCAACATAAGCAAAAATAAATTCTACTATATTGCTGATATACATACAAAAGTCTATTATTGTAGACTTAATCAGAAATACATGCAAATTCAATAACCTTTGATAAACTTGCACATTTCAAATGCATAGCTGAAATAGATTATATATTTTTTGTTTTTCTATAGTTTAGTTTCAAAATATTTATGCAAAAATTTTACATTTGTTAAAATAATTTAGAAAATGTTTTCTAAAAGATACTTGTCATCTTTTATTAAATTTATATTTAAATTATACTAAAAAGTTGTAAAGTACTTGAAAAATAAAGTTTTGTAATCGAGGTTGTAGAGATATCGCGATTATTGACAAGCACTTGACTGGTGTATTTAACTAGTGTCGCATAATGATTTGACACTTGTTTATTATTTACATGGTAATAAATGAATAGCTTTGGATTCCGAATTGGTAATGTTTTTGTGTTTCCTAGGTAAATTAAGTTGTTTATCGTAAATGTCAGTTGAGTGAAAAAATCTGGAGAGTTATTGAGGTATGAATTTATAATTGTTGTGTGGATAAACGGGATTTGGATGCGCGACGGTGGTCGGTGAAGAAGATAAGTAAGGTGTTTGATGGCGTGCGGATCCGTATTACTAGCAAATAACAGTCTTTTATTTGTTATTATGTGTAGCACGATCGGTAGTAGGGCATGTAATCAGTGTGCCCATCACGGCCTGGGTCTGTGCCCGAAGCGGATCGGGGGTGGGTGCGACGCGGAGGGGAATCCCCAACTACCGTGGGAACGGACCGGAGAGCACGTGCGAGGATAAAATGATGGAACGCGGCGAGAGCCCCCGAACCAATTAGATTACTTCACATATCAATAACACGGACTCTCGAAAGTCCTTACATAACTTCGGGGCCCGCTCCGAAAAGTTTTCGAATCGGAGATCGTAAGCGAACGAAGATAAAAAACAAAACCGAAGAAGAAGAAGAAGCGAAAAAAAATATATACGAGAGTGGAGGCAGAGAAGAAGAACGAGAATAAGAAGAGATACGTATATATATATATATATAATAATATCATAAAACAAGCAACAATTTATAATATTCAAGGATACATACGGACATCAGATTCTTGGCGAACGCACCTGCCTTCTTTTCCCACAGAATACAGGAAGTGGAGAAAAAGAGACACCACTGGCTTATAGCGGAGCGCGCCCAGAAAGAGACGGAGCCACTGTAATTTCATACGAGATTTACAAGAGAGAAGAAAGAGCAACAAAACAAACACCAACAAAAAAAAAAGTTTTGAACGAAAGAAGAGATGCGAGGTTCCTCTCCCCGCACACCACCACCCCCTCGGTGCAAGTGTATTCCAATTGGAATTGGTATCCAGAAATTGGGATTACGGTTCCGGGTGGTGTGCCGCATCCCTCTCTCTCTCCGAACTTCTCATCGACCATCATCATCATCTACTTCTTCTTTTTCTTATTATTATTCTTCTTCTTCTTCATCTCCTTGTTGTCGTCATTATGTTCCATTTGGGGCCCGCAGCAAGTGTGCAGCAAGCGTGTCGCTTCTGCTCGGCCGTGGGAAAGTTTTCGCCCATCGGAGCCTGGAGACACGAGCTTGGATGGCGGCAGCCTTATCCAAGGTTAAAAGGCACGTGACAGCTCAGCACTCGGTACAATGCAATTAAAATACGGCCTGCCGCCACTACTTCTACAACTTTGGCGCCCATCGGCTAATGCACCATCGGTATTTCACCCATTGACTCAACAATACTCCCAACCGGTAAACATTCGCAGTGTCCCTAATCGACTTAATAAACTACCCACAGATAGCCCTAAAATTACCATCCCAATGATTTATATGCAGTTATCACCTCAACTCCTCAAGGGTCTTACCACAGCAATAAAATATTTGTATGCAAAAATAAATAACATTAGTGCCATAAAACTAACAAATATATTACAGTGATCATATTTTTGTAATACTTTTGCATTACTTCCGCAAAATAAAGATTTTATTATAAATTTTAAATAAGTTTTAATTTATTAAAAACTACGATTCAATTTTTTTATGAGTTGATTTAATAAATTTATTTAATTTTAAAAACAGGATTTAATTGTATATTATGGTGTCATTCTATTTTGGTTTGTTGTTATTATGATGTTTATGTTTTTTGTATTATATTTTTAATTGAAGCAAGATTTGCCAATTGACGTAGGTGATAAAAAAATTATGTATCTGTGTTATGTGTGATAAGTTGGTTATTTTCGTTCGCTGAAATGGAATGGCAGAGCGTTGCGCCCAATGGATTATCCGAGATGAAAGGTTGCAACAGAAGTAATTGCCTAATGATTTAGAGAGAGATTAGGAATTGAAGATTTAGGTGGTTGGTTGGTGGTTTGAGGAGATTTACAATATTCGATGGTTATGGTGATGGTGGTGGAGGTATAATAATATAATGTTTAAAATCGGAGTGTAACAAATAAAAAGATAATTGACGGGCAATAAGAACGCTCAACAATACAATGAGCTACTAATACAGCGGGAGAAGGATGGCGAGATTGGTATCGGGCAGCGAGGAGTGAGATCAAAGAGAGATGTAGCAATCTAGAACGTGTCTGAGCACGGACCACGCACGAGCTGCTCAGAAGAGCGAGAGGTTGGAGGACGATGGTATGGTTGTTGGTGTACTCGAGGGAGATGGAAGGCAAACACGAGTTGAGCGTGTGCTGGAAGAGAGTTGGACAGAGAGGGGTCTAGGGCAGGACAGAGATGGAAGGTAGAAGCAGCTGCACGAGCGACGAAGCACACAGGTGGCTTATACTGTGGGAACGCTAAAGCTTCTGAGTTTCCCACGATTCATACTAAGCCAGGCACCTGGGTTGGTATATAAGGCAGTCCCTACCACTGGATGGGCATCATTCTCCAACGCACTCTCGTTGAGTACACATCGTGCAGTGTAGTTCGAACAACCATCGGTGTTTTAAAACGCACACACACACACACACTACAAACTCTCTTCTCTCGTACACCGCAAGTGAACCCAATCACACGTGTTCATCATGTCTTACGAAATGTTATCAGTCGAAGAGCCGCAGCCGATCTCCCGTACTTATCAGTACAGGAAAGTGATGAAGCCGATGCTGGAG
This sequence comes from Nicrophorus investigator, assembly GCA_963457615.1. Taxonomy (NCBI): domain Eukaryota; kingdom Metazoa; phylum Arthropoda; class Insecta; order Coleoptera; family Silphidae; genus Nicrophorus; species Nicrophorus investigator. The sequence goes on from OY735143.1 coordinate 26,935,735, forward strand.
CGCAAACGCAGAGCGAGGATTAACCGTTGCCTGGATGAGCTCAAGGAGTTGATGGTCACAGCCCTTCAGAGCGAGGGCGAGAACGTGTCCAAGCTCGAAAAGGCCGACATCCTCGAGCTGACAGTGCGCCACCTCCACAAGCTCCGTCGTCAACAGAGGCTCTCAGCTAACCCAGTGATCGACGCAGACCGCTTCCGTGCCGGATACACTCATTGCGCCAACGAAGTTTCCCGCTGCTTGGCCGCCGTTCCCGGCGTAGACGTCAATCTGGGCACCAAGCTCATGACACACCTGGGGCACCGTCTCAATGAAATGGACAAGGTCTCACCGCTCGTGATTCAAGTATCATCCTCATCATCATCATCGCAATACACACCACCAGGAACGCCGACACCTGAAGGCGCCTACTCCATGCCTCTTACACCAGCATCGAGCACAAGCTCAAGGCAGGCGCCTTCTCCAAACCAACCCATGGACTGCTCCACCGCCGGCCTTCTCAAAGTCGCACAAAAAGCCGAACCAGTCTGGCGCCCATGGTAAACAGCAACAACTACAACAAAACTCGCAACTGTACATAAACAAAACGGAAATCTCACCGCAATTGTCTTTCGAAACAATTAACTTTTAAAAACAAAATAATTGCTCAAGTCGCTTTACTTAGTTTGTAATCAAAAAAAAAAAGATAATCAAAGAGGAAATGATCTCTTATGTTTATGTAAGCTTTAAATAATTGTTAGGTTTTTTTGTGATATTGATAAGATTTAAGGAAAAAAGTTGGTACCTGTGATTCTTCATTGAAAAGGCTCACTTTAAAAAAAAAAACAAACCCAATACAAGTGCCTTTTATATATATATATATTGTAAATATATCATCTTTTATATATTATATTATATATTTTTATATAATCAAATCGAAATGTATTGCAAGCAGAACTGTGATACATGAAACAAACACATGCAAATATTATTATTAAATAAATAAATGTTATCTAAAAAATTTAAACAATATCTTTCACTCTCCACCTCATTAGTTCCTTTACCATTTCAGAAAACAAAAACAACTACAAATAGTTTAAAAAAATAAATAAATGAAATAACAACGCTGCAATTTCTGAATCGTTGCACGTGTTTCGGTGGATTATTCCGATGAATGGAAATTCGTTGTGAATGAAATTTCGCTCGGACGTACGAGAAACACTAAAAATAGATTCCGAATCGATGATTCAGGATTTTTGCTTATCTGTCTCATTCATATCGTTTTCGCAGGATGCGAAACGCAAATAGCTTTGACCCGCTTTTCGGGTCTCGGCGCCAAGGTGCAAACCGGAAACTGGATGTTATTCCAATTAATTCTTAATTGCATCTTTCGACCATTCTTCCCATGGTGCACAAGACGTTTCCAAATAATTGAATATTCATCAGGAATGTTTTCGATGTTTCATTCAAAATCTACATCCTTACCGGAAACCACTTGAATGGAATTTATTTGAGTATTAGCTTGTAGTATCTATATTTACTACAAGTTTTCACTCCTAATTAACCATTGACATATGGTCTTTGAATCGTGTGAATTATATAAATGCTTGTAACGATAACACAAATCATTTCCTTTCCACATATCACTGATATTCTAAACTAAATTCTACGAAACAGCAATATTTAATATTTGGTATTTTCATATTTGTTAATTAATAATCAAAAAATCACAATCACAAAAAAGTGAATTCATTCATTCATTCAAAAAATTGCATTTTGTTAAAAACTTAAATTTACAAATATTCATTCATGAAATATGCGTGATAAAGTACCTTTTCACAAACATCAATGAACACGAAAACCGATCTACTTATTTTTTGTGGTATAACAAAAAACTGCTGGCTGTTGTTCATTCATTCCGTGCTAAAACGTATTTTATTACCATGATAAAAATATGAATGAACTTTTAGTTCAGTAAAATAAATCTGCTCGTATTATATATTTTTTACTTCTACGATGAAGTTGATAGGCTTCGAGTGATACTTTACTATAGAAAAAAGTATGAATAGAGAATACAGGAAATCAGAAGCCGTATAAGCTGTGGTTTAATAAACAGCCTTTGCTTCCTTTTATGAATTTTTATATAATTTTTTAAATTTTATTACGTATTAATAATTATTTGTTTTCTGAATATGAAAAGAAAATTATTTATTTTTGTATAGGCTATCGGTTTCTAGATTACAAATAATAAAATGCAAGTAATACGATTAAGTGGTTCTTGATCTTCGGTCAAGGAAGATAATTCGTTGAAAATTGCATTTACTGGAATTTTCCTACAATTTCTTAAGGCAATTTCATCCAAATTTTTAAAATACAAGACAAGTGACGTGGCAATTATAAACAAAACTGTATTAATATTTTTTAACTTTCACAAAGCTAATCATAATATATTTTTAGGGCTGAAATATTTATGTCTTTAGTGCCACGATCCTAATATAAAAATGCAATTTTTATATACTATATATATACTATATACTATAATTATTTTAACTTTAATTATATAAAATTTTTATATAAATCATTTTTTAAGTAATTAATATACTGTAAGAAATATTTATATTTATTCTATTAACAAAATTTTTATTAAATTGTTAAAAAAAATCAAATATATATAATCTTTTAGTAAACTGACTCTGAACATCAAATAAATATTACATAAATATGAAAACTAACATTTTGAAATAGTGCCCTCTTACGTTGAATAGACCAACTTGCATGATTATGTAAAAGTATAGACTTCTCAAAAATTATGTAACCATCAATACGCTTTCATGCTCAACAAGTTGTCTACGTAACACCGTTTCTAATTAATTATTGCATGCTTAACGCGTTAATGCTGCATATTAATAATAAAAAAAACTATAGATATGCGATAATTGTATATTTGTATATTCAGATATAAAGATAACATGAATTTAATTTCCCAATGGTGTGATCATTGTTAATTAATTAAAGGTGCTCAGGTGTATTATTACTATGCAATTTTTCTCAACGATCGTTATTACTATTACATTTTAATTTTCGCGGTTTCTTTTATTGTACAATTTATTAAATTAATTTAAATATTACTGTTTTGGGACCATTCTGTATTTACGAATAATTCAGTGTGTAAGAATAAAATTCTATATTTAATTTGTTTGATTTTAATTATGAAATGGAATTATTTTTATAATGGATTGTAAACACGTTTTTAATTTTACATTGAATATTTTCAACACAATGCAAATGTTAAACCTAAATATATCTAAAATTGTTAATATAAATCTGTTTTCTACTAAGAATATTCTAATGGAAATAAAAATGTTTATTGATTTCTTTTAAAATATAAATATATTTTTGGTTATTTTAGTATAATTTTGTACATTTTCTATGAAAAGGAAGATTTTATTAAGATTTAAAATAGGTTTTTTCATATATATGTTAATTTCTGTTTTAACTACATTTCCTCTTAGAAATTCTCGAAAAACGGTAGATTTCTGTCAACAAAATAAATTTATTTTCAAGTTTAACATTACAATAGAAAGTTGTCAGAAGTTATCAGTATTTTCTATTCTCAGAAGAAAGTTATCAGAAGATTTCTTTTGTTGCTTAAATGATAAACAATTTGTTTATAAAAAATTGCAAATCCTTATATTTCTTGAAGGAAGTCTTCTCTAATGATTTGAATTGAAAGAATTTACAGTATTTTTAATCAATTGATAAATATTAATCTAACAGATGAATTTTAGTCTTCATGAATTGTTGTAAATTTAATTTCATGTATATTTCTTAATCTTATATCTAAGTACATATTGTAGCTAATTTTAGTTAACTTCTCTGTTGTAATATCTAAATGGAGGAAATAAAATCTGGGATTGGGTTCAAAATTTTAGAAGATTTTGATTTTTAAATATCTGAATATTGGATAATAATGTATAAATTTCTTATGAATTTTAATAAAATTACTACAATATCGATAAACGAAATGCGAAATGTTCTCGACATTTCTCGTGCGCGACGTGATCTTATCTTCATCCGAAAAAAATAATTACACAACAACGCCCATAAAGTAGTTTATTTCAACGGAAAATTCATTATACTAATGGTGAAATTGAATGGAATATCATTAAAGGTATGCACAAACATCATGACCGGAAAATACCATTATCAAATTTCAGAAACGTATCCTCGAGGGACGAGCAAAGCGGATGACTGTCCTGTACAATTAATAAATTAAAATGTACGGAGCGGCCACCCCGTCGCAAATAAATTGATGGTTGGAGTCCGGTGGTATTCGGGCCGTTGGCCTCAATGAGATCCTCGCGTTCCCGTCAATATCCGATCGGTTTCGCGCCTACAAATTCCAAGAAACACCCTGTATTTTCCGCTCCCGTTAATTACGTTTGATGGTGTAATTAGGCCCTGGTGATTATATAACGTAGGCCCGACTGGTTATTTGGCAGAAGTCGCGGTTGGAAGATGGACGCGGAAGAATGTGCGGCTAAGAGACATAAGAGGAGGTTGTCCAAGAAGGATAGGAAACGGATGAGCAACTACTTCACGGAGTATTGCGACGCTACCAGCATCCATGGCTTCAGATATCTTGGAGAGCAGAAAAGAAGCTACATAGAAAAGTACTGTATTCATTCTTAATCTTAAAGAGATTAATTTAATTAATATTTATTAGAATTTGGTGGTTGGTGACTTTGATAGTGTCAGTATCGCTATGCACGTATTTGATTGTGCAAACTTACTACAAATGGGATAGATCTCCAGTTATTGTTAGTTTTGCAACAAAACAAACGCCCATTTGGCAAATCCCTTTTCCCGCAGTCACCATTTGCCCGGAAACGAAATGCCGACAATCCGTCTTCAACTTCACCAAAATCTACATGAAAGGCTACGACAATTTAACCAATGAAGAGTAAGTAAACATTGCAGTTTTTGGTTAAAATACTTAACTATATTTTAGGAGAGAGCAATTAGAGTACATCTCATTAGTCTGCAATCCACGAGACATAATTAAAAAATTAAAATTGAAAACGGTTAACGAAACAGTTCTGCATTTCTTCGATGATGTAATTAACGAAAAATATTCTTATAACATTGATTAATATTATAAATATTGTAGATTTCGCCTAGTTTTTCTGATGTATCTTTGAGATGCGTTTGGATGGGAGAGACTTTTGATTGCAACGCGATTTTCTCCCCGATTTTAACGGATGAAGGTGTTTGCTACACGTTTAACATGTTGGATAGGAAAGAGCTTTTTAATGATGACATGTAAGTCTTTAATAAAAAAAAAATCCTGTTTTAAAATTATTTTTTTTTAAGGATGTTTTTCAAAGATTACCTGCATCACGAGAATACTTCGGTGGGTTGGAGCTTGGAGAAGGGTTACGCTAAAGATGTTAAAAAGGATACGTATCCAAGAAGGGCTTTGTTCTCGGGCGCTAAAAACGGGTTGTTCATCTCGATGAAGGTTTACGATAAAGATTTGGATTACATCTGCGGCGATTCCTTGCAAGGCTACAAGGTTAATAATATTAACATAAATTTATTAATATTTATAATTGTTATTTTAGATTTTGCTTCATCATCCTGCTGAAATACCGAGAGTAAGTCAACAGTACTTTCGCGTTCCTCTAAATCAGGCGGTTGTGGCTGCAATAAAACCGGAAGTGATGACCACTTCCTCGGAGCTGCAGAGCTATCAGCCGGGAAAACGACAATGCTATTTTCCGCACGAAAGGAATTTGCGTTTCTTTAAAATCTACACCCAGCAAAACTGCGAGATTGAATGCCTCGCGAACTTCACTCTACGTTTATGCAAATGCGTCGATTTCCATATGCCACGTAAATTCTTTCAGTTTGACTCCTAATGCCAGTTATAAATACTTTCGTTTCAGGAACGAATTCCACGCCAATATGCGGCCCAAAAAAGATACGATGCATGAAGCACGCAGAAAGCATTCTACTTTCGAGCGAAATTGATATAAAATTGAAAGAAATCGAGGACGAGGAAACGCTTAGCAATAAAACTTTCGCAGGGACTCTGGATAAGATTTTGAATAAGTTTGGTAATAAGGCTAAGGCTAAGAAGGAGGAAAAATCTAAAAACTCGAACTGCGATTGCTTGCAAAGTTGCACTTCTTTGAGCTACAGCACCGAAACTTCACAATCCGATTGGAATTGGACCGAATTTTTCCGTGGTCTGGATGATCCTTTCAACTTCCTCACCGACAACGAAACGTAATTATAAAAAAAAAAACTAATTTGTAACACTAAACAATATCTGCATTTATTTTTAGGGTTCATTTATCAAAAATGGTTCTTTTCTTCAAAGACATGCAATTTATTTCTTCGGAAAGAGACGAACTTTACGGACACACCGATTTCCTTGCCAACTGCGGCGGACTTCTCGGACTTTTCACCGGATTTTCGTTCATTTCCCTTGTGGAAATCATCTATTTCCTTTCATTGAGACTTTTATGTAATATACGCACTCACGGAAGGCTGCTATGGTCCAATTCGCAGGACGCATGATTCTCGAAGGAACTACTTTGCACGTGCATTTGGTGTCTGGAACATTTTCCCATTAAACTAGACTAAACCGATTATATAATACCGTTTTTTTTTTTGGAATATACGCTAATTGCGTATGCAACGTCCGTACTATTATTGAACCACTCTTCATATTATGAGACTTTTTTTGTGTATGAATGTTTACAAATTCAAATCGCGACATTACGTAACGGAAAATGCTTCACATTCTTAAACATCTAGTCTATCTTATTGTTTATATAAAAATCTTTTTCGGTTAATGTAAAGTATACTTAATTTAAATATTATATAAGTTACACATTGATGTACCGTACTATAAGACGCAGCTCAAATTTATAAGATATATATATTTTAATGTTACTCTCGCACCATAAAACGCAACCAAAATTGGAGTCAATGTAAAAATGTGCGTCTTATAGTCCGAAAATACGGTATTTAAATTAATTTTTTGATATTACAATATCTATCACCTATTTTTAATTACTTCTAATTATATTATTATGAATAAAAACTATACAAATTAAAACACATATTTTTAGTACAAATCTAAATTAAATTAATAATAATTAATTGTAATTTATAAATTATTTCATCTATACTTGACAACAAAATTAAATAAATCATATTTTTTTAAAAATTATTTATAATATTTATATTTAAATTATTAAGTTTTTTAATTATTACAAACAAAAAATGGTTATTTTATTTGTTGTTGTTTATTTATGAATTTATGGTTAATAAATTATTATTATTCGTAATAGACTATTTATAGTTATTTGTTATGTATACATTATTTCAAGGAATTGCATACGAGGTTATCAGACCTTTGCTCATTCTGCGCCGATTATTCTGCAAATAATAAAATTATCAATTGTTTATAGACAACAAAATTAATGTAAAAATCCAATTATTTTTCTCAGTTATTAAATTAATATAAAGAAAGTGTGGAAAAGTTTGTTTAAATATTAGTAATAAATTCAAATTTGCAAAAAATTAAAAACCTATAAAATTGTAAATATTTATGATAAAAATAACATTTTTCATTTAAGAAATTTATTAAAATAACAAACTTCTTTAATTTTTTTTTTTTAAAAACGACTTGTTATTGGTTATTTTCACGAGCGCTCTCTGCCAGATGCTTATAAAACGAAATAATAAACTGGAGCTCGTCATTTTTCAAAGTTCGCTTTTACGACTAGATCCAAGTAAGTTTTCATAAGTGTTTTGCAATAAATATTATTTAAAATATATTTTACTTATATTTAAAACCGGACACACCAAATTCCTTACCAATTACCAGATTTTTCACCGGATTTTCATTCATTTTCGTCATGGAAATCATTATTTCCATAATTAAGACCATCCATCTTATGGTCCAAATTGCATGATTCTTTTTGCACGTGCCTGTGAATACTTTCGGATTATTATAATACTGCTTTTTTGAATGTACACTAATTGCTTATGCAACGGGCGTACTATTATTGAACTACTCCTCGCATTATGTGTCTTTTTCTGCCAGTTGATTATAAAACGATACTATAAACTGGTCATTTCCAAAGTTCGCTTATAAAACTGGATCCATTATTCAGTAAGTTTTCATGAATATAATTTTAAATATATTTTTGCTAATGTTTGAAACCGAAGTAATTGATAAATTTAAAACATACATAAAAATAAATAGCACAGTAAGAGATTTGAAATATAGCCAACAAATATTACGTGTACTATTTTTTTTAGAATTTTTATTAAATTTGTTCAATTTGTTTTGAAATTTCCTAACCGCATCCGCAATAATTGAAGCCGAGGTATTGGTATAATTTTGTATAATAAACGATTTTATAATTGATTTGAACTAAAATAATATTTAATATAGTTATGTAACGTTGTATTAATTTAATTAATTTTACATAAGTTTTATCTCGTGTATAATTAATGACGCTTTTTTCTGAATTAGAAAATAATTGCATGTGTAATGATGAAATACCTTAACATTAGCTTCAGAATAGAAGCTTATTCATTTTCGCAGTAGAGGCAAAAAGCTAATGTATTTCACTGAGTAATGTCTATTTTGCGCTCGAATAGAGAAAATAAAAATAATGACATGCATCCAGCTATTAATTCAAAATAATAAATTATTTGTTGTACGGGGAATTGACGTACAAAAGGCATTCCCATTGGGGCCTAAGGGTGTGTATATATCTAGTAGAAATTATACAAAACATATAACATGCGATATTAACAAGCTGCACCCACTCAGTCTATAAAGGCATTTGCTCTTGATCCCAGGTCATCATTTGGTGTGTAAACATGAAGAGGAGCACGAAAGACATTCCGCAAATGGAAGCGGACGAGTTGTTCAAGCCGAAAAGGAAGTACCCATCCTTTTGGAAGAACCTCGCCAATTACATAACCGAATTCACCGAGAACACCAGTCTGCATGGTGTCAGATATTTGGGAGAGAAGAAACGAACCGTTTTCGAGAAGTAAGAGTTTTTTTTAATAGTTACAAAATTATATAATTAAGTTATACCAAGGGTCGGCAAATTTGAGTTATATAAACAAGTCTCCATTTTTATTAGTGAAATGTATTCTCCAACGCGGGAGAGCTGGACCCGCAAAATTTCATCCAAAGATCAAAATGCGACTCACTGGTTGCCTACCCCTGAGTTAACTATTAAATTATATAAAATTATGATCAATATTGGTGTTTTCTTTGGTGAAAAAGGATATGTTGGACTACGATATTCGCCATATCTCTATTTCTGTGTATCGAGCTGATCCTGAAGACCTACCAGAAATGGGACAACTCTCCTGTAATCGTGAGCTTCGCGCAGAGCCCGACTCCCGTTTGGCAGATTCCGTTTCCGGCTGTCACCATCTGCCCGGAAATGAAGATGCGCCAAAGGGTGTTCAACTACACCGATTTTTACCACAGGAATTTAGCCAATAACTTAACCGAAGAAGAGTAAGAAAGTTTTACATAAAAAAAATAATTTAAAAAAGAAGTACAATTTTTTTAGGGCTAGGCAATTCAGCGATGCCAGTTTGGTATGCGACACTCATTTATTCCATAACGGAGGAAACTTGACGAACCTGGAAACATTAGAGTTTTTGGCCAAGGTAAATTTTAGATTTAGTTTATTTTTGCATTAGTTTATTTTAATGAAATTACAGGTTGCTCCGCAATTTGAAGAGGTTTTGATGATGTGCAAGTGGACGAACATGAACGAAACCTGCAGTAATTTGTACACTACTGTTTTAACTGAAGACGGTATTTGCTTCACCTTCAATATGTTGGATCGAGATGATATATACACGAACGAAGTGTAAATAAGTTGTTAATTTTTGTTAATAATAATTAGTAAATTATAATTGTTTTAGGTATCATAATAAGGATTTCTTGAAGCATGGACACGACAGACACGGTTGGACTTTGGAGAAAGGTTACTTGAAGGACGCAGGAAGAAACACGTTTCCGAGGAGAGCTTTGTCTTCAGGATCTAAAGCAGGTTTGACTTTACTTTTGAGGGCTTTCGAACAAGATTTGGACTACATTTGCAAAGGGCCCGTTCAAGGTTTTAAGGTGAGCGTTTCATCAATGACTCAACTAAAATCTAATTAATCATTTTTCAGCTCTTGTTTCATCATCCCTTGGAGGTTCCTAGAATGAGTACCCAATACTTCAGAGTACCTTTGAATCAAGAAGTTATAGTTAACGTTAAACCCGACATGATTACGATTTCGGAAGCTCTCAGAAACTACGATCCTCACAGGCGTCAATGCTACTTCTCCTCTGAACGTCAATTGAGATTTTACAAGAACTACACTCAACAGAATTGCGAGGTCGAATGCTTGACCAATTTCACTCTGGCTACTTGCGGTTGCGTCGCCCACCATATGCCTCGTAAATAGTTCTGGGAATCTCAGATTTATTTATTTTCTAATCGTGTTTCTGTTATTTGCAGACACCGAATCCACCCCAATCTGCGGTTCTGGTAATACCTATTGCATGGCGATGGCAGTCCGTAAGTGGTTTTTAATACTTTAAGTTCTGTTTGGGTACAATTTGATCTTTTCAGATGAATTACTCGCTGTGCAAGTCGACGAAGGAATTAGCTCGTTCCACGAAGGCGACGATGATATTAAGGAAGGAAAATGCAACTGTCTACCGGCGTGCACATCTTTAACGTACAACGCGGAAACCTCTCAAGCAGATTTCAACTGGCAAGCCTTATTTAGGGCCTACAAATCTGATTTGAATGAATTCCCTGGGTAAGTACAGATATAATACCACAAAGATTATCACATTTGTTCACCTGCTAATAGAGGTAAATACCTGGAATCATTAAGGTTCTAAACCTAATCCGGATTATAATTTCGACTTTAAATTTTCTCTAAGTTGATTTTTTTTAATATTTTTTTATTCATTTCAAGAAAACACATGAAACGAAAGTTTTCCTAAATATTTGTGTAATTATTAAAAATCGTTTTCACATATTTAATACAAGATTTCAAAAATGTTAATATATTATTATATTAAATTGTGGGAAACATTCGGCCCGCGGGCGGGTTTCAGCGAATTGCATAAAAACGAGGTTTCCTTATGTATAGAAAGACTATATTTGTTTTCAGTATACAGATGGCTCGAGTGACGATTTTCTTCAAAGAAATGCAATTCATCACGTCCGAGAGGAACGAGCTGTACGGGTACACGGATTTTCTGGCTAACTGCGGCGGATTGCTCGGACTGTTCATCGGATTCTCGTTCCTTTCGGTCATAGAAACCATATACTTCGTGACGTTGAGACTTCTGTGCAACGTGAGGAGATACGGCCGTCATTACTGGTCCGGTTCTCCGGAGCTGGTGAACAACGATGCTTACGACCACAAGAAGTAATCCCTCTCCCATCTGCAGCGACTCCCGTGCCCATATTAATAACATGAAGAAAAATAAGAAGTAGAAAGATCAACAACAACAACAACAACAAAAAAGTAGAAACAACAAAGCGGGTTCGGCTTCTAATAAGTAATCAGTTTCCTGCTTTCTCCCGATGCATCCGATCCTTCTTCACTTTCATTACCAGTATTTTCACTTTTACGTGAATTGTATGGATAGGCGTACGCGCCGTAATTCACGTTGTAGTCCTAGTTTCAATTTGAAAAGGGCCGTTGGAAACCAGTTTTGCTAATGCAAATGACCTCTAGTAGTATATAGCGCGCTCTCTGCAATTGGGGATAATCAATGTTTCCTTTCACCCTTTTCCTTCCGTTTCGAAAAAACGGCGGCAAGTTCACTGTCCTCGTGACTCATCAGCCTCGGTAATCAATATAACACGTCAACAGAACAATTGTCGGAACACTTAGTACTGATAAATTAGTAACATTTGTGGTTTGAAAATTGTCTACACGATAACATGATATAGAAATCACTGCTCGTGGAAATTCTGTACACGTCTGAAAAAATGCTTTTACTTTACGTAAGCATTTTTTACTTTCTCGTATGCGTATATATGCGCTTATACTCTTTTTTTTGCTATTCAATACAAATAATTACCAGTTAATTATGTTCTGTAGTTTTTATAGACACAATACATATCAATTACACGGAAAATCCATTGAATTCAATAAAACAATAAAATTCACATTGTCTACATTTTTTTTCTCATTTTCTCAACTCAATTAATTAGAAAAATAATTTAATATTTTCTGACTTAAAATATATTTATTTTCAATCAAATAAATAAATCATTTGTTTGTAAAATCCATTGAATTCAATAAAATAATAAAATTCATTGTCTACTTTTTTTATTATTTTCTCGACTAATTAATTAATTAAAAAATTAATTTCATATTTTCAGAATTTGCAATGCAAATTATATATTTCAATCAATCACATAAATAAATAATTTGTTCATAAAACTTTAAAAATATTTAAAATTTCAAAATAATCTTGAAAATTCTTTATTTGAAAAATCTTTCAAAAAAAAAGTATTTTGAAAAATTATTTTTAGTTTCAAAAGAATTATGTTAAAAATAAATTATATTACATTTTGTAGCTCTAACAAACAAAGCTATTAAAAAGATCAAAGAATAGAACGTATGTTTTATTGATTTTTTTGTGACGTAATTTTCAATTATAAAATAATGTGACAAAGTTAACATTCATTGGGTTTTCCGTTATCTAATCCCAATTTCCCAATTTCTAATCACGTGACGGATTCACATTACAAATATTTTAAAAAGTAATTATTTCTCTTAGATAATTTTAAATTAATATTTCAATTTCTAATTTGGTTCAAATTTTATAATTAAAAAAAAATCGTCTAAGAATATTAATAATAAAATATATGTACATTAATTTATGAAATATATTTTTTTTAAATTTAATTTAATAATTATATAATGAAAACTTATACTGCATTTTGTTGTTAGTTTAAAATAAAAATAATGTTTACATATTACGTATGAACAATTTTCACGATATATTTAGTTACATTTTAGTAATTTACGACGCAAAATAAAAACGTTGCACTAATTTCGTATTTCCTGCATGACGTAAGTTTCGTACATAGGGGTTGAATATATTATTTCACCTGCATTTAAACCACATGTGCTTCCATTAACGATGTTTGCACGAGTTTGCTTTTGAATATGTATTACCTCTAAACGAAATGACTCTGTACATGAATAAACAAATAAAATTATCATTATATAATCAATTTTTTTAAATTCATAAAAATTTGATAATTAACTAATTTTATAAAATAAATTAAAATTTTATTACGAAATAAAAATATTGATAATTATTTTCCCTTTAAAATTTATATTATTTTTTGACCAAAGAATTATTATTATTATTATTATTCATGAATGAAATCGCTTTGCTGTCGAATTAACTACATAAAACCGGTTTTTAAACATCATTTGTTGATATATTAAAAGAAGATAAAAAATAACTCGTAAAAATGCACTTAAACAGTGTTGATTTTTAATGGACTTTAATACTTTTTAAAAAGTTGTATTTTCAATGTAATTGAACGTTTTTTTATTGTATCACTTTCATATAATAAAATAAATAAGTGAATGTGTTTCATTCTTAAATTTCATTAATTTTATTAAGAATTGATAATACGAATTCATCTACAGAGAAAATAATTAAAATACTATTTCAATCTTGAAAAATTTTCGGTTTTATTAATACTAATTTTTATTATAAAACTAAAATAAAGGTTGTAATAATTATGTGAAATTTAATTTTTTTCCATAATTAATAATGAAATTAAAGTATAAAGAAATTTACTTGTTATTTAGTTCTTTAATTTTTAAAGGTTTAACAGTTTAAAAAAATATAATTTTAATGAAAAGCTTAAAATAAATATACAGTAGTTATACCTCGGTTAACGAAGTTGCTATAAAAGCTGGAAATAAATAATTTTTTTCTTTATAAATTCTTTGTTTTGATGAAATAATGTATCAATTCTCAAATGTAAATAATATATTTTTCTTTAAATTAGTTTTGTTAGAAATTAAAGTTTTGTGTGTAATTATAATCAAATGCTTAGTAATCCGGAAATAAACTATTATGTATATAAATGATATGATGGTGATTCGCGCTTTATCTCTCGAAGTTTACTCGGTTTGAACTGGATTAGTACAAGTTCACAGTGACTCATTTAATATCGTAGATTAACCGCAGAACGCAAATGCATTTTCATGCATTTCCCTAAAACACAATAGAATGATTCGTGCAAACGATCAAATTTTAAATATAGTGCACAGGGAATCCCCTATAACGTACACGAAAATAAACTACAACCATTGTTTGTACGGATAAACGAACAGTGTATTTACTGCGCGTATGATTTACAGCTTTCCCCATAAACAATATTTGCTCGGTTAATTTATGAAGCCGTCCTATAAATTACGGATTCAATTAAAGGTTTAATTGAAAAGCGATATTAGCTTAATTAATATGCGCTTTCGCTTTGTTCTTGGAGCCGTTGTCGCCGTCTGGAAAACGAACAACACCTAGAGATCTTTTGTTCGAAAACATTTTAACGGCTTTCTGCGCGAGCCGTGCGACGGACGGAAAACTGGTTGAAATAATAATAACACTTGACAAGACAAGAACTGGTAAGGCTAATGGAAGGATGGATACTATTAGCGACGTCCATTAAAAACTTTATTTAACTGTCGCTTCTCATTGGCACCACGGCCCTAAAGTCCCAACTATCTATTATGCAATTTCGTTACTTTATTATTTAATAAAAAATGAAGAAATAAGTTGAGTAAAAATAATTAATTTTTGTTTTATATTGTGCCTATCTCTAAGATAAATTAAGCATATAAAATTTTAAAAGTACATTTGGTTCAATCGAATTATTAAATAATTTATATAAAATGCAATAGTTTTCACGTATTTCTTAATTTATTTAATAAAGATGGAATTTATGAGAATATAAGAAAATTGGAATATTTTGTATGTTAAATCAGAAATGAAATTGCCAATTTTGTTATATCAATGCTTCGTTATCATTAAGATAAAAAATTAAAATAATTGCAAGAAGTTGAGAATCTTTTCTTCTTCTTCTAACTTGACTTGAAAATGCATGATTTCACAAAAATAAAAAAAATATAGTATTTGTAACAAATTAAAAATGTTTGATTGAAATATCAAGTAAATGAAAAATTAATAAATATGTATCATTTAATAAGTATAAAAATCAATAAATTCGCTGTTTTAACTTGAAAAATTGTTGTTAAAAAAAATAAATTTTCAACATTGCAACATTGAAATATTAAGTATGTGAATATAAAATAAGGATGCATTGTAATAAGTATAAAAATCAATTCGTCGTTCAAACTTCAAAGAAAGACGTGAATAATTAGAGAATTTCATTAATTCTTAAGACAAAAATTAAAGAATTTGCAAAAAATTTAAACTTGAAATTTTGAGTATATGAAGAAATAATAGGAATGCATCATTTAAGAAGTATAAAATGACTTTCTAGTTCTAACATAAAAAAAAGGATAAAAAACTAAGAAAAGAAGAAGTTGAATATTTACAAAAAATAATTAATTTGTTGTTAAAAATTGACGTTAAAATTAAGAATTTATATGAGAATTTCAATATTATTATAATAATATAAATTTAAAATTGATCTAACTTGAAAAATGGATGTTAAAAATAAGAAACAAAAAATGAAAATTTCAACATAAAATGTAAAACATTAAGTATGTGTAGAAATAATAAAAATTCATTATTTAATAAGTGTAAAAATCAATGAATTTGTTTTTAAAAATTGATATTAAAACTAAGAAAAAATATGAGAATTTCTACATTACTTTAAGACAAAAAATTAAAGAATTTGCAAGAAGTTGAAAATTGAAATATTGAATATATGAAGAAATTATACGGATGTAATATTTAATATAAGTATAAATATCAATAAATTCGTTGTTCTAACATGAAAAATGGATGTTCAAAATAAGAAGAAAAAAAAAATAGAATTTCAACATTACTTTAAGATAAAATAAAATAAGGAATTTGCAAGAAGTAAAATATTAAGTATGTGTAGAGATAATAAGGATCCATCATTTAATAAGTGTAAAAATCATTAAATTTGTTGTTAAAAATTGACGTTAAAACTAAAAAAAAATGATAATTTCAATATTACAAAAAATTAAAGTATTTTATAAAAGTTGAAATATTAGAATAAATAATAATGAGCATCATTTAATAAGTATAAAAATCAATGAATTCATTGTTCTAACTTGAAAAAAGATTAGAAAAATTAAAAAAATATGAGAATTACATCATTTCATTAAGAAAAAATAAATAGGATTGTATATTTTTTTCAAGATTAACTAAAGGTAAACCAAGTTGAAACCCATGTCAAAGGATTAAGACTCCTCAGTGTTAATAGCGATGCTTTTATCACCACTTTTTGAATTTTGAGAATTTTAAACAGGATTTTCTGCATTTCAGGCAAAAGTTGTAAAACGACTTTTAATTTCACAGTAATTGTAACTTTGACTAACCTTATTCTCCTTAATTATATTGATATGAGTAATTACATTAGTAAAAAATAACAACGTTTTACAATAATAACTGCTGGAAATTTATATTGAATTATTTATGGTACGTAATATAGCGATGATTCAAAATGCATTTGATAATAAGTAAACAGAAATCCTTGAATTCGCTGCTATTATCAAGCGGTTTCATAGCCTTTAGAAACACATCCAGTTCAATTTCTGTGTTCTATATGGAAGAGCGCGCTTCACGTGAATTATTATAATAATATCTATGAGCATGACCATCAATATGAATTACTCCATAACCTGTCCATGCAATTTACTTGCAAGAACTTCCTCAATTTAGGTATATCCTATAGGGAAATTGCGCTAAATTCAAATCAACTATAATGCATGTATTTATCTACCATGATATAAATAGAACAACAATATTTATTTATATCCAATTTACTATAATTTTCAGTTTCAATTAATATTTAATATTAATTTTTTCCTTGAATTTCAATAATCAAAAAGTATTTATCGTTAAAGTTATGACTATTCCTATAATTATTTTTTAATGAGTTGATACTAAAAATATATTAAATTGCAGTTTATATAAACTCTTTATTGGACAAACAAATAAATTGCTCCATTTAGAAACAAAGCTAAAAAAATTCTTATTGTATTAGTAATTAATTGGTGTTAGTATATTTAAAGCACTTGACTTTGGACTACATTGAAACGTACTCTAATGTGGGCTATTCGAAGGTTTTATGATAAATACGTTTGCTTCAACCCATAGAAAACCTTCATACACTTTATATGGAAAACGGATATTGTCGCTTCCAAAAATTTATATTCAAATTTATATTAAATTCACATTTTCTTTCTCGAAACATCTTTCTAAATTTTAATTCAGATTTTTTTATACATTTATTTCCATTTTATTTAATTCCTCGATTAGTCCGGTTTCAAGTATCCGGGATATATTTTGTAGTTTTTTTTTTAAATAATTTTGTATAAATTTATAATTACAACAAATAAATTTATTTTTAATAAAAATAATATATATTTATTACTTAATTTTAATTATGGAACAATATATTTGAGTCTGGAAAACTTATTTAAATTATTTATTAAAAACATAAAAAGTAATTTGAAAAAAAAAGAGATAATTTAAGAAAAGTGTGAACATATTATAGAGTAATATTATTTCCACATGTTGTTTCCATGTTTTATTATATACATATTTTTCTGGTTTTCTTGTTTAGTTACACTATCAACGTTCGAGATAAAGTAAATATTAAGATAAGTTAAAACTTATGTAACAGAACGTTACTTTTATACAAAGCACCTGCAATACAATCTAATTTTTCGTCATTCGACTACAAAAATATAAAAACCAACTTTTAATGCATCAGAAAATCCTCTTTTGACTCAATAATTTTATATATAAATAAAATATAATTTTTTATTTAATTTTGATTATTTTTTAATTATTTATGTAAAGTTTAAAAAAATAGAATATGGAAAATAATAAACTAAATATAAATAATAAAATTACGGAGGAGGATTAATTAAAAAAAAAATATTGTTATGATGCAGAAACAGTAGGATGTTTATACTTATTGTTATTTATGTTAACATGATATATTTGCATCTGCTTTAAGCATAATAATGCAGATGATAAAAAAAAACTTAAGAGCTTTTATCATCTGAAAAAATTTTTGATGATTAGTTATTAAAATTTGGAAATGATTGAGGTAAAAATAGAATTGATTAAAAATGTTTACTAAATTAGTTTTAGTATTATGTAAAATAAATAAGTCTAAAGTTATTGTGATGTAACGTTTTAAGTTATGTTTCTATTAGTATATATGTAATATTTATTACAAAATTAGGACTTGTTTAAAGTAGTAATAATGTAAAATCTGTGTACTGTTTTTTATTCATTGCCACTTATCACTGTTTTCTGTTGTGTATCTGCTAAATGGTGCATAACGTAAACAAACAAGGCAAAAAAAACTTAGACTCCAGATGATAATAGTTCAGGAGTTGAATGATTCTGGGAATAGGATTAAATCTGTCTGCAGCTCCAAATCATGTGGATTAAATGCATTCAAAAAAAAATGTTCACAGATCCAATTAGTATTTATAGTTATAATTAGGACAACGCTAAGATTCTGGGAATAGGTTTGAGTTTATGTAATATTTAAAATAATAAAAAAAAAGAGAGAATTCGCAGTATAATATTTTTCTTAAAAATTGGGTTTAGTCTAATTTTAAATAACTGTTTTTTCATATTGTGTGGATTAAATTGTTGTTATAAAATGGTCATAAATTCAATTAGTATTTGCAATAAACGTGCAAAATTAACAATACGAAAAGCTAAAGCCAAGATTCACAACATTAATATTTTGGTTAAAAGGTTTTAATTTAATACCAGACAAGTAATTTTTCTTTAATCTTTTCTTTAATTAAATTGTTGTTGTAAAATGGTCAAAATGAGAGTAAATGTCTGCAAAATTAACTTCACAACATTATTTTTTTGGGAATAAGTTTAGTCTAATACCAGACAACTAATATTTTATATTACATGGTTTAAATTATTGTTGTAAAATGGTTACAAATTCAATTTCTATTTGCAATGAGCGTGGAATTCTGCATTTAAAAAATAGCAAAAATGAAGATTCACAAAATGCATAATGTGGGAATAAGATTAAAGTCTAATACCAAATATTTCATATTGTGTAGATTACATTATTGTTGTGAAATGGTCACAAATTCAATTAGCATTTGTAACGAAGTTGGACGTCTGTAAAATAAAGAATAATAAAAGTAACAGTGAAGATTTTTAACTCATATTGTGGGAATAGGGTTTAATTTATTAATTGGAAATATTAAATTGTTGATGTGAAATAGTCACAAATTCAATTAGTATTTGCAATAAACGTGGATGTCTGCAAAATAGACAACAATAAAAAAAAGGAAAAGTGAGCAAAGAGAAATTTCACCAAGAATAGAATAAAGGGCAATGATTCAATAAAGATTGATATCCGATAATTGACGTGATTGATTTTTATTGGTGGTAGAGAGACATTCACCTTGGAGGAGAACAACGAAGACACGCTATCAGAGGGAACAGTTCCAAAAGCAAAAAGAGGATAGTGAAGATAGAAGAGAGCAAGTTGAAGGGGGATAGAACATCGTGTTTCGAACCCCTTTCGAATGCTTTCGTGTCATATAGTAAACTTGATAATAAATATGCATTACTCATGCTGGAAACGGGTTATAATAATGCATTCAGTGAGACCTGAAGAGAAAGAGAGGCCAGCAAATGCATGCGTTCACGTTACTTTCATTGAGCAGATAACGGAGGTGGAGGAGAGTTGCGCACCGTACCGCACTGCACCGCTCCGCACCGCAACGAACCGCAGCAGCAGCTTCAGGACATCATAATAATACAGATAGTGTGCGCTCGAATCCAGGCACAGCACCACCACACTACGCTACAACAGGCACTCCACCATCCAACGCGAACGATTCGTATACCATACGCACGCAGTCTGCCTTCAAGACAACACGTGCTCGCACAAGCGGACCAGTAATATTGTATTCATACCACATCGTCTACCTACCGACAAGAAGGAATCCAGGACCTCGAACATGTCTGCAGATTCCGAGCTAAACTCCGTCCTCATCAGGAGGCAAGAGATCAACGACGCCCTCGACAACGGACACGAAGTACAGCTCAAATACAAAGTGGTGAATGTTTACACCGAGTTCCACGAATTCACGAGGAAAGAAATTAAGCAATACGAAACTACCTTCAAGAAGTAAGTCGCACCTTTGTTCTCTCATTCTTGACCTTAAGTCACATAACAATCGATTCTAAAATGCAGCAAGAAACGAACTGCTGCTAAAAATAGTTAAAATCAATCGATAACTATTAAGTTTTTATTAAATTTAAATATCATTTCATTTATTAAACAAATAATAAATTTAACATACACTTAATTTCAAAAACAAAGATTTTAACATAAAAACCAGAAAATATTTCCAAACAAAAATGGAATTCTTTTAATAATCAAAAATCAATTAATTAGTTTAAAACACAACATTAATTTCCTCTTTATATCCATTAATTATATGATAACAACTCACATTTATTTTATAATCATTCCAAAATAGAAATTTATGTCTTCTAACAATCAGCATTAATTTCCAATCGATTTAATAAGAACAACAACTATAATCAATATCATTAATTAAGTAATTAATTTTCAATAAGAACTCATTGTTTTGAATCAAAATTAATTTCTCTTTTAACTAATTAATTATTTATAAATATGAATTAAACATTTTATTGATTTATATTATTTTCATTACGTTATGAGTCATAAATGATTTCCCAATTCATTAATAATCGTGAATAATACTACTACTAGAAACGACTGATTAGAAAGGGAAATCCAATAATATATGGTCATATTACTCAATTTTTCCAAAATATGTCATTCTAATTACTTTAATTTATTATAGAATATATTAATTAAACTTTTTTTTATAATTTTTATGAACATCTCTAAAGATTAGCAATAATTAAAAGAAAAAAATTCTAATTTCTAAAGAATTTCATAATTCTAATTATTTAATTTATGCCACTTATTATACCTTAAATTACGTAATGAAAAATATGGATTTTATAAGAAATAATATTGATCATACATTTTCTTCTTGCATTTTTTTTACATATTCAGCATTTATAACAAGTTTTGTTGTTTTTAAATATCAGCTACATAAAATAAATAAGTTTAAATTTCATGGAATATAATATTTTATTTAAGATCTATGCTGTAACCATGAAATAGTTGTATAATTTAGATAACGAATCAGTTTTTTTTCTTCTAAATCAGTATTTAGCAAACCTCGTCAGATCATTTCTGTAATTAATCCTTATCTACAGATTTTATATACCGCTATCAGTGTAATTGAAAACTACTATATAACAATTTTTATTTGCTGAGTTCAATGAAACAACGCTCGATAATCTCATGAGGATTTATTAATAGAATGAAAACTATTTCTTTCTCGCATGTAAAAAGATCCTTGTTTAGATTAAATACAAAATACTGCTTCTTTAAACGATGTCAGGTAAATCCGAAAAAAAAACACGAATAAAAGAATTATACCTGTTTATTTTTTTTGGAAATTTATTTTGAATGCGTTTTTTTTTATTGTAGACAACCTTCATTGAATTAATAAGAATATGGTTCATTGGATTAATAAGAGTGGATTCCGTTTTTTATCTTCAATCCATTGCTTAACTTTTTTGAATAACAAATAATTCTACAAATTTATATCAACAAATGACTAAACATTTTATTGATTTATTAATTAAATTAATTGCAATTTAGTTTATTTTCTTTTGTAAAAAGTATTAAAACTGAGTCAATAACAGTTCTATAAAATATTGTTATAATCTTTATTCATCATAAATTATTTACTCTGCAATTAAAAATCGCAGATAAAAATTAATCATTTCCAATTAAAATTATTTATTATGCAAAGTATATAAAAATAACATTATTATACGCAGTACGAAGAAAATAAGGAATATTTTTAACATTATTTTCGTTAATAAAAATAATATTTAAATTTTAAGAAACTTTTCATTGTTTGTAGTTTTATTGATGCAACCTTTTATTTTCATGTCCAAATATATAATTGAGCGAAGATTCAGTTAAAATTACCATTAATTAAGAGAATGTTTATTTCCTCTTTAATTAACTAATTAAATCCAATCAAGGTTATGATTAAAAGTAGTCTTATATGATGAAAACCACTCAATTATTTATAATTTTTACACATTTTTATATCAAAATATAGTTTACAAAATTCATAATAAAACATTTTATATACTTATTTTAATTAAAATATTATCATGACTTTATTAAATAAATTATTTATAAATTGAAATTTGTGTGAAAGGAAAACTGTAAGTAGTTTTATTAAGCAGAGACAATTGTAGATATTATGATAGACAGCCACAGTAGTCCACCAATCTACCAATTTATAACCAACTCTTATTCTAATTAGATTCTTTATTATTTAACAGGTGTAGCTACAGAAAAACTAACATCAATTATATAAGCAATTAACGTTTAGCTGCTTCACAAATGGAAACAACAGATTGACATAAAACGCGGTGTAATAAATGCGAATTGAAAATAATTAAACACAATTTAAAATAAATACGCTCCATAATTTAGGTCTTCAGCCACTGAAGTAGGATACAGCGTTTATGCACATCCTATATAATATTAAAAAAAAATAGAAACAGAAAAGCCATTATATAATTTTGCGTGAAGTTAGATATTTTATAGCTGAAAATATAATTTGTTATTATCACTTAAAAAAGTAATAAATTATCACTATTTTTTAATTAAATGATGTTTTTTGACATAAATTTACAACAAAAAGTTACCAAATTCTATGTTTTTAAATGATAATATAATCTATTGCAGTAAATTGTATTGGAGATAACTCATAACTCAAATGACATAAATCAATGTAAGAAACACATTTTGTTATCAGCTTGTGCGTTTCATAATCTATAATCGTTTAATATTTAGACTACGTTTATTTATTGAATAACTAAAAAATATAACTTTTCTTTTTGAGTTAAGGTAACTGTATTTTCTGTAATAAATTATATGGGATATAAGTAAATCTACGAAAGTATAAGGTTGAGGAATGAATGGAAATAAAAGCGAGAAACCGTATAATGCGATTCAAGCTTTTACCTAAACTCGTTGAGGATTATTCCGCATTTAAATGCTTGCGTTTCGGAATACGCTTATTTCGCTTCAACGCTAAATAAGAACAATTAGCGAGGTGCGGAATGATGAAGGAACAGTTACACTTCGCATTGTTCTTAATACAGTTCTTGAAATCGTATTAAATTAACAATATAACAAAATGTATATAATTTCTATTTATATATTATAATATCATGTAATAAGGTAATCCGATAGCGTTCGGTGAAAACGTCGATTCGGATTTCACATTTTCTACTGTTCGACCACAGTTTCCTTCCTAGCTAATCGAAAAATCAGAGCTTGCCTCATTTCCTATCTTCGCGATTGTACTTTATAATAAACGGATTTACGTTGTTTGTTGTTGTTGTTTGTTGTCGATACTTTCTTCTTGTTTTATTTTGCTTCTTTCAACTTCTCCGAGGTTGATGTTTCTTCGGAAGCAAGAAGTGCTGTTAGCACAGAAATAATACCCGCTGCATGGGCCCAGGTAGAAAATATTTTCAAGCCCGCAACGGCGACGCGTTGGTATGTCGAAACGGGGCTCCGACAAAGAATCAATTTTAGCCCGACGAACGGTCCTTAAAAATCTCTCATCTTCCTCCTCTTCGTCTCCAGATACAAATTAATATGGCATCTCGTGTTTCTTCTCGCTCCATCGGTGGACCAAGAAGTCGCCATCCCGAAATCTGGTAAAACCGATTTTCATTTAACGCGCTGGTATGCGTACCATTTTAGAATTCCGTTGTTATGGGAACAGTTTAAACTTTCTGATTCGAAGATAATCATTAATTTACGGCATCTTCAAATTCACAAATTCCTTAAAATTTCTGATGTTAAAGTTACAAGTTTTAACGATTAACAAATAAGATAATTTACAATACTTAATTTTTTAATAATTTCCATTTTATAATTCACAAATCGAATGACTTTAATATTAAATACAACTTTATATAACTTTAATATTAGTAATTGCATTTTCAAAATTAAAAATTTCATGATTGTGAAAAGAGTTTAAAATTCTTGGAATAAAATTAAGATTTTACTTTAGTAATTGAATTTTCTCATTCTTAGTGTTTAAGATTTCACATTCTTAATTAATCTTACATTTATACCTCATAAATGACCAAGAATTAATTTTAATAATATGTGTGAATATATAGTTTTAATATTCGTGTATAAACTTCAATATTGGTAATTTTTGAAATCTGAAATTCCACGTATGTTGTAAGAAGTTTGAGATTTCAGATTCTCAGATAATCATGTATTTGTGTCGCATCAGCGGTGCACAGATAATTTTAACGATGTGCAAATATGATCCGTATCTAGTTTACGGCATCTTGATCCCCGTACACTACTTCAATATTTAATCTTTGCATTATCCAACATAATTGCTGAACGCTTCACTTTCTTATCAAATCCATCCATTGTATTATACAATTTATGTAATAAGATATTAAATTTTAAGTTTTTTACCTTACTTTTTTTTGTTGATAAAATATTCATAGATTCTAAATTAGTAATATTAAAAGTTTAAAATCATACTCAATGTCTTTTCTGCACTTTTACATCTATAAATAACTATTCTTTACGGCCTTAATGATATCAAATAAAATTATCTGTCAGAATTACCAACTTTGATTATTAGTTCCAAAGCGCATTTGGTTTGGTTATTATGTTGTCAGATGACAGTGAAAATGAACTGACAGCTATAATTGCCAACTTAAGTCACATATAATTTTTCTTATAAATTAATCAAATAATAATTAATCATTAAAATAAGAGTTTTCCTCGAAATTAGTATTGTACATTTATATATTGCTTAGTGACAATAGTAAAGTGGAATTCCTTAATTATTTTTTTCTTTCAATAAACTTTACAAAATTAGTGGGATTCTTTCATTATTATCATTAAATAGTTGCCATAACAAAACAGTGATAAAAGTTATCTTGTGGTATGACTAACAAAAGGATGCGATATCTTTCCGAACAAATTACCATTCTCCTCGAATAATCTGCCCGTAAATAAAAACATCTCGAATTTCTCCAACAAAACATTCATTTCGTTCATGATTAAACGGGTTTATCGTCGGATTTATCAGCCGACTGGAAATTGTGATGTCACACAAACAGACACTTCCTCTTCATGTTTATCACACGCACAAAAAAAAATATAAATAATTGGATATTCGTGCTAAAGTGTCAACGCTTCACCTCAATTTTGCGATTTCCAATAATATTTACAAGTTACATAAATCAAACGGTTTCAAGGCCATCGATCCCTATAATATACTTTCCAGACTCTTTTTTTTATATAAAATATCTGAAAGCAACATTCATCCAGATAAGGAACCTTTCGTAACTCTGTCAACATAGACGCGAGGATTTCTACGGTTTCTTAAAAAATCTGCACACGCATTATTTAAATGTGTAGATGTGTGCTGCATTTTTTATTATTTGTTTATTTTGAGGAGGATGAATATAAAAAAACGGAAGCGAAATCGTGGGTCAATGGAAGAAGTAGAGCGTAAACACTCGCTGTGTGCTATTATAACGAACAGGAAAAATGATTCGAATATTATGTTATTAACAATATTGGATTGGATAATGGTTTGTTAATTGCAGTGAAGTCGCATACGTGAAAGTAAATAGCACGAAAACCCCGTTAGCCATATCATTATTATTTTCTGTTGTTGGAATGATTCAGGACTCGGTGTCAATCTAATTGCTCTCTAATAAAGCCGTAGGTGTCCATTGATTTATCTTAATATTAATAAAATCTGACTCAGTTATTGCTTTAAATCATTTAGTTTTCAAAATTTAATAGGTTTTAACACGCACAGTCTAACCATAAGGCACACCCTAAAATTTAAAAGACAATTTATAAAACTAAAAAAGTATATGACAATTAGAAAAAAAAACAGTTTTGTAATTAAAAATACAACATTTTTTGATGATTTATTTTGTAAATATGTTGTAAATATAAAAATATATCTTAAATAATTTCTGCAAATTTTTCTATTTTACACTGTCTAAACATAAGGCACATTTAAAACACAATTTTTAAAACTAAAAAATTATATAAGACAATTAGAAGAAAGTACGATTTTGTAATTTAGAATACTGTAAAATGTTTTTTCTATTTTAAAGTAAATTATTTGTATCACGTTATGTTTACACGAAAACTTATATGAATTATATTTAATTTGAATGTACCCTAAAAAAGTATTGTTTTCTGTGTTGACAATTTTCATTTCTATGCTCAATCTAATGTGATAATTGTTTCCTGACTCACATCTTCTTCCTGAATTTAACGTGTTACGAAGGACAAACGTATAGATTCCATTCCCATTACAGAGAAATTTACACTACAAAAAAATCATGGCATATCACACCTTATTCACATAGATTCTCAGAAATCACTAGTGAGAAACAAATCTTTAATCAATATTTACCTCGTATGCTAATAAATAAATCAAAAAATGGCGTAGTTTTCTTTAATTAATTCACAAAAATTATACACTTTTTTCATTAACTCAAATTTTTCATCAATTAAGTCTAGAAAATTTTGTGATTTTCAGGAATTCTGATTTACTAAAATGATGACAATGATTAAAGCTAGAGAAAAGTGGCTTTATGTGCAAATAAAATAAAGGAACACTACCTTGGGGAACTTCAGCCGTATAATTACTATAGTCTCGTTTTCAAAGTAGATTATTCGTATAAATCGTTTCAGTTTAATGTTCAGATCATAAATATCCGGAGTTGTTTAAAGCCTGGATATTATTCATCAAGCTCATAATAAAATCTAAGCACACTCATCATTTATTATTATACATAAATATTAACATCTTGGGGTCGACGACCAGTTCGTTTTGCTTTAGTTAAGTTATAAAAATATTTCGCACCAATATAATTTTACAAATAATTTAAGTAATATTTATTGTCTCACGTTTCTATTTGCGACCCATAATTTTTCGAAAGTTTTGCTCTAACAATGGATAATTACGGATATTGTTTTAATAGGAATTAGGATTGTCTCCAAAGAAGGTTTCGTTCACTTTTGGTACTTAAGTCTTTCTCTTTTCCGCTTAAAACGAAAGGGAAATCCAATAATTAATCGCGTAATTAGCTATGCTATATTCTATAAATAGTTCGGATCGTGTGAATATGTTCGAACAGAAATAGACTGACGGAGGAAACGCAGTTGTATCGACGGGAAAACGGTTTTCTGTTTCCGCCTATTTTTAAAATGGCACAGGAGAGTTCGAGCCGTTGTACAAGCATCAACATCCTTCCGGCTGGAAATAATCACGTGTTGAAATGGTTATAGAATTATATATACAAAGTACGCGAATTTACGTCATTTTCCTGCTGTAACTCATTGAAGGAAAAACACATTTATTACCTTGCGAAAATAGAAGTTTCAAGTTTATTTTAAATTAAAATTTTGTAAATATCTTATAACCTTCACTTTCCATTAATTAACAATTAACATAGTTTATAGATCAAATCTATTCAAATATATTCCAAGTTTTTTTACTGTTAGAAATTACAATATTATTTTGTAATATTTAATCCAAAATTAATTCGACTATAAAAACTTGAAAAAAATGCTATTTTTATAATCTAGATCATATATGTAAATGCAGTTACATATTAATTTATAAATATTTTGCAGAATAGTACAAGAAAAGTTAAATGTTCTTTTTTACTAAAATTATTATTTATTTCAAAAAATGATTTGCTGTGAAAAGTACATTTTAAACTAATTACGAAATATAACTCATTAACCTATTGGCTTACTAATACTTGTATTCTGTATTCTTTATTTAGTCATGAAAAGTATTTAGAAATTTTAAATCGCTTTTTGCAATTTTGTTGCTTGGTATTCAGAACTATTGTGTAATATAGTAATTCCTGTTGGAATATTGAAAAATCTAAGAATTTAATTCAAAATATTTCGAAAGAAAATATGATTATTTCACACCTTTAAATTCTTATGAAGATG
Organism: Nicrophorus investigator; assembly: GCA_963457615.1. Lineage (NCBI taxonomy): Eukaryota > Metazoa > Arthropoda > Insecta > Coleoptera > Silphidae > Nicrophorus > Nicrophorus investigator. Next base: position 26,964,162 of record OY735143.1, read on the forward strand.
GATTAAATATTGTGCATACAATAATTGCTATTGTTTTAAGAGAAGGTATTTGAGATTATTCAAAGATTGAAGGTGTGAATGTTGGAATGGGCGAAGAATTATATACGAGTGGTAAAGCACAAATGGGTTAAGTGTTTGATTAATATGCAGAATGCAATAAGTTTCATTGTCAGAGGCGGGCGTTGAGGGAAATAAATAAACGTAACAATATTTTAAAGGTCAAGTGAGCCGCACGAAATCAAAGGACATCGAGTGGTGGTAACCAGGTGACCTACATGACCTTTCTTAACCGCGCGAAGCTTCCACAATCGATGGAGTTTCAAGCAGTCGAGGTGAGGGGAAAACTGGGCCAAAAAGGGCTCCCAGATGCGGCGGCAGCGGCAGCGGCGGCGACGTCGATTGATCCAAGCTGAAACCTAAAAATAACCGCGCACAGAAACACAGCCACGCATCAACATAACGAAATCAATTCGTGTTAGGGTAACGATTATGTAACAACCCCCATTGTGTGGATTTCTAAATTGGAAACGATGCGGGAGACAATCGGGCCCCCAACCAAGTGCACTAATTATATACACACACAAAGGCACGAATATGTGTTTTTTCCACTGTGTATACAGATATAAATAAAACTACAATTATATACATTCCTCTGGATGGGAGTTTCTCACAGGAGATCTCTAACACTTCTCACCGCAGAGAGATCATGCGACGTTACGCAAATCTCCAACACTATGCAAATCGATAACTCTAATAAGCTTTCACATGCTCGTATCTTCTGCAAGCGCAAAATGCCTGTTAATGACATTGCGAGAAAATAAAATTTATCGTCGTCCGAGAAAAAGTCGTCGCATTAATAATGCAGACGCACCGACGACGAAAGGTTTCCACGAAAACAACATCTGCTCAAATTAATCAATAATTAATGAGTTTATTGTTCATGAAAAATTGATCGATCATCTTCGATCGATTACATTCAATATTTGCTTACGCTTCATAATTGACGACACTAATTTTACACTCAATTAATCATATTTTGATTTTCATTAAGCACAAGACTGTTTCCTTACCGGTAATGATTTCAAAGTGACTTTCGCATTTTATTTTTTCAATATTCAATTGCGGATGTCATGATTTATGACAAAAATCAATTAGGAACATTCCAAGCCGAGACTCGCTAAACAAATGTAATTGTTTCCTCTTACCAAATATTAATAACTTTACCATTTGGCTCCTAATTTTATGCTGATTTATTTTTCCACTAAACATTCATAATTACAAATTTTAGAAATTAAACACATTTCTAAGATTAAGATAATCCTTCATTATTTATTTATTTAATAAATTCCGTAAATCTATTTCGCTTTCAAATCCAACAATGAATATTTTATTTTCACACTATTATATTTTCTATTACATAATTATATAAAATACATATAGTTCGCTTTTCATTCGAATTTGTCTGTTATACAAAGCAATAAAATAGATGCATATTTCATAAACGAAAGTAAATTCCTGCATCCACTTGTATGTTTCCAAGTGGAAATTCACGTGTTTCGGTTTTAAAAATAAATCCATCAGCATTAATGAATGCTGAATGAAGCCGTTGCGCAACGCAATTGAGCATTCTTGATTGCAATAAATAGAATTCCGATTTAATAAGTTGAGCTCGTGCACTGTTCCATATTTATTATTACCATCGGAGCACAAGAAACCATTTGTTTCGTTAAATTCCGAGCGTAATTGAAATAATTTTCATGCAAGCGAATTTCTTTTCCGCTTTGCAAAGTGTCTTTAATAATGTTAATTTTAAGTTGCACGCAATGCAAAAGTGACAAAATGAATCATTTATATCATAAAAAATCGAATGAATCATTATGCGGAGTTACCGCGAATTTGTGATTCTTGAGGAAACCGTATTTGACTCACCTTTCGTATTATGCTTTGACCTTGATCAAGTGTTTGTGCGCAATCGTAAAAAGACCTTTGGTTTATTTAAATTCGTTTGAAGCTAATAATAACTTTATCTCTGTTGTTGCAGATTCAATACAAACAATGACTCTTATTTGACTTTGGATGAATTGAAGAGGATGATGGAAGTATTGGGAGCGCCTCAGACTCACATTGGACTGAAAGGGATGATCGCTGAGGTGGATGAGGATGATGACGGCCGTCTGTCGTTCAGGGAATTCCTCTTGGTTTACAGAAAGGCCAGAGCTGGTGAATTGGATGCGGATTCAGGATTGGGACAGCTGGCTAAACTGACCGAGGTGGATGTAGACAAAGTTGGGGTGAATGGAGCTAAGGAATTTTTCGAAGCCAAAGTAAGTTTTGATGCAATTCTCTTGGAATGAAGCTGTTTCTTACATATATATTTGCTTACAGATAAACGAGCTATCAAAGAAGAGCAAATTCGAGAATGAAATACGCGAGGAACAGGAGCAGCGGAAGCGGATGGAGGAGGAAAAGGCGATAAGGAGACAGCAGTTCCTGGAAAAGGCAGCCCTGTTCAAATAGCTCTCGCACCGAAAAATCGTATCATTTAATTATTATAAGATGCACTCTTTTAAGAATATCTTTTTAATATGATCTTCAAATAATTTGTAAATAACCATTTTTTATATTTTGTTAAATTCAGTATTTAGTGTGTAAAGATTTAGGAATTAAGACGTTTTATATAATGATGAGAGAGATGAATTGTGATAGACGTAATATTATATTTTTATTTTTTATTTTAATGCAATTAAAGTATTTTTTAATTTAAAATTAAACTTGAATTAATTGACCTTAAAAATAATAAGCAATCACAGGATGTATACATGGGCAAAAGCGAAACAAGAGGAAGTCAGATAAATGTTTAATATAAAATCATTATAAATAATATATACATAAAATGCTGTACAGTAAATGCATCTCAAATTGGCAGAGTGTTTGAAACACCATATGAAAACATCCTTCCAAACATTGAAATCCCAGTGGATCCACCAGGTATATTTATCACAACCATCCACAGCAATGTAATCACTTGTCCGACAGCGAAAAGCACTGTACAAGGTGTACTCTGATAATGTAAAGCTGCCAACAAAGTTGCCACTAAAGTCAGAATGTAAGTCACTGATAAGAGTAGTCTGTCTTTGGAAAACAACATTTTGAAGAAGTTCATGGGTCCCCATAGGAAGGAAAAGCTGATCATGAAGAAGCTGCTTCCAAGTGTAAAGAGCAAGGAAAACCTCCTCGCTTTAAATAATAATACTGGGATAAACATAGCCGATATTGTGAAGCACAAAATGCCCATTCCTAAACACAGGCCAAAGCCCACAAGCCTCTGCATCCTCGTCTATAAAGAATATGTAAATAATAACTTAATACAAGAATTGCAGCTAAGCTTACCAGTGATGGGCAGCAAGATTTCTTTGTTTCCTGGAACCATCCTTCTTCCTCTGGCTCTTCTTTACGCAGAAGGTTATTCAGTATGGAGGGTTTTTGGATATTCGGTAGAGTAATTTTAAAAGACTTTTTCTGATTACTTTGCAGTAACAGATATTGATCTAAGTCCTTCTTTAAATCCATATTTCACAACCTAATTGTTATCAAAAACATCTGACGTTTATACTAAAAAAAATACTACAAAATAGGTTATAATTTGTTCGCAAATACAGTTGCATAAACAAGAAACTGAATCAGAGTTAGGCATTATTATATACAGATCATTAACAACTTTTAGACATTTATTACATGATCATTACGCAATTCCATAATATGTTCCTTGAAGACCTAACAATTTTTTATTGATTGATGCTTTAATTAAAATAATAAAAATTTACAATCTGCTTGTATTTTTCGACTATGAAAGTTAATTAAATTGTACTATAATTAAGTATATTAGATTTATTACATAATCATTCATATTTATACAGAATTGTTATATATCATCAATAATTATTATTTGTTGCTACTAACTTTAAAAACAATAAAATGTGTATAATAAATATGTGAAGATTAATAGTATGACAAAAATTATACAATAATTTAATGTATATTATTTTAATTAATTTACCGTAATTGTACTTTATTACTTAACATTTACGTTTTTGGTTTCTGGTCCTGGCTATTTGCATTTTCACCAAAGAATTCTACGTTTTGAAAAAAATAATGTTAATAGAATATTATATAATACAGCAATTAGCATTCCTCGTTTAAATTTTACTGAGAACTAATAGCAAAAAATTCATTATCAAATGTAATGTTATTAAATTAATAAGTGCATAGTCGTAAATAAAACTCGAAGGGATGGGTTTCGCATAACATGTTTTACTAATTAGTTTATGGATTATATAAAAAAGGCCTGATAGTTATTTAACAGAAGTACCAGTTAAAACATGGAAAAGGAAGATTGTCATATAAAGGGACATAAAAGGATGTTATCCAAAAAACACAAAAATCAGATGAACAATTACTTCACGGAGTATTGTAACGCTACTAGCATCCATGGCTTCAGATATCTTGGAGAGCAGAAGAGAAGCTACAAAGAGAAGTATTGTATTAGTTTTTGGTTTTAACAGTCGTTTTCTTTAAACTATTCTTAGATTGTGGTGGTTGATGACTTTGGCAGCTTCAATATGTCTCTGCACATATTTGATAGTAAAAACTTACAATAAATGGGAAAGATCACCAGTTATTGTTAGCTTTTCTACAAAGCAAACTCCCATATGGCAAATTCCTTTTCCCGCTGTCACCATTTGTCCAGAAACTAAATGTTTGCAATCCAAGTTCAATTTCACCAATCTATACTTGAAAACTTTAAACGATACTATAACTGCGAACGAGTAAGTTAAGCTATATTAAATTTACTTAAATATTAAAACTATTTTTAGATTAGCAATATTGGAGAATTTGTCGTTGATTTGCAACCCATGGACCGCTATTTCCTTATTAAAAATTAAAACGTTCAACGAAAGTATTCTTCATTTTTTTGATGATGTAATAATCTAATAATTTTTTTTTTTTTAAATAATAAGATATGTTTTTAGGTTTCTCCAAAATATGAAGATGTATTTTTGATTTGCTTTTGGGTTAATGAGCCGATGGATTGCAAATCGATTTTCACTCCAATTTTAACGGACGAAGGTGTTTGCTTCACTTTTAATATGCTTGATAGAAAGGAGCTTTTTAATGACGATATGTAAGTTATCTTTTACTTTAGTTTACTAAAACCAAAATTAAGTTTTCAGGCTGATTTTTAAGGATTATCTGCATCACAATCAATCATCAGCAAGTTGGAATCTGGAAAACGGTTATGGAGAGAACGTGACAAGGTATACGTATCCTAGAAGGGCTTTGTTTTCAGGAGCAACAAAGGGATTACAAGTTATAATGTTGGCGTACGATAAAGATTTGAATTACATCTGCGGGGATTCCTTGCAAGGATATAAGGTGAAATTTATTCGAAAAATATTGCTAGAAAATTTAATTTGTATTTTAGATCTTACTTCACCAACCTGCAGAAATACCAAGAGTTAGTCAACAGTACTTTCGCGTTCCCTTAAATCAGGCGGTTGTGGCAGGAATTAAACCGGAAATGATGACCACTTCTTCTGAACTGCAAAGTTACCTTCCGGAAGTGCGGCAATGCTATTTTCCGCATGAAAGGAGCCTTCGTTTTTTCAAGATCTACACTCAACAAAACTGCGAGATTGAATGTCTCGCGAACTTCACTCTCCGCTTATGTAAATGCGTGGATTTTCATATGCCACGTAAACACTTAAGAAAAGTAAACCAAAACCGTTTCGCAGTTATAAAGATTTTCATTTCAGACGCACAATTAACTCCGATTTGCGGCCCGAAGAAACTGGGATGCTTGAAGTATGCAGATAATATGTTACTATCCAACGAAATCGAAACAAAACTGAAAGAAATGGATGACGAGGAGTCCCAAATAAATGATACTTTCATGGAGTCTCTGGACAACGTTTTCAATAATTTTATTAACAAAAATAAGGACGAAGATAAGCCAAGCAGCTCAAAATGTGATTGCTTACCAAGCTGCACTTCTTTGAGCTACAGCGTTGAAACATCGCAAACCGATTGGAACTGGGTGAAATACTTCCGTGGTCTTAACGATCCAATCGGAATCGTCGCCAGTAACGATACGTTTGTATTTCCAATAGTTATATAAAAAAGACATTTTTTAAATATTTGTTAATTTTAGCGTTTATTTGTCGAGTTTGGTTATTTTCTTCCAGGATATGCAATTCATATCTTCGGAGAGAGGCGAACTCTATGGACTAACTGATTTTATTGCTAACTGCGGCGGTCTGCTTGGACTTTTCATGGGATTTTCATTCATTTCCATCGTAGAAATTATATACTTTTTATCTCTAAGACTTATAAACAATATACGTAATCAACGAATTTGAAATATGATAATATTTTCATACACTATATCTACTTTTTATTAAAATCTAAAACAAATAATTGCGAAGCAGAATATAGAAATATGAAAATAAACAAATTATGTAAACTTGTAATAAATTTAATTAACTAAAGATGTATTTTCTTGTAACCTTATTAATTTCCTGATTCAATGCAACATTTTTCTATGTCTGGATAATCTATTTAGAGTCTAGAAATTTTATAGTTTTTCAAATCGATTAATTAATTGCAATTATTTTTTATTATAAATAATTATAGTACGACGCCTTTAATACTCAGCTTTTTTTACAATTTTCTGCGGACATGAGAGTAAAGGTTTTCATGTAATGACCAAAAAAATTTAATAATGAAATGTACTGTTATTAAATTAAAAAGTCCACTCATCGTAAATAAAGCTCGAAGGGAAGGGTTATGCATGACATGTTTCGTTAATTAGCTGATGGATTATATAATAAAGGCCCGATAGGTATTTTGCAGAAGTAGAAGTTCAAACATGGATGAGGAAGATTGTCCCACCAAGGGTCACAGAAGGATGTTGTCCAAAAAACACCGACATCAGATGAACAACTACTTCACGGAGTATTGCAACGCTACCAGCATTCACGGCTTCAGATATTTGGGAGAGCAGAAGAGAAGCTATATAGAGAAGTATTACATTAGTTGTGGGTTTTAATAGTAGTTTTCTTTAAACTATTTTTAGAATATGGTGGTTGGTAACTTTGGTAGCTTCGGTATGTCTGTGCACGTATTTGATATTAAAAACTTACAATAAATGGGAAAGATCACCAGTTATTGTTAGCTTTGCTACAAAACAAACGCCCATTTGGCAAATTCCGTTTCCTGCAGTTACCATTTGCCCCGAAACTAAATGTTTACAATCCGAATTCAACTTCACCAAACTTTACTTGAAAACTTTAAACCAAACTCTAAGTGATGACGAGTAAGTAAAGCCGATTACATATAGATAAAATACTGAGCTTCTTTGTAGGCTAGCAACGTTGGAGTATTTGTCATTGATTTGCAATCCACGAGACGCTATTTCACTATTAAAGAAGAAAACCATCAACGAAACTATCCTTCATTTCTTTGATGATGTAATGAACTAATTATAAATAAAAGCCGTTGCATAATATTGTTGTTTTAGATCTCGCCAAGTTATGTAGATGTCTTTCTGATTTGCTTTTGGATTGGTGAACCGTTTTATTGCAAATCGATTTTTACCCCGATTTTGACGGACGAGGGTGTTTGCTTTACTTTTAATATGCTCGATAGAAAGGAGCTTTTTAATGACGATATGTGAGTTTTCTTTCACTTCAGGTTGATTGTACATAAATCAAAATTTTAGGCTGATTTTCAAGGATTATTTGCACCATAATCAGTCATCTGTCGGTTGGAGTTTAGAGAACGGTTATGGGAAAAACGTGAAAAAGAACACGTATCCCAGAAGGGCTTTATTTTCAGGAGCCACAAAGGGTTTGCAAGTTATAATGTTGGCGTACGATAAAGATTTAGATTATATCTGTGGGGATTCGTTGCAAGGCTATAAGGTGAACTGTATTAGAAATTCTTTAAAACCAAAATATTTAATTCTTACTTTAGATCTTACTTCATCACCCTGCGGAAGTACCCAGAGTAAGTCAACAGTACTTTCGTGTTCCGCTTAATCAGGCGGTTGTAGCTGGAATTAAACCGGAAGTGATGACCACTTCTTCTGAATTATTGAGCTACCCACCGGGAAAACGGCAGTGTTATTTTCCGCACGAAAGAAGCCTTCGGTTTTTCAAAATCTACACCCAGCAAAACTGCGAAGTCGAATGTCTTGCGAACTTCACCCTCCGTTTATGCAAATGCGTTGATTTCCATATGCCGCGTAAATATTTTATAAAAAAGCAGTTTTGCTTTCAGTAGTTACAAATATTTTCATTTCAGACGCAAAATTTACTCCAATTTGCGGAGCGAAGAAACTTGGATGTATGAAGTATGCTGATAGTATGTTGCTGTCCAACGAAATCGAATCTAAACTGAAGGAAATTGAAGATGAGGAATTACAAAAAAATGAGACTTTCATGGAATCTCTAGACAGTGTTTTCGATAATTTTGTAAACAAGGATAAGGACGAAGATAAGCCGAGGAGCTCGAAATGTGACTGCTTGCCAAGCTGTACTTCTTTGAGCTACAGTATTGAAACATCTCAAGCTGATTGGAACTGGGTGGATTACTTTCGTGGTCTTAATGATCCAATCGGAATCATCGCTGACAACGATACGTCTGTTTTTTTTCAATAGTTAGAAAAATGTGCATCTATTAATTATTACTTAATTTCAGGGTATATTTATCGAAATTGGTAATTTTCTTCAAAGATATGCAATTTATATCTTCGGAAAGAGGTGAACTCTATGGACCAACCGATTTCCTTGCTAACTGCGGCGGTCTGCTCGGACTTTTCATGGGATTTTCATTCATTTCCCTAGTTGAAATCATATACTTTTTATCTCTAAGACTGATAAACAACATACGTGAACGTCGTAAACGCAGGAACATCGAATTCGAAGCTTGATTCTTGAAATATTTCATAATGTAGTATTTTCATAGAATATCACATCTTTTTATTAGAATTTCTCTCAAATCCAAATCTATTAATAGATTCTTATATAAAGTTCATCATTTGCACAAAAAAAAAATTATTGTTAAAAATAAATTATGCATAATATATGACTTTAAAATAAAAAAGGTTTGTTTTTTTGTTACCTCATTTTAATTGAGAATTTTTGGCTGTTGAAAATGAAATGTTTTAATATTTGGTGAAATGAATGCACAAGGATATAATGTAAATATATTGTATATATTTAAAATATATAAAAAGTAATAAAAAAAGAAATATGTACATAGAAGAAAATGTAATACAAAGATACATGTTATTAATTATTTACGAATGCCGGCATGGGCAAATCAGTACATTCGATTTTCTTCCGGATTAAAACTTCACTCTGCCCTCCCCGACCAAGGGAGAAATATAACTATAATACACATATATTTAATATAAGAATGTAAATAAAAATATATATATAAATCATGTATACATATAACTATTTAGTTATGAACTATATAATATGGCTTTCGTATTTATAAAAAAATTACTGTACAAAACTACAAAAATAAACGATTTGTGTGTGTATCCCAAATATTGGGAAATCATTATAGGCACCAGACCGATTGCACTAGAATCAAACGTAGCTCTCGCTTTCCGCGTCCGTCACGAGAAGAAGTCGCGCCGTTGCGTAAGTCGGTGGCGGAGGCGGAGGAGGTCTGTAGAGAGGTGGAAGATGGACCGGGGGTAGATGACGCAGTGGAGGAGGCCTCCTCGGAGGTATCGGTGGTCCGCATAAACTCTCGTTGCTCGTACAAAAGGCCTCATCTTCTTCGATCCAGGTGTTATCTAATGACCTCATCCTGGCCGCCTGTCGCGCCCAATCTGATCGATGGAATGTGGCGTTGTGGTACAAAAGTCCAGGACTGTCTCGATCGTCCTCGGATAAAGTCAAACCAGAATCACGGCTTAGTGATTTTTGGTCTTTGGACAATTCCATCGAGTCTAACGAAAGACCCAAGGCTGCAAACAAGAACAAGAATCAATCATCGTTCATTTACAACAAGCATCAAATCAAACTTACAATGTAAACTATCCGATTCCTCAGCTCCGCTATCGCTCGACACTTCTCCAAGCAACGATACGACCTGAGGACCGAACAACGTCTGGCATTGACCTATGAGCATCTCCACCAAAGCAGGCAGCGACCTCATGGGAGCGTTCGGGCTTGCCTCCCACAGAAGACTCGGACCGACGCAAACACCTATGATCATCAAGCAAAAAACACGAGTTTAATATATGAGAAGACGAATCAATAACAACTATAATTTACCTAAATTGGCGGCTGACATTAAATTGAATCGCGAACGTTTGGCAATGTGATGTAACACGCTTATGACGTGCGCCAACAGCAAATGGTTTTCTCTCGGTAGAAGCGAAAGTAATCGCCTTAAATGTTCGATCCTTCCCGAACTGGCCACATTCAACCATTCCTTAGCGTTTCCACTCAACAGCGGCTCCGGTAAACTCCTTAAGAAATCCTTAAGCAACGCAGCAAGCAAAAGCGCTGGAGTTGACGAAATTTCTTCGCAAATCGCTGATCCTACAAACAAAAACATAAAATTATAAAACTTGCATTTTCATTAATAAAAATAATTTACCTTGTAAATCTACTTTTTCCCTCAGCTCCCTTAAAGCCCTCGCCGAAGCGCAACGTCTGAAAATACCTTGCGTCTGAGGTCCTCTCTGAAACAAGGCGCGAAGAGTTGCGCTAATTGCAGGAGGAAGCGTGTTATTTGCGCATAAACGTTGCAAGGGAACACCAAATATCCTGCAGCTATTCTTCCTGAACAATTTTAAGGGCGTCCTAAAATGAAAATGAAAAAATCTACTGTAATTTTAATTATAATTAACAAATTTTAATTATAATTAAAGCACATATTAGTTAATGATTAGTGAAATTAATGGATGGGAATTGCGGATGGATATTTTATTGTTGTTGCTGATACTCACTTTCTCGCTGTGGGTTTGCAGTTGGGTTTGATTTCGAAAACGATATCGCAAGGTAATCTGTTGTTGTTGCAGTGGGTGAGATCGAAACCTTCTTCGGCGCACAGGGATTGCCTCAACCTGGCCAATTGTATGGAATGAGGACGTTCGCAGCCTATCAAAGGGCAAGGTGCTGAATCTCTGTCCCTCGCGTACAAAGTGTAACCCCATTCCGACGTCCGTGTTTCATCCAGCGCCAATCTTGCTATATCTCCGGTATTTGTCTCTGGTCCTACTCCCAAAGTCTTTGACTGTAAAATTAATAAAGATTAAAGCAACAATCTAATTTATTGGTTTAAAGTACTTACGCATTCCGTGCCAGTTAATGGATCCCTATATACAACTTTAATGTTTGTGACTGGAGGTTCCAATCGTAATTGCGCTGCCAACGCTTGCTGGAGTTCCCTCCACCAGGAATCCCGCGCTGCTTGCGTGCAGAAAGTCACCAGAACGGTTCGGGCCGGATTCGGCCATCCAATTAAGAAACCAATATCGGATTCTGGGCACGGGGATAACCACAGCTCGGAAACTCTTACGCTCTCCTAAAGAAAATACACAATTGTTAACATCGAGGAATTGTTGTATTATTAGACATTTACCTTAAGTTTGAACGTTCCTCCGGATCTCGGTTTGGCAACGATGAGAAGATCGGAGAAGAGAAAGAGGTGTCGTGGCTTCGCCGTGAGCTGCAGATTCGGGAGGGACATGGCGCAAGGAGCCTCTACCAAGAAAATCCTATTGCACATCTTGGAGGGGCACAGGTCGTGCAAGTTATGCAAGTCGCCCAGCGACTTCTTCCGAAAAGACTTGCTCTTCTGAAAGAGACAAAGTATTAATTATAACGATAACGTTAAACGTTTCGCAATTGCTTTAAACCGTTTCAAATCCGAACGCAATAAATTAAACGAGCGTAACAAAGCCCACTGCGCGTAATTAAAAATGATAGATCATAATAAATCATGCCGTTTCCCAATAGGCATTAGTATATAAGTAGTGGGCAAATAGTGGAATGGATTTTGAGCGCTAATAAATAAAAGCGGAGCTCTAATGCCCCGTGACATGGAGGAACGGGTCTCCGGCTTGAGAGATGCACTCACAAATTAATTTCGGTGCTCCATCGCCTCCTCACCTTGCCAGACAGTTTGACATTTTTAATCTTCCTAGGAAACGCGTGCTGTTGTTGCACAACGAGCGCGCGCGTTCTCTGCAGCCAGCGAAGGCTCATTCAACTCGGTGTCTCCTCCTTTTCACTGCGAGAGCAGAAGAGATCTGCCTTCGCTCGTATGACATGACTATGTAAAATCGGAATTTATTTGTACCAGAAGAAGAGGAACAACAACAATAACAAAAAAAAGAAGGTAGAAGGTTCACGCATCAGGGGCCACGGCACGAAGAACAAAAAAAAATTGAAGGTAGAGCCCAACCTTTGATTGATCGCGCTGCGCTCGACCCACCCCTTCGGGTTCAGCAACAACAAAAAAAGGGCGGCAATTAATTTTTGGTCGCCGGTTGACACGTCCCGCAGTTTTTCCTCTACTCCTATGTTCCATGTAATTGGATTAATTGCCGATTGCTCCAGTCTCGTGCATGTGCTGGCTTTGAACATCAGCCAATTATTAAACGCTATGAAGGATTTCAAGGATGTTCACTCTTCGCGACTGCTGCACGTGATGCAGCGACTATCCTGATCCATACGCACATGAGACTTTTTAATTAATTAAATTGCTCCGGCGAATTCACGACCGAACCACCGTTAGACCTAGGTTTAATTATTAATTTGCTTAAATTATCCTGACGTTTATGTAATTAATACGCTTGGGGGGCGAACAATGCGTCTAATTTTACTTCAGATCTGCTAATTAACTCTTCCCACGATTTCGTGGAGCAGTTGCATAAAGTGCAAAGCAGAAAACTGATATTCTCACAGCATTTTTACGTAATTTATATATTTTCGGCTTCGACTTCCATGTAAATAGTTAAAAAAAATCTCAATGAAATATATTTATCCTAAGTTGAAGGACCTCATAATTATCAATGAATGATTTATAAATATGTGAACTTACCACATGGTAGCTGGAGTTGGGTTCGGTGGCGTGAAGACCGAGGAAGTCGTGAGGGAAAAGGTCCTGGATCCTGTCCAGGTCCTTCTGTCTTCCATCGAGCGACGGCTGCGATCCGCTGATCAGCCGTCCGTAATCGGCGAGTCTCTCCGCCTGGAAAAGACACAAATAACACACGATGAATAAACAATCTTCCACCTTTGGAGCCTTAATAATTGGAATTTATCGAGACTAGAAAGTCCTTTGTTGTATAAATAATGGTCACAGTTACGGCCTCTCAGCCATTAACCATGTATATGTGATGTCATTATCTTATAAGTGAATAGTTTTATGTATTACATATGACGTTAATATTTTCTCGAGGTGCATTCTGAAAGGAGACTTTCTTAAAAAGTAAGACAAGGTTATTTTACAAGCGCGTATGCAGTCGTTCCTAATCTAAATTGATTTTTATCCTCTCATCTCGTTGAAAAGAAGAAAAAGAGAAGAAGAAAAAAATAAAAGAAACCTGGTAAAAATCTTAAACGAAACCGAAAATTCCTTTTCGCTTTTTGCATCACACTTAATTGAAATTTTTCAAGATGCAACGCTTAATTGGTCACAACTTTCATTCGCATTTTCTGCAATACTTGAGTACGCAATTCGTTTAATTCGACTTGTTTACTGAGCGTTCAACTTGAGAATATTGGAAATTATCTAATGCATTTTTTTTTCTTTTTGAGTTGAAAGCTTTAATAAGTTTAGAAACGCTTAGCTGCAATTTATTGTTACCGCCAAGAGAATTAATATTGTTTTCTCCAACTAATCGGTTTCTACTTTATGTTTATTGTCGCGTTTCCATGAATTTATCTATCTGCGAGTCAATTAATGCGAACGGCGATAGTGAAATTTCCTCTCGAACTCTTAATTATTATACGAGTATTTATTTAGCGGCATAAACTGAGATGCATTAAAATTAAAGCTATCTCGACATTGTGAAGCGCACGGAGTGATTTATCATCGAAGGAAACGGCATGCGAAAGCGTTTAGTTAAAAATCTTTATGATTCCTAAACCAGAGAGTAAACGGAGAATACGAAGAGCCTTGCCTCGCTTTATCGTCGACATTATATATTAAGCAAATCAAGATTAGCTCCACTATATACGAACATAATGCTGCAATAACGTCAAATTGTGAGATCGTAAAGAACCTTCCAGACATTTCAGGAATTCCCCATTAAATATGAATAAGACGAGCAGCGTTAATATTAATTACCAGTTATAGCTAATAAATACAGACAACGTTCGCTTTACGTACATTATGCCGTACGATAAGCGAATGTACATGTAATCGTATATTTTCATTCCCACAAACGTACACTTTATACCAACAATTTATTTAGTAATTAACATTGAAAGGAAATATAGATAATTGCAATATTAAACATTGAATTATTGAAGTATATTGAATAAAGTTTTTAAGTAATTAGAAAATTAATATCTTAAATCTGTCAATCTGACATTGATAAATAAAAATGTACGTATTATTGAACTTATTAAAAATGATGTACGTTAAGTGAATGCCGACTGTATATGAGAATTGTTTCATTTGGTCTCATTTGAAAGGCCCTAATAATGGGATAAGAAAGTTTCGATTCGATTTTTGCGTTGTGTGTATGTGTGTGGGTATTTGCATAAAGGCGCGAGCCGAAAGAATATTTCAATATCGTGACCGGTCGTGCACATGTAATTTTCAGTTCATGGGGGGTATTTCAGGGCCCGATCTGTCTCCTGTGTACATGCATGCTACGTGTCCTAAGGGTATATGCAGCTTTCTCTCGTTGCCGAGCGAAAATAAACGCAACGAACGTTTCTTTCTGGCTTCGTTCCTTCGTTCTCTTTGCATCTGGAAAGAGCGTTTTCGGAAACTAAAAGTGAAATCACCGCATTATCTCGGGACACACCTTCTTTGACGATTCGACGATCTTTTTCCATACGAGTCTTCATCTGCCGAAGAAATGTTATTAACCTTTTTGCCGATGGAATACGCCAACGTGGGAACAATTATGCGGCCGTCCTTTTAATACATTTTTTTTTATATTTCGGATGATACACGACCCATTCTATGTTCATTTGCTGTACAACAGAGACGCACACGCAGCGAAAGACTTTCACTATGAAAAGGGCCCACCATTCTTCGCTCCTTCGAATTGCGGCGTCTTTTTTGGGCGTAGTTGACTTGCGTCACGTAGACCCTCGGACTGTTTGTGTGCGAGCAGAGCGAGAAGAGCCTCGGATGAGAGCAGGAATGAAAGAAGAAGAAAAAACAACACACATAGTAGTTTTGAAGCGACGCATAAATCTTCCACCCTTTTATCCGCCTGTCGTTCAACTCGAAAACACCATAAAATCCAGCATTACCATAATCACTCCTAACCACGGATTTATTGCCAGCTATATATAATATTTTGAATGATGGCTTATCACTCAATTGCCCCATTCGATTCAATCACTTTCTCCGTGCCAAAGCCATTAAAAATCAATATTATTTGATCTCCACCCAAACCTAATCTCAATTAGTCGTAAGCAGTAACTTTCTACTTTAAGTAAAAGCTGGTATTAACTCCCCTAGTGATGTTTTCCAACCGGAAACGCGTTTACCTGCATTGGTTATAAATCAATTTAGCTGCAGTTTCCTCTTCGAACCTTCTTAGATAATAACTCTGATGGGATTCCGTATTGCAACTTTCGGTTTTCTTCGCGGAACGCGAATTCATATGGCACTTTCTAATTACTCCGTTTGAACGTCGCTAATTGCTTTGGGAAAGTTGAGCGATTCGTTTTGGTTTGCTGTGTCGATGAAGAGGGACGGAAAAGTATGTTTTCGTGGAATTCGGATCGCTTTTTCAGTTTCTATTTCACGTGCAGGGAGTATGTGTGTCCAGGCAAGCATAAAATCATCCGAAGAGTGGAATTGCCGCAATGCACTTCCTCCTCTCTCGGTATCATTAACAATCGTAATTATACGCAGCGGAATAATTTACGGTGAGAACCGACATGCGATCAGACGAATGAACAAAAACCCCACGTGGAAGACTTATTATCAACGCTAATAACAATGATACAGCAGCATCGGGGGGAAAATATGAAATATGAATGAACAACAAAAAAAATGTGCTCGTTTATTCGCATTTCCAAAGGAAATCGCGAACAATAGGCCAATCAGGGACTCACGGTGTACACTACTCATCACCTTGGATATGTTTACCTGGTTGTTTATTTGCAGTTCGTTTTGTGGATCACAACCGATCATTAAATCATCGCATGGAGGAACGTTCCTAAGGTCAAACGGATGTATCTCGTGTCATGTCATCAGCTAACGATTTTCGCCATATATTTTCAGCCTTTATTAAATCCTCTGCAGAATTACGTACAAACAACATTTCGAAACAACATTCGACATTGACTTTACAATTTGTATACTGCTTTTTGTCGCTACCAACAACAATAGCGCATTCCAATTGCACGAACTAATAACGAGCACAACAAAAAATACATGATTGATGATTCATTTATGTAACCACCTTAATATTTGCCTTTACAATAATACCGCTCACAGTAACAACAACAACAACAAAAAACGCAATTTTTTTAAAGAATCATTTTATAATTTCATGCCCATCGCATTTGCCTATTACAAATCTAATTATTATATCATTTTTATCCACACTCAATTAAGCAAGAATACTCATAGGCTTTTCACTATTGTACAAAACGCGTTGCATAACAATAAGAAAATATGAATTTAAGACATGTCACAAAATATAATACCAATTATTAAATTGTTTTTCTCAATTAAGTAATACTAAATAATATTACATAACAATTCTTTTGATTTCGATTTTCGATCGATCATTTCTTACATCAAAGTCCGATGAACTCCGATACATCAACAATTAATCACGTGCATCGTTTGTTCGAAGAAGCGAAAATAATTAGAAAAATATACATATTTTTTTTTCTTTTCGGATTCCTGCAGAAGCATTGGAATCATCTCTCGATATACAGACGTCATTTTTAAATAAAGTCATGGAAAAACTTATTTTGCACGTTCCCGGCATTCCGAGCGTCCGACTTCCTCGGGTAATGCCTAATTACACCATTTTACAGGTATTTTGATGAGCTTCCATTTCTTTTTCTTCCGATTGCCGCGCTCTTAACGTGAGGTTAAATAGCATCGTGGAACGCAAATAAATAATAATTTTAATCGTCATCGTCTATCAATAAAATGCATCGCACGTAATTGGATCAAATATAATTGAATTATTATGAACATTATTTTTTTTTTTGTAAAGAAATTAACATTCTTTAAAAGTAAATTGAATCATATATAATTGAAAATATTTTAAAATCTTTTTCTTGAAATACTTTGAAAAGCTCGAGGAAGTGGACTATCTGAATATCCCATTTCCGCCCAGTTTTATCTATAGAAACATGCTAGACTGTGACGAAACAGGAACCTTTTGGTAGATCATGCTTTCCAATACATACTGTTTACTGTTAGATGATTATCTTAAGTATCTTTACCTTTTAATCAATTTATTTAGTATTATTTTCGAAACTAAATACTAGTTGAAATAGTTTATATTTTAAATATTGATCAATTGATTTTAGAAATTCTTGTTAATGCAAGTGAGAATAAAGGAATGTGTATAATTGCATGTACTCTTTTATGATGTGGCTTTGAATTGCATCATGAATTCCTCGAGTATCCGCGTTCGATGCATGGAGGACGAAGGAGGAGGATGCATGATTAGTTTAGAATCGCGGAAAATTCCTTCGGCTGCCATTAAGATTCATTAATTAGAATTATAATTTGAAAAGGAGGAAAGGAGGAAAAACAAAACCCGAAGAAGGATACGAATTAATTGTACAGTTAGCCGGAGCCGAGGAGGAGCACAATGGTGGATTTTTCAATATTGCTTTGAACAGCCAGACGATTATTGAGCGGAGGGAATGCTCGATGATCGAATGGGGGAAATTGAATAAAGTGGAATAATTGCGGATTAATAGGCAGATCCGCAGCAAACAGTTATAAATACAGATCCACATTTCCCGTGGCGCTCTTCGGCCAAGAAGAGAGCAAACACAATGGGGCATCGACGGTCACGCATAATCTAAGCTACGACTATTGCATAATGCCCGTGCGGCCTGGGGCGACATCCTCGAGGAACCGGGAGAGGTCTTCCAATGATCTTCGATGCATGCGATCATGCATGCGATCATCCACCGTGGTTTGTTCGCTCATGCTGCGTGTGGTGGATGTGTCACACCAAAGGCATGTGGCTGGCTCGTCAAGACGCGATTCCGAGAACGGAATTCACTGATTACAGGTAGTAGTAGTACCATCGGGATGGATGGACGGATGATCCGTCGAGGCCAGGTAAAATTTGCGCAGCACACTTCTGCTCCGTGGCTCTTCTGCTTACTTAATCAAGGCCGCCTGATTGGGTTTCGATAGAAAATCAATTTTCGCGATTTCGAATTGATCCTCTTCTTTCGCTCTCTCAAGTAGCCAGGTCTCAAGGTTACACAACACACACACACACACACGCAGTAACGACTTAACATCGCATCGAGTTGTCCTCCGCAACTCTCCTCTGCCGTCCCGTTTCGCTTCTTTTTCTTCTCTCGGACATTTTTTTTTCCCTCAGCCATCTCGCTCTTCCTGCCCCGACGTCGCCACTTTTCATTTGCTTCACTCTCCCGTTGCCTCCTTTTTGCGCGTTATTTTCTTTGTTTTAACCATAAAAAGCCCGAAGAGCTCTCTCTATACAGAGAATCGGTTTTAGCGCGAGCTTTGTTCCATCATCATCATCATCCCCGGTTCTCGGTATCGAAGCGCCGAAACACTTAAATCAGAAAATGAGCTTTAATTAGGCAGCAGCAGCAGCAGCAGCGAGCCGAAATTCCCGTTCGTAAATAACGCGCGGATAATTACAGCGTACACTTCGTAACTTTATCTCTTGGAATTTCGGTTTGTATTTGTTGTGACCTGGTAACGAATGGAAATCTTCGGATCTCCTCCTCCTCCTGGGTCACGGCCAAACGCAAGACATCCATCCTTCCACCTTTACGCGTCACGTTATCCTTCATCTCTATCGACGCGACAAACTATTATTATTATTATTATTACTGTAGAACCGCTTGATTTGCATCGAAGATCTTACGCCCACGCCGCAATTTGACCGGATTCCCGCTTCGACTCGATCCGCGGAAAGAAAGTGTTTCGGTGCTTGCTTTTGATTGATTCATGTCGGGCGGATCATTTGCTTTTTTTACGTTTATTTATTTATTTTTAAAAAGCTGCAGCGTCCTTAAAAGGATCGAAAGCAATATCAACAGCGGCAGAGAATGAGGTGGATGGTAGCAAGTGAGGACAAAAATATTTCATAATTACTCGGCGTCTGCTGCAGAGCAACATCAGGGTCAGGCATCTTCGATGTTGGTGTTCTTTCTTCTTGAACATGTGGGTACTTCGATATTCGCGCAATTAATTGGTGGAGAGAACAATAAAAAGGGACTTACGGCGCGCTTGCAAATCGGCACTGAACCCATCGATACTTCCGAGGTGGAAAACAATCGACGCGTTTGTTCCGGGCAAAATTCCTGGATTAACACCTGCTCGATGCATTAGAGACCAAACAAAAGTGCATACGCTCTTTGCTGACTAACAGCTCTGACTAATATACTGAGCAATGTAAATAAGCGCACTTCGAAGAAAACGAACCTTGTTTTTTATATATATATATATATATATCTATACATAAACATACGTTTCTACTATGATTTATATAACAAGGGTCTACACAGAGAGAGAGAGAGAGAGAAGGGTTCGTAAACGGCGGATATATTTTCTTAAATAAAACAACGAAAATCATCGAGAGGAATGTTAGTTGGGAGGTAGTCGGCTCCGAGGAGTTGTAAAATAACGTGGTAACAGCCATTAAAGAGAAAGGCCGTTAATGAACGCTTCCATGCATACGTTATATTATTCGTAGGAAATTTGTCGCAAATCGATTTCCAAGGTTATTAACTAAAGGTGATTTTAACGAGAAAGCTGCAAAATTTTCATTTCCAAATCCAGGAACAATACTCAACCGAAACGACAATGGTTTTCAATCATCGTGGATTATTATGCACGTGCTTAACGATTGCGTGCGTTACTTCTTGTTGCAGTCTTATCGTACCGTTTGCTCCTCGTATCGGCTGCTCCGGTTCAATTGCGAACGCGATAATTAAACAATTAACAAGTCTTGGAAAACGTTTGCGTGTGTCAATATTGTTTCACACAATGCACACGAAATATGAACTTGTTTGTTCCATTTCTCTGCTCTCGGCAATTGAAGCCACATTAGTCGACTTTAAACTAATTTGTTGAAACACATCCGTTTTCTTTCAAAAAAAACACTGTAATTAGATCACGAAATCCATTTAAACAACAATATTTAAAAAAAAACAATTCATCGTTTCATGTTCACTCACAACAACAAAGCATCATCGTCTCTGTTAGTGTAAATCAACTCGTTACACGCAAAATAATTACATCACTTGCTTACATAATATTTCTCAAACATTTTTTAAACACCAAAGTCACGTTTTCTTTAGCCAATAGCTTATTCATCAGGCTTCGACAAGATGAGTTAACATTATTGAACACAACAAATATTACTACATCCCAATTAGTTTAGGTATTATTAATAGAAATAACTTTATAAATACATTTAATTTTCCTTAATTTTGAAAATAATATTAAATGACAGCTGTCACCTTATGTCAAAGCGGAATATTCTACAACTAATGATGTAAATATTGTTATTTTTACATTAAAATATAAATTTTCTAAACAATACTGATTAATCGAGTAATATTACAAATACTTTTTTTTATTTCTACTTTAAATTGTTAATAATGACTCATAAAATATTGTAAAGTATGATTAGTATGATTAATATGAAAAAAAGTAATCGTTAACAAGTCTTGAAAATATTTGTCCTAAATAGATAAATTACTAATCATCGTATTTCTTCTAGCAGCGATGATAAAAATATCGTAAAATCAGTCGAATAAGGTAAATCTTGCAGTGTATACATAACTAATACTAAATACGGTAATAAAATGTTGAAAATTCCTGTCCCAAATAGTTGGAAGAAAACCACGATAATAACTCTAGTATTTGATCTGAGGTGGTGATCATAAAAATGCTAATTGCCGTTCCACTCCTACTGGAAATTAATTCATCTCGAGTTGTTTGTTGTTTGATTCATGCGACATAATCCTATTAACAGTGAGATATAGGCACGCACATTTTAGCAATTCAAATTTTACTGTTTTGATTTTTGAACTCTAAACAAAATTAATATGCATAAGGACGAACAAAAAAAATATATATTTATAAAAGCTGCTACAAAACGGTTGTCGAGATAAATTATCGCATTCTTTTCTAAACGTTTAAGTTTGTTTAAAAATATGATTACGAAATCTCGCGGTTACCTAGAACCCGCACAAATTAAGAAAACAATTGGACCGTTTAATTCAAAGAAATGCAATTAAAAAGGCATTGGCATTACGTAAACTTCGGAGCGAAAACCGCAGCAGACGAATTCACTTATTCTAGCGCCGTTTTTACTTTCTACTATTTACCTAAATTGTAATTTGAAGTTTGAATTATTTTGAAAATATTTTTATAATCAAGTTTCAGACCTTGGTTGTAGTATGTAAATGACGTAACCTAAATTAATAGAATACGTTTTTCCAATGTATTATCTGTAAAATTTTGTAGTTCCTAATAGGAGAGTTGAATAGTGAGAACATAAATAAAATTTGAACGGTTGGCCCATGGAGAATTAGGGATAGAGAGAGAGTACCGAAGTAATTGAATTTATAATGTGGAAATATTAAACTGTTCGAAGATAATGCTCGCTCCTAGATTTATTATCATAAAATGTTATTCTATTATCGTGAGTTGTCAAAATCAATAAATGTGTTCGAAAGCAGTTAATATCCGAGGGGTGGCTATTTAAATCACCGCGACGTCAGTTTTATGGAATTTATGGCCTCCGAAGGAGATTCGGCCCGTGATTTATTCCGTCTACCGCAGATAGTAGATATTAGTTGACCTTTGTGGACCTTAATTTAAACAGTTTCTGATGCAAGGGTAAATGGTGATGATCAGACTGAAGGGAAAGTATTCATCAACCCAAATGCTGAAAGTTCTAGGTCCTCGTTTTGACACAAGGTGACAGCTGTCATTTCGAGACCTATTTAACTCGACCCAAATTAACGACAAATAGATTGAGAAACTCTGGTTTTAGCTGTATGCAGATGCATTGTATCCGGCTTCCGTTCCAGATGACAAATAGTTCGACCTTTCGAAATAGCCGTAATCAGATCATCCTAACCGTTTCGAGATTCGCAAATTGAGGATGCTGCACGAATAAAATCGAGCCGGTTTCCTGTCAAAACGTCTTTGCTTTTTGCACGGATGAAGAAAATCGCGGGGAGGAATTCGAACGAAAAGATGATAAAGATGGAGAGAATAAAGGCGTAGAGAGTAGTAACCTATTTGTGAAATGAAGCATATTTTAAAACGTAAAAACCGCTAGAAATGTAATACCAGTTGTTATTATATTAAAAGCAAGTGCGCGGCGAGAACTGTAATCTAATCATGATTTCACTGAAAGCACACATAAATATGCCATTACGACCTTCCATCCTCGTCCTTTATTAAATCGTCGCCCGCTAATGAACGCGCGAAGCAAATATGCAAATCGAGCCGAAGACAAAACTTTCGTCCTTATTTTTTTCCTTTTTCGCAGCCATCATCATCATCATCTCGTCATCATCTTCCTATTTTTAGTCTGCGACTCAAAAAGCATGTGCATTGTCGCGTCCAGGAACAATGCGAACAGTCAACACACCCATTACAATAAATCTGTTAAGGCCCGTAATTTCCTACCTAGCTGGAATGCGCACCCTATTTTAATACACCGTTACATATGTAACTATCTTCCATCTTCCTCCAACGCCTTTCGAACCGAACCAGCAGGAATGCACAAAGCTCAAATACCGAAAGGAAACAGCGCTCCGCGTACACTCGCACACGTCTTCTTACACGACCTCAACATCTTCCGAGACGTTCCAAACTCATCGAAAGACGTACCACCTCCAAATTAATTATCTGGATCGGGCCTCGATTACAATCTTAACCACGACTAAATGCCTTCAGATAACAAATCCGACATGCCATCAATGACAGACCAAAATTTTGATATCAATCCCTTCCTTACAAATCACCATTTGCTTTTAAATACATCCATCCTTTTTACTAATCAAAAGAATATAGATTTCTACCATTTCATTAAAATTAATTACAAATACAATGATTCATCCATTTTTTTTTTATTTCTTATATAATATTCTTATCAAATAATCAAAATAAATTTGGCGCAATTCTATAATAAATCTTCACATATTTTTTTCTTCCAAACATAATTTGTAAATAAACTGTACTGTTATTACTACAATTAAGAAAATACAGTATTCATTAGAATCGATTCGTGAATGGTTTTAATTGGGAATCCCATTATTTACTTTAGTAAACATCCAAAGAAAGAATTGTACATTTAGTTACAAAAACTGTTTACTTCTTTACGTTTGTTCAAATATGCACTGGAACTGGAGTATAACTAAATCTATTTGAACTGGTTCGAAACGAAAAAAAAAAAACAAAATTTTAATAACACCTATTTAGTAGTGAGTGTATTTATTTTTTTCTTACTGTTACTGTTACAGTTACACACTTCTTTTTCTTCATCTCGTCTGTCGCCGCAAATATTGGATTCGGAAATTGGACCTAATTTTTAACCGTGTGAACATTATGGACTTAACCTTCATTTGAATTTATAAATATAATAATCAAAAAAAAAATATTATCGAAGTTGTAAATTAAATTCACAGGAAGTCGGATCTAAATCCATCAAATTAAACGTGAGTTTTGTGAGAAAAAAAATAGTTTGGAATTTATATCTTCTATTAGTTGATGTTTCATTAATTAACTTTCAGAATAATTTCAGGTAATAAATATATAAAATATGAATTAGTTTATTCTCTTGTGTTTGTAGAATGAGCTCATTTTTTTTCAATACTTAGTATATTTATGAGCAGTTAGTATCAAATTTCATGAAATAAAATACTCTTTTTGTACTATAATATATTGGTTTGTATATAATAAATAATAATAGATTTATTAGTGAGACAATATTAAATTACATTTTTTTTTCTGTTTCTGAACAATATTGCGTGTGTTCTTGAGATATTGGTATTGATGAAAGCAGTGGTAAATAATGTAATTTTTGCCTACCAATGACTTCTTGGAATTGTTTCTATGGTTCGCAATTGTTCAGTAACCAAAGGAATCCATTTGTAGCATTGAACAAAAATGTATACATTGTGTTGTGTTCATTGTCGAATCTCGAGATGTGCTTTGAACGAGTGGAGCAAAGTAAATTGTATGCAAGTGCAATAGACTAAGCGACTGCCCCCTGTGGCGTTTAGTTAGAAAAAAAATTGGAAAAGTTGCGCTATGCTTTAGAACTCAATAATATTATTAATTATTAAATCTACATATAATAAAATTGCTTTATTTTTCCAAACGCAAGAAATTGTTGTGATTTTGGTGGTTGAATGTTTACAATGAAGGTAAAGTGATTACTTTATAGTTTCTACGTGCGTATTTGAGGTAAACTTTTTTGGTTTTGGGGAAAAAACACACACCTGCGCGAGAATATTTTACGGTCATAATAAATGAACCGGAGAGAAGTGAAAAAAAAAAGATGAAGAAGGAACAATCGAGTGGAATCGAAGATGGCACATTCCGCGCGCGGACGAAAGGGCGTACGAAAAAGGTCGTTAAACCCGTTTCGGGATTGCATTGTGGTGAAGAGGCAAAGAAGAATGCGAGCACGGTCCGACGGCCGATTGTAAATGCTGACCTCCGGATGACCCTCCGAGCGATCGGTGCCTTTTATTGGGCCCACATTTTTCGTGGGCCTTTTCCCTCCGAAGGAATGCCTTATGTAACCGCTGACCTTGCGGATTTAACTGTACCCGAAGAGATCGTCTTTGCAAATTTCTTGGGATCAATACAGGTTTGCAGATTTTATGGAGGTTTCACCCATCGATTCGAAGAATATCTGATAGGAGATGGTGGTGTCCCAAAGCTGCACTATTTGTTTAGTTTTTGGAATTACTTACGTCGTTGATATCTGCGAGTATTTTCTGCCTCATCTTCGGGTCTTTCTGCTGGCTAGGAGGAGAGTCCTGCTTCCTGGCACTAGGTTTTTCCACTAATTTTAATCCGTAATTGGCGATGCAACGCCGCGACTAACGAAGGAATTAAATAATAACAAGTGTTTGTGGCAGCGCGAGATGTTGGCCAATTAAACTCGGTAAGTCGGATGAGGAATGCCCAGCGACGTTACGTTACCGTTAACATTCTTATTATATATATATATGTATATGCACGTATAAAGATATATATATATATATACATGTATTCGATGACAAATGGATGTAGTTTAAACGTTGATCTGATGCACTAATAACCTATAGAAATGGTGAAGTGTTCGATGCCCGTTCGGCAGTAACGTGAGCTTCGACTAAAGTGCCCTTAGACTACTGACGATTTTGCATGCCTAGTTACGAACCGGAGACAGACGTGTAGCCTCCCCAGACACACCCATTCACCACCGACTCTGAACGACGACTGACTTCTTATCACCACCCCGACATCTATGCCCTTAATCCTTCCTTCCACAACCACAACTCCTAAATCCCAAACAAATTTCCGCAACTTAAAACCCCATTTCCAATATTTATAATCCATTTTATATTATATAATAAATCCTAAACTAATTAAAAAAAAAACTTTTATATATTTTTTTTACTAAAAATTATTTGTAAGTAGTGACTTAAATTTAAGACTGAAATCAAAATTTAAATAAGCTTCAACAAATTATTATTATTTCTTAAATTTTGAGTTAAGTGAAAAGAAAATTTAAACAACTTTTTAAAACCAAATAAATTTCTTCAATAGAAAAGCAATTTTAAGTCGTTTAAAGACAATTAATTTACATCTAGATAAGTTACAGATGATTAATTGTGACATAAATCTGTAATTATATCAATCCTACATTTTTTTTTGAATATATATTTCTTTCTATACGATTAATAAGATGTTAAGTAAATATTTTTTTCAAACATAATTAATTACATTCTGTATACATAATACACTTATAAAATCTTTGTTATTTTTTTAATACAATTATCAATGAATAATAAAATTTAATAATTGTGGGAATATTTAATTCATAATTATTTTTTTAGACAAATATTATTATTTATGCTAACTTGTGAAAATTTTATTCATTCAATTTATTTACACAAATGTCTCAATATTTTTTTAAAATTCATTTATTACAAAATTTAGTCTACTTTAAAAATACATATTTTTTATTATTACTTAATACGGGCGCTACTGGCGCCTAAAGCGCCTGAGGCGGTCGCCCCCGCTTGTTGTGGCGCTGTACATTTTTAACAGTAATTTTCTCAAAAATTTTATTTGAAAAATATTTTTAATGATTTTTATTAAATTAGCATAAAAAAATATATTAAAATTATATAATTTTTTCGTATTTAATAATTTATCATCTTAACTTACACATTTTTTTTTTCAAAAGTATTTTGGAAATATAATTTGCATTAATTATTTTTTAATAAAAATTTTCAAGTTTTGAAATAAAAAAAATATAGATAAATTTATTGAAACTACAAATTATAATAATTTATAATAAGTACAAATTAGTAAAGTTAATGTGCGCTTCAAATGATTCATTTATCTGTGATTTCATCGCCTACAGAAGTTAAAAAAAATCACGCTTCCGTATTCTGAAGAAGGCGTATTCATGAGGCGTAAAACGCACAATGTTTTAGTATTTATAATGAGACAGCTGTATAAGATGAAATGCTGTAGTTGGTTTCATTTCATAACGACATAATTTTAATTAGTAACTATTACGAAATTTTAATTGCACTCAAAAAGTTGATAATTTTTTTTTAAAGAAATTAATTTAATAAAATATTTTTCAAGTGAAAGTTCATAATGATTTTTAACGTAAAATTTCTTTAATTTTAGATTTGTAGTAATTTTTTAATAATTTATCAATACATTCTCTTCATACACGATGATCATTATCAGTAAGTAAAACTTTTAACAAAATCAGTTTTTTTTTAATAAAAAAAATGTGTCACCCACTTCAATATCCCGAAGAAGATTTCTTTAATAAAATAAATAAAAACGGAGACAATGATGAGCATTCCTCTATGTTGCTTAAGAAGTCGTTCGAGGTTATTACAATGAATGGCCGGTCTTGGCCCTGGTGATCTTTTGGCCTTAATCCTATAAAGTTCGCCTTTCGAGATGCAAAGCGTACATTTTTCTTATTACCTCCTTTCGACGTGAAAAAGAAAAAAAATGCGAAAGAAATAAAGAATAATATAATCGATTCGTCGGAACTGCATACATAAGAAATCATTATTAGAAACGTATTCATTACCATTTTTTTTTTTTGCAATTTACTCTATAAATAACTGTTACAAAGTGGTATTATGTTTGCACTTCTCAATTCGGGCCACATAAAGAAATAATTCTAATCATAACGATGTACAGATTTTTTTCCAATTTCACACATAACTACATCTTTTTTATTACGCGAATTTACAGTTCTTTGCAAAACGATATTTCATTACACACTACTCAAATTTCTGTTTAAAAGTATTATTTTTTTGTTAGTTTTTATTGCAAGTAATTCGATATTAATAAGTATTATTATTTCAATAATATTTCGATTATGACATTATAAATCAATAAATAATGTAAAAAAAATTGTTTTTAAAGAAAATTGTAATGATGGATTATGATATTATGAATCAATAGATAATGCGGGAACAGGAAATGAGAGGTGTAATTGTATTTTTTTTTTATCAGATCGGAAGGAAAATAATGACTTTGAGAAAGGAAGAGAAAGAACGAGAAGAGTCGGTGCTTTACGTGTAATTGCGTCTGGTTTCTCAGGTTGCAGGTATAGTCTAATGCCTGAAACCGTTAAATATATTAAATATAGCTTTACTTGTAGCTGTTGAACTGTACATTACGCCATTCACTGGATTCATTCAAGTAGAAGGCAGAGAGCGAACGAAATACGTAATAATTCCATTCAATTAAATTAGGCATGGCGAGTGTTTTCGTGCTCAATTTGATCCATCACGTATGAAATTATTAGCTTCTTCGTGAAGACGAAATAAAAAAAAAAGAATAATTTAAAATAAAAAAATCAATTGCTATTGGATTATAAAAATTAATAAGAGAGAGCGCAGCGCATCTCAGTTGGTGGTCGTTTTGTATATTTTCTTTTCTTTCGTTGAATTAAATTGTGCATTTGTGGATGTATCGGATTTCGGTAATATTAGAAGAAAGGTCGTGATGGATGCAAGAGGGAAAGGTGTCACGTCCTTATCACTTGTAACAGGACCCGACTCCAGGAAACCGAAACAAAGGTCCTTGTGATACGTGATTGGTGAAAATGCGAAAGGACGTGCCTGGACGTCGAAGGAAAAAATGTGTGCTTTCTATTTGCCGAAGAGAGTGCGTTACGCCACGAAACGTTCTTTGGAAGATAAAGAGAAGAATTAGATACTGGGTGCGGTGTTTGGTAATGTTAAAACTTAAACAATTTCTGCGCTTTGAGCAAACGTTATTTGCGTTTGGTAAACTCGTATACCATGCGAACAACTTTCCGAGAATTGAGGTCATATATACATCATACATATGTGTAGTTGTAGGTTTTATATTACATGCATTATTTATTATTATTATAACAATGTGTGCACTCGTCGTAATTATTATTGTTGTTGTTGTCTGTTGTTCTTCATTTGTGAATTAATTGATGCTCATCTCAATTTTCGAAGAGCATAGGTGTGTTTGTGTGTGTGACATGGTTGTCGAAAAAGGAAATAAGAGTGTATATGATGATGATTATGATGACGGCGAAGATGAAGAATAATGGGTCTTTGGCAATCTAGGAACGGAATCTTAACACTAATGCCCACTCTGGAGAAATTTTCCAAAAGAGATTTACATACAATCGCAGGGAGACCCGCACTCTACGTGCATTCCTCGCGAAAGAAGAAAAGAAGAAGGCACGATGGAATATTAACGGCGCGCGCGAAGCCGAAGAGCGAAAAAGCGCGGAGTAGCAAAAATCTATTCGCCACTTAAGCAATTCGCCATAAATCCTTTAACTTAATCGCCACTAAAGCTATTTATTGCCAGCAAATGCGTCCGATCGCTTCCTTAATTATACACAGGCGCACCGCTTTAATTGTTACACACATACGCACGCAAACACCCGAGCAACGGCCACGGCACAGCAACAAAAAAAACACAAATAAATTACATGCTAAACATTTCCTGTTGCTCGATCCCAGCTTACACAATGATCATTCAATTACGCAACCCGACAAATTAAGATGTTTTTTCTACATGTTAACTCAACTCAAGAGTAAAAGTACACTTTTACCCAAAATCCCATTAGCAAATCGCAAGAGTTGAATCAACTTAACAACATTTACAATTAACATAACAACATTTACATTTTTCAATGTGAATCTAAACTGAATAAAATTGATAAAATTATATAAGTTTAAACGGAAGAAGTTACATTAATATAAATAAATTTAATTACACAACTCGAAAAATAAAAATGTGTTTTCTGCATGTTAAATAAACTTTGAAGCAATAATAAACTTTTGTCCAAAATAATATTTACAAAACGCAAGAAGTTGAATCAATTTATAAAAACTTTAAAAAAATAAATAATAAAAAATACATAATTATTTGAATAATATTACTAAATTATATATTTAAATTTTTTAATTATATATTTAAATTAAGGTGTGTTTTCTGCATATTACGTCAAATTTGAAGAAAAAGTAAACTTTTTACTAAACGCAGGAAATTGAATCAGTTTAGAAACTTTTCGAATTACATAACTCGACAAATTAAGTAATTTATTTATTTATTCTATAAGGGGATTATTTACTGGATTTATTTTGACGTGAATCAAATTTGATATTTCGATAAAATTTTATAACAAATATAAAAAGTTTATTCGCATAATTAATTCTGTTTGATCTCATAGATTTTTTGAATATGTTAATTAGATATAGCAAAAAAGTTTTCTCAAAATTATTATAATTTATTTTATAAAATGAAGATACACAATCAACATTTTCTATTACACAACACAAAACTGAAATATTAATTTAAAAAAATATAAAAATCATTAAACGAAAGATTGTATCAATTTAATATATTTGGTTACATAATATTATTTTAGTTACAGAAAGATCAATTAGTTACACGTATTTCATATACTTTTTGAAAATCAAGATTAAATAATTGAAAAAATTATAAAAATTGATAGACAAAAACAATTTTAATTTAACTGTTAAAATTAGACTGCTCTAAATTAGTTAATTAGTCGCATGTTTTACTTTAAAGTAATTTAAATAATTATTTGCTTAAAAATGAAACCGCTTCTATCGGTGTCAAAATTTCGAAATGTAAATCAAATATTGATAAGGAAACACGACGATATCTTCATGTCGATTCATTGATAATATTTACCTTTAAAGATAAAACAAATCAAAGTGTTTTAATAACAGATTGAACCAAACTGGGTCATTATTTATAAGATTTCTTGCAAAACTAATAGACTATAATTTTCTTACTTTAACTAATGAATTGTGGCCTGTTGAGAGTGCAGCAGCTAAAGATTTATTTCATGATAAACGCAGACCGTATATTGACCTAGAAAGTTAATAAATCGGAAGAAAAACTTGATTTCTATTTCTTACAACAAATAAATAATATTAATTAAATTGGAATAGAAAATCATTTCTATCAATTATTTATTTACTAATATTAACTAATATAATTGAATTAAATCTAAAATATTTCAAAGCGATTTCTGGAACAAATATGAAGAAAGTTTCGCCAATAATAAAGTGCTTTCAGCACAAATATTAAAAAGGACTTTTTAAAAAAATATTGCAGTATCGTAAAAGTTTCTAACAAAGTTTGCCGATGTTTGCTAAGAATTGCCCTAAGCTTGAATGTAAGCCATATGTACTGGTTTCTTTTTTATTTTTTTTTTTGAGAACTGCTTCGAAAATTTTTATTGCTGTTTTTTGAGAAATCCATTAGTTTTTAGACCGAACAAGTCTCGTTTGTTAATTGATGCCATGCAATTACTTCAAGTAGCTGCTCATTCTCTATTTACTTGAGATATGCTCTAGTTCTTCCATATTAAGTACATTAATAAAAGTCTCAAGATAATTTATGATCCTCACACGAGAAAATAAAACACTTCTTCATTCTTGATCGTTTCTCTAATGCGTTTTAGAAATTATGTGACTTTAATATATCACGACTTTATTTATGTAGTTAAATCTGTAGAGTTTGAATAGACTTTGATTTTGTTAGGATAATAAAAATTTCAACATGAAAGAAATTGAGTTTTTTTCTTATATTATATGACGATTTTGATTTTTTACCAATTTAATAGAAAACATTGTTCATTGATGAAAAATAATCATTAAAAAAATAAATTATATAACAAACCATTAATCCTTAATACTTTAAAGGTAAAGATGATGTAGCATTAAGAAATGTAATGTATAACAAGAATACAATAAATATTTTGTCTGTACTGAAATATGTACGGAGATTTGTCAAAAAACCTATTGTCATGCCATTGATTGTCTCCATCCTCCCACAACATTTTTCTCAATTGAAGCTTTTGACCCCCCAAAATGCACACATGTTCTCTTTGTTATTCGTTGCATGATTTATAACCGTTTCATTTCTTAAATAATTGGCAAAAACCTTGAAATATTCTCTTGTGATATTTACGTTTTTAGAATCATCTGATGATTCATAATTTTTAATAATAAAATTCGATCTTGTAGCAAAAATTGAGATTTACTAGAACCAAAATAATTAATATATGTTATTATATAATTAGTTTAATAATATCTTTAAAGCTGTGCTTGAAAATGCTTGTATAAATTTTTGTATTATATAATAAAAATGATAAATACATTGATTACAGAAGTAATTTCGAAAAGTATATTGTTTAAACAGTTTAAATTTTTATTTACTGGATCGTAAAGTGGAGTTCTTTTGTGATAAATATTGAGTCAGAGTCATAGACTTTAATGGATCGTTAAAGAAAAATTGGGATGAATTTGAGCTGTAGGAAGAGAGTGCAGTCGGTTAGTGCTAATGGGCTGAAGAGTTTCGACGAGTTTGAGGTCGCGTTTACAGTTTTGCAAAACAATATATTACCACTCACGTAGGCCGATGAATAATGCCAGGCGCGAGAGAGGTTTTAATAGCGATTCCGCTCTTTAAGTGTACTAACTGTAATATTGTTGATATTATGTAATAATCCGCGAAGAGCGAAACTTAACTGTAGTTCCGAGCGCAGCATAATGAGAAGGGAATTCTTCTTGCATCGCTCGACGGCGCCTCTTTCTACACCTCACATTTTCGCTAATCGAATCATTAGTCAAGAAATAATACAGAAATGCCCTTCTATAGGATAATAAAAATAATTATTTTGTTGATTTCATTAGTAGAAATTGAATATTGTTGTTGTAAATTTTGATGATTGTTGTTGTTAAATGAAGGGAGGCGGATGTTGTTGGAGGTATGGGTTTAATAACTTTGTAATAAATTGCCTTATTAAAATCGACATATTTCAGTGTTTAATGTACGTGTTTTTAATAAAATCCTTGTCTGTATTGGAGGAAGCGAGTGTACGTGTGCGTATGTGTATGAATGCGAGCGAGTGTGTGTGTGCGATGCGAAGAGAGCCCAGATCCGAGCTAACTAACATTACCATTTTAAATTTAGTTGCTTAGACTAGTTATGTGAGGGAAGAGCGGGAAGGGTTTGTACAGAAAATTATGAAAAATAAATAAAACATCTATACAGGAGTTGTATCGTGGGATCCTTTTCAGTTTTATCATATATTTATATATTACACTCGTGTGTGTGTGTGTAATATATAAATATGTGGAATGGATTTTTCCCTTTTTCCATGCATACGCTAGCACATACGTGTGTGTATGTATGTATATAAGTACACATGTCCCTATACATATAATGTGCATTATTTATGCGAGGCTCGTTTCGTGAATCGTAAATTCATTTATCCGTCTGTCGCTGGAACTGAAGGGAAAGGGAAAAATGACCGTTTTTCCCATTCGCCTCGGTTTTGTTCCTTCCTCACCTTCACCTCCATTTCAAAGGAAACTTACCTCCTTGAGTCCGTCCAGCCGTCCGAGGCTGCGCGCCTGCCTGAGCCCAGGTTCAGGAACCCTGCGGCCCTTTCTCCGCCGCTCCAGCAGTCTCGGCTTCCTCGGAGTTATCGGCTCATTATCTTCTGGATCTGAATGCACTTCCGGACAGTGGTAAGTGTGTCTGCGGCGAGCCGACGGGCTCGTTATTCGCGTTATCAAATTATCGAACATATCTCAAAATCTCTAACCCTTATTTACCACGAACTCATTTTCTTGTCCTTATCCTTTTCTTATACCTCTCCTCTCCACTATACGCCGAAAGAAAAAACGTCAAGAGAATACGACGACTGTTCACATAACTTCTCGAACCACCTTCACTTCAGAATTCATCAAACAAATACGGGACGTGCGCGGCTCTACACTCAATCCTGGATTCCTTTAGTTGAGGCTCTTCATTTCCGACACGCTGCTGGTTCCTGTGAAAAGAGACATTTCGTTAGAACTCATTATCTCTGCTTTGTGTTTTGTAATTATTTAGGCAAACATTTACAACGAAATACTACCAACATTCTATTGTACTGTCGGCTATTTGTTTTCACACAAAACTATTTTTTTTTCCTGTCACCACCATCAATACATGTTCATCCAACACAAAATATTACAAATTACATAATACACATTAAATCACAGGTCAATAACCAATAGTTCACGTTTTCATTACCTTTCATAACTATTAACAAATGTGAAATAATAAAAAAATATATTAGAGGTGTCCACTCCAGTTACAGGCGGACCCACGAGTTAAGAGTCACTTAAAAACTAAGACATAAACTATTCATGGGGCCCACACATTTAAATTTGTTCTTGTTACGCCACTGCTCTTGTACTTGACTTTTTTAGTAAAAATTAGATTAAATAGAAATCAAAGTTATTTTTTGGAAATGATTATAGTTGTTGGAAATTTAGGATCTTTCCAAACCGATATTCGGGGCTTCCCATGGAATTACGAGCGTTCTCCTTGATATTTAGCTATGCCACTTATGATTACTCTATTAAATCGTTGGAACAAATTACATTCTATCACGGTGAAAAGTACAGAAAAGCAAAATCTGGTTTCCTCAAGCACGATCAACTTAGCAGGGCACTTGACAAGTGCCACCCGGCGTTCAAATCGCTCTTTGTTTATTATTTATTTATATCGGTGTTCGTGTAGTATATGATATGCATGGACCCTAAGGTCCATCCGCTCCGATTTACATACCGCCATGTAATAACTAGGTTTCTCCGAACACTATTCGCTCCGCTAGTTAGTGCATATATACTTTATACTCATCGAAGCCATTTTAAATCGGTGTCTCATCCCCGGCAATCTCGCAAAACTATTTTTAATTAAACCTATCTTTTGTACTATTTTGTAGCGCATAAAAACCATGCGCATGATTGCGAAACGACCATCATACCTATACCTATGCGATCTAATTATCCTCACTCTTATTGATAACACATTCGCCGTGAGAGCCACCTGTTTTATCATTATTCATGTTCCCAACCACACAGGTCATAATCTCCGCTTGCAGTCAACTCATTCCCATACATTTTATGCTCCATCCATTCTGATATTAATACTACCACAATTCTTAATTAAAAAGTAATTTTTACTTCATTTGCACGGCGTTAATTAACAAACTAATCCAACAAAAAAACAAACATTACAATTCAAAAAATTAATCAATTCAATTCCCAAAAATTCTATTAATTTTAATTAGTAATTACAACAAAAAAAAATCAATAGTTGAAAACAATTAAAATATATGGAAAAATATTCATAATTTCCGCTTCAACCGACTCATTTCCATACATTTTAGGATATTAATACAACCACAATTGTTCATTCGAAAGTAGTTATTATTTCATTTGCAAGGCGTTAATTAACAAGGTTATTATCGGAATCACACAAAAAATCTATAATTCAAAAAATGAATCAAAACTAATTTTGCTGCAATCAAATTCCCAAATATTCATTCTATCCAATACAAAAAATAAATCAAAATCAGGTTCTATTAATTTTAATTAGTCATTTAATTAACAAAATAATTATAAAAATCTAACAAAAAAAATGTCAATACTTGAAAAAAAATAAAATATATAGAAAAATGTTCATAATTTCCGCTTCAACCGACTCATTCCCATAAATTTTATGATATTAATAAAACCACTATTGTTCATTAAGTTGTAGTTTTTATTTCATTTTTACGGCGATAATTAACAAAGATATTATCAGAATCCCACAAAAAATTCAAAAAATGAATCAAAACTAATTCAGCTGCAATCAAATTCCCAAATATTTATTCTATCCAATACAACCATATAAAATAATTAAAAGTCAATTTTAATTAGATTTCGTTAATTAACGAAACGTTTATCAAAATGCAACAAAAATAAAATATATCTAAAAATTTTCATAATTTCCGCTTGATTCCCAAAGATTTTATAGTTTTTTTTTTCTGATAAAACACATCCACAATAGTTTTTATTTCATTTGCACGTCGTTAATTAAGGAAAGAATTGCTGGAATCCGGCAAAAGTTTGTTTTAACTTATTTTTTTTTTTACATGTTATTTCTAGAGAAAAAATGTATCGAAAGATTTTAACGAAGCCAATTTAGATAATTCTGCTACTAAAATATCTTGCCGTAAATTGTAATGGGACGGACGGCTTCTTCTCTTTTTTCCTTCTTCTACTCTCGTCCAGGCAAACGAATATTAAAGAAAAAGTTGTCCTAATTTTGTTTGCCTTAATTGGTAATAAGTATCATAAGTTTATAATTAATTTGAAAAAAAAATATAATTTAGAGTAGAATGTGGTAGAATTAGATGTAATTCGAGATTGTTTACAATTCTTTAACAATTAAGATAGTTTCTTAAAAATAAGAAAATTGATTTGGATCTTTGGTAAATGTATATATTCCGTTAAGATTAAAAGTAACGTTTCTTCATAATCTAACAGCAGTTGTTGTCTTGTGCATTTCGTTTTGGTCTTGAAGTGAGTGACTGAGTGAGCGTGATTCTCTTCGGTTTTCTTGTGATATCTTCAAGCATTCGAGAAGAATGTGGCAACGTTTCGCTTGATATTTAATAACCCTGGCCTTCGACATTTCTCGTTTTGTCACAATGACCTACTCCAGCCAGCATCGAGCACCACTTATATATTTCGAAGGATATTACATGCAACTTGCATCCTTTTCACTCTCTTCGCTTGAAATCAGAAAACTAATAAACACGTGCATTTATTTCGTATGCATTTACTGAAAACGCTAAATAATGGGACGATAAGAATACCGGGGATTCTTATTAATGCAATTGGCTTTTATCTTACGGTTAATTAAATTAAAGCGAACCGGGGGAATGTGCGGACAACGTGAATAATAATAAAAATAAAGAATAAAAAAACGCGACGCGAGGGGAATGCGAATTGCAGAAATATCATATTTATTTAACGTTGCGTGTAATGCGAAACCAACATGCTTATTAATTGAATCATTATCGGGTTTTGTTACGGAATAAGACGAATAAAACCTATAATTGGCTCTAATTATAAACTCGATGGAATTGTTGCTTTCGCATGTAATTCCATTCATTTCAGAACGTATAAAATATACAGTAAATGTTTTTCTTTTTTTTTGAATGGATAGTGCTTGAAATTATTCGAATTGCGCATAACGTCAACGTTACGCATTTTCTATGGTAACGTTTGCAATTGTTTTGTATATAAAAGATAATTTCAACGTCACGTGTCAAAAAATATATTGACGTGGCAACTTTCTGTAAAGCATTTTGTGTTTGCAATTGTTTAGAATATAAAGCATAATTTGAACAATACCTAACGTCAAGTTCACCTTTCGAAATGTCATCGAATATCTAAAATTCTCGAGAAAAATATATTAAAAATATTTTCACGTCAATTTTAGCTATAAAACATTTTGTATGGTAACGAATTATACTTAACGTCAACGTCACGTCTCAAACTGTCATTGAACATATAAAATTCTTAAAAAATAAATATTGACGTGACTATTACCGGTACAGTTTTTACAAACTGTCAACTTTACGTCGCAATAAGTTTAAATTTATTTTGTATAGTAAGGTTCGCAATAAAGGATAATTTGAACAATACCTAACGTCAACTTCACCTCTCAAACTATCATCGAATATCTAGAATTCTCGAAAAAAATATATTAACGTGACTATTAACCGTTTAGTGGTTGAAATATTTTCACGTCAACTTTAGGTCGCAATAAAGCATTTTGTATGGTAAGGTTTGCAATTGTTTTGAATATAAAAGATAATTTGAATTATACGTAACGTCACGTCTTCGATGACAGTTTATCGAAAACCTAAAATTAAAAAAAAAAATGATGTGACTATTAACAGTACAGTAGTTACAAACCGTCAACTTTACGTCACAATAAATTTTAATCCATTTTGTATAGCAAAGTTCGTAATTGTTAAGAATATAAAGGCTTATTTGAACTATAAGTAACGTCCACGTCACGTACTCGGACTATTACCGACATTGTTCTTACGATACCCTTGAAAAGAATAAAATGTGCTGAACAAAATATTTTTTTTAAATTTGAAAATAAAAATATATTTTAATAAAATAACCTTTGACATTGAAGTTAACGTTAATAAATTTATGTCAATATATTTAATTCTTGACATTAGTGGAATTATTTTATTTATCAACTAATACTTGTGGATGTAAATACAGTATATTTTTAACTTGTGTCATTTACAAGTACAAGTAAACAGAAACTTGTACAAGTACATCTAGCGCGTTTTTTCAACATTGAAACATCAGCAGAATTGAACACTACTATAGATTATCTATGAATGGAAAAAGTGATAAAATTGATTTGAAGTGAGATATTTGTTTTTTTTTTGTGTGCAAATATAAAATGAAGTATTTTATTTAATTTATGTGAGGTGTACGTTGAGTGAGGTTTTACTGTATATGAGGAATATTTATGCGAGTTGCGCTTTAGATTAATTTGCGTGAAGTCCTTAAATGGAATTTAATTTGGGCGATTTTTCGGGGACCGCCGATGGAATGCTTCGAGTGGGCTTTTAGGTCTTTCTTTTATTCGAATCCGGGCAGGTAGTTTGTCATGCTTTCAGCGGACGAGGGCTTTTAGTGCCGTAAAAAATGATGTACACGCCGTGCCGAGGCTCCGCATTATGTCGGGGCGGAATATTTGGAATGCAAAACGCGCATTGCCTTCATTGTTTTTGGTGCAATTGTTGCGCGGTTCTCGTATTCGAGTCTCCGGGGTATATATGTGTGCAGCTGGATAAAGATCTGTGCGTGAGAGCGAGAGATGAAGATTGAATGAGAAGGGAGAGAAAGAGAAAGATGGTGAGATGCGACCGGATCCAGAAAAGAGGAGCGAGAGCTGAGAGCGGCCGCACTTAAATCAACTGAAATAATCAAGATAAAACAGAAAACTAATTAAGTGAGAAGTGAGCAAAGCGTGGAAGAAGATGAAGATGAGGCACGAGGCGGAGGACGAGGATAACGAGATGGCCGAAGGAGAGCTGGAGATAGTGGAGACTGAAGATTTATTAAAAATTGCACTGAAACTGTATATTCCGTTTCCAAGCCGCGACATCCATTTCCCTAAAATATCCTTTTACCATATGGCTGTGATTGCATCGCGATTTATCGCCGCAACGGACAAGATTAATATTCATCTTAGTCCCATTCTTTTCCGACTTTATTTATTATTCGTTAAAGCCCGACTGTTTTACTGACCAATTATATTATTTCCTTTTTAATAACAGACCAAATCCAATTTCGATACACATTTCGCCGCATCGGACTTCCTTCTTTGGCGATACCACAAATTCCATTCATTCCCTCAGTCTTTTCTTATTGGAATTCCCCTCGGGGAGCTACAAATCCACGGATTAATTGGACACCGAAGATTATTATTTAAAACTAATTAGTCCTATCCGATTTTAAACGACCAACAGTCCTACAGTCACAAAACGACCTGTTAATACCGTTTCCAACCATAAATTCTGTTTCGTGTAAATTATTTACTTTAGCCATTTAGATATTTCAGGAAACGATTCCTCGAAAAAAATACATTTCTGTAGATTTACCTTCAACAACATTCAGTTAATTGACAAACCTTGATAAACACAAACCCTAATAGCTCCATTTAATCTTAGTTTTATATACTGCAGGATTACACTGACAATTACGACTTTCATCATATACTTCAAGTAGAATACTTAATTTATTTTTTAATTTATACTTATGCTACCTGCAGTCTCACTATGCGTGACACGAAACATAAATGTTTATTATATAATACGCAATCCACAGTAACTACAGACTTACATAAATTTATTACACTATATTAAGTTTTTTTTTCAGCATTTATGAATTGAAGATAAATCATGTTCTTGTTATATGAGTTAACACTTTCAATGAATATTTAATCAACATAAAATTATAAGATTTTCTATAAAAGTAATTTGAGTTTATTTGATCCATTTTGAAGTATTGTTGTGCAATGTTGTAATAAAGTATAGTTATAAGAAAGCAACAAATAATAGATACATTGTTGCTTTTCGATTGCTGTTAAAATTCTCCTCTTGGAAGAATACGATTTGTTGCAGTTGTGCTGCTACTACTAGTACTACTACTTCGTTTCGTTCCGAGATGCAAAAGCATCAACCACCATAAATATGATCTACGCGATGTGTTTATTCTTTCATGTTGTTGCTGGTCTTCCTCGGTTGTTTGTTCTTGGTTCGTGCATGCTAGGGTTAAAAAGTTTAAAGAGAATGCTCGGCATTCCATCTGCAAACACATTACTCAGTTCGGGGCTGGCTGGCATCTATTTGCATGAAAGCCGCACACACAAACACACGCGCGCGTCCAGCAAACGAGATATCGTTTTGAAATGCTCATGAAAATATTAAACGGCGGAATTCCCGTCGCGGATAACGCATTCCTGATTATGCCGACAACAATGTCACCGAGATTACGACCTACGTGAAAATGCAACCAGGAGAACGAGAAAAACGTATCATAAATTTTAACTTTGTTCAAACAAATTTATTACACTTTGCTTAGTTATCTCTCTCTCTCTCTTTCTCTTCATTATTTACACCATTTGTTAACGTTGACTTCTATTGACCATAAGGTACTTCAGAAACATATCTTAGTTATCATATGTGGATAAAAACCGGTCACCCTATAATTGCTTAACTATCGAAATATATCTAATCTATTATTAAATCAATAAAATATCTTACATATAATCTTAACATTAGTATTCTCATCTTCGCTTTATCTTTAAGCCAAGGTTATATACAATGCAACTGGAAAATAATTTAGAGGTTTGATGATTTCATCATATATTTTTATCTCGTAAAATTATTTATTTTTTATATAATGGACGTACTTCGTATGTATCCATAAATATAAATAGCACTTCCTTCTTAATCAACAAAAATCTTTATATTTCTTAAGCAACATTTTAAGATTAAAACGAAAATTAATGAATATAGCACCATTAAATCCTTAATACCAGGTTTCACGAGAGCCCGTTAAATATAACCGGTCTGTAACCTCCCAATAATAGTTCGATAACTCTAAAAACTTCCACGCGTTACAAAAATAAGTTTACCAACTTCGATTAATAATGCATACAATAACGCATATTAATAATCCTCTACGTACATAAAATAAAATAAGATGGGAGATTACGAGAGGTTTATTGAAAATCAAATTGCTTCTCGGTCATTAGTTAAAAACATAATCAATTTATGCGCGAGAGGCTACCGAAGATAATTAACTTTTCGATGCGAGCATATTTTAAACGCTTTCTATTTCTCCACTTTATACTATTCGTTTTTCCTACATGATTGCTGCAACGAGTGGTACTCGGAATATGCGGATTCGTACAAAAAAGTAAAAGCTGCGCTAGATACAGACGAAAATTGAAAACAACTCCACTTCCAGATAATTCTTTGACATCCAATACGGTTTTCGCAATTGGAGAATCAGATTTCACTTGTAATACGAGCGTGTAAATATGCTCTTTTTTAACGTGTGAAAAAAAAAACAAGTTATTTCAGTCCCATTTCATAATATTTTCAAATTAATTTTTGTTTTACGAAATATAAGATAAAAATAAATATTGAAGTGTTACTTGCCAATTAACGCGTAAGCTGTCATATTTAATAATCTACAACTAAATTATTTGTAAATAATTCATAATGAACAGACGTTTAGACTCGTGCATTAAATCATTGGAAATGTCGAGTTACTGCAATTATAAGCTAATAAAAAAGGAAAAGTACTGGTTGAATTAATTCCTAATTAAAGTGAAAGAAGTTCAGGGAACATGTATGAAATGTTTACATGGTATTTACTCAATTTGCGTAATTGAATCAACGTGGATGGACGTACATCTTGCCTAATTAAGATAGCGTCGGGAAGGTATGGTTTTTGATTTGAGTTGGTCGTTTTGTAAAAATTTAAATTCGGCCGCACCTGTGTATTATTAAATTTCGGCTTACGCAACGATCGCGTTCGCGTCTCGCCTAAAATAGAAAGTATTCGATGCAGATGATGAAGAGGTGAAGAAAAAGAAGAACAAGAAAAAAGGAGACTTCAACAATTGCCGAAAGGATCGGAAATGAACGAGGAGTGGAAGATGAAGAGTTTTTCGGAAGTAAAACGGAGAGAAAGTTCTTTTCCTTATTTCTGCCCATGCGGAATTAATCAGAAGACTGGCCTATACTAATTTTTTGATAGCGGCGAGGAGAAAGTGATACGATTACTTACCCAGTTTTTGGGTAACCATTTAAAGATGATCGATTGAAAATCAACCTGGTGCATCTCACCTGGAGCTGAGCCAGGAAAACAGGATAATATTAATTGCTCGTATCTGGCACTAAACACATTGGAAACATGCAACGCAGTTAGCTCCAAACGCGACGGGAGAATAAAGAGGGAAAAAGAAATGGGGAATGCACGTCGAGGAAAAACGAAAAGTTGTAGAGAGAAAGAGAGCCTGAGTCAGGAAATGGTAATTATTATCTCACACTCCAAGTCTCGTTTCGCCACTAATAGATTTAATTGCAGCAATCTGTAATATGCATACACGCCTATACTGTGTATTTATTATTCGCCATCACCGACGACACAAAGCCGAGCATTGTTCTCGCAAAGACAAACATTTTAATGTCCCCGTCAGCAGCAGTGATTACAAAAGAAATATGCTTGAGCAGCTCGAGAGGGAAATTAATGCGAATTACCAAGAATTGATAAAAACGCACTTATCTT
This sequence comes from Nicrophorus investigator, assembly GCA_963457615.1. Classification (NCBI taxonomy): domain Eukaryota; kingdom Metazoa; phylum Arthropoda; class Insecta; order Coleoptera; family Silphidae; genus Nicrophorus; species Nicrophorus investigator. The sequence goes on from OY735143.1 coordinate 27,007,121, forward strand.
ATGCAAGACCTAAGTAAATATCTATTGATTTACATCTAACATTACTTTCGTGATAAGTTCTCCAAACAGAAGATGATTGCACCTTTTGGGTTTATCCGGATTACCTCTCGAGGTGTGAACATATTTTTTGAGTTTCAGTTGTTTGGGTATGCCTTTTAGCGACACGTTCGTAAAAACACATTGTTTTTACAAGCTTGCAACTTTGTTTGTAAATAACTATTTGCATTTTTGCTCTCCACTTCTTTGTTTAACTTTCCAGCACGATCCACAGATTAAGACTTTTTAGCGGTAATTGAGGTGTAACTTCGTTTTGATGTTTAACTGAAAATATTTCTCTTTTCTAAGGAATGCACATTTTATTTAAAGTAAACTTGAGATTCCAGAAATATTTTGAAACTATAATTTTTTTTTTGGAAAATAAAATGCATTTTGGCATCCTTGAATCTTGATGTTCCCACACCCACGCACGTTCTGAAATGCGAAGACAGATCGTTACTTTTTGCTCCTGAGAATTCATCTGTGAATCACGCGTCGGGTATTTTTGTTTGATTCATAAAGCTGTGAAAGTCTCAAGATGTATTCATTTTTGGTGACTAAAGCATAAGAATTCGAAGGCAATTAATGATACCGCTCTTATCTTAAGGACTTATGTAACGCACACAAACACAGCAAAGTGGGGCCGCTTAATTCCCTTTAATGAAACTATTAAAGTGGTCACGATTTTTTCGTTTTATTATCTTCATCTGCGCTCGGCCACGAGGAACGAGGAAAAGGCTCTTAGCGTTAATATCCATACACATCTATTTATGCTTTTTTTCCTCATCCTCCTCTAACCTCTTCCTTGTTCGCAGCCTTCGCATGTTGGTTTTGTCAGTGTGAAGTAATCAAAACATTGATTTATCTTTACATATTGCTTTTCTCTCGAGATGTCAACATGACTTGCCTAAGTCGATGCTGGACGGATGGATAGATACAGTTAATACTCCTCTACGAACTTTTTTTTTTTATTCGTTCATTCTTTCTTGTTCTTGTTTTTTTTTTTCTTCTTCTTGTTCTGGTGAGTCTACGATATTGCAACACGCGTCGAACGTCTTCGTTGGTGGCGCCTCATTTTCGTGATGTTTGATTGCCGTGGACCGCAATTAAGGTGCTCGATTTGTAAGCCAGATGGCAAAATTCGCCCGACACGAGCCGATCGAGTCGTAAATCATCAGAGATTTCCACTGAATCAATTAATGCAGAAACAACAGGCCAGGAATTTGACCCTCGGACGCAGCCTCGGGCAAGGTTTTTCCCAAACCTTTTCGTTGCACAAATATCTTTTACCTCATTCATTATACACAAAAACAGTTTACAACCATTGCTCAATTTATGAATGTATAAAACAACATATTTCAATCAAATACTAATAGATGTTTAGTATAATTACATTATTTATTAACCTTTAAATTACTACACGTATTGGTCAGTCAAACTAATTACTATTAATTAACATCAAGTTCAAAGACTTTAATTTTGTCCTGACAATGGTTGGAACGTCAAATTCTAATAATTTCACAAAGTTTTTTGTTAGTAAAGTCTTAATATTGGATTTTGTAAACTTTTTAAAGAAATGACAGCTGTCACTTGATATCGAAACGTCAAAAAAATGTAATTGGGCATGAAAGTTAAGGAACGCTGTTGCAGATTACGTAAAATTAACATATTAAAGTTTTCAGCAGATTGAAGAAGTTGTTATACTTGGTTAATAATTATAATTATAAAATGACGATTAGACGTTTATTGCAGATGGATTTGCTGTATATGAATACGTATTCCTTTTTTGGGTGGAGAATGCGCGGAAAGGAATGAAGCGCTCCGCTCCGTCCAGGCATGGGAACAAATCCCTTTCAGTTATTAATCACTCGTTATATGGAGCTCATTCATTAGGTGCCAATCTCGCGCCTGAAAGGGATATTATTAATCCATCATTTCGTGGCTTTAGCAAAAGTACCGATTAACGATAATAAGGTGTATTCCACCCACCGGTCTAGCCGTTCTTCTCCTATGATGATGCATCGCTCCCATTTACACGCGATTGATTGATTCAAATCCTCCTCTTTTTATCCGCTTTCAATAGAAACATTAAAATATATTCAAAACGTAGCGTGGGCGTCTTTCGATTTGAAGTTTTAGTTAATTGGCAGCTCATTCGACGGAATCTATAATTAAAGGAGCAACGGTACAGCAACAACAACAAGAAGAAATACAAGAGACACGAAAATAACAAGAGGAGAGAAACAATAATTTAGACACTTCTTCTTCTTCTTCTTCGAGCGCTTTGCGGACACAAAGGATGAAAGAAGGTGCACTACACCTACACGCGTCGGTCTGTCTTCTATTTCTTGCAAATGCACGCCTTGGGACGAAAATTCCTGTCCCAGTCCGTAGACTACTTAATAATGGTAAGTAACATCCATTCAGCTCCGGCACAAAACAACGAGATGACACCAAGTGAATTAGAGGTTCTTGCCACACCCACGCTATTTTAAATCGAATAATTTCTATACCTCTCACACAAACACACAATACTTTAACATTCAATATTTTTAATAATAACATTATTTTTTTTATCATTAACCTCAGGCTAAAATCCATACTTTAGTTACTTTATAATTAATGTTACGATTAGGCTGCGATACAAATACCTTGTATTATTACATATTCGTGTTACCTACCTACATGGTAGTGCGTGTAAATCTCGAATTGCCCGCATATTCTCATTCGAAGATTTCGATGCGGGTCTTATTCACCAAACAAAATTATTATACACACACACACACCGCTCGGACGAAAATTCTTCGTTTATCCAAGCGCTGATAGATTAAGACTATATGTTCTTATTGAAATTTACATATATTAATTGATTTCAACCTACGGAATTACTTTTAATCGATATACACTATTCCATTACCAATTTAATTACTATTATACACAGCAAATACATTGAATTAATATACTATAGATTTAAGTCAATGATCTTTATCACACTTAATAATCATTCACTTAATTAAGATGTTTATAATTCTTTTTTTCTTAATTATAATTACACAAAATATATTATTATAGTTTTACTAATTGTTTTTTATTTAATAAAAAATTATTTTTTATGAAATAAAGAAATCAAAATAATCAATCTATTGTAAAAACTATTTTTATATGAAAATAAGAAAATTTTATTTAGCTTTAATTAATATTGTTGAAAATGTTAAATTTGTATGCAAATGAGGATTGTAAGTAAGATGTGAATTAATAGTTTTAGCTTTGAGATGAATAAAATTATTGAAAAAAAAAAATGGTAAAATACAGAGGGTATTCAATTTATGAAGATGATTTATTGTTGGGATGAATTAGGGCACGGTATGCAGATGCGTAATATGTATGTAAATTGTCGGTGTTATGAAAATAAAAATGGAATATCAAAATTGATTCAAAATTTATTCCTCCCCGTCGCCATAGAAGTATAATTTGAATAGAAACAACGATAAATAAATAAATAAAAATTTACAATCGTTTAAGCGTATTCGGTGATGAACGAACGTAGTAGGTGTGTGTTCCATCATCATCGATTGCATTGATTCAAAGTTCAACGAATCCAGTTTTGTTCGTAATAAGTTAATTGATAGTTTATTAATTTATATGTGCGTCCAAGGGAAACGATCGGAAGGAGAGACCCGTGTTGCTTTTGCTCTTGCTGTTGCTGATGCCGAAGGATGCAAGAAGGAGGAGGTTGAGAGGCCGAAGGAGGCGAGAGATGAAGATAGTGTGTGTGCACGGTGTAATAAGCAATCGTATCATCATCTAAACTGATCCCCATTCGAAAAGTGGAAGAGGACGGACGACGGTGGATCGTTTGGGAAGGACGAAAGAGCGGATAGGAAACGTTGGACGTGTTGTAAATGTAAGTAAGCGGCGTGCTCCAGCGCAGCATCGGAATGCGGTACGGAGTTGCGTGTCATATCTTAAGAGTGTGGATCAAAGTAGTCTTAGCCGGCGGCTGGACAACTTGCTAAAGGTGCACACACACACACACACAGTCGCATACAAGTGTGTACGTACACAGATGGATGGATGGATGCATGCGCCTCTCCGTGCAGCGACTTGCTGGCATATGTGTGCTGTTGTCATAAGCCCGACCACTCCTAACTCCTCTCCACTCGACTCTCAAAACAATTTGTAACTCTTTTCGCGCACACACACACACACTCTTGGAATAGTGTACTACCACTACTACAACTACTACTACTAGTACCACTCGAAGGAAGAGGATAAGGACATCCCGAAAACGACTTTAATTACAGCGCGCTCTCCTCCAATATAAATGCAAATAGCCTCGTTGTTTGCGCATCATCTAAGCCTCCCGTAATTATGCATCAATACCATCATATTTATTCATTGGGTCGGCCTGCGCCATACTCATTCCCGCATATTGCCAGCAAATTGCGCACCGATTTCAATTAATATCTAAATATCTGCGTCTGGCAGATTTATTGCGCCATCATCTTCCCATTTCCGCGATAATCATTCAATAGCCGACACCGAAAAGATAGACCAGATCAGACCACTATCTTCATACATCTCCTCCTCTCTTCATCCTCAACCACATCAACCTCCTCTATTCAGTATCATCCTAGCATTTATCTTGTGGTCATCATCTATAACAATACTTTCATCATCTTTACAACGATGACGATGAAGAGCGTCATCCTCATCTTAGTCTACCTCCACTTTTCCTCTTCATACATCTTCTCCTCTCTTCATCCTGAACTACATCTATTCAGCATCATCCTCGTATTTCTCTTGGTCTATCTACCGTATACTCTCATCACCTGCTCATCTTCGTGGTCATCATCTACAACCATACTATCATCATCTTTACAACCTCGTCATCGTCATCCTCATCTTAGCCTATCTCCACTTTTTATTGTTGTCTGTTTATGCTTATCCTGACCATTATCTTCATACATCTTCTCCTTTCCTCATCCTCAACCACATCTACTCAGAATCATCCTCGTATTTCTCTTGATCTATCTACCGTATACTCTCATCACCTGCTCATCTTCGTGGTCATCATCTACAACCATACTATCATCATCTTTACAACCTCTTCATCGTCATCCTCATCTTAGTCTATCTCCACTTTATATTGTTGTCTGTTTATCTCTTCATCTTCAAACACATCTATTGAGTATCATCCTCGTATTTCTCTTGTATACTCCCATCACCTGCACATCTTCGTGGCCATCATCTACAACCATACTATCATCATCTTTACAACCTCTCCACTTTTCATTGTCGTCTATCATCTCATTCTCCAAATTTCTTCATGCTTATATAAATCACAATCAATTGCCTCCTTTTCATCTCATTATCATTATAACATTCAACCTTTTCCATAATTATTTATATTCGTGTTAGGAACGAACCAATTACAAAACGCCTAATAAATATAATCTCATTAATTCGCTTTGGCTCTCTCGTGTTTCCTTTTTTTTTGCATAATTCCATTTAAATTTTCCACGGCTAAATTGAAACTTCTTCATTTAAATCACGTCCCTAAGTGTCTGTTGCTCGGCTCTCTCGGCTCCGGCATGCACCGCTCTCGCGAAATGGAAATGAGTAAATCAAAACGTCCGAGCGTCTTTACAAAATAATTTAATTGAGAAATTGCAGCACATGCTTAACTGAATTTTCAGGAACTTCGTTCCTCGCCTCCACTCAAACAACCCACACACATCAATATCTAATATTTTCTTAAATATATAGTAATTTATAATTTTTAAATTTCATATTTTTTTATTGTCTTTAAAAAGATGATTATTATTAAGAATAATTTATATAATTAAATTTTTTAAAGAAAATTAAAGTTATAACTCGAAACCATTAAATCTTGGCTTTAGTTGCATGAATGAGTGTTATTACCTTTTGCCGAGTTCGCCTAAGATATTAGCGCAGGTAAAATGATTCGCCTAGGAGTAATTAACATAAATATTCCCCGGATTTGATAAATTGTCGTAATTTAAGAGGATGGAAACGTATTTAAATGCATGCACGTAAATTTGGTTTAATTAAGGTTTCTGGCTTGTTTTTGTGGTGGACGCATTAGATGGACGGAAGATGGAGTGCGCACGTGTACGCTGTGCAATAGAACGAGAGAGGATGAGAGGGATTGAAGGAAGGAAGACGCATTCCCATTTCTCATAGAAGTCATTACGTAGTGACTTGAGGTTGATGTAAGGCTCATCAATGCTGGCCAAATAAATAAAGTATTAGGATTTGCATGCGAGAGGAGCGAGGATGGATGCTCTCGTCTCGACTCTCCGCAGTCTCTCTTCTTCCACCTTTTCTCTCCTCCAGCTCACATAAAACCCGACATTATCTTGAACTTTCATAACCGGGCATCACCGTTTCGCTAATAAAATAAAACATAAAATTGTTACCGTTAAATCGTGGAATGTGTCGAAATGTACGGCTGCTTGTAAGAGGCTGCGACTCGATAAAATTATATTGTCATTAGCCGCCGATTCTGGACCAAAATTACAATGATGATGATGATGACAACGAAGAAGAAATTGATGTTTAGGAAATGAAATCGTTGAAAAAAAAGTTCTTAATAATCCAATTTTGGATCAAGATGATGATGAAGATGTTCAGAAACCCTTTCCCTTCATCACGTTATTACCGTGTATCCCTTTCTACATAATAACATTAATAATCAACTACCTGCATTCTCCGTACGCAAAAGAAAATCATTACGCGATTTCGTATTTGCTTTTTGAATTAGCCACGCTTCTCGTCGAGCGGAATAAAAATAAAGAATGAGTTCGTAATTGAACTGCAATCACAGCACACCCAGAACCAGAATCTCGGAGTGGAGCAGTTTTCGCAACAGCTGAAGAAAACCTCGTTCGTATATTTCCTTTTTATTTACAAAACATCTGCTGCTTTTCCTGCATTTAAATTGCGCCCAATTGTTCTAAACGCGCGGTTTCCACACACTCCTTATTTTTTTTCTTTCGTTATTTTTGTATTCGCTCAAACGCGTGAGAAACAAAACAATGGTGAATAGAAATGCGCACGGAAAGTGAAAAGAACAAAGGGATGGAGATGGACAAAAGCCGTACCGAAAATGGAATCAATTTCGTTCATGCTGTTTTGATTTGAATAGCGCGCTTCTGCATTCTAAAACTCTTCCCTCGAAAGTTTCTTTCCAGCAATCTGCTTAGATCTGCATTATTAAAACATCTCGCGGACGTTACAAGACTCACCTCGGAATTACATGAATTACCTATTAAATTTCGCAAACTAATCTTACCGCGAAGTGACGATATATCAAACGCATTTGAATATATAATATATCAAGGAATTGTCTTATACATAGATTCCACAATTAAATTGGATGTTTGCATACGTCATATTAAATTATCTATTACATTCCAAACAAAATAGAGAAAATCATATTCTTGAATTAATCATTTATTTCTCTATTTGGAAAATAGAATATAACAGGATGAAAAATCATAAGAATAATAAAATTTGATTTGATATTAATCTTAAATTGTTTAAAATTAATAGAATATTATGAGAGATTTCAAGTAGATTAAATCTTATTATATTATAAATGTTAAAATCGAAAGTATCGATACGTGTAATTGAATGTAAATCTTGAACAATGGCAAAGATGAAATAATCAACGACAACAATAAAAAAGAACGTGCTTTAAACTTGTGTATCTGTCTATAAGCATCAGAAAAAAAAGTTCGTTTATTGCTTGGAAGGTTATTTAATAGCCTTCAGCTGTTGCGCAAAATTTCGCTTCATTATCTGATATTATTATTATTATATTTTTCAGTGTGAGCGAGAGGAAAGGAGTGGTGGAGAGAAGAGAAGAATAAAAAAAGGTACACGTTACACACACGCCCAGCCATAATAAAATAATTCCTTTCATTGAAATTTGAAAACAGGTTCTCGCAAATTTTATTACGAAACCGCTTTATAAATCAGCATTAAAGTCGGTGGCGGGGACAGCGAAGGACCATATCTTGGAATGATGGCCCAGAGATACCTTACAGCAGTCGACGATCAATAAGAGGGAATAACAAACGAAAAAAATGTATATGAAGAAATTTCAGGCTGTCTGAAAAAAAGAACAACGAGGTTTGAGAGTCGATGTACATAAATTTGGATATTGGGTGGAATCGAAAACCGAAAGTGGGATTACTTTGTTTTTGTCGTCTTCTTCGGCTCGAAGACGGTCTCGAAGGAGGATCAGAGGGGGGTTGGTTCGGCAGGTCTCGGGACTTTATATTCTGAATGGATAATCGCCGTTGGAGGTTCACATTTAAATTTTTAATTTTCGCGTTCGGCCAATTTGTAAACGCGCATTATAAATATTTATACTTTTCGGAGATGCACTCGAGCTAATGATAAATACGTAATAAAAAAAGGAATAAATAAAAGAAGCCTCCAAAGGATTATCTCGGTGGGAGTCCTCCGCAAAGATAGATAAGCAACCTCCTTTTTTATTTTATTTTTTACCTTTTCTTCGGCAACAAAAGAGTTTAGTGTCCAAACTGAGGTCAAAAGTTCAGCGTCAATCCAAACTGAAGAATGTCTACAATACAACAACCAAACTGAAGTATACACATCAACAAAAATTTACAAATTGTTATAAAATTCAATATGTAAATTTATATGTCGGATAAATTGGTAAAACTAAGTACATTTCCTCTATGTCAGACAGAGCGTGTAGATCTAAGATCACGTGAGAAAAATAAGGGAGTTCATCAAAGGATTCATTAATCATCTGTCGCATTCTCCACGCGCTGCCCTTTCACTGTCACCTGTTCAGGTCATCTGAAAATACGGTAGATCTTCAGACACACCAGCTGCATGATAAATCGTTTACTAATTGATTAGCTCGGAAATTTTGTATATACTTATAAGATCGTAAGTTTAAGATAATTCACTGCAATTTGAATTATGACAGTTATACCAAATGAAACTTGCTAAATACCCCGAAAGATGTCGACACAATCGAATTTACAAAATCCTTATAAAAATTCTTATTCTACTTTTAAAATATGGTTTTTCATATACATTAATTATAACGCATTATATAATCCTTATAAGCGCTTGACAATAAAGTATACTTTAAAACAAGGTAATATGTTTGCATAAGTTGAATAAATAGAATAAAGTTGTTTATTTAGATTCTATATGGTTTACAACACCATTGAGTGAAATAATAATGATGTACCAGATATGTTCAACAAAACGCGCAACAAGATAATTTGTTGCTCTAACAAAACACATAAAGTGTGAAAGAAGAAAGTTTGGAATTAGTGTCTATCGTTAAACTGGTTGTAAGCGTGGACTGAGACCATCTGCGTCTAATTTGAATTTAGCATATGCAAGGGTAGATGAAGCCAGATTACGTAAGAACAAGCTTTCATCTAGAGTAAAGTTCATAAAAATATTAAACCAGAAACATTTTTTTATGACATTTTAAGTTTATTTACGTAAAGTAGAAATTATTTTTAACCAATTAATTAATTTTAGTTTCGCAACGGCAAATAGTGGAAAGTGATACAAGAGTAAAAGTATTAGCAATAATTGCGTATTAATGAAATCCATTTTCGGTTAGATTAAGCGTGTAATGTCTGGTAGTTATTTATTTTTTATATTCATATGCGTTGAACGCGCGTTGAATAACGATTATCCAGTTTATTGACTCTTAACAATTAATATGCAACGCATGAATATTAAAATTTATTCAGGTAAAAATCGCCTCCGATTAATTTTCTGCAATCTAAATTGATTTCTGCTGCGAATGAAACCGAGACGATTGTTTCCTTTTCGACATCCATCTCGTTTTTTTTTATAGTTCTTGGAATGGGGTGTTCCGGAGCACGTGAGGGCTTCTCGTCTCTCGTTTTGGACCTGTGCCAAGGCGAACGAAAGGAGAACAGGTGGCCAACAGCTGTATCATAATGGGAGCTGAAATATATAATGAAAAAAAAGTAAAACCGAAGCACACCCCAACTCTGAAAGGAAACCTCTCCCGCCGCGCCGAAGTGAAGAACCGACCAGACAATTACCACCGCAAAGATCTTCGTAGTTTCCTAGAAGCCGGTATTATTTCCTCATTTAAATCATAGCCCAGACGTCACGAATTTTTTTTCGTTTATTCTGAGGCGACAGCTGAATCATCGGAATTATTTGGATGATGGTGATGGTGGTGATTCAGTCTGATGGTTGTGGAAGTAGTAGTAGTAGTAGAAGTAGCAGCATCGGGCAGGTTTTTCGAAACGGAATGGCCATTGTTTCGTCTTTAAAACTACCTTTTTATACTACAAAACTCGAAAACAAACAGAAGCAATAAAAATTCCAATCGACAATTACTCACGACGTAATTTATTTAACAACAAGCGAGACCGAGAGTTTATGCTCTTTGTATTCCACGTTTTACGAAACACAAATGATAAATATTTAAACGTCTCCCGATCCTCTTATCTATGATTCCCCCATAAAGGAAACCTATAAAGAGACGGAGGAAATACAGGGAAAAAATAAAGAAATAAGAAAAAAAGAGAGAATCGAATGAAACACGGAGAAGTGCACACGTAGATGGAGAAGCTGCGGCTCAATTTTTGGTATTTACGAAACAGGTATGCACGAGTCGTTTCCAGCGTTAAAGGCGCAATAAATAAGATCGAAACTGGAGGGCAAATATTTTCTTTTCATCGAAACGGCAATAATTTATCTAATATTATTGGGTGTTAAGAGATTGGACGGAGAAGACTCTTACCTCGGCGAAGAGCGCGAAGATAACGTAATCTTCGGACGGCCGAGACAAGGTCATATGCAAATTGAATAAATGCCACTCCACGAAAAAAAAATACACACACGTCTCTCAAATTGCCTCTCGCACTCGCATCTTTGTCCAACGCTTCTTTATTTTTTTTTTCGGGTCAAACCCACTGGGTTTAACGGTTGATCCCAATAGTTTTTGGCTTCCACACTTCCAAAATCTGTGTTAAAGAAGCCAAGAGGTTTTCGTTTTGACATCGTTTTTGCCGGAATTCGAGGAGTCCCACTGTTGTTTCTTTGAAGACATACATGATGTTCATACGCCTTTCGTGTGTCCGTTTTTATTCATTTGCTGTCGTCGTTTTCGGCTTTTTTTCAACACCAACAACAACAACAACATCTTCCTACATCGAAAACCGGAAACTGTTTCCGGTTCGGCCAGGATACGCACACCATTTTCGTTTCAGAGTGGTGCATTTTAATCGCTGGGAACGAAACTCCCATTCGATGCAATTATCCTACGGACAAAACTAACCGGAGACCGTAACGAAACACAGCTTTATAAACAAATCAGTATTCACAACAATATTACATTAAAATAACTTCACTCTCTTGCAACCATTCTTTTATGAATCAAACTGTATTCAAAATACACACAATAGAATTTGTCTTCAATAAACTTATTACATAAAAGCCAATTTGCCAATAGTACTGAAGATCACAAAATCATAATTTATTTTTTTCATGAATGCTGAAATATGTGAAGAACTGTAAAAGATGTAATTTGAGAGTGGCATTAGTTGAAATGGTTGAATCAGGGTGAAAATTAATGGGGCCGGATTATTCATCACATTTTCTTTCTTTTGAAATGCGATCTTTTAATATGCCACATGACTTGGGTTTTAAAGTGTCGGAAATTTATGGTAAACTCGTATTCATCTCAGGATTAAGATATTAAGAGTAATGAGACAAGTTGATCCATAAACAAACCTGACAGACAGATATTTACGAGTCACAATAATTTTGGCACTGCCTGAAAAAGATTTAACATAATTTTCGTTAATTCAAAATCTTAACACCTTAATTAATTTAATCCAATTTTTAATTCAGAAGCATTTACAGTCAATATTTATATATTTTTTTAATAAGATTTAAATCTAAATTTAAAAAAAAATGTAAATATTAAGTTTAGATTTGTGCAAACAGGCATAGACTTTGATTGATTATTTTGGGTAAATTCGATCTGTCTTCGTCAAAGGAACTTCTGATGTGTTTACGATTAACTAAACTACAAAAAATAGACTGAAAGCAAACAAATTCCCAAAAAAATTGATCGATGCAAGTTTCGTAAATTTTCCAGCTGCGATCTAAACCAGACGCACCGAAGTAAACAAATTACTAAATGCGCTTTTTTCTCTCTCTCTTGAAGTTTGGTCATCAACGGAAATTTACGTTAATTTTAGACTGACGTGTATACATACATCTGTTACTGCTGCATTATTTTTAGATTTCTGTTGACGAATATTTATTTACAATTCATTTGAACATTCCGTAATTCTTTAGCTTGTTACAAATTTTTCATTTCTCAATCATTAAAAACTTTTTCATTATTTTTAATTAAATTATCATTTATTTAAGGTAATCTTACATCATATTTTATTATAGGAATATTAAAAAAAAAAAGATTATATAAAATTGCGAACCAATACTTTACGCTGTGGGAATCCTACTAGAATCAGGTTTAGCTTAGTTTTTATTTAATGTAAATAAATAATATTATATTAAAAAAGGAATCTATATAGAATAAAAAACTTTGTTCAACAATAAAATTAATTTAAAAATTCCAACAAATATATGTATTGATTTACACTTGATTTCAGTGTGACTAAGAGTTCAATGGGGTCGTTAAACTGACTTAAATACTGTTATTCATCCAATTATACAATCCGTGTATTCTCGTAATACATGACGTCCATTGAATTAATCAGCTATGCTTTAATTACGTAACATTAGCGCCGAATCAACAATAGAGCCGAACAGAATTAACTTTAATGTACGGTAAAATATATAGATATTAAAAATTGTAATGAATGAATGAATGATTTGTAACCGTGAGACGCTGCTCCTCGTTACGTACGTCTGCGTTATATAATTGTGCGTATCGGCGAATTAAAATCTTAGCCTCGACGTTCCGCTGCTTCACTTCTTGTCAATTGAAACTTACAGCCTTGCCGTTGCCTCTTCTGGATTTGGCATTCCTGTTCGATGCCATGTTTACTTTAGAATTATATATCAAGACGTATATGCCTATATTTCGCACCGACTTGTTTCTCAGCTAACATCTTCAGGATTGGAAATTTTATGAATGAAATAATTTAATCAATCGCATTAAAAATTAACTATTTACTATTTATCAACCAACATCTTCAATGTAAATTATCAATAATATAATTTTAAAGAAAAGCAATAATAAGCAAAATATATAATAAGTTAATATTAATTGTTTTATAACGCCGGAACTAAATTAAAGGCGCATTAGATTTTAGGCGTAAAATTGTATTTTTTCATTATTTTTTGATGGCTCTGCTAATACTATTACGTAATTTGGTTTAATAAAATGACAAAGTGGAGAAGATTATCTAGAATAATAAATGTTAAATGTGTATTCTTAAACATTGCTACAAAAGTTACTGTTGTCATCAATTTAGTAGCAAAATCTTCTATTTTTACCATAGTGCAGATTTCTTAGAAAACATAAAATGCTAATTCCCTTTCTATACAGATTTGATTTTCTTTTAAATTAGCAGAGAACATAACGCAATAATTGGCATGGAAGTACGTGCAAGCATGCAATCACTCTAAACTAAATGCAATTTAAAGTTATTAGAGATTACGGTTATAATCAATTACGCGACCTTCGGTTCAAGTAATAATTTCTGCGGAACGAAGGAGTGGGGTAGAAGAACAGGACAGAAAAGAGGAGATGTTAAAGAAGAAGATGTAGAAAAAGAGAGAAAAACGAATACGAAATAGGCAATTAGGAAATTTCTTCGCTCGCAGAAAGGATTAATTAAATTTCCGTTCGGAGACGTCGAGGCGTTTTGCGACGGTGCATTTTCAAGTGTTCTTGACACTATTTTCCCATTGCTCGACTAATTGATTACGCCGCCATCGAGATTCGAAATGCCGTTGTGTAATCGCTTCATTTGTAAAACAATGCTATTTGGAGCAGGTTCTCTACAATGTTTAACATCGTTTTTTTTTTATGAATTGCTCCAAATTATAACGTTTTTTATATACAACTTAATTATAAATAATAAACGAAACAATAATCATTTATTAATTAAAATTATACTAAATTTCCATTTAGAAATACAACAAAATTTTTAAATTTTTCCAAAAGTTTTAAAACTTCGCTGTTTATTTACATTACTTTAACATACCTGTTTTTTAATATATTCATTCTAGGAAGTAAGTACATTTTACTATGCAAATAATGCTTTTTCTTTCTATTTTTTTTTATTTCACCATACGACTTCTTGAATGAAAGTCCACAGAAGAAAATGTAAATTTGGAAAAGCACTTTCGTTTATATTCTAAAAAAGTATTTCTCAAACAAGATTACAAATTCGCATAAAAATTAAAATTCAAAAATAATAAATTAATTTTGTTAACAATTTTAAAATTTTATTTTTTCCAAATAGTTTATAATTTTAATTTATATTAATTATATTAAAAACACAAATTAAAATTGAAAATAATAAGTAAATTTGTAAATTTGTAATTTTGTAAACAGAAATTTTGTTAACAATTTTAAAATTTTATTTTTCCAAATGGTTTATAATTTTATTTATATAACTATGAGATACCTGTATTTTCATATATTCATTCTGGGAAGTACTTTTTATTAAGTAAATAATGAATATTTATTAATTTGATGATTTTTAATAATTTTAATTCGCATTTCTTAATATAGATAATTTTAATAACACCAATGTCAAATTAAACAAATTCAAAAACTAAAACTCTTTATGAAACTAATCTTTTAAAATTCATGTTTGTATTAACTATTTTTAAATTTATTAATAATTATATTTATAATATTTTTTAACTAGTCAATTTATGAAATTAATAATGAAGATTAATTAATATATAGTTTACAAATTGTAATATTATCCAAAATATTCGCAAATCGATATCAAGTTTGAGGAGAAGCCGAAGAAGATGAAACCGTACTTTCGAATATATGGTAAATATTTAGAAGAGAGTCCTGTGCACATCATATTGAATGTGCGAGAACGTATCTCCTTACATAAACCGTGTTTTAATTAAAATCCCAGTTGTAAATTGAAGAGGCTGCATAACCACTTCACGAACACTTAACTCTCCTCTCGCTCACTCGCTTTTGTGCAACAACATTGCTGCTTACACGTCGGCATTTCTTCCCCGCATCACCACATTCGATATAGCCTTCAATCTTAACAACAAACAAACAACAATAGAAAAAAAGAACAACAATCGCCAGAAGAGATTCGGCCCTAATCCACAAAGGGCGACACGAGAAGACG
Organism: Nicrophorus investigator; assembly: GCA_963457615.1. Classification (NCBI taxonomy): domain Eukaryota; kingdom Metazoa; phylum Arthropoda; class Insecta; order Coleoptera; family Silphidae; genus Nicrophorus; species Nicrophorus investigator. Next base: position 27,022,540 of record OY735143.1, read on the forward strand.
ACGTCCGAAATGACTCACTTCTGCATCCGTTCCACATTCATTTCTGAAAAAAAACCTTTTCCATGCATCCTCGCAGCTGCCCTAACCGAAAAAGTTTTCGACACAAAACTGATTGTACCTGAATTCATTTTCTGAATACAATTTTTTTTTGCTCCAGTTAGAAAATAGTAGATTTTCTCTCTTGCTCGCAAACATGAACGAGCAAGGCATACTTTCAAAACTTGATTACGCTTTCCTGTTTATCTCACGTTTTGCCACTCGAATCTAAACATAACAACTCTTGAGTTCGTGTGCTTCCGCAGCATTTATTTATTTTTTCTTGCTTTTGAAGATGGTATGCGAAGTATTTTGATCTGGATTAAGTGTTTGCTTATGTTAAAATTGAAACCGGAGTATTTGCTCGAGGATTAAATTCCGAGCGATAATCCGGTCGGGACAATGCGCTGATAAACAGTCCTAAGTATAATATAACAGAGGATCGACTAAATATTTACGGTTCCCTATACCCGAGGTGTTATCAGGACGATAACGTGTCTTTAGATAAAGAACCATTCTGAATTTGGTGACAAAAGCTTTAAGTGTGAAATGGTAAATATAATAGGTAGGTTATTAATATAAATATTTTGCGCACGTACCTTGAGCTGCAGATTTGATATGTAAGATTGAAATTAAAATCCACTGATACTAATGTTTTTTTTTTGTTTAAATTTGTTTATCGGTTTCCAGTAAAATCCAAGGGATTGCAATGTCGAGTCTCTTTAAAAATCGAAGAACATTGATGGAACGCACATATGAGCGGTGATGGTACCAGAGCGCGGCAAGGAGACACGCACTGGAGGAGGTAAAAAACACTGGCGAGGGAAAAGCCTGAACTGAAATGCCACTGCAATTATCTGATGCGTACGCAGCCCGTGCTCAAAACATAGTTTGTTTGCTGTTCTTGCATGGATTCGGATTGTCTTTATGGGGTAGTTCCGATCGGTTGAGCTGGTAAAGTTCCAAAGATCTGGAGCTCGATGTGTTGTTGAGATGTGCTCAGGTACGTTCGGACGGACGCGTTGGGTGCTCCGTTGGGTTTCGGTGGTACCGCGCGGCCTCGGGTCGCGTGTTGTCTTCGGAACTAACGAACAACTACTGGTTTAGAAAATTCAACAGGTAAATTGTGGAAGGTAGGAAGGAGTCCATGTGCGGGACCGTGTGGGTCGCGACTCGTTCGGTTCCGTCGACCGTCGTCCGAGTCTTAATGAATTTCTGATGAGCTCTAATTAGAGATCACGGCTGTATGATGCACGGTAGATGCTGCTCTGGGTGCATCTAATCTATCCTCGCATTTCCATCACAAGATTACTATACGACGCACACAATCAGAAGACACTCACCTGTACAACAATTTTCTATTATATTCGTAAAACTTCTACTAACAAATATCTAACCCTAAAGCTTCTCTAAAACTAAATCCTACTACTTCGGGCATCAACCATCGATAATTATCATCAATTAATATTTGTTTCACTTCACTGACATTAAAAAGGCATTACAGACGCAGGCAAGCCTGAAAACAAAACTTAATTGCAGCGTTCATTGTTTTACGCATCCGTCATTACTTAATTGATGTGTGTGTACGTACACCGAACATCAAGGTCAACGTTTCCTCCAATACCTTTTTCAGAGTTTCCTTACATTTATTCCCAAAACAAAAATAATTAATTTATCAATTAAAACAAACAATGCCAAAACTATAACCACACATTAATTACAACAAAGTCATTAGTAAATATTAAACGCACCTTTATATAAATAAAAATTAAGTATATTTTAATTATTAATAAAATACATTTAATTTTTCAGTTAATTAGTTAAAGTTTAAAGTAAAATACTCGTATTTGTTAAATAAGAGAAGTGCTGTAAGCGGTTTGTTTATGAATAAATATTTGTACATTTATCCAAGTTGCAAACATCCCGTAGTGCAAAGTCACTGACTGTAACATATGTACTAGCATTGTTATCGTATTTAATTATATAATGTAATTCCTAAAAATACTTTAAAATTGACTTTAGTAAGTACATATTTATTCTTAGCTTACATTTTTCAGATTACTACTAATAATAGTTATTTAACAATGATAAGTGCTTGTTTATTCATTAAAATCTTGTTATCATTAACTCATTTTCATTCATAATAATATGATATATTTACTTAAAAGTCTATTATTAAAATCATTATCATCTTATATAAATATAGAACTGAATGAAATAATTATTAAGAAACGAAAAAGAAAATCAAAATAGTAAAATATTACATAATTTTATGAAAGTATTAAAATTAAATAGGTTGAATTTATCTACAAACTATAAAACCAAAAATGTGTTTAAAAATTAAAATTATTAATTAAATTGCTAATATGATTGAAGTCGTTAAATTGAACCTCCAAAAGGTTAATTAAAAGTAGTATATTTTATAGCCATTTGATAGAAGATGAATATTTTTAGGTAAACAAAGTATGAGATGACGTAGCGACATAACTGTACTTTTTGAAGGAATCAAAATACATCAAGATATGTCTTGAAATATTCTTAGGACAGACAGATTGCCCCATTGTCCTCATTCCATCTTTTCACTTCATAAAATAAAATAAAATAATGATGAGACTTTACATAAAATCTAGTCCAAAATAACAATATTATACGAATCATCATTAATCCATCTCAGTGCTTCTTGTATGATATAATTCTTCAAAATTGTAGATTAAAATCGCCTATTATAACAAATTTTTATTCACTGCACTGCAGGTAGAAAATTAGGTTATGCATTTAAATATTCAAATCTTGAACTAATAACGAAATTTTATGTTCACCCATCAAATGCACATAAAAAAAAGAGACGCAGTTTCCATCGATTATAGTTGTAAATTTTCGAATGATCAAAAGAGGAATAGAGGTTTAAGCTTATAAAGGAAGAGCGAAAAGAGAGAGGAGAAATAGAAAATGACAATAATGAAATGACTAAACGAAACTTTCATCGTTTCTGCGATTGTCCGCAGAATCCTTAATTAAATCGCACTCGTTTTCTACCGCTTTCCCATTCTTTTTCGTTTTATTTTCTTCATTTATACGTCAATTGTTGGATGCACTTTAAATTTCTCTTATCGTTTCTTGTAGATGTATTAACTATTAAGAAAAAATCTTTCGAATGCTTTTACACATTTTCGATCGAATCTGGAAAATATTTCTTTTAGAAACGCGCCAGGTATTTCTAAATATTTATTTAATTCCAGTTCTTGAAATAGCTTTGGAAAAAAATAGAATGTTATTGATTGACTCATTAATCTTTTCGAAAAGAAATTGAGGATATTAATAATGCAATTATGGAAGCAAGTGGATCGTTTTAATTTAATAAGTTGACTCATTGTTTTCGCAAATGAACTAATTTAATTCGATCCAATGAGCATGGACAATGCGGTGAAATGTCCTCTTCGTTAACTCACTTTCGTGCTGGTGTTTTAAAGATCAAATTGGTTGCTTCTGGGAACGAAAACAAAGAACGTTGACTGAAGAGCAAAAAAAATGTTAAATAAACGAACGTAACATAAGCGGCAGGAAACCAGCGGGATTGCATAATGGAGCCTTAAAATTAGAATGGTCATTTGTACTTTGCGGGCTTAATTCTCATGGAAATGAACTTAATCTCCAATAGCAAAAGGTGAAATGATAAAATTACGGTTTCCGTTTTCTGCGCTCTTTCCCTTTACTTTTTTTTTTACTAATCCAGATGTGTATCTGGATTGGTTTAGGTCAATTTCACTTTTGTTACAGATCGCACAGTAGAAAGTCATAATAATCGATCCGGACATTTACTTAGTGATTGCGCATTAATTAAAAGCGCATTTCCGTTGGAATTGCACGAAACGTAAGTGCTTATTACAACCAATCAAATTTTTTTAATTGATTATACAAATTTACAAAATTCGCATACGTAATAATTTTATTTTAATTCGACACGTTTCCTTCCTATTCATTAATTTTGCAGGAAATGATACCAAAGTTACATAATTCGATTTCTATAAAAAAAAATATTCACATAAACAAAGAACTTGTATTTTTGTATTATATCATACAGCACAATTTCAGACAATATGTTTTTTTTTAATCTTTGAGTGAAGTGGAAGCCTTTGAATATCTTTAAATAAATTTACTATGTTTATGTTACTGTCTGAAAATAAATCTTCTGCTTTAAGCTTGGATTAAATTTAGAGAAAACAAAGAGGGTTGTTACTACCTCACACGAAGATTCTTAAGAATATAAATTCTGTTTTCTGTGTATCTCTAATATTTTTTTTATAAATAATAAATTTTAGATTTATTATAACTTCATAATTGATTTTTTAAATTGTTGTTCATTTATAATTTGAATACAAACAACAGACATTATTTAAATCTTTTTTATTATTATTTTATTTTTTAGTATGTAACGTAATCAATATACACAATGCATGCACATTGTGAAATAAAGAATGCACTTATTATTCAAACAAGGGGGTGGTGACCTTGGATTTGGATTGTCTTCTCTCAAATCCATCCCATGCATTGAAAATGTAATGTACATATAGAGTGGACAGGAAAAAATGAAGTCGAGGAACGAGATTACAACTGCAACACAAAAAGAAGAAGTGGTCGAGTGTAATCAAAGATGTAATGATTATGTATTATTCTACTGCAACAACAAAAGTACATTGTCTCCCGCGAAGAATATTACAACAGGAAATATCTGTGACGAAGACACTCCTTCAATTTCTGACTAATGGATTCCTATTACGTCCGTTCAATAAGTAGAGGAAAAGCCTAATATTTGTTATGCGTGTCGCTATTTTTTATTCCCTCGTAATGGTGAAGCGAAATTTGTAGACGTCTGCATGTGCTCTTGCATATAATATATATATGCTCTGCATAATAACAATAATTTTACTGACTCTATTGCATAACTAATAGATTCACTTTTCTGTCATTAATAATATGGGAATGAACAGTTAGAAATACGTTTACTTTCAATTAATACAACTTCCTTTAACACATATGGAAACATTCATTCATATTAAAGTCATATTTATTATTTGACATAAATATTCATTCATAATATGTCAAATTAGACAATGTTTAAAAATGTCAAATGTCAAAAAAATGACAGTTCTATTTTATTTTAATATTATTTATTAAGATTTCGTTTTTTACACTACTCAGCTACTTACACAGTCGAACATAGTAAATTGTAAATAAAAATTATGTGAAAATGCAGAAATCTTATCAGATTATATATGTTAATATTACGTATTGTGTAGTATTTATAAGTTTCTAACATAAATATTTCTATAAGTTGTCAAATCGAAGTTACTGCTAACAGTAACAGTATTATATTCAATAAATCTTATGGAAGGAGTATCTGAAATTATTATGATTCTTTAAACAACGAAATCTCTCAGCCATGTAAATAGGTGTGGTATCTAAAATCATTACTTTAGGAAATTGTTTCCGTTTTAGGTATTATTATATTTGTACCAAGTGGTCACCCATCCTTAAATTATAGGTTGTTTAACTATCATCGTTAAATATTAAGTACCTAATAGGAAATAAAACTACTTACGATCATATTAATAATAAAAGATCATATGTTACTTAACTTTCATAACTGTCAAAGCTATTAATTTAGTTTTTACATGATTGCATAATTTATATAGCCTATATGCATTTTAATATTTAATATCTAGCACGAATTAAGGTGTTACGCTTTATAGTTTTTACTTCCTTTGGTACAAGTTTTTTCTTTATTTCTTTATGGAATGAAGAAATTAAAGTAATACGCTTTTTAGGTGTGTAATTATTTTTCACAGCCCATAACAATTAGTACATAAAGACAGGCAAAGAAAGCGACCACCGTTTTTGTGGATAAATTGGCTCGGTAGAAAGTATCGATGAGGAGGATATCGGATTGGATAAGCGAGCCGAAACTTCTTTTCCTTCAATTGTTGTGAAATTCGGCGCGAACGTAAACACGATATTATATAGGTTGGAATCGAGTACAAGAACAACAAAAAAAAGTAGGAGTAAACTAAACATTGCAACCGGTAGCTGTAATTATCGATGTAAAAATTTCGTACCATCGCCTCCGTGGACACGCGTTAATTTGACGAGTCGAATCGTAATTGGAAAGAAAGCGGCACGCACACACAAACACACATATACATGCAGACGTATACAGGCACAGACACACCTAGAGCAACGACACCTTTTTAACGAGTTTCGTCGTAACCCAAACCCAAGCAAAATCGACCACAACGTTCGAAGCAGTTTTTAATCCTCTTTACTCTTTTTTTTTTGTCTTGTTTGTTTGTTTACCTTTTCGAATATCCATTTTGCGCAAATGCGAATGCGCAAACAATAATTAAAAGATTGTTTTCTGATAAGCTGTAATAAATCGCGCGTGTGATAAATTGCTAATTGGATGCCGTTGTTTATTCACTTCTTAGACTTGGGTATGTCTATTTTCAAGAAATCCTCGAACTTTTTGCGCGTTTCGTTCTCCTTGATCTCCTGCCGGATTTTAGCCAGCTCGAGATCATCCAAATCCACAATCTCTATCGATGAATTCAGAACGTAGTTGCCTTTCAAATAGATGTGTAAGTTTAAATTTAGTCATTATTTAATGCGATTCACCTTTGGCTAGTTTCTTGTAGATTCTGTTGGATAGAGATACATGCTCTGGTTTGCTGGTTTTAGCGTACGTCTCGAATTTCTTGACCTCGTCGTCGATGATCTCGGAGATCCTCTGGGCGCTCCTTGAGGAGAAGTAAGAGGTGTCTTTGAGGACGGGAAGAGGCACCTTCTTAAGCTTCGAAGTCTTCGGCACCGGCAGCGGGTTTTTCCACTTTCTGATGCACGCCTCGCACGTGGTCTGTCTCAGGGTGTACTTGCTGCTGGGATTCGATGGAATGGTTTCGTGGACGCAAGTGGAGCTTTCGTATTCCTCGAGTTCCAGCATCCTCCTGGCATCCAGCATTGTTTCCTTCCTGACTTTCTGGCTAATCAAAAATCGATTTGTTAAGATATTTCTTTTGTAATGTAATAGTTCCCCATTGTATTTAAAAAAGGTGAATGTTGCGTTTGCGTTTATTAAATATTCCCGGCGCGCTCCACGAAGATCGCCTCGTATAAGTATTGACAACATGTAAAATAAGCATGTGCATACGCGTTTGAATACAAAACCGGGCGGCGTTCTGGCTACGTGCCGTGTTTCCTTAAAACACCTCACTCCTCCCTGCTGCATATCAAAACCTTTTTATTTCATTCCACCATTGCTCCTTCTTCTTCTTCTTCTTCCACTTCTCCTCCTCATTCTTATTCCTTTTTTCCTTTAATGGTCATTAACACACAATGCAATCTGCTATTTTCGTGTGCGTGTGTGCGAGTTTACCATCTTTTGCAAAAATTACCTCAACAAATTTGCCAACTTATTGAAATCCATCTTCTCGTACTTGGAGATCGACGGACTCAACTCCTCCTCGTCGTCCTCGTCGTACTTCACATTCGAGAATCCCAGCTGCAAATTCTTCAGTATCTTCGGCTGTATTCTTGTGTACTCCTGATTCAGAAGCTCATTGGAAATTGCCTCGTTCTCATCGTAATCCAATCTGAATTCCTGAACCTCATCAGAAGGTTTCGGGAACGAAAGAAGCATCAACGGTTCACTCGACTCCTCCGGTACGAAATCCGCTTCAATCTGTTCAGTCGCATTGATCACGCTCACCTCATGCGATGTACCGATCGGTTTGTAATACATCTTCCACGAATCCGAGTTCGGCATTTGCAACACATTCTTACGAATCGCGCTCACCAAATTCTCGAGAGGCTGCACGCCCACGTCGAAATCGACGATGCTATCCTTCTGCAACGCTTCCAAGTGAAATGATTCACAGCTGAAAAGCAAAAAAAAAGTATCGTACAGAAAAAAGAAAGAAAGGAACGGTAAAAGATGCGCAACCTGGATATAATGTTTTGACCGTGAAGGTTCTTGATGAAATTCAATATGTGCGGTTTGGAGATGGTATCTTTGATCAGTTCCATGCTCTTCACGATGGTCAGGAACTTGCTCAACGTTTCCACATTGGAAACTGCTAGAGCTGACGTAACAGAGTCGACAATTTGCAGAATTTTGTCGTTCACTATGATTTTCGATACTAGTCGAGTATCCTTCACAAGCTCCTTTACTCCCATAAATCCAACATCTAAAAAACGATATTTAAATTAAAAACTGATTCATTTTTAATATATTCATTGCCATGAATATAATAATAACACCCACCAATACAAATTATATAACTAAAATGAATTTCTAACATATAAGTAAAAACTAAAATATGTTCGACAATTCTAATAAAATACAGAGATTTCCTTAATGTTACAATATTGGAAATTTCGTAACAAAAATGACAATTCGCAAAATCACTGCTATTTTATGGTTAGTGGTCGAGTGTCCTTGGATCTTTTAATTTTGAAATCGAAAATATTATGAATCTTTATTTTGTGAAAATGTTAAATTTAATTCACAGCTGTTATGAATGAATGATTCGTAGGAATTATCCAATCCACAAATGTCGCAAATATATATTTTTTACGAAACTGAAGATTGTTGCAAGTTGCAAAATATATATTTTCTATTCAATCAATTTGTAAATAAAATGTGTTATTAAAGTATTACAATTGAGAGTTCAAAGTTCAATTAATGCATGCGATAATAATAAGTAGTGATAAAGGTTGAATGGATGTATTTTGAATTAAAATATTTCCAATTATGTGTAGGTGCATCAGACACGTCAAAGTTCGTTGCACTTCGAGCGTAATACGATGATGAAGAAAACACTGACTGTTTTCCAAACTCAACGATTTTTTTATCGACTAATTGTTATGATATTTAGTAAGAAGCAGGGTTAAAGAACTCGATTTACCAACGGTGTACAGAGGCAGCTTCCTTTGTTTAGGATCGGTTTGAGCCCTCTTCTTAGACCGATCCACTAGTCGTTCGAGCGGAGACTGCTCCCTTGCTAAAAAGCTCGTCCTCTGCGATTTCGGAGGCGGCGTCAGCATCTCCGTCTTGTGGGCAGTCAACAGATAAAGGCACACGACCTTATCTATATCTATCTCGTGATTACTGAAGAGCAGCATGTGAAGATCCTCCATATCCAAGGAGGAACTCGTGATGTTGGACTGGGGCAGCCTGCAATCGCCGTTCCTGCGGTAACAGAATCCCGGATTGTGCGTTTCGTACATGACGACGTCGGATGGCTGGAAATTTAACAGATTTCGCGAGTTACGAATCATCTCTTTTCCATCTTTGTCTCAAATTGAAATCAAGAAGATAGCGTCCATCAAGGATGAGACGGACCAGTAATCTCCAGACATCATCTCCAAACCTCTTTTATTCCGTTGTCCTCTCGCGTTTTTTCAGGTCGGATAATTTCGGGGGGGCTTCTGTTTATTATTATTTTCTCGTCTCCGTCTCACTTTCTGTGCGTCTGAAAGCTTGTATGTGTTTGTCTGTGTGTGTGTGTGTATGTTTTTTTTTACTTCTTCATTTGCCGTTGGCAGGTAAATGAAGGGCCGTTTCATTTATATATATATATATAGTATATATGTGGTATAGTATAGTTTTCTTTTTTAATCCTGTCTGCTTAACTGGTTCTCTCTTTTATTTTCGCATACCTCGCTCCCCCTGTTTTCGTCGAAAACGTCCAGCTTGGCGTACTTGTTCTTGAACCTCTGCTTGGAGTTGTTGTGCATCCGCATCTCGATCAGTTGCTCCCTGTTGATGCGGTTCAGCTCAGTTTCCAGTCGCGATTTACCGACGCGGTTCTTCTTGTACGCCAATGATATGTTATCCAGATGCGACATGATTGACACGACGATTTGTCTACAGACGCGACCGGAAATTCCGACTGCATCGACGCAACTGTCAATCAAAAAACAAACAAACAAAAACAATACGAAAAAGCAAAACGACATCGACACTCGGACGCGATCATTAAATAATCAAATGCACTTATCATCATATTCCCAGTTTAATGAACTTGTTAACCAATACCAACATCCATCATTTATCCTTCCAGCCAATGCACACATTTGTATCTTAACTATAATTGATCTCTTTTTCAATATATAATTTTGATTTTTAAATTTTGTCGATTCTTTAAAATTATTTTTTTTATTATCTGCAAAAAAGCTATACTTTCAGTATTTTACTAAAGGATTGTATTAATACCACACAATGATTTAAAAATGATGTAAGTTTCCAAGATGTAAAATATCCATATTTTGGAAGTGTTGAAAATAGTTATGTTATGCAACATATGGAGGAGGAGTAGATTAAAAGATCTGTAACTGTCTTAGATAAAACTTAAGGCTGCAATAACATAAATTCAGGGATCAGGAGATCCGAGAGTATTTTTTACGGTACTGTAATTTCGGGATGAAACTGTGACCGCCGATTTAAGCTAAATGAACTTTGTATTCAAGAATGGAGACGAAGAAAATCAATTCACCACCCAAACAGGTTTTAAGCTTACTTCTTTTTTCTTCATATTATTATTATTTTCTCTGGGAAGACTTAGATTGCACACCGTATGCATTTTATATTTCAACATAAATTTATCATCGTGCAACGTTCCTTAACGTCCCATGAATCACTGAAAATCTGGTTATTGATTAAAATCTTTTATTTTCTTTTTCGCTTTCGGTGTCGAAAAATAAAACACCATTTTATGTTCGTGAAATAAATTAAGCCTTATCGTATATTCGCTTTTAAAGCAAGAATCTAACACGTTTATGGTTATTTAATAACATTAGATACACTCAATTTATCTAATTCTTTAAATTTCGTTTCTTTCATAATATGAAAGAGAAAGGTTTTATCATCATTTAATTATAAGTCTTTTCTTAACAATTCACAACTAAAAATATTTTTAAAAAAATAACAATATTTTGTTTTTTATTGTTATTGGGTTTAAGTTTTGATTAAAAATTGAATTATGTAATTTTCTTAACTGCAGTTGTCAACCAGGAGATGTTTTTTTTAATGTGGTTATAAATCAATCAGGATAAAGGCTTTGATTTCAGGAATATTACGAAACTAAAAATGTTCAAAACAAAATTAATCTTTAGCAGGTCGTTCACTTGGAAGACATTAACATTAGATGATTGATAATACTTGAAATTTTCTTGATTGATTGATTCGTTTAGTTCAGAGCTTCTGTAGAATCTTGTGTATTTCTTTGGAAGTAAATGATTTGAAAAAAATGTGTTTTTATTATGTCTGGTGATCTTCGCAAAGTAGCAATCAGGCGAGCTTCAAGTAGAAAATTATTTAAATTTTCATCTAAATTATAAAAAATGACGTGCAATTAGCGGCAATAAATAAGACATAAATTGTGCTGCGCAGCGTACAATTTCCGAATGGCTTTTAAAATAGTGAAGCCAAATGGTTAAGAGAGAGAGTGGGAATACGGTTTAATTGTAAGATACTGCCACGTGTTAGAACAAAGGGCAGAGGCTTGATAATAAACGAGACGTTGATTCGGATGGTCAATAATTAAGGCCTTGATGCGATCAGCGTTAAACGCAGAAACGAACCTGACAGATTATTATAACTAACATTCGTTGAATAATTATTATTTGTAAGAGAAGTAAATTACATCGCCATCAATGTAACTCGCTGCACACCCATTAATTATCGGTTCAGGTATACGCATTTTTGCACGATAATATTAAATATAAATACCGACATATGGAACGAACGTATTTTCTGTAATCACGAACGAGATGACGACGAGGAAACAAAATAAACCACAACCAATGCTCTTCTAACCAGAACTTTATCGTTTTAAATTAAAAGCTATAAGAAATAATACTTGCCAAAGTACTTGTCAATTAGATAAGTAATTATGGATTTATACCAACTTAAATGTTGTTCATCTACGTGTGACATTTGTTAATAGTTTATATTTGTCATGCATTCAAGATATGTGTACCAACTTAAATTTTACATTGTTTTAAGTATGTTTTTTTGCATATTTTGCATTCGTTAAATTACTTGTCTCTTTAGGCATTAACAAGTAAAAGTATTTTACAATTCCTATACTCTCCAAGTAACTAGTAACTATATTCCAATATAAAGTATATGTCTATTTATAAAGTTGTTACCAACCTAAATCATCTATATGCATTTACTGGTTCTGTTTATAATAAGAACTTTAAATCTTTATTTTGCAAGTTTCGTATCTTTCTCTTTTTCTGGGTGATGTTGAGGGAAAGAGAGAAAATTCACTTTTAAATGTAGAATCCGAAATGACCCCATTATGTGTGTTGTGCAGAATCGACAAGGCAAACGGAAATACAGATAAAATGGAAACCGTTGATTTATTTCTATGCGTTGTCTCGCATATAAGCAAGGAGAAATTGCGGCGACACATTAAAAACTATAAACTTTTCCCTCAGTACGAGCACTTCAGATCCATATCGCATTGTTGCCACCAGAGAAAATTGTCACCGCACAAAGAGCATTAAATTTTCTCGCATTTCTCTTTACCATTTTGATTTATCGCTCACCTATTTTATGGATGCAGTTTTGCCGTCCAGTCGTTGTTTCCTCCTCGTAAATCAATCAATTCCATAATTCACCAGATGGACTGTACGTGTAACCACTTACAACTACTTATGATCGTATTCATTCATCAACAACTTTTCCTGTCATTCCAATAAAATTATTAGATTTTCTAAGTTTTTCAATTATTATTATGTTTTAAGCTTGCATACTTGACAAGTAACTTGTACTTGTAGATTTGCTTGTAAAAAACTGGAGGACATTTCATAATTCATATATAAGAGTTACATGTATTCGGAGTACTTTTCAAGCACTTATCAAGTGAGTAGTTTGAATAATCCAAACTGTATGCACTGTATTTACCGTTATATTCATTTAGATGGTTTTTAAAAAAATACTAATTATTTAGGTAGAAAATTGGAAATGCGAAGTACGGTATTTCCATCTTCGGGATTGCGTTCATTCTGTGGAAATTTGCAACGTAATGAACCCATTTGCGCCAACGCGAAGAGAAGAGAACGCCTGCTCCTAATGGCTTGATTTATAAAATGTAAATGGTTACAAATTGAACGTACCGGAATCGTTTTGAAACAGTTCATTTGTAAAGTTTCAGGCAACGAACGTAACTGTACACATCGGAAGCAAAATTTGTGATGGTGATAATAAACACACACACACACATACAAAAAAAAGAAAGAAGACAAAAAAATTGTGTATATAAAGGCACTCCAGAAGAGAGACAAATTACGGTAATTCGAAGTCGCGTTTTAATCGGCCCATTAAATGGTAATCCCGGAGTTATGGGCATCGTGGATTACATAACGCCTAATGTATTTATTTAGTCCCGCGTCGTCCAGGTCTAATCTAATCCGCGTTTTATGGCCGCTAAATAAATTATTTCTCCCGTCGTTCTTCAAGATTTTTTTGTGTGTATGCATCTCGTTCCGATGTTACCGGTGCCTTTGTCGTTGCTGTTATATTCCGCGCTCGAGGATCGCGTGCAGCCGCGAATCTCTTGCGCAATGTGGGTTAAGATGCGCTTAGACCGGGCGCTTGCGTAACTCCCGTCTCTCCAGGATCATCAAGAAATAACAGATATTGGAAGATCGAAGTGTGGATACGCTTTAAAGTAAATGGTAATAGTGAATCGGTTGTGGCGGGTCCCCGAAGGATTTGTCCCCTGCTGAGGACCTGCATTCATCGGAAATATGTTTTCGTGGTTTCCCTCCCATTACCCCGTGTGGCTTATAGAAAAGATCCTGTTATTAGGCTGTTCTCCAGTCATCGTCTCTCTTCATCTTCTCCTTCTATCCTCAACTGAATGAATTATTATGCCTCTGCCACGTAGTATACGAGTCTTTACACCTGTTTCTCTATTTTGGTAGCCGCTGGAGAGGAGATTCTATTATTTATACACACAAAACATTGCATTGTCGTCGTGTGGTTCAGAAATTCCGCCGAAACCCATTAATTACGTTCCTCCCTAATGCCTCTGAAACTTATTATCGCCGAGCGGCGGCGGGGATATCGATCGTTATTCAAAACGCAACCTCCCATTATTCCATTTCATTATAATTTTCTCGACATTCCGTCACATTCTATTTACTTCTCGGAAGCTTAACCTTTACGTCTTCACAGAAACCTCCTCGAGATTCACCCGAACACACCTCAATCATACATATACACAAATGCATACTTACTTACACGATACATCTCAAAGATTCTAGAACAAACAAAAATTGCAATGCACACTGTCAAACAATTTTGACAGTCAAATTTTTGACATTTAATCATTAGCTAAAATTGGTGCCTAACGTGGGCCACCCGAGAACAACTGCATATCTACAAAATCCAATATATTTGTAATCTACAATAAACTCCACAATTTTTTAAAGCAAGATCTTCTAATAAAGATGCAATAAATATTAAATTATTTTAATAACATCAAATATTTAGAGACGTTTAAATAACACAATTTCCAATAAAACTGAGCATTAAAAACTTAAGCTATAGTTTACTGGTATTTCCATGGAATTGTCATAAGTAATTTAGTAAATGGAAAAACCACAACTTCTAGTATTTTACCTTGTTATTGTATTGCTTGATTTTGAAAACATTCCAAAATAATTTAGTTTAGTCTTTTTTAGTATGAAAATGAATATCTCCTTTTAATTTCTAAGAAAAAAAAAATCCTTAAAATTCTGAACTAAAAAGGTTAAAACCATTTATTAATTAGTGTAAATTTAATTAATGATAATTTATGTAATCTTAGTTTTAATTAAAAATGTATATTTACATAATATTTATGAAGTAGATATTAAGTAAATTTCAATTGATTTTTCATCTAGTAAGAGCAGAATAATAACTATTAAAAAAGTTATGATGTTACGAAAATATTATTATTATTTAGGCAGAAATTAAGATTTGTAAATAAATGATAATCATATTGTGATTTAATCTCTTAAATCATGCGTTCTTTAAGCTTTTTGATTTATCTTCATATTTCGTAATAAAATCACGAGGCATTTATAACCGAAAATTCACAATGATTAAAGAGATGAGAGGATGAAGAAAGGGAAATATGATAAACGAAAACTAATTGCGTGTGAATGATACAGAAGAAAACAGTTTGGTGTGTCGTAACTAGGCATACAGCACAGGTGTACACAGTGCACGCAGAACGGCGATATCGGAAACCTTGAGAGAGCAATTCCGAAAGAATTTTATCCATTTATATTATATGTTTATTTATTGGCTAATCGGTTTCATAATAATTCTCACACGATCGCATACATTATCATTCGCATTCCACAAAATCAATATTTTACAGTACTAACGTTTTTAATTGACCTGATTGCGAACGTACCCACGTTTTGGCATACACGAGAATTACTCTACATAGACCACGAATTGTATATAAGGATATGTATTTAATTGTTTAGTTTTGATACTATTATTATTATTTAATTACATAACGCACGGAAATGACGTTATCTGCGAGTATTATTATATATTTTTTCTTTGAATGCCGCCGCACGTTTCGTATAAATTATTAGGTTCAGATCAGCAGAACCTATCGGTATTCTAATTTTTCTCGCGTTCACTTGCATGACTAATCGACAGCAAATTTTTCTTTATTGCTACGGTGTAAATATTTTAATTACATTGCTAAAGCCTTAATCACTATCCATGAATATAAACAAAAGAGGATGTAGCGTTTATTTACTTAAACTGATTTACCTTGATGTATGCCTTACCTACTTTAATCAGATCTAATGATTGAGTGACTCAGTGACACATTAAGTATTATGATAGTTTATACGCATTTTTATCATATAAAGCTGCATCCGTGTAGTGTCGCAACATGAGACAAAAATGGCAGTCAGCTTTACCAATCTTTCAAATTTTTGTAATATTTTCAGGAAAACTATAGCTTTAGGGGCTTTTTAAAAGAGAGTTTTGATTGTAACAAAATATTATTTATGTAAAAACAAGTTAATTTTTAAAAACTAAATCATATAGTTTGAAGACACTGAAGTTTTCAATTGGAATTCCTATTTTTATAAATTAATATAAATTTAAGAATATTGTATTAAATTGATTAAATATTAAATTTTTATTATATAAATAAACTCTTATATTTTCTTGATCAGGTTATATCAACAGGTTTTAGAAAATACTGCAAAAAGAAACTTGAAGTTAAAAATTATATTCTGTTTGTACAAAAAATGGTTACGCATTCAATAACATTAAGAAGCGTTGAACCTTTGAGAAGTAATCAATTATAAGAAAAGTAAATATCTAGGAAAGGCGATATGGGATGTGAATGTGATTAGATTAAAAGTAAACTGTAAGTTGATTGAACTGAAATTGCGAAAGCGTAAACGTCGCGAGATAGAAAAAAGTGCATATTTATCAAAAGTGGAAGAAACTGTACGAGTTTATCAATAATTCAATTCGATTGCGACACACGTCATATTTTTTTTTATATATATATTTAGTGTGAGATGCAGTGGTCTACTTTCAAAATATCCATAGGTGTATTAAATAAACCTAGCACTCGCATTTTCTTTACATAAACATGTTATTCTCGTCGAGGCAAAATTGTGTTTCACGTTTATTACGAAATGATTAAGTTAACGAGTCCGTCCTTCGCATTATCATTATTTTGTGTTCGTTATTTATTTGAGTTTGAAGAAGACGAAGTCAACGGCAGTACCAGCAGCAACAACGAACGAAGGAAAAAAAATCAGAGCAAGAAATGCTTCTGTAGCCTAGTTTGTTGTTAATATGTGTATGTGTAGGCCCCTGGGGCAAGAACGAGTCTCCTCTCCTCCAGATCCTCATCTCGCTCTCAGAAGCAGAAGCACGGCCACAGCACCTACGTGCAGCGTAAAGACCTCATCGAAAATCCATTCCGATGTTAATCTCTGATAGATTTTGTAATAGGTTTACTGCTGCTGCTGTTAGAGAGGAACAGGTGAATAAATTGGAATTATTTATAATTACGGGGTGCGAGAGAATAAAAATATTCATATATACATATTTAACCCGGCCTGTAAAAAACGCGGCGAGGAATTAATTTACGAGTAAGCGATCGTAATTTTACGAAATTTAATTTTGCTCTCTTACTCTCACTCTCTGACTTACGCTGCTGTAAACATTCTTTCCCTCTTTTCATCTTTATATCTGTGCTTCTCTAGATCTTCGTGATGGCAGGAAGGCGACGGTGGTCAATGAGATAGAAAGAGCGAAGCCGAGAGATGGAGGGATACCCATTTTCCTTCCACCGAGATCGGCCGAGAAAGAATGCAGTTTATATGCACAAAGATATCGGGTTATTTATGGGGTGGCCTTGGCGATTGCGTTTCTCCGTATGAAGTTGTTAATTATCCCATTGTTTAAATACTGCAGTTCATAAATCAGCGCGGCAATTAATAACTGAAAACTCCGCGCGGCCGTAATTAAGATTGTGTTATTGATTTTTATTTTTCAGTTTTCCACATAATTTACAAAATACATTTGTTACAGATTCATCTTCGATAATGGCGCGTTCAACATTTGTCGAAGTCCAGGATGTACTTGAGTCCGATCATCCCCTTGATCGTCATCGTGTTCATCAGAGCCTCCCTGAAGTTCTGGAACTCTACCATCTTGTAGGCAGGTCCGTGCAGCTTCTTCTCGCACATGTACTTAATCAGCTCCTCGAACATCTCTTTGCGTTGAGCACTGTCCGCGTTCCGTTTAGTCCACTCGGTCATCCAGAATCCTCTGACCTTGATGTCTTTGAAGATCAGAGCCGACGTTGGAACTGTCACTGGTTCTCTGGACATGCCTCCGTACGTCACGATCGAACTGCCATGGTTCAGATGCCTCATTACTTCGAGAGCGTTCTTTCCGCCGACGCAGTTCAATCCAAGCTTAGGTTTGGGTAGCTTTTTGCTCTTGAACAAATCGGTTTTCCTAAGCTCTTCTTCGGTTAATACTTCGGTAGCTCCAAGCTGCTTCAGGAAATTTCTCAGCTCGCCAATCTTGGGCCTGTCTCTGACGATGTTCACCGTCTTCAGACCCCAAATATTCGCCAACTGGATTACGTTCTGACCGCAAGCGGAATTCGCTCCGTTCTGAATGACGACGTCGCCTTCCTTCAGATTGGCGAAGTCCTTGAGCATCCTGTAAGCCGTGCATGGGTTCACAGTCAAAGTAGATGCTTCAACAATGCCCAACTCTTTGGGTATTTTCAGAAGTTGACGGGAATTCAAAACTGCGTGACTCCTCCAAGTTCCCAGCAAGTTTACTAGGGGGACTATGCGATCGCCTGGACAGAAGTCGGTAACGTCGCCTCCTACTTGGACGACTTCACCAACCCCTTCGTTGCCCGGAACTGCCGGTAATTCAGGGCGCGATGGATATTTACCCTGGATGGTGTTTATATCAGCAGGATTTACTGGGGCGGCAATCATGCGGATTAATACATCCGAACCTTTGATGTCCGGCAGAGATTCTTCGCATTTCTGTACGACCTTACACGGATCTCCATACTCGGCATACATCAATTTCGTCGCCAAAACACTTTGGAAACGCACGAATGCATTGCCATTGCACAGAGCACCACCAAACAACTTTCCGGATAAATTTAGAGCCATGTCAGGATCTAAATTTGGGCCCACTTTAATTTTTGTAGGTTAACTAAACTTTGAACTTGAAAGATTGTGTTCTTGGTAATGCTAGGAAAACAATTGAAACATCTTCTAATCATCGTCACTAGGTGTCCCACGAAGTTCTTACTACTCAACTACAGATGGTGCAAACATATTTTGTTAATTTCAAATTGGTTGCTATACCTCAGTTGCAATTGGTCGTTATATAATAAACCATAATAATTTCACCTATCAATTTCACTTCCTATTTCACTTAAAGTAAAATATTAATTCTGTAGCAAAACAATGTTTACTGCACTATCATACTATCATGACAAGTCCTATATTTTATTATATTAAAGAGGAAAATGAAAGATAAATGAAATAATGAATTTATAATATATTTTTGACTAGACAATTGTTTCTATATTCTACTTAATATAATATAAATAATTTAAATTCGGTTTATAAATTAGAAGTTGCTAGGTGCTAAAATTTTAACAAAATGGCTGATCTACCGAAAACAAAATGGTACATTTTAAGCATTTGACATGCAAATTAATTAAATTGTATTTAGTGATATTGATTATACCTTAATATTAATTGTTATATAATTATTAAATTTTGATTGAATGTTTGCCTAAAGATAATTATCTAAAATTACTGCACTTTTAATTTATATTGCTTTAACTTGAATTGAATTGTTTTTTCTTTGTTAGATTCAGTCTTATTATTATTAGAATTAAAATAACTGTCGATTAATACTTACCTGAAGGCACTTAACAGAGTTTTTACAAAAAACTATTGTTCTTCGCCGATCATAGTGATCAGGTCTTCGTGGAAATCTGGAGCATTATCCTCGTTTACATTTAAATCCTCGAAGAGGTTTTCAAGATTTTGAGAATTCGTAGCTTCGACATTAATGCAATTGAAGTTGCTTACCCCGGCTTGAGGTTCATTCTTTTGGTGTATGGTGAGTCTAAGGTTATTCCTGTTAATTTCCTTTCGGCCACCGTTTATTTGATCGACAAGTAACTGCAGCTCAAAAACTTCGTTATCGTTCTTGGCTTCCTGCTTTTCCGGTAAGGCGAAGCTTACTTTTCCGTTTTGAGTTACGCTGTATATGTTTTCTCCTACATTCTTCAACATATCTTTGGCGAATGGACTCAGATTGGTTATAATGAAATTGCCGTCCTGATCTTGCAAACCTAATCTTAAAAGTAAGGAAACGCGAACGTTGAAGCTGCTGAGCCATACGAAAACGTGTTCTCTGAGCTCAACTTTCTCAGCATCTGTAAGGATTTTGTTAAAGTTATCAAAAAGGTTTTGCACTTTGTGCAGCTGCAGATGGGTTTCCTCTGAAGTTACGTAATTCTCGATCTCGTACAAATGCCTTGAGGTGATCTTGAGCAAGTCGGAGGTGAGAAAGACCTGCCACTTGAAAACCATGGTGATGAGATCCCAGAGTTTATCCATGCTCTTCGGATCTAAGCGCATGGCTGAGGATTGCGTTACGTCTTCGATTAAATTCTTAACAGACTCGTGGCTGTAGGCTGCCTGCGGTTTCATAATCTCAGAGATCAATTGTTGCGAAACTAGGACGGAGATAATCTCGTCCAGTACTAGAACAAATGTATTGATTAATTGCGTGCGTTAACATCGATTGCATTACGAATTTAAAGGTTGCTCAGGTGCTCAATGTATTGAAAGATTGTGGTGCTGTGCTGAAATTTTTCTGGTCTTATTTTGGTGGATGATGTGAAGAAGATTGTTTGTACGCGCATGACTTTCAAAATTCCCGCCAGCCGGCCCATATACACTAGGTCTTTTTTTATATATATCAGTCCTTACAAATATAGTTCGCATACCGAATGCAGAACGGTCGTGCGGTATGTTCTGTGCCTGAAGTCTCTGTGCAACGACAAATACCATTTCGGCACCGAGGTTTACCACCAGGAACGGAGTAACGTAACGCGACATTTTAACGGCGGCTGCGAGAAAAGTGAGACAAATCGATAATAATGTCCACCAAAACGGGTAAGAGCAGCAGGCCCAATATCAACGAGCTATTCCGCGACCTCTGCCGACATCTGTCGGTGTATAGTGATGTGACGAAGGTATCTCAGGAATTCATGGAACTGCAAACGAACTTGGCGCGCGTCGACTTCGCCACAGATCTTTTGAATAAGTATGGAAGAGTGCCCGTCTATGATACCACTTCTCTAAAAAATAACGATATGAGCTTACAATTCAGAGAGCAGGGTAACATCATGTTTAAGAACATGCAGTACGACTATGCATTAGAATTGTATACAAAAAGTATAACTTACGCCGAAACCGGAAGCGAGATGCTCGGACTAGCTTACGCCAATCGCTCGGCAGTCTTATTAGAAAAGAAAATGTACTCGGAATGCCTCGAAGTAAGTATTCCTCAAAAAAAAAAAACAAATATACTAAATTAAAAGAAAAAAACTTATTTCTTATAGGATGTCGACAAGGCGTTTTCAACAAATTACCCGGAAGCGAACTACAGCAAATTGCTGCGGAGAAGACAGCGTGCCGAAAAGGAGCTGATACGTTGCTGCGCTTACGAAGAACCAAAGTATTACGAAGAGTTACCAGAATACGTACAAGACGTTAACCCAACAATTGCTTGCGCCGCAAACTGCATTACCATTACCACCAATGACGAATGCGGCCGACACGTCGTAGCAACCAAAGATATCCAAATCGGAGATGTCATCGCCATAGACACACCTTACGCCGCTATTGTTATCCCAGAAGCTTCCATCACCCATTGCCATCATTGTCTTAAAGTAGTGCACAATGGCATTCCTTGTCAAAAATGTTCTTACGTCATCTATTGCTCGGTAAACTGTTCCGATGCCGCGCAGTATTCCTACCACCAATACGAGTGTCCGGTTATAAGCGTTTTATTGAATTTGAATGTCAGCAAACTAAACTTGCTTGCACTTAGGATCGCTATACTTGCAAAGAGAGATTACAAAAACATCCCGAAGTACGTTAAAAACAATAAAGTGTACGAATCCGCGCGATACGAGGAAATTCACGGGCTTTGCGCAAATACGCAACATCGCACAAACGCAGATTTATTTGACAGAGCTATCCAGGCCGCTGTTATATTCGAAGTTTTCAGTACTTACTCCACATTCTTTCATGACTATGACGAACAAAGCGACGTAGACATGTTCAAGGAACTGCTTCTTCTGCACATGCAGACAGGTCCATCGAACTTTCACGAAATATCGGAACTCGTCAGACGCACCGACGATTCTACCGCAGAAAACTTTGAAATCGGTGCTGGAGCATATAGCTTTTTGAGCATGCTCAATCATTCATGCACTCCTAACGTCGTCAGGCATTGCTATGGGAAATCTATAGTTTTAAGAGCGCTGTGCCCCATCAAGGAAGGTCAACAATTGTTTGATAATTACGGGTAAGATTTATTACAAAATAAACAACAACTCGTCAATAATGTTTACTTTATAGGTATCATTATGCAGTTATGGAAAAGTCCGAGAGGCAAAAATCTCTGAAAGCGCAGTACTTTTTCAATTGCTCATGCGAAGCTTGCACACATTGCTGGCCTCTCTACAAGGACTTACCAGAGAAAAACTTTGAGTTTGAATTGTCGAACGATATCGTAAATGATTTGCAACAAGCCATGGTTAGCACGGCGAAATCCGTATTGAAAGGATTGTTAATAAAAGCAGCCATCTTGGAGAAGATGAAGCCGTGCAAGAATTTAGCCAATATCCAAGAATGCATCAAACAATGCTACAGTATTTTATCAAACAAAAGGCTAATGTAAACAGCACCCTCTTGAAATTACTTAGTATAGTGCGCAAGTATTACACGTTCAGATACATATTTTTTTACTTGTCCGTTGTCCTAGTCGAAAGAAACAACATATTTTGACGACACGAATTGCTGTGAAACCATTTTATTCCTTCTTAAAACGGAGGACCATCTATTTTTGTTATTGCGTACTTATTTCAGAACGATATTCGCTCTGAATGTCTTGTTTCGTTTTCATTGTTAAATTATATATATATATATACAGTATATACATTATGCATTTTGATTATTGTTCGTATTTTATTGACATGAAATAAATTATTATCGAAGTTTATGTAATTTTCTGTATTAATTTTTCATAGAAATTATGCTACAAAGTATCAATTATTTTAATCCACGATAAATGTTGCTTAACTATTGATTTCAAACATTAATTAATCAAAAAAACGTGCTACCAAATTATTTTAAAAACAATATTTAAAGTTACTAAATCAGTATAGAAAGTTGCATATAATTTATTCTAAAGTTACGTAATTTTTAAAATTATTCTTTTTACATTTGATTAATTCATCACAATAACGCTTCTCATTCATTTAAATTTTACTAGTATATCATTTACTACTTATAGTAATATTATGTAACAATACCTTTGTTTTATAGAAGCATCAATCAGTTTTTAATCTTATTAGATTTTCATAATCCTACTTTGCTAATTCAAATTTTAGTCAAAGTCACTTTCCTTCTGATAGCTCTTTACTTAACTTTAACTCTTTACTTAACTTTAAGTAGTTTAACACAATGTTTTATACATAAGCTATTGTCATCTTTACTCTAAATCAATGTTGGTTGCCTACAAATTAATTTCATAGATTTTTTAATTAAAATTTATTATTATAATTAGCACTGAAATAAATTTAAAAAAAATATATTGTGATTTTATAAAATTCATATTTTTTATTGAAAAACTTAGAAAAATTCTAATTAACAAATATTTTATATTGGAAATTTATTTTTCATATAATCTATTCGTTGTGTATATTTAGATTTTCTCTATGATTTATGTAATAATAGGACATCATAAAAAAAGCTTTTAAAAATAATTATATTTTAATGGTTTATACCGAATTTTTATATGTAACATTAACTTTGATTTTGAATCCTTATTTTGTAGAGTAAAATTGTTTGAATGAAGAACAAGATTTATTTAAAAACACCGAAATAGCAAATAGCACAGATGTTGAAACGTTTTCACTTATAAGAAACTACTCGAGCGCTGTTCGAGTCATAAAGTGTTTCAACGATAATTTGAAGTGAGGATACACATCAATCGGTCATATTTAATAAAATCTATATTTACACCGATATGTTTTATGTAAACGTCGGAATCGTTAAGTTAAATAACAAAAAAAAAAGTATAACAGTTTCACTAATTTTAAATGCTATCCACCGGCTGCCTGAAATTTACGATCTATCGTAATTTAAAAACAGGAAAAGAATAAATAGAATCCTAGAGACGATGAGAATATATTTCAGCTACCAGTTTAGAATTTTTCTGTAAACAACAGATCTCTTTGTTTATAGATTTAATATGCATAGTGGTCGATTTACCGCACCTTTACCACTATTTATTCATTCAGACTGATGTATGCGGATCGACGGCGGTATTCAATTAAGAATTCATTAACTATTTGCTAATCCTGCATAGTATTTTTTTGTGCTTATTGGATATTCTATGCATCATCGATTCGATCATAATACAAGTAATAATCTGAAACTAATAATAATTACATTTAAATCTATGCGTTTGAATTATGTATGGTCTACACCTTCCTCTTTTGACTATTCACATGGCATGATTCGGAATCTCTTAGTATAGAATTGTGTATCCGTCTAGTAATTAGTTTGTATTATTAAAATTAATTTTGGTACCACCTTGAAGTATTGTTACAACTTTTAAATTATCATTAAGCAATTTTTACAATCAATAAAATCTACAAAAAAATATTTAGCAAGTGGAACATTTTATATTTATTTATAGTAAGTTAAATAGATCAATTATTTTTTTTGTGGATTATAATAACCTTAACTTTAAATCCATCCCACGTTTAATGGACTTACCGAATAAGGAAATTACTTGTTGACTTGAAAGGAATTGCGTTGTAGAAAGTGGGAGTATCATGAATTTATATACTAAGAAAAAAATAATCTATTAAGTCAAAGTTTATAAATCATTTTAGTTCGACAAGTACTTTTGCAAGTTGTCAATTAATAAATTGTGATTAAGAGTCGCGAAATGACAGCTGTCAAATAAGTTATTAATAATTGGGTTGCGGTACAAAATTGGCGCTGCAAAAAAACTTTGAGAAACTCTGGTGTAGATAACCAGAAAACCTTATGGTCGATGATTAGTTAGGCGGGAAACCCACTAACAAATGCTCATTGTAATGTTACGGTGTTAGATTTTATTATCGCCGGTTTCGAATGTGGTACATCTTACAATACTTGCATTTATGATTTTTAATGTATAAAAGTAATCTGCAAATATTGATTTCACAAGGTTAACTTTTATATGAACGCATTGTATTGCCGTATTTCCCCCAACCACGCAATTTTCTGTATACGTGCACTTTGAGATCCATTTTCTGCTGTGTACAGAAATTATTTTATATTACTTTTAGTTTCTTCTAAGTTCTTAGTATTTTTTATTATTACTATTCTAATTATTAATTACGAATCGTTGAATTGAAAATATTTAATAAAAAATCATAAGAAATAGCATTTGTATTATCAAGCATTAAAGTAAAAAATATGCAAATAAATGTATATAGACCTTTATGCATAAACCATGGTCATACAAATTTAAAAACAAAAATGGAAATTTATTAATAAATTTAACGTTTTTAAAGATTATTTTTTGTTCCCATTATTATTACATTTCTGGATTGGAATTATTTTGTGGCCACAAGGTTTTTCTGCCTAAATTATTACTAATTAAAATTTCCTCGAAATTTGATAATACTGCCTTCGAATATTATGCAATAAAATTTACTACCCCTATAAAACACCTGTGACCAAAATTACCTACGAAAAATCTAGATCACAGGTCAACATTTTTTTAAAATATTTATTTCCCTATATTATTATTAATGAACTCTTCTATTTCTATATTTAGAATATTATTATGTAAATTGAAGGAAAGTCCCTAAGTTAAACTTTCCTTACACAATTGTTGTAGATATGATAATCAAATCTTAAAGGTAGATCTAATGTTTAAAAAAAATGTCCTTCAATTAGAACTTATATTTATCTATTTAAACAAGATAGAATATTAAAATACATCTCGATGATGAAAATTATAAAATAATTTGCAAACCATGCGTGGAATCAGCATAAAATTGCAAGTAAAATTGGTTATTTTTAAAACAGCGCAAGCATAAAATATGATGCAAACACTTAGCACGTCCGATATTCGTAAATGCTTAACATTACAGATTATGTTCGATCTTTACGAGATCACGAAATTTGTTTTGGGAAATTAGGGACTGTTTACATTTTCTCTTGGCACAAAACGCTCAAGTCTAATAATAAATTGCGCGAATTGTCAACTCTTTGAAATTATGGTTATTATATAATTAAATTGAATTGCGGTTGCTTTTCGCTCGAAATCGTTGCATAAAATTCGCTTCAAAAAATTATTTAAAAACGAAATCTATTTGTATTTGGTAAGGGGAGATTTTGTAGCATGTACTGAAAACCTGTTTTTGGGTTTCTGGTGGGGTGGGAGGATGGTATCTTCTTATCTGCTTAAGCGTTAGATTCAATTGAAGCTTTGGTAATATAAAAGAGCTAGGTGTCTGCTAGTTGCGCTCAGTCTTCCTAAAGCTTCGACGAAGTACGGTCGTCTCCGTGCGATTTTGAAGCAAAATTTAATTTATTTGTTATTAAAAAATGAAGATTTTGGTGTTGCTGTTGTTGATCATCGGATATGTTTATGCGGAATTCAATTTACTTTTGATGCATAATAATGATATGCATGCGAGGTTCGAGGAGACTTCGCAGACTTCGGGGAAGTGCAAGAACAAGAGCTACTGTTTCGGCGGCTTCGCCAGGGTCGCACACGTTGTGAGGGAGGCAAGGAACGCTGCCAAGGATGGAACCGGCCCTTCGGTGCTTTACCTCAATGCTGGTGATACCTACACCGGTACGCCTTGGTTCAGCGTTCACAAGTGGAAGATTGCAGTTGATTTCTTGAACACCCTAGCTCCTGATGCCATGGTAAGCAATCGTAATCTTCATTTTTTAGAACTATGAACCCTTCACTGATAAGTGAAATAAATAACAATTAATCAAATATGAAATAGATCAAGGACTAACCTATTTAACACAACTTTAAATAACAACAAATTTATTAATTTAATGGAACAACATTTTTTGATCCAAATTACACAATCATTTATTATGGCTTAAAGCAAGTACAACATTAATTACATAATTTATAAATTAATTCACTAAAAGAAATATTATTTTAATTTATTTATTATCCAAATTAGTTTTAATTTAAAAAACTATAGATTTTAATTTTATTAAATTTGTAAAATTTTATACAAAAATTTAAATAAAGTAAAAATAAATTTTATGACTTTAACGCAATCATTATAAATTAATTTTAATTAGTACAATTCTTCTCTATAAACAATTTTGACTTTAATAATTTGAAGAAAAATAAGACAATTTTTTGCAATTATTTTTAATTGTCTTCGGTGAAACAAAAGTTTTCTCCTTAATTTTTATAACATTAATAAATATTTAGTTTTTGTTACTAAATATTCAATTTATTATTTAATAATCAATTTATTAAACTTTATCAAAAATATTAATTTGTATTAATTTTTCTGTTATTAAACTGATTACAAGGAAGAATTGAAATTGTTACTATACTTTTACGTATCTTTCATTAAAATTGTTTTACTTCTTGAATCATTTCTAAGTGGTTTCAATTGAGTTTTATCATTTCACAGCAAATTATCCAATATACATCTTATTGTCCTCGTGACACACGATTTTATTGGTGCTAATTTAAGACACTTAATCACAGCTGCAAAATTTGAAGATTTAATTTAAAAATAGCAATATTAAATTATGTTAATACAATTATCTTGGATTTATCATAATCTAGACAAAATTTTGCACACGTAATTTAATTTATCTCAAATAATTAAATAGACAACGAGTTTGTCCTTCAGATTTATTTAAACAATGATAAAAATCTTAATTAGTACATTAAAAAAGTAAAGAAATCACGTAATCAAAATAGGAATAGTTATGTGTAAAAATGTTACGTCGCAGTCGGTAGGATTCGAACCTACGCTCCCAGAGGGAATCTGATTTCTAGTCAGACGCCTTAACCGCTCGGCCACGACTGCTTATAATAATTTTAATTTAATACTTAAGTGGAATCAAATATAACCAGTGTTTCTCAACAATTAAATATAATTAATTGATAATTAGTTAATTTTATAAATATTCTAATTTAGTTATAAAAAAATATTTATATTTAATTTATTTTCAATGCATTATAATACGATTGTTTTTCTTTTGTAAATTTGTTATGAAATATTTCACATATTTATAATATTTAAATGCACGTAATGCCAGCGAAGGTAAATAATAATAATATAACCAGTTAAAACTTTCCTTTACGTAAATATTATGTGCAAGGATTTTACCGTTTTAAGTTGTCTTAAATCTTTTTGTTTATAAATTATAAGTGGAGATGACACATAAATGTCTTAAAAAAGAAAGGACGTAAAACTTAAAGTTTTAATTAAAAAGTAATAACTATTTTGTGAAGTTTTTTTTTACTATAAATTATAACAGCGATATTTGCTGAAGGTAATTGTTCTAGCAATATAATTGTTGCAATCATTATACTAATAAGTATATTTAAAGAAGATAAAAATAGAGTTTAATTACTTGCCTTAAAAAAATATTTGTTAATTGTTAGATATAATTATTTGTGTATAATAAAAATATATTGTTTTAGAACAAACCGTGACGCGATTGCATAAATATTGTGATGCAATTCTCTTTTAACAAAAAAATCTGACCGCGAACACAATCTGTGTGCAATAAAATGCATGCTGCATGTGACATTAATTACACTGACCGAGAGCATTTCATTATGAGTGCACTCAGAAATACACATTACAATTCTAAGTAAAAGAACAAAAACATCGAAAAAAAAAATAACAACAACGTAAAAGTAAGCAGAATTTGCGTCATCGCTCTGTGCGATCGTATAATAATTACCAAAAAGTAGCAAAGCAAGTCGTAAATCTTTAATGAAGATTGTTGATTTTTTTTCAATAAATTTTATCTGAAGCTGCCAATAATATTTTGAAACGAAAATGAAACGCGCATTGCACTGTTTCGTTAAATTTTAATTACAAATGAAAATAATGAAACTATAGAAAAATAATAAAAATTGTGAGATTACCGAAAAATCGCTTTATATATTCAATTTAATTTTTATTTGCAACAAATCCAACATAAAATTTATGCGATAATAAAGTAATAAAAATGAGATTATTTATAAAAATTGAACACCTGCACTTGCAGCTGCGTTTAAACAATCCTTATTTGGGCACGAAATTAATGCACGTTTCGCAGAAAACAATAAAAATTAGGCGATTGTGCGGGTGAATCATCTGCAGCAGCAGTGATTGTCGAACGCTAATCACCAAAAATATTTTATTAAAACTTATTACTTTTCAATTTCTCAAAAAAAATCAATTTTATTTCTTATTATAAAAATATTATTACATTTTTTTTTATAAATTGCATTTTACATATTAAAATTATTTAACTTAGTACAATTACAAATTGAGTAACTTCTATAAGCGTTATTTGCCAAGTAAATTATAGAAGTACTCGTTCGTTGAAATAAACATAAGTTATTTAAACGCATATCGAGACTTGCCAAGTAATAAACAATCAATTAAGAAAATAGTAAATATTATAATTAATAATTCATTAACAAAAATTATAAATCATTTCGTGTATTTACGGATTATTTAATTTATATTGTACTGTTTCACTGAATTTTAATTACAAATGAAAATAATTAAACTATAGAAAAATAATAAAAATTGAGAGATTACCGAAAAATCAATTTATATATTAATTTAGTTAATTTTTATTTGAAGCAATTCCAACATAAAATTTATGCGATAAAAAAGTAATAAAAATGAGATTATTTATAAAAATTGAACACCTGCACTTGCAGCTGCGTTTAAACAATCCTTATTTGGGCACGAAAATAGTGCGTTTCGCACATTCGATAAGAATTGTAATAAATATAAAACAAATATTTGAAATGCATGAAAAGTGTATTTTACGCGTTTCGATTCGAATAAATTGAAATTACTAAATTATTTTGGAACAATTTTTTTAATTAGCAAACCTATTTGACAATAATATATTTTAGTCTTTAGTCAATAAAATCATTTATTTTGTTAAGATTTATTACATATAATAATTATAGCACTACAAATTGCTTAAATTTAAACTATTTCTTGAACGATATTTGAAATATATTCTCTGATTAGGAAGAAATAACACAATTATCTAATTAAAATTAATCATAAAATGGCTGTTTATAAAAACAAAAAATTACTGCGCTAAACCAATTGAAAATGGATCATTTTCTTGACGATTTTCGATTGCATTCAGTTTCTGCATCTATTGAGTGAAATCTATTCTATTTTAAAAACAATCTTTATGAAAATAAATTATTATTCAATTTAAAATAATAATATAATATGGGCGGAAAGACTTAGGTCGATAGCCCTTTGGTTGCATTTAGTGTGTGATCAATAAATATTGTTATTATTATTATTAATATAATAATTTTAATATATAAAAATGTATTTTATTATTTTTAAACTATAAACTAATTTCTATATATTAAAATTTAGTTTATTTATTAAAATAATTTAATTTGATAAGATTTAATGGATATATCATGATTATTATAGCATTAAATGTAAACTACTTTTTGAACGATATTTGCAAAATATTCTATGATGAGAAAGAAATAACATAAATATTAAATTAATAAATCTTATTAAAATTAATATATTATTACAGTTTGTTAAAATTAAATTTTATATTTAATTTTAATGCAAATAAAACTGATAAAAGATTTAAGTATTAAATTTGAAAACGTTTCGGCCTATCGGCGAATTGCGATGAATCATCTCCACCTGCAAATCACAGCGAGGTTTCGGCAATCCGCGGATTTGTTCGTTGTTAATAATTCTATTGGTTCTTTCGCTCGGGTCGTCACGTAGACTATTGGCTGCGAATCTCTTATCTTTTAAAATAATAATACAACAATTTTGATACTTAAAAATGTTTTTCGATTTCGATTCGAATATATTGATTTGACTTTAAATTATTTTTTATGTACAATTTCTTAAATAATAAACCTATTTTTAAATATAAAAATTGAATCTATAACAATTATCTAATGTTTTAAGATTAATTGGATAAAGCGTGGAGATTGTAGCTTTAATTGTAAATTACTTTTTGAATGATATTTGCAAAATATTCTATAATCAGAGGGGAAATAATACAATTATCTTATTTAAATGAAGATTATGTTATAATATGAATGTATTAATTTGAACAAATTTATTTTAATAAAAATTTTGTACTTTTTCGATATTTTTTAATTACAAATGAAAATATTAAAACGATAGAAAAGTAATAAAAATTGTGAGATTTACAAAAAATCGATTAATATATTAATTTAATTAATAAATATAACAAATTGAATATAAAATTAATGCGATAAAAAAGTAATAAAAATGAGATTATTTATAAAAATTGAACACCTGCACTTGCAGCTGCGTTTAAACAATCCTTATTTGGGCACGAAATTAGTGCACGTTTCGCAGAAAATAATAAAAATTAGGCGATTGTGCGGGTGAATCATCTGCAGCAGCAGCGATTGCCGAACGCTACAAATATTAAAATTTGCATTAAATAGTGATAAAAATGTATGGATTTTGTTGCTGATATAATAAAAATAAAATAATTAAACAAAAAATT
Source organism: Nicrophorus investigator (assembly GCA_963457615.1). Classification (NCBI taxonomy): domain Eukaryota; kingdom Metazoa; phylum Arthropoda; class Insecta; order Coleoptera; family Silphidae; genus Nicrophorus; species Nicrophorus investigator. The sequence goes on from OY735143.1 coordinate 27,054,253, forward strand.
TAAATCAAAAATATTTTTCGAATTTCTCATTATACTTGTAATAAATTGTAGATTCTAGTTGAATTAATTACAATTATATTTAATTTACTACAGAAAGAACATGTTTTCATTCATTTAATAAGTTAGCGTGGGAAATTCAAGTTTACTTTTTACAATAGAAATTATAAAATAATTACTGTATTATGTGACAAGTATTTTTCTTTTGCATAATTTCTCTGTTTGTTTACGTTACGGCATCATTTTAATTACATACTAACGATTTTATTTCATTCTATAACACATTATGTAAAATATGTGTAATATATTTTTTTTAGTAAAATAAACTGTTATAACTGTTACACTTTATAAAATATAATTCTTAAATAATTCGATATTAATAATCATGAAAATATTAGTTGAATCAATATAGTTTTTCTTTTCAGAAAATTATTTTGTTCACAACTTTTTTTTTATGAATATTATAAATTATATTTAAAATTTTTCTTATTGGTTTTTTAAATTCGTAAAATTCCATATTTTGGCAGACGAATGTTGTGGGCCCGCACAGTATACATTTTAAGATGTGAGGTCCCCTTGCTTTGGGCCCTCTATAACTCCGCATTGCGAGATTCTGGGCAATTGTAGTTTGGCCACTGTTTGAAATATAAATCTTAACATTGAATCATTGTTTTTTCTAACATTGACAAATAGAAAAAAGGAAACAAACAACAAGGTTTCATGGTGCAAATTATACACTCTCAACTTGTGACAGCTTCGAGCGTTGTTTTTATTTTTCTTTCCACCTACAAATTACGATTTTTCAATATATGTTAATAATATGTTTGTCGCATTCCGCATTAATTCCCTATATTTTTTCTCTCGATCTCGTAACTACGACCATGAATTAATTTGTCACAAATCCTCCGAGCAAGAAGACACTCTTATCAATATATCAATATTCCCAAGCAGCATCAAAACAGAACTTACGTAACCTATTACTTCATTCGCCACGCAATGTATCTCTTCTTGTCGCATTTGATATTTGCAAAAATAGAAAGTAGAGATTTATTATGTTTTCTCCTCGTTACTCAAATCGGTATTATCTTTTACCAATTCTGATTTAGCCTTGATGAAAGTGTTTTTTTTTTTTAAATTAATTGCTTCACACATCTGGATTTATAATCAAGTTGATGAACTATATTAAAAAAAATGTGTATAAAGCAGAATCAGCTTGAATTCTGCTAATGCGACGAAGCTATAAAAATTCCGTTTTATCAAGTCAAAGCTATAAATTTTAATCAAATCTAATTGAAATGATGGCCATTAATTAATTTGGTACAACAGATATCAAGCAGAAACTGTATCTTTCTGGTTCAATTTTATTTATCTAAATGTATTTGTTCTAAATATATTTTGAAAGAAACAAGAAGTAAATGTTGTAATATCTAATGGGATTCGATACCAATGAGAGCAAGTAAAGACAGCACGAAATCCGCATGAACGTGCATCTCTTTAAATGTTAAGTTCGATAAACGATGCAGTAAACAATTCGAAACGAAATAGGAAATGCATATAACATACATTATAAAACAAGTCAGAATTGTAATCGGTATTTATGTTAGTCCATAGTTTTCGTAGAATAATAATTGAAGGACTAATCTTATCGTTTGTTCGACTTGTAATTATTCTACATGCGTACATTTGTAATTGGGCAGCTCAAAATAAATAATGAAACGAGTTGTACGAAATACCCATAACATAATTTAAGCTATTTATATATTCTACAAGTGTAAATTTCATGATTGGCACAGAATTGTTTATCGAAAGGTCATCAAATGAAATCTTCCTGCCGTGCATAACAATATTGCCAGCGGCAGCGCCGTTTGAACTTCTTATATAATAATCAATAATCGCTATTGGAGTGTTATTATAATGCATTGCCGCTCTTAGAAGTCCTGAGTTAATTACCTACAATAGGTAATAATCAATGAGCGTCGTCTACTCCTCAATTATTTGTTTCGAAGGACGTGTTTGATCCTGAAGAATGCGCGATAAAAATCCATCTATTTTTAATTAACGACTCTTCCAGCTGCCTGGCATATCTTTCGTATTTTTATTTCGAATAAACAAATGTGAAGAGTTCATAAAAGTTAACGGGCGTAAAATATGGAAATACTTATGACTTTATGTTTATTATGATTCACGTGTTTTAATTTTATTTCTCTCTTTTCTATTTCCAGTCGTTCGGTAATCACGAGTTCGATTTTGGTATCAAGGGAATCCTGCCGTTCCTGAAGAATTACAAGCATCCTCTGGTTGCTGCCAATTTCGATTACTCCAAAGAGCCATTGTTCACAGCTGAAGTCAATAAATCAGTAGTGCTGAACGTAAATGGACACAAGATTGGCGTCATTGGATACATTACTCCTGAGACGAGGGTTATTTCAGATGTTGGATATATCGAATTCTTGGATGAAGTTGAAAGCATCAAGAAGGAAAGCGAGCGTTTGGATGCCGAAGGAGTTAAAATTATCATCGCTTTGGGACATTCCGGTTTCGAAGTAGACAAAAGCATTGCGAAAAATGTGCCTTTGGTGGATGTAGTCATCGGCGGGCACACCAATACCTTCTTGTGGAATGGTAAGCAGCCGGACATCGAGACTCCTGAAGATATATATCCAACTGTGATCATCCAAAAGTCTGGGAAAAAAGTACCTGTGGTGCAAGCGTACGCCTACACCAAATACATGGGTAAACTCTACACGACGTTCAATGATGAGGGAGATTTAACTGAATTCCAAGGGAAACCTCAACTTTTGAATCATCTTATTCCACAAGAAAAAGACATGTTGGACTTGCTGGAAACATACAGAGAACCTGTAGATGCGTTGGCTAAGAAGACGGTGGGTCGTACCAGAGTCACTTTAGATTCCTCCACCTGCAGGAAGAAGGAATGCAACTTTGGTAACTTAATCACCGACGCTATGATTGCTCAAAAAGCTTTCCAATACGGAGGTTATTATTGGACAGATACCCCAATTGCTGTGATGAACGGTGGATCTATCAGAACCACAATCGATATTGGTTCGATCACAGTCGAAGACATCATAGCAGCACAACCCTTTGATTTACAATACATTTCTTTCAATCTAACGGGAAGCGACCTTAAAAAGATGTTGGAAACTAGCGCTAGGAGCAACGGTGAAACGTCTCGTGGTGAATTTCTGCAAGTTTCCGGACTACAAGTAACGTACGATTTGGAAAAACCAGTGGGAAGCAGGGTTGCAGAAGTTAAAGTTCGTTGCGGACAATGTAAAGTACCCCAGTACGAACATTTGGACTTGAAGAAGGTTTATAGAATATTGGGTAACAGTTACATCCTAAACGCTGGAGATGGTTACGATATTTTAAGAGACAAGGCTTACGGCAGGAAAATCGAAGATTTGGGGGATAAAGATACGACTGTTTGGTATTTGGAGAAGGAACAATTCGTGTATCCCGATGAGACGGGAAGGATCACTGTTTTGAAATATGTTAAAGGAAACTCCAGTTCTCGAATGTCCATTTCATCTGTGTGGACATATTTAGTTGTTGCTTGCTTGTCGGGGTGGCATAAATTTCACTAAATTGTTACTTTAATGTAGTTTAACGGTAATGGTGCTACTTTGTAGATTTATCCATGTTGTTTTGTTTGCATATTTATTTATTATATAACGATTCGTTATTACAACTGTAAATAATTAATTCTATCGCCCAACTTATTAACAGCTCAATCCATATATTGACAAGAAAATTACTTGTCTTCTTTTTCCTTGATGATAGAAAATTGATGTACCTTGAAATTAATCAATTTTTCTACACCACTTTCTGCTATGCTATTAATAGAAACAATATATATATATATATATATATATATATATATATATATATATATATATATATATATATATGTTTCTTCCAGGAGTTAAAACAATAAAATCTAATAAAAAAAATTGTTTCTGTTAATCTTAGGTTTAAGTTTAAAAGTAAGTTATGTTTATTTATATGTATAAAGAATTACCATTCTTTCATTTTTTATTTGTTACGTGTATAAATCAGAAATAAACATATTTTTCTTCCTCAAAGCTGTGATTAACTTAATTACCACAATTTCCATTAATAGGCTATAATTGTGAATGGTAGTCTAACCTAGGTGTATAATTTTTAATTCTTAAGAGGACGCATCAATAAATTTATTACTAAAGAAAGCGTTAAAAAATAAAACGTATATTTAACAGCCAAACAAAATATTAAACAGTTTTAAAAGTGATTGGTTCACAATCCAGATCTTTCAAATTCAAGATGCAAGCAGTGAACGATGTTGAGAATTCCGGTACGCAAATTAATCTGACAAGTTGTCCTCGATCGCCTAAAGAAGATAAAGATTACTTAAATTTTTAATTATTGTTTAATGTATTGTACCTTCAGCCAATTTCGTATCGAATTTATCCGTGTTAGCTGTAAATAAAACGTGCGGACAGTCTTCAAATATGAAAGGGTCGTTGTCGTAGAACGGAAAGCACCCTAATGTATCGGGAGCTGTTGGAGCTATATGATTCCACTTCAAGCAATTCTCCAAAACCTCAATAGGTTCTTCGATATCTGAAAACCTGAGGATATCTGTCACCGGTTGTCCTGAACTTCCGATAATCCTAACTCCGTCAATATCACATTCGTATGGATTCGAAACTAAATTCGTAGATTTGTATACAGCCGCATTTGGGAACATGCAATGATGCATATTCTTCTGAGGTAAAATATGGTTGGATGGGTCATGTTCCCCAGGCATAATATCAACATCTAATACTTGACATAGCTGCACCAGGAAAGTATCTAAAGTTTTCACTGCATCAATGGCTTCAGAAGATTCTTCAGTTCTGGATGTCATTGAGATTGTAGCCTTAGCCTTGACTGTTTCTGATCTAATGGAATTTCCAGCAATTATAACTCGAGCAATACTGGCTGGATCAAATTTATTTATTTTGCCGAGGGCACCAGACACCCAATTACTAAACAATTGTAAAGAAAGAAGGCTCTTTTCGATGTGCATCAAATCCAAGCCACTAATCAATACAATATAACTATCTTCAGTTTTCAGAGGCAGTTCTATTTGAGATCTGTACCCAGCAAAGCAGTAATCCTCCACCAAAAATTTTCCAGTTCCTAAATCTTGCCCTAACAAGGCGCAAGTAATCCCAGTAACAATATCTGAAGACTTCAAACAACCTAAAATAAATTAAAATTAGATAGATCCAATATTCATGTCTGTAAACTATACCATTCAGTTGATATCTCTGTAATTCATCTTCAATGTATAACACATCTGAAGCATCTGTAAAATGAGTGTGAACTGGTTGAGGAACCAACTGATTTCCTTCCGCTAATTGTTTTAATACTGACGGCTTTAACTTTTGGTCTTTGAATAGTGTACCAATGACAATACACTTCGTGTAAGATGAAGTGGAGAGTTCATGCAACTTGCATACTGGATAATCTGGGCCCCATTTGATTTGAATACACTCTGCCAATATTTGTCTCATTTTACCCAATCTGATATTGTAAATTGAACAATACTGTTTCGAATAATCTGAGCCAGGATTGTTAAATCTATTTGATAGATTTTTATATTGGGATGTAATTCTCTCTTGACTTTCAGTCACATCTGCTTTACTAGATAAAACCATTTTAAATCACAAATAAATATGAATCAACAGTATTTTAAAAATACACAAACAGATACAAATGCAACTTAGGTTAAATTGGTTAAAATATTGGCGGGAAATAGCAACTTTGATTTATTTTCCTAATATAACTGTAGATGGCTCTTTTGAACTCAACTTTGAAAACTGTTATTTACTTTAGTTAATTAATTCATAATTATATTATCAAATAATAATTAATACATTTGATAGTACATTTAGTTTATTCTATAATTAAAATATTTCAAAAATTTTCACTGGTACAAAGTAATTGAGTTGCTAAGGGTGGCTTCTCTGAAGGGTAGTAGTTCAAATACGTTCGTTTACGCACCCTTCCTACTAATTGTACCTAAAAAGACAGGGGCGTATCAAGTAAATATTTTATGTTCATGTTATCAGAAATGTGCATAATTTTGGAATTATTACATTCATAATTGTGTAGATAGCAATAATATTCTTTAAACTAAAGAAAATATTTATTCTGCAGCTAAACATTTTTTTTAAATTTAAAAAAAATATCCCATACAAAAATTGTTTAATTTACTAATTTAAAAAAAAAACATAAAATACTTGATTAAAATAAATAATACGAAATTCTACTTCTTTCTTCTCTATTTTAATAATAATTTCAAAATATATTTATATAGGAAAAGTCTTATTGTTATATAATATAAGAGTAATCTTGCGATTTCTGGCATTATATATGTGAATAAGTGGCTTTTATAAAAATAAATATAAGCAAAAATGTTGTGTAATACAGTGATTTATTTCTTGACTCATCTATTCTGCTGCCATCTGTAGGTGAGTAATTTTACGGCTTATTTTCAAAAAAGCTAATACAAGATGGCGTGCTGGTTAGATAATCTTATAAGAAATGATATAAGCTGGCAATTCAGTGTAAAACAGAATATTAATCATCAACAATACAAAATAAATATCAGATTATTGTTGCATGATTATATCATAATTACAATATTAATTAAATTAGTTATATAAAAGCAAAAGACAAGAATACCTATATTTACATAAAGTAATATAATAATATTGATTTTAAACGATAAAATTTGTTGATATTTATATAGTAACGCAATTTAAAAATATTGTTGTTGCTATGACATTATGACAACGTTTCTAGGAATGTTGCAAAACAAAATATTTTTCTTACTGAATATTAATTTAATAGAAATAATCTTTTTACAACACAAATATTAAAAAAAAATAATAATAAAATCATAGTAAATTATTTAATTTCCGTCTTTTTAATATAATTTATATTTTATATATTGAATAAATTTAAAATCAACAATATTTTCATTTAATTAATTATTAGACTATTTTATACCAGAATGCATTTAAAGAGTTTTCGATGGAATCGCTGAAGTATTCAATGTTGCAGTTATTTGTTCAGTTCTATAACTGTTATCAACACAAACACAATGATTTGAGAATAGCTTCAAAGACAAGTTATGTAAGTTTTGACTTCCTCTCCAACTAATACTGATACAGTTTGCTGAATGTATATTTCAGAACTTTAGGAATTTATTTTCTAAGAATGAAAAAATATAATAATTTTTAATAATATATAAATTAAGCATTATAAATACATAATGTCGTAAGAAATAAATAAATAATACAAAAATGTAAATATTTATCTTTTTATTTAAGTTAATCGATTTCTGTAGCATATAATATAAGTGATTTATTAGTATCTTTATACCAAGTAGTTAATGGAAAAATAGTTTAAAATTTTTTACTAACAGATTTTTTATGAAAATATAAACAATGCTATTTGCACTGCAGTTTAAACTTTTCTATAGCACCATGTGTAATTGTGAAAATATATATTTTTTTCTGTTTGTAATGACGAAGTTTGTAATTGCTTGTGTTTATAAGACGTTAAGTTAATGTGTGCCTGAAAGTGATTTGAATTACCTCTCAACACACTTCCTGGAGTATTATTATGGTATGTTATAGTATTCAATTGTGGACAGGAGTTGCGTTAGCTGTTAAAAATGATTTACATTTAATAAACAGTTAATGCACGAAAAGGCATAACTGTACAAAATGCCGCTAACTAAAAACTGCACACTGCCAAGTCATTGTTTCGCAAAGATTTATCATCGCAACCCTCTAATGGGGTTAAATGATTGTTGTGATCTCGGCTCTAGGGAGGTGGCAATTTCGCATGGTGCACAGTAGGGGTGTAGACGGATAATAATACTCTGCACATTCCGCCATTTAAACGGCGGTCGTTTTGTTCATAACTTGCTGCGTGTTTTCGTGTAAACGCGTATCGAATCTTACATTATACTCTCACCGCCATTTTGCGAAACCTTTATTAGTTTATTTCTTTTCTCTCCCCTTTTTTTATTTTCCTTTTCCGGCCGCTTTTTAATGAGCCTTAACGAGTCAAATATGTTCCGAAATTGCGTTTTCTACTTGGAATTTGAACCGATTTACTACCAAACCGCAAATGTCTACAAAATACAGCTTGACTTTTCGAAATGCTTAAAACATATCCTAATTAGATTATTAATATCGCTTAATGACTTCTTTCGAATTCTAGGAATTATTTTTCAACTTTAATTTCATCCGACTGAGATTTCGTTTTAATTCCACGATCGTAAACAATGACAGATTGGACATTTCCTTGAAAGACCATTCGTTTTTGCCGAATTATAAAATTTTGTAATTATTATAAATCAAAATAATGCTATTAAAATATTCAATCACAATAAAAAAAAAAATTTTAAATAAAAATAAAACTTGTAATTTTTGTGTAATAATTTAATCTAAATTTTTAATTTTAATTTGAAAATTTCAGATTTATCACTATTTATTTTAAAAGTAATTAACCTGAATGTTGAATGACGTATCAAATATTATAAAAGGAGTGTTGATTGTTTTATACACAAGTCAATAATATCTAGTAATTACTTTGCTTAATAACTTCTTAGAAAATTGTAAATAAACATGATAATAATTAAAAAATATTATTAATTTAAATTAATTAATACTTTCACGCAAGAATTTAATAATTTTTTGTTAAATGTCAATTGTCAAAAAAAAATCAATTGTCAAATAAAATTGGAAATTATTTTTTCTCATATAACATGAATTGTTTTCTAATAAATTATAATGAAAACTATTTGGATGAAAATTGAATATTTAAAATGTTTTATCCTTATGGTAATTCCTAAAAAAGCTGTTATAAATACTGTATTATTTGTATTATTATAATAAAAATTATATTTAAAAACTATTAAATTGTTTGTGTTCATTGTTGCATGTAAGAAGAGGAAACTTTTCTGGTTTAAAAAAGAAAACTTTCTGGGAAATGCAGCACATAACATAATCGATGCTTAAGAAACAACTGTTCCAATATAGTGGTTTTCTTTTACAAGACAAAACAAATGAAAACTTTCTTTTCTTTTTACTTGATTGGTCATGCGTCCGAAGCTATCAAAGCATCGCCGCAATCAATGAAATGTTTACATAATTAACCTTGCATCGATTGATTTGCGCTGTTCTCACAGAATTATTACACAACAACCATAAAAATACAAAGAAAAACACAAAATCTAGTACAAATATATTTAAATAACTTTATAAAATTTATACTAAAACATTTTTTTTTGTTATAGAAATTAATTTTCTTACATAATTGCATAACGCATTTAAAAATGAAATACAGCAATAGCTCGCATAGTGCGGTTCTGCAAAAACTCAAATCTAATACAAATATAATATTTAAATAACCATTATTTATATTTGTAAAATCTATACTAAAACAATTTTTTTTATAGAAATTAATTTTCTCACAAAATTGCATAACGCATTTAAAGAATAAATACAGCAATACCTCGCATAGTGCGGTTCTGCATTGTTTGAAACTGAACTAATCGAGAAATTAAAAATAAAAAAATTTAATTTATTTTGAAATTTTTCAGACAGAGGTATAGAAAAATTAAAACTTTAAAAATGGTAAAATTATTAATATTTTAATTTATAAAGTGAATGCGTTTCCACGATTAATGCGTTGACCACAATAACGCATTCCAATTATTATAACTACAAAGGGAACAGTTAAAAAAAACTCTAAAGAACGTGACTTACTCCAAGTTTTTCCCATTGTTATAACTTGCATATATTTTTTTTTGCTGTTACAATATATTTATTTTTGCTTTATTGTTGCGTCGAAGCTTTCACATATAAAGTACACTGCGGGTGTTTCGACGGTACAAGTAAACTATATTTCTATCAAGATTCTGTGCAGGGCTGACGCGAAGGGTTTTCCTTTCGTTCGCAATTCTTGAGTGAAAATAAAGAGGAAACTGGACCGAAGCAGTATTGGGTTTTCCACTACATTTATTTGAGAGCGTTTCTATGCGATTTCTGAACAGCAAATTACTCAGTTTTAATAGAAACAATGGCACCAGAGCAGAAATTCAATAGATCTTATCTCGAAGTAATGAATTATTTCAATGCTATTGTAGTATTTGCGAGTCTGCCTATAGGCAGAATAATGGTTTAAACTTGGCGCAATCACTTTGCGCGAAGAAAATAGAACGTTTATTTTTAATTTTGAAATAGTTTATCTGTTTTATTTTTGTTTGTGTGGCAAATTGAAATAAATAATATATCCGTTTGGCTTTAGTGCAGGTACTTTGTTCCCAAAATAAATTGAAGGAAGTCGTCAAACTTTATTTGTTTACCAAAAAGTTTTCTATTCTCAGTTAATGATTTCGTTTATTTTCAGGTGAACTTAATAATTAATATTTTATTTTAATTTACGGATTAAAAATTATATAATTAACTGTAATTTAATTGAATTAACAACATATTTTAATGAAAAAATTGACATAATATACAGGTTGTTGTCAAATGTTCAGACTGTCAAATTGAAATTGACGTAAAATGTCAACTGTCAAAAATTGATATAGTTGAAACCAAAAATTTGCGGAAACTGGTAAAATAGTGCTTTCATCAGCCTAAGTGAGAAACGTGATGATTTAATGAAGAATTAGTAATAGAAAATAAATGTATTATATACCTGCAATTTACGAATTAAAAATTATATAATTAACTGTAATTTAATTTTAATTAACGACATATTTTAATGATAAATTGACATAAAATATAGGTTACTGTCAAATGTTCAGACTGTCAAATTGAAATTGACGTAAAATGTCAACTGTCAAATTTTAATATTTTGTTTAGAATAAGAAAATAAGCGTTTTAAGATACATTTTATTTAATTTGGTTAAATTTGTAATTACATAAGATTGAAAAATGAATATAATGTAAAAATTGATGATTTATTTAATAAAAAAATGAGTTTATTATTGATAAATTTATAATTGATAAATATTGACATATTGTATTGGAATGTTACATAATTTCATAATTAATCGTTTACATTGATGTGTGTTGCAGGAAACAGTTTAAGAAAGAGAAACTGTTTATAATTACAATCAATTAATCAAATTAGTTGGCCGATTAACATAAAATCTAATTAATGACCCGAAAGAAAAAAAAAAAAAAAATAATAGTTTTAATTAAAAAGCGATCCCGGTGGGTGTGAGGCGGGAAATTTAAATCCCAATTTAAAATCAATCACCCCGAAGAGAACATGAAAAAAAAATATAAGAAAACGGACGTCTTCCCACTCGCTTCAACCTCAATAATTTCTATCTCTTTCTCTCTTCCAGCGGCGTTTTCTTGAGTAATGACTGGTCATTTGTTAATTGTAACACATTCCGCGTATAAACATATAAATTAATCTCGCTCCTCCGGTTTTTTTCTATTAGGAATATGTTTAAAAAGGCGCGTTATGGAAACGGTTGAAATTTATTGGGGCGATTTTTCACGAAGCGTAAAATTATCATCATTTCTCCACTTCTTTTCACTGCTTGTGCAGGGTACGGCAGGTACGGGAAATAAAATTGCCTTATTAATCGGGACCAAAGATGAAGGATTTATTTGACAGCGGAGCGCATCCTCATCTCCTAATGACGGGTCTACCAAACCAAAAGAAGAAGAAAAAAAGTCTATGAACGGACCGAAGCTCCGAATCTCCGTCGTCATTAAAAATACATTTGAATATTTTTTCTATTTGTTACTGTGCACCGTGCATAATGCCATGCGGCATCCGTTTGTTTCTCCATCGTCTTTTGTATCATTTTCGCTCGTTACATAATTACTAGGAACATTGTCACCTTTTAAAGCATTACACCGTCTTCACAATACCTTGAGATCTTCTAAAAACACATTAATTTTGCCGTTTTACACATTCCATAATTAATCTAAAAATAACTGTTAAATACTCAAAAATATTTGCAAAGTACTTGCATTAAAACAAGTATCGCAAAAACAGCGAGAAATAGAAAACTTATACTAATACTAGTTCTATCAAAAGAGGAAGTAATTATGTATCAAAGTAATAAAAATTTCAGGAACATTGTCACCTTTTAATTAAATTCACTCTCTTCATAATACCTTTAGATCCTCCTAAAATTTCATAATATAAAAAATATTTGTAAAGTAACTTGCATTAAAGCAAGTTTTGTAAAAAGAGCAAGTGAGAAATAGAAAACTTATACTAAAACGAGTACTATCAAAAGTGGAAGTAATTATGTATCAAAGTTACAAAAACTTCAGAAATATTGCTATCTTTTAATTAAATTCACAATACCTTCAGAACCTCTTGAAAATCACATTTTATAATAACAAAAATATTTGCAAAGTAACTTGCATAAAAGTAACAAAAATTGCATAATACTTGATACTTGGCAAGTAAAAAAAATATAAGTTTTACAGTAAACATTTTTCTTTTATACATGGATTTGCCTCTAATATTAATAGATTTTTTAAAATATAATTATACTGATAAAACTAATTTGAATTCCGAATTGTTCGAAAACCGAAACCTAACTTAAAAATAATTCTTTTAAAACCCTCAATTAATTAAAAGTTTATAAAATTAATTCATACAATAAATCGTACAAAAATATAGTAAAAGTTCGAGAATTGAGATGAATTTATATTAGACAAAAAATAAACACTTGTCGAGTATAGAATTTAATTAGCAATAAAAATATATTTATTTAAATCAATCGAGTGAGAAAATATATTTCCTTTTGTATTTATTATTAATATAATTTTAATAAATATAATAAACTGAAATGTTCGAAAACCGAAACCATTTTTGCATTGAATTATTTGAATACTAGAAAAAAAAAATGTAATATAAAATTTTATAATTTTTGAAGCTTTAAATCGTATACAAAAATATTAAAAGTATTAATATTTGACAATCAAACAAATGGACTACTGCATTTTATTTTTATTTTTCTTTGTCCCATGTTTCTTTACTTTATTAGAAATAATTCACACTTTCTTTTCTCGTTCTTGCTTTTATTTTTGAAATGCTGCATTGACAGAATTTGGCAAACATTCTTCACGGGATCCATGCAAATCGGCTTTCACGCTCCTATTAGTTAATTTGACGCAAGGTAAAACAAGAAATATCGACAAATAAGAAAGTGTGTCCGAGACATTGTGAATGAATGAATTCTCAACCTTCATTCTTTACATTCTAGAGCGGAAGCTGTCTTTACAATACCTGAACAAAATTTCAACCCTAAAAAATCTAAAATCAATAATTTTATTCTTATAAATAAACAAAAACATTTATAAATGATTTTTTTTAAAAGTGTATGTAATAAATTTTAATTTCCCACTATGAATACCTTGGCCCGTTGTAACGAGTTTCATGTTTCTTTTTTATTTACTATTATTTTGTTTTTAATTATGTAGGTAATTTTATGTTTGTTGCAACAACTGTTATTATTGTTAATATCTTTTAATGATAGGTTATTAAATTTTAGTGCTTAAATAAATATTACAGAATCCTTTATAATTATTATTTATATATTAATTGCTCCACATAAAATGATCAATAAATAAATTTTATTATTATAATAATATTTTTTTAGTGATATAACAGTTATCCAATGTGATAGAAGCAAAATGAAATTGAATAATCAAAAATTAACGTAACGAGGCTCTAAACCGCAAACATCCTGTCGGTTAGCAGAATGATAATAAGGTAAATATTATTATTTATAGTCGATTTGGTAATCGGTAGATGGCGTAAAATTATGGATAATGTTTCAAGTGCATTATATCTTAATAAAGTACGTCCGGTAACCATTAATTTTACAATTGTGTTAAGTTTTTTTCTTTAATAATTATATAATTAAAAGTAACATTTATATTCAAATATTTATAAAAAATAAATATTTTTATTTATTATAAAATAATTATTAGTATTAATTTAAACAGTATAAAAAGATTGAATAATTATTAAAAATTTATTTTAAATTTAATATTCTATTTTTTTGTATCAAATATTTAAGTTAATTAAACATGAATTATATATTGTTTAGACTATAAGACGCACCTTATTTTTTTAGAAAAATCTATTTAGAATTTTATTTTATGATTATTTAATTTTTTTTTATAAAAATTGATACATGGTTGTAAAATGTAAAATTACAATTGTAGTCGGCATAAAGTGCATTATTGAGAAGTTAAATTTAGAGATTGTGCACGAAGTGTCGCACTGAAAGTAGCCTCGGTATATTTATCGAGAGGGTGTGCTATAAATACATGAAATATTATTATTTCCTGTTTCTCTTGCGAATTTCGGTTGGTTTCCTTTGGCCGTGGGCTGTAACAATGCCGCAATAATTTTCGGTGCCTGAGCGTGATTTTGTTGATGTCATGCTCATTAGGCTTCCCTTTCACGATGCCGATGAAACATTATTTTAATACGTTCGAAACCCGTTCGAGCAAACGGCAAACCCAACACCCATACAACACACTAAATCACATCGTACCCCTTTCTATTTCAGAAATAATAACACTCTTCGCTCTTCAATTAATGTTTTTTGCTTCCGGTGTTCTCAAAAATTTGCTTTATTTAAAAATATATTAGTTTTCGTCACACTATTACAACTTATTTCCTTTTATAACAAGTTCTGGGCAAATTTTGTGAGATAATTGCTGTTGACCTGGATGGAATATTTTTTATCTTAAATGGTACTTGAAATTTGCAAACTTTGTTAAACGAAACTCCTTTTTTTGAAAATGTTTTGTTATTTGTACTTTTAGAACAAGTTCTGGCCATTTTCAGATGATTGGTGTTGTCCTTAAAATTGACTATTTTTTATGTTAAATGGAACTTGAAATTTCTAAGTTTTAGGACTTTTTCTCTAATCGTCTATTATTACTATAGATTTTTGAAGTTTAACATTTATATAATATCCACTGAAAACAATTTCAGAATCTCCAATTAATGAATTAATTTGACTTATCTAAAAAAAATGTCATATTTTCTATTTAGTAAAGACTGCTCTTCAATTAATTAAATTCGAAAAATTGTCACGATTGTTTCGATTTTCTGACGAGAGATGGCGTCTTGTTAATGACAGGTTGTCGTCGCGTTTCCGGTCTCGTTCGCGTTCGAAAACTTATTTTTCTGTTTGGGAGACCACCGGTGAGCAATGGAACGCTTGTGAAATCGGATGAATTATGGTATGAGGGGCAGAGGAAGCGAGGAACGGGGAGCAAAAAAGCTGTTAAATATAGGTTATTAAGTGGTCATTAGAAAGAAGGTTACGCCGTTTCAAACCGATAATTACAGAAACGAAAATTAACCAACGCCTTAACGATTTGATTAAATTATAGGAGTTAAATACGGTGTGGCCCCGCATTTTGCCCGAACGCAAACCAACGCTTCTTAATCCCATAGCATTTACATTTTGCACCGTCGGGCACGAAGCGCGCAATACGCAATACTTCGTTTAATTATTCAATAATCCACTTACGTCGCAGGATTTTTACCTCATCTTCCTACTAATCGCAGTGTTTGCTCCTCGAATTTTTTGTGCGTTAATTTTTTCGTCGTTTCTTCGTTCTCTAATGGTTCAACGTTCTTGCGGTTCCGAGAACCGCAATCGATCAATTTCCAATTCCCGAGAAACGCTTCTTTTCAGAAATGCACTTCTCTCCTCTTCCTCTTTCGGCCATCATACACTCTCTTCTGCTCTTCACTCGCAGATGAAATAAATCCTAATCCTTCATTTTTTTCCTTCTTCTCATTCTTCATCTCTTACCATATCCATTCTTCGCCGAGCCCACGGCTGCCCAGGCATAATCACGGATATGTGCATGTGCCCATGTGTGCGTTATAAGTTAACCCTTTGACTTTAACGTTGTTCCTTTTTTTTATGACCTCGCCTCGACAACAAAAATGAAAACGCAGTTTACAGTTGCGTTCTCCGTATTTTGTCTTCTCGAAACGACGCACATAAACAACGAACGTCCCAAATTTCATACGCAACGCTTTCCGTTTCCTATTATCGAAGGGCGGACATAAACTCAAACGTTTTCATATACATCAACCTAAAGTATTTATAGTAAATATTTTACGAGATCTTTCATAATAGAAGCACGTCATTCATGCGGCACCATTAATCATTTAAATAGACACATATCCATCAGGTTTACCAACTATTATCATGGAAACTGATGACATTAAACAGCTGTAATAATAATATACATATCCATCAGGCTTACCAACCACTATTAATTACTATGAATTTCGATGATGTATTAATAGTTGGTACATCTATTCTTAATTTAAAGCATTCGATTCAACATAATAAATAAGGCCGTAATCATCAAAAAATGAAATCAGTATAGTAAATGGAACAAAGTTAGTAATAATAAATTGAAAATATGTTAGTTCAATCAAATGCAGTCAATGATGTGTTACCATTTCACTTCTGTGGTCGATTGTTATTCAACAATACAATAATAAATACGTTTTGGATCAATAATTCACATTTAATAATACTTTATTTTCGAAGCAGAAAGATATTTTTTTCTTTGAAAATATTCTAATTAATTGCCAAATAATTTCTAATGTACTTTAAGCATAATGTCATAAAATAATAAGTAATTTTACAAATGTATAATGGACTTAATATTTATAAAGAATGGTGCACACTACACACTACTTGCCAAGTAATTCGTAATGTACTTTAAACATAACGTTATAAAATAATAAGTAAATTTACAAGTTGTGTGCAAATTTCATTTTAATTACTTAGCAAGTATAGGAAAATGTATACAGGACTTAATAATTATAAAGAATAGTGCATACTACACACTACTTGCCAAGTAATTGGTAATATACTAAAATGTGACGACATAAAATTATAAGTGATTTGACAAGTTGTGTTCAAATCCAATTTTAATTATTTGGCAAGGAAAATGTATATTGGCGTTTATAATTATAAATGTTAGTGCACTCTACACAATACTTGCCAAGTATTTTATAAGCATAAAAATTACTTATGAATTGGAATTACCTAATATTATTGTGAACCTTGACTCAATAAATTATTTAATAATTTTAATTAGTTTTCCAATAATAACTAAAAAAATATTACGTAATGAGAACTTCAATTTTTAATGTTTTTCATTCATTATTTAGCAATTAAAATTCACCTAAAATCAACATAGATTTCATACTAAATAAATATTAATAATTTCTATTAATAAATTAAGTATTATTGTGTAATCTGTGATAATTGTAAATCAGTTTTTGGATTTTTTTTTTCTGTATTATGTAATCTGTATATTTAGAGGCTTAAGAAATAATTAATTATTACATAATGCAGCTGTACAAATGTAAAAGATATGTACAAATCTAATTAATGTCTCATTTTTTTTTATTATTGTAATATGACTGATGTGGGAGAACTTAATTATCGGTTATCTCTATCATTTTATTCCATGACGGAAAGGAGTTGTAATTTATAACCGAAAAGAATTGACCGCAAAAGAAAAATTTAATTTAGCAAAAATTAATAACAATTGCACAACAATAAGTAATTAGAGATGTTTTATTATTTGCAACTAATAAACATGCAGTAAAAAAAATGTTTATAAACAGTTTATATTTGCGTGACGCTAAAATCCTCTCTACAAATACAAATACTAATAATAATAATACCTTTTTTCATCAGCTGTCAGAGATCATTACGGAAGTGGATGGATTAAGGGATGAAGAGGTAAGACGTGAAAATAAATAGAGTTTGTGTGTGGTGACAACATTGGCGAAGAATACTGGGAAACCTAAATTGAAAATTTTGCACTTTTCCGAAGTCTCCAAAAAAATATAAAATGCGATTACTGTCAAACGTTTTGACTTTTCGATGTGCACACATAACACAGAAGTGAGAGTGTAAGCCGATTAAGTAGGATTGAAGACGGGCGGAGGCTAAACAAAAACAGTACTAAGAATGTTAACCCTTTTTTAAAGGGTTTTCCCTTTTGTGCGCGATGAAATTGAGATGTGCTTTTTACATGTGCTCATCTCATTACATCTTCTTTCTTTTCTGGGTGTGGAGGGCGGAGGCGGAAGGGATTTGCAGGACGAGGTGTCAAAACTTGAAGGGATTTGTGCCAGCGGTCGCGTGCGCCTCTCCGACCAGACATTCCATCCTTCCCAGTCGATGTTGAAATCATCATCTCTTCTTCTCTTGCCTTAATAATGGTAAAAACTTGTGATGAATTATAATGGTGCGGCCTTTCTTCGCAGCCGCTGATCGCCTCAGGCGCATTTACGTGTACTTACATAGTCTCTGGTATTCTCGCATCAACAACAACAACAACGACGACGAAGACTACGGACAACGCTGATGATAAAGCTTTATGGAATTGACGAAGAATGGAGGCGATTTTATTCCATATTAAAACAACTTTGTCGTTTTTTTTTATCCTTTCATCCCATTCTTCTGCTTATAATAAACTGACCTTTCTTTGGTTTTGAATCACTAGACTGATATTAATTAGATTATTATCCCCCCTTTTTTTTCATTTCGTAATGACCAAAAATGCCTTTTCTTAAGTATTATATAAAATAGAGTGAGCAATCATTAGGACCTAAAGATAATTTCGGAAACTTTACCGCCAGAAGCACTGCATTACTAATTATAAAAATGATTAAATACGTCTTTTTATTTCATTTATATAATAGAAAATATAATTAAAAAGGGCGGAAATATGTATTTATTTTTATAATTTCAAACACAAATAATCAAAAATCGTTATAAAAAAAATACATACTAATTACTTTTATATTTTATATAGTTTGAGGTGCGTCTTATAGTCTGACGTAATTTTATCATTCGATAATTTCAGAATTATTACCGTCAGAAACTCTTCATTACTAATTATAAACATGATTAAATTCGTCTTTTAATTTCATTTATATAATAGAAAATATATTTAAAAGGGGCCGAAATATGTATTTACTTTTATTATTAACACTAATAATCAAAAATTGTTATAAAAAAAACAAACTAATTAATTTTATATTTTGTATATTTTTTCTAAAAAACTAAAATAGTGGTGATCAAATATTAATGTATGTTGTATAAATATTTCCTTTGAATTAACGTTTTGTGTAAATCAAATATTTATTTAAATGTAATTATTTCAAGTAAATGTTAATATAAATTTAATTATTAAATTAATGAAATATTAAATTATTTTAGCTTACAGACCTTAAATTAAGTAAAAATATAATGAATTAAGGTAGTTTCTAAAATTAGTCCATTAACTAATAAATTGATTGTATTAAGTTCCAAGTAACGAAAATGTGTGATTGGATATGTGATATAATTTATTTATAAATTGGAGGATTACATGATTAGTATAATTTGATACCAGTTAGAGGTTGTTAGAATCAGTGCCAGAAAGAATCAGTTTAGTATGTGGGGGGGCCGTATATTCATGAAGGGTTCCATAGAGTTCAAGTCGGAGGGGCGTTCTTCCTCTAGTTAAGGTACATTAAGCAATGAATGGTAGCCCTCCTCGGTGTGGCCCCCAAGTGTCCGACCATTGGCCGGCAGCACGCTTTTATCACTTCCATTCGTTACCATAGAATGTTATTGTCATTTTTATTATTACTACTTCTCCATTTTACTTTTCAGCTCATTTCCCTGGAGAGATCCCACGGCTCAATCTAATTAGTCCTAATTTAATTCTCTTTCCACGGTTATGGAAAGTCGTAGGTGTGATTTACGGCGACTCGACCATATAACAACGAGCGCAAGAAAATGTCATTTTCCTAAATCGCCGCCGCCGCCGGAATGCTGCATGTAATTGTAATTGATAACATGTTCTGCCTGCTCCCGAACATATGGCACTTTTCTAATTAATTATCTAATTTACCGGCATCATCCTTTCAACTAAATATACATAATTTGAGTACCGGTAATGGACAAACGTTCATTCTTAGAACTCAAACAATGAGTTGCATAACTACAATGTATAAAGCAAATTTTTACTTAAAGCTTATACACAACTAATAATATTTGTTGCAACAATTACGTAATCAGTAAGTTTTCTCAGATTATTAGAAATAAATTATATTTCAAGTTTTGAGTACTGTTTTCAGTATATTATTTTGAAAATCTATTTTATTCTACTTGGATATAATAAAGATTTAATAAATATGCAATAAGTAATAATATATTAGGATTCGATAACTAAATTATTAAAAAATCTATAAATTTAAAATACAATTTTTAATTTAATTTAATAGAACAGTTATATTATTTTTTGAAAATTTTTGGAATTTTATTGCATCAAAAAATATAATTTAAAAATTGTAATGTAATGAAAAAAATATTTTTTTTAAATAATTTTAAAACTTTAAAGTACGTTTAATTGTGTTATTAGTTTAAGAACCCAATGAAAATATAAATAATCTCATCATAAAAATTTATAAAAATAAAATAATTTTTTTTTAATTATTATAAAATTGATTACTTAATATTATTTCGCCTTTACTAATTGTATTTTTTTAAATTAATAATATAAATTTTATTCCATCATAAGATCGGTTAGAATAAATTGAATAAATATAAAAAAAAGTAATTTAAAATTGACTTATGTAAATTTTTCTTATATTTTTTTAATAATTATGGTCCAGTTTTTGTTTGAAAATTAAGGTACATATTTTTATTAATAATTGGTTTAAAAAATGTAGTATTAATAGAAATAAATAATTATTTTGATGGGATTACTAACTGATGATTGGCAGCTAATAATTTCTCTTATTTCCATTTATTTGTTTAGATTCATTGTTAATTGATTGAATGATTTGCGTTCATCGTCGAGTTTGGATTTGGAAATTAGCCGTGAATAATTGAATTGTTACAAAGAGTAATTGTTGCTAAACGGTGTATAATGAGGAGACGGACGTAATTTGTGAGAAAAAATAAAACGATTAGCGATTTATCGATTTATCAAGCGTTAATGAACGTCGATTGGGTATGTAAAATCGATCGGAATCGGTAGAGGAGTCGATCAATGATTCATGCTCATATCAGGCACAAAGCCAGAACAGTTTTGTTCGATGTGTGGTGCTGATGTTATTTTGTATTATTTTTTTTTTTTTGGTCTGTCTGAAGCCATAGAAACGCGATTTCACGATGGCAGCTGGGGATTTGGACGATGGCTGCTGCTGCTGCTGCTCCTTTTCGGAGACGAAGATGGCAACAAGAGAAGCGAAAATAGTATAAAGCGCGAGAGGTTTTTCCAGCAAATCCGACGGAACTAAACGGCGTGGAAAAGGTGCACTCTCCTCTTTTGGTTTGAAGACTTTCATCCATTTCCGATCCAACACGTGCGTTGCTTTATATATATAATATATATTATATACAGGGTGATCTGCTGGATTCAATTAATGGATGGAAATCTGCTGAGGGAAGTTTTCTCGCGTTCGCACATATCAGCACCCCGTTGGTGGCTATTTTTCATAGGCAAACAAAAGGGGGTTGCAGGGTGGCCCCCATGACACCCATGCTAATCAACATTGAAAGGAGGTCGGAATTGCGATGAAAATCCACCGTGAAGCGTGGCGAGTCCTGGCAGCTGATCCTGCTTCCACCATTGCTGCTTCTTCTCTCCCTTCTTTCCACCATCCCCCTCGGACTTCTGTAATGGATTTCAATGGCGTTCGCATTATATTTACACATATAATGTGCGATGCCTAATCCGGCAATTTTTTTCCGTTAAACTTTTCGATGGAGATCCTCGCTCAGACCTACGACACGCCAGATTTTCAACAACAACCCCATGGGACTTAGGTCTCTGATTAGATGCGTTTCGTTCTACATATCTTTGCTGGAATAATTACGTTGGACATGCCTTTTTAACCATCTCGGGCACGCAAATCATTGGACATTCCGACGCACGACCAAACTCTGTACCCTCCCGATGCTTTCAACATTATTTCCGGAACCAAAGTGAACAAATTGATAACACACTTAATCACTGCGTCATTCCACCAATTTGTAACATATCAAACAGATATAAACATTTTAATTCAATAGTTTTTTTAAATACATGCAAAATCCATTTTATACTAATTAAAATATATTCATTTAAACGGAAAAATCACATTTACATTAATTACTTCCCTTTTACTTTAATACAAAAACTTCATTATTTGTATATAAATGACTCATGTAAAAAAAGTGTAATATAAAGAAAAATTAATAAAGAAAATATAATTTATAAAATGAAAATTGAAATTAAAACTATATTTTTTCAATAAAAGACTATTTTTCCTATAAGCCGATTTTATTTTTATTTAAATTTATTTTGTATTAAATAAAGTGAGAAACTTCCAAAATTACTAATAAAAAGTAATAATTCAGAACTATAAATTAAATAAAGATTTCTATAAAACTAAAAAATTTATGAAATGTTTTACCTTTTTATAATTACTACAAATGAATATATTTGGTATTTATTATTACCAATTATCAAGATTTATGAATTTTTGTAAGAGAAACTGGGAGAACGAATTTTATCATTGTTACATTTTCTTTTTATTGGAAAAATTACTCTGGTTTGCGAATAACCTTAGGAAATAATTTACATCTGAAATCCGAAGTTCTATGGAAAATAATATTTGTAATTAGTTTATTAATTTTATACAATCATCGTATAATTTAATGAAAAATTATGAATTCATTCATTACTTCACATTAAATTGTACAGTTGTTGGATATGAATTAAATTTGACAAAAAATACTATATTCGTTGAGTACAAAAGAATGCGGCAAAAAACGTAGACGATTCTTGGAAAAACTCGAAATCAATAAACGAAATTAATGAAAAGTAGTAAAAATTTGTGTAGAAAATTTGGTCTCAATAAGATAAATTAATTTATTTTACAAATTATTTTTATTAGAAAAATTGCATAAAATTATATATACGTAAATTAAATGTGTATTTGCCAAGTGTTTACACGCGATGGAAGTGTATTAACTATAAAATGTACATACTATTTTACTTGGCAAGTAAATACTTTAGAAATAAATATGGTAGTTTTGATAGTTTATAAAAGTTAAACAATTACTTGGATTAGTGATTTGTTGCAAATATAATACGCTCGGATGAAAAAGGAAATTGTCTTAACAAATTATTAACTCCATTTATCTATATGCACTAAATAACGTTAATATAAATGTAAATGTAATGAATGCTTAAATCAGGAATCTTTAAGAAATTACGTCATTTTAATTAATGATTTGCAATTTGTGAATCTATAAGTAAACGCAAATTATAAATCGTGAAAGGAAGTAACTGAAAACGAAAAAAAAAAAATGATCTTGGACGAAATTAAATAATTACCTCGGATCATTATCTATGCGTTGGCAAAGTCTGTAATTTGGATCAGGCAGTTTCTTGGGTAAATTACACGGCGATGTGCATTTATCGAAGAAGTAAAACTGTGCAGTGGGTTTTATCATTATTATTGTAACTCTCGAACACATTTTTCCATTGCTTTTATTCTCCCTTCCCCATATTAATCACAGTTATTGAAGAACGACCATTGAAACAATTGCTATTTTCCCCATAAATCGTGAAGTTCCGCGTCGAGGATCGTCGCAAAAGGATTCCTTTATCCTCGAAACCACCCAATTATGTAATCACGTTTTAACATTATGCTTAATTTAAATTTTGTTAGGTTTAGATTTTTAGTAAATATTTTGTGAAAAATTCCGGGTAAGTTTTTGAAGCATTTACGACTTTCACGCTTCCAATTGGGTTACCTAAAATACGGTAGCTGCTTCAGGTGTAATAAAACAATTAAGTTCACTTCCTTTTGTTGTGGACAAAAGCAGTTTTCAGTACGAACCCGAAAATCTTACGTTATCCACGGTCTCCACTTCGATGCCTCACAGAAGCTGACGATGCAATAAAGCAATTAATGCTATGGTCCATCTTTTGTGCAGTCTCTTCAAAAAAAAAACGAGTAGAATAGAGGCGAGAAAAGAGCAAAAAATAATAATAATTGTGTGTATGTATTGAGGAATTCTCGAAATGCATAATGAGACAGTTTATTGACGAAATTATTAGGCAGGAGACCGTAAAAGGTGGAAGGAATCATAAAAACGGAAGAATGGTAAAAGTGGAAAATTTACGATTGACAAGCCCATATATAAACGTATTTATTTATCCCCGTATCCGTTTATCGGTTCCATTACGAAAATGCAAGAGTTTATGGTCGCGCCGCGCAAATATCATCACCATCATCATCACCTTTTCATTCCATTATATTATTGTTATTAATATGTGACTTGTTTCAGTGAAACATAAAAAAATAATGAAGGATGGAACAGGAGGTTGGAGGAGTCTCGTCATTATTCGCTTTATGACCGACAGTAAAATCCAAACTAATAATTACATAAAAATAATAATGTAACAGTAAGGTTCGCAGCGATGACATTAATTAATTTAGAAGACTGCGCGAAAAAATCTCCTCAAATGAGAACAATTAGAATAGACTAATTATTTAATTA
This sequence comes from Nicrophorus investigator, assembly GCA_963457615.1. Lineage (NCBI taxonomy): Eukaryota > Metazoa > Arthropoda > Insecta > Coleoptera > Silphidae > Nicrophorus > Nicrophorus investigator. The sequence goes on from OY735143.1 coordinate 27,078,932, forward strand.
AATCAATTTTCTCTTCGAATTGCATTCCGGCGAAAGATTAAGTGGTAATTACGCTCTTTTAATTAAGCTTTTAACCCTATTTAGTAGCGTTCCTGTTCATTTTGGAATTCCGGATGGGAGTTTACAATTAATTACATTTTAAATTAAATCTTGGAGTTTCATGTAACAATTGAAAATTTACTTTCTACTGTAGAAAATCATTAATAAATTATTTATTTTTACAAAACAGATTTTGTGAAATTTATTAAGCAATCAAATATGATTGAGTAATTTTAATCGAATATCCTGTTGCTTTTTAATACATACAGATTATATAATAAAAAAAAAAATAAATAACTTTTCAATATTTTTTTAAAATAATTTAATGGTTAATGCAAACAAAACTTCCTTTTTGCTACTTTATATAATTTAAAATTACATTTGTTTTAGTGTAGAAAAATATGTTATATAATTTTTTAATGCAATCCAGCCCAATTAGGAATTCATTTCTAATTTATACAAATAAATTTTTAAATAATAATTTTAAACTATTATCTCCAAAAATAGTTTATTAGAACGTTTGAGTGTAATTAATCTTAATTCTTCAACAATTTTATTCAAACAAGAACATATTAAATGATTGTAGTTTTTTTCATTTCATAAAAATATCAAGGAAATTGCAAATACGAACATTATTTAATTATTTATAGTGTACAAATATATGTTATATAATTTTTAATGTAATTTTTAGCAAAATTAAGAATTCATTTTTATTTTATAAAAATTAATTTCTAAATACTAATTAAGAAATTAACTTTTATCTTTAAATATTGTTCATTAAAACCTTTTTAATAAGTGTAATTAATCTTGTTAAGAGTGTGTAATTAATTAAAAAAATTATGTATAATATTTCATGATCACTTGGAATTGATAATTGTGTTTTTAAAGTGTTAATTCTCTTGGAAATAAGTAATTATTACGTATTTCGAAGCGAAGAAGTTGAAATATAATATTATTATATAAAATGTGGATGATGCAATATGATGTCCTGGTGGAAAGGATGAGATGTCGCAATGGGTTCTTAAGAGGATTAGAGTGACAGGGAAAACAAACTTCCGCGTAACTTGTTTTTTTTTTTGGGTATAAAGAGGCTTTTTGGATGGTAGAAGGATAAGATAGCAAACATGGAGATAAAGTGAAATTGAAACGTGCATAGATCTTGTGCTGTCAACGGGCATGTCGACATCGAACCGACAGGTATTTGACAAAAACGGGCAACAATGGTGGGTGCACAAAGGGCACAATGCAGTAGCGACCTGCAAAGTGTTTTTAAAACGACAAAAAGTCGCCTACCGTCACCTGGGGGGGCCGACTGGGGGGTCTCTCTTCTTCAGGTACCCTCCGCGATTTCCGTTCCATCACCGCCGGTAGCAGTTATGCGATGGAGTACCAGAAGTACCATCAGAAATGAAAGAAAGTTTGAAAATTCCCGTAATCGTTTATTTTGCAAATACCATCAACGACAGATCCGAAAAGGATTAGTGAAAGGCTTAGCTTAGTCGAATGGATGGATGCCTGGGCGCGCGCTTCCACTTCCCGATGCCGGATGATGGTAATGCTATACCATTAACCCGTTCAAAATGTATCATTTCTATGGGAATGTCGCAGGAGAAAGACACCTGTTTGAATTCCTTGACCAATTATTTGCGCCGAATGATTCGACACGGCACACAAACAGAACGAAAAGCGTGGAATAAAATTTGTCGGCCTCCGAACGACTTCCACCAGATCTGCTACTTCACCAGACAAAAATATCGCTGTTTGTGCTTTACCTTTTTTACATTCCAAACTTCAATAATTTATCAACAAAAACAACAATTTTTGTATATAATTTATAAAAATCATCACATACTACAAAAAAAATAATTTGTTGCAAAATTAATAATATTCATTAAAATAAATCAAATTATATAATTTATAAAAAAAAAATTGTCTTAAATCATTTAAATTCGTAAGATTCTTCAGTTTTAAATTTGTGAAGTTTAAATAATTTTCATCAAACAAAAAAATAAATATTAAATGATTGTAGCTTTTTTCGTTCATAAAAATGTTGATCTATTATCAAATGTAAAAGAAAAATTTTCTAATATAATTTTTAGTAATAAAAATTTTATTGTTCTGTGAAGGAAATTGCAAATACGAAGATTATATAATTTCGAACGGACAAAGGATCGGAGCAGATGTAATTTCAAGTGGTGTACACAATTATTTTCACTCGCCGATTTGTCGAAAAGTAATTTCAGTCATCTGTCGTAAATTGCACCGAACATCTCGTTTTTTTCTTTTATTTATTTAAAATTAAGTTTTCTCCCGTTTCCTCATTCCATTATTATCTTTGTTGTTACTTCTCACCAATAAATTGTCACTCGTGGCGTTAATAATGTCAAAAACTGTGACTTAATGAAGCCATTAAAATATGGAAATTACCGAGCTCCGAGCGATTCAAGAGAGCTCAAATTTAATTACGGAATTTCTAGCATCTCCTTCACAACCATATTTAAACAAGAATGTTGCTTTTCAAAATAGTTATACAATTTAGTTTAGATTTAACAGCGAAAACTGTATATAAGTGAATTATCTTTACTCACACACTGTTCGTCGATAAATCGTGTTAAATTGATTGATTTATTGGCTCTCCTAAATCCTGTTGCGTGTAGTTCGGAGTTTTTATGGCACCCTGTAAATGCTTGTAATGATGATGCAAAATGGAGGACTTTTATGGGGTTCCGACGGTAAATGTGAGAGAAACGTGTTTCAAGATAATAGTTTTTTTTATTTTCTAAATAATATTTTATATATAAATATTTACTATCGTTATTATGGACAGATATACTACGATAAAGATTTAAGATTACTATGTACAGGCAATTAATTAGCGCATAAACTAATTGAAATTGGTTAAAGCAAAGTTGTTTTTATGATTTTTTTCATGATCATTTCATGTCTTCAATGGACTCGACTGGTGCACATCTCCATGGCTCCGAAGTACGGGTATCCCGATTTCGCCTCGGTGGGTGAATGAGCTCCGTAATGTCCTCCAGCAAAAAGGCTGCAAATTAAAGAAAAAAAAAACACAATAAATAAAAATAATAATTGTAATTTTTAGATGTATGAAAATGTATGCAAATTGTCATGAAAATAAAGAATTGTTAAAAAAGTTGTGGATGTTTAGAATTTAGTGGTCTTAAGTCTTAATTAGTGATTTAGTGAAAGTATGTAAATGATTTTGTTGTTATTGTGCTTTCCGTTTGTTGTATGTTGAGAGTTGGTGGAAATAAGTAAAATGAAATAAAAATAAATGCAGACAAAGCGGTAACGTTTTCGCTACGTGAGAGTTTCGCGTTTTCATCCTAACAGTAGTTAACTTTTACAAATAGAACTAATGAATGCGGCACGATTCCGAGGCACATTTTCAAAATGCCTTTAATTACGTGGCATTAATAAATAACAGCCGTATGGGGCATTTACAAGGCAAGAACGAGAGGTGGGCATTCATTTTCCAAATTAATTGTGACTACCTACTCTATTATTTCTGTGGATCTCCAGGTAGGCCATCAATTACGACGCCGAGGAGCGGAATAATCAGAGCCGGAGCCGAAGTTCAAGTTCAAGTTACTCTCGGCCGCGGCCGATCGCCGACTTGGGTTCTTGTCATTGATGATTTGTACCGAAATGTTTCTGCGCGTTTCAGAAATCGTGCTTCGCCAAATTACACGGCAATCGAAAGCCGCCTTGTACTTAGCTTTAATGCAAGCTACTGAACTGCTCTAACTCACAACGAAGTAAAAAAAATAACGAGAGATTACTTGTAACTCACCTATAATTCTCGTGCCATGAGCTCAGGTTTTCTGCAACTTTAGGTTTCTGATGCGTCCAGGCGGTCGGCTGCGGCGGGGACATGCTGTGCTGTGTCGGAGAGACTTGGGCCATGTTGTAACCGAACTGGTGATGGTTCAAATTGCTTTGGTCTAAAGTCGGAGCGTTGTAAGTTCCATAGAGAGAGGCCTGGGTTGGTTGCGTTTGGTTTGACGTGTTAGTCGGAGATGCCCCTATGCTCGCCGTGCTTGGAGTTAACGTTTGGTGCGTAGTGGTGGATAAGCTAGAGCCCAGACTTCCGGAGTAGGTTTGTTGGCTCCAGGAGGTCTGATTGAAACCGGCCTCAGGATAATGCTGCTGCACCGCGGGGAAGGATTGCAGAGACATCGTGTTGAAGGCGTTCAATTGCTGAGAGTTCAATTGCTTCCTCAACCTAGCTCTCCTATTCGAGAACCAAACCTGTACTCTGGCTTCAGTTAGCTTCGTCTTCTGCGCCAACTCTTCGCGAGTGTACACATCAGGATATTGCGTCCTCCCGAAAGCCCTTTCCAAGGCTTCCAATTGCTCCCCGGTAAAAGTGGTCCTTGATCTGCGTTGCTTCCTCTTCAAGGGAATACCAGGTTCGGATTCGGTGTCGCTTTCGTCGCAAGACGTGGCCGGACCTTTAATCATCGAAATAAACCATATTTAATACCCAAGTCGAAGCCGTTTAATCGAAGCTAAGTTGTCGGATATTAATATTATCTGTCCGCGCTTTTTATTGTTGCTCTTTGTGTTTGCCTGTATATATGTATGTATATATATATATAAACTGAAGTTGAATGAAAAGTGTTTGGTCACCTTCTTCTTGTGCGGTCCGACACAAAGCGCTCGGATCGAATTCGCTTTCAGAAAAACCGATTTTAATCAATTATAAAACCACGGAGAAGAAAAAAAAATAAGACAAAAAAAAAAGGATGATAAAGAAGGTGGGAGACGGCATCGGGAGAGCAAAAATAAAAGAGAGAAGTGCTTGAATTGGTTCCGCTTAAATGGAAAGCGTTTAAAACCAAATAATTCTTTTGAAATCGCTGTAGATGTCTTCTGGATTGAATTAATACTATGTAATCAATTCCCAGATGGGGCTTATGCATATATGCGCATATTAATTACGCGCGAAGAGATGAAGAGCATGGGAATGAAAAGTCGGCTTACCCAAGATCCCGTCTATCGAGTGGTTCTTCCTATCCATCAAATCCTCCTTCCTGCCGCCGCGCAGTAATCTGCTGATCGAGCTCACCGATGGCGCCGACGTTTTATCGCAAATCCCTTCCTGAGCAACACAAAACAAACTCGTTTAATTTTCAAGCACTTGAAGGAAAACTTCACTGAATTTTTACCTTTATCAATTTATCACGAATCTCCCAGGAGAAGATGCCCGGTTGCTGCTGTTTAAGTTGCTCGATCCTCTTCTCCACTTCGGCGGTGGCGACGCGCGGTTTTGAGCCGCCGATCACTCCTGGTCTGATGCTTCCAGTTTCCTGGTACCTGTTCAGGATTTTCGAGACGCATCCGTGGGATACTCTCAGTTGCCTGGAGATGACGCAGGGTCGGACTCCGGAACCAGCCATTTCGACGATTTTCAACCGGATGTGATTGGGAAGTGGACGACCGTTGATGAAGACACCGCCGAGCTGATTTACTCTTCCTTGACCTGGAACAAGAGGAATGTGATTTAGCCAATTGTGATTTAATTTTTTATTTTGGGCGGACGAGGATGAACACCACCGATGAAAACAGGCATTAGCGGCCGGAGATCAAAGGATGCCGACTTTTCATTTTGTTAAATGTCCTCACGCCCACCACCCGAACTCAAGACCTCACTCCGTGCGGATTTATCTCAATATATCCGTGAAGCTTGTATGTATGTACACGTCATGCTCATTCCTTGGCAGCTTTATGTCAAGATATGCATCTAGGTTTCTTAATTTACCTTGGAAAGGGTATCCAGTGAAGTAAGGTGACATGTTCAACGTTGACACTGCCATTTAATATTTAAGTCACTTGCACTCTTAGCACACTGATGGTTATAGTACTTAAGTCACTTTGAGGACGCGCTCGATCCACTTGGCAATTCTGTTTAATCTGTTTTTTTTTTCTTCTGGTAAGCTTCTGGTACGTTTTCCTACAAGAGCCGTTTCGTGGGTGCACTTGCCCAGATCTCAAGCCAGACTGACCATATTTATGACCAAAACTTGGTGCACAGCTCGGTAACTTCTGTCACCACGCCTCGAACCTACCGCGGCATCCTTTGTTAGCCACTCTTCGTGCCTTCCTATTGGATAGTTCTGCGTGATGGGAGGGACCGGGTGGTACCACTTGGAACCCATGCCGCTGCCGACAATATTTTTTTTTTGTTTCCCTCCTCACCTAGGAAGACCACCTTTGGCGACGGGAAGTCTACAAAGACTTCACACACATTAAACGCCAAACCAACAAAAGGAGCAAAAGAATAACATCAAAGCACGAGCGTTTTTTTTTTCACTCTGATTCTTCTATGGGAATGTTCTAAATGAAAAATAGTTCTCTACTCTTATTTTTACTTGATTTTAATTTACTTTTTTGTTCACCTATTAAATTGTTTAAATCCAAAGAAAAATACAACGAAACCAATCAACATTGTTTTACCAAATAACATACAAAAAAGTACTAATTTCATTCAGTTTCTGACCAAAAAAAAAAACTATTAAATCAATTCTCACAAAATTTATAAAATATGATGTTTGCAAATGCAATAAACCATGAAAATCTTATTTTTATTACATAATTTTTAAATCAATTTTTACAGTTTTTTATTCAATTATTTAAAGAAATTAAAAGCAATAAATTATTTTATAATTGAAATAACGACGAATAAAAAAGTTTGAATACATATTATAAATTAATATAAAATTTTACATATTTTTTTATTAATTAAAGTTGTTCTTTTTAGTTTCTAAGTTAGTAACTTATTTATATCTTCTACTTAATTTCTTAATTGTTTTTTATTTGTTTTGTTATTACTCTTTATTGAAAATAATAGCTATCAATTCTTTAATCAAATTATTATAATTTCTTCTATAGCTAAATTCTGTAAGTTAAACTATTTGCTCTTAGAATACATAAAACATAAACATAGTTAATAATGATCGGAAAGACTACATAAGTGTAATTAAATTTTATATTAATTAAAAAAAAATTATTATAAATATTTATTTGAAAAACAGCGTAAATTTTTGGTTGTATGTAAAATATTTATATAAATAAAAACTATTAAAAATATATTGCTGGTTGACATTTATATAATAAGATAGAAAAATGTCAACTACGTAAGTATTTTCAATACGAAATTGATTAATTAATAGATCATTGCTTTTTAAAACTATTAATTAATAAATTAATTTCTATTGTGAATGCTTAGACTTGTTTTGTAATTCAGTATGAGATTAATAAAAATAATTATATATTTATGTTATAAACAATTCAATTTAGTTATATAATAATTTTTGTGATATTAGTAATTAGTTTACTATTTCTTATGATACAGAGCAATGCGCATTGGTTAATGATTATTGCATTAAAGTTTGTATATGTGTAAAAAATGGGAACGAGTAGAGTTGGAAAATGGAGGAAAATAGAAAGAAAAGAAATTGTAATTGGTTTTCGTTGGCGTTGTTTGTGATGATTCTGTGTTTTTCATATTTCTTTTCTTTTTATTATTTTTTGGTCAGGATTGTTGGTTGGTAGGAAGGAAGGTGTAATAAAGTAGAAGTAGTTGTAATAGCTGCATAGCAGAAGCGGCTTGGATGTAAAGACGAAGACGAAATGAAATAAGTGTATATATGACCGTGGGATATATAGTTTCGGAACGATAAAAGTTCTAATGGGGTCGCAACCCGAGATGTCTTTCCTCTCCTCGGGACATCGAGTCCATCGCACCATACGCCTCGGCCATACGGCTCTTCTTCATCATCGTATTCTTTGCCTCAGCCTCAGCCTCCGGGTCTTTCGGCTTCTTTTGCCCAACGACCCGGCACACACGTACAGCACCTCGCAGACCCTGCCTGCTCTTTTGTAGCACCTCATTAGCGCATTTTGCACTTTTAATAATATTCATTCCTACACCTAGGCTTTCGGTACCTTCATCATTCGAATGACAATCGCCGAAAAGTCAGTCACTCTCACGACCCGACCTCAAACCACGCAAGCAAGACCTGCCTGATCCAACACCAAACTCCGATCCGGACCGTAAAACGAATCGCGTCGCCGTCGCAATAAAACCAACATTTAATTTAACGCGTTTAACATTAAATATTAAACAAGAGCCGAAGGAAACGGTACATTAATTCCGAAGGACAACTCAATCCTTGCTGCTCCAACGAGTGGATTCTTCGCGAGGACAAATAAATACGGACGATTCCTTCCTCCCGTCGTGTCACCTATTGTCCATTTAAACGATCACTCCCTTGCCAGTTCCGAGCCCTTCGTGCCCTTTATATCCTCGGATAACTGTACTCCTTCAATCTCGAACGTCTCACTCGATTCAAACTATTTACATTTTAACTGCACCGCTGGGAATTCCTCACTTCCATTGTATCTTCTTGATACTTTTAAAAGAATCTTTCCACGTTTGAATTAAAATAATTTGTAAGAGCATACATTTGGACGAGACAAGCATTCTTCGAGATGGAAAATAAAATTTCCCTTTTACACATGTATCTGTCAGTTTTGAGCAGTTTGACATCAATAAGTAAACAAAACAACATAACTATAATCCTAAACACGTCATTTCTCCACAGCTTCAATTTCATAAATTCCTACAATTTTTTCCAAGATTCATATAAAATCAACTCTCTTTAATAACGAAATTAATTTAAAATAAAAACCGTGTAATTTGAAACACAGAATTAGCATAATTATAAAATTACCGCGTTATATAATTTACAGTGAAATTAGAGTAACAAATTAAGATAATGAAAAACATAAAATAACAGTTAATTCATAAAATGAGAAATATATAAAAGTATAAGAAAACAGTTTTATAGAATGATTTGTTTAAAATGAGGTGTTTTCAATTATCATGAATGCATTAAATAATTTAAGAGAATGAATCACGTTTATGATATTTCTGGTATTTCCCTTAAAGGTAAAATTGCAAATTGTTTTTCCAACTGCAAAAAATAATAATAATGTAATATAATTTAGAAATACGTGGATATGCATAGTTATTTTTTCTTTCTATCACAAAAGGTCATACATGATTGTTGCAACTTTATTTACATTTTTCAATAATAACGAACAACAATGCGATTCGCAACATTGTATAACTAAAACAGGTATTAAAAATCGATTTAATCAAAAAAATTGATTTTCAGTAAGAATATTTTACTTTATTTCAATTAAGTTATATTTAATAAAGATCTACTTAATCATAAAAGTTTTGTTTGATTAAAAACTTTTTTTTTTGTATAAAAAGTAAAGAAATAAACATATTTGAAAATTTTATGTTCTTTTGCATGTATGTACTAGAATATGTTAATTACTTTTTATAGTCTCCTTGGTATTTGCGTTTACGTTCTTCTTGTACGCATTTTTTTAATCCTCTTTGTCATTTCGCTATGAGAACAATAATATTTTTTCTCTTTAATTAACTGCCGCAATTAACAACCGCAAAATAGTACTGAATTATAAGTCAAGTAGAGAAGGTGTGATTATTTCATAATCATAAATCTCAATAACATTTTACAGTTAAACTTACAGTAAATCTTGAAAAAAATATGAAAAATATTGACACAGTTTTTCAAAAATTATTATATTTAATATATTTTAATTTTTTGTATATTTTTATTAAATATTGTTATATAATATAATTATGATGTCTAAATGCTTAATCTAATGTAAAATTTCACGTGGATATAAACGTGAACAGATACTTTTTCCGCAGATTAAAGTCATGTAACAATTTTTTAAAGCCCGTACATAAAAAAGTACACACGGATAATCGCTCATAATCCTCTTAAGTTTTGCTTTAATTAAAAATCTGAACACAAAATATTACTTTTTACGTAAATATTAAATAATTACAAATAATTTACTTTTAAAGTTATTTCTTTTAAACAATTTTTATTATTTTTAGATTTATAAAATTTGAAATAGTTCAAAACGATTCTTTTGATTTATTTTAAATTTTATAAATACTAACAATTCCGTCTGTTTGAGACTAAATACTTATACTAAATTATTTATTTAAATTTTGGATTTGGTAACTGCTACATTTTTGCAAAGTAGAATACTTCATTTTTGATACGTAAAAATATTGAATATGAATTAATTATATTTAAAAATCGTTTTGTTAATTTATTTACATTTTTTTTTTTTATTTGAACGATGAATAATGGTTTTGACGATTTCTTATTCTCATATTAATTTTATTGAATTAGCATTGACAGATTCGATAGAAAAATAATTAAATGAAAGTGAGAACCGTTTAATGTCTCGAAAACGATTTCACAGGAAGAAAACGCGTACGTGTGAATGCATTTGAATGGCGGACCGAGGAAGGCAAAGCACACAGGCTCATTGTGAGTTAATGAAGTATGCATGCTTTGTACTCGATATCAATCACAATCAATCATTACATTGATACTTTGTGGCGGAGCAACGTGTAAAAATGGAGAGAGAATAATGAAAATGGGGGACCCACAGCGATGATTCGGTCACTTGTTTGTTCACAAGTGTGTCTGCTCTGCTGCATGAGACTCGAATATATAAATATTAAAAAAAAGGACGACAAGTTGAAAACGCTACAAGAATCAATTTAAGTCAACCTTTATTTGTTTTAGTGCTACGCAGGATTTTGGAATTCGCTTCGTTATTTGAAAAAGGACATCGACGTAAACGTTTTATCCTTAAAGAAAATTTAAATTCACTATTTGTTTTCTTTTTCTTTACTTGAAGCGATGTTTAAACTATTAAAAAATCCAATTTTAAGTGATAAATTAAATAAATTATTATCCTTCCATCATTTATTTAAATAACATATATTACATTATATTAAAGATTTAAAGACTCAATTTTCAATCAATACTTCAGTTTATATAATGAGAAGATAAATTTACTTAATATGAACTAATTTTTTAATGATCAAATATTAATTATATAATAGTTTAAAAAAATACAATTTTACACTTATTTATCCTTCAGACTAAATTAACACTTTTTGGTTTTTAAAAATTTAATTAAATTACATAAGATTAAAATATTGCCGAGAATAACAATAATATTTATTTATATCACAAATTATTTGATCATCCAATCAAAGTTTTATGCTTTTTTTTTACAAAATAAATATTTCAACAGTTTAGAAAATAGTCCTTTATTTTAAGTACGTTTTTCTATAATCAGAATTAAAGTATTAATATCTTAATTAAATTTTGAACTAAATATTTTGGAAGCAAATTAATAATGAAAATATTTTATTAAATTATTTTTTTATATATGGAATTATAAATAATTTTAAAATTTCTTGATTGAAATATAAATCATTAATTTGTGCAAAATTATTAAAAAAAAATGTTATAGAATTAAGAACTAAATGTGAACTTTGACTGTAAATATGTATGGAAATACTCGATTACAGCAATACTTCAGTAAAATAAAATTAATTATTTTAAACTTTTTTTAAAATTATTTTCTCTACATAATTGAGTTTATTTTTGTATTGTTTATTTTTATGCGTTTTTAAAGTCCGGTTTGAAATTGTGCAAGATATTGGATACCCGGACTATGCGAGGTTTTGTTGTATATTTAAATGGTATTAGGTATGGTTGGATAAATTATACCACTTGTGACTTGTGATAAATAGACGTCGGACAACATCTCAAATCAATTAGGTATAGTAATGTGAAAAGAAAAGGAAAAAGGGCAGGACTGAGCAAGGATCAGATCCGGATTTCGGGTGTTAAGGAGATGGGCATTGTTTCGCGCGGAATGCGAGCCCATTAGGCTGAGCTGAGCCCGAGGACGAGGGTCCTAATTGCAATTAGCCGCTGGATTAAACCTGACGACATTTAACCCAAATCCAAAACGCAAAGGACGAAACCGTCTGTGAAATTGTGCGAGAGTCCTTTTACAGGACGACGTCTTTTCCTTAACTTATACACATCCGCAAGACCGGTCGACCAGTTCTCCCGTTCGGTCGGTCCATTTGTTCTTGAAATATATTGAAAACTTACACGTGTGTGTGTGGTGGCTCTACTCCTCCACCACACCACCACCACCTCGCATGAATTACGTAACGTCGTTGTTTATTATTTCGTCTGGCCCATTGAAATGCACTGACTAGCTGACTGCTCTTTACGCGTTATCCGCGTAATCCTATTTTATAGTACGTACACTCCATTGTAATATATCCGTGAGTTATGTGTATATTAAAATACCCGGACACCTTAACTCTTCGGGGCCGGCGCGAATTAACCGCCAAACAATCAGGCGGAGATAAATCCGCGATGTTTTCGCATCTATCGTCGCCCGAAAAAAAAAATATATTAAATATATATTTATAATATTAATCCAAGCAAAAAATATTCGAAAATATTTTCTGAATTTATAAACGCAATATTTACGTAAGCCTTTCTTGTTTATTGTCATGTGACAGCAACGCCAAAGGTTGCATTACTTTATATTATCTAGTGTAACCTGTTTCGTAACGCAAAAAACTAATTGAATGGAAATGATATAGCTTACATTATCAGTTTATAATATATCAATCATATGATATACATTTTGAGTTATAATCTCTATAATTTAAAACATATAAATATTAATAAACTTCGACCGTAAATAAGCTGTAATTCAAAATGATAATATTTATTATTGCACTATTTCATAACAATTTATTATGTAATAATATTAACTTATTTATATTAAAATTGTAATATATATATATAAATATTTGAAATAATTATATAAGTAAAATATTATTTGTTATCTCTTACTACATTTCTACATTATTTGCAATTAATTTTTGTTTAAATTTAAATTAATAATTAATATTTCAACAAATTTCTTGTTTTATTACAATTTTAATACATTTGTACATTTAATACAAATTATTGTTTATTGTTTAACTTTTTTTAATTTCATTTTTGTGTATTAATGATAATTATATTTTCTTACTAAAAATGATATTTTTTTTTTATATTTCAATATTTTAGTAAATCTTAAAATGTTTTTTATTTAATTTTCGTATAAGTTTAATTTAAAAAAAAAATCTGCACCATTGAAAGACTTAGGAAGAAGTTAAGGCTAAACAAATATAAAACAAATCAATTTCACCTACATAAAAGCTTTAAATCAGTCGAATTAATAAGTTTTTAATTGTAATATATTTATTTTATGATATGTTATTAGAAAATAATAATTGGAAAATATTTTGAGAATGTTAATAATTTTTAAGTTTTGTTGGATAAAATTATTTAAATAAATAAAATAAATTTAATTGTGAAAAATATTGTATTTTATAGTTTATAATAAATAATGTTTTTTTTAGTGAGGATAAAAACGATAGGAATTAGTAATGTTAATGTTTTTTTTTTCTATCCTATAAATAATAATTACTTTATTTCGAGGAAAAAATATGTGTTTGGTAAAAATTTCATGGAAAATCATTGTTTTAGTAAAGAAATTAAGTATTGTAACGCACATAAATCACAAAATTGGGTTAGGCCTTATTGATGAATGAGCACCGTTCATATTTGGGGTCAGGGTGGTTTCCATTCAAGAGTGTAAAATGCGGGTACGTTTTTTTTCTTGTTTCCAATGAATTCGGTGTCGTTTAGTGAGAAAAAGTAAAGAGCGTGGAGTTCCGGGCCCGTGACAAATCCAATAAGTGAAGTCATCTGTTTAGGGCCTTTTTGCCGTCGTGCATTCGGAAAGACCACCTGGAAGACGTCGATATTTACCTACGAAAGTGGCAATAGTTTAATTTGATTTTCGAAGAAAAAATTAAAGAATAATAATAAAAAAAATATATCAACGAAGGCGGCGGCATTTGTTTCAGATGTATGTTGTGTCGTTATTCGAGTCGTTTCTGGTCTTGATTTTTGTTTTTCTTTGGCGGTATGTTGCGTCGTGGGTGAAGGAAGTAGGAATTGGTCGAATGGTGAGACTAATATTGTGGTCACAACGGATTATTCCGGGTGGACGCCGCGGAATTCCTGTTATTTTTGTTTGATCTGCGTTTTCGGAAGGTGTAATAGTCCTTGGTTTTATTCCTCCCGGAGCTATAGGTATTATTTTTGTGTGAGTAAGAGTGTGTGTGTGTGTGTGACTCTCCTCTATTCGCGAAGTCGTGCGGTGATCCGGAGGAAGAAGTAAAGAGCGCGACGAGGCATGTGCTGCATTGGTCGACACCCATGCATGTTGCAAGTCTGGTATGACCCAATGTACCCAAGTCCCTCCCATATAAATGGTTTTAACAGTAAATACAAGCAAGAGTGGAAGTAACGATAGTTGATCGCGTGCAGCTGCTCTGGGGACTCTGGTATAGAGGGGAGGAGAGATATTCCCATTTCCAGGTACGGTCTGCTCAAAACTTGTTTCTTTTTTGGGGGGCCCCACATTGTATAGACACATATGAGAGGACTTTCCACCAATGGTAAGCCTTTTGCTTAATTCGTAACCAGATGCAAAAAAAAATAAAATAAAATAAAAATGAGAGGAGGAAGGAAAAATAGAAGAGGAGAAACATAGAGGACGGAGACCAGTAATAATAATAATACATACACACACACACATTTATACTTATATATATTTTTGTTTGCTCTCCTCTTCCATCTCTGCTGCGGCCGTTCTCGCTCTCCTCATCGGCGTTTTGTTATGCTTTGTACATCCAGTGTGCACCTAAGTGCTCCCATGTTTCGCTACCACTAGCTTATCCTCATTGTCATCGGGCGCGCGTGGTACCGCGAAATTCGCGTTTCATCAGTTCTTCGGATCCTAGGACGCCCGACATGGATATGAGACCAATTTTTGGTGGATACCCCTTTCAAGGTACACGTGCATTCCTCCAATTATATATAAATTACTAATATTTACCTTTCTCGAAAACCTTTCCAAACACATAAACTCTGCAATTAACGCTCAAAGTTTAATTGAAATCCACACACATTACAACGTAGCAATTGACATTTCTAACCCGAACATTAAACACACTTAACAGTACTTATTTTTATTTGTAACACATTAACAAATCCACCATTACAACTTTATCTATTAATATTACTAAAAGCATACTTCAAAATTTACACAAGAAGTTAAAATTTATTATTTTATGTAAAACTATAACCAATAATAATTTATTATATAACTACCAACATTTCCCAGAAAACATTCAGCAGTCAGCTTCAATGATTCATATTGATTTCATATCATTCATCTTTCTAAACTTCTAAACATTACAATAATTACAATAATCTATGCTTAGTAAACATTTCATATTAAACTTAATTCATAAATTTAAAATTAAATTTAATTCATAATATTTCAAATCTTTTTTTTTTGCATGAAAACTTTGCACTTTGTAAATGAATTTGCTTATTAAAATTTCGATAACATTGAAATAAGATTAATTAAGTTCGATATTTTCATCATTTAGCACATATTTATCTAAGGGATAAGATATTATAAAAGAAGTAGTAATAAATTGGTTATATAAATAAATACATTTTGTAATAGAAATATTAAAATTTTCAATATTTGTAATGGAAAATTCGGATTTTTTTCTTATATAATTGCTTTTTGAAAATTGATTAATTCAGTTTTTTTCCAACATTAATTTTGTCTTTGCAATCATTTTTAATAAACAACAATTAAAGTGGTGACTTTTTAAATGTAAGTTTATTAAGTTCGGTATTTTCATCATTTATAATTTATTATTTTTTTGTATATGAAAATATTTAATATAATTGTTTATAAAATTCAAAATTGATTTGCAAAATACTAATAATTTAATTTTCACTAAATCTATAATTTTGTCTTTGCGATTATTATTAAATAACAATTATTTTTGTAAGTTCTGGTTTGTTAATACCGGTATTTTCATTACTTAGTAAATATTTATCCTAAGAATATGTTATAATTATAAAAGTTTTTCATTTAGAAGAATTTTGTAGTTTTCAACAATTATTTGCAATTTTTTTCATTAAGTTAAGTTCATATTTCCATATTCTCACTTAACATTAATACATAAGCTATATTATAATTAATAGAACTTCAATAAATATTTGATTATAAAAATGCATCACTAATTTTTAATTCACTGCAAGAAATTTACTGTGAAATCACTTAAAGTCAGAAGATTAGTATTAAAATAATATAAAACAAAATTAGTTTATATTTCGATTACAAATTTCAATATGATTTGAATGCTCCAATAATTTGTTATAATATGAATAATTCAAATTGAGTAAAAGTGAATTACTAATCAAAATTTTGCAATAAATTTAGTAAAACGGAGATACATTTTTTTTATAAAGAAATCAATTTAAAAGTTAATATAATCTTTAAAAATATTTAATATATTATAATTAGTTTGTTTGAAAAAATCTTATTAACAATGATTGAATCGTTTAAGTATTTTATTAGATCTATCATCAATTTCCACGTAATTTGTAATTTAAATATTCTACGATATAAATCAAAGCGTGTGGTTATTGTTTAACATACGCTGCTCTAATTTATCGCTCAGTTAATTTATTCGAATTACATAATTTATTTCTAACATTTTCTGCATTTTCTTTTTCAGTTTCTTTGAATTTTATTTGTGAATCAACTCGCATCCAACAATCGGGGTGGGATTCTCGAGGTTAAATTGCCGCTGGCTATAACGTGTCAAAATCTCATTCGATCTCCGGATTATCCTTTTTTTATTTCGGATTATTTTTATGTTTCAAGTCAATTCCACGTGAAACTCTATACAGAAAAAAATGAAATAAAAGATTCGATTATAATTTATTCATTAATAAATGCAGTCGTCCTGTTTAATATTCAGATTTTGATCAATTTAACAAATCTGATCTGGTTTTGATGAGACGTCTGTTCGGATTTTATGAGAACTTAAAATTATGTAAAACATTAATTAAATTTGTAGACACAGAATGAGTATTGTTTGTTAATACTTTAAATTACATAATAATCAGTCTAAAACTCCATTATTATATTAATTTCAGTATTTTTAAGAGACTTTATTAATTTTTTAAAAATTATATTTTTCAGTCGTTAGTAAAACAATTAATTTTTATCCGAACATACAAATAAGTGTACGTTAACCGAACTGTTTGTTAACCACCGTAATTTTAATTGGTAGATTTATTATTGGAAAATAAATTAATGTATGCATTTTTGAAAAATTAATTTAGTTAATTTAATAAAAGAATTGTTAATATTTTTCAATTAGAAGTTTCATAATAAAAAATCTGATGTCATTGAGAAAAAAATAAATTTATTGAAATCGTATTCAAGAGATGAATTAAAGTTTTGTACTTGACCATCACAGATCATTAAATACCAGGAACTGTATGAGTTATAAAAGCCGTTGCTTAATTCCCGAAGTGTTAAATTTACATTTTAAATGATGTCCGAAATAAATCATCCGGAGTTCTCTCGCGTTGGGCAATTTCTTAATTGCATTGCATCCACATTAATTACATCAACCTTAAACGCTATTGGAAAATGAGCGAATTAGAAGTTACATAACATAAATATCTACATACGATGAATTGCGCACGGTATTTACGTTAATTAATAATTTTCTATAAAATCATTCAGTAAACTTCAAGTTTGTTCTGTATTTTCAATATTTATAGCGAAACCGTGCGGAGTTGAATTATTATTTTTTTTTCTGTTTTTCTTGTTCGTTTTGGAAGGAGTGCGAATGCATTTCACTGCATTTGTTATGTCTGACGTGTAAAACCTGATTAATTTTACGGGCGTCAAATATCGTTTCGCTCCGAGTTTTCACAATATTTATTGTATATTATCAGGTGCACTTCAATGAAATTGAAATTATGAATCTTAGTGATTATTGATTTATATACTTTATTTATTAAGAATGTTCTAATTATTATATAAAAAACATATTAATAATTACCTTATTTTTCAAATAAAGACAAAATTTTAATATGTTAGACGTCAACGTCACGTTACGTCAATGAAAATAAAATATTGACGTGACGTTTTTGAAAATATTTTATAGAATTATAAAATTATTATATTAAAAAGTCGAGCGTTAAATATTGTTTTACATCGAGTTTTTCCTCAATGTTCATTGTGAATTAACAGGTAAACTTCATTGCAATTGAAATTATGAATCATAGAGATTATTGATTTATTTACTTTATTAAGAATGTTCTAATTATTATAAAAAGCAAATTAATAATTACATTATTTTACAAAAAAAGACAAAATTTTAATGTGTGAAACGTCAACGTCACGTTACGAAAATAAAATATTGACGTGACTTTAAAAAGTGATTTTAAAAAGTCAAATATCGTTTTACTCCGAGTTTTCACAATAATTATTGTGTGATAGACTTTTAATATATGGAACGTCAACGACACGTTACGTACCGTCAATGAAAATAAAATAAGACTATCACCTTCAATGATCAAACATTTTTTTGTTTTGGAAGATATTATATAGAATTATAAAAAAATATATTGAAAAAAACATTATTTAGTACATTTTTTAGCTCATTTTTATTAATTAGAATGTCAACGTTAACGGACCATCAATGAATATAATAACATGACGTTATGTTTCGTTAAATTTGTTGAAAGAAAATTATAAAATTGTTCTTTTAATAATATTATTAATTACATTATTTTGCAAATAACGACCAAATTTAATTATGTAGAACGTCAACGTCACGTCACGGACCGTCGATGGAAAACAAATTGACGTGTGTTTTTTAGAGATTTTAGAGAATCATAAAAAAATATATTGAAGAAAGTATTATTTACATAATTCAGCTCATGAAGGAACATTTCTATTATTTAGAACTTCAACGTTGATGGACCGTGAATGAAAATAGTAAAATAACGTTAGTTCCGTTTAATTTGTAAAATGATTTTAGAAAATCATATATTTGTTATTTAAAAAAAAAACATTATTTTGCAGAAAACGACCAAATTTTATTATGTAGAACGGCAACGTCACGTCACGGAACGTCGATAGAAAACAATTTGACGTGTTGTTACGTGTAGTCTAGGAAGAGATTTTATAGAATTACATTATTTTGCACATAACGGTCAACTTTTATTATAAGAACGTCAACGTCACGGACCGTCAAAGTAATAATAAAAGACAAAAAGTATGTAGTTTTTGAATATATTTTACAGAATTATGAAATTGTTGTGCTGAAAAATAAAAATAAATTAGATAAAAGATTTATTTTTTATTAGCAAAGTAAACGTGTTCTACATGGTTTGTGAAACAAAATTAGTATTAAAAATATTATTAATTAAATAATAATTCAATTATTGAAGTAAAATAATCATTAATTAAATTATTTAGAAAATAAAGAAAACGTCAACGTCAAGAAACAAATTGATGTAGACGTGATGTTCTATGTGATTTATGAATTTAATTTTAATTAAAAATTAAATTAAAGTAATTATAACTGATAGTTTACTAAATATTTGATATCAAGTAAAAAATATAAATCCAAAAGATTATTGCAAGTGCGTAGAATATTGCAAAAAATTGTTTTCAAAGTCATCAACGTTGCAGCTTTGTATTTTTAGTACACCATATTTTGGTGTTGTGCACAGCTGCAGGAGATTTTGTGTACATTTCGCACACGTCGAAGAATTTAAACATGAGTCTCATATACTTCTTAATATTAGTCTCAGCCATTAACGAATTTTTACAATATACCAAAAAAAAAAAAATTACAAAACGAATGAATATTTATTTATGCTAAAAATAACTACTAAATCTTAATATATTTTGTTTTATAATACTTTATCATTTATGTTTCAAATCATTAGTAGTATTTTTTTATTCAAACTATTATTATAGATTTTATATTTTTTTATATGCATTTAAAAATTTTAGCAAATCCGTTGCGAACATCTGCATGACTAATGTGGATTATACATGTATTCATGAACCCCATACTAAATAACCCCTTATAAAATAAATGTCACCCTGTTACATAATAGCTTGCATCTACTATTTTCCCCATGAAATTTATTATCTTTAAGTCATCTGAAAATTTAAAAAAAAAAATGACATTACGTAATCTAATTTAAAACAGCGAAATGTCAATGTCATTTTTAGGTTTACATTAATGAAGCAATAATTGATAACTTGTATTTTTATCTATAATCTTAGGGTTAGGGTTGGGTTTTTCGGTGTGTTTGTACGTATGGAAAGTCGTAATAGTATATAAATTATGTTCCGTTATCGAGGAACTCGTTTGTGGAAATTATGGGCTGAATAAAATTATAATACGTAATAAATTGTTGTTGGCGGTGGTTTTAAGGAGGAAAGGAAATGTATATGTAATAATAAAAAAAAGGAGCAAAGGAATAAATTATTGGTTGAGGACAATGGAGATGAGATGAAGGAGTAAGTTGAGGATGTTGGTTGAATTGGAAATGAGAAGAGAGACAATGACCGGCTTTAATTATATTAATAACGATGATGGTAATAATAATAAACGATAATGGAAGGACGAGCTGCCGTCAAAAGGTTTTCACAATTTTTCATTCTCGTGAAATCCTCCCGAAGGTACACGGTGTCTAATGTCCTGTCGAAAATGGGTTATATTCTTGAAGCCAGTTTATAAAATAACATAATTAATAACTCCTGACGGATTCATCTATCACTCAGGCCGTAGCCGCGGGGCGAATCAGCAATCTCAACAAATTATAGTAGTTCCAATTCGACATGGCCTTCCAAATTACTCGACCACCCTTGCAAACGCGATTAAATTATCATTAGCAGCCTCACACTCTCTTCTTCTCGCTCGACTTTTCCTTGCACCTCTCTTCAGCTACTGTCTTTTAATTGACGAAACCCACCTCCTCCTCTTTCGGCTCTTCAAACCTCTTGCGTCCCTTCAGTTATTTATTACACAATGCATAATTTACTTTTCGATTATATGATTTATTACATGCATCAAATTCATTTCATCATTATAATTATTGATTGATAAACACAATCGATTTTCATCCAACCATCATCTTCATTACATAATACATTCACAAAATATTGATTAAGACAAGCTAAAAATTTAGTAATTACAAAAAAAAAACTCTTTATAAGGAGAATATAATAGTTTTAATTATATTGAGTTTTATTTACTAAAAGGCATATGATAATCATATTTTCAGTTTATTTCTATTTATATTTTCATTTTCTTAAAAATGTAGTAATTACAAAAAAAAAACTCTTTATAAAAAGGATAAAGGAAAGGTGTTTATATTGAATTTTCTTTTACTGAAATGCATAAGATTTTCATAATTTTAGTATATTTCCTTTTTCCATTTTATTATAAATTTTTTAATATTTTTTGAATAAGAAAATATGTCTTCTCTTTAATATTTAAAATATTTAATTAATAATATAAGTGAAATTCTAAAAAGTAGAAACAATTCTAAAACTAAATAAATTATTACCCGAAAATTAAATAACTTAAATTCAATATCGACATAAAGCTGGACAAATATTTATGTACCTAGGTTTTTTAGGCCAAACATTTAGTAAATTAGTTTAATTAATTAGAAAGACTTTAGTGGTTAGATAATTAGTACAAAGAAAAAAATGTAATTAATATTAGAAAATTACATTTTATATTAATATTAAAAAAAACTTTTTGTATCGTGTAAAAAGTTAACAATTGTAATTAATAAAAAAACATTACAAAATGCTATTCACTACTGTTAATTAAAATATGTATACGAATAATTATAATTACAATAGAAAAAAAAAAATAAAAATATCAATGAAATTTTTACAAATTAATATATAAATTATATAAAAAAGTGACAGAAAAGACAGTTGCTTTAAATTTGAATATATTTATATTTTGATTGACTGAATTGTTAAAAAAATAAGATTTATAAGTAATTAATTGATTTGTTTGGGTTGATTAAAAATGTATATTCTTTATGGAATTTTTATGTTCCAAAAATATTTATGTATTCTTAATGAATGTTCATATAAAAATGTAAATCTTTAAATTTATTGTTTCTGAATCATATTTTTTATTTATTTTGAAATTATTTATTTATATTTATTGTTAATAGGCAGTATTTTTAGTAATTTATGAATTGTAAATTATAAAATATGGTCAATATTTCATTTGCAATTTGAAATATTATTTTTACCAATATTGCAAATCTCTAGTCGACGGTTTTATAAAAAAAATGTTATTAGATACTGATCATTTTACTTAGAAGTTGATGACTTAATGATAGAAAATTGCGGAAATTTAAAAGGTAATTTCGATTTGTTCCTCGTTTATTCTCAGAAATTCTTTTTGCGTTCAAATGCATCTGATAATTGCTAGATAATAATAGCTCAATGTTTGATCTTAAAACAATGATAGTTTGCCAAGTAATTTATATTTATACTTCCCACAATATTCCAGATTGTTTGAAACTGGATTATTCGAGGACTTTGAAAACCGCAAAAAATGAGATGATCATTTCTGTATAAATTAAATATATTTGTTACAAAATTTTCAAACTGGATTATAGTGAATTCGGGTTGATTGAAGATGTGAAGATAGAAAATTGAAGAAATTTAATTGTTTTTATTGTATTTGCTGTGATTGTTATAAATAAGTACTTGGCAAGTAGCAAATAATTAAAATTGTGTTGTTTGGATTGCAGGTCAGGGTCGTGTGAATCAGTTAGGAGGCGTCTTCATCAACGGCCGTCCTCTTCCAAACCATATCCGACTGAAGATTGTTGAGATGGCCGCTGCAGGAATACGACCTTGCGTGATCTCGCGACAACTTAGGGTGTCGCATGGGTGCGTCTCGAAAATCTTGAACAGGTATCAGGAGACGGGCAACATCCGACCAGGTGTTATAGGAGGTTCGAAGCCTCGAGTCGCCACAGCCGAAGTGGAGAAGAGGATAGAGCAGTTGAAGCTCCAGAATCCCGGGATCTTCGGATGGGAGATCAGGGAGAAACTGATCAAGGTGAGTTCGAAGCGAGAGCGCGCGCGATTTGGAGTAGTAGTAGTAGTAGTTGTTGGCGGGACGAGATCAAAAGAGTCGGCCGTCGCTTGAGGACAACTGGAAATGATAATGGTTCGGTGATGGAACGTGCCTCACCGCCTTCAAATTACCGTCGGGACAACTGTCGATGGCATCGCGCTTCAATCTAACACTGGCTTGCGGCCGATAAACGAACCGGCTACGCCTCTATCTTTCTTCAGCTCCTCGCCAGACGAACACATCCAGAGGCGGCACATACTACAACTAAAAATTCTAATTTACTTCAATAACTTCCTTACTTCTTCTTATTCCTCCGCTTTTTCTTCTTCTCCTGCTTCTTGTTCCTCTCATCCAGAACCCTACCCAGTTCTCCACATACCAAAACCCAAACAACTTATCATTCCTACAATTCCTCATACAGTTACAATCATTATATAAATCATAACACATTTTTTTAATTAGAAAAAGTTTATAGTTAATACACAAAAACAGCTGGTATTCAGACAAATCCAATAATAATTTATTTAAAACATAATATAACTAAGAAAGTTTAAATAATTTTATTATTTTTAACAAATTAAATAAAATTTAGTTCATAATATTCAGATATTAATTTCAAAATAATATTTGCATATAGTTTAAAATTTATTTTACAAAAAAGAAAATATCGGATTGAAAATTAAATTATTGTAATCTTACCACAGTAAAACAACGTGTTTGAAAATTTTATTCAAATTTGTTTATTTTTTGAGGAATTTACTAAAATTTTATTACTAACATCGTATACAAAATTAAATAAAGTTTTTTTACCAAAATTTGATGATTGTCAGTTTACAAGAATATTAAGCAACTTTTTATCAATTCTACAAAATTGTGATTATTTACAGCTTATAAAAGTTAAGCAACTTATTTTACGGCTTATACTATAAAATTATGTTGAACACTTTGAGTATAATACAAATTTAATTATATATTATATAAATTAAATACGTGTTAAATCATTGTTTTAATACGGACTAATGATTTAACTTTAGTGGAATATATTTGGATGAAATTCTCGTTACTAGGCTGTTGCTAGCGATGTTTGCAAAGCATTTAAACACAATTGAATCAATAAATCCGGGGACCTCCGGGCGATCAAAATAAAATAAAACGAAAGCTTTTAAATAAATCCACTATGAATAGAGCTTGCATGAAATTGAATTTCGATTAAGCTTTAAACTATGAGTTTTGAATGTATAAAACGTCAACTAAATGATTTCTATTGAATGTAAAACCATGCTTTATGCATTCATAACTATTTTACATATATTCTCTTCAATTTTATAATAAAACGTAGAATTTTTAGCAGTGATTTCCAAACTTTTTGTTATTACATCTCACTTATTTAATTTATATATGTTAAGTTTTGACTTTTTTCATGGATGTTGGGAGGTGATTTCAAAAAAAAATTAATTTTATAAAATATTGCTAGAATTACTTAATCACTTTTATACTTTTTAGTTTATTTCGTTTTATTTGTGATCATTTATGGATTTCATGGATATTTTCTAACTAAAATTATTAATTGAAAAAATTAAAAATCATAACTCAAATATAATCTTTTGTGAGTATTGCCATCGAGTGTTTTGTTACATAATAGGTCGGTAAGATGAGAAACGATCGCGGGACGTGTGTAATAAATTTGTCGAACGGGGCATTACAGACAATATTTAGGCCTCTGGCGACGAAGTTACAAAAGGTGCATTCGGGACCCGATAAATATTCAAGATATGTAAATTCGATGTGACTTTTCGGTCGTAACGCCACTGGAAAGTGTTGCGAGATATCCTGCATCTGACTTCGTCCGTTTATGGGGGCGTCAAAAATCACGACCGAAAATCTGGTCTCTCTACCATACACAAATTCATCTCTTATTCTCTCTTTCTCTCTCTCTCTCTCTGTCCCACCTACGATTTCACTAATGTATATACTTAGAGCATCTCCATCCATCCCGTGCCGTTATTATTGTTGCTGTTGTTGTTGTTATTGATATGGGCATTTACGGGGGGCTGCTTTCAATTGATTTAAAACATCAATTTGAGAAATTGATTTACACCGAAACAGAATGGACTACTATTTCCTTTATTATATTATATGCATATTTCTTTTCGTGAGAAAGATACCATCGAAGTGTATACAAAAGACAACCATTCAATATCCAATCTTCCTTTATATATCATATCGTCAGAAAACACTTATTTTTGTAACTGATTTTGTATTCTATTTGAACATCAATTCATTTAGTATTTAAATTATTCACATCAATTACTAATATTATTAACTGTCACCAAAAGTAAACAAAATTAAATGCGACAAATAAAAAAAACTTAGAAATATATATACAAATCGTTATTTTTTATATGCAATTTTCCCGCTTCCCGAGAAATCCCGGGACTTAAATGGAATTCCTGGCATTGATATTTTTTTAAGAAAAACTATATTTATTTTAATTCATTTATCCAAAAATTATTAAAAAAAAACTATTTATCTAGTTTTATATTTTTTTGCAACACGTACTTAGAAATATATGTAAATCGTTATTATTTATAAAACCGAGATCATTATACTTTCTATCTGATCAATAGACAATTTCACCACTTTCCGAGAAATCCTGCAATTTTACAGGAATTCCTAGCATTGACATTTTTTAAGAAAAACCATTTTTGCTTCAATTCATTTCATTTTTAACTTATCCAACAATTATTAAAAAAAAAAACTGAAGTTAACATTTCTAATAGGGAAAATAATCTTTGACTTTAGTTTCTTTTTCATTTAGTTTTATATTTTTTTGCAATACGTACTTATTATTTATAAAGTCGAGATCATTGTACGACAATTTTCCTACTTCCCGAGAAATCCCGGGATTTTACTGCAATTCCTGGCATTGATTTTTTTTAAGAAAAACCATATTTGCTTAACATTTCTAGTAGGAAAAATAATCTTTGATTTTAATCTCTTATTTGTCTAGTTTATATTTTGTTTTGCAAGACGTTTTTTAGAAAAATATATTAAAATCGTTATTATTTATAAAGCCGAGATCATTAAATTATCTATGTGATCATTAGACAATTTTCTCGCTTCCCGAGAAATCCCAGGACTTAGCTTATCCAAAAATTATTTAAAAAAAAACTAAACTAAATAATATTTACCTTCAGTCTCTTATTCATTTAGTTTTATATTTTTTGCTACAATTCAAGCGATTTTACGTAACTTAATTCTAAAATTTCATAATGAAGTGATTACAACATTTATAGCAAAAATATTATATTACTACATCCGATATAAAATCATTAATTTCAAAAATTCAATAAATTTAAAATATAAGTTAATAGTTAATTTTTTTTTGTTGTAGCTGCAATAAATATGATTATTATTTTGAAAATAATTTTGTTTTATTTAATATGTATTGTGGATAATGCTTTAAATTTGTATTGATTATTCATTTTGATCGGAATTCTTGAGGATGGTGTGTTAAGAAGTGATTTTAACAAAAAATAAGCAAAAGCAACAACAAAAATGAGTGCGCAAATGTTAATGAAGTGGAACCGGTAATACTGGGTCTCCCTAAGATAAGAATCGCAATCTCGATAAGGGAGTAGAGAGAGAGTTTACTGGCACATTTCCATACGACCATTATAATTACGGCAGCGCATTGCAAGTAATGCCCCCATGTACATGCAAATTTCAACTGTGCCCATGTTTTTCTCGTTTTTCGATGAAAATTTGCAATTCATTAAATATTCACGAAAATAACACCCAGCTACGCCCGGTGGAAGCGGAATGCACCAGAATCCGGTACCGCACGGTACTTCTTCTACTACTGCTGTTATGGCCTCGGCTCACCACCGACAACATCAACACCGGCAACCATAGCAACAACAACAACAACAACAACAACTGCAGCAGCAGCAACAACAAGAACGGCGACAGCAACAACGGCACGCAGCTCAGGTGCCTCCGACGAGATGGTTACATAATAACACGGCCGGGGCCAAATTACACGCTTTAGCGTACCACGGGCGTAAAAAAAGGACCGGCGAACGGAGGGCATCCATCCATCCACCCATCCATCCATATGTACGTGTACGCGAGTGAGAGCTGCTACACTTCTTCGGCAATTCCTACTACAATCGATTGCGGCCGGTGGGCGACCGAAAATAATTCACTCGCTCATTTGCTTTAAGCTCACTAATGGCTTTTAATAAATCTCCCCCTAAAGTGATGTGAATTCAAAAGGAAAACATATCAATAATCGGCTCGCGGCATACCGTGGATACCCATAATTTGATCCGTATCGAAAATAATATAATACATTCTAATCGTCGCCGGAGTCATGGTGAAATCTACAAGAGAAAAAACATATTTTACGCTAATTTGAATATTTAAATAGCGCACACTTTGTTCTATCCATTATATAATATATGCATTTAGATTAAGACTTTAAAATCTACAAATAATATAAATATACACTTTATACAAAAGAAAAACACAGTTTCGGCCAAAAAACAACCTCTACCTCTTTGACCCATTATATATTTTATTAATAAATTTTCTTAAAAAAGGTAGATAAAAGTTGCCTAATTTGGACCATTACAATAAATACTATTAGTATTATTAAAGAATGAGGAGGAATGAAAGTCAACTATTGTTATATTATAAGTAATGCAATTTATATGATTTAATTTTCAATAGGACGTGAAATTTTTCAAAAAGTGGTCCATTTAAGGCAACTTCTGCTAATCAATATTGCATAAAAATGATTTCTATTTATTTTTATTAACATTTCATCTTAAAAAGATTGTAATTTTTCTAATTTTATAGCTGTGTGTGGACGTAACATTAGTTTAAATTAAATAAAGCTTTTAGAACTAAAACAATTGGTTTATATATTTACAAATACAAAAATACCTTGCATACTACGAGTAATCGGTTTCTTCAATATATCGAACTGTTTGAAACCGGACTAATCGAGGAATTTTGTAATAAAAATTGAGTTTTTTCTTAATTTTTTGAACTTTACTATAATGCATCTGGACTGTTCGAAGCCGCACTTGACTATAATAAATCCGGACTAATCGAAGCCACATTATGTAATGTATTACTGTAAACATTGTTTTTAATCATTGATGCATATATTATTTTAAATAAGAAACATTTTGAAAAATAGTTTGAAAAAGATATAATTTTTAGAAAAATGTGTCATTCTATAAATAATGCATAAATAAATATTTGTTATTAGTAGTAAATTATTCGTAAATGATACAAAAATTATTATTATAATTACTCCATTCATTTCCCAAAAATAAACATTTTATTTATAATTTCTCCATGAAACAAGTTTTTTTTTCTTCTCTTATAATTTAGTAAATAGCAATCCATCACAATTAAAAATCAATTTTAAATAAACGATCAAGATTAATGGTATGCAATCAGCAATTTTTTTTTCTTCGCAGAACCGACCGAACAATATTTTTTTGCATTAACCTTTATCCATATTGGATCATTGCATAATCCACTGTACATGTATGTGTACTTAATAAATATTATAGCATTAAATCGAAGTTGATTTGTTATTAAATGATAATGTGTTTCCAATATAAGACAATAACTAATTTACATTTATTTATACTTTCACAACTATCAAACTCCCATTCGATGTGATTTCATTATTTAGTAGAAACGTAAAAATTTCATAAATCAATACGCGCCTTTCTATTTACAAACAGTAAAAATATAAGCAACATCTGCAGAATAGAAAATTAAATAATAATTAGTCCATTTATTATTTATTTATTATAGTTTAATATTAATCTTATGGCTAATGACCTTCGCTGTCGATGCCACAAAAAAAAAAAAAAAAAAAAAATAATTAGTTTAAAAATAATAGAATATTAATATTTATAATCCAAAAATTCTTTTATTATATATTTTTTTTTATTACTTAAAAAATAATGGTTATGAAATATGAAGATTTGTACTAAGTTATAGAATGGTATTGTATAACTATTAAGAAATCGCTTTTTTTTGGGGGAGCGATTTGAATAGAAATAACAATATTTGTTTGGTAATAGATTTGTATGTGTTTGTTGAAGGAGGGCATTCAGGATCCGCCGAGCGTGTCTTCAATAAGCAGATTGCTTCGCGGAGGTAGAAGAGATGATCTGGATGGCAAAAAGGATTACACCATCGACGGGATATTGGGAGGTAATTGATATTTCTTTGGCTTTAGTATATCCTTTGACCAAATGTCCCACATCATACATTTTAATAGTTCGGCGATGAATGCAACGCGTCCGTCCGCCTGATTTAACCTACGGCTAAAAACGGCACATCCAAAGTCTGCACAAGAATGGGTAACTACCCATTCCGGCCGATTTAGTTTTCGAAAAATACGTGCATTTTACGCTCAATAGAGCCATGTAGTTTTGTATAGAACTCTGCCGAACACACACGACTTATTCTTTCATACTGCCTCCTCTATTATTATTCAATTAGGATAATATTTTATTGTTGGCCACTCTTATTCGGATTCTATTCAACAAAACGTATGCATAATATATCCTAAAGTAATCTTAAAAAATGTATTAACAGTACTTAAAACTTAATACCATTTTGCAACAATTTTGAATTAAATATTTTAAAATTTTATTTAATAATTTTTTAAAGATTTTTATGTGGAGTGGTAGGTAAAAGTTGCCTAATTTGGACCATTAAAATATATTGAAAAGATCTATATGGATTGGATATAACTACAAAAACGTTTCAATGATATTTTTTTAAATTTTCAAATTTCATATCAATAAATTACAATAAATATTGTTAGTATTATTAAAGAATGAGGAGGAATAAAAGTCAACTTCTTTTTATATTATAACTGAATTCTTTATTTAAAAAGTGGTCCATTTAAGGCAACTTATGATTATCATTTCTTCTTAAAAGTGTTGTAATTTCTGTAATTTTGTATCAAAAAATGATGTAAATTTCTATATTATAAAGTGGTCTATTTAAGGCAGCTTAAAAAAATATTTTTATTGATTTTTGATAATATTTCATCTTAAAAGTGCTAAAATTTCTGTAATTTTGTATCCAATATGAAGTAAATTCCTTAGTTATAAAGTGGTCCATTTAAGACAACTTCTGATACTCAATAATTGAAAATCTTAAAATGATGTACATTTTTATGATATAATGTGGTCCATTTAAGGCAACTTCATTACTATTTAAAAAATATTTTATATTTATATTTACTAAAAATGTTATAAATCATCTAAATGACTGAGGAATTTTGAGTTGAAAGAAATTTGTTAAAAAGTATTAATATTTGTGTCTTTTTGAAACAAATAATTCGATTATAGTGAAGTGACTAGAATGAAAAGGTTTTTAGAAGAGTTAAGTCTTAATGTGTTTTTATTGTGCGGCTGGAAAGGTGTAAATCAATCGATTAGAGATGATTTATTCGACGGCGTCATATAAACAAGGGATCAATGTTGCAACGAAGCGACAGAAAAGGATGCACCGATGTTGCATCCTTTTTATCACCTTTCCTGCTGTTCCTGCACACACACACACACTTATTCATATACATATTTCGTGACCGAGTAGGCTTTTGCTATTTTAATTTATTGGCCATTCTTTGCCCACACCGGAGTTGCCGTCCAGGCCGAATGATAATAAATATTATTTCGCGTCGGACAACAAAAGTCCACAAATTGAATGCGCTCGGAATGGTATAAAGGATAAGGCTCTTAAATCCTTCAGCGCGCTGCAACATTGATAAGGACAGCGCTTTTCGGCCCAAACAATTATGATGCGCAACATCAAAAGGCTTGAGGTAATTGCATTTTCATGAACATAATATGACTTGATGTTGCTGCTACAAAGAACCAACATGATCCCAATGTACGCGATGGATTCGATAATATGGAATATCACAGGATTCTAATTAATGCACGTTGTTTGTACTCCGCATTTCCCCTCACCATTAGAGGTTTATACAAAAAAATAACGTTTCTGTAGAAAAAAGGTTATCCAATTTCAATACTCAAAAACCGGTTTTCAAACATAAAAAAAATGTATGATTATGATTAATTATCTTCATTATTACTTTATCTAAAACCGATATTTTTTTAATACCGTTTTTCAATAGAAAAAAACCGGTTTTCGAATTGTATAATTTTATCAAAATAGAATTGTTCTTTTTTTAAATACCGACATAGCCTATTAACCATGAGACGTGGACAACAATCTGTGTTTGTCGTGAAACTCGATAATGGTGTGTGGGCCTAATCCATCTAATGGGAGGGCGAGTTTAATGGCAACTTCGGGTCGCTTTTTGGGGATTATCAAAACTGTATCGATTCACTTTCTGACCGAGAAAAAAGCCGACAGAGGACAAACACACAAAAAAGAAGTGAACCATCTGGTTTACAATATTTCTTCCTCCTCCTCCTCCCACTTGATGCTGGACATCCTTTCTCATTCAGCTCCGTCTTCCTCTACATTTTTTATGTTATTTTCTGCTCTGACACCCCGAAGATTACGTCAATTTGTTAAGAAATTAATTCCCGCGCGCGTTTGATGGATTCCCAGGTATAAAGGATGGTTGCCACGCGGTCTGGCGGAGACGGCGGATGTCTCGAATTCCTGGGTCAACCCCGAAATGGTACTTCATCTACACGGCTTTACGACCGACCAGAAAATAACTTCATCACTGCAATTATATGATTTCTAATTGCCCAAATTTCGGGCCCTCGGGGTCGCAGCCCGACCGACAATGTCAAAAACGAAAAAGCGAATCACCGAAATGGGTTCGGTCGTAAAAGCGGAGAAAAATGGTGGAAAAGCCAATCAATGAAATCAAACTGTGGCGGCTCAGGGTTCCCTCTTCAAAGGCGAGCATAATATGTTAATGAGACAGATTATTACGGAACACGTGTTATGTATATGTTGTCTGCGTCTGTGTATGTGTGTTGGGTCTTAAAGCCTTCACATTTCTTCTCCATTCCTCCTCCTTCCTCCTCACCGCTTCCATGCGGAGAAGCCTTTTGTCCATAAGCTGGTACCTTCAAATGCTCCGATCTTCAATAAAGATAAGCGGCCAACACACAATCCTCGCGAAATCATAAAATTCTCCAACGACTTGTTTCTTCTACTCGTGGAACGACAAAAGTTATGGCATACCTATATTTATTTTCTCTCTAATACTTCAAAACAATTCATTTCAGAAATTCAATTTATATTCAACAACATGTTTGTTAAAACTATTTTCAATCTTCATTATCACTTAATTACACTAAAACTAATTTATTGAATTCTTGCATTTTCTAAATAGTATGAAAAAAATAATTCCCCTAATTTTAGCCACTAATTAGAATAATAAAAATTCTCTATTATATAATTCCATATAAAACGAAATAATAAAACTCATCATAATAGAAAGAAATATAAAAGTTAGACACATTTAAAATAGTTCATGTAATTGAAGATATTACTAAAAATTAACTATAAAAAGTAAACACATAAAATCTATAATTTACGTGTACTATTTTTGTACTATAGTAAAAATAAGAAAGAAAATGTAATTTTCAAAGTGAAAATAATTTTTAAAGGTATCCAAAGTGTAGTGTAAATAAATTCATTACAATTTTCATTAATAAAAAAGTGAAATAAAAATCATTAATCTATAACGAAAAAGGTATAGCTTTAATAAATCAAAAGTAGATTAATTATTTACTGTGAGAATCGTAAAAATAAAAGAATTTGATGTAAAAAAATAGATTTTTTTAAAATAAATAAATCACATAATAATGATTGACAAAATTGACGAATCGCGACGTTAATCTTTAAACCAGCTCTAATTTAAACTACATATGTCTGTTTTTCTTAAGCTTCTTGCTTCTTTATAATGTCATGATGAACAGGATAAGATTATTACTAATTATAAGTATAACGTATAATAATTATTTTATATAAAATATATAAAATTTTATTATTTTTTTTAAATTTGCATAAATATAATACAAATTTTATTTAGTAGATTAATAAAGTTAAAGTTCGTAAATAATGAAAGAAAAGAAGTACATTGGGATATAAATCATTTGGTATCTGGTTGGGGAGTATTAGAGTTCTCGTTAGTGTTATTTCTCATGAGTTTTGGGTGCCGGAGGGGTGTTAAAGACCAATAACGCGGGTGCTTTTAAATATCGGACGGCGGCGCCCTTTGTGTAAAGCGATACCCCCTTTGGTATCGGTTGCCGAATGTGTGGCGAAAGGGAGAAAAAGAGCTCCACTCTCTTGCGGTTCGCATGCTTCTCGAAACCACAGCAACGCGGTTTCATCAACAGCTTGAATTTGTACTACACGACTATTAGAAACTACTACCTACAACTATAATACTTCAACCACTTGATAGATCCACGACCAAACGGAAGCCTTCAATCAATCCGAATCTAATTTATTACGACTCTCATTCTTCTGCTCTCATTAAGGCTACCATTCAGTGAATTAATCAACTTACCGTTTCAATTACACGTATTAATTATAATGTTATAATTCCAATACCTTTTACTGCTCACATTTCCTTCATTAATTAACAATCAAAAAAAATATATTCACAATATGTTATGAAAAAAAAATACAACTTTTTTAATTTATTTATTATGTAACAAAATAAGATATACTTATGCAACATAGAATTACAAAAAAAAATACAAATGTAAAAAAAAACTATATCATTCCTTAATTTATTTTGTATAAAACTTTGAAAGTAATTAATTTTTTATTATGAAAATTCAATATTTAGTAATATATAAAAATCGTATAACAAAATATAAATATGTTAAGGCTCATAAAAGTATTGTGTAATTTATTAGAATTGTAGTGAACTATATTTAGAATATTCAATATGTTATATGTATATTTTAACTTAATATTTAATATAATATGTATAGTTATTGTGTGAAAGCACGATTCCTTCCATTAGTATAGAAATTTGAAGCGATGCGAATGTAATAAAAGTTGATTTATAAAACGATAGTATCTGGAATGAGTGGCATGAACTACTTTATGTTGGCATTTGATTACTACAGTGAATAGACTAATCAAATCCTTTGTTTATTTGTACCGTAAATAAAATTAATATTTTTTTTTGTAAATTATACGAGAAAAATAATTATGTAAAGTTCTTAACTGTTTTATAAAATATTTAATATTAATAAGATTATTGCAGAATTAAATTATATTATAAAAATAAAAGTTTCAATTAATGAATAAAGATTTAAACGAAATTATTTTTTTTATGAATGAATATATTATTTTGTAGTACATTTTATTATTATTTTTATATGCAGACACATTAATCGCACGTCTGAAGATATTATAAAGGTTTCCCTTTTATTGGCGGGACGTTAAAAGATTTTCACGGCGAATTAGTTGCGAAAGAGAGAAACAGAGGTATTTTTTATACGTACATAAAAAATGTTAATTCCTTTAAAGGATTTTTAACGTCTACTCCAAATATAATTAATATTACTCATTTCTTATAGTAATGATTTACAATTTTAATTTGTAGTTTAATAGGAAAATTTAACTATAATAGACTATAAGTATTAAAGTTTAATATTTACATATTTCATGATTATGTAATTATTTAATAAATGAAATTTTGGAACAACAATTTAATGATATTTTTGAAATTTTAATTAATTTGTTGCAATTAATTATTTTAGTAAAGTGATGATTTTTTTAATAATAATTAAATATTGAATTTATTGAACTGTGGTTCACTACTACTAATTATTTCTTAAACGAATTTATATAGTCATAATAGAATAAATTGCCTTTTTGCCCTTAGATTATAAAACATTGTTAATGTTGAATTAATTTTTTGTTTTCTGATGTTAATTAAAGTATGTTTGTGGTAAGGTATGTCAATGTTTTGTGCATTTTCTATAAAAATAAGGGACTTTCTTCCTACGTCCGACTGATGATAATTTGAAGGTTGGCGTTTCCCTTTTATTGGCGGGATGTTAAAAGGTGTTCACGGCAAATTAGTTTGCGAATGTAAAGAACAGATAGGAGTCAACTTCCGCACACAAAGCGCTCTCCATGTTTTGGGTGATGTTGAATTACATAATGCACCGGCATTTCATAATGTGGACAGTGTGTGTACGTGTATACGTACGGTCTTGTATGAGGCGGCATGTTTACGGGCAATCGAGAACGTTCTTGCGCCATTGTGACCGTTCATCCGGGTGACAGGAGAACAAGGCTTTGCGGCACCGACGGCCCTTTTGGTAGGCCGTTTGCCGCCCCGACCACCTACCACTGAAACTGGACCGAGAACAGCAATTTGTATTTATACATATTTCCCTACTCGCCATTCTTCGCACAATTGGTTTATACATGAATCCCACTATTTGAGCCATTTAACCATTGTGACCGGCATCCTTTTAATTGTGCCGCTCGCATAGGTGATGAGCGTCCACCGAAAGAAAGTAATCCTTCATTCTTTCCCTCCGATTCCCAAAAGGAAAAACGAAAAAAAAAAGAAACACCAAGAAGAAATACTATCTCCTCTCATTATTCCTTCCTCTCTTCTCCCATCCTCTTCATCATCATCATCATCATCTTCTTTTTTTACGTATTCCTCTCCTGTTCATCTTCATACCAACGGTGTATGAATTACATAACGCGCGAGCGGTTTCGATCTCGCTCGCGCCTCCAGTTAATTGTATGCATTCATCTCGATCCGCTGAGATATTAATCATTTGACCTCCTGCTGTTCAATTAGACAGGTCTACATGGCCCACACATGTCGCCATTGTTCTTCAACCTCTCGTACGGATCCTAGAGGCTCGTGCGCATTCCTATCCTATCATTACGGTAATACACAGATTACCTTCAGATTCCAACCAACGTCAACCCTTGTAATTTCGATCCGGATTTTTATTTTTTTTCGCAAACGAAAAATATTCTTTATTATTGTTTATTATTAGTGCCCCCCCCCCCCCCCTCACAAGATCGAATTTTGTGGGAATACCAATGAGCCCGAAGGGGGGCCCCAACGAGCAGCCCCCCATCGCCTCTTACCTTTATTACTAAACATTTATCATTTAACACTCCGATGCACTAAATATATCATCTGTCGCTTCATCCGCGCACCATATAAATTAACGCTCATCTCGTCTCCACTCTTGTTTTTTTTTATATACGCTATATTTCCAGACGCACTTTAAAATCGCATCAATATCCCAGCTAAATGCCTTCGCAATTAATCCCACATACTTCATTTGAGATTCACTCTAAAACCACAGAAAAAAAATCACTCTAAGTTACAGAATAAGATTAGTAATTTACTAAAAAAATATCCATAATTTAACGGTGAATAGAAATACTATTTACACAAATCAAGAATTTCAAATTGTAATGTTATTTCTATCATTTGCACAAATAAAGGGAAGTTCATAAAAATAGTATTTATTTAGAAAAGTCGTTAATCGTAATTTTATTTATAAAAATTTTAAATTACAAAATTTGCATAAATTTAGCAAACGGTGAATAGAAAGACTATAGTCGAAAGATTTTCTCCTAATATAAGGAATAGTAGAAAAATAAAGTAATGTTTATTCATGTAAATTAGTTTCCACAAATCAAAAAGATTTGGAAATTGTAAAGTTATTTTTATCATTTGCACAAGTTGAACGAAGTTTATAAATATACTTATATATATAATAACATAATTTTACTTATGATAAAAATGTAAATTGCAACATTTGCACAAATTTAATAAACGGTAAATAGAAAGACTATAGTCGATAGATTTTTTGCACAAATCAAGGAAAGTCCATGGTTGATAATCCTTTGGTTAATAATGATAATATTTATTTATTTATAAAACTGAATTATAAAATATTATTAATTATATTTTATTAATGCTAATTATATTTGCACAAATTTAGAAAACTGTTTTTTGTCTTAACACTAGTATTTTTTTTTGTAGAACTGAAATATAATGTAATTATACTGCAAATTGCTTTCAATTTATATTTGCACAAATTAAAAATGTAATTTATTTTTAAACTGATTTTCAAATAATTTTACTTATTGAAGTACTGTGAATTGCGACGTTATTTTTATAGAAGCCAGTTGCGCTTTTTAATTTTTAACAGTTGTTTACTTTTTGGTGATGTAGGATTAAAATAAGCGTTTTATAAAGTTACGCAAACCGAGAAATTGGTTTTCAGAAAGGCATCCCGCGATTGCAAATCGACCGGACGAAAACGGCCCCTTTGTCGGAGCCAAAATCAATCATCGTGCAACAAAGTTGATGTTGGTCACCTTTAATTTTGCTTTTGTATACAACAAGAATAGCGGATAGCAAAACAAACACAACATTTTCATCACGGTTTCCGACTTCCAAAGCTGGAGGTTGCGCCATTTTTTGTTTGTTTCGATTTTATAGTCTCACCGGGAATCACATTGAATAATTAAAAGTATTATATATTCACCGGATGAGTTATGGCGATCGTACATTCCGTTGAAACTAATAAATGTGTAACCTGAAAAATATTAATGGTGAGTTTGGCGTTTTGGTGTCTCGGAATGTGATTCGGAAAGTTCATCAAGTGGGTTGGATAATCGAAGACCCCCGTGCGAGCGTGACCGGTAATTATTCAAAAACCAAAATAAGAAAATGCACGGAAGAATTAAGGATGGTAAACGTTTCCTGAGGTTGATTTTTGTTGTGTTTCACTTTTGATTATTAAGTTTGTGGATTAAGCGGAACGTTTCCTGAGCTGAGGTCATTTATAATGATTTTTTTTTGATGATCAAGTTTTCGGATTAAGCGGGATTTTGCGCAAGGGACGTGTCGTTTTTAGTGAAATCCGGTTATTATTGTTAAGGACGTAAGCCGGAAGGAGTTTTGAAAAGGTGGTCCAAAAAGAAATCGTGGACGGGGTTGAGGAGGTTGTAGGAGTCAAACGTGTATTAGGAGAGTGCGGTTTTTTGGAGTTCTTTGACGGCTCTGCGGGACAATGAGGCCCATTGTGCGGGTGTCTTTGGCGGTACGTGGCCACCCTCTGCGACGGTGAGATTTATTGCTGCACCGCCGTTTGTAGGTTACGTTCCAACACTTATAATATTCACAGTTGACAATGTTCCATGCCCCTCGGGCCCCTTGTCATGACGTCCTGAGACCGGCCTGCCTTCAACATCTCCTCTCCCATTAAGAGGACGTATTTTAAACTATTTTATAGTAGTGGGAATGGGCCACATATATATATATATACCTTCGAATCCCCATTTGCAGTTCACAAACCTCTAATGGATGAGTAGGGTCACGCTTCCTTCATCGCAACTGCTCTCCTTCATGACTTTACTCTTTTTGTTTTCTTCTCTCGGTTTCAGGTAGGGAGGATGACAGTGATACGGAATCGCAACCGGGTATTCCATTGAAAAGAAAGCAGCGCCGCTCAAGGACCACTTTCACAGGTGAACAGTTGGAGGCGCTGGAAAGGGCGTTCGGTCGAACGCAATATCCGGATGTTTATACTAGGGAAGAGTTGGCACAACAGACAGGACTTACGGAGGCCAGGATACAAGTAAGAAAACAATCTTCATAATTGAATTAAAAAAAAAACTATAAATCAATCACTTATTACATATAACATTCACCGGAAGTAGTTGTTGCAGTTCCGATCATTAACATACATTTAAAAAATTTAGTTTATCAGAAACATTTTTATAATTGTTATTAAAAATACATTAATTATAGAGATAAATGATATTTATATACAATTTGAGGTTTTTATTAATTTATATTAATTAACTAATATAATAAGAATTGAACATTATATAATATTAATTTAAAAATTTTAATTCAAGACTGTTTAATTATATAATTACATTGAACATTAAATAATAAGTCAACATAAAATAAATGTGAGTTACGTTTTACGTTAACCCGATATAATATAAATTAACCCTTTGTAGCCAAACGGCGGATATATCCGCCATATATTTTATACATGAGATTACGCTTATACAAAATTATGTGCAAGACCATTGTGGTGAAATCGTCATATGTTTCTCTGGAAACAAAATAAATTGATATTCTGAATCTTTGTTTTAGATCGTTTACACTGTTGGTGAAGATAATAACAACTGTCAAAAAATATTGTTAAAACAGTATATAATAATAAATAAACACTTCAAATTAATAAATTTAAATAAACTGATATAATTTTATGACAACACTTCAATCAAAAAGTAAATGTAAATTTAGTTAAATTATAATTTGAACAAATAAGTTTTTAATTAATTATTTAATTAGTTTTATTACAATATATAATTATTATGCGGAAAACACAATACTGTTTCTATCGAGAGATCATTTAATTTGTAATTATGGAATTTCACTAATGACGTAACTTAATATGCTTGAATTAATAATAAATCGATAAACCATACATTACAAATTGAAATTAGAAAAACTGAATTAAATAATAATAATTTTAATATACAATTACATAATAACAACCGATTATGTTTAACAGATTATTTAAAGAATTTTTACTGATAAAAAAAAAATACGATTTGACAAATAATAATTTTTATTTAGGTTTAAACCATTTTTAATTTATTATTTGAATCTCAAGTTTATATAAATTCAGGACTTACCTGAATATTTAATTTGCCTTTATAAAATATTTGATTTTTCTTTAAAAAAAAAACAACAGATTTATTTAAATTGAAATTCAGTAAAATTTATTTAATAATGTAATATAAAAGGAAATATTACAAAAATAAAGGTTATTCTGAATCAAGTATAGTAAGGTTTTATAAATTGTGTGTTTTCGATGTGAGAATAACAGAAACCATTTGAATGCATGAAATTTACATCCCTGTCGATTTCTCTTTAACAGGTGTGGTTTTCGAATCGAAGGGCTCGCTTACGGAAACATATGACCAACGGAAATCCGACGACGTCCTTGGCATTCGCTTCCTTACCCATGTCCGGCCAGTACCCGGACAATCCTCAGGCCGATTGGCGAAACGGACAGTTCGCCAATTACAACATGTTCCAACAAAATCCTTACAACCAAAGCCACCAGGACCAGGTGACGCGCAGCGATTACTCGGCAATATTCGATGCGAATTACGCAATAGCCCATGCCCAGATGGCCCATGCCCAAGCCCAGCGGAAGGACGACACCAATAAGACTGATATGGCACCAGATGGATGGGACCACAAAGCTACGTGGAACGCGGCGGCAGCGGCAACCTCGGCCCACGCCCAGATGAACCAAGACTTCAACGACATCGGTAACTTCGGACAATCCTCCCAATACGGAATACACTCGGGTAAAAACTACTGGGCCTAACAACACTCTTTTCGACCTCACCTCACACAGATATATATATAAATATATAAATATATTATTACGCAATAAATTAAGGATAATTTAAACGATTAAATAAATGATTAAGTACAAAAACGCAATTTTTCTTCTTCATTCGACTAATGCAGTTATACATGTTTTATTGACACCAACGTTATACATATTACATAAATAGTTTTACAGGAAATATATTTTTTTTATATTATATATATATAGTTTTTATATATTTAAAGAGACAAAGGTCTTAAAAAAAAGATTAAATATATAGTTTTCTTTTAAGTCAATTATTGTCTTATAGATTTCATACAATTATTGTCTTTAACCTTTACTTATATTGTCATTTACAGCAAGAAATTTCGTAAAATAAATTTCCAGCCCAATTTATTTATACGAATTCAAACGAATTTAAAATTACAATTCAATTATATATATATTCTTATTTTAATTTTTTTTTCATTATTTTGGGGAAAAGGGTTACACGATTTATCATTGGCCCTATCTGCTATACACTTAACTCCTATGATATCTTACGATTATGTCTTGAAATGATATTCTTGATTGATTCGTAACAGAATAGATTAATAATTTCCCCGGATTTACGATATTGTTGTTGATTTTGTTTTTAAATTAGGCCTAAAGTTATTTTTTTTTTTTGATATATTTTTTTTGTTCATTTTGATATGGTTGTTGTTTCGAAAAGGATATGAATTTTGTTACGTTAAATCAGGATAAGTCCGTTCCGTTTTAATGGGATCCTTTTAGTGGTTGCGCGGTTGCATCAGGACTCTCTGCAGGAGGATCCTGTCTACGGCCGGCTGCAACAGGAAGCGTTTGTCGTCTACTGGTAGTTTGTCTTCGGGGAAGGCGTACTCTTTGGTTTTCCCATCTGCGGAAGCCTCCCTAAACATAGAAATTAAAATGATCATCAAACTATCGATATCGATTGGCCACAGTTAATCATGCTTTCACTAGATTCTAAATTTCAGAAACCTACTACACATCGACTAAGTTTTAATAACGTTTAAAGACTACCTAGGAATAAGAACAGTAAGTAGCACATAGAAGAATATAAACATCGATACATCAAGAGTATATAGTAGTAGTTGCGCCTTTTGGATCCAGTATCGATTGGATGCAACCTGCACTGGATCCATCTGGCTTCCTGTTTTTACTTGCTCTGACCTGTAGCACTCATTGCTAGATCTTCCGGAGCGATTGAATCTCCGTACGCTTCTAAAAGAAGGCAGCCAGCCGAGTCTGGCCAAAGAGCCGATGTGCCTCTTATCGATTCTGCTGGTGAAGCGCGAAGAAGCTGAAGGTCTAAACCAACCGCTTTTCGCCACCGACCCTTTTATCACAGACGACGCGAAAACAGAAACCTTTAGTAATTGCCAATTCCCACATATTCTCATATACATTATAACAGCAAAGTATATAATTCTATACAAAACCTAAATATTTTATATTAGCGTTTCACAACCAATAAAATGACAGCTGTCACCTTATTTGTCGCGACACAATATTAGTTTACTTTAAATGTTTTATTTCGCAAAATGACAGCTGTCACTTCATGTCAAAACGTCATTATGTTATAAACAATTGAGAATACCACTATTAATATCAGCTTTTCTCAATCTTTGTGCCGTAACACAATATTAGATTGCGTTAAATGTTTAATGTGTAGCAAAATGACAGCTGTCACCTTATATCAAAACGTCAACCATTTTATGTTATAAACAATTGAAAATGCCACGTATTAATATCAGCTGTTCTCAATCTATGTGCCGTGATACAATATTAGGTAGCGTTAAATGTTTATTGTTTAGCGAAATGACAGCTGTCACCTTATGTGAAAATATCAAATATTTTATTTTAAAAACGATTGAGAATGTCAATTATCTTATACGATTAAGACGTTTTAAAACATTAAATAGATTACATCATCGTTTTCAATTTACTATATTTAAAGAATCTTAGTCATATTAAAAAATATATATACTTTGCTGTTAAAATATAATATTTTTTACATATAAATATTACTATGAAACAATGAGGTTATGGTATGGATTGTGTCGGTTATGTGTGTTTCGGGCCGTTAAAAAAAAGGCATCGCGATTTTTAATTTGTTTTTATAAATATCGTTTTATGGTCCACATAAATATTTAATAATAAATTCCATCCAATTTTCAGGCGCGTTATTAAGCAATCAAACCGTTGCGGCTGGGTTAGTAATAAAATGGACGTGTATACTACCTATAGGTATATATATATATGTACGTATGTATCTTGAAATATTGTTAAATGTATTTAAAGCCGTCGGTATGCCTGCTTTTTTTAATGAGCGACGTTTTTATTAGCCACGCCATTACGATTTCCACGTACAGGCGAAACGCAATTTATTTGGTTTAAAACATGGATATTATTAATTATAATTAAGAAGACTATTAAAAAATATATATGGATAACCATTACAGACGTTTCAGTTTCTTTTTTCTAACAAATATACTTCGTTTTAGATAATTCTAGTACTTAATGCTGCGTCCACACTATGCGACACATGAGACATTGCTGACAGATATACCAACTATTAGTATCTTTTAATGATTACGATTACTTTTCTTAAACCACTGACATAAATTTAAATATTTCCATTTTAATTCAGTCCTTAAAAAAATATTTTTACAAATTTACTAAAATTTAAATAAAAATTTACGAAAAATTATAAAATATAAATTATTTATTTTATATTAGAGCCAATAAAAAAAATCATTAGCTTTTTATTAAAATTATTATACATCAATCATGTATTTATATAAAATAAATTCTCACTTTACGAATTAACAAATTATTAAAAAAATGTTTAAAATTAAACATAATTCTTATAATAAATAAAACAAAATAAATTTAATCAATCGATGATTCTATAGATTCATCTAGGCATGAGAATCTTATAATTAATTTAGGAATCATTAATTTAATCCCGGCTTATCTTCCTTCGCAGAGGATAATTTTGCACAAACATTAATCCAGTACTTAATTAACTAGGCTTATGTACATGAGTTAAATTGAGATAACATTGAAATTACCCTAACTTTCTCAAAAATTAAAGAAATCTTAATCAGTTTTAATATAAAAAGTAAATAAATAAATTAAATATTACCTCATTTTTTTAAATTATTTTCCTTTAATCCAATAGCAATAAAATTTTATTATTTATTAATTTTAATTGTTATCTATTCTTAAACAATATTTTGCAGTGATATTCATTTAATTTAAGTTAAAATTTTGATTAAAAAATAGAAATAATTATCTATTCAAAGCAGTGTGATGGTATAAAATATTTTACTCCTGATTAAAGTATTGGGCAAAATGCCAACTAGGTCTCCATATCCATGCTATAAAGTATTATGTATTTCGAGCAGTTTGGAATATTTTGTTTCAGCGTGTTGCTATAAAAGTTAACGAACGTATTTCGACTAGATTATAGTTATAGTTACAATTTTTTATTACTACAATTTTCATGCATATTTTTGTATTCGCGTATAATTAATATATTATAGAAAAGTACATTTTTAGTTACAAATTTTAACTAATTGTAAAAAATGAGAAAAATAATTATAAAGTGAGAAATTATTTTTTATAAAGACGAATTTGTAAAATTTTATATTTGTTGTTGGATATTGTTAATGAACATATTTAGTGCTCATAATTGTTATTATTATTAATGTTAATTTTACAAAATATTTAATAATATTTTTTTTTAATATAATAATTGTTTTTTTTTTGTTTCAATTTGCATTCGAATGTTTGCAAAACCATATAATTCGAGTCGTAATAAAATGACGTTAAATGTCATCGTAGCAGTAGTTTCCTTCGAACACAATTACAATTAATTAGAAAATTAATAACTTATTTGCATAAAGTTGTTATCGATGGATTTAGTTATTACTTGAGTGGCCATAAAATAAGAGAAAATATGAGTGGAAATTATACGTCTGTTTATATTCGAAAAAATATTCACTTCGTTAAAGGAAGGTTACATCCTTGAGTGCTATTTAAATCAACTCAAAAAAAGAATAATTAAGTGCCATATTAGAAATTTAAATTTAAAAAAAAACTGTGATTAAATTTCCGTGCAATTTGTGGTGCAATCATTTTTAAATTAAAAAATGTGTGAGTATCATTTGCAATTTGCTGTGTTAATTAAAGAAAATATATTTAGATGACCTTT
This sequence comes from Nicrophorus investigator, assembly GCA_963457615.1. Taxonomy (NCBI): domain Eukaryota; kingdom Metazoa; phylum Arthropoda; class Insecta; order Coleoptera; family Silphidae; genus Nicrophorus; species Nicrophorus investigator. Next base: position 27,123,714 of record OY735143.1, read on the forward strand.
GGAGAAGATTTAAATTAGAGTGATGTAATTTACGTTTTTAATCGAATCGTGCGGTTCGAGGGTGTTTTTTTTTTAAATTAAAGTGCGATTGGTGATTTGATTTATTAAAGTAATTGTTTGAAAGGTACTCACCCAAAAATCTCTTGTCGGTGTTGGGATATTCGCCGGTTAAAGCCTTGATGAGCTCTTCGTATTCGAAAACGTTTTGGTTTTGAAGTACCGGGGATGCGTACTCATCGTTGATTTCGTAGTAATCCGCTTGACGTTTCTTGCGGCTTTCTACGGATCTCTTGAAGGGCTTGTAGCCAGCTTTAACTGAAGCCAAGTTCCTCTTATCCCCATTACCAGAGTCGCGATCCGCGTCGGACTTCATCATGTCATCGTAGCTCCTGTCGTTCGGACCGTGGATCTTATCCTGCCTCAATAAAGCAGCGACGTTCCTCTTTCCGTAGAAAAGATTTCCACCTCGAGCCAAAGACGCGACGTTCTTCTTATCATTGTGGAACCTATTCAGTTCGCCGGATCTGGCCAATGACCCAATGTACCGTTTTCCGTAAGGGAAGCTGTAGCTTCGAGCCAAACTAGCAATATTCCTCTTCTCGTAAAGCTCATCGATCAGATCTTCGATTTCGCGTTTGTTGTGCAGCTCTCCGTTCCTAGCCAAAGACTCTATACCGCGTTTCTCAGCGTCATTTTGGTAATTGGGAAGTTGACCGTTCTTAGCCAAATTGGCGATGCTGCGTTTACCATTATCCTCATCCGGAAGAGTCCTGATGTATCCGGCGCGAGCCAAAGCAGCCAAATTGCGTTTTCCAAAGCGATAATAGTCGTCATCATATAATTCCTTCTTCTTATTCATCTCATCCACTTTCCTTACCGAATCTTCATCATCGCTAATCCCCTCACGCGCCAATTTAGAAGCAATCTTCCCAATTATATCGTGACGCAAAGCCTGAGCCTGCATGCTCGTAGCTTTCTCCGGGCAAAAGATCCTCACGAAGATCTCATCCAGATCCATGTACTCCTGGCAATGCGCCCTTATCTGAAACAACCCCCAAAAAAAAAACATCATCAGCCCCGTTTACACTATTATCAGTCGATTTACGTTTTAATTAAACCCGACGACGCACGCAAATCCTTTAGAAATCCTCCCTTTTCGGAAAACCTGTTGCTATTATTTCCCCCAGACAATACGCTTTTCCATCCAAGCCGGGATAATCGAAAAAGTTTTTTTTTTGTCGCTCATCGCAATTAAAAAAACTGTCGGCAATGTTTGAATATATTAAAATCGATATTGGCAATCGCTAGTTGAAAACTTTCGCTCAACTTTTTTTTTGTTTGATGTATGTATGTGCGGATATTTGTTGGCGTTTTATATGAAGTTTGGAAACCGCTTCCGGCACACGGCAAACATGCAGGAATCAATAAGCCAGCTTTTTGCTTCCCCGCAGCGAAAGGGCGGTAGAGGAATCAGGGAGAGATAAATAGAGAGAGAGCGAAAGGGATGTTGGAATCATCATGTTTATCGTTGCAAAGAAAACTCGCAGAGGCGAGAGATTTGACGTCTCATTTGACGGTGCTATTGGATTTGCACTATATTTGATCTGCACGTGATTGGAAACGTGATGTATAGAACTGATTGATCATTTTCAATCCATCATTTTTAACATTCAACAACATATATTTAATATTATATTTAACTTCATTCATATATCATTATTTAAACAAAATATATAAATTTTAATATTTTTCTTAAACCATTACGAAAGTTTGACAAAGACCATATTTGGATAAGTGACTATTTGAATCTGGTGTACAAGTGAATATTATTCTATTTCCTTATTTATACATAATTTATATAAATACTATTCATTATTTTAACTTTTTACAACCTACAAAATTTAAGCAACTTTTGAGAAAGCAATTATTTCAAATAGCTGCATATTAGTATACTTCTTTATTTAAACATAATTTATATAACTCCCATCTAGTATTTGAATGTTTCACAACTTACAAAAGTTAAGCAACGTTTGACAAAAACACATTTTAGATTGACGATTGATTCAATATTTCACAGTCTATGAAAGTTAAGCAATTTGCCAAAAGATATTTTGATTGATGACTACTTTAATCTGGTGTACAGAAGAAAGTTAGTCTACTTTTTTTATACGATATATTATTTGTATAACCCTCATTAATTACAGTTTAAGAAAGTTAAACAACGTTTGGCTCTATAAATTTAGTTTATAGAAAAATGTTATTCTAGTTTAAAATTATGTAACATTAATATAGTTTGTTGGGTTGAATATAATTATTAATAAAATTCTATAAATTAATGTAGTTTTGAAAATGTGTTTTACTCATGAAACTTGATGAGTTTTTCTATTGAGTTATATATTAACTTCAGAATTTGAGGTATTTCCTTCAATTTAATCTTAATTAAAATAATATAATACCAGTTTCAACCCTTTTGTCCAAAATCATTCAATTTTCAATTAAGTTTCCCTAAATTGGTGCGAATTGTTCGATGTAAATTGGCCTTATGAAATTCCAATCATATTCTCAATTAGTGACCACGATGGGCCGCATTGTTCTGACATACTTGGAAATTCAATTAATGCTTGTAAACAAACTGTACTGGAGTGGCCTAATGCGTATCTGCAGGAAAATGCGTTCTTTTTCCCATTGAAAAGTTGGATGGAAAAAAAAGTTTGCTTTGAAGTGCGCACCGCGCAGCCAATATCGATCGTGGAGCGGATTAATTGAATCCCTGAAATACATTTATACGGGACCATTTGGATGGAAGTAATGGGGTTGGGATTCGGTTAGGATCTTCCCGTTGTAAATACCCGTCATCCAGTTATGCATTCATCTGCAAATTAGAATTGGCAGGAGCCGAACGTGGCACTATTGTGTTTACCAGGAATAGTTACTACCAAGGCTGACATCGCGTGAAACGTAACACTTATTTCTAAGAAAATTAATTAACTGTCGTCTTGTTGTGGTTCCAGCGTTTTATTAAGATTCTTGCTAATAATAGCAAATGATTATTTTCTTATTCTCAATAATTACTTATGTAATACTATATGTACGTAAGTGCTTTAAACATTCTCACGAATCTCATAAATATTAATACAAAAATGTAATAAAACAATTTTTTCTTTAATATTTCAGTTTCTTTCATATTTTCTTGAATCATCTGTTAATTGAATTATGGATACAAATTACAATAAAGGAATGTTTTTGAAGGAATTTGGTGGAAAGATTAATGTTCCTGTCGGAGTAAAATGGACAAGAAAATGCGGAAAATCGTGGGAGGAAAAAAGCAATAACTCGGTTCGTCGACGCGTGAGATGTATTGGAAGCAATATGTTGAGTTTTTTTTGTACTTTAATATATATCTAACAAGCGGTCCTTCCGTCCTGTCTTCCGTCCTGACTCGCGAAATAACTTATCTAGTGGCGCACAATTTGTATCGAAATAAATTGAAAATAAAGTCCTGTTCCTTTATTTTTTCAGGAAAATCAATAATGCTGAACAGTAATGTTTGTCCCCTTTATTCATTAATCTCATTATTTCAATATCCTTTGATGTCGCATTATTATAAGCTTCATCTATCTGGTATACAATACTAATTGGCATAATTTACCTCGAATATGAAGAGATTTATGTTTTGAGGTTTACAGCGCATAAAATTATATATTTAAACGTATATTTTTTTTGCCACGTCGACAATATTAAGTAGTTTTATAGGGAAATATTTTTTTAAATTTTGATAAATGAAAATTTTAGCATTTAAGAGTTAAAAGTTGTATTTCAAGGATACTAGTTGGATGGGTGATCATCACTATTATAATGAGTGGCTTTCATTATTTTTTGCTTATAAAAGTTAAACGTTGTATTTGAAGGATAATAGTTTCATGGTTGATGTGGCGTTCGTTACTTTTACTTACAAAAGTTAAACATTGAATTTTAAGTATAATAGTTGGATGGGTGATAATCACTTCTATATTAGGTGACGTTCGGGGGCGACTTATTAAAGTTAAACGTTATAATTCAATGATAGTAGTTGGATAGATGATCATCAACATTTTTTGAATTCATGTTAATAATTATTTAATTTGTATAAATATTTTGTACTAAATTTCATTATTTTTCTTTCACTTTTAAAAGAAACTTTAGAAGAATAATATTTTAATTTACATCAACAAAGAAGCTTTCAAAGTATTACGACACTAATGACGTTTATCCAATCTTTGCTAAAACTCTATAATTCATCATTTAAATTGTATTAAATATAACTTTAGTTTTCGTTAAATACAATTTATAAAATTAATCAATCGTTATTTCCAATATTTTTAAATGTAACTGTGAATTTCATAAAATTAATATATAAAATGTAATTTTCAGCAGAATGTAAGATATTCAAAATTAGTTGGGAGCTGTAGAATTCCTGCAATAGTTTCCTCCTCGACTATTATCCAGCTTTTACGAGCGCACATCTCGTCCCTAACATGTAAAATACCTCAGCATATTTTATACACGATTCAACATATTTCCACTCCATGCATTTCCCAAACCCCCGAAAGCGCATACCTCTCACCATCTCCATCTCGAACAAAGCAAAAAAATAAAAAAAGTTTCACAATCCTGCAGATTTTACACGATACGAAATATTATTTGCTAAAAATAAATTTGAATCGGAATATTTCATATTCGCAGCATGGAAAATGAATGATCACAACTCATTCTTTCCATTAGCTTAATGTATGTAGGGCCGAACAGTTTATATTCATTGCGATTCGAGGCACGTTTTTCCCTTCCAAGCGAAAATTTAATTTTCCGGATCTCCGGAAAATGCAAATACGCATACAGAGAGACGAATTATATTGCAACTCTTGTTACTGTTCGTGACACGACATACACATTTTCGCAGCACTTCATTCATTAAATGTTTTTAATTCATTAATAAAAATCAGTTTAAATCCGCGCCACGGCTGCTCAAAAAAGATATCCGAACCGAATCCGACGCGGTTTATATTATGAAGGGATTTACTACGTATAATAATAACTTTTAAGTAGGGATTTCCGTTTTCTTATTACCAAAACCCCCAAAAATAATCCAGTTTTATTATGTAATTAATTATACCCAGATTTTAAAATTAACTCGCATTTCTCGCATCTTAAAGTTAAAATTAATTAATTAATTAATAATTATAAAATTTATTGATTAAATCGACCAAATTATTTCTTTAAATTAAAATGTTAAATTATAGTATTGATTTTTTTTAAAGAAAATTTACGTTCAGTTTGGCTAAATTATTTTCAATAATAAATAATTTAATAAAATGATATTTGCTACTCGAATTATTCGTAAACCGATTCAAAAAATTACTTAAGCTGCCTATAATCATTAACATTAGCTCCCGAAATCGACTGTTAAGATGTTCGTAAACCGAATATTTTGTTTTCCGATTTGTTTCTAGTTAAAACCAATCAGCTTTGTTTTATAACACTTTAATAAAGCTACATAAACTTTAATTATTATTTGTGAGTTCAATATTATGACATTATTTTTTTTACTTGAACAGTTAACACTTTTTTGTAATGAAATTTTGTTCCTTTTGATCATAAAAGTCCCGATTGAAACGGATCCTATTTTTTTACGAATTTTAACGCATGAACGCTTAAATACTTGATCAGCTGTGAGAATAAAATGCGAAGAAAAAAACTGTTAATAGAATTATACTTTATAAGCTATTTCATTAGTTACCTTTCCGATTGATTTATTTAAAAAATAATTTAATAATTTTAGTTACAATATAAAAAGTTTGTACTTTTGTCTTTTATTTAATAAATTGTAAATAGTTGAAAAATAAATACAAAAAACTATAAATTGAATAATAAAAATATTCGTAAAATTTCATTATTTTTTATTTATAAAATAATTATTTAATTACGATTTGCAGAAATTATATACAATTTTTATAAATAATTTGATTTTTGGAAAAATTAAAGTTTGAAAAATAACAGAATTATCACATTAAAATTAGCCCCTGTTGCTTCAAATGTTAAATATTTGGAGAATAATTTCTTATAAAAAATATTTACAAATTAATACTTTTGTAACAACAAATTTATACAATTAATTTATATAGAACATAAAGTGTAATAATGCTGTCAAAAAAACACCAGAAAGCTGAATAAAAAAATAATAAATTTTCGATTTACATTTATGAAATTGTTGTGAATAATTATAGAATTAAAACTAATAAAAAAAAGTAGTTGAGTAGTAACGTTAAATTTTTGAAATTAAATATGTCTCGTTATATCGATTATGTAATTTATTGAGATGTATTGGGGGCTCAGACTAAATGTTAAATTAAATGTGGACTTACGATAAATACGGCGAGTAGAAGGATGAAGGGAACTTTGGCCATCTTCTTCGTAAGGAATGTCTCTCAATGGAAATACCAAAGGGAGGAATCAACTGATGCACCAAGTATGGACCAAAGCAGGAATCACTGGTTCGGCTGTAGAATTCGCTTCAGGGGATGGTTGTAGTTGTGGTTGTATAGCAGGCAGCTCTCGTGCATGCAACGCTCACAAAGCGTCGCGACGCCGTCCCTACCGTTATATAGCCAGTCTCTCCGTAATCCTGGAATAGCGGGGGTGGCGCACATCGCGCAGGATCGCCCCTTGCTGGCTCCCATGGACACCCACAGTTCCTGCTGCAGCTTTCCTGGAATATTTTAATATTATTCTGAGGACTCACAAATCCCTTAAAACTGAAACCCTCTTAACTAAAATACACATGGAATTAAACATACCGGTTCCTCTACATAAATAATCTATATACATTTATTAGTCCACAAAATCAATATTTATCAATGTTTTAATTCTATATTTAATTTACACAAAATTACATTAAAAAAAATATAATATAAAACTTTCCAATTTCTACTTAATTCCACTTTCAAATAAAACAAGATTTTTTTTTCATAAAAAAATAAATCAAACTATTTTATAAAATGATTTTTCATTTTTTTCACACCAATTAATATAAATTACAATTTTCTGTAGGTTATTACGACATCAAAGTGAGATAATGATTGCTCGTTGAATTAAATAAGTTGGAAAATGAAATGGAATTTAATATTAGCTAATATTAATTTTCTTTTATATGAAAAAAACAATGAATTAAATTCGCTTTTTGAAATAGAACAGAAACTAATGAGTTTTTATTTAATAAAATTACATAATTATAAAATATACACGAATTATTACATTTTTTTTTATATAAAACTTATTTTATGTCAACTTATAAATTAATTGTTTAACTAATTAAATCTTATAGGAAAATATTTAACTTATAATAAAATAAATTTTAAACACATTTTGTTCCTAAATTATTTATTTGTATATTTCTCAATTAATTGAAAGATTTTTAATTAACTTTATTTTAATGATGTTTTTTTTTAATAATAATAGTGTAACGATCACAAAGTCTTTCAGACATTTGTATTATTTGTATAGAATTGAGAATCGTTATTATAGCAATCATCTTTGAGAAGAAAATATCTTTTCAGTTCAAAAAGCTATTGAAAATGAAATCTATTGATAAGTTCGCTGTCAACAAACATGTTTATTTGAAAACTCCCACGAAATCATTAGCTTTAAAGCGGAGAACGTAAAGAAAAATAACGTTCATTAAATGATATTTAGAAAATATTAAAAGTTTTTTTTTACTATTTTGAAGAAGAAAGAAGAAAACTCAATAATAAAAATAACTAATAACATAGACAAAATATTTTAGTTGTGATTACTTATATAAAAAGACAAAGGTTTCAAATATGTCTGATTAACTAAAGCAATCAATAACTAAATAATCTTAACAGTTTAGAGTTACTCAAAATTTGTATTACAATACAATGAAGACATATATTCTAGGACAGTAGTTGTCAACTAAGACATTGACTGTCTTTAAATTTTTAATGAGTTGCGAAATGACAGCTGTCATTCATATGTCAAAGCAAGAAATTAATGAAAAACTGTTAGCAATTTGGTCTAGAAACTTCAAGCGAATATGTTGGGGCGCACAAAAAAGGTTGACAAACGCTGTTTTACAATAAATATAATATTTATAGGGATTTATGGTCCATTCAAAAAAATAATTAAAATTTAACTAAATAATGTGAACAGCTCAGAGTTACTCAAAAATTGTATTAGAATACTTAAATTTGAATAAATGAAGATATATCTTGTAGAACAGCAGTTCTCGACTAAGATATTGAGTCACGAAATGACAGCTGTCATTCATATGTCAAAGCGATAAACAGAAAAACTATTCGAAATTAGGTCTACAAACTTCAATCAAATATGTTGGACCGCACAAAAAAAGGATGATAAACGCTGTTCTACAATAAATAGGAATTTTAGGCCCATTATTAAAATAATACAAAAATGTATTGATCTGAAAACTCCTCTGGTTATGTGGAATCTATGGTTTTTAGCTCTTTATAAAGATTTATATTAATTATGTAATATTTTGGAAAATAAATATTATATTAAATATTTTTGTTACATATATTTTTTAATAACAATCTATTTTTTAATGTCTAATGATATTAAATACTATATATCTGTAACTAATTTTATTCAAGTATTATATAATGTCTGTTAAAGTTTAACAAAGTACAATAAACATGATAAATTTAAAGTTAATAAAGTTAAATGTTAATAGTAAATAGTTCTAAATATATGCATTAATAATGCTATAAATAGTGGAAGCTTATCACTAAAAAGAACTAGCGGAAAATGGTAAAAGCACAAGCGAGTATAGAAAACGGAAAGGAATAAAATGTGTCAGTTCTGAAAGTTCTGCAAACGATTCGCTGTTTATATGCATGCATATTTTTTTATTTCCACTAAGCAGTAACCAAACGAACTGTTTCATATGTGGAAGGTATATAAATAATAATATACAACTCTCGGCGCGAGTTGCATTTAGAAAGTTCCTTTTAACACAATGCTCCATAATGCACTTGAGTTATATTCAGCGAATGCAATGACAGCCAGAATAAATTCCATTACTTCACGTACATCTTGCACTTCACCATTACTATTTCTTTTCATTGATATTATTGTTATCCGCCTCTTATATTTTGCTACACCAACAACAAAAAGACTTTACTGTTACTTTTTTTTCTGTTTCTTGAGATAATTATTGATAATTATGTATAATTAATAAAGCAATCCGCTCTGCCGCCTCTCATGATTACCAGCATTAGATTCAATCGTGCTAAGTGCTGGATAATTTACATGAGAAATCAATTTCACGAGACGTAAATCCAGTGCGAGTTGTATTTACGCAATCGCGCGAAATAACAATTTCGTTAATTGCAATACATTTTAATAGATTCAGATTGATCAATTACTTTCTATTAAATGAACTATTTAAAGCTCTGTACTTGCCAAGTACCTAATACTTGATCCACATTATTTAACATTGCATAATATTTAATAGTTACTAACTTCTACACGGATATATAAACAATATATATATATTATTATATAAGCATCACCTATTTTTTTGCTCGATTTATATATTTATACCAGAGATCTTAAACATAAACAAAAAAAGATTGGTGTTTACTGATCTATACCTATTACATTTTTAATGGTCGAGAAATGACAGCTGTCATCTTTTGTCGAAGCGATACTTTCTGATCAATTTATATATTTGTAAAAGTATTTGTACTTACCAAATATTTTAAAATATTAATCTGCACTGCAGCGCCATCTACCATTAAATAGTCAACTTTATTGTTACTTAACCAAGTTTGTACTTAACGTGTACGTATGGTTGCCATTATCTGTGCTTTTCTTGTATTTGTATTATTTTTTTATCTTGTTGCATAATATCAACATACAAAGAAATAAGTTACTAATTTTAGTTTACAGTAATATCCCGGTTTACGGGAACTTAGAGTTACGAGCGAACTTTGCGTGAACGATCACGTGTACCTCGAGTTACGCGATTGTTGTTGTAACTTTCGGGATATTATTACACTTAGACAAATTTCGACGTAACGTGTATGTTTGGTTGCAAAAAATTAATATTTTCTGATAACTTTTGCATTTTTTTTCTCTCTATTATTTGACATTATGTCACCAAATTTTTATCGAAAGTAATAATTATTACACTGACAAATTTCGACTTAACGTGTATGTTTGGTTGCAAAAAATTTATATTTTCTTATAGCTTTTGTTAATTTTTTCTGTTATATTTAAATCAAATATTAAATGATTTGTTTTTAAATATGAATATATATAATTAATCTAAGTTTTCAAATATGTTTTTATTGAATAGTAGAATTATTTAAACAATCAGACTATGGAAATTACATAATATTAATTAATCTGAATTTTAGTACTTTAGGATTGACTTTGTTCGGAAATGTAAAGATAAATGTTTTTTAAAATGTATGTTTCGAATAAACTGACAAAGATAAGTGATGAGAGCAGATTGTCGTATCTCTATAATATAAAGTCTGTGGGTGGTGAAAACGCGAAATTTACGATCTCGCTTGCTGCTGCAGCTCTCCACAGTGGGGGTTTTCCATTGTATCGCCACCCCCAAGCTGTTAAATCCAAAACGTTTATGCTCCAATTTTCTCGCCCTCCTTTTGGCAAAATTCCCATTACCACACCTACTCATTACGCTCCACATCCATCTTCAGTTTCCAAGGAATCCCGCAATTACCGATACGGCATTATGAAAATGCACTAGAGTGAAAAGTGAATCAAATTTTGTTAATTTAATTTTATATTTCAGAAATTTTGCTCTGCAAATATTCAATTATATTTGACGTCGCAGTAAAGTCGAATTGAATGTAAGATGATGGCGGATAATTGGGTATACACTGGGGAGACATATATATCAGCGATTATTATTTTTAAATTGGTTACATGATATTTTCACGGAAAAAGTACATTTTAATCAATACCCATGCGAGTTATAAGTCAGAGACTTCAATCTTCGATGAAGTTATTACAATCTCAGCCCCTTTTTTTATTTCTAACACAAATTATTAGTTTTTTCTTGTTATAGAATTACAATAAATATTATTGTATTAAAGGATATCTACTATATAAAAATTAAATAATTGGAACAATATTTATTTATTAGTAAAATACAAAAAAATTTCAAAACTTAGATTATTTTATAAAAAGAACATGCAATAAGAATTATCTTAAATATATAAAAAATAAAATGCCGTCACTATTCTCTACCTTCAAGTTACATAATTTTATAACATGTTGGTGTATAGCAAAACATAATATTAATAATATAGTGGATTTAGTTATATTTTGTAATTAAACAAATATATTCCACGGCGGGGAACCAAACCTGGTCTTCCTCGTACAAGCGGGTTACTAAACACTAGATACCTATAACTAAGTAATTAATTATCTTGAAACGAATTTCAACTGAAATAGTAGAAATAATTGAAAATTCGGACAAAAAAACACATGTTCAGTTAATTAAGATTAATCGATGGTTAAAATATAAAATTTTGAAACTGAAAATTATATAACTAACAAATAAATGTATAAAAAAATGACATGGGTCTATTGTATGATGCAATTAAGCAAAAAGACGCATGATATTATTGGTAACCGAAGAATCAGATTGACAAACATTATCTGTTTTGAAAATATCTGTTTTGATTAAAAAAATGTTATACAATATTTTATACTTGTATCATAAAATTACCCTACAATATGTTCTGAAAACTATTTTTTTCAGTGATATATCATTCTTGAAACTTACATATAAAAATATTTAAATCATTTCTCGATTACAAATTTGTGTCATTTTGACGATTTGTATTTGAGTACTAATTTTGTTTACAATTATAGTAATGTCGTACAATTAAAATACATGAATATATAAAATTTTAAATAAATATAAAAAAATATATATTACACATTATACTTCCATTAATATTATTATTTGTTATGTTAAAATTTAAAAAAAGATGCAACGCAGATTTCTGCTTATTAAAATCTGCAACAAACGAATATATAATGATATTATTATAAAAGAAGTGAATAAAAATAATGTGTATGTTAAAAAATATATGTCTATACTGTATACTTGATACAATTAAACATTGTTCATGCGCCAGTCGTTACATTAAGTAACAATATACGCAACAAAATCACTAATATTATGAATGATATAATTTTAGTACAAAAAATTATTGATTTGTTTTCTTAACTCTTTTTGCTTTCGGTTGACTTGGGCCGGCTTCTGATTCATCATTGTCACGTTCGTTCTTATCAGAAGTTTTGCCTTTTTCGCAGCGATTTTTATACATTTTATTCTCATCTGCACATGTTGTAGTAATGTTACTTCTAATTTCTCTCGCAGTGATTTTAAATTTCGCTAACATAACTTCAACGATATCGTTAACCTCAGCAGGATTCAACATAGCCTTGGCTTCTTTCTCTTTGAAAGCAGGGCTTGGTTTGCCCGTCAAGCTATGGGTTGCTAACGTTTCTCTCCCAAATTTTAAGGCGAGTAAACCTCTTGTAGCTTGGGCTGCGGAACTCCAATCAATTTCATTAAATTTCTCATACGGAAGCTCAGTACCATTGTTCCCGAACTTGGCAAATTTCTGCCCATCTCTCTTAATTATCTTAAAATTCGGAATATCCAAATGTTTGCTTCTAATGAGTTCTCTTAATTTCGAAATATTATGACTTATGTGTTCTGTGAGCCAATCATATATGAAATTCTCATTAGATACTTGTTCTATGCAACTTTTCAGCCTTGTAATTTCGTCCACACTCTCCGAAGAACTTGACGTATCAAGATTCGTCGAAGTTGAAGCCTCCGAGGAAGAGAGCCGCCGTTTTATGGCACGGCTCTTCCCGCGTTTTTCTTCTGAAGAACCTACCTCATCAGGATTCTTATTGGAAACAGATGCTCTTACTAAATAATTAAATAATTATTAGTTTTACGTAATTCTAAGAAAATATTAAATTATTTACCTTTGTTTTTTTGTCCATCATCTCCTTGAATGCCATTAACTTCTTTTTTTGGTTTATGGCAATTAATTTCATTTTCATTGATGTCTAAGGCAGCAATATAAGCTTTATTTTTTCTTAATGCTGTAAAAGGAAATATATCGATTAGATTTCAGACAAAATTATTCAAATTTCAGCAAACAGCGGAAAATACCAAAATTCAACTATGCTCACTACTTAGTGTAAATTTGGCCATCTAAATTACCACTTAATACATTTGTTCTTATTATATAAACATTATAATCAGATCTTACTTAGAATCCTCAAATGCTAATACTATTTACTCGCATAAATGAACAGAATATTTCTATATTATTTTTACTAAATCTATTTACTTTATACCTGAACTATGACATCTCAAAACCTCGATCAGACTCCTCTCACCTTCACTTCAATTACAAAAATAAAAATACAAACGTAACAATTATTTTCACTTAATCTTTCACTATCATTACGTAACTTAAAATCATAAAATATTTTTTCAGATTTAATATCCTTCGGGACTTTCAATATTATGATTGAACCTAAAGAAGATTTAATATCTTTAAAATTAAAGAGAGATAACGGCAAAAACTTATAAAACTTGTGGTAAATATAGTAAGAAATTATATAGATATATTCTCAATATTTCTGCTGTATTAAGTCACAATTTGCATTTTTATTCCTAGTTGCTTGTCAAATAATTATTTCCAAATATAATAAACAAATCCTATTATATGAACTGCATGAATCTTTGAATTTTAATTTAATTGGAAGAACTATTGAATAACGTTTAAATTATTTAATGTTTTAAACTAATTTTTAGGCACAAAAATAACTGGTTTATATGCAAAGAAAATAAATAATATTTCTGCTCTATTAAGTCACAATTTGCTTTTTTTTTCCTATTTACTTGTCAAATAATTATTTAGAAATATAATAACAAGGACATAAATAAATTCTATTATAAAAACCGCATGAATCTTTGAATTTTAATTTAATTTAACGAATAGTTGGAAGTACTATTGGATAACGTTAAAATTATTTAATGTATTAAACTGATTTTACATCAACATAACTGGTTTATATGCAAAGAAAATAAATAATAATTAAAAAAGCATGATCAAATCATGTAACTTACCCATTTGGACTTTAAAATTGGACGATTAGTTCAAATCGGAGGAACCAACAAACACTAAACACAGATCTGACTCAGTAAGCAGTTTGTAGTGTTGGTGTTGATTTTTTTTTTCACTCTTTAACGAAAAAGTGGAAGCGAAGAAATAAATTCAGCAAAAAATAAACTGATTGAAAATGTTTATTTTTTAAATTTAACACGAAGATGCAAAAGAATTAACGCAGAGCAAACACTGTAACCACTGCAAGCAACTGCTAGCAATGGTTTGATAAGGAATGGTGGTACGCAGTGGTTTATATAGGGATTTGCCAAGTACCTGCTGAAAAGGAAATCACCCGAATACCAGGAAATTTACCCCCACGTAACTACTTGTTCAATTGGCAATGCTGTAAGAAAGTAGTACTTCTCCTGCTAATGCAACTTAAAGTTAAAGTATTAGTATTAATTTACGTATTTTATCCATATCAATATCTCAAGTTTAGAACAATATTGTTCTTTTACTATTTTGTTATTGCGTAACTAAATGTTATTAAAGTATGATGTAATGTGTGTAGATTTTTTACAGCGTTGCTGAAATTACTACGCGATGTAACAAGTCCCATCTGTTTTTCAGAAAATAATGGTCAACGTTGCAAAAGGAGCTTCAGGATCTTTTTTTCTAATTATTTTAAATATTTTTTGTAAAATCTTTGGGAATTTTAAAAATATTTTTTTATCGTTTTATAATTATTGATAATATTTTTTGAATAAATCAAGAAAAATCCAATCTAATCCAATTCGTAATAACGTAATAACGTTCACAAGTATACCTTTGGACAAAGACCTTGAGAATCTCCAGGAAATAGTCGACTAAGTAAAATATGGTTTTACGATGAAAAAAAAAAACCTTTTACTAAAATATAAGCAAACGTCTCTGCATTAGATTCTAATATAAACTGATGAGATGAGAAAATCTAATATTTTAAAATTAAACTATACCCAGTTCAGATTATAAACACTAGAGAATTGATGAAATTATTATAAAAAATTATACATTTAAGATGATTTTTAGAAATTTGAATGTATGAATATAGATAACCTTGAACATATTTCGAAACAGATGTGCTGAAAAAAGGCTGTACAGAACCTTTTAGTAATACATTTGCAGGAAAATAATGGGTAACAAAGGAAATGAACGCGGTTTATTATATTTGAAGAAAACTAGGATCTCGTACCTGCTGCATAAGCCAGCGGTCTGTTCCTCTAAAACCGAAGTGACACGTGTTTCACAAATGTTCAAATATAATTTCCAGCATATTTTATCTAGCAGGAATATTTTATTATGTATTTCTTTAGTTGTTTTAATATCATTTTAGAAATAAAAATTAAACAAATTCAATTTTGTAGATCTAACTTTTAATATTTCATTTTGCAGATCTAACTTTTTCTTATTGCATTTATTTTCTAATAATTCAGTGGCGGAAGTGCAAAGTTTTAGCTTTTGGTGAAACAAACAAAAAAAATATTCGAGTATGAATCTAAAGAAATTTTTATAAAAGATATAAATAACAAACACAAAATTAAAATATAATTATGTAATCATCATCATAAAATTAAAAAATAATTATCTGTTACAAAAGTCTATTGATAATAGACAGTTAAACGAATTTACGTTTAGAAAATTAACTACTAAATATGTTATTAAGAAAACAGAAAGATTTTTATAGCTCAAATTAGAATTTACTCAAATTAGAATTTAGAATAGTCAAGAAAATTAGATTTTTCCTTAAAGTTTTGAAGCCACCAGCAAATTTGAATTTGGAAAATTCCAAGAAAATATAATTTGAAAGAGTCAAGCAAATTATAATTTGTAGGCCTTGCACCTATTAGAATTAGGAAAAATAATTAAAATTTGCTTTATTCATGCAAAGAATAATTAAGGACAGTTAGGATAGTTAGTTTAAAGGCTCCAGACGATTGTTTTTCAGTAATTTATATTTCATAAAAATCATTTTGAAATACTTCTATAAAATCTTCCGTTATTTTCGCATTCGGAGAGAATCGAACTGAAACTATTTTGTTGGATTTCAGGAGTAGCAAACAGTGTTCATGGGTGTGCAAGAAAATTACCTGAAAATTACAAGTAATATATTTTAGACCTTTTTATTTGTATACCGCTTTTCGGGCTGCTTTCTCTTTGGGTATTGCAATAAAAAGAGGTACAGATACATTCCTTTCCGGTTGGTTCCGTTTAGGCCAATAATCGGCAAAATCTGTAGCTGTTTTTTGAAGACTTACATTTGGATGAATATTTTGAAATAAATTAATAATACATTTTCGTAGTTTAATTTTCATTTTATTTTTTAATAATAATACTGTTTTCCCCATTTTTAGTTTAAGTAATTTATAAATTAATTACCAAAGAAAACAATAAGCTTAATGTTTGACATACAAAAAATTAAATTACATATGGAAGGTTTGATTTGTTAATAGTCTTAAATATTAGAAAGAAGCAGTTTTTACAAATATATCTATCAAATATCTATAAAAAATGATGAAATATATAATTTTTCGCTTCCAGGATTGTTGGGGTTTTTGGGAAATTAACGAATATATATGTTTTCCAATAAAGAGAAAGATTTTTCTAAATTCATAAGAAATCCGACCTGAAAATTTAAGTAATGGCCCCCCAGCAAAATAGAATTTGGAAAAGTCAAACAAATTAGAATTTGAAAGATTTGTGTAAATTTCAATTAGATGTCTTCATAAAAGAATAAGTTAAAAGTTTTAGGAAAGTAAGCACAGACAAATGTGAATTTAATGGTACAAACAAACTTAAATTTGGAAGCCCTAAAAATATCAGGGAACTAATTACAATTTTGTGAATTTACAGTGAGTTGAGGAGAGTTTTGGTGCATTTTGTTTACAATATGAAACTATAAAATTTATAAATAAGCTAAGACTTTTAGATATTTTATGCATAAGATGAAATATTTTTAGTTGGATTTCAATTTAGTGACGTACTGTTACAATGTTGCCTTTTCTTGCAGTAAGGAACTGAAATGTGTAAAAAAAGTACCTGAAAATTACAAGTAACAAGTGATACAAAATATTAGACCTTTCGTTTATTATTTCTGTACCCTAGCTGCAAGTTTTTCGAATTGCTTACTCTTTGGAAGAAGGAAGAAGGTAGAGCAATAAAAAGAGGTAGAAATCTAACACATTAATTTGAATATATATTTTGAAATATTTATATTGAATTCCATTATAAACAATAATAATTATGTTTGATTTGAACTGAAACTTTTTTTTGTTGGATTTCAATTTTGTAGTGTACTTTTAATTACAATGTTGCCTTTTTCTTGCAGTAAGAAAGAGAAATGTGCAAGGAAATTACCTGAAAATTACAAGTAACAAGTGATAGGAACCTTTTCTTCATGATTTGTGTACCTCTAGGTGCACATTTCTCTTTGCAAAAAATTCAATAAAAAGAGATATGAATGCAATATATTAATTTTATCATATGTTAAAATAAATTAATAATCACGTTATGGTAGTTTTTATTTTCATTTTTTAAATATAATAATCATGTTATTTCAATTATAGAGAGGAACAGATTTATTTCTTCCAACTTCAGATTTTGTCAAACGCTTTCCCAAATATTACAAATCTACAGTACAAAAAAAAAACCATTTACCAACAAATATGCAAACATCTCTATGTATCAGATACTAATAAACACTGATGTTCAAATATACATTTGATACAAAAAATTATTGTAAAAAGTTTGCAATATTTTTAAAAACACAAACCTTGAACAATTTTACGAAGCTGCTGAGAGAAAAAGGCAACAGAGGAGAAAAAAACTTTTTACACATTTGTAGAAACGTAATGCTAGATGGAAAACTAAAAACGCGGTTTACAATATTACAAAAAAAGGATTTGTCAGTTTCTTGAGACAAAGTATCTAATATTATAAAAATCAAGAAAAAAGAAGTATTTTTGTATAAATTAATCGGAAATGTTAGTCGGGAATTTGGTAATAATTAAATTATAATTAGGAAGAGTCAAGAAAATTTAAGTTTTCAGCTACCGGCAAATTAGAATTAGGAAAGGTAAAAAATTTAGGCAATTTTAAATTAGTATTGAAAAATATTAATGCAAATTAAAATTTGGGACACGAGATTAATTAGTATTTGGAAAAGACATGAAAATTTGAATTTGAGGTTTTGATGCAAAAAATAAGTTTTGGATATTCAAATTTTCAACTCTCGAAATTAGAAGGAAAGGTAAAATAAATTTAAATTTAGAAAATTTAAAGAATTGAAAAAAATCATTCAAATTTAAATTTGGGACACAAGTCTAATTAATATTTCGAAGAGGCATGCAAATTTGAATTTGAGAATTTTAAGCAAAAAATAATTACTCAAGAAAATATATAGCCTACAAATAAACTGAGAGTTTTTGTTATTAAAATTTTTGGATATTCAAATTTTCAGCTCCCGGCAAATTAGAATTAGGAAAATTAAAATATCATGCAAATTTAAATTTTGTATTTTTGCTTGTAGTAATAAACTGAAATGTGCCTGAAAATTACGAGTAAAATTTTATAGGAAACTTTTTTTTGCTATTTGCGTAACATCAATATATAATAAATTCTGTCTAGTCCAGTCGTCAACAAACGTCATATTTTGTATACTTACATATGGATGCATTTTATGAAATAAAGTAATAACATTTTCTTTTTTATTTTTAAACAATAATAATATTCAAAGTCAGTTTATTTCTTCCATCTCAAAAATATCTAAAATGTATTTCTATTTTTTTCTACAAAAATATCATCTAGACATGCGAAAAGACTAATAAATATTATAAAATACAAAAATATATTAATATCAAATACAAAATTTCAATAAAAAAAAAATAATTGTTACAAAAATCTATTAATAAAAATACTTGGTCAATTACAATTTGGAATAATCAAGCAAATTTTAAACTGGAAATCTCAAACTAAGAACCCGACAACTGAACGCAGATAATTCAAAATACAATTATAAAATATTTATTATAATTATAACCATTTTTTAGTAAGCATAAATTTACTATATGAAAAAAAAATATAGAAAATTGTTATTAAAAAAGAAAACAAAACTTTGTTATATTTTACAATTTTAATATTTATTTTTATGATATTTTCTTTAAAAATATTACCATTTTGCTTTTGTAATCATCTGTCCAAAAAATGAATATAATAAAATTATAGTTTAAAATATCTAACGGCCAGTTCTCGTGAAATTAGAATTGAGAATAAACAGAAAAAATTTAAATTGGGGGAATCCATTTTGGATTCCCAGACATAAGACTCACAAATGTGAATTTTATGACAAAAGATAAATTCCAAATTAGTATGCTCAAGACTTTTTCAAT
The DNA here is from genome assembly GCA_963457615.1 of Nicrophorus investigator. Lineage (NCBI taxonomy): Eukaryota > Metazoa > Arthropoda > Insecta > Coleoptera > Silphidae > Nicrophorus > Nicrophorus investigator. The sequence continues at coordinate 27,143,335 of OY735143.1, forward strand.
TGAAAATTTTGTATAAATGCAAATTTATCACAAAAAAGTGATATATCATACATATATAAAATTATAAACAAATTAACCATCATATTATTTTTGATAGTTTTAAAAGTTATGGCATAAAAGTTAAAATGCTTTCTCAATCATAACAAAGCTGTTGTACAAAAGATCAATCAATATAAAATTTGTGTTATATTTGCTTGTAGTCATGTTACGCTTTGTATTTCTATCTTTTTTACGAAAATGTCATATAGACATTTGAAAACACTAATAAATATTATAAAATACAAAAATTTGAAATACAAAATTTAAAACAAAAATAATTGTTACAAAAATCTATTAATAAAAATACTTGGTCAATTAAAATTTGGAATAATCAAGCAAATTTTAAACTGGAAAACTCAAACTAAGAACCCGACAACTGAACGCAGATAATTCAAAATACAATTATAAAATATTTATTATAATTATAACCATTTCTTGGTAAGCATAAATTTACTATATGAAAAAAAATATATAGAAAACTGATATTAAAAACTAGCAAAAAAAAAACAAAATTAAACTCAATATAATAAAATCTTCAAGTACTTTGTTATATTTTACAATTTTATTTTCATGATATTTTCTTTAAATATAGTAATATTTTGCTTTGTGCAATCATCTGTCCAAAAAAATATAATTAAAAATGAATATAATAAAATTATAGTTTAAAATGTCTAACGGCCAGTTCTCGTGTTGTTAGAATTGAGAATACACAGAAAAATTCTAAATTGGGGAAATCCATTTTGGATTCCCAGACATAAGACTCTCAAATGTGAATTTTATGACAAAAGATAAATTCCAAATTAATATGCTCAAGATTTTTAAAATTAAAAAATTTTAAAATCACAAAACAAATAAAATTATAAACAAATATAAAAAATAACTATCATATACGGGGGTAGTTTTGATAGTTTTAAAAATGACAAAAAGTTATGATATTAGTTTTTTTTTGGAAGCAAAAACAATTTTAATAAAAAAAAACTGCCTCGTATATAATAATATTATTTTTAGTTTTGTTAAAATTTTCTACAAACAAAACGAAAATAAAGCAATAAAATTTTGTTCTGCTTTTTTTAAACTTGCAATATTGTAAATAAAATATGTAATGAATATTAAAAGAGTAAAAGTTGAAATATTATATATGATGATTTTAGTGATGAAACTGACAAAGATTTTCGACAAAGCAGTAAAAAAATTTCTGTGCTTTTAAAAATCCGGAACATAAATAAAATGAATATTAAAAAAATAGTAAATAAAAAAATCAAATAATAAAGTGAAGATTAAAAGTTGAATTATTATATATATAGCGATTTTAGTAACAATATACTAACAAAAATTAGTAAATATTTCAATTTTTACGTTTTTCTTTTGATATTTTATTGCTTTCTTTTGGTAATGTAATATTTCCTTCTGGTTTCCGATTTAGTTGCTTCTGCTTTTCGATTGACTAGGTCTGCCTTTTCGTTCCGTTAGAAAACTTTTTAACATGCGCCTAGGACATTTACTGATACCTCTTTTAATAAGACCTGTAGCTTCTTTTGAATAACAATTGGTTTTCTTAAACAGATTGAAAGGAATTTCAGCATTACCGTCCCCAAACTTTACCAATTTAACCCCATTTTCCTCATATAAGTGTATTTTAATCTCACTTTTACCTTTTCCTGCAGGTCCATATATTGTCGTGAACAGATCGGACACTGTACTGGCAACTCCTTTATATGAGCCGATCGATTGACTCATCTTATCTATATTCTCTTCCAACATTGTAATACTGTTACTCAAATCATCATTAGTTGAAAGTACATCACTTGTTGATGGTACATCACTAGTTGAAGGTACATCACTAGTTGAAGGTCTCTTAGAGTTAGAGCTTCGCCGTTTACTGGCAGTAGACAATTTCTCTGATGAACGTCGTTTTTCGGATTCCTTTTTGGAAACACTTGCTTTTTCTAAATAAGTAAATAGTTAGTAAAGTTTTATGTAATACTAAGAAAATACTAAATTATTACCTTCGATATTTATCTTACTTCCATTTTGCTCATCTGTTTCTATTTTTTTTATTTTTTGATCATCGAAAATGTTCCTGCTTTCATTGTTTAATAAGCTAGCAATGTACTGTTTGTTTTTCTTTAATGCTGTGAAAAGAACAAAGTATACATTAGATTTCATATAAAATTGCCATTAAAAATATTCTGCTTTGAAGAAATATAAAGATTTCTTCTGCTTGAGATGTTAAAATGTAATTTTATTGAAATGGTTACCATGGTAACCTTAAATATTTTAACATGCAATTTTCTTGAAATGGTTACCATAGTAACCTCTTTTTACATTTACTTTACTTCTTTAAATACTAATACTATTTACTCCCGAGAATGAACATATGCATATATTTACTACATCTATTTACTAAATATAATTATAGATATCTAATGACCTTGATCAGACCTTGACTTTAATTAAAAGAATAAAAAAAAACAGTACAACCTTAACAATGATTTTCAGTAATTCTTTAACTATCATTAACTTCAACATAAAATTGAATTTTGTCATTTGGAACTTTAAATATTAAGATGCAATAACTTTAAAATTAAATGTAGTCTCATTTGGTCAAGTTGAATTAGTAGAAAATATTGTAAATATTATAGAAAATTATATAGTTAAATATCTGAATATTTTTGATCATTCAAGTTTAGTCAATATTTACTTTGTATTAATATTTGTTTGACAGTTCATTTTTTCGAAACTAGTAACAAGAAAATAAGAATCTTAAAACAAAAACTGAATAGTTGTAAGAATAACGTTAAATTTCTTTAACAAATTAAACTAATCTTTTAAAATTAAAAAAAACTGCTAGTTTATACTTAAAATGTAATAAATAATAATTAAATAAGTATACAAAATAGAACTTACCCATAATGACGTTGAAATTGGACGATAAATCAAAAACGGTGAAGGATGAAATACCGAAATAAGCAAACAGCTTGCAGTACTGCAGTAGATGATTTTTTCAGCTTTGACCGAAAAATCTGTGAATTTATAAAAAAAATCAGCAAAGAATAAACTGATTTAAAAAATGTTATTTACCAAAATTGTAAACGAAGATTCAAAAGAATAAATGCTGAATAAACACTGAGAAAACACGGTAACTACTGCAAGCAACTGCAAGCAATGGTTTGACAAGGGATGATGGTACGCAGAGGTTTATATAGACTGAAAAATACGATTTTTGTGGAAGGGATTTGCCAAGAACCTGCTGAAAGGAAAGCACCCAAATACCGGAAAATTTACCCCCACGTTTCTACTTTGCCAATTGGCAATGTTGTACGAAAGTTGTACTTTTTCTATTAGTGTGGGTTGCAGCAAAAGTGGTAAACTACGTATTTTAAACTAAAGGTAAGCAAAGGTTGATATATTTACAACAATATTAATGTTATTATTTTATTGTTGTTTTATTTTATATGTAAATATTACAAAAAATAAAACGTACATTTAGCATTTTTGGCAACGCTGTTACAATTAGTACGTGATCATCTGATTTTCAAGAAGCTATGGCCAACATTGCAATGAAAGAATCAGAAAAATATACATTCTTATTACTTTCAAATTATAATATCTCTTCCATATTTTGAGAAGAATTATAAAAAAATATATATTTGTAGTAAAATTTTACAACAAATTTTTTTTATTTATGTAGCAATATTTTTTAATTACACTGAATTACTAATATATTAATTAGAAGTTAAAAATATGTATTTAAAAACAAATAAAAAAATATTCAACCTTATAATATTTTCGTTGAAATAATGCATTTACAAATATACCCTTTGCCACGAAAACGATAAAGAAAATACATTTATGTTTACGTATTGTATTATATTCTATAGATACAGACTTTCAAATACAAAGAGACAATCTAATAATTATAATATTCTAAAATGTTTTAACGGTAACCTTTCAGCAGATAAACTGTAATTTGACAAAAATGTGACAACCTTTCAGTAATATTTTTTCAGGAAAATAATGGTAGTTCATGGAAAGAAAAGCGGTTTACAATATTTGAAAAAAGTAGTTTTTCGTACCTGCTATGTAAAGGCTAGTTCCTCCAAACCTGACAAGACATGTTTTTCTCAAATATTTAAATATAATTTTCAACATATTTTAGTGGTAAAACGCGATATATATTTTGATCGTGATTTTTAATCAATCTTTTTGGAGATAAAATGTATACATATTACATTTTGTAGATCAAACTTTTTCTTTTATATTTGTTTTGTAATAATTCAGTTGAAATTTTTTGATTCTTCAGCAATATATAATAAAAATCTCAATTTTCTTTCTTTATATATTCAAAATACATTAAAATATAATTATGCAATCATCATAATAAAATTAAAGAATTATCTGTTACAAATGACTATTGACAAATTTAGTAATACATATGATTAGACCTTGGAAGCCTGAAGCAAATTTAAGTTTTGAACACACTGGAAAATTAGAATTTAAAAATAACAATTTTAATTTGGGAAATCATTAATATTTGGAAGAAAGAGTTCTTTATGTAATGAATAATTTAGGACACTTCAAAAATAATTACATTCTATAACATTTACATTTAAAATTTTAGTTATTTTCGGCTTAAGAGTTACATAAGTTTGTGACCAGTATCAAAGTATAATATTGCCTTTTTCTTGCTGCAAGAAACTGAAATGTGCAAGAAAAGTACCTGAAAATTACAAGCAACAAGTAAATTTTAGACCTTTTTTTTATTATTTGTGTACCGTTAGGGACAAGTTTTTAAAAGGGACAATTTTTTAAAATCAATATTTTTTTTCTAATTCAATAAATGAATGAACTAAAATACAATAAATGACTGCAGTTAATATCATACTATTTATTAATTATATAAATAATTATTGTACAAATAACAGTATGAACGTTCTCTAATATTTAAACAAACTAAAAAAAATATACACGAATTATTGTATAAACGTTTTAAAATTGGAACAATTATGTTTGTTTCCTCTTTTTTTGACCATACGCATTTCTCAGATTGCCTCCACTTCGTTTACCTGACTTACCATCTTCTCCATTCGATACACTCGTTCTGATGAAGATATTCTTCGAACCAAACAGATTATTCGAATCATCTTTTTCATCATCTTCATCGCTGCTTATCACTACACAATCTTCAACATCTGGAAACTTTTTGCGCGTCGATAAAAGTGAATTGTAAGTCGGACCTTCGTGCGTTATATCAGGAACACGTCCATCCTCCTGCTCGCTCTTTTGCATCTTAATCGAGTACAAATTGAAAGGATCATCTATTCCTCTTTGTTTTTTCTGTTTTAAAGATATTTTACTAAAGATATTCGTCTTTTTCTTCTTTACCAAAACATCATCTTTGCTTGCTAAAATAGAATTATCCTTTTCAGCATTACAGCGCTTAGTGTACTTTTTATACAGTTTTTTAGACGCATTCACTATGCTCAACCTAGACTTCCCCTTTTCTTTATTACTTGATTTAAAATTCTCTTGCTCCCTACGAAACTGCTCGGTGAGTTTTTTCTTTAAATTTAGCAAATACATTATTTCATCTGTAAATTAAATATCACATTTTAAATATTAAATTTTGTTAATAAATTATGTTTAAATACTTGACATATGCACTATAATTCCTTCACGAATAATATCATCGCATTTCACAACAATTGTATTTCCTACTACCAGATCCTCCCAATGGCTGAGAATGGTTTTAGGTCCTTTGATTTCATACCTAAACGTATTACACAGTATCAATTTCACTAACAAGTAAACATCACTTAACTCGTCGAAGTCGTAAATATTCGTTTTGATAGAATCTGCAAATCTAAAAATTAGATTCCAATAAAATAACATTAATACACTTACTCATCATGTGTAAACTATTTAAATACTGATTATTTTATCTTAAAATTTGTTAAAATATAATTTACTAACAGTTATATTTGTATTTAACAAATACCGGTAAGATAGAAATACGAGAATTTTAATAAGGTAAAATTATTAAAATTTAATAAATAACACATGTACGTGAACAATGAATAAAATTCTTAGGTTGGATTCACATATAAATACGAGAGTTTCTTCGAACTGAAAAAAAAACTGCAGAATATATATTTTTTTTTATATTTGTGTACACATTTTGAAATAAATATATTTTATATCCATACATTAATCTTTCAAAAATGACAGTCAGGAATACCAATAGATTAGATCTTGATTTAGTTTATTGGTACCACTGCTTGTCATTTTAACTCTGATTATTTATCGGATTATTTTATCTTAAAAAAAGAATATTATACTTCAGATCTTGTTCTACCACGTATCATACAGATTCTGTCATTATTGAGATTCAGGTATTTATAATTTGCAGGACACGATTTAAATTTCTTGTTTAAAAAATTGAAAAATTTTCCTGGCAAAAAATTCAAAATGTATAACATTCATAACTCGAATATACTAAATGAAAAATCTGATTTGAAAGTTTACTAATTCCGGAAATATAATTTAAAATTTCCCGTTTCTCGGGAATAAAACATCCAGTTTAAAGTAATTGTTTTTAATAATTAATTTCATATTCATACATATAGAAATTTTTAATTTTGTTCAATAAGTGCATCAAAATGTGCCGGAAAATTTTAAATTAATCTACATATAAAAAAAGGTTAAAGAACACTGATTTTATATAATTAATCAAAACAATATAATTTTTATTATTATTTTTTTTTAATTTTTAATGTACAAAACAATATTAAGACCAAAACGATATATAGTTATTAATAATTACTGCTTACTTCTTGATTTCTTAATTCCTTTTTTATGCTGTTGCATAAGTTTCTTGAAAATCTTATTTTCCTCAGCGCATTTCGAACTAATTACAGCTCGAACTGAAGAACTCCTAACTCTTTCGAATTTCTCGCAAACTAAGTGTACAATATCTTCGATTATTCTTGCATCGAACTCTTTCTCAAGATTATTAGTATTTCCAAACGATTTTGTTACTAATACGTGAGTCCCCAAAGTCTCTTTAGTAAACAAAGCCATCAACAATTCGCGTGTAGCAATTTTATAACAATTCCAGTTAATGGTATTATAAAGAGACTTTTTTATCAAACTCTTGTTTGGACCAAATCTCATAAACTCATCGTCTTTCTTCACATCACTTTTAAACTTTCTCTTTAAAGTTTGAGTATTCTCCACTTCTACATCATCTACCATCATTTTATCATCACTTAATTGAACGTTGTTATTTTCCTCAACATCAGAAGGATTAATCTTATCCTTACTATTTCCTGGAATAATTAAAAAAGTAATAATTAATAATAAAAATTTTTTTTTTAAGAAATTAAACTTACTTGAAATGAATATTAACGTGGCTTCATGAACACGATCATCTTCAGATCTGAATAACAGTGTTTGTTCAAGCTTCATTTTGCTGATATCGCTTACAACATCTTCATATTTAATTATAGAGAAGATTCCTCCTTTGGTCATCACGAAGAGTTCGCATTCCGCTGCGTTGCATGAAATTTCAATTGATTGTTGAGCTGCAAAAATATTTAACTATTAAATTAAAAACAAAAAGCTTAGATTTAATATAAACTTACCCATTATGATCAGTAGAAGAGTCGTAAACGAAATATGAAAAATTCAGTATTATTACAGATACTAATATTTTGTCACGACTGTTTGTGATGTTTCAGTTATGCAAACTAAGTGTAAACTGAGTGCTAAATATTACAAGTATTCTGTTTATATACAAAATCCTTAATACTTAAATATTATTCCAGGTAGTACTTTTAGAAGGGTACTTTATTACGTCTAGAATACAACGTTTCTGTTTTGTATACAAATTGTAAACTGATTGCAAAAAATATAATGTATTCCGTTTATATACAAAATCCTCACTTTACTAAAATTTACTACAATACTATTGGTGGAACTACTTTTACATTTTACATTTCTGATATGCTAACGAAATTTAAAATCAAGTGCAAAATCCAAATTTTATATAAAGTTAGTAAATTTTTGTTAATGTTATATTATAAAAAAAAGTTCAATTTATTGATGAAAATTCTTACAATTTTTTCAGTTTATTGTGAATATTTTTATTCAATTTTGAAATCTTTCAAATAAGAAAATTCTTACAATTCTGAAATCAAAGTTTTTGCAAATATATTATTTTTATATATATATTTTTTTTGTTTAAAAAATGCAATAAATAAAATCATAAAAATTCTTATAATTTTCTGCTTGAAAACAAAATTTTCATAATTACATTAAGTTTTTAATAAGAATTATTTTAAATAATAAATAATTTAATTAAAAACATTGTAGAGCAAAATTTGATTTGTTGCTGCAATGAAATAAAATCATAAAAATTCTAAGAATTTTTCGTTTGAAAAGTAAATTTTGCACAGTTTTTAATAATAATTTTTACAATTCACTGTAAATAGTTTTACTCAGTTATTTTTTTCTTCGAAATCCCTCAACTCACTACAATTTTACCTAATAACTGATTTACTTTGAAAAATATGTAAAATGTTCATTTATGGTTGCAATAAATAAATGGTCGTTTTTTATTGGTGTAATAAAAATTCTAAGAATTTTTCGATTCAAAACATAATTTCCTTAATTGCATTCGAAGTGAAATATTTTGTGTTTAATTAATCTTAAACAACAAAATTCATCTACAATATTAAGAAAAGCAGTGAAATTTATAAAAAAAATTGTTTATATTAATTGTAAATTTTATAGAATACCTTTTTCATAAAATTCATCGTTTATTTCACATTAACAATTTAAAAGATGTTACAAACATTGATTATTTTTTCTAATTATCTAACGACATTTCGCTTTTTTAGTATTATTGCCATCAATGTATTGAATTCCTCGGCGCACACGGCATCAATAATAAATTGGGCAGTATCTGGTGTAAATTCGCAATTTTTGCAGATTTCATCTATAATATCTTTAAGTATACGCTCATCCAGTTGCGGTCTCAGCATCAAAGGATTTTTACAAACAACTTTTCTCTTCGAAAATTTATGCGAGGCTAGAGCTTGTCTTGAGAAAGCAGCCTTCAGTAAGGTGTGAGTAGCAACAGCAGGATGCTTCCAATCTATCGATTTATAATCTGAAGCACGAATAGAGGTCTTATTAGATCCAAAAGTAACACGTTCATGATGCTCTTCCATTACAACAATAATTTCTTCCAATTTACTCTGAAAATTTAATTCAATATCAGAATATCTTGCTTTATCCTCACTTTTCTTCATATTTCCTAAACGATCAAATCTATTGTTAATATTTAATATATTTCAGACAAAGTAAATTTAAATTACCGTTGGTTAATTTTGGTCTTAAAGCATTCTCATCTTCAATCTTCAATAAATTCATCGAATTTGAGCTTTTACGATTTTGAATAAACTTCATTATATTCTGCTTCTTACGTTCTAATTGCTCAGTTTGTAGCAGACAATCTAACATTGTTTTATTTTTTTCAAAGGATTCCTGCAATTGTCTTAACCGTTTTGGATAATCTAAAATATAATATTCACCATAAAAACACCATAACTTATTCAAAAATAAAAAACTTACATGATATAAATAATGCAGTGACTTCACGAATAATATTAGAACATTTCACTAAAACTTGATCACCGACACACACATTTGAATTAGCTGTTAAAATATTGTCATGATATATGACTTTATAATGAAGTTCACCTTTCATCACGAATCTTACTAACAAATGATTCACTAAAAATAACTGAATTATTATTACAAAGTAACACAAAAATAATTTAAGACTTACTCATTTTTATTTCTATTATAATTAGAATATAAATTAATTTATAAAAACACAAAACAAATTAAGAGCACCCAACTTTCTACAAAAATTTTACCAAAACTTATAAATCTCTACATATTGAATAGTTTTTTTTACTTTATAAATATCAATAAAAATATTTCTTTAATATATATTTAACTTCAAGGTTAAAAGATTATTTTTTGAAAATTTTAAAAATTTTTATTTATTATTTGTATGAAATTTAAAAATTTTGCTATATTTTTTATCAGAAAAAATATAGTAAATTAAAATTAGTTAATTGAACATTAAATTGAAGTAATAATAATTTTTATTTAGTTAATTTACAAATAAAATATTTAACAACAAATATATTTAAATAAAAGTTACAAAAAATTGTGGAAATACAATTTCCGAACAAAAATAAATAAATAATTTTTAGTATGGATTGAATTACCTTCTCATTAAAGTATGATAGAAATTTATTAAAATAATAGTTTTCTCATCAAGCTTTAATTTCAAAACTCAGTACCTAAATAAATTGAATTATTAACTACTTATTACAATTTTTTTTTGGTTTTACTTTGCTTCTTTGGTTGACTCAATTTTCTTTTTTTAGCTGGTTTTTCGCCCTTTTGCGTATCGTCATCTTGCCTCTCTCGTTTTGCACGTTGCTCCTCATATTTCTTTGGATCTTCAAATTCATTTTTGCTGAATTCCAATCTATCAATCATGTCTGAAAAAGTTTAAATTACTGTTGGATTTCAGTTCAAGATTACCAGACATACGCACCAGATATTGATTTTATAATGGCTTTACGCACAAGTCTGTCTTCGAAAACCACCATCACGGGTATCTCCAACCTCATCACATTATGTTTACTTATGATGTTATCATAATTGATGATTTTGAAATATTTATGACCATTTTCACTCAATTCCACAAGAGCGTAGGATTGAGATTTTTCGAAGTTTTGAATCAATCTGGTATAGTATTCTAAGAACAAAATTAATATTCGTATCTTAAGTATAATTTACAATTTATATTATAAATCAAAAAAATATTGTTAATATAAGAATGAATATTTTTTTTTTATTTAAAGCATTTGTATAATCTTTATGAATTAAACTTAAATCTTACCCATTTTTATGAAGTTTTAGTTAATTAAAAAACAGTTACAAAATTTAATTACAGTACAAAACACACAATTACAAAAAAAATAGTTTTTCGATAGCTTCAAAACTATTCTCGCATAAATAGTTTTAGTATTCATTGAATATATTTTTGTTGCTATATCAAATAAAAAAGTAATATCAATAAAAAGAAGATTTGAAAAGTTGAAAAGAAATTTAAATTTAAAATTATTGCTTTAGGATTTTAATAATACTGTTTAGAAAATTGATGTATTTTTTGATTAATTTAATCTTTTTTTGAGATGATTACATAATTTTAGTAGAATTTAAAGAATGTTCCCAAAATATCATATTTAAAAAGAAAAAGTATATTGATGAAGATGATTTTCAGTTTTTGTCAGTTTTTTCACAAATTTATCCAAATTTGAAAATATTTCTGATACTGATATTGAATTACTTATCAGATGGTTATTTATATATAGAGTGACCAAATTGAGACAAGTAACTGGGAAAAAAAATCCCAATCCCAAATTGACTTGAATGAGGAATTAATCTTCATCAATCGTTAGACCTAATGGATTATAAGGATTATTAGTACCCATCATTATACCTAAAAAATCCGTAATTAGAATAAAAACAGCCATATACTAAAAAATATATTTACAACATTTAACTAAATCATAAAAAACAGTTTTAATATAAATCAAATGAATATGAAATTAATGATAATTAATTGAAATTTTAAAAATATTTTACAATTTTCTATCAAAAAATATTACATTACCATTTTGATTATTTACACGGACTCTAGCGTCCAATAATCTTAATCTATTAATTGGATCTACGTTGTTATTCATATCGTCGTCCATCTTTTCTAGTTTAAACATTTTTACCTTCAATTCATTTTCCATGTCGATTTTCATGGTCAGCATTCTAGTAAGTTTGGCTGAAACGTTTTAATTATTACATAATTTTTAAGATTATATTTAAATACGAACCTGATATAGATTTTATAATTCCTTTACGCACAAACCCATCTGCGAAAATCGCCACCACCGGAATATTCAGCTTCATCACGCTGTGCTTGCTTATAATTTTATCAAAATTGATGATATGATAGGAAGTTTTCCCATTCTCACTGATCTCAACAAGAGCGAGAGATTTTGCTTTTTGGTAATAATCAGTCATATATTCTAAAATCAGAAAATTAGTATTCTTAAGTCTTAAGTTTAATCACAAATGCACTTACCCATATTTTACTTAAGGTTACTTATATTTATTAAAAGTGCGTATTCTTAAGCTACTATTTAGGTCTGCAAACTATCTCAGCCTTTGCTGGAATGACTATTTAAATATATTTTCGAATTGTTTATATAATGAAAATATTTACAGATTCACAAATTCAGATATAATTAAAAAGCAATTTTGGAAATAATACTATATAAATATAAGGGGAGGAAAAATCTATTGTACAATGTACTTTTATGACAAGACTAATAAAACTGTAACCAATTTTCTTTACGTTTAATTGCTCCACGACTTCTTCAGTAAACTTACATTTTTATTATTATATCATAATATAATAATAAAATTTTAACTTTTTCTATATTGAAATTTGGTGGATTGGTTATTGGTTTTACTGAATATAATAGTGCAATTTCATTTAAGTTTTATTGCTCCTCGACTTCTTCAGTAAATGTACTGTATTTATAATACAATATAGAAATATAACATCTTGTATATAGAAGCCATAGTTTTAATATTTTTTGTTTATACTTAGTAAATTTAGTAACTAACTTTGGATAGTTTTAACAAATATTCAACATATTTTGTAGGTTATTATACAAAAATGTATATGCAAATATTAATTAATAAAAATAAAATTATAAATAATATTTTTTAATCAAAATTTTTCGATCTATCGCAGCTTCGTTGCAGGAATTTATTGATATATTTTTAATAATTATTTTATTAAAATTTGATTAAATATTTTGCTACAGCACGAAAATTCCCATGATCGATTTTTTGTTGTTAAAATAAATTATAAATATATTTTTATTTTAGAATTATTAAATTTCTGACTAAAGTTTGAATACAAAGATTTTAATTTATTCTGTTTATTTAGTAAAATGTATTTGTTTTTATATTGCATTTGATTGATTTAATATCATCTAAACTTTCGGTTTATGTAACCTTATAGGCTTTATGGTGTATTTATATACAGAATTTATGTAAGGTTTCATCATAATTGTCATAGCCTGTTTTTCGAGCAGGTAAGAAAAAGCAAATTTATGCCAAATAGGACAGGTAGAATTTTCTAAAAGACACAAAAATGTATCAGTAATACACATGCAGTGCACATTTTGTACAAATTACATCATTTTCTTTGTCTTGTTTCTTCTCCAAATCTTTAACTGAAATAAAAAAAAAACATCATATTCTGCATTACTTAAATTTGGAAAATTGTTTCATAAACATTTTCAAAGTTTATTAATTGAACCATCTGGATAACTTCATTTCAAATATCTTGGATCAAATATCGTTATATTACAGCTTCGTTATTAAAGGTAATTTTAACGGAAGAACGACAGTTAATTATTAATGTTTTATTATATTACTTTTTAAATAAAAACTGTTTAAGTCCTTCAGAAAAAGAAGTGATAGGGATAGAAAAAAAACTGCCTTAGTGAAAAATGTAAAATTCCTCCACTTTGTTCTTTCAAATATTACTTCCTGAAATATGGCTTCAAAATGTAGTATATCTGACCACGTGCTCAATAATATAGTATATATTAAATGTAGGCAACCAGTTGTACGGATGAACAACCCTTAATTTGTTTGCTGACTTTCGTCTTTTGTTATACATATGTCAAACTGACAAAATTTTGACAGTAATTTATATAATTTACCCCCATCGATGAGTGTCACCTTAAATCGTTTTATCGTTAAATGTAATAATTAATTAAGTAAATTCCATCATCTAAAGCGAATCAATAAATTATACAAAACGTCATAAAAATAAAAAAATAACAGTCGTTCACAAACATTACGCAACAGTTTAGTTTAACAAAATACAAAAAAACTGCCAATTATAATTATCACATGAAATTATACTGTAAAATCTTGAAACTAATGTCGTTCGAACTAATGTTTTTTCTGACAAAACTCTCAGGAATTGAACAATGAGTACAGACCAGTTTAATTAAATCATCAACCTTATCTTGATTCAATATTTTCTTAATTCCACTAAAAGCAGGACATGGATTATCTTCCAAAGTATGAGTTGCTAAGGTGATCTTAACATTAAATGGAACTGCACTTTTATTAACTCCAAATTTAATGACATTTTTCCCATTCACAAAACTCATTTAGCAAACCGAACACTTCTTTGAAATTTTCTTTATGCAACATTAAGTTACACTTAGCTTCGATTATCTAAAATTAAATGTTTCACTATAAAAAACACCACAACTTATAAAAATAATATAATTAGAACTTTTCACACTCTATATATTATCAAATATACATTTACAAAACAAATCAAGATCATCCAACTTTCTAAATATTTCTCACAAAAATAAATACATTATTTGTACATTTTGAATAACTTTTTCTTACTTTATAAAAATATTTTTTTTCTTCTGCATTGGGAAGAAATTTCAAAACGAAATTCGAATATTTGAAAAATCCATTTTTGCTTTAATTTATTTATTATTTTTATACTTTATTTATTATTATAGACAAACGGCGGTAATTCTATCTATTTAGCTGAATTTTTATAATCTTTATTTTTTTAAACACCTAACTTTATTTCAGTTTCATTAATTATTTTAACAACCTACAAGATAAATTGAATTTTTAACTAATTATTTTTTTAATACCTATTTGGTTAATTTTATTTTGCTTTAATAATTTTGTGTGGTTTTACAACTATTTTTTGATATTATTTTCGAATTTAATTTGCTTGACGAAGTCAAAATTTATTATTTTAACGATTTCGGTTATTAATTTATTTACTTTAATAATTTTGTAAGGTTTCACAAATACTTTTTGATATGATTTTGGTTAAAGTTATATATTATTTATTTTGTACATATACATAATAGTTTGTCAAATTAATTAAAAATAATTACAATATTTACAAAATAATATTTAAAATTCATGTTTTTTTTGGTTATTTCAATTATAGAAATATTAGTTTTTTCACTTTTTCCTCATTGGAAATAGGATATTTCCTTTCATTGTGGACACTCGGACCACAAAAATCATCAGCTTTTATAGTTAAAATTAGGAATTTTCATGAATTTGTTCCCAAATAAATTTGTTTCCAATTTCAGCAATGCACTATTGTTTAGGTTTAATGGATTATAAGGAGTATTGCGATTATGAGTTTTGTTCGTCATTTTACCTAAAAAAGAAAAATTGTAAATTAACAAAAAAATTTATCAATAATATATTAAAAATATATTGAATATGAAATCATCAATATTACCATTTTGGATGTTCACACGTCTTCTGGCGTCCAATAATCTCAATCTTTCAATTGCATCTACGTTGTTATTCACCTCGACATTCATCTGCTCTGGTTTCAACATTTTTAGTTTAAGTTCACTTTCCAAGTCAAGTTTCATGGTCAACAATCTGGTCAGTTTAGCTGAAATAATAAAAAAAAATAACTTCAATTAAGATATGATTTTAAAGATTATAATTAAATACGCACCAGATATAGATTTTATAACGCCCTTACGCACCAACCCATCTGCGAAAGTCGCCACCACCGGAATATCCAGCTTTATCACGCGATGCTTGCTTATAATTTTATCAAAATTGATGATATGATAGGAAGTTACTCCATTCTCAACTGCTTCTACAAGAACAAGAGCTTTCGCATTTTGGTAATAAGGAGACAAATATTCTGAAAACGTAAAATTAATATTCATGTTTTAAGTTTAATTCCTAAGGTACTTACCCATTTTACTGAAAACTGTATGAAACTTAAACTAATACTTATGTCAGCAAACTAGCTCGGTCTTCGAGTGAATGAGTTTTTCAGGGATTTCAGAATTATTTATATAGTGAAAATATTTAAAAATCTACGAATTGAAAATCCAATTTGTAAATATATACCAGACGGTAACATTTATAGTCAGTACCCTTACAAATGTAGTTTTATGACCGGTCTAATAAAATTGCATTCAATTTCGTGTACTTTTTATTGCTCCACAAGAACTTTCAATTTTTCTATATAACCATAATTTTGAAATTTTTAACAATAAGTTTATCATTGACAATTTCAACTATAGTTATATTTTTTACTTTTAGTAACTAAGATTGAATAGTTTTAATAAAAAGTTAACATATTTTTAGTTTATTATATAAAAAATCATATAAAAAAATTAATTAAAAATGATTATCTAGAAATATTTTATACAATTTATATAAAATTTATATAATCGGTAATATTTTATTTTGTTACATAATAATGTATTTTCAATTTTGTGATTTTAACTATTAGATAATATTTATTATTACTTCCATTATGGTAACAAATCCATATATTATAGAAACTCTTTACAAGAAGAATTAAATTTCTGAGTAATATAATTTAGTTATTTTTATATTGCTTACAATTATATGAATTTTTATTATTTTTATTGTAGTAATCGTAATCACAAAAACTTTCAATGCAAAATTATTTTATGACTTCCAATTAAGACTTGAGAAGGCAGCATTTATTTAATAAAATAAACCCTTTCTAAGCAGGTAAAAAAATAAAATGTATATGAATTAGCAGATCACGCGTGCTCAATAATATAGTATATTAAAGGTAGGCAACCAGTTGTACGGACGAACAACCCTTAATTTGTTTGCTGACTTTCGTCTTTTGTAATACATATGTCAAATTTTATTTCTACTTTTTGAATAATTTTTTTATATCATAAATTCATGCTAAATACAAATAAAAATGTTTTTGTAATTTTTATTGGGAAGAATTCAAAAAATCAATTTTTGCTTCTATTTATTTATTATTTGTATATGCTTTATACATAAGTTATTAGACAAATTATTAAACATTTTATCAAATGGCGAACTAACAAAATTTCAACACTTTCAGTCTTTGTACTTTAAAATTAGAAAAATTATATAAAACTCAATAAGACAATTTCAAGAGACTCTAATGACAAACTGCTTGGTTATTATGTAACCAGTCATACAATTACGCTGTTGCGTAATAGTATTATAAGAGCCTAAGTTATTCTGGGTGTGCTGTACTCTATTAGAATGAAGTTGAATCTGTATGTCTACATTAAATATTATTGAAATTAATAATTTGAGTTAATTTTAGATTAGTTAGTTGAATCACGATCACTATCGCTGTCACTGTCACTTAAACTCTCGCTGTCATCACTTTCAAAGTGTTGGGTATCAGTTGGGTATTGTTTCTTGTATAAATTGGATATTGACACGTGTATAAAATGCATTTAATGACACAATTCACATAAACAGAACAATTAGCAGTAACAAGTTCAATTATATCATCCACCTTATTAGGAGGCAATAATTTTTTGATTCCTTTAATTTAAATGGGTGAGGTTCCAAAGAATGAGTTGATAACGTCAACTTATCAAAAATGTTCAACATCAACTTTCTGGTAACAGTGACATGGCACGACCAGTCAAGTTTTATATAAAAATCATAGGGAACTGCAGTCTTATTAGATCCAAATTTCATGACTTCAATCCCATTCTCATAGCTGATAAAAATTTTTGTTTGATTTTTAAGATTTTCTAAATGTCCACTTAATGAATCGACAACATGTGTGTATCTTGAATTATCCCAATACAACTTCTTTAACATACGATTTAATTTTATGTTTTCCAATATATGTCTATCCTCATCGAAATTACACTGAGTTTCTTTATCGCAAGATGATGTTGTTGGTTTCTGTTTCTTCAATTTTCTCTTACTCATAATTCTTGCTCAACTTGCAAATAATTAAATAACGTTTTATTTTATGGAAGTTACACTTAGCTTCGATTATCTAAAATTAAATGTTTCACTACAAAAAACACCACAACTTATAAAAATAGACTTACATAATATGATTAGAACTTTTCACACTCTATATATTATCAAATATACATTTACAAAACAAATCAAGATCATCCAACTTTCTAAATATTTCTCACAAAAATAAATACATTATTTGTACATTTTGAATAACTTTTTCTTACTTTATAAAAATATTTTTTTTCTTCTGCATTGGGAAGAAATTTCAAAACGAAATTCGAATATTTGAAAAATCCATTTTTGCTTTAATTTATTTATTATTTTTATACTTTATTTATTATTATAGACAAACGGCGGAAATTCTATCTATTTAGCTGAATTTTTATAATCTTTATTTTTTTAAACACCTAACTTTATTTCAGTTTTATTAATTATAAATAAATTGAATTTTTAACTAATTATTTTTTTAATACCTATTTGGTTAATTTTATTTTGCTTTAATAATTTTGTGTGGTTTTACAACTATTTTTTGATATTATTTTCGAATTTAATTTGCTTGACGAAGTCAAAATATATTATTTTAACGACTTACAAGATATTTATTAATACATATTTCGGTTATTAATTTATTTACTTTAATAATTTTGTGAGGTTTCACAAATACTTTTTGATATGATTTTGGTTAAAGTTATATATTATTTATTTTGTACATATACATAATAGTTTGTCAAATTAATTAAAAATAATTACAATATTTACAAAATAATATTTAAAAAATTCATGTTTTTTGGTTATTTCAATTATAGAAATATTAGTTTTTTCACTTTTCCTCATTGGAAATAGGATATTTCCTTTCATTGTGGACACTCGGACCACAAAAATCATCAGCTTTTATAGTTAAAGTTAGGAATTTTCATGAATTTGTTCCCAAATAAATTTGTTTCCAATTTCAGCAATGCACTATTGTTTAGGTTTAATGGATTATAAGGAGTATTGCGATTATGAGTTTTGTTCGTCATTTTACCTAAAAAAGAAAAATTGTAAATTAACAAAAAAATTTATCAATAATATATTAAAAATATATTGAATATGAAATCATCAATATTACCATTTTGGATGTTCACACGTCTTCTGGCGTCCAATAATCTCAATCTTTCAATTGCATCTACGTTGTTATTCACCTCGACATTCATCTGCTCTGGTTTCAACATTTTTAGTTTAAGTTCACTTTCCAAGTCAAGTTTCATGGTCAACAATCTGGTCAGTTTAGCTGAAATAATAAAAAAAAATAACTTCAATTAAGATATGATTTAAAAGATTATAATTAAATACGCACCAGATATAGATTTTATAATGCCCTTACGCACCAACCCATCTGCGAAAGTCGCCACCACCGGAATATCCAGCTTTATCACGCGATGCTTGCTTATAATTTTATCAAAATTGATGATATGATAGGAAGTTACTCCATTCTCAACTGCTTCTACAAGAACAAGAGCTTTCGCATTTTGGTAATAAGGAGACAAATATTCTGAAAACGTAAAATTAATATTCATGTCTTAAGTTTAATTCCTAAGGTACTTACCCATTTTACTGAAAACTGTATGAAACTTAAACTAATACTTATGTCAGCAAACTAGCTCGGTCTTCGAGTGAATGAGTTTTTCAGAGATTGCAGAATTATTTATATAGTGAAAATATTTAAAAATCTACGAATAAGATCATATAAATATACCAGACGGTAACATTTATAATCAGTACCCTTACAAATGTAGTTTTATGACCGGTCTAATAAAATTGTATTCAATTTCGTGTACATTTTATTGCTCCACAAGAACTTTCAATTTTTCTATTTAACCATAATTTTGAAATTTTTAAGTTTATCATTGAAAATTTATAATTTTTACTTTTAGTAACTAAGATTGAATAGTTTTAACAAAAAGTTAACATATTTTTAGTTTATTATATAAAAAATCATATAAAAAAATTAATTAAAAATGATTATTTAGAAATATTTTATACAATTTATATAAAATTTATTAAAATTTATATAATCGGTAAGATTTTATTTTGTTACATAATAATGTATTTTCAATTTTGTGATTTTAATTTAACTATTAGATAATATTTATTATTACTTCCATTATGGTAACAAATCCATATATTATAGAAACTCTTTACAAGAAGAATTAAATTTCTGAGTAATATAATTTAGTTATTTTTATATTGCTTACAATTATATGAATTTTTATTATTTTTATTGTAGTAATCGTAATCACAAAAACTTTCAATGCAAAATTATTTTATGACTTCCAATTAAGACTTGAGAAGGCAGCATTTATTTAATAAAATAAACCCTTTCTAAGCAGGTAAAAAAATAAAATGTATATGAAATAGAATTCGCTGAAAGTCCCAAAAATTGATAAATTTGTACTATAATTACAAATGCATATTTTGTATGTATGTTTCTTCATTTTCTTTGGCTTTATAAGGTTTTCTAAATCTTCCAGTGAAAAATCATTTTCCAAGAAATTTCATCGAAATTTTCAAATTCAATAGATTGGTATGGATAACTGTATTTCTTGGATGGTGTTTTCTTGGCGTTGGTCATAAATTGGACTATAATATTTCGACGGATATGATACTAGAAATACAAGAATTAATAATAAAAGCAACATTTTTTTTGTATTAAAAATTGTAATATTTATAAATTGATTAGAAATTGGAATATCTAATGTAAAACTAAATTTTAAAGTAAAATTTATTGACAATAGCAATGTGTATAACAATAAATTATGTTCATTATTATTAAATTTACTGTAAGTAAAATTATATTTGAACTAATTTAATATTAGTCAGTTTTATTAGTCTCAACACTTTCTGAAACATTCTTTCTATTTAGGTATCGTCTCTTGTACATTTTGGACATATCCTCGCACGTGTATAGAATGCATTTTTTTACACAATTTTCAGGAACTGAACATTTAGAGCTGATCACTTCAATTATATCGGACACTTCGTTTGGATACAATATTTCCAAAATTTCATTAAAATCAGGGTTTGTCAAACTATGAGTTGCTAACTTACAAGCGTTAAAAATATTCATCACCAAGTTTTTGGTAGCTGAGACATAGCATGACCGGTTAAGATTTATAAAAACATTAGTAGCAACTTTGGTACGGTGAAGTCCAAAATGTAATTTATGCTTTTTAATAAAACACAGCACCTGCTCAGATTTATCCAAATTCTTTTCAAATTTTTCTAATTGTTTTAAACGTATCTTTAGAGCAATGTGAACCATTTGGTAGTCTAATATATCCGTTTTCATCAATTTTATATCATTTTCTAACTTTAGTTTTTGATGTTGAATCTCCACATAACAATCCTCGTCTAATTTGCACTGAATGTTCTTGTCGCGTGATATTATTCTATCTTTTAACTTAGTATTATGTAGTTTTATCAGGTATTTCCTGCATAATTTCTGAAAATATCTTCGAATATATCCTTTCGATCCTGAAAAATAAAGAATTATTTATATTATAAAGAATATTAAAATAAATGCGATGAAATTATTTACCACTGATTTTTAATACTGTCCCACTGAATCTAATATTGCCATATTGAACTGTAACTTCATTACCCCTTGTAACATAATCTCTATCCAAAACAATATTTTTTCGATGTACAATATCAAATTTTGACATACTGATGATGTTTTTATAATGGACTAAGAACCAATTATTACGATACAATTTAGTTTCAGTTTCAGATTCTGTAAATCAAAGCATAAGTCATTAATATAAAATAATTACAAAATAATATACTATTCACTAATAAAATAGTTCAAACCGTAACTTACCCATTTCTTACAAACTCACTAACACTAAATGCAAAAAAACCACTTACAGATATTCATGGGTTAGGTTATAGATTTTCTAGTAAATTTCTATGCAAATACTTCCTGAATAGAAACAATTTTGCAATACAAAGTTTAAAAAGCCTGAGAATACTACTAAAAAACAGATTTAGCAACAAAAAATAATTTTATCGAAATTTTTAGTATATTTTATTTTTGAAAATAACACATCAATTTTTCAAGAAAAAAATGACTATGAATTATTAGATTTTAGTATTAATTAATTGAGAATTTGTCGATTTTCCATATATTTGTTTCTGAAATTTATCAAAATTATTACATGAAAACATTTTTAATATTTTTGTAGCATTTATTATTTTTGAAAAAGTTGAAAATATTGATTTTCGGTGCATGAAGTTTTATTTTCTTTCAAAATGTTAATCGTCAAATTTATTTCCTAATGTAAATTTTTACAATTTTCAAAATATTGCTTGTGAATTTGTCGATTTTCCATATATTAGTTTCTGAAATTTAACAAAATTATTACATGATGACAATTTTAGTATTTTGGTGCATGAAGTTTCTTTTCAAAATTTAATATGAAAATTTTGACAATTTTCAAAATATTGTTTGTGAATTTTCAGCGTAGATTTTAATGTCTCTATTAAAAAGATAGATCGTTATGAAAATTTTATCATTTTAAAGTTGAAAATTGAATATCTGAAGTTTGTTTTGGATACGTAACTAACTTTTCAAATACTTCTTCAATATAACTAGAAGTTTTACAAGAAAGAATCAATAAATTCCATAAATATAATTAAAATAAAACGAAAAAAAAATTGCTTAGCAAATTTATTTAACTTCGTCAAACATTATTAAATCAAAACTTACATCAGATCAATATAAAAATAACATATTAAAAATTAAATTGTTTTGTTAAAAAAAAATAATTTTACGTTTTGTTCAAAATATTCAACTTTTCTAATTTACATTTCCTTTCATACGTACATTTTGCGGAAATAATATTCCGGACTTGACTCGGTTTACTTGATGGACATAGTCTGCATACTTCATAAACAATATCTTCAACTTTACGCATATCCAATGGTGATCGATTTCTACATCGATTTTTTCCGGACAAACTATGAGCAGACAACGTCTCTTTACCAAAAATTCCTTTCAACAATCCTTTGGTTGCTTTTTGATAAGATGCCCATTTAATATTATTATAAATTGCAGCAGGAATTGATGTTTTATTTGGTCCAATTTGTACGACTTCTTCAGTTTGAAAAGATGATTTACATGTGAACTTTAACGCCGAAAAATCAACAGTTTCAAAATTATTATTTCTTGGATTATTTATAATAGTCAACATATTCTCCATATATTCACTAAAAGGTTTATCTTGAACATCAGATTTATTATAATTAATTCCAGGAAAAATTTCTCTTCGAGAATTATTTCTTTTTGTCTTATTCTTATTACAAATTACCTTTCTTATATCTTCCATTTTTAACGTAATTATTGATATTATAAACTTACAAGTTATTTGGAATAATATACAAGTATTGAAACTAAAGTTTATTTTACTGTGTGTGTAGAAAAAAACATTTAGACTTAAAATATCTTAAATTTTTTGATTCTTCGTATTTTTTACAATAACTAAGCTATTTAATAATATTTCTATTTACATAGAAATAACCATATAACGAATCCTTTTCAGCATGGACTTTCTTCCTTTTACTAGCGTTTCCGCATTTGTATGCTATAGCAGTTCTGACAAGCGTAGGTCTGCATTTGCATTTCTCGCAAACTACAGAGATGATGTCTTCCACTATTTTCTCGTTTAATACCGGTTTAGGTGACTTCTTTCGTTGCATAAACTTGGTCCCTTCTTTTGCGCTAAGACTGTGAGTAGCCAAAACATTTTCGGGAAAAATTTCGAGCAACAAAGTACGAGTTGCCAGTTTATAACAAGTCCAATCAATCGATAAAAATACTTCCTTAAGAATACATGTTTTATTTTGTCCGAAATATACATATTTCGATGATTCTTCAATAAAATTTTCTTTACACTCAAGTGTTGTTATATTGCACTGAGATTCTTCAAAGTTAACGTTTTCTCTTGTGTTTTGTATTTTTTCTATTTCGGTGTTTTCCTGATTAAAGTTTTCTTGATCATTAAGAAAAATTGCTTTATTCAAAACCTTACTTCTTAATTCATTATTTATGCACTTCTTAGCAGCAGATTTTAATATACAAATTTTCTGTATGCCCAACCTGGATAAATCATCTGAAATTGAAAATTTAATTTAGTAAACAATTGGTTTTGGAAATAAGAATGATTATATTGACAAATTTTAATATTTTAATTTCGGAAGAAAATTTAATTTAGAAATACTGAAAAGATTAAAAAAAAGGTATTTTTTGAATCATCTACTTACCAGATATTGAAATGATACGAGCTTCTTTCGTTATGATTCCACATATAACTGATACTGTATCGCCTTTATTCACAGTCTCTTTATTACATAATACCGATTTGCTGTTAACCACTTCGTAAATGAAAGTATTGTTAATATTAAATTCTATTAACATATATTTCTTGGATGTATAACCTATAAGACAAAACTTATAATTTTGATTTTTAAAGTGTACAAACAGATACACAC
Organism: Nicrophorus investigator; assembly: GCA_963457615.1. Lineage (NCBI taxonomy): Eukaryota > Metazoa > Arthropoda > Insecta > Coleoptera > Silphidae > Nicrophorus > Nicrophorus investigator. Next base: position 27,167,893 of record OY735143.1, read on the forward strand.
CCATAGTTAATTGTATTTTGCATTAAGATTTTATAATTAACACTTCCACACATTAAAATTAATACAAATTATAAATAATTTTATATTAGCAAACTTAGAATACAAAACGCATTGTCAACAGTGTAAAGTTCCACTGAATCTATTTCAAACCGTCCTTGAAAATTCCATTCAGTTAACAAAAAACTGAACAATTTCGTTCGTTATTTTTTTATGAATAGATTTAATAAAATTCCAAATATTAGTTTAAAATATAAGTAATTGTGGGAGATATTACTTAACTTTTCTAAGCTATCAAAAATTTTAGTTTTAATACATTTTGGAGGATGCGCCGGGTTTTCTTATTATTTTGTACAAAAATTGTAATTAATTAAAAAAATAAGACGATAGAAGTTATCATTTTTTGACAATATTTTAATTGAAAATATTAAAAAAAAAGTCTTCTTTTATTATGATATTAATTTAATTATTTTGTACATAAATTCAATTCTATGAAAGAAACTAATATAAAAGAACCTTGAAATCTGTGCTTTTTTTAAATTTTAATTATTTTCCTAAAATATTATTAAAAATAAATTTTGAAAAATAATATTTTACTTTTAATATTTTGAAAATAAATTATTTTTAACATTTTTTATATAAATATTAAGGAAATAAGTAGAAAAGAAAAATGGATGTTCTTTATTTCTTATTTTAATTTTATTATATAAAAAAATAATTTTTTGTAATTATTATATAATTTTTAATATTTCGTATAAAAATTAAAATTACAATATATTTATTAAATGATAATAATTATTTATTGAATTTCTTTATTTGTGACTCATATTTTTTCTTGAAAATGACTGAAAATTATTCACATTTCATAATTTTAAAAGCATATTGTCATTATATAAAATCAATATAAATAATAAAAAAATAGACTATTCACATATTTAACTGCGTTTATTCCAAAGTCTGAACTGCGTTGTGCAGTTCGTTTTGTGCGTGGTGCGCAAACTGTTCAGAAGTGTAACTTTGCATCTTATGAAAGAGGCATTCATAAAATCAATAATCAATTTGGTATCTTTCATCAACATTTTTTTTAAATTCGCCGAATTTCTTTTCTTTTTATTAATGACCACGCAATGCTTGGTTAATATCTTATTATTTAAAACGAGCATTATCAAAAACTTAATCTTAAATTGATAACTGAATATCCTCAATACTATTTTATATGAATCGAAACGATATAAAATGATGTCGCGACAACTTAAGACTTTTTCAGCAAATTGTTTAAACCAATAATGCACAATATTTCTCATCTGATCTATAATAGGTGCAGTATTCCCAACGTTATTCTGTCTGCAACGAATGGCAAGTTTCAGATTATATTCATAATTAATCATATCTTCATGAATCAATGCTTGCGCGTTTCTATCCAGCTGTTTATAATTATCTAAAAATAATAATTTTCTTTATTTTATTTTTGAATTATTTTTCTAATCACTCACCAGAAATGGCCACAACTCTCCCAACTTTGAGAACATTTTTATCTTTTATTTTAACCATATTACCTCTCCTAATATTCCTCGCATATTCAGAAAACGAAGAAACAGCAAAAATAGTGTAACAAAATTGATTTTTAAGACGAAAACGTAAAAACCAAAAGAGACTTGCTGTTTGCACTTTCGATTCTGTAAATGAAAAATAAAATTAATTCAATTATTTACATTAAAATGCACTAACCTTTCAAATCACAACTTTCTCCTGAAAACGGACATGCAGGATCTACAATAAATTTTAACGTTAATATAATTAAAAATGATTAATTTATTAATTTTACTCACTCATTTTGATTATATTATCTAACTGCCTCGCTAATTAAAATATAACGTTATTTTTTATGTAATTAATTATTGTTTAAACTGCGAAATTCATTGATCAGATGAACATTTTAAAATATGTGCAAAAGACATACTCAGCGAAATATGTGGAACAGCTGTCAAACAAAAAAAATAATAAGCAAAAAATACAATTTTATTTTCTTTATCAACATCATTCCTACCATTAATATTTTTGTAAAATGACATTATGCAACCCAAATATCATTGAGTAAACTTAAACAAATTTTGCCTTTATTTAATTATATATTTTTCAAATTTAAACTTCGAATACTCTGAGAATTTTGTTACATTTTATATTTGTTATCATAATAATTTTGTTTATGTTCAGTATTTTTGTTATATAATTAAATCAATTATTTTAATTTTCAATAAATTTGTGTTTTTTATTAAGGCATATAAAGTTGCCTATATTAAGTATACTTCAGAAGATGAAAACCTTCAGGAAGAAAAAAGATCTCTACTATTGTTATGTAAATATAATTCCAGAATAGGCCTATTATATATTAAAAACAATAATTAAATAATAATAATTTTATTGAAATAAAGATTTTAATATAAATCTTATTTTCTAAATAACTAGTGGTTAAAATTATATCAAATTAATACTATTAATTATAGGTCTTTCAGTCTTTTATAATCCTAGAAGTTGAGATATCAAAAGTGAAAGATCACCATTACACATATCTACGCTGCTTAACTTTCACAAATCTTTTTTACCTCCGCATAATTTCACCTATTTTTAAATAATAGATTGATTACATGTTTAATTACGTTAAGATAGTTTAGACAACCAATATGTGAGATTTGTAAAAACTAAGCTATATGAAAATCAATAAAAGATGACATCCATTCAGACAACTTAGATAAATAAGTTAATAAAAATTATGTACAAAACATATGCTATAGATCAGAATTTCCCAACCTTACTGTTTATAACATACATTTTTTGTCATTTGATGCAAGGTGACAGCTGTCATTTAAATATTTAGTTATACTGTGACCCAAATGTTTATAACATACATTTTTGATATTTTGACGAAAGATGACAGCTGTCATTTAAATATTTAACATATTTGTACTGTGACTCGATTATTTATAACATTTTTGATACTTCGACGCAAAGTGACAGCTGTCATTTTAAAATGTAACCCAATAGGTTGGGAAGCCCTGCTATTGTCTACTTTAGCAAATAAATATTTAAATTAAATAAATGTTCTTCAAACAGTTTTTTTTTTCTCTTAAATGTGCTTATGTTCTATTTGCTTATACAATATTGCCTGAGCAATTTCGAGAATGCATATAAATTACTTTTATGATCTCTACCACTTCAAACCAGAAACGTGTAAACAGAACTAGTAGATAAAGCGGATCTTTCCCGAAATATTCGAGCCTTCTGTTTATTTCATCAATTTGTCAATAGAAAATATTTTTCAGTACATTTAGAATTCATGGAATGACAAAAAAATTATCTAAATAAACACATTAGAATTAATGGATTAATCAGATCTTTTCTGAAATAGTTGAGGCTTGTGTTTATTCAAACCATTTTTTTTTCAATATAGATTTCAGATAAAATTGATGGGAGAGGTAGTTTCGCGTTGATGCGGATGGAAAAATGCATACGTTTAATAAACATTTTCCACGAAGGTCACACGTGCCATACGCTCAAGTGTCGCACTTTACTTTTAATTCGCCACAATTGAATGCATGCAGCCAGTGCACATGAATAGCTTAACTGTGCGTCCGCTCATTTGCGTTTGCGAATCAAAGCAGTCCCACTTCCAAGCACTTTGATTAAATTGGATTGCCTCCGTTTATTGTTGTTGATGGATTTGAGTGAAACTGTGAGACGTCCGGAAACCCATTGAAATATACGGCGAGGATGCAGACAGGAAAACAGGAAGGTTGGTCTTGATTAAAACGTTACGTATCTGAATTGGCAAACAGTTTTCTACCTCCCCGCACTTTCGCCGTTAAATTTGATTAATTGCATTCCTGTTGTCCGACCGCACCTGAATTTACCCGTGCAATTTTTTTTACATTTTGAAACACTTACTTCATCAAAAAATAATTAATTATATAATACTATTATTTTTAACATTATACATTTATTGGATGTTGTAACTCACGTTATTGTTCTAAAGAAGTTTAAAGTCCAAAGCACATTAATTTATTCTTTAAAAGCAATCAATAATGAAGCGAATGCTATTTACTTAATTGCGTTTTTAATGACCGTTATCTGAATAATGGAATTTATTCTGCATTGTTTTAAATAATATTGAGATGAAGATTGAGCTTTGTTTGAAATAAATGCTAAATCTTACTAAATACATAAAATTGTTAATGTATGTTACCTTATCATATCATTATTGTCAATAAAAAATAGTTTAATTTAATTTTTTTATAAATAAATATAAACTTTTAGTAGTATTAATAAAAGAAAATTTTATTTAAATTTCATTATTTTGTTAAAAAAAATTGTGATAAATGTAATTTTTTAAATCATTTATTTTAGAAAATGTAAACTGATATAATTTCGTTCGGAAACAAATAATGTTTAAGGTAAACAACTAATTATATAATTATATGTTATTTTTTTACATATTACAAATAGTTTTGTATAAATTAAATATCATGTGTTCATTTGACTACTAATTAGCTGACAGCTGCATTCCTGAACAACATTGTTTTATCTACTTCTCTTTACTCATTTCTAGTAAGTAATAGAGATATATCATATATTATTTACATGGAATCATAACGTGAACATACAGAATTATTTTTTATTAATTCATAATAAATTTTTAAAAACGGATTTTTTTTTTGATAACTGAAAAATTTAATAAACAATATTTAAATAAAGTTTTAATAAAATTTTTAGAGCAAATAGTAAATACAAATATTTTAAAATTCTACAAAAAAATTATTAAAATTTTTTAATATTATTTTTTCATTAAAATATTGCACATTAAAATGTTGAAATTATTAGTACTTGTTTATTTAGGCTTTGAAAAACCGGTTTTTGAATAAATGAGAACATTTTAAAACCGTTTTACTACAATACTACACTTATAAAAAGTATTAGTATAGTATTAGTATTAGGCGAAATGACTGTTACTGAAAATGCAAATTATAAAATTAATATTCAACACTGGTTTATTTGAATGAATATTTTTTTAGACTGTATAAATTAGTAATGCAAATTAATTACATCAATTTAGGCTCAAATCCTAATCAGTTCGTTATTGAATCAATAGTTTTTGTTTTGATTACTAATTATTATTACTAATAAAAAATTATCAATAAAGGTCGCAAAATTAATTAATCTTTATATTTCATATTGGAAATTAAATAATTTTAAATATTAGATTTTATTTTATTATTATCTCATTTAATAAATATGTTTATTTTATCTCAAGCCTCAAATTATTATTTCCTGTCATATGGTTTCACTATCTTTGTTTAATGTAGAAATTGTATTTTTTTTTAAATTACGTAACTCATTTAAAAAGTCACGCACAATTTCAATTAATTCAAATAAGGTTTGTCGTCATCACAGTTCGAACTTCGAACATTGATTAAGTTGGTGAATAATTAAATCCTTTGTTCTACTAAATAGAGTATTGTATAATATACCACATATTTTATGCAATTCATTGAAAGTAATTTCGATGATTTATTGTGAACATTTCGTCAGAATCAAAGCAAATATGTTTATTTTCTTATATGATTTATGGCGATTTATAACAGTCTTATCAAACCTGCAATAATCAACTGAAAATAAAACTTTGATTTACGATCTTATATTTTTCTTTCAAACTGACATCAATTCAACATGTGTAAATAATTAGTGAATATTTATATAAATATCTTGAATTTGGTAAATAAATCGATAAACTTAGTTGGTTGTAATTAAGTTTCATCAATATTGATTAATTTGTGTAAATAAATAATTTATGGCAGAAAAACTTGCTATCAATATAAACTTTAACAAATTTTGTCTACTACTACTAATTAATTTATACTTAATTAATTGGATTGTGATTACGTAATAAATAAATATATAATATTTACGTATGATTACATATTTTTCTAAAATTATAAAAATGATTTTCAATAATTAATACAAATTTTGTTAATTTTTAATGGCATTTTAATGAATTCTCTAATTATTCTTTATATTTCAGTTTTAAGTAATTAGTCAGTAATTAAATATTGAAATCGTAGTTTTCATAGGCAATTATAGAAGCAGTATTAATTATAAATTCTATTAAAAATTAACAACGTAAAACAGTATTTCATATTTTCATGAATTATTTTTTACTTAGTTTGAGTTTTCCACGTTTCTATTAATTATATAAAAATATAATAAAAAATGTTATCTAAGTGAGAATGAAAATATAAAATAGAGTAAATAAGATAAAAATGTTAATATTATTTTTTTTCTAATATTGATGGAAAATAGGAACAAAAATATGGAAAAATGTAAATAAGTTCAAAACTTCCACTTTACATTTAATTTATATAAAAATAATGTGATTAAGTCAAATTTTTCAAAAATGCATGAAATAGTTTAAATGAGAAATAGTTTTATTTTATTAAATGCAAATAGAAATAAATATATTTTAAGCATGATTGCTGTGAACATTCCATTCAAATATGTACGAAATTATTCCTGGCGTGCAATAAATTATAAGACTATTAGACTTTTGTTGGCGTCCGGCCAAGTTGCAGAGGTTACATAAAAATATGTTATTGTTTGGAAAAGTTTCCGGGAACCGTGAGACCAAAAACGCTGAGTACTTAAAAATAGTTTAATTTTTAGTTAAATTTTAAATATAATTTTAAATTAAATTCATTAAAATTATTTTTATAATTTATTTATTTAGAATTAATTATTTACTACATCAGTTTTAAAAATATTTATATCTGAATCAAAATCTTTATATTTCCCAGAAAAAAATAAATATTTTAATATGATTATTAATTTTTATATTTACAAATTATAAAAAAAAACGTTAATTAAACAACGAGATAAAATTTATGTATGTAAATCTTAATTGTGTTTAAAATTATTATAAAGCTTATTATTTTTCTAGAAATAATTTAAAAATAAAAATATAATAAAATGTACACGAAACTAGTAAATAATTGTTACATAAAATGATCGATAACTCAGTTGGTAACAGGATGGAAGTACGTATGCAAATGTTATTGATTTGAAACATTTCCTTGAATATTCAACTAACGTAATATTACAAATTAAAAAAAAACAGATTGAATTAATTTAGTTAAGCCTACAAAGACCTTGATTAAATACTCTAGCTGATTTCCCAGATATTTAGGGGTTGAAAAATCGATAATATTTCTTTATTATATAGATTAGAATTTTTCAACCCAACATGTTTTCTTCTAGTTACAAACAAAGTGACAGCTGTCATTTCATCATTCAATTTTTGGTCGTGACAGTTTAAAAAATGCTTGGATTTTTATGTGATAATAGAAAGATTTTTTTCTTTTTAAATCCGTGAAAAATATCTCATTGTCTTATGGAAAATAATTAAAAATATAATGTAACTGTACTCTATTTACTTTTCATTTATCTAAATGTGATGATGTAACTTCAGTCTTATCTTAGTAAATACAGCTTTTTTTGTCAGTAGTAATTATATAAAGCAATAATTATATAACATAATTTCACAGTATTTCAGTATATATTACGTGAAAATGGAATATTTTAAACTCATACTTAAATAAGTTGATAATCCTGTACTCGATATTATTTTGCATATGATAGAGTAATATTTAGTATAGAAATTCAATGATTGTATAAAATTTTAAATTACAAATAAAATTACGAAATTTTTTTACTAAATAAAAATTAATGATTTTTTTTCAATTAAAATTTATAATAAAAATATACAGTTGATTCATACATATGTCATAACTAGGAGCTGTGGCGTACCCAAATGGGACAATTGAAAATTAATGTAGAATTTGTAAATTATACAAGAATTAAGTATTTTCCACGAAAATTGTTATAGTCCATGTATTTCTGTGTTTATACAAAGTCCATACTATAACTACAATTTATATCTTTTTATCAGAAAACAACTTACACTTGCCAAAAGTGTATTTCCTCAAAAATAAAAATAAATACACAAAACTTTCCAATTCATTGTGAAAATATTAAAAAAAAATGCTATTTTTCTTCTTTCAACTTGGCTTCATCTAAATGGAATCTTGATTGAAGGTTATTTAAATTTTATAAAGTTTCTATATTTCTTTATGTTGAGATGTGTTTATCCAAAGTTTTTATCAGAAAACAAGTTATAGTTGCCAAAAGTATTTCCTTGTAAATAAAAAAAATAATTCCAATTAATTGTAAAAATATAATTTGGTGACCAAAAGTTATTGGCTTCATTAAAATTAAATCTTGACTGAAGGTTTTTGAACTTTTAAATTATATAAAGTTAAATTATATAATGAGATGTGTTTATTCAAAGTCCAGATTGTAATTTCCAATTTTTTTTTTTGATCAGAAAACAAGTTATACCTGCCAACATAATATTTCTTAAAAACTTCGAAATAGACTTCGAAAGAAAAGAAAACTTTCCAAGGAATGAAATCATGATTAAATGGAACGTTCGTTGAAGTCATGTGGTTAATTATATTTGTAATTAAACAAAAGACTGAAATAGCCGAATCGTAGGAGGCCGAAACCAAAAACGAAAATGGATCAAGGCTGAACCATAAACGGGATAAAGGCCGAGGAACGGCAACAATTCGATAAATGAGCTACTCAAACACTAGTTAATCGTGTTAATAGTAGTGCGGAGAGCGGCGGGCATCTCACATCACATCACACATATAATATAACGCGTGCGGCCGCAGTTCGTTTGGCACAGCGATGGTAAATAAACCATGAGAGAATTTTCACCAAGAAGACACATTATTTTTACGAAATATCGCATAAATTTCCCCCCTCAAAGCATCGGTTTGCTCTCTAGGAGGGAAAAACGCGACGCACAACTGGAAATAGACGACGTTTAAGCTCTGTAACATTATTTTATTTCAGTTTGCATTTACATTTCGAACAACAAACTGTACGCGTGTGAATACACTTCTACTCAACAACAAACAAATATAAGATAAACTAACAACAAGTTACGCAAGTCTTGAATAAGCTGCAGCATTTTAATATTGAAGTGGTTCAGGAAAAGTGAAAACATGCATGCCATTAAGAGGGTTTGCTCGCAATTACGTAAGTACAGCAAAAATCGATTCACTTCAGTTTCAACTGAAAGAACGCATCGGTCGCCGCAGCGTCTATAGAAAAAGTGCGATAATTTCAGTTTTTATAACGTTTCGAAACGCTAAATTAAACGCAAAATAGATTAGATATAACGACAATCAGCTGTAAGTTAATGTAGGCAATTAATTTAAGTTTAAATCAGATATTAATATTTTTTTCTCTCCATTTATAAGATTCTATTTTTATACTTATTTATAATCGTTATTAATACTCATTGGATCATTATATATTTTATTATTTTACCTTTTACCAAATAATAAATGCATAACCCGTTTAATCAATAGCCACTACAAACATTGCTTAACTATCAATAAAAAAAAAATAATTTATTAAACTTCTAATTACATTACAAATTCTATTATTGTTATTTTATTACTTTCTCTTTTACCTAATAATTGAAGCATAACCCGTTTAATCATTATCAACTTCAAGCATTGCTTAACTATCAATAAGAAACAAATAAAATATTAATTTATAAAATTTTTAATTATAAATTACATTTTTAATAATAATAAAATTTACATAAAATTATTTGTAGTAAATATTATAAATGTTTATTTTAAAAAATGATTACAAATAGATTTTATAAAAAAAAATTTAAAATTAAAAAATTTATTTTTTAGTATATTTTATTCTAAAGATTAATTGAACGAATAAAGCAATTACGTCAATTAAAATATTTTTATAAAATTGGTTTAAACAATTAATTTATAGAAATAAATATGATTTTGATATTATCATAAGTAATACAATTATAACGATAAATAATTATAAACCATAGTAATTATGGTGAAATGTTGAAAATAAATATTTTGTATTTCAACACTATTAATTGTTTGCTTTTACACCAAATAAAGTTTAATTTTGTAATAGATTGCTTCAACAACTAAATTGAAAAACCTATTATGTTTAATGGATTTATGATTTTATTTGCATTGCAAAAGTTGTTAATTTCCTATTACCAATGTAATTTATTTTGTAATTTTGCTCATGTAAATGGAATACTTATTAAGATATATTGAAATAATCTAAAGGTGAGAAATTAACTATTAGCTAATATTATGATGAATATTACCGAAATGTATTTTGTGAGTAAACCTAAAAATACTCTCTAATTTTAGATCCAAATCGGGTGCCAAACAGATTGAGAGGTCGCTCGAGGCCAAAACGCGAAACTCTCGACCCCATCGTTGGCGCCGTCGAGGAAGAGCTCGAGGTGCCTCAGGCATCGGAGATCGTCTTCCGCAAGAAGTGGCGCATCAAGAAGTTCCATAAAACTATAGCCAAACGTGATTCCATTGACAGCCCCGTATTTCGTTGCTCCGTTAATGGCGTTACGACTTCTTGGAACATATCTATCAGATTTTGGAAAGGTAAAATATTTTTAAACAAATAATAAAATTGATGTTTTAATAATAGTTTGAATCGTTGTAGGACCTAACGGAAAGAAGGTGCTGAACCCGTTAGTGGTATGTTTGAACTTGACAGGATGCGAGACGGAGGAAATGAGTCAAGCTCGGGTCAGATTCCAGTTCGGTGTTTGGGATGCAAACATCAGGCATTGGGAGTGCTGTCCGATAGCCAACGTGGTGCTCAATTTAGAGAACACCCAAGAACTACTCTCTGTAGGCTACAAGAGTCTTGGGATATTAGATAGGCACATAGACAATGGTACTGTTCACAGGAGAAACCATTGAATATTTGTTGTCTGATGTTTAACTTTCGCAGATAACGATGTTAGTATTTTGGTTAAAATACAGATCATCCAAACGGAAGAGGAAAAGCACAACCTGTCTCAGGATCTGGCGAGGATCATGCACAAAACCGGAGACGAATACGTCGATACTTTGGTCGAGTGCGGCGTAGATCCCGAAGATATCTTAAGATCCAACGATAGCCTGAATTCCGAAACCAACAGGGACACCAATCTCAAAGTGAACAGTCTGATTATAAAAGCCCGCAGTCCAATGTTAGCAGTCATGCTCATCTCTCAGAACGACAATGATGTAAATTATGCAACACACGAAAATTCATGATGATTATTTTAATTTTTTATCGTTACAGCAATTCAAGTACAAATTGGATTTAAAGGAAATTAATTATAGCTTGGTGAAAGAGCTGTTCCGCTACATGTACACCGATAAGGTTGATGGTATAGACGCCCTTTGCGGGAAACTGCTTTCGCTTAGCGTGAAGTTCTGCATCCCAGGATTGCAGACGCTTTGCGAAAGGGCCCTTTTGGAGACCATCACACCTAACAACGTAGCCAATATTCTTTTACTAGCAGATCAATGCAAGTGCGAGAGCTTGAGGAAAGCTGCTCTCCATTACTGCGAGGATTCCGATACTATCAAGGATAACGCCGTCATTGGTAATAAAATATTCTACATCTAGCAAGAAAAAGAAAATAATGTAGTCGAACGTAATTGAAACAGTATTAAAAGAAGCATTTATTAGAAAGCATAACTAAGTTGTTTGTTGTTTTTTCGTGGATGGAAATAGGTGATTTATACTTATATTATTTATTTAAAGGTAAAACCTTGGCTTGGAGAGTAATGGAAATGGTGAACCCGGAATTGTTCTTGGAAGCGTGCGAGAGTATTAATAGTTCATCCAGTAATCTGGACAGTCCTTCCACGCCTGGTTCTTACAGCGACTTCGACGTTTAACTTTTGGTCACTCCTTTAATTAATTAAGTATTACAATTTGTAAATATTTCAAATTATCACACACGCTTACTTTATTAGATATAATTACATATTTATTCTATCCTATTCGTTTTGTATTTAAATATTATAAACTTTAGTTAAATAAAGCATTGTTTTTTTATAATTAATTATTTTCTTTATTTTCATTGCAAATAATTTAATTTTTATAAAAACTTAATCTCAATCTGTTTATTTGCATTCTGATAATTTTACAGTTTTAAAATACGAAATTGATAACATAATAATTATAATTATTTATTATGAAATCTGTATGTTTACTTAATTACATAAAAATGTTATACTATTGATAAGATCGATTACTTAAGCAGAATATTTTTTGAAAGTAAAAAAAAATTGATTTTTTAACAGATTTCAGCTTAAAAATATTAATTTAAACTGAAACTTATATAAGTAAGAAGGAATATTCAATTTCAAAGTACTATTTCAGAATGTTTATTTTTTATTTAAATTTTACTGCCGAAATATCTGTTAACGCTACTATTTTTAGATTTGATCTGAAAATGTTGCCTCGCGTAAACACATTTTATATTCTTTATAGTTTAATTACATTACTTGTGCATGAATGCTATGAATTGTTTCAATTTTGTAGTTTTTAAAGTAAATTCCCTGAATATTTAAATTATTTCACTCAAATGTTTATTGAATTGGGTGTTTGAAATAAAAAAAATTAATACATAAATATATTTATTACGGGTGTAAAAGTTGTTAATAAATTATTAAAATAATTATTAAAATACATCACGACGAATAATACTGGGTAGAAAAGTTTTGATTCTCACAATAATCACTATTTTTATACTGTCTATAAATGTTACGAGAAATAAGATACAAAAATACTAAATTTATTCAATGGCTGCTTTACTGGCGAAGGATGTGAGGGAGGATATTTCGTTGGGGCTGGAATCAGTCGGCAGCCGATTGAATTCCACCTCTTCACCGTTCTCTCCGCAAATAGGATCCGAAGGCCATTGCTTGTGACTTGGAGCGTAAAGGATAAGCATAGCGCATATGTAGATGTTCCACATGCCGTAGACTCCGGTGAAGAGTGCGGAGGAGAGTTCAATGTCCATGCTGTCGTCCCATTTGTGTTGTCCTTCGTTGATCTGACTCAGGATGAAGGAGACGATGGTGATTGCGGCGCAAATCAATGTGGCGAGCATAAGGAAATTGAAGCGGTAAATGATGCCTTCGTAATGCAATCTCCGAGCCGAAGACATGTTTGGAAGGACGGCGCGTTTGATGCTAATGTTTCTGAACACGTTCCAAATCATGTAGCACAAGAAGATGAAATAAATTCCAGCCGAGATTCCAGCTAAAATAATAAAAGACAAGGCGAGATTAGTTCCGACCGGTGTAACCCAAATCGAGTAGAACGGATTTTTGAGTTGAACGCCTCTCTCGCACAAGTCGAAGATCAGCAGCGAAGTGCATCCGATGACGATGGCGCTCAGATGCTTCCAGTAGAGCCGCAAAGAGTTCTTCTCTCCTTGATCGTTGATTAACATGTGCTCTCCGGCGAAGACGAGCCAAAAGGATAGAAGCATTGCGTAGAAAATCCCTTGGCGAATGTCGCCCAGCAGGAGCATGTAAGGCATTTCGAAGAAAAGAGTCAAGAACTCTAATGGTAGATCCAAAAATGCCAATGTTCCGCCTAAGGAGATGAGCATGTACTCCAATAAAGCTGGAGTCCTTTGCAGGATGTGCACGCGATTCCAGAACCAGGTCATTATAGCCAAAATGATCGGGAAAAAGACTGCTTTCATGCTCAACCATACTCTGGTAAAGCCTCCGTTCATGTGAATAACGTGCAAATGTATATCGCTGATCCAACCGATATTGTTCCTCTTTTTATCAGCCGGAAGACGCAGGTTCAGCATGTAGTAATCGTGATGCAATGAGCCTAATTCAAATAAGGGAACGGTAGTGCAATTATATGGGTAACCCTCCGAGTTATCGTCTTCCACGTAATCGAAGCTGCAATCCATCAAGCGCTTCTCCTCCGCATGACTATAATATTTCCACTCCTTATCCCCTTTGTTTTTGTAGAAGAGTCTCGCGTCCAGCGTCAGTTCAATGGACGGCTCCAATTGTAATTCCTTTTCATACAATAAATCTATCTGGATGACACCGACAAGATTCTGCTGCCAGCGAGAGAAATCCAACCGGGGCATCCCCAAAGGCATCGCGCCAACAAAAACAATATCTTTGGCTGTAATATGTTTATCGATAATCTTATCCCTGTGGCTCAGCTCGATCTTTTGCTTGCAGTCTCTGGCTATCCACCTACTAGGGTCTGTATTCTCAGGATGCGGATCGATGCATGCCGTAGATAGGATGGTCATGGTACTTGCCGGTGCCGGTGCTGTTAGGCCACCAATAAGGAAACATATTACCTGACCGATAAGGAATACGGCCACCAAAACACTCAGCTTCCTTCCGCTCAGGTTTTCCAGAATCGTGCCCGGCATCTTCGGAGAGTTTCTGGTAGAACAACACTACTTAATTTATGTGAAAAATTCTGCGTCGCTCAGGCCGCCATTTGCACCGCGCCAAACACTTAAAGACACAGTTGAGCGCCACAACCGGAATGCCTTTGAACAATGCCGCAATCCATCCGCCGGCAGACAGTGATGGAGAGCAGGTAGAAAGAGGTAGGATAATCTCCTGGAGATGCAGAATCCCTATCGCTCATACCACCTATATGCCATAGACCGAAACCGAAGAATCGCTTGTTGAAGCGTCATCTGTTGCTTAAAGGACAAATGATTACGTAAAACGAAATCTGTACTTCTTCGCAGTAATTAACAGCACTTGTTAATATCTGAACAATTACATTTATAATAAATACTACAACCACATCTTAATAATACTTTAGTAGATTCTAATTTACAGAACTAAATACAAATTAGGTGAGAAATTAGGTTAGAACAAAATTTGGATATTTGAAGGATATTTCTTTAGAATAAAAATTGTGAAAATAAATAATATATTTACGGTAATGCAAAACAGTTAAAGTACATAAAATTAATATAATTAAATCACATATTATGCATAAATATATATAAAGGCATTATAAAAAAAAATCTATAATTAATAAAATAGGAAGTCTCGTGAGTCAGGTCTGATCATCGTCGTGATTGGGCAGTATGACCCATTCTGATGATGAGGGTCTGCTTTGGTTGCCACCAGGTATATTGACTAAAGCTTGCTTCTGTTTCAGCAAGTTCTCTTTTAGCAGCATCAACGATTCCCTCTCACTCTTTAGATGGTCGATACTCTTCCGCATTTCTTGCGACTGTGAGATCTGCGGAGACTTCAGTTTCTGAGACTCCAGCACGATCTCCGTTTGCACCTAACAACAAAAAAACAATAATTACATTTAAATACTTTAACAGCTGATTGTATTTACCTTCAAGTATTCTTGTGCCAACTTCTTGTGCTCCTCGAAGAGCGCTACGCTTTTGGAGTCGTTGAAATCCGGAGTTGCGGGCCGAAACTCTTCGTCGAGCAGTAGATGCATGTTCTCCAAATCCGCATCCGTCTTGCTCGTCTCATTTGTGCTTTGTACCATACTCGTACTACCTGGAATTAGTAATAGACAATTAGCATGCGTAACAATCGCCGGCAGCGATTCATTCCATCATTCATCATTACTCACACGAGTGTCTCTTTCTTTCTATGGAATCGATGATGTACGAGCATTATGCAAATTATATTAGAACGAAAACAAATGATATAAGTTTGATAAAAATATAAGTAGAGTAGAGTATAAGTAGATGCGTGTATTTATATAATGCGATTGTCGGGCAGTTGGGAACACCCCAGGTGCAAAAATGCAAAATTAAAAATAAAAACGTTCCGATTTAAATTTTTATCATTAGTCATTATTAGTCACAATGGCACACCGACGATGGGACGGATTCAAAAATTCGTGGGCGCCCTGCCAAAAATCCAAAATGAAAACATTGTTAGCGTTGATTATGACTAACTCCTGCTAATAAAATTACGAAATAAAGAGAAAAACACGGGCACCACTCTCGGATTCCGCAGGATCTGAGAGTTAAACGGCACATAAATAATGCCGGCACGGGAAGCCATCCGCACCGATAATTAACACTCGCGTTTTGATGTCTCCCGACGATGTTTACGTTATCGTTACATAATTAATGGATGTTTTGTGTTCGTTAAATTACCAGCGATTTAACTTCTTCCTCGGGTCGATTTGATGAACGCACGATTAAAACAACGGAAAATAACTCTCGCTCTACTTCTCACATGAAAAACCATCAAAATTCCAATATTTAAATGTTGTATTGTAAAGTAATATATGATGACCTATGCACATATACAGGTAACCTTTTAATAATAGTTCTATTATAACAGTATTTCCCAAAACTTAAATGAAGTTTACAAAGTTATGAAAAATAATAAGTTTAAATTTTTTCGTTTTATTATTTTCCAATTTACTATAAAATGAAAACTTAAGTAATTAATTATTAATTAAAAAAATAATATTTACAAATGATGAACGATTTAATCATTTGTAAATATTATTTTAAAGTTAAAAATATTGTGAAAAAGTTGTTTTTTTTTGTAATTAATTAATAATTTGTATTACAGTCTCATTTGATTATAGTTAAATAAAGTTATGATAAATAAACGATGTATTTTGTAATATTGTGTTTTTTGGGCCTAATATAAATATTTAATAAAAAAATGAACTTTAAAAGGCAAAATGAATTTTATATATCAAATATTCGTATTAATTACAAGCAACTTTGTACCATTACAATTATATAATAATAAAAGATTTTCAATATTTTACAGAAATTGTTGTCTATATTTGATGATACTTCTGTATTAAAATTTTTTTTTTTAATGTTCGATTAATAATAATTGAAATAATAAATGCTAGTGGTGATTTGAATCTTCAGACTCTTTTTGACCGAATTATGTACGTTAACCGAACATTCACCATATTTTATTTATTCTATGTCTCTAATAAATTATTATGTAGTTATACTATAATTAACAATACTTACACATTTAGTAATAATTCAATTTTATTCCGTCATATAAAAGTAAATCGTAATTAGAATTAATTGATTGAATAACTTCTTTGAATCACAATATACATATCAATCCATTAAACACGACTAGTCAATTACATAATTTGCTTATTGCTTATTGTTTTTCTTTCTAAATAAATTTAACGTCAATGCCGAATGGGTTTTATGCAATCTGGCATCGAAGTAATAAGATGTAATTAACTTATTTAAAGCTAAAGTTTCAAAACCATTTCAAAAATATTATTTTATTACTTGACTTGTGTCTCGAACAAGTGTGCTTTTTATATGCGGCTGCGTTAGATAACAAAGAACAAACAATCTCACATAACTTTAAAAGTGGATGTTTCATTAATTAAATATTTAATCTAAACATTTCTAATTAAAAGCAAATAGAAAAGAGTTTGTTGAAGAAACAGGTACATTTTATATAAGAATTATATAATAAAGCAAACTAATAGTCTTCTAAAACTTAATAGAAATATAGGAAATTATATAATTAATGTCTTTATGAAAAATTTGTGAAATTGTAAATTTATATTAATAACTTTGGATAATAAATAAATTGTGTTTAATAATGGAAATTGTAAATTTATATTAGAAACTTTGAATAATAAATAAATTGTATCAATTGTCAGATCAAACGTTAGTGAATTTAGTGGGAAGTTCTCTTTGATGTTTGATTATACAGTTACGGATGAAGATGTTATTGATGTAATTTTAAGCGAATCATGATTTTTAAATTTAGTTTTTTGAAATTAAATTAAGAGTTTGTTATTGATGAAATCATTGAATTATGAATATTTTTAACATGTAATATCCGTTTCCGGTGTAGGTAAGTCATTTTCTTGCTTCAAACTTTGTTCACGTGGTAGAAACTATGATAATAGAAAAACATAAATAAAAAATTACCATTTTCAGTCTTCATTTCTTTATAAATAATCCAACTACTGTGAGTCTCGCGGGAGGAAATGACCGCTGGAAAGTCGCACATAGTAAACGTCTTTATTTTTTCCGGTCAAAAAAGAGAAAAATTGTTGCGAAAACTGTTTTTGTTTTGTTTAATTGTTATTATTTTTCTCAGTTTTCCGCAAGTGGTGAGACCTGGAGGATTATAAGTAACTTCTTCGGAGCGCGATGCGTATCGGAAGCATTCACATGGTGCGTGGAAAAGTCGCGTGGAAATTCGCGGAAATCGTTTGGGACATTGTCTGGAGTTGTCCCAGACACACTCACTCACATACACACGGCCACACACATATCCACGGAGCCCGAAGATCGCGCGCAACGCTATATAAAAGCCGCGACTCGGAATCCCCAAAAATACACACACTCGTTACTAAGAAATCCCTTCCCGCTTCCCCCTTCTACAGCGTCCAGAGTCGGACAGCCACCGTGGCAGGATCTCCTCAATTCTTTATACTTGTATGAAAAAGGGGACAATAAACAATTTGAATGCCTAATCCCATTGAAAACCTGTTTTCCCGCCTCTCGGAAAATCCGGTAGCCCCTTCGAACCATACCACCGATGTACAGAACAGAACTAAATTTATACTGCATGCGAAAATACTCTAAGGCGAAATAAATACAAGCAGGACCGGCGTTCGAATCGCAGGTGCAAATTTCACATCCATGACTCAAGACAAAACGAAACCCTATTTTTCAATACTTCCAACAGATTTAGAAAATTATAGACAAAAAGTAATAAATCATCAATTATTGCTATTTCTATACTTTAGTTAATAATTAAATTATGTTAAAACTAAATTCATAAATGTGGATATTTTAGAACTTTGCATGAAATATGTCAAGTCTAAATGAAATACAAGAAAATAAATTCTGAACTATTATTATTAGCAGTATTTTATAATTTTTAGTAGACAACTAATATTACAATGATTATATTGATTTTCTAATATTAGTATTTTTATCTTACATTTAATATTTTACAAATAATTAATTTTGTTTACAAGAAATATATTAATGTTTCAACACTGTTTTCGTATATAAAAGTATCAATCAAAACTTTAAAATATTTTGAAAGTTTAAGAAAATTTCAAGAAATCACCAACAATTAAGTGTATAATTTTTAAATTTAATATTTAACACTCAATAATTAAATTTGTACATCTGAGATTTACGTAATGTACAAATTATATGTTCACTTTTCATACATGATAACCTTGACATACAAAAAAAAAACTAAGTTCTACTTCGACAAATAGAAATTATATTGATATATACATAAACGAAAGGTTAAAGTTAAAAAATATGTTATTCAATAGATTTTTTTTTCACGAAATGATTTACTGAAAATCTGACGCTCAAACAAATTGTGTTTATTTCTGGCTTTGTAAAATAAGCAATTTACGAAAGAAAGAAATGATTATCGTCTATCATTTATAAATCATAAAAAAGAAGCTACAGAAATATCATATGGTTATTCAAAGCTGTTCCACGAAACGATGTCTCAGTATCGGAGAATTTCCGTTCATATATTTGCTGCATTTGCGGCATCATCCACTGTTCGATTTTGCATGAAACTTCATTCAAAGAATTATATCAGGTTTAAAATGTTTATACAAAGAAATTTCAAAGAATCCAAGCAGATTTTGTATAAAACAAAAAAAGTAATACTGCGATACAAAGTGATTCATTCCAAGTTGTTTTAATGCTACTTTTTTATATAATAAGATTTTATGATTAATGACTTATTAAAAAAAGACTTCTCAAACCTGGAAGTTTATTGTAAAAGAACTTCGAAGTTAAAGAAGTTTTATTTCTCTCATTTATGTTATAATTAATTTTATATTGAATACAACAAATGTTTAGAAGCTTCTTTAATTTAATTATGTAACAGTAAACACAATATGAACAGCATTTAGTATTAAATGATGATGAAAAAACTTATATAAACAAAACTTGGAAGTGATGAATGTGTAGTAAAATTAAATAGTTAAAGCACTGCGTTATTAAAAAATACATTAAAGATTTTATTACGGCTTCGGAGGAAAGTTTTAGCAGAGTTCTCATTGCTTCTGTAATATACGGTTGCATTAATGTTGCGCAACGATTTACGTCATTCGCCCTCGTGAAATGAATATTGATTTTAAGCTTTATACGTATCACGAAATATACCAGTCGTCGAATAAGGGCAACATTGCAATTCGTTCCATTAGAAAATTATTCTCTTTTCAAGGTAATTTATATACTAAAATAAGTACTAATATTGTCCTTAATTACAAATAATTAAGAACTGATATAATATACATTTATTTAACTGTAGGTTTTGTAGATGGAATCTCCGGGTCAAAATACCCGAGTTTATAAAACAGATCTATTGTTGGTCAACGGCGTGTCTGAATCCCCAGACTAATCTTACTTTTTAATAGTTTTATTTTGGTTGTCCGCGGTTTATCCCACATAATCCTTTATTTACAAAACGTCTTAAAAGGTTTACAAATTGCTTTTTCGAATCGTTTCAAATAACTTTTACTAAAATTAAGAAAAAATAAACTTTCATCTTCTACCGCATTACATTTTGATATATTTTTCGAGTATAAGTAAATAAAAGTGATTCAATTAATTTTCTTACTTGTGAAGTTAATAAGAAATAAAATTTGTATAAAGGTTTTCAACTCAGGAAGATCTTTTAATAAATTTGAGATAAAAATAAGTTGATTAATTTATGTAATGATTCATTTCATAAATGTTACTGAAAAAATAAACTTGCATCATTTTCATATCCTGCATAGTTTTTCATAAATATTTTGATATCGCGCCAATCATTTCTAAGAATTTATGTAACTTTCATTGAAGTAAACTAAAGAAAATTGATTTGAAAAATTGGAATCGAAAAATGTCCAGATGATATTTTCCTGTCTGGTTCAAATCAGCGGCAGTCAGGATTTTACGTTTATTTTCTTTAATAATAATGACGATATTTTTGGCAACCATTGATCGATGCTCGATTCCGTTTCACCTATTTTTCGATCTTTCAATATACAATAAAATTTAAAAAAAGAAGAAAACCTTACCAAAAGATTGGAATAAAACAGAATGTGACCTGCTTTCGAAGCTCTGCGTAAATACTGTGAACTTATTTATTTACTGATCGAATGTTATCGGTTACTCTGAAATAGGGGGAATCCCCCTAAAATGTAATCTATTCAGCATAGTATCGAGGTCCCGATGGAATGATTGGTGCTGTGGATGTTGCTCAAGGTTGGGTGGAGTTAAATATGGGGTGACTGGTTGTGCCTTGTCGGAGAAGTCGAGTGTGTTTTCTTTGGTATGAAATACGACCCTGGGCACCGTGAAATATCAAAAGTATAACACACATCTAAACAAACCCGCGCTAAAATTACACAGTGACTCACTCAGTCTAAAATCGTTCCCTATAGACTATGACTTAAGTGTACGCATTGGACTGGATTAAAGTGACCGCGCGACGCGTTAAAAACTAATCACAAAACGCACATCAGCCGACTTTCCGATGTACGACTTTTCTGATGTTTTTAGTATATAGAGAAGATGATCTGAGTGGAGTGAGAGGAGCCTAGATTCTCGCTTCCGACTAAAATTAATGCCTCGATTCCCTTAATCCTTATTTATTTTAGGTGAGATCACAAGTATATATACACTCGCCCAAGCCAAGAACCGTAACAGACTCATAGTCTCGGCCTAAATAAAAACAAATAAATAAACCGGGCTGCTACCGAGAGGAAATAAAAAACTAAAACGAAGATGGGAAAAGAACGCACTTGGCACAATTCGAACTACACACATTATTTCCCCCTCATTAAATTTTCCAATTTGCCTCAATCCATCCACGTGTTGAGTTAATTTCAAGGGTGTTACCTGCTCGACAAGTTACAAGTTTTTTTTCTCTCGTCCGTTTCGAAATTTATTTCTACTTCCTTTATTTTCGTAAATCGCTCGGTAAATGGGTCCTTTTGGAGGCGGCGGTGCGTGTGTGCTTTAGAGCTGACTCATGTCTTCGAGCCAATGCCCTGGACCCAAAAATAAATACATATTTAAATGCGAAATTAAAGTGCATCCTATTATGGCCTAAAAATAGGTTGATCCTACATCCGCAAATACTAACCGGAAATTACTATTTTTTATACTAGGACACCTCCAAATCGATATTGTCCCAATTTTAGACCAGCATTTTCAAACTGATTTAGATTTACGATGTAGCACGGATTACACGTGTTTCTATGGCAATACACAATATATACAAATATCCGGGCCACGCAGCTATACTTGCCAACCAATAATACAAGTACTTGTTAACCATTACACAACTTACATAATTTTACAGACTAAACAAAACTTTTAACGTACATCTTTCATATACGTTTATAATATAAATAAATTTAAATGTTTCTATTAAATGTATTCATATTTATACATTAGTTTAAAATGTATATTTTTTCATTAATACGCGGGGTGCGTTTAAATATAGTAAATTATTCATACAATGTCTCTAAAATTAATTCGCCTTGAAACTTTTTCGTGCATCCCAGAATGCAGAAATACACCAAAACATGTTTTTGTTTTCGACCTAAATTGTTAATTTTCATTTCCCATTTGGCCTTTCTGGATATTTAGACAAGACCATAACAAAAGCTGTAAAACATCTAGTTAAAACAACATGGAATACTTCTATTCATATGTTTTCATGCGTTCAACTTATTTCATACTTAACTTAATGGTTTTAAATGTTTTCATGATATCCAATAAGTCATTCATAAGTTTAATTCTTGCAGTAAACAATTATGTTATTGAAAAACTGAAAAATATAAAGTAATTTGCTTAGACAAACTAAATATTTATAAATAACCTGAAATTAAAGTTTTCAGTAGGAAATAACGTTTTTGAATATTTTGGTCCATTTCTATTTATTCGTGCGCGTTGCTATTTGCTTGAAGCTGACGAAATCGCAAGTGTTTGCAAAGGAAAAAAATGTCGAAACTGGTAGTCATCAAATCGTCAGAACTCTAATTTTAAATTCGCAGAACAAGAAAAATAAATAATAAACCATGAAATTAGTAAAGGAAGAAAAATAAATCAACTTCATGATAGTTTTTTTCGTCGTTCCGAAAACGAAGCGAAAATTGATGACCGAAGTTATTGACTCCCTGAAAAATAGTTTGTTGTGGGTAATTATAAGAACGAATTGGCCTACGCGTTCCCCATGTCGAGTTTTTGCATTGGTCAAAGCGAACGTCACATTTATCCTCAAACTAGTTACACTTGTGCTCGTCTTTTTCTCTTGCTTACATAAATAACTCATTTTCAGCCTAATTGACATTTCAAACTACATTTCATTGACAATATTTTTACCGCTGGCTTCAAGTAAATACACCATTGACATATTAATAACTTCAGATATACAGCTTCAAGGATTTCCGGCTTTCCAAAACTATGCTACATATGCTCAACCGTAAATTCCTATTATATAGGAATTAATAAATAATAAAATTAATCAAGATGTATCATAAAGATTAACGTGTCTTTACGTAATATGCTATATTCAAATTGTATGTGACATAGCTATATTCTAGAAAATTAGATAAATAACACTTACTATTTATAGGTACCATTTTATCAAATCCAGCCATGGTTTGGAGCTTCATATCTTCATGACTAAACTTTCCCACTTGCCAAGGATTCTGGTTATAGTAATAACAATCTTATAAATATAAAATTATGACAAGAATAAAAGGAAACTTACGTGTTCCATATTTAAAGTCAGTGGTTTTGTCATTTCTTGTGTAGGTTGAGGCAGCGTTTTAATAACCATACTAGATTCCCCGTTTGTTGGAAACATATCTTGATCAGATTCATCATCATATAAATCGTCGTCTTCGTCCTCTTCGCATTCATACGAATTAATTGTTACCGGTTCATTTGCGTTAGGAAATACCGATACAAGTTTACCCATCAACTCAACAATCTAAAAATCATATTATAACTAAGTACAAATTTTGGAAATAGCTACCTCTTTCATAGTAGGTCTTTTGCTGGGCTCTCCGTCCCAGCACTTCAGCATGAAGTTTTCGATAATCTGAGGGCAACCCTCTATTAACTTAGGCCTCGAACCTTTGTGCACCGCCCACATAATTTGAAAAGCGTTATCTTCGTTGCTAAACGGCTTCTCTCGAGACAAAACCTCCCATAAAATAATGCCCCAACTGTAAACATCACATTTTTCAGTGTAATTAGATGTTGCAAACACTTCAGGTGCCATCCAAGCTGCTGAACCTTTGTTATTTGTCATATTAGTGCTTTTGTCAGCTGCAGTGCCAAAATCGCATATTTTCAGATGCCTTCCCTCATCAATCAGGAGCAGATTAGGTGATTTCAAATCCCTATGTATCAAAGGTTTAGGTTTCATCGAGTGTAAATAATCCACACCCTAAAATTTCATATTAATATAAGATTCTATCAGCAATTACTTAAAACTTACTTTAGCACATTGGTAAACCCAGGACAAGGCATGTCCAAATTCATAATCTATGTTCTTTTTCTTGTGCAGCACTTTGAAGAGTGATCCACCTTCTGCATACTCCATGACTAGACAAATGTTGGGATCTTTTGTGCAAGCCCCATATAAGGTGATAATATTTTCATGGCTGACTCGAGACAACTGCCTTAACTCCACAAAGAATGCTTTCTTCTCCTCTTTCGTTGATATATGCTTGACTGCCACATTGAGTCCCTTCCAATTTCCTTGGTAAACCTTTCCAAAACTGCCCTCATCTAAATACTAAATAAACAAAGAAATCAGTTTATACATATAACATTCTATCTATATATCACAATTTCCTTACCGCATACTGTTCAATCTCATCATAGTCAATCTCATTAAAAGTGCTATTCAGTTCATAGTCTTTCTCCATTTTATCCACACTATATCATTTCTTCACATACTTGCAAGCATTTGTTATAAAATCAGGAAAAATAAAAAAGAATTTGATCACAGCCTTTCAGGTTATGTTCCTGTCATCTACTAAATTCAATCAGAACTAAAATAGTTACAATATTTACAATATTTTTAGTAACCAAATATGAAAATTTTGTTATTAATACACAATTTACAACTAAAATTGAAATTTATTAATAACAAAAAAATATCTCAATAGCTACAAATCTCAATATTAATATAACATATTTAATAAAAAGCAATTTTTATTAATTAATCATTATTTTATATTCAAAATTATATAAATACATTTATTTTATTATTTAAATAAATTATGATTTCACAATTTTAATAATTGTATAAATATTATAGTAATTTGAACCTAACAATAATACACATATTATATTAGTAGTTCAAATTACACATTTTTCATTTTGAAATTAATTTGAATTATAAAATTTATTTATATATGTTATAAGTAGTTATAATTATATTTATGATATATAATAGAATTAATTATATATTATACTTAAAATTAATCACGTGGAATAAGTTGCATAACATAACTTATGCCTATAGAGCACAATGAATTCCCGCCTTTAAAATTTAAATTCTTTCGTTAAATGAGAATATTGTTAATGTTTAATTGTCACAAAGTTAATTTTTTTTTTAATTATTGATTTATTTGTAATCTGCCACACTCTGGCAATAAACAAATATGTATGAGAAAATTAAACAAATAAAAATAACCTGAGCGGAAAGATTTCCCATCGGCAATCTTCCAAATTAAGATATATCCAATTTAACAAAATAATTTTTACAGCACATAAATTGCTGGCCGTTCCCCAAAGTTGGATTCCATAGGTCCTTTCTTCCGATCAGCCAGTACAGCTTGGATAATTTGATGCCTAGTTGTTTGCGTTTAGCTTTTATGTGTCTGCGTCAAGTGAGTCGTCGGTCTAAGAACATCCCCAAGTATTTGGCGTCATCTGCTTGTGGAACTATTTTACCATTTAATGTGACAGAAGGGCAGGTTCCCTTTTTAAGGGTGAACGTGACGTGACTTGATTTGTTTTCGTTCACTTTTATTCTCCACATCTTTAACCCTTTTTGGTAATCGATCACTTGACTTTGCAAATCCCGCACGGCAAGAACCAGATCCTCGTTGGACGACAAGACTACGTGTTGTCAGCGTAAGTAGCGACGGTGGTTTCCGGGGTTGCCGGCAGATCGTAAGTATAGATGTTGTATAGTGCAGGTACCAAGATACTTCCTTGCGGTACGCCCGACGCTATTGAGTACAGCTGGGTCACCTCACCCTCCATCCTAACTTGATAGTATCTATTGGACAGAAAAGATTTTAATATACAGAAGTATAGATGAGGGAGCAACAATTTAATTTTGTACAACAATCCTGCGTGCCACACTTTATCGAAGGCCTGTCTTATGTCCAGAAAATTGATATTTCGGGGATACGCGAGCCCCTAGATCCGCTGTGATCTGTCGGTTGATTGCTCGCATATTCGAATACGAACAACCACCTCAACGGATGCACCTCGAGAAGGTTTTAGCACAGACGGTCTTGCCATTCTATGCGTATCACTGCGGACGTGATAAACGCATAGAATGACCTGGTATTTAGAATACCTTGCATCCATAAAAATAACAAAAAAATAAGTAACCTATAAGAAAAAAAACATTCATAATAATTAGTAAAAGTGAACTTACACAATCAAAACATGCCATATAAGTATATGTATTTTTTTCTGTAAGAAAGTCCTAATGTTTAGTGTCAAGTGGATCAAAATGCGATCCGCCACAATTTTTGTATAAAACAGGTGCGACCTCGAGAAGGTAAATGTGTACGGTCTTGCATCATACCAGAGGCTGTGTATTGCGCTTGAAATGATACCTGGTTACCATCTTCGAAGGAAGATGACATACCTTTAATTAGCACCTGGATATACGGCCACGTGGAAATCGCTGCTTCCATTCACAGCAAATGAAAGCAAACGCATGACCGCACACCCGGAAAGAAAATAAGGAATGTTTAGGATTAAAGGAAATGCTGTGACCTAAAGGGTGATTAGTAACAACACAATGATTAGTAACAACAAAATTATATCAACCCTGAAACAGAACACAAATAACACATATAAAATAAAATATACATCAACAATTACAATAAAAATTAATTGCATTACGTAGTATCATTATATAAATTTATGGAGAGGAATAATTGTTTTCTTTTTCACTCTCATCTTTTCTCATGTTTATATTTTTTATTATTGTTATTTTCTTTTTTTTGTATAAATTTATATTTTTTATTATTGTTATTATAATTTTTTTGTATATATATTTTTTTCGTCTATTGTTACATAATAATTTTTATAATTTATAACATATATTTTCTTTTCTTTTATTTATTTTTTAATTTTTTTCAAATTTTTCAATATGTAATGCAATGCGGCACAATATAGGCTAATTGTGCATGTTCATTAGCTATCCGGCATTATGACATTTTGTTTGTATCATATTATGACTACTCTATAGACTCTGAGCAGCTGCCGAACGCCTTTACAACAATCTACAACTATAAAAAAAATTACAACCCATTTAATTCCTCAAATTTTGGGGCACAATAAGGATATAGAAAGGAATATAGGGATAAGTCGAACCGGAGACTCGCGATTCTTGGAGGGGACGGAGAGTCCTCGGATTAGGTATGTTTTTTTTGTGAGTGGGTGTAAACTTAAAACTAGGAGGAATATTGACAAAATGGGCGCATTACAAATAAAACTAAACCTAATCTAAACCTAAAGAGAACGAACTATTATAGTAAATTGCACTCTACTGTATTAATTAGTTCTCTGGCAATGATATTATCATAACTGCCAAATTGGACATTTAGGATAATCAATTGCAAAACTTATTAAGTATTAAGTATTTATTGTTTATGGTTTTTGCTGTGTAATTCTATTGTTTGATCCACCTCTGAAGTGCCCGACCCAGCAGCAAGACCTGAACATTCACAGCAAAAATGAACAGATCGAGCGCAACAGTCCAGAGGTGAATTTTATCTGCTGAAAGAAAAACACGTGAGGATACGTTAGATCCCCACAGACATGGATTAGTAGAAACGACATATATAGTAAATAGATAGGAGAATCACTCGAAATAATATAAAGCAACAAAAGTGAATTGGAGTGAATCGTGAGCCAAGCAAAAGCTCATTCGATCCATACTAAATACTAAATGCCTAAACTTAACCAGGAAGTCCAAATGAAGTTAACAGCAAACTTCGCCCGAGCGAAGAGAATTCTAAAGTATTGAATTGGCAAATGGTTAGAGGATGAAGGAAGGTGTTGGGACCGGCAGAGACCCTGTCAGAAAACTGACTAGTCTGCGGAAGTACCGGCACCCCCAAAATAGTCATAGCAACAGTTAAGGGGGGACTCGCGGCGGACGGGCGGAGTGAAGGGAACCAAATGCCAATCAAATACTAAAGATTTCTTTAAGAAAAATTGAAGTTACTTTAACACAACAAACTTAATGCAAATATAAACGATTGAATTGAAAACACGGAGGGCTGAGGGTGGATCGT
The DNA here is from genome assembly GCA_963457615.1 of Nicrophorus investigator. Classification (NCBI taxonomy): domain Eukaryota; kingdom Metazoa; phylum Arthropoda; class Insecta; order Coleoptera; family Silphidae; genus Nicrophorus; species Nicrophorus investigator. The sequence goes on from OY735143.1 coordinate 27,196,423, forward strand.
GAAAGTGTGCAACCATCTCACGATCCCGGGGATATTTCATTATCAAAAACTAAGTAAACCATGAGATAAGCTCAATGGGGGTGGACGAGGGTACTGAAACATCCTCTATTTAATTCAAATCTAAAATCATGCATACAGAGTCTACCAACAAGTCTTGTTGAATTTAAGACTGCTTAATACAAGACTCTTTCTGCACGACTTTCGAGTGATTTTCGGGCACGGTGGATACGTTAGATCCAGCTGAAAGCAAAAAACATGCAAAAGCCGACAAATACGTTAGATTTGCCACTAACTACTCATGCTTATTAATCGCGAGGCGACACGAAATCACCATTGAAAGAAGAAGATTTGAAACTAATATAGTAATAATTAAAAGTTAATAAATAGAAAATTAATCATATTGATGACAATTTCCATTATTTTAAAAAAATTAAAAAAGGATATAAGATAGGAAATAACAAATGTTTAATTAATTTAGATTGATAAATAATTGATAAAAATAAATTAATTATAGTTCAAGAATTCTATTTAAGCATCTAAAAACTAAATGTTAATGAAGATTTAACATTTTCTAAAAACCTATAGACATCTCAGCACAATCATAACAGTAACAGCATTCAATCACACATATCATTCAAAATCAAATACTAAATCGAAACACTTGCTCATACATACATACACAAACAAACATTTGCGAGCTCGCATTGATTCATACCAGAACACACCAACATACAATTTTCAGATTTTGGAAATATGAGAAAGTTTCCAAAAACTGATAAAAGACTAATTTGCTTTAGGGTGGCCAACCCTAATTATAGAATTTCCTGAACTATAATATTTTATGTAATAATATAGGAAAGATGTAAAATGAATATAATGCAGATTGCAAAGTATCTGCAGCTTGTAAACATTTGTTATTTGTGGATAATTTGGTGAATTGAGAGTTGTTTGAAAATAATAATAATTAAGTAATTATGATTCCTTCTACAATGAATTAAATATATTGAAGCCATTACAACTTCAAAATAAATAAAACATATGTAGAATTAAAATGAATTAACAAAACCATCATTATTACAAAACTAATAGCAAAATGAAAAAAATTAATGCATTGAATTGCATTAAAAAAATGAATTAAAATCTTCTCCAAATCAATAGTAATTTAATGCAACCTAAACTAAAACATCTCACATTATCTAAGTGGATGTAAAAAACGGAATTACGGACAAGAACAAAGGGAATCAAATAATTAATAAATATTAATAGGCGCAGTAATAATTAAAAATATAAAAAGTTCAAAACAAATTAAATAAATTTAATAAATAGACGCAATATGAATTAAGAATTTTGAATAGACGCTGTAATAATTAAAAGAATGAAAAAGCTAAAATCAAATAAAAAATATATTTAGGTTGACGTGGGAGGGCTTATTTTTGTGAATCCCGTGTGGTATAAAATCACTTACTACTTGATGTTTTCATCGCCATCATCTGCATCTCTCCATCTCTACCATCATCTGCAAAAATATAAAACGTTCAAAACAAATTAAATAAATTTAATAAATAGACGCAATATGAATTAATAATTTTGAATAGACGCTGTAATAATTAAAAGAATGAAAAAGCTAAAATCAAATAAAAAATATATTTAGGTTGAGATGGGAGGGCTTATTGTTGTGAATCCCGTGTGGTATAAAATCACTTACTACTTCGATGTTTTCATCACCATCATCTGATCTCTCCATCTCAGCCATCACCTATATCTCTGCCATCTCGTTGTTGGCACTCACTCACGAACACTCGCGATTATTTAGCAAAATACGCACTAAACTGCCGGAAATTTAACACTCCCGTGATTCTAATATAATTAATAATAAATTTATAGCAAATTGAGTATCGTGAATTTAAACTGATTGCAATCATTACCGGTTGAAGAACAAGAGCCGAAGCCTTAAACTTGTCTTCAAAATAACGCACACACACTTCACTACAGAATGTAAGACTAAGTTTGGTCAAAACTTTTCTTAACGACATCCGTCGCGATAGATAAATTGATATTTCGGGGAAACGCGAGCCCCTAGATCCGCTGTGATCTGTCGGTTGATTGCTCGTATATTCGAATACGAACAACCACCTCAACGGATGCACCTCGAGAAGGTTTTAGCACAGACGGTCTTGCCATCCCATGCGTATCACTGCGGACGTGATAAACGCATAGAATGACCTGGTATTTAGAATACCTTGCATCCATAAAAATAACAAAAAAATAAGTAACCTATAAGAAAAAAAACATTCATAATAATTAGTAAAAGTGAACTTACACAATCAAAACATGCCATATAAGTAAGTATATGTATTTTTTTTCTGTAAGAAAGTCCTAATGTTTAGTGTCAAGTGGATCAAAATGCGATCCGCCACAATTTTTGTATAAAACAGGTGCGACCTCGAGAAGGTAAATGTGTACGGTCTTGCATCATACCAGAGGCTGTGTATTGCGCTTGAAATGATACCTGGTTACCATCTTCGAAGGAAGATGACATACCTTTAATTAGCACCTGGATATACGGCCACGTGGAAATCGCTGCTTCCATTCACAGCAAATGAAAGCAAACGCATGACCGCACACCCGGAAAGAAAATAAGGAATGTTTAGGATTAAAGGAAATGCTGTGACCTAAAGGGTGATTAGTAACAACACAATGATTAGTAACAACAAAATTATATCAAACCTGAAACAGAACACAAATAACACATATAAAATAAAATATACATCAATAATTACAATAAAAATTAATTGCATTACGTAGTATCATTATATAAATTTATGGAGAGGAATAATTGTTTTCTTTTTTCACTCTCATCTTTTCTCATTTTTATATTTTTTATTATTGTTATTTTGTTTTTTTTTGTATATGTTCATATTTTTTAATATTGTTATTATTATTTTTTGTATATATATTTTTTTCGTCTATTGTTACATAATAATTTTTATATTTTATAACATATATTTTCTTTTCTTTTATTTATTTTTTAATTTTTTTCAAATTTTTCAATATGTAATGCAATGCGGCACAATATAGGCTAATTGTGCATGTTCATTAGCTATCCGGCATTATGACATTTTGTTTGTATCATATTATGACTACTCTATAGACTCTGAGCATCTGCCGAACGCCTTTACAACAATCTACAACTATAAAAAAAATTACAACCCATTTAATTCCTCAAATTTTGGGGCACAATAAGGATATAGAAAGGAATATAGGGATAAGTCGAACCGGAGACTCGCGATTCTTGGAGGGGACGGAGAGTCCTCGGATTAGGTATGTTTTTTTTGTGAGTGGGTGTAAACTTAAAACTAGGAGGAATATTGACAAAATGGGCGCATTACAAATAAAACTAAACCTAATCTAAACCTAAAGAGAACGAACTATTATAGTAAATTGCACTCTACTGTATTAATTAGTTCTCTGGCAATGATATTATCATAACTGCCTAATTGGACATTTAGGATAATCAATTGCAAAACTTATTAAGTATTAAGTATTTATTGTTTATGGTTTTTGCTGTGTAATTCTATTGTTTGATCCACCTCTGAAGTGCCCGACCCAGCAGCAAGACCTGAACATTCACAGCAAAAATGAACAGATCGAGCGCAACAGTCCAGAGGTGAATTTTATCTGCTGAAAGAAAAACACGTGAGGATACGTTAGATCCCCACAGACATGGATTAGTACAAACGACATATATAGTAAATAGATAGGAGAATCACTCGAAATAAATAAACAAAGCAACAAAAATGAATTGGAGTGAATCGTGAGCCAAGCAAAAGCTCATTCGATCCATACTAAATACTAAATGCCTAAACTTAACCAGGAAGTCCAAATGAAGTTAACAGTAAACTTCGCCCGAGCGAAGAGAATTCTAAAGTATTGAAATGGCAAATGGTTAGAGGATGAAGGAAGGTGTTGGGACCGGCAGAGACCCTGTCAGAAAACTGACTAGTCTGCGGAAGTACCGGCACCCCCAAAATAGTCATAGCAACAGTTAAGGGGGGACTCGCGGCGGACGGGCGGAGTGAAGGGAACCAAATGCCAATCAAATACTAAAGATTTCTTTAAGAAAAATTGAAGTTACTTTAACACAACAAACTTAATGCAAATATAAACGATTGAATTGAAAACACGGAGGGCTGAGGGTGGATCGTGAAAGTGTGCAACCATCTCACGATCCCGGGGATATTTCATTATCAAAAACTAAGTAAACCTCGAGATAAGCTCGAAGGGGATGGGCGAGGGTACTGAAACATCCTCTATTTAATACAAATCTAAAATCATGCATAGAGAGTCTACCAACAAGTCTTGTTGAATTTAAGACTGCTTAATACAAGACTCTTTCTGCACGACTTTCGAGTGATTTTCGGGCACGGTGGATACGTTAGATCCAGCTGAAAGCAAAAAACATGCAAAAGCCGACAAATACGTTAGATTTGCCACTAACTACTCATGCTTATTAATCGCGAGGCGACACGAAATCACCATTGACTGAAGAAGATTTATAACGAATATAGTAATAAATAAAAGTTAATAAATAGAAAATTAATCATATTGATGACAATTTCCATTATTTTAAAAAAATTAAAAAAGGATATAAGATAGGAAATAACAAATGTTTAATTAATTTTGATTGATAAATAATTGATAAAAATAAATTAATTATAGTTCAAGAATTCTATTTAAGCATCTAAAAACTAATTGAAAATGTTAATGAAGATTTAACATTTTCTAAAAACCTATTGACATCTCAGCACAATCATAACAGTAACAGCATTCAATCACACATATCATTCAAAATTAAATACTAAATCGAAACACTTGCTCATACATACATACACAAACAAACATTTGCGAGCTCGCATTGATTCATACCAAAACACACCAACGTACAATTTTCAGATTTTGGAAATATGAGAAAGTTTCCAAAAACTGATAAAAGACTAATTTGCTTTAGGGTGGCCAACCCTAATTATAGAATTTCCTGAACTATAAATGTTTTAAGTAATAAAATAGGAAAGATGTAAAATGAATATAATGCAGATTGCAAAGTATCTGCAGCCTGTAAACATTTGTTATTTTTGGATAATTTGGTGAGTTGAGAGTTGTTTGAAAATAATAATAATTAAGTAATTATGATTCCTTCTACAATAAATTAAATATTTTGAAGCCATTACAACTTCAAAATAAATAAAACATATGTAGAATTATCAATTAACAAAACCATCATTATTACAAAACTAATAGCAAAATGAAAAAAATTAATGCATTGAATTGCATTAAAAAATGAATAAAAATCTTCTCCAATTCAATAATAATTTAATGCAACCTAAACTAAAACATCTCACATTATCTAAGATGTAAAAAACGGAATTACGGATAAGAACAAAGGGAATCAAATAATTAATAATATTAATAGGCGCAGTAATAATATAAAAATATAAAAAGTTCAAAACAAATTAAATAAATTTAATAAATAGACACAATATGAATTAATAATTTTGAATAGACGCTGTAATAATTAAAAGAATGAAAAAGCTAAAATCAAATAAAAAATATATTTAGGTTGAGATGGGAGGGCTTATTCTTGTGAATCCCGTGTGGTATAAAATCACTTACTACTTCGATGTTTTCATCACCATCATCTGATCTCTCCATCTCAGCCATCACCTATATCTCTGCCATCTCGTTGTTGGCACTCACTCACGAACACTCGCGATTATTTAGCAAAATACGCACTAAACTGCCGGAAATTTAACACTCCCGTGATTCTAATATAATTAATAATAAATTTATAGCAAATTGAGTATCGTGAATTTAAACTGATTGCAATCATTACCGGTTGAAGAACAAGAGCCGAAGCCTTAAACTTGTCTTCAAAATAACGCACACACACTTCACTACAGAATGTAAGACTAAGTTTGGTCAAAACTTTTCTTAACGACATCCGTCGCGATAGATAAATTGATATTTCGGGGAAACGCGAGCCCCTAGATCCGCTGTGATCTGTCGGTTGATTGCTCGTATATTCGAATACGAACAACCACCTCAACGGATGCACCTCGAGAAGGTTTTAGCACAGACGGTCTTGCCATCCCATGCGTATCACTGCGGACGTGATAAACGCATAGAATGACCTGGTATTTATAATACCTTGCATCCATTTAAGTTATATACACATCATGGGGAAATAAGTATAAACATTTGTTTATCAATAAATAATATCAGCAAATTAAAATACTCACGGTTTTTCACCGCTCATGCCACTAAAACCAGATGAATTTTCAATAGTTATCATCGATTTCTAATAGAAACGATGTTCACTAAACAAAGGAATGCGAAATACTGTGGCGTGAGGACGCCACGATTGAGCCAACTTCAGCAAAAAAATACTTTTTTTTTTGCAACAAAAACGCTGTTGCTATCTTCACCAAACAACGCTGCGAAAAATGGAGGGAAGCCATTTTTAATGCGTCGCAATTTCTAATTATTGGCTTGCTTAAATATAATACAAATCAAAATCAAGTCATAAATCTTATCAAATCAATTAGCAATTACGCAGTTGTACATAATAGAAATTTTCTGGTAAAAAAAATCGAATTACTCACTTTAAATTGACGAAATCTAATTGGATTGGGATCTTAGATGATCGATTGCACAAGAGCGCAATATATTTCTTTGAATTTGAACTGATTACACAACAATTTTGAATGTTAAAAAGGCGATGCACGCAGACGCATCGAAAACCGAAGCACGAGTCCCTGCGAGTCGGGACTCGGCGTCCTCCTTCCTCGTACCCGCGCCTGCGCAATGAGTGATACCAACTGAAAAGATTCAAACTTCTCTAAACTTTTTCAATACTTCTGACCTCTCGTGTTTCAATCGCAAAACTCATTAGCGCTCATATAAGTCCAAACTATATTTATTATAAAGTTATACATAAATATTTAAAATCGAAATACAAAATACAACAGAGTTTATCAACACAAGTGACACCTGTGATTAATAAAAATAGAATTGTTTATATTGTGAAGTTTAATAATTATCTATTGTAATTAAATCGCATAAAGTTATTAAACAAATATTAGTGTTTAAAAAAAAATCTGCAAGGAAGCAAATAAAAGCTGCAAAACATTCTCCAAACCAAATCCAAATCACACCTCTGATGTTTCTAAATTTTAACTTAAATGTAATTGATGTGACTCTTCCTTCGATTAACTGAAAAGAAGAGTTGTTGAAATTTAAATCAATATAAATAATGAATATATTAATACGTTTTGTTCTTATATCCTTCAAGGAAAGGAAGTTATTAGATGTATGTCCTTCGGGCGATATGGTCAATTTTTCTAAATACTTCGCAGCGTCCAAATGTCCATGCCTAAGCGCTATATCTAAAGGAAGAGCACCAAACCCATCTTTCTCAAGAACTAAGCAGTTATATTCTGTTAGCAAATCAATGATTTCGACGTCTCCTTTCAGCGCAGCGTAATGCAAAGCGTTCCGTCCTGCTATATCCTTAGTATTAGGATCGGCCCCGAATTCGCATAGCAAAATTATGAAAGGAACGCTGTACGAAACCGAATAGCTATTCAAAATCAGCTCGAACATCAATGGTACACTGCACGGTCGTTGCAGATTCGGGTCAGCGTTGTTTTCTAGCAAATATTTGCAGACAAAGTAATTTCTACTATCCAAAACCGACAATGATAATGGTGTATGGGAAAACGTGTCGATGGCATTCACGTTCGCATGATACTCTATTAAAAGCTTGATTATTGGGGTGTTGCTAGTTTGGACGGCAAAGTGTAAGCAAGTTGCAAGATTTCTGAATTAAAAAAGGATATTTATAACAGTTTTTTTTAAAACTTAATTTCACAATAGTCGTTTGATTCACTTCCAGATTATTAATTGAATTAACGATTAATGTGAAACCTAAAATTAAACTTCTACCTATTTCCTACATTAACATCTGCCCCAGCCTCTAGTAAAGTTTGAACGACTGTCAATCGTTCGTGACGCGTGGCACAGTGCAAAGGCGTGAATCCAAAATCTAATGTTTTTATGTTCAGGTCGATATTTTTGCCCTTTAGGAGGATGTTTATTAAACGATTGTCTCCGTTTGTAGCTGCAGAATGTAGGACTGTCATATGAGCAGCATTGTAGCTGTTGACGTCGATATTTTTGTCGATGCATTTCTGCACCCTGTAGTAATCCGCTCGATCAACAGCATTGAAAAACTCATTCATCAATGTCGATTGGGCTTAAAATAATTATTTTAGTTTTATTTTTAATTATAATATTTCTATCTTACAACTCATTTTGATGTGACACAATGGGATTATCGACAAATCTGCTTCTAATATAACCATAGTAATTTTATCAACAGTTCGGATTAAAAGTTTAAAAAATATTTTTATAAGTTCAAAATAACCAAATTTTAAGTTAATAATTTTTATTTTCTATAAAATTAGAATAATTTTATTAATGTTGAACAATAAACTAAGAACAATTGTGGAAGATTGGATCGGGTTTAAGTAAAAGAAGAAAATTAGCGTCATGCTTTTATTTGTTACATTACACACTTATTAATATATTTTTTTTATATGTATATATATTTATATCGTAAATACTATACTGACTGATATAATAATTAAATATATAGTGTACATTTCATATAATATGTTAACAATAAAATAATTTTATATCGTTTCTGACTTCAAAAAATATACATCGATTTGACACATTCATAGATACGTTAGATAGATTATATAGATATGGGATATGTGGGAATTACAAGACGTAGCGTTGGTAAAGAGGAATGTTTTGCTCCTGCTGAGCGGCACCCAAAAGCTCGGAAAGGGTGTAGTAATTATTGCGAGTGGGACCATTCAAGTAGCGAAGCTCTCTGGTAGGATCGTTGCTCTTCTTGGCCACCATGAAACGCTTCTTCTTGTCGGCGTATTCACCCCACATTCTGCGCTTCTCAAACACCTTCGGTTTGGAGTCGTAATAGTAATTAGGATTCATTGGGGACAAATGCTCGGAAATATGCGGATAAACAGGAGTATCCAACCAATCCTCGTCATTTTCCTCGATTTCCGGTTCATTCTTGTCAGCGGAATTCGAATCCATATCGAAGTTGTCGAAACGTTGCCAGGAAGGATGGAAATTAGCCGGAGGACCGTGCTGACGCTCGTTCTCCCACAAAGTCAGAATTGCCAGGATGTCCTCGGGGCTCAGCTCTACCTCGCGCTTGTACCTATTATCCAACCTGGAATTCCACACAGATTAATGAGTCAATATAAAGGATAAGATAACATCAGCAATATGTATAATAAATAAATAGAACTTATTTAACATGAAAATTTGATGAGTTTTTTTATGCACACCTTCGTTATTACAGCCTGTAATAAGATAATAAATCGATAGATAAGCTTCGTGATAACAGGTGTTTGCTGTATGCAAATGTTTGTTTTAGGCAGTTTGCCATTATAATCCATTACCGAATCTGTCCGAAAACATCTGTACCAACACACTAATTTTCATTGATAATTGAAACTTAATGAGTTCAATATCAGCTTATAATAAACAATTAACATACTCGTTATTATTAAGTTTCAGTTAAAACAATCTCCAGATAATTCGTTTAAGTGCTGAATCAACTAAAGGAAGTTAACTATTGCATTAACCATAATCTAGGCTAAGTTAATTAAATCTCCACGAGTTGCTTAATACGGTGTAAAAAGCGCCTTTCGCAACATACATTTCATTAGGTTTCCATTCGGATCTGTGTCTATTCTTTATCAACTTCATGAATATGGAAGTCAGAAAATTTAATAATGCAGTAGAGGATCCCAACTGTAATTTGATTGAGTCTAAATTACAGGGCTTCGAGCTTTCCGATTCGGATTTGGATCAAAAGGAATTGGATCTATAGAGGTTGCCTGTCATTTGAGAGAATTAGATCTGTTTGCAAATATATATTTATTTCGAATGGAATGGAGCAATATCCGAGTTGGATATTGGTTTATGTGGAGATGTATTAGCGAGAAGAAAATTTTATTTATTGGATTGTCTGCCGCCGCGGGGTTCTCTAATGGAAACGGTAAAAACATTGGGGAGCCGATCGCAATTAGGGTTGCGTTAATTTTATCAAGCTGTTAAGTAACATGAAGATTATTGATTGGAGCGAGTGGTAAACAAAAGTTAATTTAAAAAATGTTTCCAATTAGATTCCGGTCGGAAGAGTTTGATGATGAAACATTGATGTTGTTGTTGTTGCGGACTTTTTATTTTCTTTTCTAATTTTTATTTAATTAAATTCGAAAGCAATTATCGGACGACGAGGGGAAAACTTCGTTAATTGGAGTAGACTCCAATTCCCATAATTGCGCAAACCGCCGCCGCCGTTGTCGTTGCCAGATCGGCCCTGGGGAAAGGATTATGGGATTGAGATCGAGATCCTTTCATCAGGATCTGTTCACTCGTCCTGGGAGGAAATTAGTGAATTAAAGGCGGCGGCCGTTGAATACTTGTTGCCACCGACGGCGGCCGGGAGCGTTGATGTAACAGGTAATATTGATTTCCGCGCCGCCCCCAGATAATATGTACCTCGTCTGAGCCGGAATTAGGGCAAAACCAGCAAGAACCTGTTACGCCGTTTCTGCACGTAGACAACCGCCACAATGTTTAAATGCAGAATTTATGATGTGATAGTCATTGTTTCAGCCACAAAGGCTTTCAGAAATTTACCTGGCTTTCTGGGCATTTCGACGCTTCCGCTTCTTGTCGCCTTCCATTCCGTAATAACGATATTGATTGACGGCCGCCGGTTCGCCGTACAATTCGGATTTCAGGATGGCATTCTCTAAGGCCTCATCCAATTTATCTTTGTTGACTCCGTAGCGAAATCCCTTTTCGTATTCGGCGACGGTCTTGTCGTTGCCCAACTCATCTTCGGAGGTGTAAAGCGGTGAAGCTGCGAAAGGTTCCTCCTCGGATGGGAATCGGAATCGTTGCTGATCCCATTCGGTCAACAGAGGAAGTTGTCCGTTCTTCAAATTCAATCCTAAGAATGCAAACGCAAGAAAACTACGTGTAATTAACTCTTTTACAATGCGAACTGGCATTCGTATTACCGCGCTTAACAGCTGTAGGACGAGATTCTCCGTGGCTTTCAACGTTGGCTGGAGCACGTTTGACTGTGAATTAAACATATTTACAAACTAGTACATGCAATATAGAAAATACATGTTTTTAAGGCGGAAATACTATGAAAATATGAATATATTATAGCCAATATTTCATTTTTAAAAAATGTAAACTTGGAATTATTGTAGTATTTCTAACAAAAAAAATCAACGCTATTTTGAACGATATATTATTATTATATTTTGATATTCGTTATGTTTACAATAATTATATACAATACAATATTTATTAATAATTATTTCTGTTTAGTAAGTTTTGAGATTAAATACGAATTTATTTATATTATAGTAAAAATCGTGATACTTTATATAATTAAGGATTAGAAAAATATGTAACTATTGCGTATTTTTTAATATTATATAAAATTATTAATTAATTAATAAACATTGTCGATTTTTCACGCTTAATAATGCCGCAATAATAATGTTTTGTTGTAAATAGATGTATAATTGTAACAATTTTCATTTAGAAAATTTCATTACTTAAATAATAATTTAAAAAACGTATATTTTATGGAATTTAATGAAATTGTAAAATTAATTGTCTTTAAATGCGTTTTATTGTTAAACCTGTAAATGAATATATAAATATTTTCAGGGATTAATTTGGTCTCACCCACAATTTTCAGGGTTGCGCAGTGAGCTTCAAAATGCCCTTTTGGCAACGGTTGTTGCTGCGCATTGTTCGTATTCGTTTTCGCAATTATTTTCAATTTCGCTATTAAATTTTACTCAGAATTATAAATAGTAATTAAATTAGTTTATATTTAGTTACATAAATTAGTGCAAGTGCAACCAATATTTTAAAGGAATTTCAAAATTATTGAAAAATGAAAAGCCAGGGGTAAATTCTTAAAAAAAAAACAAGTGATGAGGTGGAGGGTGGATATAATGATACACAAATATTATACATTTTAAATAAAATTCGAGAAATTTAAAAATATGAAACAAGAAATTTTCAACAATTTTTTGATCAAATTTAGATAAAATTCTTACCTTTGTTGTTCTTAATATCGGAAGACTTAACATCTTCGACGACGGATGCAGGCAAAGCAAGTGCAAGTGCTGCAAAGTATAGCAGGAAAGGTAAAGCTTTCAGAGAGTGCTTCATGGCTGGTGAATTCTGGACGACTGATGAAAATCCTGAGCCTGAATCGAGGTAGTCCTGGCAGCGGCGCAGCGCCACGTCCTATCGCCCACGCTTCTGCCACCCCCCAGGTCGGGGGCGGTAGATACGCAACGAATATTCAGGCGCAATAAATTCCACCATAAAGGTGCGATACTGCAGATAAAAACTGTAATTTTTATGGAAATTGTGTAAACGTATCCTCGGGGAAATTTTTGATTATATATTAAGCTCGAACGAAGAAGCAGAATCCAGACAGAAATGCTGGTAAAACGATATTCGGAGCTTTCAACCTGGTCAGGCGTATTCCCATTTCGTTTTTTTCCTCTTCCTCTCTCTATATATCTGCTCCGCCTCCCACATCCCAGTTCCTTCAGCCGCATCTACCCACACTGAATATTGATTTGATGTTCAAATTTTAATTTTAGACGCTATATATTATGTATAGAGTTTATTAAACACAAAAAAAAATATTGGAGATTCATTTAATCCCTTTTACAAATATGTTTGCTTGAAATTAATTCCACATTATCAAATATTTAACTACAGTTTAATATTAATTAAAGATTGTTTTCAGAGAAAACGCATTAACAAAAACTTTGGATATTTTTTTTAACATAAAATTATATAAATTTAACTCGCATTGGCCTATAATATAATAATTTTGGTATTGTTTGTCATCGCATGTTCATACTTGTTTTAGGAAAGCTAAATGGATAATTGACCATGTAGTAACACTTGATAATATTGTATACAAACAGTTCGTGTTTAAGGGCCGTAACCTCTGAGGGTGTTTGCTGAATACCCAGACCCATCATTGATTTGATCATAACGAACGACAAAGACTTAGTATGATTAAATAAAAGCAATAACAATATAGGAAAATTTATGTAACAATTGTCTATTTTATTTATTACAAATAACAAGAATTATTTCATCTAATACATGTTTTATTTGTATTAAGAAAACTAATTACAATTACTTATTTTGATATAACTTTAAAATTAAGTTTTTTGAAATTATTTAATTAATATAGAATAGTAATATAAAAGTTTGTTATTTACTTATAAATATTAAGATGTGGCTACATTTTCTAATCTTTAAAAATAATTAAAATTGAAATGTTTAAGATTTTTTTTTTGTAATGAAACGAAAATGCAAATCAGAATTAATTCCCATTGATTTGATGATCAAAAAATGCAAAAGAATGAAAACATTATTTGATGACATAAATGCTTCTGAAAATATGATAATAACTGTTTAGTGAGGGAAGGTCGAAGGGAGTTTTATCTGCGTCTCATGAATATTCCAACCCGCATGAATAGCATTAAAATGAACATCACTTCCACCTCGTGATTTTTTTAAATTGTATATTTGAATCATTCTTCATACGATAAATTAATTACAAAACACAAAAATCTGAATATTTACAACTAGATATGAACAGAATTTAATCACTACTACTGCTTGAGCTATGCCTCTTCTTCCGTTTCTTCTTCTTTTTCTTGGACTTTTCATCATCTGAACTGTCCGAATCGGAGTCCGAAGAGTACGATTTTTTCTTGCATTTCTTCTTCTTTTTCTTACTCTTCTTCGACTTCTTTTTCTTCTTCTCTTCTTCGCTTGAAGATGAGCTACTTTCGCTGCTAGAAACAGGCTTCTTTTTCGACTTCTTCTTCTTGTCGCTAACATTGTCATCACTGGATTCTTCATTTTTCCTGCGTCTCTTTTCCACGTCTACTTCATCTTTACTGCGTTTATTGTTATAAGGCACTTCGTTTTCAGGCTTCTTTCCATTACCCCTATAATTGCTGGTATCAACTCTAACATTTCTGTTATTACTATTGTGTCTTCTATCGTTTGATCGAGATCTTCCACGTCTATTAGTGGAATGTAAATTGAAATGCGATCGACCATTCGATCTGGACCTGTCACGTCTATTATAGTTATCGCGACCCCTATCGTTCGACCTAGATCTATGTCGACGATTCGGACTATTGTTTCTATTTGATCGTTGCCAGGACATATCCTTTCTACCCCTAAAATTAGAATTAAATCTTCGGTTTCTGTTGTCGTTGGACCAATCCCGTCTATCTCTAAATTGTGGACCATTCCGCCTATTGAAATTATCGTTTGACCTAGACCTAATATTTCTCTCTCTGGGATTTGGGCTGTATTTCCTCTTGCGGTTCTCTACAGACCTTGATCTTTCTCTAGAAGGGCTACGTTTCTTAGTCCTTCTATCCTTATTATTTTTATTATTTTCAGCTCCCTCTTCTTTTATTTTCCTTCCTTTATCATCAAATCTTGTAACGCCTCTGCCCTTGCCGTTCCACTTAATTTTCGATACAGACTGACTGAAATCCACGTGAATCCTGCGATCATCAATCAGCACATTGTCCATTTTGAAATATGCATCCTCGCAGGACTTTTGCTCCGCAAACTCTACGAAAGCGTACTGCAACGAATCACCAGATTTCCTATCCCTGATTACTTCGCATGTATTGATTTTTCCAAATCGGCTGAAGATGATTTCCAGATCGTCGTCGGATGTGACAGGATTCAATTTGCATACAAAAAGGACGTTTTCGGGTGGGGCCATCTCTGCATCCGGTAAATCTCCAACCATTTCAAGAATGGTAGCCCTAGCTTTAGCTTCCCTCTCCGCAAGGATTTCATGGATCTCCGCTGCGCTTTTGCCATCCGTATCATCGATATCTTCATCGGCAGCAATTCTACCGCCTTGAAGCCTTTCCGCGCTAGGAGACGGCGACCTTGACGGTACACACATTTTCTTCAAATCACTGAAGGGGTCCTCTAAAATAACAGTATGAGTAATTCTAACATCCTTATATGGTCTGTTATTATTATCACATATGGTTTCATTTAGCAACTCCAGAACATCAAGTCCCTCCATAACTTCCCCGAAGACACAGTGTTTTCCATCCAAGTAGGTTAAATCGGAGCCTAGTGTTATAAAAAACTGTGACCCTATCATTCCCTCCTCATTGCCAACAAACGATAAGAGCCCCATATGAGTGTGCTTAATCCTCGGTGTGGTTTCACTTTTGAAATACTTTTTCATGGGTCCCTCCAACACACCATAAATACTTTCACCATTCCTTCCCGATCCAGTTGGATCTCCTGTCTGCCCAATGAAACCTCGACTTATAGTGTGAAACAGATTATAATTATAGTACTTCATCTTGCATAGCTTCAGGAAGTTGAGACAAGCCTGTGGACGCTCATTCAGCATCAAATCCACAGTGATGTCCCCTAAGGTTGTTTCTATTACAACAGCCATATTGCTGAGTCTAAAAATATAAATAAAATCCAATTAATATTATTAATAAGCGACATTTAAATATATAACTTACTTACTAGTAACAACTATTATATCAGATTATGATAAAAACAAGTCACAACATTGTTAACGTTAACTTGCATTTAATTAGATAAAGTTAGGTTAGAATAACCAAAACTAAACAGTAACACTATGCGCCATCTATTATAAAATGTATTAAAAATATATATTATTTAATCATTCGCATCATTATAACAATTGTCAATAGTTATATAATAATATTAAACAAATATTTTAAAAGGAAAATAGTAAATTAAAGCGTAAATTAGCGAATTTATTCAAGTAACAAACTAAAGTGATCTACAGTTTGAATCATTATAGTTTACTGTTATGTAATGCTTGTAAATGAGAGACATCTGTTGTGTTGAATCAAAGTATAAAGTATAAATGATTTTCTATCATTAACTATTTTGAAAATTGTTAAACTATGGTATTTTATTATATTATTATAGTTTTAACTGTATATAATTACCTAAAATGCTATATTCTATATTTTTTAGGCTCTTCCTAATTTCTGACCCTATACTTAAGTAAGAATATAGTTAATTTATATTTATATTTTCAGTGAAATCTGTATATTGCTTTAAATTGATAATTATTCGATTTTTATATAAACTATATTTCAGCAAGGGAAGGATAGATGTCAGCAGTGGAAGGATTCGATTTAAAATAGAAATGCGAAGGGTTGGAGGGCGCAGCCAGAGATTAAAAGATGATTAAAAGCCTGTTTCCACGGTTTGGAAACGGTAGGATGTATGGCTGGGATTATTATTGATGCTTTCAATTAATAAATTCAATTGATTTTTATTATTTGTAAATATTTTAGTAGCGTTCATATGAAACTAATGGGATGATGGGGGAGGTAAATTAAAGTGAATCGCAGATTTCAGGCAAATCGCATTTGCAAATTTGAATGGGATGCAGACGAGACGGAAAGGGAGCGATGGAATTTAGTATGATTGTAAAGTAAGAAGGGTGTGCGTGGAACGAGACCGAGGTCGAAATAAGAATGGATATCAATTTGTCCGAGTCGATAAGTTGAATTGGTCCTAATTCAATCCTGAAGGACCAGAGCGGGCATCACCAAACAATGGGGACAAGCGGATAGTCGCATCTGGATGTCCTGTCTCGGACTATCCCCAAGGGTAACAGGATCTGTTCACTTAGAACACTACGCCGACGGAATTGTCCTTTTGAAAATTTAACAGCAATCCCCGGACTCACTCTCCTCTTATTACCTTCTCCACCTTCTTCGGCTTCCTTTTTTTATCCTTGCAAGTAGTCCTTTTTTTACTACCATCCCCAAAAACACGACATGAATATAAAGATTATTAGCTAGATTTCAAACAGCTCGAAGGGAAAACGAGGCGCAGGAAATTACTTAAGACCCCTAATGCAAAAACCATAGAAGAAAAGCAAACCATTAAATATTTAAACCCCAATGGCTTCATACTTTTTTTTTTGCTGCAACGCACCATTCCTTTTTTTTTCTCGTCCTTTAAACATATTCAAATATCATTTCCGGCTTCTCTTCTCTTCATACATTTTTTTCCGAAAAAGGAATATTATATGAGCAATATTTTACAAGGAAAAGCCTGTCTTCTCTTTATTTTCTCCGTTTCCACTTCCCCATCCGTATCAAAAAGAAACCACCTTATCTCCCCTAGAACATTAAATAAAATATCGCGCATAATAAGCTGCACGCTATTTGCATTTCTTTGAAAGTGAAAATCTTATGAAATGCACAACAAATAGAAAAACAGCATCCTGCAGTTTCATCTTCATAATTTCAAATTGGAATAGACTATATAATCAGAATATTTAATAATTCATTAAATTTCTGTATTTCGATTATTTACTTGCAGCTTTTAGTAAATAGATAAAAATATTTTAAATCCAAATAATGAGAGTTAGATGTTAAATTATCTCCAAAATATTGATACGCCTTGGTTCTGGAACATAATACTAAAAAGCATCGGTTTACGAACATATTTTCGGTTCCCGAATAACAATCTGGAGACAATAATTGTTTCGATTTTGGAACTGCAGATTTATGTTAAACAAATAAGGTTTCAGTATATTTGGATTAATAAAAAGGTACCTTTTTTGTTCCCTGAAAAAACTTGTATATAAAATTAAAAATACATATTGTTGATTGAAATTTACTAAAT
This sequence comes from Nicrophorus investigator, assembly GCA_963457615.1. NCBI lineage: Eukaryota > Metazoa > Arthropoda > Insecta > Coleoptera > Silphidae > Nicrophorus > Nicrophorus investigator. The sequence goes on from OY735143.1 coordinate 27,214,345, forward strand.
ATATTGATTACGTTTTGATTGTGTATTGAAGTGAAGATGAAATTAGGTTGAGTTTTGAAATTGAAACTGAATACTACTATGATAAATTGATTTGTAATATTGAATGTATGCGAGTGGGAAAGTGGCGGAGTGTAAAAGGACGTTAATAGATTTTAGGCAGGCAAATTATAATTCCCGTGTTCGAGTTGGCAGTAGTTGGCATCCCCCCAAAGAAGAACTTTTCAAAACTTAATTTGCCTTCAAAGTCAGCTGTAGAGAGACACCTCCAAGTGTCACCCCCAATTACGAACAATTAACCAAGTTAGTTGCAGAGTCTCTGCGGGAGGCGACGAAGACGATATTCGATGGAAGTGTTGTATGTAGATGTGTGGAGGGTTGTGGATGTTAGTGAGTGTGCATGTCTCTTTGCCATACCGCGTTTAATATTATATTTGAAATCGTTTTGGCTTTCGTTGAAATTAGATGGGTTTGAATCGATGAAATTAGATTTTCGCGTGGGAAATTGTGTAAGTGAAGAGGCGTTACGTGCGAGTGTAATAGGAGTTGTAGTATGCGGAAGAGCGTCCCATGCAAAGTGGATATCCCACGGGAACCTGACGACCTGTACGTACGTATGTATGTATGTGCGAGGGAGCAACTGTGCTGCATTCTAATCAGAGAGGACATTCGAAAATACCTCGTAACCTATCACTACATGAAAGAGACCGCCATCAATGATTCACGCAGGGCCTTCCCTTTTTCTCGCTCGCTCCTCCTTAGCCATACGGTGGCGCGTCGCCCAAGCCTGAGGGCATTCCCATGCAAAGGACATCATCACACCGAGGATAATCCATTTTAACTTTTCATCGCCAGCTCCTACTGCCCCTTCGTCCATTTGAAATTCGGGAAAAGGAGAGGAAAGGTTTTATGAATCCCGTTTAAGGAATTCCCGGTGCGTGGGAATCGCTGCACAAAATCGTTAAATTTTAACTGGAGTGTCGAAGTAGAAGAAGAAGCAGCAGCAGCTCGCGACATCTTGATCCATCCTGGCGTGAAACATCATTAAATCTCGGGCTAATGACGGCCTTTCCTTTTTCCCCTTAGTTCTTCTCCACCCCGCACACCCCCTTGCTTCGAGCGCAAGCTAAGACCGACGTCGAACGGGACAAGCTTTTTAATGAGCGCCAATCCTGCAGGAGCTTTAAAGTCCCGGGGCACGTCTTAACTCGCAACTTAACGCCGATGCTCTGCCGCCTCCTCCTATACCGCCGCCGACGCCGCCGAGCTTGTCGAGTTAACGAGTACACCATTTTTTTTCCGCTGCCTTCTCTCACTCATCCCTCCGGGGACATTCTTTTCGGCTTCTTCACTCTCCTACCCAAATCAAGGGATTTAGATGAATTAGCGCTGCTAGAATTGGAAATTCAATTTTACCCACTTCCAATCCCGAAGCGCTTAATTGAGTAAATATTACATCTTTGATGTACCCACCCGGCGCATCCACCAGAAATAATAACATTCCTATACTCATCCGAATTACTACATTTAACCCTTTGCACTCGTGAATATGTTCTTATGTGATTCCACTCTACTCGGGCTATTATTTCATCTACTTATCTCTCAACTCGGAATTTTTTTTTACATGCGATTTTTTTAAAAATGTGCTAAAATTGCGTAGTAGATACACTTAGTGTAAAACAAAATAAAAATATGGAAAAAATATATTGTTTAAAAAAAAAAAACAAAAATCGCTCAATTTAAAAAAAAAAAAAATTTGCACAAATGCTTATTCAATTTAAACACAATAATGTATTACTATTATAACATGAAAAATAATTTATTTTTTTTGGCATATTTTTATTTGCATATTACTTATTATTATATTATTACTATTCGTGTTGAACATTAAGTAAATCTTTCCCAATGGAAGTTTTACCATTTTTTATTGATGATATTTTTTGTACAAATTATTTCAATTTGTTGGTTTGGCTGTTGTGTATTTATGGCTAATAGTCATTCGTAATTGAAGCGCTGCGATCACTATTCTCTTTCTCTGTGTATCTGCTGCTATCCTTAACTATGCTATTACAACCATCACAACATTTTTTTTTTGACCCAAAGGGCCTTGCTTGGCTGCGAATCGAACCCGCACTCACAAGATCGTGAGGGGGCAATTCTAACCATTCGGCTGAGTCGCCTGAAAAATAATTAAATAAAAAAAAACTTGAAAAACACTAAATAAAAAAATAAAAGTTTACAAAAATAATAAATCTTGAGGAGCGAGAAACACAAATTAAATAAATTTATACAAAAGTTAAAAAAAATACGTTTTATAATGTTGTTGTGTTCGAAGCAGTCACCAATATGTAGTCCAGGCTTACGGGTGCAAGTGTCACAAATGTACCTAGTGCGAGTACATAGCACAGTCTTTTTTCTTCTCATCATTTTGGCATAAAATATGTAGTTTACCATTTAGTCGCTCTGCTGTATCTACAGATGATGGTCTGCTCGTCAACAAACTTTAGATGTGTCATTGGTTTTTTGTTTTGGTCACGTTGTGAATTTTTATATAATAAATAAGCATTGACACTGGATAATTCGAGTCCCCAGAAAAATAACTTTCGCCATCATTTCAATGGTTTCCTCAGGAAACAGTATGATGCTGAATAAGTGTCTGCGCGGCCGACACCTCCCATAAATTTATTGTAATTGACCAATACATTTGGCTTATTTACAACTTGTAAGTTACCTCCACGTACTCTTCTGTTGATAGGCTGTGTTCCTGAAATATCCCAGGAACTAAGTGTAGTAACGATCCTTTTATCTTTCCATGCCAATAACATCAAATTACCTGATCTGCATGCAAATGTGTTATCTTCGGCAAATGTTGGTTTTTTGATAAAAAAAATTGAGTTTTTTTGACATCCTTTGATACATGTCGAAAACAAGTTATTTTCCCTATGATCATCTGGGAACATGTTAGTGATGTGTGGTTTGAATATTTATTTCAGTTTCTTGAGTCTTATGACTCAGCCCAAGAAAGGCACGTGAAGTGAGGCCAGAAGATCAGCAACGTTAGTCTGCTACTGTCATCTTTGGTATTTTGTGACGGTGACTTGCATCTTTGTCGTAGTCCACTACGTTCCTGAACAGAGGATTCATGTGTTGCGAAGCAGAAGCGAAGACTTTCTCTGCCACTTTTTTCATGGCTTCTGAGATGGTAGGAATATTAGCCTCTCGATGAAGCTGCCTGTTACTGATATAGATGGATCCCTGAGGCATACCGGATCTGATGGCGCGAACCCTTCGTGCCACACTTTGTTGAAGGCTTTTGCTATATCCAAGAAGACTGCGCCGGTATGCATCCTCCAGTTAAATCCTTGGGTAATGTACTCAGCAACACGAAGAACCTGTCCCGTGGTGGAGTGACTTTCTCGGTAATCCAAACTGCTCGTCCAGTATGATGGGGTTTTGGATTTCGTGTTCCTTGAGTCTGGAGAGAATCACCTTTTCTGCAAACTTGGCGATGCACGGAAGCAAGCTGATTGAACGGTAATTCTCCGGTATGTGTCTGTCGTACGTGGTATTCGGAAATAGGACTACATCTGCACATTTCCAGATCTCCGGGAAGTATCGCATTAATGACAGCAACAATGTGCATCACCGGTCTGTGCGGAAGGGCTTTGAGCATCATGTTGGTTACACCGTCCTTGTCTGAGCAAAATTGTATAAACTTATCCGGTGGTAGCATTCGCCATTACATATATTCTGATGCCCCATTTCGTAGGCTTGTTAGGGTTGTAAGTTAAAAAACTAATTTTATCCTTGAATACAACAACAGACTCTTCTACTGATATCACTCTTGACGGAACAAAATGTTCTTTGAACTGTTTGTCCAGATGATCTAAATAGTGGCTGACTTTCCGAGTTCGTGCACTAAGAGTTCGGTCATTTGGATCGTTTTGATGCAAGTGGAGCATCCAAAAAAAATCGTTCCCTTCTAAATATGCTACTAAAGAAAGGTATGTTGGCGTTAAACTATTGTGACTAATACTCTTGGATATTAGATACAGTTATCGTACCCATATTTAGGACAACCCCAATAAATGCAGTAAACTATTCTACAGTAGTTTGCAACTCATTTTCAATTTAATCTTGTAAAAATCTCATGGGCATTTCAAATATTGATTTTACAAAATATAACGAAAAAACACACCGAAGTTTACCCAATCGTGTTAGTTATAAAACTGAGTAATATTCAAAACGCAAAAATGGTGCACATGTTAATACTGAAGCTTAAGATAGCAAATCTAAAATAAATATCATGTTTTCTTTTATTTTTACATAAACATGTACTCAACGAAGCTTTAATAAAGCAATTTAGCAATATTAGAAATGGGCTTAGGGGATGACAGACCGCCCAACCCGCTATAATGATAAGACGTGATATGCCGCCAATACGGCGACATACGAGTGCAACGGTAAAACTCATCTTGCCGCCAATACGGCGACATACGAGCGCAACGGTAAAACGCATCATGCCGCCAATACGGCGACATACGAGTGCAAAGGGTTAATTATCAATATGTTTCAACTTTTCAATCTACAATATCAATATCAAAATTATTTTATTTTCATATTTATTGTATTCAAATATAACATTATTTCAGATAAAAGTTTACGTAAAAATGTTATAATTTATATGCATTTCAGGAAATATTTTGTATAAACTATTTATGCATTATTTTATCTATACAATATTTTTTAATAAATGGAAAAAAATAGGTGTAATAGAAATATATCCAATGATGATTCTAAGGTCCAACTTAAATAACTTTTAATTGTCTTTTATTAATAATTGGTAGAATTTATAGAAAATTGATATATTTTAAAAGTTAAGGATATTAAATGGGTGATCTTTATATTTTAAAATAGAAACATGATTTTATTACAATTTTTTAGTTTTTAATTTTAGTAAAAATTATTTTATATTTATTTTATATATTTTTATAAAAATATATCAATTTTAATCTGTAGGATATTTAAAGAAATGGAATATTTATTGCTGTATTTTGTGTAAATAAATAAGAGAAAGTAATAATCAATATGTAAGATATGTTTCTTTGCGTAAATAGAGAACTGGAAGTTCCCTCTTCCAAAATTGTTTCGGTTTAAATTGGTGGTTGTGAAACAAATGTAGCGGCTAATTTTCTGTTGCTGGGGAGAAATAAGAACAGGGAAAAAAAAGGAAAGAAGAAAAACAGAGTAGCGAATTGCTGCCGGATTGTATTGGCTGCCGCAGATTTCTATCTCTTCGTGTGCGTTCGGATGCGAGTCAAGGGAACACATAAAGAACGGCAGTTTTCAATTTATTTACCCTTAAATTTTCCCTTCACCCTCTCGCTCACTCACTCACTCCTCACCCTGTGTGAGTTTTGCCTTTTTTTTTTTGGTGTGTGCGTTCGACGCGCCTGGTATAATAATATAAGATTGGCCGGGAAAATGGGTCCCAGAAGGCGCGTCACAGTTAAATGTCATCGTGTTCCATATGTGGGAAAATGGGATTTGGTGCTGGGATCCACGGATATTTTACGATATCCGGGGATGAATCGCGCGGTGGATGTTATCTAATAAAAGTATGATGCCGTTTTTCCTTATATTTTTTTTTGTTTCAGCAGGGGTTGAATTCTTGCGTTATTTTTTTATGGATTGGGGTAAAAGGTTGTCTTGGGCGTCAGAGGAAGAGCTGAGTGAAACAACAATCACAATAAGAAAACACGTCGCGCAATTTATCAGAGTTTGACAAGTACATCAGTCAACATTTGCCGGGTTTGATTGCGCCCGAGGGTGGCCCTTCGAAGTTTAGGGCTGAAATTGTAGAAGGAATCAGAATCACGAAGTTCGCTGTTCGACTGCACGAGTTATCATATATGCAGCAAACTGTTGTGCGTCGTCGGAAGTCTGAAATGTTTTGAATAATCGTTCTTATACGTCGGAGGGTTGCGAAAACCCTCGGACAAGTGTGTTTGCTCACTTAATATTTCATTCCCTTTACCTGCACCGGCTGTAATTGCACGCAAGGATATCAAAACGTAAAGGCAACGAAGATGATGATCATCATCAACATCATAATAGTAGTAGTTAAATCTAAAACTAATTTCGCAGGATACGAGTCGTACAATATCCTTAATCCGCAATAAAATGTTAATGTCCTTTCTCTCGCATATATCGCCGAGAGATGGGAATCCGGAGACAGGACGAGTGTCTAATCAGCGTAGTCGTAAGACTATCATTAATTCAAGAGCGCATTGTATGCGAGTGCCCTTTAGGGTGGAGGAACGAATGCAAACAAGCCTAAGCTTTTTAGATCCCGCATAAAACTTTTCGATAATTAAATATTTACCGTGGATTTTTCTTTCCCGCGTTTTTATTCCTGATTTAAATAGACGGCTTGAAAAGGGTCCGTCCCGGCCCTTCGGCTCTGTCTCCTAGACCCACATATGTGTGTGTGTCCGCACCACATAAGTGAAAAGTTAAGAGAACTTCATTAATTCATGTGCATTTTAATTGATCAAACACGAATTATAAAACCCCTCGCATTCAAATTATTTACAATATTAGTGAACTGATTTATTTATCAACTAAATGAATAATTATAGTATGTCTGTAAAAATAAATATGTTTAAATTCAAAATATTTTACATGAAAACAAAATAAAATAAAATATGGGTTTTTAAAATAAATTACGTAAAATTAAGTAAGTATTTTTAGTATGTTTAAAAATTATAAAACATATATTTATTAAGAAATATAAACTCCGTTATTTATTTTAAGTTCCTTCTATTTTCCGTGTAAATACAGTAAAATAACATTTCGGTCTATATTTGATTTATTTATTATATTTATTTTTTTAAACTTTAATGTTGTTGCAATAATCTTATTATTTTTTTTATTTTCAATTTTAAGTATAAATAACATATTCAAATATTTCACATTAATTTTTATAAGTGAAATATTACTTGTTTTCTAACAACTTTTAGGAATTAATTATGTTCGAAAACCGAGGGTCCACAGCATAAATACAATTAATGTATATAAATTATTTGGTGGCCCAATAAAAATGTATAACTAAATATAGAAATAACTGTTAATTTTGGTTACAACTAAAAGTTACGTAAATATATGATGTATTCATTGATTTAAAATGAATTTTGCAAAGAAAATACTATATTCAACGATTGCAAAGGAATGCAGTAAAAACTTGTAGACGTTTCCAATTTATGAATGAAATGAATGAAACGTAGTAAAAATTGTAAAAAAAAGATGTATAGTAAATTCCAATTCGTGTCTAGACTATGAGATAAAAAAATAATTTATTCTAAATATTATAACTGTCTATATTATTTCGAGTTTCATTGAATTTTCATCGTTTTAAATTATTTTTTTTAACAGTAGTAAAAATTGTAAAAAAAAGATGTATAGTAAATTCCAATTCGTGTCTAGACTATGAGACAAAAAATAATTTATTATCTAAATTACATAATTACTTCGAGTTTCACCAATTTTATTTTTTTCATTGAATTCTCTTCATTTCAAAATTATTTTTTTAAATGTAAAAATTGTAAAAAAATGATGTTAATTCCATGAAATAAATAAATTATATAATAATTTCGAGTTTCATTGATTTTTCTTCATTTCAAATTATTTTTAAACGTAGTAAAAATTGTAAAAAAAAGTTTTATAGTAAATTTACACTCGGGTTTACAAAGTGTTAAAAAATAATTTATTCTAAATAATATAATAATTTCTAGTCTCACCAATTTTTCTTTGTTAAAGTTTCATTTAATTATCTTCGTTTTAAATTATTTTTTTCAACAAATTACATAACACGATTGTATTTTTTTTATTACATTTGAAATACAAGAAGAAATATTGATAATCACGACTTTATCAAAATGCTTTTAGTTAATTACTAATTTGCGTGTAACCGATCTAGTTGATATAACACTTTGTTAACTTTCCTATATATTTTAATCAATTAACGTTCACCCTTCATCCATTGTGCAGTAAACCCGTATTTTCTCTCTATTCAAACATATCTCGTCCATACACTCACTCGTTGGCAGGACGAGTTAGAGGCTTTATTTTTCACCACATCAAATCCTTGTTTTTACTACTATTCAAAAAAATGCATCTTTTGAATAGTAATAAATTAATTTAGTAGTAAACTTTTATATTAAAAATTTTAAAAAACAAAAATGTTGTATCTGAAAGTTTGAGCCGGATTACATAATTATATGACACGTTAATTAGTACAGATATTCAATATATTAATTAAATTTAATATGCGAATAGATTTAGTAATAATTATAATAAAGTAAAGAATTGTGATGCAGGTGAGTAAATAAAAGAAGATTGTTTTTGAAGGTGCGAACTTTTGTTCGAAAGTTTCTTTTTTATTTGTTTCCTTCGCTGAAGGAGTTTCATTATCGGCTCGGCGCAAAATTTAACCCTAAAACGTAGGCCTCGCCTCGCCACCCCCGCTCATTAAACTAAATACCCTATTTTGCACCTCTTTCATAACATTCCCTCGCCTCGGAGCCGCGCCACGTCTATTCAATAATGCGCAATTTGTCACATAATATCCGGCACCCTTCCAGCGCGAAAACGGGGGTCGCGATATCGCCGTCTCCGTCGAGCGGCGGTAGTGGCGGTAGCGACGCCGCCGCCGCCGCCGCCGTCGCTGCTGCTTCCACCCTCTCAACCCCCCATTCGCGCTTACTCTCTCGTACACATGCACACACCTACACAGCGGCATCACAAGAGTTTAATCCTTCTTGAAATTCTCTATTCTAATCCCGCTTAAAAGCTCTTTTGTTTCGTTTTAACCCTTTTGTTGCGAGGGATAACCTTTAGGAGCGGAGCGGCGGGAATACACGAGGGGAATGGCGGGGTTCGGCAGGACGGGCGGCTGGGCCCTTTTGGCATTTAGTTGGCCGCACGTCAGTCGCTGACTTCGCGTGCGGCCAAATAAATCGCCGCCTCCGTCCAGGTTGTTGCCGAATCGCCATGTGTTGCGATTGCTTTGAACTCTTATTTGCTCGAATCACTTAAATGCCAACCGTCCAGACCCGCTTCTATGTTAAGACTTCAATTAAATCCAATTCCTGCATTCTATACTTAAAATCCTTCACATTTTATTCAATTATATAACGTTTACAATAACTTACCTGTTTTATATCTTCTGCATAATTATAATCAATTTAATCATTTTTAAATAAAACTATTTATTTTTTAAACTAACTATAACAAAAACACCTCAAATCATGCTAAAACGTATATATTTCTAAATCTTAATTAACATAACAACATTTCTTGCAAAAATTACATTAATAAATTACAGCTAATGAAAATTTGTTTAAATATGATTCAATACTTCTAGAAGTATTAAAAACTTACCTTAATGTACGTTATATCAAATGATCTCGTAATGATTAAATTACTTTTAGTTATGATTCACAAATTTTTGAAACAAAAATTAAAAATAAGTTTTATAAAATTATATAATTTGAATATGATTTATTAAACAAAATCGAGACATGTCATAAACTTTATTAAAATCATCTACAATAGCTGTAGAAGTATTACATACTTCTTCTTCTACCTTAATGTAGATTATATCAATTGATCTCGTAATTATTCAATTACTTTTAGTTATGATTCATACAATTTTCAAACAAAGAATAAAAATAAGTTTTATAAAATTATATAAGTTAAATATGATTCAATACTTCTAGAAGTATTAAAAACTTACCTTTATATACGTTATATCAAATGATTTCGTAATGATTTAAATACTTTGAGTTATGATTCACAAAATTTTCAAACAAAAATTAAAAATAAGTTTTATAAAATTATATAATTTGAATATGATTTATTAAACAAAATCGAGACATGTCATAAACTTTATTAAAATCATCTACAATAGCTGTAGAAGTATTACATACTTCTTCTTCTACCTTAATGTAGATTATATCAATTGATCTCGTAATTATTCAATTACTTTTAGTTATGATTCATACAATTTTCAAACAAAGAATAAAAATAAGTTTTATAAAATTATATAAGTTAAATATGATTCAATACTTCTAGAAGTATTAAAAACTTACCTTTATATACGTTATATCAAATGATTTCGTAATGATTTAAATACTTTGAGTTATGATTCACAAAATTTTCAAACAAAAATTAAAAATAAGTTTTATAAAATTATATAATTTGAATATGCTTCAATAAACAAAATTGAGTCATGATATAAAAACTTCATTACAATCGTCTACAATACTAAACTTTATTACAACCGTTTTGAAAATGTTGGGACACTGGGACCTTAAAAATAGGGATAAATACGGAAAAATCTAGTTAAACTAAATACGATTTTTTTTTTGGATAAAATAACATCAAATAAAAATGTAAAGTTAAATTTAGTTAATCCATTTCATTTTTCATAACAGTTATAATAAATTTGACCACGGATTTCAGTTTCGAACATTGTACGAGTGTTATTGTTTAATTTTTCAAATGCATCGCTATGTATTTATCATTTCAATCGGATCATATAGATTACAAAAAAAACGTTGTTAAATTGTACACGTCCGCAAATGGGATATTTAATAATGGCAAATAAATACAAATATTAAAATAAAAAAAATAATACATAAATGTATTCATTCCCGAAAAATCAAAACAAATTAAATTTATTCCCTTTTAAACGATTTTTATTTGCATTATTCGGTTGCATGCGTACGAATTTATTATTTTTCGGTAGTGCCGAAAACGAGCGATGGGCGAGAGGGCATGTGAATGTTTTGTAGAAGAGTGAGGGGATGTTTCGAAATGCATTTAAAAATCGCGCTCCGTTTTAATAAAACTTAATTAAACCCAATATAAATAATATAAACAATTGCCGAATTATTTAATTAATCCTATTGATTTCGTTACGTAATGCCGCGGGGTCCCGGTATAAATGATAACAATAACTGGCGAACAAATAAAAAAAACCATGTATGTGCATATACGTGGAAATGGATATACGTGTGTTGGGAAAAAAAAAGAGAGGAAATGCAACTGAAATGAAATAAACAGATGGAACGGAATGGTGGAGTCTGCGGAAGGCGGGGGGGCATGGTTCTACGAATAAAATAAAATTTGTATAAAACTGCATAATGCTAAATTGAACGGAATTAAAACAGGAAAACCGAAAATAATATCGCCGTTTAAATAAATTTCCAATAATTTGGTTCGCGCATTCTATAAATGATATTATTCGAATGGAATTCATCTCATGATTGATAAAATTTTTACTTAGAGAAATTTTTTTTTTAATTCAATAAATAATTTATTAATATCAAATTCTGTAAATTTATAAGTTTTCAATTTACAATAAAAAATACAAGATTATTAAAGAAAATATTTATTTTTAGCAAATTAAAGTCATTCAATATTTACGGAAAATATTAATAAAAATATTTATATACATTTTTTTTTTTATAAAAATTACAATAAAAATATTTTGAATATTAATTAATAAAAAGCTAAATTTTCAATAATTTTTATTTAATTTTGTTGACTAATTATTTTCTAATAACGAAAATAAAAGTTAAGGACTTAAGTAAAAAAAGGAAAAGCTAAAAAATAAATTATATAAGTTTTTGTATCTGGTGAATAATAAATACAATATGTGTTATTATTTTGATGATTATTTCGATGTTTCTCTTAAAGTTGTCTTTTTAAAAGTGATGTAAATTATGATACAATTTTAAATAAAAAGAGGATGGGGAGGAATGCCAAAAAGTTACGTAATATAAAAAAATAATCAATATGGTCTTATAATAAATAATAATGAAAAATACTTAAATTAGAAATTAATGAAAATTAATTTTAATAAAAATAATGTTAGATTAGATTATTTGTAAATCCTTAGAAAAATTAAATTAATAATGATTTGAATGATTAAATCGATGTTAAGTTATCTTATTTGAATAATGTAAAGTTATGTAAACTGTGATAAAAGTAAATAATTAATTAAGAGAAAAACTAAGAATTGAAAATTTCGTAACGTGTGAGTATTGGGCTCATGGAAAACGTAAAGAAATAGTGAAGAAAAAAACTAAGATGAAAAATAAGAATAAGGAAGTATGAAATTATACTACTTAAGTTATTAAATCGATGTTTCTTTTTAAGTTATCCTATTTGAAATAATGTAAAATTATGTAAATCTCTAAAAGAAAGTGAAAGAAGTAATGGAGTTAGAAGCAAATGAAAGGCGAACGAAATGAAAAGAAAGTATGTTCGAGATTTGCATTTATTCGGGATATATGCAAATGACGTATGCTGTATTTTTTTCCTTTCGTTTTGCAGTTATTTACTAGGTTTGCAAATGGAGACCGGGTATGTGTTGTATGTATGTGTATGTATGTAGTCGGACGTGGTTTGGAGTAGGTCGTAGAATGGTCCGATAAGGACGGGCAGATGGAGCGTCTTGGTGGTCGGAGCGGTAAAGGAACAGCCCCAAGAAAACCGCCGAGCGGGATGCGTAGATACGCCGCAACGGTGGCGGGATAAGGAGGAGAGGATCCGGCGGCGGCAAAGGGGGGGCGAAAAAACGGGAAAAGACGTCTGGAAGACATCGGGCGCCTGCGTCGAAGTTCTGGTAAACCTCGAAGAAACGACGATGGTTTGGGGGGTAAAAATCCAGCGTCTTTCCTGGTTGGCGGCGACGACGGCGGTGGCGGTCTACCTCAACACGCCCCGCCCACGCCGCCTCGCCACCCCCTCGAACCCTCCCGCACCCCCCACATTACACCCCCGCGCGACGCACTTTTATACTTCTTCTTAATGTTGAACCGCCTCGCGCCGCGAAAAGAACTGCTAACGACCATCGCCGCCGCCGCCGCTGCCGCCGCCACCGACAGACCAAACTATCGCCGCGAATCTCAAACGCACACGAAACCGATAAAAAATTATATATTTATCTATTCACCTAAGGGATACTTTACCATTACATCAAAACCCATATACCATAAACTGACACAAAGTAAGTTCCATGCATCTATCTACACTTCACAATACTCACTATTAAACGTGCACGTACTTTTTAGTGATTAGTTTCATTTGGTACTACCCTTGTACGAGGGTACAGAGAAAAAAGTGCCGGCACGTTGGGTCCAGCCAAGGGGAAGCGCTCTGAATCAGCTGATTTCTGATTCATCTTCTCCCCCTTTGGCACCCTCCTAACATTGCTGTTTATTAATTTCGCACAGGCATTGTAACACGAGACACGCTCCTACAAAGAGAGATAAAGATACAAGCACAGTAATAATAGACACAAGTAACTTGACACCCTCATTCCAAAAAAAAAAGCATCTTTTATTAATAATTTTCATATTCTAATAGTCATATTCCTTCATTATCAATACATATTATTTAAGATAACCATAGTGAAATTATCAACATTTCTAACCAATTTTATTTCTAATTATTTACATTTTTTTTCGTAAAATTAATATACTAACTTACTTAAATTTAATTATTAATAAATAAACCAATATACAATAGACATTGAAATACAATAGTTTTTTAAATAATTTAGCAAATAAATAAATAACTGTAGTTATTTTTTTATTACAAAAATTTATAAAAGTTTTAAATCATAAATACAATTTAAAAAAAGTAAAAATTTTCAAGTTAATTACTTTACCTGAAAATTAATGGCGACATCTATGATTCAAATATTGATAAATATGACAGCCAAATCTGTCAAAATGACAGACATATTTGGTATTATTATATAACAATTATAATATGCAGAATTTAATCAATTAGTGCTTAAAAGTAGTAGTAATAATTATATTTCATTTTCTTCACCTTAAAAACAAATAATTTTAGTTCTAACATAATACTTTATAAAATGTGCCTAGTTTTTATTAAGGATTTCTTACATTGTTTAACTTTTAGAATTATATTAGTAAGTAACTAAATTTTGTTGACTGTAGTAGTTTTCTGCCATTTTTATATATTTTTTACTAATGATTATTTCTAATTTAAATGCTGATTATATATGATTTTTTATTTAAATCTATTTGTGTTAGATTTTACATAGTTAGTTTAAAAACTTATCGTATTTAGATTTATTAAAGTACAAATTATAATATCGAAATACATTTGTTTTTGTTAGAAATAGTCCTTAATATTATTTTATTAATACTAGGTATATTCATTTAATAAATTAGTATAAATTAAAATAAATTTATTTTTTCAATAATATTCTATAAAACTGAAGTTTTTCAAACATATTGCATTGAAAATTAACAAAAAATTTAACAAATAAAATGGTGGAGCCGCCGGGTTAAAGAAATCGTAAAATTTATTATGTAATAATTAATTTAGTGAAATTTGAATATTTTTAATTGTACAAAAAAAATACAAATAATTGAAATACGGTACGATTCAAGGGTATCAACGATAACTTGGTTTTTATGATTTTGTTGATTCATTTTTTTATCTACCGTTTTTTCGTTTGTTTGTTTGTTTCATTATTTTTTTTGTGCGTTTCATTATTTTGGTCGGAATTTCTGTTGTTGATGTGGTGGGATTGCACGGATTGCCTGCATGTTTTCCTAGCATGGAAAATATACGGGAAATTATTTTATTAAATGAATTCAATACCTGATACTTTTTTTCTTTCTATAATTCAAAATATATATTTTCCATTATGATTATTGTTTATCTATAATACATATAATGTGTATTATATAACTTCTTTATTTACTTTCTATTTTGTTGCATGCATCATATTATGATTTGTATTAAATAACGATATATTTTATTAGAAGTAACATTTATTGTTTTCAAATTTAATACTTAAATCTAAATAATGAAAAGTTAATAATTTATTTTAAAAAAATGTAATAATATTTATATAAAAAGAAATACAAATTATTATTTTTGAGAAATTGAAAAATAATAAGTTTTAATAAAATAGTTTTGGTGATTAGCGTTCGGCAAACGCAGCTGCAGATGATTCACCCGCACAATCGCCTAATTTTTATTGTTTTCTGCGAAACGCACTATTTTCGTGCCCAAATAAGGATTGTTTATACGCAGCTGCAAGTGCAGGTGTTCGATTTTTATAAATAATCTCATTTTTATTACTTTTTTATCGCATTAATTTAATGTTGGAATTGTTGCAAATAAAAATTAACTAAATTAATATATAAAACTATTTTTCGGTAATCTCACCATTTTTCTTACATTTCTATCGTTTTATTATTTTTATTTGTAATTAAAAATTTTCGAAACAGTACAAAATGTGTAATTGAAATAAAATTGTTTAAATGAATACAACGTTTATTTTTTTGATAAATATTTTATTATATTTTAATGAATTTTCCTATTTTGAATTTAATCATTTTATAAGTCCATCACTATTTATATAAATGTTTTCTCTCATAAATTTTGATATAATACATAATTTTAATTTATAAAGTGAAATGTACAATTTACAATTATTTATCTTATTGAACGCTAATTTTGTATTGCATTCATTTAATTTTAAAATGTAGTAAATTAAATTTAAAAAAATGTCACATTTACATGAATCAATGCAAGTAACAAAACGTAATAAAAAGTTAATAATTTATTAAAAAAATGTAATAATATTTATATAAAAATAAATCAAATTTAATATTTTTGAGAATTTGAAAACGAATAAGTTTTAATAAAATAATTTTGGTGATTAGCGTTCGGCAATTGCTGCTGCTGCAGATGATTCACCCGCACAATCGCCTAATATTTATTGTTTTCTGCGAAACGTGCACTAATTTCGTGCCCAAATAAGGATTGTTTAAACGCAGCTGCAAGTGCAGGTGTTCAATTTTTATAAATAATCTCATTTTTATTACTTTTTTATCGCATACATTTTATGTTGGAAATGCTTCAAATAAAAATTAACTAAATTAATATATAAATTGATTTTTCGGTAATCTCTCAATTTTTATTATTTTTCTATAATTTAATTATTTTCATTTGTAATTAAAATTCAGCGAAACAGTACAATATAAATTAAATAATCCGTAAATACACGAAATGATTTATAATTTCTATTAAGTAATTATTAATTACAATATTTACTATTTTTTAGTTGATTGTTTATTACTTGGCAAGTCTCGATATGCGTTTAAATAACTTATGTTTATTTCAACGAACGAGTACTTCTATAATTTACTTGGCAAATAACGCTTAAAGAAGTTACTGAATTTGTAATTCTACTAAGTTAAATAATTTTAATATGTAAAATGCAATTTATAAAAAAAATGTAATAATATTTTTATAAAAAGAAATAAAATTTAGTTTTTTAGAGAAATTGAAAAATAATAAGTTTTAATAAAATAATTTTGTTGATTAGCGTTCGGCAATCGCTGCTGCTGCAGATGATTCACCCGCAAAATCGCCTAATTTTTATTGTTTTCTGCGAAACGCACTATTTTCGTGCCCAAATAAGGATTGTTTAAACGCAGCTGCAACTGCAGGTGTTCAATTTTTATAAATAATCTCATTTTTATTACTTTTTTATCGCATACATTTTATGTTGGAAATGCTTCAAATAAAAATTAACTAAATTAATATATAAATTGATTTTTCGGTAATCTCACAATTTTTATTATTTTTCTATAGTTTAATTATTTTCATTTGTAATTAAAATTTAGCGAAACAGTATATTATAAATTAAATAATCCGTAAATACACGAAATGATTTATAATTTCTATTAAGTAATTATTAATTACAATATTTACTATTTTTTTAATTGATTGTTTATTACTTGGCAAGTCTCGATATGCGTTTAAATAACTTATGTTTATAGAAGTTACTCAATTTGTAATTGTACTAAGTTAAATAATTTTAATATGTAAAATGTAATTTATAAAAAAAAATGTAATAATATTTTTATAAAAAGAAAAAAAATTTAGTTTTTCTGAGAAATTGAAAAATAACAAGTTTTAATAAAATAATTTTGGTGATTAGCGTTCGGCAATCGCTGCTGCTGTAGATGATTCACCCGCACAATCGCCTAATTTTTTCTAACTTAAAAATACTCCCTTATTCCATGGACGTAAAATAAAAAAAATGTAATATTTTGCTGAAATTATAATATATATATATTTTATTTATTATATAAAAAAAAACTGGAGGGGAATATGGAAAATATGTATATGCTATGAATAAAATTTTGACGCAAATTCTCTGCGTGTATTTGTGTGTGAGTGCTGTATGGGACTGTGTGTGTGTGTGTGTGTGTGTGTGTGTGAGCGGCGTGTACGTGAGATACGAGTGGCTGGTAATTAGGGATACATATAGCTGACCCGCGGGGGTTACGTGGGGGTGTAAAAAGGCCAACCGGGGGTTTGAGTTCACGCGCACTTTTCCATGTGTGGTCTGCCACCACCACATTACCCGGTAAAATCACAGCCGGTCTGATTTTTCATCATATCTGCGCCTGTGTCTACAATATACATGTGCGAATTAAAAAAATACTCGCCTCTCTTTTTCGCGTAGTTAATAGGCAGTTAGTGTATAGTGCGCATCACCTCCGTGTGCATAGCACACCCACACACTTTCGGAAACACGTACATATATATATATATATACATACACACACACACGCGCGCATAAAATTCAAAATTGTAGAAGCGAAATAGTGCGTGTAAAGAAGTTGCAAAAGAAATAACGAAATCTGAGGGTGGAAAAAATACGAAAAAATATTATAACAGACAAAACGTTCGTTCTTTCGTTTCAGATACATCATCGCAACGTCAATTTGTCAGGGTCCTTTATGCCGTTGGGGTGTAAAAGAGAAAGCACGAGGAGTCAGATCAAAAGAATCTTGTGGTCCATTGGTTTCGCGTTCCGGCTGCCAGAAAGGAAATAAAAATGTGTGCAGAGAATATTTGAAGTGACATTTAGGTTTTTTTTTCCACCCCATTCCACCCTCTTATCATTATCGTTTCCTTTATTATTTTTTCCCTTGGTTTTCTTCGCGATATACAAAAAATAATAAATTAGTATACGGTCAAGTGGATGAGTGAGTGAGAGTGTTAAGAAGAGATGCATCTGGCCAGCGAGGTTACATCAACCACTGGTCACTACGACCGCACCACCACCGCCGCCTCGAATAACTCTGGAGGCTACGGTGGCGGTACTCTGACGGCGGAAATGCTGGCGGAAAGAACATTGGACGGCCTCCTCGCTGAGCATCCCGGTGAGCTGGTGCGCACCGGAAGTCCGCACGTCGTCTGCACGGTGCTTCCGCCCCACTGGCGCTCCAACAAAACTCTTCCGGTTGCCTTCAAGGTGGTAGCCCTTGGAGACGTCGGTGATGGTACCGTGGTCACTGTACGAGCAGGAAACGATGAGAATTTCTGCGCGGAGCTACGTAACTGCACGGCGGTGATGAAGAACCAGGTGGCAAAATTCAACGACCTCCGCTTCGTCGGACGGAGCGGCAGAGGTGAGTGCGCCACCCTTCTTTATTTTTTTTTTTTCATTCCAAAGAAAAAATATATATACAAAGTCACCCCTCGAAATTATTAACTACAGCCTAAATGGGAAAATCATACTCATAATGAACACTTTGTTAGAGAACTTCCTGAACAACTGGGGCATCGTTGGGGGGTGCGAAATAATGATAGATTGCGCACACACACCCTCCCTCCTACCTCGTCAGTCCTTTTAAATTTAGCAGTAGAAAAAAAAATGAAGGATATAATAAAGACGGTGATGGTCTTGGCCGAACAAACGATAGAAAATTGAATTCCATTCTGATTGGACATCTTTTGTTACGTGCGATTATTTTATATATTCGATTCCGATTTAAATCCAACTAATTTAATACTCAAAATCGATTCTATTTATTCCATATCAATCCTTCGCATTTAATTAATACCATTCATATATTCATACAACTTGAATTAATTAATATAAATTTTGTTTATCAATTTTATAAAATATTAAACTCAATGTCATTAACTAATAACAAAAATAATTACAAAAAATTTTAATAGAAATTATTTACTTAAATTTTAAACAGATTTATTTATATTTTCATATAACTTTTTATATAATTTATAAAATTAGAATAATTATTAATTAAAAATAATTATTTCTACTATATTTTTATAAATTCAATTTAATTTGTAAATACTTCAAATTACTTCTCATATATTTTTTTTGTACTTTTCGAATATTATTTTATTAAAATCTCTTACTTTTAAATTTTAAATAACATTGTTACAGAAATGTATGTTTAATTAATGCATTTAATATATAAAGTAACATCATCAAAAATTAAACCATTTTAATTATTTTTGAAATAAATATAATTTATTTTTTTGTTACATTTTTATGTATCATTTCTATACATTTTATTTATTTAATTTATTTACATACGTTTTTAATTAAATATTTTTATTTAATAAAACAATATGCGTTTTATATTAAAATTTCTAATAATTAATTTAAATAATTTGGTCACGTTGGTTTTCACCACAAAAATAATTAATAACGATTTAATATTTGATTTAAAAATATATATAATTTGGAAACAAAATTTCTCTTATTTAATTTTTACTTATTGTTTTTTTAATTTATTTGCAATTTTTTATTCTTAAAATTTGGGCTTTTAACTGAAGTTTTTGGAAAATCATTTTATAAAAAATCAAAAAAGAAATAATCCTAATTTTCATAAAAATATTTATATTTACAGCAAAATAAATTTGTATATTTAGAATTAAAATTAATAATAAATTTTTTGTGAAATTTTAATTATTTTCACTAAAATATTTAATTAATATGAATATATCAAAGAAAATAATATTGAAATTTCATTGTTTACTGTACATTTATTTTGTTGGGTTAGCTGTACTTTTTATTTTTATTTTTCGTTATTCCTGCTGTTAAATGTGTTGAATTACAATAAATATTTTTGTTACATAAAACGATGCTTTGATTTATTTATATTTAATTTGCAGCGGATTTTAGTTTTCCCTTTTATATTTTTGTTGAGTTCAGAATACCAGTATTTATTGTAAAATTCTTTGATGTTTGAATTCACCGCGTTGATTTATTCACTTAATCTCAATATCAATATATTAAAAAAAATTAACAATAATATATTTTTTTAAGTTATTAAAATTTTTAATATCTGATATAAAAGTGACAAGTTTGAAGAAATGATAAAAATAAGGCCGTAATTACATAAGAAAATAGTTATAATATAACAAAATTATTTAATGAACATTTTTTTTAAATTTCGTAAATTAATTTCAAATTATTTAATGATTTTTGTAATTTATTTAAATTATTTTTAAGTTATTTCTTCTGTATTAAGATAAGACAATATTGTCAATACAAAAATAATTATGAAAAAGTGTTTTTTTTGTTATTTTTAATTATCAAATTTTAATGAAAATTGTAAAATTATGTTTAATAATAATTTTAGTTACAAAGTATTTTTTAGTAAGAATTGTATTGAAAAACACTGAATAGAAATATCAGAGTAAATTAAGAAATGGTAAACAATAAATGAATCTCCTTGGGTGTACAATAAAACTGAAGTTTTACGAAGTGATAAAGAACGATTTTATTCGGCGCCAAAACCTTTTGCCATCCGGGAATTTTGCTAAATGGCACTTAGCATATAAAAAATTTAAATGACATTTCAAGGCTCATTTAATTGCCGAAACTTTTATCTCGTTCGAATAGATTTTACGCTCGTTCAGAAACTCCTAAACTTTTCCTGAAATTCATGTATATATATATTTTAATATTGATATAATTGCGTTTTGTCCAAAACTTTAAATATTAATATAATCTGCAAAATTTTTCAAAATAATTTCAAAATAAAATTTTTATTTGCATTCAAATTTATTTGATGATGTAATTTTTTCTAAAATTATTTATTTATTTACATATTTTTATTGATCCTAATTCAATCAAAGGAATATTAATAATAAATTTAAACTTTGTTATTTTTCGTTTTTTAATCCAGTGTTTGAAATGAAGTTACATAATTCTAGCATCTTATTATATTTTCTACATAAGTTTTGATATTATAAATAAATATAAGTCATGATAAGTTTTCATAAAAAAGAAATTAACGTATACTTGAAAATATATTAATTGAATAACACGAAACATAATTTATAAGGAGTCTCGAATAACACGATAAAAAAAATCTATTGAATAATATGATTAAATATGCTTCTTAAATCAAAAATAATTGTTTCCTTTTTTTCAGTAATGAATCACGAGTTTCAGGTTTATTAATAAATTCAAAACATTTAATTTTAATGATACCTACCTATTAGTGTAAGCGTTTTATGATAATTAGAAATGGAACAATGAAACATCTCGAAGATGATCAAAGCGTAAAAGTAGATTGAAAATAAATCTGTTTAATGGAGAAAATACGGTGAAACTGAAATGCATTATATAATATATTTTGCAGATTTATTCATGCTGTGCGGTGCGCTTGATGCAACCAAAACCGCAGGGCGCCAATATAAAATATGAAAAATAAAAAAAAAATATATGTAAAAAAATAAATATGAAAATGCTTCTAGCATTAATTAATTAGTGGGAAAACGCCGGATGCGTAAAATAAAATCAGCAGCGATCGGCAACCCCCCAAATGGATGCAGGCCGGATGGTTTCGATTGCAAACCAAAAAAAAAATTTTTTTTTGAGTAGTTGTTGTTGACGAGGGGTGGGCCAATTCATTTCGTAACTTATCAGTTTTTAATCCGATCCGCAGGCCCGGTTTTTTGTTCGGTGAATTAAGGGGGAGGATGGAAATCTTATTAAATATTTCCATTCGCAATATCGCGCTCTTTTATGGCGGATGCGCCTGGCCCTCCCGCATAATAAACAGATTGGTTTCCACGGTTTCGTTTCCTTCTTTTGTCTCGATCTTTTGCCGTTGCTTCCGGTTTGAAGGGAATGGTGTAGTCCCGACTTGGAGTGCATTACGCAGTGAATAATGCAAGGACCTCTCTGGATGAGTTCACGATCCTGTGTGAGATATTGTGGTAGTCTGAATTTGGCACTCGAGGTTATGGGATTATATTTGCCAGTTCGCAGCCATGAAGATTAATTTTACTGCCTTCTCGGTTCGCCGCAATTCTTTACGAGCCTCTCACAGAGCCGCATCCTCCAGACGATTTTAATATTAGAACATCAGTAAACCGAATCGCATACCCGGCGAATCCGCACAGTTTTTCCTTTTCACTAATTAATCTTAATTAATTTGTGAAAAAATCGACTAAAGTTTTACAAAATTTCTTCAGCTTTATAAACACTATACACTTGTTAAGCTTATAAATTGGTTACATAATAAATCAATTTTAAATTTTTTATATTTATTAAAAGAAATAAATATAGTTACATAAAAAATTACTAAATACTAACAATCTTTTAATATTATTTAGTATATAACAAATATTATTATGTGTTGAAAATATTAATAATTTTATTTTACAAAAAATTAAAAATCTAAACTGCAACTAAAAGAGCATTGAAAATTTATAATAATAAATCAGATATAAATATAACAATAACTCTATAATTTTTAAACATATTTGTATTTTTTTTTAAACTTTTTTATTTAAAAATATTTATTAAACAAAATTTTATATTATTTTTAAATAAATAAATAAAATGATGATTTATTCAACTAAAATTAATATAAAAAAATATTTTCTAATAGTAAATAAAATGTACAAAATTTAGTTTTCTCTACAAAAGCTCTCTAGAAATGTTTAAATTATACAAATAACAAAATTAAATGGTTACAATTATAGTTATTGTTATTATTAAAACTTTTATAATTTGAAATAATTTATTACGTTGGAATTTGCCTTGAAAGTATAATCTGATTTTTCTATTATATTTTTTTTATAAATAATTTATAGAAATATTTGTTTTATTATGAAAAAAAAATCAGTTTAAAAATAGAATGTGTAAAACGCATAGTTTTAATATAGAACACGTTTACAGGAAGATCATGTAATGGTATGGAAATTGGAATGGAAATGAATTCATTCGATGTAAATATATATAAAATAAAAAAAGGGGGATGCATTCTGTAAAATATAAATTATAATATATTAATTAAAACATGGCATGGTGAAATAATGAAATATATTGATAATTTGCGATGTTGCAACGTTGGAAAATTGCAGGATATTAAAAGTGTTTGAAAGCGGGTTCTGGGGGTGCGGGAGGAGGTGGGCAATTAGGATTAAGTCGAGATTTACGGCGGGGCATGTGCAAATATAAGGCAGTTTTCGGTTTTTCCGGTTTCGCGCCCTTCCGGCAATTAAAACCATGCCGAAGCGACGCTTTGACCTCCGGGGTGGCTGAAGGCGTAGGTAACGAAAGGTAAACAGTACTATTTAAGTTATTTGCCTGAAAAGGGGTGGCGGTATTTGGAGGATGAGGGAGCCGGGTCGTCCTCCTGTATTTGCCTGTAATCTATGAATTATGCCGGGCAATACGGTAATCCTTGATTTATCGAGGAAGCTCTCATATTTCCCAGCATTACCGAACTGATGGGATAAAACTACTATACGAACGAAAATGCGCGCCATATTGCCATATCACACACTGACGCCTATTTATTCCATATTATGGCTTCTGCATGCATATATAGGATGATTGATTTTATTATGATTTATTGACGTATACTATTTGAAAGTATTTGTAGAATTTATATGCGCGTTTTGTTTACGGGGATTAATACGGATACACGCGACCCCCACACTCTCACACACACACACACACACACACATTTACAAATACGCACATAGAAACATTCGCAAAAACGCAGGAATATCCCAAAAACATTCATATTTTTCACTAAATTTTTTTTTGTCATTTATATATAGCGTTTATTTTTAGATATTCCGAATTATTTACTCCAAGGCTTAATTTGAAATGCATGATGCAAGGATAAAAGGAAGTAACAATTTATTATTGTGTGTGTTTCAGGCAAAAGCTTCACACTTACAATAATCGTGTCGACCAGTCCACCTCAAATTGCCACCTACAGCAAAGCAATCAAAGTGACAGTCGATGGACCCAGAGAGCCCAGATCGAAAACCCGACAAAGCTTTCATCATTTTCCCTTTGGACCGAGGGCTTTCCCGCCGGATCCTCTGACCGGAGGACTTCCATTTAAATTAAGCGGTACGTAATTAATGTAATCCCGTGCTGTTCCTCTCCTTTTTTTTGTGATCTTCCTCTTTCCCACCGACAAAATCATCCAACGTTAATTAATTGAATAATGTACGTAATAAAACCACTATTTAAAGTCAGTTATTGCAACTTGGGAAGTCTCAAATTATTATAAAATAAATCAATTAATCTTTGTACTAACTATTATAAATATAGTGATTGATCAAATAACAAATTTATTTAAATTAACACTAATATTAAAATAATAAAATAAACGAATCTTTCGATATTTTTATTCTAAAATTTATATTTCTCTCTTATAAATTAACTTCGAAAAGTTACTTGCATAAATATATGTCAATTAATAGTAAAATAGACGATGGAATTTTTCTCATCTCGTACATATTGCGTAAAATAAAAAATAATTTAAAATATATTACATGAAGTGAACTTCTTATGAAACAAGATAATTAAATTGTGCATTTTTCATACATATTACTTGAAAATTGGCAAGTATCAAGTACATACAACATACATATTGATATATGTCAAAATAAAGAAATTTATATTAAATTAAAAAATATATACAGTATGAAAATTTCAGAATAAACTAAATTGTAATTTAAAAAAAAATAATTTTCACAAAGTAGTAAACAATTCTGTTAAATTTAACTGAAGCTGTCTGCTCACCAACTAACAACTAATCAATTGGTTACTTTAACGTAAAGGAAAGAAAGTCTTTAGTAATACACGATTACTTCTAATACAATTCAAAAATTTCGATTTAAAATATTATTAATATTTTGGTACATAAATCTGATTTTTTTTTAATATTGAAATCTTAATCTTCAATTATTCTAAAGTTTGATTTAATAATGCCGAAACAAACTATTTTGTATTAGAGTAAAATTTATAAACAAAATATAAAATTAGTCCTAGATATTGGCGGAATTGATAAACCGCACTATTCGAGGTATTGTTATAATTGTGTATAAAATGTTTCTATCGGTAATATAGTTTTTTTTTATTTTTAACAGTAAATAATCAAAAATAAAGTAAATAATATTATCTAATAATTAAAGTAAAGATAATGCAGATAATATAAGGATTGGAGATAAATATTGAAAGCCGGAAACTTCACCACTCGGCGATTCTCAACCCTGGAATTAAGGGATAAGCGATTAGAATCTTCGGCGTAAAAAAAGTAAATAATCTTCTGTTATTATTAGAATATTCTTAAAAAATGGACAAAAAATATGTTTTTTGTAAATAAAAATATTATAGGTTTTTGAAGTGAACGTTTTCGTATCGTGGGCATTAGGCGATTGCAGGGCGTCCAATTTGTGCAACATTTGACCCTATTATTCTAATATAATCTGCTTTAACCGGATTAAAATCGGTTCCGGTCTCAACAATACTTTATCTAGTAGTACTTCGGCCCGGTTTCCATAGATACAACAATACTAAAGCGAGCTAGACTCATCGCAACCATCCCATCCACACGAAAAGAGAGAGAGAGAGAGAGTGCGAGTGACATAGTGAGAAAGAGATAGATAGGATACAGCTCGCATCCATAGCTTTTCGGCCGAGGCACTTCCGTTTAATACCACTGCCGTTGCATCGTGCACTCTATATAGAAAATATCGTCGATTGTTCCCAGTTTTTCCTCAGCCTCGTTGATCGTCATTAGTAACTGCAAAGCAAAACATCGGATACGACGATTCCGTTTGTAATTAATTCGCGGAAGCAATAAACATGTGCACATGCTATTTGTTCCATCCAAAAAATTTCTTTTTTTTTCTGTATTATTTGTTTCGCATTGCGTTTGTGTCTCTTTTTTTTATTTTATTTTTGGAGTCCGACGTGGAAAGCGGTTGGGCGAAAATGTTTGAATTTAGAGTTGCAATAATAATGCGAGCGGGCGTCCATTAAATTGCTGCTGCTAATTAGCAATTAAAGTAACGGCACGGTGTCGTTTTAATTGGGTTTTAACTGTGCTACGCGACACTCACAATCGCGCCACTCATATGCATAAACACACGCATCTATGTTTGCAAGGTTTTGATGGAATCACTTCCGCTTAGTTGATGCACGCCTAGGTTTGCGATATTAAACGCCATCATCATCGTCATCATCATCGCAATTTGCGAATGACTGGAGCGGAAGGTGGAGATGGCACATGGAAGGACCCAGCCAGGAGCACAGGACTCCCGAATGCCTGGATATGATGGCATATTGATTTTCCTCATTCGAATTACAACCCTTTCTGTATTTCACCCCGGCAATACATGCGGGCTATTCTGTATCTAGTCTAACCAATTTAACGATAGGTGGCGCCATGTACTTTATTCATTTACAAAGCACTGATTACATCAAATTAATTACAGTTTTTATACTCCAGTTGAATCAATTAAAAGTATCATATTTCCTTCAACTACATTAAAACCAAAAAAATATAGTAGATTTCAAGAAGTAAATTAATCTATTAAATTACACATTTTATTTAAAATATCTCTTATTGCAACATTATTAGTTTCCAATATTAGAATTCCTAATTTACATATTTAAATTTAAATACTCGTTCCTTTTTCCATAGATTTTTAATATTTGCTGAAAATAAATTTTATGAATTTTATAAATTAAATAATAAAAAAATATAATCAATGTTTTTAATTTAAAAATTCTTGACTTAGGAAGAGATTAAGAAAG
This sequence comes from Nicrophorus investigator, assembly GCA_963457615.1. Lineage (NCBI taxonomy): Eukaryota > Metazoa > Arthropoda > Insecta > Coleoptera > Silphidae > Nicrophorus > Nicrophorus investigator. The sequence goes on from OY735143.1 coordinate 27,241,322, forward strand.
AATTAAAATAAACATTAAAAATGTAAAAAATATTGTAACATGGATTATTTCTATAAAAGAATTGTAAAAAATGCTAATTGACAAAAAGAAAATGAATCATTATTTTTAATTGTTATCAGTAATTATATAAGGACCACCCGCATTTATGTTTTGTTTGGAATTATTCAATTGAATTTAATAAATAAAATAATAAAAAAATATGTTCAATGTTTTTATTTTGGAAATTCTTGACTTAAGAAAGAATTAAAAGTAAAAAATATCTTAATATGGCTTATTTCTATGAAAAAAGTATAAGAAACGTTAATTATTTTTAAAACTTATCATTATTTTTAATTGTTATCAGTAATTATATAAGGGTTACCCGCATTTATTGTTTGGATTTATTTAATTGAAACTTAAGAGGGTAATTTACATAGTTTTATGACTAAATGATCATTTAAGAGTAATGAGTAATTAAATGAAATAAATTACTTTTTTACTATTGAAAAGTATTTGATTATAAAAAAAATTAGTAGTACATTTATTTCATATAATTTTTTGCAGACTAAGGACTAATTTAATTAATTACATTATTTGTTATATTTATATAATTTTACAATTAATTTGTAATGAATTTAAGAGATTTTAATAACGATAATCAAAATATGATAGTTTTTTATGAATAATAAATAATTAATAGCTGAAATGGTAATGTATATAGAATGTTGTCTAACAATTACGTTTTTAAGCAAATGATTAACTTCTTTAATAAATTACAATTAAATACTTTAAAAGAAATGAAACATACATGTTTTTAAGATGTGTTACTTTGTATAATTCAATTTCATTTTTGATGACTTATAAATTTGCTTTAGTTTTTACTAGGGAATTTGACTTTACTCGGACGTAAAAAAATGTATAATATAAAAGGAATAGAACCTTCGGGGAATAAAAATGTATATGGCATTGAGTCGGGTGGATGCGAGTAAAAAACTGGACGGGGGATGTAAATAACGTGTAAATAAAAAAAAAGTGAAGAGAGTGGAAAGCTGCAGAACTGCGAGCGCGTGGAAAATGGAAAGTAAAATTCTTTCAATGTGGGGGAGGCGACTAAGCAAATAATAAAGAAATGTATAATAAAAGTTAAAACACCTCGTGCCGTGTGTTTGAAGAGGTTTCCATATTTATTTATTTTTTGTTTTCGAGAGAGAGAAAAATGTAAACCAGAGCAACGAGCCCCTGGCGTCGTCGCTCTGAATGTAGCGAAACGGATGAATAAATAATGTAAGAGTGGTGGTGCTGTACCCTCTTCCTGCGGCAATCGGTGTGTGAAATTTGTCTAATATACTGGAGGGGTCAGCGAGGATGCAAAGGAGCAGGACTGGTTATCCTGCTGGCAATTTGCAGTAGGAAGAGTGTCATTAGTCAGGTGTCGTGCACACGCGTTCGCCCTGATTACACCGGCCTCTTCTTCCTGCTCCTTCCTGCACTCACCCCAACCACCTCCACCTTTTCCTCCTCCGCCACTTCTCCTCACACCTCCCTTCGAGCAGGCTGCAAACCCTCTTTCGCTTCCCCTGGCAACGACCTCACGAAATTTCCACCAGATCAGACGGCAAAACGCGACGGGGTTGTAAGACGAACCAAATAAATAAACGAAACCCAATGAATTGATTGTTGCGGAGGGATGAATTTGATTCCGTTTCCATTTGGGGGGTTGGGTGGCGGTTTGGTGTTGCAATGCCCGGGAAAATGTTGGTGGAGGTGGAGGAGGAATACTGCCGTAACTAGTTTGCAGAGGACGAAGGGTTCCGATGGCGACAGAAGCAGCGAGGTGGGAAAGTGTGTAATTGAGTTATAGTCTCGCCTTCTGCGCTGGAAATATCTCGGGAGATAGTTGGGTTTTAGGGGAAAGGGAGGCAGCATATGCACGAAGCATTGGATATCCTATCCGGCTCGACTCCCTCCTAGGTGTATCATTTATACTTTTCCAGACGCAAAAATGTTTTATATCTCCCGAAGTTACAACAAAAAGAATATTTAAAAAAAGAGTAGGATGACGAGAATATTCAGACGGAAAGTCTCCCATTTAAATATATTAAAAAAAATAAAACACTTTGCTAAATTACAAACCAAAATTTAAATGTGATTTAAGAAAATAGTTTGTTCTATGATATAATAATTGTTATTTATATAGTTCCAAATAATGATACTTGATGTAATGCTTACAATTATGTATTAATTTGGGGTTATCTTCTTTAGAAACATTCATAATATTAATTAAAACATTTGAAGAGTACGGTGGATATCCTTTAAGTTGATTGTAGGAATAATGAGGGAGGTTTAAGGCGGCGTCGGGGTGGTTGTTATAATGCGGGCTTTTTGGGGGAGGAAAACGGGCTTTTCCCTATGTACGTACGTATGTATATATGTATGTACGTGGGGTGGGTGGGTGTGTGTGTGTGGCATTTATCTTGCAAGGGTTAAGCTGAGGTGTTGGGCTGGTGATTATTCACCCCCTTACTAAACGGGGTAAGACTAATGCCACCTCGGCATTAAAGGGTTTCAAGAACGTAACTCTGATAAAACACACGGAGAAGGCGAGGGGAGGGGGGTTGGTGCGGCTCGAGGGAAAATGGAAAGGGCTTATTACCATCATAACATTTTACTGCGCGAATTATTTCGGCTGTCCAATTATTAACTCGAATTGATCTTGGATGCAGTGGGAGAAGGATAGGTTGTAGAATGAAGTAAGGAAGGAATGATAGTTTGGTCTTGAGCATTGACGCCACCGGTTTTGTCCTTCGAGTTTTGGGATAATGAGGGCGTGAAGGTGGAGATGAATCCCAAAAGCACAGAGGGAATGCATTAACGGAATGGCTCGGATAAGACCGTGATGATGGTGCCAGCAGTAGTCTTAAGACGTGGATATATCTCAGGCATTAGTTAGCCGAATCTAATGGGGCCGAGAGGGTTGCAAAAGGGATAATGAATAAGAGATTTCGCAGCTCATTGTTTATGCGCCCTCGATTCGCCATTTTTCAATGTTCCGCCCCGGCCTTCAAAACTTTTACTAAACGAAATTTCATTATTTCCTCCGAAACAGCGAAAATAATACTGAGGGGAAAAAGAGGGACGAGGAGGGAAATAATGGACGGGGTGAAGAGGAGAAGGTTGAGAGAAAAAAAAAACAAAAGGGCTGATGCAAAGTGGGGGATAAGGGAAGAGAAGCATTTAAAATTGTAAATTGTCTCTCCTTATCCCGATTCCTCCCTTTTAAATCCCTGGTATTGTTAACATGCAGTAGCTTAACGAAGTTTTTCCTTTCGCTGCCGCGCCACGACCCTAACGAAGTTTTTTTCCACTTTCTCCTTGAGAAGGGATGTTTTTTTACGCCTCAAGGCTTATCTTTAAGGGCTACTTTAATTGTGCGCGAATCTTCTAAATTTTCCGCTCCGTTTCCTTCCTTATCCCGCTGGTAATTGCCCTATTTACTTTCACTTATTTTTTTCTGATAGCATAAATCGAATATCGATAATTTGCAGTCGCGATGTTAAAGGTTTATTTGGAGAAGAAACATCGGGTGGTCTTTATTACCCGATCCCCCTTCTACTTTATCGTCAAGCAAACAATCGTCTTATATTCGCATCCTGCCCTAGGACTCAATAATATTCCGTAATCCTATATTTCCTGCAAACAATAACTCACGTCGCTCCTGCGCCTGCACAGTAGACTCTATAAATTCGTGAAGATGATGGATGATTATTAAAAGTCTGAAGAGAAAGAGAGATAGAGTGAGGAGAGACGGACGGATCGGAATTTAAATAAGAAGCGATGGTGCGAATTGAAATGTTTGATAATTCAATATGAGAGGAGCAGACGTACGTGCGATTTAGTTGTGCTCCTTGATGTTTTGGTTTTACATGAGCCGGGACTCCGTTATAGATCTTGATAGTAAAGGTCCTTGCGGCGCGCCAATGAGGTTTGAGGGTGCCCCTCCCGACCAATGGGATGTCTTAGAGTTAACCCTTTCCACTTTCACCTGAAACCCAAGCCCGGAGCCGGGCCAAGAATCCGCAGGGCCGCTGCAATATCATGTGTACTTTGTGTTTCGCAAAATACCCCCTTCCTTAAGCCACCCCCTTCGGTGTTTGTGTGTGTGTTTAGATATTGATTTTCATATTTTTCAAGATTAATAAGTTAATGTCTCTATCGACAGGGATAGCGCACCACTTGGCAGGTCTGCCAGGACACCATCCGGATTGGGCGATGCTCAGCGGCAGACATCCTTATCCCGGAGGTCCTTTCGTGCCGCACCACCACCCACACTTTCCACCGCACATGTTCGCCGCCGCCGCCTTGGACAGGCCGGTCAATACTTCTCCACGGATAGCAAACGGTTTGTACTAGACTTTCTTCCCCAAAAACAACAATAAAAATGTGCTAAATCCTTTGCAGAACCTACATCAACATCTCTCGGTCCAATATCTATAAACTGTCCGACGGCGCACAGCACGACCTCCCCGAAGACATCCCCCAGCCAGGTGGGACTTCTGACCACAGCCCCTCTCTCACCCGCAGAAGACGACATATCAGTTACGGCATCTCCGACGCCTTCACCGCAGCCTCCTCCAGCGTTTCCTGGGGTGGCGCCTCCTCCGATGCACAACAATCAGCTCTTCAACAACGCCTTGGCTGCAAGCATCTTCCTGAACGCGCCGCTCCTGCCGCCGCCCGGCCAATGGCTCTATTCACAATTCTATCCGCAGGATCTGCAAACTTGGATGAGTCTACGGCATCCTTTAGCTAATAGGAGCTCATCTCCGGCATCGCAGAATCCTGATAGCTCTGGTAATATGGACATCGAGATAGAGGACTCGACGAGCCCGAAGCCGACCAAAGATGAGGACGAGGACGAGCCGGAGCCGAAAAAGGATGAGGGCGTCAATTTGACGGTTCAGAAGGGTCGCAAAGCTGCCATTACACTAATTAAACAGAAAGAAGAAGTGACGTCGAGCGAAACCGGGAAGCCCTCCCGCAACAGCACTTCCAGACACACGGACGTTTGGAGACCCTACTAAAAATAATAAAGGGAACAAAAAAAAAAGCGAAACAAAAAAGAACGTAAACACGTAAACCAAACGAGGAACAAAGTTAAACATAAACAGTACCACCGTCCGGAAAGACATTTTCTAGGAAACGAACAAGTTAATGTTAAAAGAGAGAATCCAAAGGCAAAGGGTATTCGAGTGCAATTTCTTCTGTTATTTTGTACATAAGTGTCGATATAGTTTTTAAGTTTTGTAGATTATATAATGAGTATGAGAATACATATGGCTGTTTATTATCATGGATGTATTTATCATATAAACTTTTGTTTGTAAAGAAAAAAATCATGAAACGAAATAATTCCAATGAATGGCTAAACGATAAGGCAAAACGAACACTCTATTGTTGTAACACGATGTAAATAAAAGTTGTAACTATTATTAATTTACTTGTTTTATTAAATAATCCCATATTTTTGATATTTTGATATTTTTATTGTCACTGCCAAATAAATATATAAGAACCAACACAATAAAGTCAGAATATTTTACTTGCAAATATCAATTTTCTATCATTTTTAAAGAAACACTTATCCTGTAGTAATAATTAAAATCGAAGTAAATTATATTTAAATATTTTATTTAAATTAAAACTATTAATTTTTATATAAGTTTCTTGAGTTACGATTTGTCTATTTCAAAATTTTATTTCCAAATAATAAATTTTAGTTTCATCTGAAAATATAGTTTAATTTTAGATTAAGAATAGTAAGAAAACTTCCTAAATACACATGTTACATAATATATATTACCAAAGGAGACAACGTTTTCGACAAGGAAATTGATAGATGAAAAGATTACAAGATATCAAGAAATGCAGTTGATCTGATATTATTTTTCTTCTAGAGATTTATTGCTGAAACATCTTGATGATCTTTTTTTTTTGCTAAACTACTTATATCTATGTTGTTTTCGATTAGACAACTTCGTAACTTGCATCTTACATCATGCGAGACATAAAATATAAATGACTTACCGGCTACTTATTTTGCAGTATAAGTACATCTATCAATGAAATTATTCATATTTTATATCTAGTGTGAACGCAGGCAGCATTAGGTACATACTTTTTATAATTATTAAAAATATATTATAAAATGAAATACACCAATTAAACAACATCAATCAATAAGAATCTAACCTGTTATTTATATTTATTTGAAATATTATATAAGAAATTATTATAAAATTTGAATATTAATAAATTTGAATTACATTTTCATTTAAAAAATAGGTGAAAACTATAGTATTATTAGCCAATAAAGTTCATTTATAACGGCTGGAATTTATCTGTTTTTGGTAATTATTTTTTACATACATGTAAAATGTTAGAATTTGATATATTCATTTTAATTATATTTCTTTTGTTTGTATTATGTTGCGTGGCCAACTGGAAAGATAAAAATGAAACGAAATTCCTTCGTGTATTTTGAAGGGGTTGCAGAAACGTAGAAAGGGGTGGGAAATGATTTTTTTTTTGGTGTATATATATATATATAGACAATGCCACAGAAGAACCCGCGAATCAAAAAGAAGTCATGCGAGAGATCGCGCTGCGAGTCGGAATGCAAACGAAATTTGTCTTCTTGTCCATTCCTTTTTTTCTTTCTCTCGTAAGAATCTTTGCTTCGCGGACGACCGACCACCCCTTCATTAACATCCCTAGAAACGGAAGGGTATAAATATGAGAGTGTACGTTAAGATTTTTTTGAGCTATTATTTTCCTATCTGCAGAGTTTGCAGCTTGCGTCACAGAAATCTAGACCATTGTGCTCATCACCTGTAATCACGGTATTTATGCTTAGAGAACCGTGAGGAGAAATTCACGTCTCAGGGAGCACAGCTATGGCAACCAAGCTCCGCTCCGCGTTGTCCTGGTGATGAACCTACAACTCCACTCCCAATTCGCAATTATTATTAGGAAAAGTGGCGTCTTCGAATTTAATTCGCAGCCGCACCGAACCGAATGTTATAATGAAAGTATAATTTACTAAAAAACTGGACCACCCGAGTAACAGAAGTCGGTAAATAATTAAAGCCCTTGAAATGGTAAACGAATACCGAAGCCCCGGATCATCGTATAAATTAGTAATATAAGAATAAGGGTTTCTTTTTTGGCGCGCACGGAACGAAGAGGAAAAATAAGGGAATGCAACGCGCGGAGTTGGATGAGGAGGAGGAGGAGGAGGAGACACTTTACGATGACAGCGCAACAACGGGGGTAAAAAGGTAACGCATACACATACAGAAAAAAAATGTATAAAAGGGAGAAAAAATGTATAAAGAAAAAAGGGAATGGGCCCGACCGTGTCCGTTTCCGCATTGTTATATGTTCAAGAAGACGCAAACTCGTTAGTTTTAATGGTTATTGCCGATGGGCGGGGAATACCCGGCTTCTTTATGTGGTCTAATTACAAATCACTTTGGAGCGTTTCACGTCTACGAATTATCGATGGACCATTTTGGGGCAATAAACGTTTCTTATTATAACCAAACAGTAATAAAAGTTACAAAAAAAAAAAACTTAGGAACATAAATACATTCATACATACATTTTAATTACTACATACAAAACCACTCCTGTTAATTACTAATCTTTCCTTTATACATTTACATGTAATAAACTATATTTTAAATAGTTACTAAAAAAAATATATTTTTTATAATCATTGTAATTACTCGAAACGAGATTTTTAAATTTAAAAGCTAAATTATTATGTAATATATTCATAGTAAAAGGTTGTATTTTTACTTGAATTTGATAAAATATCAAATGAATTTAATTCAACTTTGGTTAACTTTAAAATTAGTAAAAATATGCAACGGTAATGTTAATTACTATATACTGAAATATGTACTAATTATAATAGTATCTTAATTATTCGATATATTCATGACATTTTGTGATTTTTTGGCTTGTGATTTTGTTGCTTCATGTTTGTTAATCTGAGAGTAGAATTACCGAATACATCAAACGTGAAAGATGATGAAAATTGATCGGTTTTATAATTGTATCATGAATATACCTGAGAGTCAGCTGTGTCTTATATTACGCATAGTGTGGATGCAGCTTTACATATCAGGCTTCGTTAGATACGAAAGTCTCGTTTAAAAGAGAAATTGGAGAGGGCCGTAGAATGTTTGTTTATGATGATTATTATTTCGCCTTTCGCAATTTCCGCCGCTTCATTTTAGTTGCGCTCGTTTCTTCTTTCGTCGTGATTCTATGTGTATATATTTTTTTCAAGCCCTAGTATCTTCTCCCCTTCTTAACGAAGGGAAGTCGCGTAAAAATTTAAATGGAGATATATTTTTAAATTCGTTAATGGTCCGTGCGGCTTGATATCAAACCGAGCTGGTGACATCGAGTTCCTTGATGGCCGCTGCCGAGGCGCCTTGCCAATTTCCATCTGCACCCCCCGTCGTCTCCACCGCTGCTGCCGCCGCCACCGCCTCCTCCTCCTCCTTCACCGCCCCTCGCAGCAACAGCAGCCGTCGTCGTTGCCGCCGCTATCAGTGGAACGTGAAAAATTAACGTCGCAGAGAGGAAATTTTATTAAGCTCCCGACGGTTCTTTGCTCTCCTCTCTTTCTCCTCCACCACCTTTAGCTGAAGCTGCAACGACGTTCACGAAATCGATAATTTTCCTTAATTTGTTGTTTGTGCAGCACTTCCCGGGGCGTCCACAGTCTACGGGTGGGAATATCATTAAGGGTACAAAAGGACAAAAGGGCCTAGACGGCCAAAGGACGCGTGTGCGCGCTTTTACCGAGCTTAATTCGGCTTTTGTTCTATCGGGCTTAGAGAGAAAATGGGTTGAGATAGACAGAGTGGATAGAGGCGAGGACGTTTTAAATAATATCATGATGGTCCGGGCGTCGTGGATTGATTTTCCATCCGTTGTTAGGTCAGACGTGGCTGGTCCGCTGGACCCGGGACGGAGAAGGAGGAAGACTCGGGCGACCCGAGGAGTTTTGGGGTTCCAAACTCGAAATTAATGATCGCTTTTATTGAAACTTCAATTTCTTGATTAGCAGCGGGGTCCATACGCGCCGTCCCCACGAATTATCCCAACCATTTGTTTGCTGTCGAAAATTTTATTTAAATAAATCGATCGGACCTTAATTACAAATTTCCCCCGGATTTTCTTCATTCTTTATTACTCCCAGAAACTGTGGTCCATCAGAGAATTCCATCGCTCGATGAACCAACAACACTACCCTATGTTTCCTATAAGTGTGTGAAGCAGTCAGACACAGTTGGCAAGGTAATCTAATAACATCTCTCCCCTCTAGCCGATATAACCCACCCTTATTGATTTAATAAAGAAATGATAGTACAATGTACCCTTAAATACCGTGAAGCGTTCAAATTTTCACCCTCTTCTGGAACATCCAATACAAATTTTCGAAGGGTAAAAAAGGTGTCCTCCCAGTCACGGATTTAATTTAAAAATTTTGTATTACACCCGAAAACTTTAACAACATGCATTAAAAAAAAGGTAATTGCCTAATTATATAATTTTAATTAAATTACTAATTCTTACTATATTATATATATATATATATATACAAGTATTATAAAAAACACAATTGATTATTAAATTATGAGTTCATTAGTATATAACTATCAGATAACTAAAAGTTAAATAAATCATCTAAGAAAGAAGCAATAGTTTCCAACAGTTCTAGTTTCCACCAGATTTATAGCTATAGCGTGCATGTATTCGTGTCAAAGTTGGCAGAAGTACTTTGAAACTGTTGAAACTTCTGTTGATTAATGGTGTTGATTATTAGGTAAGATAAGTTCAACAACAATTTTTAATTTAAAGAAAACTGATTATTACATAATTCTTTTTATAGTTAAAACAGTTACATAATTGTTATTACGTTAATAATTTCATTTTTATAGTTAACATCAACATCAACATCAACTAATATATGTTATGTAATCTAATATTTTAATATTCTAATTGTTAGTTCTGGTTATGAAAGTTTAATACCAATACAATAATAATAGTCATTGGAAAATATATAGAATAAAATTATGTAACAATTTTATCATCTTCATATTTTATTGACGACTTTAAAAAGAGGGATTTACACAAAAAGAAGGAGATATGCAATATAGCGTGAGATTTATCGAAGAGTTTAGCAAGTCGATAATTAATTCATCCTCAGGAAGGGATATGAAGTGGCTTGATGGGATTAATTAATTACGAGTGGAAGCGGCGTCGAGGAAGGGCCGTCCCGCGCATCGAAAAGCCCTTTAATAATGCGAATTATTACAAGATTTCCACAGCGTTTGACCACTCTTTAAAGTTTTCTCCCGGTGAAGGGAGAAGCCCCGAATCGTTCGTATCGTTTTTTTTTATTCGCCTACATCTAAATCGGGATGAGTGCTTTTCACTGGACAAGAGAAGTGAATTTACAATTTTGTGTAGCTCACACACTCCCTTCACAGAAAATCCTTGCTTTTCCTGGAGGGTAGGAATCCCGAAAAAAAAAGAGGATGGAGAAGTGGAGGAACGAGATGTAAAATAAAAGCAACGGAAGGGGCAGTAGTATTGGCAATTCCAGATTGATATTGCTCGAGATCAAACGGGCATTTCGGTCAATCGGGTTTTTAAGATGCTACTTCAAACGGACTTTGCATGCGCGAAATCATATAGAAGGATGGAGGTTGGGAAGGAAGGAAGGAAGAAATCGCGTAATTTGTTGGAGGATAGTTGGATGTATCGAATTGGGGGTGCGGGGTGGATGAGGGACGAGGGTTCCGGTTTTGGTATCGCTGACTGGAGTGATACGTGATTACGGCCCGATTTGGCCAATGGTCAGGGTCTGGGCGCAGAATTATTTATTGCGTTCCTCGCGCTATTAAAATAATTAATAATATTAAATGGGGGGATGTGATGTGGGGTGAAGAAGAATCGAGGTCCTCTCGAAAGGATGGAGTGAGAGGACCCCTCTTGGTGCAACCCACATCCCACTGCCGCCGCCGCCGCCGCCACCGACGTTGCTGCCGCCGCCGCTCCCCGAAATGGGGGAGAATAATTACACTCATTCATCTGACATGTTTGAACACGCGCCCGCTTTAATCTACAATTGAGTCCCAAACAAATGACAATCAGCGACTCGTAATGAGTGGAAATTGTTTTCGAAGGTCCTACAGATAAATATTAGGTCTTTGCCACTTTTCGTCTAATGCATTTCCCATTTCTCCCAGCTTCCCTAAATTATTAACTAACTCAAGTTCAAAATAGATTAAGAATTCTTTATGAGAAATTTTCAGAGTTTTTGTTTTAAACTAATGAAAAATGTTGAGGTTATATTCTATTTATATTTATAGTATTAGTTAAGTTATATTTTTATATTATGATTAATTGATAATTATGTAATAGATTCAGCTGAAGTTGCAAATAAATAGTTTTCAATTCAATAAATACGTGAACGCAAAGTCTTCTTCGATTCGTGAGTCAAACTAAAGTCATTACCATAATAGTTTCCGCATATAATGGAAAACGCTCTCCACTTTTCTTGCCGTCATTCACGTCGAGTGAGCCGGGTGAGAGCGTTCTCTAAAAGCCTCCCCGCTCTTTCATATATGCATATTCTGCTCCGTAAAGCTTCGCAGAAGCCGGTAAAAGCTCAGAAAGCTGGGCTGAAAGCTCGCGCTGTTAATTAATAATTACTGACAAGTTGCTCTTCCTTTGCCTCCCCACGTAGCATAGCACGATACCAACAGAACCATAAAGCGGCAAAAGCTTCCTTTCGCATCCTCGCAAGAGGAAGAAACAACCGATCCGAGTGAAACGGATTCACATACTTCATATCAAACTGACCGTGCGATAGGATCGTAAAAGTTGTAAAAGTTATAGATGAGACGCTCGAGATAATCTGCTGTTATGGCTTGTCTCTGACGGTCATCTAGTTGTTCGTGAGGGGGCCGGGGGGATAGGGATAACCCCGAAATTGCCCCAGTAAGCAGCCAATTTATTGGATTAAAGATAGTGACCACCCACGCCCTACGATTCCTTTAATATTTATTGCCTCCTCCCGAGGAGCCCTTACACCGAAACGGGGCACAAAAAATAGTGGCTGCGTGTGAAAAGTACCATGCATGTATATATATAAATTTCGACCCCTAAAACGTTCGGACACACTCCAAGTAATTGCCCCAACTTACATCAGATACTCAAAAAGAAACGAATACATCACAGCATCTTTGATTTATAGCCTAAACCCTTTTAATATTTTTTTTTATCTATTTCTTATAAACGCTATGAATCAAATCTAAAATAGTTTTGATATGAAACGGAAATAATAATAATATCATGATTATACAGAGTGTTTTATTACTGGACTTTATCTTTATTGAGTTAAAAAAAAAACTACACGAAGAGAGTGCCAAGTTCTGCAATTCCTAATACATTACTATTCTATTAGAAACCCTACATATAAACTGCTTTTACTCCCTATTGGGTTCAGGTGCACAGATCACACATGATCCTTAATCTTCATTTCTAATACCCAAACGTACTTAAATTACTGAAACTGCTGTGTTTGTAATATAAATCCCAATTTACAACTACTGAAAACATGATGTTATTATTGAATACTTACATGTAAATACAAATTATATTTAATTTATGAAATTTATTGTTTTCCACCGTAATTTTATTATTTTATTACAATTAAGAATACGGAGCTATATAGTTCTTAAATTTGGGGGGTCTCAAATCTTAAAATGTAATATATCTACGACATTCTTAATTTTAAATAGAAATGGGGCCCCAAATATTATTTTTATTTATTATTCTTTGATTTATTGGATTTTAAATAGCAGTTTTCAAGATTATAAAACTTGGCGAAAGTGGTGGTTAAGAAATAAGAAGTGTTATAATGAATCTTAATACCGGTAAATAAACAATAGATGGCGTATTAATCCTTCATGAACTTGCATTATATATATGACAAAAAAATCTTGTATTCATTTATTTGACTATGATTTTCCAATTACTATTTTTTTATATAATGAAAGTGCGATTAGAGAAAAGTTGAACTATAAGTTTTTTTTTTTAAATTTCATTTTAAACTTTCTCTTCGGATGGATTTAAATGATTATACTTTCTGCACGAGCGCGTGTATAGCTTCGTTTCGATCGCAAAGTTGAGACTAGTAATTGAAAAATAAATGTTTGGATGTGCTTTTGATTTAAATGTAGCACCCGAAACGCATTCGCAATCATCGCGAAGGGCGCAGATTAAATGGGAACCCTAACGAAAGTGAATCGTTTTTATTCCCAATTTGCACCCGATTTGGGTGTTGCAACCCCTTTTGTTTTAAGTCCTCGTTGTTCTCAATCCAAAGACAAGGCAGGGAACACTCCATCAGATGAGGTGGGCGCACTTAAAATAATTGTTATTTGGTATTAATGCCGTCGCTAAGATCCAGGAAACGTCCTGGGAAAGGACGAAAAGTTCGGAAGGGGGTTTCAGAAAAATGTTTAAGAAATCGCGCGATTAATTGGTAATGGGATTGTGTGAGTGGATGGGTTTTCGGGACGGGCAAAAACAATCAGACGGGGAAAAAGTCCCGGGGCATAAATAAAAGAGATAGGAGTAATATCCATTAGTAAATTGCGAACCGTCCATCATTCGATTTAGGCATCTCGTTTATTAGCTTTCTTCTTCTACTACTTTTTTTCTCTCTGTGTATGTGTGTTGTACTTCTTCGTTCCTTTTCTCGCGTTATTTCGGGATGTGAGTTGCGTCTCCCTCTAGGAATAGGCTATAAAACGCGGGAATCAGTTGCCAAACCAGACATCGTGAGTCTGCAGGAATTATAATAATGCCTCCTCCACCCAGAAACAACCCCCCAAATCGAGAACCCGGATGTTTGCTAACACAAAGCGACGTTAACAAAAGTGATCTTCCTGTGGGAGTTAATCTATCAGGCAAAGCATCAATCACATTGATAACAACGGAGCCTGACGTGATCAACACTCATGTTGTCGATTAAAACGCCACCTGATGGATGAAGCCTTCGTTAAAATCGTGAATCTAAAAAAAAACTGCATGAACTTTTCTTTCTTCTCCTTCTTCTGCATCGTCATTTCTGAAAGCACTCATGCTAATATAATCTTACGCGAAAGGATCGACGAAACAATTACTTTTTAATTTATGTTATGAAGTGGATTCCGGCCCGGCCTCCCGGTCGAGCCTTTGAGTAATTAATGCAAATATCCACCCTCCCGGATTCATTTCAATCTGAGCCCAAAAAGGAATTCAAATATAAAGGATGCAGAGAGATACAGAGTGAGAGAGTGGTCGTCCTGCAAAATCCACCCTCATCCACTTTCTGAAACCGAAACTCAAACGCACTGATTGGAAAAAGTTTTCTGCACACATCCGCATCCGCAGAACAAGAGATGCAAAACATCCCTCTTCTGGACACGGATACATATTTAATTAATCCAACCCAACTAAGGAACGCTTTTCCACCCTTATTTTGATTATTATTATTATTATCACTTTTTTTTCACGTTTGTTCTCAAAATGAAATATGAACGAAATTCCTGAGCTCACATTTTTAAATGTTTACTATTGTTTATTTTCTGCCGGAAATGTAACCTCCTTTTCGCTATGTGTTTCTGCTTTATCTTTCGTAAAACGCGCTCGGTTGGTCCGCAATTGTACGTTCCTCCCTCTGTCTCTGCTTCCTTTCTGATGCACAACCATCGGAACACGAAAAATAGGGACGGAAAAAAGAAGAAACAGGAAACGCGAAATGTAACTCTAGATGCAATAAAAATACGAACTTTTGCTACAACTAAAATTAATCTCTTTTATCCATTGCAGTATATCTCTTCTAATCAACATCTGCTTATTACATTTATCATACATATAAAAATAATAATAATATAAAAAAATATTTCCTAATTCTAATACACAAAAGGTGAAAAGAGGGGTCAATTATTGTATAATATTATTTGGAGGTCTTTGGCTGCAACCCCTATTTTCGATTAAATTTCAATATTTGAAATAAAAGTAAAAAAAAGAACATTTTATTGTGGTTCTATAACTCACAACATTTTAATAAGGGCACTTATTAAAAGGGTTCGCACCACCAACAAAAAAAAACGAAACAAAAGAGAAGTGACAAAAAAAACGCGGAATTATTAAAATATTTTATGATACCAAATTGGTATACCGATTAAAACTGCGTGTTTATGTTGTAGCATTAACGTAACATGTGGTGCAATTTTTGCGTGTCGGGTTTTTTGGCCAAATGGAAACAGTGCGGGGCGGCGGAAAGGAACGTCGGGGGCGGCAGAAATCAGCGGGAATATTCGCCGGGCGGCTGAAAAATAGGGTATTTATATTGTATATCCCTGCTAGGAACAGCTGTCGCGGCCCAGCTGTTGCCGACACTGCGTTAAAGGAGCCGCCGCCGCCCGCCCTTAAACCCTTCGCTACCACCTCAGAAGTTAAAAGCGGAAAAAATGTAATACTTTTTTTTCTTCGGTCCGCAATGGAGAGGAAGATAATTCATTTAATAAATCAACCCTTCGCCCAATATTTGCTGAGAAATTTGCATGATGATAGCAACCTTTTTTATCTTTAAACTTATAAGGTTTTCTCCATTGTAGATCAGAATAAAGGTTAAGAAGAATGAAAGAAAAGTATCGCATATTATTTGCTCAGCGTACGGTAATTTTTGAATAAATAATGAACATTGATTGCATTTAGGTTTGACCGTCCGTTTTCTATTATAAAATCTATTGTGATCAATGTAGATTTTTCAATTCGAAATTTACTTTTGTTTATGTGATGGAGATAAGTTTGAGTGAAAAGACATGAGCTTAGACTAATGCATTTTATAGTTAATGTCTGGCTAAGAAACGAGAATCTCTCATCTCATTAATCTGCTTAAAATTCTGGATGTAGTTTGCATATGCGTTATAGCGAGGCCACCGCAGTGTCTAACCGCCAGAATGAAAGGGGGGCAATGGAATCCACGCGAGCCGTCGGCCCCCCTGAGAACACGACCGAAACCTAGGCTTCTGGGGGCGTAGGGCGGACGGCCTGATGCTGCTGCTGCGGAGGCACTTTTTAATTAAGGCGACAGAATGGGCGCGTTAAGAATTCCGAGCATTCCTGCCGCGGCGTAATTGTATTCCGCCTTGTTTGTTATCCTTGTTATTTATCCTTATTAGATATCCGGCGGCGGCGCGCGAGACAGAGCGAGATAGAAGAGCGAAAAACGCACATCAACCACCGCCTACAGCCTCACCCACCCCTCAAATCTCTTTTCACTTCTCTCTCACTCTTTCAACCTACCACGCTCAGACATTTTTCTAGCGCAAAAATAAAATACACTGGGCCGGTCCTGGAAAAAAAGGAAGAGCGAATGCAAATATGCGTTTAATTAATGATATTAAATTATAAATTCTGATTACACCCCGGAGAGTGGGTGAGGAATAGAACAGCTCCTCTCCCTTCAACTAAGAAGACGCTACCAAGAACCAACAAAAAAAATTATAACAGATTGTGTTTTATATAATAAAAGCACATTTTTAATTCGCCTTAGCCATGATGGAAATTATTATACTCCCTTTAATTAGAAGAACCCTAAATATTTTTCCGCATCCCTACGGTCTTTTTTTTAAACCAAAATATTACTTTAATTAATAACACAATTATGGACTGGTACAAAAAGTAAAATATAGATGGCGTTTACCTATAATTTTATTGACAGCTAATAAAATTTAAACAACTCTTATTTAAACAACCAAATGTAGTTGGGCACTTCCAGGAGGGAAGTCTCCTTTATTTTAATAAACAACAACAACTCTTCTCGCTGATGTAACTACAATTACTAACTGGTAAAATTTGTTATAAAAAGACAGAAAAAAAGATTTTAACAATGTTGTAAAATACACTAAAATAAATATAATATTTTCAATTATTAGTTTCGCAATTGCGACCGCTAATAGTTGCGTAAATTGGACCGTTCTAGATATAAACTTATTTAAAAAATCAACTTTCAAATCGATAACATAATGAATTTTAATCTACATATCTTTCTATTGAATGAGAAAAAAAAATTAAGGAAGAATACATAATTTAATATATAAAATCACAATTATTAAAAATACAAATAATTAAATGAAAACAAAATTTAATACAGTGGTCCAACTTGGGAAACAAGTTGCTTTTTATTTGTATGTAGATCTAAATAGTTTGTATTATTAGTGTAAAATTATTTACGTATGGTTATTACGTAAATAAAAGTAGAAATTATGTAACATTAGTAGAAAGTCTAAATTATAATTGCATGAACTAAATAGTTTTGTTAAAATTTTACTATTTTTTTCAATGTACATAATCAATAGTAGAAATGCAGGGTGGAAAGGATAAGATGTTCATTAGAGGGTAATTAAGACGCAGGTTATTAGTCCGCAGAGGGCGCTTCCAGGAGGGAGCCCTAATTAAACAAACTGGAGCTCCTAAAGACGTTGCGTACTCATTTCTTCCACAGTTTCACTTACAACTTCGGCGCTCGACCGTTTTCCCTCCTGCTGAGAAGCCAAAGTAATTCCTTAAATTATGATCACGGCGAAGAAGTGGCCGCCGCGCTTCGAGCGGCAAAATTAAATAGATTTCTGGGGGTGTCGTGCCTCCTTAATGAATGGCCTCAAAATGCTGTACCAATCGGCACATACATCTTCCGGGTCCAATTGTTAACTTGTTCCAGCCCTCGTATATCATTCACCCCAGGGCCGAAGAGTAACAGCTACAACAGAGAGAGAGGATGATGCATCGGCCAAGGAATTGTAATATATCCCAAGCGTGTTCTGTTCTCTATATCCTAGAAACTCTGAGCAACAAAACAACAAAACACTCAAACGTAAATCCAATGACACTTCCACAAAAGAATACACAGTTTTAATCACATTTTTTTATAATTTCAATGAAATTTAATTAGTAAATTAAAACTACTAAATCTTAATCCAAACACTGAATAAAAATTGTAAATTGTATAATATTTATTGTAAACTTTTATAAAATTAATGTATAGAATAATCAGTTAAAGTATACAATTTGATATAATATTAACATAATCTTTAGTGGTAACCAAAAGTAGATTACCTAAAAATATTGTCATATGTTACTTATAACTTTAAACTCACCATTAGTTTAATGTAGTGTTGTTAATTTTTTTATATAACAATAGTAAATAATTCAATTTAAGAAGAACTCTCTGTCAAAAATACTGACATATTTGACTTATCGTTTTTACACATTTTTTTTTATTCAATCACATGCTCTATTTCTTTCTGTTTGTTTGTTTCGTGCTGCCTTTTTCGTTTTCCCCCATTTTTCGCGTCTGCAAATATTTGGGCTTTAAAATGTAGACATCGTGGGCATATTTAAGTATGCAAACATATTCATCGCCACCGTCCCCTCACACCACCCCCCCGGAACGCACAACCGCCTCCACCCTATCCTCCGTACGCCGCCCTTCCTCCTGTTCGCGTTCTCTGGCAACTGCCTTTTCCGTTTGATTTTGCTTTTTACCCTCCAGCTTTCTGCTCCCTTGTAATAAAGTACCCAAGTATAGGCCATGTATATGAATCTGCAAACACGGCTCACTCCGCCCCAGCAGACCTCACGCACCCAAAAAAAAACCTTAGAGAGATGAGCCTACCCTTAAAAACCCCTAAAAACATTGATTTAATCCACCAGAAAATCCTTCTAAACAGGTATTGTAATTATGTTGATACGTTTATCGGATTACCTAAGTTACTTGAAAAATTGTAATTTTCTGTAAATAGTGTGTACAAGTGTACTAAACTATTATTAAAAATATAGAAGGATCAGTATATTTAATATGCAAATTTTAAAGATTTTTTCTAATATTCTACATAATTTTAATTAAATTTTTGTAATAAACATTGTATATCATAAAGTAAATTACTTATAGGCAAGCCAAATAATGTTATGAAAATTTTAAAAAAATCTTGGACACTGACTAGAAAAATTTTGTAGTTTTATGAATTTATAACGTTCGGATCAAAACTAGTAAATGTAATGAATAACAAAAATGTTTTTCTAAATATTGTCAAATCATTAGGAAATTTCTAAATTTATTCAGTCTTCTGAAAGAAAACTCAATCATTTATATACTATAACTCACTAAGCTCTTCTAAGTATTGTGTATATTTATGTTTGTAAAGTCGTTGAAAGCAAGGGCGCAAAAGGAATTTGCATAAATCAAAAAATCTCTTTAGAAAGCGACGAGCGAGAAAAAAAAGAGATCGGCGCTTTTCGGGGATGGGGTCCATGTTTTAAATACAGTATAAATCGGGGGGCCCCTTTCGAAAAAGCGAATTCCGTAGTGTCCCAATGGGACGTGGGGTCGTGCGGCAGTAACTCAAAAAGAGCCAGGATCGAGCTGGCCGATTGGATATTCCTGAAGAAATATTTATTACTTGTTCGAAGGCCATTACTTAATGGCTTGTAAATCCATTTTTTATGCATCCCATTCTCCGGGAAGAGAGCATGTGTTTACGTATTGAAATAGGTCCATATTTCTTACCGCTTAAAATAAAGTGAGAGAGGTGTAGTAGAAAAAGAAAACTGAAAGGAAATGAAGGAAGCACGCACAGAGACGGTGAAAATGTAGAGCGTGGGAGGAGAGGAGAATTGAAAAAGGGAGTTTTAATTGGAATAAAAGTGTCGCGTTTTGGATAATAAGGAGTCTATATCGAGTGGAGGTGGTGGCAGCGAACGGTGGGCGGTTAGGGAGTTCTCACACCCTAAACCGAGCAGCCCCCGCACAACCCCCGACGCGGGCACCGCAGCGCGGCGAGCGGCGATCCGCGTAACTTCAATGCAAGATTTAATTAAATCCAAGTCTTGATTTATTGTCGCTTGCCCTAGCAAGTCTTTCCGCCGCCGCCGCTCCGTCCGTTGCGCCCCCGGCGCGCGCCTCGCATCCCCTCAATTCCATCTCTGTTGTTTACGCGCCTCAAAAACCCCTTTTATATCATCAGCGCAATGAGATTTATTCGTAAACAGAAGCTATCATATTAAATAAAAAAAAAAAGAGAGAGGAGAAGGCGAAATCCGCTTATAGGAAAAAGCTCACGAGAAATCCGGAAATTGAAGCCGCCCCCGTTAAAGACCCCTTCGACTTTCGCCTCGGTCTCTCTCTCTATTTCTCTCGGTTTACCTATAAACTACCCCCTTTAATTCCGACATCCCTCTAAATTACAATCCCCATTCTTCTGAGTTTACTTGCGTACCTTTTCCGGAGCGCAACTAAATAACTGGCCCATTATGTGAGCCGGGACCGGGGGCGGTGAAATTAGGCCGCTTTTTAAGACGCCCAAATGGCCAATATGTGCGCCCTCCTCCCTCTTTCCTCGATTTACATATACATGCGTTCGGGAACCGTACAAGAATGCATGTAAAACAGTGATTCCCTAGTAATTTCTGATTTGGCATCCGACCCTTAATGTATTCCCAGCATTAATGGACACCACTACCATGCAGATGCTCATATTATATACCTACGCGCGCACACTTTACATCCCCCACAGGATGGATTACCAGATATTACATCAGACGAAATTTACAAACTAATCCTCGATTTCCTCGAACCGTGCACAATCCTGTACTATCAAAATTTCCTTTAATCTATACCTAAATTAAATGTAAACAACTACACAAATCTAACATCTTTTCTAACATTAAAAATTATAATACAGTTTTACAATCACCTAAAATATCAATATTTTTGTTCAATTCAATTGAAGTTATGTAAAAAAATAAATCATTAAGTTATTTCTGATTGTTTAAATATGTTCAATATATTATTGATTACTTATTAAATATTATTAATAAATCAAAACAAGACGTCTAGATGGATTTTATTTGGGATGTTGTAATTTACTAATTCTTCCTGGCTTCCTCATTTTGGAGGGGAAGCTGTGATGTCAAGACCAATTATCGTTCCTACTTACATAATTAATCTTTATTTTTGGGTGTTTATTCCAAGTAAACATTACTTTCCACTGAAAACACAAGAATTCGAATTCTTAAAGATAATACTGATCGAAATTACATGACATAATCTGTTACCCTGTTACCAGTTATATAATCGATTATTTTTTAGAGGTAATTTATTGCCTATTCCCAGCTATATAATTACTGCTATATAGAAGATGCAACAAATCGATTCTAAGAAGTCAATCTTACATTAAGTATAATACTTATGACATAATCAATCTGGGAGGAAATATATTTAGTAGAATATTTATAGGAGTTATGACATAATATATTTGCTTCTAGGTGAACATTCTGACGTTTTCGTGGATCCAAGTTGATGTTTCGCAAACAAGGTTATCCCTGCGATTGACGTAAAATAGAAATGGCCTTCATGTTCCCATAGAAAATCAAGAGCCATGCCTGTCCATCGATTGTGTCCACTGAGCAAGTGTTTGCGTGTAAGTTAATTCGGGATGGGATCGATGGGATCTGCAAACCTAATAACTACGTGATCCACGGCCAAAACACACATACATCCTCCGTTGCGCCCTTCGTCTTGATCTTAATGCACGCCGCTCGGAATATATCAGGGGTATAAATGGGGTGACAAAGCTTTTAGCCGTATTAAAAAATTAGTGCGAATTATATAAGTGGTGTGTAATTAGTTCACAGTCTAGAAACGAACATTAATGTATGTCGTGCTTTGGATCTGGTATTTGGGGGGATGATTTCAATTTTCCTCCGTATTCGGTAATTAGCGGCGCGTTGATGATTTCATCTCTCATTTCAATTTCGAGGAGGGTCTTCGGAAGAATAGCGAAGCGCGGTATTCTTAATATTAAGACTAGCTTGAAAAGGGGTTCTTGAAGAGGTCCCATGGGTGGAGTTATACTAATTAATGGGACGCGAGGTTGCTAAATACAGCGCGAGATGTTTTCCAAGAAAGATTATTATGGGCTTCCCAGTTTAATGAAGATTTACGATCGTTTCGGGGTCTTTGTTCCACGGCGCGCGTTGCTCTGCATATTGATTCGGCTTTGATGACATCGCCTGGGGCCGCTTACTAGCTTCTTCTAAATTCCCTTTCTTTTTTTTCTTGTTATCCGCCTCCTCTTTCTTCTGCTTTAGCTTCCAAACATCTTCTACTTAATGCTCGTTTTTATTTCTTCTTCTTTGGCTGCGTGGGTGCTGTTGATATTGGGGGGTGGTAATAAGTCGCGCCCTATATATTATAAAATGTGTGAATCAGGGCTGGTTTCGGGGGTGGTGGTGGTAGAGGGTTTGAGAACGAAGCGCGCAAGGAATCAATTTATGCCGGAGATATTGCATATTTGTGTTTCCCCAGGGGTCGCACACTTCGCCATGGAAACCTCCGAACACTGAATATTACATTGCATAAGATATACAGTTTATGTTACGTCGACTACCATATATATCCTTTATCTTTGCATCCGCTTCAAAATATTTATAACGCCCTCTTCACACCCTCATACATCTTGATTTTTCTATATGTATATTTTTTTATAAAGTACAAATAAAAATATTATTTTTTCTACCTTTCACCAATGTACAAAATTTAACATAAAACAATTAATAAATTTAAATTTGAACTTATAAACTAAACTATAAATATTTCCAAAAAAATGTACTAATTAGTAGTGATCTTATTAATTTATGTTACGGTATGAGTGTATATTCTAATAATTTATACGTTTTCCGGAAAATGTATACTGTTATCACTTCATTTGGAAAATGTACATTCAATACATATAAGTCTCCAGAAATTAGGAAAAAAAAAATGTACTCACTTTGAACGGCGAATATGAAAACACGGCCATAAATTCAAATTGAAAAATCTAATACACTTGAGTGAATATAAAATATTTTTGTAAATTGTTTTATATGTATTTTAAGTAAATATAGAAAATAAATATTTATACACTATTTTTCTTATTATTACTTTTATAGTATAATTAATCATTTTCCACTTATAAATTTCACATTTTGTGTACGATAATATGGATAAAGTTTATATTTCTTTAATTGCAATGTTCTTTTACTTTAGTTGTAAGCAAATATATACATTTTCCGGACAATGTACATAATTCGACTTAAAAACCGACTTTTCACTGTAATATTATTTTAAATATTGTTATTATTTTATATTAATACATTTTTTATGCTAATAACAATAATTAAATTTATAATAAGATTCAAATAAATTTAAAAAAATCAGAACACGAATATTTATAATTTATAAAATTATTAATAGTCAACAAAAATAAAAAATAAATACTAAATATTGCAGTTATTATTATTAACATTTTATTTATTTATAACAAATTTTATATTTATATTGCCACAACTTGTTACATAAATCTTATTTAACTTTATTATTAAATTATTACTTAAATCAAGAAATTATTGCAAGAATCTAGACCAATTTAAAATTATTGTACAATTCAATTCTATAACAAAATACTCGTATCATTGATATTATTAAATGCATTCTTGTATTTATAAACTGTCAGATAATTTATTGAAAATAATATTTATTGAAATAATGAATTTTTCTTATTTTTTTAAATGTAATGTCCATTTTATTTATAATCTATGCATACTAGTAAATAAACAACATTAAAACATATAATCGTAATAAAAAATAAATAACTGTTACAAAACGTTATTGATTATAGGTTATATTAACAATATTTATTGCAACATTATTAATTTTGTAAAAAAAATGTATATTTTTTTTTGTGGTTTGATAAATATTAATTATTTTTGTAAATAATGTTAATTAATATAATTATATGACAGTTGTGTAAAAAACTTGTATGATTTATTATTTTTTTAGTGGTTTGTTTGGGATAAGAATATGAGAAATGTTGTAGAGGAAAAAGTCGTTGAAACGTTTTGGACCGACGGGTGGCAATTATAGAACAGGTTAATTAAATCCTTTGTGGACGTAGAAGAAAGCCGGCGTTTCCGGTTCGTTTGCGTTTCGTGTTTGCTGAGGTTTCTTTAATTAATATTTCTGGTGTGTTCGATAAAGCATGAGATGAAGTGTGGATGGGAAATTTTGGGCCAAATAATAATCATGGACGGGCGGAAAATGTCAGAGGTGTGAGGTTGTATGTGTGTGTGTGTGTTTTCGTGTATGTGTGCGCGCGAATAGTTGGGATTATTATTGATAAAATTCGAATGATGCATATTTGTCACTGTGCTGCTGGTGAGGAATGTAACAAATATGAAGTAGCTCGATATTTTGGGGCCGGCACTGCGAGCTATCAAATCGCACGCGCAAAGTGCTGGAATGCACTGTGATGTGTCATTGGCGTCATAATTAACATTCCTCTAACTATATTGCAGCAGACTTTGTTATTTTCCCCGCAGTAAATATCACGGTACGACGCAAAACAACAGCAGACCGCATCCCCAGGTTCGAAACTCCTGCAAACAACAACACCCAATCCCGCCAATACCGATCATCCCCTAAAGCATACTTTAAAATCAGCCGATAAGCCGACGCTAATTACGATGACAGGGTAGTGTAAAAAAAAGTTGCATGCATTGGAAACGGAGCGTGAAAATAGTTGGACTCAACAAATTTGTCTTTTAACGGAGATCGGTTGAGAGCCAGGCGCAGCCACCCGAAATCCCAGCCGTTTCATTAGCAAGCTTTGAAGGTTGCCAGGATACACGCGTCTTCTGATACCCTCCACCGTTAGCAACCGACGACTTCAGCATAAAAAATAAAACATGAAATAGAACGACTAATTAACGCCGACTACTCTTCAGCAAAATTGACAGAATCATGATGCAAAGAGAAAATTATGCAAATATTCCTCTAGCTTGGTTGGCTAATGACGATAGGCCTCTCCTGATTGGGAGTTGGACGTCTTTTTCGGGTGCGTATCGTATTCTTGTGAGGGTGGCTTAAGGGACGCCCCAATAAAAATGTAATAACCGACCACATGCGTAAACCGCAAAGACACAACGACCAATCGGTTATAGAATTTTAACCGCAAGCCACGCCCCGGTAACCGCAAACCAACCGCAAGACGCGGAGCGCCGCGACGCCGATCGCGGAAACCTCCAAATGCCCCGTCTACGTCAATCCCTGGGACGCATCACCTTGGACGAATCACAGCCTCAATACGCTCTCAACATCTGCTCATTACTTATTTATACCGCTCATCCAGCCCTTTTTTTAGACCTATCGAAAACCACTCCACGTCCGTGTCTATTTTTTTTTGTACTTTGTAACTTCTTTTTTGCAGAGCCTCGAGAGGTTCTCATAACGCTCCCTGGTGTCTGAGGGAGCGAACTTGCATAATACTTTCAAGAAGTTCGCCGTCTTAGAAAGAACCGTCGCCAAAGCTGAGAAAACTCCGAATCAGCACGTAAAGAGCGGACCGCTTCGGCTCTCTTCGGCTCCTGCAGGATTCGGACTAACTTGTAAATAATATAAGAAAATACAACTTATTACATAACTTACATACAATTATGTTTTGAATACCTATAAAACAATATCAACAATTTAGAAATACTTTTTTTTTACTAATTATTAACTATTAATTTAAAAAAATATAAGTTTTAATTTATAACAGGAATATTAAATTTATTAAGTATGCTACATTTATTACAAACAATAATATAAAAAAAATATTAAAAATATTAAAATATTTGTATAAATTATTTTTAAACTTTTTGTAAAAGTTAGGAATTGTTAGGAATTTGAAATTGTTGTTTAATAAACATTATTATTATTACATAAACATTAGTATTATTACATACATATTATATTACATATTATTACAATATAATGACAATTTACTACAAAAAATATTTTATACTTCATTACGAATGATAAATTTACTTAAGATATATTGGTTACTGTTTGCTTTATTTTACTAAATTTGATTGGAACAAATTTGGGTGACGGTCGGTCTAATTAAAATGATTAATTGTAAAAATTATTAATTGTGCAAAAGTTATAAATACAAAGAAACTATAATTGAAATATTCATTACTTTATAAGATAAGTAAATCTAAAATATCTAAAATTTAATTTTCTTAATAGAGAATTTAGGCAATTTTTTCTTGTTATCATTTTATAAAATTTTTATTATTTATTGAATTCTTAAGATCCTTAGCATAATTTTGTCCAATAAATTTGTTTAAATAAATACTACAAAAGTTATAAATACAAAAAACGATAATTAAAATATTCATTATTTCATAATATAAATAAATCTAAAATATGTAAAATTTTATTTTTTTAATAGAGAATTAAGCTATTTTTTCCTTGTTATCAATTTATGAAATTTTTATTATTTATTATATTGTGAAGATCTTTAGTATATTTTTGTCCAATAAATTAGTTTAAATAAAAAAAAACTATTTATTTCATTTTTTTCCTTAAATTATTGCAAAAAAGACAGTCAAAGATGTGGATAATATAGATGTTTATTATTATTATTTACAAAAGGTATTATAATTAATTTCAGTCATTCATAAAAGAATTAATGAAATATATTGTTTTTATCACATTCTTAAAATTTATACAGAAATCACAATACGAAATTAAAATTTAATTAATTAATTTAACAATCAATTTTCTTTTATGCAATATTATAAATTATATAAACACCAATTTTCTAGTTGATTCTGAATATATGTTGTAATAAAAAAAAAAAAAAAGAAACTGGTAATAATATATTTTTTTACACTTGTGACATTTCGCTTTTTTCAGTAGACGAAGTACGTTCTTAACATGGTTTAAAAGAAACGGCGGTCGTCTATAAGAAGGTTTTAAGGTTTGAGGTAAGACGTCGCCAGGCGGCGCTACGTGGCCGGAAAGGGCGAACGTCATCGCACACAAGAGTGAAGGGGTGGGGGTAGATAAAAACGAAGGGTTGCAAAAAGGGCTCTCTCGTTTGGCAGGACTGGCAACGTAACGAACAAAAAAAATATATAACGTTGCTGTAGCTGAAATTCGTTGCGCGCGGAATTTCGCGGTCGCTTTGATTACTCCGCGGGTTCCGTTTGTAACGTCTCGAATCTCGCACAAAATACAATAGCTTCTATATCTTGTATGTATATATGTATACATATATATATATTTGCCAAAGGGTCTGCCGAAGACGGAAGTTTCTCCCCCAATATTGATTTTACATTTTCCATTTAATAGTTCACTGATTATTATTCAAATCTTAATTATAATATCGGTAATGTGTATTGTTACTCACTCATGTATATAAAGAATATTTACATTTTCCGTATAGCTTTCAGTTTTCATATAAATTTCGAAATTAAAATATAACAAGTCTATTATCAGTAATTCAAATTTGTTTTTCCTCAATGTTTATAATTATTTAACAAAATATTGTTATTAATAACATAATTTTGAATATAAAACTTTATTTATTAATTACATTTAATTAAGTTTTGTCAATGAATTTTTTCAATATTTAAAAAATAAATATTAATTATTTAATAAAAAAAATTTAAAAAAAAATGGTTTAAAATTAAATTTTTCTTTTTTTTATTATAATGAGTATAGAATGTTCTAATCATTAATAATAAAACTTTCCCATTTTAAATTTTAGAAAACATTAAATAAAAATATTTGGTCTATGCCGCATTCTTTCAAAATAAATTATTCCGTAAAATTAAAATGAATTAAAGCGATTTGAATAATTGTTGGATAAATTTATATGAATACATGAAAAATCATTTAAAATATTTCCTTAAATTTCAAATAGAAAATGTTTCAACTTTTTAAGAAATTTTTTGAATAAAAATTATGTATGATGTTTGTTAATTTATTTAATAATAATTTTTCTTTGTTTCTTATAAAATTTTTGTACATTTTTTCAAAATAAATTATTCCATAAAATTAGAATGAATTAAAGCGATTTGAATAATTGTTGGATTAATTTGCGAGCTGTGTACTTGATGGTAATAATAATAATAATAATATAAAGAAAATATACGTGCACGTACATATAAATATTCATGTGCTCTTTTTTTTCTTTGTTGGTTTGTTTCTTATTTAGAGGGAGGCTGCAAATGCGAACCACCCTCGAGCACACGGATATCACATTAATCAGGAAGGGTTAAGATAATAACATGAGATGGAGTAGGTGTTAATCAGGGTTATGCCCTTATTACACCTCCGGGAACATATCTTAACTTTCCCTCCGCTTTCAAGTGGAGTTGATGTAAGAGCACCTTAAACGCCCTAACATGAAACTACAAACAGACAGATTGCTATCCATCCGCTATGATAAACATAACTTACTTCACTGCATATTATTCTGATAATATACATTATATAATATATTAATATTAAAATCTAAAAAACTAAATTTTGTTTCCTTCTCTATACTTTGTAATAATTAATCTTTACGATTATTTTTTAATAATTTAATTTAAGACAAAAATAAATCTTTTAAACAGAAATATATTTTTTATTTATATAAATTAATTACTAATTATTATTACATTACATTTTAGTCGCTTTAATTTTAATAATAAAAAATTGATTATAATTTGAGCAATTTGTACATTAATAAATATAAAATATATAAAAAAAATATAACATCTTTATTTGTGGATTACTTATTTGGATTACTAATTTATAATATATACTAGAACCGCTTAAAAATGATAGCTAGGTTATGTAACCTAGGTATAACTAAGAATTTTTAGAAATTACGTAAAGCAGTGTTTTGTCAAAGTTTGACAGTTGTCACCTGGTGTGAAATGATGGAACTTTTGAAATTTAAACTTATTATTATTGTATAACAATAATATAAAATTTTATTAAAATTTAGAAAATAAATCTATAGTTTAAAACTAAATCTATTGAGCTTTTGAATAAAATTGCCTAAAGTATGTAGTATATTTCATATAGTTGAAATCAACGAGTGATTAGCGTGAGTGGTAAATCCATGGACAGTGTGGATGATCGATAGCGTTGCACCCAAAGTTTTCAGTCTCTCGTTGAAAAACTTTAACTTGGCCAGTTTCTGCGGTGGCGGTGGAGGGGCTCAGAAAAATAGGATCCGAAAAGCGGAGAGACGCGGGGGACGGCAGCGAAGAGGCGGAGGCGGCAGATGTTCCGGGGCGGACGGCAACGGACAGGAATTCGTTTCAACCAAGTTACTTGCGAAATTTAGTACATATTTCTCTTTTTAGTTTCGGCCCTCGCACTCTCCAGCAACTCACTCACCAAACTTTATACTGCAGCGTGCAAAACATGTATACATATATATATTTATGTCTGTGTGTGTATGTGTATATATATATAAAATATTTCGGATGCTTCGCAAGTACTTGGCGTTCTCAGTCCAGAAAATAATAAGCGCATATTTTATTTATTTCGAAAAGGGAAAACCTGAGGTCGGAACAAACATTTCGAAGCAAAATGTATAAACGTTTGGAAGGAAATTGGGTCGGGGTTGGAGTATTTCGAGTACGAAGTCTAAATGGGCATCGGGGGATATTTTGGGACCCCGACAATGGGACGTTATATGCGAATGTACACACACGTGTGTTGTGTGTGTAGATGTGAGGGTGTGTTCATTGTGTATATTGTGTCGCAGATTTCGCATGCTGGTTCCTATATTGCACACCTGCCACCACTAATTAGTAGCCTATAACGACCATCCGACTGTCGATTAAAGCTAATATATATTGCTGCGATGTGCGGGGGCGGCAGATGAACGCTGTCGCTCGACAGAGACGTGCAACAACTAACGAATTTATGATGGGCTGCATCCAATGGGAAGATTGATTTCATCCGAGCTGCATCCACAATGCACATACATTTTGCGGCCCGTCATTAACACTGTGTATTCCAAATATAATTCCAGCCTAGGCGATACATAAAATTTACTATTTTCTACCGTCAACATATTTCCGAATTTATATCTATAGGTACAATCGACTGAATTCATTGTGCATCTGAATAGTCCAATAATTTGGATACCTACGACTTCATTAATAAAATCAATATTCATGATCAAAATCTATAATACACATATGTGTTTATTTCTATATTTATATAATTTACTTTTATTGAGATGACCTTATGAACTAGTTATAAATTACATGACTTAATATTATAATCTTAAAATTTTGAAGAAAATAAATTAATTTGATTCCAAAACATAATATTCAATTTAAAAAATGAAAAAATATTATTTTTTTAGATTATTTAAATTTGTAATACGAAAATGTCAAATTTAAAGCGCAGTTTGTGGATAAAAAATTATATAATATTATTATTTTGAATTGAAAAAGATTTTTGCTATCAAAAAATAGTTTCTTAATAAAAAGATAAGCTAATGTCAACTGCTAATCAAAAAGTAAACAATATTTTATATTTCTGACAAAAATAACTTTCAATTTTTCCTCTTGTTTTATATAATTGTATTTTTTTTGATTAAATTAGTAATATTATTAATATACTTACTAATTTTATATTTGGAATTATTCGTCTTGTATTTAAAGCGTCACTTAATTAAAAGTAGACGTAATTACTTACCTATATTTTTTTTATGGGAATACAGGAATATTAGGATAAATAAAATATTGACATTGTTATTATAAATCATATATTTTTTTATATCGTTGTCGATTTGTTCTCAAAAAATTTATATTACACGTTTTCAAAAAACTTAAATATATATATTACAAACAAGTCAACCATTTATGTATTATTACTTTTTTTTTAAATATATAAAATCAATGAACCAAAACAAAACATATAATGTTGAAATTAAAGCTATGATTTTCATTAGCAAATTCGACCACTAAATGGCCCACTAAACTTAAATCTTGTTTTTTGTTTTAATAATATTATATAATACATCTACTTAGAATTTATATTTACTCTTTATAATATTGCACATGATGAGTTTATTTTACAGAGGAGGTAGAAACATTTAAGTTTGCTTAGTTTGTGATTTTTTTTTTTGGGGGAATTGTTGATTAGTACGGTCGCCAAACGGCGTCCGTGCTATGAGCAGGACCTCTTTGAGGACCGTTCGTGTTAAGGCGAGCGTCGTCCTGTCTTTGGGCTGCAGCTCCGCAAGATCCATTGTTGGTGAGGAGTAGATCAGTGGTTCCATTCATCTGCCTCTGATTAGAGGTTGAAAGTTGATCCATGACAGTTTGCAGATCGTTGTGGGATTGCGTGGTGTGGGAATGAAGGGAGTGGAAATTGTGGGTTTGGTTCGCTGCAGAATACAGCTGCGAGTATAGCAGACTGGCGGGAAGGACTGGGTATAAGGAGTTGTTGCAGTTACTGCTGGGATAGGTTGTAGGCGTCATGTTCTGATGGATGGAAAAGTTGGTGTTGTTGGCGTGGTTCACTCCTAACGTGCTTTGGGTTAGCAAATCGTCTTGGACAGGGCTCTCAGCAGCGCTCGAGTTGTCGGATAGCGATCGAGATCCTGATAAGGAGAAATCCGTGTGGTTGGAGGAGTACCGCGGTACTAGCAGAGAGGAGGAATTTTGATTTTGGGTGGTGTGCGTTTGGGTCGTGACTAGGCCTAAATGCTGATCCAAATCCGTCGTCGAAGTATCTGGAAGTACTGTTAAATTCGATTAGGTTAAGACGATCTTTGATGTTGGGTGTTCTTACGTGAACCGACCGCAGCAGCCGTACCGAAGGCATCTTGTGTGGAGCTCTGATCCGGCGTGGTTCCTGAGAAACCCAAAGCAGGAGTATTGAATTGAGAGGCAGTAGGAGCTGGACACGAACCTAAAGAGCTGGGAGTAAAGTACGGGGAGTACGCCCCCGCAGCCCCGTACCCCCAATGCGAGTTGGTCGACGTTAACCCAAATTGCGGCATATCTGGAAAAGCTGCAAGTTAATTAAAAAATATTTTGATTGATTGCTTCGTACAATCCCCGCAACAAAGCTCCGATCACAGCGGTTTTTTTCCCATTTCGTTTCACAACGCAATTTTTAATTTCCGAAGCGAATTTAATTGGCGTACTAATAGGTATTATAGTTGCTATAATGGAGTGTACTCTATACATGTTGGTAATGCAGTTGATGAGCATATCGAGCGGCCCTCCCGCAGCTTTCAACTGTCATGCCTCACCAAAGCATTCGTTGTTTTATCTCCCTCTCTCTGTCTCTCTCTCTCTCTCTCTCTTTTTTTTATACCGTATCCAACATATAAAACCCATCAAACCCGTGTTTAGTCCACATGTTATTGAATGAGATCCCCGCAGAAACGAATTAATTGCTTTTTTTCATCCACCCTTTACCCCATCGTCGCAAAAGCTAAATGAAAATCGGTGCACAACTAAAGCCCCGAAAGAATGATGATATGCGCTTCAATGAATTACGCTTATTGCGCTTCTGGGAGAAGTTTAACTTAATATGTTTGTATTCGAAACAAAGGAGTAATATTGTTCGGTATCTAGCTGTGAACATCTTAATCGCTGAAAAGGATATCTTACTATTACAATTCCCTATCGGGGGCATCCTGAATCCTGTGAGGGGATCGGAGGCGGCGAACGGGAAGGGCCGCTGGCCGAAGGCAAAATGGAATTGTTGCTGCTGCCCTAAAAGAGAAAGCACTACATTAGCCTATAATACTGCTCTATATACCAATTATGAAAGAAGATATGTTGGAGGATGGTGCACGTGTAGGCTCGGATCTCGACTACCCCTCCTTACGCTCTCCATCCCTTCTTGTACACCACCCCTTTTCGTCCTGCGGAGCATTAGGGAACCGCAGGACTTGTTTGCAAGATAACGGAGTTGCGAGCCAAGTTTGAGCCAGTTTGTTCGGAATTGCTACAACTTCCTGCTATATTAGTTCACTTAACCTTAAATACTCCACTCTGTTGCATACAACTTATTAATAATATCTTACGGAACAAAACCCCTCAGACTAGTTCCACATCCACCCTCCTTATATATGTACATATTCGCTTTAATGGTTCATTCTTAATTAAAACTTTTGTCTTGTCATGCATACGGCCTTTCATTCATTGAAACCGCGGAGCACTTACACGCGGACATATTTCATTTCATACAACTATGCAAATGCAGACATAATTAAATCCACCATTCGATTTAACGTATTAAAAAATACCCGATGTATTAAATTTTAATTGGAGTTCACGCCGATTAAAAATAACGAACAATATACGTTTGTTAATACAATACATATACAATATAATTTATCTGTTATAAACTCCAAGCGCCAAAAATTGAAAAATAAAATAAAACAAAATGATTAAAATTTTCACCGAACAATTATTTTATTACCATATGACATAAAACCAATTCATTTACGACCATTAAAATATTCCCGCTCGCACTTTATTGTTCTACACGAATTGATTTATTTCATAATTACAAAAATACGTTACATAAATAATTTACTTAAAATTAATTATATTTAGTTTATAAGAAAATATTAGTTTTAAAAGTTAAACTATGGATAATTTTAATAATCTTCTTTTTCATTTATTTCAATATAAGTTATATTTATTAGTTGAAATTAAATGTTATCTTGTGTTAATTAATAATTTGAAAATACAACATGAATTATTTAAGTTGGTACACGTGTTAGTACAGCTGTTTCTGCATTTTTTCGTAAATAAAATTTATTTGCTATAAAAACGTCAGAGATCAAAGCTTTTCATTCTATTTTAGATCATTCTCAAATTATATTTTGTTTCATGCACTTTACACTTCAGTTCGACAAATTGCAGCAGTTGTTAAATACAAATTAAAAATTTTAAATAACAATTGATATGCAGAAATTGATGTGTACGTAATTATATTTGGTACACTTGTTAGAATTGATTACAGATTTTGTCAAATACAAATAACTTTGTTTGTTGTGGTCGCACCATAATTGTAAAATTAATTAACAATTCATATGGAGTTTAATGGTAATCAGTTTGGAGTAAACTGAGGTAAATTATAACACTCACAATTATAATTGTTATAATTAATTGTAGCAGCTGTCAAATATAAATAATTTTAGATTTTGTCATCTGTCATTGTCAAAATTAATTGAAGTAGTTGTCAAATAAGTCACAAGTAAAGTTTTTTTTTGTTGCATTTTTCAGATTACGTAATGTGTGACAGTTGTAATTATATTGCGTAATGTGCATTTAGTGTAATGGTACCATTAAATATATGTACAAATTGAACATATTGTAGGCAGTTTGGATTAAAGTGAGCTGAGTGGAATAAAGAGTAGACTTTTATAAATGTGTATGTGTATACAAGGGTAGCAATAAATCGTCTCTGAAATTCTTAGGGAGACCTGTTGCATGAAAAGGGGGACGAAAAGTGAAACTTTTAGAAAACGCGCCAAGATTTACCCGCAAGACACGTCCCGACGTATTTAAGGAGCGGTGACGGTGGAGGCGGATGAAGGCGGCTGTATCTCAATCCGGAAACAACCCTAATCCCATTCTTTCCGCATCTGGTTTATTTAATTTTGCGCTTTCGGGGTTGGCAATTACAATCCGTTCAGAACCGGATGGAATCGATTAGGGATTATAATTACGTTGGCATTAATCAAGCGGCGGCAAAGAAATGGAAATGGAGCGGCGCGTGGATGGTGAGGTGAGGCGAGGAGAAGGGCGACCAAAGCGACCAGACTGCGGGGCAGGGCACAAAAGGGGAGCTTCACGAACATGTGGACGCGAAATGTTTGTTTAGTACAGACCTATAAAATTTTATATGGTGATCGGGTTCAAACAAAGCCGGCGCTCTTTAAATATACACACACTCCCGCACACACGAACACATCCACGCAAATGCTAATACATATATACTAACACACGTACATGCACGTACGCACACTGCGGGAATTTTCCCTTTTCTCTCGTCGGGAATGATTTTAAATTAGGCGCCGCGCTTTGAAATCGCATCCGAAAAACACAGTTAATTCGTGCCATTAAAGTTTCTGTGTTAAAAGCGGCTAGAGATAGAGATAGAGATGGACGGGAACAAGGATGGGATAGGAGGAAGAGGAATAGGAGTTCTGGTTTGGGGCAAGTGTTCGAGCTCTCACCCTAATCTAATACATGTCAAGAGGAAAGTGTCCAGCTGTCGGGGCTCCCCTGTCCTGCTAGGTTTTGTCACCTCCTGCTGATGCCAACTGCTGCAGACGTTAATTAATATATACTAGCAGGAAACGTAATTATTTCCTTCCGATGCAGAGGCTCGGCGCAGCTCTGCTCAGCACGTAAGGAAAAAACGATGAGAATTGATTGGAACAAAAAGCACGGCAAGGGTGCGTCCCGAAGGATGCATGAGAAGGGAGGAAGGGGTGGTGTGTGTGTGTGCGGAGGTCCTGGAGCCAAACTAAATATTCATCACCAGAGAATTTCCCTAAATTTGCAAGAGCTCTAGAGCTGAATTAATGAATTGAATTGGTTGATTAATTAATTAGAACTAGCTCATCTGGGGTCTGTTCCTGACCCTTTCGCATATAGTGCCTCCTCATTTAAAGGGCCCCCTTCAATCCGCATTTATTTCCAACCATTTACACGCCAATCCATACTTCATACATATTGCCGAACACCACTAGAATGCGACGCGGAAACAACGCACTGAAAATATAGCAGTTCTCTCAATTTTCGCTACAATCCTGCACTTCTTTCTCCCGATAAACTTCCTTTAAATTTGTTGATGCCAAATCTCATCATATTGGAGCGAGTGCATGACTGAGTTCGAGAATAGTTTCCACAGGAACGCAGACGTCTGCTATTACTGTAGAAACTTTATCCATTAATTGATTTGTTACTGGGAGTGTAACAAATACAAATAAAAATCACTTCCGACTACAACATTTTACATCTAATTCCAATATTTCAAACCAATACTCTTGATAATAATCAATGTTCAGAGTTTTATTAATATAATACATCTAGTATACACACTAAACGCTTAAGAGTTACAATTGATCAAATATTATGTAATTTAGCCGTTTAAGCAAATTTTGGTTAACGACCAAATTCTTAATTAATAGTATCTAAGATTGATTCGAATTTCCTATAAAAAAAAATATCCAAATTAGTTGAAACTCACTGGTTTTGGATCTTGGTTCTCTGGGACCATCAACCGTCACCTTGATTGCTTTGTTATACGTGGCCACTTGCGGCGGAGATGAAGACACCGTTATCGTCAACGTGAAGCTCTTCCCTGAAAAAAAAAATACTTTTGTTATTTTTACATCACTATTATTTTTATATTTATTTATTTATTTATGCATTTTGCGTTGCTGCAGTTTATTATTGTTAGGTAATCTAAAATATCAATTTCGGTTCGGCCAAATTTAAATTGTCCCCGGAGCACGGTTTCATATTTATATTGAAACAAATCCGCACCGACCTCGAATTTGCAATTATGTTATTACACGAATAACATCAACAGCAATAACAGCAAAAAAAACAACGTATTTTTAATCCGTATTTTTAATTGTAACAATTCGACAATACAAATAAATAAAATAAATCAACTCGTATCGTTCACATTTTACCGTTAATATCAATTACATCCGCTTCACACATTTTATTCATATTTTGATTGGTTAAAATAAATATATTTCATTACCAGATTTTTAATGTTATTTTTTTTTCAAATTTCCCAAATATGTTTAGTTTTTATAATATATAATATAAGTGTTGTAAATACTTATTAGTGTACGTAAATGATAAGGTTTTAATAACATTACATAAGAATTGTATAATAAATGCTTATAAATCTAGTGTAAGTTTTAGACATATGCTGAATCTTATAGAACAGCATTTCTCAATTTATGACTCACATTTAATGTTTAGGTTGCGTCATTTACGTAAAAACAGTATAATTACAAACAAAAATGGTGGGTTACATATTTTCTTGTCGTATGATTTGAATATAATCCTCTGACATTGTTTTTGTTGAAATCTTTTTCATGTTATATTTGTATTTATATCGATTTAATAATAATTATTATAGAGTTTTGCATATAGTAATCAGATGGGTCATTTTGTTCACTTGTATATTTGCTCATTTATTAATAATTTGCAAATGAAATTGTACACATTAATAATTAAATATTTGCATTTGAAATAATAATAGTTGTGCGGTGGTTGGGGGAATCGTAAAATGTTATTGATTGGGAAGACCAAAGTGGTGTGTGTGTGTGGTTTTTGGGGGATGATAAGTTGTTGTGCGTGGTTAGCGCTTATTATTTTGTTTATACATTTTATTTGGTTTGGAGTGCGCGGCGTCACGCAGGGCTGAAGGCAGTGCGTCGTCGGTGGCGGCGGCGTCGGGTTTGGGTTGGAGGCGTCGCGACGGCAAGTGAGTAGCGTCACGCTATGGAGCCGACGGCGTCAGGCACCGCCACCGCCCCCGGGTCGCGGTCAGGCTACTGTTAACCCCCTGCATTGGCATTGGTTGCGTGGTCGACCTCCGCTGCCACCGCGACCATACCGCACTTACACTAACGCCCAACACTACATTTCCACCAGAATCTTGATTGCCAAATTACTTGCCAATTAAATTGAAATACAATAAGTGACACCTACCGGATATTCATCATTTAATAACAATAAATTTTAAAAAAATCCAAAGTTTTTTTAAATTTTGCTCTTCTCAACAAAATACAAAGTATTAATCTAAATCTTCGCCAAGAACTAATTCTTAGCACCTGTAATTAGTTTTTTTTTTCCCATCTCACTTAGTCTAATCACAATTTCGCCAGTATTCGTTTTATATAATATTTAGCTTGGTAATGGTTATACAATTCATTCTGTCAAATTATAGTTTATATGGACTTTAGGACTATCAGTAATAGCTGGCAATTAATGTAAAAAATGCTTATTTTAAAATAGTGCACTTACACCTAGTATTATTTTAAAGTATTTATTTAAGTTTCTTAAATAAAAAAGGTAATGGTTGAACAAATTCTGTCAAATTTCTGTCAGAATAATATATTAGATATTACTGTCAAACTGTCATTTTTTTCAAAACAGCCATCTGTTATTTGAATACCTTGTATAATATTATTGTTTAGTAAAATAATTATACGAAATTGTGCAGTGCACAGAATAAGTGAGAAAAAGTTGTGGAAATTAAGAAAAGAAAATAATAATAAAATTAGACAAAATGCAACAAATTTTTTTTCGATTTAATTTAT
Organism: Nicrophorus investigator; assembly: GCA_963457615.1. Classification (NCBI taxonomy): domain Eukaryota; kingdom Metazoa; phylum Arthropoda; class Insecta; order Coleoptera; family Silphidae; genus Nicrophorus; species Nicrophorus investigator. Next base: position 27,279,658 of record OY735143.1, read on the forward strand.
ACCTTGTTATAACTACGATTACAAAAATATGAGATGTATTTAATATTTGTTACATATTATCGATAAAAATATTTGTTAAAAAAAAATCTGGCTATTTGAAGTTTGTTTGGTAAAATATTTGAGCAGAAAGTGTTTTCGAAAAAAAAAGGGAAAATGATTTAATGAAGATATCCGGAGTAGCAATTAATAATTGGTGTTGGGGTGGTCTGTGGGTGGTTGTGCTTTGAGCCATGTGAGTGAAACACGCACACACACATATGTGGGTAGAAAAAAGTACCACGACCACCATAAAATAAAGCGCTGAGCGCGTAAAAATCGATGCATTTAAAAGTGGCCAGAATGTAGCGGTATGTTTGAGGTATCACACAAACCCTAATGGCCGGGTTAAACACATCAAGTAGTGTGCATTTTTCACCAAAGCTCACCTACACTGTATACTACCCTGTGCCGGTCGGCCGGAAGCGGAAAAATCGCGCGCCCCATATGCAATTATCCCACCGTTCCTGGCACACAATCGATACCAACACTATACTGGCACGGAGTATCCGTATTTGTTAGCCACTGGATTATTTCCGAGCTTTATTTGAGTTTTGGTTTCGGTGCAGTTTGAATATTTGCTTTGGTGATTGCGATCCAAAAGCGGCTCGTCGTTATTTTATTTATTTTTTTGCTTTAATTTTTATTCCGTTTTGACTGTTTTATTTCTATGTCAGTACGGCATACCGCCCCCGCCGTCTCCCATCTCTCCACCCCTCATCCCCATTTTGTCCTGCTGCCACAGCCACCTCCAATGCATATCGCATCAGACTTTTTAATTTAATGCCATCATGCAAATACAATTTGCACCACCAGGAACATAACCACGTGAAGCATGGAAATGCTATATATTTATAGACTAGACAAATTATATTATGATCACCTACTTTTTTTTTCAATATCTATTTATTTAATTATTTTATTATACAAATAATAAGATTAGTTAATGTTCATTAGTTCAATGACAGAAAAGACAGTTGCGATTGAATAGTTTGCTACAAAATGTACTAACTAAAATAAATTTATGTCACTGTATTCAATTACTGGATAGGTACATCCCCTACTTCGTGTTACGTTATTTATGTCTCTTGTCAGGTGTAATATTGTGGCTCCATTATGTAAGTGATTTATCTCTCAAGGAAGAATACTGAAATTACATCTACATGACTACAAATGGAATAAATTGGATACAATTTAAGATTTTAAGTAATTTTCGATAAATTTTACAAAATTTGTGATTATATTTAATAGAGTATATAAATAAAGATTATGTTCATAACTTGAGAAGTAAACTGATGAAATCAGAACAAAAAAATAAACAATCTTTATTTAATCTTTAATTTCATAAATTAGAAAAATATAGTAATTTTCAAAAATTTGAAAAGTACTGTAAATTTCAAAAACTACAAAAATACTCATTTGATTATTTGTCCAATGATAATTAAAATATTTGAAAATTTTTCATTGTAATTTTTTTATCTTTTTGATATACAAAATAAGAATCAGAAAAATAAAGAAATAGAAAATCATTAATTATAAATAATGAGATTTCTGTATACAACCTAATCCATCTTTGTAAAAGAACGATTGCATACCAAAATGTATTACAGAATTGTATGAGTAGAACAACACTTTACGAGCAATTTAATTCATGCGAAATTACAAGTGGAATAGTCCGACCACTATTTAATCAGTATCACATCGGCCCTTCGACAAAGTAGTGTATTACATTTTCTGGTATATACCGTAGACCGGTCCATGAACAACAAAACTATACCTATACACGATCGCAAACAATACATCAATCCAAAGCAAAGCACACTCTGTCCATTAGAAAGTGGAGTTTGTAATCAACGAAATCGGATCGATTCTCTCATTACATTTACCATGAATAGTTTAGACCAGGAATTTACATATAAAGCTCTTAGAGTTGATTAACTTTTTAAAACTAATACACACAATTTAATGGTTCTTAAATAAAATTATCAAAGGGGTTAAAGTAGAAAATTGTTGAAAATCTCTATTTCTATTTTATACTACCACTTATTTTTCTATAAAATTAAATCACATTTTTTTACATTATCAATTGTTTTCGGAAATTTAACGTAGATTTTAATTGTTAAATTATTTCTACAAAATAAAAATATGTCATTAAGTTTATTATACATTATTTATAATTATTTATTATGTAATAGCTAGTTATAAATTTTCTATTGACAATTAGTATTTATTATATTTAATAGAAATCTTATCCAAAAATATCAATTAAATATTTAAAAAATTTATCTAAAAAAATTGCGTTGCAGCCCTTATAGACGTGTCACCACAAATATTAATAAAATTTTACTATTTTTGTAAAAATCTTAATTATTCTCAAAAATTACTTCATATTCGATATTGCTTCACTTTAAGAGAATTTTTTTCTGTGTGTTAATTTTTGCAAATATCTCAAAATAAAAATTTTAAATTTAAAAAATTATGAACAACATAGATTTTTTTTCAACAAAATGAATTATTTTTTAAATAATATAATTCGTTTATTTTTATAAACATATATATTAAATATACAAAAATTCATATAAAAAAAATATTTATTTTATACTGTTGGGGCTGCAGCCCTTATAAACGTATCAGCATGTATTTATTAATAAAATGTATCTAATATATATTATTTTTTTAAATTCTTAAATTTGACATTGACATTAAGTGTTAAAAATGTGAATGAAAGATGAACTGTTGTTAAAAAGAAACACATTGTTAGTGGGAATAAAAGGTTAAAGCTTTAATAGATACTTGAACGTGACATATTGCCATGGTAAAGGGGACCCGTTTCGATCATGCATAAAAGATCAACAAGCCCAGTACTTTGAATCCGTTAGCTGAAATTGCGTAAATTACAAAATTTATACCAAAGTCGCAGCACCTCGGGCTGCATTAAACAATTCCGACCATTTATTTTATAAACACGTAATGTAATTTTTGGTATTTTCCCATTAATAATGTGCATAACAGTATAATATTGTACATAATTTTATTTAAAAAAAAAATAGTGCAACGACACACGTGTAATCGCGTCGAACTCATAATGTACACATAATGTCAATACTTCGTGTGTGTGTGCTGTGCGTTATTTTGAACCCCTCTCGAATCTCTCTCGTACACACACACATCATGTTGCTATTTATGATGTTCAAATATCGATCAATAATCTCTATCTTCCCCCAATTCAATGGCACACACACAAACACGTACGCATACAGACTACTCTTTGCACACGCAAAGGCTTGCAGCAGCCATGGAAAATGGAAAATAATTTCAACCCACTAATCTAAGTAATCGATCCGAAATTTAATTATATCTTCTCCAATTGGCAAATTCCTAAAATCTACTGAAATTCTATTATAAACCCTTAAGATTTTTATATTTTTTTCCAATCAATTATGTATTAAATTTGTTAAATACCAAACCATTTTTTTTACTAATTTAGAAATTTACTGAAATTCGTATAATTTTCATCATCACATATACCAAAATACTGAAATTTAGAAAATTTCTTATGAAACTTGAAAATTTTCCAGATTAAAATAATATTTTTTCAAAATATAATTATTTGTATGCAATTATTTACTTGATATGAATGAACTATTATAACACAGTTTTAACTATTAATTAAGTACGATTTTTTTTTAAATTTATTCAGTACATAACGTTATTTATTGAAAATAAATTTTATTCAATATTTTTAAATTTTGTGTAATTTCATAACAAACTCCAAAGCCTCTTTTTTCATGTAAGTAAACCATTACAACGAAGAGTTAAATATCAATTAACTATAGAATTTATTTTATGTATTATTTTATTAACATGACATGCATTTCTTAATAGTAAAAAGTCACGTAATATTCATTGCCTGTAAAAATATAACTATTTCATATTTGATTCAAATGACTGAAGTAGTAGTAGTAGTTTACTTATAAATGGTTGTTAACGATATAAATTGACAATAATATTATATAATAATTTTAAAAAAATAATGAAAATTTTTATTTATATTATTAATTTAAATTCTTAAATTTTATGAAATTCCTATTGAAAAACTTAAGGAAGAGTTAAATATCAATTAAGTATAATATTTATTATAACGATTATATTTCAGTCATGAAATACAATTCATTATTATGGAATAAGTCACGTAATTTGCTGTATGAAAAAATTATTATTTCTTATCAGAATTTATTTCTTAATATCTTTATTAGCAAATAATGGTAGAATTCGAATTTTTTCGCACAACTTTTTTAATATTTAATAAATTTAACATCATTTATAGATTTTCAATTTGAGTTTGTGTTGAGGAATAAAAATAGATAAAAACTGTTTATAAATATTTATGTTCTTGTTATGTAATAAAAAAAATAACTTAAGATAAAATGCTTGTTGTATTCAATAATCAGTAAATTGTTTAAATAAAATTATTTATAAGTGCGATGGTGGTGTAATGGTCAGCATAGTTGCCTTCCAAGCAGTTGATCCGGGTTCGATTCCCGGCCATCGCATATATCTTTTATAAAACTTAGTTAACTTAATTAAAAAATATTTAATTTTATTCATCAATCAACTTTTTAGAAGTGACATTAAAATTTGGCCAAAAACTTAATGCCAATTACGCGTTGTGTTATTTCTGCCATCAAGTTGATTTATTTTATGTATTATGTAATTGTTGCAACAATAGCTAATATTATGTAGCATTTATAACTACGTAAAAATTGTGATGAAAATCTTATTAAATATTTTCTAGATTTTTCTTTGAAAATTTAAAATATAGTTTAAACATGATAAGATGATATAAAGATTTCGGAAGTTAGGAACGTTAGGTCGTATGAACCAACAATAATTTATCAATGAAAAATTATATAAAAAATGCCGAAAATGTAGCTTATTCTATTAAAGTATTAATTTTCTTAACTATCATTAAAATTTAAAAAAGTGTATTATTTATTTATTTCCTGGTTTAAATTTCCAACAATATTGTTAAGAATCATTGATTTCTGTTCAAATTACTTTTTACATATTTAAAAAAATAATTATATCATGAAAAATGATTACATTTTTACTATTTTCAGTTAGAATATAACTTAGGATACTTTATTTCCATTATTTTTTTTAATACTTTGTTAATATTTTAATTACTTATACTAAATATAAATAAATTATATTCAATATTCCAATAAGTGCTTGAAATAATTTTAAACTCTTTTAGTTATGTATTTTGTTTGTATATAATTTGTATACTAAATCTTTTATAAAAGTAATTAAAATAATTTGTAAACTGTTGTAATTTCAGAATCAAACAGTAACAAATTACCTATATAAGCAGCTTTAAAGATTACATAAACTAGTATTTACAAATTTTACAAAATCATTTTACTACTATAACTCTATTTAGTTTTCATTATGTTGTGAATTTATTAAACGGCCGGATTCCGCAAAGAGTAGCTTAACGCACATCGAATTAATTAATTAGCTGCATTTAATGGAAGACCCTAAATTAATATCATTAATTAATTTGGAAATTATTTATAATTGTTGGGAATTTAGCTTTAAATCTGACACAAATACTCTGATGGTTCAGTATGGCTCATCCGCAAAAGCGGATATATCTATGTATATATCTATAGGTGATCGATTCAAAACTCGCATTTATTCATAATGCGGATAATTGGACAAAATAAGCCAATTTTATAATGCACAATTATACGGTATAATATGCATGTACACTGGACACATCACAGTTCAAATACTCTGGCTTTTAATTTATTAATCACATTTGTAATTGATTTTTACTTTTAACTTTTATAGTTAATTGTATTGTTTTGTACACATTATTTGAATTTATGAAGATAATAAAAAATAATAATTATTTTTCTAAAGAAAATATTAGTTCACAAGTGTAAGATGTTCGAAAAGTAATTTTGTATTTTCCCAACAGAGGACTTAATTGTTTTTTTTACTACCAACTTCATATATTGACAGCTGACATAGCAAAGCAGTTTTTGGTTGGTACGCTTTTAAATATGGAAACTGAAAAGTAGCATTTTCGGCATGTTTTATCATATCACGTATATTTTCTGAAAACTATTTGATAGATAGTTTGTATAGGCTTATGTAACATATTTAGTGATGAAATTGTAATTTAGTGATTATGGCATTCTGTGTTATGTACTAAGATTATTTAAGTTAGAAAATTACAACGATGAAATATTTTTAATTTTCTATTTTTTGAATCAAATAAGTTTATTTATAAAAAATATAAACCATTTCTAAGAAATTCAATAATTCTAAGAATTTTTTAATAATTTAGAACAAAAAAAACCAGTCTATATTAAGAAGAAATGATTAATAATAAAAATTCTTATGAAACATTTTAAAAACCTAACACAGTTTGTATTATATATAAAGAAATTTTAGAATTACTGATGTTTCTGGAAGTTATTTAAACATCTTATTGATAAAAATGAAGAAAATATAAATTCAAAAAGATAAGTTGAAGATGTTGCAACTAATATTCCTGTTGGTACTTTCGTTCTTAAGATGACTTTAGGATACTTCAAAGCATAAAATAGGCAATAAAATATTTGACTCTTACATTAAGAAATCTATTAAAGATAAATATAGTTTTGTAAAATAAAGACTGTTCAGTATAAAATATGAAAGAATAACATTTCAACTGACGTGGCATATGACATTTAACATGATAAATGATTTGACAACTACGACATTTTTTTTTGACAGATACACCAACTTAAATTTTTAATAAAAGATTTGAATGAAAGTTTGGAAATATTACAATAATTTGAGAATTATTTCCAATGTTCTTTTTATGTTTTAATGTTTTCTGCTCTAATAACATAGTGAGGTAAAAATATAGAAATGTATTGACAATTTGTATTGACAAATAAAAAATTTTGAATAGAAATAAAAAGAACCAACTGAATTCGTTGTGGAATTGGGGATGAATAGAACTGAATAAAAAAATGTTTTACTGAAAAAGCTGTAAAGCATTGAGTACATTTAATTCAACCCGTTAGCGTTATTTTAACCGCCACTTGTGTTCCCTTCCACTCTCTCATTTTTTTTTTATTGGTTTAATTTTAATTTTCTCTTTCTCTCTTTATTTGGCACTGCATTTAACATTTTAATCCGACGGCCGGGGACGGCTAAAAATGAGGGACGGTTTCGGTGTCGTCGTCGGTGGCGGCGGCGGCGGCAGTGGATGGAGATGTAACGGACGAGCGGACGGCTTATTTAACGGCGGATTAACTTTTATAAACTGTTGACACATTTCCGCCAGGACCCACGTGTATCCGGCGGGAACCGCGGAGGCGGCGATTTTTACGCGCGCGTGTCATGCGCGTCCCGCCCCCAAGAAAATCTCACCGATCCCAAGAAAACTCTCTGCGTCGGATAAGAGAGAAAATTTTCTTACTTCTCCGGCATTCAAATCACCAAGGAATCTTCATGAAAATATGCCGGATTTTACTAAAAATATTTACTTAAAAAAATACTTGTGGAAACACAATATAATTTCAGTCATTTTAGTATTAAAACTAAGTAAATAATATGAAATACTTGCCAAGTTCCGTGCAAAAATAATTTCTAAACAAGTATGTATTACGTACATACTTGACAAGTTACTTGGAAAATATCATGTTTAAATAAATAACTTGCCAATTTAACAACTTCTTTAAATTAATATATAGTTATTTATTCATTCAACTAACGCTTTAGGAATTACATAATAATAGAACTATTTTAAAAATATTACTTTTAAATGTATTATATAATATAATTAAATACAATTTATTTTTAACTTTAATATTTAAATTGTTACAAAATGAATATTCTTTTTATGATCCTACTTTTTCTTTACATAATAATTGTTATGTATTTATATAATAAAAGTTATATTCAAACAAATTTAATTAATTAACTAAACCTGGATAATATTAACAATTAAATTCAAAATGTAAAAGAAAAATATATTTAACATCGTATTTATAAGTATGTTAAAAAGGACATCCTTTCCTGGAAATTTAATGTATCTTCCTGTGCCATTAAAACTAGTATTTTTGTAATTATTATACTGAAATAAGTTATAAAACATATTCAAATTTTTATATATTATTTCATTTGTGGAGGAATTAGTTTAGTAATAAGAATCAACAAAATTTGCTTTAAACTAAAAAATGTAATTCTTGATATTTTTATATAATCACACGAAATAATTATTTTCAGATTTCTATTGACATTAAATAAATCAACTACTGTATCGAATTATATAACTATTAAATAATTAAATATAATAAATAATTATTACATAATCATTCTATTCAATATATTTCAATTCATTAATTTACGTTTATTTCTCTATTAGATAATGAATATATTCAGTTTTGTTTCGTTTAAATTAGAAAATAATTATGGTTTATTTTATATAATCATTTTAATGTAAATTAATGAATCCATTTTTTAATTAATCATTTAATAACTTCATTATTTTATAATTTGTCTTCTCTAATCGCTTCGTATTAAACAATTATAACATCATTCATTAAATAAATTCAATAGGATTAAAAGTATATATAATTTATTATGTAATTTATATTTAATTTTAACACATAAATGTAAATACCGAAGATCATTTAAGTATAATTTCTAATTATTGACACTATGTTTTCTTTAGTTGTTTCAAAATTTTTAAGGATTGAAACTAATAATTATTATAATTAAGTGATTATATCTAATAAGGTGTAAATACGAATATACTAGTTTTAAGACCACTCTTTGTTAAATGTTTTAAAATATTTAAGGATAAAAATTAGGAAATATTTTTCTAATTGTAATTTCTACCAAAACTAAATATATATTTAATAACTACTATATTTTATTATTTTTACACCAATGATGTTAATACAAATATACTCAAGAAAACAAAAAGGTACGGATTAAAGCTAGTAATTATTTATATTTTTTTACAAAGCGAATTTCTTATAATAATTCCAACATTATATATTATTAGTTTTATTTTGCAAATTTAATTATTAATTGCAGAATATACCAAAAATGGCCAGTTTTCACACATTGTTTATTATTAATTTTTAATTGATTTTAGTAAAAAGTTTAGTGAAATTAGTGTTAAGTTAATTGTTTTTTTCTTATTGAATACAAATTATTTAAATGTATTTATTATAAATTTCTGATTTAGTTGAATGGGAATTCCAATTAGATACAATATAGAGGGTTGAATAGACGTTCAATTAAATCTTATTATTGTCGTTTGATGATGGTAAAGGGGGTGCTAAAAATGTGCGTTAAGATTAAAAGGGAACGTTCGCGCGTGTAACTGGGCTAATTGCGTTAATAACAGGGGACTAAGTAAGTTAAGAAAGTTGTATTTGAGGGGTTGGTTTACCTCGTCCGCTTCTGCCGACAAACCGAAGATCATTGAATTTTGCCACCTGGTTCTTCATCACCGCCGTGCAGTTCCTCAGCTCCGCACAGTAATTCTCATCGTTTCCAGCCCGCACCGTGACGACGGTGCCGTCGCCGATGTCACCTAGTGCGACCACCTTGAAGGCGACGGGTAAAGTCTTGTTTGATCTCCAATGAGGAGGAAGGACAGTGCAGACGAAGAGCGGACTCCCGGTGCGGATCAGTTCTCCAGGATGCTCCGAAAGGAAATCGTTTAGGGTGCGCTCCGCCAGGATATCGCTGGTCATCTTGCTGTAGGTGTCGTTGATGATGTTGGTACCTTCTGGGGATGCGGCGGCACCCGTCGCCGTTTGGCTGGTGGTGTTGGTGAGGTGCATCTCGGATGGTTCCCAGTCACCTAACATTAATCACCACCAGACACATTTAAGTTTCGGCTCGTTTTTTCCTTACTCAATCCTCAAATTCTCGCACATCCACATGCATATATACATTATACATACACCGGGCGAAAATATGAATCGCATATGTATCACACGCACCTCAGCTACGTGTTGCTAGGCAACATATGACGTAGCGTCAACAGTTATATATATTTTTTTATGCTTGATTCTTGCATGCGGGGGCGGTCGTCAGAGGTGGCGGCGCACTTTTTAAAATTTTATAATATCAGCTTGTCACATTTTTGCGCGCACTTTCGTATGGAGAGGATGCACAAGTCGCGTGCTACCCGCTCGGAGGTTGTTCTAATAGTAGCGTCGCGACGCCTCGTGCATGCACGCACGTAAAATTCAAAAATAAAATATACAGATAATGATGAACGTGGAATGGAAATACGCGCGTAAAAGTTTTGTAAAGACAGTTTAAATATTATCCGTAGGTTTGTTTCCGAGGATAGAATGTATTCGCGCTAGGTGTAGTTTAAATCAGTTTGGTTGAGCGGTATTTTGGCTACTAAACGTTCCAGCGTACAAGCGAATCCACGCAGTAAACATGAAACTCGGTATCACCACTCTTAACAGTGAATGCAGGACGGGGATGGCATCCGGTTGTCTCTTTCTGGCACATCGGATGCCATATGGCAGTTTTCCGCGACGCCGGTCTGCACTCGACTACAGCACACACACGCGGCGAGAACACGCTCCGACCGCCGGTGCAGCGTCGCGACGCGTATCAGAAGAAGAAGGATATAGCGGGGTGCCGTCCTAGCAGGTAGTACTACACTCGTGCGCTTTGATAACCCTTTGCTTATCACGAAAAAGGACCGAACAATCGGAGCGGGCGGAAGTTGAAAAGAGATGGTCGATGGGTAGATTAAAACAGAAGCTAACATAAAGGGGGTGCACGTGCGAGGGAGAGGCGCGCATAGGGCGCCCCCGGCGATGGACTGAGATAGTCGAGGTTGTGGTCAAATTGGGCCGGGCCTCGCGGTAACAAAGGACCGCCGCATGCCGTTCCCAGTGAGTTCGACGGAGATAGACAGTAATACGCGGTTTTGCGAATTTGCTAGCGGTGAAGGAGGATGGAAAGCGGTCCTACGCAAGCGCCACATACGCCAAAACCAGATAGGCGGCGAAATTTTGCCCCTTCGTCCTGCCGAAAATAAAATACTCTCGAATGGAACACGAAAAAGGACACCTCCAAAATGTTGCTCACCAGAAAAGTCTACAAACCTTCCTACAATACAAATAAAAACTACATAAATAATTTAATTAAAAAAAAAACACTGAAAAGAATAAGTCCCAAAAGTTGACTCCACCTAAATGAACAAAAAATTATCACGAAATTAGCAAACTTTGAACTTATTATTAAAATTAATACAAGAATTGTCAAAAATTTGTTTAAAAAAAAAATAAAAATGATTAAATTTAATATTTATATTAACAAAAATTATTATATAATTAAATTGCAAAAGATTAATATGAAACATATAAATTTTAAATCAACCAAAATTTATAATCCTGCAAAGTGATAATAATAATTTCTTGAAATAAAATCTATTGTTTCTTAATTTAAATATTATAAATATAAATTATATAAACTTATTTTGTGATATTTTTTTATTAAGTAATCAAAGTTTATATAAATTAAATATTTTTCATTTTTTATACATTTTCAAAATAGTAATATTCTTATTTAATTATATAATATTCCTTAATAATTAAGAAAATAAAGTATAAATTATAAATAAGTGGTTAAATAATAGTGGTGTAAATATTTGTATGTAAGCAGTAATTTATTATTATTTTAAAAAAATGTAGAAACTAATTACATTCCTGTTTCCTGCAATGAAAGAAAAGGATGTATAAATAGCAGGACATAGGGTAGAAGAGCAGACAGCGGAGGTCGGCAGCGCTAAATCAAGGAAATTTGCAGCACAAAAGGGGAGAAGAGATAAGTTTTAAAGCTGTGTGCATTTTTGTGCAACTGTCCGGTGGCGGCTGGCCCCCCCTTTTTGGGGTTGTTAGTTTAATTACAAGGGTGAAACGGGGGCGCACGATATTCCGGTTAATATTGCTGCAGAGCGGAACAGGGTAATGCTCCAAGGTCCGTTAACGTTTTCGGACATTAAAGGGTAGCCCCGACTTCGTCCCCGGCAGCCCTTGCAAAGGGGTCGTCTCTATCGCTATTTGTGTGTACACAAGACTTCCACAGACGAAGCCGAAACAATCTCCTCCACAATAGCGCAAAATTAATGCAAATAGCCCTGTCCCAGCTCATCTCCTCCACTTCCTTAACATCAACTTGTAAGCATTCTTCCGATGCTCGATCATTCCTCAAGCGAAATTCAATTAATTCCATTGCAAACTACGCGACAATAGCAATCAAGATCTACACGATAACCATTAGTAGATTCGTATTCCTACAATACTACAGGAATAGCAGACATAAAAATTTAGTTGTACGAATAAATCACTAAGTCAGTAATCTCCGTAAACCGTATAACGTAATACGTTTCTAACCATTAATAATAATGACAATATTTACTACAACAACCAAATATATAAATAATAATTAAACTATAAAAAATAACAATATTGAAATACTTAAATTTTTATATTGGATACCAATTTTTAAATTTTCTATGGATAAAAAAATGCATTTGTGGATAATAAAAATAATAATCAGGAAACGGGGGTTGATTGAACATTTGGTATATTATAAGAGAAAAAGTTATAAAATAGGAAGTAGATTACTAATTTTTATGAAAATATTTTAAAAAAATGATAATATTTTTTCAGGTAATTTATTTATTATTTTAAAAATGTTGAAATACTCCATATTTTTCTAAATATTTGCTAGTTTTAAAATTCTACTCTTTACTTGCCAATTAACTTGTAAAGTTATAGCGCATTATTTATTTAATGTACACGTGTCTAGAATTAAAGATAACGAATGAGAAATTACTTGACAAATATCAGAGGGTGTTTAGTCACCATAATTATATAATTATTACATTACTGGTAAAATATTACATCGATTTATCTACAAATTATAAAATAGTCACAATGATGTAATTGTCGTAACAGTATAAGTAATAAATCTTTTAAAATATTGTACAGTGAAACCTCTTTTAACGCTTCTTCGATTAACGTTTATTCGAAAGATATTTAATTACATAATCAGTCTGGGTAGTGAAAATGCTATTTGCATATAATATTTATTTAGATTTTCCGGTGAATTTAATAGATTTATATAGTATTATTTCAGGCAACGAAATGAATACGCAATGAACGTATAATAGTAATGAACATGTTTTAGTTAATAAAATTTTACGGGTATGCGTGATTTTGATTATTTTAATGGAGATAAACGATTGGATGTTCTAACAAACCAAAATTGCATGATCGCGGCTTTGTGTGTGAGAGTGAGTGGTTTTCCACCAAAACCTGCAAAAAAAAGTACGCAGGATGGAGGCATATAAAATGAAATGCTAAAGGGAGGTCAAATAATTGCAAACCGTCAGTCTGCAAACATATGGACGAACGCGTGTGCAAGAGAGATAGAGAGAAGAAAAGCGAGAGTTGCGAGAGGATTTGGAAAAAATGACTCTACATATTCGCAATTAACGTGAATAAATCTTTGTGAAAACCTGCGCAAAAAAAGGATGTATGGGAAGGGCGCGTTTGGAAAGGGATACGTACTGTGTATGCAATTATTCCCGTTCCAACAAGTGTACAGATTTCGCGGGGCATGCGAGTTGACCGTCCGTGCTGGACTACGTTGGCCCTTCACCCCTTTCGGTGCATCGCACCCTGGTAATAAGGGTAAGATATTAAAGTAAAGGGTGGATTTAGCCGGCCACTGTCCAAGGGAGAGAATATATATTTGAAACGAGGGGCGAACCAAATCCTCCTACGCTCAACAAACAAAGCCGGACCTTCCACCCACACCCCCACGAAATAAAATCTAAATCTCCCCTTCCCTAAGCCGCTCCGAAAAGAAGCGGACAAAAAAAAAATAAAACGATGAGGAAAATACGTGCACCCGGACAATTACAAAAATTACGCGTGCTTCGATTTAAATTAAATCGGGTACGATTACTATTTTATTGAATAATTTATGTAACAACTGCCCGAATGCCACATTTGGGGAGGAAATTTGAGGGGCGACGTGAGCCGTTCGGTGGATGGTTTTACAAGTGCTTTGCATACATTTGCTCCCGCCTTTTTTTTATCTCCACTTTTCACACACCAAACCTACAATACATATGACATATCCAATTAACTTAACATACACGAACATAATCGCATTATTACTTACTCAGTCCTTTTTAGAATTATTCAAACAAATAATTGAAATTAGTAATTCCATATTAACTACAAATGACTTCAATTAATAAAATTACATTATTTCCAATGGACACAATGGAATAAGCATTAATTTTTTTCCTTGCTATTAACATAATTAATTAATATCTACAAAAAGCATCAAAATTATGACTACATTAATTTCCAATTAATAAAATAAAATAACTAGAATAAAAATCCGTTCCCGGATTATAAAATCAAAGATTATAAAAACTAAACTGTATAAAAAGGGAGAAAAATTATATTTTTGTATAGAAGTTATTTTTATATTGTCTATTAAAATTTATTTCTTTAAAACCTGAGGTAACATCAATAAAAAATTTACTCTTTAAATCAAATCAAAATTATGATGAAAACTTTTATTTTTTATCAATAAAATAGTTAATATTTTGCTAGTTTTTCTCAAATTAATTATCTTTGTATTTTATGTAACATTGAAATTCTTTTGCAAGTAAAAATAGTAATAAAAATGTTACATGTAATATTTTTTTCATCTAATCTAATATTTCTTTAGATTTTTGTTGCTTTATCATATATTATATTTTTATTTTTATACGTTTCAGATACAAATATAATTTAAAGAACAATAAAGCAATTTTAAGAATTTTTGTATCTTCGTCTATCAAATTAAAATGATTTGAACTACAAATTTATAAAATTTGCAAACAAAAGCCCTTTATAAATATTCAACACAGTTTAGTTTTTATTTAAAATATAGGAATATTCTGTATTTTACTTAATACATTATAAAATTTGTATTATTTTGGAATGTTTAAAGTGTTTTTATAATGATTATGCAAGAATTTTAATAATTCCAAATTTAGTATACATCGATATATTTTGAAAAAGATTGAAAAATTCGTTGAAAACTTAAATAGTTTGTAAAAAAATTGAATTAATCAATGTTGATATAGCAATAATACAAAATTTGCTGAAATAATTTACATTTTGTGATATTTATAAATTATTTTAATTAATGTATGTAAGTATAAAATTCATGAATAAAATTCTGAAAGTTGAACGTTTCCATAAATATGAAAGTAGAATAAATAAGAATATGTATGTATGGAATGCCGGGTATAAAAAGTTAAACTAAAAGGATTCATTAGTACGTTTGAAATTTTAATTATACTTGTAAAACATGGAACGCGCAGGAAAAGGACCAAGAGATGTAGAATGGTGTATAAGGGGGTTGTAGAAGGGATTTTTGGAGTGTATTAACCATTCCAATTCTAAATGGTCAAGGGAAGCAAGCGAAAGGGTTTAGCGCCGTCGGCAAAAACCGGCGAGGGTAGCCTTAGGATTTAATTTACGGCGTCGCGGGGGTTCGCCGTATATCTAATATAATTGCACCTCTGCGTCATTTATTATGCAACACCCTCGGCTACAAATAATCCAGTTTGATGCTCTGCGGAGCTCGTGATTTTTGTCCAAGGAAGGAAGGAGCGGAACGGAACGGAGCCTGTTGTTTCGGGAAGAAGAAGCAACAACACACAAAAAAAAAATGTAATTTATTAGCTCCGTCCATTGTTCCACGTGGAACATGTGTTAAGGACCACCGAGCTGGACCGTATTTGCTGGTTTGTTTATACCACTTAAAGTGTCATCTTTTTTCTGGATTGATGGTTGACCCCCCAACGAGCTCCAGATATGAGCTAGTTGCATGTACTAAATCGGAAGGATTTTGAAGGTTTAACGCAAATCTGGTCCTTACCAGATGGTCAGCTAACGCTGATGGCCCTTTATATTTTCAAAAGGAAGGAAAGTATCGGAACGTGACACATACGCGCTTCCGAAAGTGCACACGTGGCTCACGCGAATTTGTTTCTTTAGGGCACAGTTCGTAGGTGTGACTGTGAAAACAATGTTTGCAAACGCTTCCGGAACGGAAGAAAACAATAACAAAGTTGAAGCCAGGACCACATACGTTGTCAGGAATCGAATTTCCCTTCATGTTGTTCTTGCATTTAAATGAGTGGACGTGTTTGAGTGTGTTAATCGGGCATGCGGGTTCGAGCCCTTTCGGTGGAGCTGTCTGCCCCTCGTCCACAGATGGCGCAGCATTTACACTTTTTTCCGAAGGCAACCCGTTGATTTATTGGGTTTCAAATAATTAGGTAATTAATTCCGATCGCCGCTCGGGGAATTATGAATGCGGATTTTATCGATTTGTCACTGGACTGAGGGGCGGATCGGGTGAGCGCCACCACCACCACCAAAAATGTGTTGTCTAATTTAATGGGCGGGATGTGTATGTGCGGTGCGGGGGCGGCATTAAATGGGAAAGACGAGAGCTATTAGATAAATGATATAGCGGCGCGCTGGCAAAGACATACGACGTCATTTGTACGGACTGCTAAACTAATGGCGGCTTGGACAGTGTTTTAATGAGTCGGCTAGAGAGGCGGTGGTGGTGGTAGCCCTGACACCTAGGGGAATATGAATTGCGATTGGCAACACTGACGGATGGGCCCCGCGGTCTGCACCAATACTCTATCTTGTCTAGAGACCACAATAAGTGCCGAAAACCCATCCACCATGAAAATTGCTCAAGAAAACTATTTTAATGCTAGCCACTCCTTCCGTTACACTAATAGTTTTAAATCAATCACAAACCTTTACCTTCAACCTTTCAAATCAATTTCAACATTTTCCTAAGAAATACAACAACTTATTTATTATTTTTTTAATATATTTACATTTTTATAAAAAATAACATCAAATTATTAAAATATAAATAAAATCTATTACAATATTTAATTTTGATTTAATTACAAATAACAACAAATAAAACGTTTTTTTTTATACTTTGTCATGCAATAATTACAAAATTGTTTTCTTTTTTTAAATCATGATAAAAAAAGAGTACGTAATTTCAAAAAGGTAAAATAGTACCATAAAATAATTTAATGCACTTTTTCTAATGAAATATATATTACATTTTATAATTTTTAATGCAAAATGATACATTTTTTTATACATATGACTTAAATATTACTTATAATTAATAATAATAGTAGACTTTTTCATTAATCCTACAAAAATATTGTATATTTGTACGGTTGAAAAAATATTATATAAACAAACTATTTCTAATAACTTACATTACATTAAGTTATTGATAAATAAAAAGTATGCTTAAGTAATTAATGTGTTGTTTTTTATGTAGATTTTCATTTTTACTAATTGCAAGATAAACAAATTGAATATAAAACATTTTTTTAAATGTCAATCTTATACAAAAAAAGCTTTTATTGCGACACCCTGTATATTATTAATAATACATAATAATTTTATAAAAATTAACTTTTTGTATACTTATTTATTTATAGATTATTTAATATTTAATTTGTTGCTGTACAGAGTTTATTACGAATCAATTTATTTTAGTGATTTAAATAGTGTTAACAAGTATAAATAAACATAGAAATAAGTAGATTTGAACTAGCAACTAAGTATTACAAAACGTATATGACTATGGTAATAGATATGCATAAAGAGTGTCAGTCGTCAAATGTACCCAAAGGGTACATTCAAATGTAGTAAAACTATTGGTTATTGCGGGTTTAGATTTGTTTGAAGTAAAACTAGAAATAAAGCTATTGGAGATTAGTTTTGATTTGTTTTGGATTCGCTGGTTTTGAAGGGGGAGTAGAATATGGGTATGCATATATTGTTCGTGAAGGAGTGAGAGGAAGTGGATGGTGTTTGGGATGTGCTGTGATAAATGTGGAGATAAGGCTCTCGTTTAGTGTAACAATGCGGCAAGTATATAGGTATATCTCAGCCCCCAGTGTCATAGCCGCCTCCGCCACCGCCACCGCCGCCGACGCCGATGCCGCCTCCACCGCTTCCTCCGTTACTCTCCATTGATCGCACCAGATTATACGAGATGGATTCATTACGGTATACCGACACACTTTATCCCATCACAACAATACCATATATACTCCGCCACGCCAAAACTTATAACCCCTGAAATTGACGTTCGCGTGGATCATAAACATATATAACCCGGCGCCTCCACATCTTTAGAAACAACAAATCTTTAAAATCTAAAATAATTATTACACAATCAAAGTTTTAAATATAATAAATTGGATTAAAAAAATGTATATTTTTATTATATTTTGTTAATTACAATGATTTTTGTATTTATTATAAAGTAGAAAAAAAAGTTTTAAGAAAAAATATGTTTATGTGACTGTACATTTTTGAGTCATATTTTGTAGGTGGTATTCCTTTTTTTTGGTGTGAGATGAATCCTTTCATGATACGTCGGATTTCGGATGTAGATATAAAGCACCTGTTACGTGCCGGTATAATTCTGAGCGTTTATAATAATTTTCGTGATCGGCGTGATATTTTAAACGAGTGGAGTGTTCGGAGCCGAATATCAAATAAAATCGATAACATATCATTGCACATATGTGCAGGGAGTGAGCGCGAGTGGTAAAATAAAGCTGCAAAAACCCCGGCGGTGGTGGTAGAACACATGATAAAACTGTACAGTAACCGGACTTTTACACGCTAATGAGGGCGGCCTGGCCAGTTACCCGCCACAGGGGGTTGAAACCAGCCCCCGTCGAACCATACCAAACCCGACCCGACCCCCAGCCGCACCACCACCGCTGCCGCCGCCGACGCCGCCGCCAACGCCAGCCGCCCAACGAACCAAACCCCACCGACGCGCGGTACCATCCTCTCCCCTCCCGATCGTCACCGACGCCGCCGCCGCCTCCTCCTCATCCTCATCCTCTACCACCCCCCGTGGTCCCAACCCTAACACCAGAACCCAACCAACCCCCTCCGATCCCAACCCCACACACCATCCACCTCCCGTACAACTAGCAGCACAAAACGAGCTACACACATATCCCTACGTACACACACACACGCACACAACCAAAACTCTCTCCCTCTCGCTATGTACACGTACTACGTATTTCTGCGATATTTAATGAACGCCAACATGAAAAATATTTACGCCCTTTCGAATCCCCTTTCTAATCTAATACATTTTTTGAATACTTCTCAAACTGCACAATTACACGTATTCAACAATATATTGAACAAAATGTTAATTAATTATTAATTTTCACATAATAATAAAATAAATCATTTGCAATAGTTCGTAGTTACATATTTATTTTAAATTATTTATTTAGATTGTTTGCTTTTTTTATTTATATTAACTTTTCATTATATTTTGTATTTTAATTTGTACCAATAAATGAATATACATTTATTTTTTTAAATTATCATTATAAAAATATGTGTATCGCAAAATATATTCATTGTGACATTTGATATGAATAATATTTATAAATTTTATAAATTTTCATTACAATTAAGAAACATTATTATGCTCTATTTATTTATATTTTTTCTTGGTCCTAATTTGGATTAAAAAGTCTTTCTGCTTTAGGAATTACGTCATAGTGTGTACGCAACATTATATGATATACATGTAATATTTCATGAAATAATAGTGTATCAATTTAATTATATACGAAGAACTTGATGTTATTAAATGAGCTCGTATTGTTGCGTAACGCAAATATGCATTTAAGCTTCGGCTGGACTGGATTGGTTCGTTAGCGAGCCGCTGTTTAATATTTGGCAACTAGATTGCTGATACTGTATTTTGTGGACATAATACTTGGATTTGAACTGCACATAAGTTTTATCCTAAAAATACATATTTACATAGAAATACTGAAATTTCAAATAACCAAATCAATCTACTCTTTACAGCAGTTTTAAATAATTTTTATTATAAATACAGTAAAATTTCATTTATTTCTTAAAATTCATTTCTATATGCTATTATATTTTTTTAAATTTATATAAATTTTTGATAATTAAAAATTATTAATTTATTGCATTTGAATGTTACATAAATTTAATTATAAAATACATAATTTCGTAGAAATTGTTAAATTTGTTTATATCTAAAGGAATTTATAAACACAATCTCTAAAAATAAAATACCTCACTCAATAAGTTTGTAGGATGACATATTGATGGCGCCTCTACAGATTAATCCATTTGATTTTTAGGAAGTACCAACCTTCAGACGATGCCTGTCAAAATTTCATGTCAATCTGACGTTTAGTTCATAAGCTACAGTGGTTTAGTGACGCTACTTTTGTAATTTAAAATACAAAGGAAAAATCTGAAATTTTGTATGTCATCCTACAAACTTATTGAATGAAGTGTTATAAACAGAGTAAGTTAATTTTGTTTATTAAATATGAAGAAAAATAAATTAAAATTAAGCAAATTTTAAAATAAATTTAGTAAATAGTTATAACTGTTGTTCTCACACCGTCGGTTATACATTGAAATTTAAATAAACACTTTCAATTATATAATTGAATGTACAAACGCAATGTTCACGCTCGGTTAAATATGAATGTTGTAAGTGCGAAACGAACTAACCAATTATATGCAGGTGCTTATTTCATACTTAATTACCACCTCCAGTTCGCAGCAAATGCCACTTCAGATCAATTTCATTTTATATATAAAGTGCATAAAACGTTTACAAATAATAATTTAAGAGTAGATTTTCCTTGACAGTCCAAATTTACACAAATTAGGACCAATAAAAAATCGAAAATTAATTAATTTTTATAGCAATTTTTAATAAAATTTATATAAAATGTAATTTCTTTATGAAATTTCTTTGTAACATTTTTATTTATATTCAGAGTTGCCTTTTTATATCAGGTTTCATTTATATATTATGAAATCCCGAGAAATTATCTATTTAACACCTCAACGCCCGTATTATTCAAATTATAAGATTAATTATATAAGATTAAAATAGAATTTCCCGGGAAATCTTGGGATTTTAATCCCTACTTTCGGGATTAAATAAAAATCTTATATTCTATTTGAATTAAATGACTGTAAAATAATAGTTAGTGTGTGGATGTACAATTACATAACATGAATTAACTACTTGAAATATAAGTACTTATAAAATGTATTGAATAAGTAAGTATTATTGAAATAATTCTTGACTTTTTGTTGTAAGAGATGTGCATGCTATTTCCGGTTAGATACGTGACGAGCAATTATTCTCTCTTATCAATGGACCGGAAACCGGTTTCGATCCTTCCCCCACAAAACACTACGGAAAGAATAATCGCTTAGTCCGCGGAAAAATCAGGACAGGAAATCTCTACTCCGGACGGCGACACTTCCTCCCTAATAGTTTTTTCCTCCACTGGAACGAGAACTACGCAATAAATTCCTATTGGTTATTTCCGTTCAGTTGCAACAATTACGCTCAAAGGAAAAAGAAAATAATAATAAAAAAAAATGCAACAACAAAATATGCAACAAACGCAAAATTTGCCAAAGTATGCTCCAATAAATGGATTGGAAATTTTCAATCAGGCAAATGTGCAATGCAATGCACCTCCAATTGGAAACGAATCGAAAACAAAAAGCGTGCACAAATCGGCGTTGAGCGAGAGGCATCTCTTGTGAATGAATGCTCATGGATCAATCTGATGATGTTAATATGATGGGGTGTGTAGTTGAAAGGGCTTCAAACACTAAATGGGAAAAAATAGCACAAATGTAGAGAAAAAAATACACACACACAAAATCAGTGACCCCCTTTTTTTGTGTTACATTATCTATTTTTTTTTTTCACCCAGTCGTGTTGTTGTATTTTTTTTTTTTTGGATGAACAGTTTTGCGGAGGGCGTTATTGAAGGGGCAGTTCGGAGTCGTTATCGATGTTTTTAGTGGAATTGTGTGTCTGCTAAATAATGAATGCATATATGGCGAGTTAAAACAGTTTTGGATATTTTAAGCAAATTTTAGTGTTATTTTGTGTTCGCGGAAATTAGCCGCGTTGAAAAATTCAAGCACAAAAATCCAACTGCAAATGATGAACAAATCTACATATAGTTGCAGACAGAAGTAGGAAAACCACTCGAATTATATACCGAGACCATTTAATTATCGAACTGCCCAAATGGCAGTTTGGAAAGAGAAATACAATTTAAATGAACGAGCGGAGCATAATTATTGGGACATGTGGTTCCGGAAGGGTTGTAAAGTTTATTGGGCTCTGATGAGCCTTTAATTAAGACGGAATGTGTACTAAAAACAAAAAAAAAAGTATATAGAAGCAGAACCGAACAACAGCGTTATGGGGGTAGTTTTTGAATCGACCCATTGTCCATATGTTTTACGGCCGGCTTAATTTCCAATTTGATATGTTTTCGAGGGCTTTTACGATCACCGAAATAAAAGTTAGTGCCGCGCCGAACAAAAGTCCATTCTTTGCTCATCCTGTCGTTTCTTCAGATCAAATAAATTTGATTCGGTTTTTGCATAGCAGAGAGAGAAGGTAATGGCAGAGGGGTTGGAATGGTTAGAGGCATCAGTATGTATGCAGAGGGATGCGCATCGAAAGATCATCTTAGATAGATAGACCAGATTGTTTCCAGCCATCAGCAGTTCCAAAACTGTATGTTACTCCCTCTTTTCCATTTTATACTTCGGATATATTACTTTTTTTTTTCGTCGTTGTCTCCGTCTAATATTCACCACCCTCCTTTTTGGAACGGGAATAACGACAAAATAATTGCGTGGCTCGTAAATGGTTTGCACAAAAAAAAAATAACATGTACAAAATCATGAGCGTGAGCGATATTTAGTCAGGGGATAATTATTATACATATGGGTTGAGCCGGAAACGTAGGTTAGCACGAACAGCCACACACGTATAAAGGGCACTTCCTGTACAGACGCATTACATATTACCGCCGACGCTAATGGTCTAGAAGACTGAAAACTCCCTCGACCGAAGAAACCATTAATAAAAACAAAACATTAACATTTCCTACTGCTAACAAATTGACCCCAAAATCTACCAGACTTAAATATATTTAAATTGAAAAACCGTTTTTCAACGTAATTTACTAAATGTTAATCAATTAGTTTTAAGATCAAATAGAAAATTAGGTATAAAAATTAAAAAACTCAACGATTTAAAATGTATGGTAATATTTATAATCAAAGCTTTAATAAATACTTCCCAAGTAAGTATCCAAGTACTTGAAACTTGTACAAGCAATTGGTAAGTATTTATATGATAATCTTATTCTTTATAAAGATGCACATTATTTCCCAAGTAAATATAGAAATATAGAAATATGATAATCAGCAGCAATTTTTCTTAATAAATATTACATATGGACAAAAAAGTAATCTTTACCAAAAAGTTTATTTTATTTGTATTACAAACTAATTTATTAATTTATTGGTATATTCTGGGAAACCAGTTGCTTTGATTGGACCGATTGATGATTATTTTATTTTCACTTTTATAACATTTTATATACCAGTATGTTTCCCTTCATTTGTTTTTTCTTTAAATATTCTCTATTTTTTTAGAAAAAAATAATATTAATAAATTATATATTTTTAGAAAAATTTAAATATAGGTGGTCCAATCATATACTTGGTTACAACTAAATCTTGTACAAATAAATAAATTTTGATAAGAAATATTTTATTTTCTAAATAATATTGCTTAAACTAATAATTTTCTTTTTTTTTTCATTAATATTTAATCTTGTGATTAGATTGTAATAGTATTACTTTTCATATATTTTTCTCTAAAATATTCTCATAAACTTGTAGAATCTTAGTAGAATAAATAAATTTTTAGTAAAGTAGACCTAAGTCTTTCCACGAAATAATTTACATACTTTAGATTAAGCGAAAGTTAAAAGTAAAGTCTTAACATGGACGAAAGTGAAAATGTGAATATCCTCGGATTAAATTTTACTTTTATACTTCTTAGAAATTTTAAATAGAAATTGTGGGGCAATAAATTAAATGGAACCTGAAATATATGCATTTTCAGCCGCAAAGATTAAGCCCAAAATTCTAAAATAAAGCTATTTATGATCGGGTCTCTTGGATTAGAAAACCTTAAAACCTTGAAATCCCAACCCACCATAAGATAAATTAATAATATTTACCGGTATTTTAGTGTAAATGGGTTGGGAAAACTATTATCTCGAAGTTTCAAGTCAACCTTACACTCAACTCCCGGGCACCTATTCACCATACACCTTGCTTAACTAGAAATATGATTTTTTCTGAAAAAAAAAAAATTCACTTTATGTTAATTAAATTTTAAATCCTGAAAGTTTAGTTATGGAATTTAGAAATACAATTTTTTTAAAAAAATCAAATCTTAAATTAAATAAATATTTGATAGTTGATTATAAAAATCAATTTAATTTGTCAATGCTAGTAATACATTGGTCACCCATTCATATTGCTTAACTCAAAACTTGATTTTTATTTAAATCTTATTTTATATTTGATTATAAAAATCAATTTAATTTGTCAATGCTACAAAAATATATTGGTCACCCATTCACATTGCTGAACTAATTAAGGTAATATTTATTATTATACATTTAACAATATAAAATACAAAAATAGTATATTATTCCACAAACTGAATTTTCCAATAAATTTTATTTGTGTGTATGAAATAAATCCAAAAACTAATTTACAAATTGTTCGCATTTTATCCTGGATGATTTAAAACCTCAATATAAATACTATATGCTACATTTGCATTCCCCCGTTTGTGGCCATATACATGCACATATAAATGCATATGTATATATTACATTTCATATCAAGCAACATATTTTATTCCACTGCGTGTGAACCAACAACAACAGTAACACAAAAAAATAATATAAAAAAAGAGCCGAAACCCGTATAGGTGTTCAAATTAAAACAATTTGATGCATTGTAATTCAACGAGGGTTTATTTTATATTTTATTTATTTTTTTTACAGCGTTTGTAATTGATTCCATCGAATGAAATAAAATTAATTTTAAAACTAAATACTTGCATTCGTTCGATACAATTTCAGTAGCAATTACAAAATTTGATATAAAAAAAATATGCTTGTATTATTAATAGGCGTTTTTCACGCATTCCATTGGACGTGTAATACGATTATTGAAACGCACTCGTTTAGTTTAGATCAATTTTATATGAAATTAAATTCAACAATAATACAATACTTGTTATATTTTAAATTCCAATGTTTCCATTAAACAATTACATAATTACACGGGTTTAAATCTAATTTTTTTTTACAAATTATATCTTATTAATTATGTAAGAACAAAATATTGAATAACAATATAAGTTTTAGTTTTTAATTATTATTTTTTACTATTGGATCCTTTATTTATTTTATTAAAAAAACGGTTGTTTTGTAACTGAAAATGGAACAAATATTAATTATAAACAATATTTGTAATCATCTAATTGAAACGAAAAATTGAAAATAATAAATTTTGATATATTTCTTGTTTTTAATAATTTTTGTAATGGTAATACAAATAAAATTTTAAACTTTAGTATTGGAACAAATATGTATTTAAAAAAAAAATATTTATGAAATAATTTTTAGATATGATTTTTTTATTAAAAATATTTGTCTTAATATATAAAAAATTCAATACAAGTTTTTCAGTAATTGATGAAATTAATTCCAGGAATAGTATTGAGGAAGTAGAGAGTGTTAAAATTATAATGAAAGCGTGTCTCATTGTATTGTAAAGGTGATTATACAAGATTATAAATCACTTCTATATGGATTTATCTTAGTAAAAAGGGTTGTCTTAAGATCTGAAAAATATTTTGAAGGTTTTACAGAAATATATTGGTGAATACTAAGGAGTAAAGGATGCTAAAGTAATAAAGAAAGTGTGACCATTGTTTAGTAAAATTATGGATTTATAAAACCATGATTATGGAAAGGTTAGGTGACAATATCTGTGCTGATGTTAATGAATTTGGGATATAATTTTTAGAAACAAATGTTTTATTGTATACAAGACTATAAATTGGTTTGTCTGTATAAAAGGGGCAGTCTTAAAATCTGAAAAATACGGAAAACGATTTTAGATATTTACAGCAATAGTGTGTGCCCAAGGGTATGTTGACCTAATGATTTTAAAGATGAAATACCTGAAGAATGGCTTTAGAGTAATCCTCGGTTGTTAACTAATGATGGGACTGCGCTAAATAGTGGATGGCTTAAGGAACCCGATGCGGTTTTAAAGTTTAACGAATCTTCGTCGACGGTGGGTCGTAGACGGATAAATAGTTATTCGGGATTTGGTCGAAGTGTTTGTTTGAAGGGTTTCGGGAAATTGAATATTCATCGGGGTGCAGTTTTCTATCTATCTGAAGAGGTTTAAATCGAAGCATGTGTATGTGTGTGTGTGTGTGTGTGTATGGAGAGAGAGAAAAAGGAGTTTTCCCCCATAAAAGTGTCTGATCGCAGTGGAAAGGAGCGTCTGGAAACGGTGTGCACCGTCTGCTAAATCTCCTCAATATATCCTAACCGGCAATCTTGATCCTAGATTTTGGCTTACCAGAAATCGGGGTCGGAGATCGCTCGTTCCGCGCTTCGCGATCTCAAGGATTTTATTATCTATCTCCACATGGAAGCCCGGGTGGGTTTCTGCTCAATGTGGAGAGGACGAGGTCGGTGCCAAAAGGGAACGAGCGTATCCCATACATAAAAGTATAAAAAGAGCCGCACAAATAAATAGAGAAGCAGTGTTATGCTAACAGATGTTTAGTTTTTCCTTCGTGCTCTTTCTTCCGTTCCGTTTTTCCATCATTGTCAATGCCTCAACTTCTTACGCATCGTTCTCTCTATCCATGCAATGGAATAAATTCCACAGTGCTTCCTTTTGTAACATGCCGAGTGTCCTGCTTTGTTTGGGGCGGGACAAAAACAGGCCTTCTGTAATTCTAATCGTTAAACGGACTGTAAAAAGACAACTACCCAACCTCACTGAATGTATGATACTTTTGATTCTTCAATTCAAGATCAAAAGCTAATTCTACTTAAACGATTCAATTCATTCTCTTCTACACCTTCAAATATAATTAATATATTCATCAATGTTTCCAACCTCTTTCTGACAGCTGTCAATTTGCATTAACAAAAAAATACATTTAAACATTAATTTTAATTTACGTAATATTTGATAACTTCCTAAAATTATATAACAATTTTAAGATAATGAACAATTCATACCGATTTTGACACTGTGAACAACATTTATAAACTATTAAATTACATAAAATTTGACAGACGTCAAATATTTTTTTATTGACATTTAAATATTTTTGATACTACACTGTTCTTATTAGTAGAATTACCATATTTTTTATTTATTTTTTATTTGGTTACAATTTTTGTAGTAGTAATCATTTATTTCACAAAATTTACTTATTTGTATATTAAAATTGGCGTCTACGAAAATATTTCACAAAATTATATAAAAATATGCAAAAATATATTTATTATATCAATAATTTAAACTTCAAATTAAGAAAAAGATTTTATTATATTGTATATTATTATTAAAAATAGGATTTATATAATAATTCTTCTATGCATTCCTATAAATGATTGATAATGCAATAATGTCAAACATACCTCAAATGTAGAAAATTTTACATGACAGGTGTTTCAGTAATAGGAACACTTTATTATGTAATAACCAATAAATTATTTGAATTAGTAGAATTATCAATTATTTTTAATCAATTATTAGATAATTATAAATAAATTCTTCCATGCATTCCTATAAACTATTGTTAATGCGATTGTGTCAAAAAATTCAACCATACCTCAAATTTAGAAAGTTTTACATGACAGGTGAAGTGACGTTTCAGTAATAGGAATACAGCATTACAAACACGATTTTATTATATTTTGACCAATAAATTATTTTGAATTATTAGAATTACATAATTATAATATTTTTCTTTAATTTTTAACTATTTTAATTTTATTCAAATTTGAGAAAATTAAGACAAAATAATATTTTAATATAATTTTTTTTAGACAAATAATAAAAAAAGCCAATATTTTAATTTTTCAGGTTTAACGGTGGAAAAAGGTGTTTAACTTCAGATCAATGTTTTTTTGTAAATCTGTAAATCAAAAGTAATCATAAAGTATGAAACCTTAAAAACCTTGAATGTAGGAAAGGATTTTTATTATAAACTTATAGCTGTACATTTTCTTCAGTTGATAAAATTTTTAGAAGAAAATTGTGAATATCTATATTTTTCTTGTTTGTTTGACTGTGGAAAAGGATGGTGAGGAAGGTGTCGAATTGACCATTTGAACTTGGTATGTTTGATGTGTTTGGTGGATGCGGTTTGGCCGTTTCACATGAGAGCAGCAAGTAAATATGTTTTGTAGCGAGATGTGCTAGCAAGGTATAGGTCGGGTTGTGTAGACAGATTAGAACATGACCCGTTAGCGTTAGGTCAATATTGACCCGCCCCTCCGAAGCTCACCTCACCCGATAAACGAGACCCAGAATTTACTGCACCTCTTATCCATCCAATATCAAATATCTTCAAATCTTCAAATTCTACGAACTCTACATTATCCGACATTAGACAGCGGAAGACGCTTAACTGTAAACATAACTAAGTTTAATCCTTCTTTCCGGTACCAACTTTCTACGTGCAACTAAGAAGATGACCGCATATTTTTATAGACGCACCAAACGTTGTCCGCACAAATATTGTTTTATAATGTTGTAAAGGCGGTGAGCGGCAGATTGGAAGAAGAGAACCGGAATTTTATGGTTGCTACTGTTCCGCAGCCTCCTCGTTCTCTCTTTCTCTCTGGGTTGTGTATGTGTGTGTGGGGCCGCAAAAAGGGCGAGCCTATAAAAATCCGATTCAATAAAAACGTAAAAGTAAGCAAACATTCCCATTTGGAGCTGTAGCACCGGAAAACTTGTTACAATATTTGCTTTAACTTGATTTATTTTAAGTATTTGCGCTCCCTTTTCTTGCTCTCGGACTCTTCGCGTCTTCTTCTTATTATTCTTCTTCTTCTTCTCATCCACTTCGTGTTTTGTTATTGTTTGGTGCGGCGCACAATTGGATTTCGGGATCGTTCCTTTTTTTTGCTGCTGCTGCTGCTGCTTCGAGCATGCATCGGCGATCCTTGGATTGGATTAGCAAACCGAAGCTTCTTTTCCGTTTGGTCTTCTTCCTATTCTCGTTCTAATAAATAGAGATTTCGGTGCTTGTGTTGTATGGTAATGATGGGAAAAATAGCGTAACGAATATGGTAAATGGATTGGCCCGGTTGGGGGTGAGTTTTGCAAGACGCGTGGCACACTAAATTACCATCGTTATGACAATACAAAATACAAATTAATAACTGTTCCCCCGACGATGTCGGCACAACCCCTCGCAAAAAAAAAATACTACACTCGTTACATATTTAATAAAGCACCCTGGCCTTTTGTCACATTAATAACTTCTACGCTTTTCAACACAAATCAAAAATAATTTCTCACCCTCCCAATACATTTTTTCTTCTATAACTTAACACACAATAATAAATTTTGAGACAAATCATATACAATATTACAATAATTATTTTTCATAAATATTTTTAAATTGTAATTACCAGAAAAAATAAAACTTTTCTTATTTTTTTATATAACTTTGCATACAGGAATATACTTTGGGAGAAATATGAAACAAATCACAGAAAATATTCTCTTCAAATACAATTTTTATCAACAATTTGCTAACTTCCAAATTTACTTATTTTTTTTTAACATTAGAAATATCTGAAATTCAAAACAATTATTAAATTTTTACTGTTTTCAAAATTGTGAGAAGTTATCTTAAGGATTGGTTTAAAAAATGACGATGAAAAGCATGTTAAAAATCTTCAGAGGAAGATTGAGTTAACAACGAAAACAATGAAAATGAAGACAAAATTAAGGAAATTTTGATGAAAATGTTCATATTTTTAAATGTGATTTTACTTTGTATGTAAGTTGATTATTCATTTAATAAAACATTTTCATTTCTTTATGAAACTGTAGTATTTTTTTACCTAAATAATAAAAAAATATATATTTCATTCTAGAAATACGTCCTTATATAAGATATTAGATTATATAGATTTATTATTATATTGCAATTTTCTCACTTTGAAAATGCCGAAAACATTACCCTTTATTACCTTTTCATAAATGTTGTGCACAAATCATAAATAATTAGAACATATTTTATGACTGGAAATATCCAAAACCTGAGCAAATATATATTATTAAATTCTTGAAAATACCCAAACTTCCAATTACATAACAATAAACATCTTGTCCTTTAAATTATGTTTTTTTTTTTGCAGGATTCTTAAAACAAATTATTAACTCCAAGAAACATATTTTAAAACTTACACAACTTTTACTTTTTACATAATAAATATAATATTCAATTAGGCCAATTACGAGTAGAGGCGCCAATATCTCTGGTAATTAATAGTAGTATCAAGAAAAAAGTAGATAATTAATAAAATATAACTTTTCCTTGTAAAATCTAGTAAAATTTATTGCACACATTTTCGTTTATGGCTTTGGGTTTTAAAACCACAAATGTTTACACTTATTAAACTAATTTGAACTTTAAACGATTTAAACTACTATTAACATTGTTTCTTTAAAAATGTATTATTTATAATTAATTAAATAAATAAGATATTAATGTTTGACATTAAAGTTAACAAAACAAATACATTTTTCAGATGATTTCAGAACATTTCTAGAAAATATTATATATTCTGTAAAATGAAAAAAAAAAGATTTTTGAGTTATATTTAGACTTTTCATAAAACTTTAATATTTTATTATTTCCTGGATTTGCTAAAATTTTTATAAGTACATTTATTTTTATTATGTAAAATTGGTTGAGTTTTCGCTGTAACTTTGCAATAAAAGAGCATATTTTACAACAACAAAAAAATATTGCTAAAATTTGGAAAAACCTTTTCAGTTTTCTAAACTTTTTCTTGTGGGGTGAGCCGCAATACTTTCTACTGTACCTGAACAATAACTGAAAAGTATATGCAGCAGTATAAAAAAAAGTAGTGGATGCAAGTAACCGCACGGCGCCGAAACCCATGTTTATGGAACGCTGTAAACGCGGCATTTTTCAAAGCGTTCGAAAACTCCGCAAAATACGCGCAATCCTTAGTTTTACATAAGCGAGGATTGTCGAAAAACCATTTATAATTGATTAATTTAAATTTTCAGCAAATTGCGACGGGATCTCTGAGTAAATACTTCATTCACACTTCCTGAAATACATGAATGAATCAAAGGGAACCCCTTGTACACTGTCTTCGGATTCTCTCCGGAGACGCTTCCTCTATTCTTCACGCTTCCCTCTCTGTTTCAACCCTCTTGTCTCCTGTAAGTCTCCAGAAGCTCATCAATTAAACAACCCCTCGGCCCGGCTGCTTCATCTTCCCGAATTCCAAATAATCCCCTTTTTTAGAGGTGCAATTACTAGTTTTTTTCTTTTTTGGGAATTTTATAGTTTACCTATATATTTTCGAGGAATTAACCAAGTAGACCGCAAAAAGGATTTTTTATTTTTCTATGACCCCTGAAATAAAAGACCCAGAAACTTGCAAACCGTGCTTGTATAATACACATGCAAATTCCGGGCAGCCCAGGACTCGGAGGGTGGTCCACTCTTACCTGAACTAATTCAATCAAATGCTTCGTTAGTTTTTCAGCAAAACATCGTTATAGCGTTATTCGCTTGTTCAATTTCGATCAAAGAATGCCGACGGATAATCCTTCGTCAAAATACGTGGTTTTCTGTCAAATAAACATACATTTTTGACTAATAACTTCCTATACCTTTCAAACATAAAATCTATTTTTGTATTGTAGTTATTACAATTTAAACTTAAATTAACTAACTAAATAATAATAATAATAATACAGTTTACAACCAAAATTTTAATAAACAAATTTGAACAAACAAAAAATTCTAAATGATTTTTTTTATGGAATTTATAAAGTTGAAAAATACTTATTTCGTACAAACTAACTTCACTACGTTTATCGAAAAATTGTGCAGACAAAAAATGAATTCAAATAGTTCAGCAAAAACGTCGGTGGAAACGTTATCACCAGTGTTAAAAGGATGTGAAGGTAAAATATTTTTAACTCCTCCGATTTGATTCACCATAACTGATTTACAATAAATTATTCTTCAACTCATTCATATTTCTAAAACATATTATTAAATAAAATGTCCTTCATTATGTAATTTATGTAATATTTTTGATATTTAATGAAATACAATTTAGTTTATTGAATTTTTGTATTAAAATGCATTAGCTTGTGATGATATTAATGAAACATTCAACATTCTATAATAATATACAAAGTTTTTTTTTTAATATCAAATCTATTTTATCAACGAATTGAATGCGTTTAATAAATCAACATTTAACAGTAAACGTTAATGGAATCACTGCCCGTTGGCAATTTTCCTCTGCAATTTGCAAATAATATTTTCAATTTATAAACTAACTGTTATGCAACTATAACATTGTTATGCTATTGTATATTGAATTAATTGACTCAATTTTACTGATTTTATTTTCTAAAAATTCTGAAAAATACTCAAAGCTGTTTTTATATAATTCTTACTAAAATTAGTCTTTCAATTTATGAAATTTTCATTTATCTGTAATGCTCATTCATAATATTTATTAGTAATTATATTTTTTTTATGAATTTGTAGTAAAAATAAAAATAATTTATTGCATAAAAAATCATAATGTTTTCATGAACTATGAAATTGTTTCACTGAAAATGTATATTCTACAAATATTATTAATATATTGTTGTTACTAATTATTTTAGAAGTATGTTTTTACGTGAAGTTTTCAGGCGTAGTGTGGACGCACCACTATATACAATATTGTTTACAATTGGTAACTAAATATGTGAAAATTATTGCTTATGAAAAATGAATATTCACGCACTTTTTAATTATAAAATGAAATATAGACTTAACATTATTGAAAATATATTATTTATAAGCAACTTGAAAATTTTCATTGGCTACAAATATTATTTTTATGAAAAATAATGTGAACGATATTATTCATCGGAAATACAGTGAACATTTCATTACAAAATATATTTTTGATTTACGTAAATAAAATATATTTTATATTTCACATAATAATTCTTTTATAAATTTTTTAAATAAAATTTCATCTAAACACAAATAGTGAAGTACCCCTATAAAAAAAAATATATTTATTGATTTTATATAATAATTTTTGTAAATTTGTATACAAAATTTCACTTAAAAATTATTGTTAATTAATAATTCAAGTACTTTTAATGAAAATGTGAGAATGGTTGAAAGCGTAGTTTTGGTTATTAGTTTATCCACACGTGCTGACAAAAGCGAAGCCCCGATGTGTGTGCGTTCTATTAAATGGATTAGTTTCATTAAAAACGTGATTGAATTTTGAGGGCGGCAAGTTCAGCCCCGGAGAGACAGTTGTCGCGTGTATAATGGTGTTGAACTGTTGCGGGTCTCCCCCTTACATAAATCTAATCCAAACGCCGAAGCAACGTTTGTTTTTGACACCAGCAAACGTATAATACATGTGTTACAGTTCCCCGAAGATTTCCCCACACACACATCCACATCCAAAAGCAAACCCAGAACCATTATTGATTTTAAACTATATTTAAAAAAAAAAACGATTCATACTAAAAAAAATAAACAAAGAAAGTCTGCATGTTTTTTTTTGTAATATTGTAATGCATTGTATCTGCAGGAAAGCGCACATCGTTTCGCTGATGCAGCAGCTTCCGGTCGGAAGAGCAAAGACAATCTGAAACGCAGCTTTTGTCCGCTCTTCTATCTTTAGTGTTTCTGAAGACGCGTGTGTTGCGCTTAATTACTTTGAGGACGCATTAGGGAAATTGCTGAAACACACGACCTCCCACTTTATTTATTTGTTTTTCTTTCGACGCTTCTCCTTCGCCTTCGGATGGATGCATTATTTGTGCAGCTGTCTCACCTACGTCGGCCATGCGTTTTGATGATTTTTCAAGAATTTTCCGGATCATTAACACACATTTCTCAATGGTAAACATGCGTTTCCAATTTAATTATCAAACACAAACAAGCTACTGCAACATCTTTGTGTTTTCACTTAAACAGCAAAATATTTACAAATTTATTCAAATCTATTACTAAATATTATATAACGACTTTTACATTCAATATTACGTCCTTATCCTCACGCAAAATTTAATAATTAAAATATATATATTAATATTTTGTTATTGTGTAATAAATTTATAAATATCATAAATATATTTATATTAAAATTATGAATAATCGCAAATATTTGTGTTTATTTAATATTGAGAATAAAATGAATTTTCAGTTTCATTATTGTACAATAAATAGAAAACAATTAATTTTCGCACCCAAATTTGCTTATTCTTATTTATATTAACATATCTAGAAAACATCGAATGTTTTTGGCAAACAATTAAAATTATTTTTTTTCTCGCTGAAAAACAATAATTAAATAAAAATAAATGCAATTTGTAAGTTATTTTAAAATTTTTAATATTTTATAATTTCTCTTCTACTGTTACAGACCATAAAAGAAAATTAATTTTCACGCCTAAATTTTAATCACCTACTCAATTTTCTTATTTATATTTTGCATATCCACAAAACCGCAAATTTTATTGACAAATATTTATGATTTATTTATGACATGCATTTAGTACTGAAAATGAAAATAAATGTAAATATTCGAATTGTGTAAATTTGTAAGTTATTTTATTTTTATTAGTTTACAATTGTCCTTCTACTGTTACAGACAAAAATAGTAATTATTTTTTTTATTATGAAATGAATATAAACATATATGAAAATAATTTAATTATAATAAAAGCATTAAAGTCAAATGCAATAAAACAAATAATTTTAGATTTTACTGTTCATTTTTTAACATAAGATAATAACATTAATTATGTAAGTTTATGATTTTGTAGTTTTAAGTATATAGAAATATTAAATTTTATTAGAAAAAGTTAAAATGTATAATATCAAAATTGTTAGAAATGAACATTTCTGTTATGTTACGTTTCATTATTTCTGCACTGAAATGTAACATTTATGCTTTGAAATATGAAAAACTGAAATTCAAATAGTTAAGATGCTAAGAAAGTAATTGAATATTGTTTCACAAGTTATGAAATTGATTAAATTGATATAGATTGTAGATGAATGATGGAAGCAGGTAAGTTTTTGGTTTTATAATAAAATGTATGGTGAAAGGATGCAGCACGCGCAGAAATTGCTGTGGACCAGAATAGGTCCGAAGGTCGTTGCGTTTATGACCGTTGAAAAGTCACAGAAGTCGTCCTTTTTTTAATGGGTTTACAATGACCGCGGAAAGATTAAGAGCGTGCGGTGTGGGTGTGTGCGTCCGTATGCGTGTGTGCGCGCGAGTGTGTGAGTATGTGTCGGAGGCGGTGGTGGGGATGAATGGATTGCGTAAGATATTGGTGGGGGGTTGGTTTGGTATGTGGCATGTATAGGGGAGGGACTAACCACGTGGAGGCCTCAAAAACCGCGTCTGGGATTGGCCGCAGGCCGTCTCTGTTGCGCCCGCAAAAAAGCTCGATTTTCCTTCTTGCAGCATTAACGAGCTTTCGTCCTACTTCCGCAACCGTGGACGCCGGCATCGTTTCATCCTGCTTCCACCCGCGGGTTCGTCCTTGTCGCGCGCACGCCCTTCCATCCTTATTCAATCAAAGTGTCTGTTTTCTCGCTTACTACAACGCGTGCAGCGGGAATTTTTCTCTTTTCTTCATTACGCAAAAGATCCGCGCCGTCTCCGTCGCACACGCCGCAGTGACATAACTGCGTTTCGCCCCGTAGTTTGGGTTGAATCAAAACAAAACAAACCGAACGGGAGAGGGAAAAAAAGTATAGAGGAAGAAGTGAGAAGGGTTTAGGGGGGGTGGGGGGAGGTAGCCTGTGAAAAAAAAGCAAGCACAGAGAGGACGAGAAAGCGTAGGGGTGGGGGGTCGCTGAGGGTACCTGCCATCCTCCGTCTCTCTTCGGCTCACTCTGCCTATTATAAAGCGACAAATCACCCGTCTCTTTTCATACCTATTTATACTAGCATAAAAACTACCCTCCTTGTCAGGGTATTTAGGCGGGGGTGTATATATTGACCAGAACGAAAAAGTTTCAAACATCAGTTCACCTCGAAATATCGCACAGCACGGACAAAGTGCACGCTCTCGAACTCGAACGAACACAACAGTAGTCGGTCGAGTCTCATCTCATCATTCAATCCGAGATTTCTTGTAGTGAAGTTAGTTTGTTGTTATTATTGTTTGTGACATAGTGATGCATTTGCCAGTGCCCAAATTCATGGATATGTACACACACATGCAGGAAGCTCTTCAGGAATACCACGGAGATCTGGTGCAAACTGGAAGTCCTTCGGTGCTATGCAGCAATCTGCCTACGCACTGGAGGTCCAACAAAAGTCTGCCGATCGCCTTCAAGGTGATCGCGCTGGACGACATCCCCGACGGCACCGTCGTCTGCCTTAAAGCAGGAAACGACGAGAATCTGTGCGCGGAATTACGAAACTGCACTGCTGTCATGAAGAACCAGGTTGCTAAATTCAACGACCTCCGGTTCGTGGGAAGAAGCGGTCGCGGCAAGTCTTTCACGCTTTCCATCGTCATCAACACCTATCCAAACCAAGTGGCGATGTACTCGAAGGCAATCAAAGTTACCGTCGACGGACCCAGAGAGCCCAGAACCAAATCAAGTAAGCATATGCACATCCAAATATTTACACTAGAGAACACAATAAAAGCCGTTTTTAGAATTTTAACGGTTCTCGCTATTAAAAACATCATGATTATATATCAAAACGCCGGCAGCTATTTTTAATTTACGATTTCTCTCTTCTTCAGGTTACCAATACGGATACGGATTACCAGGACTCCCTGCAAACTTTAATCACTTCCTACTAAATCCAGCCTGGCTGGAATCCGCTTACATGACCGCATACACGAATCCAGAATTCAACAGGAATCGTGCTCCACCATTGCCGCAACCTTTATTAAAACGTAAGTAGTCAAAAGCAACAACAAAATCAAGAAACTTGTATACTAACTTACTATTTTTTCTATCTTCAGCGACACCAGCAGAATTCTTCCTTCCGCAACCGCCGCCAGTTTTCCACCCAACTACATACTTTCCGCCAGCGGAACGATTCCCCATCATCCACCACCCGATGGATCAGTTAACCGTGCGTCTCTCCTCGCCTGTATCGAACACCCAGAGCATCAGCCCGAACAGACTTAACTCCACATTGGACCAATCGACCTCCGAGCAATCAGAAGAAGAGGACATCGACGTTGTGAAATCCGCCTTCCAACCGATCAAACCTGCCACCATAGTTATACAAGAAATTCAGCAGCCAGACTCCACCGTCAAAGAAGAACCTCTTGAAAAAATGCAATTGAAAGCGCACAGCTCGAGGAAGCTCATCACCCTTACGAACGGCAAACCACCATTGAAAGTCTGGAGGCCCTACTAAAATACAATTGGATTACGTGAAATTTATTAAGTTTGCAATATTTGTAAATATGTGTACATACTTAAGAGGAAAATCTATTTATTGTAAATAATTTATTTATATACACTTAGAACTGCAAATGTGATAGCAGATTAAAAAAATAATAAAATATGAATAACAATACAAAACACACGATGATTCTTATTACGAAGAAATGAACATTTTTTAGAAATTTAGATATTTTTGTACAGACGAAGAAAAAAATCAAAGAAATCTTTATAGTACAATAAAAATTATTACGATATTTGTCTAGAAATACTTGAGTTTTGCTTCTGCTTGTTTACCTCCAATTCTGCAAATTTTTACCATTTTTTTTTTACTTTTATATTCGCCCATCAATAATATTTGGTGTCTGCCGAACCGAAGCGGGCTTTTTTTCACATTTCGAGCTGTTGTTGGAAGCAGAATTGAATGATGCTGCTGCCGTTTTGGCACCTAACTAATTAGCATTGATTTTGGGCTTTGGAAGCGCCGATTGGCTGGACGCGTTCGTACACATGTGCAAGCGTCACATTTCATCGAATTTCATGGCCCAGTGATCCCTTTGTATAGCCCCCAACGCGACTCCAAACACCGAGGGTGCGACTGAAAACTCTTCATGTATATATATATACACATACATACATACATGTATATATATATATATATATAAATGTGGAGAGTCACACTCGCACAATACATTTTATATACGTGTATATTGGAGACCGTTGCCAACGAGCCACTCATATAACGACGAAAATAGCGAAGTGAATTGTAAATCAAGTCGACCGTGGGGATTATTCGAGGATTACCTAAGATCTTTCGAAAGCACCTCCGGAAAAATGCTCAACCTTTGTTTCTTCCAACGCAGCCGTTCTAAATTTATAGCTCTACTTTAAACGCATTCAGTTCAAAACACGCATAACTCGTTCTTTTTTTCCTCATTTCATCAACAAACTGCATTTTCAGTTTTTGAATCCAACACAAAATGATTTTTTTCATCTTTATATAAATAATTTTCATTAAAAACTGAACATTTTGTACATAAAATGTCAAGATTTTTGAAGAAATTCTACCAATTATTTTCAATTATTATACGAAAAATTTTACTATTAATAATAAAAATATATTTAAATGTTCGAAAACAAATTCTATAGAAATAAATATTTAAACTGTTATTGATTGAAGCATCTTACATTCCTGAAAAAAATAAAGCTCGAAAAAGAAAAATAACCTAGGGCCTGATTCATTAAGGTTTTACATCCCCCTTCTTTGACGTTTTTCAGTTGGAAATCGGATTCCGTTCAATGATTTTAATTAGAAATCGACTCCACTTTACGTCAAACTTTCCGCTATTATTCTACAATACCCATAATTATCACTCACTTACAAATATCTATTTGGTTCTCAACTAAAGTGCAGCAGGTTACATTTATTTATACTAAACTAATTATAAATAAATATTTTGAAATGTTGTTTACAACTTAGAAAATTAAATTTGTTTTATCATGTAGTTAAATGCCAAAATAAAGACCTCATTGTAAATATTAACATACACTTGAAACTTTAAAACAAACAAATTTAGAATACATAAAACAGTATGTTTAGTAGTTTTTTATTTCAGTTTAGCTACAATTTATTTTAATAGAAACATTAATATAAATAGTATTAGTATCAGTTGTAAGTAATTTAAATGAAAAAGAGTTAACAAATAAAAATTAGTAATTAACAGAAATCTTGGAATACATTTACAAAGAAAAGCTAAATTTGTTGGAAATAATATGTTTAGTTTTAGTTCTTAAAGACTTTTAAGTACAGTCAAGATTATCTTCGACCTTCGTACTACGAATCGTTTCGTAGTTAAGCAGTTGATAAGAAGGAAATTGTTTTTTTTTATATAGACTAAATTTTGTACCGAATAACTAAAGTTATATAATTAAAGATTGGTTAATAAATAAATAAATAAATAATTTGAATGCTGTACTAATAATTACCATACTAATAATAATGTTGAGGAACAATCAAGAAGTTTTACAATATTGAGAAGACTAAGCTATATTTTGTTACAAAACCATTAAAACAAACAATTATTTCACTCATTTTATATCTAACATTTGCAGCACCTCCACGTTTTATTTGATTTCAAGATAATTACACAAACAAATTACATAATTCAACAAACTTATAAACTAGAATTTTCTGATAAATTTCTTGAAAATAATATGTTTAGTTTTAGTTCTTACAGACTTTTATATACAGTCAAGATTATCTTCGACCTTTGTTCTACGAATCGTTTAGCAGTTGATAAGAAGGAAATCTTTTTTTTTTTTTTTAAACTGTTAGAATTTAGTTTTCCGCGGAAATCGTAAGCAAAGCCATTTAGTAGATATTTTATGTAGACTTAATCCGTTTCCAAAAGGAAAGTGATTAAATAAATTTGCATTAAGGGGTTGAGGTACGTCTGGAAACGACAACTTTACCTGAAGCTTGGTCAAAGATGTGATATTTAATATTTAAATCCTTTTGTCGATCAACGTTTAAAATATTAGAAATTTAGAAGTTATAAAAAAAATTATGAAATATTTAGTTAATCCTAATTTTTTACTTTCAGAATATTTAGGTTTTTTATAAATTAATGTGAGAGTTGTAGATGAAATTATGTAATTAATAAGTGTTAATTATTAATTTTGTAGGGAATGTTTAATTTGTATATTTGATGATCAAGTAATCTGTAGTAAATGATTGACGTTGTCAGATTAAAGTGTAATGCATCCGGTTTATTTATTTTTCTTCGTGTGCCGCATGCTGGGAATGCAACAGACAATGAGAGAAGATGAGTGAAAAGCAGAGAAGTTCCGTTTGTGTGATCGGAACAAGTGATAAAACAAATTGGATTTTACAGCGCATCCAAGTTCTGTGAGAGAATGTAAAATATTTAGTAAGTACAAAGCGGATTCGGTTGTTCCGTGAGCCGCCTCCATCGACCCCCCTGCAACCAAACCACCCCCTACGGGGTCGGGGGAATGTGTTTGTGTGAGAGTCCGTGTGTAAAAATCGATTAATTACGAGGAGGGGTAACTGTCCAATATTTGCCAGTTCTGATTGGGAACAGTCAGGTAAGTTGATTAGCGATTAGAGCGATTGTGACGCGGGCGTTCAAAGGGTCTCTAATTACGAGCGCCGCAGCGGGCAAACCGTGAACCAGCCGTTTGGGGGTGGCGTCGCGACGCTTCAAACATCCCCCGCGCGCGGACGACAGCCAGGGCCGCTGATTTGGTCTCGCTCGTGTGCGATGCACCCACCCTTCGGTCGCCGCCGCCGCCCCCACGGCTGGTGGCGGTGGCGGCAGCAGAATCGGCAGCAGCAGTACCAACCCACCTTTATTAACTCGCCCCGCGACCGCCAACCTTGTTAAAATTCACATGCTGCGTAGCCGCTTTGTCACATTTTCAGTTGCTGCGCGTCACAAAAATATTCGAGGTATTTTCCCATAGCCACATACCCCTTCGCACATGCACGCTTTTCAGGGTTGTACGCGTACTGTTATTATTTTCACCTTTTTTTTCCATATGGAAGCGCTCCCTAATGCATTTCGACACGGTTTATGATTTTTTATTGTGGCTCAACACACGGGGATCCAGATGAAGACGTTAATTCAGCACGTTTGACCCCCGTCACGTCGCCAATTGGGGTGTGTGTGAAAATATGATCATAAATCACCCAATAATTTCATTTATATTTACACTAGTACCTTAATCCTATTATCTTGATTGCATCACAGTTTTCAACATAACCATACCATATTCATTGGACTATCTTCCATCTACACATAGCTTTAAATCCTTAATGATGTCATCCCGTTTTTCGTAAGTTCTCCCTTTATTTAGTTAGATGTCCCAGAAAAGTGTTTTCGAGACCGAAACATGATTTTGCTAGTTAAACTACTGATAATTTTATGAATCCTAAATTGTATTACATAAAATCAGTTTTGAAAATATACGTATCACAGTTACATTCATAGAACTATGATATACAAAATTTTGTACCAAATGCTGATAGTTGAACTATTTATAGTTCAAACAATATCATGTAAGTTTGTATCTGAAAATCTATTTAGTTTTAAGCAACTTAACTATAGAGAAAACTGAGCTATATAAAACAAATAATTAATTACAATTATTTGACTCATTTTATATCCAACATTTGTTTCACGTTTTATTTAATCCCAGGATAATCAATCGAATAACGAATTACATAAATGAACATTGAACATAATTAAAAAAAATCTAGCATAAACATTTTCATTTTGAAAGTTCCTAAAACTTACCAAAATTTCGTCCAATTTCAACATTTTTTTTAAACACGACTTAAGAGGGATATTTGTTTTTTCTTAATAACTCTAAAAATACTGCATTTTCTGCAAAAATAATGCAGACAAATATTGCTTAACTGTATATTATTGTTAGTATCTCATAAATTATGTAACTTTTATTATATTGTATTGTTGAAGCCCTTATGCTTAGTGTTGAGAAATTTAAAGAAATATTTTTAAAAAAGATGTTTGTTATACAATTATTAAATATTAATAATATTAATATTAATAATAGAGATTTATTGTTAATATATTTAAATTATTTAAGATAATTTACGTATATTATTTATTTAGCATTATTTAGTTATCGTAATTGGACTATAAGTATATTATATAAGTTTAATTTATTGTATTGTTATGTATGTTTCTTTGTTGCAACTGTGAGAAGAGAACGAGTCTCCCTTTTTTTTTAATCAGGAATACTGAAAGACGTCAAACGGATGTCGGATGAGAATCGCGGAAGAATAGGAGGAAATGGAGCATGGTGGAAGTTTGAAAAGAGGAGATGCAGGGAGTTTATATCAATTTGGAATACTCGAGTCGGGAGAGTACGTACACACACACACATATTGTTAATGAAATCTCATCTGTTGGGTCATGTATAGGGGCCACACAACATTAGGGGGTACACGCAGATCTAAGGGCGTCCACCCTTCCCGTCTACCAACTTACAGCAATCCCTGCATATGCAAAACCTTGTGTGCATTGCTTTTCGACACGCAAGAAAACTATTCCAGAATTGGATCAGATCAGAATGATTTACTACAGTCGCAATTCATGGTAGCCAAAAGTCGGTGAGAAGATAGAGCAAATACCATAAAACGTGTCGTGTGCCCAAGTACAGGAATTGTGCTCTAAAAATTTATAACCAAGGAGCATTTATTTGCGTTAACCCAGAGAGTGAAGCAATCGTAAATGCGGATGCTGCTGGATTTCTCTTCTCCAACTTCCACGAAACAGTAGCGAAAACTAAAGGGCAATTTGATTGTAAACGTTGCCGACAAGAGAAGGACGTGGTCCGGTTTACGATATGCCGAAAAACAGGGTCACCGTTTTCTGTATTGAAAACGAATTCGGATTTATGACCGATTTTTGTGCACTTTTCCTGTTCCCCTATACCATAAATGTGGGACAATGTTTGTTACTGTGTACGCAAACTGTGGACGAGAAACTAGGTTAAACTGGTCACGCGAACGGCACAAATTCCGCAGCGTGACCAATTTCTGGACACACGATGCAACAATAAACGCAAGCAAATGGGGGAAAAGAGAGAGAAAAGGGCATAATGTGAAAATTTAAAAGTGAAAAACTGTGTCGATACGGTTTGAAATGGAAACAATTACGAGAAGTGCGACAAAGATACAGTTTATCCACACTCACGACTGGATATCGGACGATCCAATTGTATTTTGGCCGAAACGTAAACATGGTTCAGCTTCCTGTTTGAGATTGTCTAGAAGAATTCCAGAGAAGTTCTGACAGATCAATCTTAATTGAAAAGCGATTCTGTTTCGGCTATTTTCTTTGGGAAAGTCTACTTCAATTGGACAATAGTCATTTAGGAAATTGGCATGAACGAATCTAATTGTTACTTTCAAATAAATATTTGTCAACAAACTCTATTCACAATACAAAACTATAGCTTTATTTGAACAAATTCTGCCTTCAATTTATTTGATAATCTACACTCTAAATAATTTGAATCACAAATTTACTTAAAATATAATTTAAATATTTTTATTTATAATTATAGAAATAACAACATAAACATCTAATTTCTTATATAAATAAAAAATTAAATGTATTTTTTTTTATTTACATTAAAGTTAAGTAAAATAAATAAATTGAAAAAGTTAACATAAAATTAACGTCTGCATAAAAGTCTACACTATAAAATAAAATAATACATATTTTTATGAATACAATATTTCTTTTTAAATATTTTTTAAGTAATTTTCTCATAATCCCTTGAGTTTCTTTTTGGGTTACAAAATAACTGAAGACTTCGGTGTATATTTATTTGTTTATTTCTGCATAGCTACAAACGAAATAAGAGTAACTTGTATTATATAATATTAAGTTAAATAAAATTATGTTGTACATTCAAGTACTGAAAAATTAAATGACTGAAATTCAAATAATTTAACACTAATTTCTAAAAATGTTGTATTTTAAAATGTTATAATAGAAATTAAACATAAATACTATAGAAAATAAAAAAAGAACATGGTGAACGTTATG
The DNA here is from genome assembly GCA_963457615.1 of Nicrophorus investigator. Classification (NCBI taxonomy): domain Eukaryota; kingdom Metazoa; phylum Arthropoda; class Insecta; order Coleoptera; family Silphidae; genus Nicrophorus; species Nicrophorus investigator. The sequence continues at coordinate 27,324,186 of OY735143.1, forward strand.
GGCCCAAAGCTATTGAAATAAAAAATAATAAAATTGATGAAAAACTCAAATGAATCTTCAAAAATTTCATAATAATATTAATACCAAAAACTTTGTATTGCCTACTGGTAAAATGTAAATAAAACATGCAAACTATGGGAATTAAAAAAAGCAGGTCAATATGGCAAATGTTATGAACCTAAAACTATTGAAATAAAAAATAATTTAATTGATGTAAAACTTTTCACAAATTTCTTAATAATAGTAATATTAAAAACTTGGTAAAATATAAATTAAACATGTAAACTATAGGAAATAAAACAGGAACGTTTTGGACTCAAAACTATGAAATAAAAAAGAATATAATTGATTTTTTTTTTTCAAAATTCTTACAAATAGTAATACTAAAAACTTTGTGTTTTCAAATTGTGAAATGAAAATTAAACATGCAAACTATGGGAAATTAAAAAAAGAGCAGGTCAATATGGCGAGCGTTATGGGCTGAAAGCAATTGAAAAAAAAATGTAAAATCCATGTTTCATTTTTCATTACGTAGGGGCACGGAATTGCTGGTGCATTAACGATGGTGTTGCTTCTTCAGTGTTCAATGTTTAGTAAACAGTTAACGAGTTAACAGTGCAGCATCCGTTGTACGTTAATAATAATCAGGAGAGTGTGGAGAGAACGAGTGAGTGTGTGTAGATGTGAGTGAGTGTGGATGTGTGTGCTTTTGTGGAGTGCGACTCCCGGGGTTTCAGTTTTGATACTTGTGCAGTGAATCGTGTCGGTATAAAAGGGCTGGCATAAACACAGGGCCCTGACAGAGCCCTACATTAATCATAACGTTGGGATACAGAATGGAAACGAGCGCGAGCGAGATATGATGTGTGTGTGTATGTGTATGTGCAAAGGGGGCAAACTGGGGGCACGAGAGTTTGTGATGTACTTGTGTGCATGTGAGAGAGACAGAGAGAGAGTAAAGCACTTTCGAAGGGCCTAAATAGACCCATTGCTTTATATACGGAATCATTCGCACATCTGTTACGACCATTGTTACTAGTAGTCCAGGGGGGGGTTTCAGACGCGAAAAGAGCCCAGATTTATCGTTCCACATATATTTAACCTAATTGAAACTCCCTTTAACCAAATTTAACCTCCTCCTTTTCGGCGCAGCCGAATCCCGTTAAATGCACTTACAGCATGTAATTTTTGCATACACTCTCATTTTATTTTTTTTTCATCTTTCGGTCAGCTTTCCGATTCCTTTTTTCTGGCCCTTTTTAATCCCTCAAACGCGGGCGGTGGGCTGGACGGTGGGCTGAATATTTTGAGGCGAATACCAAAGGCAAATTGGATTAACTCCGTTTTTCGGACCGCCCCGGTGCGGCTCATTATAATACCTTATTACTGTAGCGGAATAAAGCAGAAAGGGGTTTTATGGACGTAAATATTTATGCTGAGCCACAATGCCGAACTCCAAAACGGTACTTTTTTGCTGGAGGATATACCCGAAATTGCAATGGACGCACGGCTCCGCTTTTCGCGGAAACCCATTTGTCCAATTCTTTATTGATACAGTTTGCAATCCTCAACCCTTTCGCTTCTATAATTGCCTGTTACATCTAAACATACGTTTCACCCTTTTTTTTCACAAACATTACATGTTTTACTAATAAACACGTATTTTTAAATATATTTTTTTACAACAATTTTTTCTTTAAACTATAATAATAAGTATCATCATAAATCTTGTAAATTACTACTAATATGATTAATACACGTTACACAGGCTGTTATATTTTTAGCAATAGTTGAAATAACTAAACAGAAATAAAATAATTACAAAAATTCATTTATAAATAATTTTTAAAGCATTTTTGTTATTTATTAAAATATTAATAAAAGTAAAAAGAAACCTTTAACTTCGTAAAGAAATATTTTTATAAATTATTTTTCTAATTATTTGTTAACTTGTTTTATTTAAATTGTAATAAAAATTGAAATTATTTATTGTTAATATTTTAGGTTACTAAAATTTATGAAAATCTTATAGAAAAATACAAATTATTAAAACTTTTTTGATTATTATCAATATGAACTTATGTATTTTCTGTTATATATATTATTAAGATGTTATGAGTGTTATTAGGTTATAATTTTCTTAAAACTGTTCAAATTTAATTATTTATGACCAGAAAATATAATGGTCCAAAAATGAACTGTAAGCTACTTTGAATGATGTCTTTATTTTTTCTTTAGTAAATTGTCTGTCAAGATTCTCTATGTTTCACAAAACGAGACCAGAACGTGGTAACATTTTGGCCAAAAGTTCCGAAATACAAGTTGATATCCTGTCGTGAGCCGGGGTGGCATTGTGTTCTTTTGCCGGGAAAGTTTACTGTTGTTTCCCTGTTAAAGCGCGACGACCCAATTTTTCAATATTCGTCCTTGGTTTGCTACAGTTTTCTCTTTACTGGGTCAACAAAACTTGCCTACATTCTTAATAAATATAATGAAGTACAGCTTTCATATTTATTAATTTTTCTAAATTTACAAAAATATTTATAGAATTAGTTTTAAAGTTTTAAGTTTGTTTTAAAAGTTTTTAAACTGAAGATTTCCTTTAATAATCTTCAGTTTTATTTAATTTATTGTGAATTCTGGTAGCTTTATTAAGTTGAAGTATATTTTAAGAAATACAAAAGTTTGTATTTAGGTTTTGGTATGGGTATAAGAAAATTTTGAAGAAAAGTTTTGAGCTTTAATTTATGCAATGTAGAAGCAATTATTATGAAATAAAGTAAAGGATGCATTTATTGCGTTATGGTTGTGCAGAAATTATGCAGTTAAAGGGTTGCCCATATTGTTGAGGAACGGGAATTCAAAGTAAACATGTTTGAAGGTAAAAAAAAAACGCCAGTGGGAAAGAAACGGTTGTTACAGTATCGTAATTCCCGTTCCGAGTAAAAGTGTGTGACTACTGATGTAATAAAGTTTGGGCAAAAACTGTATATAATCTTGCAATAAATGTGGCAATTGTGAAGTTTTTGGTGCAACGGGAGCACAAATCTGAGTCGCGCGCCCTACTTTCTACTTTTAGGGTGTCCATGCAAACCGGCCGCACGTTGTAAAAATGTCGTTCAAATTCTCTACACTCTCTCTATAGGTTGGAAATGGTGAAAATTGGTGCCCACGCGACAGACCCATTTGCGGCACTCTCCCGGAATCAGATTCAAGGACGGAACGGGATCTTTGTGGATGGAAGGAACCGTGAAAGAAAGGACCAGTTATTATACATTATTGGGTCGACAAACAACTGGATCGATACGCTTTTATCAAATTCCAAAAATTGTAGAAGTAAAAGTTGAACGTTTAGTTAATGATCGAACGAAAGTGGAAGAAACATCTTTGCTATAATTTCTCTTACTTTTCCAGGCATAAGTTTATATTTAGACTTAACCCAAGATAACTGTACTCAATTCATATATTTTTACTGTTAAATATAAAATCATGATCAACAAACATCAAAAAAAATATAACAAAATTGCATACATTTTTAAAATTTAAATGAATTAGTAATAATAAAAATTAGCTATTCATTATTGTAACTAATATGAAGTTGTGACTAATATTTACTAAAAATATTCACCTTTAGAAAAAAAAAATACAAGTTATTATAATTTGTTATATAAAAAAATCAGATTATTTTGTATATTTTTTTCTTTTATCTTTGAGGTTTGTTTCCTACATTTAATTAGATTAAATCTTTCAGAAAGATTTTTTTTTTTTTTCAAAAATTTATTTTTAGTTAATTGATAATATCATCAAAAGTAACAAATAAATAAAGTAATGGACAATATAAAAACCAAGAAAGTAATTTGAAGAAAAAGAAAATAAGAAAATCAATATTTTTTGTAATATTTTATTATTGTACTGAAAATTAATACAGTTTTCATTTAAATATTGATAAATCAAAATTATTTTAATATCTTTGAGAGAAAGTCCAAATATTAAATATTTATTTTAAATTTTTAAATGAATGAAAGTAATACTAAGTAATTTATAAATAATTCAGGAATAAAAATTATTTGTAACAATTACATTTTATCAAATGTTTTTGTTCTTAAATTAATAAAAGTATGTAAAAATATCAAATATCTATTGTATTTAGTGGAATACTTCTAAAAAGAAATTGTGTAAAAAAATATACAGTTTATGAATAATTCAAGAAAATGTACAAAAATATTTATTTATAAAAATTTAAATAATTCTGAATGAAAGTATAAAAAAATAACAATTATATGAAATAATTACATTTTATAAATTGTAATGTTCTTTTATTATTCTTAAAAACAATGTATAAAAATATTAAACATTTATAGTAGTTATTTGAATAATTCTAAATGCATAATAAATAGTTCAATTATAATTCAAGAATAATGATTATTTTTTTAATAATAACAAATTACAAAGAGTGAATGAAAGTGTAGAAAAATATCAAATATTTATTTATAATAATATAAATTCAATATTTCTGAAAAAAGTCTAAAATATAGCAAATAATTATTTTGAATGAAACTGTAGAAGAATAACAAATAATGTCTTAATAATTCAACAAGTTCATGTAATTTCCTAATTTATATATGTAGAAAAATACTAATAATTTAAGAAAAATGATAAAAGAAAGTGTATACAAAAATTAAATTATTAAATCAGTGAGTTTAATTATTCTGAATGAAATTGTAGAAAATGTAAATAGTTCATTAAAATTTTTAAAATAATTTTTAATAAATACTTAATTTGAAAAAGTTAAATTAAACTATAAAAAAAAATTATTGTGAATAGTTTAATTATTTTGAATTAAGGTGTAGAAAAATATTAAATAATTCATTAATAATTTAATAGAGCTGAAAGACCATCGGTTAATAACCATATGTAACAGTTATACTTTTTTGTTTCTATATTGTTTATATGGTTATGTTATTAATAATTTAATAATAATCACTAAGTTTCAAAATTATTTCATATAAATTGCAGTATTTCTGTAAAGAAATTATAGAAAAAATAGCAAATATTTATAATGATACATAAGGTATGTTGATAATACTATTCTGCTGAAAATTGTACCATAAAAGCGGAAGTTCAATATTGCGATTTTTATTTTATTGTACATCGATTTTGTAATAAGTCCTTGCAAAGTAGCCTAATATTTTTTGTGCAGCAGTTGAAAGAGATTTGCTCGGAAAATGAATTCTTCCTTTTTTACGATGCCGCTTCATTCGGTCGGATCGGAGCGCGCGAGCTTCTGTGTGTGCGTGTGCACGTGTATGTATGTGTTTGTGTGCGTGCATGTGTACACGCATTTGTGTGTGTGTGCGTGTGTGTATGTATTTGTGTGTACGAGTGAAATTGGGGTGGCAAAAGGGATCCAGTCGGGAGGGTGCGGAGAACCCCATTGTAAGTGTGGATGTGAGTCAGAGTGAGATTGGGGCGCGTGGTCTATCGCCCCGGGGCCAGCCCGCAACGTTCCCACTGAGCAACCACGCCGGCCAACTCTGGGTCTACCATGAGCATAATAGCGGCAGACCCGGGTCCTGGACCCAGCCTGCACTTACACCTCACCCCCTCGACCATCCCCATCCTTCCCGTCCTCTCCTCCAGCCCATAACTTAGACGAGTACGAGGCGAATATCATGCCAAGGATTACAGATAGAAAAGGGTCCGCGGATGTAGTCGTCGTCGCTTCTGTCCTCGCTCACCCCCCCCCCCAATCCCTTTTCAGGATTCAATGCACACGCACAATCGCATCCAGCAAAAACAATTCCAGAATTAACTCCCCCATTGAATATTTCACATTTCCAAAACGACTCAATACAAACGCACACAAAAATATCTCTCTCTATATATATATACATACGCACACACATATAAGAAAGATATTGTAGAAACCACGACTTCTTTTTTTCTCGAAATCTTGGAAAGCCCTTTTGTGAGCGCAGTCCCATTCATGCATTTAATGGTGTGAGAAAAAAAAAAGTAGTGCGCGATGAAGGAATTGTTAGCGAAACGCCTCCGCTTTTGCTGCTGAACCAAAAATGGGAAGTGACTTTGGGATTCCGAAAGAATTGCAGACATTGTGGCGACTGTCAGTAGATGAATAAATATTTGGGGCTGAAGGCGATAATAAATCTCATTACATTTTGCGGTCCGATTCACATACAAGACTTCCTCGCAATTGCACAATGACAGGTAGTTCTCAGATGAAGACATCATCGTGAAAGGTCTTAATTTATGTTTCCCACGTGAATCATCTCTCATTCATCTTCCATATTTAGTGTTTATATCAAATGGAAATCATTAGACATTATTTAATTTTAAATGTTGATTTATGTTGAAAATTTAGTATATACTAGTTGACAATTTAAATGAAATTTTTACTTGGGAAATTACTTTCACAAGTTTAAATACTTGTAGACTAAGTTATAGTAATCACAAAGATTATGCAATGAAAATCATTAGACTTTATTTAATTTTAACTTATATAATTACGAACTACTTGTTATTTATCAATTAGTACTTTGTGCTAAGTGTTGTCTATATATTTACTACATGCTATATGACAAGTTACATAATTTATATTTTCACGTTTTATATTTAACAAAAATGTAAGTTAACAAAAAATTGTATATGTATAATTCTCTAAATTGTATTATTTTTTGAAAATATTTTGTGAGTCATAAAGCGTTTTTATATCATTTTTATATATCTTTTGACATTTAATATTAGATTTAAAAAAAAAATGATATTAGATATATTTTATGGTATTATGTAATCTAACCATAATCTGCAGTTACATAATATGTACTCTACATTTAATACTGGTTATATTTAATAACTTCTACATGTAAAATAAATGTTTAGCAACGATTATTGGTTATTTTATTATAGATTTACTAACAAGTGTTATTACATAATGTGAATTTTCTATAAAATTATTAAACAGTTTTGGAAAAAATAATTGAAATTTTATTTTTTACTATCTTTATAGATTTATATGTATAAAAAATATATGTTTATTGAAATCGAGCTCGCATTAATCTTTAAAAATTCTTAGAGCTTTAGCCAAACTTTTCTTGTCGTGAATGGCAGTGTAACATTAATTTTAATAGCAGTGCGTATTCTCAAGTCTGAAAGCCTGTGATAATATAAAGGACTTTCATAAATAGCGTGCACCTCGTTTAATATTATATAAGGGCAAACAGTGATATATCAATATGTAGGAAGAGTGTCCAGAATTTTTTTTTTTTTTTGGGGACACGGTCGATGTTCATGCTTTTGGAAATTGAGTCGTCAAATGTGTAAAGCAGGGGAGCCCCATAGAATGTTTGTTTGCGCTTAGGTAATTTTATGAATTTTCTATGGCCACCGGCCCTTTACGCAATCCCATAAAGGGCATAATGCCTTCAACACTGCCTTGATTTATTAACGTTTCTTCTCCTCATCGTTGATCAATATATACATACACACACACATTACTGCAGGTCTGCAATTTTTTTGTTCCCTTAATTTCGACCTCTTCCATTATCCTGCGGGGGAAGAGAGAAAAAGAAGTGCGGTGTGTACGTTGGGCTCATTCATAAGGGAAAGCGTGAGACATAATATTTTCATTCTTAACGCTCACACTTGGATGCATAATGAAAATACTTGGAATACTACTACTGTGTATGTATATACGAGGATTATTGATTGTTGGATTCGTTACAGATTTGCGTAGGGTTGGAGTCGGTTTCGTCGGTTGACCCCACGGCGGAGATCGCGAGGGAGACCCCCACGCAAAGGAAGGGATTGCGCGCACCCCCCTTCAATCATACAGCACCCCCTAATATCCTGTGACGTCCTTGATAATGCAACTACTCCCGTTCACCCTCCGAAACCCCAGTTGCATACGCACAAGTTTCGGGTCCTGATCCACTATAATATGCACTTTATCTAGATCAGCCGTCCATTGTGAGGCTCGGCCCATTCCGTCGTGCGTACTTCTATCTTATTTATCAATCATCCCTTCTGACGTGCCCGTAATTATGGGGAATTACTGCAGTCCTGCAACACCGCACAAGAGCAACAATTACCGCTTTGTATTAAATAACATTAAACGCTTTAAAATTATTGATTTTTACAACAGCTGGAAAACGTAAAATTTAAAAAAATATCTTTAATTTAGATTTTTTTACTTATAGAAACCGACATAGAATTGAGTTGCGTCTTTTATATAATGTTTTATGTATAAAAAAATCTATTTTTTTTTAGAAAAAGAAATGATAATGGTGCGTCATCTAATTTCAATCATTTCTTGGTTAAAATTTAATGTATTCTTGAACATAAAGAATTTGACCATTTAAGAAACTTTATGATTTATTTAATCTAAAAGTAATTTTTTTAGCAAAAATATTTTTAATAATAAACAGCATTATTTTATACTACACCTGAATTTTCTACACTTTTCAATTTCATTCATCAATTCATAGTTTATATTAATATTTTTCAAATGCAAACATCATTAAGTTCTTTAATTGTTTAATTATTTGTTTGTAGCTTTCTGCAAATTGCGATGAATTTCTATGAAAGCATTGCACACATTTGGGAATAATGTTTGGGATTATGGACAATTCGGTTTCGATTATTTAACAATTATTAATAAGCCATCCAGAATATTCCAAGTGTGTTTTGCGTTGAATGGCCATCGACGAGATTCGGATGTTTTGCATGCCCAAGCCTCACGTTCGGTTAACAGATTGTTTCATCACCGCAGCCCGTATCACGTTTTGATATTTGTTTTCAATACAAACAGAATTTAATTCCTCGGACGCCCATCTACAAAATCAAACCTCTCTCCTCGCACATACGTCACATGTACACACGCACAGACTCTCTGTTTACGTAACTGGTGCCACCCACGCACTGCAACGTTTCCTTGTTTTTACAAACGGCAACTTCCAATTGACATATTAATCGAATAAATATTGTTCTTTATTATGTAATTCTATATATTTATATTTTTGACATGATCCTTGATGTTCATCGTGATTTATTTGTGTACTTTTTAGAGTTTCACAAAAGGTGGAATAATAATATTAAAGATCAGCGTCTCACAACCTAAGGATCTCGCAAAATGACAGCTGTCAAATATTATAAAAAATAGGGTCATAATAATTATTAGATCAGCAATACATTTTTAATGGGTCACGAATTGACAGTTGTCACCTTGGTTCAAGGATTAATTTTGTATGTTATAAACTATTGTCACAGTACTTTTTACACTAAAGTTTAGCGTTTCTCAACCTCTGTTTTGCGTTAAACTTTTAGTGACTTGCGAATTGACAGCTGTCACCTTGCATCAAATCGTCATTTGTAATGTTATGACAGCTGTCATCTTATGTCAAAAAAATATTGGCGTATTCAATAAATTTTGAGAAACGCTGCTAAAGAGAACTAAAACTCAAAGCTGTTTATTCATTTTTGATGTAAAATATTTTTTAAAATTTTTATACTTTTTGGAAATTAGACTGGTTTGAGTTTGAATAGTTTAGATTTAAGTATGTAAATTTGACTAATTGATAAATAAACATGTTTCATATCTCTCTGAAATTCGCAGAATTTTTTTGCACTTTTAAGGCTAATAAATATGAGAAAAGAAGTTAATATTTCTGTAGTCGAGAGCAGTAGCCACGATCCATAAATTTAAAACTTCGACGTTTCTACCTCAGTCATATTTTCTGTATTATGACGCAACGCTAGTTATTGTGCAATATTACCTAATCCTTACAAAAGGAGAGTCAAGAATCTTCTACTTTAGGTTTCCCTTTTTTTACGACCGTTGCGTAAGAAAAATAATATTGCACAACGAGTATTCCATGAAGGAAGAGGACACTCAATAAACCGGACGAAGCATTTTTGCGCAATCAGGAATTGCGAAACAACCGAAGGTCCATTTTGGCATTTTCCGTTATTACCGAGGCCTTCCCCTCAATCGGATTGCGTTTTTTTTCTTTGCGCCCTTTCGTAGTTTGTGTTGTATGTGTGCGCCTGGTTTAAGGGAGCCGAGGGGACGATCGGCAGAAAAGGGTTTTGGTTAGTAGTGCAGGTCTCGTCCAATGTCCTGCAGGTGTCATTAAGTCGCGGAAACTGCACGGGGCCCAATTTCCCTTGCTATTACGGCCGTGACCGGAGAGTTTACTCTCGCAATGTGTCAACCTCCCCTTCAACAACTGGCCGAAAAAAAAAAGAGAAAAATCGAAAACGTATAACACGGGTAAAATGAAAATGGAATAAAGTAAACCGAATCACGAATGGGGTGGATTCGAAATCAAATTCACGAGAATCAAGATTCCGTCCGCGAAATCTTATTAACTCGAATTAGCCTTTAGGTGGAATATAGTAGTCCAATAAAGTTGGTAGCATTTTCTGGGTTGCCTTTTACACAATTTCCATAAAACCAAAACTAAAATATGATTAAAATAACAAAAAATATTATATATAAATAAAAAGGATTAAAATGATGCAAATTTGTATTAAATCTACATTTTCCAAATGGGGTGACAACTCTTCAAATTTTATTATTATTTATTAGAATCTATTTTTATATAGAAATTTTTACTAATAATGTTGCATATGTATATTTTATCTTGTTAATGTATACATTTCCTAGTAATAGTAATATTTGTTGTTATATCGAGTTAATACTTTTTTAGACTAGTTTTACATATTTATTTTTGAGTGGTTTATTTTTGTATGTATTTAGTTCCTCGGTAAGTCGGGTTTCAAACAGTTATCCGCACAATAGTATTTTAAATTGCACATAATAAATGGGGTATGTTTAAGAACAAACGTATTGGAAGTGAATATAGAATAAGGTAAACCAGATTCTGAAAGCAAAAATCTTATGAATTTTGAATATTTCTGTCGGCGTAATATTGGAGTCCAATAAAGTTGGTAGCATTTTCTGGTTTTGCCTTTAGGCATCCGACAACGCTTTCCCTATAATAAACCCGAAATATGGCGAAGATCTCTATTTTCTTCTGTTTATTACCGCATCAGGTAGCATCGTCGAAGCCACAGACTTTCTGATTGCGCCTTTAAAGTAAGACCGCGCGATAGTAAAACTTCCAAAAAGGGATGCCCAAAAATTCTGGTCATCCTGGGAGCGGAAACGACAACGAGAAATATTTTGCACCTCTGAATGGTATCTGTTTTGTCCTCACACCGCCTACTGCGATTCTGATATGAATAGGGCGTTCCACATTCGAGAGAGCATTGAACACACAATAATTCCGGAGTAATGCAAAGAAGAAGACATCACTGCATCGGCTATCAAGGAAGGAAAGCTATAATTAATGGCTCTTTTGGCCCTGTGAATGGCTGTCCACACACTCTAAATATTTGCAAAGGAAGACCAAAAAGCCTGTTGCTCCTTGCCGCATTCAATGCTCCTGGACGAGGGACAGGTTGATGTATGTATTCCGAGGACCGACGTCCCTTTTCATTCAGCTGAACCTGTGGCATGTAACTTAAGGGATTACAGAGGCTTTTTTTCCTTATATATAAATAAAAAAAAAACGAGAAAATAAATTGTAATATTTTTTTTTCCTTGTGACACCAGGAACGCGCGATGTTCTTTGCAAACTTTTTTATGCCCTCTCTCCCTTCCTAACCAAAAACATATGGTTTCATTTTTATATCCTTGCAGCTTTGTCCACGCTTTTGACCAATTGATGAATCGATTTTGAGCCTCGCAAAGGCATGGAGATTAACTCGACTGGAAAGCGTTTGCACGTTTCTGCTCAAACAACAACAAAACATTTATAAAAAAAAATATATACGTCTGCCCATTTCCATTACGACCGAAGCATTTTTTCTCCTCGTAATTTTCATGGTTCATTACGCCGGATTAAGTTCGGGACACTACGGTTTAATTTATTAGCAAAAATATCACTGAATACTGCCAAATGTGCTTAACATCATACAACATTTACAGTTGACTTGTTTACTAACCTCTAAACGCAAATAATAATTATATAATATTCAAAAACTGAAAAATTACATGAAAATTAATTTATATGATAAATGCTAGTAAGAACTATTAATTTATTAAAAGAAACTTTAATAAATTAATATTATTTCATGAATATCTTAAAAAACGTTGCAACTTTAATTATTTTTAAAATTAGTTAGAATAAATCTAAATTAACATCAATTTAAAAAAAAGTACTTTAATATAACTTTTAAATTGTTTATTTTTCATAACTGCTAAATAAAAAAAAATAATTGTGAAAAATGATAAAATTGGACTTAATTTCATAAAAAAATATCAATATGTATTACATAATTATCAGGACGATTCTTAGCTTATTTTTGTATTTATCTTGTATAGAATACGTAATTTAATGCCGTGTTATGGAGTAGAAACAGACCATTTTTTTTTTCAGTAGTTGTTGCGTGCCACTTTTTTCCTTCTCGCAAAGTAAAGTAACTACCGAAAAACATCTTTTCTTATTTTGCTACTCGACAATAATTTTTTATGAGGGTGAAATAAAACAGAAACCCTTCCAAAAAAAAAACTGTAGTTTCATGTTTTATAGTGCCGCCTCTGGTAGGAATATGGAACAGAAGCTTATAACGGGGTCGGTAAAAAAGTGCCGCAGCAAGGATTGCTTCCCAATAAAGTTTGGAAAGGATGAGAGAAACCCGTTGTTTGGGGTTAAATAAATCTATAAAAAATGCACTTTCTCTCAAACAAAATTCTATTTTTTTCCTGAAAAAAATAAACATACAAAAAGGGAAAATTCGGAGGGTTATGTTCATAAATCGCATGGACCTAAAAAGTGAAAATTTTATTCCTTGATTACGCACTGTAAAAAAGTGAGGATTTTTTTTAGGAAACCGAGCAATCGAACTTCTTTTTGTGGAGTCAACTCGGGACTCCTTGTTTTTTTATTGTTATTATTTATTATTTCTAAAAAATTATGGTTACAAAATATTCGTTTTTGTGGATTTGAAGAATATCATAAAACAGAAGTCAAACCAAATAAGTTATACTTTAATAAATTAATAATTTCTATTTTTTTTTTGTATTTCTAAAATTAAACTTAGATGTTTCTCAGATTTTTTTCTTACTAAGAAATATTTTTATTATTCGTACAGTTTCTTGCATAACGTTACTCTTTCACGGAACTCTTTACCATTTTTGCCAAGACGTTTTAAGGTTGTGCAATAACGTGCCTTTCGAGTGCAAAAAGTACAAGGGTTTTTATCTGTGTCGGCTTATGTAAAAAAGGATGGGATTTCTTTTCGTGGAATAATTATGGTGCAATTTTTGGATTGCGAAACAGTTTCAAGTTTGCGCAATAAACGTACGTACAGTTGAACCCTTCGGAACGGATTCTGTAGGGTTTACAGAAAGTATTGCGAAAAAGTAATAAAAAAATAGTGCTCCATCCTTTTAACTCCTGTAAAACCGAATTTTATGTTTGCAACGAGCGAAGACAAAAAATTGCAGCATAAATCTTTTTTGCAACATTTCTTTATTGCGTAATCATAAACTGCAGTCAACATTTTACTTTGTACATTTACTCTTCTTTAACCTCCACACTATTTCCACAATTTTGCTAGATTCCGCAAATTCCGCTAGATTCAGAACACATGTGACAGTTAATTGTTTTATTACAATTTTCATATGATGTCATAAAATATATATTTCAAATGTGTGTCTGTAATGCTATCAGATCACCACGCCATCTATTAATGCTTGGATTAAAATTAGTTCTTGTATCTTGATAATAGATGGCGTCTCTTTAATTTAATTATAATTACATAATTAGCAGTAATAAGACTATAATTACCGAAGTATATTTGAACAAATATTATTCAATAGTTATTTGCTTTAATGCGTACTGATTAACTGAAATTGGTACAAACAATATTTGTGCAAAATATTTAAACTAGAGTTGTCAAATACAAAATATTTGGAATGTTGGCCACAAATGTATAAATAAATAAAAACGTTTTTTTATTGGAATACAAAATATTATTTTTGTATTAGACAGTTGATTCGTTCATTAAATAATATGTAGTGTGTACTCACCTTGATATATGCGCTTTATAATTAACTTAATTGAAATAAATCAAAGAGTCGAATTTATGTTCATTATTGAATTCGTTTAATTAAGGTTAATTACAAGTTTGCTATTAAATGCGCATAATTTATGTAAATGTAAATAAATTATTATTTGTTACAGTGAAAATAATGTTAGTATTTAAAATAAGAGTTTTTATAAAATTGTATTAATATTTTGAGTTGATTGATTCAATGTTTTTCAATTTATATTTTTAATTCTTGATAAATTTATCAAAAATAATTTTGATATTAAGATAAAGCAGGGTTCAGAAAATAGAGCCGCTCTTTTGATGATGACTTTGTGACTCCCAGTTTCAACTAAAGGTTAAAACGGCTCTTTGCTTCAAAACGGTTGCCGACCCCTAGTAAAGATATGAATTTATATTTAATTAAAAAAAAAATGTTTTGAATTGATTGAAAGGATGATTTGTATTTATTGAGATGTGAAGCTTAATTATTGATGTGTGATGTTATTTGAATAATAAATAATGTGATTGGGAATAAATTGGAATCGATTGTGTTTAGAAGTTAACATTCAATTATGGTGGAAAGTTGTATGGAATGTTCGTAGGGTTAGCGGCGGAAAAGGATTAAATTAATGAAATTAGGGCATTAGTTAATAGATGGCTTTTCGTTTAATTGTGTTAATGGCGTCGTGAATGATGAGGAGGAGAATTTTTGATGTTCGAAGCAGCAGAAATTCCTTGGAGCGGCAGAGTGCGGTCTGTAAAGTTTTAATTGGATTAAACGAGGGGTAAAGAATCCGCGAGCGGCTTGGCTCGAAAGCTCCTCAACCTACCACCCTCTTTTGTTTTTCGAGTAAAACGGGTGGTGTCGGTGGCGGCGAAGCCTTAAGGGGAAGGAGACGCGTGCCTCCGATAAGTGGGTAATTTGTGTGAAGGAAGCGGGCAAAGAAGTTTCGAGACATAACAAGGTGATTAGCAGGAAAAAGAAAGAAGGTCCGCTTTTAACAAGAAGTCATTGATTTCCACTCGGAAATGCAGATTATATTCGAGGCAAGAAGACGGCCTTCCACCTCTCTCAATCCCTCATGTAATGCGGAAAATTTCTATGAGCAATTTTCCGCGAGGAAATTCGATTTGCAACATCCATTTGTGAGCGCGAAAGCTCCAAATAACACTCGGCCCTTCGCCCCCTTGCACCAAGTAAGTGTACAAAATAGAAAGAAGAAGTAAGTTACTTTCGCTTTAATAAAATCCCACCACGACAGAAACGCCGACTGAATATACATAAGTTTCCTTCGATAGACACGTTCCTCTCCTTAAATCTCCTCTTTTTCTTTGCTTCCTTCGAAGGACCTAATCAAAGTCCTGTTTAATAACAAGGATCATGTGCGTTTCGTGATATTATCTTGGGCCAATTCAGCGTAATAGGTCATTTTAGGGCTCGTTGCTCGTCCATTTTGGATAGTTTTAGTGTACTTAAACCAACTAAATGGACACCTCGGGCTATCTTATTCTCCCCCTTTTCATACGAGGCATTTCATTCCCCAACTAATTTTCCCTTACTTCGACCTTCTGAAATCTTCACGTGCCTTCTCATCCTAAGATCCAGCAATAAACACTCATCAAACTTGAGGACAAACTTCCTCCACTACATTATTCAAATTATTTCACCATCCAATAAATTTTATCGAAATATGTAGATTATTTTTGAATCCATTTATTTCAACTGCAGTAAAAAGAATACATAAATGTAAATTTGTCAAGTAACTTAAAAATTTATTTTTAACTTTTTACTGATATCAAGATGTGATTTTTTTCTATTCATTTTGTTATATTTTAATTTGTGAGTACATTTTCCAACAAATGCATCAAAAATAACACACAAATTGATACTTGTCAAGTAACTTTTAAAGTAATATATAAGAAATAAAATGTGTTTTTAAGAGAATTACAATTTCACTTTGTTATTATTTTCTATTATTTTTGTTTTTTTTTTTACTTTTCGAGTCCAAAATAACACACAAATTAATACTTGTCAAGTACCTTTAAAACTAACATATAAGAAATAAAATGTGTCTTTACGTAAATTACGTATTTACTGGAATAAATTTTTTTATCGTTTTCTATTAATTTTGAGACCAAAATAACACACAAATTGTTACTTGTCAAGTAAATTTTGAAGTAAGAAATGGTGAATAAAATGTGTCTTTAATTATATTAAATGCAGTTTTATTTATAATTTACTAAAATGGTAAAATGTACACTAAAATTCACTTGTCAAATATAATTGCTGTCAAATACTTGTGTAAGTCAAAAACTGTAAACTTAACAAGTTTTGTTATAACATGAATTTGAAACTTACATATAAAAACATTGTAGAAACTTACAAATTTACAATTTTGTTTTTAATAAATGTTTTATTAAAAAATGTGTTAAAAGTTAAATATTTGTATGGTTTGTCTTGTACTTTTATAGTTATATATAAATATATAGTATTAAAACTTATTATTACTAAAATTTACATTATAAAATTGAAAATATATATGTAATATTTGTATTTGTTTAAAATTATTCTTGTAGTTTGGAAATAACTGTAATTGTAATAATTTCAAGTATTATTTAACTTTGTGTGTATTTAGTACTTTATAATTTATTTTATTTAGCGTGAATTTGTGTAAATGAAATGAACAGTTACATAATGCAGAATATGCAGTACATGGAAACGAAGTATGAAATACGTATTACCGTTAAATTGTAACGAAACTTTCTATTCGGATGTTCGCCCCGTGCCGCGTGGCGAATCCGAACGGTTCAAACCATAAACCAACAATTTTCAAAAGATGTCTCCATTATATCAGAAAACCCTCTAATGTCCCACCATTGTGACAACAAATGGTTAGCGATTATGACCACCGTCACCAATCCCGAAAATAATAAATCACTTTCAGTTTCCTCTTAAAAAAATCGCTGAAAAAGCTAGGACGTAACGAATCGGAAGTTGTGCTTTCAGAAATATCCACGGTAATAAACGAATAATCGGGAGCGCGTGGACAGTAATAAAAAAAAATATTAAAGAAAAAGAGTGTTGAAAGAGAAACCAACGGAATAAATAAAATAAAGAGAGTTTCTTGATTGATTGGTAATAAACAAGTCGAACGGTTTCACGCAATATACAGAAATACGTCCCTGAAGATTTGCAACCCCAAAAGACCCACATGGAGCTTATCTTTGGGTCATTGGACGTCGATGAAACCCAACGGTCCGGCTTTCATGGCGATGCAGTCCCGTGATTCGCGCTTTATCTGCCGGAAGAATTGCCGAAGGCTGACCGGCGCATAAAAATCCTGAGGACTAGGACCAACCGAAACGGAATTTAATTCTATTTCATCCTGTTTACGGTTCCCCCAAAAGCCAACCGGAATATTAATCGGTATTAAAGTCTTCGGATAACCTCATGACTTTCCGCGACATTTTCCACACGTTCCAATAGCTTTTCGAGTCTCTGTATATAAAAAAATACTCAATTGTTAAAATATTCTAAAAGGGTGCATAATATTATTTTATCAATTTTCACATTCAATCTGGCTACATTTTGAATCTTTAAATCTTGAAAATTTATACATTAAACTTTTATTTTTCTAAACATAAATATTTCAATAATATTAATTAATAAATGGAAATATTACATTTTAATATGATTTTAACAATTAAAATACCTATACTTTAAAACTATATATTTTATCTGTATTAATAAAATTATAGAAAATTTGTATTTGAACATGTATCTAACAAAAATTAAATAGATAATTCAGAAATTTTGAAAATTTATTTTACAAGAAGTTAGAATGTGCTCTAAATTAATTAATTTTTGTTCAACAAATTTATAATTATTTAAAAATTCATATTTTCCATTTCTTCTTATAATTTTACTTAAAAAAAAAAAAATATTTAAAAAAAAAAACAAAGAAAATTTAAAATTAGCAAACATTTTCATAATTGTATCAAAATATTTCAATTTATTGTAAGATAAATCAAATTAAATAATCGTAATTTAATAAAAATTAGGAATTTTATTTAATTAAAATGTTTATATTATCTTATAATGCTTATGTTCAAGTTGTTAAAGATGTGTTAAAAATAAATAATTACTTCTTTATATAAGAGATGATAAAAGTATCCTGTTTTTTTTTTGTATGAAGCCCTGAAACATAAGTTTGCGTTTAAATAATCGCGTGTAAACAGTGGAAAGCAATTACGTAAAGTTTCCTTACGTCGCCGTGAATCGGAATACAAGATTAGATGCGAGCAAAGAGAATTAAGAGCTAAGCTGTAAACTAGCCGAAAGCTTAATAAAGTCTTGTGTCTGGCGATAGGAAGTAGATAAGTGAATCCGAAGATAGTGGAGGCTCCGCGGTGAGACAAATTAAACGATCCGCCCTCGACTCTTTTGACCAGAAAGGCTACAAAGATAACAAAAAAGGACATCGAAAAAAAGAACAATCCTGACAATACGCGACAGAAAAAAAAATAGAAGAAACAATTAAGAGCCATGAGATTTTTAGTGTGTCCGACCCCAGACGGAGCCGGACTCCTTTATCAGTCGCCATCGGAAGGACAAGTCAGACCGCAAGGAGGACTAACTGCGAAAAGGACCATCAACACTTGATGTATGCGTCTGAGGTTTTCGGCTACCAAAAAAGCATTTGTTTTTCTGTGGGCTGTTAAGAATTTTAATTTGTCAATATAATAGTCCGATTCTCATTCCTGTCTCTCTCCCACACTTCATTCCAAAAAAAAATATAAGGATGGAAACGTTCACCCACGGACGCCAAGATCGTGCCGATAACAATTTTAAGCTCAATTGTGCTTCGTTTCCAGTAGATTAGGGAAACACGATCGGATCCTATTCTGTGCGAAACATAATCTGCCTCGAAGTACAGCATTTACTTACGTTTTTTAAATATATAAGTGAATATATGGAAGAATAATGCGGAAGATTAAAACGATCTTTTTTCTCAAGAAACTTACATAATCTGCAAATAGAAATAAGATCTTGTTTATTTTTTTAATCTTTATTTTGATTTCTTCTGCAACAGGAAATAAGATCTTGTATTTTACATTCACTCTTCATTCCTATTATTTTGAATTTAAAACCATTTTTTTAGAAATAACTGCAGATGCACATTTTTTTCAGCTTTAAATTATGAAAGTTTTTTTTATTAATTTTTGTACAGCAATATACAGAGTCCAGTTTGAAAATTTCAAAATAAAGTAAAATTTTGCTTGAGAAAAATATAAATAGTTCATATGAAATTGTTTCAGGACATAAGAAATATTTTTTGTCAAATTTTCTTATAAAATGGAAATTTATTTTAAATAAATAAAAAAATATTACACTAAGAAAATTTGAAATTCTTTGTAAACTAGAAACGTGTTCTTGTTTTTTTTTTGTATTTATTCTTATTATATTGTTGATTTTTTTGAATTTTGGAAATCAAAACAGATGTACGTAACTTTTTGTAATATTAACAAGGAAGTTTGGCTTTAAATAGTTTGATGCTTTTGTGACGTTTTCTAAGGTGAGGGGTTGCAATTTGTGGCAAACAGTACGCCCTAAATTCTGGCATGTCGCCTATTATTTAAAGCCAAATACGGCAGACGGTCATTAAAAGCCAAAAGTAGACCGCCTGCTCCTATTCTTCAGGTGAACAGAGAATCAAAGATAAAAGAGATGGAATTTGTAGCATTTTGGAAATAAAGGCGCAGCACGTGTAGCCAGGAATTGGGAATAATGCATTTAGCTTTAAGGTCATAGCTTTTGTAAACGAAAGTCAATAGACGTGTTAACTAGTTGGAACTACTGATTGGGAATGTTCGAAGAAGAAAAAAGAACGGAGATAATTCCGAACGCCGCTCAGTAATTATAACATTAGTTTCTTTAATAATTCTAAACGTGGATAGTCTTTAATTATTGAAATGTTTGTTTATGAGGCTTCTATATAATTGCTAGAGGAGAATCAGAGAAACAAATAAATCTCCGGTTTTAAGCTTAGACCCTATTTAGAGTCACGTTCTTTTTTCGCCTGCTCCCCTTTTTTTTTCCTTCAGATTCTGCCCATAGGAAATAAAAGTGTTAACTTAAATATAGCGTGAAAATCTATTATATCTATGTGGATCGTGGATGGAAAATGCCTTATGTTTGGGTGTATTTAGGTCGAGTTTCGTATGTTGGTTGACTCGAAGGTTCTTTGCCTCTTGGCCCCGAAGTGTATGAAGATGTTAAGTAGACCATTTGTCATGTCAGACGGAACGATGGGTGGCGGGCAAGGCAACAGGAAACTTTTAAAATGCGGACTATTATTATATCGTTTTTCGTGAAAAACGCATTTAACGCCCTGACAAAAGAGGATGAACTATTTCATCCAGCATTGGAAATTGCCCATGTTAATCACCGGTTCTAATGCTTTACAGATACAAGCTTAGTCGACGCTCATTAAAGGATATTAGTCGAGGACGATGATTGCGAGTGAGTATTATTTTGGATGTGCTCGGAAGATGCTTACGTATTCCCAGGGCTTCGATTTTTATCGTCGTTTGTCCATTATGCAATAGGTGTACATTACAACGGGGGATGATGTTCACAGGAGATTAGAAGATTTTCTTTGATGGATCCTCAAAGAGAGGATATTAGTCTCGTAAGTAGTACATAATGCACTATCCTGTTACGAGGACACTGGAGGAGATGGAGGGTACGAAAAGAAATGAAAACATCCCACGCATGTAATGATAGTACGCAAGGAAATTTTCAACAACAGGTAGATCGAATTATCGAAGAAAATCGAGCGCATCTTTCGAGAGGATCTACTTTGCGTTTCAATACATAATCACCTGCACATCCTGTATATATTGTATTCATTAATTTAACTAAATAAATATAACATAAATAATGAAATTATAATTTATTTCTATTTTTTTAAATTATTAATTTAACAATTATTTATTACTAAATTTATTACAAATACTAATATTTATTTTAAAAAATTCTTAAAACATTTAAAAATCGAATTATTCAATAATAAATCTATATTTTTTCTATATCACATTTTTGTTGCAACAAATATTATTTTTTTATATTATAATTATAAAATTATGCATCAAAGAAAATGATAAATTATTAAATAATTTAGCAATAAATTAAAGAAAACCTAAATTTTTCATAAATTCAATCATTTTAATAATATATTATTTTATATCAAATCCATTTTTTTCAATACATTTAATAATAATTATTTTTGTATTATTGTTAACAGATTTCTTATTAATTTGGGTTTTGTTGCATTAATTTAATAATTAAATAATAATAATTATATTAATGAAAAATTGAATATTGTTATATTATTAAAATTTTGTGATTATAATAATTATTCATTAAAATATATTGATTTTAGTTTATTTTTAATTAAATTTTATTGATTCATAGAATATTTGGATTAATAAACAATAAACTTTCAGTAGACAAAATAATGTGATTAATTAAAATAATGTTATTCACTGTACATTTTATAAATCTAAATTAATCAACTGTCAATAAATATTATCAAGTATAAAGCTTTCACCCGTATTATTATTTATTTAGTAAAGTTTCTTTTTTCAATCAATCAATGATTATTTTTATGAGATTTCGATTGATTTGATTTAACTTGTGAACATAGAGAAAATTAACTATTGGATCAGTGGTCATTTAGAAGGGACGATCTAAGGGTTCACTTAATAATATAATTTGTTTGAATAGTTTCTGGACAGTAAATTTAGAATTTATACGTGGGCCAATAGAAGAAACAATGGGTTTGAGAACTTGAAACTTAGGGTTAAGTTTAGAAGTACCAAACTAAAGGATATACATAAATTGATTATTTCTTAATTATTTTTTTCAGATTTAATTAAATTAGCATGAAATAATAATAATAATAATAAGGATTTAAAATAAATTTATTAAAAGAAAAATTCTATAGAAAAAATTAGTTTATAATATAACTTCACTTATCAATCATTAAGTTTATTATTATGTAACCAATGGTGGCATTTACTAATTAAGTCAAAACTAGGTTCTTAATTATTAAAAATTACTTCTCTATATTTAATTATAATTAAAGAATAATACTAATTTCTTTAAAAAGTTATGTATGTAAGAAGATTTTGTAAGTTTCACAATTTACTAAATTAAGTTTATACGAAAATAGGCTTGAAATAGGTTTGTAATACAAAAGGGTTTTAACCCTTTTCAACACATTGTAACACTTGTACAAATTGAAATGAATATACATGTTTAGTGTGCAGTTACATGACTACCACCTAATTTCTATTAATTTCTTAGTTTATTTTTGCTCCATTTTCATAACTTTTTTGTAACAATTTTATAATGAAAAAATATATTTTTTTTATAAATGTGAAGTTACGTAACAATCATATTTATTTCATTTTTATACCAAAAATATAAGAATCAGTGTATTTTTTGTATAAGAAATCTTTTTGAGAGGAAATGTAATTCTTTTTTTTTCGGTTAGGTCAAAAGTAAATCGGATAGAAGAGAACATTGGATAATTTTCGATAATGCCCTTTTGTCACGTGCGTTTCGAGTGCGTTCATTCATGCGAAAAAGTGCCAGTTTTTGATATCGCATGAATATGATACACCCTAATCACTAAAAGCGTGCAGCCACTGACCAAAAGCCATGATCAAAAACGAGGAAGCCGCCTTTCGTCCGCAACAACAAAAGCGGGAATACGTCAAGAAATCGCTCCGCGCTAATAATTCCATATTCCCCAAATCTATTCAACATTTCTAATATTTATTTATTCTCCTATTTTTGGGGTCAGGATTAGGAATATTCAGATCAGGTATAAAATCTGTCAATAACATCATATCCAAACGGATTTTCGCATCCAGAAAAAAAAACAGGAGCATTGATTTTAATTAGTTTCTGCATTCTCTCATGAATAAAATAAATAAAGACTCTTCTCTTTTCCTAAATTTTATCTCCCTTTGGCGGCTTCAGATCTCCGAGAGGATAACATGATCACCATCATCATCGTCATCATCATTTCCAGTTTATCTTCCCGGGGACATCTACGTGCATTGTGTAATCACATTGTCGTAAGGGGATTAATAAAAGCGATCGGCTTTTTTATGGTGAAAACATGGGGACCCCAACAAAAAAAAAATGGGACGAAAAAAATGTCGAGGAGAAAGAGTCTCGTCTCTCTTTCACAATCCGATGAGGGTTATTATTTCGCTCAAATTCGCATGTGATTTTCCTCCATTCACATCCGACTAGGTAATCCCAGGTAAAAATAAACAACACGTGAAAGGCGCAGAACGCACGCTCTTACTGTTTACGTAACTGATTTTCGTTTTGTGCTCGCAACAGCGGTGATCGCTTATCTCGGGTGCATTTTGCATAATGCGTCTCTACATCTTCCGACTGAGATATGGCCCTTAATATATGCGGTTTTTCTTTTGATGTTAATTTTTTACTTTGCACAAAGACACACTTAAAGTATTATGTTAAATGAAAATA
Source organism: Nicrophorus investigator (assembly GCA_963457615.1). Lineage (NCBI taxonomy): Eukaryota > Metazoa > Arthropoda > Insecta > Coleoptera > Silphidae > Nicrophorus > Nicrophorus investigator. Next base: position 27,347,878 of record OY735143.1, read on the forward strand.
CTTTCGATACACATAGAATTTGCATAATATTTACACTAATTTTAATTTATTACAACATTAATTTGCTGATACATTTATAATAATGATATTTTATATTTTTAAAATATACAATTTTGATATTAGCTACTTGTTACGTAACGTGTCAAGTATATTGAAAATAAATATTTTGTCGAGTTGCACTTACACTATGCGTTACTTGACAAGTAATTTGTGCAATCATAGTATGCAAATGGTATATAAAAAGTATTTAAAAGGAAATAAATACTATGAAACTATTTAATAAAACAGACGAGATAGAAAAAAATGTATTCACTTTTTGTGTTATTCCTCGTCTAGAATAAATTATTTTAATCTTATCGTCTAGACTCGAAACGGAATTTTCTACACATCTTTTTTATTGCTTTTACTACGTTTCATTCATTTCGTTTATTGATAGTGCGTATTTTTACAACCGTCTACGCTTTTTTGCTGCATTCCTTTGCGCTCGTCGATTATAGTTTTTTTTGTTGCCAAATTTATTTTACTTCAATGAATTCATTCATTTCATTCGTTTCATTCAATTTACTTGTATAAAATACATTTATTAATGAAAATTAACATTTATTTATCTAATTAATCCCTATAAGAATTAATTTAAATTTTTTATCTTGAATATTAGATAATTGCTTAATAATAATTTAGATATAAAAAATACATAAATTTAATTTAAATTAAAAAATATGTTTGTTAAAAATTGCAACTATGTAAACATGAATTCTTATGAATTACGTAACATTACGTAACGTGATATTTTATCAATAAAAATCACAAGTTTTGTAGCAACAAAAAAACTATTACAGAAGAAAATATCAACACATTTTGTATTATTTAAGGAAATCAGTTGGTTGTCAAGAAATCATGTATTGAATAGAAATAAATGATCTATTTACTTGTAGAAATCCCACGCCTTTAAAAATGTCACATTCGCTATAAAAAAATGTTAAATCCAACAATACTGCAATTTATTTCCCTTTTTTTTTCGGGAAAAGAAGGAGTCCATTATAAAAGCGTTCTTACATAATATTTTTTATAAACGCCTTGCCAAAATGATCGTAAGCTTTATGTTTTTTTTTTCTTAGGTGATGCCCAGTTCATTGAGGTATTTGGCGACCCACAAGAAATAATGAATGAAAGGAGCGGATGGTTTTAATGAAGAATAAAAGCAACAGCACCCCTTTCATAGCCAATGAATGGATATGCTGAGAGAGAGAAACAGAAAAAAAAAAGGAGGCCTCTATTCAACAAACAGTTTCTGATTCTAATCTGACAGTTATATTTTATATCAGGTTACTGACTGGCAAATCCCTCGTTCCTTTTTTTTGTTGTTGTTATATCCTCTCTTCACGGGTTGAAAAGCCCCCGATGATATCCCTTTCGTCGGTTTGTTTCTGCTTGAGGTTAATAAAGATTTATTGGAAGGGAAAGGCTTGAGGCCATTGGATTAATTATTGTTTCTTAAGCAAATATTGCAGGGTTCGGTTTTCGTTCCTTGAGTCCTTCAAGTGGCAGCTGCTTTTGTGACATTTGTATCATTTAGATATCAAGGGTGGCTGCAGCGAAATATAAAAAAAAACGAAACTTTTGTTTATCCTCCATCTCTTTTCCTCTTCAGCCGCGTCTGCCTCTGCTGTATACTCTGGGGGCGCTTTGAATTGGATTGCGTTGACACCATAATAAGACCGGAAGCCAGGGGTGGTATTGTACCATCTCGACATCTGAATGCGGCCAATGTCGTCGAGATTGGTAAGCACTTTTCCGTAAACAGTTTCCTACTCTTCCTATTCAACGATCACCAAAAGAAAGTTCTTGATCTTCTCGAAGAGAAATAAGACGAAAATTTCAGAGCAATTAATTTATTTCGCAATATGTCAACGCCGCTGTATTATTAGAATTAGTGCCCCCTTCTGGCCCATTGATTCTATTCTCATCGAGGGTCCAAAACTTACATAATATATTTACGTTCTTGTATTATTAGGGTACACACATTGGGAAGGGTTTGATCATTGTGCGCCGTTTGCAAAGGGGTTGCCAAACCCGGAGAGCGCGCACACACAAGGGGTTGGATTTCTGGGCTTATTTCGGTTTACCTCCGTGGTAAAAACTAGTTCCTTACCATTATTCCTCCAATTGGCTCCACAATTTCTTACGCAACTCACAGAGTTTACATTTATTTAAATCATTCTCACGTACATTAAAACCCATGAAATACATTATGCAAACAACCATTAAAACTGCATATTTATTAAGTATAATAAAAAATTATTTAGAAATTTTAATAAGGAATATTATTCAAAATTAAATTAATAAAAAAAATACAGAAACCACCAATTAATTCCTTAAATGTATACAAGATTAATATTTACTAATATATAAAAATCAATTAGAAAAAATTAAGCAATTTATTTAACATGAATGGGTGATTAGTCTTTGTTTAGGTATTTAGAACCTAATTAAATAGTATATTACTACAGCGTAATATATTACGTATTCAATATTAATTGGTAATTATTCAATAATAATGAAGTGTACATTATTAATCATTTGCTATTGTTTATAATTAATTCAAATAGAGACTGATCTAATTGTTAAATATTATATAAAAAAATAATTGAAATAATCTTGAAAGTTATTTTTTTATATCTAAAAATGTTGTAATTAATAAATGTTTAAACTAAGAATAATTTAATAATAAAAAAAACAATAAATGTAACTTTAAATTTGAAAAAAAACCTAACTATTTCACTACCATCTCATAGTCAGTTCTTGGACTTAAAACTATTCGACTTTTTCACCCTTCAAATTATTATTTTTTTCAACTTTCCGGTTTGAAACTGGGCTGTTTTATAATAGTTTTAGAAATATCACGGTAGATGGATTGAGTTGCGTAAGGTTTTATAACCAAGTATATTGGGTTGCCTATATTATGATTACGTAAGCTCACCTATGGGTCAGAAACTCAAACATAATTCAACTTTCATGTGAAGTTGAATTTTTGGGTATTGGTTTCAACTTTCGATGCGTTTCGGTAAAAAGGAACCTTTACGTATGTAAACATAGACCATTGGTCTATATAAGAATTATATAAAACGAACCAAAAGTTTCTCAATTAAAACATAAGAATATACAGGGTTTTAAAAATATAAATAAAAATTGGTAAATTGATGAAAATTTTAAAAAATAAATAAAAAATATCAAAAATAAATATTCAACACTAGAATAAAAAATATGTGTTATAACTTAACACTATATTTACAGTTTTCACTAAAATTTTGAAGAAGCTGCACTGAAATTATATTACCTGCAGAAAATTTCCCAATACGTGAATTAATAAATGTTAGATAACACTTTGCAGTGCAGACATCTATTGAGATGACGTAATACTATCATATAAATAGATACCTGTATTATATAAAGTAAACGTATAAGAATAAACGTTGAAAATTGAATGAAGAAAAGTAATTCATAATAAAAGTTAAATAACAAATATTATTTTAATATTTAATTAAAAGAAAATCAATTACATTTAATACAAATAAATTTATTTTTAAAACAATTTATTTACATAATTAAATTATAATTTTGAAATGAAAATTACTAATTATTACAAACAACTGAAATTGAAATAAAAACAAACAATATAAAACCATTTTTAAAAACGTTTCAGGAAAAATATAATTTATTTTTGATTGTCTTTCGAGTTATTAATATAAATTTTCTAAGATCAAATTAAATCTCTACTAATCTTGATAAAATAAATACTTTGTAAAGTGAAACATGTCATAAATACACATGGTGCAAAAATTAGTAACGGATTTTTTTATGTAAATATATGTGTACTCTAGTGAATGAAACAATGGATGATTTATTTATAGTCAAGCTTTCTTAATTAAGTATTGATGAGTAACCATGTAATTACTTACAATAATTGCATTGATAATATTTTAAACAAGAGGATGAATTATTTTTTTATTATTTTAGTATTTGTAGCATTTTTTATTGTTTATTAAGTTGATTAAATGTTAGGATTTTGAATTGTGTTGATTTTTAAAATAAAAACTATTTCTTATATAATTATAAATATTTTTATTTATGTAATTATTGTTTTATTTTATGTTTAATGTAATATGTCAATAAATCTCTGTAATTAGTTGAAAATGATTGTTAGAAATGTGCAAAAGTTTGATGGGAATGATGAGCGATGAGTTGAAGTAAAGCGCTTATAAAACAAGGGGATTTGTCCTGGCGTAGAGCGGAACGGGAAGGTGGGGAAAGGTAATAATTTGCTGTGACAACGGAGGAACTTTGGTAAAAGTTTGGTCAATAATAAAGCAGACGGCATGGACAGTATGGCGGCGTTTTTGCCGTCCGAAAGTAGCTTGATGTTGACGATAAGTCCTGCAAAGTTTGCGCAACAGCCGAAAGTCCGTATTTCCCATTTCCAATTTTTATCGCATACAAAACACACACACACAACAACACGTGAGCATATATACATATTTTTTTATCAATGCAGCAGTAGAAGTAAATATCCGTCCCGGTTATCGGCCCCAAAGAAAGGTTTCCTTCCTAAAATCCACGATAACGGCAACCTCCAGCCGATTCAAATCCTGGCGCGAATTTCAATTTTGTTTTTCAAAAACATAATAATAATAATAATAAATTATTTACACTTTGCGTCTTTTGTTTAGGTTTTATGCGCGTTGCGAGGAGGGCGGGGGGTGCAAGCGCGTGCAACTAACGCCCGAATCTGACGTTAGGTGTAAAAAAAATAACATTGACAAACATGTTTCCGTATGTTGTATCGGAAAGGGGTACCAATAATGGACCAACGAGGTATCCGGAAAACGAGGGAGCGCCACTCTCGAAATTAAGGGAAAGCATGCCCCCCGCATGGTCGAGGGCGGTCGCCCCAGAAACGGAGTCCAAAAGTGAGTAGCCGCAAATCAAATTAAAATAGATCTGTCAGAGCCAAAAAAAAATTTCGGTTTAGTTTAATTTTTTGTGTGTCTGTTCCAACAAATTCCCCAAAAGAAAGATTGAAAAATGAACTTGGTTTCAGACGGTCGATACTCTTATTCGCCAAGGAGCAACCAGTCGCCGAGCAGGTCTCCATCAAAGTTAAGGAAACCCACGAACTATAAAAAAGATGAGAAATCGAAACCTTTGAAGGAGATAGCCTTGATCGCTAAGAATCGCGATGAAAGAAGGGCCCGTCAAGCTGATGAAAAGGCGGTAAAGGATGCTATACTTTCAGCGGAGCAAGGGAATCCTTACTGGGAATTCCAAAATATGATCAACGAGTACAGGCGCAACATCGAGTTCCAGCCTCTGAGGGAATCCGATATCGTCGTTGATAACCAAATCACTGTGTGCGTGAGAAAGCGGCCGCTGAACGATAAGGAATACGGCAAGAAAGAAGTGGATGTGATTACGGTGCCGACAAAGGACATCCTGATCGTACACGAACCCAAACACAAAGTTGACTTGACCAAATACTTAGATAACCAGCACTTCCGATTTGACTACGTTTTCGATGAGTCTTGCAACAATGAATTGGTGTACAACTTCACTGCTAAACCGTTGGTCAAAACCATCTTCGAAGGCGGAATGGCCACATGCTTTGCTTATGGACAAACCGGATCAGGAAAAACGCACACCATGGGAGGCGAATTCAAAGGTAAACACCAGAACTTCAACAATGGTATCTACGCTTACGTTGCTCACGACGTCTTTCGCTATTTGCAACATTCCAAGTATAAAGACCAAAATTTTTGCGTATCCGCCAGCTTCTTTGAGATCTACGGTAAATTAGTTTTCGATCTCTTGGCTAAAAAGGAACGTCTCAAAGTACTGGAAGATGGTAAACAAGTGGTCCAAGTGGTTGGATTAACCGAAAAGGTAGTTGAAAGGGTTGAAGATGTCTTGGAGCTAATTCAACGCGGATCGCATGAAAGGACCTCGGGGCAAACCTCGGCTAATTCGAATTCGTCGCGAAGCCACGCAGTTTTCCAAATTATCATCAGGAAATTCGGTAGGAACGTTAAAAATGTTGTCGGTAAATTCTCGTTGATTGATCTGGCCGGAAACGAACGTGGAGCTGATACTTTCAAATCCAATAGACAGACCAGGATTGAAGGCGGGGATATAAACAAATCCTTATTGGCTTTGAAGGAATGCATTAGGGCTTTAGGTAAAAAGGGCACGCATTGTCCTTTCAGAGGTAGCAAATTAACCCAGGTGTTGAGAGACTCCTTCATCGGGGAGAAATCAAGGACTTGCATGATCGCTCTGATCTCTCCAGGCGTTGCTTCTTGTGAACACTCTCTAAACACCCTGCGTTACGCTGATAGGGTCAAAGAGTTGGTAGCCAACGACGTCGAATCCAGCAGAAACTGCACTCCAAGAACTGATGTAGGTCCAATAGAAGATCTCTTTTCTACAGAATTAATAGATGGAAGCAACGCCTTCAACGAAGACGTCGACATAAGCTCAGCCGAATGGGATGTGCTGGAAAACAAGGACGCCTCTTTAGAAATGATCGAAGGTTTCCATAGTCAAGCTGTCAAGTGGAGAGAGGTCACCAAAACTGGTGTCTACGATAAGCTGGAGTTCTCAAGGCATTGGCGCAACATGTGCACAGAATTAGCTGACTTCATGAAGGGCTCCGTCGCCAAGGCCAATAAATTTAATTTGTTGCTCGAGAAGAAGTGATTTATAACTTTTAAATGTAATTTTATACTCTCTTTGTAATTTTTATCTTGCTGTTTTACAAATAAAAACTGAATGTACACGACGACGCGCGATTGGATTTCATTGTCGAGCCGTTTTGTGATAACCGCAAAGTCTTAAAATTCATCCTTCTTTCATTTATTATTACCGCCTCTTTCAATCCGTTGTGGCTGTGATTTTTTTCTCTCTCTCTCTCTCTTCATTCTTAAATGACTATTGTTGTGGCCAGGCTGGATATTAATATGAGTAATTTTTCAGTCACCTTTCTGCGGTCTCCGCAAATCTTCATCAACCCTGCTTACAGTTATGTCTTTACACACTTTCTTTCCGACTCCAAACAAAGTATTCTCTCCACTTACAACATCGACTTCTAATTTCTGGAAACCCAATACTTCAAAAAATTTACATAATTTCTTCCTCTATATTCTTACATAATAAATAATAATGAAATTATCTACATAAAAAAAAAATCAGGTTGAAAGTGATTGTTCATTTCTATACAAATATTCAAAACATTATAATTAAAAACGAAAACCTTGTATAAATAAAATTTAATATTTTTCGAATAAAAAATACATTTACTGAATAATTCTGAAAAGGTGGATTAGAAGATCATGTGGAAAGTACGCAACGTAACAATTTACATATTCCAATACTCTGAATGACATTATTAAGATTTCTTTCTTTCTTTTTTTTACATAAGGAAATGATTTTGCCTTGAGGAATGAGGAGAAACCCAAACCCATGTAAGCAAATTTATTTTTAATATCAATTTCAAATTATAAATTCTATTATTTTTTTCTTTATATTTCTTTCGATCACACTGAAATGCCTTTTACCACTTTGCAATTTGTTCATATAATTATTACGTAGCAATACTAATTATATGAGCAAATTTGCAGGGATTTTTTCTTTTCCTGACCAACGTCAGACGTCCTCTAATAACTGAAAACAATAATCATGGATTTGTATAATTGCTATTGTGTGGATCAACAGATTATTCATGCTCAATATTAAAACATTGTAATTCACTATATAAAAAAATATATGAATTTATTAGCCTTCATAAATATATTTATTATATAACGTCCAATTATATTTTATAAATAATTAATTACTAAAACTATTTATACATTTTAATATAAAACAATTATATAAATTAATAAAGAAATGTCATGTTTTATTTTTATTATCAAATCAAATTATCAAATTAAATTTCTAAACAGTTAAAGTAAACGAACTTAGGTTTTTGTTACATAATTTCTAAACGAACGATAAAGTGTGTGTGGTTTTCATTTTTTGTACCGCAAATGTGATAAAAATATTTGATTTAATTTTATAATATACAGATAATCACAAAATACAAATATTATTTCTATCAAAAAGTTAGAATTAATTTAAAATCGACATAATAAAAATATTATGCAATTAATTACATTTACAATTTTATTTATATTGAAGCATTTATTTGCATAATAAATCTACGTTTAATTTAAATAAATATAAAAATGCAATTGAAACAAAATTTTAAACGTAACAAAAAATAAATATATGATTAGGAAATTGCATTTATTATTAATTTTTTAGCAGATAATAATTATAAAATTTTGATTATATAAATATCATTATATTTCTCATGATTTTTATAAAATGATTATATTTTTTTGTTATATGTGAAACGATGTAAAATAATAAAAAACTTAAATTTCATAAAAATAATTCTAAAATTCTTAAATATTTTGCAGGAAAATTTCTTATAAAAATAATAATTCTATTATTTTATTTTGAATAAATTCAATTCAAAATATTATATAATAATTTGATTAAATCATGTTTATAAAGTTGATGTTTCTGACTTTTAATAAAATTTAATAATATATAATGTAATAATGTAATGATTATATAATACTGGAATGTTAATTAGAAATAATTAATTTAGAAATTTAGTTATAATAAAATTTTGGTAATAGGACAAAATTAAAGAGCTTTAGGTTATGATTGAGGCTTGTTTCTAAATATGTGGTTTTTATAAGAATTGTTATTATTGTTATGTAATTGTTTAAATTAAATAAATTTGTTTTAAAGTTTAGGTAATAGTAATTGTTAAATAAGTGAGTAGTACGCGGGTGCGATTGTTTGGAGACCGCAAAAGAATCGTGGAGTTTTGGTGGTAAAAAATATATATATAATAAAAATAAAACAGAGTGAAATAGTTGCGCGTATCTGTGGATATGCTCCACCTTCTAACGCCTTTTTCCGGTTCGATGTGGGCAAAGGAAACTGGAACGCAAACCGCGGATTGCATAGCGCACAGAATCGGGTCTCCTTCGCGTAGTCCTGTGAAGAGCTAAAAAACAATAATCCTCCTTATGGTCTGGTAGCATTATGGACGAGAGAGCGCAACGAGGAACCTGCCTACAAACAACGCGCGCCTGCGTTTTCTACCTGCGTCTCTCTTTGTTTCAAACACCACCGCATATGTTCCTCTCAACCTCGAGTAATGGGAAGGCTAACCACAATGCATTCAATGACTACACATTTTGGAGCTAGTTACAAACGAACCCGCGAACGGTAAACGTTGGATCCCACACATAAACAAAACGGAACAGACATTTGAAAAAAAAAAACATAAACAGACGACGGAGATAGACGAAGAGGTCTATTAGTACTGTATATCGGTTTGGTTGGATGGGAAGTGTGGACGGTGAAAACCGGAAGTGGCATTTCTGGAGGGTCGCGTCGGGTTTTCGTGAAAAAGAGCGCGCGGCCACCTGTAGATTTTCAGCGTGCGGAAGAATTGCAGTTTATTTGGTTCTTCGTTCTTCGTCTCCTCTTCGTATCTATAGATATATCTGTTGATAGATACTTCATTATATTTTCTGCTGCTGCTGCGGAGTGACGTAAAAACCTGGCCGATTCCAGTTAAATCCGTGAATCATTCCATCAATGAAACACGCGCGCCGAGTTTCATATGGTTTTTCGTCTCGATCGCCGGAACCGACGGAAACGGTCGGGATTCTTGCCGCGGCACGCGACACTCTAATTTCCGGCTGAAGGATTCCCGGTGCGGGGAGGACGGACGGACGGAGGATAAGAGCAACAACAGCAGTTCGCGGAAGGAAAGAAGGCGCGAGGAACTTTGACGCGCCGTCAAGAGCTAAACCCGAATGCATCTGCCAGTGTCCTTAAACAACTTGAGCAGCGGCAGCAGCAGCAGCGAGGACGCCTGGCCTAAGGTGGGCCCTAGGATGTGCGAGCCTTCGTCCGGTGGTTACGCGAGCAACCAGGAACTTTGGTGGACGGAGCACCTGGTGCTGGAGGCGCAGCAGGAGCATCCGGATAAGCTCGTTCGGACCGGAAGTCCTTACTTTCTGTGCTCTGCCCTTCCGACTCACTGGCGCTCCAACAAGACTTTACCGGTGGCCTTTAAGGTCGTAGCGTTGGGCGACGTCGGGGACGGCACCGTCGTCACCGTCAAGGCCGGCAACGACGAGAATTATTGCGCGGAGCTTCGAAACTGCACGGCGGTCATGAAGAACCAAGTGGCCAAATTCAACGACCTCAGATTCGTCGGAAGAAGCGGCAGAGGTAACAACAAACAAACCAATACTATTAATATTTAAACAACACTAACAAAATTTACAAAAAAGATCAACACGCACCATCCTAATTACTCAACCGACAAGCGCAACGCCCAAATCAAATCATCAACACTTTCTAACTCTCCCGTACACTGTTACTAATTCTGAGATCGGAGCGCGAATCGAACGCTTATTTATTTATCTTTTTTTCTCCTCTTCCTCTCTCATAGACCCTTTCTACAAATCGAACAAATTAGAAACTCATTCATTTATAAAACATGATTGAGCTCGATTTTATTTTCCATTATAAACTGTTTTTACCTGAAACTTAATTATTAGTTTTTTCAAACACCAACCAACATCGAAAAAAAATATTTCTACAGATTTTACAAAGTATTTTTTATTACCCCAACACAATTATAATACAATTAATTACATTTTAATAATCGGTAAATTAATTAACAAATAGAATAAATTAGAAATTAATTAAAATATTTTTAATAATTTCAACAAATTACATTTAAAAATGTAGTAAATTACTTTGCGATCATAAATCAATAGAATTTATCCAACTTATATTTTTTACATTCTTTTTCACAAATCTCTGCCTTTCTACAAATCGAACAAACTAATTATTTTATTTTCTATTTTATATAAAAGTTTTTACTTGAAACTTAAATAATTATTAAAAACTAAATATTTACTTCAAGTATTTTTTATTGCATTTTACATTCAGCAAGTTAATTTGAGATTTACCCCACATTATATAATATGTAATTAGGAAAGGAAAAACCTAAACTCAACTTGTATTAATTTTTAATTACAGAATTAATTTTGCTTTAAAATTTTATTAATTACAAAGTTTTTGAATATTATTTTTCTACAAATAAACAAGCATTTTTAACTAGTTTCATTATTCATTCCAATTATCTAAATTAAAAGTTAAAATAAACTTTTTTAAATTTGTTTTGAAATATTAACTGAATAAAATGGAAAAACATATAGAAAATAATATCATATGTAAATATATTGTAAAAAATAATAATTTGGAATAAAAAATATTATTTTTGGTACAAAATAAATATTTATGTCTTAGTCTAATATAATTTTTGTAAATTTATACAAATCCTTTTTCCACATATATTTTATTGATGTATTTATTAATATTTGTACTAGCTTATATAATAATTATAATAATGATTATTAGATGAAATGTATGCATTGGCCATTAACCGTGATGTACCATGTACAAAATAAATGAGATCTGTTATGATTTATGTAACTGTTTGAAATTAAATATCAATTTAATATTTATTACAATTTAATGAATTAAAGTAATCCATATTTTTAATTAAAAATTAAAATTTATTTAAAGAATTTTTTTTTAATTATCATCAGTCCAAGTTATTAAAATTTAGTATAATATTTATAATTAAATTAACTCAAATTATTGAAGCAATTGAAAAATCTAATAAATTCAATTGTCATGAAAGTAAAATTTAAATAAATCAAAAACTGAATTTTTTTATTAATTCTTACTATACTTTTTTTTCTGAACTAATTAATAAGAATTAAGGCTTTAGTCGACTTATTAAACTGAAAATATTTTTTTGTAATTATTTTTATAAAAGTTTTTGAATAATGAAAAATTACGATATTGTTATTTATGTAATTGGAAAGCACATTCATCGATTGGCAATGATAATTCAATGATAAAAGAGTTAAAATAAATGTTATTTTATGTTCTTTCGTTGCGAGCGTTTGCCGTTATATAATTGCAAAAAAAAATATGAGAGAAAATAAAAATAGCAAAACAATTAATGCGGAAAACGAGCATCAGATATATCCACTTATTACTAATCCGCTGTTAAAAATTGTTTTTCTAATTATCTAATATGAATATCGACAACTAAAAAATACGTTTTAATAGAAGGAAATACAATGAAACAACGTTTACATATATCAAATAAATCGTTTGAAGAATATAAAATAAATTAGTTTCCACTGATTATTGGAATCAAGTTTTGTATACTGTACATGGATAATTCATCGCTTGTGAAATGGGTATTTGTTATTTTTTTCTGCCATTGTTTTGCAAATAACGTCTGCTTAAATCACGGCGATTTTATTTACTTAACACTTAGTAACTATCCGTATATTCATTTGCAGTACTAAATTTAGATAATAATAGTAGTAAAAGGTGATTTAATTTTTTTATTAACACGTTTATATAATCAATAATTCTAAGAGAAAAAAATTCAATTAAAAATATTGATACTTTATTTAATTTTAGATACAACTTTTAAATACTTAAAGTATTGTATTTTTTTAGTCTAATATTAATATATGCATCTTATAGTTCGGTTTTAATCAACATATGGTTTTAATAATATCGATATTTATGAAGATATTCTAAGTATTGATTTTCATGATTATCGAAGGTAATTATGTAATAAATTAATGTAATTAAAATGAGATAATAAGTTGCATTTTTTTTATATAAAATGAATTGGTGAGTACAATTGTTGTGAAAGGTTCAAGGTTTTCTTTATATAAAATGTTGATCTTGAATTTCATATGGAAGTCGTCCTGAGAGAGTCAATTAGCGGAAACTAATTAACGAATAACACCTGGAGTGTATTGTTTTCACGATTGGCGAGTGAATAAGAAATATAAAAGAAAAGAGAAGTTTATTGGACAATTAGCCATTAAGCGTATCGCATTAAAAATAGAAATGATGAGAGGAGTGAAAATCAATTATCCTCTTTCCACGTCGCTTTTCCTGCCGACGGTTGAACGCGAAAATAAAGTTAAAAAAAATAGATTTCGAGGGAAATTTTATTTGTGGAAATAATGTATGTGAATGGGAAAATCTTTTCCTTTCTATTTTAATTATTATTTATCGACAGATTTCAATATAAAAATTTCTGAAAATTCAAACGAGTGTAAAAAAGGATCATTGAAAAATAGAAAGAAAAATATAGAAAGTGCTTTAAAATTTCTAATTTAATTATTATTTATCTATTGATGATCAAGTTCAATATCTAAACGCACAAATCCAACTTGAAAGAAAAGTGGAAAAATTCCAACAAAATACCGAACGAAATTGTATTCACATAAAATATTGCATCAAGAAATTTCCGACGTATTTTCCATTTACATTTTATATCTAAATTCCTAATTTAATTATTATTTATCTACAGATAATCGAGATCTGTATGTTACATATAATCATGGAAAATTTAAACGAGAAAAAATCCCAAAAAAAAACTAAGAAAAATTCGCAGAAATATTAATGTGAAAATTTTTTTTTTCAAGAAATAGTTCTTTTTACACAAAAATTCATAATTTAATTATTATATTAGCGGATGATCGAATTCTATATATTACACAGAAAATATAAAAAAATAAGATAAATCAGAAAAAAAATCTCAGAGAAATTGAAAACTTTTTTTCACAAGAAATTTTCAATTTCCTTTTTACATATAAATTCTTAATTTACTCATTATTTATTTAACTTTTCTATATATTACACATAAACACGGAAAATTCAAAGGTAAAAAAATAAGAAAAATTTAAAAAAATCAGGGAAATTGAAATCATTTTTCCCACGTAATTTTCCATTTCCTATTTATATCAAAATTCTTAATTTAATTATTATTTATTTACTAAAGATCGAATTTTATATGTTACAAATAAACATGGAAAATGCAAATCTAAAAAAGAAGAAAAATTACAAATTTCTCATAGAAAATAGAAACTTTTATTTTCCTTGTAATTTTCCATTTCTTATTTACATCTAAATTCTTAATTTAATTATTATTTATCTAATTATTATTATCTAGATATTACACATAACACGGAAAATTCAAACCAAAAAAAAAGAAAAAAAAAATTCTCAGAGAAATTGAAAACTTTTCTTTACCACGTAATTTTCTATTTCCTTTTTACATTTAAAGTCCTAATTAAATTATTATTTATCAACCGATGACCGAGTTCAGTATGATGCACACAAACATTGAATTAAAAAAAAATGGGGATAAAAGTGCAAATTAATAACTCTTTTTTTTTCTCATGCGGTTTTGCGAGTGCGGTTTCGGCTTGTTGACATTCCTATACACCGAACTGTACATTTTTTATACCAAATGGAGATAGCATCTATGTGAAAGCACACGCACGAAGAGAGATGTACAAATGCTTGCGTAGATGGACTGTATATTTTTTTTTGTATTTATTTTCCTGTATCCCCTGCGCATTCATCATTAGCGTGGTTAAATTCTGTGGTTTCTACTGTTACACAATCTAAATTGATTTATATTTACCTACGGCTAACTGTACGCGCCGAGATAATACGGTGTATTTTTTTTTAATCATTGAGTTATTAGGATTTTAATGAAAATTACTTTTTTTCTTCTATCATCATATAGTATTATATGTGTAGGGAAGGAATACAGGAATTGGTTGTAATTGGAGGTCGGATTGAATTTGTTTATGCAATTATGGCCGTGGATGGTGATGGGTGTTGTCTGGGGGATTGCTAAACTGGGGCTGGGACAGTATTAATAAATCGGCGGGAGATCCTCTCATGTGCACATGTGTAACACCAACAATGTTACTAATAGAGCGGCAAAATGCAATTATTATCTCAGTTGAACAACAGCTGATGAAATGGTTAACACCCGGATTGGATTCCCTTGTATAAAGAGGACGCACACACCGATGACACATAAATACGAGCTCGCACACTCGTCTCCTCATCGTCGTCGTCGTCATCATCATCACCATTAACATCATCAAAATCATCATCATCGCTCGAGCAGCGTTCCGCGAACTTCTATTAATGTTAATTACCTTTTAAAGTCGGTCTATATTTAACGTTGCACTTGTCCCGCGGACCTAATACTACTACACTCCTCATCATCGTGTTACATCATTTCCATTATGCACGGCTACAACTTAATTACTTTCTAGCGATTAATACGCGTCGTTTAATTATTTTGATCGCTTATGACGCAACGCAAATACACACGTTGCAAACCTTAACGAGCTTTCGCACCTAATTTATCACTTTGATGATTTGTCGGCATTGCTAACACAAATTGTAACATATTTTGTTTGTTGCTGTTGTTATTGCTGCAAGTAAACAATTCGTAACGTTTTTACTAGAATATGCGCATCGTAAATATCCCAAGTCGAGCGTGGTCGACCTTCTATAGCACTATTTAATTAGAGTAATCAAGGGGAATCCTCGACGCTACGAGTTATGATGCAACGCACTACCAATATACCATTGCAATCTCCGTATAAATTAGGTAAAAGGTTCAATCAATATTCCAGCATGTTATTTCCATATCAAATACAGTTTCATTAAGAAAATATACAAAAATATATTAAAATTAACATTTTTTGTCTCATAATATAACATTTACAATTCTTTAAAAAAAAAATCCAGTAAATTAAGCTTAATATTATAAAGGCTATAATTGAATTTTGTACTTTTACCTATAAATTAATAATAATTATTTTTTGTAACAAAATATACACAAATATATTAAAATTAACATTTTTTGTCTAATCTTATTTACTACATTTACAATTGTATTTAAAAAAATATATAATTTTTTCTATTAAATTTTTGTTATGTAAACTTCTAATTAAGCTTAAAATTGGGATATAGTTGAATTTTGTACTTTTACAATTATAATTATTTTTGGTACAAATAAAAATGTGTGTGTTTTTCACTGTAACTTAAGAATTTTTTTTAAATTCTCTAATATTTTAAATACGATATTTCCAGTTATAAATTAATAATGAATATATAATAATTAGCTTGGATATTTAGCATTCAGTAGTTAACTAGAATTAATTTAAAAATAAATTGATTTGAGTTAATAGAAACTAATTTTAATTGCTTGTTAAATTGTAGATTTATAAAAAATTGAATTAATGCAATGTATAACATAAATTATAAATAATTTTGTTAAACTTATTTCTATTTTAAAATTATTTTTCGTGAAAAAGTAGAATGTAAATGTGTAATTTTTTTTCAAATAAATAAATAAATTCGCACATTATTCATAACAATTGTAGTAATAAATTAATGTTATTGACTTCAAACTAATTTATTATCTAAACTATATGAATTAAATCAATTTAATTATATATTGTTGTTCTTTAGATGAAATTATTAAAACGAAATCTTGGAATATCTGAGAAACCAAACGAAACAAAACAAAAAATAATGTATTGTTCATCTGACTAGACTTATGCATTTTTGTTTCCTACAAGTAAAGAGAAATTCAAAAGGAAATATCCGAGCGTTAGCACAAAAACACAAATACTTTCCTGACGAAGAAACGCCGAACAAAAATCCAATCGCAATTTCACTTTATATAATATAAATTGTATGTTTTTCAACGGAAAGTTATGCATTTATCTACTATAATGCAGTGCTATGGCAAATAAAAGAGCGACGGAGAAATTGAGTTAACGAGATTGGAAATAACGATGCAAACAATCAGAAAAATGTAATAAAAAGAAATTTGTACTACAAATGAAATTTGTAATTTTTTTTGTAATAAAAAAATATATTATAATTACCGTATTTTAGAATCAAAAGTCCTTTTGGTCTAAAATGTAGACCAAAGAGTTAAGCAATGTATTAAGTGAATATGTGATTGGATATTACTTCTTAAAAAAGTTAAGTGAATAAATAAGTAGATATTTCTTAAAAAGTTAAGCAATGTTTATAAGTGGATAGGTGATCTGCGTGAAATTACTAAGAAAAGTGTATAAAGTCGTTTAACTCTTTAATAAAGTTAAGCAATAAATTTTGTATTGGGGTGGATAGTTGATTAAATATTACTTCTTAAAAAAGTTAAGCAATGTTTATATATAGATAGGTGATTTTCGCGAAATTGTTTAAAAAAGCGCAATAAAGTCGTTTAACTCTTTAATAAAGTTGAGCAAAGTATTATATATGGGAGGATTGGTAATATTATATTACTTCTTAAAAAAGTTAAGCAATGTTTATAAGTGGATAGGTGATCTGCGTGAAATTACTAAGAAAAGTGTATAAAGTCGTTTAACTCTTTAATAAAGTTAAGCAATGTATATGGGTCGATAGGTGATTAGATATTACTACTTAAAAAAGTTAAGCAATGTTTATAAGTGAATAGGTGATCAGCGTGAAATTATTAAGAAAACTTTGTAAAATAACTTAACTTCTTAAGTAATGTTTATTACTTTATAAGTGGACTGGAGATTTAAATAGTAACTTTTTATTAATTTTAACATAACAAAAACGTTCATATTGATGGAAAATTAATAGAGAAAATGAATAGTAATATAAATATTAATAAATAATTATTTAATTGTTACGATTAAATAAATGATAAATGATTAATAAATATTTAGTATTGTTATTATCATTAAATGGCAATAGTATTTACAAAATGCATTGATACAGAAAATGCGTATAAATAGGTAAACAGTTTTAAGTCAACATAATTATGTTTTAGTTCCGATGGAAAATTTTAGCCAAACGGGAGATGAATTATTTAATAACATTCGATACAAAACAACAAAAATAATAATTAAATAAATACATTATACATCGAAACGCATATAAATAAATATTTTTGCCCCATTTATTTTATTATTTTTTTCAAATCTTAACTTCCTAGTGGAATTAAACATTTTCTTGCACTAAGAGTAATATAGGAATGCGAAACTGTTGAAGCCCGAGAAGCGATAAATTACATTATCACTGTGCTTTTGTTTTCCTACCATCAACTCAAGTGGATTCAATTACATTCTCTCTCACTATCCATCTCGTGCATGATTGCCTGTTTAGTTAATTTTTTTCTTCTGTAATATTTTTATTCTTGTTGTCTTGAGTGTAATTAGCAAAGAAATGTTTTGCGTTTCAGATAAACAAATTAATGCTATCTTATTCCGAAAGGCGATTGAATCCGTTTTGCCTTCTTCTTTGTGAATTTATTTTCTCTCCTGCAACTGAAATACATCTTTTATTCATATCGCCTCGCGTGATTCGCAAGTGTCAATAATATAAACAAGACCATTATTTCTTTTACCAGAACGTTTATTTATTTTTATTTATTTATACGAATCCTGATTTTGTTTTAAAAAACCTTAAGTTTTCCAAATTATTGAGAATTGAAAAAGGAAGTGGGAATATCTATAGTTAATAGTTCATAGAAAATTATTTGTAAAGACAATCAAAATTCTAAAATTTTTCAAATTTTACTTATTTCCAAATTATTGGGAATTGAAATTGAAGTTCTGATAGTTTACTTGCTTGATTCATGGAATTTAACAAATAAATACAATAAAAATGATAGGAAAATGAATAATTTTCATTTAATAAAAAAATAATAATTTTGGGATCTTAATTTTATTTGGTTTTCTTCGAATTGTTGAAATGGAATTGAAAAAACCCATGGTTGATATATTCTGAGGTACATGAAAAATAACAAATTTATTTTTATTTAATTATATAATAAATCTTAGAATTTTGATTTATTTTCATTTATTTAAGAAATCCTAATTTTCTTGCAATTATTTGATACCGAAAATAAATATTTATAATTAATAGTTGTTGTTTTTTATTTGTAAAAATGATAAATATTTTGGATATTATATGACTAGCACAAATTTATTTTATTGCTGATTTCGGAGAAATTTCATACGATTTCAAAAAGTTATTCAAACTAGGGGAATTACCTATAAATTAAGTTTGTTTTCAAAGTGGTTATGTTATTTATATATTGTATTTATTATCTGTTTTTTAATAATATTTTATTCTAATAATAATTATTATTGTTTCACAAAGATTTTAAAATAATTTTACTCGAGTAAATTTACTAATATTTTAAACTCGAAGAATGTATCATAAATAATAAAAATAAATATTTTTTTTGTGTGTAAAAACCATAAAATTATACAATTAATTACAGTAAAACAGAACCAGTTTTTTTCGCTCTTAAAGAATTATTATATGAAAATAAATAATCTAATTTAGAATAAAATTATGAAAAAACTTCAAAAGATGGACGTTCCTAAAATAGTTACTTAATAATACTATTAATATTATAAAATGGCAAATGTGAATGTGGCTTTAATGGAAAATAAATAATATAATGGTTAATTAGGAACATTAATAATTAAATTGAACCGCAGCGCCATCTATTTATTTCATATATAAACAAATAAAATAATAAATTTTTACAAATAATTTCAATAAATATTTTAATTATATGTAATTTTATTAAAAACAAAGAATAAATATATAAATTGAATTGCAGCGCCATCTATGAACAAAGTAAAAAGTTGTGTATTAAAATTTAGTAGAAAAAAACTAGTTAGAAATTTGAAAAGATGAGTGAGTGTTTGTGATGTGGAAATTACGAAAATGGAATTTGTAAAAGGAAAATGATGAATATTATAAAACGAGGGGACGACAATTCGTCCAGGCAGGGTTGGGATATTCGGTGCAATTACTGGATTAGCTCCGCAACCGGTTGATAGTGATGTTGTCAAAGTGACAGAATCCTGGTAATTGCTTATTTCAAATAAACCAACATGATCTGCACCAGATTATTATTTCCATATATGTTTGTACAGTTGCGATATAGATTAAATGTGCATCGTGCAATTTAAATCCGGCGACCGAACGATGGACGGAAGCAAAAATGAACGCGAAATTATTAAATTTTAATCGTCCGCAATCCCTGAAAACGAAATATGGAAACGTAGCACCTGCTGGACGAGGCTTGATTTACACAGGTTGTCAACTCCAGTTTAACAATAGTCTTGACAATATTCTCTCTTCAAAACGATTAATTCAACCACACACATACTCACATTTATAAATACAAATATATATATACACAGACACACACGCACTTCAAGCCAAACCGCGTCTCGTGTCGCATTCTTACGGTTGAAATGTGGTCGACTTTTATTGCAATCCATTAGGTTCGAAATGTGGAGAGGAGAGACCCACTCAGGTGATTTATCTACGAAATTATGGACGCCTATTATTTAAAAGACGATAGAACATTGTAGCAGAATTCTACATTTTTTTTCCCATTTCGATCATCCAGCATCTTTGGATCGTTTTTCCGTTCGTCTTTGAATGCAGAACACGCGCATCTTCGATTCTTCTTAATTTGCATACATCAATTGAACACAGGTGCAGACTCAATACGCTATATTCACGTTCTGCTTACTCATCCGGATCACTAACTTTTATAACAACAAACTACTTCCAGTTACATTCTACACCTGAATTTATTGTGTGCTTATAATTACAAATGATACCAATTTTATTTCAAGAACTGATTCACAATCTTATTTTAATTAATAATTTAGTCCATAAATTTACAATCAAGTTTTATAAATATTATTCATTTCCTGAATACTAATATTAAATAAATCTCAATCCATTTTTTTTTTAAATGCATTAAAAATAATTGCGTTGTACCTAAAAAAAATAATCACCGGATTACGAAATTTTAAAGGATTGTTTTACCGTTAAGGAAAATCCGCCGGACGGACAACAAACGTAATCGGATTGATAAGGAGCGTATGAGAAAAGAAACATATTTTAGTGGGAACTAACTAACTTTAATATACTTATTTTTTTTTGATAATTAACTTTATGAAACGGGAATATTTTTGTACACTTGCATATTAATAAAATAACATTTTTTTGATAAATAGAACATCTTTGTTATAATTTTATTATCACCATTTTCAACATATATTATTGTTTAACTTCTTGAAAATTGATGTTCCAATTGATATTTTTTTGTTAAATTATATAAGAATTTGTCGTAGTAGTTTTCTTTCAATATTTTTTTTGTATTCATTTATTGTATATAAAATATTTTATTTACAAAAATAAAACAGAATTGAATAATTTTTTACAAAGTAATTATTCTTAACTTTATTGCGAATGATAATTTGTACTTTAATTAATTAACAATAAATATTAATTAAAATGTAAGGGAATTGATAAATAAAAATAGATTAATTACATGTAATATTTAAGATTATTCATTTTTAAATTTTTAATTAATTAGTAAATAATATTAATTAGTCTAATACTTAAAAAAACTCTAAAATAGTTAATAAGATCTTTGGTCAAAAGTTGTTATAAATTGTGATAAAAATAGTCAGCAGTGGATTTTATGTGAAGTTTATTAAAGTTCTCTACAATTCAATTTAACCCTATTTTACAAATGTTAAAGGTCACCCATTATTGTGTAAAAATTGCTTAACTAAATAATGAAAACTGTTAAAAATACAATGATATTACAAATGAAAAGTGAATGGTTTCAATTACGGAACTGTATAGAAGTGACATTAATTTATTTTAAAATAATTCATTTGATTAGCCTATTGCATACTAAATACGTTCGCATAAATGAATTCACATCTGACTAGTTTAAAAATAGATGCAGACACGGTTTCAGGGAAATTGGGAATACACAAACAGTTCTCAAAAAAAAAATATTGCATATTTGCATTCGTAATTTTAACGCGATTTTTCCGACCTTGCTCCGCACTGCAATTAAGTTTCAACCGGCGAAATGTTTTCCATGTAAACGGTTTTTCCCAATACAACTATTTCCGTTTATTAATTAATAAATCACAAATTACTCATTTCATATTCATAATTATTTACTTTGCAATTTATTCGATAAGTAAATTATTTCGATCAAAATTTATTATGTTTTGTTCTAGAATAATTCGGTTTTAGTTTAAGAATTAACTTTGCAAAATGGTTTCGGTTTTCCTGAATTATTTACAAATAAACTAAATTCTAGAATCAATATTTAAATATATTTTATGAAGACATCGAAATTTGTATTTTGTAAAGATGTTCAAGTTTCGTTAAGGAAAATTAAATAAAATTTATATTTCTTGACAAAATGTATTAAATTAATTAATATTAAATTCTATATTTTTTCTGTTTCGTCGATTCTAATGGCCACTTCCATACGAAATATCCTTAAAGCTTAATCTTGCCCATTATCGAGCGGTTGTGGTTAAATTATAATTCCCTATTTTTCGTTTCACGGAAAAGCTGGTCTGGATGTGGTTTTCATTCCAATGCGAAACATTTTTTTTATGTACATGACATATTTCGAGAAAACTAATTGAAAACGGTTGCTTGCAATTTTCAGTAGTCGAAACAAAACTGAAACAAATAAGTTTCAAATAAGAAATAATTATGGTGGAAGAAAAAGGCTACAAAACCTACACTATAAATATTTATAATCAAGACTTTAATTTAATACACAAATATTTTTGTTAAACTAAAATTTATTTATTTTCGAATTGCAAAACTTCGGTTTACTTCTTCGTATCTTTAAATAATTTGCAGTTATTTTGTAACGAAATCGTTAACCGCATTGCAATGAATATCTTACCACAATTCTTTATCAGTTAATCACTTTAATTTAATCAGAGAAACGTTAAAAAAATAATTCATATTATTTTCCAAAATATTCATAAAAAAAATATTTTTTTAAATTTATTAATTACACCAAGTATATAATTATTATTAATAATAAATATTAAATTAATTATTATTTAAAAAATTATTTAATAGTAAAATAAAATAATTATTTATTTATGATGAAAAAAAAAATTTTTTTCAACAACTCATTTTACTTGAATTAGTAGTTAATTCTTGATTAGCTTATCAATTGTGATAAGGCAACACACAATAAAGAAAATCGTTATTTTGTATAAGATTTCATTTATTTTCATAAGTTTACAATAATTATTAATAATAATTAAAATACAGCAATATCTCGGATAGTGCGGATAACTGTTTAAACCCGCACTAATCGAGTACTTTAAATTTAGTTTGTTTTTGCTGTATTTTAAAATTGTAAAAATATTGTAGTTATTTTTTTTTTCTAAGCGGCAATTGATAGAGCAGCAATAAAAATGATTATTGATAACTCATTCACGTATTTATTGCTAATGTATAATGCGAATACTACGTTGTATTAATATTTAAAGAAGCCGCAATTAAATTTTAATTTGTATCGAGCTGTTAATTAAATTACCGGTTATTCGCGAAATATTCTACGTACATTTTGTAATTTACGACTCAATTTAATTATTACTATTTGTTTTTAATATTTCGTTTGTTTTGAGTAATTTCTTTGTGTTATTTTCATGCTTAAATTTATTTATTGAAAATCAAATACGAATTTACAAAATAAAAAGATTTGCTTACATTTACTTTAATTATTTTTTTTAATTTAATTTAAATATTTCTTAATGAAGATAATGAAAATAAATTAATTTATTTATAAATGAAATTTGTTTAATTTTGTTTTCATTTTATGTAATAGAATTAATGTAAATTATTCATTAACCAAACTAATAATTTCATACTTTTTTTTAATACATAATTTTTTATAAAATTTATTTACTCATTTGCTTATTATATAAACGTTGATTAGTTACTACTATGTATGCTTGTATCATAAAATTTTATGAGAATTTAAAAGCCTAGTACTTTCAACGTTGAAGGTTATTTTTATTAAAAGTCACATTAAACATATGATAAAAGTTAATAATCACATACTTTTCTTGTTTCTTCTTAAAAAAATACAATCTATTCAATAACATGAAGTTAAGTACTAAATCTAATTTTCTAAGTCCATAAAACAGAAGCAATTAATTTTAAGTGCAAACAATTATTTAATTCCCTTAAACTGATTTATTAATTTAAAATTTTTATCTATACTTAATTCAGTTTATAATTTATTTATTTTAATTTAATTAATTAATAAAAAATAAGTAAATAGAAATTCCAAGTGAATTAATTTAAAAATTTATAAAAGATGAAATTTTTTAACTACATAAAACTGAAGCAATAAATTTTAGATAAAAAAATATTTTATTCGCTTAGACTGATTTATTTATTTTTTCATAATTTAGTTTATAATTCATTTTTATTTTTATTTAATTACTTAAATTAATTAATATTAAATTATGTGTAGTGAAATATCGTATTAAATACAAATTCAAAGCGAATTAATTAAAAAATGCATAAAAGACAATGAAAATTGCAATCTAGTCAATAAGATAAAATTAAGCACTAAATCCAGTTCTCTAAGTCCATAAAACTGAAGCAAAAATTTTAATAATTAAGTGCAAAAATTATTTAATTCTCTCGGACTGATTTATTTATTAATTGAATTTTTCTTATTTTAGTTTATAAATCATTTTTATTTAGTGAATTATCCTAGTAAAAAGAAATTCCAAGAAAATTAATTTAAAAATTAAGTACTAAATCTAATCCATAAAACTGAAACGAAATTTCAAGCGAATTTTAAAATTAATTATATAAAAGACCATGTATAAAAGACAATGTAAATATTGTATAAATATTATATTTAGAATAGTGTTGATGCAGGATTATGTAAATGAACTAGGATATAAATATTAAGTAGTGAAATAAGTTGTGATTTAAATGAAATATGTTTTGTTGAATGTATTATAATTTTTTTTTTGCAGGAAAATCCTTCACCATAACAATCACAATATCAACGTCGCCCCCGCAAGTGACTACCTACAATAAAGCCATCAAGGTCACGGTGGATGGACCACGGGAGCCCCGTTCGAAAACCAGTAAGTGTATAAATTATGTAAAGTCGCGACCCTTCCGCGAGAATAATCTTAGATAGAAGAGATGAGAGACAGAGATAGATACAGAGATGAACGGCAATTAGGTAGCAATTTTTGCGTCGGACAAACGATCTGCCAATAGGGCCTCCGGCGAAAGGTCCTCGCCTCTGTTGCTGTTACATAATTGCGGAGGGGGCCTGCTGCTCGTTATTATTGTGTTGTTTAGGTGTAATTTGGTGCGGCTCCGCGCGCAAAAACGCGTCCCAGTTGTTTCCCGAGTCGCATTTTCTTATCCCAATATTATTCTCACTACGATAAAAGGCAGTATATAGCCAGGAAATGGGGGACCTTATCACGAAACTTAGTAGCTACACGCACGAACTAATCAAAAGCCTAGTAGAGTATTTGTTTGTTACTTTAATTCCGTGCCGGAGAGGGATAGACTTGTGCTGCATGATTTTCTCTTTGCTTATTACGACCACCGTGGATGATGATGGAAACTCGCGAAATTAAGGGGGTTGAGACGGAGGGGCGTCGTGGCGGGGCGGAGGGACGTATCAAAGTGGATGCCAATTAGTATATCCTAATGTATGGTTAATACGTGGAATGTCTAAGGTAATTCCCAATTAAATCCGGCATTCTTCGAATAATCAGTGTATTAGTATGCAATTAATTTTCTGCCCCCTCAAAATATCTCATCAGCCGCAGCGTGGAAAGAAATTCGCCTAGGATCAAAGCTGCTGGGGGGACGGGGTTGAGAAAGGGTTTCGGAAAGGCACAAAAATAAAAAGAAGCAGCAACAACAACAACAACAGAATAAAACATAATGTATTCACTTGTGTGTACGTAGCTCGATTGCGTGTGGAAAATTGTACTAATTTAGGCAGAAAAAAAAACCGAACATATAATGCACATAAATGTTTTACTTTGGGGTGTTTCACTATAATAACCACGGAATACATTTGTACTAAACCCGCGTTATTCCACACGTTCTCTCTTCTCCTCTTTTTTTTTTTTGTTGTGTAACCTTCCTTGTCTTGTTTCACATTTCTTTCAGTTATACTTCTTTTTTTTTTTATATATATATATATATTGTATTTACTCCAATTCTCCCCGCGCGGAATAGGGTTTAATAATGTTGGCGATCCTTTGTGTCCAAACACGAAACGCTTTTTTTAATGACACCCCCCGAAACATATGTCCGAGTAGTTGCTTCGAAAACAACACAATAACAAAAGGAGAGTTAAAAAGAAAAGGTGGAAGAGCCGAAGTCATCTGTGCACGACAGTTTTCACGAACACGAAGAGATCAATTTGCTGTTGCTATTATTATTTTTATAATTGTTACAAATTTTGCTAATTCTAACATTGTTAAGAAACTGTTTAGCAAAAGTATACTTAACGGATACACACTTATAAATTAGTGCACATATTTGCGAATTTTTTTAGTACAAGTGTCAATATACAATTTTTTACTATTTCTAGTAAATGTACATCCTTACTATAAGGAAATAAAATTGATGGACCAAATTATAAAAAATATTTGTTTTAAAGTTTATACAAAAGTGTTTTTTTAATCTTTTTAAACAATTTAAATTTGTTTTATAGTTGCAGTAAAACTTAAAAGTCTAATTAACACACTTAATAGTCAATGTATACATTTACCTTAAAATTTACAAAAGTATGGTCTCAATATAAAATGTTTTTCTTTTCACGGTAAATGTATACATTTTCTAGAAAATTAATTACAAAAATCATGAGATTTCTTGTTCTAACTGTATTATATAAACGCTGTATTGGAAGCTGAAAGCGTAGTAAATACATGTTTACTAGTCAGTGTTTAATTTTTATTTAAGGATTTTGAATTAATGTATTAAATATATGTATTACTTAATAATATACATAAACTATTAAATGTGTTTTTCTTTATATGAATAGATCAAATTGATTATTTTAGTATTGTTATTTTTTTTTGTTTTGATGCAAATATTTTCATTAAATAAATAACGAAATTTATAGACCACCGATATAATTGCGATTTGCGGTCCTCGACGGCAACACGTTTATTTATTAAAACCGGGTGGACACACATACACAAATACGAAGAATTACAATAAAATCGGAACGTTCGGAATGGCCGTTTTCAATAAACAGCGTTAATTAACCGATGCTTCATAAATACGGAAAGTATGTGATGCGGTTTATCCGCATTGCTACTTCACGCGCTTTCAGCATTCCATAATTCGAATCATAGGGACTGCAGTGATCAGCGATCATCTCATCCTCTCTCCCTCTCTATGGTCTATCATTATCTTCATTATTTTCTTCTCGTTGTTTGTTTCCTTTCATCTTCCACTCTTTTTTCTACCTTCTACACTCCTCAGTTTCTTTCTTCTTCTTGTTGTTGTTTTTTTTTTGTTGATGTTGTTGTTCTTTCGATGATACTAATTCTCTTCGCTACGCGTCTCGGGAGCTACCGGTTATTGGGCAAAACTGTAATGATTTTTATCATCTGGAGGCATTACCTCTCGAGATTTCTAAATTGTTTCTCGCATCGCCGAGCATCGATTCCGTTTCGATATAAAACAACATCATCATTATCATATCCCCTGTTAACGTGCCATTGCGCTTCTATGCGATGAAAATAAACGAAATCCCAGAGAAAATGCACGATACAGTTTTTCTTTTTTCGTTATTCTTCTCGCAATTTTGCGCAATGTCCGATGGCATTTTCTAATGTCGATAGGAAGATTATTCTATCCTGTTATTACCATGGAATTAGTCCATTCCATGGGCGTTATTCTTAGAGCATCTCGATCCAATCAGCTCGAAATTATTGTTCGTGTACTTAATAATAGTATTTAAGGCGGCAACAGTAGCGCGAACTCAAATTGATGCCTAAGATTTGTTGTTTTTTCTGTTCACATTTTATCGATAGATTACAAATAGAACATTGAAAAAAAATATGTAATTCAGACCAAAACAATTACACTAGATTATTATTTGCTATTATTTAAAAAGTATTTTATATTGAAAATCCTTTGGAATTTTAGGAAATCGTATTTCAGTACAGAACGTTTTCTTAAATAAAATCTATAAAGATTTACTAGTATTATTTTTTTGAAATTCATAGAAGTAAAAGTGTTTATACTGAATTGATGATTTCTCTATAGAAAAGTATTTTATATTGAAAATACTTTGAAATTTCAGGAAAATATAAATTTCTGAAATAAAATTTACTTCACAAATTTATATATTTTTTTGTTTTAATTCATAAAAAAGTAAAAATTTTTATACTCAAATTATGTAACAAAAATGTTTTAGAATATAAAAAGTATTTTATATTGAAAATTCTTTGGAATTTCAAAAGAAACACATTTCATTACAGAACTTTTTCTCAAATAAAATTTTCTTCACAAATTTATAACTATTTACTATTATTATTTTTTTGAAATTCATAGAAGTAAAATTGTTTATAATCTTATTATGATAAATCCTTTGAAATTTCAGAAAAACGCATTTCATTATTTCACAAAATTGTAAATATTTACTATTATTATTTTTTTGATATTGATTGAAAAAAAATTGTTTATATTCGAATTATTATATAACATAAATGTTGCTTACTTCGTTCTCAGAGGTAAAACTTTTTTGGATTTTTTTTCTTTTAATTCTTTGGTTATTAATATTTCTTCAGCAAAAACTGCTTTAATTGCATCTTCAATTTTTATGTATACGTCACAAACAAGGTTTTCTAAAAATTTCACAAAAATAAACATAATTTTCTGCATTCATTTTCTTCATCGACATTTTTTTATACCTACTAATTTTATGTAACTTCTTAGAAGTTATTTTCCTCTTCTGGTACAACTTCTAGTCAAAATATGCTACAATTGAGGTAAAATTAACATAGATACTGTTGAAGAAATGTTAAAAATTGGAATGGTAAAACGGAAAGCTTGATGTTTGGAAAAATATAATAATTGTAATTAATA
Source organism: Nicrophorus investigator (assembly GCA_963457615.1). NCBI lineage: Eukaryota > Metazoa > Arthropoda > Insecta > Coleoptera > Silphidae > Nicrophorus > Nicrophorus investigator. Next base: position 27,376,903 of record OY735143.1, read on the forward strand.
TAGATTATTTTATTGAGAAAAAAAAATATTTGTAAAAGAATGAAATTTGTACAATTTTTTTTCTGTATTATATAACAGGAAGTTTTCGATATGCATGCTTCAATTATTTTGTCAACAGTTGTTGGGAAATGTTAGAAACCAGTTGCAACAGTAAAAGGAAAGTAAAGGAGATCGATAAATGGATTTGATGTTCGCAAAAGTTTCTTGCAAAAAAATAAATAAAAATAAATTGAAATGAAATAAAGAGTTCATAGAATGAATCGCATTGGGTTTTGTTACATGCACAGATAGACCAGATTATGCGCGTATTAATTGGGAGCAACGTGAAAGCGTGTAATGAAAATAATAAAACATTCACAGGGCAATAAATTTTGATTAAATTATTCAATCCCTGTTTCCAAAAGCCTGCCTCTCTCTCCCTCCCAAAATGTAAAATATAAATAGGTTCAATTAAATCGATTTATATATTATTTATAGGTGGAAACTATCATCAATAGTTTCATTTGAAACACAAATCATAGACGTACACATATGTATGGTACATATACGAGCATTTCCAAATGCATGCATTGTGTCCCCCCTCAACACACAAACACTAACTAACACAGCAGACTCTAACATGTATACGCTCACACGCATACACATACACGTGCATATATCGGAGTCCAATCATTGACAAATGCGTTAGATTAGCAATTTACAAATCTGCTATTGCTGCAATTACGTCCTCATTATGTTGTAAGTAATTACTCTATTTACCACCAGTTGCCACCATTCTACCAAATACACACATCATTTCGAACACATTAACAAACAATCCTATTCCCAATTATCATCTTAAAATCGAATTAAAAATGGGAAAGCCTATAGGAATTGTCGAAGTTAAATTTGTTTCATCAGTAATAAGATGGAATTAGTTGGAATCGAACAAAAGGAAATGCGAAGCCCAACCCTTCGGATGGAAATGATTTCGTGCCAAAAATTACATTAATTTTGGTTTGGTACAGTTACATGTCACGGTTCCGTTTTGTTCGTGTTTTGTTTGTATTCGATGTGCAATTATTACAAATCATTACCAGATGTCGGCTCATCAGCAGTGCTGAGGGTCCTGACGCAAAATTCTACAAATAATTTAGTATTAATGGTGGCGGAAATGACATAGGCCGGAAGTGATTGCATCGGCCTGCCTGATGGCTTCCGGTAGACACTAGCGCCACATAGTTTTATATGCACCGCCGCCGCCGCCACCGCCGACGCCGCCTCCACCGAACTCCACCGCCTCCGCCATTGTCAGGAAAAAGCCCCCGCACGGTGAATTAAAATCAACCCTCCGATGCAAACCCCCCCATAACATTTAGCCAAAAGCGCAGCACACCGCTCCCATCCCTCTCGGATACCGGCGAAAAAAATTATGCAAATCAATCAATACTTTAATTCCATTACGACAAATCTGACCGCAATCCAAATTATTCGTTGACTGACGTTTACACACGTCGACCGAAATCCAACCTCACACTTTGTTCCGTTCATTTACAAACAAAACGAAAAATGCTTGTTATGAATTCAAATTGCTTTCAATCATTCTCATTTTTAATTAACTCATAAACACTATAATTTAAAACTTTACCAATTTATTACCAACTAAATTATGTAATTATTATTTTTTATTACAAAGTTTAAGTTTAATTTATAGAAATTTAAATAAAAATCTAAGAATAGATTATAATTATGTAATTATACTTCTTAATCTTTCAAAGAATCTGTTGCGTACAACATGATCCGTCGGTGATTGTTTGCAGCGTTCTCGATTGGTATTGTTGAATTATTCAGTTCTTTACTGAATACCATAAGATGACATTATTATCCAAAACTAATAGTAAAAAGTAATTTGTAGTTAATTTTGATACGTGGAAATAGTAATTTTCAGAAAAATTAAATTTCTTTTTTAAAATGATTAATTATCTACTATAGCTCAATTTCCGTTGGATTTTACGCAATTTAATGAAAAGCAAATATGTAAATAATGCTCGATTATCATTTCACTGTCGCAATCGGAAATTTTATTGTATTATTGTTCAAATGTTGCATATACACAAAATATGACTTACAATACACATTATGTCAGAAGTCAAACTGCGATGACACTAAAAATCAACTGATATATGAAGTTGTTACCTTTGACGTATCTGAAATTGACATGTAATGAGATGAGACAATCGTCTAGCTAAGATGACAGTTAAACTGAGTTGACAGCTTTATTGTATTTACTCAAATTATTGTGATGACTGTTAAAATGAATTAACAACTTTATAGTAGTTGGTAGACCTGATATATATTTGATGTAATATAATAATAAGTTTAGTTATAATGTTACATCCTCATAATGTATAATATTGTGCACATTATAATCCAATGACTGTGAAGCTGAATTGACATCTGCACCTATGATATTAGACACTTTATAATTATAGTCCGTCGATAGCCACATTGTATTGATAACTTTATTAATTATTTTCTATATTGTTGAATCTATATAATGCGTAATATTAGACATATTATAACAAATAGAATTGATAGTTTCAAAGTATTTCTTAGTAGTTGATAGACATGTATGTATTATACTAGTTATAATGTTGCATCAACACACAATATTACAAACATTATACTACTGATGATAGTAAAATTGAATTGACTACAAAGAATTTGGTACACCAATGAAATGAGATTATATCAGTCATATGATCTAACAGACTGTTGTAGTCAGACTACTAAGTTGATATAATACGTTTTGCAATAAAAGTTATAGTTTTATAGTCTTTAGTACACATAATACATATCAAATTATGTGGATTATATCAAGTATAATACCAATAAAATTCCTCGTAGTGTAGTAGTTTTTTTTATGATATTAATTTTGTTTTGTTGTTGCATTTCCGTTGTAGATGGACAGCATCCCCAAAGACCCTATATAGACCCGACGTTCCAGTCGCAGTTGCGATTCCTAGACTTCAAGAGGAAAACGACGTCGCTGACGCAACCCTTGGAAGTACCATCTCAGCCCAGCTACGTGCACGAAAACCAAGGTATATATATATAAAGTAATTAGGTGAAGGAATGTCCGTTGGGTAATCATAAGGTAGACTGAATATGATATTTGAGGAAATACAAAACACGAAGATGGAGATAGAGATATAGCTCTGCGTATGTATCTATCTATATATATATATATATAACGCAATAAGTGATCAAAAGTAAAAAGCAATAAATAGTTTCATAAAAATTGTGGTCTGCACGTAGTAACTGATTGAGATGCATCGGAGCGGCAAATATATCTTACATTACACGGTAACGGATAGTAGCCTATTGGATTGAATTTCGGTTTGCAGCTTGTCACATAGTCGGCTCGTCACTGCAAGGGGACAACCGAAGAAAACACACACTTGCTCGCCGTCTTTTCTGTAGAAGAAACCCCGAGCCGAAAGCAATTTAGTTCCATTGGGCTCGTTACCCACTTTGGATGGTTGAATGGAAATAAGTTCCGCTTAATTGAGCACCCCCAGAAAATTGGGGTTGCCCTCCTCTCTACAACCAAACCGAAACGACCATCCGACGGTCAACGAAAACACAATCGAAGATCTAAATACCATGATAAATCTATAATAATATTATTATTATTATTATTGTTACCTTTTTTTTTCCCGAATGTAAAATCCCCTCGAAGTGCGTCACTTGAATTCAAATGAGATAAACAGCGGAATAATTATTCGCTATTTTAGAAACGGGGAATTACCGGTGGATCCCTTCGTTCTTGCATAACCGACCTTTCCTGTACACTTTGTTGTTGTTTTCTTCTGGAGGTGTGGATCTAGTTTACCTTCCAGCGTTACTAATTCGCAATATTCATAATTATCTGCGCAAAAAAATGTATATATTCACACACAACGCTTCGGTGGGGTTGAATTTCATGGGAATTATTGGATGCTGAGACCTCTTCTCGTTGGGAACCAAAACAAAGCAAAAGAAAGAATAAGTGCGAGAGAGAGAGAGAGAGAAAATGTGATGAGAGTACGTATGCACAGCCACATCACAAAAGGGAGTGATTTCTGTAAATCGATACGCCCGAAGAAACCTTAAAGGCCGCCCGAGACTCCAACTTCACTCCTTTTTTTTACCTTGCTTCCCTGTAACACTGCTTGGCACAGATTTACCAAGTCAACCAAGGAAGTTTCTCCTCTTGTTGTTTTTTTTTTGTTTTAATCCACCTGCCTTTTACTACGAAACGCACCACACCGCAACGGAAGATCCGAGATTCGTTTAAGATTAGCCAATTAAGATTTAACCATTATTCTTAACAACAAACAATTTGTAATAATTTTTACAATTCCTTATTATTTGTTACAATAAAAATGGATAATTATTAAATATACTGTCAAACATATAATTTTGACAACTTGGACATGTACTTGAAAAATAAAAATTTTGCTAAACAAATTTTTGAATAAACAATAAGTTTTAATATTAACAAATCCAAAAAAATATTTATGTAATATTTCTATGCACCACGAGTTAGGTGTAAATATTAAACAAGTAAATAATAATATATTTGACAACTCAGACAAGTACTTAAAAAGTATTGAAAACAACGCAAGTAAAAGTGATATTACTTATTTTCTATATATTTCAATATAAATATACTAATAAATTTATTTGACAACTTTTCCAAGTATTTGCCAAGTACTAAATAAAGTAGAAATACAAGTAAAAACGGCGTATTCATTACAAAAATAAGTGATCAAATAAATAGTTTCATCAACTCATACAAGTACTTGGAGTAATACCTAATAATAACTACGAGTTACGTTTATACAAGTAAATAATAATATATTTGACAGCTCAGACAACTATTAAAAACAACAATAACTCAAACCAACGCTTGGGAAATAATAGAATCAGCGCAAGTAAATTTAGTGAAGTAAATAGATAACTAAAATAAAGTATAAAAAATACAAGTAAAAAAATCTGTCTATTATATTTCAAAATAAAAATAAATTATCCATCGATTTAGCGTTAATTGCAATTGCGTAGATGGTTATTTTTATCCGTTGGACGAAATTACGTGATCATTACGTAAATCCATTTCTGCGATTGTTATTGAAATTTAATTAAATAACGCCAATTAAAATTATCTACAAAAGAATCTGTTGTTGCGTAATCTCAGTTTTTAAATGAAAAATAAAATTTAAAAAAAAGCACTTAATTAGTTTAAATTCTTCTTAATCTTATCTAATTCTATTTTTTAAATAATTAAAACTGGAATATAATATTTTTTTTTGATAATATTGCGTAACTGAATTGATGACTATATATTATATAAACAATAATGTCTGATGAATGAGTGAATACATGAATGAACTAGAAATTCATCAGCTTTATTCTGAGGCTTTTCCATGAACGTACATTGAGTATTATACGAATATCTAAAAATGAAAGCTGATTAATACAATAAATTATAAATATATAAAAGTTTATAATGAAATTTCTGGTAATTTCATGAAACATTAATTTCTATAATATTTTGTATACAAACTTTTTCTAAATTCATTTAATATTAAATAAACTTTTTTAAATCTTCGAAAATTTAGAAATTTAAATTTTGTTTTTATATAGATTTCCCTTGTTTAAGTGCATAGAATTGAATAGAATGAGTTGCGGTTAACTCTGGGCTTACCCCAGTAAAAAAGACAATAATTAATTAAATATTGATTATTTGTAAGTTCGCAATAAAAAATCGATTTGAAAAAAAAAAATTATTAGTTTAACGAACAGTTTAGCAATATTTGATTATATTCAACTAATTGATAATATTTATGAAATTGAATCGTTTTAATTAATTTAAGTTAAATTTTAGAAATTTTAAATTTGTTATTTAAAAAAATAATTAAATATTAAAGTTATGTAATTTTTATATAAAGTAAACATGTTATGAATGAATTATATAACAACATATTAATTAACTAAAAATACGTATAAGAAAATAAAATAGATTGATTATTATTTAATCTGGTTAAGAATATTTTTCTTATAAGATTTAACATTCTCTATATAATTCATTAATTCAATGTAAATTTGTAAGTAACAAGAATATTTGTTTCCATATTTTCTAAGAATTCGCATTAAAAGAAACTCGTTTCCTCATAACTGTTATTAAAATATATAAAAAAAATGAAACAAGCAAAAAATTATAGAAACGGACGTTCCAAATTTAAAATTGCCATTTCGCAACAAAAAAATTCTGCTCGAATTCCCCGAATTTAGTTGCAAAAGCGTTATGTGCGTTTATCACGTTAATTTCACGTTTATAGTCAACGAATTCTTCTACAATTCTGGGAAGATTGTTTAGTAAGTTTTCCGATTGTCTTATCATTGTTTCCCAGTTCTTAGATATCCGCATAAAGTATATTCGGATTTAAATTTTTCCCGCTTTCCGAGAAATGTAACAACGTAAATGCGATTGCTCATTGCTAGTATTTAGTATTTCTGACATTATTTAGTGATACTTGACAAATTACTTTCGAAGTATCATGTAGTCAGAAAATTATAGCTAATACGAACATTGATTTCGAACCTTTTATTATAAGTACTACTAACATTAAGCATTACTTGACAAGTTATTTTTTTAGTATCACCAAATGGATAGCAGAGATAATCATAATTAGTTAATACGATTTATAGGTGGTACGTACATCTTGGCATATAAATAACTTGACAAGTTACTTTCAAAGTTTGGAAAATTATTGCTGGGTTTGGTAACACAAATATTAAATATTAATTGTAATATTACTTGACATATTACTTTCTGGTTTCATGTAAAAAAAGAGTAAAAAATACTGTGGCTAGTTTGTGGTTCGAATATATAATAAGGATACTTAGTACTCTTATAGGTACTACTAAATATTTATTTTACTTGACAAGTTACTTTCGATGTTTCGCGTAATGAATATACTAAGCTTTCCCATCGTTAATACGTAGTACTTTCAATACACTTATTTTGAAGCAGTGATTCATGACATGCCTGATAGTACTTATTAGGTAGTATCATCTAGTAATACTAAATCCAATAGTACTTGACGAGTTACTTTTAGTGATTTGTGTAGTGAATTAAGATAACAAAAATAATTAGTATTTTATGGTACTTTTAAAGTACTTCGCATATTATGTTATAATGATATTTACCAAAGCAGCAAATTATATTGGAAAATAAGAAAATGTTTTGGGTTTGGTCAGATGAAGATTGATTACAAATGTGCAAAGAATTTTGTAAGTACTACACATCTCGATCTCGAATAATTACTTGATAATTTACTTTTGGAATTTGAATATGAATATGTTCCTCAATAGTATTAATTCGAAAACGTAATTCTTTCAGTAGTACTACTTATGATTATATCACTATTAGATATACTGAGAATTGCGTAGTGAATAAAGCAAACAAAAATTGTGACTAATTTAAGGTTTGTTAACATGAACATTAATTTCGGACACGTAAAGGACGCCCCAATTTCGGAACGAACGCGTACTTCCCAAGTCCGAATTCGGTGAAGCTCTCGTATCTACAAGAGCAATTCTCACATTGGGAATCCACCGCTGCGCTGCAATCGTCGAGTACTTTCACGTCGTAAATGTCCCCAGGCCAATGCAAATATTCCACATCATTATTTTTACATTCCCGGAAATTGCTCGCATTTCAATCGTACTCTCGCATAGTTCGTAATTAATATCGCACTCGTTCAAATATGATAATGGTTTGTTGGTTTTTGCTCGTCCCTTGGCGTTTTCCGGAAGTCCATCATTTCTGTCGAGGATCCGGATAATTACAGGGATAAGTTCCGATGGGTTTGAACGCATTGCTCAACCTACCGCACGCAAGCAAATAAGGAGTCGACAGATGACTAAATGGATTATATAATTATATTTATACTTGCCGATGATTTATTATTATCTCTTTTTTTTATTTTTGCTCGAGACTCGTTATTCCCACATCAAGAATGGCGACAATCATTGAAGGCGGATGCCGATGGGAAGCCCAACAAACAGGTAGACTTCCCGAACACCCGGGTGGTTTACCAATTAATATCCAAGCGAAATCAGCGTCGTGTAGGAATTGCGTCTTGAATTGCTCTTGTTCTCCGATTAAAAATCCTGACACGAACTAAAATATAGAGTGTTGGAGCGTAACATAATACAAGCAATAGTTCGATCGTATTATATATATATATACACCTTTTCTTCTTCTTCTTCTCCTTCTCAGTCTTCCTTCTTCTCGTCTTTGTTGCTGCTGCTGCTGCTGTTGTCCCACATTCTTTTATTATTATTTATTTAGTTTTTGTTTCCTCGGCAACGTCCTCTCTTTTTTTTTTATTAATTTTATTTATACTTTGTTTTTTTTTTTTAAATAATCACGAGGCAGCAGCGCAGGATTCTTCCGAAGGTCTTCTCCTTCGCCATCGACACCATAAGGCATGGGAAGTGAACCCGAAATCGGTTTCCAATGAACCGTCGGGCTCTCCTTGTTCAGGCCGGGCAATTTTCTTTGCGGCACCATTTATTGTTTATTGCTCTTAATGATTTTTATTAGCCATCTTACATACAACGGAAGTTGCTTGTAGCAGTTTTCATCCAACGGCAACTGCATAACACCACCATGCATCGGTAGCCGACTGCGGCCTCTGCAAAGCATACAAGACACGCACAAAAAAATATTTATACACGCTGCAAGTAATTTGATTTTCTACTACGCCTACTACCTACTACTATTGAAATTACTATAATCTTCATTACTTACTAGACTCGGACAATTTAATATTCACTTCTTCTATAAACCTAAATTCAAAATAATAAAGACGTTTATATTTAAACTAATTTAGCAAAATTAAATATTTACTTAATTAATTCCAAGAACCAACTCATTAAAATTATATATACGAATAATTTTATAAACAAAAATGAAAATTTGTTATTTATTTAACATCAATATTATAAAACTGATCTTCTCATTAAGAAAGTAATTTTTACACAGCAATTTTACAAATTTTCAAATTTCAATTTTATTTAACATCAATATTATAAAACTGATCTTCTCATTAAAAAAGGTATTTGTTACACAACAGTTTTACAAATTTTCAAATTTCAATTTTATATAACATCAATATTATAAAACTTAAAAAATTAAATATTCATTATGCAAATTTCTGTATTTAATAAATTTTCAAATAATGAAGATTCTATACTTATTTAAATAATAAAAAACAATATATTTAAAGACAAATCTATATTATATAAAAATCTTATATAATAATCTACTATAAATAGAAAAATTAATTTATATTAAGAATTAATCCTATCAAAATGTTGATATTTTCATCAAATTTAAAAGTTGTCTGTAAAATATTTTTTATTATTAAATCATAATTGTTTTGACTCTTTTGGTTAAATGTTAAACAACATCAGGTTTAATTATATATAAAAAAAATATTAATGAAATTATATAATTACTACATGCATTTATAAAAAAAAAATCATTGTCATTATTTAATTAGAATTCATAATAATTACTCATAATTTGCCCAATTATACTTAATTCAAACAGTTAGCGATATTTAATGAACCTATTAGTAACAAAAATTTCCTACTTTCAACAATCTTGCAAAAAAATATTATGATTAACCAAATTATAAATCAACAGCTGAAATAACAAATTATTTAGTTTTAATTGAAACAAAAAATAAATTAAAATAATGTGATATTTTTATATTTAGAAGCTTTAAAAATTAATAATTTAATTGAATTAAAAACAAATTATATGAAATTTATTATATTTGGAAGATGTATTATTTTTTTGTTAATTTAATTTAATGATATAAATTATTCCGGTTGATTTCGTGCAAAATAATTACATAAGATTTCATGTTTTTTGTCTGCGTCTCATCAAGAGATCATTGGGACGCAAGCATTTCCGGACCCAAGTTTATTTTTCTCCTCTCTCGCTCGAAATCCCGAAGTGAAACCTTTCTACTCAAGGTCAAACATCACATATAAATTTATTTTTAATGTTTCGCTATAATATAAATAAAGTTATTTAAATATTTATACTGTAAAACCTCATTTAGCGTTTCCTCGATTAACGCTGATTCGTTGTAAACTCGAAGTCTATAGATTTACCTATAGTAAGACTCCGTTTAACGTTGTTTCGTTTAACGCTTGTCGTCTAGAAACGCTAAACAAGGTCTTATTTTATTTTAGTTATCAGAATTTATCAATTAACTTGAATTTAAGTTTTAATCTTGACAATAAAATTCATATAAATATAGTATTTAATATTTTGGTCGATAGACAATTAAACATCCTAACAAAAAACAGAATCAAATAATATAGAGAAGCATAATGGATAATTATATATATAAAATGTTGTTTGTATGTTGCAATTAATGAATAATCGATTGAATTGGAAATGTAATTTTCCAAATGATTATTTCATATCCGCTGAATTGAATAGGTTAATCAACCTCCAATTGCCAACTAAAATTGATGCACCACTCCAAACACATTTCAACAAGTAATTTCAGCAACTCACTGAAATTTCATATCATCCCAACCATTTTATATATTATAAATTAAATATTTTATTTATATATTAAACTAGGAAACATAAATAATAAGATATGATTTTATAATTACCACGAGATGGCGTTTATTAAATTAATTATAAAATAAGTGTGTAATCTAAGCTATTCCAGCTTATATATTTTTTTGTATTATTATATTAAATAATATTTATTTATGTAATGTTGTGTGGTTACAAAGTGAAAAACAGTTATGACTGTGCTTTTCTATAAATTATTCAATCAATTATAATCATAGTTGAAAAAATAAAATTAACTGAAAATAAGGAGAAAAATTTATTGTAAATAATATTTTCTTGAGTCGATGAATATTTAGTGACGTAAATCATCGGCGTCGCAAAGATTGTTGAATGCGAAATGGAAAGTGTTTTTATTTTCGTTAAGAAGAAAAAGAGGAACAATGCAAATTTTTCATGAAGGTTCAACAAACTCGCGCGTTTATATTTTTGGCGATAGTTCGGTGCACGAAAAGTAAAAAAATAATTACGAAGACAAATAACTGAAAGTCGCATGCAGAATGCAAACCGTACGCTTTAACGCGCGTATGATTCATATATTAATATAATAGTTAAACATCTATATGCATGCATACAAATGAGGTCCGGGCATTTCATGTTGATATTTCATTACATTACGCTACGTTTTCTTTGGCATGTACGTGTATCATTAATATTTATCGTTTCTAATAATAAATAAAACGTCGCACCGAAAATCTAGACAGTCTGGTGATTTTTTTTTAATTTAGCATCAATGTTTACAATTTTATATATTATATAATACATAGATATTTCATAAAATAGTTAAGTTTAGATTGGAGATCAAAGTTTTATCTTTCATATGCATATTTGATTATTTAATTAGCTTTAGTGGTTAACGGGTAATTAAATAAAACGTAAAGGAGTTACAATCTAATTTTTAATTAACAAATTCAAATTTTAAAAAATTGTTGGTTTATCTCAGAGGTCGGCAACTCGTGGTTAAGGAGCCGCATGCGCCTCTTTGAATTCTTAATTGAGGCTCTCTTCATTATTGGTTATGTCAAACTATCGTGTGCAATTATTACAGATAAACTACAATATATCAGTTGATGAATAAATATTTCATAAAATGACTATGTATTATAATTAATTTTTAATACTTTAATACGTTTCATGATGAATTACACTAGGTAGAATAGCGAATTGTGGTTAACTTATACAATAATGCGACCTAGGTGTGATGACAGTCGTTTGGTTGAGGAAAGAATGGAATGATATATGCATATGATATCCAGGTTGGTCGATGTGTGTGTGTATGTTTAAAGTTAAGATGTCGACCGCAGTTTTGCAAGAGCTGTAAATGACACCTTATTAGTTAGGATTATCCTGCTAGCACTCGCCAACCCTTCGCACCGTGTTATTATTAAATTCTGACGCGGCTTTAATTAAACTTGAAGCCAAAGTCTTTAAAGCGACCCCCGCCGCCGCCTCCGCTTGCGCTGCCGCCGCCTCCGCTTTCGCCTCAGAAACAACAACAAACAATTTAAAGGCAAGGGACACGAAGGGTTTGGAAAAGAAGGAACGACGAGTATTGGATGTTGAAGTTGCGATGTGTGTTTGATCAGGAGGCAGGGCGAGCGCACAAACCAACGGCAACAGGTTTTATTTCAATTTACTTCTGATTATGTCAATGCCTCGTGGAAGGATATTGGATTTCAGGCCTCACCAGAGAAGTAGACCCGTAATTACCTGTAATGTGCTAAGCCAGAGTTATTTCAATGGATCGGCTACTGAATCCATTTCCAACTACTGCTTCTTGTTTTATTGCCTCCGTTACACCACGTATCGCCATCGTTTTTTTTTTTTTATAATTTTTTTTTTGTTATTATTACTTTTTGTCTTCGATTCCTCCAGCCTCTTCACGTCTTGACGTACAATTTAAGCTTCCGCTCGATGTATTCATTTTTTCTGTTTGTTTTCTTCAGACGTACCGACCAGCTTAAACGGCGGCGTAGGCCATTGTCCGAGCTCCTGGCCTGAATATCCGACGCCGTATCCAGCGTACAGTCCGCAACCTCCAGGCTATTACGACCATCATCAGGACAACAGCCAGGCTCTGAGTTCTTTACCCACAGGTGCGGTATTTCGTTTTTTTTTTTTTTTAATGTATTTCGCTTTAATTAAAAACTGATGCACTAATAAATATATAATATTCGGCTTCCATATGCATGAAACCACAATTATTTAATTAGTTTGATTTGATTTAATTATTGGCGCGTCGGCGGGTCGAAAAATCGAGTAAATATTTGTGGTTTTACAGTTCTGCCGGAAGCGCAGCACGAGTACGTCAACACCAGCCTGACGTCGCCTCCGACGAGTTTCAACAGCGCCAAAGCGGAGCTGGACCAGATGAACATCTGCACGAGCCCCAGGTACACCGACCCCAACGTCTACTGTCCGAACAACTGGACACCATTGGCGAACTACTCGACCAACTACAACTACTATCCGCTGAACAATAACCCGCAGCAGATTGCCGCCAATCCTACCACCATGGTTTACACGCCGTACATACACTCAACCATCAACCAAAACCAAATACACCTGCACGTGCACAGCAGTCCGGAGAAGAACGAGCATCAGAACTATACGGAATCCCTTGCCCCCATACGGGTTTGCACTGACGTTTTATCCCAAACAGACACTAACATGCAACCGCAGATCGAAAGGACCCCGGTGACGGATCCCAACAACGTCTGGAGACCATACTAAAACAGAAATCAACTGCGATTCACCCGAATTGACTAAACTAAATGCATATCAAAATCTATGTGATTCTGTAGGAAACAAAATATATATTATAATAATTACTATTATTATCAAAATATATAAAAATATATTATAAATACTTTACTGTAAGTCTATTGTAAATAGTTTATATATAAATGCAATGTTTAAAAAGATTAATTTAAATTGAAATAAAGTAAAAAAAAATCAGTACTTCCTTCACATTACATTTACCAGAACATAACTCATCATTCTTCACTGTTTGGAACATCAGTATTCTAAAATTAAGTTTTATTCATATCCTAAAATCATTAAAATACTAAATTGAAATATTTACTATAACAATTCAGTATAAAAAAGAGTCATTTCTAAATATTATTAATCATTTTTTTATACTAAATACAATTGGAACGTTACATTTTTTAACAACAATTAATATTTGATACTTTAAAAAAGTTTATTTTTTAAATTAATATAAATTCAACCTAGTGTATTATTAATTGTAGTGTGGATGTAGCTTTTATAATCATAAATACATAAAGTTAAAATATTTACATTATGACCTTGGTAAGATAACTAAAACAAGAAAAATACAAATTATCTTCTAATGCGTAATATAAAATATATTTATAAATAATATAACAACAAAAAAATATTATCATTATATTGATAAAAATAATATTAAAGTTTCAAAATATCTTATATTGTAAACTGAAATGAACGTTTAAATTGTGACTAAAGTTGCCTACTTTACTTTACGGAACTAATGTTGATTTACGTATTCTGAATTTAAATTTAAATTCGAAATTCTTTAATAGAATTTATACTATATCAAGATATTAAGGCCATACAAAGAAATCAAGATATTAAGACCATACAAAGAAATCAAAATTTTAAAAACCAATATTGGATTATTAACAAACTTTTATTGAATAGATTAATTGATTATTTTGTACTTTTACCAATAAGTAATATTAATACAGCAGATTTAAATGATTACATGTTTTAATATTAATTCACAAAGTTAATAAATTATTGCATAATAAATAATTTGTAAGCTAAAGTAGTTTAAAATTGTTAATCCACAAAACATAATGTTAATAATTTAAATCTATAATTAATGATGAATTAATGCTTCATTTTTGATTACAAATTTAACAGATTATATATTAAAAAAATCCAACACATAATTTTTATCTATTTTTTAAAATAGTTTATCATATTCAGATAACATTTTTATATTAACATTACACAAATTTAATACAGATTAATGTAAATCTACAGTAAAAATAATCGAAAAATTATTTATAAATATTTGAAAAAATATTTTTTGTTTTTTAAATATTTGTAAAACATATTTGAAATATTACCTTTGATATATGAAAATGACATAAGTAAAACATTTGTCATACAAATCAGAAACGTATTCATATAATTCGCGTCTCGTCGGTATAGTTAATATTTCTGTTCGTAACAGTAAAATAAATCAGAGAAATGTCTGTGCAATCAGAAAATGAAGATCAACAAATTCGTTTTGGTTTGGTCGGATTAGCAGGAACTCAGGAATTTCAGAAATGCCTCACGTATATAGAACTACTTCACAACAGGTTTCCAGACAAATATCTGGAACCACAAATTAGACCCATGCTGGATTACGACTGGGAAGAGTATTTAGTTTACGCGAAGAGGAAGTACGGAGGTGGTTTCTGGACGCTTAAAAAGCAGCATATCGTATTCCTTAATAGTACATTTCTTGGAGATGATGAAGACCTGTTGGAGTTCTTAAGGAAGGACATGCATATTTATTTGAGGAGAAATTACAAGTGTTTGGGTCGTGCTGCTGTTGTGGATATATTCAAGAAGTACACGGAAATCGGGGTTTCAGTTCTTAAAACATTCACTCAAAATTTCTAAATTAAAGTCTTAATTTGTTTTCAGAGAAAATTTGTTTATTTAACCATCGCGATGAATCATCAAGTGATTGGAAATATTATCTTCATGGTAAATTGAAAACAATACTTAATACGTTTTATTTTTAAGATCTCAAATACCAGTTTTCTTAGTTATACGCTGATTTGGTTCCGAAAACTTGTAAGAATTTCTTGAAAAAATGTCGGAGTCGGCATCAGGGTTATATTGGAGCACCTATTCATAGGTTTGTTTGCAATTCTCTGTTAATTTCAAATAATTCTACTTTGTGTTTAAGGATAATGCAAGGAAGTTGGATTCAGTTTGGAGGAAATCATTTGAAGCAGCACAAGTGGCGTTCGTGTGAGAACTACAAAGTTCCGCACAATCGTCGCGGGGTTTTATCAATGTGCAATAATGGAAGACATAAGGATAATATGACTCAATTCTCTGTGTCGTTAAGTTCTACGAGTTGGATGAACTGTAGATACGTTGCTTTTGGGTGATTATCCAAAAGTCTTTTATATTTAGTATTTTATAGCAATTTCTTCAAATTTCGTAGACAGATGATTCAAGGAAATAATGTTTTGGAAAGAATCGAAAAATGCAGCACTTATTACGAGCATCCCAATAAAGATGTTATAAAAATCGTAAATTCCGGAGAATTCAGCTTTGATAGTGCAATATCTGAAAAGGCGATGAAGGCTATTGATGATTACATAGAAAATCGTGAGAAAACGCAGAAAGTGGATATCCTCGACGCACGGGCCATTCCTTCCGATTTAATGGAGAAGAATTACAAGCGCGGAGACTATTGGTTTATCAAAGACGACATGCATTATCCGATGGACAATTATCCTTATTCTTCGGAGGAAGAGCTTAGGATGAGCACAGCTTCTTCGGTCGAGGAGGAATATGATTATGATTACGATTTCCTGTTTGACAAGTATGGAATATCTTCGGAATACCTTTTGCGTATGCTGAGTGAAGGCTACAAATTCAATGATGATTTCATATTGTCCAGTGTACATCTTAGTAATATGCAAGATGTTAGTAGACATCATGTTTTAGAAAGTATCTTATCAATGGGTGGTGATGGTTAATGAAAATTATATACTAAAATTGTAATATTATGAAGTCGATTATAATATTGATCTTATGTAATTCAACAATTCTTTATATTTCTTACGTAATGCTTAGCTATCACCAATTTCTTAATTGAAATTATATGATTTTAAGCCTTAATTTAATTAGAAGATTATGAATGATGAGGAATGTTAAGAAACTGTTTGAAATTTAGGATTATGTAATTTGTATGGGTTGTGTATGGAGTGTTGCCTATGGTGGAGTACCACGAGGTTCGTTATTGGGGCGATGGCAGCGCTTGATGATGAGGCAGTACTACTTTCTAGATTCCTGCCACAGAATTATCGATTACTTTTTTTTCGTCATCGGAATTGGCGGTGGGGGCTTCAATCCTGTATCCAAACCAGTCCGTTTGCAACTGGAGAGCGGGATCAACGGTGGGTTTAGTTTAGTATTGTACAATAGTGCTGCAAGTCTGCAACCGCAAACCGTTTCGTAAATTGCAACTGGAAGTAGCGGAAGAGACACACCATGTCGGAAGAGATCGCGGAAAACGGACACGCGAACGGCGGAGACGTCCCGGAAATCGAGCTGATCATCAAGGTGAGTAAACCCCAAAGAGCCGCCACCGCCGCAGTCAGGTACACAGCCGGAGAGAACCTTAAGCTCCTCGCGGGGCGTGTCTTCCGTCGCACCTTTAATCTTGAAAGTATTATAGCATACAAAGAAAGAGAAGCGGACACTTTCTGAATCTGGTTGGGTGGGATGAAACTATCCTAAAAAGAAAATATATCTATGAAAAATCCCAGCGCGCCCATGACGTAATCCTTTTAGCACGGGACTTGCTGACCATCCGTCGGCCGATCGTGCGAAAGAAGAAGCCAACAAAAAATATAACACTAACTAGAATAAAAAAAAATGAGCGAACACACATGAATAATTGCGGACACGGTCCATTTTTGGCTTACCGGACGAAAATGGCCTTGGCAGCAAAACTAGCAAATGCAGCAGCAACAGCACAGGCTATTTGTGAAATTGCATTTTGCACATACGAATACCATGCCACTTCCCCCCACGATCAAGTGGTCCACATGGTGGAAATGCCCCGATGGAAACGTCAAACCTATTCTGGAACCGAGCTCTCAACAAAGGCAAAGCCTCGTGAACCGAAAAAAAAGGGTTTTACTGGAATCCAACTCGAATTGGTATTTCGAGCAATAAAAACGAAACCTTGATTCATTTACATAGAACAATACTTCTAGTTATTAACGTAAAATATGCACATGCGTAAATACATATTCAATTAAAAAAATAATACACTAAATTTCATGTGTAGTATTCACTTCGTTCTACGATTTCAATCAACATTTTAATCGGTTGATTCACCAATATTAGTATCAATTCTTTACATAGACTGGTATTGTTGTCAGTAACACTCCACCCTGTGTCTCGTATCTTAGTATCATATCATATTACCTTGAATTTATGTGTATTTTATACTTGTTTAAACATTATGTTTCATTATTTGCTTTTAGTAATCTACAGTTCAAAATCAACATAAACTTAATTCATAACAATTACCTGAAAATTCTATTAATGTACATTTCAGTAAAACCAGTAAAGAATAATATCTATTCTTTTTTGATTTTTCATTACCAAATTTTCTTAAGGCAAATAAATATTTAACTTCTCATTATTAATAAATTTCAGTATTTATAAGTTTACTGACTTATTAATTTAAGTAATAAGAAAATTTTAAATTTATTATTTACTTTGAATAAAGCTAATTTTTTATTTATATAAATAATTAAAAATTACGAGAAACTAAACGAAATACAAATTGTTGAAGTTCAAATATTATTACTTCATTTCCAAGAATCTCGAACGTAATTGGTTATTATAAGTAAATAAAAATTTCAAAAACCTGTAACTATAGCAGCGTTAACGATATTTGCGTAAACTGCGATTACATAATTGTATTTAATTTTGATGTAGATATAAGAAAAAGTGTGGTATAAGGATAAATCTATTACACTGTGCAGCATACTAATTAGTATAAGAATTATTTTAAATTGCCGTGCGCGGAGGAAAACTGTAATGGTTCGGAGATATGAATAAAACATTCCCTTTATAGTCTCGGTTTCGTAATCATCCCGATGACAGTTCCTAAACGAAGATGACATTTCGATTCACCATTCACGTATTATTTGAGAAAGAGCGATTCTAGAATATTTAAAGTTTTTACCAACTTAGGATGATTGTGTTAATTCTATTTAATTAACATTAATTTTTTAGTTTCTTATTTCTAAATCCAACGAGAAGTGTTAGTAGTTTTAAAAATATGTTTCTAAGGTCAACAATTTACCTTTCAGCAATCTTGTTTTTTTCTTTAAATTGCTGAAGGAAATCGGTTTGAACTAAATAAACCACATATGATATGAGCATAGTTTAATCGCATCCAATGACCTAGTTCAATATTAGATACATGTCGCAAGTAACTGTCGGTTAAATTAACTCGACAGATGATGATAATATCAAGTTTATTATTGCTTCAAAACGAGTTTATGTTTTTGGTCACTCTCACTTCAGAAATGAATCATGCAACTACTTTTTTTTATAGTAATCCTCCATCTTTTGTGTTCATTTGCGACGTTCCTCTCATGACCCATTCATTTAGCTATGACTCATTGAAGTATTAAAAAAAAAACGTTATTAAATAGAAGAATCAACAAAGATGCAGGAATGCGTTAACTCTAACCACCAATTAAATGGCTTAGGCACGATTTTAATTACGTTGAATAACATGTACTTTTTAAAACTCAGATATGAATAGTGAAAGTGGGATTGCTTTAATGAATTGCAAAAGTGAATCTTTGACTACCAAAACAATACCGATGCGCAGTACACTTGACATCTGTTAACATGCTGCTTCTCTTAAGGTTCCACATGTTCCAAGGAAATTCCATATTTGTGCATAAGAAATACGATATCTTAATTAATTAACTCTTAAGTTTATAATCAAGATAATTTGGAAAGTATTTTAATTATATGAAAAATATTTGATCAGCACATTTTTTTTATATATGGTGATATTACTTGTAAACAACATTTTTTTTTATGTGCAAGCAAATGCAGGATAATAAAAAAATGTTTATTGTCCGTAACAATTTATGGATTTGTTACCGTAACAGTAAAATATTACGCATTGCAATGGTAAAAACAATTGTTGATTGTAGTCAATAAAAACAGACGATGACAAATAATTATTTAAAGCTTTTGATGTTTGTTAACAGTAATTAATCACTAAAGTTTATAAACTATTCATAGCAATAATAAATAATGTAATAATAGTATTATCAAATGTGAGTCATGAAGAATAACACTGATATTTGTTAATAGATTTAGTTATATTTTTATTGGTCAGGAATTAATTTCTTAATAAAAAGTTTTTTAGCTACAAGAACACGAAAACAAGGAAATTACACAACTTGTTTAATTATTTTAAGATTTGTAATACTTGTTGTATAACAGTGTATATGCCTTGTTTAAACATAATAGAAATATACAAGTTATGACAGTTATCTGAACATTCTCAAATAACTATATAATTTTCATTTTGATTTTCTCTAAAAATATTTTACTAATTCTTTTATCGGATCTTTGTAAACCATAGACGCAGGTTTTAAGTTAAAATTCCTGACATTTGTTAACTCATTTAAAACGAATGTTCTATTTGTGTCTAGGCCAAAAATAGGATGAATTTGGCAACATCCAAAATGAGAATACTAATTTTAAGTTATTGCGATTGAAGTTTTTCATATATTCTTATTTAATATTTTGTCATGATTTAAATTTTATT
Organism: Nicrophorus investigator; assembly: GCA_963457615.1. Lineage (NCBI taxonomy): Eukaryota > Metazoa > Arthropoda > Insecta > Coleoptera > Silphidae > Nicrophorus > Nicrophorus investigator. The sequence continues at coordinate 27,397,200 of OY735143.1, forward strand.
ATTGTTTTTTTATGGATAAGAATAATGAGTAACTTCATTGAACATTTTAATCATTCTAGTATATAAATAGCAGACATTAAAACATTGTTTAAATTAAAAAAAAAATCAGCTTAGTGCTTTTCCTTGTAAAACCAGAATTCTCGAAAATTAAGCCGCAATCAATCTTTGAACAAAGCGGAAACCAAACGCAAGATATCTGCCGCTAATGCTTCCTACAGGATAATGTAGTTCTTGCGTAATCACCGTGCATGCGATATCCATTCGTAAAATGTGGAATAACAAATCCATAAATCACGGTCGTAATCATCGGAGAAGAGAAAACTGTCGATCTCTGAAATGTAATTGCAATCATCGTAATTGAGTAATTGGAAAATTTTAGAAATTTCAGAGTTGAAAGAGAAATGTCCGGCGGTGGAAGTACAGTTAGTTAGTTCCCGGAGACCTCTAAATTGTTGTTTATTAATAGACAGACCGTAAACAATCCGAGTCCGTAAATTCTAATGCATTAATGTGGTCGCTTGTTTTCAGTTAAATCATCGTTTCTTTTGTGCTTTGGGAAACGAAATGCGTTTACACGAAATCATTAACGATTGTCTGTTTGATTGAATAAACGAAAAAAATAGGGCGTACGCTTTTGACCTGCATAGTGTTTGGTAATTCATTCGACATACAAAACGTCTGCACCTATTTAGGTATTCAGTTCGTTACTTGTATTAAACATAAGAAACAACAGTACATTTGATATTTGGAAAATTTTCGTAGTTTCCTGAAATTTGTTCAAGTTTAAATGAAAAAAAAATAAATGAAATTTATTAAAATTTTAGTAAGGTTTGTATTTAAATATCTGGTTTATTGATATTGATATTACATTTAAATTTTAAGTAAATTTGTTGAAATCTGCCAATATTTCAGTCGAATCATATACAAAAATAATGTAAAACAGTGTTTCTCAATCTATTTGACAATGTTTTATAACCTAATTTTTTTGACGTTTGGATGCTAACTGACAGTTGTCATTTAACGAAACATTAAAAATGTAACGGTTCACAATCGTTGATGTTTGAATTTCATAAAAATTAGCTAGATTTTCCTGTGGGTATTTCTTGTTAATATACTGAAATTTCTTAAGTTTTCAGATGATACATATATGGTGGTAAGAAAGAACGTAAACAGTTACATCATCGTCTCTTGAGAAATCTGCAATATTTGTTTAAATCTGCGAGTTTATTGACTCCTTCGATACGTATTCGATTTCAGTAAAAAGATGTAAAAAAATTACATAACCTGAGATACGGTGCTGTTCTCGTGGGCGTTGCTCCAATGTAGGAGCCTTGGCCTTAATAAAAATTCTTTTGAATCGCACGACTCAATGGTTACCAGTCTAAATATTAAACCGCTAATCCCGAACGCCCACCGACTGAAAAATAAGAAAGACATAAAGACCAACCGCATTGCAATAGTTTCCCAACACAAATTGGACGTCAAGTTTAATCCATCCAAAAATCCAAATAATGACTCACATGTGCACAATTTCGCTTTGTTCTAAGGCCTTCCTTGCGCAAGAACCGAAAATTTGAAGCACGCTTTCTCTAAAAAAGCTACACTCGCCGGACTTCATGAATCATTTGCTCTCCATGGTGTGGGTCGCGGAGCGAGAAAAAGAACCAAAGAGACAACTTTGCTGCTGCTGCTACTACTGCTTGTCGTTGGTAACCTCGTTGCAATATTTCCGACCCATTTATAGCAATTTTATTTCTCTTCTAAATCATGCTGCACAACCAAAGACCTTTTATTGTTTCCCAATTCGGCTGAGAAGTTAAGCAAAAAATATTACAGTTAAAAATCGACATGGAAAAAAAACTTTTTATTTATTTATTTTTTGAAAGTGTCGCTAAGAGCGTTGTTAGGTAATACCAACGCTGTTCTCTTTGCCGGTAAAGGAATCTCGATCCGAGCTATGCGGAATTCAGTTAAAGGCGAAAATATTTAAGACGAAGGAAAAAAATACAAACATTAGACACGTTATTGTCTCGGTGAGGCGTTATTGTCGAGTGGCATTAAAGTGTGACAATTTATGTAATTGAAGACAATGGGAAAATGATGCGGTTCTTTACTTTATTCGAATCGAAAAATTGAATTTAATTGGTAGTGACCCAATAAATGAGGTTATTTATGGACAGGTAAAAATAGAAAAATTATCAGGAAAAACGCCGCGTTATGCAACTGACGCATATATTTTCTCTGTGTGCGAGTGATGGAGAGGGCATGAATTAATGATTGCAATTGCGTTTAGGCTAAAGGTCAAACATCGTGGCTTTGCGTTTGTTGAATAATTATTAAACACCTTTTATTCTATGTATAAAGTTATGTGCAAATTATAACACGTTTTATTGATCTATGATTTATGATCGCTGCTAAGAATTGCTTCAGGAGTTTTGTGAATTTGTAGAGTATTACAGATTTGCTTCTGATTTTCTCATTCTTCTCATTTAAAAAATACACATTGCTTAACTTTTGTCAACTGTCAAACATAATTAACTCTATTAATCAATTTATTTTTTGACATTAATAATTGCAGTTCATTTTTGATAAAGGTAACAGCAATTTCGAATATATTCGGATCCAATTAACATACATTTTGTGTTTACTTGCTATAAGTATTATCTATACACGTGTCGCTTTTGGACACACCGCAATTCAGGTCGAATTTTATAAACATTACGTTTTCGTATTGAGCAGACTTTTATTGATAGAGCAGATGGCAATTCGGTGGAACGCGTCACGATTGATGTTCTGACGTAACGGACAACACAAGAACCTCTTCAGAATCTGATGTAATCATGTATTTTTGTAAACGCAACTTACTATTAATCATTGTAAAATAGCTTTATTGGAAAGATTCAGTTCAATAATTATTTTCATATTCGATTTACCATATCTAAATTTAAAATTGTGTTTTTGACAAATTTTACTTAATATTTAGTTTAATCACATTTCATCGGAATTTAATTACTACAAAATTTATTTTCTAAATAATACTGAAGAAATTGTTAATTAACATAAACTATGAGAAAATATTTTCTCCAAATTTTTCTAATTCAGTTTTCAAAGTCTGAAGTTTATTTTCAAAAATAATTAAAAACAGTCATTGTTTTTGTTTTGAATTCAAGGGAGTTAAGTGAAATAAATATTTTAAACGTAAAATGACTGTTAAGTCTAAGTAGTTATTTTTAGTCATATCTTTGTTAGTCGGTAAATAAACGTAAAAACAAAGGCGAATATAACTATTTTCTTTCATAATCTTATCATAATCTAAATTAAACAGAACTTAATTAGCTGCGTTACATAAACACGTTTTGTGTGGATAGAATGGAGTTTAAATGGAAGATACACTCCTTTTGGATTGCAAATTCTTCTGCTTCAGCATCTCCCTCTCATCACGGCGTTGGAGCATCACAGACATGAAGAACGCCTCGAGCGTCTCAATATTGCACGATTAACATTTTAGGATAATTGTAAAGAAAGACAGAGCAGAATTTAATTCTTATTAGCTCATCATCGGTAACATTTAATAAATGGTAATTTAGAGAAAAGAAGAAACAATCACCAGACCATGCGATATGTGTGTTAGAGAGAAAGAAAGAAAGAAATAAGATGACTGGAGGCATTCCACAGCGCGACAAACGGTATCAAATTGAGTTTGCATTTGGGTCGATTAAATATTTATACGAAGCGGATTACGAATGTATTGGGATGTAGTTGTGATGCATTTGGGTTACTATGTGATGTTACTACTTAGATAAGTTTCTTTTTCTCTCTCTTCACTTGATCGTATCAAGTTAAAAAAGAAAAGAAAACCCAGAGAAGCGATGCTAAAAACGTACGGAATATATTGCAGACAAAACAGAATAAAAATAAAGCGAAGACGGAGGAGTTAAAAAATATAGGTAGAGAGGTGAAACATATGTTGTTGGGCACAAACGAAATTGCCTTTTTGTTATTGCATTCAAGCACGAATATTTATTATAAATACTCGTTCCTTTTTGCTGTTGTTGAGGTCCACGTTTCTTGTTATTGCGGATAAATTCCGATGGATTGGGAACGGATCATTGTTTCAGGTGATTGTGATTTTGTATGTTAAGTTGGAAAGTATTGATTCATTATTTTTATCCTACATACTTTCAACCTGAAGCAGATTTTCTCTGTGGCCGTGCAAGAACAAGTTCGCGGCAGAACCATTTTGATGGTTTAATAATATTTGACCAATCCGTACTCGCTTTCTTCCTTCGTTCGCGTCACCAAACACAGGAGACATTTTCTGAATGCCTCAAACGTTTCTGCATCCGTTCAAATTCTATTTTCAACAGATTTTTCATCTACGCTCCACACAAGTGCTTACATTCAACGAACGCTGATAAAAAAGTATGGAGAACAATAAACGGTACAATAATATATATATTTAGAATTATTTGCGATAATTTAGATAACATACCAAAGTTCTAAGTAATATAATTTATCGCATTTCTTACTCACTTGAAAAATTTGCTGATTTTACATTAATTAAGTACATTTGATATGTATTACATTTATTAACATATATCTTTATTAACTTAAACTTGAAGAAATTTTATATTAACTACAACTAAACAGTGCTTCTCAAACTTTTGAAGTTTATAATTTTCTTGACATCATCTATGATCAAAATCTTTATATATATTTAATCAAGATTTTAAATACAAGTTTTTAAAACTTTGCATGCTTAGAGTAACGTATCACAAGTATTTGAACACTTCACAATATTCTTCAAATAACCCTAAAACTTTTGTTTTCAAATCACGAAAAACTGATTGCAAATAGAACTTTCAATAATGTTTGTTACAAACTATTCCGAAACCCAGGATAATAGATCCTAGCTTGGAGTATGAAGGTCATGAAAACTTCGTTCTAGACTTAAAAAAAATATGTTACTTCACGTTAAACTTCGTAGGAGTTTGAGCAAAAGGATCGTCGTTTTCTCTATGATTATCACCTTTTATTACAGGAATAAACGAAAACCGTGTTTTCCAAATCGTATAGAAATAGCTTTGAATGAAATCAAAAAATAATTATTCCAAATTCAACATAAAATAATAATTGATAAATAAATGGTTATAAATAATTTTATTTTATGTCAATATTATATTTTTTTAATTAAAAATCTTAATGTTTGTTGTTTTCAATAGTTACATAATTAAATATAGTATAAAGCAAATTTACGATATGACAGCTGTCATCTAGTGTCAAAGCTGAAATACTATTGACAATTGGGCTAAAAAAAAGGTTTAGAAACGCTGGTATTCAATATTTCAGTCGTTACATTAATAATTTGTTCTTGAGATTGTTTTTTATACTTTGATTTGTATTCTTTCTAGTTATCATCTAATAACTTATTTTAAATAAGTATGTTATTAGTTGTAAAATTTATTGTGTTTAAGATATAAAGAAACAATGAGAGAAATTGCTTTGGTTAGATTGCGAGGTGTGTTTTGAAGGTGGGACTGAAGAAGGCGAATGAATGATTGTTTTATGCTAATAGGGGTTTACATGTTGTAAAGCTTCCTAGTCTAGCAAGGAAATAGAACTTACTCTTCTTTTTACGAAAAAAAAACTTCGTGTACGTCTGCAGAACATATTGTAAATTTATTTTTCCGAAATCCAAAGTTGTAAAATCTCGTGACCACCTGTAATTCATTTCAATTTTTCCATCCAATGTTACGTATTACACAAATTGTGAACGTTTGCGTAAATCAATCATATGACATTAAATTACGGTTAATTCGCGTTTGGTTATTAAAAGTCGCGTACATCGACAATTTTTTATATGCTGACTATTTTTCCTTTGCGGTTTTCATTTCTAATATTTCATATATAAAATACGTTGAAAATGTTGTACTTTCTAAACAATATTTTACTCTGGATAGTATTTTTTGTATTATTTATTCCAATTCATGAAGAAACCTACGCATTCATTGTTGATCTTATGACTCTACAAAATGCAAAATCATGCATCATATCCAATAATAAAATATATAAGTACTAAAAAAAAAGTCCATTATATTCTGACATTAAACTTTTCTCTCATTGAATATGAATTAATATTTTAAAATGAACGAATAGGAAGATTTAACAGTTTTTATAACAAAATCTTTATTTAATTACATATACGGTTTTTCTATATGTAATTTTAACCGTTACTTTTCTATTGTGGTTTTATAGTAACTTACGTCAGCTTGACGTTTTTCAATGATGAAAACGCAAGGACAGTATCAGAAGCTTCAATGTCATTGATGTAATCGGTTTGTTATTAAAATAATATTTTCAAATTGCTAATGGTTTTCATTAAAAAATAATTTTCAATATTTAAAATTTTGGGTTTGTTTTATAGTCCGGTGCAGATTATAATTAGAGGAATAACAAAAATGTAGAAAGTATTATGTAACTAAATGTTTATGATGATTGAGTCAAATGTAGTTCTCATTAGATGTATTTGGATAATTATCGAGCAGACTATGTAGATCTGTTGGGGTACAAGTTTTAACATCTGCCGGAAGTGCGGAGCACAAGGCCATCCGTTAACCAACGGATAATTTTTTGGTAGTTACGACATATCTCTTCTCGCCGATCGACTGAGTCACGCTGTTGCGAAACGTTCGGAATCCATTGATGATTTGGTATTCGCATGGAGCTCACGCGTGAACTAGGAAAGAGCTTTCGTTTAAAAGCAAAATTTTCGTAATTAAAATTCATCTATTTCGCGCGCTCGATCAATTTTAATTGCCTTTTTGCTTTCATGACCGGCGAAAGTGAATATTACCGGTATTCACATACGACCTAAAAGATGTGAAGACGATCCACTTGGAATATGCTTAGTTCTAGCGATTTTTTTTAAGTCTGCGCAAATCTTGAAAGGAATCGGTCTCATGCATAATGCTTTGTTAATTAGGAAGAAATTACATGTAATTATAAGTTTATCGTGTGTGTGTGTGTGCTTGTCGAGGCCTAACCGTGGTCTGAAGTCTTCCACCGACAGAAATGCAAAACAATTTGAATAATGCTTTCGATTCCAATCGATATTTAATTAACGGAATACCGTTGTTGGTAATAAATGCCCCAGTTGCATTCGGATCTAATTTCGCAAATAGAGGAATACGATATGTACAAAAAAAAACTGCTTAATTGGCGGCGATTCTACTTGGGTTTGCAGTTAATTTGCTGAGGAAGTCGTTAAGCTTGCCTTCAATTACAGTTTTAATCTGTTCAATTTGAATATTATGTAAAATGAGGATCTTTGTCTTTTCAGGCGTCGACCATCGATGGAAGACGGAAGGGCGCTTGTCTTTTCTGCCAAGAGTACTTCATGGACTTGTATCTGTTGGCCGAATTGAAGACGATCAGCTTGAAGGTGACCACCGTTGACATGCAGAAACCTCCACCGGATTTCCGCACCAACTTTGAAGCCACGCCACCTCCGATCTTGATCGACAGAGGCATGGCCATCTTGGAGAACGAAAAGATCGAAAGGCACATCATGAAGAACGTACCAGGCGGACACAACCTTTTCGTACAAGTATGTTTCCGCTGCTTATCTTATCTATCCCGCAACTAAAAATCGATTACTTTTGATAATTTATATTAGCTTTGGCTTACGCTTATCTATCCACCTGTGCGGATCCTGTTAGATAATTATTTTATGTTTTAGGATAAAGAGGTCGCCACGTTGATAGAAAACGTGTACGGCAAATTGAAGCTGGTGCTCGTGAAGAAGGATGATAAGAAGAACGCCGCGCCTCTCCTAGCTCACCTGAAGAGGATCGATGAGCACCTGAGGAAACGGGATACCCGCTTCCTAACCGGAGACACCATGTGCTGCTTCGATTGCGAGCTCATGCCTAGGCTGCAGCACATCCGCGTTGCAGCCAAGTACTTCTTGGACTTCGACATCCCCAAAGAGCTCGCCTCTCTTTGGAGATACATGTACCACATGTATCAGCTGGATGCTTTCACGCAGAGCTGCCCGGCCGATCAGGATATCATCAATCATTACAAACTTCAGCAGGCCTTGAAGATGAACAAGCACGAAGAGCTTGAGACGCCCACTTTCACAACTTCAATCCCGATCGATGTTAGTCAATAAATCCACCAACAACTCCCAACCCCCCCCCACACTTAACAACTTCTAAACGCGACATTACGAATCCAAGCAAATCGAAAACCAGAAAAGTATACAAAAAAAATCTAGTCTTTAATCCTACACCCCCTGAATCAACACAAATTTTATTATTCATCGTAATTCGGATACCATTGGATTATGCGCTTGGTCATTTACTAACACCTAAATGAACTTCATGTTGTATAATAAACCTGTTTTTGGAATGTACTTTTATTCACCCTACTAATGAACAAATGTCGCTTCTATTTTTCTCTCTAACTAATAGTCAATTGAACTTGGAAATCACGAAAGAATAATTGCGTGAGACAGACGACTTTTTACATTTTTATACGAGAAATGCGAAATTCATATTGCCTAAAATCGTCCTTTACTTACTTATATTATTAATATTCTTATTTTCTTTCCTACCCAGTGCATACTTAAGGAACTAAGTATTTTATATTTAAGGATTTATTTCTTTGCCTTTACAAAAGAATCGGATTAAGAAAAACTACAAACTGGATTTATATAATATTATTATTATGATTACGAATTGGAAATTGTATCTTTTTAATTATCATTAACTTTAAGCGAACGTGTACAGATTTTTTTTGCAAGTTATATTATAATAATTTTTTTTTTTTGATTGTATATTTAAATAAAGGATATAAAAATGTTTTTAAAATATATTGTTTCTTATTCTAAAGCACATAAATGAAAATATTTATAATTAAATAATTTAACTTTTTCTTTATTAAGATTTGAACAAAACCAATTTTATTAAAAATATACTTTGAAAATTATACTGAAATGGTAGCATTATTAAATATAATTTACAGAAAACTTTCAATTATAAATTAAAAATAATCATTTAAAGAAAATCTTGAGCAGTATTGATTCTATTTATTTGCAATGTATATTTTATATGGTTTACTAAAGTTGTAGTTTTTATACTAAGAGTACCAAAATTTTGGATAATTTTTTAGGAATTTATTTGAATTCCTATTAAATTAATCACATTTAAGTCTTCTATTTCATAAACTTTCAAAATTATTTAAATTTCATGAGTATGCAATTTTCATAGAAATGTGTACGAGGTGTTGTATATTGTAACATTACAGTAGCTCAACCTGTTGGATGTTAAGGTATTTCTCATAAATTGCGGTGGCAATGTAGAATGGTGAATAATGCATAGAGGTACAAGGAAAGGCGTCGTTATGTAATCAACGATAAAAACGGAATGCATTTAATTGTAATCCAGTGACTTAAGATTGTCATTAGCTTTTTAGGGTCCAAAATAACCTCGAAATTCTCGTACAAAAATGCATAAACTATTGCGATTGACGAACATTCAAAGACGTTCCTTCTCTGAATATGGAGTGGATCGTATTCTGAGCGAGGAAAACCTCTCTAGGACTGTGACAAAATTCCAGGAAATGCCACTCATTCGGATGCAGACACAAAACCCAGCAAGGAAGGCTGCTGTTTTGATACCACTGTGTGTTGTTGATGACAAGGTTTCCTTGCTGTACACTTTAAGGGCTTCACATATGAGGTCACACAAGGGTCAAGTGAGCTTCCCAGGTGGCATGCAAGACACTAAAGACAGAGACCTTCAAACAACAGCCTTAAGAGAAACCAAAGAGGAGTTAGGTATAGAAGAGTCTAGGGTGAAGATATGGGGTGTTGGTAATGCAATAGTAGCCAGAGGTGAGACCAGTGTGTTGCCAGTGATAGGCACCATCAATGGTCAGCTCAACATAAGTACCTTACCTGTAAACCCAGATGAGGTGGAGCAAGTTTTCTCAGTACCTATCGAAGAGCTCTGCCAGAGTGAGAAATTTGGATACACGCAGTTCAAAACTGGTTACTCTACACCAGTCTACTTCGGTGGTGCAAAGAGGATCTGGGGTCTTACAGCAATCATTACCTATACCTTCCTAAAATGCCTTGTGCCAACTGACATGTACAAACACAAAATCAGGTATATTTCCCCTGTGAGGAAATTGAATATGTGATAAAGATACTTTCTGTATTTACTTGTTATATGGAAAAAAATGTTTATTTAATAATAAAAGGACAAAAAATACAAATGTTTACCTTTAACTTCACCATTCAATGCTATTTTAAACAATCATGTTATCAGCGATTTCAATTAGATAAGTTATCTCGGCAGTATATTAACACTCGCGGAACGCTAAATAATTAGTTATCCAAACCACGATAATGATGAAAGCTATACTTTTCTGCGCACTTTTCGCAACTCTGGCAGTGTTTCACGCCACCGCTGATCCTGAAGGGGTGAACTGCCTTTGCCCGAGGAACTATTTCCCCGTCTGCTCCACCAACGAGAAAACCTTCAATAACAAATGTGAATTCGAATGCTACCAAGAGACGCACAGGAGCGTGCGTATTGCCAGGGAAGGCAGATGCGAAGAGGAGATAATCTACGAATAGTTTCATCAATAACAAATCCACCTATATTGTATACCAATAATTATTTGTATACACCTTAGAAATTAATAAATGTATTGAAGTCATCAATTTTGTATTTAATTCACTTCCTGAAAATCAATAATCGTCCAGAATTAATAAAAATATTATTGTTTACAAATCATTTCTTTCTTTTATGCAATATTTCCTGAAAAAAATTAGATTGTTTAATCAGTATTGATATTTGATTGAAGGATAACGATTTATATTCATGTTATTTATATGAACTGATTACTTTGTTGCAATTTTATTTTCCATATTTGTTATACATTTTGTTCAGATATCAACTCTTACCTGTAAAATCTGCCGGAAAATATTAGTACAAAGAGCAATAAAATTGCCACTTTTGTTATAAAGAATGAAGAAAAATAAGATATCTTAACAAACCATATAATAATTAAAAATGATATTGATTAATCAGAATCGTCGCCTCTCATTAACAGTGAGAATTTTTTCAACTATAGAAGCACGTTCTTCCAAAAGCGACCGTTGGCTATCATCCACAGCATCCGATTTAATGTTTTTCAGCAAGAAATGATGCACGAAGAGTCGCAGACTTTCCCTGAACATTTTTAACTTTTCCGATTGCGCAACGTTCGTGAAAACCTCCTTCATCTGCTCCACGTCCTCGAAAAGCAATATGCCTATCAGGATTTGACGCATGAAGCGAAGCGTGATCTTATCCAGATCACCGAATTGAACCACCTACAGACAATGTTTGCGTTCATAAGAAAAACAGAGCACTCAACCTAGTTATACATTACCTTGAGAGTGGATATAGATAAACCCTTCTCCAAGAACAAGTGCGTCAACATCTTTGCCAAGTTGCTTATTTGCTTCGCCGAGCATTCCGTCAGACCTTTCAGTTTATCCCATACAGAATATTTTATTGTCATCTGTATAGTAAATATTATTATTAATAAAATTTATTTCTTTTGTTTAAACTGTTTGTTTCACCTGATATTTACGATCGTAATCGCAGAATTTTTGAGCCAATACCGAATAGTACGGATTGTACTTTTTCTCCTGAAGACAACAATGCAACAACACGTGTATAATTTCTCTTTCTTGTTGGTTTGTTAATCCTAAACGTAGAATTTTTTCGAATGCATCCAAATAATCCTGAAAGACAAATAGTTTATTTTTTTGTATACTTTGAAATTTGAAAATACATTTTATAATTTGTACGCTAAATGTCATACCTCGTTTAACGAAGGTCACAGTTTTAAGTAAAATATAGCCAGATATTTTACCAGAAAAAGAAAATATCCAAGCAATTACAAATAAAGTTATCCAAAAAATGATCTACGAACAAATATTTAAAAATAAGCTTAAATTACATTTTTTTAGAAATTATTGCAGATTTATGAAATTGTATGAAACAAATCCTATTCGTTAATCGAGGTAATGCATATTTATTTCTAATATTTTAAAAGAAAACATTACTTGACTATTGAAAATCATCACATTTAAAGAAAGAGATGTTAAAAATTTATTTTGGAAAGACAATATTTATTTTTTATTAAAATATGCCTTTCAGTGTTCATTTAATTTACTGCAATAAAAACTTTATGACTTAAGATTTAATTGTGTCACGTTTTTTTTTATATAATTATATTAATTGATATCTCTACTTCTGTAATTTTGATTTAATTGCGAAAATAAACTTTGGATAATTATATTTTTTAATAATATTACTAATTATTGTATTAACTGAAGACCGGAAATGTGTAATTGAAATATTAATGTAATTACTAAGAAGATCGTGATTATTGATATTCATGGGAAAACCATCAGATGAGTCATACAAGTCTGTGTTTAAGCTTGACATTAGAAGAATAGGATTTCCAGAATGCTTTAGATGTTAATTCAAATAAATAATAGTGAATTCCATTTAGTTATGAATATTTAAGGTAAGCAAATTATAATAATTAAGCTAATAAACATTGTTTTCAGATTAATAATCAAATCTAATCAAATGAAGTAATCAAATCCAATATGGACACGTATGTTCTATAGATATAATCAATCTAGATATAAAGTTTAGTAGAAACAATGATGAATATATTTTTCGTCTATAAATAATTCAGATACAACACTTTGTTTTCAAGTGATACATAAAGTGGGATATTTCTCACACGTAATATTATCGTCGTGGAGGGGTACTAATTAGTTCAGGTACGCATTCGGAAGAAAACAAAGTGCATGCGAATAAGTGACTCGTAAATAAAAATAAGGCATTTCAGTAATGGGAATGATTCAGAGAGTCTAACCAGTACAAAAATATATTTCCGAGGTGATCCATTATGATCGGTGCTATCGCGTATTATCTATATAATCTATAAATAAACACGATCAATCTAATATATATATATCACTTGATGTTGAATACAACATTATTTCATAGATTGAAAATTGAGTAAGTTCATAATGCAAGTGGCTTTACTTTTACTGTGCGCTGTTGGCGGTTCTTTCGCGCTGAACTGCGTCTGCCCAGCGATCTACATGCCCGTTTGTGGATCTGATGGAAAAACTTACAACACAAAATGCCAATTGGAGTGTTTGTCCAAAGGATCACCGGATTCGAACCTGCGTATCGTCAAAGTAGGAGAATGCGAGGCTAAGGAAGAGGTTTGTAGATGTCCTATGAACTTAGCACCGATCTGCGGAAGCAACGGTCAGACTTATCCGAACAAATGCGATTTCGAATGCGATCAAAGGAAGACCAGAGATGCTAACTTGAAGATAGCCTACGAAGGTGAATGTAAACAAGAGGAGGTCAAAACTGTTCCTTGCATTTGCAACAGGATGTTCCAGCCGGTCTGCGGATCTGATGGTGTTACCTATGGTAATCGTTGCGAGTTCGATTGTCACGTGAAGCGTACTAGGAATACCGACTTGAAGATTGTCATGCAAGATGAGTGCAATACCGTTTACAAAGCTGGAGGTGAATGCAACTGCCCGAGGATTTACAAACCAGTTTGCGCTTCGAATGGACAAACTTATTCCAACGAATGTCAATGCAAATGCTTCGCATCCACCGCCAAAATCGATTTGAGGGTCGTCAAAGAGGGAGAATGTTAAATTTTAATATCTACCACTTATTTAGTAATGTGACATAAGTTTCACTTACCTCAGCTGACATAATTATACAAAATATATTACGTCTAGTATCCGTACTCATTCGTTGCTTTTTGGCTAAATCCAAGAGTTTTTGGGAAAAGCCATCGCCCTTCACCTTTTCAACTTGATCCACTTTATCATCCACCTTTCCACTCCAAGCGGATCCCACAACCCACCATTTTCCTCTTTCATCAGCTAAAAAAATAATTATAAATAAACTAATTTAAAATCAAATACAACAACCATACCTTTCAGTAAATCTTCCAAAGAAATGTTTAATTGCGTAACGTAATTCCCTTTCCTTATAAAACCTTTCGAAATCTTTTTCAAATGCTCACTGTAGCTGGTATCGTAATTAGGGATTTTGTGCATATTATTATTTTTGATTGCTAATAGCACATCCAACATAAACTTAACTCTCGCGCTAAAAAAAACAATACTTGAAACAACAACCATCACCATACATTCTTTAACTTACTTGTCTTTAACTTCTTCAGAAGCTCCAGAGGCTTGCTTCTGCAAATTGATGATCAAATCCTTCAAAGCCAAAGGATTATCCTTGCGCAAAGTAAACCCAACGTTTCTTAAAATTGATAATATGCAATCCACGTGTTTTTCCTCAAACTTACTGGATAATTTGTTCAAAATTTCATATACCAATTGCGATTGAAACACCTAAAAATAATATTCAATTAAAGAAATAACGCATAAAAAATACGCGTAATTATTACCTTAAAGTTATATAATTGAGCGACGATGTTGACAATATTATCTAATCTTTTGTCTTCGACTGGTACATTTTCATTGAACAGCTCATCAAATTTCTTAATCACGCTCTGCAAAAAGTGCGCACCTAAATCCAAACGTTAATATCGTTTCCGTAATGAGAATGCAACTCTTGCACTTACCAACTTCTGTTCCAACATTAGCCTGTAGAATTGTAATTAGCAAAATGTGTTCCAGCAATAAACGCTCCGGTGTAATGGATTGTGAGGCGGCAGCTTCCAAAATTAAACCTGTCAGCATTTCGTTAACATCGTTTCTGCTATTATTCATATACAGCTCTTCGATTTGCGTTGAAATGCTGTGCATATTACTTTCAGCCAAACGATTCAAATATCCTGAAAACAAAATATTTATTATTAATGTTACATTATAAAATAAAATAGAAAGTTAAAAAAATAACAACCTTTTAATTGACGTTTTAATCGATTTAATTTTTCTATTCTTTTCTTATCGCCGGTAGAATCTGCTTCCATTCTTGCACGCACTGCAGGAGGAATATATTTTCCTTCTGTTTTCTAAAAAAAATACATATATTAAATATGCATATTTATAAATTATGATTTTTAATTACTTACGTTTACAACATTTCCATCTTTATCTCTCGTCCTTCCATATATATCTTCCCAAGTTCCATCAGGATTTACTTTTTTACTCGATTTTACTTTAACTTCACCCTCATCTTCACTATTTTTATCATCATCTCCATCTAAATCAAAGTCGCCATCATCCTCTAAGACATCATCTTCATTTTCCAAATCATTCTCAATTTCTTCATCTGATTCGTCTTCTTCCAAATCATCTTGATCATCACCATCAATAGATCCTAATTCATCTTCACTACCACCTTCATCCTCCATATCCTCTTCCTCACCATCAAAATCCTCTTCCTCTTCTCCACTTTCGTACCCCAAACCAAAATCGTCATCATCGTCCTCATCGACAAACTCCTCCACCTTCTTCGCTTTCTTTTTACTCTGCTCCTCTTCCAAATCCTTTAACTTACGCTTCGAAGATTCCTTTTTAATTTTATCTTTATCCTCTGGCTTCTTTTTTGTAATCGATCGGTTTGTCATTAAAGCGAAATCTTCCGCGAAATCATCGTTGACACCATCCATTTGCTGCTCTGCAGCGACGATGGCCTTCATGTTCTCCGAGTCGTAAAGTTCCAGCAAGTAATCCAAGCCGTCCGACGTGAAATACTTGGACACGTTCTTATTTTTCCCCTTCGTTTTCAATTTCAGCTGCTTCTCCAGCATTTTTATGTTGCGCTCTTCCTCAATATTCGCGTTGACCAACTGTTTTACACGATTTTTCTTCATTTGATACTGCAGTTTCTCCTGCTCGCTCTTTTCGCGCTCAATTATAGTTTCCACCGGCAAATTCTCCATTTCATCCTAAAAACAAAGTTAATTAATTTTAAATTAAAATTGCAAAAAAACATTACAACTTACCTCAGAATCGTCTTTCTTATTAATTTCATCGTCATTAGCATCCTAGAAAACATAGATTATTAACATTCTAATAAATGTAACTAATATTCTTTATAAGTTAAATAAAATATATAACGCACTCAGCGATTTACTAAATTAAGAATGACAAAACTGTTGATTAAATGTCGCACAAACAGGAAAGGCAATTATCAATCAGTCTGGTGTAAATGTTATTCAGCAACTGCATCTGCCTTACACGTAAGTCTATTTAACCTTAGTATTATTATCTAATCAACCTAAATTTATACAATTGTAGATTTAACTTCTAGTTTCATAATGTTCAGCATAGCAAATAATAGACAATATTTAAAAGTGATCTTACAAAAAAAAAATAAATTAAGAAAATTACAATAATAAATATTTTTACTTACTTCATCAGAGATTTTTGGTTTTGATTTTTTCTTCTCATTTTTAGGAATCTAAAATATAAATAAAATTATATATTAAAACACTATTTAAAAAAAATAATTACCTCTTTCTTTTTTGATTCTTTTAAAGTTTTACTAGTTTCCTAATTAAACAGAAAAAAAATGATATAAGAAAAATCAATGATTGAATGTAAAATAATTACCTTTTTCTGCTTCGAATCTTTTGGATTTGTATTAGTTTCCTAAAAACAGCAATAAATTATATATTTTGTAAAAAATATTTTAAATTTATTTGATTATAAATGTATCAATATTATATTTTAAATTACCTTGTTTTCATTCACCTCAAGTTCTTCCTTGTCTTCATCACTATCGGGTGGTTTCAGCACAAACCTGCCTGGTATGTTTTTATTCTTGTAGTATTCATTTCGAATAACCTTTTTATGTTTCCTAGCATCTTTTCGTAACTCTTTCCTAGTCTTTGGCAAATTCCTACTTCCTCCAATTTTCTTTTGGAACTGCATTGCACACTTATATCCTGATCAATCCTTTTACAAATCCTTACTATTAAAACACTAAATAGGTTATGTTTTCCATATGTATTTTGATGGAAAACATAACCTATTAAGAACATATAAATAAAGATAACAGGCAACCAAACAAACAAATTTAAAGTCTATGTTAAAGCCTAACGTCTTCCCTTTAAAGCGATCTATAGAATAATATTTTATTTATACTTTTTATATTTATTATATATTGAATTATTTCATTATATATTAAATTATTAATATTAATATCCATATCTACCATTACACCACATCTCTGTAATCCTTCTTTATTAAACTCTTAGCATCAGATAATATTTGCTAAATGGCTTATGCATTCGTATCAGTTTCATTTCACATTCTTTCGCATTATTTACAATTTAGTTAATGCTTTTCTCCAAGCATCTGCTCTCACTTATGTCTTATCATCAGCCTTTTGTACAAGAGCTAAAGCAGTCTTTCGACCCTCGTACAGATTATATTAAGCTCTTTCCACTACAGCTTCGTCTCATCCATTTACTTCCGCTTCATATAAAATAATACTTTTCACGCGTCCAATCATTCCATCCAAGAACTTTCAACAATCGCCGAAAAGATTACCAAATAATCAATACAGTACAACACAAAAAAAAAACATATTTAATGTCAACATTTAATTCTTATAATTATATTTTTCTACAATATAACAGTTATTATGGCTTCATTTTTTTCCACCGCCGCAATTAATGCATAAATTATGATGCGCGTTGGTATTTGTTAATGTGTGATCAATACACTGTTAATCCACTACAGCAATGTAAAGTGTAGCAAGCTGACATTTTGTTATTAATTAGCTGTAAATTAGTAATTAGTAAGATACATCTTCAGTATAAAAGGGCATAGAAAATCAAACAGGTGTTTCGCTTTCAGTTTCATTAAAAACATATCAATAATTATTGCATACTAAATACATAAAAAATAATTTAACCTGAACAAATTGTATTTTAAATTATATCAATATTATAATATTTATAATGTAAAATATTATTTACAATCATACTAATTGTAACTTAATTAGAATTAGTAAGTAACTTAATTATATGAATATATTTGCCTATGACTAGAAAATAATTTAGTAATTGTTGTCATTCCAATTAGAATTATCGTAAAGTCTATCTAAACAAATATGTAGTAAAGGTAGGAAGAGGAGGTTACTTAACAATTGTTGTCTTTTCAATTTGGTTTTGGAAGTACTAAACGCTTACCGTAAAGTCTATGTAAACAGGTCTATTGTAACGGTGGGTGGAGGTAAATATATGTGATGAAATTAAGTTGTATTACAGAAGAGATTACAATTAGTTTATGTAGTAACATTTTCATTATCCGTTGGAGGCCCAAAATTTGTTCCGGCAAAACGGAATTTATTTCCGAGGTGCTCCCAAAGCACGTAACACGCGAAATATAAGCGGTGTGCCCTTTCATTAAACACTACACCCGAATTTAGGGCCCCATATACGTCACCGATACACTCCCTTAATTATATCTCATCAACACTCCAAGAGCCGCCGATTCATCTCCAGAGGTCCTAATATCATTTCATTTCCTTCGATCGATGCACCACCTCCAAATTCCGCAGAGAACCACTCTTAACACCCTAAAAGAGAAAACAGAAAAATTTGATCGACTTCAAGTAATTTGTTTGCCCTGCAATTCGGGTCTTAACCTTGCCCGAAACGTACTTTTATTTTCTCCTCAGTCCGTACGCCCATTACACATTATGCATGATATGGTTCTGATTTATCAGGATTTAATGACGGCAGTTAAATCCTGCCCATTATTAGCCGGGGCGCATGGAATTTCGGACGTGCATTACGTAAACCGCCGCTCGCCACGTCGCCGCGCTTTATTGCATAATCCCACGCTAAACAGATAATGGCATTCTCCGTTAACCCAGGATTGATCCGACGCCGCCGATTCAATTCTCGCCTTCGATTCCCCACAAATAAATTGGGAAGACAGCGGAGACGCGTAATCTTATGCAAAGTTCAATTCGATTTCGAGAATTATTGTAGTTTCGATTCGGAGCGAAAGTTTTTTATCGGCGGATAAAATCGCAAACTTTTCGCGAAAGTCTCCGAAAATGATTGGGTAACAATTGGTTATCGGGAAACGAAGGGAAATTAAAAGGGAAATAAACAAAACGAAAGCAAACAAAAAAACTGTTCCAATCGATGCAAACTTTCGTCCGACTGAAATACAGAGTGTGTTGTAAAAAGCTCGATGCAACTGGTAAATATTTGGGCTCATCTAAAATTTCATAGACCACGGTAAACTTGTTACACACTAGAATCGATATGCGCTTTAGAGTTTCGTACGTAGATATACATACATACCCACATACACCTGGTTCGGAGGTGGATCAATAGATTTTAAATTTAAACCCTAACACCGTCTATATCCCGTTTATATTTATAAACTTCACCTACAAAAACTATGGTTTACTTTTTATTAACGCCTTTTATACTTTATCTTTTATATTATGTTTACCGCAAATCCTTCACGTCAATTTTTATTAAATTTACAAAAAAATCAATTTGTAACATACCAAAATATATTCTAACATATCTCAATTTCTATTTAAAATAATTAAAAACAATAATTATAGTATTTATCGTTATCTTTATGTAATTATATATTTATTTAACATTACTTTTATGTTACTGCAATATTACTAATATAAATCGGTATTATAACACCTCACTCAATAAATTCGTGGGATGACATATAGATAGCGTATCAACCTCCATACGACGTCTGTCAAAATTTTATGTCTATTTGACGTTTAGTTCACAAGTTTCAGTGCTTTTAGTGACGCTACTTTTGTAATGAAATTTTGACATCCTACGAACTTAATGAGTGAGGTGTTAATTACTAAATAGTAATATCTCATATAGTCCAGCTTTGAATTCACTGCAGTAATTTAAAAACAGACTAAATTGTAATTAAGCAAAAGAAATTCTAACAAAATCTTACAGTCAAGTCTCAATTTGTGCGGTTTATTTTTCCATGACCCTCGATTAGTCCGGTTTCAAACAGTGTGAGATATTTCTGTATAAATACAAAAACATGAGAAAATTTAAGATAATGTTTTCACTTACTAAGAAATTAAATTATTTAAAGTTTAAATCCTATTTTTTACTTCTTACAAAAGTATTATTATCCATCAAAAAAAAAATATTTTAAATAAATTGTTTGAATATACAAAGATTGTTATTACAAGTTGTTATTCGAGAAAATCTTCTCCGTTTTGATAGATTCTGAATACGATATTTGTACACTTTGCTCTCAGGAAGAAACTGGAGAAGATGTAATAAAAAACTTGCAGGTTCGAGTAAAGCGGAAGAAATTTATTTCCTGCAAGTCTCATATTGAATGGATTTTATAAATTGAAAATTTTCTATAATGCACAAAAATTGAATAAAAATTTAATAGAATTTTGAAATTAATTAATTTAGAAAAATAATACTTTATGAAGTAATAATTCATAAAAAAAATATTCTGTTGCAAAAAATCTTGTTATTATTTGTAAATAAATAATTTGCTAAATAAAATTAAACATATATAGCATATTTATACTCTACACAAAAAAATAGAGATATTGTAATTTTATTGAAGAAATATGACGAATTACATTTTTTGGTTTATTTTTGAATTAATATTTAATGTGCATTAGTTTTCATAAAATAATAATAGAGAGAAATTCAGATTTGCAGCTGGCGTTGTAAGTAAAACATCTAAATTCCAAGTTTGGCGAAGAAAGTTCGTAAACTCGTAAGTTTGTCGAATGTCGTTTTAAAGTCGCAACTACTCTGCGCCATTCTTTGTAAAAGCACACACCAAACAAAAAAAAACGATGAAATTTTGAGAAAGTAAACAATATTATACTTAATTATGTAAGCAATTTTATTCAGTTATTGTTTTATTAAATAATAAAAATAGTTTACGTTTAGGAAAAAAAATATTATGCAAATAGTTAATTAAATTAGTAAATGAGAATTGTTAGATAATTAATATGTTTATTATTATTAGAGAAATCTATAAATAAATTGATTATGTTAAAATCTTGAAAATATTAAAAAAGTAATAAATTAATATAATTTTAATTTATTAATTGTTCAAATATTTTAATAATTTTTAATATATTAGAAATTTCTTTTAAAGCAATTAAATTTAATTAAATATTATTAATTTTATAAGAATATTATGAAAAGAAATATCAATAAAAAATGGATATTCAAAACAATTTTTATTGCTACACTTTAAAATTTCTCCACTCAGTTTTCTCCCCCGGTTATTGTTTTCAATTTGCTTAAGGATATCAGCGTCGTTCGGAATTTAAAACAAAGTTTTTTTTTTCTTCTTTCACAGTTACAAACACAGCGCTGAAAGTTTTGAATGAGTAAAAATATTCGCTTCGACTTTGATATCAATTTAAAAGGAGTTTTAACACATTAAGAAAACGAATAAAATAATCATTTTATTTTCAATATTGATCAATTTATATAATAAAAATAATATTTTAAATTAAATTTGAAATTTTATAAATATCATTTTTGCCCTAAAAATTGAATAAAAAAAGTTAATTAATTTTGAATATATTTTTTTTAAATAATTTCATTTCAATAATATTATTTTGAATATTATAATATAATTTCGATACAAATTCTATTTTTTTATACATTATGTTTCATTTTATGCAATAAGATTTATTTTTTACGATTTTAATTTCGGTTTGAAATAGTTTGGATAATGGAAAATAACTTGAAGGGAGAGATGCATAGCTGTTTAATTAATATGTAAAGCATAGATATTCGTAACTGAGATATGCAGCAGTCATAGTGCCTTGGTAATTGTTTAGATGACTGGAGATGCATTTCTCTATATGTTCGGCTAAGTGAAACGGGAGTGGAAAACAACGCATCTCTGAGCCCATTTGGAACACTGGAATTGCTCTATTCATGCTACCTTGCTCGCACGTTACCCAATGCTCTAGCTGTATTCGACAAGCTTCTGCGAATGCAACTTGACTACAAACCATTTTCCCAGTATTATTTCTATACATTAGATAAATTGAACCGTACACATTTTCTATATAATACCAATTGTCATTGCTACAAAGTCCCTAAACAGCTGTCAACAATATCTTAAGTACAATAACCAGATTAGTAAAGTTTTAAAACTATTATAAATTATAGTTATAAAGTCTATAAAATTATAAAAAATGCAGTGAATAATACATAGAATTTGTACTCAATTTTATATTAATAGTACAAAAAAAAAGAAGTCTATTTCAACATTGAATAAATGCAGATTTAGGTGCAGTCGAATAGTATTTGAATTTTTGGTATCGTTTAATAAATGTAATTTGTAGGTGAACAAATTTGTACTCACTTTTACCTATAAAACTCATTTTATACACGTCTAAAAAAGACAGTTTCAATATTAAATGTTCACATTTACCTAGAAAAAAATATTTTACTACGTTGTACTTTTATGATATTAATTATTAATAACGCATTAGATTAAAAAAAATACTAATGCACTTATTCTCAAAAAATATTTTTTTTGTTGTAATTTAAAATAATTATTAGCCATTAAATTATTTTCTTAAACTTTTTTTTAGATTTGGAATGATTAGTAATAAAATACTTAAATTGAATAACAAATTTCTATCTTGGTAATGTTTGAATAACAAGAATCTGTGGCGATATTATGTCATATTTTCATATGGTATTGATATATTTACGGCAGGTATTTTTTCCAATCTGTCCATCATGTTTATCGAAACAGTAGATCTGAATAACATCATCATAATATTTATGTGACAGAACGCTGTTTACTTTGTCCAGGACTCATTAGTTTTCATATAAAAAATAATAATTTATTATTTATAAGTAACAAGATTCACAAATTATTAATTATTACTGAAATAATCCTTATAATAATAATAATTTTATTCTGAAATTTTACAAATTTGAATAAAAAATATATTATAAGTATATATTTGAACTTATAATAAATGTAAAATGGTAAAAAAAAAACAATTTTTAATATTAGATTTCCATATGTGTATAATAAATTGTATGAAAGCAATGATAAAGCAATTTTATTATATAATGTAATATTTCAATTCAATTTAAATAAAATTGCCCTTTTGATATGATGTAATATATTTATGATTACGTCTTGACATCTTATGAGAAGTACATTACGTAAAAATCAATATGAATATTGTAATATTTTTATTAAAACGAGACTAAAAATTTTCTTATAAATTACTTATAATCCAAAATAAGTTCTTTCAATATCTTAGACTGCTTAAAAGCACATTAAAATAAATAACATTTTTTTAATTAATTTAAATTTAAATTGTTTTGAACTATAGTGAATCCGGACTGATAGAAACTGCACTATGAAATGTATTCTATAAAAAATTTAATATGTAGTTGATAAAGTAAGTACTAAATACACAGGAGATAGGTTTATAAGATTTTGATACCTAAAACGGTGTAAATCGAAAACAATTAAAAATGTGTAAAATTTAGTCATTTATTTGATCGTAAAATAAAAATATTATAGTTTGAAACACATAAAAATGATAGTCAATTTAAAATAAAAAAAATGAATCAATTACAGGTGTTTAAAACTTTTATCTATTATATAATTGTTATTTATGATTATTGAATGTTTATTGCGGATTAAATTATATAGAAGTAACCTGTATGAATTATCGCGATTAATAGTAGATGGAGTAATTACAGTTCGTTTTAATTTCTGTGTTATTAAATTCGACATGTGGGAGTTGCGACCATCGTTTTTGCGTGCAAATGTTTTAGTGTCGGTACTTTAATG
Organism: Nicrophorus investigator; assembly: GCA_963457615.1. NCBI lineage: Eukaryota > Metazoa > Arthropoda > Insecta > Coleoptera > Silphidae > Nicrophorus > Nicrophorus investigator. Next base: position 27,421,084 of record OY735143.1, read on the forward strand.
TAATTCGTTTCGCTGCAACGTAGAGTCAGGAAAAAAGAAAGCATTAGGGACAAGGGTAGTCCATATTCCTGGAGCTCGACAAAAAAAATAAAAAAATAAAATAAAAATAAAACGAAATGGCCGCAACAGGAGCAATAAAGCTCGAAGCTCTTAAACACGTGCAGGCATCAAAATTAGCCTCCGGAATCTTATTGAGTGAAATAAAGCTAAAAGCACACAAACCGGCCGCAAACGCTCGAAGCCGACCGTTCCCAAATCAAGGATAAAAAGAAACTAAGGGTGGATGAGGAGGAGAAGGAACAACAAGGACGATCGTCGTGGTGTTTGCGTTTGGAAAGATCCCATCGCCGTTTGTTGAATGCGATGCAATCCTAGGTTGGAGGGAGACAATTTTAATTAAAATAATGTAAACAAACGCACCGAAAATGAGCTTTGGCGCGCTGGTTTTTCGGGCGGAGGCGACGGGGGTGTTGCGCTTCGTAGCCACGCATCGGGCAAAAGGTCCAAGGGTGAGCGAAGGCGACGTATGGCGTGAAGGGTGCGTGGGACAGAGAGGGATGCGCGCGAGCAGCTGAAAGCTCGCCGCCGTTCAGTACCTACGAAACCGCGAAACGCGAACGGTTCTACAAAAATTTTCCAATCCTTCGGTACATTGCACGGAGTTACGGAAGCAAACAAAAATTTGTTATTTCATCAGAATCCAACGACCGGCACCAGTTATCATCATTCGTATAAAAAAAATTGTACACATTGAGAACCCGGAAACGGACGCAGTGCTTTGGAAACTATAATAAAACTTTTAGTGTCCATAAAGGTATGTTGGTAAAAACGGGGGGCGGCAGCGACCGGAGAAAAAAATTGGGGGTGCTGTATTTTATATTTATGCGCAACTAGTTGGCGAGACCGCTACTCCCGACCGCACAATCCTCCCTCAATGCATACAGTTTTACAATTTTGATACGAATGGTTGGATGGACAGCCTTTTCACAAATTTTATTTGCATGCACTTCATTTGCATTCAACACAAATAACAATTACTTCAAACATTAAAATAAACTGCAATAATAAACATAAATTTAATAAGAATTTTGTATGTTATTTCTATATTCTTATCTAGATTTATGTATTTACGTAATGTTTTTTATATGTCGCTTTATTTAACTTTTCAATTAAACTTAACTACTAAATTTAATAACAAATATTACTGATCCTATTATTTATTTTTTTGTTATTCCAATATTCTTATATAGATTTATGTAATTACGTAATGAACATTTTGTTGCTGCCAATTTAGTCAAAAAGGCCCGTAAGTATTTTTAATATTTTATAAATAAAACAATATTTATTATATTTTAAACAAGAAAATTATTGTGCAAATATATATATTTTTTTCTATAAAATAACAATTATAATTGGTGTCTTTCAAAGAATACAAAATATTTTTTTTTAATAATGATATTTTATTTAACATCTACATTTTATATTTATTTTCATTAAATAATAAATATAACTTAATTTTATTATGAAATAACAAACATTTATTAATTATCAATTTATATTAATTATAAATGTTTATTTGATATTTATACATTTACTTAACTAAATATAATAATTATAATTTATAAACAATTTTCAGTTTCTACTAAACAATAATTATACAATGCAACAATTACATAAATATTTACAATAAAATTTTAAACTTAATAATTTAATCTGTGATTACTTTAAACAAATTAAATAGTAATTAAAAATATGGATTTTTGTATAATATATACATTGTACTGAATTTTTCAATTGAATGAACGCATTTAACTGCTATTCAATCAAAAGCCTTTCATGTCTATAATTATATTGTATGCAACGCTATTCATTTACAGATGTTATTGATGTTTTACAACATAATTATTTCATTTAAATGTAAATTATGTATGAGCAGTAATTAGTTTAAAGATTTTCTGATTCATAAATTTTTCATATTTTTTTTTTCTATTTCACATTTCACTTATTATTTAATATAAAGAAACATTATTTTAAAAAGGTTTTCATCGTTTTTTTTAATAAAATATTGACTATTATATAAAACTATTAATTAGTACCGCGTTATATAGAAATCGTGTTATAAAAGTAACGCGTTATAGTAGATTTTATTATTAACTATTAAATTTTTTTTTTTATAAATTATGGGTGGGTTTATTATTATCATTTTAAAATGATAAAATTTTAACTAATATTTTCTATAAAGTTATTGTAGGGAAATTGCATTAAGAGAATACCGCTTTATAGGAAAGTTAACTGCAATGTTAAAAATAAATTTTCAATATTAAGTGACTGAAATTTTACTTTCTGTATAAATAATTTTAATTTAATAAGTTTTATAATATTTTTAATAATTAAATGATTTTTTTTGTGTATTTTTGTATGACTTAATTATTTGTATATTCTATAACAAGATTTAAAAAATATGTTTAAAAAAAAACACTTAAAATTCATCATTTAATTTAAATACAATCAATTATATAAAGTATTTTAAATCAAAAAAGAAATAGTTTTCTATTCTAATCTTGTTTGTCTTTGCAAATGGACTTGATTGGATTATTAATGACTTCGAATGGAAATTGGAAACTGCGATCGCACAGAAAATTAATTGGGTCGCACTTCCTTACTTTTGTTGTAATCCATTAGAAGAATTAAACACAATACGAACGTCCGTACACAAAGCGAATCAATACAAATGCAGCTGCAAGAACTGGTATTCATTAACATCGCAATTTTACGCAATCAATGCACTATCATAAATCACAAAAGTAAAAACGTTTAATCTATTTTAAATTATATAATTTATAAATAAAAACAAATATAATTAAATATTAAGATTAATTATTTGAAAAATGCGATTAAGTTTTATATTTTTATTGATCTGAAGAGGAAAGTTGAATGGAGTGCGAGTTGAATTAGAAATGCGCTGTTTATTCCTGCGTTCTAAATGCAATTTTCATTGCAAATGGAGGTACTTGAATTGCATGCACGTTGTTATCAAGAGCATTAAAAAGCGATCTGCATGTGCGAATTTCTGCTGGAAGAGAGAAAGCTTTCATCTGATACAACGCGGAAAACGCAATCTGCACGTATAGATAATATTAAAGAGTCTATCATAATAACAAGCAGTTAGCGAAAATATTTTCCATAATTCTTAATGGAAATTGAAATAATTTTAATTAAATTCTACTACATGGCGGGGAGCGAATAAATTGCAACGCGAAATCCACAATCTAGATGGAAAGGAAACTCCGGCCTTTCTACATCAGTGGAATCAGTGGCTTAGTTCCACCCCTGTGGGATTTTGTAGTCTCTTTGGATAACATAGGTGGTCTCTGAATTATTAGTTTTAACATCGCGTGTTCACCCCCACATTCGTTTCAGGATATGCTATTATCCTCTACGCGTGAACATTCACAAATCAAACATAACGCGAAAAAGAGATAACAAAACATTACACGATGAATGCACGATCTCTAATTTATCGCATGACTAACATGCAGAGAGAAAGGACGAAAAAAGCAAGCGTTTGAATCAATTACTCGCAAGGCTTTCATCCCCTAAATTGTCAATATCAAACACCATTTATCATTTCACCTACAACTAATAGGAACAAATTGTTTCAATAAACTATACTAATGTCTTACAAATGCAAATATAAATACGTTTAGCAGTCAAATAATTTATCAAAATTTATTAATTATTACATAATTACATCATATTAAATATTTAGATAATTTCAAACTAGAAGTTGTACTGGAACTGAGAATATATGTTAATATTTTATATTCTTCATAGATAATAACTGTAATATTTTCTTATGTTATATAAAATTTGCGTTGGTTTGCGTTATTTTATAGAGATGGGAATTTCGTTTGCAAATTGTGTACGATATAAAAATCGCCTTGTAGAATGTCTTGGATCTCTGGGTTTAGAGACGATTCGCCAAAAAAAGAAGGACTTTGTGTCCATCTAGTTTTATGATCAACCTTTTTCTTTATGAGCTCTCAAACAACGAACATATATTTACGTGGTGAAGAAGAAAATTGTGTCCCTTGGAATGTAATGTCATGAAATTAAGTTAGAAATTTGTTATTGTAATGATTATTAATATTAAGAAAATTTATTTTCTAAGACTATTTTTTTCAGTTTATCAGATGAATTACTGTATAATACATTTGCTTTGGAGCCGCTCTTTTCATGAAAAAAAAATGCGGCTCTCAGTTCCTCAAATATTGCTATAAAATTGACAAAATTTGTAAAAAAAATTGTGTTGAAAATAATATAATTTTAGACTAAATATCAAAATTTGATTATTAGTGTATACTATTGTTAATGCAATTAAAACTGAAAGTTATTTTTTTCAGTTTATCAGACGCATTACTGCATAAGACAAGATTTGCTTTGGGGCCGCTTGAGGCTCTTTTCAAGATAAAAATGCGGCTCTCAGTTTTATAAAGATTACTATAAAATGGACAAAATTTGATTATTGGAGTATAAAATTGTTAATGCTATTGAAACTGAAAGTTCATCAAGAACAAAGCAGACAATAATACGATTATTTTTTGACGCTGGAATCGGAATCGGTGCGCTTAATCCTTCCACCCCAAATCCCAATATCGAAATCAATTTCAGCACTCGACTTTGTCATCTGGACATTTTTTGCATTATCCCGATTAATTAGCGCTCCCATAAATTACCGGTCCTCCCACGCTTCGCGCAATAAATCAATTCCGTTTTGGTTTCTTTATTAATATTAAAAAAGTTCCTCTCCTTCAACGATTTTCGTATTATACATAATTTTTTTTTGGCCAAAAGGATGTCGCAATTCATCATTTGTACATATTATTAAAAAGTTCGGGGAAGGTTTTCATAAATCGCCATGCGAATTTCCGGAATTTTAGGGCCCAAGGAATTGTTTCGGCCTCAACAGGTTTTTCGCTGTTCCCTGATCATTTGTCAATATCCCGGACAGATTTTCCTTAAGAATAAATACGGGATCCGATGGAGAAAAAGATCGCGAAGTAAAATAAAAAAAAAATAAAAAAATACACAGAAAAAAAAGTATACGAAAGGGTCGGGAAAAACAAGCGCAAGGGCGGGTAATTAATGTTGCTTTTCCCAAAACATTGCGAATGATTTATAGCCATTTAAGATGATTAGTGACAAGGCTAAGTCCGTTACTCTGCATGCGTAATTAAATTCAATTTACTTTTAACAAATTACTTTTACATTTTTATTCTTCGCAATCAATTTTCTTTTCCTGTCATTTAAAGCGACTATAATTTAGAAGAAAATCCAATTTCATACTCAGATGCATTTATATTACATAACGAAATGATTTATTGCAAATAATCAACTTGAGAGTTACATTTATATTCTATACATTTTATTAAATATTCGCGTTGATTTTCGAATATGTTTTTAGGAAGAATTTAAAACTAATAATAAAAATCATAATTCTATTTATTTAAATTTTTAAAGATTTGTAATTGAAGATTAAACTAAAATAAATCATTAAATTTAATACATCCCTTAGGAGAAGAGAAATGTTGCTTTTTCTCCATAGTTTATGATTTTTTTTTTCATAATTTTCAGTTCATCTACATCTACAATTAATGTCTACAATCAGAATTTATTTGATGACAGCCGATGGCTTCATCAACCGCTAACAGCGCGCAAATAAACACGTAACACGTTTGTTTGCATAATCCGAAACCGCTCCGCGCGCCCCGAAACAAATAATGCGTTGGCGATCTGAAAACTGGCCGATGAATAATTACATGCTTTACCAAGGGCGCATCAATTTGCATGCAAATAAACTAAACAACATTCACCCCGTGCGCGCTCGAATAGCGACGCTACAAACGAAAACTCTTTATTTTTCATGCACATTATTTGCTTTTCCGAAAATTGCTGGAATTAAATCCCAATACAAGGCCCCTTTGTTCTGAACACACACACACATTTTTTTTTTGTTTCGTTTATGTTGCGAGTTTATTACCATGGAAAGGGGTACGATTAAATATGCTTTTTGTATTTATTTCGAGCGTGGGGTGCGAATTTGTATATTTTTTTTGTACAGAAAAACATCCCTGTTATCGAATTACATTTAAATTAAAAATCCCTGACGGAAAATAATAATAAAAAACAGCAAAAAAATAATAAATGCGAATCGAAAATTGTAGCGGCCACGTCAATGCGGGGCCGTTTCACAATCCTGGCTTAAACATGCAATTTGCATACGTATCCAGGGCTTAGATAAATGTCTGCATAATTGAATTATTCGATATGTTTTGTGTGTTATGCTCGGCTGGATTACAAGCTCGATGTATGTGAGTATATGTATGCGACTGTTAGGGCGAGAGCACAGTTGAATTAATTTGGAATAACTTAGATTGCAAACGTGGCATATTTGGATCCATCAGATTTCGACGAATGTGCCAACACACAATTTTACTAATATATCTTTTTTTCAACGACAAAAATGATCAACTTTCAGTCAACTAATTCAATTCATAACATCACGTAATATGTAATAATTACTTGGAATGTACTGCATATAATTTACTATCATTTCTTGACAACCTTCAAATTATTCTGTCATAAGTAGTTAAAATTAATCATTTTTCGACGCCGAAATGATAGATTTTCAGTCAAATAATTTAATTCATAACATCACTTTATAAGTACTTGTCAAGTGGCACGTAATTTGTAAAAGATATGAGATAATAACTTGTACAAATACAGTATATAACTTAAATTTACCGGTTGCTGTAATTTTTTGACAACCTTCAAATTACACTGTCAAAAATTTGACACTGACGCAGTAATAGTAAATGCTCTTTGGTTATGAAAAAAATTACCTTGCGATCTTTAAGTATAAATTTACTTGGCAAGTACTAAGTAATATTTATATTTTTTCATAATTGAAATACTAGTTAAAAATAGTTGGTAAAATAAACACAATTTAAATAATGAATTTCGTTATTGATTTCTGTAATGTATTGAATTGTAGGGAGGAAATAATTAATTTAATTTTAAAAAGGTCAGAGCTGTTCGCAGGCAATCAATAGATAATGGACAGCGATAATAGTGAATAATTGATTGACATATAAAAACGTCTTGCGTTATTCGTAATTCCTCGCTTCTCGGCTACAACAAAACCGCGTTATTTATGAAACATATTAAATTTCTGTGCAATCGCATGCATTCAAGTTAAAGTTGCATTTATTGCTGCAACGGACGGACATCATTATTCCGGAAATGATAGAGAAATAATTTGACGTGAAAGAAAATCGATTCGTTTTGCTACATTCAATTTGTAACCTTACATTTACATGATATCAAATATAATATCTATTTTATGTATAAAACAATCTATTGGAAAATTTTATTATTCATAAAACTTATATATTTTATCTGTTAAAAATATATAGAAAAATTATTAATATAAAGATTTTCTTTGTAATTTATTTAAATTATACTTTATATAATAAATAATAGGTGGCGCTTTAAGAATTTGACAGATTTTTGACATTTATTTTTGTATTATTACAATTAAATTTGACTTGAACTAAACAAATTCCAAATTTTATTCCATTAAAAATTTCGTTTTTTTTATCAAAGACAAATTAATATTTGTTTACTGCAAAAATTTAATGCATATTTAAATTTTTGCAGTTTAATGTAGATTATGGGGAGCTGCCAAAATGCGAATGACTCTGGAGTTGTTTCATATCCGAATATAAAAGATCTGGTCTATTCCGCACTTATGCGGCTCTTTAATAAATTATGAAGCAGCTTGGAAATACTTCTACCGCATAGTCCTTATTAATTATTACTTCATGTGGTAGAAAAGCTATTTTTACAAAATTTTCTTCAATAGGCTCAAACACATAAATATATGAAAGAATGGAAGTTATAAAATAATCATTTTCATATGAAAGCAATCAATTATCATAAGAAATATATAAAAATACTTCATATCAGGTACAGTTTATGTAATCATTCTTCATAAATACAATCAATATATTTGAACTCCATTATTTTTTGTAATATAAATAAGTATATACAAATAAATACTTTAGGTTGACAAAAGTATTCCTAATAATCACTATTGTATTACATAATTACGAAGACCTCGATTAGCGGTGAAGTTGAGTTCCTACTTAAAAGCGTAAAATGAATTTAGTATAGGAATTTAATATTAGTTCTATGTATCTTCGTCAGTGACACTATTTTAGATTACTAATTAAAACTTTAAATACAAGGCAAAACTTTAAATACAAGCACGTCTTTTTTCCTTCTTCCTTCATCTTCAGCATAGTTTATGCCTTCCACACTACAGAAACTTTCCGATAATGCTAGTCTACTTCAATGCCACGACCCGGCGTATTCAAACTTTCACCCACCTGAAAGCATTATCTTGATTTACGCTTCCCTGTTACGCAGTTTGGAATTCGCCCATTGTGAATATTTGAATCAATTTTAAGAACCATCCAGAACACTTTTCATATATTGAAACCTTACCGATCTGCGCGATGTTCGAATCCTGCAAATAATAAAAAATTGGACAAACAGATGGGGGAAAACAGTTCCCGTTTGCATTCGAGCACGTTTCCGGATTTGTAACAGTATATATTCTCTGTTGTCACATCGAATTAAAAAGTTCACGCTAATGTGGTTTTCACCAGCTGTTGTCACAAAACACAAAATGTTGTTTTTTGTTTCAAAATAACGTACAAAATTCTGTTCGTTTCAAATTGTCATATTCAAAATAATACAAATATTGAATTCAATTGCGTAATTGTGGGCCCCACGCAATTTGAATGCGAGGTCCCAAATAAATTATAATTTGAGACTCGTGGGTCCTTGTTATTAAAAAAAAACTGATATGCAATATTATGCACATAAAATAGATTATTTAGATATATAGGAATATTTCCATTATACAAGTAATTGCGTAAACAAAGATTAATTAACTTAATGATTTTCTATATAATTGGGAAACAAGTAACATTTTCCCAAAATCAAACATTTAATATTAATTAGCTAATTCCCTGCATTAATCAAGTTCCAATATTGGTACAGGTCGCAGAGTTTGAAGTGTGTAAAAATTGTTAATGTAGAAAATGCATTTTGGACGTGAATCCCGATTGGAAAACGGTTGTTTAATTTGTAATTGGATCTGGTTTTTGCGACGTTCAAATATTCAATTTCTAATCGGAAGACGAAATTAGTTCGGATTAAAAATGAATCGATCGGATTGAAAGTAAATGCTGAGCCATTGTCCCGATTACAGCTAAATGCTAGTAAAGTTCAGGGACCCCCCATCGGGGATCTAAAAATAATAATTGGATTGGATGAAAGCAACTTCGTGGGCTTCTGCGAAGTGGGCGGAGAAAACCAATTTCTTCCATAAGGCATGCATATAACATTATTAAAAAGAAACTTTATAAATCTATACATATTTGTTAGTTCGCTATAGGCATACTTTTTTCCGTGACTGAAAGTAATCTCTTATGCTAATACCCGCTGTTGCTTTTTTTACAAGAAAAAATAATTTTATTCAACAATGCGTGTATTTTTTCTCTTCCCTTTATTACACCCCCTTCCATCTCTTCATCGATGAATACTATGTATTTAGGTCTGCACGCAAGCTGTGCTTTTATTGAACAATATTACTTATGGCAACTCTAAACTTGTCTATTATGTAATTTCTAAAAACATTTTTTAAAATCCTTAAAACTACCAGTTTTTTCATCAGTAATTAGTTAGTTTATCTGAATGTGATGAAATTTTTATTGTTTTCAGAGATTACATCCACATATCTAAATAGTCATAAATTTGATTAAAAGAAACTTTAATTAGAACTGTTTTCATTTTAGTTCATTTTCCTATTTAAAATATTGATATAAATATTTTATCAGCATTTATTTATTACTAAAATTTCTATTCATTTCATTAAAAGAATTTGGTTTCAGTTTATAAGAAAATTAGATTTTTACATTTTCTTTTAAACCGATTTTATATGAAAATTAATACGAATTATACAAATATTGATGCAATGTACAATTTTACCTAAAAATATCAGATTTTTAAAATTGATTAAAATCAACATAATTTATATCTAATATTGTTATTTACAAATTTTTGGAAAAAATAAATAATGTTTTAAAAATGTTTTTGATTGTCAGTCAGATTTTGACAAATGTCTTGTTATATGACATAATTTGAAACCTAACTATTTTAGAATACAATATGACGTAGATATATTTGGCGGGAAATATTCAAATTTAAAATTACAGTGTTTAATCTAAAAATTGTTGAATGTCTTTTGTGCAATAAAGTATAATTTGGCAAATTTTATAACGGATTTAGTAATTTGACATTTTTTAAATTAATATCTTCTCGCTTTACAATTTTATGACTAGTAAGATTATCTAAGGTAAGTAGTGGAGTATCATGTTCTATATATTTGTATCATACATATTTTCAATTGTTGAATGTATTTTGTTAAGTAATATAAGTGTGTGTTTATGTAATTCAATAAAGAGTTAACAGGAGGTCACAGGTCATCCCCAGAGGATAATATTGTATTTTCACTAGATGTACGTTCGGACGCGGCGTGAAATACCGTGGATGCGAGTATTGGATGAGGATTATGCGGATTGAAAAATTAATAATCCATCAATATGGTTTGAGCCGTCGAGGGGGTTTGTCCGCGCGTAGGGATCGATTGCCCTACCTTCTCTAATAACCGTTGGACCTGTTGGAACGCGATCAATACAAGAAAAATATACGTTTCGCAGACACAAACACGTAATATTTTCTCTTTTAAATTACATATTTGCATTGCACTCGTAAACGCGACGAGTGCGACGCCCATTTCGCGTGCCGCTTAAACAAGATGTTTCGCCTTTGTTCCGAAAAACCTACGGCGAGGAATCCCCCGAGTGTTTACTCAGCAATATTTATCCTTTTCGGGGAAAAGGACAATCGAATTAATACACCCCCAAATATTGATAGAAAGCTCAAATAAAGGAGAAAAAAAAGAAAAGGGAAAAGGAATCTCACTTGATGAATGAAGGTGTTTTGTTGCGGCGAAAAGAGCTTCTTGTTTATTTCGATGACATCTCTCAAGGTGTTTACTTGTATTTTCTTATTTTCTAGATCCGCTGCAGTGGATAAATATAAGGAGTGAAAATAAAGGCAGGAACGGGATAAGGGAAAAGGGTGTCAAGGCGCCATGCAGCTCAAGCACGGATTTATTGATGTGGCTTTACTCTTCCTCCACGTTATTGGTGAGTCGCTTTTCATTGAATTTATTAAATTTTTCCTCTTATTAAAGTCATCCAACAAAAGACGTCTCGTCTAAAGATTCATTGTTTTTTTTTCTGTTCCTACATTTAGTAATTAAATAGACGTATTTCATCTAGCTTTAATTAATGAATAATGGATTTGGCAACCGAAATTAATTACTTTTATTTTGGTTTTAAACTATGCAAATTCGTATGAAATATTTCATTTATAACGCAAAATTTTCCGTTCAAATACATATATTCGCAATATATATGCGGTTTACACATTCAATTTTAAATATCATTTCAGTATTTCCAAAATCAAATGATTAATAACTAAATTATTTCATATTACTTTATATTTTTTGCAAGTTTTGTATTAAAAATAAACTCAATATTAAATAATTTAAAAATATATAGAAAAATGTAAGAAAATAATTATATAATAATTTATTAATAAAAGCTGAAGTTTCATATAATTTTACATTTATTATTATGTAAGTTTCTCTTTACATTTTTTTCTTAAACTATAAAAAAATAAATATAATACGTAATAAACTAAAGTTATTTTTATTAATATATCCTACAGTATTTTTTTATTATAACTGAATTCTATGCTCGACAAGGAAAAGCAAAATTGGTGTTACGTGTAGGGTTCCTGATTTTATAAGGGGGATTGAGCTAACACGAGGGTTAAAACACCCTCGGGATATTTGAATTTGCTGAGTAAATACTTATTATAAACACATAAATTTTCTGTATCCAAACATGTACTAATATTATCTTCGCTGGACCAGCTTCCAAATAAGCTGCCAAACGTACTGTTTATTTTTACATGACGTAACTTATTGCATATATGAGAATTTACCAAAAAAAGGTTTTTCAGTATGGTCAAAAATTTTATATTTTAAAAATAATATTTCATAATAAAAAATATAAATTTTAATAAACATATAAAATTTGATGAAAACTGTCTGTATATGTTATTATTAAAAATGCATAATATTATTATTTAATGTATGCTTTTATTTATGTATTTTGAACGTTTATAGGTTTTGTCTGTTTAAAATCGATATAAGTTAATAATAAATAAACATAAACTTTTTACGTAAATGATGGGTTTTCATATAAAATATTTAATAAATAAACATTTCATGGAATATGCATTTTATAAAATTATTTTATTTTAAAAAACAAACATTTTTTTATGTCGTAATAATTTTATTTCATGTGAAAAATATGTAAATTTTATTGCGGTTGATATTAAACAGATAAAATATCCTGGTGGATGTTTACTATTATTATATTTATGAATATTTATAATCTTTACAATAAATCTAATATAGCTTAAGCTTATTGTTGTTTTGCTGTTATCAAACAGGTTAATAGACAGAAAAATTATTATGTAATCTGCTACTAAATCTGATAATATTATTTGACATTTACTATGCAAATATTAAAACGTACATTATTTTACGTTGATTCATCGTGACGTAAATGAGACGTTTTCATAACCATATAAGGATTTTTTTAACTAATTCGTTGTGATAATTCGCGAAGATTCGAGTATTCGTGTTTTCATTACCATATAAGGCAATTTTTTTCCAAATAATAATTAATTTAAAACCAACAACTTATTAAACGCGAAATAAAAATAAATATTAAAAATTAGTTTATTTCCATTTTATTTAGTTTGGTTTCAAAAAGTTATTTAGGATAAATCGTATTATGAGAGGTATTGTGTCTTTATATAATAAAATTGGGATCAATAAATCATGTGAATTAAATTTTCTCGAGTAATTAATTTAACAATTTAATTATATAAATCAGATGTACTTTCTAAGTTCGCTGAAAAGCACGTTTCTAAACAAATCATCCTGAAGGCATACGCTGAAGAGTGTACAACTGAAGAAACACAGCATCATGAATAGATGTAGGTTCCTTAGAATTTCCTAATAATAGCTGAAGGGGTGCACAAGTCAAAGTCGATTTTGTTTAGTTTGTGTATTATTAATACGTATGCTCAGAAATTGTTGTGTTTAATTAATAGAAAATAATGAATATTGTATTAAAAGTTTTAAGTATTAATGTTTGTTAAATTAAATTATTGTTTTTAATTAAAGATATTTTCATGAGTGGATTAAATAAATTATATTATTTGATTTAAATTTTGTTGTATGAAGTTTTAAGTATTTAATAATAATTATTAGAGTTTTGTATATAATTATTATAAATAATATTAGAATCAAAAAATATTTTATTTAATTTGATTATGATTTAATCTCAACAATTTATTAATAAATCTTTGATTCATTTGATGATGTTTAGTTAAGAGTTGTTCGTGAGTTCATGAAGCAAGAGCAAGTCAATATCGCTGTTGCAGTAGAAGTGCAGATAACTCGAATGACTCGTGTGATGGATGTACTTTGGTGGAGTGTTGGTTCGGAAAAATGGAGAAAATGTTTTTTAATGAATGCAGTGACTGTGCAGAACTGATATAGTAAATAAACTAATTCGATGGAAACTTTTATTTTTAATATGGACGAAAAAGTTTTAATTATTTCATTTTTGATTTACATTAATTCTATAGTTTTTTTCTTAAGTACTTGTCATAGGTACTTGTCAAGTAGACAATATTACTTGTAAAGTACTTCTAGTAAATTGAGTAGTTTATAATAGAGTTACAATGATTCTATAGTTTTAAGTAGAAATATTACGATAGTTATTTTCAAAAGATCTATAGTTCACAATTATTGTTAAATATAATTATTACTTGCAAATTACTTGTAACAATTTATATCAAATGAAAATGTAAACTTTTTAACAAATATAAATATTAAAAAATCTGCAAAGTAATTTTGAAGTAGTTGAAGTTTTTTTTGTAATAGTTTTAGTTTAAATAAGTCATATTTGTAGTTTTTAATTTAAAATGTATTTCTAATGGAAAATGTCTGCAAAAAATACATAAAAGTGTAATTAAAGCAAAATTTAAATTTAATTTACCGTGCGGAGGATTCCGATGTACTTTTTTTCTTCTGAAAGTTGATGATTACATAGCAATTTAAATTTATGGTAGGGTATGTGTGTTATCGATTACATGCGATCATGCGTTATCGTCGTGCAACAGTTGTGGGCTGTTTCCTCCGGTAAATGAAATTAACGCAATGCCCGGAAGGGCTTCCAACATTTTCCGATTCGAGAGGTTTTCATCGAGAAAAAATTGGTATAATACCGAATAAAATGAAAATAAAAAATCAGATGAAGCGTAGTTAGCGTTAAGTCTATGAAGTACAAATAATTATTTCCATAATGAAACAGGCCCCCGAGCTGCCTGTTCTCTGTCGTCAGTTCTCACATTTTTAGATTTTCCTTCGCCCTCACTCATCCTATTTAATTCAATTTCCTCGAACCTTTTCCTTTTGTAACTCCATTACGTTCTTCCCTTTCTTCAATCCACATACACACTCATGCAGGTAACAAAAATGTTTTGATTGCATCCTATGGACAGCTTTATCTATTTAACACCAAACCTTTTCGTACTTGAAGGTAATTTTACTGCCAAAAATAAATCAAAAAATACACCACAAGTTTATCGTTTAATAAAGCTATAAAATAAAAATTATAATTGATAGCTATAGAAGTTAAGCAAGGAATGATGGAAACGTTAGTGTTTAATATTAATGTTTCGATTGCATCCTTTTGACAGCTTTATCTACTTAACACTAAACCTTTTCGTACTTGAAGGTACTTTTACTGCCAAAAATAAATTAATTAGTTTAGTGTTTAAAAAAGTTAAGCAAGGAATGATGGCGATATTTTTTTTTTATAAATTTGATATAGAAATAAATACAACTCGAGTTATATGTGAAATAATGGAAACATAAATTGATAAGTTACTATAGTTAAGCAACGTTAATATTTAGATGGGTGATCGATCTTGTTATTGAATTATGAATATATTATATAAAAATATATACATCTAAAATTAGTAAATTATTATATAGAGGTAAAATTAAATCAATAATTGAAAGGTCACAGTAGTTAAGCAAGGTTATTTTTTGTATGGGTGATCGATTTTAATATTGACTTTGGTAATATAATAAAAAGTGTTAACTATACAAATTTCTTTAAAAATTTCTTATAAATTTTTTTTTTTAACAAATATGTTGAGTTACATAATGCTAAAAATAAAATAATAATTGATAGATTAAAGAAGTTAAGCAAAATATAATGTTTTGATGGGTGATCTGATAGTTACAACCATGAAGAGTAATTATCTTAAACGGTCGGATTTATTTCGAATGATTTATATTTTTTTTTCTTCTCTGGTGCTAATTACTTCTATTTGCGGGGTAATTAAGAAAAGTGTCAACTTTGGTATTCAAGCCGAAATTAGAGCAACGATAATACTTAAAGCTCTGGAGTAATTGAATTGCAAAATTGCTTAAGCCCGGGATTTTAACGATATTCACGTGCGCGAAAACGAATATTTTATACGCTCGATAAACATCACGTGTTTAATTATATATAATACATATCAATTAATATTACATGTATTTCCAATTTTACATACACGTTTATCCACACACGTGTACTAATTTTAAAATCAATGAAATATTTTTTATAAAGTTTATTTATAATCGTTTAAATTTACAATAAAAACTCGCATAGTCCGGATTCGATTAGTCCAAATTTACCCTGGTCTGGTTTGAGGTGTCGCAGTTTTAAAGTTCTCGATTAGTCCGGTTTTAGGCATATATCAATATATTATAAATTTCACCTATAATTGCTTAAGTTTATAAGTAAATTAAAATTAAATTTAATAATTTATTTTTTTGTAGAAGAAAGTTATCTACATGATAAGAATATTCAAAATGTATGGAACACGATGAAATATACATGGAAATTTATGTTACGCTGAATAATATCTTAAATCTTCCAGGTTCTTGGTGATGGTATCTTTAGTTGATTTATCTGTGCTATTGTGATATGTTTTCCTTGGATTACAAAGATATAACATTATTTATTGCTAATTATATACAAATCTTAAACTAAATACTTAATAAAATTTAAAATAAATCAAAATAATGAATAATGAAATAATGAATTTTAATTAATTACGTCTAAATAATATTAATAAATATAAGCTTATAAAATAAAGTGCATTTTAAATAATCTTCTTTTTCTAGTAATAAATATTTTTTCATTTTTAATCCATTATAATATTTCTATTATATACACGTATTTTCTTAAAAAAAAATATGTTACGTTAATATAAGTTGAAAATATGTATTTGAACTTTTTAATTAACTTGTGTATCATAAACGCATGTAGTATATTATAAAAAGAGAAATTCTGAAAGGCTCTTTCCCCAGGCGAGGTACTACTCCCTCTTTTTCTCTCTTCATAATCTTGTTTTTAATATATTCACGACTAAACATCGTTTCGCTTGATGAAAATGTCAGAATAAACAGAGATCTGAATAATCCTTCCTACTCATTCACATGTACATTTATTTGTTATTTTTTAATTTAACGTGATTTCACTCTGATTCAATTATTGTATGCAAAAACAATATATTTTCATTCAGTTCATAACTTCAGTCTGTTTATTTAAATATATTTAATCAATTTTGAAAATATTACAGAAATTTCTTTCATAATGAGGATAATCGGTTTCGCACTAATATTTGAAACCGCACTAATATTTATATAGAAAAATAATAATTTTGTTGTAATAACATATTTTTAGAATAAAATATTATTATTATATAATTATGTTAATTATTTCATATTTTTTTTTAGTGAAATATTGGAGTAAAATGTTTGTGCGAAATTTGTTTAAAATTTCTTTAATCTCTTTGAAAATAATATTTTTATTTATAATTAATAAATTGAATTAATGCAGAAAAATGTTGGTAAAATTATTTAAATCAATTTATTTTTTTTCATATGTGATTAAAATATTTTTATTAAGCTACGTATTTACTTAGCTTCAATTTAATATGAAAATTAAATTGAATATTTTGCTCGTGAAACGGAAATAAACTGGAATTATATAGCAAATTTAATGCGAAGATTAAAGTGGAGCGTTTCTGCTTTATGAAAGCAAAAAATAAAATACAACGTTCCTTTCAGTTAAATTCATTATATTATGATTGAGGATATATTAGGATTGTAGGAATATTTAATTATAAAAGTGAACTGAAAATCACTGTGAAAAATCAGTGACATTTCATGTGACTTTAAAAAAGAGCAAAACAGACAAAACTGAAAAACTTAGAAAACAGCTACACATCATATTGTATGCCATTGAAATGAAATATTATTGTTCTCAAGAAGTTCAAGAGTTTCATAACGTAGTTTGTTTCGAAACATTTCTTTTTATAGATAAGAGAAAAGGAAATTGAAATGTAAAGTTTATGTGTGATTTTAACTTATTGGTGTCTCCAAAATTGTTATTTCAAACATAAATAATAATTTAAAAAAATTATATTTTTTAAGCGGGTATTTCCATAATTAGATCGTTATTAAAGTTAAGGGTTAAATATGTTAACATAATGATATGGTTGAAAAATAAATAAATTATATAAGAAACTTTTGTATATATTTTTTTTTATAAGAAGAGAAATAAAGAAAATTCTGCTTAATCCGCAGAAAGATAGGGCTTAAGAAATAATAAGATAATACGGTAAACATAGTATAAGTTTAAAATATAAGCGGTTTAACTATTTTATGGAACTAATTCGAGCGGAAATATTTAATGTTCTCTTATTATATTTTAGCTGCATTTACCATAAAGTTCTCAATATAACGTTGCAGTCAGAAACAATTTATTTTCATAATATTATTACATCGAATATATCTGAAAATTAAAAATCATTAATAATCTTTAAAATTTTGTTTCATTTCGGGCTTTTATATTCAAAAACGTTTTAGTTTTTTTCATGAAATATACTGAAAATACTTTATTAATAGGAATATTCTGAAAAATTGTATCTCATTTCAGCAGAAGTATAAATTATCTATACAAAATTTATATACATTGCCTTTATATTTAAACCACTTTTTAGATGTTTATTTATCAAATTAGAAATGAAAATTAGGAACTTCAGCAAAAATGTAACTTCTGTTAAAAATATGATTTACATACATTTTCCTTCAAATTTTGGTCACTGAATTTTTAACAAAAATACTAAATAATTACATAATTCTATGGGTGTGCTTAACTTTAAGTGCGACTTATACATCTAACAATTAGCTTATATACTTTGATTTCATATTGTTCGCACTGAAGTATTTTATTATATCTTAGCTGCATTTACCATAAAGTCCTCAATAAAACGTTGAAACAATATATTTTCATTAGCAAATATTTTTGATATCTGAAAATTGGGATTTTACTTCAGGAAAGGTATAAATAATAAATTATCTTTAAAAAATCGTTTCATTTAGGGCTTATATTCAAAAACGTTGCGTTTTATATAAAAGTTTGTCTTATACACCAAATATTACTATTATTATTTTCACATAAACATATTTGTCTGTGGGATTCTTTTTACAAAATACAAAGGGCGTCTTAGACAGCGGATATTTTTTGTTCACATATTGTTAGCACTGAAAATAATTAGTTTGCAGCATCCAGAATGTAATGCTGCTGCAGACTTAATTTAATGACACAGGATGTCAAGGATGTCCACGTTTTTGCCGAGCGACTAATATGCATATAATCGAGAAGAAATAATTTGAAAGCTTTCGCGCGGTGGCGCGCGTTTTTCTCCCTTGTGCGAGGGAGGAGGAGGAGGAGGCGATCATTAATTTTAGATTCGGGTGGCGGCGAGACACACCTGGCTGCCGGAATAAATCTAGTTTAAGACGTCACTTCCGGACGGCGCCTATTTTGAAAGCGCGCACCGTAACTTCTTCAGAAAGAGGGAGGCCCAACGAACGAAATTTTTATCAACTCGATGAATATTTCATGACGTCGAATGCGTCCACGAGAAATTAGCCAGCAATACAATCTGAATGTCGTCCCGAAGGAGATTCAGCTTTTTTTTTTCCAGGAGAAGCAGGATAATAATTGCATGCGCACGGCTTCTACAAATTTCTAGGTGGAAAATAGATAAGTCGATCTGGAAAGAAAAGGGTGGCCCGCAACGAGCCCTGCGGTTTCAATACTCGTGTCGCTGACATCTCAATTATGTTTGACCTGAAAGGGGAAATATGGTGAACCGGAAACGCAGAATAGATACAGACACATGTAGAAGACAGAAAGGAAATGTGTATGAGGTTTTCTTTGATGAACACGTAGTATGAAATATATGTAATTAACGA
This sequence comes from Nicrophorus investigator, assembly GCA_963457615.1. Taxonomy (NCBI): domain Eukaryota; kingdom Metazoa; phylum Arthropoda; class Insecta; order Coleoptera; family Silphidae; genus Nicrophorus; species Nicrophorus investigator. Next base: position 27,440,756 of record OY735143.1, read on the forward strand.
AGCGTTTATTATATTATTTACAAATGAAAGCATTTCTTCCATCGATTTCTTAGTACCATAAATCACCTATTATAAATTCAATCATGCATTAACTTAATGAACATAATACCTGCACTTTTCCCATCAATTATTAGACACTTATCGATCGGTCCACCTATATTTATTCAAAATTTGTTTACCAAACGTCCATTTCTATACATTACCCAGTGCATCAACCTGACAACAGCACATCCTCAAAACTCAATAAATAACGAATTCAGCGGAACCTCACTTCTCGCACATAATTTATTTTTTAAACATTTTTTTTCGATGAAAAATGAAGATTTGTTATAAAACTGCGAAAAAATATAAATTATTTAAATATTTTGTTCGAAAACCGAATTTGTGTTATAAAATTATAGAATTTGATTTTTTTCTATGAAAAATAAAGATTTGTTATAAAACCGCGAAAAATTATTTAAAATTTTTATTTGAAAACCGAGAATTTCTGTTACAAAACCTTGGAGATTGATAAATTATTTTTTTTGTTAGAAGAAAGAAAATTGAGGAATAAATTAATAAAAATTTAAATTTAATTTCTTGGAAAGGAAAGAGTCTTGTATTTAAAATTCCAAAATTTTATTATAAAACCATAAATTTGATGCATTGTTTTTTTTTGTTCGAAAATATGGATTTTATACGTAACAAAGTGTAAATGACCAGAAAATAAATAAATGAACAAATCGCGTATTTACGTAATGTTTCTTCCATGCCATTTTACAATTACAAAATTTAGGTCAGTCTCTAATAATAAACCGCTAATGACCGGAGTCCTTAATTTAAAAGAATATTTTATTCTCCCAGCGTTGTTTTTTTGTATTCGTGCGTCAAAATGATGAAGTTATGCCGCATAGTTGTTATTTTTTTTTTGATAATTCCGTAATCATGAAATATCTAAACGTGTGCAAATTACAGGGTTCCAGACTCGATGGTTCCCTTTTGTGCTATTATGCTTACGTTTCGACATGATTTCTTTCGTCGACCCGCGTATGATGGCTAAATGCAATTTAAAACTATAAAGAAGGAAAAATGGATTGTTAGTGCTTTCCTTGTTTATGGTTATGAAATACTACTGTGATTTATTGCTGTAATCTTTAATATCCAATTTAGAAAAATTTCACTTTAGTTTAATTTTTAGATTAGATTTTTATTGTTATGTTATTTTCTGTTGAATATTTTTATATTTATTATTGGAATTTGACATCAAAGATATAATTTCTTGCTAAGAGAATATTTAATTAATTTCGTTATATAATTTTGTAATTGTTTGTGTTTTGCAAAAACATGTTTCTATTGAATCAAGGAGTTCTAAAGATATTGGCGTATCCAGAGTTGTTTATTCTGACATCAAGGAAATACTTTGTGACAGAAATAATTCGTACGAGATAAACAACAACAAGTATGGCGAGGGGAGAGCTAACATTAAGAATCTCCGTGATCTTTCCAAGATTCTGTCGAAGTTCCAAGAAGTTCAACACAATACACAGATAGTAATCCAATAAACTGCGTCTTTCGGATAAAGAAGCAGCCGGACATATGTAATTAGTCTAAAAGGCATATTTTAAGATGCAGTTTTTATCGTTACCCTCGGGCGGCTCTCAATATCGCAAGTACGTGACGTGACAGGCACTCTGGTAAATTGAGGGGAAAAAAATCAAATAAGGGAAAAAGGGAACGAGTGCATCCACACGCCAGACGGTAGGGAAAATATGTTTCGCCCAGAAGACTCATCCTGCCCTCCGACCTCCGAACTTCCTTGCTAGTAATTAAAACTGGAAGAACATGAATATTCAGTGCATCCTCCACCCTTAGTTTTCTCCCCCTATCGTCAATTATACTTCTACATTCTTTCTTTTTTTTACACCGCCGGCCCTTAGCTATGGTGGCTCGAAAAATATTCACAACCCCGCACATGTACATGCACTACATCCGAAACTGCACTCGGAATAAATTAGTTCCGGACACGTACTGCGAAACAGAAAACCAAAACAGAAACAACAAGATAAAAAGAAACAGAAAAGAATGAGAATCAAAATAACTTGATTAACGGAATGGAATAATCAATAATAACTGCATTATTATCAACAGTTGGCAAACTTTCAAATTTCACGACATCTACCGGTACAAGATTTAATAGATCCAATAAAGTCGAATCAGCGTCCACAATCATTGTTAGTTATGTCAACATTTTTCATATAAATTAATAAAAATGACTAGGGCTTGAACCAAATTATATTAGTTTGAACTAAATGTAAGAAAAAGTAAAATATAAATATTAAAAATTCCTTAAATTGAACTGTGTATTCATTTTCATTACTTTTAATAGAAGATTAAAATAAAAAAAAAGAAAAGCATCTCCAATTAAGGGTGGATTTAAGGGTTTATAGTTTTTAAGGCGAGGTCTTCTAAATAGTGTTAGTTAAAAGCCCCTAAACATTGTTAGTTGAGTTTCCCGATATATGGTTAGTTTAGACTGCCAAAAAGTGTAAGTTGAGGGCCTGAAAACATTGATAGTCGAAGTTGTGGGCCCACAAACGTTGTTAGTTGAGGGCCCATAAATAATGTTGGTTGAAGTTCCCAAACAGTTTTAATTGAGGGCCCACACACTATGTTAATTGTGGGCCCCCTAAACACAAAAGTTAACGGTCCCCAAATGCTGAGTGTTCTTCATTATTTTGTTGACGTTTTGTTTGCTCCCGCTTGCATATGGAATTTGCGAACGCCCGTGCATTGTTTGCATAGGAATTGTCCATTTATATTAATTTGCCGTTTGTTTATGAATTAAACAGTCGGTCTTTTGCTGGGGGGAAAAGTTCCTGCGCTCAAATTACCCTCTGCGAAAAGGACAAACTCTAAGCGCGGCTTTTCACATATTTTCGAAGCACACACAGAGATGTTTAGAGTAAATTCATCCTTTCGTTCTTTTACCACGAAAATATTATGTAAACATAATTAATAAATTCACATGCATTCGCATTACATAATTTCAATATTTACTCATTTTATTTTGTCTGAAATTAAATTTTACCTCAAAATCACATTTTTCAAAATAATGGGGTAGAGAATATAGTAGAAATTCAATAAAGTTAGAAATGAGCAAACAATCGATTGAACCTGAAGTTTACTACTTTATTTACTTTATTGTTCAAGAATTCGAATAAAATTGATGATATACATTCTTTTTTCCAATTGATGTATAGCATTTCTAATATTTATAAGTGCTTATTTACATTTTTTTTTTCAATAAATTCATTGAAACTCTTCAAAGAATTGAAAATGTTAGTAATTAATTTTACAAAGAAATTTACAATTCCCATTTTAAACTTAATTCTTAACTTATGAACATTTTTCTTAAAATTTGAATGAAACAGATTAGGCAGAATTATATTATTTTGAACTAAATATAAGAATATTTTTTTGTAGTAAAAAATGTGAACTTTATACTAAAGTATAGAATTCTATAATTTACGACGTATTTATATTTTATAACTAGCTCAAAACGCTCACAAAGATGGAATGGCTGCAAGTCAGAAAGTGTTAGATACTTGAATGCGGTATCTAGTCGACTTACGTAAATCTAAGAGATCCCCAGGGCGGGTTTTTGTCTGGTGAACAAATTCCAAGACCCGTGGGATTACATTACTAGCAGATATTTCTATTTTGCGCTGGGGTTTTACAACCATACACTTTTTTGTACCATAAAATATTCCAGAACTAGTCGCATCCACATTTTTCTGTCACACCAAATCTCAAATCATTTATTACTAAATATGACTTTATAAAAGGAGAGAAATTATTAATAACTGATTTAAGTCATATTTTATAAATATAAAAAAATAGAATTAAATAATTTTTTTTAAACAAGTCGAAATGGAAAAAAAATATAAATAATGTTTAATAAAGATTTTATTAAATATTATTTAATATCAAAAAAGAAAAAACATTAATAAATTTTAGTAAACATCAACATAGATTTTCTATCTAAAAATATTGTAGAACCTGGCGCATCCACATTTTTATGAAAGTTTGAAAGAAAGTTAATTTAAAATATTTAGTAGTTATCAAAAATAAATAAAAAAAATATTGTTAAATTTAGTATAATAAAAACATAATAAATAAATCCAAATATTTGTTACAAATAATTAATTCAATACAAATTTTGATATTCAATAGCAAAATTTAATAATATTTCGCTGCACAAAATGTTATTCCCGCTGTGCGTATACAAAATCATAAAACAAAAACACTACAAATAGACGAAATGAAATTAACAATGCTGCAAAAATTTTCCACGCAAAATTTCCCTATTTATTTTCCACCACAATAGTGTCCACGTTATATTAAAATGTTACCCAATTTTAATTATCGTTTCCACTCCAGGAAATTCGATATTCGATACAGAAAAAAAATTGCGTACCGTTTCATCATCGAAGGGCGCCTTTATTTGATTTATGTTACCGCTGTAATACTAGAAAACCAATTTCGGATGTTTTTGTTCGTCCATTGAAAAATTGAACGCGAAGAAATCCGATTGGATTTATGCTGACAATCGGGAATTACGGTCTAAATGGAATTTAGTTAGTTTGCAAACTGATGTAATTAAAACATAAATAATGCAACTATTTTATTACGTAATTCTGATTTGCAGCGATTTAACTAATTTATTTTGTTACCTAATTCTGATTGGTTACATATAAATTGATCATTATTGCATTTATATTTGAAATTGTTGATGCAGATTTACTATTTAATTGGAATTTATCCTGTAATTACCTTGTAGTAATTAAAAGCAAAGTATTTTGACTGTTTTGTTATGTAAATCTGATAGCAAATAAATTATTGAATATTATTAAATCAGTTTTAATTTGCAAGTATTTAAATAGACTCAGTTTTCATGTGAATTTATTAAATAATTAGAAGTGCAATTGAAATATTTTTATATAATTCTAATTGGAAATTATATATTTGTAATTGATGAACTTTGATGAAACATTTATTTATGAATGAAACTTAGATTTCATTAAATCTGTTAATCAACAATTTATTTTAACTATTTATTACGTGACAATCAGAATTTTTTAATAAAAAAATACTAAGATATTAGAAAATTTAATGTTGTGAAATTATTATTTGTAATTTTTTAAAGTGAATCAGTTACCAATTAAGGAATTTCTTAAGAGATTAGTTAGAAATAATATTTAATTTTTTTAACTATTTATTACATAATTCTAAAGAGAAACAATTACTAATTATTAAAAACATAAATGTGATAAATAAATTCAATTACATTTAAAAATTAAATATAATGAATAATAAGTTTACGATTAATTCTGATAAAAAAAAAACTAATTTATTTTATTTTGGAATTTTATATAAAAGAAATTTGTGAAAGTGGCTAAAATTGAAGTATGAAATATTTATACCCATTTTTTAGGGGAAATAAAGACTTTAGAAGTTTGATTTGTTGAAATATAGTTAGTTTTTAATCTGAATTTATTGAGTGATTAGTTGAAAGTAATGATTGAAACTAATTTATTATGTTTTGTTACTTAACTCTGATTGGCAACAAATGGTTGAATGTAAACGGATTATCCTGGATTTTAGTTTCCACTTGCAATTGCATAGTTATCGATCCTAGTGAAAATTAGTTTATGCCCGGATAAATGGAATGGAAATTCGAGCGGAAATAACTTTTCTTTTTTAATTATTACTTTGTTTCAAAAGAAAACTATTGTAATAACCATTGGCGATTAAGTGATATGTTTTAATTTAAGTTTTGAGGTCGAGAACTCTGAAAAAAAACGCGATTAAAACATTCCCTTCAGGTCGATATGAATTTATTGCAGCAAAAGAAACTTTGTGCGTGATGTCTGCTATAATAAAAATAGCACATGATGCCGTAACACATACTTAAAATTACCCAAATCGGAGCTAATATTTTAAAGTTCCGCTAAGCGATTCCCAGAGTTCACACATTTACTGCCCTTTGCACGATATCTCCATTGATTTTCTGTCTTTAAATTTAGCTCGTTGAATTTTTAAGCTGCATCTAGTTTAGTTTCGCCGTGAATAATGATCCTAAAAAGCGTAACCACTCCATCGATCACTTTATAACACGGGACAATTTCTTTATTAAAACCTTCGATAATTGTGATTGTTAAAATAATTGCGTTAAAGTTACGTCTTTAGTTCACTAATTCTACTGTACGCCTATCGTTGAAACTTTGCAGAATCGACATTTAAACGTGGATAAACTGTTATGAGAAGTCTACCGCGCGGATAAGCCTCAGGGAAACTCGAAACCGAGGATAATGACACATAAGTAATTAAAAATAAACAGATTACAAAGATTAATTAGATTTCATGATTCCACTAAAGAAACACAAACATATTTACAGTTTAATAATAACTTATACTAATTTTCCTTTTAAGATATTTATAAATTACATATTATTTTATTATGTAACAAATTTTATAATATTGGTTGTAAAATAAATTATTTTGAAAAGAATAAAAAATATTATATATTACAAATCTACAACTATAAAAAATTCTACTACTAATTCTAATTAGAAATGAGTTGATTTTAATTATTTAATTCTTGCATAATTCTTAGTAGATACAAAACATTTGTGTATGAAAATTGGATTTCATGAAATTTGTTAGTATTTTTATTTAATTTATTGAAACTGTCCAAAGATTTTCATGTAATTTATATTAATTATAGATGAATATATTTAATAAATACATCATTTTTTTGTAACAAACTTATATAATTTTAATTAAGTTTTATTTAAGATTATTTTTCTTAAAAGACAAAATTCCATAAGTTTTATTAAGTAGTATAATTGGAAACGTGCTGTAATTTCAAACTCGGTAAGAAAAACTTTGATGATTTTTTTTTTAAATAAGCCAAAAATAAATGATACTTTGCGTCGATGTAGCAAAATAATGATGTCGTTTCTTTTAGTAGCATTGGATGAAATGAATATTTATGAGTCCTAATGTGAAAATAATGCCGTTGCCGACCGTAATAATTAGCATAAATATATATATTAGTATGCATATATATATAGAAATTATGAGCTACGTAATTAATTCCCAGACACACTATTTCGATATGCAAATTTCGTTTGTAATAAATGATCTCCCAGTCCTCTGCATAAACGTGCGTGTACGTGTATGAGAGGGAAAAGGGTAGATGGGATGGAGAGGGACGTTTTTAATGGTGTATTAAATTTTTATTAAAAGACATTTTAAAAGTCGATCAATCAAGCTGACATTATGAATGATATATGAGGGGGTGAGAGGGACAAAAATCCGCGCGATTATTCTTTACCATCTAACAATTTTTTTTTAATATTCCTTCGGCTTGCAACGATACATTACGAAATAATAATTCGCCCCTGCAAAAAAAAAAATTGCAAGGACAATGCTTGTAATTAATTACGAAACTTTCTTTCATAACAAAAAAAAAAGAGAAAGCTTTTCCACCCTTAGAATACTTTCGGTTATCCTTCATATTTTTCTTCCTCCATCTTTCTCCCTCTACACATCCCCCCCACGTTAACGAGCGTAATTATAAATGATTGTGTTTATTTGTCGCGGAAACAAGCCTTCTTCTCTTTAATCCTAATTCCAGGGGATGCATCTCAATTTTCCCTCAGCTCGGTCCAGTTGCTCGCAATTAATATCTCTCGGTAGAACGGTTTAAACAAAGGCAGCCGCAGCCAGTAGATTTACGAGCTTTTACAAAAAAAAAATGAGAAAGAAAAATAGCTTGAAAAATATATATCTAAAGCAGGAGGAATAATAAAAAAAAAAGGTTTGCGAGAAACAAACAAATAAATGGAAATGAAAGCGTCGTGTGGAAAGCAAGTGAAATTCTCACGTGCAGCAGCAATAAACAACAATGGGTTTGAAGTCTGCGTCCGCATCGAGGGGGGTTTCAGAGAATTGCGTTCAAAAAAAAAATTATATTTTAAGCTTATATAATAAATATCCTCGACGAAAGCATCCCCGCTCTTTTAAGCCTGAACTTGATTTTTTTTTCAGTTTTTTCAAAGTATTTTCAAGCAACACATTGTGATTCGTTCCCTTTTTTTTTTATTATTATTTTCGTGTATAATGGTTCGCGCCTCTTGAATTGTTTAATATCCAAGCATAAAGTGGGCATAATAACATTATTATCTCTGTTTGGCTGGATGCGGGGTTAAAATGTGGCGCAAAACGTCATAAATTGCCCTGATAAAATTTTACTCTTGCTGTTTTGTGCATTTGCGCAGATATTTAAAGTGTGTTTAATTAGAACTTTAATTAAATTCCGGATCGCTGGAAATTTTCGTTTAATATCGCCGCATTTATTCATTGATTTCGAGAACAGCTCATTTCGAGTGTGACATTTAATTGTTTTAATTACATATTATTAAGCATATAACATTCAGAATAAATTTTAATAAAAATATATTTTTGTATGTAAATTAATATTCATATTAAAAATATAATAAAACGATGAATCTAAGCATTAAACCAATAAATATATGCGCATATTTGCTTAATCGATAAAAATAGGTTTATTAAAAATTGCCTTATATGGTCATGAAAACGCGTTTTGTCTACGTCATGATCAATCATTTATGAGAAAAAGTTTTGACAAATTTATAAAAATTAGTAGATTATTCAAAAAAAAAGTCTGATTTACGTCACTATAAATTAGCTGTTGCTGTTAATAAACGTTGTATTAATTTAAACAATTTTATTTCAATTACACATCTTGTACTGTTTCGAAAACATTTAATTACAAATAAAAATAATAAAACGATAGAAAAGTAATAAAAATGGTTAGATTTTCAAAATATCGTTTTATATATTAATTTAATTAATTTTTATTTGCAACAATTCCAACATTAAATTAATGCGATAAAAAAGTAATAAAAATGAGATTATTTATAAAAATTGAACACCTGCACTTGCAGCTGCGTTTAAACAATCCTTATTTGGGCACGAAAATAGTGCGTTTCGCAGAAAACAATAAAAATTAGGCGATTGTGCGGGTGAATCATCTGCAGCTGCGATTGTCGAACGCTAATCACCAAAATTATTTTATTAATACTCATTATTTTTCAATTTCTCAAAAAAATTAAATTTTATTTCTTATTATAAAAATATTATTACATTTTTTTTTATAAATTGCATTTTACATATTATAATTATTTAACTTAGTACAATTACAAATTGAGTAACTTCTATAAGCGTTATTTGCCAAGTAAATTATAGAAGTACTCGTTCGTTGAAATAAACATAAGTTATTTAAACGCATATCAAGACTTGCCAAGTAATAAACAATCAATTAAAAAAATAGTAAATATTGTAATTAATAATTACTTAATAGAAATTATAAATCATTTCGTGTATTTACGGATTATTTAATTTATAATGTACTGTTTCGCTAAATTTTAATTACAAATGAAAATAATAAAACGATAGAAAAGTAATAAAAATTGAGAGATTACCGAAAAATCAATTTATATATTAATTTAGTTAATTTTTATTTGAAGCAATTCCAACATAAAATTTATGCGATAAAAAAGTAATAAAAATGAGATTATTTATAAAAATTGAACACCTGCACTTGCAGATGCGTTTAAACAATCCTTATTTGGGCACGAAAATAGTGTGTTTCGCACATACGATAAGAATTGTAATAAATATTAAACAAATATTTGAAATGCATGAAAAGTGTATTTTACGCGTTTCGATTCGAATAAATTGAAATTACTAAATTATTTTAGATTAATTTTTTGAATTAGAAAACCTATTTGACAATAATATATTTTAGTCTTTAGTCAATAAAATCATTTATTTTGTTAAGATTTATTACATATAATAATTATAGCACTACAAACTGCTTAAATTTGAACTATTTCTTGAACGATATTTGCAAAATATTCTCTGATTAGGAAGAAGTAACACAATTATCTAATTAAAATTAATCATAAAATGGCTTTTTATAAAAACAAAAAATTACTGGGCTAAACCAATTGAAAATGGACCATTTTCTTGACGATTTTCGATTGCGTTTAGTTTCTGCATCTATTGAGTGAAATCTATTCTATTTTAAAAACAATCTTTATGAAAATAAATTATTATTCAATTTAAAATAATAATGTAATAAGAATTTTAATATATAAAAATGTATTTTATAATTTTTAAACAATAAACTAATATCTATATATTAAAATTTAGTTTATTTATTAAAATAATTTAATTTGATAAGATTTAATGGATATATCATGATTATTATAGCATTAAATGTGAACTACTTTTTGAACGATATTTGCAAAATATTCTATGATGAGAAAGAAATAACATAAATAATAAATTAATAAATCTTATTAAAATTAATATAATAGTTTGTTAAAATTAAATTTTATATTTAATTTTAATGCAAATAAAACTGATAAAAGATTTAAGTATTAAATTTGAAAACGTTTCGGCCTATCGGCGAATTGCGATGAATCGTCTGCACCTGCAAATCACAGCGAGGTTTCGGCATTCCGCGGATTTGTTCGTTGTTAACAATTCTATTGGTTCTTTCGCTCGGGTCGTCACGTAGACTATTGGCTGCGTATCTCTTATCTTTTAAAATAATAATACAACAATTTTGATACTTAAAAATGTTTTTCGATTTCGATTCGAATATATTGATTTGACTTTAAATTATTTTTTATATACAATTTCTTAAATAATAAATTTTTAAATATAAAAATTGAATCTATAACAATTATCTAATTTTTTAAGATTAATTGGATAAAGCGTGGAGATTGTAGCTTTAATTGTAAATTACTTTTTGAATGATATTTTCAAAATATTCTATAATCAGAGGGGAAATAATACAATTATCTTATTTAAATGAAGATTCTGTTATAATATGAATGTATTAATTTGAACAAATTTATTTTAATAAAAATTTTGTACTTTTTCGATAATTTTTAATTACAAATGAAAATATTAAAACGATAGAAAAGTAATAAAAATTGTGAGATTTACAAAAAATTGATTAATATATTAATTTAATTAATAAATATAACAAATTCAATATAAAATGTATGCGATAAAAAAGTAATAAAAATGAGATTATTTATAAAAATTGAACACCTGCACTTGCAGCTGCGTTTAAACAATCCTTATTTGGGCACGAAATTAGTGCGTTTCGCAGAAAACAATAAAAATTAGGCGATTTTGCGGGTGAATCATCTGCAGCAGCAGCGATTGCCGAACGCTAATCAACAAAAATATTCAATTTCTCAAAAAAATTAAATTTTATTTCTTTTTATAAAAATATTATTACATTTTTTTATAAATTGCATTTTACATATTAAAATTATTTAACTTAGTAGAATTACAAATTGAGTAACTTCTATAAGCGTTATTTGCCAAGTAAATTATAGAAGTACTCGCTTCAATTGCTCAAAAAAACTAAATTTTATTTCTTTTTATAAGAATATTATTACATTTTTTTTATAAATTACATTAAATATATTGATTTTTACTGAATGAATATGTATTCAAGATCATATTTTCAATCTGGGTAATTGCGATATTGGATTTTGAGTATGATCGGGGTGCTTAAAAACTGAATAGGGCTTGATTCGATGTGCCCGGGAATCACGTACCAGAAACCGAACCAACTTAAAGAGAATTTCTCTTTCATTCGAGCTATTCATCGACCAGACCTTTCCGCAAACCGCAGACCTTCCCTCCCTTTTTTTTCCACTACAGCCGAACAGTTTCCTAGAGTAGCATCATCCTCCAATTTCAACAGCAATATTTCACTTTGTACATTGAAAACATGAAAAGTTATTTTTTTTTTAGCTTTACTAATCATAAACCATTATTTCCTAACTTCTATTTCTAATCTTTTTAATATTTTTTGTTCTTGATCAACTTTCAATTTCGTTCAGATTTAATAAAGTTAAGTGGAAATTAGGTATGACGCAGTATAAGTTATTTTATTGCGACTACAAAGTCACAAGAGCATTGATTGATTACGTGTTCTAGGCTTAACGTATATTATTATCTTGCATTGTAGCTGGAAGCGCATGTTCCACATTCATCAAACGCCGGTGAATGCAACGGAACACTTGACACATCAATCTGTACGTAACAAGCAATAAGCTTATATTAGTTTAAAGTTAATTAGTATCCATAATCAATTCCATGAACCAGGAGCCAGTAATTGGCTGGGTGCGGTCTACAACACGAATCATCGGTCTACAACCATTTTTTTCTTTGGATCGACGCAAATCCGAACGAGATCCCATAAATTGCACATAAAGTAATTACACTGTGTGTCTTAATTTGACGTTTCAGAAAATCGATGTCGTATTTAATGCACCTTGCACCTCACGTTACAAATGGCTGCTGCAAAGTTTGCGTTGACCGCGAATAAAACTAATTGATGGCCATGGCTTTAGACCGTAATCTCTTTACCGCACTATAACACATTGTTCCATGCATTTTTCAGTTTCAGCTTTCAGCAAAATAAATCCACAAACTTTACAGCTGCTAATAATTTAACAATTAAAATTTTCAGTTTGTTTTAAGCGAAAGTTGTAAACTAAATAAAAATAACATCGAAACTATATCATTTAAATGTTTCAGTAATTCACACTTAATTTCAGGAAAATAAATATCAATTTATAAACGTTAAAACTAAAATAATAATAATAATACTATTTTCAGTATTTTACTCTTGATGAAATTGAAATTAAAGCCTTAACATATTCATATTTTTTTTATGTTAAAATCTAATTTTCAGTAAAGTTTAAATTAAACTACTAAACCATCAAAATTGTGAAAAAGAAATTAAGGATTATTCCAAATGTCAAGCAATACATTTGTATTCGGTTTATATACTTTTTCCGCAGTAATGGATATGTATGTATGTTTACGGTGTGACATTTACACTGAGTAAACATGTTTTTCACGTCCTGAAAAACATCTTTCATCATGCATATGCAAATTCAACAATGGCTACAAGCTATATTTCTGTGAAAAGGGGAATACAAATTGCTTCGCTTTCTTGAGAAATCAACAACTACTTAATACGTAATAAAATATACAACGGTAGAATATCTCAAAGGATCAAACAATTGTTATATAAAAGAAAAGTTATGCCGTTTAGAAATGAATTTATTATAATATTTTTTATTTTAAATGTATTAAGAATTTATTCAAAACATGAACATTGTTGAAGATCTGGTTATATAAGCAGTTTAGAAACTTCTTTTGGGAGTGGCTAAATCAGATACCCCAACAACTCTCTGCGAAATCCTTTAAATGAGATCCTTAACCGCAAGACGAGAATTGGGTCTGCGGAGTCAACAGAATTCCCAAACTCTAGGACTTATTTAATCAAAAATCAGATAATCTAAATGTCACTATAAATTACATGGAATTGGGACAATCCATTGGAAAAAGTTTTAGTTAGAAAGAATAAATACAATAATTTAAAATATTTTATTTATTTATAAATAAAATATTATTTTATGCTCTTTGTTAATAATTGAAAAATTTCTTTGATTTTATTTAACTATTGTCAAAAACTTTATTATTATTGAATTAACATATTTTAATTAAATATACGTATATTTATTTACACTTGACGTTGAATCTGTCAAATTAAAATTTTATAAAAGGGATGTGAGTATTTTATGTTTAATCCGTCGAATCATTCATGTGTTGTGTGCATTTCTAGGCAGCTTCACTATTGCTAATTCGGCCAAGCTTAAATAAGTAACTGTTAAGCTGCATTGTAGGAGTTTCGGCATTTGCATCTAATTTTAATTGATTACCTCAACTGCATCCATCATTCACATTCAAAACTAACAAAATTATATGCATTATTTAGAAATAAATGAAAAAAAATGCAATTCTTAAATTATTTATTTATAAAAATATTATATTATAATTGCCAAGTAACTTGTCAAGTAATACATTGAATGTATACAATATTTCATTATCTCTATGACTACCAAACTTTTTTTAGGATGTGTCAGAGCAGCGGATGTCAAACTGTGGATAGCAAAATGACAGCTGTCATTTTTGACGTAATGTGTCAAATTGTTTGTATTACATACGCAGTATAAAATAAACAAATATGTTTGGTAGCGAAGTAAATAAGTTAAGAAATTGTAGTAAATTATTGAAATACTTTTGAAATATTTGTATATTTAATTTGTGATATTTTAATTAACAGTTATATTTTTAGAATAAACCTAAATTAATTATAATTTATTGATACCCAAAGCAATAATAAATCACAATTGACTTATTCAAGACTTTAACCTACATAAACGTTACGTGATTAGTTTACTAATTAATGAAATAAGATTGGCCCAGAAGGTATGTTTATATAATAGACGTTTTCGATCTAGTACTATCGAGACATACTAATTGACAGTTATATTTTTGGAACAGATCTAAATTTTCTATTATTCACTGAAACTGAAGCCGTTAAAGTAGTCGCGTTTCGGGCGCATCTTAAATTGACTGAATAAATCAATCTTCAATCGATTTTGAAAGGCTTTCTATATAAAGATTAGTTCACTTGTAAATAGAACAATAATTAACCTAAATATGTGTTAATTAATGTTTCAATTCATAGGTTTATTTTTAGAAGTAATTACAGTCTCCTATTAGTTATGTAAGACAGTAAAATATTTAGTTACTGTTACAACTACACTTGTCTACTTAAACTTAAATAGGATGCAATATGGAAAATGGGTACTTGCGCATTAACTAATTTGATGTAGTGTGAATATAACATTATAAATGTTTGCAATGAATTTAGTAATTGATGTTTGAATTAATCAAAATATTTTATGCGAAAATGTATTAATTCTGTACGACAGAAGATTGATTAATTGTTAATTTGGGTGAGTATTAAATGAATTATCAACGAGACGGAAATGTATTGCATAATATTACGCGCTCCTTTTTCGATATGTTAATGAATGCCTGGGATAGGGTCGACTGTCCCAACGGTAAACATTGTACCCTTAATGAATTATACATAGGCAAGCATTGTTTACATTATTGTGCACGTGTTTGCGGGGAGGGTGCGGGTGGAATTGTGGTGAGGTGGTGTATGCATAACAGTCAATAAAGTCGCTGATAAGATGTAGACGTGTAATCAGGTTGGAGCAGCAAATAATGAAGTCTTTGTTCCTTCGTCCTGATGCATTATGCGGCCTGCCCCAATTTTGGCGCGCAACGAAATTAGCGAAAAGATTTTCTACCCCAAAAATAGAGCGAGAGAAGTGGTGTAAAAATAGCACATATTCTTCCAAAGCACTGAATCGTAATGGGAGCCGCAATAAAAGCTCGGGGCCCAGTAAAAATGGAAATTCAATTTGTACACACACTCTCTCTCTCTCTTCTTTTACTCTGCTTCACTCTCTTTCTCTATCCGACACACACATTTCTATATATATATACATATAGACTCACACATTTCCTTTCTCTCTCATACATATACACAAATACAAACACCCCAGCACGCCCACTCCAACAAAGTGGAATTGTTTGCGCCAACAAACAAAGTCAATCTTGCACGAGTAGAGCACACATTGAGGCATTAAATTGGGAACAAGGATCCGGCAAGGAATTACATTGTATTATAAAACAATCAGTGGAGTCTGGAGGTTGCTGCGCGGGCTGGGTAGGACGGTTGGGCTGGATTTGTATTTTGGATAAACGGAATTAAACAAATCAAATGGGAGAGATTTAGATATTTTTTTAAGTAGACTACATTAAATAATCTTATACATGTTTTGTTTTATAAGTAAATTTCGCAGTATAAGACGCACTAAAAATTTAAATTTTATTATATAAAGTGCTACTATTGCGTAGAGATTAAATTATTTATACTAACATGATTTTTGATGCTGGCTTAGTTATATTATTTTCAGAGAATAGAACACTTCCGTGTATAAGACGCACCAAAAATTTGAAAATAAAATTGTATCAAATATAAAGATTCTCAAAATTACAAGAAATTTCGGAAATTAAAATATATTTAAATTTACAAGAATATTTATGTTTTAGAAAGTGCACGTTAGGATTTATAATTGTAAAATATAATTAATTAATTAAATTTGACCTTCATAGTGTATTAATACCCTAAAGTATGATTAGAATTCAGGGTGATGTAAATAAAGAATGTACCTTATTGATTCAAGTTTCTCACGTATCTGTTGAATGCCTTCCCTCCACCTACGCGTTTTCTGATGCCTACGAATGATCACATTACTAATGTACAAAAGAATCGTCTCTGCGTGCCGAAAAAAACTTTTTTCTGCTGCCCTTTTCGCCTCTTCTTCGTATATTTTTATTACTTCTCTCTGACGTCTTCTCCACTTCAGCCAAATCATCAACCCCTTGTTGATAACGTACAGATACCGTTCCAATTTAGCTTGAATCACTTTCTTAATGAACCCCTTACAATCAGTATCTTATGCAACTGGAAATATCAAATCATAATTATAGTAAATATTTTATGTTATCTTCTGTCCACACTTATAAGTGTTAAAAATGAAAGAATTGTCAAAATACTGGAATCTTTCAAACTAATTGAATTATATTGTGTTCAATACTAAATAAAGATAAATAGAAAAAACTGTATGTGTCATTGTCCATAAAAATGTGCTGGAAAGTCACAGGAGAAACAAAAGTGGTTCATCTGTGACAGGTTCAAAAAGGGAATTGATTAATATGTTATCCACGCGCTGGATATATCTCAAGTTTGGTCACGTCCGTTTGCGCAAACACCTTCCCGCTGGTAAAACAAAGCTTGCACAAAGGCCTCCGCAAACGGAATAAATATGTTTTTCATCGGTCCTCGATTCAATTCCGTATGCAAATTGGAAATGAATTGATCCACAGTAGAAATGAATGATCAAAATACACACTGGTTACATAATCTATATACTTAAAAGATCTCTGGTTTTATTTTATCCTTGTTTTATATTACATAATAATGTGTATTTTAGATTATGTAAAGTTTTTTAATAAATTTCATGAATTAAAAACTTTCTTAACACATTTCCAAAAGAGATACGAGGATATAAAACAAATAAACAAAAAGGAAGTAACATTATGATAAAGCTGTAAATTCCGGGCGGTTCCTAATTGGACGCCGCATTTGCACGTTGCATAATGTTACATCCTGTTTTATTTCTATATACATAATATACGTACTCGCAGCGCACATCCTCCGCTTCCGCTGTCCGTTGTTCCGTTCCAGTTATGCAACTACTTTACTTTTTACTAATTAAAATGTTCCAGAACGCAATAAAAAACAATTATATAATAACAATAACGTTGCGACAGATGGAAAATGAAAAAGGGAAACTGAAGCGTTTCATTTAAAATTGCTTTGATTCAAATCGAGTCCACTTTTCGTATATAATTCGTCGCCTTTGTAGAAGGAAAAACAGGGAGCACAAAAAAGCATAAAGATATTCCACCATCGTGAAATTATGTAAACTGAGCCAATATTGTTTTACTTTACATATTATTTCCCGTGTTTTGTTCGCTTTTTTTTGCCTCTATTTTCTTTTCCGTTCGTCCATGGAAAGCAAAGCAATGCGCAGCGGAATCCGTATTGTAATGCCATTTCCATATTTTACGTTCTACCCAAAAAAAATATAAAAATGCAAATTATATAAATGTACGTAAAAATCGATTGTAAATCGCGATGCGAACTGTTGTGGTCAATTTGTATTGCGTCAGGACAAATAATTAATGATTGTTATTAATTGCGCGTATGGCTTTTCGTGCCATTTGATACATATTATGCAATCCATTGGGTTGCGTCAAGGATAATTTGCCAGTCAACCCTTTTGCTCATTCAAAACGCTTTTAATGATATATTACCGTTACTGGACTGGCCTTTTCAGTTGAAGACATTGTAATGGAATTTCATTTAGCTTTAATTAATTCGAGCATTTTAACCGCCTGCGGCGGTTAGCTGTTGCATCACCACCCTCCGAATGATTTGTTTTTTTTTCCTTCTGTTTTCCGCTATGCCAGTTCGCAAATTGTCACCAAAATTCGTGCCTCGATAAAACTTGGATTGACGTGGATGCGGTTACAAATGGAGTTGAGTTTGCGAAACAAATGGATCTGAAGTTTCTTGACAACAGAGGAAAAGTAGATTGAGACGTTGCGGAAGAACATATTTTGACGACATCATCGTTTCTGTCATGTTTGACTGCACCTAATGCAATTGCATTTGTTGATATCCACGAAGTTGTCTGAACTTCTTTTGAGATAAAGTTAGTCTTCTCTTTATTGCAAAAGATGAAACTACTTGCGACAGCTTAGCGCCGTTCGTTAAACTCCATCGAAACTTAAAACAAACAAAAACTTTTTCCGGTGTCGTTCTTTATTTTTCTATTTTACCTCCATGCAGTTGCAATGTCTGCGCCAAGAAACTCACTGAATTGGAGACACGTAACCGCAGCTCGGTTACATAATATGATAAACATTTATTATAAACTGATCCACGTGTAACTATATCTCATTTTATACCAGTTTTACTAACTTACGACATTTATTAACATCTTTTAAAACTTAATAATAAAACGTTTCTTACAACACTCACTTTCACAACATAAATAGATTTTGTGTTAATCTTACTAGTAATATAATCTATAACTTAAATTATATTTGAACTAAACTTATAAATTAATCTTCGTATTTTTTTTAATATTTATATAACTCTTACACCTATTATCAAACCAATATAACTAATATAATATCAATATTAATAAGATTGTATTTTATAAATTTAGAATTAAGGTCCATTTCTAGTAATTTTCACTATTGAAATTTTATATTTTTAAATATTATTTTAATAAGTAAATAATTTACGAATTTTATTATTAACATATCTTTACAAACATATATAAAATAAAATAATTGATTAATAGTTACAATCTTTTAAAATTTTAACTTTTTTTAAATTTTAAATATTTTAATAATGATTAAATGAATGTAGCAAATATAAAATAATTTGGTTATTACACAATCAAAGTATTTTCTAAAGAAATTGGCTGTTGAAAATGGAAATTTGAGGGTAGACGCAATATATTAGCATTTTTTTCGTGTAAAATGTAAATTTGGTCTGAAGGTTGAGGAAGTTTCAAGGATGAAACAATTGGTTTTGGACTTTTGTAATTTCTTAACTTTATTATTAAATTCTTATTTGTATATACGAATTTTTTGTGGAAGCGCCGGGTATTAATATTAATAATTATTTTATATTTATCTTTTATTTAAATATGTGTAAATATTCATTAATAATTATTATTTATAAATTGAAAATTATGTTGAAAGTGGTTAAAAATTAGTTGAAATTTTAAGGACGAAAATGTAATTTTGTAAAGATTTTTTAATATTAATAGGAAATTTTATAATGAATTGACTTTAGTTTTAGAATATGCTAAAATGTATGTTTTAGGATATAAAATGTAAATTTTGTTCACTTGGTTGTGGGAATTTCCATGACGAAACGATGAAACAATCCGTTTGGAGTCCAGTAATTTCGCTTAACGTTATTTGAGGCGAGCACGGTATGCCTGTAATTATGTCATGTATTATTTAATGGAACCCTGGAATCCTCCGACCGTCGTCCAGAAATAACAAAAACACGTTTGTATTCTGCCGGGTAAAAGCGGAAAAAGAGAGTTCAGTATCTTCTGAGCTTTTAAGCTTTTAGCCAGGACTTCCGGTAAATTAGATACTTTAATTTGAGTGACAGATAAATATAGGTAGGCAGTCATCATCGCTCATTTTTAATGTCGCTGAGCTCAGACCGTACGACTCTTCCTCGGAATAAACCCAATCTCGCCTTTTCCTTTTTTCTCGCGCCTTTTTCTTCCTTTCTTGTTCCAGCTCATCGCATTCCATTAGGGTGGATATAATAAACTTGTCAACGTGATGCATCCACTCCCATTTACACTGCGCTGATTAAAATTTACCGAGCAAATTTAAATCTATGCAGAAAGATGAAACTTCCCAAAACGCAAACTATTTTACAAAAAAAATAAAATCAACATTGTTGTAGAGAATAAACAGCGCGTGAAGCCATGGAATATTTTTCGATATAAAAAATGTATATGTGAAGGAGGGTGTGTGTGTGTGTATCTGTGCGCGAAAGAGCGGAAAAGCTTTGAGTGGAAAAGTTTAATTAATTTATCTTGAAACTTTCAGGTGTGCTCGAAGTTGCTTTTTCATATCTCCTCGCACAATGGATTTTTTCTACCCTCACTTTGTAAGATTTCAATCATCGTCAACTTGTTTATTGGCGAAGTGAGACGAAAATCGTTTTAAGCTCTTTGCTTTTACACCAAGAGCTTACACGTAAAACCACCATCCTATATATTTATATATTATCTGATATTATATTTTTTATATATCTGAATTTCTATATAGTAAACATAAAATAAATATATAAGTGTCAAAAAATTGACAGTCCGTAAATAAATTGTCAAATTTTTGACAGCTGTCAATATTTAACTTTTGTTACTTTAGTAAATAATAATAATTATGAAAATTGACTAGAAATAAATAGAAAACTAATAAATATGGAACTATGCTTTTTAAATAAAACTGCGTAAATTTAGTTCATGAATAAAATATCAAAAAAGGGCATGTTTCTAGCAAACTTTGTACAGGGCTCCTCGAAAACAGTGTAGTCCAATTACGAATTAAATTGGGTCTAATTCCGTGAAATGTGCAAAACTTAAATAAATTAATCTAATTGAACACTTAGGGGAGTTTAATTAAGTAATCTTTACTTTATTAAGTAAACTTGCCCTTGTGCAATTATTTTTTGTATTTAGTTCGGGCTTCATTTCTGCCCACCTCTTTCCTAATTCATAAAACACTGCGCAATTATAAAACACTTCTTTAAATAGATTTTATATTTTATTAAAATTAATTTTGAATTATTTATTTTTAAATCATATTTTCTATTATTAAAAAATAATTAAATTAAAAATTGTATTGTTTGTTTTAGAATTAAAATATGTAAAGCTTTATTATAAAGCAGACAGTTTGCAAATGGGTTTCTAAAAATACGCACATAATATTGAAATTATGTTAAAACATCATGCGATAAATTTGTGGGTGAATAATTAAATTGCTCCGTCAGATACGAATTTAGCATTTTTAATATGTAATGTGTGTTTGCATAACAATTAAATACAGCACGAAATACGGTTTTATTTTTTCTGTATTTTTTATTGCAAATTTTATTATGAAACAGAATAATGGTCAAAAACTATTATTATATTTTGTTTTATTTAAAATCTGGATGAAAGTTTTGCGGTAATTTTGTAGGTAGAATGTTCTGCGGAAGATGTAGGAAGCCACAGAGTCTCCGCTTAATATTTGATGTGTGTGTGGGTGTGTATGTAAGGGTGGCGGTAGTGGTGGTGTCCTAGGTAGGCGTGTATATATGTACGTAGTGTGTTTGAGGGGTGGCAAATGTTGCGGAGGGTGTCCTTCCCTCGTCACGCTACCTGTTGGTCCGCTCGTTCCTCTAGCAGGAACAGCCAGGTCTGTTCCGTATTGATCTTGCACGGTGTGTGACGGCAAAGGTTACACAGCTTATACCCGTTGGATTTTCCTATCCACCCTTCTTGATATTGATGCCTCTATACACATTTTTTTTCTTCCCTTCCTTATTCCATCTCACTCTCCTCTCGTCCTCCCTTTGCATAGATTACAAGCGCATTTATTCACAACGTCCAACAAGAAAGGCACACAAGAACATTTCGAAAAAATGAGGACACTTCACAGAGAGTCCCTTTTTATGGATTCGGAGACAGCTTTTACATATTTATCATCGTTTACTTTACATTAGAATTGATACACATCTTGTATTCAAATATTAAAAAAAGAAAATGCACAATACACAGGAAATTAATTGACTTCAGTCACAAAAAATACAAATTTCTTAGAAATATTAATAAAAGTATTATATAATTACACATTACATTATAATAAAAATGTGCACACATCAGAAGATATTAAATAATTTTAGGCTACATTTTACAAAAGATTAATCAAATTATTTTATAAGAAATTTAGAACGAAATTCTAATTGACTTCAGCCTAGTTATTATAAATAATATAAATTTCAAAGTAATATTTACCAAATTATTATATTATAAATACAAATATAAACACAATGAATAAGATTTGATAAAGAATATTTTTTTCAGTATTAGAAAATTGCACATATCATGAGAAATCAATTGATTTCAGTCTAAATCTTATATCAGAAATATATAAATTTTACAGAAATGTTTATAAAATTATTATATAATAAGTATAAAGGTACTGTTTCAACTATATTCTTATTAAGAATATAGATTTCATAGAAATATTTACCAAAATATTATATATTATACACATAAAAACAAATATTGTACATATAAGAAATTAGTTAATATAAAATATCAATTTCAAAATAATATTAATCAAATTATTATGTAACAAATACAAATAAACCCACAATACAGAAGATTTGATGCAGAATTTATTTTTCTATCTTAAAAAAATTGCAAATATAGAAAATTACATCATTTTAGCTCATATTTTACAAAAAATACAAATTTTAGAAAAGTGTTTTTCAAATAACTATAAAATAAATATAAAACAGAATTATAGTTTTCACAAAGAATATACATTTTATGGAAACGAAACTGTTATATAATAAATACAAATAAATATATGGTAATAGAAAAAAAATTATATATTTGAGTAATTGAATCATTCCATATTAATGCATTTTCCAAATTATATCAAAATGCATTAACCAAAAGCTAATAGTAATAAATCAATCATTATTCTTATTTTTATAGAATACACAATCTTATATAAATGTGCTTTTATCTATTATTATTCTTTATAAAGCGAAGTCATAACATAAATTGAACATCCACATGCAGCAATTACGAGCTATAATCATTACGTAACTGCTGAATAATTTAATCTTAAATAATACATATTGCGTAATCAATATTTAATTTTAATGTAATTCATTTTAATGAATAATTTATAAATAATTACATTTATTACCTTTAATGTTTCATGAATACATTTTTTAACTTAATTTATGAATTTATTAAATAAGATTAAAATTAAGAAAGATTATATAGACAAGTAAATAAATTACAAAAAAAATTGATTTTTTAATATTTTTGTTAAAGAATAAATAAATTTCAAAGATAATTATTTATTGATGAAAATGTTTCAGGAACGCCATTCTTTTTTTAAATAAATTTTGTTTGCTTTTTTATATTTTTTTTATCGTAATTGAGGTTCGTGTAAAATGTTACGTGCGTTATCTCTCTTCATAAATACACATATTTCTCAAGAAGAGTAATGGAACGCATTTCGGAATATTATATTTATTCATGATGCTATCGCTTAACACGTTCCACGATGTGACTGACATATTGGTTTTGGAAGGAAGAAGAAAAGAATAAAAAAGAAAGGAACACTTCTTTATGTAAGCTTTGGGTATATTGAAACTTGCAAAATATATCTATATTAAAGTATGAAAACAGTTTTAAAATTTAAGAGATTTAAGACTTCTTTATTTGCAAATAAGGTTTTCAAAAACTTCCACTGAAAAAAATTATATTTTGCTAATTTTCAACATCATTTTCATTACAACTTTTTTCATCATTTTTCAGTACAACTTCTACCTATATTTTGCGAACTTCGTGAAGAACTGATTTTCTTATAAATGTAATTGATTTCATAATTTTTTTCTTTTGATTTCGATACAATTTTTAAAGTCTAATAATTCTTTGGATTAGACGTATTGTTATGGATTTAAGTTTAATTTAGTTAATGAATTACAGTAATTATTGTGATACGAAAACATAATTAATGTGTAAACACCCAAAGGCAATTTTGTTTAGTTACATAATAATAATTGTAATATGTAATGGGATCGCATTTCATTGTGGTATTAATTAATGAGTTTAATGAGAAATACTATATAAATACAAACTTTCCTCTTATTGATTTATACCTAAAATATTACATCATTAATAACTTTAAAATATTATTAAATGAACTGAATTTTACATCTGCTAATATTATTTCTAAAAATTGAGTAAATTATGAAAAGATTCTAATAAAAATATATTATTAAAAGCATTATTCAATTAATTTTCATTCAAATTATTAAAAAAAATATTCTAATTAAAAGAGAAGTGATATTATTTTAATCATGAAATATTTAAGTAAGTTTAAATATGAAAACGATTTGAATTAAAAATAATGAAATCAGTTTTTTTTACGATGTTCTTAAGAAAATAATAAACTTAATAGGTAACTAGTTGATGAAGTTTTATGTACACTTCTTAAGTACAGCTTTTAGTGGGAATCTGGGTTAATCCTTAATGAAGCCACGTCCACTAATTAAAACCCGAACATTGACTGTACTCTGCTTCTAAACATGATTTTATATTACTCAGACGCAAGTAAATCGAAGAGAATTTAAGTGACAATTAATTATAACTGGAATTCATTTATAAAAGTCATAAATAATGATTGATGTTGTAAACATATATTAATATAATTACTTTATATAATCATCGTTTCTCTTTAATCGGATTTCTACAATAACAGAAAATATTTAACTATATTTTAATACAAATTACTGATTGATATTTGTGTACATCAATAAAAAAATCGTCTCTATACCTAATTTAACTTAAATTAAAATGATTAAAAATTAAAATTAAATCGAATTGTATACAAAAATACTACAAACTTATAATCTACATTTGTATATTATATAATAATATATTTATGCATAGTAAAAAAAATATAATATTAATGTTAATTAAATGAGAATGAGTGTAAGAGAATGAAGAAATAAATGTTCTAAATTATTTGAGGCAAACAGGCAATTATAGTAAGTTGTGTCAAAGGAGGAGAGAGGGAGAGTGTCCACCAATCCCAAAGGAAGACATCCAAATTGACTTTCAGATCCAAACTAGCGGTAATCCAATTATAATCCAATTTAGAAATAAAAAGAAAATTCGTCCCAGTAGGATATCATCGTCTCAACCTCAACAACAAGTTCAACAAATCGGCGTAAAGAAAAGTACAATTTTCGCAACGATTGATCCATTCTATACATCTCGCCTCCGATAATTACCTTAAGTGCAAAAGCAAAAAGGTTAAGGAAGAAATAATCAGAACTGGAGATTATCCCATAATCGATTGTAATTGGATTTCCAGCGTAGGAGATCTTCAATTTCCAATTTACACCGTCTTTCTTTTTCCGTACAATCGTGAAATTGGAAATTAAGCTGATTTTTCTTTCGTTATAATTAAGCAAACTGCTCTGAAAATATGTAGAGAACTGAATGTGAAATAGATTTCCTCCACGTAATGCGCCTCGGGTCGTAATTTAATGGATATTAAATCATGAGCGTTTCCATCGATTTTCCAAGCTTCCATAGGTTTTGTTCTTCCCGTCGGTATCATCGGATGGTTGATGCATATTTTTTTTAATCATCATTTAGTTTCTTTCCACTTCCTCCTTTGTTTTCTCCGGAGGTAATTTCGCGGTTGGGGCGAAGCCTTTTGATGGCATTAA
Organism: Nicrophorus investigator; assembly: GCA_963457615.1. Classification (NCBI taxonomy): domain Eukaryota; kingdom Metazoa; phylum Arthropoda; class Insecta; order Coleoptera; family Silphidae; genus Nicrophorus; species Nicrophorus investigator. Next base: position 27,466,497 of record OY735143.1, read on the forward strand.
TCAGAGAGCCAAGAAATATATTAAATTATAAAGGGAGCAACGGCAAGTCAACAAGTTGTATTAAGCTGAGTGTGCGGTGGATTGCCTGAAATTTCATTAAACAAACATGCATGAGGGCTATTAAGCTTTACTGTACACACAGCGCCCTTTTGACTCTCCCGGTTTGTGTGTGTGTGTGTGTGTCGATTTCCTTTTCAACGTCGACCACACCTTCCTCACCAATCATCTTATTAATTCCGCTGCATTTAATCCTCACTTCCAGACATGATTATATAATACGAGATTGTTTTCACAATAGTTCATTGTTTGTGCCACACTACAAATATAATATACTTTTAGAACTTATACCAATTTAGTTGCCTGATTTGAACCGGCTCCTAAATTGGACCACTCATAATTTGACTTCTATACACGAAAGCCAATATATATAGATTGTCTAGACATAATGGTTATCATTTTTGAACTATTTGAAAATATTGATCTATTCTACATAAACCTAAGACTGTCGTAATATAATTATCAAATAAATCAGTTTCAATTTTAATTAGTTGCCAAAATTGACCCGATTAATATGAAGGAAAACTAGTCAATTTTAATAGCAAAATTTTATAAATCAACACTAGAAAAACTTAATTGAAAATATGAAAGTTGTAAACTTATAAAATAATAAACAAAATAGGTAGTCCAAATTGATAAAATTACATAAATAAGTATCAACATATAAAAAATATATGAATTGTGTTTGAAACATTTTATCCAAATACATACATATTTAATATAGTCCAAAAAAGTATTGATACTTTGTGTTTGTATTAATATTAATATGTAAACTAAAAATAGTTTTCTATCAAGTAAATTGTTTCTTTTTATTTCGCATTAAATATTAAGCAGCTCTAAATATATCAATCTAATAAATATTAAATATTAAGTACAAACTTGACGATGAGTTGACATATTAATAGAAATATTATTTCTCTATATAGTAAGTACTTTCTTACGTTCGATTTGAATAATTTATATGCGCACAAAATGAATTTCCATGTAATTAAAAAAAAAGTCTTTTATATAATTTCTTTATTATTCTCTACGAATCCAATTATAAAAGCTTGGAATATAAATGACTTTTCTATAAAAAAAATACTTCATTATTATAAAAAAAATAATTTTTATAAATCTAGAAATTATTAATTTAAGAATAAAATTATATAATATCTTTAAATTAAATCAAAATACTTATTTTTGGTAAATATAAGTTAGGTCTGTCTGGTCTCAATAAACTTGTGTACATGTCTAACTTACTGTTTATATTGAGACCAGTTTTATGAGCCTTGAGTGGATAAAGTTGTTTCATCATCCCGTAGAGCCGCACCATACTTTGTTTTATATGGTTCTTTTAGGTTTGTTATCCAATATTTTTAAGGCACCACTCAATCCCAAAATAAAGGAACATAACATGAGAATTGTATTATGAAATAAAAAATCAGAAACTTAAGTTTTAAGTTTTTAGCGCTCAAGGTCATTCAATTATTTATAAATTTTATTTGGGTATAGTATTAATAATTTTGATGATTGTTATTTAATATATTTTTGTTATTAGAGATAGAATTGTGAAATATTTACTGTATAAAATTGTTTATTAATAGGTTTAGTTTTAATGATTTAAGCATGGATTTTGTGGTTGTGGCGAAGACACATATGGAAAGAGAGAGAAAGGGTTTTCCCTTTGGCAGTTTCATAAATAATTAAAGGGTGGAAGCTTCCGTACTACTTTGGAAAGTGTTTTACGTGGGAACTAGTTTAATAGGAAACGGGTCAAAAGGGCCCCACGGTTCCCATTTAGCCTTGTTTATTAATTCATATCACATCGCCGCCATAGCTGTATCATCAACATCGATATTTTAATCAAATATCAATAACTTGAAGCCCCGAGCCCCGAAAATATCGACCATCATTCTGCAAACCGCACCGCTATTAGGAGGCAGGATTTTATCTGCGAAACCACTTAAAATGTTAACTCTCTCCCTCGCTCACTTTTTATTTGTATTTCCAATTATCAAAGTTTCCCTTTGTACGGCTCCGCGAACTTTTTATCTCCCCATTTCAATTCATTCTCTAGCCGCCGGATAAATTAATTATCATATAAATTTAATTAAAACTGCCACTCCGGAGCGGTCCACTGACGATCCTCGTTGAAGACCCACGGCTACTTTCAATCAAGGATCAAACCTTTTTTCTACGAAGAAATAATGATAGGAAAGTGTTTATTTGTGTTCTCGTTATATTTTATCCGTAGAGGAACATGGGCAAACACGGACTGCCCGGATTTATTTCCGCCCCGGTTTTCCTTTGTTCAATTCGGCATTACGAAAGACGAGGTAAAAATAAAATAAATACGAAAACGAAAACAACAAAATGTAAGCGGCAAAAGCAAACAGAAACATAAAAACACGCACGAAAAGAAGGAATGAAAACAGGGGAAAACGAACATAAATCAATTGAAAGATTTAGGGATTCTCCCACGGATATTTTCTATCCTACAACGGTGTTACAAACACCTTATAAATTAGCATAAAAAATTAATTATAAAATATTAATATTTCAGTAAATCCTGTAATTATATCAATGATTTAGCACTGAATTTATTCAGTAAGAAATTCTGAAATTTCTGACAATTTATATGACACATTCAAGACACGTCACGCTAAGAAATGGGTTCATTATTTAAAAGATGAAGATGGACAGCTGTAACTGACCGTTATTTTATCAACTACAATGACGAAGGAGTTCATATGAAATCGTTGTATAATGTTACAGAATTTCGAAATGAAAAAGCTTTATATTTAAAAAAATCCTTAAATAATTTCAATTTGAAAGTGGAAATAATTTCACTTGAAAATTCACGTGTGCGATTTTTAATTGGTTTGCAAGTGAAGTCCCTGTTAGCAATTACATGTGTTCAAAACATGTGAATAGTATAAAAAAAAGCACTCTTAATTTTGAGGTTAATTGTTTCGTGAGTGACTGACCGAGTGAATAAAAAAAGTGCAGAGTTAATCGATTGTGGAGCGTCGGATGTAATTTTAATTAAAGTTTAAGGGTTTGTTTTGAATGGACGCAACTTTTTAATGAAACCTGTGTTACTACTATCAATTGTGATGTAATAGAATCCGGGAGGTCGGTAAGAATCAATAATTCAGGTCGCGAGTTTCAAACGCGTTACGACCCGTTATGCAGTCGTCCGTAGTTGCGGCAGAGCAAAACTACATAATTTGCATAACTTTGATGGTGGTCATCATATAGCACAGCTCGGATACGCTTTAATAAACAAACGGATTTACGAATCGTCACTCAACATTTACAAATATTTGAAGAACAAATAAATATTCAATTTTATGTTGATGTAAGCTTTCAATTTCGGACGAAAATTATATCATTTTTTTTATTATAAAATGAAAAAATATTTCAGCTTATAAATAATTATCTATTTTTTATTCTTTTAAGTAAATTAGTTTAAATTTTTCAGAATGCAAAATATACAAAGGATCTTCAATTTGATGTTCAGTTTGGTATAATTGTAATAGTTGTGGACTTCAGAAACCACTTGAGATTAAAGCAGATCATCGATTCTCATTTCAAACTTCCAAAGGATCTAAACTAAACCTATATACTAAATCTAGGGTTTGAAATGATTAAGTCTTTAAAACCATCGTATTATTCACTAGGTTTCTATATTATAAACCTTGACATTATATATTAAATTGTTTATTCATGATATTTAAAAATTTAAGTCAAATTAAAAGTGTTAGCGAATTCCCGAATTTTATATTAAAATAAAATTACTCGGGAATTCCCGGGATATTAAGAAATTTTAATCCCGGGAATTTTTCAGTGACGAAAAGATATATTGCAGATAATTAGCTAATTTTAGTCTTAGTATGGACAGCTAAATATTATTAATAAAATAATGTAAAAAATTATGTGAAATATCTCTGAGAATAAAAATAATTTAAAAATTATTTGATTATATTTTTTTTGGTGTTATTGCTTTCAATAAGTTTTTTTTTACAGACTTTTAATATAATATTGAATTGAAATAAAAGAAATTTAATTCCATTAATCCAAAGTTTCTCGCTGTATTTATTTATTTTTTTGTGTTTATCTGAAATGAAGAAGGGGAACGTCTGCAAATGAATTTTAATGAAATTGGCAATTTGGCTCCTCGTGGCACCCTTCAATCTTCCAGAGCTCTGCGAGAATCAAAAAGAGCAGAAAAAAAAACTGTGGCGTCAGCTTTGCATCAGTCACTTTTATTACGTCTAAGACGTACTTCGTGTCACATAACAAAATCGGTTCAACATTTTACGGGGATACTTTGAATATATAAAAATTTATTGAGGATCTTCGGTGAAACAAAAAAAAAATAGCAAGAAAAAAACTTTCATCGATCGCTGCAAACAGTACAGTTTTCAGGAGAGATCCCATAAATAATCAACAATTAGATCTAATATCCTCCTCCGCACCCGTCTCATCTCTTCCGAGGCCGAGCCGCGCGGAATTGGAACTTTAATTAAGTTTAAGATATTAATTAGCGCCGAAAACGCAGGAAAACAGGTGTGTAACTCAACCGGTGCCGGGGCTTCGGCTTTAAGGATTCATAATTCAGGATGCTAACTGCATTTGAGCCGAGGATAACGTTAATGTAACAGTGTTTTATTGTTTCAGCCGTAAAATTGTTTTAACATTTCGATATTGTACGATTACATGCATGGATGTAATCGTGCAACACGTAACATGTAACACCTCATAGTTTTGATTAAAACTTGATGAACCACCTCGTAAAAAGCTACAATGTGTTTGCGAGCGCAGAGATATTGAAGTGTTACGTGTATGTAAATAAACTAGAATAACAAAAATTATATTATTACATTATTTATTCATAAATGTTCGTAAATATTCAGGACGCATGAAATATGGGATCGTTCGTGTACAAATAAATAGAGTCAAGCTAGATTAATAAAATGATAAATATAATTCTAAAAGCACAAAACATTAATATTAAAAAATACATTTTTATATCTTAAATAACGTTTTAATATTACATAAGTTATAGTAAATTAAAACTATAGTTTATATAGAGTTTTTAATATATTTGAATAAGCCGTTATACTTTCCTAAAACATGAATTATGAATTAACGTTAAAATTATCAAATTTTAAATAAAAAAACTATAAAAAATTTAATATTTTTTATATTATGAGAAGTAAAATTTTATTGAATAAAATATAATTTTTGTTTCAATACATTTTTTAACTAAATTATTTTAAATGTTTTATTATAAAAATAAAATACTTAATTAAATATGAATACTTCATTAAAAAAAGTTAGGAAATTTCAAAGAAAAATAGAAAAGTGTTAGTGAAAACCATAGAAAGAAATGGGTAAGAAAAGATTCATATGGAGTGTAAATCGATTCATCCTTTTTGACACTTTGTTCTTTCCTTCACAGCCATAAATCATACATGATTCAACAGTTCGTGTCGTTCAGTTTGAATTTTGAATCCTGATTTTCAGTTCTCCAGAGATTTGTTCAGAGTTTCTTTGGTAGCTTTTTTTTCATATAGAAAATATTTTTATACTTCTATTATATAAACATGTACATTTCAGTATACAACATTTTAAATAAAGTATGTGTGTTTAATAGTTATTTAAATAAAAAAAAACTTTAATTAAATTAAAATAATGTGTATCCGGAAATACCAGGAATTTATGATTTATAATAATGAAAAGGAATCACAATTTATATAAATAATATATGTCTATAATTATTTTATTTTCTGAAATATTTAGAATTTATATTTCTACAACTATTAATAAATGATTTACGATCCATAATTTATACAATAATCAGTCGAATAAGATTGATGTGGACTTAAAAAATAATTTTTATGATTATGTAAGAACATGTTTATATAATTTTCTTTCACTTTAATACTATACACTAAGTATTAAATTTACTTCAAGGTCATGCTGAAAGTTTAACATTGAATCTACTTAAGTTTGTGATAAATGACACGACGATGAAAACTCTATTAAAGCTTGTATTAAATTACATAAGGATGAAAACTGTAATTATTCCTCATCAACGGTTACATTAAAACGAAGCTTTTAACCTATTATTTCGAAGTCTAACTCAATTATTTATACGTAAATGTTTATGTAATATTTTATTATAACGTTACTTAATAATTACATAATATAATAAAATTGGTAGTAAGATCCATAAAGTTTAAAAAGAAAACTAATAATTTTGTAAATATTTTTTTTTATTATGTAATATTGTTTTATAGATGTTTTGTAGGCTTTGCACGCAGAATAAAATCTAGATTTGGCACAATTTGTATCAGCAGTTTATTAGAGTTGATGGCGGATAAACGATGCTAGGACCACTAAGTGGGACATATGTATCTGAGGAAGAAGTAGTGCGAACTGGATGTGGAAGTAGGGCGTTCCGAGGGCGTCGTTCCACACAAATTTTAAATATCCATCCACGTTTCACAAGGGCTGGAGCCGTTTCGTCAGCGTCAACATAATTCTCAAAATTCCTATGCCACACGTATTATCCCCGCAATGTGCTCGCAACCTCCCCCCAGACATTTATATCTTCTCTGTCCTCGCAACCTACCATCCTCACCCGGTATATCCTTATATCTATATACACGTATATATATATAGATATATTTATGCCCTGCACGCAACGAGCATTCCGCAAATATTTCCTACACTTTGCTATTTTTTATTTGCACCCTTCGCCTCAAACCAACCCTCCCTCACTCCCCATAACCAACGAACGCCTGTCAAATTCATTTTTACTTACACACTGATCTGAATATCACATAAAATTTCCATAGCGTATCCATAAAGTTCTTGTTTTTTTTTCCACCCTCTTCAAATGTATATTGAATTATATTATAAAACCACCCAGCGTCCCATATAAAACCTAAAATTACATTTTCCCTCGTTGATTCATTACATTACAATTCCATATCATATACTTGTTCCATTATAAATGTACATTTTTTTACACTAACAAATTCATGTTATTTTTACTATCAAATTACAAATCGTTTTATATAATTCCAGATAAAAATTTTGTTATATAAATTATAATGCCAATGGAATAAATTACTACATTTTATTATTAAATTGCTTTTTTAATGCTTCATAATAAAAATATACACAATTTTTTATCTGATATTAATCATAATTTTTAATTTAAGACGAAAAAGTTTTGAAAAAAAAGAAATCATTTGTAAATAAAATTTATATATTACATAATTTGGAAATGAACTATATTATTATCATTGATTATATTTAACAGCAAGTTGAGTTTTTATTTTTATCTAAGATATAAAAAAATATTTTTTTATTTATAATTTTACATTTATTATTAAGTTTACGTAATATATATTTTAAGTTTTATTAATATTTGATTGTGAATTCTGTTTGTATACTTATTTGTGATGAAAAATACTTTAAGTTTTGAATATAAACATCATAATTTTCTCTTTGATGAAGTTATATAAATGTTAAAGTAGAAGCGTAAAATAAGAGAAGCAAATAGCATGTACATAGGCGTAGAGGGAAAAAAGCGAGATAAAAGCTTTGGTATAGTTTGGAAGGAAAGGATAGGGAGAAAGAGGTTCGGGTTAATAAAGTAAGCCTGATAAAATCTAAAAGCAACTTTATTATTCCATTCGGTTTTCGCATGCGTTTCCACATTTTTATTCAACCGCTGTCTATTTGAAACCTCTTCTATCCTCGCAACCGCAAGATTTATTTATTTTTTTTAATTATTGATTTATTTGTAATCTGCCACACTCTGGCAATAATAACAATCATAATAATTAGTAAAAGTGAACTTACACAATCAAAACATGCCATATAAGTATATGTATTTTTTTTCTGTAAGAAAGTCCTAATATTTAGCGCCACTTGACACTAAATATTAGGACAATCAAAATGCGATCCGCCACAATTTTTGTATAAAACAGGTGCGACCTCAAGAAGGTAAATGTGTACGGTCTTGCATCATATCAGAGGCTGTGCATTGCGCTTGGAATGATACCTGGTTACCATCTTCTAAGGAAGATGACATACCTTTAATTAGCACCTGGATATACGGCCACGTGGAAATCGCTGCTTCCATTCACAGCAAATGAAAGCAAACGCATGACCGCACACCCGGAAAGAAAATAAGGAATGTTTAGGATTAAAGGAAATGCTGTGACCTAAAGGGTCAAACCTGAAACAGAAAACACACAGAAATAACACATATAAAATAAAATATACATCAATAATTACAATAAAAATTAATTGCATTACGTAGTATCATTATATAAATTTATGGAGAGGAAAAATTGTTTTCTTTTTTCACTCTCATCTTTTCTCATGTTTATATTTTTTATTATTGTTATTTTGTTTTTTTTTGTATATGTTCATATTTTTTATTATTGTTATTATTATTTTTTTGTATATATATTTTTTTCGTCTATTGTTACATAATAATTTTTATATTTTATAACATATATTTTCTTTTATTTATTTATTTTTTCAAATTTTTCAATATGTAATGCAATGCAGCACAATATAGGCTAATTGTGCATGTTCATTAGCTATCCGGCATTATGACATTTTGTTTGTATCATATTATGACTACTCTATAGACTCTGAGCAGCTGCCGAACGCCTTTACAACAATCTACAACTATAAAAAAATTACAACCCATTTAATTCCTCAAATTTTGGGGCACAATAAGGATATAGAAAGGAATATAGGGATAAGTCGAACCGGAGACTCGCGATTCTTGGAGGGGACGGAGAGTCCTCGGATTAGGTATGTTTTTTTTGTGAGTGGGTGTAAACTTAAAACTAGGAGGAATATTGACAAAATGGGCGCATTACAAATAAAACTAAACCTAATCTAAACCTAAAGAGAACGAACTATTATAGTAAATTGCACTCTACTGTATTAATTAGTTCCCTGGCAATGATATTATCATAACTGCCTAATTGGACATTTAGGATAATCAATTGCAAAACTTATTAAGTATTAAGTATTTATTGTTTATGGTTTTTGCTGTGTAATTCTATTGTTTGGTCCACCTCTGAAGTGCCCGACCCAGCAGCAAGACCTGAACATTCACAGCAAAAATGAACAGATCGAGCGCAACAGTCCAGAGGTGAATTTTATCTGCTGAAAGAAAAACACGTGAGGATACGTTAGATCCCCACAGACATGGATTAGTACAAACGACATATATAGTAAATAGGATAGGAGAATCACTCGAAATAAATAAACAAAGCAACAAAAATGAATTGGAGTGAATCGTGAGCCAAGCAAAAGCTCATTCGATCCATACTAAATACTAAATGCCTAAACTTAACCAGGAAGTCCAAATGAAGTTAACAGCAAACTTCGCCCGAGCGAAGAGAATTCTAAAGTATTGAATTGGCAAATGGTTAGAGGATGAAGGAAGGTGTTGGGACCGGCAGAGACCCTGTCAGAAAACTGACTAGTCTGCGGAAGTACCGGCACCCCCAAAATAGTCATAGCAACAGTTAAGGGGGGACTCGCGGCGGACGGGCGGAGTGAAGGGAACCAAATGCCAATCAAATACTAAAGATTTCTTTAAGAAAAATTGACGTTACTTTAACACAACAAACTTAATGCAAATATAAACGATTGAATTGAAAACACGGAGGGCTGAGGGTGGATCGTGAAAGTGTGCAACCATCTCACGATCCCGGGGATATTTCATTATCAAAAACTAAGTAAACCATGAGATAAGCTCAATGGGGGTGGACGAGGGTACTGAAACATCCTCTATTTAATACAAATCTAAAATCATGCATAGAGAGTCTACCAACAAGTCTTGTTGAATTTAAGACTGCTTAATACAAGACTCTTTCTGCACGACTTTCGAGTGATTTTCGGGCACGGTGGATACGTTAGATCCAGCTGAAAGCAAAAAACATGCAAAAGCCGACAAATACGTTAGATTTGCCACTAACTACTCATGCTTATTAATCGCGAGGCGACACGAAATCACCATTGACTGAAGAAGATTTATAACGAATATAGTAATAATTAAAAGTTAATAAATACAAAATTAATCATATTGATGACAATTTCCATTATTTTAAAAAAATTAAAAAAGGATATAAGATAGGAAATAACAAATGTTTAATTAATTTAGATTGATAAATAATCGATGAAAATAAATTAATTATAGTTCAAGAATTCTATTTAAGCATCTAAAAACTAATTGAAAATGTTAATGAAGATTTAACATTTTCTAAAAACCTATAGACATTTCAGCACAATCATAACAGTAACAGCATTCAATCACACATATCATTCAATATCAAATACTAAATCGAAACACTTGCTCATACATACATACACAAACAAACATTTGCGAGCTCGCATTGATTCATACCAGAACACACCAACATACAATTTTCAGATTTTGGAAATATGAGAAAGTTTCCAAAAACTGATAAAAGACTAATTTGCTTTAGGGTGGCCAACCCTAATTATAGAATTTCCTGAACTATAAATATTTTAAGTAATAAAATAGGAAAGATGTTAAATGAATATAAAGCAGATTGCAAAGTATCTGCAGCTTGTAAACATTTGTTATTTTTGGATAATTTGGTGAGTTGAGAGTTGTTTGAAAATAATAATAATTAAGTAATTATGATTCCTTCTATAATGAATTAAATATATTGAAGCCATTACAACTTCAAAACAAATAAAACATATGTAGAATTATCAATTAACAAAACCATCATTATTACAAAACTAATAGCAAAATGAAAAAAATTAATGCATTGAATTGCATTAAAAAATGAATAAAAATCTTCTCCAATTCAATAATAATTTAATGCAACCCAAACTAAAACATCTCACATTATCTAAGTGGATGTAAAAAACGGAATTACGGATAAGAACAAAGGGAATCAAATAATTAATAATATTAATAGGCGCAGTAATAATATAAAAATATAAAAAGTTCAAAACAAATTAAATAAATTTAATAAATAGACACAATATGAATTAATAATTTTGAATAGACGCTGTAATAATTAAAAGAATGAAAAAGCTAAAATCAAATAAAAAATATATTTAGGTTGAGATGGGAGGGCTTATTCTTGTGAATCCCGTGTGGTATAAAATCACTTACTACTTCGATGTTTTCATCACCATCATCTGATCTCTCCATCTCAGCCATCACCTATATCTCTGCCATCTCGTTGTTGGCACTCACTCACGAACACTCGCGATTATTTAGCAAAATACGCACTAAACTGCCGGAAATTTAACACTCCCGTGATTCTAATATAATTAATAATAAATTTATAGCAAATTGAGTATCGTGAATTTAAACTGATTGCAATCATTACCGGTTGAAGAACAAGAGCCGAAGCCTTAAACTTGTCTTCAAAATAACGCACACACACTTCACTACAGAATGTAAGACTAAGTTTGGTCAAAACTTTTCTTAACGACATCCGTCGCGATAGATAAATTGATATTTCGGGGAAACGCGAGCCCCTAGATCCGCTGTGATCTGTCGGTTGATTGCTCGTATATTCGAATACGAACAACCACCTCAACGGATGCACCTCGAGAAGGTTTTAGCACAGACGGTCTTGCCATCCTTTACGTATCACTGCGGACGTGATAAACGCATAGAATGACCTGGTATTTTACCTTGCATCCATTTAAGTTATATATACATCATGGGGAAATAAGTATAAATATTAGTTTGTAGATTAAATTCAATAAATGGTAACAACAACATAAGGTACTCGCGGTTAGTTTTCATCGATTTCTAATCAGAACGATGTTGACTTAACGAAGAGACGCGCACAACTGAGGCTTGGGGACGCCACGATAGTGCCAACTAAATCAAAACATTTTTTCTTATCTGCATCGAACGAACTTGTGGTCGACAAAAAAATATCTTTTTTAGCCACGAAAAAATGCACGTGCACGCATCGACAATCTCCGGAACTTTTCGTTATTAACAATTCTGTTGGTTCCATTGCGATCGGGTCGGACCAGATGGCAACTCGCTGTTTTTTTTACAATACTGTTCCAATCAAATCGATTCGATTATTTTCGAAGCAATATTTTTTTAAATTTATTATTATACTATTTAAAATAATACAATTATTTTGAAATATCATAATATTAAAATCATTTAACTTAATAGAATTAAATAATTAATTATTAAATTAGTAGAATTAATTAAATTACCAACAGTATATTTTTTAATGCAAATAAAAGTGTTAATAGAAAAAATATAATTTTTGATAACTAAATGTTTATAAATTTTTAGAAAGTTTTTAATATTTGATACATTTTAATGCAAATCAAACGTACTTCAGAAAAAATCAATAAAAGTTATGTAATTTACGAAAACGCAATTCGATTTGATTAATATATTATCCGTTTTGATTTGATTATAACGAGATGACTGTGAATTTATTTTGTTAAAATTAATTAAACAATTACGTATTTGATTAGAAAGTAATTAAAAATGTGAGATTAATAAATTTCGTAATTATGACATATTGTGTATTGTAATTGCACAAGTACTTGTCAAGTAACGCTTACTATGTAATTGATTGATTTTAAAAAATATTCATATTTGAGAAGCGGGATTTACAATTTATTTTGTATAAATATTTAATTTTTGTAAATTTATTATATTATATTAATTTTAGATAAACAATTTATTTAATAAAGTTGTGTAAGTGCAATATCAATCTTTGTTCGAAACACTTTTTTACTTTTGCAATTGCAGGATAAATGCTAGGACACGGCTATCGAGGAGTTCACGAGTCCTTTATACATCCCTGTTTTGTAATTCAGGTCTAATTGTTCAATAAATGTTCTTTTCTAGTGTTAAATCTAATGAATTCAGAGTAAATTTAGGCGACATATGTTAAGTTAGTTCTGTTTTAAATTGTTAAATTTAAAATTACATGATTAATTGTTTTTATAACTAATACAACATTTAAATAGTAAAAACATCGCTTTTTAAGATTTATTAATATCTATGGAAAATATTAATGCATGAAATTTCAAGCGAAACTATTCTTTCAGAGTTGAAATAAATTATATTCTAGTAACGAATAAGAAACAATGTTTTCTTAATTTTCTACTGAAAAATCTTTTAAATAAAATAAATTTCTAACATATTCATCACATTTTCAAAACCTATTGATAATATCCATCTGGTTAACTTAATTTATGGTAAAATCGAATTTAATTTAAAATTTGTTATCATCCAAAAAAAAGCATTACTAACATAAAAGAACTAATGCTATTGCACAATGAAGCCGCGCTGCGTAGAATGTGGTAAAAATCACCTCACTGCAGTCTGTACTAAGAGAAGTACGGAAGTAACATGTGCACTATGCAGTGGGTCTCACCCTGCTAACTATAAAGGATGCAACGTAACAGCAAGATAGGAACGAATTATATAATTCCGTTCCACACTTTATTACGCAAACGCCTTTTGTTGCTCCACTTGTCCACAAACTTGTTTTTCATCCATCCACCCTTCCACCACCGAAGGGTTTTCGCTTAATATGTCCTACGTGTGGAAGCGAGCGACCCGACACGTTCGGAATGTTCGCATCGCAAAGGGGTGGATGGACTAAAAATAATCAACATGTTAACTTCATGGTGTGCAGACACGAATAACCCTGCAAGGGTTGGTCATGTTCGCTACGTGCAAACTGTATTTTTAGCGCATGGGAATATGACTGCGATTAATTGAATATATCTTCGTTTCGACGCCTTCAACTTCCCTTTTTTTTTTCGTTGTTGATATGTACGTGGATGCTCGTTAATTCCCAATTGATGAAGATGGATTGTCGCGTTTACCGAAAACGGAATGCATTACCATCATCATACATGCTACACTGCTGCTGCTTCCACACACATATATTGGGCACCTAATGCGAATTTAAATACTCCCTTATAGTATGGTCGCATATTTAATGCAACGACCGAATTTACTCGTGACTTTCGTGTGCTTGAACAAAATTAAAACTTCACTCTTTCACTGCGTCGCTGCATTGTTCATGAAGTTAACCGTTGTTTCGTAATTAAAAAGCAATAAAACGTTGTACAATAACCTGATGGAAGCGTGTAACCTCGCTTATTTAGGTCGGAAATTTCTAACAAATATGCACAACTTTGGAGCCTAACTTTCTCAGTATCCTAACTCAATACAAAATCAAAAAAAAACTAATTTATTCTACAATATTTCTACTCATCAATAAAATAAAACTCAATTTTCATTACATAATTTTTTGATTGATAAAAAAAACCGGACTATAAAACGCAAATTTGTAAAATAAAATTTCTACTAGTGACTATAAAATTTGTTTTCTAACATTTTTGATAAAAATTATAAACTCTTTAATTCTAACTCCATTTCTGGTGTTTTAAATAATAAGTAAAATATTTATAGCGTAAATTCAAAAGCTGTAAAAATAAGTATTACCCAAAAGCAGCAGAGAGAGGATATGGTGGGAAGCCTTTTATAAAGAAAAATTTGTCTTATTATGTAAGCTTGACTAATTTAAAAAAACTGTACGTATATTGTGGATACTAGTACTCATTTCAGTATTATGATTGAGTCGGTATTGTCGGCGAAATTACATAATATCAAATTTATAAATTCCGTAATGTGTCTAATTAAAGTTAATAAAAAATGTAATTACATATAAAAAGAAATTTGAAATTTAAATAAAATTAATCATGAATTGCGAAGGTATTTATAATATGCATTAACAACGATCATCTATTCAAGTAGTATCTTTTAAATACATAGTTTAACTTTTCTAAACTGTATAGCAGGAGGTTATTGATAGAAAGCAGGTGGTGCACCTATCGATATTTTTTATATTATTACACGCGACTTAATGCTATGTACTTTGTAACGCTATACAAAGTAACTGTGAAACTTGAGAAGTTGTGTACACTTTTACAACACATTTTTCATTTTTATCCTTTTTATTGATCGAAATATAGTTATTAAAAAATTGTCCATTAAACTAAATTATTAATAATATATATTTAGAAAATTATGAATATAAAATAAGTTTATATTGAAAAAAATTAATGACACAATAATTATTTATTTAATAAATAAAGTTAAAATTACGAAATAAGCTTACAGATTTTAGTAATGAATTAAATACATTTAAAAAAAAAAAAAAACTGATGTGTAACAAAAATTTGCTCAAAATAATTAAATTACATAAACATTTAAAAATTGAATAACAAATTGGTATCTGGATGCACTTTAATTAAGTTAAAATTAGTATAAGTTGATAATAGATTAAAAATTTTAGTAATAAATTAAATACATTTTAATTTCAAAAACTCACTTATATGACAAAAAACGCCCATGTCACGTCATATCATTTATTAATTAATTGCCACGTCACGTCACGTCAACATTATTTTACTACAAAATAATTAAATTGCATAAAACTTTAAAAATTAAATAAATAATTAGAATTTGTATACAATTTAATTATGTTTTTTAAATTAATTAATTAATTTTCAAGCTGAATAATATGTCTTTGTTCTTATAAATATTTTTAAAACACTGAAGTTACAGGAACAAAAAACTTAAATGGAAAATTTGTTTTTTCTTTAATCAATTTATTAATTAAATTTTGAATGTTTTTCTTTAAGTTTATAATTTTTTTTTAATTTTGGGCTTGTTCATTATAATTTATTTTTATTTAGTAAATACGAGAAAAAAGTTTTTTGTAATTAAAAGAAAAAATTCTTTGTATTTTAAAGAATCAATAGGATGGAAAAAATCATGAATTTTCCTTTTTAAAAAATAATTAGTATTATGTATTTATATACCAATTATTAATAAGTTTTACAGCAAAAGTAGATTTATTTGCAGTTTGAATGTTATGTGATGTAGTTACAACTTTACGTTTGGACAATTATTTGGTGATGGTCGTGATGTGAGTTAAAGCCATCTTCGTACGGTGTCGATGGGCGTCATTTATGGCCAGACCAATTAGTAAGTGCTAATTAGTTGACTGCATGGAAACTAAGCTCGGCAATTTCAGAACTGCAGTTTAGAGACACCAAAGATCGCATGCAACTTGATGATTGATTGGATAACATTCGCACAAACACGTAAACCCATTAAAATTATCTATGAAGCATGCTTATCATTATGGTCCAGTAATCCCAATAGAATAATAGTAAAGTTTAATATAAAACTTTATGCATCAATCATTTATAGTTTATATTTTTTTTACAAATTACGTAATAAAACTTCATTATAGTAAGATATTTATTTTATTTCAGTTGATATTTAATAAAGATATATTAGGTTTTACGAGAAACGAAATTAAATATAGTAAATGTAAATTTTCGTTGTAAACGTAATTCGCATTTGATGTTTCAACTAAAAATGTATATAGTTTCAAAATACGTTATTTGAAATTGGAGAGGAGAATAGAGATAATTTGTAAATGCTGAAGGCATCTGAGTAATGGTTTAGGGAAAAGGTCAATAGGTGGAAGTGGATCATAAATTATAATGAGATAGCTGAAGACAATTTTCAGGATGCAAATTGATATTATTCCGATAAGGTTGTGATAAAACGAAAGCAGTTTGAAGCGGATGCATTTATCAACTAAACAACCTCAACTCGAATTTATAAAGCGTCTGATAAATATTACTTAAATTTTGGGAATACGCTCGACGTCAGCTCGAAAACCATTTTGCAGTATTTCATTTTTCTAACACTATTTTATAATGTTAATAATTGACATGTTTATAGGATGGAAAAAAATCGATAAATATTTCTCTTTTATGGAATGTATTTGAAATTTATTTATTTATTAAATCTTATAGCATTTAAAAGAAATTTTACAAAAACGAATTAAAAAGTTTTCAGTGAACTTGTCAATCTAGAAATTATTTAATTTTGTGTTTTCTTCTTCTAAAAATCTTACACTAAAAACTCACAATATTCTGCATTCAATACATTTTCCAAACCTATTGAATGAGAAATTCTAATTCCTTGAGTGTTATTTTCTTCACGATAATTCTGTGTAGTTTCTTTAAAAGTTTAAACTATAATTTCTTCTTCAATCTTTAGTTCACTAAATTTACTTAATGTACGATGCAGATAATAATGATTGAATGAAGAAAATTGGGTTTGAGGGACGAACTTCGTTAATCGAGGTATTTGCTTTGTTAAATTATTCATTAATCTTTACATAACTTATTTTGTTAGAAGTGTGAATGATAGAAGTGCTAAATTCTTTTTAAAGTTGTCACTTTAATGGTAACATATAGGGTATTCCAAAGTACTTATTCTAAGCTTGTATACATCTTGAGTATATAAAATATTCAACCTGTAATCAATCGAGGTGACAACTGAGGCGGATTAAGTGGAACGTGCAGGAGTGCAGTTGGTTTCGGAGGTTCCATCTCTGTGTGTCTTTCTCCGTAGGGGCCAGGTCGATAGAGGCGCCTAAGAAGAAGAAAAAAAGGGGTGCCGAGAACGCGTTCTGCACGGGCAGCCCTTTTGGGTAACTATTCTTGACAAGGGGAGTCCTAAATTTAATAAAGAACCGGCAAAGAGCATCGCAATTCCCGACGTCTTTGATACGCCACCAACTCACGAAAAAAAAAAAGAACCTGTAGTGAAAAGGGAATGGAAGGACGAGCCCGAATCAATTCCATATTCGGATTCTTCAGTATCATACGTGTACACTCGTTTTCTGTATCCTGAAAATATAAAAAACATATTTTTAAATAATTTCTCTCTTTGGGAATTGAAAACTTCGCGTGGTGGAAGGAAGCGGCAAGGACTTCACGACAATGGCGACTTTTCGTTTCACTTCGCTTCTCGCAACTTTCGTCAGAAAAATACTTCCGCGAGACACACGAACTTCGAAACACCTATAAATTTATAAAGCACGTATTTCAGCAAGCCATCAATCGAAACCGTTCTCTCACAATCATTATTTTCTGAATTTTAAATCGCAATCTGCGCGTTTTCTATTAACGCACCCGGAGGGCTTTAATAACTAATGACTTATTCAATCGCGATTCATCAATTATGGAGTTACATCATCAGGATGTTGAGGAAAAGTTGTGTTTTCCAAATTGGATTAATCCTCCCTTACTTTATTATACATCTATCGCTTCTTTAAAATTATTCATCAAACGAAAATTCTGCACATCTTTATTACATAAAACAAATCAATATTTAATTAAAAATAATTATTATATTAATTATTAACTATAGAAAGACGAAAAATAATGCTTTAAAGAATTGTGGAAAAGTTTATTTTGATGAAATCATGCAGTTGAAAAATCGTATTAAAGTATGAAAAAATCTTGATAATTTTTTTGTGAACTAAACGTCAGATTGCCATGAAATTTAGACAAGCGTCATCTAAAGGTTCGTAAAAATTATATGTATTTATCGGTAGAGGCGTCATCTATATGTTATCCTACGAACTTATTGAGAGAGGTGTTATTTGATGGAATCAAATATCAAAAATCTTGATAATTTTTTTGTGAACTAAACGTCAGATTGCCATAAAATTTAGACAAGCGTCATCTAAAGGTTGGTACTTCCTAAAAATCATATGTATTTATCGGTAGAGGCGTCATCTATAAGTTATCCTACGAACTTATTGAGAGAGGTGTTATTTGATGGAATCAAATACGAGTTAATATCATTTGAAATCGATATTAAGAAATGATCAAGAATAAATCGGATTTAAAAAAAGTGTTTATAAGAAAGTTTCTTTAGGAATGTGCATTTTGTTGCGTTAATTAAATAATTTCTGAGAAGGGTACAAAAGCTTGATCAAGTTTACCACTTTGCAGCTGTAAAGTTTTCCTTTTATAATTGGATGGATGCGCCTGGTATTTCGATATTCCTGGCATGCTAACCGAATATTTAGATTCCACTTGCTTCTACAAACATTACAGAACACTTTCTTAGAGCAATAAATTAAACTGTCGACATTCTGTGTATACAATCTTATATCATGCAAAACCTGTTAAAAAAAATTAGATCAACAATGACAACAATTAGTTATAAATCTACGTATTTTAATAAATTTTAAGTCTAAGTAATTGAAAAGTTCGGAGATTTAGAATATTTTGGAAAAAAAAACAGTAAATATTTGTAAAATTGTTAAATATTGTGTGGATTTTAATTTATAAATGACTTATAAATATTATTATTATTGGAATTTTATTTATATGATTTATATTGAAACTAATAAAATTGCAATATTATTTTGTAAAGTATTACAATCGAAGTGCAACATTTATGTTATTTTTATGTCGTTCCATAAATAAAAGCAATGTAGAAAAGCTGTTAAAATCACGGAATTACACAATTTAAATACAAATAAGATTTATATTTCCAAGCGGAAAATAAATCATGCAAAGTGCAAACTTTTCCGATCGATTCACTGAAATCGTATAGGAAAAAAACTATTACGAAACATCGGACAATACAATTTAATAAATTCTTTCGCGATTCGCCACGGTTTTCACGGACGAACAAAATTGAAAGGATTTTTATTACTAGTGAAAAAAAAAATAATAATAGGAAAATTCCCAAACATCCCTTTGTGGCAAGTATTGCTTCGCTATTACATTTCCAGATAATGTCTCGCCCGTTTTAATTGGCGTTCATTTATTTCGCTTTAAAGGGAGTGAAGCCGTGGGGGTGGATTAAATTACGCGTCTGGAATATTACGGTATGAATCATCGGGCATCAAATTAATGTAATGTGTTTCCGTGTAAAGCTTTGCGAAATTAATGTTTCCAACTAATTACGCTGATTAAATATGATGATGTTCGATGAAAGCGGCGGTCGGACATGACGGATCGGATGATACCAATTAGATGGAACACGTTTCGGGATGTGCGAGGCGAGAAAGAAGTTTCGAAGGACTTGGGACAAGGGTCAAAGGCATCCAAAAAGGGTTTCTCGCGTCCTAATAAAATCCGAAAGTCAGCAGGAGGGTGCAGAAGGGATGAGGGAACGATGAGGAAGGAGAAGAAGAATAAAAAAAAACTGGATAGACACACACACAACATACAACATTTCGAGAGAGCGAAACTTGATTATGTCAGCAACGTCTACAACGTCCTGCCTTGCTTCTCTCCACACCCCTTATAAATCCAGGACTTGGAATTACCTTACAGCACGAATCTCCCCCTCGTGTGTTTTTTTTTCTTTTCCATTCCTTAATAAGATATAAAATATTTTAGTAACGATTTTACTTGTTGTTTTATTACGTAAATTTGATTATCTTGTTGTATTTTTCGTAATTATCCACAAAAGTTGAAGATCTTCGATAAAAATAAATTAATTTATGAATGAAATGTTTTATTCTTTGTTTCTTTCAGTCCTCGTTCCAGTTGTGTTACGAAGGCATTATTTATTGTTCGATTTGTTTCATTGTGATCGAGGGATAAAGTAGTATCTGGGCGACTGCAATAGACTTTCTAAACTATTGAACTATTAGTGGAGGAAGTTGAAAAGTTCCTCACTTTATCCGGTGCTCTAAATCTCGAGTTCATCGGATAGTCCATACATTTTATTTCGCGCAGAAATTTCCATTTATTTCAGATAACTTCTCCAAGCTAAATATTTAAATAATATATGGATTTACGTCATCAATAACGTCAAATTTATAATAAGTGTTTTTTTCCGTCCTGTCATCTCATCCAATATATATATATAGCACGGATTTATACATTTATTTATAGTAGAAATTTCCTTAGGAACGTTAACTTATAAATCTCATATTTTATTTCATAATATATTTATGTAAATATTTTTTATAGATATAGACTATTATATATAGTATTTTTTTGAATATCCTCTTTTATTGACTATATAGTAACATCGGTTAACGAACATTTGGTTCAGACTACAAACAAAGTTGTTCGGATATAGTTTACTAAGTGCTTTTAAAATCTGATAATAAATATTTCATTTAATAAGTTTTAAATAAAATTGTTAAATTGTTATATATGAAAAATAAATATAAATAATCTAGTTTTGTAATAAAATCAAATGAAAATATTTATAAACTTTGTAATAACTAAGATTAAATCTACACATTTTAAAGCAAATTCTATCTGTATGAAATATTGAATGATGTTACATGGTATAAATAATAGTTTAGGTAAGAAATAGTTAAAAAAGATTTAATATCCTTTAACAAATTATGTAACAAGAATTGGATTTTGTACCAAGTTACCAAATTGGTTTACACTAATGCTTCGACTTACGCAAACTCGAAGTTACACGGTACTTAATTTACGAAAATCGGTCGGACTTTAGGGTATTACTGTATTTTTAAATAGAATAAACTAAAAGTTTGGAAGAAAATATAGAAAAGTATTTAATTTAATTATAAAACTATCAATGCTCTATTCTTTATAGAAATATGGTATTGTATAAGAAGTATTGGACTGTGTTCAGTGGCTTTTTTGATGGTGTATTGCGATTGGTTTATATTAGTGTGTGATGCGGTGTGTATGTTTGTGCTGTGAGGAAGAAGTCGAGCAAGGAGCAATAAAAGTAAAACGGAAACAAGGGCGCTTCATCTCGACCGATTTGGAGTGGACGCAGCTGAAAAGGCCCTTTTGACAAACTCGGAATCATTCCACTCCAATCCCAAAAGTGCCCCTCAAACTCCGCTTTGTTCCTACTTGCGAATTGAAAGTGTGTGCGTGCGTGAGTATGTGACCATTCACGTGTGAATGTGTGCATGAGTTTGTGAATGAACGTGTGTATACGTGAAAGAGTGTCAATATTGTCATTATGGGTAGAAATGAACTTTTCGTTCGACGATTAATTTATTTAGAGTTATTCGCGAATGGACGTGAATTGGCTCTGTCCATTAGAAGCGTCCCCAAAATCTGCGATTATAATCAGCCCGAACCGGATTTCATTCAGTCGATGACAGAGCCCTTAAAACCCTGCGCCAACGTTCCTCCACTCGTATCCGCTTCCCAAATGCATTGACAATTTAATGGAATATCTATTTCTGGATATCTCTCTCACAAAGAATTTCTAATGGCTAAACAATTATTAGTATCATTTTGTACATCATTTAATATAATACAATTTATATAACACAAATCTATTATATAAATTGAGTATCGATCCTCCAAAAAAATTACGTTAAACCACCCACATTTCTCCGTTACAGAAAAAAAAAACAGGATAATTTTCTACATATTTCTTATATTACTAATTATAATTTAAATATTTATATTCCAAAACCAACTATTATTTTTTTTTACTTCTATATAAATATTAGAAAAGTAATCACATCTTTGTAAGAGTTTATGTTTATGACAATGTTTCTATGACAACGACGTTTGACAACTCTGTCTGATAAAAACTAATATGAGCTACCGTTGAACTAAGATTCGATGACCACAATTGCTCATAAGGCGGATATATCCGCCACTTATCCACTTATAATTTGTGCCTTTGCCATATACAACAATACCTCGAATAATGCGTATTACCCGTCATTATCCCGGACTGTTTGAATCCAGACGTTAAAATCGTAAATAAAAAACTAAGCATTAAGAATAATAACGATTAATATATTATGTAATAATCATTGTTGCTTTTAAGAAGGAATAAATGTATTTCAACGACCGGTTTCGAATAGTTCAACAGAAAGGATATCGATATTTCGCACGGAAACACTGGAATTAAAAATGGAATTGGCATCGATGTTGGGAGAGGCCAACGTAATTGGAACAAGCTAAATGCAGACTGCCAACCTTTACCGTCCGGCCGGTTCGAATACAACAGGTTATATAAAATTCCATCGAACTTTCTCATGCCATAAATTATTCCAAGACATTCATTATGTATACGTCAAACATTATTTCACTGCTTTCAACTTTATCTTTTTAATGAGATCCCATATACTTATCTCATTGCTTAATAAATTATTAAATACCACTTTAATAATTATTACAAAAATGTACAAAATTATACTTTTCTTTAAATTCAATAAAAAACTTATTTTTAATATTAATATTAATCATAACAAAACGTTAAAAATATAAAATATAGTGGAATTTCGGTTCACGAACGTTTCAGTTCCCGAACATTTTATCCCACAAAAACTATTCAGTTTTCGAATAACTTCATTTCACAATAGGCAATATACACTGAATAATTTAAGTGTAAAAATTAGACAATATTTTCAAAAACTAATTTACTTCATTTGTAACTAAATACTGTAACAATTATAAAATAACATAAAAATATTATTATTCCATTTTTATAACTATTTGCTACAATTATTTCAGTACTTAATACAGTTATTATCGTTGTATTTTAATGGCATTTCATAAAATGTCGCATATAAAAAAAAAGTAATAATTGAAAGTAAATATTTAAATTATTCCTTGATACTGTTTTCTTTTAATTTATTGGAGCAAAATAGTGGAGAGTAAAACGTGTGGCGGTAATAAAGTGTTGGGAGTGTATGAAGGGATATAAATATGAAGAATGCGGAGCTCCGACGTGGGTGTGTATAATAATATTCCATATGCATGTCTCGCGAACGTTGCTCGATGGAAATGCATTTCCCACGATGGAAATTGCGCAGCTAACAATTTCATTTGCTTAAGAAACGATCGACGTCGAACGCGTTTATACATCAACTTTTTATATCTAATCAAATTAGCTGCTTGATTAAACTGAAAGCGTTCCCATTAATTTCGCAGTTCGATTAATGCCGAACTAATTTCCACGTTTCCAATTAGCAAATAGTTCAGTTCGGAATTCGAAGATACGTCAGTGCGTCTTTAATAAACGATTGCAAAATTTTAATTTAATTATCGAGTTTAAAAGTTTTTTTTTTTCATATAAAATTTTTTCATAAAAAATCAAATTTCGTATTTACATTAATATATAATTAAATATTATGTAATTCCAAATATTTATTTGTCAATTATTTCCGACAATTTAATTATTAAAAACATTAATTATTTATGAATAATTCCATCTGCGAACAAAATGGAAAACGAACATTTTTGCGAAAGGTTTTATGTTCGGACAACAAATAATTGTTAGAATATCGACTATTTTTGGCAGATAATGCTAATTGTTCAGTGAGTGCTGTTCCCGATTTTACGATTTCATCTCGAGATTTCCCGGGAAATTTTATTCAACTGGATAATGGACAATTCAGTGAACGAATTCGTTAACAGAATTATTTTTTTGATATTATAAATAATAGTAATCACTTTAATAATTAATCTCATTATGGCATGCACTGTAATAATTCGTTATTCAATGAATACTTATCAATAGTTAATTAATTATAATCATGTCATATTTTATGCACAGTTTAATAGCGGTATTATATAATGTATACGCGCTTTTGAATAGAAAATTTATGATACAATTTTTTTTCTTCACCTGTCAACCTAAATTTCCATTTCTGGTTATAGGCGTATATGCCTTAGACGTATTTGTCACTTGTCAATTTCATAGCCGATGCACGTAACAAGCCGCGCGTGTGGAACGTTACCAGCTGCGTTCTAATTACACACGTTGATGCAAAAGCCAGTTACTCTCAATTCCAAGAGGAAGGAAAACGGAGAGATGAAGAGAATAAATAGAAGAAGAAAACACGAAAAAGACGACACAATGTAAGCTTAGTCTACGACGTGCAAAATGCCTAGGCACTCGCTTCCGATCGCCTCAACTTCATTTCCAGCATCGCATATAGATCCAAAATTTACATAATATGTACGCTCCAATGTAAATATCTGTACAGCTTTATACAAAATCATATTACGTAACACAAAAGAGTGCGAGTTTTTTTCTGCTTGAAAATGTAATATCAATTATTTGATAACGTTTTAATATAAAATACAGGTATCAAAGAAAAATGTAAAAAATCAAAATAATTATCTTTACAATCACAATGTTGATAAAGATTATTGCTTTGTTATATCTCTAATTACGGAGTATATACACTTGCAAAGTTTACGTCAATTACAACTTGTGGAAATGTTATACATAGAAACTTCTATGTGCATTAGGATAAAGGTAATTACTCACCAAATCGGTCACGTGGAGTGACCGTCCTCAAACTCTCCATAACTACCCAAAACAACCAAAACTTTGATATTATGCTTGTTTATGTAAATGTTTCAATTCCAATTTATTTATTATAAAATGTATAATCAAATTTTTTTACAGAAATGAAAACTATTTCAAATCATTGAAAAGTTTTAGAATTTTGATAATTTATTCCACAGGGAAATATATTAATTTAACTTTTAGTTAGTTGTTAAATATAAATTAAAAATATTATATAAATATATAATTAGTAATAACAAAATTTCAACAGCACTATATTTCTGAATGCTGAGAGTTATGTCAGTGTTATATATATATTAACATTCTTAATTAAAAATAATACAAGGAGTGGTGCAAATAATTCAAAAGTTTAAATTAAAACAGTACGTAGTTAAACGAAGTATTCCAGTCTTTCTCGGCCTTTCAGCTGAAGCGAAACAACAAAGCAGATGAATTTGCATGACAATAAATCGCGGAAAGATCTGCAAGCGAGAATTTCCTTCAAGGAATCTCAGGGGAAACAATATTTTGAATACACGTTCTCTCGCATATATATATATATATAATTTTTTTTCTACTTCGTCTTCTTCGTCTCGTTTTTGCATGCATGTAAGTTGCGAAAAGTTAGTCTTCCGTGAATCACGATGGAAATGTAATGTTTCCGCTAAGTGGTTTGGAAATGCGGGTTACGGCACGGATGACGTGGCCCGTGTTATATAATTAAATAGCCGGGGCCCAAAAACTGCGAACGAATTTGGATATTCCAGTACATTGCAAGAACTTTACCAAATATATATTAATAATCATCTATTATTAGAATTACCTTTGTAAAAATAATCAATATAAATAAAAAATATTTTAAGTATTTTTTAGTTTGTTTTAAACCACCAACCAAATCAACAGAATGATCAGATTGACCAAAGAGTTTTAATGGAAAAGTTTTTATTTTAACTTTTGTTTTGTGAACTTTGGCATATAATCGAAGAGATTTTGAAAAAAAAAATTATATTAATAATGTGAATTTCTCGGGATTTCGCTCGCGGGAATTCCCGGGAAGTATTAATGTTTTGATTATAAAGATTTTCTGATGTGATTGAGTTTAAAACATTTATGTTCTATTAATAGCGGCGTGAAAAGATTTGGTAATGTGGAAAAACTGAGGGTTCTTAAGGGACTATGTCCCACTGCAAATTATCACTTTAGCTTTGATAAATTATTCATTAAAAAAATAATAAAGATTTTGGTCGCATTAAAAATGTATGAAATATCTCGAAGCCTGTCCTCGTCAGTTGCCGGAGGACGAATAAAGTGGAGTCTCGAGGAATGAGGAAAACGAAGACCGGATTTGCATGCCTTCGAACTTGTAACGAGGCGCTGCGCCCTTCCGGACTTCCGGTGCGCAGCGGAAAAGGCGAATTATGAAATATTCAATTCAATTTTAGCGAATAAATTTGTTGGCCACGCGCGCCGGAAAAATAGCAGCGAAAAATTACATAAATCAAGTGGAAACGGTGCGGTATATATATATATACACTGAGATAATATTTATGTAACAATCTGCAACTGCTCTTCCGCTACACATGCGTCCCAAGGAGCGGTTACATTTCTATGCAAATGCCGTCCGCATATGAAAGTAACTCTCCTTTTCTCCTTTTCCTCCAGAATTGACGCGGCGACTCCCAATATGCCCACACATCATCCCTTATCCGAAACCCACCCTTCCATCTACCTTTTCCAATGCGAAGAAATGGATGTAGAGAAGGACGCAGAGTATGCAAATAAAATAACCATTCGGATGTCGGAAGCAAATCGATCTTCGAGTGGAATTCATTTTCGTATTCCATATCATTACCTGATTACGCTGCACGTTATGTAATCCAAGGAGGACGTCCGCCACGAACGGCGGACATTACGTGCGTTTGATAATTCATTTTTGATTGTTGCTATAAACCGGAAACGAGTTTATGGACGGAAGTTTGTAAACAAAGCTCAAATGTGTGAGCACGAAACCGATGATTTATTCATACCAATTCCATACCGGTTACAGCTATTAAAGTACTTCTGATATAAAAAAAAAGATTTTTCTGTATACAAATTTATTTTCAAACAAATTCAATTATAAACTCATTTATAAAATATTCACATATTTAATACTAATTATTTTTATTTTTATTAAATCAAAAATTCATATACCAAAGAATTAAATAAATATCATAAAATTATAAAGACCCGGCGCATCCACATTTTCAAAAATTGCTATAGTTTTTATAAAACTAATAAAATAAATTGTTTAAAAAATACAATAATATTTAATTCTTCTGAAATTATTATTCTTATTTTAAATAATTGATTCAATTTTTATATTATGTAAACTTAATTAACAGTTTTATATATAAGATATAAATTACCTAATTTAATGGATAATAATGGAATATCTGGTAGGTAAATTGTATTGTGTTTAACAATAATAGTCAATCAATGTTACTAGAAATCGTATATGACCGATGAGTTTACGCACTTCCAACGTGATATTACAACATGTATTATTACATCATTACTTCTATTAATATATAGTAAGATTTAAAATGTTTATTGCATAGTTAACATTTATTTTTTTTAAATCTCAATTTTCTATTTATGAATATTTCATGAAATATAATTTAATGATCTATTTCAGTACAAACATCAAAAATAATAAAATTTGAATCTTTTATTATAAAAATCTATTGGGCAGTTCAGAAATTATGAATTTATTTTATAATATTAATATTAAACAATTTTTTATTATATTTTCAGCGGTTTTACAGATTTTAATGACATTTTGTAAGGTTAGAACCATTTCTAAATAAATGTTCATATTTCAAAATGTATCCTGTAATTTAAAATTTATTAACTTATTTATTATTCAAAACAACCTTTGCAGTTTTTAAAAATTATGATATTTTTTTAACCAAAGATATTTTATGGTTTTAAAAATACGATATTTTTATTTTTGTAGGAATATTTAGAATTGACAAACTAATATAACTGTGTAATGAGTATGAAATATTTGTGAACAGCTTTCAGAGTTGTTATATGACAACTGGTCTACAGATGTGTGTGGATGATGATACATGTAAAGCTTTGTTTAGTATTTGTATAAATGTGTATGATTCTGCTTTGTATGTTATCGAACTGATACATATAATGGCGAGGGTAAATAGGTGTGGATAATATCAATAAACAGCATTTGAATGAAGTATGAAATACATTTGTATAGAGTTGGCAAGAGTTCAATTACAAGTAGTTACGGATGTCCAAATAGTAATTAACTTTCTATTGAAAGTGGATGAAATTAACTCATTTGGACGTGACCGCCCTTACAAATAATGTCGCTTTAAGTTTGACAAGTTTAATAGGCTGACAGAAAGTTCCAGACCGCACCGTGCATATAATAATAGGGAAGAGGCCCCAAACCATCCCAGCTTATTCCTCTACACGCATTATTTACTTTATTCGATGAGCCCGGAAGGAGGGATTATCTAATCCAGCGAAGCAGTTAATTTATTTCGCAGGGTTTAACGCCGATTAGCCGAAGCAAAAAGTGGCTTCGCTCCGATTCCGCAAAAGGGCATAAATAAGGGCTAATGAAGAAAACTACGTTCTTATCATTTTATTACCGGCATGCACTAAACCTTTTACGATCCAATAAACTGCATTTTTAGTGGCCGTCATTAAAGTCAATCTAAATGTAAACGCGGCTCAAAAGAAGACCGTCAGTATGAATAAGTAATTTTGTAGGAAGTACAAAAATGAGGTGGATTTACAGGTAATCTGAGGATAATCCGGGAATGGGAATCGGGTAATTTGGATGCCGCGGTGTCTCCGAAGACGATTACGTGATGTGGACAGGTCATCTTAGTCCTCTTGTCCGACATCCAATTAAATCCTTCGGGTTTAAAACGAAACCTGGGAACGACGCTGATTCGCTCGCTTCACGGGATAATCAATTATCCAAATATTGGAGCAACCAAATTTGCATTATAAATTCGAGCGAAACGTCGTTACATTACGTGTGCTAATTAAAAACGCATTCGTGCTGTAACCAATTATTTCACCGCATTCATTTTATTTCACTAATTGGCTTTAGCGAAAAAAAAAACATTACAAATTCTATAATTAAATCATCATATTCATAATTTAAATTATATTTCTGTTTAATCTTTTCGAAATTAATTTAATTGCTTTTCCGTTACAAAAAAAAACAAAATTTTATTATTTGCATATAATTTTGTAAAAAAAAATATTTTCATTTTTGATTAATTATTGAACTTTATTTATATTTAATTAATTTTAATATATAAATAATCAAAATTTCAGCTATTGGAAAAATAATTAATTTTTCTCCTAAGATAATATTTTACATAAAGGTAGGGCGGATATATCCGCCATTCATCCGCAAACAGTTAAAATTACTGTTTTATATAATTGTTTTATTAAAATACGTTTACAAAACAAATAAGAAAAAAAAATATGAAAGATTATTTCTATAATTATTATTAAAAAATTATTCATAGAATTTGTCATGTCAAATAAATATAATAATTAGTAATTAAAAAGTAAAGTTTTGCTATAATTAAAATAAAAATTTAACTAATTTTGATTAACAAATGACAGAAATTAATAAATTATATTGTAATACACTGATAGATTTGAATCAATATTATGTGAGCAACAATATAAATGGAGGCAACAAAGCCACGTCACTTAGGTGGCTACAAACTAATCAACTATACAGCACACAGAATTAACTGAGCACCAATTCGAAAGCCGCAACTACGTGAAATAATTTTAATTAACGTATGCCCAAATAGCTAAGAAAGTTAGTGCTTCGTATAAATTAAAGTTTATTTTGATTACGTGTCAAATTTAATTAAATAACCATGTCAAATAATATTTTTTCATTTTTAATATTGTAATATTTCAATTAAAAAAAATTGTTCAATTCAATTCAATTTAAATTTTATTTTTTTTACAATGGTAATTTATTATATAATATTGAAACAAATAACAGTAGAATTTTTCTTATTTAAATAGAAAATTATTATTAATAATATTTTATTGCATGTAAAAAGTTGATACTTTTTATGAAAAATGTTATAGTATTAATTATGATTCGCCAAGAAGATAAACCGCACGCATAAGTTTATTATTCTTGCGTGAACGTCAATTGTCACATACTAACATGTTATTGTTTTTTCTTTCTGTAGTCAACATATAATTTTCTTTTCATATTTCGCCAATTTTCTTTTTCGTCATATAGTTTTAAGATTATTTTCTTTTTATTCATAATTAGTTCACAGACAAGTTATGAATGTAAATCATTTCATGATTTATTTATATAATAATAATTTATAAATTTATAAATTAATTGGTTGAATTGTTAATTTTTAATAATTGATTTCTATTGAAAATATTATATAATAGTAGTTTCAATTTCAAGTTTTTTAGGTCATGAAAATGATTCATTTATGAAATTGCGTTGAATGATTGAAAATCAATGTAGACAGGTATATGAGGTTTTGGAAGGAATACGGCGTGACTGAAACATAAATCGGTCAACTACCCTACTCAAAGCGTTTGTCAGTTTGTCACCGAGTCTATTAGCTGCGTTGGTTGCGATTTGATGGGAAAAAAGGGATGTGCGATGTAAAAAAAGGAAGAAATGAAAATTTAACATAATTTATACAGGAATGTGAAGATTTGCAGATGGTTCCATCAAGAGCAGTTTCCTTTTATTGGCGCCGGCTCAGTAAAACATTTTACTTCACAGAAGCAGTAGTATCCATCTGCATGACAATGGTAGCTAAGTGTAAACAGCATCCGTTTGAAAAATGCGCGAAGCGTCGGTGAGTGGTCGCCATAAAAATGGAAATGTTTGATTTTACGAAGCTCGAGGCTCGGATGCTGGGGAGGATTGGGAGAGGAAAAAGGCAACAAACGTTCAGATAAAAGTTTCATATCCGGAGGGTGATTTCCGGTATGGGTGGTGGAGCCACCAGAACGGAAGTGCAAGCCTTGTCGCCAACCATCAATAGCCACGTTGATATCCTCCATTCCACCATTCCTTCCTCCCCCGTAGATAAGGAATAATACTGTTGCTGGGCTATTTCCACTCCGCTACGTTCGACTCGGGTAATTAATGATCCTCTGGAGGAGGACAAACAGAGTGAGCCTTTATTATGATTCCGTCCGCCCTAATTGTGATTGATGGTGTTTTCCGCGCGCCGAAAACAAAACGGTTCGGGGCAACAGGTTCGAGGAAATACTCTTTTTTCGCGAGCCTCGTGTCGTCTCCAATTACCGTGTCCCCTCGAAAATGGCAAGTATACAAGTGCCAGAGTTTCTCCAAAATCGATGGTACACAACACCTGTTCTCAAGGTTCGCATAATCATGAGTCCCTTTGTTTTTGCTGAATTCAGCTGGAGGCGCAGTTGTGCTGTTTTCCGGTGGGAGGATTTGAAGGTGGCGGTTTGCGAAGGGCTCGAGATGCGGAGAGCGCCTTTATAATGCAGGGCATGCCGTTCTTCGGCTTGGCATGAGACAACAGTGTTAATGGATTTTCTATTTGACATGCAAGGAGCGTTATCTGAGCCGAAAACTAGACACAGTGTACACAGGGTGTCGTTTCTCCGGAATAGGAAAGAGGTTCAGGTTGCGACAAACTCCGAAGAAATTACGAGCTATTGAGAAGCTCCATGCCGATTTTGTATTATCATTCCTTCAGGATGCGGAACAACGCGATTAATATTTAACGGTGCGTAGTTTAAGGACTCAACGCAACTTTTATGATTCCTTTTATGGACAACATCATATGCATTATTCACGATCCAAATAAATCTTTCAGAAGATGAGCGCAACCGCAACAGCCCTTTGTATATAAACAACAATAAACTGCAATAAATTTTGTCTTTTACTATACTTTCAGAACATGAACTTTTCAGGTTTACTTACATACAATACATACTCATAATTGACTATTAAAAATTGTATAATATGAATATAAAATAAATTTTATTATTTTCTGAAAAAAATAAATATATTTGTAATTTATTTTTTTCAGGTTTTTAATATTTTCCTTTTTTTAATTGAAGCCATCAACGTATCCAAACAAAGACCTCTTAATTCGATTAATTTTATACGCTCAGAGCGCGTTATATGCATACACGATTGAATTCCCAATTCCCACTGACGTAAACAAACCCAGAGTAAATGCTGTCGAATTTAACATTGTGTATCGGTGAGGCGAGTGCCCTTAAGGATAAATCATATAATCAGTATTTGCGGATTTCGTATTTAGCTGAAATTACATTCTATATTAAGATTGAAATGTTTGATAATATTACATTATGTAATAAATATGTTATCTTATAAAATAAATAAAATAATAAAGTAATAATTAACATTTTCTTAAGAAATAACGATAGTTTTAGTGATTTAGTATATTTGATAAAGATTTTTAATTTTACAAAAAGGTTGTAATGAAAATTTTGATTTATAAAAAAAAAACTAATAAGGAAATAACGTTTTTTTAATTTGTTAAAGTTAAGCAAGATGAGTAAATGATTGTTTTGGATAAGAAACTGGAAACCTAAGTAAAAATGGTAATGAAACAGTATATTAAACTAAAATGAGTTATGATTATCTTAAGAACAAAAATAAAACTATTATCGTGTATTTAATAACTTGCATAGTTTACATAATCCAGTTTCCTTTTCGCTCAAAGAAATACAAGTATGAAAATTAGTGTTTTCGCATTCACCCTCCCTGTATTGTTCTCGTGTTGCTCACTTTATTACGCAATAAACGGCGGCCTGTTTTGCATTGCGTAATTTACGATTTCGTATATATTTCCCGTACTAAATTTGCGCTCCGCTAAGGCCGGTGTTAAAAAGATTGCAGGATTCTCATAAACATGTCCAGGCTATTCCTTAATATCCCTCTTGGAAGCATTTTATGAATGCCCGGAACGTTTTTATAAAGCGCGATTGTATTATCATTATTTCCCGCAGATCTTGTTTTAACTTATTATGGTTAAAAATACTACAAACATTTTTTTTTTGCTAAAGTAGAAATGAAAATATTCTGTTCTCGCTTCGCAAATATTTGGATGTATTCTTAATACAAAAATAAAACAATAAAGTTCGTGATGCAAAAATTTCACAAAATAGAAGAGCATTGTCAATACGAAATACGTAATTAATTTCAAACAAAAACGTGTACATAGAGAGGTATGTAATTAAATTCCCAGTGAAATCCTGCTAAATGTAATTACCGTTTCAGGCAGCACCGGGCTGAATACATGTCCATAAATAATTTGATTAAAGCGAATGAAAGTTACTTCATTAAAATCACAGAAAATCCGCGCTAATTATCTAATATTGTTCTCTTTGCTTGTAATATTTTGAACAATTACTATAGAATTTTGACAAATTTATTTATATTTTCAAAATTCGTTTTTTTTTAATATTTGGATATAAATTTAAAATCTAATTAATAGAATATTTTTACTAGTTTTATGGTGATTATTCATTTTCAATTTGAACGTAATTACCTTATTGTTTAGCTTTTAATTATATTGATAATTAATTCGGTTTAATTGATTGATTTCTATAATCTTTATTCGGGCATTAAATTTCAATAATTAATTTATAATTGAAATATTTGCATTACAAACAAAACGTTAAAATTTTAAATATTTTATGAATTCCCAATTATCTATAAGTTCATCATTATTTATTTGTAAATTATAAAGGTAATTATAAAGGTTTTTTTTAATAATTGTTCACTTTAATTCAAAATAATTCTTAAATCGTATAATTTCGTAATATATAAAATGTAGTAATATTAATTATATAATAAATCAATACAGATTATTAAATTATAAGTTAAGCAATATTTAATTTTATTATTGACAGTAAACTTTTGTTTTAGATTTACTAATTTGACTTATTGAAACCTAATCTCATTAAATCTATTTATGTAATGTAATTTAATATTCAAACATAACCTAGGACTACATTAGACTATAATATAACTTGGAAATAATGCACTGGAACCTAACCTAAGACAGCCTATAGTTAAATTTGATATAACCTAACACAATATAATCTATCCTGACAAAATACATTGAAAGCTAATCAAATATATTGTAAATAGTTTTACTATGTAACCGAATTTGATTGAATCCTAAAATGTGCAGTGAAAATAATTGAAACCTAACTTAAGTTATTATAATGAAACCTAATTTAACCTAAGTTGATATGCTTAAAACCTAACTTGATTTAATATAGTATAAATTTCAATATAATTAGATATAACTATTTCAAACCTAACCTAACTCAATGTAAATTATCCAGACCTAATTTGACATCATCTTTAAAACCTAACCTAATGCAGTCTACCCTATAATATTGTTAGATATAACCATTTCAAACTTAATGTAAGTTATCCAAACTTATTTTCTGTTGTAGCAATTATTTATGGCCCTTTTTTATTACAGTAATTCGTATATTAATAGCAACATATTCACAGTATACAGAAGATAAATGTATATCTGAATTCCCACAGTATTATTTACAGTATTTGCTTTCATGTGTATTATTTATTTGTGGATTCGTTGGGAATTAATCAATTTGATGAAAGTGCTGCGTTTGTACGGTGTTTCCTTTCTGGTCGTAAATAATGGTCGTCGTGATGGGAGAAACAAAATGGATATTTATGTGGGGAAGTGGAAAAATATCGCCTCGAGGCGACTCCAGGAAAGTTTTATGCGCTTCCTGAAATCAATTGCCCCACCAGTCGCCAAGTTACCATTCATCCAGAAACCTCCGCATCATTTTTTTTTTCATTTTCTCCCGCGTTTTCTTAAGCGAAAATATTGAACTAATTATCTTGGATCCTGGAAGGCATCCATCTCGAATGTTGCAATCGGATGAGATTCGATTTGGATTTGCGACGGGGATTAAAATATTGTGTTCGTGGGACGAAACGGATGTTGTTGTGTGGCGGTTGGAGAGACGAGAGGAGGGAAAATAGAAATTCTAGTCCCATTTTCGTGAACGTAACTAGTTTAAAGCTCGCTCGTTGGAGGGCAAACAATTCTTAACAAAAGGACGTGCCGCTAATCCTGCCTTGCCAAACTTCTTTCGCCGTCCTACAGTTTTCCCCGGGAAAACCCAATTCCCGCCGATCTCCCGGCCAACGTTAATAAACCCAAATGATAATTTAATTAAATCAAATTAATCGTCGCCGCAAGCCGCGGAAAGTTAAGATGAATTGCCTGTTCGGGGAATCCCCTCACCCCGATTGTTATTACGTGCGATTTGCGTAGGCGCACGCAATAATTCACCTAAACCGGGTACATGGAGTGCCTGTCAAACACGTGCCAACTGCATAATTCAAAAACTTCCCTGGCCGGGTATTATTTGGTTCTTGCATGAATTATGGCCGATTTATTAATGCAATAGTTTCTCGGTTCCCTTTTCCTTCGGATGCCTTCCTTCATCGTCCCTCGCGGAATTTAATATTTATATACAGTTTATTATTAAATCGGAAACGGATCTCATACGTACACAATGGAGGAATCGCATCTTCTCGGAATCGCACCGAATGAAATCAAGAAAACCAGTCCAACATTCATTTTAAATGAAAATATTCTCCAGATACCCTGACATACTTACTTACAACAAGTTGGGGTAGGTTAGATCATAAAATATGCAGAAGTGCATCCCATAATATTACTAATTTTCATTCAGAAAACATAAATATCATCAGATTGTTTATTGATTATCACAATGACAGCAAATTATGCACATAACGCTTCCAAGCGTACCAAATTAAATATGCTCATATCTCTATATTTAGTTACTACCGCTAGGGGAATTATTTTTAGAACAACCCCATTCAGGAGGGGCTGTATTAGCACAGCCCGTATAAACAATATGCATTCAATTAACTATATAACTATTTTATCTATTTGTTTACATAATTATGAATTTATTGAAACTGCAACAATAAAAGAGTAAAAATATTCAACTTTGTGAATTTTTATAAAATAAATAAAAATTAAGGAATAGTAATTATAAAACAGGAATTATCTAATTCTGCATCCAGCTCTTGTAGTAATACTTATTTTTCTCGTTTTCAAATAATTATTATCTATTTTATAATACCAATCAATTAATTTATATTTATTCAAAAGTTATAGTAATAAATAATAGACAATTTAATTTTTAACTTTGCTGATTTTAATAAATTAAAGAATAGTATCAATGTAAAAGTAATTTTTGACTTATATTGGAGGAGTTGCAACCACGCTGCTGTAATAATTGTTTTTATTAGGAACTGTTGTTATTTACTGGAAGGGATGTCTGCTAATTACTATTATATATTTATTTGACATTTAGAAATATTTTTGTGTGATTTATAAACATTTAAAGTTCAAAATATACTAAACAGCATAAGCTATGAGTGCTGTTGGTAGGCACAGCAGGGGTTGTTGAAAGAAACCATAAAGTTATGTCGGCAGTCAACTGGGTGTATGATTTGTGCGGTTCTGTGTATGTTCGTGGGAGGTTAGACTAAGCTATGACTTTTCCGTGGCCCAGTAGTAGTTTGCGTGTCCATGATTAATACAATGCCTCCCTATCTGAATCAGATTATTGGATACGACAGCTCGAATCATATCTGACAGCGAACGTGAACCTAAATATAAATCACACACAGGGCGCCCATAATATCCTTGCAAAAGAAGAAAAAAAAAATATATAGCAAAACCGGAAGCAAAATAGATGGGCAGAGATTAAAGTGCAACAGGATTTATTTCGTTGCTTTCGTAGTCCCGATCCATCCTCTTTACCCGTGAGGCCGTAACTCAATGTAATATATTTTTGATAACGCGAAATTACGAGCAACGGATTTAATGGGCGGACGAATTAAAATCGCTGTAATCTTCTAAAGCGGTTTAATTTAATTAAGAAAGTTTCCACGGCGACCCGCGACTTTTTAATGTGCAAAGAACTAAAGTCTGTACACAGTTTTTTTTTTCTGCAAGAAGATTACAACCGCACTAGAGATGTGCTTGTAAAAATAGTAAAATTTTATTTTTAGTAGATCTTTTAGAAAATCTCTAATTCATATTTCGACTTACATAAATAATTTCCTAAAGATAAGGAATTTAAAAGTCCTTTCAATTATTTTTACACTATAATTAATATTAAAAAGGACTTTACAAAAGGTATTATAAAAAAATAATCCAGATGATTCTATTCATAAGTATTCAAAAATATTTAAAATTACAGACATACTATTCTTATATAATTATTGAATTAAATTGTTGACAGTAATATTTTTTATATTTACAATTTTTGTGAATTGATATGTCTCGAATTGATATTTCTGGTGTGTTTCAAGACGTTTACATGCACGAAGTGAAATTGTAAAAATTGTTTCTTCGAGATGCGAAATTGAAAAGTTCTTACAACCATGTACCAGCTTATACACTGCAGTTGACATATTTTATTTATAAAGTAACTTATTTGATATCCCTTCAATATTACCATCTTCCATATGTATATAGCTAGAAACCTAGAAATTTTATAAACCTTATGTAATACAACTATTTTAAATCAAATTATATCGATTATTTAATTATTAATGAAAATTTTACTAATTGAAAGATTATTCCACATTTATCAATATGCAATTATTAATTAAATCTGCATGCAATTTGCATTTCATTATTTCGTTAAATTATATATTAATCTGAAATTTAAAATTTTCCAAATTTATATAATTGTGTAAATAACAAGATGTAGATTTTTTACTAAAATTAATAATCTCTAGTATAGTTTTTATTATGTTTATGTTTTCTGTATGTTTCATACTATTAATCCAGCTTTATATTTATTTCTAAGAGATTTTAAATAGGACGCTCTTATTTACTACAATTTTTTTTTATTTCAACTATAAGTTTATTAAATTGCATCTTAAATACTGTAATTATTTTTTCTTTTATATTAAACATAATTTTGTAGGTCTTATTAAGGTTAATTTGCAAAATAGTAAAAATTGTTAAAGACTTTTTTTTAATACTTAATAAAGGTTAAAAATTGTTCACATAAAATTAACAATTAGCAAGTAAATTGTCTAATTGGAATTGTTAATGCATTGGATGTGAATGCACTTTAAAGTGGCTTGCAGGTCCCAAGAGTATAGAGGTTTTCCTT
This sequence comes from Nicrophorus investigator, assembly GCA_963457615.1. Lineage (NCBI taxonomy): Eukaryota > Metazoa > Arthropoda > Insecta > Coleoptera > Silphidae > Nicrophorus > Nicrophorus investigator. The sequence continues at coordinate 27,505,012 of OY735143.1, forward strand.
TTCCGGCTTGAGGAAAAAAGCAATTAAGGCATAATTCCATCTTTAACGTTGTTTCCTCTTGCGGGTTTCGTAAATACCAGCTCGCCGTACAATAAAACGGCCATTAATTCCGGCCAAAACTGCCACGTTTATTAAAATGAGCCCGGTTTTATTATTACATTTTTATTTTTACGGCCTTCCACGCTACTAAATTGTATCATGCTTCGCGCTTTACCAAAATCGAAACGAACCGGAATCCGTTGTAAGCCCGTCCTCGGTCTCCTCTAAAGTAATAATAAAACCAAGATCATTTTATTACGATTACGACATTGCAGTGCATTTGGTGTGCACGTGCATATAAACTAGATTTGAATTGAAGACAAATATATACAAGGTGAATTTATGTCAACCATCTGCTATTTCAGCATCTACTTTACAAGAAATTATATAATTTTTATGTATTTCATATTATAAACACTTTTGACTATGCAGTGTACACGATATCAACAATAAAATTTGTCCAATAATGTAAAATTTGTGTCAATTTTTATATGTAGACAAGAGGCGGATATATCCGCCATAACTTTTATCGTGGAGTATTTATCAAATCTGAGTTCAGTGGTAGTATTTAGTGAGGTGACACCAGTCAATATTATATAATATAATAAAAAAATGTTATTAAGTGCGATAAGTTAGATAAAGTGTAACAACTAATTAATCATGTCCCATACATTTCAGTGGTAAGTCGGTAGTTTAGGGTGGGACAGCTTCTTGCCTGTTGTTGATTTTAGTTTGGAGAGCAAAACTGTATCCGTGGTAAAGGAAAGGATCAAGTGAAGTTTATCTCTCCGGCGACTTAATGCCTAGCTTTCCGTCAGGAGCTTTCATTTCGGCGCCGCAACGAATGGGCCGTGACAAGGTTCTCCTCCAAACTGTGCTTATTTAAAAAAAAAAACGGCTGAAGATAAGTTAGGACGTTCACCTAATTCCACTAGACACTGCATCCATAAAGGATTGTTCATCCTTTAAAACTGGATCAGACGATGAGAAAAAACGTAGCACGAATTTAAAGTATCCATCTCTTCTGTATGGACGATGAAGGATCATACAAAAAGAATCTAAAAAAATCAGGACGAAGCTTTGAATATTTTTTTTTGTATTCGGTATTATTAGTACTATTGACTGTGTCGTGCTGATAGTGACTTTTGTGTCACCCATTGACAATAGGCGTTGCACTCTCATTTTAATCTACGTCGAGTTCAAAAAATCCACTGGAGCGCAAATTAAAATCTGCGTAAACTTTTAAGGTGATTTTCCATGCAGATACAAAAAGGTATGTGTTATTTTTACACACAAAAGATGGCCTTTGTAACCTATAGGTCGCGTTAAAACTTAAATAGGTCACAAAATGACAGCTGTCAAAATTTGCTAAAATAGTTGATTTTTATAAAATAGAAAAAATATTTTTTAACTTTCAGAAGTTGTGAATTATTCAATGGAAAACAAATAACATAACATGTAAAATAATTTTTTAAAAAAAATCAAAAATGTGGAAGATAATTTTCAAACTGACTTTGCTTAACTTTAATTGATTCCCATTTGTTAGCAATAAAATTACATAATCTTTAGTGTAATAAATTTGTTAAAGTGTAAGCATTTAAATAACTGTAAATGGAGCATCGAGTTTAAATCCACATTGCATAAAATGCAAAGAAAATATGTGAAATTCAAGGAACATCCAGTATATTGAATCTGCTTTTGAGTCAAGACATTGCTGAATTGCAACATTCCAATGCAAGGATAATAAAACATCGAAGCTTCAACCTCTCACATCTCTTCCGTTTTATACTACCAGGTCTTACGTGTCTGTGCCATGTAAAGTAAATACCTACAAAAATCCGCATCGATTTGCCGTTCGCGATTCCTCCTCTAACCCATCCATATAAGATCCTTTAATAATATCAAATATTTTCCATTCCAATTCACTCCATATGCTGAAACTGTTACTTTTTTAACATTTACCTAACATATAAAAGTAGTAAATTTAAAATTAGAAGTTTAATATTAATACATCATTTTTGATACAGAAACTGAAATTATAATCAATTCTGGAATAACCTGTTGTTCCTATTAGCAAACAATTTATGAATCAATCAATATTGCATAACATTACATAATAGGTTTATCTGGATTATTAACATATACTAAGCATTAGCAGTGATAGCATCACTACAATATGATGATTATCACATAAACTCATTTATTACTACTAATCCTTTGAAAATAATAAATTTTACAATTGATGTAAATATTCAAAAATATAAAAAATTGTGACAATCGAATAATTATTATATAATTTATTTTAGAAAGTATTGTTTTAAACCTTAGTAAAACACGTAGATTTAATTGGAAATATAAAACGCTACAGAAAATTTAAACAAATATAAACGCAAGAGCAAATATAAAGCAAAATCCAATTAAAATGTGATTTATTTACATTACACGTTTACTAAAATACAGGAATGAAATAAACAATAAAAAATATTTAATTAATTTATGTCAAATATTTTGGTGCAATTTTTACATTTTTGAAATAATTTTTGTTTAATAATTAATTTAATATTTTATAATAATTAATATATTTTGAAAAATGTTTAAAATGTAATTAATTTATAATCTTAAATTGAAGGAAGGATAGATAATTTAAATATGATCATAGTTTTGTATATTTTTATGTATACAGTATTTTTTGATGAGATATGTGTATTTTTATGAAAATTTTCTATTATGTAAACTGAAGAAGCATTTTGCAAACTTTTGTCGCATTGAAAGAGATTTAACGATACGGCATAAAGTCTAGTGATTTATAAATAGCTAAGGTATACATCCTTACAATTCCACAAGTATTCAAGAAAATCTTCTACGTACATTTAAATTTGTAAACATGCATCAGGAAATAAAAATATCAATGAATGTTTTTTATCTTTATTTTCTTTCATACTGAATCTTGTAATTAATTAATAAAACAACAAATAGATAAAATTTTTACTGTATAGATTTTCAATATTCATGAATTACCGTATTGCAGCTACATATATAAAAATAGATTTTTTTCTTGTTGTTTATGAATAGTATTAAAATTAATTAGAAAACGTACGATTAGAATCGCCGGAGCCAATTTGTATGTAGTTTCAGCATGTAAACGCGTAAGATTTTGATAAATGGTAAAGTTAAAGCTCGAACTATGTGTATTAACGCTGATTAAAATGCATGACGCCACGCAACGAACTTTTCCGCATAAATATATCCGGAAAAAGAAAATTTCAGCAATATTTTACATTTCTCGACTGCCTGGCTTTAGATTGTATATATGCACCGAGCGCAATTATTATACTTAATTTAAATGGAAATTCCGGCGGTTTGCTGTAAATTTATTTATTAAATTTATACAGTGAAACCTCAGTTTTCAAACATTTTATTTTTTATAGTTTTCTAAATCAGATTTTTTACAGTTTGCAATCATAATCAAGTTTTCAAACATAATTAGATTTTGATAACTCCTCGTAAACAGAAACATTAATGTAATTTACCACTAGTCAATATTATATAATGTTATAATAATGTGTTATTAAGTGCCATAAGTTTGACAATGGGTAATAACTAATTAATCAAACATTACAGTGTAATAATTAATAAAAAAAAACGATTACTTACAAAAAAGTGGATTAATTTGTGATTAGAATCAAAATTATGTTTGGAAACTGAAAGTCAAGACTTTAAGTATTTTTTTGATTTTTTTTTTCGAGAACCGAGGGTTTTAAGAAATGAGGTTCCAGTGTGTATATATAAAGGCGTGGTCTAAAAAAGAGTAATCTGGAAAACAAAATACAGACAAATAAAGGAACAAATATAAAAATAAGGGAAGAAAAATAAGTGAGGGTGAAAAGAAAATATGCGGGAAGGATGAAGGAAGCTGTTTGGTTTCGAGAAAATTGAAAGAGCCGTTGTAATAACAACGCAAGGCTCCATTAAACCGAGGCTAATTACCCTCACTGTGCAACACATCCTCCCTTTTTTTCTCCCGGAGAATCGATACGGACAGGTGCTTCGAATGATACATTCCTCTACGAGTTTTATACGAGTTTTGTTTCCCAATATTTTTTTTCTCTTCTCTCTCTGTTTTTTTTTTATTAAACCTGGAGAAAAAGTAAATAAATAAAATTTTATTAACCCTTCGAAGTGATTTGTTGGACGGCGAAATAAAATGATCTGTATTCGTGTAAATAAACATTTCCATTCCAGTCTTATCAGAATTGGAAGGGGTGGAAGAGAGAGAGAGAGAGATGGAGGGTGGTTTCAGGTTTGGGGTTGAATCAATATTAGATCAGGTGCTACAAATGATGCATTTCTCCTGCGGGACCGGCGCAAATCCCAAATAACAAAGCGTATATTTTTATCGCTTGCTTCTTGCAAAACAAATAAAAACAGGATGAGATATTTCTTGTGGATGTTTCTTTTAATTTCGATGGCATATCATTATTAGTTGTCGCACGACTTCCACGCCTCGAGAATTCCCGCAGAAATGCCAACTTCAATTTAGAAATTTTAATAACTAAAGTTTCCCTTCTACCTCTATAATTATGTGTTCACAAACTTCTCGGATGAAACAAATATAAACAATTATTAGTATAAAACTTTATAAATATATAATTTCCATCATCATAATCGAACAGACACAATACATTATTATTATTATCTAATGTTTTCAATACAACATTTTTTTTACTCATAGTGTATTAAAATAACACTTCTCTCAATAAGTTCGTAGGATGACATATAGATGACGCCTCTGTCGATAAATCAATATGATTTTTAGGAAGTACCAACCTTCAAACGACTTCTGTCAAAATTTCATGGCAATCTGAGGTTTAGTTTACAAGTTACTGACTAAACGACAGATTGCCATGACATTTTTGACTGACGGTTGGTACTTCCTAAAAATTTGTTAATAGAAACGCCATCTATATGTCTCCTACGAACTTATTGAATGAGGTGTTAAAAATATGTGAAAAATGTTAATTTAAAGAATTGTAAGTATTTTTTATATAGAAATGTTGTTGCTATTACTTGAATATGATGTTTGAAACGTTTGAAAAGATGCGTCCAATTAAAATTAACAATTTTCTTTGTGGAAATAACGTGATGCAATTATTTATTTCTTATGTCATAGGAGGCAGTACAGGAAACGTATGAAAGCACATGCATGATTTCGTTGATGATATATAGCATCGCTTACGCCACTCCACAAACATCAGCGAATTTTTTCCCCCTTTTCGTATCCAACCAGCCTTAAATTTTCTATGAGCTTTCCTCGAAACTACGTGAGGCGAAGAAGTCTGATCCTTTCTGAGTGTGAGCATACACGAGCAGTATATAAATGTACGAAGAAGAAGAAGAAGGAGAAAAAAGTAGTTTAACGAGAGCCTACCTAGCGATGGACGTATTTAGATTATCAAACCCCACACAAAGACTGTAAAAAAAAACTACAAAAAAAAATCCATCTATTATTTTCAAGTGTCCTTTTTTAAAAGGGTCCTTTTATTTGAAGGATTCGCTCGTTACGAATGAAATATCTTTCCGTTTTGTGGATATAAATAATTAGCGCAATCAAAATTAAGTACGATCGATGAGGTTTTAATTACAATATCCTTTGATGCATCAGCTTTTTTACCTGTTGTCTTTTACATCACTCTTGTTATTTATTTTTTTTGTAATTCTGTCGCGTGAAATTATTTTAGAAATTGCAATTTCTAAGTTAATTACAATTTATAAATTAATTACAGTTTACACTAGGATAGTTAGAGTTGTCAGCTCGTTATTATTTGCTTATCGTTGCGTAAAATCAATTACACCTGCAATGTCGTTCGCTCGGATGCGGAGCCGGTGAGTTCATTAATTTTACAAAAAAATATATATATATATATATATATATATATATAGAGAGAGAAATTAACTTGAAATATTTAACATACATTTTATAACTTAAATTTGCATGCTGGATAATTCTTATATAATTTATGCAGACATTGAGTAATTACATTTTGCAGCGACTAATTTAAGTTCGTAGAAAAGTTTCGTTACAAAAAAATCAAGAAATTGCAGAAAAAATAAAGTGTACAAATTATAAGCAGAACTTTTACTCTTGTTTAATTTTAATATTTATATAATTAGTCATCTTTAAAATTAATCACAGCTGTAATATATTATATTTCTCTAATTATATATCAATGTTACAAAAAAGTAGTAAAATTCTATAGTATTTTTAAATTATTTTTTTATTTTATAAAAAAAATATATTTTAATCGTTTTAAAATAAAAGAATATAAAGCAATAGATGATATAAGTTATCAGTAGTATTTTTATTCTAACTATTTCAAAATTTTATCCCAAAATATATCGAAAATAAGAAAACTTTTTATATTATTTATCTAATTGAATTAGCATATATTAATATTAAAGATAAAATTATGGACATTCAAATAAGTCTATTATATAATCTGTGGTTTTTTTCTATTTTACAGGAAATAAGCTTTTATATTTTGGGAAGTAAATATTTCTAATATTCTGCAAAATGTTTGTATTTTGTGTAAAATATTTAATTAAAATAATGTTGAAAGCATAAAACAAAATAAATGTGACATAAATTATCATAAAAGAAGCGTTTCCATTATGTTTTTCTGTCATATTTAATTGTTATGTCACCTGTCATTTGACATTTAAATTTTAACATAAATTGAGTTGTATATATGTAAATTTTATTATATAATATTTTTTAGCTATATTATGTTAAAATCAATAATTTTGATTTGAAGATAAACATTGTCACAAAAATTGTCATTTATTTTAATAAAATAATTTTGTATTTTTCTTACTTTCTACAAGAGTAAGATTATGTAATAAATGTATATTAAAATTTAAAAAATAATTTAATTGCATTAGTTTCGTAACTTGAATAATTCAGTTGCAAATATAAAAAGTAATATATGAATTGAAGTACCAAAGTAGTAGTAGGTATGTGTCCTCCGATAAGATAGTAGAATCCAGTAACTGAAGATGCCCGCATGAGAAACGCTAAACCCAGAGTTGTTATCTCGTTTGAACGACAACAAAACACGAAGTTTAATGGACCAAAGTTCAAATAGAAAATTAAAGAGCCCACATTACTAAGTTTCGCAGCCATCGGGGTTCGCTCTATCAAATTAATAATATTATTTATTGTCTGGGCGTAGCAACTCCATCAGAAACTACTCCAATAATACAGGCTCACGGGATTTTGTCTCCTCTCCAACTCCATTTCATTCCCCGAAACTTATCCACTTCAATCCATGTATCACTCCATTTATCGCCACCTAAATCACCTATTCTGATATAACACGTTTATCGATTGTTTAACGACTATATTTGATCGTTCTATAAATTACGTTTCAGCTTCAAGTGCGTAACAATCCGTATAAATGAACGCATTAATTAACTACGATTTAACCCATAACTTATATTCCACTTTAATTAATTTTATCTAATTAATATAAATTTATTTTATAATTTTCTATATTAAAAAAAATCTCTAAATTATTTCTTTTACTGAAAAATGATATATTTTATACTAATTGAATAAATTCAAATTGAAAAGTTAACTATAAATCAAACGTAAAAATATTTGTTTATATATTAAAATATTATATAATGGGCGGAAATGCTGCGGTATAATAAATTTTAGTACTTATTATTATATAATGCTGCATCGACACCTGAAATGAGTTACAACAGCCTATTTGTTGTTGTCATGGAAACCGATGACATTAAAAATAAATTGACAGCTGCAATTGACAGACTTTGCAAATATTATAGAATTTATTGATTAACTGAACTTTTTTCAATGCCTTTTTGTAGTTTGAAATTGTGAGAATTTTATGTAATTACTGAAATAATTATGCTAGTTGCAAATGCGTTGAATCACAAATATTGTCTTTGTCTATGCAAACGTTCCGCCTGGAAATATTTGTTACCAAATATTTACATTTGCTTGGAAACTGGGAATCGAGAAGACTACATTTTTTCTGAAGGTTACCACCACCATCGTCGATGGATAAATCGATCTTCATTTTTCATCACGCCTATTCTTAACTCAAAGCTGTTTGTACATCTTTGCACGAGACGCCTTTAGAAAGGGCTGAAAAAAAAGGAAACACAAACAGAGGAGAACAACGACAGACATTATTCTCAGGTACAACGGCGTCCGTTTTCTTTGCTCCTCTTCCCGGTTCTTCTTCGTGGAAGCATTTTACGTAAGCCCTTACAGACAGAATGTGTACGAATATATAAGCATAAAGCCCGTGATATGTTCAACATGCAACGAATGCATGAGATAACAGACGTCGGGGTTGGCATAATAATGAGCCCCGACGCTGGCTCATATTCTAACTACAGATAGAAGAGTCCTGGGAATATATCCAAGATAGGCGAGGATATGTAGACGTATATATGTGCGCTATATAAGTATAAAAAAGTATGGAGGGAAGGTCGAAGAATCAAAACCGGGTGAGAAGGTGAAAAATGGAACTGTTCGAGGAAAGGCGAGCATCGAAGCAGCTCCCTGGGACCTCCGATACTGTTAATCAAGTTGGCGGCAGAATCCCGTTACATAATAATAACCGCGTAGGCGGCGCGGCAAGCTCCACAGATCATTATCTTAAATAAGCGATATCGATTCCGGCTTACTCTACCACCCCCAACCGCCCGAACGTTAGGGGGGCTTTTAATTATCGGCGCCCGCAGATGCCAGCTGCCGCCCCTGCCATATATTTCGTACCCTCTCTGTTTATATACCCAAGCCCTACCACTTCCACTTCCACCCACCCATCCCTTCAACCCCTTGAAGAAAGAGAGACCAAGGAAAGAGGTGGCAAAGAGATGAAAACATTCGAAAATACGTTTAAAATAATAGAATCCGATTGGTGATGGTGCAGATGAAAAACACGTAATTGGCTCCGGCAAAGATACAATACGTGTTCCATCGAAATTTAATGGAATAAATTTGCAGGAAGTCGCCCTCAAGCCTCAATCAATTTTGGTAGCGATTTTTTTTTTCTCAACATTCCGCTTCTCCTCATGTATTATTTATGCGTCGAGACCTGAAACCCAATTAAAAACTTCGTTTGTCTCATCAATTCGTAATTAGCAAACATTCCTCCCATTGAATTCACAATTGAGAATATTTACATTTTCAAAACCTATAAAGTAATAATCGAAACGTTTTATTATTCAAGTTCTCTCCGTAATTTAGTTTCTTTAAATAGCTTTTAATAACTATTTCTGCGTCAATTTTCCAAGAAATATATGCAATTTATTAATCAATACAAATTTATATATTTATTAAAATCTAAAGGTATTTAATAATGTTATGAAAATTTTCAGAAATTAGTTGAAATCAATACTAAAATTACATAAAATAATTAATATTAGTTCAATTAATTAAACTAAAGCAATCTTTCGATTTATTAACTAATAAAAGTTATAATTATAATAAGCTCGTACATTTTTCAGTTACATTTTATAACTATCTAATATTCTATAGAACTTATATTAAATCTGTAGTATCACGTATAGATTCTGTTTCTATGCTCCAAATTGTTTCTAGGTTCACTTCACGTATGTCCCTCAGGGTCGGCTTTAAAATAAATTGCGCCACGAAATAAAATATATTAAGGTACACAGGCTGTCCTTTGTTCCAGAACATAAATAATGTTCGTTTTCCTCCCCGGGTGATAAACCCAACTCACAGCTCGAATCTTCGATTGCAGGACAAATACACCCTTATCCAATTACTTCTCTTACTACTACCTATTTGCTATTTACATCAAACATCTGATGACTGAAAACAACTTGTGTTTATTATTATTGCGTGTTACATTTGACCACGCAATTCGGTATCTGATCTACAGATTTACCAGACTTCAGTTAATAATGAATTAATTTACGTGCTTAACTGTAACATTAACCTCTGTTTTAACAAGCGTTTTATTTATACTTTCGTCGAAGCGTGGATTTATCTTTTCATCGACCAGTTTCCACATCCAACGTAAAAGTTAATGTGTTCACCTGACCTTTCCTTTCGCCAAATTCGAATATACGTTTATTTTTTTAAATTTTAATACTAAGCTCTTTTTTATTTGATTTCTATATAATATTACATAAAAAATGTAATCCTTGCATACATCGTAAGGATTACAATTTTGCGGAGCTTTGGTTATTATAAAATAGTTTATGACTCAATAAATAACATTGATTTTTTTAAAAAATGAGATGATACTGATAGAAATATTAAATAATTATATCACATAGAAGTTGGTAAGTTTGAGAAACATATATATCTTATATAACACGTAGTGCGGACGCAGCAGTACATTGATTTATACATTTTCTCTTTTATATAATAGTTTCATAAATTTTAATAACTGCTTTTTATTAGTGCTATCTATTGTATTTTGAGATAATCATAAAATATTAGACTACATTAACTTTAACTGCAAGTATGTATTTTTTATTTTATGATATAATAAATCTTATATACGTAAGCCTAATTTGGACCATTTAATTTAAAAAATAATAATAATGTATTGGACCAATCAAGGCAACATTTTTTATTGTAATTTTTTTAATTATAATTATTAATGTAGAAATCAGGAAACTATTCCTTAATTATAAAAACCATAAATCATTTACAGTTATTCAATAATATAACTAAATAATATTTTTTCAGAACATTTTAATTGCTGAAATTATTTAATAAAGTCTTATACGCGAAATAAAGATACTTTTGATCCTAATTAGACAATAAACTTCGAAGATCCACAACAATAAAACATTTTTAAGTACTTGACTTTCCTTTAACTTCTTTCTTGTTTTTATCAAAGTTGGTAATAAAAGTTGCTTGCAATTACTTATATCTTCTTTATTTTAATTGGTGATACTAATTTCTATAATCCTAATCAAAAATATTATAAAAAATCAATATTATGTAACACAATCGTTCAGAAATTAAAATATTAATATTTTTATTGCAAAAGCTGCACATTATAATTTAATGCATTATTAGTTTTACTTTTTCTTAAAAAAATAGTTTATGGTTAAAAATGTAATTTTGTATTTTAGTATAAAAATTAGTATAATATTATTTTTTATATCTCTAGGGACATAATCATATAAAATGTAGGTTAGAGAAAATGACAGATTTATTGGTAAACCTATATTTAATATAATTGCACATTGCTGTCATATTTATTTACGATGTATGCGACGATCGTGAAAAGGCAGTAAATAGTGTTTAGAGCTGATCGTGCGGGGTCGATCGTTAATAATGAATCAATTAGGGGTATCTTGTTTAACAACAGTATTAGCCTGAATTTATGTTGCAATTTGGTGTAACTCTTTATTCGCTTTAATTTTCGCTTCGCTCGTCTCCGTACTATTTCCTTTTTGTTTTCTTTTTCATTCCACTCCCGTTCGTTCGTCTTGGCCACCCTACAATCACTTTCCTTTTTTTTAATTGGACTGAACTTTCCAGTTTCCCAAGGCAAAAGGGAAAACGGAATGGCCCTGTAAATTCGGCGCGCTCTATTTCACTGCGGCGGCAATAAATTAGTTTTCAGCCTAATTAACTTTGAAAATTTTACAACCCCTTCACGTTCCGTCTTCTTTCATTGAATCCGGGATCGGGGGTGTAGAGGAGAGCAGACCGTTCCGACTCACACGTTTGTCAGTGCGAGAAGGGCTGTGGCATTTACCGAACTGCTACAAATCTCGCCGGGGGCGGCCGCACCGTACTAAAAGCTAATGCGAAATCGATGCGTTAATATTTTTCTGATACCGCTCAGGAGGAGTTCCGAGGGTGCTCATAAATAATGCTAATATCACACGAACACGAAGATCCCACCCTCATATTCCTTCGACTGTTTCATTAAAGATATTCCTCCGATATATTTTTATATCATGTATCATTGAAATTTGAATGAGAAGAACCAATATTCAGCAACAAATCATTGACAAAATGAAGAAAGTAATACATATAATTTACTCGATAATTTACAAACACTGAAGTTGCTCAGACTTATATAATGTGTTTCTTTATTTGAAATATTACTCATACTTTGTGTAATCTTCAAAATCCAAACATAATTGGTTTTCAAAGAGACATATGCGGAGCATATCGTGCAAATAAAAGAGACTACAAAATTTGATAAACGTTGAAATAAATTGTAGAAATAAGATATATTTGTGTGTCAGATGGTGGTACAGTAGTAATGTTCTTTTGGTGTTTCAGGATCGTATGCGAGTATTGACTATCTGGAGCTGGTCATGCCTCGTTATGCAATCAGAGGCGGCGACGTGATATTGAAATGCAATCACAGCGTGCCACCGGAGCAGCTGTACAAAGTCGAATGGCAGAAGGCTGGCACCAAGATCTTCCAGTACATCAAGGGTCGCAGTCCCCCATTCAGATTCTTCACCACAAGTGGCGCCGAGCTGAACGTAAGTTATATAACCCGGTGGTGGCGGCGGCTGCGGCGGTGGCTGGAATCGATACGGATCGCCGCCAATTAATGCCACACGCTCTGCAAAAAAAAAAACAATTCGGACGCTCAATTAAAACCGAACCGAATTTATATCATTAGCGTCCATCCTGCAGCCATTAACAAAAAACCAATTTAGCGGGGGAGAATAAGTATTTTTCTGTTTATCTACAGGGAGTGAAATTTAATACGACCAACCCTAAAAATATCAACATCGTTTCGAATTTCGCGATAAATGTCAAAGACATCATTTTCCTAATCTCTAAAATCCATTATAAAAATAGTAGTAAAAGATTAATAATTGCAACTTGAATTACATTAAGTGTTACTTTTCCTAATATTGATGATTTTTTTTGCAATTTTTGAACGTTTTCAGTATTGTTAGTTTATGCAAATGAACATGATCATCTCTTACTACTTTGACTGACAGTTTGAATTACATGTAACAAATCCAATAAATAAAAACTTCAGAAATATCTAATTATTATAACACTTTCATCAATTTTAATTAAATTTGAATTCTTAATATGTCTTAAATTATATTTAAGAAAAATCTTCTATATAGCAGATAGTAAAGAATAAAATTAGTACAAAATAAATCTTGATGGCCTTGAAGCAAACATCTTTATCGAATCAATTAAATTACTTATTAAAGCCCTTTTATCTTGGGGCGAGCTTTGTGCGCGTTTCGAACTGCGAGTTGGTAGAAATTTAAATAAAACTCTCTCACACGTTCCTCTGAAACGGCCTGAAATATATTAGGCTATGAACACACAACCTAACCGCGGAACGCCATGCCATCACACTAAATATGTGAGATTTATTTGTCTCGCTTAAATGGAATTGTTATGGCCGAAATAGCCGTGAATTTATTTAAATGATGCGCTCAAATTTTGAATCGCATCCCTTTATTTCGTTTAATTGCCAAACGCTTTCATTCGACATTGTCACCGCGGACGTGTCGTTCCACACGAACAATTTCATCATTGATTTCACAATTTTAACACAAATTTTAATAATAAATAAGTGTAGAAAATATTTTTAAAATAATACTTATTTTTTTGATTGTTCAATTTTATATAAATATATCTTTTATTTGTTAATAATACAAATTTCATTAGTTTTAATGTTTAACGATTGTATAATCATTTTTTCAAGAAATTGTGAAAACTTAATTATTAATGAAAATATGTGCGTACATATTTCAGTATTTGTCAGTTTAATTCATAATTATGCCTTCATTACAATATAACCACATATCACATTTCGTGACACCGCTTTCATAATACGTGAAAATAATAATATTAGAGGTGTTGCATGTAACAACGGTATTCATCATCGACGTATATACATTTGAATATTACGTGTTGCAAACATAATGTATTATTACGTAACTCACTATATTATAGTTTTATTCGCATTACAAAAAAATCGCAAAATTTATAATACTATCGCTTTGACCATTAGATTTTGTAAATCAACATGTGGATTTAGTTACGTAAGATATTATCAATATTGTTGAAATATTAATTGGCAATAAAACCCATAACTTCTTTTTTTTTTTAATTAATTAATTGTGTTAAGGTTTTCAATTTTTTTTTTGATAAATAAATTTTATAATTTGTAACAAGAAACATTTATCGAAAAATTTTAAAACATCCTAAAAATACTGCAGTAAAGAAAATCTGACAGAGGAGAAAATATTTTATGTGAAACTCTTGACAAAGCATTTTAAAGCAACGAAGGGCATTAGAAACTTTCAGAAAACTACTGTACTTTCAGCTATCGTGAATTTATAAAGTAGAGAAAATAATGAAGAGACAAACTACTATGACAGCTAACATTAATTTCAATTATTTATTTTTCTAAAGAACAAATAATTACAAAAATATTTCTATATATTTTTCTGTTTACTCTTTTTGATTTATTATTATTTCATTTAAATATTTTTACGTTTTATGAATTTGTTACGAAAATTTTGATTGATTAAATTTTAATATATTAAAACCTTTAAATATTTATAAAAAAAGATAAAAGATAGTTATTAAAAATTATTCGAATTTTGAATTGCATTTATAAAATTACATAACAGTCGATAAATTAATGTATTCAAAATGTAATAGGAATTACGATGAAATAATAATAAATTTGAACTCTAAACGGTACGTGTTGGCGTGTTTGAAGTATATTTAGCATAACGTGTATATTTAAATTTTTCCGTGTGTGATAAATTAATTATTTATACATATCGTTGTCAAATCCACCACTTTTCTACAATCATTTTATGCTATTAGGTCAATGCGATACAGCAAAAAAATATAAATAAGTGTAACCTCAATATTGAACGTGACACAATGATTTTAATAAAAAAAATAATTATAAATACTATTTTTTTAAATCTATTAATCTCTGCAAATTTGTAGTAAGTGGTAACGATTTTATCCAAATTAGTGCTACTAAAAATATATCAATGATTTTTTATATCGATTTTAATAAATAATTTAATTATAAATATTTTTTTTAATAAATTTGGATTAAATGGTAACGCTTTCAAAACATATTAAATCTAAAATATATTAAAACCTTCATATTTAGGAAATAAGCATTATTTGGAATATCGTTAAAGACTTCTAGTAGACAGAGCTATATCGAATCTAGAGAACTTTAAAAGAGGTCTTATTTTAATTAATACTGACAAATAATTTAAAAAATATTAAACGTTTTACTATTTGAATGAACTTTGGAAAAAACATATCTTTTTTGATATAAATATCTAAGGAAAAAGAAAATGAGTAATATCAATTGGATTTTATATTCCTGCAACGTCTAGTTCATTCAAATTTACGAGACATTTCAAATGCATTTAGATATGAATGCAGGAATCGGAGTCTCTTTGTGTGTCCCATATAAATTTGATTGAATGAGCCAAACTCAACGTGTAACTGCCTCTCCTCAATTACTTTAATTTGCATCCATGAACACATACACAACTTTCAAAACTATCCTAACATATTTTATATATGATTGAATTATGTTCTGTAAAACAAAAATTTTGTTACATAAAATTTTAATTGAAAAAAGTATAAATTTATAATTAAAATTATTAATTTGTTAGTTTTTTTTTAATATTTAATTATATTTTTATAGAAATAAAATATAATAATAATAACATTTATTGGCCAGATATATAAAACAAAATTGTTATAATAATAATTAGGAAAAATAAAAAGAGAAAAGAAATGAAGCGAACGGTCATCGATGAAGGTTTTGGATCCTGAAGAATCCTAAAACTTCTGCCTCACGCTCAGATAGAAGAACTACGAATTTTATTTCAATTAGAGTAGATTTTATAATATTGTACTATTTTGATATATTTTAATTACAAATGAAAATAATAAAACGATAGAAAAGTAATAAAAATTGAGAGATTACCGATAAATCAATTTATATATTAATTTAGTTAATTTTTATTTAAAGCAATTCCAACATAAAATGTATGCGATAAAAAAGTAATAAAAATGAGATTATTTATAAAAATTGAACACCTGCACTTGCAGCTGCGTTTAAACAATCCTTATTTGGGCACGAAAATAGTGCGTTTCGCAGAAAACAATAAAAATTAGGCGATTTTGCGGGTGAATCATCTGCAGCAGCAGCGATTGCCGAACGCTAATCACCAAAATTGTTTTATTAAAACTTATTATTTTTCAATTTCTCTATTTAAACGCATATTGTGACTTGCCAAGTAATAAACAATCAATTAAAAAAATAGTAAATATTGTAATTAATAATTCATTAATAAAAATTATAAATGATTTCGTATATTTACGGATTATTTAATTTATATTGTACTGTTTCGCTAAATTTTAATTATAATGAAAATAATAAAACGATAGAAAAGTAATAAAAATTAAGAGATTACCGAAAAATCAATTTATATATTAATTTAGTTAATTTTTATTTGAAGCAATTCCAGCATAAAATTTATGCGATAAAAATGTAATAAAAATGAGATTATTTATAAAAATTGAACACCTGCACTTGCAGCTGCGTTTAAACAATCCTTATTTGGGCACGAAAATAGTGCGTTTCGCACATACGATAAGAATTGTAATAAATATTAAACAAATATTTGAAATGCATGAAAAGTGTATTTTACGCGTTTCGATTCGAATAAATTGAAATTACTAAATTATTTTAGATCAATTTTTTGAATTAGAAAACCTATTTGACAATAATATATTTTAGTCTTTAGTCAATAAAATCATTTATTTTGTTAAGATTTATTACATATAATAATTATAGCACTATAAATTGCTTAAATTTAAACTATTTCTTGAACGATATTCTCTGATTAGGAAGAAATAACACAACAACAGAATCCACAGGCCAATAACAATTCACGACAACATAATTAACAAGTATATAAATAAATTAAGCTCGTCAACCACAACTACATACTGATGTTCGACCTGGATGACCCATAGCTGGAGTCACCTATGGGGCTGGTTCAGGGGACGGCCGGGTCTTTCGTCATGAAAGGAGGGTAGCCTTCTGTCCAGTTTGGGACTCTTAGTCTTCGTCCAAATGACTAAATGAATAAATTTTATTTTTCTTTCTTTTCTCTGAAGTGTACTTTAATTTGGTTTTTGGTTTATATTCTTCCTTTTTTTTCTTTTTTTTGTATAATTTTTGTAATACTGTATATATTTAATTGTGTCTCTGGGCGGAAAGACTAAGGTCGATAGCCCTTTGGTCACATAATGTGATTAATAAATGTTATTATTATTATTATAAAAAGAAAACACAAAATAACTGACCAAAGGGCTATCGACCGTAGTCTTAAAATAAATTTAAAAAATCAATTTGGAAATAAAAATTTGTTTATTTTATAATTTATAGCTACAAATATCCTCTCTATAAAATCAATAACAGAACAAAGTGGAGACGTACCTTTCATGAACATAATTACAAATAATTTCGAAATATCATTTACAAACGGAAATCCTCGAACAACAAACACGCACTTTATGTTCTTTGGCGTCATTCCATTTAGCGTTATTGATAAATCAAAGCGCTCACTCGTTTGCAAACTAAAATCAAATGCATATTCATTTCAAAATTATTTACCACACATATTTTATATTATTTTTTAACCTAAATGGAATTAAATTTCTAAAACCTTTCGACATTGCTTTTAAAAGCTTCAACATGAATAATGAAGAAGCTTTCAACGCAAAAATCCAACAAAAAATATATGCATTTTGTACGTGTCAAAACCGGATTTGTCACAACTTCTATAAACAAAACTAAAATAATATTTTTTATATAAGGATTATGTAAAAAAATAATATATTTAATAAAAACTATTATAATTGTTTTTTGTTGAAAATATTTTTATTTTAATTTAATTAAAATATGTATTATTTTTATGAAAACATAGGTTATAATCTTTATTTTTTTTATTAATAAGAATATTATATAAATTATAGTAATAAAATTATATTACATTAGTAAAGGATTTTAGTTAGTGCTGAATCCACGTGAAATTTTGTAAAATCTGAATATTTTCATATTATTCTAAAATTTTGTAATAATTTGGACAATTAATTAACAATTTCTAAAATTATTTAATTTAAATAAATATAGTATTTTTTATAATCTATTAGAAATACATAGATTATTTTTTTTAATTAAAATAAATTGAACAGAAAAATTACTAAAAACATAATATTTTTCTTGGTGTTATAAAAAATTCTTTGTTTATGGATTTTATTGAAATTACTTTTGGTGTAATTTAATTGAATACATGGTCATTTTACGAGAAAATTGTATATAAATGGGCGTTGGGTAAAATCCGTCGGAAGCGGAAATGATTGTTTTAACGGTTGATAAAATTTTAAAACTGGTCGCATCGAATCGATTCGAATTTATGCCACGACTAATTTTCAATTAAATCCGCCAAGCCGCGAAATTTAATAATAATTAAAAACATATATGTGTTGGATTCGAAGGCATTAAAATTGTTCACGCACCAATTGCTTATATTTCATGCAGCACGAAATCCAATTAACCAAAAAAGTATTACTTCAAAACTTAAAAATGCGAAGAAATAAATAGAAAGAAAAGTGGAAGAGGAAAAAGTTAATTACGTTTCGTTATTGTGAGCAAATGCAATTCTTTGGGAGAGAGAAAAATAAGATGAGAGAGAAGTGGATGGATAAAAGGAACGGGCGATGTTATTTTCAAAGCGCGTGTTCAATTACGTTCGCTATATACTAAACTGTTTACATAACCAAGTTATTTACCTAAACAACAACAAACAATGCATTCTGCACACTGTATGTGCTGGTATAGTATTGATCCATTAATGGTATGTTACTATAATGAAGTCCTCCTCTCCGTACATTGTGCAAATTTAATTAAATTTTCTTAAAATACACACATTTTTTTTATCAATTTTTTAAAATTGATTTCGCCTAAAAATTCATTAAGATTTTGTACAACTCATTAAACTAAATATTTTTTTCAGTTTCAACAAATTTAAGATAATAATTATTCATGAAAGTCGACAGAATCATGAGATAATTTGTTTCATAAAGATTACGTAATTATTTAATTATTACTTTACAATTTTTATTATTAGGGCTACTCAAAATATAGTAAGACCTCACTTAGCGTTTAGGATACGTTCTTAGAAGATAAACGCTTAACGGAATAAAGTTAAAGACTTTGAGTCAGCAGTTTTAATATAAAAATGGTTTAAAATAAATAAATTTAGAAAATTTTACTATTTTTCTATAACAATAATTATATTCTTGCCACTACTTATTCATGATATAAAAAATTAAATGCTTAGTAGATATACCAAATACTAACAGCATGGTGAAGTTTTTTTTGTCAATATTTGATTTATTTATTGTACATATTTCATATAGTTTTATTTATTTTTTTTCAATATATGTTTTGTAGGGTTGAAGCAAGCATTTGGGATTTGGAGACGATTATATATAAAATGGATTCGGTTTTCGAACAATTTTGTTTTTAAAAATATTTGAAAACGTATAGAAGAGTTTTGTTTGAAATATAAATATGTGTCTTATCATGAATGGTATGGTTGCAGCATTATATTATTATATATAAAACATGAGTAAATAAAAGTAAGTGAAACTTTGGAGACACTATCTCTTTGTAAGTAGATAAAAAAAGCGTGTATAAATTAGAAAAAGGATTTATAGTTTTTGGATTGCCGTCGGACTTTATCGCGTGTCGTGCAGAGGGTGGTTGTATATATATTATTTTTTGTTATCCGAACAGCAGAAAACGTAAAGCCACCTCTCAGGGCATCGCAACAAATTTTTATATCGAATATTTTCCTTGTCCGCTATCTGCTGCTGAATACATCTCTGATTTATTACAATTTTCACACCATTCAGGCGCAAATATTAAAAATCAATTTTTGCAAACACCCCTCTTTCTCTTTTCCACACAAAACCGCAAACCACCCCGGATCCTCGCCTCTGTATTGTAAGAGAAATAAATCCAAGTGCGTGCTTGAATCGAACGTCAAACTTTTTGATTGCTTCGTCGGAGAACTGTGCGAACCAATCCAAGTCGTGTAATCATATGGCAGAGTTCTAAATAACTGCATTAAACTTCTCGACCCAAATTTACAATACGTAATTTCGAATCAATATGCAAATCAAAACTTTTCATCTAATAAAGAAAAACAAATCTCAATATTTCTTCATCTTTGATGATCTCAGAAATAATCATGAATAATTTGTTTATTATTCAATATGTAATGAATTATGGTATACATTTGTAAATATTGATAGACGTCATCATGACAGTCTTTAGAGGTTAAGTGACGTAAATCTTAGGTTGATTGACATTATAGACCATAAGTTTATTATGAAACTTACATCATCATCATGTACATTGGAGGTTGGTTGACGTAAATTTACGTCATCGTAGACCAGAGATTTACACAATGACGTGTAAATTCATAATAACGAATACCAAAAATTAATTAACGTCATTGTGACCTATTCCTAAGGTTAATCGATATCATGTTGACATATCTAATATCATCATGACGTTTAATGTAATTTTTGTTCTTACATATAATTACTATCTTCTGAAGCCGTTGCTTAACTTTAATGAAATATTTAGATAAATCCATTAGATAACTTCCTCAACTAAAGCAAGTTACATGTCATTAAATAACGTTAAAAAATGAAATATTTAGATTCAGTATAAATTATATGTATTTGTATAAAAAAAAATGTGTTATACGTCAGTGGCATCTCAGGACTTCCGGAAACTTCTTGTGAATTTTAATTATACGCAGCTTAATTTATACGTTTTCCCTCTTTCTCGAAGTTTGAGATTGCAATGTAAGATTTAAGCTTGGCTCTTTCACGGGCTCCGGCTGTTACGGAGAACTCCAGGGAGTAGAAGAAGAAAAAACGTGTTCGCCACTTAATCATGCGAAACGTCCGTTACATAAGTGCGCAATTAAAGCGTAAGCCGCTAATCCGCGATTATTTTCGGGTCAATTCGTTTCGGCCGAATTTATTTCGTCCAGATTGTATCGTCCAATTGCGACCAAACACTACGCAACGGACCCTAATCTGAATGACCAGCATTTCCTTTTATGGCTTTAGCCTCTTAGTCTACTTTTTGTTACAGTTAATCCCAACTTTAAGCATTATCTTCAGAGATTCATTATTACCACTGCAACTATACACATTTTATACTAATTTACTAAACCTATTTAGATATTGCTTTTAACATACCCAAAAAATATAAACAAGAGTATATTTCTTATTTAACATAGTTGAAAAATTATTTTGTATCATTAACAAGAAGAAAAAGAATAATGTTAATAAAAAAAATAATATTTAACATAGTTGAAAAATTATTTTGTATCATTAACAAGAAGAAAATGAATAATAAAAAAATAATATTTTATCCTTTATATTAATATATTAATTAACAAACAGTTCTGAAAACGAAAATTTTAACAAGAAAAATATTATAAATTTGATGAATGGTTAACGAAAATTTTTTTTAAGGATTAAGTCTGGAAAGGGATTAAAATCTGCATAAAATTTATGATAAATTCTATACATTTTTTTGTCAATTAAAATGATAATCATCAATAAATTTAGAGTATATTTAATCATTGAAGCTGAAAAAAAACAACAATTTAAATATTCATGATATATTAATAAGGAAAGAACGAAGGAAACATGAATTTATAATCCTCACTCCAATAATTATGCGGTCCATAAAATATGAATACGAATCTGCGCATAAAAAGCGGCACAATTTCGTTTATATGTTTTTTTCTTCTTTGCAAGATGTTTTGTTTTAATAAAATATTTAGCTTGGTTTATTTTTTATTTTGTTGTAACATTCTTGTTTCATTTAATTCCATTTTTTTTTTGGTAAGGATAAGTAAAGGGTTTTAGGAAATGAATGTGGTGGAGAAAAATACCATTAACATATTTCTCTTTGTCCGAGAGGGTTTGTTTTACGCGGAGCCGGGCATAATTGGCTTAAAGGGATTAACCCCCCGAGCCGCCCGCGTCGTCTGATATAAAACAAACCCTCATAATAACAGAACAACTTACATGCAAAAAGGGGTGTACGGGTGGTGGCGGCGGTCGAGCGTTTCAATTTTCATAATTAGCCTGTTAAAGATTTTGCGGACATCATCATCATCAAGAATGGTAAAAGACATTTGAAACTATGTTTTAATTACGCTGAAAATAAACGGTATAGCCGGGGGGCAATGCAGCCCCCTCGTGCGCAATTACGTAACGCGTTTATTTGGTGGATGCGCCGGGTTATCGCATAATTTTGCATTTTCTGACACATAAATTTCGTTCGTTCTGAATTTTATTACCCGACGTTTGCAGCAAAAAATATATATGTATGTAGTAGCATTAAAAATGCATGGATTACCCGTCATATAACATATTTAGTGGTTTTACATGTTTCATAAATGAATCAATAAAGTTTAACTTCGTTATATTACAAAAATGCATTTACCTTTACATCCAAAAACATCATAATTAAAAAAAAATAGAAATTCATGTTAATAAATTTGTATTTAATTGTAAAATATAAATATGATTCATATTTTATTAAAAATGTTTAACAATTAATAAATCTATAAAATATCATTAGATTTCTGATGACGATGATATTTTTGACTGAAAACATATTTTTCTATATTATAATAAGAATTATATAAGATATTACATATTTTCAAAATTTAGTCCAATTAAATTTACATTATGATCACTTCGTTTTATAAAATTATTTTGTACAATTTTTAATAAGAAAAATTAACATTATTTGTATTTTACATATTTCGTGGATGTATCCACGATGTTCGATAATAAACTGAGAAAATTACATAATTATAATTTTACTAAAAAGAAATTTAATATTTATTTTATATTAATTTTCTTATGATTCAAATAAAGAGATTTCTGAAGAGTTGAAGTTGTCCCTAACCATTCACAATATTTCCTTCTCAAAATCGATTCATGAAACAACCTGTATACCAAAACTTTACTCCAAGTATCTTCAATCTAAATACTGAACACATCTGATCTTTGTTTAACTATTAAATGCTTGCAATTATTTTATATAACTTAACAGTTTTCAAATAAAAATTATAAATAAATAATTGACAATGGTAAATGAGTATTAAATAGTTATATAATAATTGTCATTAATAATAAACAAAATTATCTATTTTTAACATCTTCAATTTTATTTAATATATGATTTTTTTAATTTATTTTTTAAATAATAAAGTGTAATGCAATTGAATTATGTAATCAGTTATAATATGTCTATGATTTATTAATGAGCAGAGGATTACAGGTAAAGTGCGTTGTAATTAATTCTTGAAAAACATGCTGACACTTTAAAAGTCGATAACTCTTAACAAGTCATGACCCTACAGAAATTACAAATTACATAAAATCGTCTACGTACTTAATTTAAGTATTTTTTAAGTACTTTATTAGCATAATTGTGAATTAGATTAATTACATTTTAATTATTATATATAAGTTTTGGAATAGAATCTATAATTAAATTTTGTTCGAAAACCGAAACCATTTTAGTCGATGTTTCAGTTATGTAACCTCAGCGCTTTTCTAGGTTCTATTTATATTAGTTATTGATCGAAATAACAAAATTACATAATCTGATATGATTTACTGTATAATATATTATATGTAATTATTTTTTTTAAATACTGAATCAGAAGTGCAATTATTGTTTATATTTGAAAACTGATTTTGAAATATCAAAATTATATAATCTGATTTAAATAAAATTTGTTATAATCTTACATATAAAAATGAGAAAAACTATTTTTTTTTAGGGAATTTGCATGTAATATTTATGTCAACTTAACTATGTAGTAAAGTCTATAAATCAACAAGGCATTTCCGGCAATTATCCGATTTAATCGATGTTAGATCATCAATCATCAATATGAAACATCAGTTCATGTTATGTGGATAACATCTTCCATACAAATATACATGTATCAAATTATTGTTACGTGAACATAAAATATATGCTTTCATTTTAGTAATATGAATACAAATGAAAATTTAATGAAAGACCTAAAAACTATTAAGTTCTAATACAGATATAAAAATAAATGCGAGAATTCACAACTGTCATGAAGAAATATAATAGATGTATAAAATATTTACAAACATTTGGTATTATTACATTAAAATATCAAAAATACAATATATTATTATTATCATTATTTTTGAGAAATTATTAATATTTTGAAAAATAAATAATTAAATTTTATTTTACTTTTTAAATTAATTTTGTAATTTATTTTTGCATTTATTTATTATTTATAAAATATGTTTTTATATACCGTTATATTGGCGGGCCACATAAATATTGACATGATTGCTACACATCACATATATATCTGCCTTCTAATATATAAATATAAAGTTGATACTTGTTACTTATTATGAAGATTCATAAAAGTAAGATAAATTTAATAATTCTGATAATCTTAAGTATTCTATAACTATATTTAGTAAAATTAGATTAGTCAAAACTACATATGAAGACATCTATATCTGTGATCAGGCTGTATAATATTTGGTCTTAAATCATGTGTTTCCGTGTTGAATAATTCTAATGATTCTGTAAATATTGTTGGTATGATGTAAGTATGACTGTAACTCACTATATTCGTTTAAAATCCGTAAGGGAATTATTCAGAAGCCAATTTCACGCGATAATTCCTTAATAAGCTACTGCATTACGGGCGTAATTATTTCCGCCGCCGAGGCGATATGTAAATCCGGGCGCCCAGTACTTTGGCAACAACTTGGGGAGGGCTCTTTCGGTGTAACATAAATGTTAAAAGGGTGGTACGGGTGGCGAAGGTGTGAATAAATCAAAATTTGCTCCCTTTTGAATATTATGTTGGCGGTCGTGGAAAATGTAATTAGGATCATGGAAACATGGGGGTGCGTTTCCAACTCGAAAATCAAACGCAACCCCAATTATAATCAAATTTTTCTTTTTACAATTTTTTAGAAGAACTACAGCAACGAGAAGCAGCTGCAGCTTTCCAAACTCGACTTCTCCGCTTCCGGTCTTTACTCGTGCGTGGTTTCCATGGAGACGCCTATCTTCAGCAAGGATTCCGAAAGCCACATGTTGACCGTAATAGGTAAGTGTAATTATCGACTGCGTTTGCGTGATTTGCATGGAGATTATCCAATCTATGGTGGATCGGTAATTACTGGTAACCATTGTTTGATGCCCCCCAAAAATAAATATGTTATGCATATTCAACGCGCGGTTCCTGCGAAATGAATACGCGCCTCTGATGAAAACTAATAAAGCTCTGACCCGCATCCGCACGCCAAAACCAATTCCAAATAAAAGCTACATTTTCGGTGCAGTCCAATTACGGTATTCCTCCCTACCCATAATGTACCATCGACATGTTTTTGCACGCAGAATAGTAAAAAAAAAAGAGAGAATGGAAACAGAGAGAGAGAGAGAATAAAACACGTTCGGGATACAATCCGAATGGTGTTAATTAGAGACGAGGATGCGAAAATTAAATCCAAGAGGAGACGGGTTTTGGGTGGGTGTGAGGATGAAGACGCCTATAACATCCCATCCTTACAGCACGTCCCTATTCGGTGTCAATTCAATGGCGGCAATTTCGTAGATGTTTCCGGACCACGCATTCTACCACCCACATACTCTTCTCAGATTCTACAACCTCTTGTACCCTTCCCATGGCACATATATAGCTGTTGAGTTTTTCGCTTAGTTGGATTTTATTTCACGAGAGCTCAAATTTGTCCTTTCGTCTGTACGTGCACAACACGTTCCTCGACTTCGTGCCACCCCCACATCACAGTCTGCAATATCTTTCTGTCGGAGCACCTGTAATACCCTGCAATAATTCTATCAGCCTCGTTAAGTTTTAAATTTATTACGCCTCTATCTCTCCTCATTTACATAAATTAGATCCTTAACTATTTCAAAACAGAAAAAAAAACTTGTTGAATTCATACACTTTAAATTTATACCATCCAAACGAAATATAACTTTTTTTACATAAACACCATTCATTTATAATATAAGACATGCAACATATTAAATTATTCTACATTTTATTTTTTTATATACATAATTTTACTGTATACAAAACATATTATTATTAATAATTAATAATAATAATTTAAACCTATATTATTAATATATAACTACACGGAGTTTAAATATTTTCAGTCTTAAAAAAATATACTTTTTAACATAATTTAATAAATTCTTTATAAAACCAAACATAATTTATACCAATTTATTTTTTCTTGTTACATTTTATTTTATAATATAAATTTCTTAATTTAAATACATGGGAAATAATTTAAAATAACAAACATCTATAAATATTACAAAATAATGGATAAGTCTTCAAGATTTAACTTTTTTTACTTTACCACAATTAATTTATAATATAAGATATGCAATATTTTAAATTATTGTGCATTTTATTTATTGTTACATAAAACAAATAACATATTTTGAGACATTTGTAGACTCTTCTATAAACAATAAATTTGATTTCAACTTTAATATTTTGTAGGAATAAAGTAATATTAATAATACTTTGAATAATTTATTTAAAACCTATATATAAATAAGTGAAGTTTATATATTTTCAAATACAAAAATATACTTTGTAGTTAATTAACTATTAAAAATTAATCAACATGTAAAAATAGAAATATTAATTAGGTTTTATTATTTCAGTTATATAAGAAATTGAAACAATATGAAATAATATTTTAAGTTAATATTAATTTTAAATATTATTACAATTTATTTTTTTCATTTAATTATAATTGATTTATTGCATGCTATTGCTTAAATATTCCTCATATTTCAATGCATAATATATAAACGTACGATGAATTTATGTAACTTATTTTTATTTAAAATAAATAAATAAACAACGAAGTACAGAGAGGAATGAAAACAAACATGTTTTCATCCTTTGATATATAACCTTTGAACTTTGGAAGGCTTTGATATTTGTTGACGTAGTTTCATGGAATATACGTGAAACCTATACATTATTTATAATAATAATCATATTTATTGACTTAAATAATTATTTACTCATTCAGTTCATTATATATCTTATAAAAAAACTACAGAAAAAAAAATATAATTTATTATAGTTTAATTTATTATTTATTATAATAAATAATATATTTTTATATATTTTTATAGTTTTTCGCACTTATTTACTACTGCTTTTACTATTTCGTATATTACGTAAAATGTGGTTACTGAAAAATCTGCATATATTCGTAATATGAGGTTCGCATTTATATTTTATATGGAGATTACACTTTTTCCATTTTGCCAACAGTCATTTCATATTTTCTATTACGCAGAACTTCTGCTTACCTTACGTTCCATATTTCGTAGGTTATTCCAAATCCTTTTTCATAAAATCCAAGAAACGCAAAATCATCTTTCTTCGTATAATCAATTCAATTACTATGAAAATAGTATTAAGCAAATTTTATTTCATTCAGTAATTATTTAGAAGATTAAATTTGTTTTAGAATTAAGGAAATAACTTTTATAATCCATTGATTACTTTTCCGTGTTTCCATTAGGATCGCAATCTTTTGATAGCCAGGATTATTATTTTCTTCAATAAGCTAAGTAGGTTTAATGAAGTTAATAATGACATCAGCCGTAAACATGACCATTAGACAAATAGCTCTTCCGGTTAATTAGCAAATTCATTTCCCGGTCATTGCATTTTCCATGATAAGATCATTACGAAATATACGCCTTTACACCTATAAAATGGGTGTTACATCACCTTCATCCTTCTACATATTTTTTATGTAACGATATCATCAAAATTACGTAAACATAATGAATTATCTTTTTTATATACATTATAATAGAAAATTTATAATTTAAATAATTAATCCATTAAAATCAAACAAATAATTATATTAAGCTGAATTTAATTAAACTATTCATAAATATTAATAGCTTAAAAAAATACTTTTTACATTTCTTTTTATTATTTATTAATTATATAATATTTCATTTTGGATAACTTAAACATCGTTTAATACACCTTATTCTTTTATTATTAATTTATAACGTTTACTTCATTCCTATTTTGTATTTTTTTCGTGCACATAAACTATTTTTATTTAATTATTTTTTTAATATAATATTTAATAATTTTAAACATTATTTTCTTAATGAATATTTTTATTTTGTAGATATTTTGATTGGAATATTTTTCAAATTTCGCGTCAATTTCACGTAATATAAACAGATTGAAATTCGATTAAACTTTTCATTAGTCGTTTATTTTTCAGCTAGATCGATTCAATTTCAGTTTGAAATAAAATATTTATTGCAAATTCCACGAATTCCACAAATACATTTGTTATAAAATTTAATTTATTTCAATATTTCTTAGACATATTACTATTAAAACGTATAATCAGTTATTTTATACAATATCTATAGAAAACAAATTTCACAAATACATTTTTTATAAAATTTTATTTATATAAATATTTCTTAAAGATGTTACAATTAAAGCGTATTATCAGTTATTTTATAGAATATCTATAAAAAGTAGTTAAAACTAATAATAATAATAACTGTGTATTGTGTAAAATAAAATAGTATTAAAAGTATTTTTAATTTTTTATTTATGTAAATTGTTTACTAAAATTGGATTATTAATATATTTTGGTTTATTTTAAAAGGAAATATTTATTGCAAATTTTATTAATTATACAACAAAATTAGTATTTCTTTTACAGCTTACTCTTAAAGCCTATCCAATATTTTGTTAGTTATTTTATAAAATATCTATTTAATACTTAAGTACGGAATAGTCCCATAATTAAAAAAAAAGTTACTTCATGCCTGAGTAAAAATATAGTAAAATATATAAATATTCAAATTGTTGTGTTTCAATATTTCTTCTAATATTTAGGTATTACATAAAATACTTTTAGTAATTTATATTTATTTTATATAAATAGTTTTTTTTTTAATTATGACTTTTATTGCTGTGGTTTTTCGTTTGCTTATATTAAATATTTATGTAATGGATTATAGAATAATTAATGTTATGTGAATATGTAATAATATATTTTTTTAAATAGTTGTTAATGAATACGTTGAAGTAAATGTCTCTATAATTATGATTCAGTAACGAAATGATATGTAATGGATATAGGGTAAACAATGCACGTTCATAATAGATGCGACGATTGCAATTGGCCTTAGGGTTTCAGTATGGTGCATTTCGGGTTGGAATTCAAATCTGCATAAATCGGAGGCAGAGAATAATTAACGAATTTACATATGAACGCCCAGCATTATAATAAATCATCGAATTAATGGTTGTT
The DNA here is from genome assembly GCA_963457615.1 of Nicrophorus investigator. Taxonomy (NCBI): domain Eukaryota; kingdom Metazoa; phylum Arthropoda; class Insecta; order Coleoptera; family Silphidae; genus Nicrophorus; species Nicrophorus investigator. Next base: position 27,534,629 of record OY735143.1, read on the forward strand.
ATTGTAATTGCACTATGAATTGGTTTCGTTTTAAAACGCCAATTACAATTAATTCTGTATCAGTGGCGATTATCGAAGCCGAACCGTGTGGACGTCGGTTTGCGTTGGGGCCGGGGGTGACCGAAGTGTTCATATTTAATTGTGCCTGCGGGGTGGTGACGGTGGAGGTGGTGGTGGAGAAGGCGCGGGGGCGGCAGCTTTAATTGTTCAGTTTGCCGGGGTGTATTATTAAATTTTCTTGGTATTTAATGTTGGCAAGTTTCGGTTACAAGGAGTATCCATTGTGGCGGGTTAAAGGGGCTTCAAGGGGTGGGTATTAAATGCGAGACACATTGAAACACAAGCCGGGAAATCCTGTTTACTGAAATTATGGTATTGCAGGTAGAAGGGAAGGCTAATAGCAACTAAGTAGAATTATGTGTAATGCGTGTAAACCATACGAAACACTGCTCCATATGAATCGCAAGCAATTTACCTAAGATACTGTCTTACCTAACCATAGTTTGGTTACTTTGTTTTACCTTGTCCTTCCTTTAATCTCTCATCACAAGGTTGTTCCTTCTCTTGACAAGTATTATTTACAAGAAAGTAATAACTCACATTACAGGAATTATTCTGAAATTTATAGAAATGGAAAATTAAAATATTTATATTTCAGGTGTATTTAGTAAACTTCTTTCAGAAAATAAACAATATATAAAAATCGAACTGAAATTAGATTAAAATATATACAACCAAGTGTATGTTCATATGAACATCGAGTACGTTGATGCGAACACAAATATAGGTTTCAGGTAATAATTCAAAAAAAATTCCTTTCAATGATCTTGTAATAATTAAGACACTTGATGAAATATTCAAATCAATAATAATTTGCTCATCTTAAATGATCATAAAAAAAATACGATTTTATAATAACTGAGTAATAGCTGAAAAAAGATTAAAGTTATATGTTTTCATGATAAATTGAGTTTATATTTTGATTGATTGATGCTGTCTGTACACAACTGTTACACATGATTAAAAATTGAAGTCAACAAAGCAAACATTATTGACGATAAGAAGAAATGAAAAATGAGGGCAGTTACATCAGCTTTTTGAAGTTTTACACATAATAGTTGAGATTAAAAAAATAACTTTTATATTAAAATTATATAATTTTGTAAATAATGTAATTCGTAAATATTTAATTTTTACATTTAATTTTTGTTTTATAAATTCTACACGAAACTAAATTAATTTCGTTAAATTTTATTTATTTATTATTTGTTTTATAATTATTTTCAATTACATTAAACAAAACATATTACAAATAATTATAATTATCGACCTCTGCTTTATATTTTTTCTTCTAAGTATAGAATTTTATATTTATTGCAATAAATATTATTATTATTATTATTATTACTAATATAAAAAAATATTGCTGTTTTTTATTTAAAAAAAAATATATTTGTGAAGTAAAGAAAATTCGTACGATCAATACATACACAATATAAATAACAATATCGAACATATTGTATGATATGCTCAAGAATATTGGAGATTGTGTACATATATAGATAAATTTGAGACTTTTGTGCTTATTTCCGGGGAAAGAAAGCAGATAAAAGAATTCCAGGATTAAGGTTTGAGATCAAGATTTCAAAGGACGAGCGGAAAATAGGTCGCGTATACCGATAATATTATTGTACGGTCAATAGACTTTCAGTGCATTTCATATATTTATTTCTAAAATAATTGATTTATTATAAAAAAAAATTAACTTCTAATATTTCTTAAAAACAATTATTAATTATTGTCACATTTATCTTTTTCCTTTAATTTTGAAGATTATATAATTGAAATTTTATCAATTAGTATTAGTAATTAATACTTTTAATTTTTGTTTTATTCAAATAGAAATAAATATTTAATTTAATTATTTATTCCACTAACTTTCTATATTTTATGCAATAACATTCCGACAAATATTACTTTAAAATTTATATGCACATATCCATGTAGAATGAGCACTTAACTAAACTTCTATCAAATGTCTGTTTCCATGGTAACACATATTACACTTGTCGGATACAAAGGATATGCCATTGATTTATACATATCAAATAGTACAGAAATTCCGCTATTCACACTACAGTTTACAAGTGTTACATAAAAGTATTAAAACCTCATGCAGTTAGATTTATAAAATTTATTTTTTACTAACCAAATTGTATATAATTTATTTCAAATTTATAATCATAATTTAATCTTAATCCATTTTCGTTTTGTTATGATTAATTTAGTATTTTAAGCTTTTAATAAACTGTCAAAAAATCATCTTGCTATTAATTTATAGATAAATTAATTCAAAGAAAAATTATGTTATATGATTATAAATTTAAAAGTCACCTTTAAACTTAACAATAAATAACTATATCATTTTATGAGATACATTTTATAAGGAATATTATGATCAGCTTATTACACTTTACCAGACACTTTCTGAGAACAAATTGAATTGATTACAAAGCTCTTCTGTCAATTGACTTTTTACGGTCATCGTAAGGAACAGAACTATTTTATGTTGCAAATTACAGGAGCTCGCAGCAATTCGATTATCCACTTTACCCTTTGATATTCGACCTCGTACCATCACATCTTACATCATGGTTTATGTTCAAAAAAAAATCTATTTCTATCGGTATATTTATCTACTTATATTTAACAAGTTGTTATATAATATCTTATATATTTATAATAAAAGTTTATAGAATAAAATACAAATTGAAGAAATATATTTTTTTTACTTGCTACTTTTAGATGTTCCAGAAATATGAATAAAGGAAACTTTTTTTGAGGGAAAAGGGAAATTTTTATTTTGAACTTTACCAGAACAAAAAAAAAACTTAAAGTCAACATTGAGTATTAATTTCAGTTTAGTTTTATATTTCGTATCCCCGGATACTTTGTTACGTAAAGTGTGTGCTTTTCCTTAGAATTGACACCGTATTTTCATCCTTTAGGGAAATTCTCTTGTATCCCGTAGGATTTCATTAAACTACTGCATGACTTTCAACTTGCATGCCTTTTCCGTCTACTTTTACATTTTTCACCCAAAGTAAAATATAAATTATAATCATTTTAAAACGCAAAAATAAATCGAATCAATAGAACTTCATTACATAAACAATTTGCATAGAAAAATTCCCCTATGACTTTTAGATAATCTGAAAATGCGAAATAATATTCTGCTGAAAAATACCTGCATTTTGTTTTCTATTCTCATAACCGGAATTCACCTAAAGTAAAATATATTATAATCATTTTAAAATGGAAGATTATATAAAAAAAGTATTTCCTTATTAATAAATAAAACCGCATTACATAAACAAATTCCCTTATATATTTTTTTTATTTGCCGCAAAGAATTTGAAAATGCGATATAATTTTCTGGTGGGAAATAACTGCATTTTCTTTTCTCGCAGCCGGAGTTCCGGCGTCGTGTGGATGGGGGAAAATTGGAAAGTCATGTCAAGGAAAATTGCGGGAATTCTGGCCGAAATTGAACGGCCGAAAAGCATTTTAAATATTCAAATAAACGGAGCAATTAAAACGAAATTAATGTCTTCTTATTTTGCATCGCCCCAAGTTTTCTCTGAAAACACACACACACACACCTTCCAGGAGTGCCGCGACCCGAGTTTTCAGGCGCCTGAAAATTTTCCAGCTTCTCACGAAACTTCGCTTTGTGCATTTAAATATTGAAATTGCTCATCTCGGCCAGTTTATTTCTCTTTCCTTTTTCTTCGCCTCATTGTTAATCACTTATGCAATTATGTTGATTTTTATAAATGAAATATTAGATTAAACTTTTGCTTTATTATCAACATTTATTTATTGTTTGATGAATTTTGTATAAATTTTAATTTGTTTTGTATATTTCTTAATTTATTTCCGTTTTCTAAATTATGTAATAATATTTTTTATAGCAACAAAATTGTTGATTACTTTTTTTCTCTTATAAAAATACTGTAAATAAATTTATAAATATTTTAATATATCTTGATGAACAAATTGAATATGTACTAAATTTGCACTAAATTACTTTTATTACGATCAATGCGGGATTTATTATATTCAATGCGATGTTTGAAGTGCACGATTGAGTTTTTCCATTAAACTGAACAAATTTGATTTATTCAAAATGAATTTCAGTCTAACGTTTCCATTTTTCACCTGCAACATTATTTTTCTTACGAAATGCGAGCGGTAAAGTGTACCATGGAGGAACATGTAATTTTATTTTTCACGGATATTTGAATTTTTAAAAGGAGAAAAAAAATAAAAGAAAGTGTATGATTGCAGAATGTAAAGTGTATTCAGTGGGAATTTTATCGAAAATGTGTGTTTGAGAGAGAAACAGAGAGAGAATGAGAAAAGCGGAGCCGTGGAGGGAATGTGTGGGCGTTTGTTTGTGCTTTCGTTTCCGCTTTGTCGGAATTGTTAATTTGCTCAAGGGAAGAGCTTTGAAAGCACGTAAGAAACTCAGCCTGAGGAATACCATCCAACCCCAAGATCACTCCTATTTATTTTTATGGTAATTCTTTTCTTACTTGATTTTTCCTTTCAAATACATTTTTATTCCTCTCCAGTTAACAATCATATCAACTTAACTTATTTTATTTCATTAAAACTTTAAAACTTTTTGTGTAGTAATTTTATTACCGGATTTTTTGGACTATAAAACGCACCTTTTTACATAGATTTTTGGGTACGTCTTAAGTAACATTAAAATAAATTGTCTTGTCTAAAATTGAGTTTATTTTAAAATTTTAGACTATAGTTGATAAAATTTATTTGGTAGAGACAGAAATGTATGTCCATGTCACGTGTAGTGCGGAAGCAGCATTAAGCAGTAGCAAGAAAGAAACCCGCATCAGTTAATTAATCAAACGGAATCCCAATTTATAAAAGCCCTGCGTATTTTTTTTGCCTCGCCTCGTAGTTCAGAGATTAATTATTCTACTTCTTAAACTAGTCGAAGTTTGTCTCAGCCATTCCTGTTTCTCTTAGCACTTTTAATCTGTAAATGTACAAGTTCTGAACTTCTTCGCACATCGATTTAGCGGTTTACCAAAACTTGCAACTCGTTTTTCTTAACCAATTAACTGTGCATTGGTACAAACGCGACTTTTTCGCAAATATGTCCACGTAATTGATGTTGATATTTTTAATATCTTCAGCCATTCCCGTTTCTCTTAGCACTTTTAGTCTGTAAATGTACAACTTCTGAACTTCTTCGGACATAGATTCAGAGGTTCATCAAAACTTGCAACTCGTTTTTCTTAACCAATAAAATAATTGATGTTGATGTATTTTTAATGTTTCAGAGCCTCAGAACCGTGACCCTATTGTGACATTCAACAAAGGAACCTATGAAATCGGAGAAATCCTTTTAGCCAACTGCACCACCGCCCCTGCAAGACCACCACCGCATATAACCTGGTTAATTAATGGGGAAAAGGTAATTTTTTCCAAGCATTTAATTTTCTCTGAGAAGAAGCAAAATAAAAGTGGGATCTACAAGGTACATAAACAGCGGGAGGCGGCTAAAAATAAAAAGCATAAATCCCTTAGGGAATAAAGCGGCTTTGAATGTACATTCGCGAAAAAATCCACGGAGGCTCGAGAAAGGGAAGGGGTGGATGAGATAAAGGGACACAAATAAATTGGCGATAATTTGTGAGGCGTCTCGCACAGGGTAAAATGGCCGCCCTGCAAGGGCTGGATGACAGTTCGTGCGCTCGCAGGATGAAGGGGGTAGGAATTGCGCCTCCGGCCGCAATTTCGCGCCCCTAATTTTCTTTCAACGAAATTTCACTAAACGCAGCCTTAAATTTTCGCTCTCCAACCTGAAAAAAAAAATAATAGAAGAATTATTCATACAGATATATATATATATATATTCACTTTGGTCAGGTCGCCATGAAATATGAATAAACTCCCTCGGGACTGACCCAAATAGCCTTGTTTCCACATAAAGAACACTTGCTTTCTTTACTTTAGCCTTATAGTAAACTGCATGTTTTGCGGGCCGTTTTTCCGCTACGGAAAACTGTTTTATTTAGTGCGACGGCCAGGGAAATTTATATATTTGTTTTTGTTCCGGTTTGGTGAACGTCGATTCTTGGGAGGGAAGGAAATTCAATTAAGTTTTCAATGGTATTCTGTAAATTACCTGAACTATACTTCTTGCCTAATGCTCGGTGTCTTTCCTATAATTCATCGCATCCGGTATTACCGACTCAATCCCCTCGCATCCCCAACTTCCTACACAAACATCCCAACTTTTTACATAAATCTACGTATATTTACCATCAAATGCATATTCGGAATTATACGGAGCAAATAACAAAAATAACTTAATTCGCACTCTTTTTCCAATGCCCGCATTAATTTCAATTAATGTCAGAAGTTTTCTAACTTGAAGTTAATAAAATTATCATTTTTCTTGTATAACATTTTTCATTTCCATATTTCCCTTTATAAACATTTTAAAAATTTATTTTCACTAAATTAATAATTATACATTGTCTCAATGAAATTTAAACATAATTTTATTAAAAAATAACATTTTATTATTTTAAAATAAGTAATTTTATTCTATTTTTCGAATGCTTCAATTACAAATTAAATTATATAAAATTTGTATTTTATATCTATTATATTAATTTTGAAAACTTAAATATTAAACATTAATATTTTTAATTACATTTATTTTAATTCTATGATTATTTCAAACAGACGTTTTATAAACTCCGAGCAGACTTTTAATTAACAAGCAAATGCTTAATGAAAAGTTAATGTTCCAGAAATGGTACAGCTTGGTGCAAGTGAAATGAAGAAAAATTGTACTGAAAGTCGCTGAAATGTATAAACCATTGTTATAATAAATCTCAAGTAATTGCTTTAATTAAAGCGCATTATGCAATTACTGCATAAATAATTAATGCAATACGGCGACCGCAACAGTAATTACATCTTCGGTTTATGGTTTATGGTATATAAAAACATTTAAAAAAAATTTAAAAATTTAAAAAAAAAGCCAATATTTATGTATTTTTTAAATTATTTAATAATAATTAGTGGAATCACTTTTCTTTAACTTAATAATAATAATAATTTATTAGTAACCATTTTGACAACTGAAGAATATTTTAAATAATAATTTTTCTAATTACTACTAGATGGAAACTGATAAAGTGCGGAGCCGCATTTTGGCTCTTTTGATTAAGAAATTTCAGCTCCCAATTGTATGATATTTAATAGTGAAAATTAATTTTAATAGTAAAATTGGCTCCCTAATTTTTTCAGTATCTACAAAATGGCTCTTTACTCCAAAAAGGTTGCCGATCTAGAAGATCTTTCAAAGTAACTGAATAAATATTATAAATAATAATTTTTCTAGATTAGATGGAAACAGTGTTAACCTTTAGTTTGGAGCCGCATTTGGCTCTTTTGATTAAGAAATTGCGGCTCCCAGCTCTCACTTCGTTTATGATATTGAATAGTGAAAATTCATTTTAATTGTAAAATTGGCTCCCTAAACTTTTCTATATCTTCAAAATGGCTCTTTACTCCAAAAAGGTTGCCGATCCCTGATGTAGAAGATCAAAAGCTTTATATTAATTATGCTTTAAATTCTTAGATTTTTTATACATTTAAATATAATTTCTTTCCTCTTTGCTCATATGTGGCTTTTGTAGATTAATCTATCTTTCTATGTATCTTCTATGCATCTCTTTCAAATACTGCTGAAAAACAAGTATTTTTTACAAACTAAATGACATTTACATAAAATTTCCATATTTTTAATTACTATTTAGGCTCTCTCTAGAGGTGTACCATCAAAGTTGATGTTTTGTAAATATTTTCCGAAATATATTAAAAAAAAAATACACGTTTCCCCATCGTTACATTTCGCATGAAAAAAAGTTTCTGATCGATTTTGTAATGACCTACTTGCACGTCGAAATAATAGTCCGATAAATATGTAACATGAATACATGTGTATCTCCATATCTGCGCGCATTCATCCATAAAAATGGATTCGTGCAAAGATATAATGCATAATCAGATAGATTAAATTCGGCGCGGTAAATTCCTAAATCGCGTCATTATATCATCGCTGAGTGGTTGAAGGAATGGGAGCCCTCTCAGGGTTTATCGCACCAAAACCTCCCCCAAAAAAATGCCCTCCAGTCGAGTTTATCGCCACCATAAATTCGAAAAATATTTAGGGGTACTACGCCTCTTTTTCCATTATAACATCATAAAAAAATATTTATATAAGAAAACATGTGCATTTTATATTTTTATGAAAATTTTATTTAATTTGTTTTTTTATTTGAATTGCAAAATAAAACTTTGTTTTCAGAGATAAAACTAATATATAAATCTATGAGTATAGAATTAATGTTAAATTATTACATAATAATAATATTCAATATAACAAAAATAAAATAAAATTCCACTGCTGCAAAGGACTATTGACCATAATTCTTTTTGTTGGTTTATTACATAATTTTCTAAAATTGGGCAAAACTCAATTGAAACTGGTCATGTAAATGTTACAATTGTAATTATATATTTTCAAAACTCTCAGGTTGCTAATTAATAAACCACGAAAATGTGAAATGCTGTTAAAAACATATGCATTTAAATGTCATAGAATTGTCGGTGGTGCAAAACTCTAGCGAACCGCAGGAGGTCTGCAAACAAAGCAAAAAAAGCAGCAGGAACGGTGCTTGCGTGGGATGGCTTAATTATGTGGAGGCCTGAAAATAATTTTATGCCCTTCTGCAACGAGACAAAACGAAAACATAAATCCACTTTTATTCGTGCAACTTCTGTTTTTGACCGTGCACAGCGCAAACCGGCGGCACAGCATGTTTAACATGTGTCCTGCGTCCCTTCGTTTTTAACGCTGCGGTTGTTTTCCAAGAGACACATCCCCCTACATAATTAATTGTTTGACCCCTTTGCCAACAATATCGAATGCCGCTTTCAGGCAAATTTCAATTAGAGACGACGGGAGGAAGGAAAGGAAATTACAAGCAAGTTAAAGTTCGCAGGGATAACGGGAAATCGCAACTTTCCTGGATGATAGGTGAAACGTGGAGGACGAGAGAAGAAAAATGAGCTTGTTTATTTTTTCTTATCCCTCATTCTGAAATGTTGAAAGTAAAATCCAATTAAAGGAAACTTTTTCTAAACTAGCAAAGTTACTTATTTAAATGATAATATTTACGGGCCGTCGCAGGCAGCGAAGAGTAGACACCGGAAATAAAAAGGTAATTATAAAAGTGGATGAGATGTTTCTTGTTAAATGTTTTAAAAAACAAAATTTTACAAATTAATAAAGAAAAACACATTGAAATCTTTGTATTTTGTTAAGATTTCTATAATCTTTAGTGAAAATAACACAAAATATTGTTTTACTTAATACTCATTAAAAATTCTCATTTTATTTCTACTAGAATCAATTACATAACTTTTAAAAAAATACAAGTTAATCTATAACTATTGTATATTTATTAGTATATTTCTAATGTATAGTAAAAAACTATATATTTTTTATATATTTATTATTTATATAATTCTAATCTATCGCTCAAACTAAAACTAATAATTTATTGAGATGAAATTACTCGTTTTATACAGATTTGTTGTATCTGCAATGCGAAAATCTTGTCATGATTAATGAAGCCAACATTGTGAAAGCCGTGCAACATCAAAAGAGCTAAAATTAATTGAATTATCTCTTAATGCGATGATTACAACTTCCTTGGTAGTAATCATTTGCAGGATTCCCATTCCGCAGGAACTTAAGGAAAGTATACTTCAAAAAATTAATATATAATTTATATTTCATAATAAAATGAATCCAAGAAATATTTATACTCTTAATTTTAAGATTATTTTATACTAAGAAAAATATTAGTAGTTGCATCAATAATATAAAATAAATGTAAATTGATTTTAGATAAATTTAAAGTATATCAAGTAGATCTTTATGATTAATTTGATAATGTCGCTACTAATCATTAAATAATTTTTTACTGCGACAAAAATAAAATAAAATAATAATTAATTCAATATGATCAGATTATCTACATCTTCATTAGTAAAATAAGCTACCTCAAGGATTATAAAACATCTAATGGAAACGGGGCTAGACTTTTAATTTTCATCTTTTAAAGGATGAATCAACTTCGGAAAATAATTAAGATAATCCTTTGCATCCTTGATCGAGCATTATATGGATGAATGGCGGGATTTCAGTTGGGATCCGTTGAAGTTTTAAAAGAGCCATTAATACCGCTCCATCGAGCAGAAAATATCAAGACAATCAACGAACGTTGGAACGTTCATGCAGATAAATGGAACTCCGGGACTATAAAATATACACTTGACACGATATGTAAATGTACTCCATTATAACAAAAATATAGAGAGAAAGAGAGAACTGTAAAGTCGTAATTGAAAACAATTGTTTTTTAATCGGTATTAAATGCATTTCTGAGTTTCCAATCCAATTGGTGATTGTGAAATATTGATAAATTGCCAACAGCTCTTCATATTATTTACGTAATTGAGTCTATATTTTCCCTCGAGTCTTTAATAAGGTCATTTAAGTGAATTATCCCTAATAATGAACTTTTACATTATTTATTCAATTCCATTTTTCGATTAATATTATTTAATTTCCTAATTATTTTTTCTTTCAATTCATCATTTTCCTAACAATTAAATTAATGTTAAAATTCAATTCTTTTATAATTAATTTTCATTTTCCAAAATTTTTCTCATAAAATTAATCAATTATTTTTAAATTTATTTATGATTTTTAAATTTTCATTACAAAAAAAATTCTTAATAATATTGTATCATTTGTGTGCATAACTTTTTTTTTAATTATATAAGAATTTTATTATTTTTATTAAATTTTTAATGAAATAAGAAAACTTGAATTTTCTAACAAAATTTTGACATGACTATTGAGTTTGAAATAAATTATGTTTTTCAAATATTTATTTTTTTCAGTGCTTAAATAAATAATATGAAAAGTTAGTTGTAAATCGAAACTGAGAATATGCACTAGTTTTGCTATTCTATGGAGCAACGTTAAATTGTTAAACTCCGAAATAACGTAATTTCAAAGGACTATAAGTCAGAGGTCCGGCAATGCTTTCTGCCCGATACGGGAGATAAGTTCCCGTTTCTATTCTTCCTGGCACTAAACCAATTATCTTTCGTTCTATTAGTTCAAAGGTTATCCATCCGAGTGGAAACTTTCTATTTATATACAGTTGTATGAAATATATATCCTCATTTGTAATTGACACGTAAATCTGATTAACGCTCGATTTGAAATATTGATAGAATTTCCGCGAAAATTCAATTAAAATCGACCTAAACCAATTTCCTTGCACGATTTTGATGATGGGAAATTCAGATCGCGCGACTGAAAAAAATATTCACCTACTTTCCAACCCACGAATTTCACTAATGATTATTAATACTAATAAATTCATTAAGTGAGATTTTACGTAACGTTTATAACATATAGGACCGGAATATGCAAATTTCCTTTTTCCGCCGGATACATTCGCTTTTCCAAGTGGAAAAGCAGCTGCGTTAAAGTCTTTTGCCATACATTTTTTCCCACTTTACTTCTGACCGTAAAAAAGACGTTGGTAATTTCGTTGGTAGCACAAGATGTAGAGCGATAATAAAACGGAGGCGTGTTAATATCAGAGTGGGAGGAAATATGCGTTCGGAAAGCATTATTACCATAAACCTTGCCTTAGTAATTAAGGAATCCAGTTTCAAATTTCGCGCCGAATATTACCTAAATAGGAAAACCAAATTTCCATTTCTCAATTGCTACTACACTAACGAATATATGAATTTGAAGTCTTGAAGCAATTGAGAAATTGCACACAATTACTAAATCGAAATTGTGAATGTATATTAATTATAATAAATATATTAATTTATTTTACTAAAAAAATATAATAATTAATATTTTTATAATATATGTGTTAATTAAATTGATAAAATTAGTTGTCAATGTCATTTTTGACATTTACTTGTCAAAATTTATAAATGCATATATTGACTAACAAATATGTACATTAACTTAATTACTTTATTCACTATATAAGATACATATCATAATTTAAGATTCGCGTATCGCGAGGATAAGAACATCAGAGCCGGGAAATCCCTTTGTGCGGAACTTTAATAAGTCGTTTCTTTGCGATGTTAATATATATCCGACGTCTGCTGCATCTTGCAAGAATAAGGGAAGGCATTGTGAACATTATCCCGCTTGCATAGATTTATTGTGCACAGGCGGATTTAGAATAATATTAATATAAGAAGACGTTCCTCCCATTCCATTTAATGGAATGCATGCATCTTTATTTTTGTGCAGACTATGATGCAGAAGTAATTCCAATTTTTTTCATCCAGTTTTTTTTGTAATAATTTTTACTGTACTCGAATTCACGCTGCATATGAAAGCGGAAATTGGAATGAAATCATACAGTGGTCCGGATACGAAATAATCATTGACGTGAGAGATTCATCAAAAAAAAAATATACGTTTTCATGCGCGAACGCCACATATGAAAAAAATATTGTGTGTCATGAATCGATAACTCAATGACAAGTAGCAATTAATTTCATTCAATCCATCTATAAATCGTCTATTACATAATATCCATTTAACTTTTCCATTCAGTTTTGTATTAACATTTATACCACTAATTATATAATATAATTATAATTTATTTATTTTACAATAACTATTGATTAACTATTGAAATACAGTTATTTCTCATACTGAGTAATTATTTAATTTATTTTTATATAAGTAATTGAATCTGTCTCATTAATGAGGCAACTTTCTTTAATGTACTGCACTTCATAATTAATGAACATACTTGTTTCAATGTAAAGACTGTGAAACAAAGTGTTGAAAGTATAACAAAAAATTGGAAATCCTTCAGGATATTTTTACTAACAAATTATTAATTATGATAAAAAATATTTTATAATTTTTATTTCTACATTAAATTTTCACAATGCATCTCAGAATATAACAAAATTAATTTATAATAAAATATTTTGTGTATGTTAACTTTTTACATATATAACTTTGTCTCCAGATCTGATGGTCTTCTGAGATATGACCCAATTCCACACATCAACTGACCGCTCGTACCAACTTTTATCGTTTGTTTGTTTCTTTTGGTCCCTATATCCAATATAAATAATAGATTGTCTGACGTCCCTTTCCTCTTATCAAATAATAATACCGTTTCCCTACATGACACTTGCATATCAATACCCTTTTATTGTCGTCCCTCGGTTTTACAAATTATTCATGACGTACTTTCCCACCTTTATATCTGATAAAAGAAAAACAACTAAAAGATGATATAATTCTGCATTTGCACTATGACATAAGATATTAATGTGTCAGATGTAAAATAAGTAAGAAATATCGGGGAATTCTTTTTTTATTAGGCATATTGTCTAAACCCCACAAAATGGAGGGGCCCACAAAATTAATATTAGAAATTGTTGTTAAGAAAAGTAAGAGATGCCGGAGGCAGGATCCTTTTACTATTAGGCACAGTTACTAGAATGTGATAATTTTTGGGGCCCACAAAATGAATATTGGAATTAGATTTAAAAATACATATTTTGTTATTAAGATAAGTAACAGATGCAGGATCCTTTTTTCCATTACTCATAATTTTTAAGGGCCATTAAAATATCTAAAGTCAACGAGAATTTTTGGGGCCCACAAAATTTATATTGGAATTAAGTTGCAAAATATATATGTTTTTCTTAAGATGAGCAAGAGATGTCGATGGTGGGAACCTTTTTCTATTAGGTAGTGTATAAGCATGTTTAAAACCTCCGAAAATATTAGGGACCCACAAAATTAATTTTTGATTTAGGTTTAAAAATACTTATTTTATTGTTGAATGTGCGATGCTGAGGCAGAATATTTTTATCCATTAGGCACTTTAGAGACAGTGGCACCCGAACATTTTTAGGGCCTATAAGAATTTTGGGGATAACAAAATAAATATTGGATTTAGGATTAAAGAACACGTATTTTGTTGTTAAGTTTTAATGAACGGAATTCCCTGGGGCTGGGGCCTCATTAAGGTTGTAGTGGGCTCTAGACAGTATATAGCATATGTTCTCTGTCTTGTTATTTTATCATGAAAACCAATATATGTTGATACACCTGCGGTCATTATGTAAGATATAATATTAATGTAATTTGTTATATAGGTGGATGATTCTTTGACGAGGTCTTTTTCTAATGGAAGAGTCCACGGTCACGGTTATTTTGAGCAGAAGGCATCATCCATGAAGCAGCTCGCCGTCGAGGTGTCCGAGCTTCACGTTGGAGACAATGGAGAGCTATGGATCACTTGCATGTCCACAATTCCCGGTTACGTCGGTTATAACGAGAAGTACGCCGACGTCCGCAAGCATTCCAGACAAAGTGAGTACACTGGGGCCAATTTGCCGCTGCACAATCCGACTACACTTTATCCGCCTCCACCTCCGTTAATCCGGAAGCACTTCCGTCTCCTCTCGCAACGCGCGAACGGTTCAAATAGTTTGCACAATTATGTTAAGTAAATTCATTTCGCCTGTCCTGCAATTTACTAAAGGGCCTCCGCGAATGCGTTTTAACCCTTAAGGGAAAACGCCACCCCCGTCGCCTTCTGTCCGGGCTTAATTTAATCATTCGAATAATCGTCGCCGTATGCCGCTTTTAACTGGATTAATTCCAGAAAAACTGTCTCTGCACGTTATTATTCCACCTTGACGGCAATACATCAAATGCAAATTACGTTCGCAAATTGTACAATCCCCTTTCGTGGTTCGCAACCGCACAGGTGTATACCTATTTGTGTACTGTGAGACTAATATACTATTGCATTCAATTTGAATCAATTGTTACTAATAAATTGCGTGGATTCCGCTCTGTATTCAATTAAACTGAGTACAATATTTATAACATAAAGCGTTTCATATGCAATTAATTAAATTTCAAACGGTTCAATACCAACACTAATTTGTTATACAATAATTCACATGATATTAATATATATTGTCATAGGACCAAAATCAGTACAAATAAACATTGTATAAAATTATATAATTGATTTTTTATAGTAATAAATAAGAAAGTTAATAGTAATTAGATATTTCAGGAAAAATATCTTTACTTGAAATTAAATTAAATGTTATATAACAATAATATTGCTTTAACAACAGAAAAAATTATGCTAAATGCAGCATATATTATTGTTTTTATATGAAAATACATAAAGTTGTTATTTTTACTTTAACTTAAAATTTCTTAAGGAATTAGTTCATTTTTGTACAATAATAATATTTTATTAGAAAATGTTGCTCTATTTATTATTTTATAAATTGTTTTCCTATGAATATACATAAAGTGTAATAATTGAGTTCATCTGCATTATGTATACTCTCAGATCCCGATTTACTCCGAGAATGCATAACATTACGTAAATTTACCTGCTATGATATATTATTGTAATACGCAATAATAAACACTAACGCCTTGTATTAGAGACGTTAGTAAAATAATTATGTAATGAGGTATATTTGATGCACCATCACGTTTGTGCTCAAACTCAACCATGACTCTACTATACATTAGCGTTTCTCAACCTTTCAGACAAACATCTATCTTTGTAGTTGTACTGCAACCCAATAGTTTATAACCTACAAATTTTGACGCTTTGACGCAAAGTGACATCTGTAATTTTATAATTCATCAACGATTAATTTTATTTCTTTTACTAAAATAATTATGTAATGATATATATTACATTAGCGTTTCTCAACCTTATAGCTTTACATATTTCTTTCTAGTATTGCAATGCAATAGTTTATAACATAAAAATTTGAACGCAAGGTGACAGCTGTCATTTCATAATTCATCAATAGTTTAATATTATTTCTCTTCCTAAAATAATTATGTAATGAGATATATTTATGTACTATCAAACTCATCCATGTTTATACTCTACATCAACGTTTCTCAATCGTTTAGTCGCGCGTTTTAACATTTTTGTTGCTACTGTGTACTAAAAATTTCTTACATAAAAAAATTGACACAAGGTGACAACTGTCATAAATATTTTCATGTACCAGCACGATTGTGTCCACACAAATCCATTAATATACTACAGATCAGTGTTCCTCAATCTTTTTATCACGGGATTCAACATTTTTGTATGTAGTTGTATTGTATTTCAATACTTATAACATAAACATTTTGGTGTTTTGACATAAAGTGACAGCTGTCATTTCGCGACCCATGAAACCTTAAACGCAACCTAATATTGGCTAAAATATTAAAATATTTACTTTTATTAAGTTCTTTATTTAATTAAATATTAATATTTCAATTTGTACTCGAATTAATCCATGACTACTCATATTATATCAAATGAACTTTTAAATAAAATAATTTATTTGTGTTTACATTTTTGAAATCAAATTAATTTACTGAAATTATATTTCCTCTCAACAATAAAATTTTATGAGTACTTGAAAATTATTGCAAATTTATTGATAAATTTCAACAAAATAATTCAACTTGAAAATACTGAATTCAATATATTTAAAAAAGTATGTATATAAATCATATAGTATAATATTATTAATAATATGAATATGAATATTCATCGCATAAAGGCTTTATTTCAGCTATGAAAATATTCCCATATAATTTCAATCTCGTATAGTAACGAGTGTTATAAAGCGATATGTGTAACGCAACAACAATATTAATTTATGGATTTATTCAATAGATGCATAAAATTATTCAGCAATATGTTACGGTTTATTGCTTCCACTTGACTGAAAAATAATGTTTTTCCATATTTTCATATACACATAATATCAGCAATTAATTAATTTTTCTTGCTGAAAATTATGTAAAATACAGTTTTTTATTTCAGGTTTTTTTTTTGTAGATTTTGTTACTCTTGAATTATATATTGCTATACAAAATAATCTATGAAATTTTATAGCTAATTTTCATAGTTTTCTTTACACTTTAATTATATTTTGGTATGCAAATAATAAAAAAATAAATAAAAAAACCTTTATTTTGATATTTATTGAAGAGTAATATTGGTAATAAAAAAATTGCAAAATGATTATGTCATTCTTATTTTCCTGCATGAATATAAATAAGCATTTAGCGCGAGTTTTGTATCGATCGAGTTTTTAGGCCTTAAAAAAGGGCACGGCTGCAAAACAAGAGTAAAAAAGAATGAAACATAGACAGACAGAAAATAAAAACAAGCGGACGAGCGAAACGGAAGGTAATTACATTTTAATTTAATTCCATCCACCTTCCTTCCACCCTGCTACATTTCATTTCCAGTCTCTTTTCAAGCACACATCGAAAACACGCTCAGATTATTGCGATGGAAACAATGTAATTGAAGAACGATTCATTAATTCAACGCAATGACGCTGATGCACCACCAGGAAGTAAATTAGCGGAGTGGAATTCGCGAGCGAGCGAATGGAAATTGTTGCATAATTTCTAACACCGAAATGTTTCTTGCAGTTGAAGTCCTAATGACCGAAGTTCCGGCAGAGATAATCTCAAACACCAACGAAATCATAGACAGCAGCAGTAGCAGCAGCAGCAGCAGCAACAACAACGCAGCAACGTTGAAGGACACCGACATCCTGGAATCAATCTACCCATTTTTTATTGCCGCACTCATCCTGTTTCTATTTTAAATTTTCTCGATGAATTTAACTTAATCTTAATTCCGTCTCTCTTTTCGTGAGTCGGCTTCTTCGGTTTTCGTACTACATTTAGAGAGGGATATTAAGCCGCTTCCGGTTTGGTTTACCATTGGGAAATATTTTATTATATATATTTAAAAATATATATACATACATATATTTTACAATTTTAAGATTAATGTGGATATAAGATATGGATAAATGTTTTATATTTGTTATATATATGTTGCGTATAAAATATATTAGGAAAATATTTCGGGAGAACAAGATATAACAAAAGAAAAGAAGATTAAAAAAATATATATATTAATATAAGAAGTGTATTTGTAAATTAATATTGTGTGTATGTTTAACGACACTCAGATGACGTAACGTTAAGGATTAATATTTGACCAGATTGTGTATAGGATCTAGTTTAAATTTAGCACGGATTAATATTGATGATTGCTTGAGAGTTGCCAGACAAATTCAAAGACAAATATTGCTTGCAAATACAAACATTACTCAGTCTTCAATCTCAGGTTACTAGATTTTTATTCATCGAAACAACTATCTTAATCTTAAACAGATTCAGATAATTTTTCTTAATTATTTATTCATAATTACTTTAGCCTTAATTTGTTTGGAAATCAATTGACTTGTTACGTAAATTGTACAAATATTAACAAAATTAATGCAATCACGTTTATTAATGTTCCAAAACGTTGCTATATTTGCATGTATAATGTGGATAACATTTGATGAACTTAAAACCATCGACGTCTACAGGATCAGTCACGTTCAGTCAACAACTAAATTCTCTGTAATATCACATAAAGCATAAAACGTGATATATAATGCATCCTTGCATGCTTTTATGCTTAAAATACTTAAAATCATCGAACATTAAAAAAAGCCAAAACTGATTTTTTTTTAAATACATTCGGAACAAATTGTTTAATTCCAACAAAAAATAGATAATATATAAATTTATTTTTAATAATTACGGCTGATATAATTATTAAATTAAATTTTTGCAAAATAATTTAAAAAAAAAATAGAAAACAAAATAATTTTTGTGTGGATTTTTTTTATTTACACAAAGTAAAGTGTAAAGTTTTCCATTAATAGGGTTTCAAACAGTCCGAAATATTGATGAAGGTTTTGCTGAATTATATTTTTGGTAATTAAAAATAATTGTTTTAATTTGAAAAATCAACAGAGATTTACAGTAAATTAACACTTATTGATTTTTTAACTTTACAAAACGAATAAATAAGAATTTTAATATTTCTATGATTGAAATAAAAATTGGTACATCTTTAAAAATTTAATCAATTTTAACATAAATTTATAATTTATAAATTAATTTCTTTAGTTATGTAATAATTGATTAAATTATTAGTAAATCAATACCAAAATAAGTAATTATAATTTATATAAAAAAATATTATTTTATGTTAATAATATTTTTATATAATTAAATGTGTATATATTATTACTAATTGCAAGAAACGAGACATACGATGATAAAGATGTTGCTTAATAATTTGACATAAATTAGCTTAATGAGTTTATATTACATTTTCAAGTAAATTGTCCTTCAGAAATCTAATTAATAATGAGTGAAATGTGCTGAAAGAATGAATCTCGTACCTGAAACCTAATGTGTAAGACCTAAAAGAATAGTGAAAGAATTGTAATGATATAATTTCCAAATTGGTAAAAAGCATAGGTTATTTGTCTTTGAATTTGTCATCAATGTATGATGGAACACACTATCAATCAATATTTGTCTGCGGAGGCCATTCGGAGCGGAAAATGTTGTTTCTTACTTAAATTGAAGCGAAAACCCTAAAATCGGATGAGGAGTAAAAAAAAAGAACAAAAAGCCGCAGCGTAGCCGTAATTTCATTGCGAGCAGTACGTAACTTCCAAGCAGCACAAAAACGTTTTTGTTCCGAGGGCCCATCCATCCTGCAGCCCTTTCGGTTGGAAAATTTTAATTGTTACAGCATTTTCGCGCGTAACTTTGCGCGATAAAATTTTACCTTTTGAATGGCCCGACATTTTAAATGCCATTAAAATCTCTCTCACCTGCTTCTCCTACTCCTCGAATACAATTTTACACGCAACAAGGATGTGCGGCTACACTTCAATGGACTTCAAAAGCTTTTAACGATTATTACGAAGTTGAGGCTTCACAAATGACGCTGCATGTAAAATGCATGATGAATTATCGAAGATGCGGAATGATGATTATGATGATGATGATGATGAGAATGAGATCACAGTTTTTCCTCGCTTTTGTACAAAAAAAAACGGCAAATGTTTTAGCAGGGTAAAGTCGATGTTAAATTAAATTAACTTTCTGTAGCTTCTGGAAAAAAGAAATAACTTCCCGACTACGAGTCAATCCAAAGAATATGATTTCAAGACCATTCGGTATTATTTACAAATGGGCTAAGCATCTTTCAGCCCTATTGTCAATTATTTATCTTTAACAAAAAAAAAGACAATTTCCTTTCAATCATGAGCACAAACACGGAATGTTCAACTCACAAGAATAAAACGCCAAAACCTAATTTCTGTTTGTCGAACAAATCACATATTGGTAATACAAATCACAAGAAAACAAGAAGAACTTTTAGTCTTTATTATACAAAACGGACGTAAAAATGAAATATTTTCTACAATTTTAACTAAAAATGAAAAACAATCACTAAACAATCATTTTTCCAAAAAAATTAAAATTTACAAAAAAAAACATTAAGTTTAGTGGTTTTTATTTTTTTTTGTTTAAACTTCGAAATTGTTAATTGCGCTGCAAAAAGGGCACTACATATCATTGTCAGCAATAAATAATAAAAGAAAAACATCAACTTAGCATCAAAACTCAGTCGCAATTGACAATTTCGATTGTAATTAAAAAATCTAATTTAAATTAAGAAATAATAGTATACCAGACGCTTTTAAACCTCTCAATTTATTCGAAAGCTGAATATATTGTATAATGTGAACTGATTTTAACTATTTATCGCACCTGAATGGAACTAAACTTGTATAAAATTGTATTTGTAAAATGATGTGAATGGTGTATCTAAAAAAAAACAAAAAAAAAGAACAGTAGATAATTCTAGCTTTAAACGACTAAACTGATCTTAGATCAGTGTAAGTTATATAAAAAAAAATGCGGCTGAACGGAGCCAAATATGTCTTCCTTATTATAAAGAATATTTAAAAAAAAAAACTAAAACATGAGTAAATTGCTAATGTCTATTATTAAATATTAAGGGAGCAAAGTAATTGTCATTCGAGCGTTCAAATGAGTATTTTCATTTCTTAGTTTATTTACCAGCAGAAGTAAAAACAAAGATAGTTTAGAGAATTGTTTATTTTTTATATAATTTTTTTAATCGAAATTTAGTGTTTCCTTTTTCTGTTCCCTCGCAGAACGATTTCATGAATACCACTGGGTTCGCTAAAGTTTTAACAAATAAATTCTAAGATTTAATTAACTAAATATAAATGAAAGATGATGATAAGATTTAAACTATTTATACTGGTAAGCTCGTAGAAATGACAATAAATTGCTTTAACGGTGAAACTTCATTGTGAGGTCGAATGAAGATGAAGCAGAACAACAATTTTAGATGATGAGAAACCAAAAAAAAAATTAAAATACGAAAAAATAACATTAATGATGGAGAGGAAATATATTATTATAATTATTATTATTCTGACGATGATTGGGACGTGGAAATCTAGCATATTGTTCGTTTTCTGTTTGATTGAATATATTTTTAGAATTTATTGTGGACGAATTTGTCCATGGAATGTCATCGCGCAGTGTAAATAAGGAAATAATATATTACCAAAAAAAATATATATATTATAATAAAAATATATACATGTGAAATGTGTTGTTACTAAATTTAGTTTATAAATTTTCTTTTCAAAATGGCTGTATCTATGATATGATATAAATAAATTATGTTTAATGTATCTCAACTCAATATAAAACCTGTGTTTAAATTTATTTCATCTACCTTTTCGTTACCGATTTTAAAACAGTAACTTTTAATTTAATATCTATAAAAACGTTTCTTTTGTTGTGAAAATTAGTATTAGATAATTTCCAAAATCTAATAATTTTTAGATTTTATTGCGTTTAAAAAAAATATATTAACTTAACAAATTTACTCTTTGTTCTACTTCTTAATAAAACTAGAGGAGGTAAGGCATAAGTTATACTAATACAACATATTTTTTAGGAAACTTTCTAAGATGATCTTCAACTGTATATTATATAATTATATCTAATTATATGATTAAATTGAGACAGCATTAAGCTTGTCTTAGGCCGTAGACAACAAAATAAGTAGTTTTGCGTAACTACATGTTGTCCATAAAGAAATACTGTGGGCCCTATTGGATTAATCTGAAAAATATTTATATAAAGTTATATAAGCTGAAATAGTAAAGTTTATACAATTTCATACTAAAATAATTAAAGTCTTACAAATTTATCACCACAAAAATCTTTGTATTAAATTTCAAATTAATAAAATACAAATTATATATGGATATAAACAATAAATTAATTTATTAAATAACAAATAAAAGAACAGTAGTTTATATGATTACTTGTAACAATTTTTGTAATAAATAAAGATGATTGGTAGGAACATCATTCAAATTTAAAAAGTTTGAGTGTTTTATGAGCACAGTTTATATGAAGTTTTTACTACCTCACATTTCATGCATTATAATGAAACTATCAGAAAGGTATAACAACAACCCTAAAAGCGTGCATAATAAAATCCGATCCGTTTCATATTAAATACTTTGTAAATAGGGATATTTACTGTAATCAAATCTAACTTAAGATTAAATATGTAACTAAAATTATAAGTTATAGTTTTAAAGTCTTAAAATTTAATTAAAAGACATTTAATTAATGATTAAATTAAATTAAAATTGATCATTAATTAACATTTTTTCATAAATCGATGCGAGAAGCTTGAGTTGTTGTATGCAACTTCATATACAAATCTGCATTTTTATTGCCTATAATAACTATGTATATTATTTCGTAATGATAGAAATTTTGAACAGTAATATTAATTATATAACAATATAATATAATTTTATCATATAGATATCGAGACTTATTAATATAATATTAATTTAATGTAAAGTATAGAAGGATTAACTGTAATAAATTATAACGAACATAGCTGTTGTTCAGCAACAGTTGCATTGCCAACAGAATAATAATTAAATAACCGACACTAAGCCAGACACTCATCCGTATATCACTTTATTTTTGTCTTCAGTATTTAACTTTTTGTTTGGATAATTCGATCCGATCGCCCAAGTTTTTGTTTGTTTTTGTTTTTTTGTTTTGGTTCGTCTGTTTTGTTTCCTACTGTTGTGTTTTGTTTATCGGTGAGTTTCAGTTTTTGCAGTCGGAAAATCGCTGTGCAGCTTGAAAGAAAAAAAGAAGGAAGAGGTGTAGAATCACCTTTTTACCTGTACTTTTCATACATGACTAACTACATTAGAATTTAATTAGTAATTAACACCTATTGCCTTAAGCTCTATTTACTGTGGAGCTCTCAAAAGTCTGTGTTTACATACAATTACTTTGTAGATCTAATCAATTGAATTAGATTATCTATTTTGATAGGAACAAAGGTAATTATTGTTTTTGTATACCGGATTTTGTTGAACTGTAAATGTTGGGTAATTGTTTGTTATATGTGGAATTCTTGTTTTAGTGATGCCTACTCAAAGAGAAATCAGGGCTAAGATAGCCTACAATGGGGAGATTTTTATAACTTATGTGAAGCAGGATATAACACTGGATGAGCTTCGATCCGAGATGAGGGATATATGCAGGTTCCTTTTGGATCAGGAATTCACCATGAAGTGGGTGGATGATGAGGGGGATCCATGCACGATATCATCCCAAATTGAATTGGATGAGGCTATTCGGCTGTACGAGATCAACCATGAATCTGAGCTCATCATGCATGGTGAGTTACCTTTAAGATTAATTCGATTCTCTAGCAATAAGAACGATGCAATAACGCATTTCAACATAACTTACCTGAGCAAAAAAGTACTTAAGATAAAACCTGTAGTTAATAATTAATGTGAGCGTTTTTATTTTCGGAAATGAACCGTTTTGGCGCAATAAACCGTCTGGAATGTGATTTATTTGCAGCAGTAACGAAATGTCAGCGTGAGATTAGAGTCATTTCTGTGAGTGCATACATTTTTACAAGAAACCATTATCATAATCTGCTGCATGATGGAGTGTAGCGGTACGAAAGTGTATAAATAAGTCTGCGCGGAAACAATTTTTCTTTTGGTAACACGCGATCTTTTTGGTGCACACACAAAAGCCACGAAATTATGTGTATTAAAGGGTCGAAAATGAACTCGAAGGGTTGAATTCTAATAACAACACGGAACCATTTCTTTTCTACTTTATGCTTTACTTACGTAATTGTGAATGGACTTAAAATGGAACGAGTAATTTGCTTATGAAAATCCCAACCCCCCGAGGCATCGCCCCGTAATAAACTGGCGTTGCATAATGTACAGGCATGACGTAATATTGGAACTCATCAGGACGGACCCCTCCATTCTCATCGGGGGGCGCTTATTAAATTTTCAATATTGCAGCGCAGATTGATTACGATGGGGGAATTAATTTTCGAGGCTCTCGCACTAAAAACACACAAAGCCCGCAAAAATATACTCCATTAATTAAGATTGATTGGAAAGTTCTCTGTTAATTTCGTTATGAACAACCCAGGGGTGAACATTTCTTTCAGTTTTATAAGCGTAGTATATATTACTTGTTTTTCCTTATTCTTTTCTACTTATTAATTCCAAGGATTTGATGAATTCTCGTAATAATCATTTCATTTATTTCAATGCTTTCTATACTTCCTAAACACATGATATGATATAATATTTCAGTTATTTTAGAGTTAAAACGTAATTAATTAATAGAGTTGAGAGTAAAGTAAATTTAATTGCGGATTTTACTTGAGGACTGAAATATTTCTCCAACTCAAGACAAATACAATGGTTTTCTACTAGAACGAAGATGATTTCTTTGAGTATTGATATAATAGACATTTGCACGTATTATACGGTTGAAGAACTTCCCAGTTGAAAAGGAAACTAAAAACTACCGAATAACGGTGACTGCATTATTAATAATATGATTACCATTTTCTACATGAAATAATAATTTATATTAAAGAAACTTTTATAAACGCTACACTACATAAATTATGTAACAAGTAAAATATTATTCATGTTTTATTTAACGGAAACACCAATATTTATCAACCAATTAAAACATTTTGTGGTAACATCAAATGGTGAAGAACACACCACAATGGCTCTTTGCCACGTATACTATTTCAACTAATATCTTTTTGATACACTTGCATTGCACCAATGTTGCATTGGAATCATTCCAAACATTTACAGATCTCTGTATCGAGTATAATTTATTTGACAAACGTCCCTGTAACATATCATAACCATTTATTATAAAGTTTATTAACTGCAAACATCTTGCCTTGACTTAATCTTGACATACGTTTATAAATATTAAATTACTGATATTTCTTAATAAACTTCTCAATTAAGTTAACTACCACAATTATTTTCTGCAATATTTTATAAGCAATATGTGTACTATTTACTAAATATACTAATGTAAAATGGCACTCGTATAGATCTAACGTGGGTTGCTATAGTTACAATACCTTTTGATCGAAAGAGAAATTCAATTAGTAAATCTGTACAATTTACATTATATTGATTTATCATAATGATTCAAAAACCGTTTATGGGGAATACCATAGATTATCTGAACCAGATATAGAATTACCTACATTTGGATTATGTACGCCTTAGTAAAAGGGATTCAGGAACAGTGAATAATGTTCACCTTGACTGATTCAGAGGCCATTGTTTTCCGTTATTATATTTCACTCATGTTATTCCGCTGTGCTACACAACTATGCGTATATTTTTTACACAATTTATCCGGTTTTAAAGTAAATAAGATAGTTTACAAGTTTACAAGATCGATAAAACCTTAGATATTACTAATATATAAGAGCAATTTGTTTAATGTTATGAAATATTTTAATATTAAATGCGCAGCGTGAGGTACACGCAACTTTAACTGATATTCATCAAAGCTGGTACAGTTCTGAAAGTTACACGTTTATCCACAAGGATCTAATTTTGATGTAATTCTATAGTTTCAAATTTTTTTTATTTAAATTATATGAAAATTTGTATATAATTTATATAAATTAGTAGCAGGAAGGATAAGATTAAAAAGTTAAACAACGCTTGTCACGATTACTACTTGGATGGGTTACCCTTTTATTAACTTTTTGAATGAGGGCTATTTTTTACATTATTTATACACACCAAATTCTATCATGAGTATTAGTAAGATTAAAAAACATGTTTTTATTCTCATTTTTAGATAGCTTTAAAAATGTTATAAAATCTATAGATCCAGTGTAAAGATATTCTTTTTATCATTGATCAAACAATTCTATCACTTTATATACTCAAAATAAATAAATGAATGCTTAAGATTGTATAAAAATACTAGGAAATTGTGAGGGAAATTAATAAAATGTGTGTGGAGCTCAAACTAGCCTCAATAATATATCAAAAATCTTCTTATGTATATTTCAAAAGTTATAATTCATAACTTATAAATAATGATAGTGAGGTAAAGAGTATGTTTTACGTTCGATTCATATATTTTTTAGTGTACACTTCTTAGGGGAAACTAATATTTAAAGTTAGTATTAGTTTAGGTTATTTTCTGTTCGTGGTGTGAAGATGGTGTGGTGTTTGTTGACTTTAGTATATGCATAATATGAATAAAGTTGGGGTATATTGGTGGAACATGGTAATAATATTACTGGTATGAATATGTTTTGCAATTTCGAAACATTGGTCAACGTGTAATTCGTTTGGCCGTGGTCCATTTTTTGTTTAAACTGTGAGTGTATGTATGTGGGAATCACGGTAGGGTTCTAATCTAAAAAGTAGGGTCTCTCCTCGTGTGAGGAGGGTGTTCCTATCGATTTCGCGCCCGGCCTTCCGGCGAGTCGCGACGCCGTTGCCAGATGTTTGGCGCGTCGCGACGTCCGCGCATTATCCGCACGGCGCCGAGCCGCATACAAAACCAGGCGACGCTCGCCAGTATTCATTCATTTTCAGTAGCATTTGCCCTCCGATATCGAAATAATTCCATCAGAGTAGTTAACAGAAAGAAATAGTAACGACACCCTTCCACGCAAAAAGTAAAGGCAGAGTGTGTTGGAATTGATGAAAACTGAGAGTTCCTCCGGCACGAAAGACTTCTTCTTGAATTAGACTTCCCAATTAACTTCTCCGGCATCTTCCTGAGAACTTTGTAATGAATTGATCGCACAAGGCAGTAGGTGTAGAGGAAAGTTTCTTTGACATGGCTTGGGGATACTGGAGTGCGACTACCGTGAGCGATAGGGGCAGGAGTCCTAGGAGAAACCAAAATGGTTCGACGCCGCAGACGGTGCCCGTAACGGAAGATCGGCCCGCCGTCAGCCAGAGCTACAGCTCCGGCGGAGGCGGTGGAAGCAATGCAAACATCACCAACGTCAGCATGCAGCACCTAGGTGAACAACAACAACAACATCAGCAGCATCATCAACAAGCTGGCAGCACCGAGTTTGAGGTCGAGCCAAGCCTGTCCAGGCGGCCGTCGCTCGACCTCAGCATCGGAGGTCCTCAGGGATCCTTAGCTGGGATCCTGTGCGCTGCCCACGGCTCCAGGTCCGGCACACTTTCCGCCGGTAATACCTTAACTAGAACCGGCAGCAGACATACAGCTATCAGTAGCGTCGATTATGCCGTACCCCATCACATGCATCCCCATCACCATCATGCAGCTTACGTTGAATATCATCAGACTCAGCTCAGTTTCTCAGACGACGATTCCAGCTCCGAGCCTGGCTATGCCACAGGTAAATTCCTTCTCTCAATCTTTCGTAAACGCCCCTTCAGGTTCCTCAACAAATACAGAGGACTTCTCTCGCACGCCGCCTATCAAACTCTTCAATTCTAAAGCCACCTATGTTTATACCCTTACTACAAATCGTTTCGTTAACATATGCTTTCTCTCAACAAAACGCAAATCTTTCAAAATACATAAACAGAAAAACACACAACATATTATTTTTGTAAATAAATACAAAAGTTAATTCAAATAAATTCATTTTCAATTTCATATATTACATCTATAATGTACAGTTAGATTTTTAGAAATACCATACTTCAAGTATTGAATTAAACTAGACTATTGATCTCAAGGTGTGCAGTTAGAATGGCTTTACAATTATAACACAGCGGTTTCCCAACCATTCTAGTAAATAACCAGAGACTCTAATCTCTTGTCTCGTACAAGTTGAATCTTATATAAACCTATTGATTAAATGTACGGTTTTCATACATATATTCAATGCAATTATTTACCTTATACTAATTATTAGATTCTGAAACTCGTGATTGCATTTACTTATTGTTTCTTAAAAATAAAGATTATTTTATAAGAATATTGTATTAAGGATTCAGTAAGTTATATAAACAGTATTTATATAATCCATAAGTGGGAATATATTCTGATATAAAGGTAAATAATGAAATATATTCAGCTTTGAGTACACACGCAAAATAAATAAAACAGAAACTAATGTTGTTGACTCAGTGTATATACCGATATTAAATATGTATTCTATAGTACTTCCCTTTTTCTATATTATCCTAGGTTATACCATAATATGATGAAATAATATTTATTCGGTGTCACTTTTAAATGAGTTTAAAGAACTTAACATAAACTAAACTAATTGCATTTATAAATGACATATTGACAACAAATACGAATACCAAAATTTTTGAAATTATAAAATTGTTATTTTTATATAATTTTATTGATTCTAACGCCACGAGTACTTAATCTGTGTCAGCTTACTAAAGATAATTTGTTACACAGGGTTAGTCCTTCGATTAATGACTAGTCTTTATCCACTTGGAATAGATAGAAGACAATATTTTTGATGATTTGTTACAATAACAAATCTTTCCACTTAATAGATCAATTAATTATAGCACAATATTTTCAATTATTTTTTTTTATCTGCCTATTTGATGGACGAAGATGATAGACCTCTAAATTATGATGGAAACTTAATTGTTAATCATCTATCTTCCTAATTTATTATATGATGATAATATTTTTGATAAATTGAATCTTATATAATCAGCAGAGTATACATTATGTTACTTCAGATACAATATTCTTAATTGTAATATTACTTAAAGAGAACAAGGCGTAGTGTAGTGTACGATTGACACCGAGAGCGTTTCCAATTTATCGTCGTTTCCCTCATTTCAATCAAGCTTCGATTCAATCAACTAGAGTGTGTTATAGACATAGTTACACAATAGTTTTGATTCGTCAGTATTTCTCTAATCTGAACCATTAAAGCCAAATGTATTTTATAAGAATGGACAAAACTTTCAAATATTTAATATATATAAATTGAGTGAAATTCAATAATAGTAATTATTTTTTATTGATTTTCTCCATAAAATCTCAACAAAATTAAATTTTGTTTATATATTAATAATCTCATTTTGGCTTAAATGTAATAAACCGTACAATCGGCAACTTTAATTATATTTATACCTGTTTTCTAAGATACCGGTATTAACCGGTAATCGAATTTTTGTGATATTGACATTTTATTTTAAAAATTTCATAACTTACCAATGATTTAATTTCTACATCGAAAATTATTGAGTGTTTCACCTATTCGAGTATATGTTGTTTAACTATTACAATACAAGATTTTGTTGAATCTAAATAATTTCATGAATTTACACTGGTTTAAAAACGATTATATGAAATAAACAATTATAATTAAACTATACATTTTCACAGTTTTAAAACCGGTAATTGTGGCAAATTATTAAACGGGTTGTTTCAACCATGAATATATTATATTAAGCGAAGACAGCCAAAGTTTTTGAAGTGCCATTGCTCGTTTATCATAATCGGCGAGAAAGATT
Source organism: Nicrophorus investigator (assembly GCA_963457615.1). Classification (NCBI taxonomy): domain Eukaryota; kingdom Metazoa; phylum Arthropoda; class Insecta; order Coleoptera; family Silphidae; genus Nicrophorus; species Nicrophorus investigator. Next base: position 27,564,683 of record OY735143.1, read on the forward strand.
AAGTTTTCCCTAAATATATAATTTCGCTCGAAAACCGCGGAACTCTTTCGCAGCTCTTCCAAGTGGCTTTCAAAGCTCTCCGGTAATTACGGAACTTCTCTTACGTAACGGTCCGTCGGTGGCGGAGCAGCGAAATACGCTGCCGAGAATCGTATTTTTAATTGCAGCACAAATTACGGCTGTGAATATTTCAATTACACAAGGATTGCATTAATCGCGGTGGTCGGCTGTAATCAGCCGAAGTACAAGCTTTTAGGTCGTCTCCTGGAGGATCGAATAAAGATAAATGGGATATGTTTGCGGCTTTCGACCCGTTCCGTGCAAATAATTTATTGAAAGCCAACCCCTTGAACGCACGAACCTTCGGAATTGGAGAAGGGCTAGGGCGTTGACGGTGCTTATAAACTATTCCCCGGATAATGCACAAGAAACGAAACAAAAATAATAATAAACAGGGAAAGTTTCGCTTAAGGACTTGACAATTTTTTTTTATAAATAGTGAGAGTTGCAGTTCTTGTATAGTTTATCTTCGGAATTGTTTCGGAATTACATAAAAATGGCCGCGTTTTCCAAATCCTTGAGGATTCCCAGCGGATTGAAACCTCTTTATGATTTCATGTTCTATCGTCGACTGTAAGTGTTAAGTTTTCGCTCAAGGTCCAGACTTTAAACTTTTATTAATTGCTCGAGCAAAGCAATCCCATTAAAACGTCACGTTAAATTGAAATACGCTTCCATCAAAAAACCACGTTTAAGAGGCATTAATCTTAAATATTCAGATTGTTCGGAATCATTACCGAGGCGATACTTTAATGCTTGCACCGTCGCTCGCCCGGAGTGGTCTTACCTACTAAATCAAGAGCGTACGTGACGAAACGGATGTCTTGCAAATAATCACCTTCGTAAAATCAAGGAACAAAAGAGTTGAGTGCCTCAAGTACTATCCTACGATAGTCCATGTTATTTATTAGCGACAAGAGATCCGTTGTAGTCTTAAGCTCGAAACAATAACAAATATATCCACGTAACTTCGAGCGCAGCACGAAACTGGAGTGTGTGCTTGAATTAAAAATTACTGCACGTTGTTTGTTGCGGCGTGCACGGAGGGAGTGAATCCGGTAATTTATGCGATTAACATATCAAACAGGGAATGATTGAAAACCGTATCAAAGATTGCGAATTGAATAAATCCAGATTAATGCGTTCCCCAGGTTCGCAATTTGCCTGCTCTTGTTCTTGTTACATTCCCATTTCTGATTTACATTTCTTTGCCGTCGCTAGCTACGACGCTTCTTCGACTTTGAGGAGTATCGATTCGATGTAAAAGGTTTTTCAGGAAAAATACCGCAACGACTCCGAGCGGAAAATATACTTTACTTCCGCGTCGAGTGCAACTTTGAATGCAACACATCCTTCAGCTTTAGACCATCATTTTTTATTATTTCTTCCATATAATAAATATTTATACGTATTGATTTACAAATGAAGAAGCTTGACGGAAGGAAGAAGTATTCATTTAAATATTGCATTTTCTCGCATCTTCAGTAATTACCTTTATTTTAAGAGCTGCTCTGAAATTTATTGGAAGAAATTCATTGATATTGAAATTCTTTTCAAGCGTCAAAAATGACTTTCGGAACGATTATTTTACGACCTCTTCCGCTCACTTGAAGATAGAACCGCTTCAATTTCATGATTCACCAATAAAAATAAATAATTCGATTAGATACGACGTGGGATTAGGTAACAACTAAGAATAGACGTAATCTCAAGGGACGATATTGCAAAATAGTGGGCATAAAATATTTTACAGTTATCTGAACCGCGAATGAAATTCCATCTAGGTTTTACTTTTAATTAAAAAAAGCAGAGTAAATAAAAAATATAATAAAAGTGTATTGCAGTTTGCGTTACAGCTACGTTTTATTACGTTGTTAAAACGAAAATACAACGTGGCGATTTTTTTGAAAAACAAATATAATCTCTGGATGAATTTTATTTGTTATCTTTGCAAAATCGAATTCGCAATATTTTTACTAAAATAAATTATTATTTTACTTGTGTGTAATATCTCGACCTTAATCGGCTTGGATCTCACGAGAGGCACTTATCAGCTTAGTTGTTTAACAGTTGTCGTGGTGTGAGGTTTGTTTTCCAAGAGAATGAGGTGTCGCCGTTCATAAACTAGTTTCCATTGTAATATCTCTTACATCAAGGTATTTAAAGCACGTAAATTGCAAGGTCCGTGTTAATTTCTATAAAGTAAACTGGATGAGAGATGGGTTTGTAATTTATTTTTTTCAAGGGATGAAAATTTTCGAACGCAAATTGCCACCAATCAATTGCTTTATGCGGTTTCCTGCATTATGTTCACCCCATTAATTGCTATTCAAATTAAAATACCATCTGTCCTTTCTTTTTGTCTTCGAAGTGAACAAAAGCGAAACTTTACCGCATCCAAACTTTGCCGCACATCTTTTCATTTATATATATATTTTTTAAACTTATAACAGAAAACTTAATTTCGTTATCGTTTAAATACTGTCCCGGAAATTAAACGTGACGCCGCGTCCCATTAAATTTCCAAATTAAATCATCCTCACCAGAAACTTCCACCCCAGCAGTTTTTGGAACGTCTTTTCTGTCAGCAAAATTAATTAGTTTTTACCGATTTTTTTTACTTCACCTGGTCACGTAATAAATTTCTTTGTGTTTTGATCGATTTCATTGCTTAATAAAACTATTTATTTGCCATCTGAATTAGAAGTTGTGACTTGCTTTGTACAGTTGCGACAAGGCCGAGTGGAAAAATTAATAATCGCTTACATCCTTTGCACTATTTTCCTTTTCTACAATTCGCAGCAGCGTAATAACTCATAAATGCAGCGTTATCCAATAATCTACTTTGAAAAATCACTTTAACCTACATTTGTACAACCGAAGATTATGTTTAACGACCCATTACCAAAGTAACGGACCGATTATACTTAACGTTACCTTCAATTAATATAACATAGTGAATATTAAAGAATCAAATTCTTTACAATGTAATATAAGCTGAGAATTATATTAAATAAAATTTGTTCTTATTAATTAATTCTTATATTTTTTTCCATTAAAAATCTTAACAATCTTCTATAAAAACATAAGTTCTTAGAACATATTTATTCTGCTCAGTGAGAATTGTAAGATTTTTAACATGCAAATTATAAATACACCTCAGTCTTGGTTTGATTAGTCCGGATTTACTACAGTTTGGTTTGAAAATTTCAAAATAAACTAAATTTTCAAAAATATACAGAATTTTTTTTGTTCATAAATGATCAGATTTTTCAATTACGTCACTTTTGGTATGGTTTAGTTTTCTACTGTTTTAAAGTCCGCGATTAGTACGGTTTCAAACAGGTATTATTAGGGGTAGACACGCATAAAGTCAATGAGTGCCGCATTCCAGTTTTTCATATATTATAAAGAGCCACACTATAATTACACAATTTCAAATTTAATATGATTACATATTTTACACAAGTTCTATATTAAATCTTTTACTTAGTAAATTTAGTAATGATTCGTGAAAAAGTTCTGAAATAATAAAATCTTAAATTCAATTTAATTTTAAATTGGATATAAAATTTATATAATATTAATAAACGATTAGGATCTGTATAAATATTTTCATAACTGTTTTTTTTTTTGCTGAAAGATAAATATTTTCAGAATGAATTGTAAACGGTTAATTAATTGAAACCAGAATTTTTAATTGTGCTATGATTTCAGAAGAGAACAAAAAATATCATTGTCGAAATGAGGAACGTGATTCGAAATAAAACGACGTTCAATTGATCGCTATTACAATTCCTAGCACGGAATATCGTTTTTAATTAAATCCTGGCACATGCATGCATCAATGCTGCTATTGAACCGTTGCTGGTAGACAGGAATAAACAGAAATTAAAGCGTGGGTCGATGAATGAACAAAAAAAAACTGGATATTGATAAACAAATAATAATAAAAAAATAATCAAATCCTTAATAAACTTCCGGTTTCTGTGTGTACCTTCGTGAGCGGACAGAAGCAGGGTGTGTTTTGAATGAAGTAGGGAAAATTTCATGTGGCACTGGTATTGATTGCGAAGTTGGTTCCACTTTTTTTTCCTTCCTTCCAGTTTTTCCGCAAGACGATGATAATCCTCTTGCTGCAATTCCTCCAATTTACTTTGAGTCACTTGAGCTATCTGCATAATTTTAAATATATTTAAAAAAAAACAATTATTTATAGAATTTTTTGATAAAAATAATGTTGCATAATGAATGTACGTTTTGACATTATTTAATGTTTATGAAACATTTACATTAACAACTCGTTAAGATTATCTTTACTCAACTATTTACAATTAACGTGTCACTATGTTTTCGTTATTTATCAAAATAAACAGTCTTACCATTTAGTACTGTAGTACGAAATACAATCATTACTATTACTCAAACTCAATAGTATTTATCTAAATATTTACGGAAAGACCTATTGTCTATGATTCATGTAGTATAAGCAGAATTTAAGTATTACTTATATCACATTAAAGATTAATTGTTACACGACTTCTAAGTACTTTATAGATTAATTATCAGTTAAAATGCTTCATCCATGATTATATAATTGTATATCAGGCGTACCAACCACGGAGCCATCAACCATTTGCGACTGTCAATTTAAGTGACCAATAGTAGTTAGTAATCCTGTTATATATTTATGTACCTTTATATCAAATATTCAGTTTTAATTCTTAAATTTGACATTTAACTTCGGTAATAATTGTAATTATCGACTGAAAGAATAAGAGAAATGTAATTCAATTATTTGTGTTAACTTTAAATATGAAATATTGAAAATTAATTAAATGGAGTTAAAAATTAGTTAACTATAAAATTATTGTTATGGTATTTTTCCATCTATACGTGCGACCACAAGACGTTATCAAATAAAAGCGATAATGCATACTGGGAATGTTTTTAAATGAATTTCAAGAGTTTCAATGAGTAAGTAATAATTAGGTCTCTCGACTTTAAGCATACAAATAGGTCTTAGTTAATAATGCGCTTGCGAAAAATCCCGGTTATTGATAATGTATGAGACTCTTATCTTATCATTGTATCAGATAAATGCAAGATAAACAAAATCCCAGTTAAAAGTCTATCCAGCCCCGCAGAGTTGCACGGAACGCACAGGGCGCATCAAAAATTATTGGATGGATTGTGATTGAAGTGAGTGCGCGTTTTGAGGATGCTGTGATTAAGTAAGAAGGTGTACGTGATAAGAAGGATGAGTCTGTGGACAGAGATGTGCGAGGCGGCCGTTCTATACGGCTATCAGCCATCATTCTCTTGCGATCTATCTGCCGTTTTGGCAAACCTCAAAGGTCAGTAGTTCACGCGCCAAAAGAACAAAATTTTCTGATTTACGTGAGGACTGAAACTACTCTAATAAATCTTCAGGAAATGCTGGGAACCTTATTTTCAGCATCCTTTTAGTTTGTTTTACGGTTGAGGCTAATGCAGTTTCCGTTTAATTCCCCATCAAAAACTTCTTCGTTTGCGGAGCAATTTATTGCGTTTTACTATTTCTAAAATGGTTTTGTTTTTGTAATACCCGTCAAAACTTCATTAGGTATGCGTCGGCGATGCATTATTTACTTTGAGAAGTTGAAAAGTCGTCCGGGATTCGAAACTGGTGATCATGAAGCTTTCCAAGAAGCAGAAGCAAACTGGTTGCTGGATTTGCCCCATGTTTATTTCGCCTCCCAAGGCAATTAAACTCCTCGGTACCGTAATCCTCCAAGCAAATACTTTGAAGCATTGTTATTGTTTGCTGGAATTACTGTTTTTCCTCCAAAAAAATAATCAAGAAGGAATTCATATATAGAAAATAATAAGCGAGTGATCTCGAAGCGACTCTTGATATTCTGCATAAAGAGGATAGACGATACATCTGGTTATGTAATGCGAACTTGACCCAGATTTGATTATCGAGTTGTGTGTGTGTGTATGTATGCATTTAGTGTATGGGGGGCGGCTACGGTGGGAGCGGCACCACGGCCATTTATATCTTTGTTGATGCACTAAAAGGCTCTATTATTCATCGTTCAAAACTTCGGGCTCCATGCAACAACTTTATCGATCCGCGGACCCTTTTAGGACGATCGAAGGGCGAGGACGAAAAGTCTGCACATTACACCAACCTGATTAATCATCATCACACATATAATTAAACAATTTCAATTGGATATTAATTACTAACGCGCACGACAGCAACATAAATATACAAAATTTCTTATCTCACGATAACCCATTTTTGATAATAGAAATAATAATAATATACAGAACGAATCTGGAATTTTTAGGAATTCCGTTTACTCCGTGTTTATTTTTTTATTTGAATGCATACGCTTAGTCGGGAGTTAAACCTACCGCAATATTTCTTAAAAAGGATTAGTCATCAGCAATTTCAAACGAGAACTCTGTGTGTTATCTTCAGTCAACATCGATGTTGATCTTTTTTTTTTGTTATTGTTGCTTTGTTTTTGGGTCAGCTTAATTAACTTTTATGCAACGAAAACAAGTACATATTTTCATGCAATCCTTATCGATTCGCGTAATCTGCGATAAATTCATACGAAAAAAATGTTTTTGCCAGTTTATTTAAGACGACCCGAATCTTTTGTAGGACATAACAAAAACTTGTTTACCAACAAAACCACTCTCTCCGTAGTTGCTGTTGTAACATAAATTCTTATCATAAATTTACCTTTTGACTTAAAATCCAGTTTTCACTAACAACAACTAGATATTTCTTATCATTGTTTTCTTGTTGTGTTATTAAACTAGTGTAAGTTATGCTCTGTTTTTTTACTTGGAATATTCAATCATTTTTCCTAATACCATTTATTATCATTTTAGTTATTATTTGAATAATTACGAATTTATATAAAACATAGTGGTTTTCAACCTATGGATTCAGATAAATGACAGCTGTCAAATATAAAATATATTAGGTAACTTTCAAAAGTTAATCAATATGTGGACTGGTTTTGGATTTATGTAATTTTAGAAATTTGAATATTTTATCATAGTTAAAATTTTTATTTTCGTAGATTCGTTTTTTTCTATTAAAATTCACACTGAAAAATATACTAAAAATATTACAAAACTCATTCAATTTATCATATATTTTTAATGAATTGTCTATAATTAAATAAAGATTATTTTTATTAGCTTAACATAATTGTCAGAAGACTGAAGAACTTTAAGTGATTGATAATTTATTGAAAATCCTTACAAAAACAATAGCAATTACTAGTACTAAGTACAGTTGATTTCGTGCTGAAATTGATTTCTGCACTGCTGCATTCAATTTGTATTACTTCGGCTTAAAGGGCGTTCGTGTAATTTCCTTCTGTAAATAATTAACCTTTGATCTTCGGACTCGCTCGTTCCCTTTGGATGTAATCCATTTAATTCGTTAATGCCACCAGACACCCCCCGATTACCGCATTTCGATTCTATTAATAATATGTCACTGGATAGTGAGCTTCTAAATTGAGATTCAATAGACGTGATATATGGAACAGATAATTGTTTTATCTTGTAACTATAATTCAAATTACTAGTGGACATTAATTATTTAAAATATTTTTTTTATGTATTTGTAATCATTTATGAAAGAAAAATAAACAAACAAAAATAAACTTATAGCCCGATGCTCTTTATTTCCTGAAAAGCACGATTCATTCATTAAAATTTGGTATGAGAGTAAGAACTAAATTTTCGATTCAAATAAAAAGATACAGTACGTACTTCAATTCTTGATTGATTTCTCTATGTAAAAAGGTCTTATGGTCCGCAAAATAATATTTGTTCTAAAAAAGACCATAAAATATACCTCAATTCTAAGTTAATTTCTAAGTGCGTCTTATGGTCCAAAAAAGAATGTTGTAACGTTTTTTTTATATATTAGGTTGACAACAAATGATCATTGTGTGTGCAAGGCTAATGATCCAATGGTCAATGTGTTAAATAATATTCGGTGTTAAGGCCAAACATGTTTGCATGTGAAACGACGAGCGAGACGTATATTTACATTTCCCCGGCTTTACCAATTCCACAGAATATCCTGCAGTTCGCATTTTATTCGCGCTCGCAGTTAAATGTAATAGGCCGAGGGAACAGTTTCCGAAATGTTAATAGTTTATTTTTTCGTTATTGTTGTCACCGCAGAGAAAACAGGGCTTTGGAATCAACGATATTTTAGCATCGAATATATTATTTCCAATTTCGCGCCTCGTTCAATTTCCACTGCATTATTCATTCGAGAAATGGATCCAATAATAGAACTCGTCAATTAACAGACACACAACACTTACACAAGCTCATAGATACACACATTGGTTGTTGGCGAATTGAAATCGTGTCACAACAGCTATAGAGTTTCAATCAAATGCACAAGCGTTCCGTTTAAATTGATAATCCTCTCGGTACAACATAACATCTCTCTTTCTCTGTGTATGGTTTATATAGAAAAAAAAACAGCAGTGATATAAATAATTGCGGACGCGGATCATGGTCCATGATTGTTACGCATTCTTGGAACCACGATGTTGCGTTATCAATTTTATTTGGTCCCGTTCAACGACACCACCAAGGAAACATTCTTCGACTGCTTTAACTTACTCTTCCCCTGCTTCTGTGTTTCAGTGTTTCCCAATGTACCTCCACCTGGAATGCCATGCCAAGGAGAAGATCGTAAGTATTTGATTCTTATTACTTTTTAATTTACCGTAAAATCTCGAGTATAATACGCATAATACTCTTCTTAATACTAATAATCATTTTCAATATTGATCAAGCACAGTTTTGAAAACTTATTTATTGAAAGGTTTACAATTTTACTCTAATGAGTTTTATATTTAAGATTTTAGTGTAATAGTTATATGCGGATATAGATATTGATAATCACTTAATCAAATCTATTTATAATGAAAAAGTTTGTCTATATTTGAATGAACAAATCAATCAGTAAGTTTGAAATAAAAACGTAAACGCGATGAACCGCGAATGATGTAAGCTCGTCCATCCACTGCGAGGAGCAGATGGAAATCGATGATTTATTAAACACGTCTCATGAAGTGATCATTTCCCCATTCTATATTGATATCCGCTCGAGTAGAATGTCTCCTTCTGCTCGGCCGACATTGATCACCAATGAACTACCAAAAGGTTTAATAAGTCGATCCCAAGAAAATCTTCCGTCTTTGCCAATTTGCTTTCCATCTCGCAAAATCCATTATATTAAAGCAATAACTTATAACTCATAAATATAGTCTTTAACTTTATAAAACCGGCTGGAATTGAAACGTTTATTTTTCTTAATATTAAAACCCCTTAGGCGTCGACCTTTGATTGATACCATTTTATATAAACAGTTTTATATGAAATACTATACTTTATATTCGTATCCGATTACGACAATCATAGGTTTTTTTTTATTATATAATCATTGAAATCCTAGTATAAAACCAATATTATTTTTTTCATCTAATCACAATATAATATTTTTTTTCACTGAAAATATTTACTATACAAATATTTCAGTAATTACTAAAATAAAACTTACAATATCTTATCATAAGATCGATTAGTTAACTAAAGTAAACATAAATAGATTATAGAAGTTACAAAATTAATATTAACTGCCACAAATATAATATCAGTTAATAATAACTTATATATAAATCGTAGTAATATGAAGAAAATTTATTAATTGTTACATAATTTTAGTTTCTATGAATCTTTTTATCATTTTTACACGAGCAGTGATAATGCTATTGAGTTCGTATTGAGCCGGATGTAGTTATCTAAAATATTGAGGAAGTAAATATAATATGATGCTTTTATATAAAGCTTTTATAAATAAACATAAAATTGCTGCATATTAAATATTGATTACGGAAGTAAAGAAAGTTTTTGGTTGTTTTCAATATGGTTAGTCGAATTATTATTAAGTTTTATATGAATATAAGATCGGTGTATATAAAATAAGTTCAGAACTTGCTAAGGCGATAGTGTAATATTATCAAAGTTTGGCGTTTCCTGCCCAGGAAACTTATTTAATGTACACCGTTGGTCCGCAGCGAAAACTTGCGGACCTTTTGAGAAAGGTCGATACCTTTCCCATCTTTGCACCTAGAATTGCATGCATTCACGCCCATCCAAATCGCAGCTATAAATAAGCTTTATATTTGTCAGCATCTGTAAGATCTCGTTAATTAATTTCCTAGGAATCAAATATACGATACTCGACTTAGTTGTTGTAAACACCGGTGCAACATAAATAATGCATGCCTTCTCCGTGCTCGAATGATTTAACGCTTCAAAATAGAATACGTTAGCGAGATGGATCGTTTACATTTGAATGCGGTGGATGTGATGATGCAATTTACAAAACTCAATTTAAAAACTGTAAGTAATGAATTATTACCTACATATTCATATGGCCGGAGCTTGTATAATTGCAAAAGCGAAACGTGGAATAACTAATGAAATGTAAACCTAATGGAGGTCCAGATGGAATAAAATAGCATGGCCAAAATTAAGTAAATGCGCACATTTCACAAGAAATATTTAATAAGTGAACTTTCAACCTGTATAAAATGAGGACAAAGTGTTCGAAAAACCTATTTTCCAATAACTTAGTTAAAATACACTTATATCATAATATCATAACTGCAATTACATAATGTATTTTTAATACAATTATTATTATATCATGCATTGTATACAAGAAAATTCATTTAAATTTAATAAAATTTTGAGTTCTATGTAGTACGTGTGTACTATGATCGATCGTCTTAATATCTTCTACATCTGCGCATGGCTTATACTAGAGTCATAAATTCAAATTAGAAAATAAATTGAGTTTATGATTAGTACGTTAATACAGAAAAGTCTTGATATTTACTCATATTCGACTTTTATTTTTAAATAATTTAAATGTTTATAATTATATTTAATAATAATACATCTTATCTAATATTTTATTAAATCTAAGCTTTATTTTAAGTAATATAAATATATTAGATTTCCATTAGACAATAGAAATGTCACTAGTAAACGTTACTATTATTATTTTATCAATTAAAGCGATGTCTTGAATAGACAGTAAATGCATATAATAGATTATATTGTGAAACAACTTGGAACTTAGTTTGTTGATGTGTTCAATATTCTGAATTGAAATAATCTATCAGTAAAGAACTGAAATAGCTAAAAAGAAATAATGTGTTTTAATATTCAAAGAACTGAAATTACTTGGGTCGTTAATGGAAATGTCACGCATTTGTGCACTAATCTGTTTTTCCTTGTTCCTTTTCACAAGTCCACACTATCTCGACATCTGATTTATAAAACTCCTTGCTGGCTATTAATTATTTTAAGTGTTGGCAATGTAAATAACGTGTGTACATAATTTATCTATGTTTCTCATTATTTACATAGGTATTAGCAGCTACAAACATGTATAATCAGTACGTCCCTTTTTATTTATAGTAAACTGGATGTAGAACATACGTTTTCTTTGAAACCTTAAATTTTGAAAAAATATCAGAATTTTTATTTCCAAAATATACATAAAAATAACAGATTTTATTAGTATTGAATTTACGCAATAAGAAACTAAAATAAACATATTATTAACTTAATCTGCATCAATTAAACAATAAATATAAATACTTACATTTTATTTGCAAATAAAAAAAACATTCAACCGTTGTAGGATTTTAAATTATACTAAAATGAAATTTTCATTTACAATATCGTTTCAATTCAAGTATTTCCAATAAAAGAACACTAAAAAAATCATAATATAAAACTGGGATTATACACAATAAGTATTATTTTGACAATAGCTTTTAGAATGCTAAGGATATATGCATATCTTTTAAATATGATACAGGCTTTTGTAATGTTGCAAGCACCACAATTGCAGTTTTGAGTAGAGTTTCAGTATTTAATGTGAGCGATGTAGGTCAAATGGTGTGGCCGTCGGGCAAAATTGCATATGCTTTGACTTATTACGATGTATTCACTTTAGTTTCGTCTGGTGGAAGATACAAAAGACGGCGTTAACATTCTTTTAAATATTTAATATTTCTGGATTGCGGCGCGCATTTATAATGCATATTTAAAATAGCGACTTTGAGTTTCTTTCCGGGCATAAAAAGAGAATGAATGAGCGTGAAGTATTTCCTTTTTTTGGTGTATGTTTCATTTATATACATATATTTTGGACCTCAGTCGTTTATACTCTTGACAGATCGATGGAAGTTTAGGCAGTGATCAATTTTCAAAACCATGTGCGTTGATCGCAATGGGACAACATATTTGTTTAAAAAATGTAGTATTGTTTTGAATGATGACTATTTCAGGACTTATGAAGTTGCTAGGTAGCTTCAATGAAGTGAGGGTGTTTTGCAATACGATGTGTTTAATGGTTCTATTGATTTCCATAGGGAGCATATACAGAAGAGGGGCGCGTCGCTGGCGCAAATTATATAGAGTCAATGGGCACATATTCCAGGCGAAGAGGTTCAACAGGGTAAGTTTTCAAGATTTAAATGATTGTGAGTTGGATGGGAATTCAGTATGTTTGTTGCAGAGGGCATTCTGCGCTTACTGCAGGGATCGGATCTGGGGATTGGGACGACAAGGATTTAAGTGTATTCAATGTAAGCTGTTAGTGCATAAGAAGTGTCACAAGGCTGTACAGTCGCCGTGTACCAATGAATTGGTTGAGCCAGTCGTTGGTAAAGAGGATCATAATGGGGAGGCATCTGCAGTTCGAGCAACCTCAGAATTGGTTAGCGATTATCCAGTTATACCGCCAGACGTTACCGGTGAATCCGTTCCGATCGAGGATCCGGCGCAACCGGCGGATGATTTGGAGCCAGGCACCCAGAGGCAATACTCCGTGAAAGATTTTGAATTGATCCGCGTTATCGGACGCGGCTCTTACGCCAAAGTCTTGATGGTTGAGCTGAAGAAAACTCGCCGGATTTATGCGATGAAGGTTATCAAGAAGGCTTTGGTAACGGACGATGAGGATATCGATTGGGTGCAGACTGAAAAGCACGTTTTCGAAACGGCATCGAATCATCCGTTCCTCGTCGGACTGCATTCGTGTTTCCAGACGCCGTCGAGACTCTTCTTCGTCATCGAGTTTGTCCGAGGTGGAGACTTGATGTTCCACATGCAACGTCAACGTAGATTGCCGGAAGAACACGCTCGCTTCTATGCCGCCGAGATCTCCTTGGCGCTCAACTTCTTACATTGCAAAGGAATTATTTATAGGGATTTGAAATTGGATAACGTATTATTAGATCACGAAGGGCATATTAAATTGACTGACTACGGGATGTGCAAGGAGGGGATCCGTCCCGGCGACACCACCTCTACGTTCTGCGGAACGCCCAATTACATAGCTCCAGAAATTCTGAGCGGCGAGGACTATGGATTTTCAGTGGACTGGTGGGCTTTAGGAGTCTTGCTTTACGAAATGCTTGCCGGCAGATCTCCGTTCGATATCGCCGGAGCCTCCGAGAATCCTGATCAAAACACAGAGGATTTCCTCTTCCAAGTTATCCTGGAGAAGACGATCCGTATTCCGCGCTCGCTGAGCGTAAAGGCAGCAAACGTACTTAAGGGATTCTTGAATAAAAACCCGGCCGATCGACTGGGATGTCACAGCCACAACTCCTTTGTTGAGATTCAGGAACACCCGTTCTTTAAAAGCATCGATTGGGATATGGTGAGTTTTCTTTCTTTTTTTTTTTTGTATACACGTGTCTAGGATGAAGTAACGAGCGAACATTCGTGACTAGCTGCAATCGAGGAATCATCCTGTTCCATTTTTGCCGCAAACAGAAAACGTTCTGGACAATTTCGACGTTCAATTCACATACGAATCGGTGTCGTTCACTCCAGAGAATAAGTGAGTTTGTAAGCTAGCTAAAGTAGTGCATTTGAACATTGCAGCTCGAACAGAAGCAAGTCCAGCCCCCGTACAAACCCCGCTTGGATTCGGATAGAGATTTGGCTAATTTCCCGCCAGAATTTACAGATGAACCCGTACATTTAACCCCAGACGACCCGTAAGACCATTTTGCTTTCAATTCCACAAATTTTCAATTACGTAATTAATTTTCTTTTTTTTATACTATAGGCGTGTCATCGAGAAGATCGATCAATCTGAATTCGAGGGCTTCGAATACGTGAATCCGCTACTGATGTCTTTGGAGGACTGTGTGTGACACGACGTATTGTGCGCCCTTCATCCCAGCAATCTACCGCCTCCGCCGCCCTTACCTAGATATCCACCACCGCTTTTCCCTCCTCCGCCACCACCAGAACTTGACGACTATCTCCAAGTGGATATGCGACCCAGCAAGTCCCTACTACAGAATATATTCTGCCTTCCACTAAATTAAAAAAAAAGAAACACACATTTGATATATATAATATGTATATATCGGTACTCTTTTTTTTCATTCCCGAGCGACAAAGCTCCTGAAGCCCGCGAAAAGGAAAGAGAAAAAAAAACGTTTTTAAGTTTATGAACTTCGTTTGAAATCCACTTATATGAATTTGTTATTTGCGGTTATTTTGTTTTTTTGTCATTCCCAAACTATTGTTGAGTAATTTATACGGATATATATTTAATGAGAAATTCGTTAGAATCTAGAATTCAAACAAAATTCTAAATAATTATATATATTTAATATACAGACTAGGAGCCAATATTACATAAGATTATAAATATACATATATTCTACAAAAGAACGAGAGATGATGATAATGAATATTTAATATTGGACAAAAAAAAACTTTTGCACCTGTAAAACGCTGCGTAAAACAAAACTTTATTAACAATTTAGGGGCGTTGTTATTTATAAAAACTTTTGTTCTTCAATTGTTTATTGATTTTATTGACTGAGGGATGCCCGTTTTGCCGCGCCTCCCCAAAACAGTTTATATAATTTTTGGTAAATGACTATATATATATTGTTAGCTTAGATAGTTTATTACAGAAACAAATATATATATGAAAAAAAAAGTATATTATACTAATAATGCTGTTTTTAAAGAGAATGAAGAAAAAAAACTTTGTAATTTATTGTTACAAAACGAGAAAAAGAAAATTGTAAGTATTTTCATTTCGGTATTACATTGAGGACTAAAGTATTATTTTTGACATTCCGCTATATGATTATATATGTATACACTATTGACTATTATATATTATGAACATTAAGGAATTTTGTATTCATTTTTTTTTACACATTTAAGTTAATGTATTTAATCTCTTATTTACTACATATTGTATTATTTATATAATAAAGTTGATTATTTAACAAATCATATGTTGTTTATATAATTTATTATTTCTTGCTTGCTAATTGTAATTGGATATTCTTGCAACGAAATTATTGCAAATTATTTACTTTGGTGAAACATTCTCACTAACTAATTCGTAAATGTATAAACTACCTGTAATTTTTATGTAACCATTAAAATAACATGAATATATTATATTTCTACAAAAAAAAACTACTTCCAATATTCCTGTTATCTTATTACAATAATTCTATATCTTCAGATAATAATAACACCCAAATCCTCATTACTACGAGTTTTATTCACATCTTTTCAATTAATAAGGTATTAATATCATGTGTTTATAAGATGTCATAATATTGATGTTTGTTCATAAAAGCATATTTGTTTGTAAACTTCGTTAATAATGTTTATAGGATATAAAAATTCTTTCAATTAATCAAATTGTTTTAAAACTACATAATTTATTGTAATAACTTAAAGTGCAAATATTAGCAATAAGTTTTCTGTTAGTTTTGCATTGGACGTTTACTAATATTTTAAATATATACATTTTATCCTGTAGTTAAGTAATCGTCACTTTAAATTATGTTTGTTATAGGCAACTTATTTCACAAATGTTAATTATCTATGATTAAAGAAGAATACATGTCTACAAAAATAATTTTATATAATTAATATTAGTGTATAGTTTTTGAAATAATGATATATTTCAGGTTTGTAAAAATATAGATTATACTTTCTTAATGAAAATTGTAAGAAGTAGGAATTTCCTTGGTAAGTGAGAAGAGAAGTTAATTACTAAGACCTGCCAACCCAAACGCTTAAAAGCCAGTCTCCAACAAGTCAAAATGGTGGATTCTTATTTATTTTGATAAATTTTTGTGATTATATGCCTTCCTTTTTTATTTATTCTGGTGAGTGCCGTAAATAGTTAATAAATAAGTGCACTTCCAGCTGTACCAAATGCCTGTACGGAAATATTAGGTAATACAGATCTGGGACGTCGTCGGATTTATCCAAAAAAGGCCAACTTGTTTTGGGGCCAGATTTATTAATATAAATTACTTAATAAATTAAACGCAGCAAAACTTATTTGCGTTAAGATTCACTGGATTTCGGTAACTTAAGTTCATTGCCTTTTCATGTTCTCTGCTGACTGGAACCATCAAAAAATGTAGCCAGTGTCACAGTTACTATATTAATATTAATTTCTTGTGCAAATCTTCATTTAACAATCTTAAATGCTTGAGGGATCTTCCTAATAACTATTTATTAGTTATCTAGGTTAATTGAATCAGTCTTCATGTCTGGGCTTTAATTTGTGTATGTTCAATACATTTAGAATAATATTATATGAGTGTGTACTTTAGTATATTTTCTGCAAGTAAATGACGAAAATGTTTCCACTTTCTAAGAGAGGAAAGATTTTCATTTAAAACTCCTAATTGATTTCGCTTTGTGTGCGTTAAACCAGTCGCGAAATAATAAATTAATATGTGCGCTTTCGACGACGTCATCGCTTTTATTTTTCGTCAAATATCGTCAAAGTCAACAAATGATATATTTTTCTAGTAATTCCATATAATTCACACTAATTCGCTAATAGATTTGGATCCTACAACCACCAGATACAGATTCCTTCATTATGTAAAGTATGTTTGGTATATTTGCAAGATGACAAAATACAGTGCAGCTTTCCTTAATTGGTTCAAGGAAAAGTTGTTGTGTCTAAAGTATAATTTTCTTATATGCAATCTTATTGAATGTGGTGTTCCCTGTAGATTCAGTACAAACTTGTAGTCTTGTTTCTGGAAGTAATCAGTGTAGAACGTTTTGCACATCTCAATGCACAGTTACAAAATAATTACTTTCTATTTGGTATTCTTTGCAGGGTAATATTGAATTGTTTTGTTTCAGACACACAATGGCTTCGAACAGTGATGGCAACACTAGCAATGGTGAGTTATTTGGTTAAATTATTTAAAGATTTTTGTGTAAATGACAATTTTTGAATTTAGGACAATTATCACGGAACTTTTCGATGAATGCGGGCAGTCCAAGAGAGAGGGATTATGATACACTGTTGCAGCAGTATGAAAAGGCAAATGCTGAGTTAAACACTTTGCGACGAAGATGCGAGCACGCCATGAAGGTTGTACTTTGTGTATGAGGTAAATAATTTGGTTGCAATTGGATTTTGCTTCTAGGAATTGGACTATTACAGGACGCATCATCGAGCCTCGGCGTCGTCGCAGGACTCGGGATCGTTGCGCACAAAATACGGAGACATCCTGGGAGATAATCAAAGGTTAGCGAAAGCTAATTTATTTCGAAACGGTGTGATGGTAATGCTTGATTTTTTATATGTTGAGCAGACATAGCGAAGACTATGACGCGCTGAGGAAACGCTACGACGACCTTCTAACACAGCACACCCAAGCTATAGCCAAACTTGAGATTGCCCAAGACGAGGTCGGTCGCATTACTAAGCAATGCGAGGAATACAGCCAGGAGAGGAATAATTCGGTACTTTCACACTCATTTTTGAGCTTCATCGTTGATAATTTATTTTAAATTTCTCCGTTCTGTTTAGTTGCGAGATGTCGCTAATCTGAAGCAGCAGCTGACAAAAGCATATGGGCAATGGGATATAGTAGTAAGAGATTGTAGCGAGTTCCGAGAAGCCCTTCAAATATCTCAACAGAAATACGAGGATGAAGCCAAACAGGCTTTGGCATTTCGTATTAAGGCGACGAAGGAGTTGCAGCGTTTGACTAAGGAACGAAACGCCAGCATGTCCGAATACAATCTCATAATGAGTGAAAGGTGAGTGTGACTCATCACATTTCTTATCAAATAAAAGATAAGCTTATACATATATATTTTTTGCGCTCGATAGAGATACTGTGCATAAAGAGATGGAGAAGCTGTCAGATGATCTAACTCAAGCCTACAAGAAAAACAAGTTGCTGGAGGCTGGGAATAAGGAGCTGGCTGAAGAGAAGCAGAGCCTGAACTATCAAATGGAATCTCTGAGGAGGGAAATCGCGAGTGCGCTGCACGATCGCGATAAGGCGTTGAAGGAGTGTAACGATCTGCGGGAGAAGTTCGGTGAATACAGTGCTAGCAAGGAGGAGAATCGCGATCTAATGAAGAGCAGACTGGACAGTTTGAATCATCTTGGGGAGAACTCGACGAGGAAAGAGGTTCAAGTGGATTCGCGCAGTTTTGCACAACGCCAGCGTCTCGACAATTTGGATCAGGCCAATCAAGAGTTGGAGAGTCTCCGCAAGAGCTTGGATAAAACGCAATGCGAATTAACGGAGGCCATCCAGGAAGCTGAGGTGTCGAAGGGCCGACGGGATTGGGCATTCTCCGAGCGTGATAAAATCGTTCTCGAACGCGAGAGCATCCGAACTTTATGTGATAATATGAGGAAGGAGCGAGATAGGGCTGTGTCAGAATTGGCCGAATCGCTACGAGAATCCGATGCCATTAAGAAGCAACGAAATGAATTGATCAAGGAAGTTAAAATGCTCAAAGAAACGTTGGAGATTCAGATGGAAAAGGAGGCCCAGCTGAACCAGTTTAGGGACATGGGACATACCCATTCCCATGACAGCGCAATAGATAGTGATATGCAAGTAAGTAACAACATCAATCTGGCTAAACATGTATAGACAAACTTGGTTCTTATGGCGCGTTCAAAATTACCGTAAATTTAAAAAATTAGCAATACTTTACATTGTCAAATGTGTCATTACTGTAAATTTAACAAATTAGAAATATATCGTTAATTTCAAAAACTAGAAAAATACCATAAATTTCACAAATTACAAAAATACCGTAAATTTCAAGAACTAGAAATATACCGTAAATTTTAAAAACTAGGAAAATACCGTAAATTATATTATATATTATAAAAAGAACTTAAAGATTGTCTATTCTTCCTAAATAATTAAAAGAAAGCAAAGTTAATAATATGATATGTATTTAGGAATGGGAGACTGAAATCCTTGAAATAGACTTGTCTAGGCTAACGAAAGACAACGATTTAGGTTTTAAAGTAGTTGAAGGAAGGGACAACCCGCATTTTCCTAATGATAGCGGAATTTACGTGATGTCCGTCAATAAAGGGTCCGTGGCGGAGGGCAAGCTGCGTGTCAACGATTGCATAACCCGAGTGAACAACATTGATTGCAATTCGATATCGACTCGGTTGTTCCTAGAAACGGTAAGGGCCAGTATTCCTGTTGTTCATCTGGTTGTCAGACGGAAGAAAAGTCCGAATTGGTCGCCGCAATCTCGAACCACGCCTCCTAGCTTTCAAAACAACGCAAAGGTCGCTCGATGGGTGCACACTGCAAAGCTGGCAGCGGGTTGCCACGGGCTAAGTCTAGAATCGGGTGTTTATATTAGCAAAATAAGCGATGGTAGTTTAGCTTCGAAAGATAGCAGCTTAGTTGTTGGAGATAGGGTATTAAGAGTAAACAATAAATCTATGGACGGCTATGATAGCATACACGAGGCGATGGTGATACTGAATGACGATAGGGCAGACGCCATCACGATAACAACGCTGAAGATGAGTTATTTGGATCCGGAATGTACAACGAACGTGTTTATGCCGGTGCAAAGGTACAAGAAGGAAAACAGGAGTTCTCAGACGGAAGACTATAACAATGGGGACTACTACGACAGAAGGTACATTCAACATGCGTTACCTGATTTTAGGAGCAAAAGCAATCAAGAGACAAAAAACACAGGCGCTTGGTTAGAGAAGTTAGGAATTGGTCGAGGTAGGAGGCATTCGAAAGATAGGAATAGATGTGAAGGAAATAAGAAGTATAGGAATAGTTCGCCGAACCCTTTAGAATTGGTTTCGAACACGTTCGAGCAGGAACAAGCGATAGCCGAATTGGATTTAGTAATTGAGAGTTATCATGGTGATGGGTCCAACACCATGAAGAGGACGAAAAGGCACGGCAAGGAAATGACGACGCAGGAAAAGAACGGAGGCACTTGGCCGAAAACCAGAGCAACGAATATCTTGGAAAACACGATGGGAACAATAGTTGCAAGGAAAAAGCAGCGCCCTGGTTTAAGTTTGCTGATCAACAGAGACGAGTGGGACTATTATTGTCCGAATCAGATGAATCGGAATTCGACACCGGTGACACTGACTGTACCACCGAATCTGAACAGACACAGCGCATACAAAAGCATGGACAACTCGTCGCATTTTCCTAAGGACTTTAGTTCGGTGAATGATTCGTTTGAGAAGCTGCGGGAAAACAAGATCAACGATTTCGATGCAGCGCGCGACGGCGGGACCCGCCTCAGCATGAACATGAAGAGTGATGATAGTTTGGATTTCTCCAAATCCATTAGGGATAAGGACAGCTACTTCAGACCCAAAACTAAAATCGGTAAGTCTTTCACGTTTATATGCAAAATACACGTTTTCTTATCGCATACATATTTTTGATTAAGGAGTTAGCATTGACATTTAAAAAAAAATCCGATCAAAAAAATCGAAATTTATGTTAAGTATATTCAATTTGAATAAAATTTAAAATTCTCGAACGTGTAATATTAATGATAACGCATTTATTATATTTACATTTTTAAAAGAATATTTAATTACACCATAAACGATGCTAATTTATCATCTCCGAGAAAAAAAAATTGTATTCATTTTAAACGATATCAATATTTTAAATTAAATAACATTTTATGTTTTTTTTACTGTTTTAAGTAATTCTACTAAAAGCACCATTAATTATTCTATTATTTTAAACTTAAGTAAAAAATACAATTTGACAGAGAAGTTTCAAGAATAAATGCATTTAGTTTATTATTGTGTTCAAAGCATGAATAAATTTTCTAACAACATAAATTAAATTGTTAGAAAATTTACAACAACGCTTAATATATATTTTCTGTTAAAATAATTAATATTAACATAGAATGAGTATGAATTAAATTATATTTTTTTAACTGTGGTTTCCAGATACAGTAAATTATATTTATAAATATTACAAATTTGATTTTCATAGATAACATTTTATTAAAAAATATATAATTTTGTTAATTAAATTTTAATTTTTAGGATTAAAATTGTATGATTTTTACGAGAGAATGTGTTGCAGTAAAATGTAAATGGAATAGTAGGATGAATACTTAAACTTGTTGTATGTTTTAGGTGGCACCAAGTACGGTTCAGATTCGGAACGAGACAGCTTAATCGGTCACGAAGGTTTTCCGACGTCAACTCACACACGAAACCATTCGCAATTGTTCGGCCCTCCACCACGAGTGCCGTTCCCTTTTCATCCTCATTCCCACCCGAATCCATCCCCCGTGAATTTTCCTAACAGCAGTCACTCACGAGAAAGTTTTTGTTTCGAACCGCACTATCCTCCCTACTCGCATTCGCACAGCCCTTCCGTGGATGTTGCCTACCCCAAGAGGAATTTAACCTCGATACCACCGATTCATTCGTATCTGCCGTACCGTGACTCGGAGCTCATGTACACGCAGAATTTTGAGGTGGGCACGTTTCCGAGGAAGAAAGAAAACCAAAGATTTCGGATACCTTCGAATCCGAGCGTGACATCCAAGAATTCCGCTGGGAAGGTGAGCACCGGAAGCATAGAAAGGACCTCGGAACGGGGCAGTCCGATGCCGACATTTCAAGTGGAAGTGTTGAAGACGGGCGCGAAACGCAACAGCGTACCAGACTACTGCTGGCCTCACAAACCATCGCAAGGCGATCTTCGGAAGGTGCACATAGACAAATCCAACGAACCATTGGGTATACAAATTGCCGATAATGGAGGCATTTTTGTCTCAACGGTAAATGATAACAGTCTGGCCAGTAGAGTTGGATTGCAGATCGGCGATCAGCTCTTGGAGGTGTGCGGAATCAATATGCGAAACGCAACGTACAATTTAGCGGCGAACGTCTTAAGGCAGTGCGGCAACTCGATTACAATGCTCGTACAGTATAGTCCGGACAGTAAGTTTTTCAAGTCACCAAAAATTTGTTTTCTTTCTATAAAATAAAAAACATTTTAGAATATCGGGAAATTCAAGGTCCTGGCTTCTGCTCGGACTCCAGCTCGAACGAGGATGGAGATGGCGAACCTACACCTTGCAACTCTCCGAAGGAAATCCGGAAATCGCATCCAGCTTCGTTGAGTTTACCGCTTTCCGCGATGGCTGGTCAGAATAACATCAATCACAGTCAGCAAGCATCCACGAACCTTCAAAGGCAAAGTAGTGGTAATAGGAACGAGGAGGAGCAGCGATATCTCTCCATAAAAACATTGAAAACCTCGAATCTGGGTATTTCGTTGGTTGGCGGTAACGCTGTGGGCATCTTCATCCATTCTGTTCAACCCGATTCTTTGGCTTACCACGCTGGTCTTCGCACTGGTGACCAAATACTTGAATATAATGGAAGTGATCTGCGACACGCGACTGCCGAAGAAGCCGCCTATGAATTAGCCAAACCAGCTGATAATGTTACGGTCCTAGCACATTACAGAATAGATTGTAAGTAAAGTCTGTAGATTACTCAAAAATATAAATTGTAACATTATCATATTTCTAAATAATATTTTATGTATATAACATTTTTTATAAACTTTTATATAATTGATATTTAATGACTTATAAATATTTACTTATGATGAAATGTTTTAGGTTACAACGAAATTAAGGATAAACCAGGTGATAGTCTCTACGTACGTTGCGGATTTGATAGAACTGGGAGTGAGGTGGCCGACAATTTGCAGCTTTGTTTTAACAAAGACGACGTTTTGTACGTGGATAACACGATGTTTAACGGCGTCCCGGGGCATTGGAGGGCTTGGAAGTTGGACAGTGAAGGGCACAGACAGCAATGCGGAATTATACCGAGCAAATACAAGTAATTTATCCCTACAACCACTAATAATAATAGTTGTTGATAATACGTTATTTAACAGAGTTGAAGAAGAATTGCTGTTGAGAAGAAGTAGCGGTGACTTGGAGAGTCGCGGATCAACGACGGCGAGAAGAAGCTTCTTTAGGCGCAAGAAGCACCAAAGGAGCGGATCACGCGATTCCAA
The DNA here is from genome assembly GCA_963457615.1 of Nicrophorus investigator. Classification (NCBI taxonomy): domain Eukaryota; kingdom Metazoa; phylum Arthropoda; class Insecta; order Coleoptera; family Silphidae; genus Nicrophorus; species Nicrophorus investigator. The sequence continues at coordinate 27,588,244 of OY735143.1, forward strand.
AGAGTTAGCAAGTTTCTGTAACGTTTCATCCGGTTGGTACTCCGATAACGGAACGCTTCACGAGGATCTATCGCTTTGCTCGTATCAGCGCGTCGAGAGATTGGATTGTGAGTGATCGTGGGATGAATCCTAAAACATAAAAGTTGTAACAATGTTTATTATCTCTCCGCAGATCAAGAATTTAGACCGGTTTTGGTGCTGGGTCCATTGGCTGAGTGCGTGGTCAAGAAACTGGAGAACGATTTTCCCAATAAGTTTAGGAAGATCGTTTCGGAGACGAGACCCGCCTCTCAAGGTGCCTTGAACCAGGATATGGCGGACAACTTGATAATCGATTACAAGAGGAAAGGGAACTATTTCGAGTGTACTACAGTTTCCGCGATTCGCGCTGTCTGCAGCTCGGTTAGTTATATCTTATATTCATTAATCATTTAGGATAATTTTTGATTTATTTAATTGCAGAGATTGCATTGCATGATAGATATATCTATTTCGTCAGTGGAGAAATTGCATCGGCATCAAATTTTCCCGATTGTCCTTTTGATTAAGTTCAAAAGCACGAAACAAATTAAAGAAATTAAGGACACGATTTACTCATCGGACAAGCTGTCCGGAAAGGCTGCTAAGGAAATGTACGAGCATTGCCAGAAGTTGGAGGCCGAATATCGACACCAAATTACAGGTAACGTTGAGGTCAACGTGAAAATTACTAAAAAAATATCTATTCATGTATTTTCTTGCAGCTGTTATAACGGCCGGTGTGAATATTACTCATATTTGCACGCAAGTTAAGGCAGCTATCGATGCAGAACATAACAAGAGCCAGTGGGTTCCAGTACAGTGAAAAATATAGTCTCGAAACACCAAATCTTGCCTCGAACACAAATTCTAATATTAGATGATTTTATAATATTAACAAAGCGAAAACGAAATCCTGCTGAAACGTAATATTTACACAAAAAAAAAACAACACTTTTAGGCCTAACTTTTTACATCGGTTACCAATTGATATACTACATATTGATATATATACACTCATATATAATCTTCCAAACGTTATTTGTTTTCCTTGTCTCTATTGGTTTTAAAGATTTTTACACGTCTTTAATCGAACATATACTCAATTTTATTGTATATATACATAACTTTTAGATGAATTTTTATAATAATATATATATACACACACACATACATTATATAAAGAAAACAATTTAAATTTGAGAGAAACTTGTACGAAAATTATTACTCCCAATTTTTAAATAGGAACTACAACTATTGTAATACATAACACAGTATTTTTTTTATATTATATTATTATGTTTATGTTTTATTTTTATCTGTTAGGTATATGGTTTGTATAATTTATGTTATTAATTTTTATTTCTTCTGTGATTATTTTTTTCTCTCTTTATTTTAAAATCTATATATTGTATTTTGTTTTTTTTTTGTTGGCTTTGGCCTCTGTATATTTCTTTTGAAGAAGTAAAGATTTTTTTTTCTTAAAGAAACGTAGTTATTACAATGTAATTGTGACTTGTTTTATTTATTAACAAAATATCCTCAATTCATTTCAGTTCATCAATATTTTTAAATTATGTATATTTCTTTTGAAGTTTTTCGTTTCCTATACTTATAATATTCTGATCATATTTTCATCAAAGGTGACTTTGATGTTTATTACTCATTTGTTTTGTATTAAAATTTAAACAAAATATATTTATATTCCTTGAAAGTACACGATTCATTGCAAGACAATGCAATTCGTTTGAAAAACTAAACGAGACATCTTTACATTAAATATAACAATATTATGTGTCACTTAACGTTTAATTGTGTTTTTGGTGAGGATTATAGTTATTTTATAACGTATTCAAAGCTGAGTCGTAATCAGACCCCATTAATCAAAAAGAATTTCCATGTAAACGGATTGATAGAAAACGCAATGTGCTCCTAATCAAACACGTACCATCCTGTTACATCAAAAATCTAGATAAGCGACATGCAAGTTGCTTCTGCATTTCGAGAAATCTACGAGTCTAGAAAATATTCACTTCGTAACACCAAAAATGTCTGCATTAAAATTCCTTTTAATTCAAGTGTTTTTCATTGTGCACTCCGTGGAGAGAGAGCTGAATCCGAACGGCCCAATGCATGTGGAATACGCTTCAAAATGTTTGGTGCATCTTCTGAACGAAACTTTGGCATTCAATAAGCTTATAACGATAGTGGAGGAAGATTACTTAGAAACGCCGGGATACGAAATCCAGGCGTTATTTTTGAAGAAAATGAATGAATTGTTGCGATGGTCCTATGAGTCGACTAATGGCGAAAGGAATTCTTTCAATTCGTTCACGGAATGTCATGGAAAAGTATGCAAGAATCACTTCCAAACACTGATGCGATCGCACTATTATATGGTTATTTCGAAAGACTTCAACTCGATTTACCAGCAGATGAAGAAGATTATGTTGATGAAGACGTTCAGACACAAGTCAATCTACTTGATTTATTACTATAAGATCGTGGATGATTACAAGGAGACGGCTTTGAAGATCTTGGAAAAGATGTACCAGTTGAAGCATTACAGAACGTACGTGTTCATCGCGGCTAAGCCGGATAAGTTTAATATTTATGTGTACGATTTGTATTCTGAGGCGACGCAGGTGTGCGGCTCAAACCCTGAGTTAGTGCTAATGAATTACTGCGAGAAAGGAACGTATTCAAATAACAAATTCTTGATTAGAACCAAATATAAAAACTTGAGGAACTGTTCCGTGAATGCTGTAGCTATGAAGTTGCCGCCGTACGTGATAAACGAAGAAGAGGGTTTGGAGATTCGGCTTTTGAATGCGTTGGGACAATACTTGAATATAACGTTCAATATATCATTAAGCTTGAGGAGCGAAGGTTGGGGCTACAAGAATGGTTCTAGTTGGGACGGTTTGCTGGCTAAGGTTATTGCGGATCCTTTCACAATTGGAATTGGTGGCATCGCTTTGGATACTGACCGCGTGTCGGACTTCGACTTCACCAACGAGTATTTCGTGGAAAGGATGGTTTGGATCGTGCCGGCTGCATTACAAGTGCCTCATTGGAAAGTCATCTTCATTATCTTCCGATACGGCGTTTGGCTGACGCTGATATTCTTAATACTCATTTTCGGCGTAATATTCTTCGAATTGAGTTACCACAATCCGGATGAGTACAACTATCTGAAAACCATCGGGGCTTCAATGATATTCTCCTTTCAAACTGTGACAGCTAATCCTGTGGCCTTGCAACCAAAAACGAAGGTGGTTCGGATACTCTTCATCCATATCACTATGTTCAGCATAGTAATATGCTGCCTGTATCAAAGTTGTTTAATCGACGTTTTAACTAACCCGCGTTACGAGTATCAACTGCAAACTGAAACTGAAATCTTCGATTCGGATTATGTAATTGGAGGAATCGCTGCTTACCGCAATACTTTCAACGAAACGGATAAAAGATCTCTGAAGATTTACAACAACTACAAAATATACCATGAAGATAACGACACCATGTACGAGTGGATTTTGACTGTAGCGAGGGATAGGAATACTATAACCATCTTAGGTAATTACTACGTGACTTTTCTATTGGCGCAAGAGGATAAGCATATTGTAGACCACTTAGGCCATCCTAAAATCTACATAGTTGAGGAAATCTTGTTCCACTTTCCAATAAGAATGCTTTTCCCGAAAGGATTTCCGCTGCGAGATGTCTTCAATCAAATCATCGATTCCCTAACCAAGGGAGGCATCGTGGAAAAGTGGGCCAAAGAGTTGTTAACTAAAAAGAATTTAATTGTAGACAATGATGATGATGATGACGACGACGACGATGATTTCGGAGATAAAGCCAAGGTGATAACTATAGAACACGTCCAAGGTGCGTTCACTTTTCTGGTATTCGGATGCGTGATAGCTATCGTATTTTTCCTCCTGGAGCTCATTCATTATAGATTTCACGAAAGCAACAACGCGTACACCTATTTTCAGCGGATTTGGAGAAGAATCAGAAATCAATAATTATATACGGAAGCACTTTCGTTATGAATGAATTTCATAACAGTCAAAATATGTTCAAAATGCGTTTTGAATATTTGATTAAGTCTCTTCTTCTGTAGAAGGAAATTGGGTGATGGTGAAAGTATTGTGGCTGTGAACTGTGGCTGCATCGTGCGGGTAGGAGGAGAGATGGAGAAAGACATTCATTCCCACGTTTCGTTTTGACTACTTTTCACACCTACTACGCGCAGGAAGAGATGGCTTCAATGATACAAAGACAGGCGAGACAAGGAAAGGAATACCACTTGCATATTAATAAACATATACACTAACTGTGTAACGGGATACAATGGTTCTACCGTGCATCTTGAAAACACGATACATTTAGTTTTAAACACTTATTTTAATTATCAAACATTTTACTCACAATTAAACCTATAAATTATTGTAACTAAATAAATTTTTATTTACTTTACACATTAAAAAAAAACTTTCATATTAGATTTCATTTATACCTACTAAACTAGTTCCTAATAATTAATTAGATATAATTAATATATTCTGTTAAGCATAAAATATAGATTAAAATATGTATAAATTATGTTTAGTTTTGTTTGTCCTACTTGATTATAAATAACACGCAGCGATTATTTTTAAAATAAATACATTATTTTCCGGATAAAATCTGAAAGCTTATTGAATTTATTGCAGTAATTTTCAATTTATTTCATCGATACTTTCAACGGATTGCCAGCTATTCGGGAAATGTCTGTTGCGGTTCAAGAGATTGCAACGGCAGGTCAAGCGAGAAACCATTTATAAAATTGGTGGTAGTATAATATATAAACGACATGCGATCAAATAAAAAGAAAAATAAAAGTGGAATATGATCAATATCTTTGCAATTATTGCAGCACGATGTAAGAAATACATTATTTTTATTTCTTTACAATAAATTGACATTTAAGTTATTGCTCTGTTAATACTTAAAGTAAACAAATTTTAGATATAACTTAACTAATCATTAGACTTATTAAAATAAGATTTTTAATTAGTGAAAGTTTAATTTTAATTTGACGTTAATTTGACATTTCAAAAATTATTTCATATAAAATGACATTCAACACAATTTTTTCTATAATACGAATCAATTGGATTTACTTATCCTAATAATTATCTAATTTCTAATACTTATTACATTTAATCTTTAGAGTTACTAAATTAAAAAGAACAAAATTTTAATGACTAATTTTAGTATAAATATGTACAATTTTTAGTAGTAAATCTTTTGTTGATTATCAAATTAAATAAAACGTTTATATAATTTTTAGTTGATTTCCTGAAATTTCAATCGGAAATTCTGATCTCGCTCTAACTGCTTGTCTTCCCTGTTGGTGACCTATCAGATTTACTGTATTTGCAGATGCTAGCTCTTCATCAGCGCAAATGCCTCTAGCAATGTCTCAGACTTGATTGACATACATACATACACATGGTACAGATGCCATAAGGACCTCGGGGTCGACTGTCAGTTACAAAGAAAGTATAATCCCAAATAACAAATTAAATAAAAATCTACATATTACATTAGAAAACATTGTTAACAACGAAAATTAAATTAAAGAAATTCTTGACGAAAAAATTATCTGGCCATATTATTTTTTACCTCTAAATACGAAGTTTTACTTAGCGAAATTATTAGGTAGATCACATTATATTTGTTAACTGAGGTATGAATGTTTATATAAAATAATAGAAACAATTAATAAAAATATTTAATTATTAATGTCATTATGTAATAAATAGTTGCATTGTTAAGAATTGCAACAAATTACGTGAAACTAGTCGATTTCGTTTCGGTCAATTGTAAGTTCTTATTATGCGTTTTTTAATGTACTGTAATTGCGAAAATAACTTAAATCTGTATGCAAATCCGTAATTGTTCTCTCTAATTGGGAGCCGCTCGTCGGTTCAGTTACACAGGAATGCTAATGCGGAATGCTCTGATTGAGGCCCCTTGCATTCAATTAGGAAGAGTTTCGGGATTTCTTCATGCATGTTTATATATTTATATATGAAAAAAAAAACTTTACTAAAGAGTAAGAATCTAATTAGTGATGTTGAATCGACGAGGCACTCGTGAATGCATGAATGGGAAAGGATCGATTGAAGAGGAAGAAGAAGGCAATGAAAGAAAGAAAGAAACGAAAAGAAAAAAGTGGATAATCAAGCTTATGAAAGCCGCCGCGGCTAACTGTTTAATTAAACTGGTTGAGCTGTTTTGTCCATCTTTGTGAGTAGCCTACATAAGCTCGTACACTTTTTCTTACGGTTTGTGAGCCAGTGGAAACCTCATTTCTCCGAGGCCCCCCGTCATTCAGTCAGTAGGACTTGCTGCATCGACCTATGAACAAGCAACATACACACCACAACACACACCGTATTCAAAATAAACCCATTGATCGTACGAGCGTGAAACATGTGCACTTATAACAAATTCAGTGTATAAAGTTCATCATTGTTATTATTTTTTTCCGCGTAATTAGTGTCGAAGAAATACAAAAAAAAAAACATTTGTTGCGCTGCTCTCAATTTTTTGTGGATTATGAAGTGTTGCCTCCCAAAACAGCAAAATGTTTTCCATTTTCTTAATACTAGTAAGTCCCGTAATGTTCATTGAAAATCACGCGATATTTCACATTTTAACACAATTGTTAAAATAAATACATATTTATTTTAAAGGAGAGAATCGATGCTTCGGGTCACCGTTCTATTCAAATTTTTTAAGATCGAAGTTTAGTCACGAATCGAATCTCGGATTTTTGTACAATATTCAGGTTACTTTCTTGACCTACTGCTTTATTGCCTTACACGCGCCAATTAATAAACCAATAAACATATTTTTTCTCAGTCATTTCAATATTACTATTAAATAATCTTAAAGACACAAAATTGATTTATTTAACTATTTTAAGATTGTCTCATTTCTATTAATATAATCAACTATAAATAATTCAAATAAATTTATCTTGGAAGTAATATTTTGAAATCAAATAAATATTAGACAATTATTGTAAATGTTATATTTTGTAATATATTTGATGATTGCTATAAATTATTCAATTACTGAAAATGAAATTATTAATTGGAAATTTAATACGTCTATAATTTATACGATGTTTTGGATAGAAAGCTATTAAAATATGTTCAAGTTATTAGGAGAAGAAAAACTGGTGGAGATTTGAATATTAAATAGCGGTTTCTCTTTTATAACATAAATAGTTTGTAGAGGATCTGGAATATAAAAATAAGTATGAGATAAATAATGAAAAGAAAGTTGTTTTTGACAATGTTAAAAGTGAAATTTGGTGAAAATTCGCCATAAATGCTGAGTGATAATGTATGAGTTATTAAAGAACAATAGTTGCTTTGCTTCGATTGATTTGACGACCTAATTGAAGCAAACACGAAGTATTTAATTTTTTTGAAATATTTCGCTAATTACTTAAGAGATGTATCGTGTTTGGTGCGTTTAGTGGAAACCTGTGGTTCGGTAAAATTGTAAATATAATTGACTAATGTGCTGAAAGTGGGTCAGTATCACGCGGACTTGCAGTCACTATTGCTTTCACGAGAGAGACTTTTTAAAACGCGACGCGACCGGCGACTCTTCCTGCTTCGAATATCGATTGCGAATATAATATATGGCTGTATATATCATTGTTATTCAGGTTCGGTTCTTTTGATTCTAGATATACGCTTGTAGGAGTCACGGCTACGGTTACGATGCCGGCACGGATCAGGGAGCTTGTGGGAAGCCGTACCGGGCTTCGAGAATGTATCAACCTCCGTGCGACTTGAGCAAGCAGACTTACTGCATCAATGCTGGTACAATGTACCCGTGGCACGCGGTCAAAAGGTTCATCAGGGAGAACCAAGGGTTGATGCGACGCATGTACGGCGATGAGAAGCACTTCGCTGTTCTTAAAGCCGAATTGGAGTCGAATGAAGATTACAGCGGTGAGGAGCAGTATCGCTACGATGATGATCTTTATGGTAACGGGGATTATAAGAGTCGCTACGCTAAACAGAACAGCGACTTCGAGAACGATATCTTGGAGGAACGCGAGGACGTCGCGTTGGAGGATGTGGCCGACGGGGATGAGGCCAGGTATTTGCAGGACCGGAGGGATGAAATTATAATGAATACCAAATTTGTTTATAGTCATGAGCCGGGAATGCAGATCAAGTTGAAGGATCTGCAGCCCCCGAGATTCAGACCTACAAGCACAACATCGACTACAACAACGACAAGCACCACAACAACGACCACCCAGAGAAGCGTCGAAGACCATCTGGAATCGAAAACGCTCAATAAGACTGTGGAATTGCTTTATGAAAATTCCACAGAGATTTTTTACGAAGTAGATGATGAGAACGCAAACAACGTTACGACTACTGATTTAAGCGAAGAAGATGGTACTACCACCGAGTATCAACAAGAAACGACGACCCAAAAGAAAGAGCCTAGCCTCTTCCAAGAGCCAGATAAAACTAAGAATATGCTCAAATTAACCGGAGTGTAAGCATCTTTTAAATATTATCCAATAAACAACAATCTTATAATCTTGTTATTTCAGAAATGCTTGCCCGGTCAAAGAAGAAGTTGTAGCTCCGTTCTGGGCTAACAACACTCGAGGCGAGGTTTTAGCCCTTCTCAACATGCAGCCCTTCGAGCAGTACGTCCATTGGGAAAAGTGCACTCACGAGAATCGTCAGATGCATTGCAGAGAAGGCTGCAGATGCGAGCAAAAGTATCGTTTACATCGAATGTTAGCTTACGATCCTAACAACGAATGTAGAGGTATCTTCTCCGATTGGTTCCTATTCCCTTCGTGCTGCATCTGCAAATGCTACGACCTACAACTGGAAATAAGAATAACCTCACGAAGTCCGCGTAGTAGAGACCCTGAAAAGGGAATTCCTAGTTGGTTTAAGAAAAAGACCAAAAAGGGGTTCAATAAAGACTAGAACCCGATTCGGATTACAATGTGTTCAGAATGTATGACTCTATACATTTATAAATATTTAAATATATTCATCTGTATATTAACTAGTGGCTATTTAGATAATGCCAATTCGGTAGTTTTCGAATGAATAAGTTACCAGTAAACTGTATATAACTTTAAGCTGTTATTAATAAGTATAGGACGTCACTCTGAACGCAAATCACTGTACATAATTCGTTTTGTTAAAACAAGGCTCGTGTTAATTATTTTTTGCTGTATATTATATAAAGTTATTTTTATTTTGTTATGACATTTATTTAAATATTATATTTATGATATTCAAGGTTTGTTAATTTATTGCTAATATTTATGATACTGTTAAATACTAATAAAGTTTTATGCAACAATAAAATTTATGAATGATTTCCAAACCACTCAATTCTTCAGACATAACTTTATCATAAATTGTCTACCAAATTTTATTAATAAAACAGTAATTTATTTTTGAAAACCGATATTTATCAATTGCTTTTGCAATATACTCAAGTTTGACGCAAATATATAAAAGTATTTGGCAGAGCGCATGCATCTTAATATAGTTTGCTCTATATTTTTGAATTCACCTATTCTCTTTGATTTTGATCTTCAGTACTTCATATTTTGCATGATTGGTCTATAATTAAGGTGTATGTTTTGAAAGGATAATAAATTAAGGCTTCAATTGAATAGAATTTATATTTAAACTTAACAATCATTTTCCTATAGAGCATCCGTCGTTATTCCTGTTTGGGTTTAAGTCTGGCAACTAAATTCTTCATTGGTTTCGAGGAGTAAATGAAGACGCTGAGCAGAGATCCAACCGAAGCTCCAACCCAATAGACAATCATATGTTCAACTGCAGTATTTCCTTCGCATCCGAACTTCAAAGAGGTAGCCAAAGCGGGATTGAAGTATCCTCCGGAAAAATTAAAGGCGGCGACAACCATCATAGTAGCAAAGAAAGAATCCACGGTACTTGCGAACCTAGCCTCGGTGTCGCTCAAGAACTTTGATGTTAAACGGCAAAGGCAGGTTGCAACGCCTTCGACCGTGGCTCCAAACAACATAGGCACCTACAATAGTTTATTGTTAGTTTGAGATGTTGGAATATGGTAGTTTTTATTTGTGTTTGTTGAATTGGTATTTAACGAAATAATAATCAATTAAATAATCAACTGAAACATTTTGATATCGGCCCTTAATACTCAGTGCAATTAAGAGGATTCGATCAAATGCACCGTCTGATGGGCCTATTTGGATGTGAATCCTGTGCTCACCTGTAGATCAGCAGTGCATTCCTCATCGGCTCTACCTCTGTGATTCTCGGTTAGCTCCAAAGACCATAGTGTCTGTATATACCTGAAGATTACCAGTCCTCCCAATACTTGGGATAAGATCAAAAGAGTGGCTGTGGTGATCTTCTGGGTACCTTCCGCTACTTCCTCCATGATATTGTAAGGACAAGCAGACGCGCTCTCCCATGTCTTTCCCCACCAAATAGTCAATAGGAATAAATACAATGCATATACCCAAACTCCATAGTTGTCAGCAACTAAAATAATGACGGATCAATATTTACAATTATTCTATCAAAAAATTAGAGTTGTCTGTTTATTCCCGCTAACGCACTTCAACATTAATTGTTAAAGTACCGGGAGTGGAACATATTAATCTGGGCTATCGAGTAATCAAAATATCAAGTGATACGATATTTTGATAATAACAGAGCCGTATGTAGTAATTGTAGCAACAAAGGGAAATGCTCACCAATTATCAGTTCAAAGCAGGTAGCGCACAATTCTGCTGTAGCAATGAACTCCAACAGTAACTGCCGCATTAATCCATCGTTCAGAGCGGTCTTTACTAACTTCCTGGCGGCGTTCGCTAATAGAGCTGTTAGGACTATGAATAGAGTTGAGATTAGTAAAGGGTTCATTCCTAAGATGTTTTTCTTTTTGCTACAAAATAATTTAACGTTCCAAAAGATACAGGTGACAACATTTAGTTTATTTACCCATATCCAACAATTCCAGCCTTCTTGAAAAATCTGTACGCCACCTTAAGGTAATTCATTTTGTTGTTGTTATGCAGATATTAGTAGTACTACTTGCGATCCATTCCGTTTGGCAAATACTTTACGTGTGTGCTCCAGACTATAAATAATCGAGTTCTCTCCACACCGTGGGGACCGCATTTATATTTAGCTCACGCAAAACGCTTAATGTGCGACCAGATGAGCAGACTTATTCCTCGTCGTTATATAAATTCGCGCGCGGATTTTGTTAGTCGCTGCGTGCCTGTACAGTTAATAATTAGATAACGTTTCGTAATTTCAAAAGTTAATTTATTTAGCAGTATATATTTTTAAAAAAATCCAACAAGATTCCAATTACATTATTTATTGAATTCATCCATCGTAGGTCCGGGGTTTTCTTAAGGAATTAATTAAGTTAAGGATGTCCCTTCTCTTCATCTGCACAGTTTCCCTTTCCAATGATGGACAACTTTCAATTTTCCTATGTTTCAGAGCAAAATTTGCCAAATGTTCACATTGTGCCAACACATGGATGCCACAATCATATCCATTATTCTGTTGCAAACATTTGGGCTCATAAATCCTATCACAGTGACTGATACCAAAGTACAGCAAAATCTTAGAGCCTAACTCCATTGCTTGGTACTGGTTGGAACCATGAGATGAATCAAAATGGTAAATTTTCTTTTCAGGGTAGGAAAACACCAGCAGACTCCAATGTGTTCCACCTGACACCTCAGTTTGTTCATTATCATTGAGAGCGAAGAAAATGAAATCCTTGGTGCCAGAGTCCAATGGGTTCAGGAAGACTGAGATTTCTTGAACAGGTGTTATTTTCACGCATTGCGTCACCTGTGGAGGCACAAACAGCAGTGTGGGATTGTTCTTGAACTTTCTCACTTCCAAATACTCAAAGTAGAAGGATATCACTGTATCATTCAGCCAGCTGGGACCAGTCAGGAGCTCTACATCGGACACCCTCAAAAGACTCTCATGGAAGTTCAAAACAACAGGATTATTGGACATTATGATACTATCTAGAAACGAAAATTTAATTAATTTCTAATGGTTAAGGTTATTATTTACTTTCAGTATCTTACCTACTTATAACATGAGCTGCAGACTATATGTCCAATTGCATAGTATTGATAGGAAGTATATCTAAACTGGCTTTTACAATACAAATGGTTAAAAATAAGTTTAAATTCAATTTTGGCAAGTATATATTTACAGTAAACGTCACATTTTATAGAAATATAAACATGCAATTTAAGTTGCCTACAATACTTAAAACCTTTCTAGGATTGCCAAAAGAGGGCAAGTGAATGATGAATTCCCATGATACACATATATTTGTATCATATAGAATTCCTATAGGAAAATTCTCAATAAATTGCAAAGTTTTTAAAGAACTACAATGTTAATTATAAAAAGAGAAAATAACAGAACAACAGTTGCTTTTTTAAAGTATTTACAGTTAATTTCAAATAAATATATCAGTAGAATTTAATGAATCCTATTAAATTAATAATACAAAAAAACATACTAATATATTACATTTTGGAGTGCGTAAATCGCCAATAAATATATCTTCCAAACAGAACTAATTGCTCGAATGATACAAAAGTAATTGCTTGTAAAGTCATTTCATCTCTATTAGCTACTTTATTTGTTAACTCACGCCTATTGCAATCAATTACGTAATTATTTTTTTACCATTTATATCCTTACATAAACAAACGCTTTACATACATAATGTAGTTAATATTTAAAAAAATATTTTTATTTAAAAAAACTTCCGAAAAAGGGTGGTGCGTTGTCGTAAAACTAAGCTTCTCAAAATGGAATTAATAAAGTTTGAGTATATAAAAATACTATATAAGACCTTTAAAATTTCAGATATTTTATGAGCAGGAATTAATTAGCCCAAGATATTAAACTACGGCGAGGTATTTGCATATTTGCATAGAGATTATGGGTATTTTAAGAATGAAAATGTTAATTAATTTCGTATTCAAGAGTTACTTCTTTCTATTTAATATTTTAAATTATTCTGTGTATTTTATTTTTTACTTTGTAAATTATTTTTACTTCTCTAATTTTTCTGCGGTCTGTCACGTTTGCTGGAACGTACTGCATGTTCATATGACCGTACAAAATCCAGTTTTATTACCATTGATGTACGTATTATCGAACGTACTGCATAATTTAATTTAATTTGCATTATATGATTATGTGGTGTATGTGTATCATAATGACCTTTCTTGAATTTGCAATGAACATGTGATACGGGTTGATATCCGCACGGTGCGTTGCGGAGCCATAAATTATGTAATGCATGTTAATCTGAACGGCTTATCATTAGGGGAATTTTCGGTGGAGATGTAAAAACGCGGGCAGAGTGTGTGTGCGTGCGGGGAGTGAAGTTTAACGTTGGGGGGGTTAATTTAAAGTTTGCATCATCCCTCCGAATGGCCAGAGCCCATTGCCATTGTTTATTCTGGGCAATTAGATAGCATTTGGTTCGAAACCGAAAGGGTAGCCGAAACTTTGACCCCCCGGAGACCCATTTGAACGAACACAGAGCAGCGCGAAAGTTCACATACAATTGTTTCATCAATTTATTAATTGAAACGTTTCCATCACTTTGTTTATGTACCATATACATCGTAACATTCGCACATAATTAAAATAGTACATCTATCATCCTGCTCATATATCTTTTTAATCCATAAAGTGTGAAAATCCACATAAAAAAATATTTGCATGAATTTTGATTTTGGATTTAGAAACCTTTATCTAAGAAATGATAGATTTTATGTCACTATTTACACAATTCTTAAATTTTTAAAATTAAATGTTTGCATAAAAAGTCTAGTAAAATAATTATCAATAAATAAACTTTTTTCTAAATTTGTTGAATGCTGATATTGTGACTAATTTGAGAAAACTTCCTTCCCCAAAATAACAATGCAAGAATATCTTAAATTATTAGATGAACCAGGTAAAAAAACAAAATATCTACTTTTTTATAAGTATTTACCAAGTAACATGTACATTCATTGTAGTGCTGTTCAAAATCAGCAATAGTTACAGAAGTTTGACAGTTGCAACAAATTTGGAAACGTCAATGAACTGTCACTTTTAACTACCCAATTACTTATCACGAGGTATTATATAACATTTGATTTAAAAAGTCTATTTGTAATTATATTAACTTAGATTGAAATAACTTCATGTTGTGCTTGGATTTTTTTGCTTTGAAGTTGTATATGTATTTTCAATTCAATTAGATTGAAATATCTGGGACGATCGGGTGCGTGCATTAGTGGATTAACAACACCCTCACACAAAACATCGATACGATCGCACCTAAACAAACAAACAAACTTTCTTTGCATTTTCTATTCGGAAATTTTGGCATCCAACATAATGGTCTCGGCTGGCGCATTTCCCATTACCATCGCCTCCGCCCTATTCCTTCCTTAAAGTTTAATTAGCTTCTGCACTCGCGACAAGTTGTAATCGGGCGCTGGCTGTCTTGGCACTCTTATACACAGGATAAATACACTCGGATTTTCCTGCGCGCATTTCGTTCCCCCCATTAGAATCTTAAGCACTGGCAGAACTCGACGGAAACAATTTTGAGTTAGGAGCAACTTTTAATATCTTCGAGATATTTATCCGCGATATTCGGATGCTATCAAAACAGCATGCAGATTTTATAACGCGCCGCAACCTCACCCTGCTCTTCCAAAACGCTCATCTTTCACCGGTTTCTTACATAATCTGTTTATAATGTTACCCATACATAAAAGGTATGATGTTAGTTATCATATTTCTCCACTGTAGACACAATATTTAATATATAAACTTACAATTATCAACATTAGTTTTTTTGTCACTCCGTAGTCCTAACAACAAATACTAATTACCATTCCACTCGACTTGTTAATAAACTTATTATAAATTTGATGCAATTGATAATATCTATTGTAAATTATACATAAAAGTTTTATGAATCAATTGTTGCTTTGTTAACTCTACGATTATTATGTAAATAATTCTAAGATGCATTCAAGGTTTCCCCAACAGCATATGAATTTGCATCGTATGAAAGACATGGCATGACATTGGCAAATTTGGTTACTATCGATTTATCTGTCGAGGGTTTGTCTTCGGCTCAGAGTAGGGATCTAATTCAATTTTCTGAGGGGCACCTGATTTGGTTAGTAGGTAATTTTGCTCTAGTGACTCACCTATGAAAAAAAAAATAGTTATATAATTTTGAAACTCTGATTTTTGTAAACCAATTTTCTTGAGATTTTTAAATCCGTTTTAGATGATAATCGATAGTAAATAGCTTTGCGGTCTAGGCGTTAATCGATATCATAATATATATGTTATAAGAAAATATGATATTTTAGGCGTTATATAATTTCCTTTAATAGTTTGAATATAATATATTTTAAAATATATTTCATTATTTTTTAAATCCTAGTCGAATTAATAAGTTGAGTTAAAAAGATGTGAATAAAATTTTCTTGTTTTTAATTTAATAAAAAAATCATATCCAAAGTTAGTATAAGTACTTTTTTTTCTAATTACCATATTTAGTTTAACATAAAGGTAATAACGTAGATTGGATTTAATTTAAAGGCAAAGTTAGTGTAGTTGTTTAAAAATGTGTAGGAATTAGCACATTTCATTGCATAACAACGGGGACCAATATGCCTATGGAAAAGTCCTCCATTCATGTGAGGGCGGGAGGTGTGGAGTTGGTAGTCACAAAAGATCCAGCGGCTGCGTTATTTCATTCGACGGGAACGGGAATTGTCCTCCGCGAGTTCCACACTGCGCCCAAAGGGCTTATAAATGATAACATTTTCGCTCCTTCCTCCGGCCTGGGATGAATATATATACACGCGACGGAGGACAAAAGGCTCGATTTCATTACGGTCGGGCTCCAAGAAGAAAGAAGCGGAGTGGAGCATTTGCATGGTAGTTTAAAATTCGCACGGTGCACGGTACATCGATTGGCTTTTATTGGATTAAAGTAAGATGAGGAAACAGACAAACAAAATAATAAAATAAATAAATATAGGGGGTTTGACAACATAAACCGGATTGTATTTCCGTAATGTCCGTGCACCGTTTGGAGATCTTTGGGTTTAATTTCCTTCGAAAGGAAGTGCACTGGGCGTTTATTTGGTGCGTGCAACTTTCCCGTGTATCATAACGTGCGGAAGAACAATGTGCAGAGGAGATAACGCAAAACGAAAATTGGGTTTTGTATTGCGAATGTAATTTATGTGGGGACCCGGCCTTCAGATACGATCGGTGGAGATTCACGGCCTTCCCGGTTCTTGGCTTTCTCCTCGTACCATCGTTCCAACTTTACTCCTACAACTTTTGATCCAATTTATACTTGCTTTTTCTCTTTCTCTCCTCTTCTCATATTTACATTTATATTAAAAAGAAAACAGAAAACTAATAATACTCGTGTTTCTCACAACTAATACACAAAACAAAAAAAAAGTTTTAATACTGCAGATCTTAATAATAAATAATATAAATACCTCACATAGTCTGGTTTGAAAATTTAAAAATAAACCACATTGTAAATATATTCTATAAAATTATTTTTATAAACAATCAAGTCTTTTTTGTATTTATTTAGTTTATCGATTAATCCAGGGATATTGGTTTAAACTATACGAATTATTACTGTACTTAATAATCTCAAAAATCTGTAATCCCAACTTTTAATCTTATTTATAAACATAGATCTTATTCTAATCATAACCAAATGTTAATGGAAATTACTAAATAATAATTATTTAATAAAATGTAAAAAAAAATAATGAAAATCTGAAAAAATAATTATAACATGAGATATTAAAACAAAAACTGAATACAATTATAAAAAACCTTAATTATTAATGAAAATCTAAATTAAATTAAAGATAACCTTATTTTTTTAAATATTTTATATTAAGGAAATAACCAAATCTGTAAATGTTTCTATCATATTTAAAAATATGTTTATAATTCTAGAAATTAATTGTATGTAATATATTTCAAAATGTGCTTCAATCAATAAAGCTGTATTTTATAATTGACGTGGATGAACATTATGAAATAAGTCTGAAATCGATATAAACTCTGAAAGTTTAAAATCTAATTGTAAGAAATATTAAAATTTTATTTTTTCCATTAATAATAACAATGAGATTTAACAGTACTCAGTCATCAGTATTTTTATCAATATTTGGAATTGATAGAAACTTTTGTAAAATAATTAAATTTTTAATTTTCATAATTTTTATATTTAATTATTTAAGCCTATAAGAACTTAAAATAAGTTTAAAAAAATATGTAGTTAATATTATTCTGGTAAAGTAATAAAAAGTCATGAAGTCTGGAAGCTTTTATGTTTATGTGGGTTTGTAGCCTGTTTTGATGAGATTTAGCAAAACTGTGTATGATATTTATATCATTATTACTAACTAAGATCTTTAAATCATTTGGACATGCGAAGCCCCACAGATGAATACTATAACCCAATATTGGACGTAGATCTTGCTTATAGAACTGAATTCTGAACTATTACATAATTGCTACCTTTTTGAATTTGATGTTGTGTTAATCACGATTCTTTTTAATTACGAATGGAAGCATTAGTAATTATTTTCGGAAAACATTTAGTAAATTGTTAATTATATTTACAGATATAAATTTCGTCGAATTTAATGTTTGTTTGTACTTTCTGTAGGCATTTTACTTTAAAATCAGAATTATATTTTTTATATACTGCATAACATCCAGTGATTGTGGATACGTTAACAATGAATCGTTGAATTCGCGAACAGAAATGATTATTTTTTCCGCGTCGTGAATTTGAAAGCAGGCAGAAAACCCTTTGAATTTTGTATAAAGGAGATGTGAATAATTTAAAATATATATTTTGTTTCGCGTTTTCCATAAACTGGACGTCATTGGGAAGGCGAGATGGGGGGAAGGTGTATGGTTCTATAGGGGCGCAAATGAATTTCGCTCAAATCAAAGTGGAAGGCTTTAATTGTACGCATTGTTTCGGGTTTTCGTTGTGGAGGCGGTAGCGGCGGCGCATATCTCGGGGCCGGCAGAATGATTAATGATAAGCGAAAGGTTTTTCTGGGTTTCGGAGCGAAATTGGCAGGCGGCAGGAAAGGGATTCCGAGGAGACAGGCACACACTAGTATAGAGACAGAGAGAGAAGGAGAAAGACAGACAGAGCGCCCCCTTTGTGCGGCGCCCCCCTTGTCGCACGGTAGAGGGATTTATTGCCGTAGCGCACAGCTTCACGCCGCCGCCCCCCTTAATGCACTTCGCTGTGTCGAAACAATGCGTCGACAACGATTAAACCCATTCATTTCATTCATATACACACAAGTACAGATGTATTTTTTTCTTCTTTGCCGAAATTCTGTTGCGACGAAAAATGATGAACAAAATAAAAGTGGCCTTATCGGTGCGATTTTGATTTATATGCGTCCGCGTATTTGATTTTCCATTCGAGCTTCGTTTGTTTGCACAAATTTTCGCAAATGATTCATCGTTGTTAATATCGCGTTTAAATAAAATAATTCGCTAATAAATCGACACCTACATTCGAATCATAAATCGTTTCTGAAATTCAATTAAAAATATTATTATTTATGAAAGAAAATTTCAGTCCAAAATTTTATTTTTATGTTTTTGCGTTCTTTAATTACTCAACAATCCACTAAATTAGTTAGATCATAATAATATGCAAATTCAATTTAAATATCTTACCTTTCCAATGAACCAACTCACAGGGTAATGCTGTAAGCCGTTCTTCTAATATGATCAAAAGTTTAAAAGTTAAATGAGAACTTCCTTCACATTTTATATAATTACATGAAAACTATGTAAAAACTTAATCGTAAATAGAAAATTACCACCTTTTAAATGAAAATGCTGAAAAATATTTTAGCCACAATAATTCGATTATCGATATTTATTAATAAATCGAAACTTAAAATAAAAAATTCTTGATTTTCCTTAACAACTCAAAAATTAAAAAAAAAACTTTTCATCTCGCTTTTTTAAAATATATTACAATTTTTCAAGTTTTTTTTCTTAATAATAACAACATTTATTAATCACATAACATGTGATCAAAGGGCTATCGACCTAAGTCTTTCCTCCATTTTTTTCTTAATAAATCCAAAATTATTAAACTTTAATTTTTTATTATTGCAAAAGAATAGATCCACCAATATAGAATATATTATGTAATGTTAATTATTTTTGCGGGAGATTTTTTATTTTTAAATTTTCTTGAATTAATAAGAAAACCAGAAAGATAATAAGATTATTAAATTTGAACATTAAAGATACAAATCTCACTTTTCCATTGAGCTAACTGGCAGGTTGATGATGTAAGTTTTTCATCTAATATGAGCCTTCAAACATGACAGAATTGAATCATATAATATTCTTCTTAAATAGAAATTTATCAACAGGGTAAAAAATTAATATTAAAATTTAAAAAATTAAATTATTTTTTTAATTAATTTTGTTTACATGTATTTTTTAGATCTGCAAAAATGGCTTTAAAATGTGTTTTATGTAACAAATATTGTTTATTATGTTAGGAAAGAAAATATGCTACAAGATTTATCAAATCAGTTTCCGCCTGTTGCAATATCTGGAAGGAACAGCGTTGCATAACAGTTTTCTTTAAGACGCCAGTGCATCGTGCCAACTTGTTACGTCTAGTTTATTTGTTTCATCGTAAAAAGCGGGAATCATTTAATCTCATAAGATTAGAATTCGGAACGACTGAAGAGAGAGAAAAAAAGATATAATATACATAAAAAAATGGATGCACCGTTTTATATTCAACCCCTATAAAGGGACATAAACGTGATATTTGCCTTATAAAGAGATATTTTCCAAAAAGGAAAGAAAAATAACGAACGAACATCTATTTTTCCCCTCGCTGTATACTTTATATATATATATATATACATATTTTGTCTGTCCTCTTTGCGCATATGGGTCTGGTCCTTCTCCGCTGAATATTTATCCCCAGGAATGTAAATATAGACACGGAGAGTTTCTTTTAAAAACCCTCCGGAACGGCATAAATTCAATGCATTATGTGGCCTCCCTCCTTCTTCGGACCTGAAAAATTCTCAACCTTCGCTTCCAAACACCGTGAATTCATACAGTCCCACCGACGCACATTCATACTTTGCTCCTTTTTATTTCCGCCCATGTGCTTAAAAGCTTTCGGATAAAAGTACAAACACACATTTGGTGAAGGGTTGCAAAACGTACTCCGCTTAGTTCTCTCCTCATTTTTTTTTTTATATTACATATGCCCTATACACACAAACTAAAATATTCCTTTTTGTAATATACTTTTACTTGGGGATTCCATCCATCAAAAGCAGCGAGCTTGAATAAAATATGACCGCACCTAATAGCCTTTCCAAAAACACATCAATGCTGCGATTATGATACTCATAATTTATTTAACCAAAACAAACATTGAGTCAGCCATAATACTTAGAAATGGAAAGATGAAAAGTTCTATAATTTCTATTTTTTAAATTGTTTCCAGTATATTAAATGTACATAAGTTCATTAAAAAATTATTTAGCCCATAAATTTGGATAAAGTAAAATATATTTTAATTATATAAATTATTCTTACATAATAAAATATTTTACAGAACACAAAATTCAATTACATTTCTAAAGATAATTAGATAATAAACGAAAGATTTATTAGCTTTAATGAAAAGTAAAAAAATAAAATAAAATATTTATTCAAGAATGATTATAGTTATTTTCACAGAACAAGGTATTAATTTTTGTTTTTTTTTCCTTTGCCTCTCAGGATTTATCTGCTACCACTTGCTGCGCACCCAATTACATTCACGTAACGATCGTGTGCACCCATTAAGCAATATTTATTTTTACGATATTTTCACTGCGCAAAAACGAAAAATGTTGTTATTGCATTGGCGAAATTACATTATCGTGTCGAATGTAATAATAATTTTGCAATTTTACATTTAATTACAGTGAATAAATGGAAAATTTAAATAGTTTAAACTCAGCATAAAGTTAATTAACAGATAAAATAAATGATAAAAGTAGTATAAATAAATGAACGAAAAAAATAATCGATTCGTTTCGCACTAATTTTATAAGCTGGGACTTGCGTAATTTACTTGATTAAATTTTGCGTTTGATTATTATGCGGATAAAATGTTTATGCAATTTTTCATCATTTCTTTTTTATTATTATATTTTTATTTTGTTCAAAATTATAAATGCATTTATTTATACAACGTATAAATTATATTTGTATTTAGTCTTATAATTATGTTCATAGTTTCAAGTACTTTTATGTATTAATTTTACAAAATAATGTTTATTAATTTATAATAGAAAAAAATATATTTTTCATTTTTCAATTCATTTATTGTGAAAACAGGAAAATTACTGAAAAATATACAACATCATGTAGACTCCAAAACAGATTATAAATATTTATTCTACATTTACTTTTTTTTAATTATTTAATTAATAAATAAATTTTCACAAAAATGATAACGTAAATATTTACGTTCTAATAAGTATTATTTTCTTTAATATCTGGTCCAAAAAATAATTTTTATTCTTGATAAAAAGTGCAAATTCAATATGCAAATAGCATCAGCTATTTCACTCATCGATCATTTAATACTAGTAATAATAATTATATGTGTTGTTTTAAAACTTTCTTTGTACGATATAATTCGTAATTATTGTTTGGTTATCTCGTAGTAAGCAGTCGACGCGTAAAATAATGATATTTGATTTGAAGTAGAATTTTGAAGGATTACGAAATCGTGCTTAAATATAATTTAGGTATATTGAAATATCTCCATTATAACAAGCCGAGGCCTAAACATGAATTTGCCTGGGATATAACCCGTGTTTATTATATATTGGTTTTCGCGTCTGAGGGTGTTTTATCTTCAGTAGGGGGTGGAAAAGGCTTTCGGCTGCGTTATGTCCTTATCTCGAGGACACACCGCCTACCCGACATTAAGCCATTTATGCGATATTTTCATTATTGCTGAAGGCGATCCGATATCGCGCCTAAAGGCATCCCCCACAAAGTGGAACAATATTCCTAAAGAGAATGCAGACGTACGAAACAATACGAATCATGCAAAACACGCGAGAGGCACTAATTATTGGAATGCATCGGTATTGGCAACGATAGTAGTAGTAGTAAGCTCGCAGCAATCCTTCCATCCAAAACAAGTCCAATTTCCAATTGAATTGCCATTGAAATCCCTTTGATTAACAAATCCAAACAACAAAAGCCCGTTTGTTGGAGTAAGTGAAAAGAGGAATGGGGTGGAACGGTCAGGCGGCTGCGGGGTTGGTCGCAGGAAACAATATTATACGCAATATGCGCACGTTATAAACAAACGGCTCAAATCCAGGTTTCGATTCGGTTGGAAATGGAGGGCAGAAAGCATTTGCAGGATTAATTTCATTTGGCTGACGAGAGCGGTCTTCCAGCTCTGCATAATTCCCACTTTTTCTCTCTCTCTCTCATCCTATACCTTTCTCTCTCATTTTATATGCATCTCTCAGTGCTGTTCAGCAGATTCGCCCTTTCCATTTTAAATATTTGTCGAATGCAAATAAAATGTGCATTTCCGAATTTCCATCACAATGCAATCACTTTGCCATTCGCGGTAACGATCGGCGGAAAATTTGCTGCCACCTCGAAGACGACATCTCTCATCAAAAAAAATCTATAACCAATAGAGAGATGAATTGATTTCGTAGCAGCTCCGCTGCATCCATTCATCAATGGATCCTTTATAATAACATTTCGCAGGATTCCAACAGCATACAAGATGGAATGTTGAATAATATTTTGTCTCGTTGCGTCCGCAGTTACATATTTATGTGCATTCAACGTATTGAATCTCCGCAAACCGAAGTTGCTTTGAATACGCCTCTTCGTAACCGGCGGTTCTAGGCGATGTTTGTCTGCTTTGATCCGTTTACTTCGGGCTTAAATACACGCAGCATAATAAATTATGGAATTAATTTCACATTCAGACGTAATGCAATTAACGTTAGGCTTGCAGCAATATACTGGATAATATGTATAATTCGTGAAAACATAAACCGCCTAATTTCATTAAACAATCGCAAAGTGGATGTAATGTAAGATTAAAACCATCTGTCAATTTATTTATGAATTTTATATAATCCCAGTTACTTTATTCCAAACATATTTAATAATTTATCCAAGCTATATAAATATTTAAATTATTAATCATAACATAGTTGTTAAAAAAAAGTTTGTTTCAAATTTGTTAAAACCTAAAATACACCCATACTATGTGTGTCATTATATAAACTTGATACATTTCACAATTTTAATTATGTAATAAGATTTTTCTAATTTGTAAATTTGAATACCAAAAAAATATGTGTTATGTAATTTATATTAAAATGAGAAATAAATATATTAACCCGGCGCATTCACCATAATTAATTAAGTTCATTATCATTTTATATAATTAATTAAACAATTTTTATAGGAAATTATATAATAATACTATTATGTATGCAATATAAGACAAATTGCTTTAGATTTTTTTTTTTTTCAATTCCTATATCAAAAATGTCCTATAAAAAATGCGGATAATATCTAGTTTAACTTTCATACAACATGTTTATTTATAGTAGTTTTGACCGAACTTACGTACACATATTCGTATTATTTGGATCAAAACAATTTCAACAATCTATTTTTTACGTACCTTTTTTACCCAAACTTACGTACACATATCCGCACGAACGTACATTATACAACTGTAATTCAGATATGTGAATATTAAATTATTGAATGTTATTATAATATTCAATGCAAAAATCGAACAATGTGAATATAAATATTTAAATATTTTTTATGCTGTTTGCTACTGACATATTCTGCATATTTATTCTGTTTTTCAATATTCCCAATTGTAAGTGCAAATATGAAATGCGGCAAATAAACAGCGTTTCATAAACACTCAC
The DNA here is from genome assembly GCA_963457615.1 of Nicrophorus investigator. Taxonomy (NCBI): domain Eukaryota; kingdom Metazoa; phylum Arthropoda; class Insecta; order Coleoptera; family Silphidae; genus Nicrophorus; species Nicrophorus investigator. Next base: position 27,612,479 of record OY735143.1, read on the forward strand.
CCTGCGTTCACTGGAAAAGTGACGTGCAATTTTGCTGCACGTGAAACTACATATATTCATTTTTAATTATGGTACTTTATTGATCCTATATAGAATTCACGAAAAAAATGTAAATAACAAATAGGTTATGCTTATCGATCTGAATCCCACTATCATATATTATTACCACTATGAATAATATATGTGAACAAACTAGTATTTGCATCTTCGGCGCATTTCAAAGAGACAGCTGAATTTAGATATGGGACATGCTCAGGTTTATCCGACGGCATGCCTCGAGGTTACAACATTCGTATATAGTAACTTAATCACCCTTGGCTTTAAAGTTAGTTTAGCTAACTCTGCGATCCACAAACACAGTATGTTTCTCGAAACCGCATGAAACAGATTAAAATATTTCATAATGAATTAGTATAATGTTAGGAATATGCATATAATATATTTATATATAAATATGTACAATAACTTAAAATGTTATTAATTTTTGTTTGAATTTTCTTAAATTACTTAAAACATAACAGTTTATTATTTTAAGCTATAATATATCAAACACAGTATGTAATTTCAGTAATGCTGTAGTACATACAAACTATTTTAGAGGATTTATTATAAAAATAAAGAAAATCTGTCGTGTATTTAAGTTATTAACTCTAAATAATACTCATTTGTAATTGACATTGACATTGACATTTTTGATAAGTTACAGATTATCTTAATATATTTAAATTTAATTATTTGAAATTCGTAATCAGCGCTAACTGTATGTAGAGTAGCTGTATTATATTTTTGAATAAAAGTGTGCTCTAAGTGAATAGATATATTATTCATGAAATATTAATGTATAGTAATATTAAATAACTTTTAGGATATAAATAATAAATTTAGTTTTGGAAAGAATAAACTACAGGGAATAAGTTTCGATAAAAGCTTTGCGTTAATGGCACGGAAAAGCATGTAAAAATGGAAATAAAAAATAAAAGAACTGACGGAAACAAAGCCGTCGGCGCTTTATGAATTATAATTTCTCGTTGCTTGTTTCATCGTCGAAATCCCGCGATCCATCATGTCCTTTCTGCCCCGTGAGCGGCGGCGCCTTTTATTTTATTATTTCTTTGGCTTTCGAAGCCTCCCTTCGCTCGCATCCACCTAGTGCACATCATTTAGCAGAATCTCGCATAGCAATCTATCAGGGATATGCGGATGGGGGAGAGCGAGAGGCCTGTTCGTGAGCTTACATTTTTCGCAGAATTTTCCGGCTGACAGATCATCCAACGCATATTTCCTTTTCACACGGTCCACAGGATCCGCACATACGGGAAATGTACGGACACCCATCGGTGTTACGATAGAAACACTTCAGGGACGACGACAAATCGCATCGGGACGCAAATAAAATTTCAGCGGTTCGCAGTAAAACTGGATATCCAGCTAAATAAGCTGAAGCCTATATATAACACAATATAAAGGTTCGTACATACCATAAATTATACGAGACAAAAAGTGTAGCAATTGTTTTTGGTGTATGATCTTAATGAATGATTTCACTCGAGATTATCCTAGATATCACAAGAAACTCGAAAATTTTTCATGTAAAATAATTTATTAAAACCTATTATAAATTTAATAACAACATAACTTTTCTACAACAATGTTTATGAAGGTCCATTGAAGGTCCTCAGAGAGACCATCAGACGTCAGGTCCTCTATTCAACTGAGTTGAAATTTAAATGCGAAAGTTTGTCTTACGTGTGTCGTTGGTGTGGAACGTGAATGTGTAGAATCTTCGAAGGAGGAGGAATGCGTTCTATATTTTATACAATATTGAATTTTACTGGTAATAAATGGTTCGCTTCTCAGCCGCCACCTGCACGAAAACAATGAGAATTCCGTAGGAAATATCATCTTTTTATTACTGTCGGAATAATGGCCTTATTGGCTTTCGGTATAAATTTATGTAAGCCCGAGCTACCTTTAATAATAACATATTTCCAGCCGAGAGCGCAGACACTCACATACTCATCCAGGAAAAATTCACCCTTTAGCATAAATCACATTTCCTAGTTGCTGGAATTCATTATTGAGAGTTCGCTACAAATTACTGAATTTCAGGATATGAAATTTCACTCCAATTGGACTATAGTTTAGGAATATATTTTGTAAATAAAAAGTACTTGAAACTTGTCATGTAACTGAGAAGTACACTTGTTTCAATTCAAAAATTACAGATTAAGGCTGATTAATAAACACAAGTTACTTGAAAACTTGTGCATAGTCCTTCAAATTCCACGACAACTTGAGGATATGCAAGGCTACGTTAATATTAAATTGTATATAGGAATGTAATGAGTTCGTCCCAATCATATCTGGGAAATTCGTAAAGTACATATGGAAATTTAATACAATTTACCTCTCTATACGAATATTAAATTCCCTATTCGCATTTGGAGTAATCCAACATGCATTTCACTGCTACAGTAATTGCATCGCTTCCGGAAAATTTACGTTTAGAGACCCACGCTACAATACAAACTGGTTATAGATTTTCTTTGATGCAAGCGAATTCGGTTTCAAACAAAGGAAATTACCCGAAAAAAATAAACTTTTCCTAAAAAATCAAAGAATTATTGAAGTAATAGTCAAAAATTTAGGTTAATTTAGAATACATTAAGAAAATTAACTTAAATTAATCTAATAAAATCAAAATTAACTTAATAAACTCAATATAGAGGATGATATATAGCATTGAAATATTCTGAAAAATATGAACTTTTTTTCAATTCACGTGCATTCGTAATTAATTCCATTTCCATAAATAAATATTTTTTTCGTGAAATTTTGGAATGCAGGAATGCAAAAATGTCCTCTATGAGTGGACGTTTTATTGGAGTTTTAACATGATTAACATTGAAGTTATGAATATTCATAGTACGTTAGTCGAGTTTATATAGACATAAAAAATATCCCACTTTCTATTCAGTTATTTTGAGTAAATGTTGTTGTAATAAATAATAACATTGTTTTTTTTATACATATTATATTTTGCAGAAAAATATTTTTGTTTATATCATATATTTTGAGTATAGACCAGCGTTTCTCAACCATTAATCTAAGCGACTCAACATATTTATTTATAGTTATAGTGGGATTTTGACATATGGCGACAGCTGTCATTTCGTGACCCAATATTTTATTTATTTTAGGTTGAGAAACATTGGTATAGTCTCTAGTATATTAATTGTATATTCATAAAATATAATAAGATTATAAATAAGAAGTAAAGCTTAAAGCATCAAAAAAAATTACAAAACTAAAAATAAAGAAAAAATGTAATTATCAAATACATTTTGTTGCAATTTTATCCTCATAAAGAAAGATGTATAAATGAAGTAAATGTTATTTTGTATTAAAACTGTAAAAATATAAACAACAAGGGAGATTGTAAAGATAAAAGACTTAACTAATGAGCATGATGAACAAAGTATTCTATGAAAATGTTTTACATATTGTTTGTGTGTGCATGCAGCATGTACTCAGCGTTAATAATAGTGGAGGAAAATGTATAAAAAAGGAAAAAGATGGAAAACGAAGGGAATGATATACCGATGAAAATGGGAGATTTTGTCACCCTTGTAGGGTAATTAATCGTAGTGGGTCGTATGTGTGTGTATATATTCGTGGGTGGAATAGATGTGCAGTGTGAGCAAGGGGTGGGGATGGCGAATTATACGGGTGCTTTATGTAACACGGACACATATACGCGTGACATATGTGGGCTGGGTGACGTTATGGCAGTGTAATGTCCTGCGGGCTGCTAAGTGCAGGGACATGTATCAAACTTACTTTATACAGCGATAAACCCACCCCTTAGATATATGTCTCCGCGACCAACTCAAATGGCGTTCACGAATTATCCTTGAGATACTTGCAAAGCTCATCTATTTCTGCATGTTCATTTTTTCTACTCTGTTAATAGAAAACACACATCTTATTAAACTCATTTCAAATTAGAAAGGAATACACCGAAACGTACTTCGAATGTCATTTTTGTTTTAAGTAGTTGTCATGGTGACTAAATGTAAGAAAATAAATCCCTAACTGCAGTAGCTAAATATATTTAAGTTGGTACAAATATAGCTTTACTTTCACCCTTATTTTGACCAATAATTTAAAAGGTACTAAATTGCGTAGTTTACATTAGTTGTTACACCTGACAGATATGTATGTATCGTGTCATGGTATGGATGCAACATTCAATTTATGTCACTTTGAGCAAATCAATAGGATTCATGTAACACCTTAATGCATATACATTCTTGCACGTTCTCTTTTTCCTCAGAGAAATATAAGAAAAAGTATGTTACTTCGAAGTACATTTATTATCAGTAATTATACCAAATATTGTAAGTAAATATAATTTGATAAAGTGTCAAAAATCCTAATTAAATATATTTAAGTTGGTACAACTTCAGATTAATTTATACTTTTGTTTATGCAATAACCAATAAACCACTATAATGTGTAGTTTATAGTAGTTGGTATACCTGACAGATATGTATGTATCTTGTCATGGTGTGGATATAAAATTGGATTTACGTATTCGTCACAAAATCAATATGATTCATGTAATATACATACATAACTCATGAATTTCTGCATTCAATTTTCTGCATGCTCATTTTTTTACTTAGTTAATGAAAAACACACCTCTTAATTAATATTAATTCTTAAAAACGTACAATTATTATCAGGAAATAAACCAAGAATTTATAAAGTATTCAAGGTATAAAAAAAGTAACTAAATAGATTTTGTTTGTTAAAACTGTATAATAAACAATAAACAATGTCTGAAAAGATACTAAATTATGTAGTTTATAGTAGTTGGTATGCCTGACACAGATGTATGTATCATGTAATGCATAGTGTGTATGTAACATTAAATTTATGTCTCCGTAACCAAATCAATAGGATTCACACAATATCCTTAACATACATGCATAACTCATCAAATCCTGCTTGTATATTTCTACATAAAATTTTCAACAGATGTTGGAAAAGTCATATTTCTATATATATTTTTAATATCCTGTTGAAATTTATCTCTACAAGTAATTGGATAATAATTTCAAGAAAACTATACAAAATTTTAAATATTAGAGAATTGGGTTCAGTTAAATTTTTATTGGGACTTTGTCTCAAAGAAATGAACAACTACAAACCAATATGTTTAGTTTCGTGACAAAAACTTTGAGAAACGCTGATTTATATTACATATGATAATAATTACAAGTTTATATCATTATTTCATTGTCAAAAACGTTAAAAATAATATTCATTTTTATTCCATGAAGTGAAGTTAGGTCATTTTTAGTAAAAAGATATAGCGTATAGTTATTATATAATAAAAAAAATAATAATTAAGAAATTAAATGCTGTACTAAATATTTTTTTTCATGTTACACGAAATTGCAAAATTTTATTTTCTCATATCCTTACGTATAAAATGCATGAAACCATTATTTCTAACACCATCCTTCGACTCTAACTGTGATTTAATATCCTCCCAAAATCCCAAAACCATCCACATTTCCTTAGAAAAAAAATAACTCCATCATTTCAAACATATAAATTTGTATTACAGATTTGAAAAAGTCAGTATAATAATTTGACTGTCACTCTAAAAAAAATATAAAAAAAAATTTTTTAGACGGAATTTTTCATATTATATTTGCGTTTATTATTTCTATATATGATTGCTTTAAAAAATATTATTATTTATAATAAATTATTTACATTTATTGTCAAAGGTCACCCATCCAAATAGTTATTTTATTTTTTTTTTTTTTTTTCCTTCCTCCCTCTTCTTCATTTGGCTTCCGCACTGCGCCAACAAGCCAGCCACTGTCTCCAAATAGTTAATTATCAGAAAATTAATAATACGCCATCTATTGTTAGAAAATGGAACTAATATAAATAATTTGGTTTGCTAAAAGCCAATTAATAATGCATGAATTCGTGAATTTAATATGAACAATACTTTCATAAAATATTATAATTAGCAGGAAGCAAACGAATTTGTTGTTTTTTTTATCGAATAAAATTTTCCAACTAATGAACGTCGCCCAATTATAATGCGTTTTCCTGTGTTTAATATATGGACGTCGGGCCATTCAGCGTGATAAAAGTTACATAATAGTCGCCGCATAAATTATTCGACGGATGTGTTTGCGGTATTTATACTGATCGATTTTTTGCGACCTTCGCATTGCAATTAATTGGAGATAGACATTTTACATGCTATTTACAGGTCGGATCAATATGGCGCTCCTACTTTTTGTAGGATGGAAAACAATAAATTTATAATGCAATCAAGAAAAAAAAAACAATTTTTCAATTGAATTTCGGGAAACATTAAATAGTTAATTCGGTAATGGAAGTAGTTGAAAGTGGAAGTGTTCATAACGAATTTAGATGTTAGACTATATTTGATGAAATTTGCATAATATTTACATATTCTTGATGGAAGCCTGTATTCGGTAATGTTATTAATGGATTATTGATTGACTTGATTTTAATCAAGCACGCCAGATTATTGGAGCAAGATCATCTGAATACCAAATATTGACTGCTACCAATATTTAGTATGCATGCCTTAAGGTAAACGCATTTCCGGTCTTTATTTCCAGCTATAAATCATAATTAACATTAGTTTATAATTATTATATGTGAATCTTAAGCGATGAAAATAATAAAAATACTTTGTGGTATTAGCAGTTGCTTCTCTACAGAACTAACATAACAGCTCAATTTTCAGCAGCTCCTAAAAGACTAGTAGCGCCTTATTATATTAGTATATGGCGGATATATCCGCCACTAGTCCCCAAAGAGTTAGAGTGAAATCTTATCAATATGTATGTTTTATTGGTGAATATTTGTTAATAAAATTTATAATTACAATAATCAATGTTATATTTACTCATGAAACTGTAATTTCTAAACTAGTTTATGTGTACATTGACTGCTGTATAAATAGATTTACCCTGACAAACACATCTATCGCCTTTAATCAGATTCAAATAGATTACAGTGCGATATTGCATAGATTCAATACCGTAAATGGGTCACCAGTGACGTCACCGAGACGTTGAGTGTATGTAAAATAAGTCGTCGAATTTCTCTGCCACAAAGAAATAATTGCAACGCATTGATCGCACAGGAAACCCTTATGGTTATGCAACAAGGATAAAGGAAATAAAAAAAAAATATATTTGCATAAAATAATTAAAAAAAGTATAATTTACCTTGAAAGATGCTACAGGAGGGATTCAGGAAACGGCAGAGCGACGAGAATAATATTCAGGATTTAAATTAATGTAATTGTACTGTACTTACCTTAATTGGACGCAATTTGCATTTTAAATTCTCGTGCGGGCTTATAGAAAAAAATGGAAATGAAACTTTTGCATTAATACACAGTTTTTTTTTAAGTAAATATAACGTTTATTGTATTGATTACATTATGAGCATGACAAAGTAATTACTAAAAAAAGAACAGTATTAGTACAATTATACAAATATTGATACAACTAAGTACGCTTATTTTTTTTTTGTCGAACATTCATAATGTTTATTTTCGTTATGAAACGAAAAATAAAATAATAAAAAAAATCAGTTTCGATAAATAATAAGAATAACGATGAGCAAGGATGATATTGACGTATTTTTTTTGTCCGTTCGTATTTTATTGAGTAATAAAACACTTTTCATAATATACTTAAGTTTTTTTTATATGTTCATACAAATAGTCGTTAAAAACTTCATTGACTTTCTTCTTTTTAGTATCATATATATATAATTTTCAATATTAATTAGTTTTTTTTTGTTTGTTACTAAAACACCTTCCTTATTTTGTACCTAAGATTATATTTACAAAAGTTTCTCCGTCGAAAATCCACAAAATTATATATTTTTTTCAACAAAAGATGAAGTTAATTGAAGGGACATCATCCGAGGACGACGCAAAATGCCTTCTTCTTAATTATTTTTAGTACACTGACGTTAACAAACAAGGAGTTATTAATTACTATTATTCTTGTTTATATCACACTTAAGTATAATTCTAATTAATCGCTACAGCTTTGTACAAATCAAAGTGTATCATTTTTAATTAACCAACAAAAAAAAAATACATTTACATTTTCTTCTTCGCTTGGAACAAAATAATACTTGAGGAGGACGTTTACAGGTATTTTATTTATTTTAATTTTTTTTTATAAATATTTTTACTTTTTTGGGTTTTCATTCAAAATCTCGCTTGACCGGAGACGGGCGATCTTCCAATTTGGACGAAGGTTAGGTTAAGTGTATTTTATCAATTTAATTTATTTATATAAATCCTGATGCCATTCCGCCTATGAACGTTAACTAGTGTCGCTCGGTTCATCGGATCTGATTGGGTTAAACTAAATTTAGCTCGTTCTAAAATAACGATGATGAGAAAGATACACACACTGCAGATTGCGCAAGAACACGGAAAACAAGGATTGGTTTCTCCTCGACGTTGTTGTGATATGGAGTTGGCATTAAGAATGTTCTTAGGATTGTCTTTAAGTTGAAAGTAATTGGAATACATATATGCAATGTATATTTTTCCCTAGGTTTTACGACCTGAGCGTGACGCGGATTAAACCTGAAGAATTCCGTGATGGTAAGAAAGTAGTGAGGGCTTTGAATCATTTGCGCCGTTTGGTGTTTGCGTTATGGCGAAATGCACTTTGCAGGTTTTAGGGGTTGAGGGGTGTGAGGTGATGGTTGGTTTTTGCTTACTTTACGACGTCCCAACGTTTTAGCATAGCCCGCCACCACCAACCCTCGCGATCCTCGTATATCCTTATTAATATATTCATTATATACAGTGTGTGTTTGAGTTGAAAGTTCTTTTTTTTATGTATATGTATAAAGTTGTTGTTGTTGCAGGTTTTTTTTTACGCGGATTATTTTACCAGTTGAAATAGCCCTTGTTGCAGGCTCTGGCCGAACCGCACCATTTGGTTTCCTGCAATGGGGGACATAAGCGTCCTCCGCGCCTTGCGTATTTCAGGACATCCCTGCGACGCTGCATTTCTCCGATGCCGCAGGACTTGCTGCATGGGCTCCAGTTGGACCATTCGCTGACACGGCAATCCCGAGGAGGGCCTGTGAACAAAATCATTTTAAATTGTATCGAAACTTTTAAATGAAAATGTTCAAGATTTTATAGCAATTTTATTTCAAATATTTTATACAATAAATAACGTGTATTATTAATGTTAATAACTATTTTCAGTGCCGTAATAAGAACAAATTAATGAAATTTATATTTATAAACAAATTTTAATTTGGGGACCTCATTAACTTTAAATTTTACTGTTTTAGTATTTTTTTTGTCTTATTTTTCAAGTGTTGATATATAAAAATCATCCTATTTAGATCGTGGGCAATAATTAATGTATTCCGCTGTATTTCACTGATATAATATTTGATAATTATTTGATACTAAAACTTTGTCACTATTACATAAAGAGAAATTGTTGAATGTATTTTTTATATTTTGTGTGTGTGTGTGTGTGTGTATGTATTAAGAGGGATTCAAGTGATACAACTCATAATAACGGGTGCGCCGCAGGGGATGGGATGCAGATGTTATGTAGGGGTTTAGTGGCCGGGGACCGCTGAAAGCACTTACGTTTATTCTTCTTGGGTTTACGATACTTCTTGCGGTGCTGATCCTTGGAATGATTCCTATAGGAATCCACGATGCTATTCATGATGGCATCCTTGTCGCCGCGCGGTACCACGGCTGGTACTCCAGCTGCAGTAATGCCGAGAGCTTCGTCTCTTTGATTACTGAAAAAAGAAGCAAACACATACATTTTATTATTTCAAACAAAAACTGCTTGAGGGGTATTTCGGGGAACGCTTTGGATGCTAGATGACGATTTTCGCATTGGCGACATCAAAGCGCAGGGCATCAAAGAGCGAATCAATCGAGGGAGATGAAAAAGAAAATATGGCATATAAAAGGCGACTTGCATCGTATTCAAAAGTCGATTCTCCGTTGTCGTTGCGGATGGCACTGTCGTCGCCTGGGAGGAAGCGTAGAACGATTGGAATTTCGGTTGGATCCTCTGCCTCTGGTGTACTTCCTGCTCCTTGCGCTCCTCCTCGATGGCAGCCTCGATGTCCCCGTTCCCGTTGAAAGCACTTATACTGTTTTGGGTCATATGTTCCATTTTGAGAACCTCGTAGTGGTGGTCGTCTTCGGTGTGGTGGAAAACCTCGCTGAGTTCGTATTCCTTCACCTAATTTGAGTTGTTTATTTTTTGTTCAGAGGGGAGAAGATAATAAGGGTTGCGATTAATTTTGGGGGATGCCCAAATTTTTTTCGTGTAATATTACCTTGATAAATTGGAAAGTGCCGATGGCTGGTAAGCGTTTCATGTTTGGGTAGAAAAAGGAGCCGGCGGGGTGGGCCGGATAGCGGGATGTGATTCGATACGCCACCCCCTGGGGATCCGTCGGCCAGTTGGGGGCGGTGAACGTGAAGCCGTTATCGGTTCCTGCGTCGATCGGATCCACCTAAATAAACAAATTTCACACAACACGGTTACAAATACATATGGAAACATGCATTTCATTGCTGCACATTCATCACTCGCATGGTTATTATTATTTTACCTCGATGGTGATGCTATCCAGCCAATTGCCGTTCACGCATAGATCGAAACTGTCGATGCCGATAAACCAATCTGGTGATGGAACTATCCTCGATATCAGAGACACCTAAACAGGATATAAAATCATATTAGATTCAACTTCTCCACATCCTTAAAACATACAATATAACAAAAAAAAAACAATATTATATTTTGCAATTTCATCATTTTACAGCACATTATCAAATTGTACATATTTTTTCCTGATTTATACTGGAAGAATCATTGAATTGTATAGAAATATATGAAAAAATACAGTTCAAGCATTTCTCAAGTCATGGGTTTCGGAATTGTGTCAAATTGATTTATAATTATAATTAAATGAGATTTTTCTCTCACCATTTCAATTCTAATTAATTGAAAAAATAATTAATATTATTATAATAATATATTATTCAGTTTTAAAAATATTTAGATACTTCACAAATTATCTAATTTTCTTTATATTTAGAATTATCAGAATTTAAAATATAAGGATCAAATACTAATATTTATTCGTAGATTATTCAATTTTAAAAATAAGTATTATAAAATTTGTTATTTTATTTTTTTATATTTGAGAATTTGACAATATTACTTATATAAAAAGACAAGTTGTATTTAAGAGACTACCCTAAAATTATTATTTGTTATATAATTATTACTACAAAGTTATTAAGAGCATTAAATTTAAAATTATGACTAAACAACGATTTATTTGTCTGCATGTCGGATTTTTTTAATTATTTTTTGTTGTAGGTAGAAACCCAATAATAATTACTTGTACCGAAGTTGATTGGAATTTTGATTCTGGTCCGTTGTGTATCTTTTAATTGCGTACTGATTTAGGGAAGCGATTTTTGCGTGTCGCGCCACCCGGGATTACGCGGATGATCGGGGGGAGAACCTGCGGGGGATTAAAATCCTAACGGAGCGTATCAATTTCCCCCGGTTACTCGGGCCCGTTTATAAATTCCATGTAAATTATAATATCCCGAGGCCCGAATTCAAAATCGCATTTACTCTGTTCGAGTGCGAGGTGTGTGTGTGTGCATCAAGGGAGTATTAAAAAAATATATATAGAGTGTGTGTGTATGAAACAGAAAATGGGGTATAATGGGAATATAATCAATTCGGGGGAGACACGGTATTTCAGCGACGGGATTATGGCCTTTTTGTCTCTTCTTCCTGAGCCTGCTGGTATTGTTTTATTTTTCTTTATTCTGTTCCGTCTTCTCGTCTTCTGGTTTATGTTCTGTATTTATATCAGGTGGACGGGCTCACGTAGGCTGCGAATGATTTACGGGGTTTCGTTTACAACTTCTTGAAAGTCTTCGGTGTCGGAGATCTGCGTGGTCTTTGGATGAGAACGAAGGGTGGGTTCTCATCTCTTCTGCGAGCGGATAGTGAGTGACAGGACACGTGCCCTGTGTGCAGATGCTGAGACATCAGGCATCGATCTCTCATTACCGTCCAGGACAATGGCCCGTGTGTGCGTGAGAGTGTCTACTATACGTACGTATATGTGTTCCATTCATCTGAATGCCTTTGGACTGTCCTCACAAACATTTGATGTAGTTATGTTAACGGAAACTGAATGGACCGAACAACGTGCCCAATTAAGGACGACCATTGATTCAATCTCCCCCCGAAATCTGTACACAAGGATACGTGCCGTCCTTTACATACCGATATTAAGCAGGTATTGTTTATATAATTTCCAGACTATTTACGCTGTCTGCTGCACCAACTATAAGTGAAATATGCATCGCGAAAATCTGCGTTCGATTGGTGCTAATCAGCTCAAAGCTACATGAACGCTGAAATCAAGGCTTCCATACCAGAACAATATGTTGCAATTCTGTTTGCACACAGAATTTCCAATTAAATCGAATCTTCCAGGATCCCTTTCGCATAGAAATTAGTTTACGTCCAATAAACATTCTACTGTATCGTAATTTGTTGTCTGTTCCCCTACCATTTCATTCGAAACATCCAACTTAATTATTTACATACTTTGTATACAATACTATATTTCATTCATAAAATTTTTATCAACTTCAAATTACAAAAACATTTAATTAAAAATGATTTATCGTGTATATAAAATAGTATAGTCTTCACTAAACAATTTGTATTTCGTGTTATGTAAGATGATTTTAAATAAATAATATTTTATAATTATACCAATTGTATCATAATTTGTTGTCTCTATTAATGGTTTTCGTTATTCTTCAGTTCTGCATTATTTATGTTTTAATTATTATATAATATTATTACTTTATAATAAATAATATAAATAATTGTTCATAAATTTTGTCTACTACTAAATGTATTATAATAATAAAAAAAAAACTATACTCATAATTAGATAAAGAATTTAATCAAATCGAAGGGTATAATTTCTTCCTAAAGCACTGCGCACTACAAAACAAATTCATTACGTCAATCATCGTTAAAAGAGTCCAAGAAGAAGAATAAGAGTAAATGAAAAAAGTTCCGAAGTCCTTCCAGTTGCAGAGATAACCTAAAATGGAGGACGCGTAAAGAGGAGTAAGCTAGAAAGAGAAAAAAAAAGAAGTGTGAGTGAGAAAAAAAGGGTCTGTGCTAATAATTACAAAGCAATTTTCATGCGGAACCCGTTCCGCTTCGAATCCTTTTGTTTCCCTCCACTCTTCTTCTATTTTTTTTTCGAAAACCCCGCCTCATCCTTTCGTCCTCTCATCTTCTTCACCAGAACCCATTCGCGCAATCCTGCACACACTTTCCCATTTAGATTTTACGGCGCTCTCGTTCGCGCCATAAAACTTGTTTTAAATTCCTTTTCAGAGTCCTGGCTATCCCACCACCGTCGTAATCTCAAAATTCATTTAAATCGCAGACAAGAAATACTTTCCTACCCCGGCAAATTATTACGGGTGAGAATAACAATTAATTGCCCAATCGCTTCACGCGATTCGATAAACTTCAGATATCTCCGAAAGCGGTAAGTTGGAAATAACCATTTCGAGACACTCAATTCCTTTTTTTTAAGTGATAAAATAAAGTTTTTATACTTTTACACCCTAAATATACAGGAAATGCTTTATATCTTCATCTTTTTCTACAAAGAACAATACTTAATAAATCTAATAATGTCTCCACACTATACATGACAAGAGACAACTATTACATACGGCAGGTGTACCAACTTAAAGATATTAAGTTACATCACACTTTGAATAAAATTTTGACAGAGATGTCAAAATTATACAAGTAATAATAATTAATTTATGTATAATGGATGCATCTTAATACTTAATTGTTCTACTAACAATTATTAGTTTGTTGTTACATGTGATTACTTGTATATTGCAGCATATAAACGTCAATAGCTTATTTGAGAACTTACACAGATGATTTGTTCCTGAAGTTTTATGTTATTACAAAACAAAGTTTCAGTTTAATGAGGTCCCATTAAGAAAAGACATAACAGAAAATTATTAATTACAGCGTAAAGTTACAACTTCGTACATAAGTTCAAACAGGTAGTAGTATATTTAATATCTGCGTTATATGTACATTTATTGTTAGGCAACTTGCGCAACGTGTAATAAGTCAAATACAATTTAAATTTATATTACATAAGTTTATTGCAGTTGTGCCTTCAACTTTATTTATATAAACAATACAATATTTGATCATAATTTAATAAAGTGTTGTTACTATATTTATTTTTTGGAAGCTAATGGATCATACAATAGTTACGTACTAAAAAGTAACAATGTGTTCTTTTCAATTCAAAATAAAGTGATTAAATAAAATTTTAGATTTTGTACGGAGAATATGTTGAGAATATCAACACAAATATTTCTTACTCTCGCAAGTGATTCCGTCCCATAAAGGAGTTTCATAATATTTGAATATGGCGCCAATTAACCGTAACATCGAGCTCGTTTCGAAAAGTTTCGCAAAGAGTTTTAGGAAAGTTCGCTGAAGTCGCTCTGAAATGGATCCGCCAAATGTCCAATATTTTGGGCACTATAAGACGTCGAGTGTTTTCATTAAATTTGCAAAATCTAATTGAAGTATTTTCAAAGGATTCTTTTAATGTTTCATAAAAATTAACTGCACAGAATAATTATTTTTTAATAATAGTAGCGGAACGTCTATATAGCTGCACATCTGCAGCCCTTTTAGTATAAAATAAAATTTAATAATTTTTCTAATATAAATGAAATATTTTTAAAAATAAACTGAATTGAATAATTATATTTTAGTAGTACAACTTTGCTGAAATTTGCATATAAAAAAAAATATTGTCTTTTTTTTTCATTTTTATAAATGACAGTACTTAATTGTTTCAGTAAGTTTTGTAAAGATTGCTGAATTCGCTCTAAAATTAATATATTAAATATTTTAAATTTTGAGCACCAGCAGAATTTTTATTAAATTTCAAAATTTAAATCAAAGTATTTTAAACAATTATTATTAATAGCAGTATTAATTTGTCTGCAAGATTTCAGGAAAAAAAATAATGAAGAGAAAAAACTACAAATTCAATATTTTGTAGAAGTTATATTTTCTTGTAATTTACATTTTTATAAGAAAAATAATTAGAATAAGTAATGTATTAATATTTATATTTTTGAATAAAAAAATGGAGAGCCCATTTATGCATAATTTATAAAGAAAACACGGTGAAAACCAGAGTTGAAGAAAAACAAGGAAAAAAAATGGTATATCCGTGCAGCGTCTTCAAAGAGGAGGCTTTAATTTAAGTTTTCAGCGGCGGCTGAAATAAATGAATGTTGTGGTTGGAATATTAAAAAATCCCAGCCATTCTATCTCGCAGGCTCGCGATCCTAATTTAGGGATGTACATGTACGTAGATTTTCAGATTTTCTTGTTTGAAGGTGGAATTTATTTATAAAAGGTTAATGAAAATCGTGCCTGAAATCTTGAGAAATATTAAAATGTGTTTGCAGAAAAGGCTAAGCGCAATTAATCAAATATATAAGTATTGTTTTTTTTTTTAATATATTATTTGGGAAAAACGTTTTATCCCGATGGAATCTGGACCATCAGTGATGAATTGCGTTCCTGGTGTCTGGATTAATGGTCCTCCATTTTCCTGCACCCTTTTGTTATTTAATAAATCGCCCACCGACAACAATAATCATTGCTTTTCTATTGTGGAAAATTGTGCCAATCCGAACGATAATTCAAAGGGTAGTGAAAAGCAAGCCGGGGTCGCGATTTATAGGCACGAAACAGGCATCAAGGATCAAAATGAAAACACGTCCAGTCCGCTGCAGTTTCCACAACCGACAACCAACAAGAGATTGTAGTATAAACGGTATTGGAAATCGATATTTCCGTTGGAGGATTCGAGATTTACTTACCCTGGAATGGTTGCCATCTACGAAGAATTCGGCTTCGGTGCGGCCGACACCTGCTGTAATTGGAGGCGCATTGAACTCATCGTAAATTCCGCCTTCTCCCTGGCTTTGCTCCTCGAGCAAATCTGACCGACCTGTTTCCGCAAAGGCCTTAACGCCGTTTGAAGACTGCTGCCCCAAACGGAACAAAGTAAACGATTTGTCGTGGCTTCGACCTGCAACAGAAAGGAAATTCGATTAGAAACACCGTTCACTCATTGCTCTAACTTTATAGGAAGTAAAATGTACAAAATCGAATTTGCTCACACAAATTGTTTCCATTAAATTATATATCCATTACAATACTTCAAAAAAGAGCAAATGCAGTTACGACTATAAATTATATCTTACTAAATCTAAAATCTAGTTTTATTATCAAATCATTCAATATCGTTTTCTAATATTTAAATATACAAAAGTTAAAGACAGATAAAATATTTTATTACAAAACACATAAAAATAAAACAGAAAAATTACAAAAAAATAAAATTAATAATAGACCAGTTTATAAAGTAAATTTAATTGCATTAATATTTATTGTAATATTCATAATAAATTATTATTATTATCATTAAAGTTTATTTGAATTTTAATTATTAATACTATTGTAATTAAATAACAAATTATGCAATACTAATAATATAATGGAATATTAAATTGCTAGTAATAATTTAATATATAATAGATAAATAATTATAATATGTACAAATTATTAAATACAATAATTGGAATATAAATTATGTATATCATTAAAAATTTAAAAAAATTAATTATAAAATCCGAAAATATTTTTAACAAAATTTCTATATATCTAATAATTGATAAAAATTTATAAATTTAAGAAAAGATTAATAAAATAATGTTATTAACAAGAAAATACAAGTGTATATCAGTATTCTATTCAATATAAAACAAAGAATAAATAAGTTGAAACTTGCTTAAGAAAGGGAGAAAAAATGTAATTTATGGGTGTATCTTAGAATTGTATTGAGATTCAAGAGAGAAACGAGCGAAAGATTTTCGCGTGACATTTATATTATTTAGAGTCGATTCTTAACGGGACCGAAGGGGACAGGTGCAAGAGCAGGTGCGTGCGTGTACACTGAATCCAATCAGACTGGAATCCGAGCTCTTCGCTCGCTCACCGATCACCTTTTAGCCATTGAACCTTTCCTTTTTTTCTCTTCTCTTTCCTTTCCTTTTTTTCACTTTTTCTCTTTTCTTTGGGTCTTCGATCCGATCCGAGCGATCCACGTGCTTTCATTAAAAATATTTCTGCACGCTCCGTTTGTGACGGACACTTTTTCCGACATTCAACTGCGCAGAGAATTCTCTGCAGAAGATCCAGAATTCCGGATTGACACCACAGGATCTAGGACTGAAAGTCTTCCTTTTGCCTTTATTGTTCGCTTTTAATTAAACTCTCTCCAATATTTCCTTAGTGCCAGCTTTAATATTCAGATATTATCGTTGAATTTAATTAAGCTGTATCGAATCGCCACGTATGCAATTCCCGGATTTCGAGCCAAGTGGGTTAATGAATTTAGTGTCAATTCCGGGAGGAAATATCAATAGTTTTGACGATCAATTATTGAAATGCATTTATTTAGTGCCACGTTTCATAAATTCATATATCTACATTAAATATTCTTTCAATTTTGATTCTATAAAAAAAAATTTAAAAAAATACATATATAATATTGAAATTTGAATTAAGTGTTGATAGAAAATTTATTTCAAAGTTAAACACACTTGTTGGGCTGAGATTATATAACAGTTCTTGAACTATTTGCATTTGAAATATTTAAGCCATCAATCATTTTCTGTATTACATAACATGATAATCTGAAGGATAAAAAAATATATTTTTTAAATTATTATTCCCTAAATATTTTTATACCAATCTATATTAATAATTTAGATAACTATAGTATGTGTACACAGTAATTAGCATATCATTTTGTAATGAAGTGTTATAATTATGAGATGTAATCTTACCTAATTACATAATTTAATGATGAGAAGTAAATTTTCTACTCACATAAATTTGGTGCATAATTATTGCGTTGTTTGATAATTAACGTCAATAGATTTTATTAGATGCGATAAGTTTCTTCAGTGTTAACCCAATATTCACGTGTAAAGCGGAATAATCTGTAAAGCGATATTAATTATTGGCTGCTTCGAGTGCGTTCCAACTCCGGTCACGATCAATTAGTATAATGCTGTAACTAGTTTTGCCGACGAC